>CM077914.1:20000000-25000000 GCA_039766575.1 Serrognathus titanus
CGCCAATTGAGAAGGACGCGTTTTATATTTACTACAATTTCTTTTAATTTCTATATTTTTCGTGCACCTATAACATCTGTGATGGTATTTAAGATGCTGCACACTTTTTTCTTATTTCAATCTAGGAAATGTATTATTCTCTTTGTTTATCCATTTGATAAGAAATCACTGTGTTTAATTAAATGGTTTGCTATTAATTTACCGCGTTCGTTCCGCTATTAGTTGATGAATTTATTTTAATTTGAATTCGAACTAAAATAATTTTGCGATTTATTACTAACTTCTAACATTTATTAGCATCTTAAGTTGAAAGTATTTTAACCGGTGGATTTAATTAAGCAATCAGTTCCTTCATTATATTTATTTACTTATGATTTGAAAACGTGCAAAAACGAGATAGTATGTTTCAAAAGCAGACCAGATGTTATAAAAATTAGGGTGTTATCATCCAACAGAATTCTATCAGCAAACAATTAAATTTAAATATTTCTATTCTTCGCGAAACCTCTAACAAATAGCCTTTGCGACGCAGTGGAATCATAACTCGCTTCCAAAAGCAAAATTTTCTTAAGTAGCCGATTTAAGGCTGCTCAGAATGGTGTCTAGACGCGATAAAGGTTAAAACTTTCTACACAACGCCTATGCCAGAAAACGAGCTTATATTTCTTTTCCACCCCGAATGGAAAAATTGGTCCCTTTGTTTACGTTACATTTTAATTCTTTGTGTAAGAAATTTATTTTCTATTTAAATTTGAAATAATTAATGTTTATCCTGAATTACGGTTTCTTACAGACTTCTAGTTACATCTATTGATGAAAGTTTCCGTGATCGTTGTCCATCTTCATATGGCTTTATTACAGAAGGATCTTAAATATTATTAATATATTCAAAATACTAAATATTTTCCGTTTAAAACAACTTCTCCCTTCAGTTAAAGGCCAACCCCTTTCAAAATATACTTTTTATTTTAAACTTCCTCTTCCTTGGATAATTGTCTTTTTCCCTTGGTTTCGTTCGCAAATGACAGGCTTGCTATTGTTACTTTCTTCATTGTTGCCGACACAAAAAGCTGGAACCCAAAAAGAAGAAAAACATAGAGTAGAGTATTAACCGGGGTGGAATAAACGCGCTACTTTATACACCCCCACAAAAAATATCATGTTTTTAAGTCTAGCGATAGCAAAACCGAACTATAGTAGCATTTCCAGCATCTTAAACTTAAAAGAAATTAAATAAATACATTTCCTAACGTAAGCTTCATTTTAAATGAAATCCTTAAAATCTGTGTGAGTCTGTGTAAGAAAGGTTATCCTGAACAATAACGCAATTCGCTACATTAATTTTTAACTAATTATAGTATCCTGCAAGAACAAAGCTACAAGGCGATCTGAAGAGTGTATATTTCGTCCGGTATATCATAATAATTATAAAGGCCTTACGTCATGTAAACATCGACAAGGACGTTTTGTGAATCAGGATAAGTTCCTTACAAAAAATTTTCGGAACACTAAAAACAATTGTTTGAAATCTCGATTCTTTTTGCTAATATACTTTTCGAAAATATTATTTTTCCTACTGGTAACCTCGCTTTCCCCCTTCAATGATATTGCTTTCGAAAGCTCTCTTCAAGCTTTGCCAGATAGCACCAGAATCTCAATTTCGAATAAAAGTAGACTTACTATGCCGTTTTCCAGCGAAATCCACTGTATTAATGTCACAAATTTTGTTGCAACTCGTTTTTGATTGCAATGGATCCCTCGAGCATCTTCTGTACAGAGCTGTTTCGGCCCTATTTGAGGCCTCGCCACTAGAAGCGTAGCTCGAGACTTCCTCTGCAAACAAAACCGACCTGTCCAAGGTTATTCGCAATTGTGACGTAATAATAATGAATAGTTTGAATCACGTCATCCTGCGATCTCTTTTTGACACAGCATTGTATTAGAAATGACAAATTACATCACAATTGCGAATAACCTTGGACAGATCGGTTTGGTTTGCAATGGAAGTCTCGAGCTACCCTTCTGCTGAAGAGGCCCGAAATAGGGCCGGAATAGCTGTACAGAGGATGCTCGAGGAGTCCACTGCAATCAAAACCGATTTGCAACAAAATTGTAAAACTTTCAATATGCTTTTACAGCACGCTTGGCCGCCTTGTATGGGATGACTTATTAAGTAGCAAATTGGCTGCAACTTGTCATTTCTAATACAATGTTGTGTCAAAAAGTGATCGCAGGATGTTGCGATTCAAACTATTGACTGTGTTTATTTCGTTCATCGCCTATTTATTCGCCATGGACGTATCGTCTGTATAATATATTAGGATGCTTAAATGAAACTCTTCGGAAGGTTATAAGACGCCCGTGAACCTGAACCTGAACAGAACTTTCCTCCTGGAAGTGTGATCTGGTAAATGGATGGCTCCAGAACTGAGACTGGTGCCGGGTCTGGAATATATGGGCACAGACCAAAGGAGAAGTTGTGCTTCCCTTTGGGCCGATTTGCCTCCGTATTCCAAACAAAAATGTGCGCCATATTACAATGTGCGCGGAAAAACAAAAGAAGGTTTTACACAAATAAGCGGATCTTTATCTTAACCGATAGCCAGGCGGCTTTAGAGGCCTTGGTAAGCTCAAAGATTCCTTCCAAACTGGTGTGGGAATGCTTAAGTGAGCTTAATGACCTGGCGGAATGCAATTGCGTTACGCTGGTGAGGATGCCAGGTCTTCGGGGTATTATCGGCAAAGAACGGGCCGATGAACTAGCAAGGCAGGGTGCAGGTATGGCATACCCTAACTCTGAACCTGTCCTAGGTATAAGCAAGAACGCTATTGGGAACTTTTCTAGTAACTGGATAAGCGAGGAACGTAACCGATACTGGCTAAGCAGACCAGGACATCGCCACAGCAAGACCTTCCTTAGAGGTCCTTGCAAAAAGAGAGCTGCAGAACTTTTGCTTTTGAGCAGGGCACAACTCATGATCACCATAGGGTTACTAACAGGACACCTGCCTATTAAGGAGCATCTGCGGAGGATCGGTAAATTCAATGGGGATCTAAACTGCAGACTCTGCAATGGAGAACCAGAGACAGTAATGCACATTTTGTGTAGATGTGATGTGCTGGCAAATCGGAGACAGCGTATATTCAGACATCTCAGGATAATTCCCGAAAATGTCAACGCGCAATCAGTGAAATGCCTCACTGAATGGTTGCGGTAAGAGAACCAAAGCGAGCACACTCAGCCTAAATGGCTGCGGTGCCTCCGGTGCATCCTTTGCAGACGGGTTCTGGTCATGAAGGAAAAAAAAAGATGTCCCTCCCCTTAAGTCCTTTGACAACATATATTTCTTATTCTTTAGCGCATTTTACCTATGCCCTAAAAAGAGACCCTTTTTTAATTCCTCGAAAATTTACACGGAGAAGAGGAGCAGACTTAAGCTGCTTTTGATCGCCGGGTTAAGTATATTTGCAGTGTGGGTTGGGGTAATAACACTATTTGATAACAAACTCTGAATAATTTGAAAGTCGAAAACTTACAGCGTTCAACATTTTATCCAGCTCTACCCTCTGATGACTTCATTGACTTGAAAAGAACATTCTAAAACGGATGAGTAGGTTTATAGTGGCTTCGCTCACAGCCTACCAAAATCTTTCTAAAAGGCACCAGTTAAATTCAAAGTGGAAGGTCCTCATGAAAAACGCTTCGGTGAGCAGACCACTTGCAACAGTTAGGATGTTGGCAAGTTCTTCATGAAGAAGAATTCAGAGACAAAGCAGTATTAGCAGTGAAATAATCCAGGAATAACTTTGGAACTACCCGAGGTGGTCGAAAAATATATCTGTCCAATCGCAAAAGTTATGATGGTTCGGCTCTGTTCGCAAAATAGATGCCACCCAACTATCGCAGACTGCTCTGGAAAGATCAATGAGAAATTTAGGGAGCCATACTAAAGAAAATATGACTCAAACACTTGAAGAAATACAATGACTTAAGCAAAGTCCAAATGCTTGAGAAATTCCTTATTGAGACATAGGTCCCATTGTTGTTATGGGAAGGCATTCAAAGATGAAGTTCGAGGAGCACTCCATCATGCTTTTGATGCTTTCAATTTACTTCCAACCCGAAGCTTGGGGTACAATATTTCATTAATTATTTTGGGAAAACTAAAATTTGGAACATGGGAAAATAAAACATTTTCCCATGTTCTCTGATGTCTATTTTTTCAAATCTTTTTTTTGGCGATCCATTCAATAATCCTCCTGTATATAGATTTTTTTATATCAATGGTGTTAAATTAATACTGGGAATGATCCAAGTAGTTTCAATACTGCCGAAATTGAAAGAAAATAAACACCATAGTCAATTCAAAGAATAGACTTTAGAAAGTGTGAAGACAGAATGCTTGAAAAACTTGTATTATTGTTATAAATACATCTCGTGTTGTACAAGATTGCTTCCTTATTTCCATTCTTGCAATCATTGTATTAAATTAAACCAATCTTTTCTAGTTTTTGTTTTTTTTTTATTTCTCTGTCATTTACTACGTTTCTTTTGTAATGTTTTCAAATTTATCGTCCTAACGTTTTCAAATTTATTAACCCTCATTTTTTTAAACAAGTATTTTGCATATTGAAACATGACTTGCCAATACAACAGAACTATTAATTACACGTCTACGTAATTCCCTGCAAGGTAAACACTGCAAAATGCTTCGCTGTTTATATTGTGCAAACATTTTTTTTACTGCAACTTCATGCTACACACATCGGTTAAGAGTCTGCCGATAGGTATTAAGTACGTCAGGGAAGATTTACGGTTTGAGAGAGAAGTGCGTTTGATTTATATTTTCAAGCGGGAAGGATTGGCCTTAATTTTTTCTGATTGGGAGTTCTCATCTTTTGTATATTTACTATTTCAACTTGGAAAGTAACTTCTTTTGCTCTTGCTGTAATAATCGTCAAAGAAATTCAGAGACAATAAAATCTAATGAGTTTGACCGTAATTTAATATCGTCATCACTCAATCAAATCTATTGTCTGTTTTGGCTTAAACCTCTTATTGTTCTGTTATCTTTTAATATCTGAAATTTCGTACGAAACAAGACGATCTATTAGTCCTGGAATATTTAAAAGTTGTTAACTATACAGGTCTATGTTTGATAATTTTTAGATATCTCAAGGCGAATAGATCAATCGGCCGTCAATTGACAAGGATGGGGTTTAGACTACTCATGATCGAGGTGACGTGAGCTTTCGCGTTTGACTGTATCAATTCGCGTCGGCCCCCAACTGTGAAAACAGATTTCCAAATAAATAAATTATTGTAGACGATGTAATAAATCGAATTGAAATAGAATAAAAGGTGAATTTTAAAATTGTAAACAAAAGAGGACGGACAGAACGAACGGTGGCTTCTGCTAATGGCATCGTGACACGGAATTTGGTTTATGAAGTGAGAGAGTTTATTTAAGCCATCACGCCTCCTCGGTTCAAATTCTGGATAACATAACAGGTTGGGTCACCAACTAGAAGACGACACCCTTCACGTCCTTAAATATCTAAAAATTGTTAACCATATGGCTGATAATTTTTAAATATGTCAGGACCAATAGATGGATCCTTATTGGCCCTACGTGGGGCGCCAATTGATAAGGATAGGAAGACATGGAATACATGGAATACAAGGATAGTTGTTTTCTTAACTATATCTTGTACATAGATTATTGATGTTGCCTGGGAATGGGTGCTTATCATATATACCTGCAGGTGTGAAATACTAACACACACTTTCTTTTTCTTTGAAAAAAATTGGACAAGATTTAAGCCGAAGGTTTGAAATAACAGGATCTATTTAAAATTGAATCACATAAATCACTTGCTCAAGATTGATTATGTTGCTTGAGTGTGTTTTTTTTTTCAAAATGCAGATATCAAATTCCAAAGGTGAATGTCATCATTGGCAAGCAAGTGAAAGTTGAATCCATTCCTTTTTCTTCCAACGAATCTGGAGTCAATATACGTAATACCTTGAAGTTAATAACCAGTTAATGTTTAACGAGTGCATAAATAGCTCTCGTCTTAATAAAATACGTAATACATCAATTAAAATTTTTTCTACGATTTCCTGCCTACGTGCCACCACTGCTGATGTGCAGAGGAAATCGATGAAATATGATCCTCTCTCTACGAGTTGTTTGGAAAAATCTGTTTATAATCGTATACAAATACACATAAACTGAAATATACCTGTTACATATTTTATGATTGGCCGAGAACGTACCCGAATGATTTCGTCTCTGTTTAAGCACCTGTTGACGTGCAGTGGCGTACGTCGTAAATTAAGCCGACCCGTCAGACCCCCGTGGACTCCTATCGTCACCTTTCCTACCTCACACTTTTTACGTCTCTTTTTAACCAGAACGCTGCCATAGTTTTTCTCTTTTTAATACCTTATACCTGGCTTTGTTGACCAATAAGCTACCGTCCGTCTTCCTTCTCCCACCGACTTTAATTACGCACGCCTCTCTCTTTCTACCTGTTAATATAAACTTGACTTGCTGCATCTTACTTCGGCGTGGAGAGGTCACTCGCTGGTTTTCTCTCTGCGCCACGCAGAGTGTCGATCTTTCCTCCTTCTTTGCGTACAAAGGTCGGATTTTCCGTCTTTTTATTGGTAGTTTAACCAATAACTCCGTGCCTACCTGACTTAATTCGAGTCGGGTCGCGGGGACTTCGATTTTGCGTGCGCCAGACAAAGACGGACGACATATTCGTGATTTATTTTTGGCTTCCTTATGATGAACAGCACAGGTAACTCATAGAGGCCAGCGCTTGGACACAACGCGCTCTATTCATTCATAGATTCGTAATGGTACGGACGAGGAACGGGAATTCGAATCGGAATGCACAAACACTCACAGCAATTAGCGACGGTGTTGAGATATATTTTAATAACGCCTGTAATTATACACGTCATAAATTAATTTTATAATTGTTTTAAATTTGTCTTTTAGCGTTAGATGAATTCATTATGTTTAAATCTTTTCATTTGTAATTTATTTAGGAATTGCTTTTTTAATTTCATTTTTCTTAAGCTGAAACACTTTTGAAAATTACTTTCTACTTACAAAAGTTTTTACGGTTTCAATTTTATGTGAAAAATAAAATTATCTCTTTTCAAACTTGTTTTATAAGATGAATTGCGAAAACAGCTATTTAGTAAGTCGGTCGCAGCTGCAACGGGCGTATTGAATAACTAATCAGCCAAACCTATCTTAACAACAAGCTCTGAAAACTTGGAGCTAAGAGTATTAAAAAAACCTCGAAGACTTTCAAGTGGACTTTGTTGGATTTTTTGTGATTTTCTGAAACACTGAATAAAATTCCTGATTTTGAATAAACTTGTTTGTGAATGAGTTAACAAATCATAGGAAAATCTTGTTCTTACGCACAGGGTGTTTCTTCAAATAGGTGCAGAAATATTAACCACATCAACAACATAACTGCGAGGTTGTTAACTATCCCATCCGCCCAAACAAACGTTCACCACAGTGATTTAAAAATGCTATGATAAGTGTTCGAAGTGAAGTCCATCATTAGCGAGACATAGTGGATTACGGCGAAGAAGCGATTGTTGTGTTCACCGTTAGCACGAATACTGTCGGTGTGAATACTCTCTATTAAGTCATTTAATTTGTTTATAGGAAATGCATGCATTATTTGCTTCATGTGGTCTCACAAAAAAATCACAGGGATTTAGATCAGAAGATCGAGCAGACCACCACATAAGTCCGCTTCAGCCAATCCATTTTCCTTGAAAATGTTCGTTAAAACAGGTTCTAACAAGAACAGTACTGTATGTAGCCCCATCGTGCATAAACCACTAATTATAAAACATATAATAACTACACGCGCTGTTTATCTCGGCCCCAAGTATCTCAACCACTCTCCAAATGCTAAACTGTTAGCAAATAATACAGTTCAATAAATTACGAATGTCACAAGCATAGAAAATGAGACAAATTCTTTGCTTCGTTTCAAAACATCTGCGATACAATTTGTTGTGATATCAAAACATATGTATTAAAGTCTTCTGCAAAAACTTTATTGAATGTTTTACCAATACGACTGTCGTAATAATTTCTTCCTTTTCTTGAACATTTCATAGACGCACTATTAATTTAAACAGCTTTTCTCACTTGTAAATTCGAATTACTTCTGGAAAATTTAACATTACGTCTTGACCACTTATGGCCGCCAATTGATGCATTTATTTCAAAATCACTTGGACTTACCACGTACATGTAATTCACTTTTGTTCAGAAAATTTTATGCGCACACATATTTCGAGTCTCTAAGCTTTTTAAGAGTCTGTGCTCAAAGATTTTTTTTTTCATTAAAGTTCTTTATAGCTTCTTGTTGAACAGTAGGATCTTAAAAATAAAAATCGTTTTCAATTAGTGTTATTGTTAGCTAAAATAATATTGAATGCCTTTTGGAACAGTTCCAAAAATTTCAAAAACCTTTACTGTCCATTATTTCTAAAGATCATAGAATTTATGATTTTGTTTTGTGTGAAGTCGTAAACATCTAGTAAATTCGTTTTTTTCTTGGAACCTTTTTTCTTTTCATTTTCACAATTTTCATTCGCATATTCGACTACAGGTTGACCTAACCTTTTTCATTTTTATTTTAAGAACTTTCTTTCTTCCGAGTATAGGTTTTGGGGAAAAAATGATGTCTAGAATAGGATGAGAACTATTTGGGCAATTCTCCATTTCCTGTGTGGATTTTCTTGAATATCCGATGCATTGGGGCTCCTTAGGAGAGGTATCATGTTCTGGGCTACAGCACTGGTTGTACCCATTCGTTATCAGCATATATCTGAATCCTTTCTTCTTCTTTTAGGCATTTTCTTTTCGCATGTGTATCAAATAGACGCAGAATAAGAGGAAGACTGTTTGGACAATCCTCCATTTGCCATATCGACTTTCTTGAATACCTCAACATGAATAAATTTTGTGGATTCAGTAGGAAATGTGAATTGTGATATTTCTCAAAAAAATACTTAAATAAAAATAACATTTTCTGTTACGCCAGGATTTTATTAAGCAATTTTCTGTCGAATACCTTTCAAAATCAGTTAAAAATTGTTGTACTCTATGTTATCGTCGGAATCGAGCCCATTAGTAACCAACAGTTAAAGTCGCGACACCTTATGACCGTTTTTTGCTCTAAATTTTTTTTTTTAAATAGCAACTGACATGTGTACAAAAAGTTTTCCCATCTAGTGTGTTGCTCTCATTGCTCTCATTTTTTCGCATGTTCACGTATGTTCCTTATTTGATCAGTAAACGCCAAATTGACATTTAATCTTGTCAACAGAAAATCATAATTACGATTTACTACGTATTGAAGCCAAACAAAATAAGACATTGAATTTACAACAGATGTTAAAAACGGCCACCGTCTTCTTCGAGGCATTTTCTAACTCTTCTGCGACATCCATTAATAACATTTCGCAAAATGTGGGGAGAATTGTTTATTTTATCACTTTTCGATGATTATTTGTGTAAGTTCCTGTAAATCATTAACGAGCGTTTTAAAAATGGAATTTTTCAAGTAGGGCCAAAGAAATCCAAAGGAGTTAGATCTCAAGAATGCGGAGGCCATGTATTTGCCATATTTCTGCTAATCATCCGATCTCCAAAAAACTCTTGAATAAATTTAAAGTACCTCAAGCAGCATGGGTCGTTGCACCAAACTACTGGAAATATCCAAATTGCAACTCGTCATCATGCAGTTGATTAGTAAAAGGACGCAAGATCTCTTCCCGATATCTAAGTGTTGTTAGTGTGCCATTAAAAAATATTGGACCTATCAATCTTCTCCAACTTAAACCTACCCAAACACCATTTTTTTGTGGATGGAGTAGGGCTTCAATGAAAATATATGTACTCCAGATCCTCATATTTTGGAAATTAACGTATCCTGTTAAATGGAACCAGACCTCATCGAATCATCGAAAAAGAATGTTTTGTCCAACAAATCGTCATCGTCAATATTGTTTAAAAACCAATGACAGTATCTTCGCCTTGGTTCAAAATCTACTGGAAGCAGTTCATGTACAGCAGTCAAACGATAAGGGAACTTGAAAGTCCTTCCTTAGAATATTTCTGCAGGTCTCGACATAAAGATCAACTTGCTCTGCAGGTGACGGATGGAAGTGTGAGGAGCATCAGTCATAATTTGTCTCACATTACTTTAGGCCTACCTGATACCTGTTTTCTAGCCACACTGCCAGTTTCTCTGAACAGTTCTGCAGAGTACTGAAGTTGATTAACAAGTTTGTGGTAGAGAAATATATTTTCTAGAAATTTTTCCTGAAATTCTGCAATTCAATCAGGAATAGAATAGGTCCATTCGCCATTGATTTTTTGGGCGTTCCGAAAGTGGGATTCAACCATAAAAGATTTTTCTTCCAATGTGAAAACCATTGTAAAATCAAATCAATAAAACATTTGTTTTAATTATGTTTGTTTACTTGTCTGTTTAGGGTGCAGATAAAGTAAGGAATATACGTGTACATGCGAAAAAATGAGAGCAACACACTAGATGGGAAAACTTTTTGTACACATGTTAGTTTCCTCCCTTTAGGTACAAAATCGGTCGCAAAATGTCCTAAACTGTTTAAACAAATCACAAGAGAACAAAAGGCTTTATTTCAAATAAATGCACTATTCAATTAAAGTTCCTTTTATTGGTACTATTCCAAGAAATCAAGAAATGATTTTCTCATGACGTATCAATTTTTAATTTTTCGATACGCATGCAATATACCTTAAAAATATATTTCACTTCAAATTTTCCCATTTGACTTGAAGAAAAGAAAGAAAAAACCCTTCGTAGCGCTTGTTTTTTAAAGACACAACTTTTTATTTAAATTACATGTAGTAAAAATTTTATACGATATTTTTTTTAAATAAGGCACTCTCTTATCTGTTGAAAATCACAAAATTTGTACATTCTAATCGTTATTATGAAATCCATTTAAAATTCGACGCTGTATTTACAGAATAAATACCGAAACTTTATTCTACGTGTAAAACCAAACTTCATTCTTTTCGAAGTTTGCACGAGAAAAAATGAAGCTTAATTTTTTTTTAAATTTATGTGATCAAACTTTTCCTAGATATATTATTCATTTTTATAAATTTAGAAGCTTTTATATGCTGGCGCTCTTTCGTACCACTATTTTCTCCTCATAAAAGCATATAGACACCGAGAAATTTCAATGCTGTGTGAGGCAGGGAACTTCCTCCCTAATTACCAAGGAAAAAATCAAAGAAAATTTAACACAGTTTTAAAACTATGCTGTTAAATAGTTGTGTTTGTGACGTGCAAAAACTTTATGAATTTCTTGGAACTTCCACAACAAACAATCAATATTGATTTTTCACGGCTAGTTTTAATTTTGTCCCGAGTAAACTTGGTGCTTGCGAAAAATACTTATGACAAATTTACTTACTGTTATATTATTACGACCTTTGACCAAATACAGAACGTAACTGATATGCCATGAAAAATTTTATCGCATTCTGCGGTTACGTGCGCCGCGCGCATTCCTCGGATATGATTAACGAGAAAAATTTTGTGACCTCGCCTCGTAATTCTCAATTGTGCTGATTATTGTTGGATGAAAATAATTCAAATCTATCAAAAAAATCGTCCCAACATTTCGTTGTTAAAGGCGTGCTGGAATTACTTACTATTTTATCAAAATATTTGCCAATTATACAATTTTAGTCAATTTTCATAATTTTCATCTGGCAAAAAAACTTGATTTTATGAATTTATCGATTTAATAATTACTTGATTCGAATAGAATGTAAAAATAAACATAATTCGATAACCTTTTTTTTTTATTATTTATTAATTATTATTAAGTACAAGATATATTTTCCGTTAAGCTAAATAATCACATAATTTAAATTAAACAATTCGACTGAGGTAAAATCCTTCTTAAAGTGTATGTGCTTTTTTATTATTAAAGCTGTCGGGCAAGTCAACAGCAATAAAGAATACTCAAGAAATTCATTGGGGGCAATCTTGTCAAGTAGGTTTTAAATTTGTGTAGACTGTACCTGGAATGTCTTTATTTTTTTTTTTTATTTGAAATTTTGGCAGTCCTAATCCGACTACCTGTTTAATGTCAACCAAGTGTGGCCTATGTAAAGTCTTTAGGATTATGAGTTCAATATTTAAGTACTATTTGTTTAATTGATAATTTATCTATTACGAAATGAAAAACCGAAAAGGAAATTAAATATTGTAAACAGTAACAAAATCTTTATCTATGGGAGACGTTTTTTATGTTTAAAAAATAAACGTAATACATGAATGAAACTATTTAGAATGCAATTGCATGCATAATTATAGGCGTCTTTAATTTCATGATCAGTTCCCGATAAGTATAACAGTTGAAGAGTTTAGTCTTCGCAGTTTATTGTGCTCTGAGTTGCACGAAAAGTCCTATTCTAATTCAGTTTTCTTACGAGCCCCGATAACTACGTAATCGGACTACAAAATTCTGAAAAAAAGCCATATCTGAAAATATAGAACAAATAACGTCTGTAACGGAAAAAAATACTTGACCTGTAATTTGATACTAAATTATATCATCCAGTTGATATTATCTACATTTTTATTTATCATGCTGTGCTCTCTATTATCATAGTTATGACGTACAAATTGGATATCCAGAAAAGTATAAAGTGCCACGGATATCTTTTTTACTTTTCGTTTTAGGAAAAAAAGTTATTCTTTAGAAAAGGTTTTGCTTGCATTAAAGTAAAAAATTTCGGAATGCCTCGTTTATGGCTTTAACTTGAAGAAAACATGTTTACTTAGTCCAGCACATGTTGCATAATATCAAAGAAATTGAAGACAACGGACCTCTAAGTATTGTTTAAATTATGTTTTCTGTTGTTTAGAAATTAAGGAATAAGTTGTTAATTGAATAATAAGAATAAACTACTTTGATATTTTGATATTGTTCCAGAAAATTTTTCCGAAAACTTTTGTTACATACGTTAGAACAATTTGTCTTATAATTACAATCTTGCAAACTCATACGACCTATGATTAAACGTTCGTGAATATCTAGAGAATAAACAACAAAAAATAAATTGGCAACAAACTATTCTATTCGAACAAGCGTATTTACAAAAGAGAATTGCAACCCCTTATCCTTTAATTATGGAGTATCCGCACAGGCATAGTAGTTATAAGAAATAATGTAGCGTAAATTCGTTTCAAATTGTTATGAGAAGTGTTCATTTGATCTCATATATTTGTATAACGTTGAAATTCGGACTGTTACAAAACCAAAATAAAATGTCTATACTATAGTCCAGACAATCAGTTTTTGGTGGTTTCTCAGCACTAGGCAAGATACTTTTTTTCAGAATTAATCGATAATATGCGACGTTAATAGTTATTTTTTTCAATAAACTCAGAGTTTCCTAAACCTCTAGGTGATCTGCAACCCCAAAGCATCAACCCTCTCGGAAAATAATTACTGTTCTTTTAAGGCAGCCTTTTGAAATGTTTCGCTTCTAGATCTTATGGCTGGCTTCCTTTCTGAAATTGTCAAGGAATATATCAAATTTGGACTCTCACAAAAAATATTTTTGACCAATTTTCCTCCGCTTCCATTTGCCTACGGTAACCTCATTTTCTTTTGTTTTGTGGCTTCTTCCTAGCCCAAATTAAATTTATTCCTACATTGTTCTTATGCTATTATAGTTTATAGAATTTAGTCCAGACATTTCTGTTTTAGACGGTGATACCTCATTTTTTCCCCAAAATTGCCACACTCTATAACAGCTTTGGAAGTATTTAAATAATTTTTAGCTATATTCCGCATTGTTTTTCCCTGAATTGTTTATTGTACATAATTGTACAGTACGTTATTGGCTTATTTCCGTTTTTAAGAAAATGCCAATATAGCCCCAGTATGGCCCCAGCTACACAACAAAACTAATTGTGGCAAATTTTTTTGCTAAGGTGACTTTATTAATGCTTATCCGAACTTTTCATTAGGGTATCAATCTAATAACATTTTGAGAAGAATCACAATATTACTTTGTGTTAAGTCAACTATAGAGAGTAACAATAATCAAGAGTGAAGAGAAGAACGAATTACAAGAAAGTATAGGAAAGAGTTTCAAGTGTACGGGAGAATTGTATTGCATATTTAGCGATTGCATAGCCCAGTTAGTTGAGTGCGCTGGCAACGGATTTGCTTGGTTTGGCAACTACAGGTGTGGGTTCGATCCCCACTCAGTGCATGAGAGTCCTATGTGAAAGATGGAACTTTCATGTGTCGGTTTATGTTCGGATTCAAACCGGCTTCTTCGAACTGAAGGAAAAATCCACCTAGTCCACCAGCCGCTGCTGAAAAATACATAATTACTAGTCAAACACACCATCCTGACAAACTTCTAAGCTTGAAACAAATCAGGATGTTAATAAATAAAAAAAACGAAACTTTAAAAGAAGAATATATAAAATAATTTAGATATTCATTCTAGTATCACTTCTAGCAGGATAGCAGTCAAAGAAGGGCCAATTTACACTTATTCAATTGCCAAGCTTTCGGAAAACATTTATTTCCTTCATCAGAGCCACTACTATGATTTGAAAGTGTTACAGTTTGATTTAGGCTTTAAAGATGTTTTACTTACATCTTTTTCAGGTTAACCTCAACTAGAGTAAAAAAATCTTTTACTTTTTTAATACCCACCTCGTAGAATTTGTAATTTTAGGACAATAAAACTATTGTTTGTTTAATCAGAATTTCTTTCGTATCGAAGAAATAAAGAAAGTGGAGAAGTTAAAATTATTTGTTCCCCTTCTTTATGCAACTTGAAAAGGTAGGGGTTGAAAAGCTTTATTGTTTTTGATTGTCCATTACAAAGAACTACTGTTAAAACTACTGTTAAAATCTTTAGATACTTAAAGTTTTCTATTTAGTCTGCAACTTATTAAATTAATATTTTTCTTCAAATTTTATCTCAAGATTTCCTTGAGAATTATTCAGAATTACTGAAATTATTTCAACACTCAAATCCTCCTAGAGTTGCTGATTTAGTTATGAGTTAATCTTGAGTGACTTCTTCTTGATTGACCAAAATATGTGATATATATTATTCGTTTTATGCACCCGATGGTACGTCCATGTTCCTGAAGCTTTTCTATTTTATTTTTTGCTGAAACGTGTATTTTTTCGACAAAACCAGATTTAAAGGTCTCTTTAGATTATCCTATTTTTTTGTATATGATTTGGCTCCATTCCTTGAACAATGTCGTAACACATAGTAAATTTTATCTAAAATCAGATTGAATTAAAATCTGTCTGATGAAATAGAGCAGTATCTACAACCTTGTTCCAAATATTATTGCAGAAATTGTACCAAATCTTATAGGGTCTTAAGATAACGTTAATCACTTTGTTTCTCATTTATCTGACCAATCAGACACAATTTCATCAAGTACACGGCTTCTTCCGTTTTGTACTTTCTTTTTTCATTTCGTTTCTTATTCATACTCGAATGTTGCACTTTTTCCAAGTTTTTCTCCGCCAAGTTTTTCTCTGTGGCTATTCTGTTTTAATTCATTTTCAGTTCTCTATTATTGTGAAGGGTCAACGTCAGATCTATGGCAGCGGCCACTGACAAGTTGAAATCAAGAAAAGCTCTAGGCATTATACAGTTGTCATTGTAGGCATTATACAGTTCAACTTGTTTCCATTTAGCCTATACAATGCTTCATGCTTGTTCTCTATTTTCGTAGACTTGAACTGGAACTAATTAATTATTTTGTCCTGAACTTTCAAAGCACTAGAAAAAATTATTCATCGTTTACGAGAAGCAGGACTAAATTGAAGGCGTGTAAAGTACATCTTTGCTCAACAAAAAGTTCACCTCCTGGTTGAGGTCAATTTACAGATAAAGAGTAAAAAAATCAATGCACTCAATCATCCACCCAAGACTACGAGGAAAATTCAAATCTCTTTTGGTTTGTGCAACTATTATATAAAAAAAAATCCTCAAAGTTGTCTTCAAACCAAGAAGTATTTAATAAACTGAAGAACAAGCGCCAGTACCTGAGGTCGATTGTAAATTTCATACAGATACTTGCAGATGTGGCATGGCTACCATGTTACTCCAACTCCATTAACATGGACTACTGCATACATCAGCAGAAGCTTAAACAAAGCAGAAAGTACTGGATATCATGTGGAGCTTGCTGTACCAGCTATGTTTAATGTATGTCAAAATGATAACCGACCATCATGAATTTCCTTGGATGAAGACTATAAAGGAACCGACAGAGATACTCGTACAAGTAGCATAAGTAGCATACGATTACAAAATCACTTACAAGAATGGTAGATAGAACTCCAATCCTAGAAGTGGAATGTGAAAATGAAGGAAGAGTAATTGAGGTTCTGACTTTACTCTTGAAGGATTAAGAAATGATAAGTTTGCAATGGAAAATTTACGTCTCCAAAAGTCATCAGGACACTGGGAAATCCAGAAGTTCAAAAATAAAACTGAGCTGCAAGGAAATTGTTTCTGTTAGCAAATTCAAGAAAACTAGTTGAAGAAATTTTATTTTTATATCACATTTAACCGTTGTTGGGTCATTTGAGGATCACGAGACTTACATAAAGTACCTACGCTTAAAATTAATAAATGATTTTTTTAAATTTTTTTCAACACAACGTTTGTTTTTCTCGCCAACTTGTTATAAAATTATGGTGTAAATATAAACATTACAATTCCTCTTTCTCTCAAGAGTCAACCAAGGGCAGAATCTAATCAGTCGACATCGCGTAAGGGTCGATCTTGTTGGTCTTGGTCGATTCGTTTCTGGCGTGTGTCTGAAACTTTTCTTGCTTCGTAGGCATAGTGCTTTCTTATCATCGTCTTCAATATACTCATTGTAGTGGTGAATTTAGTTCATATGTCGTCTATGTATTTCCTTCTCAATTTGAATTAGGAGGCATTTATATGATGTGACCTATCGGTTTTATATTTACGCCCTTAATCTCCACCTCTTTAGGGCGATAGAGTCGAATCAGAACTTGGTCATTAATTTTGAATTTGATTGTTATTTGTTTCGGCTTAAGCTTAAACTAGTGCCAATAACGAAAGAGGAGTTTTTGGTGGACGACCATGTTGCAATTCAGGTGGAGGTTTAACCGTTGCACTTATCCCATCTGTAAGAATGCTATCTTGCTATTTTTCGGAAGAAGTGACCCAAGATGAAACCAATCGCTTGGGCTCAGCTTAGAGGCACAAACACCAATCAAAATAATCAGAACACTTAGGCAATTTTATGAGGATCGTAGGAAGTGGAAATCTTATCCGAATTGCTAGAAAAGCTACCAAAAATCAGACTGTAGCAAGATTGGTCATCTCGCAATTGTGTGTCAATCAAAGTATAAAACGTCTAAAAAAATTAAGCTGAGGAGCAATTATTTACGACCAGGGGAGATGAGCTCAGTGTCCATATCAATGGGCATTCACCGAAATTCCTGTTGGATCTTAGTGGGACTAGATCAATTGTTTTGGACTTCAAGGTTACGAAGCAAATGGATCACCAAAACTAAAGGATCCCAAGTTAAAACTTACTGCAAAGTCACTGTTCCTATCAATCAATGGCCGGTTAACCGGTACACATGTAAAGCAAGATACATCTTGGTTCTGAGCATTTGGAATGAAGATTCACAGCGAATTAATAGATGTCCACTTGATTAATGTCTTGTAACTGCCGAACACCAAGTGGATTGAACATCAAGCCAAAGTGAAAGAAGTTTGTACCCAACACCAAAATCTGTTCAAAGATGGGTTGGGAAAATATACCAGTATGAAGGCTAAACTGGATCTCAAGGTGAACGCCGTCCTTACTGACAATTACTGACAAACACAAACATTGCGTATTGTATCCATAGCTGAAATTAATAAGTTTACCCAATCCATTTTGTTTTTAATCATGCGATAAATTAGTGAAGGAACGGATAAGTAATAAAAAGCAAATCAATTTAAATTTTCTGGAAGAAGATTTAATCAAACCTGAAGCGGTACATTAAACCTCTGCGTGTTTGCACAAGAAATTAGTACAACTTCCGTCCTCGGTTCGAGATTATCTGCGGTTTACGGCGATAATGGTAACCGCGGGCCTGCCCATAATACCCACCGTAGTAAGAGCAGCCCGATCCAAAGAGTAGTGCTGGTCTCTATGCGAAATGACAGTGCGGTGAGTGGTGGCAACTGATTCCAAAGCAGAGCACTCTTGATCAGTGCGCGCCGTGCCGAGGTCGTCCATGGCCAACTATTTCACTTACACCTGCCGCAGTCACGGGTTCACCCAGCCTACTAGTTTATTGCAGTAGTTACTCTACCCAACCGGCCTACTATAAGTGCTCTCTCCGTGCGGACGGACCTACGATAAGGACTGTGTTTTATCCTTGATCCTTCCTTCTTTTTCTTCGGTTTCAACCTGCGCTTCCGAGATCAATCAATCAGATTCAATTGCGGCCTTCGCTAATCGACGCGATTAATAGCCCCCTGTGTTTGTTACTGTTTGCGAATTAATGAGTGACGTAAGTGTTGTTGGATAATAATCGATAATCATAGTGATCTACAAAATAATTAACCGGACGTGAGAGTAAGACCACTTGTTGCTCTTTTGGAAGGATCAAAAGCACAAAAAGGAAAATTGATTATGAAATAGTGAGAGATTTTGGGGCTCGCCGAAAAATTGATGAATGATCAAATAAGGAGAGATTTTTTTGCTTAGCACCTTCCAAATGTGGAAAATGCTTGGTAATAAAATAGTGAATTAATCTATCAGGACACGTGTTGTAAAGTGACCAAGACGAAAATTGATACCTAATTAAAAAGTAAGAAGAGATTTATTTTGATTAATGAGGACACGTGGTTTAAACTACCTTTTAAGTTCGTCTCTATAATCCGCTAAATGCCAGAATAGTAAATAATTTTATTGGGGCTAATGAGACGAAAATATTTACTTAAGCCTTGTTTATTTATCATAACCGCAGACAAAGCTTTTGTATTGCTCAATCCTATTATTGTAATTTAATCTTTCTTAGAATGCGTCACACCTGTGTGTACTTTTATTCACTTTATAACTTGCACCGACCTTTACATTTTTTTACGCATTAACTTCGTTACCGTAATTAATATTATCGTCAACCAGTTTCCGTATCAACATTTTTTTTCCCGACGGATAACGTATGCGGCTTGCTTCTTTGAAAATCTTTCGAACCTCGCCCATGATCAGTAACCAACAAGAAAAATTTACTTTAAAAATTCTTTCAAACCGTTCACGTAACTTCCTTTAATAAATACGGTACCGTGTAGTGTTTATTCGACATCTGGTCGACAGTTCTAGGATACTAATTTCGCTGTTGAAGTGTTAAACAACGGTTCGACTTTAAAAAATTGATATTGAGGTTCAGTGACACGTCGTGGAACTGAACGATTTGAAAATTAAAATTGAAACCTTCCAGTGTAATTTGCTGAAGTTGATAATTACACTCGATATAACAAAGTAGAGCCTGATTGTAAGTGAAGGAGTTTTGAAAAATTCGCTTCACTATTGCAACACAAAGTACATTTCTGAAAAAACATAATAAATAAGAATAATATTAATAGATTTGAATTCGAATAGCAACATCTTTCTTTTTTAAATCTTAAAATAAAATGTTATAAATCAACATAAATTGTGTTAAAAAATATACCTATGTATAACATTTAAATGAACATTGTACATAAAACAATTTAAAATTAAATTAATTTAAAATATATTTTATGTTGTGAAGTCCAAAAATTCATTACCCTTGTGTAGATTAATAAAATATTGCAGTATACTAATTGAGCATATTTCGTGCAAGAAAAATATTTTAAACAAGAAACTAAATAAAAAATATTGAAAATGAAAAGCAAACGACTTTAAATTGTTTAGTTTAAACAATTTTGAGTTACAAATAAGTGAAGAATGTGAGAAAATCTCTTTTATTTGCTAGATTTGTTTTATTTATTTCTTCTAATACAACATTTTTCTTAAATCTCAAGAATAACACAAGTTCTCAGCATAAAATTTAAAATTGTCTGAAAAAGTAAACGTCAAAAGTAATTAAAAGTAAACGACGAAATTAACTTCTAATTCGAAACTTGTCTAAAAAGAAGCAATACAGGGAAACAAGAAAATTGAGATATGTAGGTAAAAAGTATATACAAAGTGTTCATAAATAGTTGAAAGGCGTTTGAATTTAGCGCACAGTCGTGTTGCTAATTTTCATCTTGCAACGTTGATACTTCGGCTAAGATTTCACCAGTGGCGTGTTGCTGTTTACATCGTGTAATAATTTTCATCTTGCAACGTTGGTACTTCGGCAAAAGTTTCACCAGTGGCGTGTTGCTATTTATATGTTGTGATTTCTATATGTATTCTCGTTTAAGTATACATTAAACGCAACTACAGAATCTCTCAAAAGCAAAACTAGAAAATGTTTTTGGTAATATGAAAAGGAGAATAAATTTGTACTCCATTGTATTGAATAAAAATTATCAAATTGCAATACTTTTTTAAAGTATTCTCCAAGAGATGTAATTTACTCTAAATATCATGTAATCTTAATAAAGATAATGTACTACATGTAATACTTCAAGAACCTATTTCGAAAGTGAAGTATTTATTATATTAGCGTAATACTTATTTTTCGCATCTAGTAGATACTGTTATATACTAGTACATAGAAACTTCTACTTCGCCGTAGAAGCATCTACTGGAAATTTTGTAGTATCTATTTCAAAAGCCTAAATTTCGGTTACCGCGTAGTATTTACTTCAGTTTAAGTGAGGCCGTTATTACTTCCGTATACTTCCGATACGTGGTTAGAATTATAATAAAATGTTATGGAAGCTTTTGTGAAAATACTTACCTGGAAAATGTATGCAGAAAGGAGAATATACACTGATCATGTATATATGCAACCTATTCAAGTAAAAGTGAAAATTTGTAATTATAGTGATATGACAGCCATTCAACAAACCGTATTCGTGTAAGAAAAATGATCGAACAAGTAACTTGCTTTTCTTGGCCAGTCGCCAGTAGATACTTCACCTTAATACATAGTAAGAACTACTACAGAGTATTTACTACGTGTTGTAATATAAACTTTGCTTTCATAACATATGAGAGGTTTTTTTTACTTGGTCTACATTTTTTTAAAGTTAATTAATACAAAAAAGAAACAATAAAATTATTTCAATCAACCAAAGTATTTAGACTTTTTCGCAAGCTCTCAAAATAGTTTGACAATTGATGTGGAAAACTAATTTCTCAGAATTATACTAACAAAATCAAAAACAGGAAAAGAAAGTTATGTGAAATCAAATGAAATTTATATAAATAATTTAAATTAATATAAGCAAAGAAAAATTAAGTTTTTAATAATTTAGTATTAGTTATTCCGTTTTTATTTTTATGTGATTAATGTTAACCGTCTTTTAGTTTTCTCTTAAAGATTTCTTCCGTAAAATTTTTCTGTAATAATAATAAAGCAAATGAAGAAATTCATTTTAGACTTCTTTACTCATAGCAATTAAAAATAAACTGAAAAGGTGAATTGGTTTCCTTTTCCTTCATTTTTTTCACCAATTGATAGAGTGCTATTTATAATAATTTGTTTTTTAATTTTTTGTCGGAAACTCTAAAGGCTGTTTTACCTGCTCTATTTCTTCTATTTGGTTCAATTTCCCAAACAATTTAATTTTTGGTCCTCCGGCCAGAAATGTTGGTATTGGATTCGTCAAAATCGTCCGGAAACAGTCTTATTGAAGGCCTAGGCCATCAAAAAAATTTACCAAATGTTGGCAATATTGACATCTGTGGTTGACATTTCTTAAATGACAAAAGGTTTGATTATTTCGTAGCAATTACGAACTCTAAGCACCTGAATTAAAATTTAGAAATCGTAATGGGAACGCTAGCAAGCATCAGTTGTGACGTATATGTCAAACTGACCATGTGCGCGCCACATGTATTCCTTTTCCCTACCCTTTTGGTGCTCGAAACGTAAACGATATGACAGGTGCTCGAGGGGAAGAGGGAAGTCAAAACTGATTAGTTGAGGTGCTTTATGCTCTTACAATTGGAACGCTTCGGATCATCTCCGGACTAGTCCCGAGTAGCACAAACGTGTAATTGGAAAACGCCTAATATTTGATATGTTGAATAATTTTTTTAATTTGGAGTTTAGTTTAGCTGAAAACTTACATATATAATTCGTTGCAGCTAGCAAAACGTGCTCATTGTAGTTGCTTGCCACCAAATTTACACTACACCATTTCACAAATAATTCATATTACTTCCAATATCTGCTGGAAGACTTCTCAGGTAGCAAAGTATTAATTGCACTTTCGGTAGCCTGAGTAATGTTTGCTGGAGTATCCATTGCACTTATAAACAATAACAAAATGGACTTGAACAATGTTAAATTTGGTCTTTATTAGATGTCAAAAAATTGTAGGTAACCTGATTTTTAATTTCAAATACGAAATCTGGTGTTGGACATTGTGTTGCCAACCTGAATACAACTTCCAACTTCCCTAGCGAAAACTATTTAAATTTTTTTAACTTTTGAGATAATTTAAAATAGGTCGAACCAAAAAATAGTGTGTATCACACGGCCAGAAGCTGCTTTGCTAGTGCCTCAAATGCCTGGCCTAATGATACAAATAACTATTGTACAGTAAACTGTATCAAAATTTCATTGAATTAAGAGCTATGTGGAAAAATAAAACATGTTGTGTCTCCAAGCCGTATCTGCAACCCAAAAATATCTTCTAAATATTTATTGAATCAAATCTTGTACAAGAAATAGGGTAGTCTAAAACGCCCTTTTTAAAACTCTTTCCTTTTCCCAATATAATATTGTTGATAGATTTATCGTATTTTAATGATCTCGTTCTTTATAGTTTGAGCTTATAACAAAATTCCTACAGTAATAATAGAATGTGGTCAAAAGAGTACCTAGATATGAATGTAATTGTTATCGAACAGCTTGGAAAAATTTTAAATTTTGATTTCCCTTCTAACGCAATCATTAAAATCTTGATCCCCAACAATTTTATATGAAGTGCACTTTTGCTGTGGCGTTTCTTTTGATCTGATAGATGGATTACAATTGTTTTTGTTTCCATGTTGTTGAATGAGTGAGTTCAATGAACCGTCTTTCATATGAGTTATTGATTTTGAGAAAGCAGCAGAGGACTACATAATGGTAATGCTTAAGCTATAAACTCGGAAATTCGTTGGTGTTTAGAAAAACTGGAATATCTGAAAATTACTCAAAAAACTCGAAATTGTTTGGACATTCGCCCGTCGTCTTCTAAAACGAGCTGAAATATTATGTAAAATTAAATTTAACGTATAAAATACATTTCTATCAATTGCTTTAAAATGGACTACTTTTTCTTTCATTATAAATGCCGCACCCTCATATCCCTTGTTTTCTTCTTCTCGTGCAAACCAAATGGAACGCTTTCTTTCGCTATTCAATCATACTTGCTCCAATGCTACTACTTCTGCTTTATGGTTTTAAAGTCACCAGCTACTTTTTATAAGTTTCCAAAAACTAGTGAGGCCCTGATATTTCAAGGGCCACTTCTTAGCATTTGGTTTTTTATTGTTCGACGTTTTTTAAGGTATATCGGCTTCCATTTCCAAATCCATTCTTTATCCTAATCTTATCATCGTTTGTCCTAGCGAACTAGTTGTTTGCCGTTGTTTTTTCTTCCTTTGACTCTATCATTCTATTCAAGTAGTATTCGTTTATTATAGCCATCTTTTACGTCATTCTTGTTCCTTTTCTCTATTTTAGCGTTCGTCCTTTGATGAGTCTATGAATTTTGCGCCTCTCCTCGTCCGCCTTCTTGTTATCTATAGTTTGCCTTTTTACTTTCAATATTTCAATTATTCATTGTAAGAGTAGCTACTTTTTATTTCCTGTGGTATTTATTATTTTGAAATTTTTCATCTAAGCCCTACGGATAATTTCTTTTTCTAATATTTCTTCTAATTTCTCGCCTATATTTTTTCTTTATGGGTTCATGAAGTCTGTACATGTACTTGATTTTCGTTTTGTACATTGATCTTAAACTATAAATTCTCTGTCGAATTTTTATTGTTTACTTATTGCAAGATTTTTGACTTGAACCAATCAAACCCTTTTAATCATTACATGATCGGATCTTGCAGATATTGATATTTGTTTTTGGCTCTGGAAGCAGATATTCTTTTTTCTTTAGAAAACTTCATTTATTTTCAGAAAGTACCTCCGCTCATTAAGTATTAAATATTCGTTTTAGAAAAGTATTTATTTATTCCGGTGTTGCAACTGTGTTCTGGTATCTTCAGTGGGTGAAAAATACGAATAAACCTTTTTTTTAAAACTGAATTTATGCCATGAGTTAAAGGAAAGGAAGGAAATGTTGAAAAAATAAGATGTTGTAGCTTAAGTTTGCTTTTGCTTACTTTTTCATTAATAGGAGATTTAAACCAACAGGCATTACTTACGGTATAAGCCACTTTATTAGAAAAAATGTGATTTCTTAATTTGACACGGTAATAGTAATTTACTTAACATATTCAACTGTTAAATAAAATTTTCATAGCGATGAATTTACTATGCAAATAGAAATATCTAACTCAAAGCTCTCTTTTGACAAGTTGTGATTCTAGCTTCTCTTAACCTCTTTTCTGTTGTTGCTCATATCTTAGGTGTAATAAATGATTAGCACATTCAACAAGCACCTCTGTATTTTTCATCGAGGCCGTGCTCTGTGAATATGCTGCTGGACAAACCTTGATATTTCGTTAGTCAGTGTTCGCCGTTAATTTACTGCAAATTGCGATTTTATCTTCTCACTCGTTTTGAATTACGTTTTATTTGTATACGAGAAAACTGCAGCAACAGTTATTTTGCACCTCGACTGCTTCGAATTTATGAGGGGTTAGTTAATTAGGAGTCAATTACTTATAGGCGAACGTTGAGTCAATAAAATAAATTTCTCTTATCGCAGACATAATTTATGGTTTCATTATATAATAATAACTTTCCGTATTGAACACTGTGTAAGGTGAAAGAGATCTTTTCCTTAATATAAGTTGAAGTCTTTTACTTTTTATCAAAATAGTTTAATTTATTGTATAATTTTCAACGACTGTTGAAGGAAATATTTAGGTATCAAGCAAATAATCTGAAAATCTGAAAAGGTTATCAAAGCAACAATTAGAATAAAGCTCTATTCCGTGACTTCCAATACAAGAAATAATATAATACATATTTTTGTCAAAACCAAAAACTTCGGTCATATGAAATGTAATCCTAAAAAATTTTCTGCAAGTACATTGGTTATACCAAACACAATAAGAACTAAATTGCACGTCATAATATCACTAAAGACCGCATAAAAACGCAATAAAGCTCACGAGATAGCGCACCGGTAACAAAAAGGCACCGTATTACCATTCATCACGCCATCGTTAAGCAGCCCGTAATCGGCGATTTAAAGCGGCTCTTCAATTCAGGCATAAACAATCAATTAGGGACGAACTTAAAAAAAAATCACGTCTCCGACACGCGCGGCTACGTACATAAAAAAAACGTCGAATTCCGTTTCAGTTGATGAAATTTCGCCCCCTCGAACGGTACCTTGTGGTGAGCTGCGAAGTGCTAAACTTAATTAATGTGGTGAGTCGAGGATTTTATTGTGCTCTGAGGATTTATTTGCCTGGAGAATGGACACCGAGAGTCCCGTGGTTTGGCCAGCATGGTGCTATACAGGTTAGATATAAATGTGTTTTATGTACCCCATACTTTAGTTTAGATGAAAAGGTAACCCGAAAAAAGTAATAGGTTTGTAAACATATTAATAGACCGTGAGTCGTAAATTGAATGGGAAATAAATATTTGTGCTCTCTTCACAGTATTTTAGTTTTTCTTATTTCATTTAATTTGCGATTTCTATCTTATTTCACTTAAACTTTAAACTTAGTTTAAAGTAAATGAAGAGATTGGAAAACCCAACTTGATTACAATTTAAAATTATTTCTAAAATTTTTACTAATATACTCTTCAATGAGAAGTAATTAAAAAAATTATCTATATACCAAAAAAAAACAACATGCAAAAAATGTAAATATAAAAATGAACAAGAAATTAACAAAGGAACTCTGGATAAGATAATGCAATCCAAGATAAAATGATTCAGAGTAGTCCATGACCCAAAATAAAAATGCAATTATTTCTGTTTTCTCTTAATTCTCTATTTTAACTTTTTGCTGTCAAGAGTTAAAGTAGTAGACATGTATAAATTAGAAAGAAATGAGCAACTAGAGTATGAGTATTCAGCAATTATCTCGTCCTCTTTCATTGCAGGATGTACAAAAATTCCATTCCCAAATATTTCTTTTTAACTTCTTATTTAATCTGCTGCTATAAGAGCGTATAGTTTGAAGTTTATCAATCACTTTCGTCAATGAAAAACTTCTTTGATGCTTATTGTGGTAGTCCTTAAGTTCGGTGTCATACAAACGACGATGGTGTTCATACTGTTCGATTAATAATAAAATACATTCTTTTGATTAGGATATTTTTATTACAACAAAAAATTAATACTTACTGATTAATGAAATTATCGTATTTATGTAGACAATGCACTATCAAAACGTCGATATAATTTAATAGTACTTAATAAAATTCTTCAAAAAATCAAATGAATAAAATAATTTCAAAATTGAAGTTATATTGATTTTCTTTTATTTTGGAACTAGAACACATTCTATTTTTCATACATTTATTACACAATTTACCGCACAATTTCAATTATTCAAGAAATTGAATCAAATTTTGCTCAACAAGAAATAAGGTCTTTAAATAAATAACTACAGTAACAGGTCTTTAAATAAATAACTACAGTAACAGTTTGCTTCCTGGGATAATACTGTGGGGGCTCACATGCTGCTTAACGACCAACAATGTCATTATGACAGACGTCGAGAAATGTCACAGTGACAAATTTCAAGAAACACAGTCGAAAAGTGACGTCGACACACTACCTAAAAGGTCACAATGACAAGCGTCAAAATAAACAAAATTAAGGCCGCCCGTTAACGAATTATAGTGCAATCGCATTCGTTTCTGATTGGCCAGCAAATAGGATCAGTAACCTCATTTTGGTTGCTAAGACAACCACAAAACCAAATACAAAAAGACTGCCCTCTGACAAATAGGATGCAATTTTGCTCATCACTGATTCGAAGAAGCAAATCAAGAATATAGAATTACCTAATCCCCGTCACAAAATAGGGTATAAAAGGCGGAACGCACATCAATGCAAGCCAATTTTTGTTGGTGTTGCATAGTCCGGCAAACCATACATCTTATCCGCTAGTGCTGTATAATCCGACATACCATGCATCAACTGCACCTATTTCAAAGGCGCTTAGATAATAAAGCATAAAGAAAATATTTCTATTTCCGTCTACTTTCATATTTCGAGCAGTATATATTGAATGACTTCCTTTGAAACGCTTGAGCTACTTGAGTTCTTTTAAAGGTTCTTTTACTAATTTTTATTTTTCACTTAACGTTTGACAAATTTGATTAGTCACTTTATCAAAAGTGACTAACAAGAATTGGAGAAATTCTGGTGACACTTAACATCTCGCAGTGGAAATTCAGGGCCCCAAAGAATATTAATCTCTCGGAAAGCTCCATCCTGCGCAATTGCAGTTCATCACCTTAGTATTTAAATTCAGAGTTGTTTCCAACATGCTTTGATAAATTTATCTCCCACGTGGAACCAAGTCCCGTGTTGTTGTTGTTGGAAGGCCATGATACATCTACAAACAACTTGGACTCCGCATTCAATCTTTTGACGTTTTCTTCATGGCTCCTTCGAGAAAGTATAATTCAAAGAAGTCGGTTGAGGAATATCGAGCGCCATAATTATTTGGGACTACCTTTATGAAAGGTGCTGCATTGCCCACGGCTGTTAATGGTCTTCAATCGGAATATCTTTAAAGACTGAATGCAAAAAGCACCAACAGACAAATGACAATAAAAACTGCTCTAGAAAAGGTAATTTCAGCAGACACAGATTTCACGAGAAATGCAATCGATATTTCAAATGCCAATATTTCAATTATTATGTAGATATGCACAAATTTCTCACCACTATTTCTCTCTACTATTCTTAAAGATTTTATAAAAATGGCCACAACCTTTTTTTTCTTCCACCGAAAGCTTGCTGGGAAAGGGTGTTGGCTCTGCGACCGACTTACAGACGTTTATTTCTCATTCGGCATTCGCCTTACAAACTGGGGAAACGCAGAAAACCCAGTTTGAAGAAGTCGGTAAGAATCCGAATACGATCCAAGCCGTAAGAATTAAATCTCTCATATAGAATCCACACGCACCAGGAAGGAATTCAAATCCACACTTAATGGTTGCTCCGCCAAGTGTTAAACTCGTTGCCAGCGGACTTAACAAGTTTGGTTCTTTTTTTACTAATCTAACACATATAAACCTTCCAAAAAATCATTTCAATAAGTCTTTGTTTGTTTATATTTCCGTAATATTTTTGCGTAAGTCTTATTGGTCGTCGGGATTGCGATGGAGTTCTCGAGCTACTTTTCTGGTGATGAGGTCCCAATTAGGGCTACACAGAGGATGCTCGAGGGCCCCATTGAAATCCAGCCGACTTGCAGCCAAAACTTTTTCAAGTCATCGAAAACGCCTTCACCGCTATTTTTAGGTACCCGTCCGAAGAAAAGTGCCAATTGAGCTAAAGTTTTTTTTTTATTTAGGAAAGAGATAAGTCACTCGGTGACAAGTTCTGGGTGTAGAGTAGATATTCCATCTCTACTGAAGGGTTTTCCAATAGGGTCGGCTTGACAGGCTGTGGTGGCCATGTTGTTTTGGCGGCGTCTGTCAAATCTGTCGTTTATTATTCAGTCACTGACGCCAAATCATTGATGGCAAGTTACACGATTGAGCAGCACGTCCAAATGATATAAACTTTATTATCAAAATGAGTGTTCTCTTTTGCAAATGTGCACGCGTTGCGCCCATTTTACGGCATACGTGGTGGTCCTTCAAAGTCGACTCTCCAACGTTTGGTGGCCAAATTCGAGGCGACCGGTAAACAATCAGCAAACATCCGTATGTCAAAGGAAAGCTAGGTCGGCCGAGAACATCGCCGCCCTCCGCAGGAGAACCTGGGGCAGTCATTTCCTCGCCGTGCACAAGAACTCGATCTTTCGCAGACTTCAACTTGGCAAATTTTGCATCAGGACTTGGGCCTATGCCCGTATAAGATCCAACTGACCCAGGAGCTCTAAGTTAATGACGATAGATAACGCCGTTTGTTCGATTAATGGACTTCGGAGCGTTTGGAAGAGGACCCCAATTTTGCCCGAAAAATCATCTTTAACGACGAGATGCATTTTTGGATGAATGGCTATGTTAACAAGCAAAATTGCCGTAAATGGGACGACACATCCCACACCGAGATTCACCAAGTGATAATCCATCCACAAAGGTTTACCGTTTGGTGCGGATTTTGGGCCGGCGGCATCATTCGTCCGTACTTCTTTGAAAACGACGTTGGTGAGGCCATCACCGTTAACGGCGAGCGCTACAGATCGATGATAACCAATTTCTTTTGGTGCCACACCACGATGAACATTCTGCATGAACGATTTGAGGATATCTCTCGTGGAGGTGACACCAAGATCGTGCGATTTCACCCCGCTACACTTTTTCTTGTAGGGTTTCCTGAAATCGCAGGTCTATGCCAGTAGGCCGATGACAATCGACCGATGACCTCAAAGTCAACATAACCCAGGCCATTACTCAAATTCAGCTGGATCCTTGCGGCAGAGTCATTGAAAATTGGACCTCTAGGATCCGTGCCACCGTGCGCAGCCGCGGCGGACATTTAAACGATGTCATATTCCATACATATTGGTATACATGGGCCTTTCAAATAAAAAAAAAGAACTTCGTTAATACCTCACACACAGCTTGTTTTATTACATTTCAACATCGACCCGACCCTTTTGGGAAACCCTTTTTAAAGCCCCACTCGTTGATTATTTTTATTATCTTTTTATCACAGCTTTAAGGCCTTTTTTGCCGTATGGCAGTTTTCTTGTAGACTACTCCTGTTATTGTAAAGCCTATTATGAATTAGTAAGTTTCCTTCCGTACCGCAAAACACCGTAGAGACTCCTTGTGGTCCCTCTGAGGGATTCCAGTGGTATACCCATGTCTCATCACTTTTTTTTTTATTTTCAAAATAAGGTCTTATTAATTAAAGCCCCCCAAGTTTCCCTCACAAATTTTTGCCAACACAATTTTTGTTGGAGAAAGCTACTTGGCAATCCAAAGTGCTGACGCATTATTAATTCCTAAATCTTAATTAAAACCATTATTCGTCGATCTGCTAAGTTCAATTCCTTAATTTTCTTGATATTTTCTGTTCCCTTGTCAAGAACTTGATCACGAATTTGCGATTGTCACTTATTTTTTTAATATATGTAGAAAATATAAAAATCTTCCCTCGTAAGTCAACTGACGGATGAATTAAATGTGTAAAGTGACCTTGTTTGGCTTATGAATTTTCTGCAGAAATTGATGTACAAATTCAAATAAAATTGCGTTATGCTTATTAAGTTTATTGCAAAAATTGAAAGTGTAGTGCAATTCTAAAATCTAAAATCCGAAGCTATATATTTAACATTCAAATACAATTTTATTTTTATCATATATTGGTTTAAATATATGAATCGATAATAAATCAAAATTATGTGTAAATATGATTGTTAAAACCTGAGTATTTTGCCATTTAAAATAGATATAAATTTTGTAAAAAAGAAAACAAGTCCGAAATTGTTGCGACTTTAGACAGTGCGTTCGTTTTCAAATAATCTAAACCTTGACCTAAATATTAATGTTTTGAATCTCATTTTAGCGAGATTTCTGTGGAGATTCATACATTATACTCCTACACACAAAAATGCTAAATGTTTGTAGTTCTAAACTAACAAACACATTATAAAATTATTAAGTCTATCGTCGTATATCAGTAATTTGAAGTGTTAAAATCGTATTACCGTTTAAAAAAATATATTTGTACATACATATTTTGCTTGATATTATATGATCTAATCGTGTAATTAAAAGTAGATTTTCTTAACTATTGTGTAATTTTTCTTGTTTGTTGCACTTCATCTCCATTTTAAAAAAGTTCTAAACATAAAATCAGGCGGCGTCCTAAAAATTTGCTTTTTCTAGATTTGTTTACTGGTAATCCCCGTTTCATTCAAACCGTCACAGTGCGATGTAAACGTCAAGTTAATGTTTACGAGATTCTGAGTGATTTCAATGCTCGTTACAACAAGGTGCTTTTTTTTTGGAAATAACTACCTGCGAACAACGCTCAAGTACACGGGCACATAGTTGAACTTTTATCTGTGTGCTTAATTGATTATTATGATTAGCACGCTGGTTAAAAACAAGCGTTTCGGACATTAACGACCTGTAATGAGTGAGTCACACACAGGAAATTCTGTAACCTTATCAAAATATTACCTCACCAAATTAACGAACGAAAAGGACGAGGCGTTTTGAAAAAGATAAGAGGGAGTCACATTGATTTATTAGCAACCAAACGGTCGAATAAATTACGATCACAATCAGGATTCGGCTGCGTTTTTTTTTTTTAATGAAACACTCGCACAAATACTAATTATAGATATAAATCAGGAATGTGAGGCAAGCCCTCAAGTTGAATAAATGTCAACCGGCTTCATTATTTTATATGTTGAATTAGAATATCGCGTACGTGGCCGGAAAAAATGGGCAATTTTACACGTCGTTAAGTGCACGGAAAATTCTGTTGTTCTTGATCGCTTGAAATTCGGATAGTTCCGGCTTTATTTTAATATTAATGTCAAGTGTCATTCTCGTTTATCTTGTGAATTCGGGAGCAAGTTTTGGCTGCAACTTTTTGCTCGGTTCGGTCCAGTTGAAACAATTGAGGTTATAAAAAATCAAAGACCAAAAAAAAATACCTTGTATCGAACTTTGGTATTTAAAATACAAAAGCGCAGTTTACTTTTTGCTTACATTAATACAACAAATTTATTTTTAATGCTTAGTAGCTCATATGCTTAATTTTCATTGCGAAATAAAATAAACTGGCAGAATAATTTTAAGATTTAGAAGTGACTCAATTTTTCTTTTTAATTAATTCCTAAACTAACAGTGAATTCGATCATTAATTTAATGATTAGTTAGGCCTTGAAAGCAAAGAATACATAATATCAATAAATCGTTTATTAATACCTACAATGGTTTGCGCACTCACACACATCCATATGTACATTCGTAATGCAGAAGAGTTTAAATTATGGCCGAAGTGTCTACGAGTCGCTGTAATGCAACCGTAACTACCTATTGTGTTTACACCTTTTCAATAACACCTTCTCCGTGAATTCTACATCTTTTAACAGCAAGTGTTAATGCTGCGAGCCGTTGTAATACTCTATAAATAATTGTAGTCCATTATCCGGCCGCAGGTAAACCTTGAAGCTTCCAAAGAATTAATTTGCCTTTGAAAAGCTCGAGGAGCGAACGCACGAGAGACTTTTCTTTTTATCTACGGTTTATATAATCGTTTTAAATATGTTTGTTTAATGAACGAGTTTATTACGCAGGGTTAAAGTTTAGTTAAAGCTCTTTTTTAATAAAGTTTACGATTTTGATTCTTCACTTGAAAACAGGAAATCTTGACATTTGAAGTCGCTTCTTTCGTTAAGGACACGGTGTCATCCGGTACAAATAATTAAATTTGCATTCCTCAGCGATATTACAGGTTCAAGGGAACATGAAAGACGTCGCTGTTGCGTCAGGGCCGATTCCGTCCGTGGCGTGGATATTGTTGGGAATACAATAGTCACATTTTTATGCGAACCGTTCAGGAATCCCTTTGAATATCGCGCATATGCCGCGGTTACGGCACGTTGCGTCTTATTTATTCGCTTACGTGAAAAGAGAACGTGTAAGGACTGTCCGTTCTGGACGGACGTCAATAAGATATTGTGCTTTTTCATGGCATTGATGTAATCTGTCGATGAAGATTTTTCCGACTAACCCTCAACAACTGAATCGTCCCACCTCCAATAACTCTGGAGGAAATCTTTGTCTACATACAGTCTTACATGATACATGTGTGTGTACATAGAATTGAAATTGAATCTTAAGTCTTTTGACTTATACATATGTGTTCAAATCAAACCAGAAAAATAGTGGAAACTGCTTTCACTACGAACGAAATTAACATGCGTACAATTAATATATGCTTTAATATATGCTGCGATAAGCTTTTGTTGTTAGGAACGTATGTCGTCATTTGTATTTCAATTTTGACAAGTTGACGGCGGTTTATTTTGGATCAACAAAACTCGAAAGCTGTTCCAAAATTTTATGGATTATTTTGGTAAATATTTTGTAAATTTCTCTGCAAAAATTGTTAGCAGAATCCCAACAAGAGATTGGAATTGTTTTGTAAAATGGTTTATGTTAAAAAATACGTTACAATGAATCCGCTTAATATTTACTTATATTTTCGTAATGGAAATTGATGGAAATTGGACGTATTCGGTGAAAAGGTGTTTTGAAGATTTTTTTTGGAGACAAAATTATCAGTCGAGACCATGTCGGAACTCGACAGGTACTCGTTTATTTAAATGAAACCGCTTCCTCTTTATGAATACCAGTTACCCGATAAGTACCCGCATACCCGATAATTACTCGATATTAGGTAAATGTCCGACAACTGAATGAGGATTTTTTTTTAATTTAAATTAGGTATCATAAAATAAATGTTTGGAGCGTTAGTCTTGTTTTGCAATAACAGTTACTGGTCGGGTATCGGGTACATACCGGATAGCCGGGTATTTATCGGGTAATGGGTAATACCCGGGTATCAATAACGGGTACCCGACTCAAATTATCGGGTATCGGTATCCCTACTCAGAACACTAATTCCTTAGCCTTCGACCCTCGAGATCCTGTGGTTTAACCATTTGTGATTTCTTTTTGTGGCCTTACATAAAAAGCTCTAGATTTACAACGTCAATTTGTGATGTAAATGACCTGAGACAGCGGATTGATAATAAATTCAGAAACTGAATAAATCTCCTCGTATCTTAAAGAACCTGATGAACGTACTTAAGTACAGAACCTTGAAATGTTTTTATAGAAAGGATTTGGACACATTTTGCACTCATCACAATTTTTGTAAAAAGTTATGGTAATAAACGTTTATTTTTGAAATGTTTTCGATGGGTTAAAGAGAGGTTAGAAATGGAAGTGTCACTAGTCGTATGAAGAACCCTACGCCATACGTTCAGAACAAACTCACGGCTATCTAGACCGTTTTTTAATTGAACACTCGTTAGATGGAACATATTCGCACGTGCTTTGTGTTTTTGTTTCGATATTGCGTTTTGATTGTCAGTGTAGCGTGTTCGTAGATGTCAACGTGATATTTCGTCTTGTCCGTCTATCTGACATTGTTTGACGTTCCTTGACGTCTGTCATTTTGATGTGTGTCATTCGGACATTTCTTACATCTGTGACGTTTCTCATTTTGACGTTTTTTTTAATCATCTTTCATTGTGACATAATTTGTTGGTCGCTAAGTAACGTGCAAGCCTTCACATAGCTCACATAAGCAATGTGATTAAAATAAACTAAAAATATAAAATAAAATAAAAAATTTTAAACATGTTTTAGTCGAATGATTTAAATCAGTTTTCAACTCTGCTTAAAAAAGTCGAGCTAGTTTTGTTTATTTAATGATTTCCTCTTTTATTTTTGTTATTTTCTAAAATTTTATAAATTTTCTTAATTTATTTCTCGATAATTTTTTGTTTTAGTTTTCATTGAAAATTGCACAATTGTCAAATATCTTAAATATATCTTAAAATTTAAAAAGTCTACTAACATTTGCTTATTTAATGAGAATTTTTTTACTTTATTCTTTTTAATTTTATGACTTCTTTATTTGTTTCTCGATCGTCTTTTGTTTTATTTTGTATCACAATTCTCAAATGTCTTAAAATATATCTTAATTTTAGAAAGATTTGCTTATTTAATGAAAATTTTTTATTATTTTTTTAAATGTTATAAATAATCTTGATTTATTTATCGATCGTCTTTTGATTTATTTTATATCACAGATTTTTTAATCTTTTTCAATTTCATAAATTTTCTTGCTTCATTTCTCTTACATGTTTTGTCTTATTTTACAAAAAGAAGCACAATTATCAAATGTCTTAAAATATAGCTTCACTTTAAAAAGTCGACTCGGTTTTGGTTATTTAATGAGAACGTTTTTATATTTTTTTTATTATAAATTATCTTAATTTTAGAAAATTTTTTATTTATTTTTTTTAATTTTATACATTTTCTTTGTTTATTTCTCGATCGTCTTTTGTTTTATTTTGTATCAAATATTGCATAATTGTCAAATTTCTTAAGATATATCTTAATTTTCAAAATCGATTCGGTTTTGGTTATTTAATGAGAATGTTTTAATTTTTTTAATTTAATTATCTTGATTTTAATTATAAATTATCTTAATTTTAGAAAGTCGACTCAGATTTGCTTATTTAATGAGATTTTTTATTCTTTTTTAGTTTTATTAATTTTTTTGCTTTATTTCTTGATCATTTTTGTTTTATTTTACATAAAAAATGCACAATTGTCAAACGTCTTAAAATATATCTTAACTTTAGAAGGTTTTGGTCATTTAATGAGAATGTTTTTATTTTTTTTAATTATAAATTGTCTAAATTATCTTGCTTTTAGAAAAATGTCTTAATTTTAGAAAGTCGACTAAGATTTGCTTATTTAATGAGAATTTTTTTATTTATTTATTTTTTTAATTTTATAAATTTTCTTTATTTCTCGATCGTCTTTTGTTTTATTTTACGTCAAAAATTACACAATTGTCAAATGTCTTAAAGTATATCTTAATTTTACTAATTTTAGAAAATCGGACCAGCTTTGTTTATTACAAGGGCTTTTTTTTATATTTTTGTTATTTTTTTTTAATTATATCAATTTTCCATATTTTTTGTCGTTCGCCTTTGTTTTATTTTGGGTCAAGAATTTGCGCAATTGTCAAATATATTTTTTAATTCTTGAAAGTCGAACCAGTTTTTTTTATTTAATGATAATTTCATAATTTGTTGTTTTGTTTTAATTTTATAAATTTTTTAAAAATTTATTTCTTGATAGAAAGTCGACTCAGTTTTGCTTAATTAATGAGAATTTTTTAATTTTTTTAAATTTTATAAATTTTCTTTCTATATCGTAGATCATCTTTTGTTTTATTTTACGTTAAAAATTGTGTAATAGACAAATGTCTTAATTTTTTTATTTTAGCAGTGGCGGAACTACAATAACGCCGGCGAGGGGGGGAGAGGGGCAAAGCTATAGGGAGACCAAATTCTCTTCTCTTTGTCTGTGTTTTCTTTACAGATCGGTCGGTTGCTGTTAATTGTTAAATTTTACATACAACTCGGATTGTTGTTTTATTTTTTAATTATGCAAATATAAAATATATTTTTTATTTATATATTTCCTCAGTTTATGATTTCCGTGGATAATAACATTAATTAATAATAACAAGAGTACATAGTAGTCATAATTTTTACAGGTCCCAATAGTTCCCATATATATCGTAAAAAGAACACGTAAGGATTAAATTACAAATTAAAATATTGATTTTGTTAAAATGAAAAGACACAAGAGACACAGAATAATTTGCGGGCGGCCAAATGTTTGAAGTTGCCCCACTAAATTTAAAAAATCGAAACAATTTTATTTCAAAATAATTTTTGTACTTTTGTTGTTATTTATTTATTTTATCAGTTTATTTATTTGTCTTTTGTTTTCTTTTAAGTAAAAATTGCATAATTGTCAAATATCAATATTGATTTATAAAAAATAAATTAAAAAAATCACTGATTAAAATAAGATGTTAAATGTCATTATAATTTTGTATTCCATTACAAATTTGGATTGAAAAATATTATAAATCGAAATAAATTATGATTTAAAAAAATCATTGATTTGAAACATGATTTTCATCAAATAATTTAAATCAGCTCAACATTGCTTATACGAGGGTCAAGCTGAATTTATTGAGAATAAAAAAAACACGATTAATGTTTTATAGGATTTTATTTTAAATATGCTCGAAGTAATTCCCTTTAGCATTGATACACTTGACTATTCTTTCTTTCCACTGTTCAAAAGCTCCCAACCAATCATCTTTCAGAATATTTTCAAAATAAACCTGAAATGTAGCATCAATTTCTACTTCTGACGAAAACCTTCTATCCTGCAAATTCTTTTTAAGCCCAAAGAATAGCCAAAAGCCCCACATTGCTAAATCAGGTGAATACAGCGGATGTTCTATTACTTTTATATTTTTTTCAGTCAAAAACTGGAGAGTTAAAGCTGCCGTATGGGACGATGCATTATCATTGTTATTATTATAATTCCCTTGTCTGGAACTCTACTGAACACTTCAGGCAAACATTTTTAAGTGTATCATTTAGCTGTAACTGTCTTTTGTCCATCTAGCTTAATTGTCTTTACTAGGCCCGTACTTCTGAAGAATACCGCATACATAACTTTTTTCATAGCTCGCTGCTTCTTGATCATTTTTGGAGTTTCCTTATCTTCGAGAATCCATACACGATACTCTTGGCGAGTAGGTACGTCGAAAAAAGGAATGTAGGTTCCATCACCTGTCACTATTTTGGAAAAAAATTGGTATCCGCCATTATTTAAGAAATTTAAAGTTTCATGGTAAATTCTTACATGCTCTGCTTTTTGGAAGTTAGAAAGGTGATGCGGCACAAAACGACTAACCACTTTTTTTTAAATGCAGGTGATCGTGTATGATTATTCTAATAGCTGAGGATCCAATCTTGAGTTGATGCTCTATTACTGCATAAGTGGCTTTATTGTCTTCTTCAATTGATTTTTTAACAGCAGCAATGTTTTTGTCGGTAACAGCCGTAGGAGGACGTCCTGCTCCTTTGCTGAACAGAACTCCTTTTGCGTTCAAATTCCTTATACCATCGGTAAATTGCAGCCAAGGAAGGTGCTAGTCCACTAAAAGCAGAATCTAAACTTTTCTTGCACTCATAAGCGCTCCAACTTTTTTTTAAATTCATAATAAATCATGATTCGAAAATGTCTCCGGTTAATTCCATTTTTTTACTTGTAATATCACATTAAAAAATTAGTAACTTCGGGTCTAACGAACAAAACTTCAACAACTAAACTTGAAATTATAGATAAAGAGTTGCTCTAAATAACGCTGTTCAGCTTTACCCTGGTAAGTCAAATTTTTGCAGAAAAATATTTAAAATTCGTCTTTTGCTCTTCAGCTTTCAACTCGTAAATTAGAACTACTTACAAATCATTGGTAGTTTCAAACAACAAATTGTTTTTTTTAATGAGGAAAAATGATTCAATCATTCGTTTCGAACAACATGTAAGAATTTCTTGCTCATTAAAAATATAATTATAACATTCGCTCCATATCTGAAACCGAAAGTACAATTCCGAGCCGAAGTTATAAAATTTTATTAATAAATAAATCTCGACGGAGTCGTCATTAATATTAATTAAAATTCAGTACGTGCAACCACTCGATAGACGGAACGGACATTGAAAGACTACGCCAACTTATTGTAGATGTCAGACGGTAGTTTCAGATCTACCACTTCCTTCAGGTGGACTGTTCTCGTGCACGTTAACTCCCGGCATCCTTGTCTACAAGCAGAGCTTTACGTAATCACCACAGAGGCGAACAAGACAGATGTACGACAAAGATTAGCGGGTTCGTTGATAACGCTAATAAGTATTCCGAAGTCGTTATCGCTACCTGTAAGAATTTGTTGCCAGCCGTTTTGTACGCATTAAAAATGATTTTGTCTCGTTGTTCTTTTTTGTTTCTCCACGAACGACTTGTTGAGAAATATTTATGTAGTACACAACCGCTTACATAACAGCGTATTTTTTTCCCCGTGGTAATTGATCCCGAAACTAATTCGTCAAACGGGACAGCGACATTATTAAAATCTACCTGCAACACATTTACATAAATATACATATAAGTAATAAATACCTTCGCGTTCGTTTTCGTTTCGGTAAATCATAAACGAACGCGAGGCCGTAACCCGATACGTATTTTGTAACTAAATGTATGTGCGGTGACTGCTATCTTGTTCTTTGAAACTTGTGGGCACAACTTTTATTGTTATGCAGTGGACGAAGTCGACTATAAATATTGAAAACAATGATAGGGAAAGCAGGCAGTAGCTACGTTTCTTTGCAGTGAAGCTCTAATATTTTATTGAAACAATGAATAAACACAAAAGGCTGATTTTGAGTATGGAATGCATAATAAATAATCAATTTTCAGTTTCTATCCTTTTCGCTCATTAGTAAAGCGAAGAATAAATTTAATTATATTTTACGATTGTGTTCTTATCACAAAAATATTTGAGTTGCAATTTAAAAATCTCGAGAAGCAAGAGTTTTTAGGAAAGTGTTTGAATTAGCAAAAACAAACATACACATAACTGAAAGTATCTAAACGACCAGTAAAAGAGTTACAGTTAAATAAACACGGCGAATTTGCATTCCTGCGACAGGTGGACAGCGCTGGATTCGAGTAAATCCTTGAGCAAAATACAAAAACGAGAAGCAGTAGAATGATTTTCACCTAGGTTAACGAACGTAAAAAGAATTCTAATGCGTTCTTTTTTTTTATAATTGCGTGAAAAATAAAAATACGAGACAGCAATTATGTAAGTAGCTGGGAGGTAGTCAATAAATGTTCACAAGATTTGCCTGTATTGTTTTCCTTTTTTTTTTAACTAACGGCATCTACTAGACGAGACAAGAACACAGAAGTTCTATTATTATTATTATTATAGAACAGTAAATTACAAAAAGTCAACATTTTCAAATAAACAATAATAAAATAAATAAAACAAAAAACAAAACGTAAAAGAAAAATTTCAGTTTAAATAAATAAATTTAAAATATAATGACATATGCATTATATTACGGTATTCGGTGACATCAGAAGTGTTACACTTAGAAGGAATAATTTTTTGGACTTGATTTTTTAGCAATGTGGTAGTCTTACATCAAGAATAAAATATATACGGAAAAAAATAATAATGTATTAATAATGTGTTTGGCGACCCCGTAGCTGAGTATACTCCCATACACGTCTAGGCATCGATAAAATGAGATGGTCGATGACTGCTTGAGGCACCTCGTTCCAAGTAACTTGAACTTAGTGGATTAATTGTGGAGGATAGTGCAAAGTGAACAGTCTTCTCGCGATCATATCCCACACATGTTCAATGGGATTTAAATCCGGTGAATGGGGTGGCCACTGCAAAACATTAACGCCAGCTTCTTGGAGAAAATCCATAGTTCAACGAGCAATGTGAGGACGTGCGTTGTCTTGCTGAAAAAGGACGTGTCGACGGCCATCTAGATAAGGCAGTAAAGTGGGCTGTAGGACGTCATTCACATAACGCTGCCTCAAATAAACAAAAGAAGTAATCGGCGACCATAGGCAATAGCCCCTCCAACGGTCCTGTGTACATACCAACAACAAACCCAATATCACGTCGTTCTCCACGGCGGCATCTTATCCTTCTGCTGCCATCATGCATGCCTCACAATTGCTGCCGTCCTCTGCACCAGTCCAAACGTTGACGACGATGTTTCATCGTCAAAGAAAGCAGTAATCGTGGACGGTATGAAACAAGTCCAAAGTCTCGAATGCGACGATATAGGCTTCAAATAATAACAGGTCTACCTTCTTCTCTAAACCATTGGTAGTACACCTCGGTTGACCAGTTGGTCTTCTTTTTGTTCCTCTACCTTCTTCTGTCCACACCCGACATACAGGCATTACCATCATTGCAGTGCTATTAACAAGACGGGCAATTTCGCATTAAAACAAATCAACATCTCAATAGCCAACACTTCAACTCTTGTCAAAATAAGCTAAGATGGTGATGTTGTTGAAGTCCTCGGACTCTAGGCATTTTGTTACGCTTAATACAAGTAGACGGAGGCACAAGGACTTAAAGTATTTGTACTAATCAGCTCTCAGAAACTGTTTCCTTCTCACAAAACTTTGTGTCAAAGATAAAAGTTTGACATTGTTGTCATAACATGCTTTAAATATAGTTATTCTGTTGCCAAGAAATTAAGTCCAAAAAATTATTCCTTCTAGGTGTAACACTTCTAATGTCACTGAGTATAAATAGAGCTGCAGAGTAGATTTTAAACATTTTCGAAGTTACGGATTGTTACATTTAAAAAGTTACTTAAGCGTAGAACTTGTGGGCGGAGCTAATCTGTCTGTATTTCTTATACAGTGCTAGTCTAAAGTCCCTTTCCCCCTTGTTAATTTTGGAACCAAATAAGATAGAAAGTTCAGACAAAAACAAATACTATTTTTTAAGATATAACTACTTTAGAGTACCCGCTAGGTGAGCACTATCGTTTTTTTATATCCAATGACGTAAGTTTTTAACAGTCTTTATTTATTTTTGAGTTTATGATAAAAAACATGTGCGAATCTAAAGTTATTTTACCTCCGTGTTAACGTTGAAGCAAAATAAGATAGATAAGTTTGAACTAAAACCAAATGAAAGTACTTACAAAGTACTAAATCCTATAAATACATTAGAAGATGTACTAGATGGCACTATGCGCGCTATGAATTTCGTAATTTTAAACAGCAAGATGGTTTAAGTGTCTTGTTATTGGAAAAGAACTTTAGTTTTCCAACCAATGGCGTTATTTATGAAGTTTATTAAAAATATGCAATATGTCTATTCTCTAATTCCTGGCATTAAAATATTTTATTGTCACGTACAGGCTGTCCCATTTTCGATAGTATTCGTAAAATAAAACTTTCATTTTTGAATGAGTATTCATAACAAATATATAAAAAGGACCTTCTAGCAAAGGTTTTAACCATTTAACCATTCAGATTAGTATAAAAAGTCGACCCAGTATTACGTGATCGTCTTTTTTTAAATTTCTATTATTAACGGAGATACCTTTAGAATAGCATCGAAAATGGGGCACCCTGTATATTTTGAAGTGTTATAATTTTTATTATTGTTTTGATTATTAACAGTAATACTTTTTAGTCAATAGCTTTCAACTTACGATAGTAGAGAAATAGGATGTTGCTGTCTTATAATGTTACAAACTTAAAAACAAACGATAGAAACTGAAAACCGATAACGTCATTGATTGTAAAACTGACGTTTTTTTTCAAATAGTATGTCATTGAGGGCGGAGATATCCATCTCTTAATAAAGTGACTAATGGTTTAACTTGGAGGCTTCCGCGGCCGTTGTCCATAATTGAATCGGCTTCCAAAAGTCAATTCAAATATGACTAATAGTTATTAGACGAATAACTGTCGTGGCAACAATCCATAAAAAATGAATGAACAATTCTGAAAAATCAAATTATTTTATACCTTTAATAGGAAATGAATATCTCGACCCTTAAACCACTATTTTCTTCAAAATTTCGTATTTCATAGCTCGCACAGAGCTATGTAGAACATCTAATATAATTAATACCTTTATACTTGATTTGGTTTTTGTTCAAATTGTTTCATTCATTTATTTCTATCATTAACTCAAAAATAAATAAAGACTGTTAAAAACTGACAACCTCATTTGATGACTCAAGAAACCCTGCCATTTAAAATTAAAACTCCATGGTGCACACAGCGTCAAATAGCGGATATTCTAAAATAGTTATAGCTCAAAAATTGGCATTCTTTTATGTACTTTGATTTCTTTTTGTCTGAACTTTCTGTTTTATTTGGTTCCAAAATTAACAGAGGGGAAGGAATTTTAGACTAGCACTGTATAGCACGAGTTACGTGACAGATTTTTCTCAAGTTGCGAGATCCTCTACTTGTGTATTTGTACACTATGTCATTATGGGTTACCGGTTACCAAGAAAACAGAAAAAAAATCATCTGTGAACTAGGCGTACATGAATGAGTCCAAGAAAAAGTTTAGCGAGTAAATTAATAACGAAAAGTAGAAATTGAATGTATCAGCAGTGTAAAGAGTCGTTTGGAGCAGCAGATGAAGAAGAGAAGAAGTGTGGTGTGGTTATTTAAGCGAGAGCGTGAACATCAGATTTATTAGAACTGTTAAAAAGAACGATACTTTAGATAGTTTCACTGAATGACAGGGCGTTTGTGTTATTTCGATATATTAAATTGTTACAAATTATTTCATTAAAAATAATAGTAATTCGTCAATTAAAAACAAAAAACACTATCGATTATTCGAATTCATTCGAATTCAGAAAATATAAAGTTATATAAATGTCACAGGTTTTGGATACAATCCTCTCAAAGCGTACTGCTAGTTTTAAAAATTTTGTTGCAAGTTGGTTTTGATTGATACTTTCTATTGACAGGCCCCAATTAAGGCCGAAACAGCTGTATAGAGAATGCTTGAAGAATCCATTGCAATCAAAACCGAATATATTAAACAATTCCCTCGACGCCCAGCTGGATAGCTGGTTTTAATAACATAATATTGTTTTCGTCCTTGCGCGCAGAAGGATTAGAACTCCCAAAACGATCTTGAAGCCACAGAATCGCATTTTATCACCTTCCTAAACAGTTGCCTATATATATATCATATTCTCCTGACTTGAAAATTCGAGTTCTAGAAGATCAAGATTTCCGAACCTATTCATTGTAATTTTCACTCGTTCATCGTGAAAGCCGTTCACGTTTCTTTCAGATAAGTATATGCCTTCATAATTAAGAGTCTGGATTCTTGAGGGCGATGTCTCTGAAAACGATGCCAAAAACGAGGCTGATGCAGGAACTCTTTTAAGACTACATGTTTTCTGCGGTGTACCTTTTCTCTTCTTCTACAACAGCAGACTTCGAAGGTGTCCTTGAATATGTTTGGAATGTGAGTGATCTCTTGACAATGGCTGCACAAGAGGTGTGGCGTTGCTTCTGAGAATGACCTCAAAGAAGGCTTGTAGATACTTCTGACAATGGCTGCACAGAAGGCTTATGGATGCTTCTGACAATGGCTGCGGAGAAGGTGTGCACCACACTGACAATGGCTGCACAGAATCTGTGTGGTGCAACTAACAGTGGCTGTCTAGAAACTTTGTGGATGTTTTTGACAATGGCAATGACAGAAGGTTTGCGAATGTTCCTGACAATGACTGCTCAGGATGCACCTTTTATAGGACTTCATTGGTTTACATATATATCGAATCACAGATGATCATAGCTGTAAGGTTTCTATTTAGAAACCTTGCCAGAGCTGCATTTTATTTGTCAGGGGGTAGTCTATTTGTGTTTACTCCGGAGGTTATCTTCAGTGACCAAACTTGAGGATGTTATTCTATTTGTGGGCTAATCAAGAACGAATGTGGTTGCACTTTTATTCGTTAAAGGGCGACACAGTTATGTTTATTCGCGACGGTCGTTATCATTGCTTTGTTCCGCAAAGCTTCACGTTGTTAGAACCGTGCGCGGCGCACAACTTACGCAGTTTCCTATGCTGCACATATCAGCAAACTCTAATAAATTGGGAGCATAAAAAACAGCGTAAATTGTGCGCTGCGCATGGTTCTAACAAACTGAAGCTATTTGTCTATATGACATTGCCTGACGTTATCAATCTGACGTTTCTTGATGTCTGTCAATTTAACGTTTCTAACATCTGTCATTTTAAAATTAGTCACTTTCATTTCTGTCATGTTGACGTTCGTTGTTAACTATCATCGTACTTCATTGGTCGCTAAGCAATGTGCGAGCCCTCGCACTAAGTTCTCGAAGACCATTTACTGTTCCACATAATTTGATTTTATCCTTAATACTTGACTATTAAAAAATATATATCTTCCAAGTTTCAAACTGACTCTCCTTTTATCAATCATCAATATCCTCTACGAAAACCTTTTGCCAGAAACTCTATCCACACGATTCTTTTTGCCGCATGAGGTCAGTTGATAAAGAAATCTTAACTATTTTGGATAAATTTGCTTATAGATGCTACTTTAAAGGAAAAGTATCGTCAATGAAGTTATAATTTTAAAAATAACTTTCTTTTTCATAAAAGTCTTAAATTACACTCGAGAACCGTAATAAAGCAGGCTTTTATTTAACAATAAGTTAATATAGTGCGTTTCGAGATAACCGCATCAAGTTACAGATTTGAAACACGTCAAACTGGAAAGGTATTACATAATACTTCACTTACCTACGTGCTAAGAAATCGATCCACTTCACACCTTTAACTTGATTGTTTTTTTTTCTATCTGCCTCAGATGACGAAAGAAATCTCAATCTTGGCTTCATGTTAATAGTATGTTGTTTTATTAGGATTAAAAGTGTCATTTTTTAAGCGTATTTACTGTAATTTCAAGGCGAAAACCCATCGAAAATGTTTAAACTATACAAAAGAAATTATCTTTGTAGTGTTGTCTTAAATAAAAGTTATTCACGAAACAAATTTTAATAAAAATGTTAAAAGTTCTAAGGATTAAAAGTGCTTTTAATTCTAGGAACTAAAAGTGTTGCCTTTTTTTATAAGTAACAAAACTTCAACTTCAGTTGCAGTTCTTTTGTATTAAGAGTCATTATATTTAATAGGTTGCAAAAAGTTATTAAATGTTCTTTCAAAGAAGTTTTTTTTAATCGGATATCTAGTTTCAATAATTAAAATTATCAAAGTCAAAAATGTGAAGATAACGAGGAGTTGCACAGTAACGACGCTGTTATCCTTGCCACAGCTGTTTTTAAAGTTTTTCCCCTTATAAAAATTCCATGTTGTAAATGGAAATAAAATTTTCGATACACAAAGTTTTTAACATTTTCGAATAGGTATGTTGATTTAAAAACTGCAGACCAGAAGAAATTCAGTCGTCACAAAGTTATCGTTTTTAGCAAACTGCACATTTTAAGGTATTATTAAAATGTATTTTTTGTAGCTGTGCTAGAACGTTCATAAAAACAGTAAACAGTAATACTGAAATACTCCCTTGAGGCACTTCGAAATTAATTTCCAACAAAGTAAACTCTTGTTTCTTCATCGTTGTTTGAAACTGGTTTTTTTATACTTCTGAGAGAGATTATACTATCCAATGCGAATTCATGTATTCCATGATTTTCTAATGTACAGGGTTATTCACATAAGCCGGCCACTAAAACGAAGAACATCAGAATTTGGAAACTTGCAGAGCAGAGATGTTTCAAAATGTAATTTGTCAAATAGCTGTAAATCAATACAAAATTAAAAGCTTTTAAATTGCTCCTAAATTAAATTTGCAGTATTTAGGGACATTTAAATTGAATTTATAGCTTCTTGCTGAAGAGGAGGAAAAAATTGTCGGTACTGTATTAAAGCCAGCCTATTAAGAAAAGGATGCACACAAGAATAATAACAGGCGCAGTATATCCTGTTAATTCTAAGAAATAAACACAAAATAGTATATTTTTGAAAACAGAAAAAGATTCTGTATTTAAAAAATTACCAACGCGCATGGAAAATATTACTCCCGGAGTAAACCCAAAAAGACTACTCTCTGACGAATAAGATACAACTCTGGCAAGGTTACAGCTAAGGTCATTTGTCATTCGATTACACCGCAGAAAACATCGTCTTGAAAGAGTTCCTGTATCAGCTTCGTTTTCGGCATTTGTTACCTACTCCAGTACGAGAGACATTGCTCTCAAGAATCCAGACTCTGTATTTCAAAGTGAAAATAAAATACAAACAAAATGAAAGCGTAATAGTTCTGGAGAGAGAAGAAGAACTTAATTATTAATAAAATACTACATTCTAGTTCTTTCATCTAATTAGCTGTAGATTATGAATATTTTGATTTAGAACTTTAGTTGCTCAATAAAAAAAATGTTTACTTTTAAGAGATCTAGTGAAATATGAAATAAAAATGTACCTTCCCTTTAAAAAGTATAAGTTTGCTGCATTTATGGAACATGCTGTGTATGTGAAAATAATTTACTTATATAAAACCCATTAAATCGATAACTTTTATATAAGATACTTTCCTTAATGATGAATAGTTAAGGAACTATTGAAGAAATCCCTACCAATGTGACACCCTGTATTTGACGTATTTTTATTTAATATTGAAGTCAATGATTTGTTTTTTTTTATTTACCTATTTATAAACAGATAAGAAATTTACGATTAGATCATTTCATTTCAGACATCCAGGTACTGACCGCATTTGCCTATTTGTTTAAATCTTGAGTATTGAGAACATTTTTTAAAAGTTTGCTTTGACAGTCAGAAAGATTTCCAACATTTTAAACTTAGAAGCATCGCAAAAGCGTTACCTGGAAGTTTTTGAAACTGCGTTGGCCTTTAAAATTAACCAACCGATAGTAAAACGCCGCAAGAATGGATCGTAAACATGTAAGAGCCGTCGGTAAATTGTTGACCTAAGTAGGAATCTACAACAATAACAGAAATGCCGAGCCAAGTGTCAGGTCAGTTAATCCTGCAGGTAGATAACCTTCGGCCCAGGAAGGGCACAACAATAATTTCGAATTTACGACTGCCTCTAAAACCTTTTAAGGATAAGCCGGGCACGGAAAAGGCAATACGGCTTCGGAGATTTCAATGCCGGAGTAAGACACAATCTGGACGTGGTGTGGTACAAAGCGGAGCGTAATATATGTGCGCGTAACTTATCATTTCGATCGAATATTTCTAAATGGACTGTAAAACGACGTCATTTATTGGAAAATACGAAAGCGAACGCTCACATTACTTACGAAATAATGTAGTTATGTTTACTTATTTATTTACTTTTGGAGTGCATTTACTCCTGTCTCGTATATTTCCTTTGCGAGATATTTACATCGACTGCATCGAGATAAACAGGGACTAAATGACACGCGCTGTTTGAAAGTGAGCGGGGAAACATTTATATTTCAAAGCATAACCACGGGCTCAATAGCTTTCGCTTATCATCCATCCAAAGATATTAATTTTATTTTTATTCAATAAATTTTATCTTCGAAGGAACTTAATTAGGTAACCAAGAACTATTATTGAAAAACAAACTTTGAAATGCGTGTCTGAAGAAAAATGAATTCTTTCGTTAAATAGAAAATTTGTTAACGAATTCAAATAGTCTTCGTAATTTCGAAACTTTAGAGTAGATGTAAACAATTAGTAAAATATGCGCGTACAACGAGATTTAAGTGTGGTGATGATGAACGATTATTTCTCTCCGACTAACTGCCCGTGTCTACACAAATATTTGTATAATCATGTCGTAAAGATTCCTATCGACATCACTTGATGAGGATCTAGCGTTGTGATATACCAGCTCCTGCGCCGTTAATTTCATCTCGATATTTCCTCCTTTCAACGTGAATATTTCTGATCTGCAGTCGTAGTAATTTCTTTGGCTTTAGAGGAACAACGCGCGCCATTATGAAACTCTTCGGCAGCAGCCGTACCGGATTGCTTCCACTTGTTTATAAAATAAAGGATGTGCCTCATCATCGCCGAGCAATATTCTAATAACAAAACGCATTTGATTACTGTGATGAGATGGTGATTCTCTTGAGATATGACCAGGTTGTAAAGATGACCTTTGCATTGACGACATGGCCTTCGGTTATTGGAAAATTATTGCTGGCGGAGTGGCTTAACGACTCAGTTAATTAGTTTTTTACTATCTCGAAGAGATCTCGAGAACATGAAGTCCTACGGCACTCCATGTATAAGTAAATTGCTTTAATGAAGGTACCGAGTGACTTTGATATTCGAGAAAATTATTGATTCATTTGGATGACTGCTCGCTTCGCCGAAGAAATTAATACTAAAAAAATATTAAATCGGCGCTGCTTTATTCGCGCTGTGACGGTGAGCAAGCGAGCGAGCGAAATAGAAAGTATTCATTATGCCACGTTATTACATGTAATGGACATTACGAGAGTACATCAGACAAGTCGTGCTCGAACAATGTGACCTTAGTGCAAAGTAAACAAGGCAAGGCCAGGTCTAGTTAGGTCGACCTGAGATCACTGTTAATTGTCTGCTTCCCAGAAATAAAAACAACCTGTGTATGTGTGTTGGCGGGAATCATTAATTCACAACTAAAAAATCACAGAGAAATTAAAGGTGGGCACAAATTAGGCAAATTCTTTTATAAAATGTGGAGATAAATTTAGCTACTATTGTTTTATTAGGTACGCAAGATCAAAATCCCGAAGAATCACCTGATATGTTGACGTTAAAAAGAAACAATGCTGTGTAAATATGAACACAATGACACTATGATACGGCGAAAATGAAGTTTTGAATTCTTTTAGTTTGAAATGAAATGTATTCTTACAAAAAATTGATCAAACTTAAGAAATTTAATCAACTTGTTATTTCTCTATTCACATTTTTATACAATTTCAATTTACTAGGTGTTAAATCTGTTATTTAAAGAAATACATTTGGATACAATGGTATTGAGGAATTTAAATGCATGCGAGAAAACTTCATACAATTTCCAGATCAAAATGAAACATACGATTAGGTATATTACTAAATTTACTTCTAATGCCCTTCGATTATACTCAAATTCGTTTTATATTTCCGTAGTGAATTAATTCATTTACTGACGAAGAGTTGGGGAAGTATGGGGAATATCGACCATTTAAGAAAAACCCCGTAGAACAGCCCTTCTAATTACAATTTACGATCGTGTTTTATGTACAGTTTATTAAATACATCCAAAGGTACAATAGCAAGGGAGGAAAATGCTTAAGTTTAACTAAACAAAACTTTTATTGTGTGAAATAAAATAAAATCAATTGATTGGTATTACCCTACCTTTTCGGATAATTCCGACCATAATATCTTGTAATACCAATCAAGTAAAAAAATAAACTTAGATTTACAAACTCTTGAAAAAATGAAGGTAAATTAACAGTAGACATAAAAAAACTATGATTGACAAAAACTACAAATATACACCTCACTAATTTCCACTCCCGCACATTCTGCATGAAATAATTGTCCACAAGGACATTTTACCCACCACTCATTGTCCTTACGAAATTCCATACATACAATGCATGGGTCCGTAGCCTCTTCCAACGATTTTTTCTTTGCCTTCCGTTTGGCTTCATTCGATTTATCGTCTACCATAAGTTTTCGTTTGGTTACTTTTGATTTTGATCTTTCTCTTTTTTAGATTTTCTTTAGCTTCTAATTCTTTTTTATTAGGTATTAAGGTAAACAGTTTAGAATGTAACTTCTTGGCATTTTCTTTACTTCTACCAGATCTTAAGAACCGAGGAATCGGTTGAATATCTTCAAATGACACGTTAGCACTCAAACTTTTGTTCTGCTCGTTATCGCTATTGTCATCTGTATGGTAAACTATACTAGTATCGGAGTCGCTGTCGCATTCGCCATCATGGTTTGTCAACAGCCTTTTTCGTTCTGTTGATCTCAAAGAACCTGCTTGTGCGAGGTCTTTGTTTGAAATATTGTTGAAAATTGTTGAAAAATTGAAAAAAAAAGTATCTTCCGTCGTTGGTCTGATCTGTTGTTTCTTTGCCCTTATCAAGTCTTTTGCCTCTTTTTTCTTTCTTCTGAACTAACAAATGTGATAAACAAATCAAGAAAGGAGCACTTTTTTCAGATTACTCACCTATTTTTAAGTGGCGAATACTTGCATTAATCGTGGCTTAAAACAATTTTTATGCACAAAAGGCGGAAAACAATAACCACTACATCGCCCCTCAGTGTACTGTTCAGTATGCTTTAGTACTAACAGATGACACTGTTAAAATGGCAGTTTGCGCAATTTTTTAAATGAAAAGGGGGTGATCGGTTTTACCTGTCTGGTCGATATTCCCCATCCTTCCTTCACAACAATATTAAAGTTGTCGCTGTACAAGTTTTTAAGATATTCTTTCTTTCTATGTTCTCAAAAAAATTTTTACTACCCTTTTTCTTTATTGCCTTCTCTCTTCGTTTCTTGTTTCTATCGAGTAGCCTTTGCATTTCTGGACTCTGTGTATATTCTTGTACCTCTTTTTACATTGTTGGGTTTCTTTAATGGCTGTAAAGATCGAATTGCTTCAGGTGTAATAATTTCTTTTTTACTATTCGAATGTACAAGGTCGCTCTGTTCTTGTTTAGTACACAATAGTTTATCTCGCGTAGAAGACGTTTCAGAAATGATTGTTTAAGATCCACTTGTTCCCACTGTAAAGAAATTTTCCGAGATGCTATGAAATAGTAACTTCTGATGATAGGATCGAATCTACTATTTAATAAAGTCAATCTTTGAATATATTTGGGTTATAGGGTCAAACCCCAGGTTTCCGAAAGCTTGACCTTATGTTTTTTGGATAATTCTAAAAATGGCACACAAATTAATTCCTCGAAATCATAAAGCGAAATTATTTGCCCTTGATTTTTAATCAACCAGTTGTGCTGTGCGGTTATAAGGGCATTAAGGTCCGAATACCCCAACATCGAGAGATTGTACTTTATTAGAAGTATGTGACGGAAAACTTAACAGTATTATCCCATTCTCACGACAAAACTGTATAGCTGCGATAGTAAGACGTGTGTCGTGGTTGTCCAAGAGCATTGCCATCTTCTGGTCGTGGATCTGCGTACTTCTTAATGTGCTTCAGCACCTCAACAAATACTTCAGAAGTTATGCACCCACTTTTAGGGTTATACCCTAAGCTATTTGCAGGAGTACGTCTCATAAAAAAGTCCTTAAGATGAACTCTAGGGAAAATGTACACAGGTAGGAGGTAATATCCCTGAGCGTTAATAATACCTATAAAAGTTATGAGTGAACCTCTCTCATTTGAAGTCGCTTGTGCCACTTGTTTCTGTCCTAGAGGAGCCACTACCTTGAGCTGTTCCATTACAGTTGTAATATTGTAATATTGTAATAATTGTAATATCTTATTGTCTCATCAATGTTATAAATGCAAAAAGGATCTAAGTCTTATGTCCGAAATACCTTCTCGAAGTTTAGATAAAATTCTGAGACTTTGCCTTTATTAAATCCTCGAAGTCTTGCAAGGCTAGTGTTTTCTGGCTTTCTTAATGAAAGACTTTTACTGTGGCGTTTCATGAATGATAACATCCAATCACGTCCAGTAGATTTTTTTATCTTTCCATTCTTGAGGCATTCTTTTATTATTTTGTAATGCGTAATCGTATGCAAAAGACCTCACCTGTTTGTAAGACAATCCGTAGTGCATGTTACAGCATTTTTTATATATTCGACAAGAAAATGCTCTTCTCTTTCTGAAAAAAAGCTTGTCGGCTTGCAAATTTAGATCTTCTTGTTTCAGTTAGTTCTGCCTCCAAATCCGCACAACCATCATCTTGATTTTTAATCTTTTTTAGTCTAAATAATAGCGTTCATCTACTTATACCATAAAGAGAAGCAGCTTGTCTACAAGAGTATATTTGTGTTATAATATCGTTTAGAGCCATTTTAATATTATTTTTATTGATATCGACCCTATTTGTCACGCTAGAAAAAATTGGTAGATCTTATTGGCCTAGAAAACAAACATAAAACTATTAGATTTCACATACAAATTCTTGGATAAAGTGCATGGAGAAGGTTCGTTAAAAATTTATTACTAAGATTATATTTCAAATTTTAGACGTAATATTTAAAGAGTCAAATCTGCCCCACTGTCAAATGTACCACGCACTCACCTAGTTACAGTAAACTCGCATATGCAACTTGGATTTTTTTTCACTAAATTTTGTTTAGTTCCTTTAATACCTTTCTACTATCGATTATATTACCGTTCGCTTTTAAAGCCCTCGCGAAATAATTCTCACAGTTCATTGATGCTTTTTGATTTATAATTTGTTTTATTCATATTGTTGGTTTTTTAACTTTTATTATTTTAGCTCTCGTTTATGGTTTATGGAGTTTCAGGTGTTTCAAAACTATAAGAGCGTATTTTCTTACTGAAAAATAAGAAAATATATTCAAACCAATAATCTCGTACTTGGAGAGACGTTTTGGCAAGAAATAAGCCTCTTGAAAAAATTTCAGACCCTTTGTGCATCAAATCAGTGGTTCAAATATCCCAATTTAGCAATTGAATGGAGTAATAGAATTTTCGACTTTTATGGAAAAAGTAGACTCTGGCAATTGAGTCACTTCAGAAAAGCCGTCCTTATCAGTTTTATCAAATTCCAGCTAGACCACTTACATGATAACTGAGAATCTCGCATAAAACAAATTTGTGAACTTATTTTTGTTTTTCAATTGAATTTGGTTGTTATTCCAAAGGACCCAATAAATGGCAATTTGGCTGCTGGGCATTACGTGAATAATTTTAAATTTGTGGAATTGGGTTTCTAACTATAACAAAAAAAAATTGCTGTAACTGGGTTTTGATTGCAATGAATTCCTCGAGCATTCTCCTGTTTCGGTCCTACTGGAGGTCACGTCAGCAGAAGCGCAGCTCGAGAATTCCACTACAAACTGACCTGTTCTAGTTATTCGTAATTGCTATATAATAATAATGAAAAGTTTAGATTGCGACTTCCTGCGATCGCTTTTTGACCTAAGATTGCATTAACATTGACAAATTGCAACCAGTTTGCTACTAAGTCATCCCATCCCATACAAGCCAGCCAAGCGTAGTGTCAAAGTATATTGATCCATTGCAATCAAAACCGACTCGCAACAAAATTTTTAAAACTATCAATATGCTTTGACAGCACGCCTGGCCGTCTTGTATGGGATGACTTATTAAGTAGCAAACTGACTGCAATTTGTCGATCTTAATGCAATGTTAGGTCAAAAAGCAGTCGCAAGATGTCGCTATCTAAACTTTTCATTATAACACTAGTAGTGTTCACCAAAAATGATACGCACCTGACAATTTCATGGTCCTTGTAGCAATTCAAAGAGGGGATGGTTTCAATATATGCAATTGGACAACAAAGGCCTGTACCTGTGGTTCAACAAGTACCCTGCATTTGGGACTTTAGTCGCAGATCTTATTAAGAAATTATATGCTAAAAATGTACAGCATGTTCAATAATATTTAAATGATATTTTGCGAGGGCAATACACGTTATTTTGTAATTTGCTGAGTTTTTAAATGTGTATATGTATTACTGAGATTTAATAAACTTAACAATTGATTTTATGTCTGCGCGATATAATGGACGTAGTACACTTGACAATTGGCATTTCTCACTCACTTCGTAACAAATTTGTTATAAGAAATGTAACCGTCTAAAACGGGTTTAAGAAGTATTTGTTAAGATTGTAAAATTCTATTAAATAATAAGAAACACAATATACAGTGAAAACTCACATAATCGGACATTCATGGCACTGACTTTTCTGTTCGTTTATGAGAATTTAGTAAATTTGAAGCATATAAATAATACGAAAAGGTAATTTTATTTGCGTAGTACGTTAATTTTGTCAAATTTGATACACGATAGCGGACAATGAAATCCGAGCACTGATTTGCACAATGTAATCCTCACTTTAATATTTTTTATTTTTAATGCATATACAAAATATCACTAGTAATTCAGACGTTAATACAAAAACAAATCTTATTTATTTATTTTGCAGAAATATAACCTTAATAAAAGACTGATTTACGAAATTTGTTGAAATATGGACATGTCAAAGTCTTGCCCGGATTTAATTGTCCGCTATTGTTAGCTTTGATTTATTCATTGTTTACTTTAGAAAATAAATTTATTATTACAAAAATTAAATCTCTTAAGTATTAGTTACTTCCAAATTCAAAATCATGCATTTTTTTTGCGAACCATTCATAACACATTCTGTCGTTGTTCAAACCTTCAGTTTTCAAAAAACTTTTATTATTCAAGTTGATTGATTTATTTTTCGCAATGTCTGCAGCTTGTGTTTTTCCTATGTTAACCTTTAACTCACTAAGTTTTTCGTTAGAGCACGAATTGTTTTAATACATTCACCACTTTCAATTTTTTAGTGCCATTATATTCACTGTATTCACGTATGTAGACGTTAGCTTCCAAGCATTCACTGCACGGAAATACAAGAGAGGAAAGCAAAATTAACTTATAAAATGGGGAATTACCGGTTTGTTTACATATTTTGAGGTATATGAGGAGTCCATTTGTTAGAGCTATGCGTCAGCTTTTGGAAAACTAAACCAAGAAATATTAAAAAAATATGGTGTCTGCGTTCGTTTATTGGAATGTATTATGTATGAGATGTCCGTAATGAGAGCTTTCACTGTATATTTTTTATATTCAATTATGTATGTATATTTCTTATTCCATTTGTTGTTATTTCCATTCATTGGACTAAAGTTATTGACAGATTAACTCGTAATGATCTTATATAAAAGTAATGAAAAGTAAAATGCTTCAAACAATTTCTATAAATAGGGAGGCGGCGATTATTATTCAGCCAATAAAATGAGTTGTAAGTAAACGCTCAATGAAGAATAATCATTCCGACAAAAATAAATTCCGTTTCTATTTCTATTAAAAACATAATAAACGTACAAGTTTTGCAAATTTAAACAATACATTTTGTGTTTCATTCAGTCAATTATTTAAAGAGAGACAAATAAATATATAAAAACCGTATTTACTTTTTTCTATATTAAATGTTCCCAGTGACATAAATTATTTACTTTATATGCGAATATTTATTATTTATCTTTAGTTAATATATGGCAAAACGCGAACTAAGAAAAAAGGCTTTCTTTTAGTAAATAATACTTAGAATTTAAAATAATAACTAGATAGCTAATTATTAATAAACATTTCCTTCACACCTTTGAAAAGTCTATTTAAACACTTTTCTCCATTCAAATTTATTAAAATAATAATTCCATTCACTTATGTATTTGGTAACAACTTTATCTCAAAATCCACTTTGGTGACAGGGTGTTTCGCAACTTCGTGAAAAAAAAATAATGGCGTGTTGGACATGAGATGTGTGCATAAATGCATCTAAATAAAAACGGAAATAAAAACAAAATAAAACTTACCCTCAACTGATAACGCATTGACAAATGTTTAGAATCTCTGGCTCAGTGCCGGCTGAGTCACAATAAGTGTTTAAAATTCCTTCCCTCGGCCGCTCATAAACACAAATCTGCCCGGCGAAGTAATGATTCACAAGCGTTATAAAACATGTTTTGTTGTCGAACAGAGAGAAATGCGGCGTTAATACGATCGTTCAATTCTTGGAACGTGTTGATTTCTTCTTCGTATACCAACGCTTTTACGTGTCCCCACAGATAATAATCTAGCGGAAATAGATCAGGTGAACGTACAGGTCACCTGATCAGCCTGTTTCTTCCAATCCATCTACCAGGAAAAATTTCGTCGAGGTGAGCACGTACTTCTCGTCGAAAATGAGATGGGGCCCCATCGTGCATAAACCACATCATTGTCTAAGATTTAAGTTCACATTCTCGAGAAGTTCCGGTAGATTCGTTCGTAGAAAATTTAAGTATTGGAGACCATCTAAACGGTTCGGCAAGACGAACGGGCCGATTAAATTGCCGTTTAGAATACCTGCCCACACGTTAACAGAAAACCGTTGTTGGAAATTGCCGCGACGAATTGCGTGAGGGTTTTCCTCAGCCTACAAATACATATTGCGAAAATTGAACATCCCATCTCTGGTAAAAATAGCTTCGTCGGTAAACAGGACATTATGAACAAAATTCGCATTTGCCTGTTGTTTATGCAGTAACCAACGACAAAATCGTATGCGTAGAGCATAGTCGGCTGGTAGCAAAGCCTGACCTCTTTGAATATGGTACGGATGTAATTGTTATTCGCGAAGAATGTGCCAAACAAGAAGACGATAAACGCGTTTGTTTGTCTTGAGCTATCACGTACACTTTACGAAGGATGTTCCTCGATAAGTTATAGTATTTCTTCTTCTCTGTTTAGGATGCGTTGTGGACGCTGCCGTCCTCCACCTCTTCCGCGACGTGCTCTTAAAGTTCCAGTATCCCTTCCTCTTTGCACAACAGAGAGAAATGTGGCACTGGTTGGTTTGGAAAATGCTGTACATACAAACGTCTTGCCGCTAATGCGTTTTGCCCACTTTCACCGTACACTAGAATCATGTCAACAATCTCACTATTCGTAAATTCTGCCATTTTTTTCAGTAAATTTCCGTGCAACCACCTCAACGTACACCTTCAAACTATCCGACCCGGCAGGCGATGACTAACAATAAATTACATCACTCATATTCTTCGTAAACATCATAAACTTAAACCAAAGACGTTCAAACGGTTTACCCGTTCGACAAAATTATTTATTTTCTCGAAAATTTAATAACACTTTGTTCAACAAAACATGGTTCATTCTATTCATTTTCATGCAAACTTTCATTGTTTAATTTATTTTCATGAACTTACGAAATACCCTGTATATTTTTTACTTTGATTATACTAATGAATTTACCGTAGTTCTTCATTTATTCTTCACTAAGACAGTATATTGATACATTTTGTCTTCCTATTCTATGAATTTATTTTCATTCATTCCATACATGTTCGTATCCGCAAGTGAGAAACCTAAATTGCTTTATCTAACAATTTCTGATTAAATTTAAATGCAGATTCTCAAATGTATCAAAGGTGCAAATGTGCAAAAAACTATGAATTGCCAGTTCCAGTTGTGAGAGTATCTTTCAATAAACAATATTTTTCCTCAAGTTTTCGCGCTGGTTATAGCTGCACTACTGGGATTCTTAATACAACGGATGATGTTATTACTACTGTCAGAGATCAGGTAAGATTACTATTCTAGCTCTACTTGATTACAGTAAGGCTTTCGACACGATTTTATTATCTAGCTTACATTAAATTGACCTAAGCAAAAGCTACTCCCCCCCCTTTTTAAAATCTCATGTGCAAGTCATGCCATCTCAGCAGGTGTTTATGAGCAAATGTAGCATACCACAGGGTTCAATTCTCGGACCCCATTATTTGTATGTTGTGTTTAAACTTTTATAAATTCGTTATTTATCTATTTTATTGTTTTAATTTTCATAAAATCTTTCATACAAAATTATCTCTCAGTAATATTTGAAATATCTAACAAGCACTCGCTAACTCTAACAATGCAGTATTGCTAAGTGTAATACTCTTTGAAATTTTGTTAATCTGAACATAGAAGGAACTGATGTTTCATTTCACACCGATCAACGCTTTTTGTCACCAATAATAACGAAGAAAGAGTATCTTGTGTTGCTTTGTTGCTCAGTTTACAGCAGTGCCAGATCAAATTTGGCACAGTCTTTTAGTTCTCTTTTAAGTATGTATGTACTCAAAATAAAACTACTTCTCAAATATAAAGGGTCTAGAATATTGAACTTGTTCCCTTCTTTCAAAATTTTTAGTCTTGTGATTGCCCCAGATTTTACTTATTTTCTTGTGTAAATTTACAGTATATAATCGAATAAGCTTGACGCTAGAGCATCTCACTAACTAACAGAAATCAAAAGACGCTGCATTCTTGTGATAAGTGAGTTTTTTTTTTATTTTTAAGCTAGACCGTTGATATTTGCAGAATTAATTCTCTTATATGATGAAGAACTTACAATATTAATAAGTGAAACTTAATCGATTACACTCTGTATAATTATTGCAAGATTCCTGTCTTTACTGTTCTTATTTGAAGATTTCCTTGACGATAGCCTTTCTCACAATCTCCAGCGCACCAGTTTCATATTTATTGCAATTACTCTTGCCTTATCAGATGGAAAACGGTGCAACAAAAAGAATCAACATCCTCAGTATCATTACCGATTAATAAATAATAATTAATCGATAACTCCATCTCAACCACTTCTGCGGGAGCGACGTGCGAATCAATTAAAATAATTGCGAGCCTTAACATGCTAATCCGAACGCAATCTCCGACATTTTCCCAGCCTTCGGGCGATCTCACTCGTCTCCGGGCGTTTTATTTTGATTAATTATTATTTTACGCAAGGAGCCTTAATTAATTCACGGCAGTCGGATTTTGTTGTTAACTGAAATTGAAACTTTGTCGGACGGAAAAATACGCACTCGTTAGATGGGTAGGTAATTCATCAAAAAATATCCTCCGGCGTTTGGACGTTAATATAATGATAGTTTCAATAAAAAAGAAACTGCGGCCAATAAAAAGGAAGGAAACGAAGAAGTATTAATAAGCTAGTTTTCTTGTCAGGCTCGAAGCTGGTAGGATTAGTGCGGAATGTAAAAGAAAGACAAATTTATGGATGAAACGTTTTTTACAAGGACAGATAATAACACGAATGCATTTATGCTATTATAGTCATTAGTTTTACAACTCCAATTTATTTGAGCAATTAATGAAATAAGAGATGAGAATAGAAAGAAGGCGGTCTAATTCAAACTTAAATAAACGATTCTGTTTATTGTAATCTTATCAGAGAATGATACTATCTTTGTATTGATAAAATATCATTCAGCACGTAGCCAGTCTGAATTCTATAAATTCGGTTAAAAATGGATTCATTCGATCCAAGTAAAGACGAAATTAAGCAATTGGGTGTTGTAAGCAAATGGAAAACGCTTTTCGATACTCCAAATTCCAACACCAAGACCGTAAAAGTCGATAATACACAAACTCACAGGATTGACACACAAGTCACAGGTAATCTACTCCGTTTAAATTTTATCAGTTACTGATTATGATTACGCTTGTAGATGTTGCAGAAACTACAACACGGAAAACGGTGGACGTCATAAGCAACGGACACGTTTCGGAAACGAGGCAGGAAGAAAAATTATTAGTGGATCAACTTCAAGCGTACGACAAGAGTTTATTGGACGAGATTTCTCAGTTGAATTTAAAAATTGAGAAACTGGAAGCTATCTTAGCGGAAAAAAATCGAGAGACTAAAATAACACTGGAGGAATTTGCCATGTACAAAACTAAAATAATGAAGACCCTGGCGGAATTTGGCAACGTGGTCGAGGATTTGACTCAAGAGAATAGAGAAGTCAAAAGAGCCCTCGCGGAGAAAATGCAGCAAAGTGTTTGATGGTGCGCGTTTAATATTCATTTTGATAAAACTCTTTCGTTTGAATTAAAATCCTTGATATAGAATGTGTAATCACGCAGTCATTATAGATATACAGACATTAAACATCTTTTGAAAAGATTATATCTATATCTATAGGACTTTTAACCAATTAGAAAGTTAAGTCACGTTCCAAAGAGTTAACTAAGGGCGCTATTAATTTTTTTGATGGTTTTGGAGGTACCCAAAAATTAGTATGATTTAAAGAGTTACAAATAATAAAAAATATTTTTATTTGTCCTATACTTTGACGATCAAGGGTGTTAACATTCAAAAGTTATGTTATCTTAACTGTACTTGGATAACTCCTCTTTTAAATTCATCCACAATTTTTAGTATGATGCATCTATAAGTGATGTAATGTTAAAAGTGCATATTACATCACATATAACACTAATAGAGCATAAAATAACACCAAAAGAATACGAGTCAGCAGTTACACAGCTAACAGCGCTGTTATTCTTAACACCAATGGTATATCATAGGCCTGAATGGTGAAAAATTATGACAAGGGAGGCTTCCATTTAATAATTTAAAAATAGTGAAAGGTATGCAGTGACATCTGTGTACGAATAGACAAGACTTTTTTTGCATTTGTTATTTCTTAAAGTCACGTATACGTGTAGTCAAATGAAGTGATGATTTTTTTTAATTCCTTATCAAATTCCTTTCAAACGATTCAGTAACAAACTTGTTTAATCGGTCCAGCATTTTCGCAATCGAATAACAAAACAACTTATCTTAACAATTCGATCAAAAGCCTTTCAATCTCCGATTTTATAAGTGGAACATTTTCCAAGGAAACTACACAAAAATGCACTACGATTAGATAAACAGAACGTTATCAAAAACAAAAAGGAAAAACAACTTTAAATCGAGCAAAATTATATTACTTTTGCTAACTTTGTTGTTTTCTTTTCCGTATTACACTATTACTTCACCTAAAGTAGTTGTCACAAACGTTATTTGTTGGATTCTCAATATGCAATGAACGATTCGAGGTATAATCTAAGGCAAAAAACTGTTTGTAAAATTAAAAAAGACTGGAAGTTTTATTTTAATGTTTATTTTTTTAAGAAGAACATATTGTTTCAATAAATGACTTATATTCAGCTACACCCTGTATAGAAATACATATATTCGGAAAACTCGTCTTTCTTTAACAATATTAAAATAGCCAACCAAAACATTATTCTCTGTTTCTTTGCTGTGACATTTTTCGTTGCTGAAAAAAAATTGGCAAAATCATGAAGAAATTAATTATATTACAATTATCCCAATTTAAATTATGCACTTATTATTAAGATATGGATTTTGGATTTCTTAATCTTATCAACTCTAGATAAGAGACACAATTACTTATATCATCAAATCAGTTGATATTGTGCGAGCGCCGCGTTTAACACAATGAACGAGGAACTGTCAGTGGATGAACTTAAGAACCAAAAACTAGTGGGTTCAAGAAGGTCCTTTTTTGAAAAACCCAATGATAATATCGAAGTACCCGTTTTCAATTCCCAAGGTAATCAAGATGACGATGGAGGAAATTTCAACTGATTAATTACCTGTGCATTTTATTTTTAGAAAAGAAATTAAACAAAAATGAACAAACATCTGATATAAACAAGAAAAACAATGAGGCTGATGCTGGCAGCTCGAATGAAGTGAATAACGTTAACGAAAAAAACAGCACAGACGTGCGGAATCAAATAATCAAGATACACGAGAAAGTTTCAAAAATAGAAAACGAGCTCGTACAGAAAAACCAAGAAACGACGAGGAAAAATCACGAAACGCATCAGTTTATGAATTCAGTTGATGAGACTCTATCGCAAACTATGAAGAAATTAAACGAACTGCATCTGGATAAGAGAATGCTCAAGCAAACACTCTGTGATCAGTCCAAACAACAAAGCCTCGGAAGTCTGCAGAATGCACAAAGCGAAGGAACTTCAGAAGATGCAAAAAATGAAAAAATGGTGGACGATAATTACGTAAGTGATACTTTGAAGAAATTTGGGGCAATCAATGCGGACTTGGAGATGCTACAAGAGAGGGCGAGATCATTTTCTGGAACTAAAGACGATATTAATTATTTGGATATCGGCTTCAAACTTCTGGAGAATATTATGAAAGTCGACGTGATTCAAACGCACGGAATCCCAGAAATTGGTCTAAAGAAGAAAGAAATGATTGAACTCGCTGATACGAGCAAAGACATTTTAGATAATAACCTCATAGCTACTGAATAATTAAAAAAATTAATGCCCACGTAATTAATAACGAAAATCGAAAGCCTGGGCATCATGCAAAGCAGAAACCAAGTTGTGTGATATACATATTTATTTACAAAGCAAATGGTTTCCAAATGACGTATGGTCTTTAAAAGACACAACGTGAGTGACTGCGAACCATAAGTACAACTTGTCATTTATGATACTCTTTTATTTTCCAATGTAGTAAACATAGAGTTATTTGTTTCAGAGAATTGTTATTAAAAAAATGATTAAAAACAAAATTAATTGTGTTTATTTTTATCATTCTTATCAACGTATTTGTATTTCTCACGTAATTCCTATGCGTTAGTATCTCTTTATATTTCTCGAAAACAGATGCCTGTCTTTAAACAGATCTATCGCCTAGTGTTAAATTAAAACAAGACAGCAAAATAAAGTTTACGAGTGATAAAGGTGCGAAACAGAGCACTTGGGAAATGTCCATCTCCTTGGTGTGATGTTGGATTGCAGACCGACATGGAGAGCCCACGTAAATGAACGCAATAAGAAAATCAAGACAATGTGTAAACATCGAAGAAGCTATTACCACCTACTATGCCACCTTCCACTCAAGAATGGCATATGGTCATCAAGTATGAGTAAGAAGGTGTTACAACGATAGCCTGAGTTCGCTGGAATACCCTCAGCATACCCTATTTCAAAAGGTACAAAATCCTAACCCTTTCAACCATGTATATTATGGAACATCTCGTGGCAGTAAAGAAGCAATGTCCACTCTTGAAGACCAAGGAAGCAGAAGTACACTAATCGCTAAAAAACAGTAATCATGTCATCATACCTAGACATTACATAGCGACCATGGGGGCCTCCAACTAAAATTTTATAACAAAATTCCAGCCACCTGGCAAGAGCAGCCCTCAAGTAAATTCAAAAAAATACTCAAATTCTTTTTGCAAGAGCATTGAGGGTCGGAAATATAACTGAATCTTTCCGTGAAAGACAACTTTTTGTTAAATTAAATTATCAACGGTCTTTAGTTCAAAACAAATCTGGGGGTTCCTCAGGGACCATTGTAGTTTCTATTATTCATCAACGTCTTACCAACTTACGTCAAATCAGGTTCTCCCTCTCTTTTTGATGGTGAACTCATAATATTAAGGTCGTAACCTCTAAAATGTCAAATTAGAGCACTAAAAATCGTTTAATCCTAAATGTAGATAAAACTAAGATATTCTGTGATGTTTATTCTAACGCCATTTTTTCTTTGTCGGTCTATTCAAGAATCACCCAGTATCGGTTTTCAATCTATATGAGTGATATTGCATCTTAATTTGTATTGAGTGAGTACTCAAATCGTACTATTCTCGTATCGTTATGATATGAATTTTCAACTTATCTTATCAGCAAAAATACAGATAACGAGCATACTGACTAATACCCAGGCTAAGTCAGTCGACTACTAGCGTTTCCCAAACTCACTCATACACAATGAACGGCCTAATGGATCCCACCCCAAAGGATGTCAAAAACATGGAGCTCGTGCGCAAAATGAAATCCAAATTCGAAAGTTACAACACGACCAAAGTCAACAGTAAAATCGTTTTAAATTCCCAAGGTAATTGACACAAAATTCCGTCCAAGCTTATGAAATCGCTACACTGTTATTACTTACAGATAATATTTCAAAAATAGATTTCGGACAGCAAAATAAACAAGGAAATTTCGAAGAGCTATTCAGCGTTAACTTGAAAAACAGAACTGAAATGCAGAGTCAAATAAACAAAGTGTGTACGAAGCTCACGGACATAGAAAACGTGTTCGTTCGGAATAGCAAAGAGACGGCGAACAGAATGAACGAACTCAAGACCTCGTTCGAGTCAAATTTCTCGGAACTCATAGACAAATTAAACGAGTTACGCCTGGACAACAAGATTATCATTCAAGTACTTTTCGAACTTGACAGGAACGTGAACGCCAGAAGTGTACAAAATGATATCAGCGAAGAAGATCCTGAAGAGGTCGAACAAAAATTTGTGGCAGACGAAAATTACGTGCAGGAAGTTTTGAAGAAAATCGAAGAAATCAACGCAGATCTGGATAAGCAGGAAAGCAGGGCACGTTCATTTTCCGGAACTAAGGACGACTTGGTTTATTTGGACGTGGAGCATAGACTTCTAGAATGTATTATGAAAATCGACGTGATTCAAGCACACGGAATTGAAGAAATCCGCGAAAAAAAGAGGGAAGTCGTGGAACTATCGAATAGTATCAAAGAAATCTTAGATAGTCATCTCATCGTAACTTCTGAATGACCTAATTAATGAATCCAGATTATTTAATTACGCATAAAATCTAAAACCGATGTCTTAGTTTCGTTATAAATAATTAAAACTGTACTTGCTAGTGAAGTAAAATATTTTTTATATTGCCTACTATAATGGAATGCTAATTTAATATTTTATCGGTTCTTATCATCATATGCTATTAATAGTTGTGTACAGATAATTCATCTGTCAGTAAGAGTGAAAAGAAATTAATAATTTTGACTTTATCTGGCATAGCTACTCAAGTATTCAAAGAATATTGGGTTTCTAAGTTTCCTTCTGTCTCTAATTAGGCTACTGGATTTCGACATTTCGTTAAAATCAAAAAAATTCGTCTAAAAAAAGTGGTAACTGAAACTGCTAATACAAGCAAAGAGATTTTGAACAGTAACTTTATTTTCGTATACTTACAGTTATTCCATTCACGATCTTTTTAGACTAAAGGACTGTACTTTTTTTTTTTTTATTATTAAATTACGTGCATGTGTTTTGATGGAAGTCAAAATCTGACACGAAAAAAATAATGACAGTGTCACTCAGCTATACGGGCTGTGTTGCCAATTCGTAAATAAAGTGGCATGATTAAAGTAAAAACTAACTTAAAACAAATATATCTTTTATTTATAATCCAGTTAAAATGCCAAAAATCATAAGCGGAGGAACTAAGTGCTCAATAGGCAAGGCGTTTAATTATTACATAAGGGATCGCCCAGATTTAAGAAATGAAGAAATAACAAGCAGGTTGGCGGATATACATGAAGTAAGTTTTTACATATTTAAGTCAGCTTTATTTTCTAATGTTTAATATTTTAGATTTCGCGATGTACGATAATTAAAATTTTAAAAGGACCTGACAACTTGAAAATTTCTTTTTCTGGCAGACGTAAACATACGGACATATTACAAATTATATGTTTCTGAAAGATATGCAACGATTAATTTGGCAATATAATTTGAAAAGCGAATATTTCACTTTGGATAAATTAATTACAGACGTTCGCGATACTTTGGAATTTAAAGGGGGAAGAACAACTTTATTCAAAATTATTAAATATATTGGTTGCAAACACAAAATGGTTAACGGACGCAAAATTTTATGTAAACAAAAACACGTCGTTGCATCCAAAATTTCTTTTTTGAGCAAATTCTTATAGTTTCAAAATTCTAGTGAAAATATAATATTTGTGTACCTCGATGAAACGTGCATCTACCAAAATGGTTCTGCGGTTCGTCGATGAATATACGAAACAAATTTGAAAAGTAACCCAGCCAAAATTAAAAGTGAAGGGAAACGTTTTACAATTTTGCATGCGGGAACAAAACTTGACTTTTTGGAAGGGTGTGACTTGTTACTTGACTCGACGAACAATGATAGAGACTACATGAATGCAGAAAATTCTGAAAATTTGGTGGTTAATCAGCTTATTCCTGCACTAGGCAAGAAGCAACGAAAACGTATGATGGTGATGGAGAATGCACCGTATCACTCGGTGCAGCTAGACAAGCCACCCACATTTTCCTGTAAAAAAAGTCAAATGCAGGAGTGGTTGGTTAAACACAATGTCGAAATTGAGGGTAAAATTATAAAATGGGAATTAATTAAGCCTTTTAGAACACACGGAACAACAAAACAATACGAGACTAACGAAACTTTGAAGGATCATGGCTATGAAGTTCTTAGATTGCCCTCATACCGTTGTCAATACAAATCCTATTGAGATGACATGGGGGCAATGCAAAGGCTTTTACAATAAGTACATAAATTCGCAAAGGTAGGGTTGCGAATTTATGGCGTGAGGCTCTTTCAAAATGTACCCCCGCCATGGCAAATTTTTTTGTAATCATTGTGAAAAATTAATTTCGGAAGACTGGACGAAACATATGGGAAATTTTTCGTTTAAAAATATTCCTCCTTTCATTATTGCATTAGGAGAATCTGATTTAGAATCAGAAATTGATGATGAATGAAATTCTTCTATGGAACCAATGGAAGAGGAAAGGGAACATTTAATTTGGCATCAAAATTTTATAGTGTAGAATATACCATGTATATCTATAAAACTTATATGCAAACTGCGGCGATCCTTTTAGCAACCCAAACTAATACCACGTATATGCACTGTTAATGTAAGCAGATTTGAAGAACTCTAGCATTAGCAGAAGAGTCTGAAGGTGTGCGTGTTGGAAGGGTTAGCGAAAGTATTCAGACTTCTAAATGAGGTTTAGTGTTAGTGCATGGTTTCATCGGGGCAAATTATAAGACACCAAGAAGATCCTGTTATTTGAATACCTGCACGTAATACTTTCTTAATGAAAAAATAAATAACTATCAACTGCTCGGGACAATACTTCTCGTTTTCACTGAATGCTTCAGTCTTGCTTCAGTCGAACTGGCAACATTGGCAGTGGTAGTTTTCAAAAATGTAACCATAAAAGTAAAAATGAACGTCAATCAGTTTTTTGACAAATGTATTTTTTAGTGATATCAACAAAAATGTCACTCTAATGTCCGTATTCATAGTGCTTCCTTGACGCTTCCTTCAATAAGGGACCCCTTAGAATAGATGTTGTTGTAATACAACTGCCTAACTACATTCCCATTCTAAGGGGTTCCTTGTTGAAGGAAGTCTCAAGGAAGCATTATGAATATGGACATGACATGGTCGACTCTGAACCTAAAAAGATTGTGAATGGTTATGTAGTGTAGCTATACAGTGGTTGCAAGGATTGAAAAGCAACCCCTAGCAGGCTGCGGCTCTGAAACGAATGACCTGTAGTACTTTGAAGCCAAGAAGTTAAATTTTTTGTTATATTTTCCCATAACTAATTTTCCTTACAGATTTTTATACGCAATAATAATTTCTACGCAGAACCGTGGAGACAATAAAAAATTATTATAGAGCGGCACATTCTAATTTATACGATTTTTTCCTGTTGGCAAAACCGCAGCTCATGGGTACTTCGCTTAGCGCTAGTTGTCGGTCGCTTTCTTAACCTAAAATTTTGACAGCTCTTGCTTATGCAAGAAAAGTTAATAAAAATTTTGTATCTCGACGGTTTGACTTCTAGTTACACCACTGCGTAGCTATTAAGTCATTTAAGAAGATTAGACAGGGAGCTTCAGGAAGAAGTTTTAATATTTTAAGTGCTTATGATGCGCTTTTGTTTTTCTTTTATGATAACTTTAATAGATAATACGTATAAAACCCCAGAACTTTTGTGTTGAATGTATTTGCCTAGGTTCTAAAATAAAGCCCCTGGAATATTAAAAAAAAGCTCTTGTACTCAACTATCTATCCCTAGATCCTCTAGAGGGTCCTTTGAAAAAAAAATGGTTTTTGTTCAGTCCTAAAAAATATACCTACATTTCTTTTTCTTGTTACCTTCTACATACGCGGTTTTTCCTAACTATAATCATTAAAGATTCACAAGATATACAGGGTTCTGCTGTTTTGATATTGATATTTTATTAATAATTTTAAACAAATTTTCAATCATTATTTTTAAATATGTATAAAATTAGTTAATTTTTATAAACTTCAAAAATTAACATTTTCATAGTTTCGACAAGTTTCAACGTACACGCACGCGTCCACTTGTCGGCGCTCATATTTCTTCGACTCAAACAACCCAATTTGAGTGCTATAACAATTATCTCTTTGTCCTTTATTTTTTGCTTAAAAATGAATACGAAAACTCCAGAAATGAGTCGTGATTTTTATCCAGACTGCTCCTCCCCTTTTGGAATCTAAAAATACAGTCGAACCTCCATAACTCGAATCTCAAGGGACTGGAAAATTACTTCGAGTTATAGAAATTTCGAGTTAAAGAAAATGTTTTAGTTATACAAAATGTGCAGGGACATGAGTAAATTTCGCCTTACAGAAAATTTCGAGTTGTGGAGGTTCGAGTTATAGAATTGCAAATGTATTCCATAAATTATTTATAACTAATATGATTACAGCATTCATTCTGGAATGGTGCAAATTTATCGCTCCAAGAAGACTTACATGGCGACTAGAGTTCAAAAAAATTTTTATACGGAAATTAAAGAAGTTTTAAATAATCCTGAATACGAGTACATCAAATAAACTACAAAATCGTACTGAAAGCAAATCGAGTGTCAAGGTCGATACACTAATTTTAGAGGTCGAACTTGCATGTAAACACTCAAATCAATCGGAACTGTATCGAGCAGACGCGTTACGTTTCTGGATATTTATTTTCATTTTCAAACACAGGATGTTTTACAACCTCTGAAAAAATTTTACATTGTGGTGTCTGTACACAATCACACACCACATAAAAATATAAAAGTTCGGTGATAAGAAGCTAGATTATGTAGTTGTTATGATTGAAAATGCAAATAAATTAAATGAGTACTTAAGTTTTGCTTCCTCGTCCCTGAGAAATCATTGCTAGTAAACACTCCGTCTGCGTTTCAAGAGCATTTCCATTACAAAACCCGTAAACAATAAAAAGGTTTAAAAAAAATCGTTCTTGCAGGTGGCTGTAATATTACGTAATCCCAAGAAGGCATGTCTTTGCTAACACGTTAATATGATGTTGTTCGTCAAGTTGTCATTTTATCTATGTTGTGGGCTGCACTCGTAAGTGCTTTTGTAAATTCGTTTGGCATTATTAGAATTTTACCAGAAACACTTGTAAATATCAAACAGTGTCATGTTTCAACTGTCACAAGACAGACATTCAGACGCACAGTATAGGAAATCACAAGCGTAAATTGTTACTTGTGAACCAGCCTTGCTTAAAACTCAATAAATTTACCTCGTTTTTCTTATTGATGAAAATTGCCAAATTCGGTAATTCTACTTTTTACTCCGTGCTTGCATCGCGTAAATTGCCGAACTCAACAAATGTCATAAGTCATAACATAAACTATTATTAGTACTAGTTTAAAAGTGGGATCGTACTTCAAGTCGATTGAGGCTGGTTCACAAGTAACAATTCACGGCTAACTAGGAGGAGAAATTTTAAAAAGGCACGTTATTCACAAATCAGTAGCTTCAGTGCCTGCCAGTGTGCGCATTTTGAATAATTCACGTCAGCTTTAAATTGAGAATTGGGCACATATTTATATGAACTTTTCTACACAAAATGGTACATAATACCACCTTCTAAAATAATAAATTTTAAACACCCTGTATATCGATATCAAATATATCTATATATTTCACAATGCATTTCAAATTGATTAAAAAATCGATTATCTGCATTTTATCAGTTCCTTATCTTCATCAAATTTCTCACAAAATACATTAAGTTTGTTTCTACGTATATGATGTCCCAGGGTTTTAAGGAACTGCGAATATTGTTTTTATAATTTTATCAAATACTTTATAAACAAAAGTTTACGCACTGTTTAAAATTGTGTTCGATTATACAGGCCTACGTTTTCTTAAGATTCACATCTAACTTATGTTTTCAATAGATGGCTATACATACTAATATATATTTGGATAGAACATTTACAACTTATTTTGAATTTAAATATTCATTTTATTTCGTGTTCTGTATTACAAAGAAATACATCTGTACAATAACTCTGAATGTTGGATGACCAATAACAAATATAAACTCTTTTTAAGAATTGTAAATTCGTCAATTTTTGTTTTAATGCAACAGTCTGTATGTTGGCTTTCCCACAATGCTATTTTTAATTATAATTAAATTTAATAACCTCTAACTTATTGTTAATTTACGGAAAGCATAATAAATAAATTTTTACTTGGCAGTTCAAATAAAATTACGTTATTTCAGCTGCTTTCCTTGTATATTCTGTTTTTGCGCTGGTCCTTTAAAAAACGTTCTATTTCATTTTCTAAACCATAATACAAAGAAGAATATGATAAGCAATAAGGATAATATTCTCAACACTGAAAATTCGATAACAGGAAAACATCATCCAATATTTTCTACCAATCGTAGGATTATATAAAAGGCGATTTTTAACATTATTACCTCCTGATGGATACGTCTTTAACAACTTATATATAATTATCAAGTCATCTAATAGCTTCGCGAGAATTCTTGAAGACGGGAACCATTCCTGACATAGAGATCCGCCTATAAAAGCAGAACTGAATGTAAAATTAAATATTTTATAAAAAGACAAACTACTCATTCAACCAGTAAATGTCTTTCCTTCTGCGGTGATTGATTTCTGTTTTATGGACCATTATTTTGTTTCTAATTCTTCTGAAAATCGTGACTTCTGCGCTACTATAATCCTCAAAGGCGCTCAATCATTGGACTCCTGAAAAATCACTATTATAAACAAATCTAAAGGCCAATCAAATCGATGTGTTGTAAGTTTCTGTAACATACTTACTGGAATAGTATCAACTGCTTTCTACCAAAGGAAACGCGGGCAATTTATTTTAAAAAGTAAATTAGTCTTTAATTAAATAAAACATACACAATAACTAGAAGTACAAATTATGTAATGACAAATATGACACTTATATTTTAGTTTCGTAGTATTTATTGAAGGGCTTAGGAGTAGAATTCCGTGTGACATTAACACTCGCCCATTTGCCTTTCGTTTGTGTTACCTGCGAAGAATCAGATGACCCTGAGATTTGGTTGATTTCGGATTTCAACGCGTGCATTTGTGCCATCACATTCTCGTGCTTTCCTCTGATTTCTTCGTTGCTGACGTGGCCATAAAGACTTAGGTTGGACGCCTCAAGTTCCACGACTTTCTTCCCGATTATACCGACTTGTTCCTTAAAACCTCCGCTGGCATTTTCGTTCTGAATTTGCATCGTCTGTTCTTCCAACTGCGTAATTTTCTTCTGATGATCAGCCGCGTGCAACACAATATTCCGGAATCGTTCCAGTTCCTTTTTTAAACCGGAAATTTCGTGCTCCTTTTGCGTGATTGTGAACTCTAAATCCTGGATTGTGTTTGTAAACCCGATGATCTCCTCTTGTAATTCACTGTTTTCTGTTTCTAGTTCCAGCGTCTGCGTGAGAATGTTTTGGTATTTATTCTTCCAGAAGGTCACTTGCTCGTCGTATTCTTTGCTCTTTTTGTCCAGCATGTTTTGGAGTCTCTTGCGTTCCTTTAGTAGTGCTTCAATCTGTTGGTTTTTTTCACCTACGTTTGCTTCAGATTCCTCAATTTCCGTCCAAATATTCTCCCCGACGATGGTTACGCTCCTGGTAGGGATGTTTGCTTGCACCATGGTGCTTCCTTGCGCCGCGGTACTTGCTTGCACGTTGGGTTTCCCTGTGTTAACCAGGCTCTTGAATTCTGCGAGGAGATTTGACATTTTTTCCCTTGAGTCTTGGTTTTGCATTTTCCTTCGTTGATTCTTGAACACTTTCACTTTGAAACGTGGTATGAAACGCGTGAGCGTTGTGTGTTGTTAGTCAGTTTGATATTTCAGTTTATCTCGACGCGTTTTTTTTTAGGAATTACTGAGTGTTTTAATGAAGGCGTGGAATCTTATCTCTTATCGCAGATTATTTTGATATATAGCGGCTAGAAAATGCGCTCGATTAGGTTTATGTTAATAACTCATTTTATTTAATTTATAGGTGCTTCTGTTTCATGTTTTCTTTTCCTCCAGCCGTCTCGTTTTACCAAAGAAACGGCTTCTTTAATAACAGTGATAAACTCGATATTTACTTTAATATAGAAGCAAAACTCTTGATTTTTTACTTTACATCATCAAATACTCGAAAGAAACATCCAGGTTTTTGGGATTCGATTCAGAAAGCTGAAGCAAAACGAAATAAAAAGTTTCAATTTGTCTTCCTGAGTAAATTATTCAAGAAAAAAAAGATACTCGACGAATACGATGTTGCAAAACAGTATCTTAACAATTTATTTCATTGGGAAATTGCAACCGTGTGTTTACACCCTAAATATGAATATTGCCATTAATAAAGTGTCCAAATTGGAAGTATTCTTCAATAATAAAATCTACATTTTAGTCGCTTATCAATTAAATTCATTTTTAATCGCAGCGAATCTACTTGACGTCAGAAATTGACATTTAAATTACACCATTAACAGGTTTAATCAGTTCAAGAGAATTGAGAATAAAGCGGCACAAAAAAGTTCATTTTGAACCCATCTGTATTGTTACGTCCGAGCCACCGTGGTTCAATTTTAGAGTGGTCATGCCATCTACGTTCTCGATCTCTAATGAGTTGCGAGTCGAACGCTAGGTGGTTCCAGACGTTTGCTGGAAAATTCTAGAAGGAAAGATCTCTATTATATAGACGGAACCTGGTGCACTATTCGAACTAGTTATGATTCCGAAGGCTGTTACAGTTCGTTATTCTTATGTTTTTATCAAACAGAACGACTGTGGGCGTTAAGGTGTTTTTAAATTAAACGACAATTTTTTTGCGAATTCCTAATTCGTATTATGATAAATTTATTATTCAAAGAAATTATTCCGGACTTTCATCGTTCTTTCATTTCGATCGTTTCAACTTCTCGATTTGAATCCTGAAAGTATGGGCCTTACTTTTGAGACAACCTGTCAAGTCGTTAAATTTCCGTCCCAAATAAAGTTACTTCTTGGCTTTTGGGTTGGAACTGCCTTGTCCTTTCTTCTGACGATGTTTAGACCTCAGTTATATGCGACATATTGAGAACTGTAGCTGCAGATTGTGCTGGTGGCCTGTATTTTACAATTCAACTATTCAAATTCTCCTTTATTCCACTAAAATAAAAGTTGAAAGTAAATAAGTGTTAATAACAAGAAAATTAAAGGAAAAAAGAATAGGGAATGATAGTTATATTGCATGAATCGGTTCTATATATATCCCATACTTAAAAAAAAAAATAAGACATAGCTGGATAATTTAAATTCTAGTGCAACTGATAATTACGTGAAGCTTTGAAGAAAAAAATTTACAGAAGCACATGAAAAAAGAAAGAAGAGAAATATATTTATTAAACCCACTCATAGTTTTTGGTAACACACTGAATCTCCCTGTATGTAGAATTTCGTTTTAATCTCTCCATTATTATTTTTAATACAACAACCATTTAATTAAATTTAGTTAAAAAAAACGGTAATAAAAAATAAATTATTAGTTACGATACTTTGATTTTATTTGTAAATAAAAACTGTTTTTCGGGCTTATTTGCGATTTATTTTGTTTTAATTAATATACTGGGTGTTTCAATATAAACTTTAAATACTTGCAGCGTATAAAGTACGATCAAGAACAAGTAATAAAGTTTTAATATTCATAGGTCCACAAATCAAACGCTTCGCTTCCGAGCTAGCGATTTTGAAAAATATTGTTTCTGGACTTTTGGGAAATTTATTTTTATTAGAATTCATATTTGAATGAAGATGTATACTCAGTGTGAATGTGAAAGGACGCCAATTTGAACTTCTTTTTTGAAAGTTATAAAAACCAAGAACACTTAATAAAAACCAGTAATTGTATATTATACACGACGCTATAATTAATGCTATTATTACCGAGGACATTGGCAACACGAGCGAGTTTTGCAATTATCCGAAGTAATAATAGCAATTATAGCGAGTCGTATATTATACTTTATCCTCGACTACAAATACTAAGCATTTTTAATTACAATTTAAATAACAATGCTACTAAAACCATGCGGTAAGATTACCACAAAGTGGTAGGAATATAAGCACTTCGAGTGAGCAGAACAAATAGTCGTGAACAAAGCAAATTGTTATGTTATCACAATTGAATCGCTGTTATCTCGGAAACGGTTGATTTGCAGACCTGTGTATATTAACACTCATTTAACTAGTTTTCGTCCGTACTACATGCCCTGTAAATATTTCGACGTTGCTTTCAAACACACTGTATAATATACACGAAGAAGACGAGCTAACATATTATATTAAAATAAATAGATATCAACTAACAAGAATTACCAATATGCCTCCCTTTTGCCTTAATATGTGTATTCAGATTGCTTTAGCATGGATTCTAGTTTTTGTAATAAATTAGGATGAAAAATTTTCCACTCCTGTAGTTCTCCCAAAATTCTTGGCCTGCAGCTAGCAACTTTCTGTTTCAGCAAACACCAACAGTTTTCGATTGGATTCAAATCTTGTGACTTTGAAATCCAACCTTTTATATGATGTTTGCTAAACCAATTTTGAACGATCTTTATTATGTGATTTGTTGTTGTTATGTTGTTGTTATCATTTATTGCCATAAAATCAGTATATATAGATGTTAGATGATATAATTTAGTAGATAAAACAATTAATAAGTACCTATCTAAAAAATATTCCGATAAGGAAATAGTCAAATTTCATTATATGCTAATGTTGGCAAATAATGCATATACAACATATAAATATAAATGAATATAAATAAATAAATACGTACGTACACTATTACAAAGTTACAGAGATCACATCATCACATGTATCATTTTCAAAATCAGTTTTTAAATTCTGTTAAGAAAAATTCCTCAAAGCACATCTCTCAAGGTAATACTTAACTTGATTTTTGAAAATCTCTGTTGAAATCAACTGCCTCACTGCAATGGGAAGGTGATTATAAAGTTTAATTGAAAGTAAAATACACTGTTATGGAATTTGGCAGTTCGGTGCTGGAGTAAATAAAAATTCTGTTTCACAAGTGAACAAGTATTATAATTTCTAATTTCGGATTCCTTGGTTAGATGGTCATTATGTTTCCTCTTAGCATAAAGGAGACAATTGAAAGTAAAGAGAGAGGGCAAAGTTAAAATTTTTAATTGTTTAAAAAAATCTTTACAACTTAGTGTACTGACATTTAGCTCTTATTGTGCACTTTTGAATAATGAAGAGTGAATTAGAGGAAAAGGAGTTTCGCCAGCAGAGAATACCATAGTTTAATTTCGACTATACATACCCAAAATAAAACATTTTGAGAATCTCCAGAGATACACTGCCATTCAACTTTCTTAACAAGAAACATGCAGAGTTTAAAGCTTTCGACAATGCAAGGCAGTGATTGTTCCATGTAAGATTAGAGTTTTACTTTATCATCAACTCGTATATCAATATTTAGATCCCCGTCCCGTTAAAAATTAAATTCCTGACCGTTCCTGCACTACAAGTATTTTTTATCATTATTCCTTCAATTTCACCAACACCTGACCAACTAATAAGCCTCCCTATCAACAGCCTGCCTAAAAAAAATATATAATTGTACAAAAGAACTTGATCATTAGTATTTAACTATTGGTCAAGAACATTTTCCTCCATCTTTTATTAATTCCACTTAATCCAAATAATAAGCTTTTTTATGTCATCTGATCATAAAATCCTTTGCTACTCATTCTCTATCCGTGAATTACAATTTTTTGCCCGTTGCAAAATACTCTTAATGTTTGTTTCGTTTAACCAAGGCTTTCTAATAGATTATTCTACCAACATGATCCTCAGAATTTAACCTATTTCTGATGGTTTGAGTGAGGGTACATAACACCAAATTCATTTTCCAACTCAAGAGCGAGTTTAGGGGCTGAAAGGCTTCTGTTTTGTTTTTTGAATTCAGAACTGATCCGTCCATTGTAACAGTTGTCTTCCTTTTACTGCCAATTCTGGGCATATTAACAATGATTTCCGTCTCTTTATCATTCTTAATAGTTGTTGCAACAGTTTTTTAGTGAAACACTGCAATTAAAAACCATGCAGTGTTATATCTCTTTTAAAAGCATTTTCTACAACTTCATTGTGAGATCTATATACTATAGCGATCTTATTTAAAAACGTAGAATACTAGGCATATCAGAATACGAAGATATACAAATAATATTAAATAACTTTAAACGAAACGTTTGAGACAAAATACCGAAACATTAAGCCCAACCATCATAACTAGGAGTGATAAATATCATTGTTTTTTTCTTTGATATGATTATATTTTTGTTCTGTTTTTCATAAATATTTGTTAACTTTTATATTTACAATCTAAAAAATCTAAACATTTACCATCATTACCTTGAAATTTTTAAAAATATGAGTTTTAGGTGCCCCTTGTAAGAAGCCTGTTTGTCATCGTGTGCTTTAAAAAATAGTTTCTGTTGAAGACTAACATTTAAATTTAAATTTAAATTTAATACTCTTTATTGAATATACAGGTACAAATTTTTTAGAATCTCAATAATAATTAAGATTGGTGGGGTCGATCGTAACTTTTATTTTCTTGCTTAAAGCAGGTTGACAACCGCTGAGTTAGATCTTTGAGCTTTCAGTTCTCGGCTAATATCCAACATTCAATTATTACTTATTGTTTTTATTTTGATAAGATTAGATCTCATGAGAATGTTGTAATTTTCTTGTTTGAGATTGACATGAGAAAACTGAAACAGTCTTTATTTATTAGGATGAAAATTAATTAAATTTTTTTTAGTTCCTTTCGCCATTAATTAATCACCTAGCAAGGATGTTTGCGTACGCATTAAGCAACTTCTCTTAAAAATCATTAAGTGTTGGCTTCTGCTCTAGTAGGTGTTGTTTATAACACACTCCAGTAAACAAAGAGCATCAGAACATCAAAATGATGAATGACCTAAGCAACGGACATTTTAAGAAAGTTGTATATTTTATTTGTTTTGTTTTTCTTTTCAGGAGAAACGTCGACTACTGAAAACGCTATAGACAGCAGTCCACAAACTCCGAATTCAAAACCACCCAGACGAAGACGGCTGGACCGAACAAATACCGCAAATAACAATAACAACAACGGACCAATTTCGACGCCCAGCGGCATCTCGGAGTTCGCCTTGAACAACAACAATAACAACCACGTAAAAAATGAGCGACTCAGTCCTGGGACACCGGACACGTCTTCTCGGTCACGATCGGTGACGCCGTCTTCGGCGTCGCACCCGGATACTCCGCCGGCCCCGGAAAATCCCATGTTACCCTTGACGAGAAACTATAGTGATTTCATGAGAAGTTTGGCTGCCAAGTATAACAACACGAATACAAATGAGTAAGAATTAGTATTTTATTTAAATTTCGCTTGTTTCTACGCATTAAACCTCCACATTGTCAGAAAAAGGGCCAATGTCCAAATCGCAAGATTTGAAAAGTAGGTACTTTATTTTAAATTAGAAAATAAAAATTATCAACCACTTTATTATTATCTTTATTATCAAAAGAAATGCGTTTTGAGAAAGCTGCAACATAAAATGTCATGGTAAAAGAATTTGATTTTCTTTTTCTCATAATAAATGTAACTCAATTTCGTCTTTTTTCGACACCGTCTCTTTTCGTATCAAGATGCAGAAATATTAAAACATAAAGGCTCGTTTTCAAAACACAGGTAGATTTCTTAAGTCAAAATTAACTAATCAATCAAAGGAAGTATCCTTTGATTGATTAGTGATATTGGCGTTCTTTTACATATTTAAGGCTGCGTTGTATAAAAGGTTTAAACCAGGATTAAATTTAAGCCTAAATTAGAATGTGACATACAAATGCTGTACGTCATAATGTTTGTCACATTGTAACTTATTCATTCAAATTCAATCCTGGCTTAAATCTTTTATACAACGCAGCCTTAGACTGAACAATAGCATTCTTGTCACACTCTTTGTTTTTTCCAGTTACTTCAGTGCAGCAAGAAACGGTTTTCCTCCACCCCTTGATCCACGCTTTAAACCAGGCGGATTTACAAATATCATTCCAAACCTACAAACACCTACTAAAGATGAGCTCAACAAAAGACCCGACTTCTCATCCATCCTCAGCCCTTTTGCTTCCAATCCAATGTTTCCTCCACTCATAGACATGTCGACAACGCAAACGCTCATTGCGATGGTGAGAACGGCCAAAGAAGCAGAGCTGCAAGGTCTGCTGAAAAACACCAAGCGACAAGACACTTCATCCCCTCTGGATTTATCAGCCGCAGCTCCACCACCTGCAAAACGATCGAGAACGAAGACGCCATCTTCAGGCGCCAGCGGACTCAGCAACCTTGGACTACTCAAACGGGACCAATCTGAAAGCCCAAGGCTGCAAGAAGACGTATCCAACTGGACGGTGGATGACGTGTGTAACTTCGTAGCAGGGATCGACATCTGCGCCGAATATGTTCAGGTAAGTCCTCCTAAAGAACACGCAAAATTATCACGGACGTCCGTCGTTAATCGCTGACAATTGAATGAACTCGTAAGTATCGAGATAAAAAGACGCATATCAATAAGCGTATGTAAATTTATTCGGACGTAAAGTGGTATCTCCTCGTCTTCGGTGAATGGCTCATTAAAATGGCTGAATTATGGCGCACAATAAAGACGTGTGCTGGATTATTACGCGCGTAATGTTGCATCATTAGGGCGCTAGTTTTACGATTTGAACGCTTTTGAAGTCGACCGAGCTCGATGAAAAATGTGGATCTTATGTTAGGATTTCAATGCCTTGAATGAAGAAGTAAAACAAATGCAGATTGCATTCGTTTTACTTCCTCGTCCAGATTAACAGGTTTATCCTTTTCTGATTTTGTATTAATGTCTCGTGATTTATTTAAGGAAATAATATATTACATTTTGTAGGTATTTCAGTATATTTTAAATAGCATTTTAGATTAGTTCGCTGTAGAGATATAAGTTGTAGAAAAATACACAAAAGTGGCATAGCTCACCACAGGGTAGCTTGTGGGGCCTCAAGCTCTTTGGAGCTCCACAAACTATTTGATATAGAGTAGTGTCAAATTGAGGAATAACACCTAGTCCTTTGTGTTTTAGGCGTGTAGTGAGTGCGCCAGCGATAGATTTGCATCAACTAACCCTAGATACGCACGCCACTGTGCAGAGAAAAATCACTATTACAACACCGTAGCACGAATTAATCCGTAATTACTTTTCGACTATAAAACTAATTAAAACCAAAAATTACTTAATTTATTTATTTGCGATTAAAGTACCGTGAAACATCAACTGAAAGAAAAAAAAACCTTACGTAACGATCGAATACATAAGACAAACACCGGCGGTTCATCGAACGGTTCATCTCGTATTTTTTTCTAATTAAGGACGGCAGTAACTAACTTTTACCTGCACGCTAATTACGCAGCGTTAATAGTTTTGCCACGTGCAGAGTTAGAGCGACGTCAAAAAAATTAACCTTTAGCCAAGCCTCAATCGCCATGAAAGTAATACGTATGTGCTCTCGGTTTTTTTTGCCCAAAGACGTGAGTGAACGGTGTGATCTTATTTCGAAGACGATTTTCAGGCAACTTACTTAATCGTACTATTAACATTTTTAAAGAAAATCCAATGGTACTCTTGTGGTATATTAAGAAATACGAAATTCCAGAGCTTTTTGACATATCTTAGCTAACCAGAGAGTCTACGTTTTAAACGGTTTACTAACGCGTGTTCGCCTATGTTTTATGCGATCGTGGTAATCTGCAGTATTCGACTACGCTTGCGCTCGAGATAAATGCATAAAGTCTAGACACTCTGACAATAACTGATTTCGTCACCATTTTGAAACTAAATAATCGGTATTGTGGATTAATAATAATGGTTAATATCATATCTGTTACTTCTTTTGAAACATCATACTTTGTTGTGAATCGTTCCTTGTTTCCTCATAAGTATTCTTCCAACTTAAAATAACTTGTTCGACTCTGAATTAAATTTTTAATTCATTTTAGAGAAACAGCCGGGATACCGTATCCCGGGATCGTATTCCAAAATTCCATTAGACATACAGGGTGTTATAACACTATTGCTTTACGTACCTTCGAGTGTTACAAAAGATGTTCGAAATGTTGCCCACCGTTTATGAAACTTAATCTGCTCGATGTAGCCAGTTTTCAGTTATTCAGGGAAAATTATTCCGTAATATCGTAGCACAGTCATGAATTCGCTGACGTAAATCCTCAATAGTATTTATTTTTGTTGAATAAACACGCTGCTTTAGGCACCCCCATAAAAAAAAGTCTAAAGTATTTAAATCAGGACTACGAGGAGGCCATGGCGTAGCACTTCGCGATCTATGCAACTATTCAGAAACACAGCGTACAGCACGGCTGGAATGAGGTGGATGTCTAACGATAGATCTTCTAAAAGTTCTGGAAGTCCCAGATGAAGAGCTCGTAATTCGTACGGTCCAATGAGCATGTTATTAACAATTCCTGCCCATAAATTTACGGAAAACCGTTGTTGGAAATTAGTACGTCGCGTAACGTGTGGATTTTCCATTGCCCACGCATGTGTATTTCAGAAATTTAATATGCCGTTCCGCGTAAAGGTAGCCTCATCAGTGGATAACACATTCGTTGAAAAAACTGGATCTTCTTGTTGGCTTTCCAACAACCAATTACAAAATAAAATGAGGGAATTTTCGTATAGTCCTTTTATTTTTACATACAATAGGCTGGTCAAATATAATTACAGCCCGACTAGTTTCGACCAAAAGGTCATCTTCATGGGTAATTGTAACAAGTTACGTAACTAGAATTGGAATTAAAGTTTAAGAGACTTGTTACTCACATTGGTTGGAGTCAAACGTAAAATAACCACAAACACATTAAAATAAGAATAAAATAAATTGAAATTGATAACATCACCGCTACATGTTTTATTCAGACAGGTTCGAAGGTGACTGGAGCGCTCGAAATAAAATAGGGAAGTAATGCGTAGATTTTAAATTTAAAGACAAAAACTTGTTATCCTCAATGTTTTTAAAAATTTCTAAATGTTCTAAGTAATTAAGCCTAACTCCATGAGGGCAAAAATGTAGAACTGAAAAACCTTCTTCTGTAGTAAATGTGTGAACATTCTCAATTGTAAGTAATAAGGTGACCAATAATATGCTTCTAACTAAGGAGTTATATAGAATCAGCAGACTTTGAAGACATGTGAATTTAGATGTGACTCTTTTTAGAAAACCGACCATTTGATTAGCTTTAGAAATAAAAGAATCAATATGAGAGTTAAAAGTTAGTTGAGAATCAACAATTATACCTAGATCTCTGACGGAATCTACCATCTCTAGAAAGATACCGTTAATGTTATATTGACATATCAACACATTCTGGTTTTTTCTTGAAAAGCGCATACATTTACATTTGTCGATATTTAAGTCCATATCGTTTTTTTGACACCACAGAAAAAGGTTATCAAGATCCGACTGGAGATTGGTATTTTCAAGCTGAACACTTATTTTAGAAAATAATTTCAAATCATCTGCAAACAATAAGAACCTAGAGAACCTTAATGACTGATTTAAATCATTAACATATATCAAAAACAAAAGAGGACCAATATGAGATCCTTGGAAGAAGAAGAAGATTCAAATGATGTTGAGTGATAACCTTACTATGTAAGTGCAATTACTAAAATAAGATTGTAACCATGTGAGAAGAGGATCCCTAATGCCAAGCATCTTTAATTTAGCTATGAGTCTCATATGATTAATGCTATCAAAAGCTTTGTTGAAATCAGTGTAGACGGCATCCACCATGAAACCCTGTTCTAAAAAATTTAAAACGTAGTTCACGAATAAGAATAAATTTCTTGTTGTGGATCTACCTTCAAAAAAACCATGCTGTTGATCAATTGTAAAATTTTTAAAAATGTAATTTAGAATAAACAAGTTTATCAAATGACTTTGCCAGACAAGACTGATTGCTGATGCCACGATAACTAGATAACCAACCTTTTTTAAAAGTCGAATTCATGAAACTATTTTTCCAGATATTAGGAAAAATGCCGAAAGCCAACGATTTATTATATATAATGAATAGAAGAAGTTGCAAGCTTTTAGCGCAGGCTTTAATAAGAATAGGAGGAATCATATCCGGTCCAGAGCTACTTGCTTCGTTCAAATTACTAAGACAGTGAGAAATATCGTTAACTGTAATTTTGTTACAAAAGATAATATCAATATTAGGTAAATCACTATTCTCCAGTTTTTTTAGGGATTTTATAGACAGATTGGAAATATTTTGCAAATACGTTTGCAATGTCCTTACCATCAGTAATTAGATTTCCGTTATCAACCATAGAAGAGATAATAGTATTTGAATTAATTTTTTTGATGCAACGTATTTCCAAAACTTATTGAGGCCGCATGATAGACTTTCTTCAAGGGTAGAAATGTACTTGTTGCAATCATTTTCCACTAAGATTTTACAAATATTTCTAAGATCAGTGAAGTTGGCATAATTGGACTGTGATAAGAAATGTTTGAACTTGCGGTGCACCACACGTTTATTGTTGATGAAACTAAGAGTTTCTTTAGAGAAATAAGAGGGATGATTAGAATTTTTAAGTATACGCTTAGGAACACAAAGTTCAATAACATCGTACAAGATAAAATAATGGTAATCTACACACATATTAACATCCTGAAAAGTAGAAAGATGGTGGTTGATATTGAATTAATAAGCTCAAAGTCTGCTGATCTGAAATCGTAATAAGTTTGTGAACAACAAGTATTAAGAACTTTTAGAGTAATTATTAGAGGGTGATGATTATCACAGTTGGTAACAGGTAAAGTTTCTTGAACACATAAATCACAGATATTAGAATACACAAGATCCAGAATAACATTATTAAAGTTAGTGATACTATTAAATTGGTCGAAGGCCTAGAGATGCGAATTTATCACTAGTAGATCGATCACAGTTAGATATAACATTTGTAGCACAAAAACCAGAAACTTAGGGATCACTTTTCCAACGTACACCTGGGAGGTTATAGTCACCAGCGTTGAGAAAAATGGTTTCTGGATTTTCGTCAATGATCTGTTCAACTGATAAAGCGTGTCGTTTATAAATTTCAACGGTAGATTGAGGAGGAATATAAACGGCCCACATAATAGCGCTGAACTTGCTACATTTCAGTTTAACAAAACTTCTTCAATTTCAGGATTGCTTGGTAGCACATGAGCCACGAAATGGCGTTTCAAACCCATTTGAAACTATTTCGAGTCGATCTGTCACAACGGTACAGAACATGGCGGTCATTAGTTTAACAAAAACTTCTTCAATTTCAGGATTGGTTAGTAGCACATGAGCCACGAAGTGGCGTTTCAAAGCAATGAAAACATTTGACACTATTTCGAGTCGATCTGTCACAACGGTACAGAACATGGCGGTCATCAATTAACTCGTTATTGTTTATATCAGAATATAGTGAAGATTCCGTAATTAAAATGACATCGAAATCATTGATGAGTACAGCTTAATAAAAATCTTCAACTTTGGTTCTAAGACCATTTACGTTTTGATAAAAAATGGACAGGTTATTTATACTATCTACGGTCTTTAACCGATTCCATATTTTGGGATCATATAGTCAATTTTGTGATCCTGATGAAACTCCTACACGTTTCTTAAAAGTGATAAATTTTTTAATTGCGAAGTTTTGAGGCCAAAAATCGGGATTTAGTAAAAAAGTGGCTTCAGTAGAACTTCAATTTTAAAGCTACGGTAACTATCAGATTTTACGGTGACTTCTTCGCACGAAAATTCCATATCAATTTCTGACTTCACATAGTCGCACAGCTTCTCTTTGGTGCAACTTGAATGTACTTTCGAAACGTGAATAAAAGAATTTGGAATGTATGGAATCAGAATATTATTTACGCTGCCAGATCCATAATTGAATTTAGAGTTATACTTGCGTTTTTTTGGAGGAACTTTGTGCCACTGCTCATTCAAAACTTGCGGTAAGTTAGACGGTGGAGTAGTCGGTGGAGAATTAGGCTTCGAAAATTGCGTAGATGAATATTCCTAATGAATAAGCGAAGATTTGTTTCCAATTAATTCAACATTTTCTCTGATTAGAGGAATATTCAATTTCAACTGCTCAGTCTTATTTTTAGATGCGGTATTTACTGGATGCTCAGTTGTTTTTTGAGTAATAGCGAAGACATCGCTCAAGGCCGGTAGGGCAGAAAAAGTTGTATTATTAGCAGATAACATTCGGACCATATCGATATTAGAAGATTTAAGAACATCGATCTGATTTTGCAAGGAAATAATTTCTTCGTGGAGATGCTTTACTTCCTCAGAAACTGCATTCTTAATTATCTCCGAGAATATATCACTTTTTAAAAATGATAAAATTAAATTGGTGTTGTGATCAACGTTTGACGCTTCACGCAATTGCAGCATTTAGGCCCTTTTTGGGCTTTAATTTTTCAGTGTAAACACACAAGAACGTCCGTAGACATCACGTACGTCTTGCGCACAGCACAGCACGTTTATATCTCTCTCCTCTCTACTATCGCCTAATCTTCCACTCACTAATTCTTCTTGCTTTGTTGGTAATGTACCATCGATTTCATAGAAAAGTAAGCAGTTCCTATGTTATTTTAGTTTTGTAAAACCGGCTTCCCTGTCGCAACATAAATATATCCCATTATTGATAGTGATACAATATTTTTTGAATAAGGGACGTAGCCAGATTAAATATTACATTTATTAAAAAAAAGTAAAAGACTTGCGTGGTTTACGCTACACTAGGTTACAAAAAGAACACATGAAAAGAACAAATATATTTAGAAATGTATTCAGACAAATCCGATCAGGATGGAAGATGCGATTTGGAAATGATGTAATGTGCAGATGTTCTTTTCGGCATTCTTTGATGCAACTTTGTTGCAAAGTTAATCCCAGCACCATGATGGCGATGCTGTCGTTGAAGATCCATTTGTTGATATTAACTCCAAGCAGGTGTGATATCCTAGTCACTGCTGGAGACGTTCTACCACGTATTTATTATAATAAGTTATAATTTCCTTATTACAATAGAAAGTAACTTAATTCTAGTAACTGGGTGACATGTAAGAGTTAAAAGCTGTACATTTTTATACCTGCCATATTTTTAGACAAAGGTTTGGTGCTAATCAAGTGATATGGAACCGGCATCGTAGTAACTAAATCAAAACCAAACTTACAACAGCTTTTACACTCGTTTACTTCTCTATCCACTCACTGACTTAGATGAAATCCTGTATAGTAGTTATAAAAAATTCTATGAAGTTCTTTCCGGAAATTGTCGCCCCTTGAATTTCCTCCATACGTTTTAAAACATTCAGTTTCCTGGAACAAGTAAATTTTGAATAAGTGCCTCCGAATAAATTACCTACTGTAATTGTTTAACAAAGACGTATAGCTTAATGTGTGAGTGCGATTACAATTTGCCTGTATCCACAGAAATATACGATAGCGGAAAACGAATCGTGCACGTGCATTGCAATTACACAATTCCCTCCGTTTTAATTAATTCGTTTTATTTCTTGTATTACCAACTGACGCAACTTGCCAATTCGGATTTTATTATTTAATTTATTTTAATTCTCTGCGTCTTAATTATTTTGATGCTGACGTTATGTAATTCTCCTATGATTTCTACTTTCCTCATCGCTGTGTACAGATCGATAATCTCAAGAGCATTTTTTTTAACAAAAGGCTCTTAATGACCAATAAACACAATTAATTCCTAAATGAACGCGTTTTTTTTTTCTATAGATTTCCTGTATAATTATAAATATGAGCTAATTTGGTGACTATTATCAGTTTCGTGGAAAGATAAGTCAAAAAGCTTATTTCCTTGTAGTTAATTCTTCGTAACTCTAAAAGCAAAGGCCGTCACGTTCGAGGCTCCTTTTGCATCACGTAGTGAAGTTTACGCGCGAACACATCTGTATTATCGAAGCAGCGTGAAGCATCTGTAAGTTACTTTTATTTCATTGGAGACCTCTGAGTTACTATGTTAAGACCGTTCGTGATACCATTGTATCGATTTAGATAAAATTACAACCTGCACATCTGATGTTTGCTGTGGTTACCATCATGCCGAGCATTTCCATTCTGGTAATAATTTGTTCTGGTTCACATTCACTTACATTATCTTTTGTGTTAGTTTCATATATGAGTGGCTGCATACTGCTTTAAATTATCGTAACAAACAGTTTATACACAATTTTCTTGTAAACGAAAGATTTCAAAAGCTATGCAGAAAATATGGAAATGCAAATGATTACTTTTAAGAGATCTATCGAAATGTGAAATAAAAGTTTGTAGTTTTCAATTAAAAAAGTATAAGTTTGGTAGATAATTCACTTATTGAACATACTATGTATGTGAAAATAATTTACTAATATACAAGGGGTCGTTTTTATATTCCCGGACTAGGTAGTTTTCCATTTTTCATTATATTGTTTTTTAATCACAATGCCTTGGTAATATGTTTGACAATTTACAAAACAATTGCTGTAGTACTAGTTCTAATATATGTCACGTATCAAAATGAACAAACTCGAATATCGAGCAGTTATAAAATTCCTAACAAAACAAGGAAAAGCTCCAAAAATTATTCGTGAAGAAATGTTGGCTGTATACGGGGATGATTGTCCTTCCAAGTCGACTATTTATGAATGGTCAAAATTGCTTAAACATGGTCGAGAATCACTGGATGATGATTCCCGTCCAGGTTGGCCTGTTGATGTGATCACTTCCGATGTTATCGAAAGAACCAAGTGTTTGGTACTGGTAGAAGTAAGAATAAAGAAGCGACAATTAGTAGCTTTATTACTTGGTGGTTTCGAAAACCACGGTTTCCAGATTCCTACACGAATACCTTGAAATGACAAAGGTCAGTGCGAGATGGGTTCTACGAATGCTTTCGCCATTCCAAATGCGTATCAGGATGGAGACGTGTGAACAATTTTTGGCGCTTTGTGGAGATGAACCAGATTTAATTATCAATCGACTTGTCACCGGAGATGAAACCTGGGTTCATCATTTTGATCCTGGGTCGAAACAAGCAGTGGCATACTAAGGGCTCCAGTCCTCCCGAGAAGTTCAAAGTCACCCCTTCTACAGGAAAAATAAGGGCAACTGTTTTTTGGGATTGCCAAGGAATTTAAATGATTGATTACCTGAATAAAGGTAGTACGGTAACTGGAGAGTATTATGCAAGCTTAATGCATCGGCTCAGAGATTCTATTAAAGTGAAAAGGCGCTGAAAACTGGCGCAATGTGTCCTCTTGCTCCACGAGAATGCACCACCTCACAAGTCAAGACTTTCAAAAGCTGCAGTTGCTGAATGTGGATTCGTAGAAATTGACCATCTGCCTTATAATCCGAATCTAGCCCCTTGTGACTATTTTTTGTTTCCAAATCTCAAAAAACACTAAGTTTTATATTAGATAGTTAATTAAATACTGATGTGTTATCCACCTAAAAAGGAAAAAGAAATGGATTAAAAGAGGAGCATATAAGATAAAATTTAAAAAAAAGTTACCTGTATTTCTAGATACCAAAGGAGAGGGTAGCCAAAGAAGTCCATATAACTGACGCAGAAATGGAATGGTTGGATAACGTAATGCAGGAAGCAAGTTGGTTGGAGCTTTGCAATTGTTTAGAAAGCAGGCAGCACTGAAAAAATTAAAATTACTAACATAAATAGCTTATAAGCTTATAGGCGTTAACTTTTCATAGAATTTTTAGTTATTCAATAAATGTTGGAATGTTTTAGAAGCAAACAAACAAAAAGCTTAAACTTATTATAAAAATACACCGCATGACATGCGAATGAAGTTTGGCCATCCTTTAATAAGCGACGGCTACGAACAATAGGTGCGTTCGTTTCACATTCGACACAGATCAATAAATATTACAAGTCAGATGGGATTTGCTGGGTTAAAACATTCCTTAAAAAAACAAGTTATTTCCACTCACATCGCGCAAATGGCGGTGGGGAAAGAACTGAAATGTTCTCAAAAATCTCAACAAAAACGCACAAATTTTCAAGGTTACTAAATGACGTTAAGTAACTCTGAGTTTTGAAGTAAAACGAATGCACCTGAATGCGTAGGGCCAAATGTTGGCAGTTCTTTCAAATCTCAATGTTAAAAAAAACGATTATTTTAAAGCCAAAAGTATAATAAAAATTAGCCTGTAAAACAGAAAAAAATTCAAATTAGTAAAAAAAAATTCACTAACGATCACATTTCCCAAAAAGTGATAATCTGCTGTAATTTTTTAAAAATAATAATTTTAAGTTAAGATGTTTCCTTAAAAATCCTAGTAACAAAATATCGCACATATAGAAAAGCTAATATAATATAAGAATTAATTGGACAAGAGGAAACAGAACAAAACTGAAACGAACGACAACGAAACTCAAATATGCATGAAGAGGAAATAAAAGAAGATCGACTGAAAATTTAAAGACTTTCAATAAGCAAAAAGGAGACTAAGCGCCGATGATGAGGTTTCGACAATCAAATCAAGCTTCTTTTGTCCTTCATTGTTTTTTCTTAGTTCTTTTTGGTGCATCAATTTTTCGTGTTGCAATTGACACTTAATACATTTCCTTTTTTTTGTTTTTCGTTAGCCTTTTTATTTAGAAACATCGATCTTTTATTGCCTTTTTTTGTTCTCTTTACTTTCTTCATTTACTTCAATTCTTTTTGTCGAATAATTATGGATTCAGCTTCTCGTTTTATTATTTTTCACTGTTCATTCTTATTTCTTTTTGGGGCATTAGTTTTTCGTGTTTCAATTAACACTTCATACATTTCCTTCTTTTGTTTTACATCGTCGATTTTATTTTCTTACATTTCGCCACAGAAACATCAATCTTTTTTGTTTTCCTTATTGTCCTTATATTCTTCATTTGTTTAAATTTTTTTTGTCGAATTATTATGGATGCATCTTTTGTTTTCTCATCAGTCTTGAAATCAGCCTAATTTCTTTTTGTGAAAAAAAGACTAAAAAGGAAGCTGAAAACAAATGAAAAATCTTTTGAAAACAGATCAAGTTTTCATTTTACGCTGTCTTTTTTTATTATCTCTTTTTGTTGCATTATTTTTTTATGATGCAATTGCAATTCCTTTTTTTGTTTCTCGTCGGCGATTTTATTTTCTTATATTTCATATTTTCTTGTTTCTTTTTGTTCTCCTTACATCCTTCGTTAATTAAAGTATATTCTTATATCCTTCTTTTGTTTCACTTCTTTTTTATCGAACTATTATGGATGCATCTTTTATTTTATTATCAGTCCTGGATTTTTCTAAAAATCCGCCTAATAATCGTCGATATTCTTTTGACCAAATTTCACCTTTTTTTTTGTGGAAAAAATGAGCAAAACGGAAGCTGAGAACAAATGAGAAATCGACTATTTCCGGCACGAAGCTTTTCAATATCAAATCAAGTTTTCATAATATAAAATAAATGGACAGAAATTCTAAAGAGAACCAAAAAATATTCAATGGGGTAATAAAAACTGGAAACCTAAAACAAATAAGAGCAAAGTTCACAGAATAAAAGATAAAGATGGAAAAATTTGTGGAAAAGGAATAGTTCAAAGAATTTCTAACAGAGAGGAAGCTTGCATAACTTAGGCATAGAAATAGAAGACGATGACGAGGAAATTACAGAAATGACAGAAATAAAAGAACTCGTAGGGAAAATTAAAACAGGAAAAATTGCAAGAGTGGATCAAATTACCCCCGAACTACTAAAATGCAGAGGAGGAGCAAGAAAAATGAACTGCCTAGGCTACTAAATAAATGTTGGAATCAAAAAGAAATACCAGATGAATGGAAACCGGGGACCATCTTGCCATTATGTAGGAAGAGGTGTCCGTACAAGTGCGGAAACTACAGAGGAATAAAGTTAGTAACATCGACGCTGAAACTATATGAAAGAATATTGGAAGACACACTGAGGAAAGAGGTAGACAAACAACAGGAAGTTACACACACCACAGCATACAAAACCAGTGAAAAAAAAATGATGAAGGATAATGACGTTTACACATGTTATGACGAAAGTTTTCAACACAGTAAATAGAGAAAAGGTATGGGAGGTCTAGAAAATAAAAAAAGTAAAGAAACGTCTTATTGAAGCGATAAAAAGCATATATAAAGAAACAAACAACCAAGTAAGAACATGCAACAGAATGTCCAGAAAATTCACCATAACAGAGGGAGTTAGACAAAGCAGTATATTAAGTAATCTTCTATTTATATCTGCAATAGATGAGATCATCAAAAGCACACAGAAAAAAATGGAAAAATTCCTGATAGGATACACTAGATTACAACCTATGTACTTAGAAACATATGCCTTTGCAGGTAGTATAATGCCATTTGCAAACACAGAGTCAAAGCCAAAGAAAAATTTGGAAATGTGGGAAGAAGAACTAGCATCACATAACCTGCTTATGAATAAACATTAAATTAAAACAAAAAACCAAGAATACTAGTCTCTAGTTGTAAGTATCTGAGAAGTACAGTAGATAGCAAGGGGAGAGCAGAAAAAGAAACAACAGAGTACAGGCAGCTAATAAGATATACTATGCTTTACACAAGACATTCGTGGGTAATAAATACATATCGGAAAAGAGAAAGTATCTATGTATGCACAAATCAATATACTTTCCAACACTACTACCAGGAAGAGAGAACTGGATACTGACGGAAAGACAAAAGCAGAGAATGCAGACCCAGGAGATGAAATATCTCAGGAAAGTTTTATGAGTAAGATAGGATGAAGAACACAGAAAAAGAAAAATTAAAAGTGAAGTCAGCGAAAGAAATAATAGAAGATAAAAAGCTGAGCTGGTTTGGAAGTGAAGAAGATATTGAAAACAAGGCCGAGAGAGAATAATAAACGGGAAAGACCAAGAAGAAAATGGCATAGTGAAATAAAAGGTATCCTGAAAAGAAGGGGAGAAGACTGGAAAGCAGCTAAGGAAATGGCAGAGAACAGACAACTTTGCAGAAGATATGTATCCTCCTCACCCTAGAAGGGTATGAGAGGACGAGATTATGATGACGATCAAGTTTTCCTTTGTTTTTTCTTTCATTGTCTTTTTTTATACTTTTTCGGCGTATACATTTCTCGTGTTGCAATTGACATTTACATTTCCTATTTATGCTCTTCGGCGGCGATTTTATTTTTTTATATTTCGCCGCAGTAACATCGATCTTTTTTGTTTTTTATTCTTATATTATTCGCTTGTTACAGTTCTTTTTTATTGAATTATTATGAATTCTTTTTTGTTTTATTATTAGCCGTAGGATAACAATCATCGGTCTTCTTTTGTTCAAATTCGAATACGTGAATTAACCGATAAACATCGTCAACTCTGAGATCGACAACAAAAAGGTCCTCAGAAAGTTAGCATTACAACAAACGATAAACAGAAAATTAAATTGGCTTCCAAATCGATTAAGGACGATACGATAACCTACATAGCAATTTTTGACGTTTAGCAAAGCAATACGCCATAGATCACGTGGGATACAGGATTAAATGAAGACCCGATATAAGTAAATAAATATAAAAGTTCACAGAAACTCTTACAACATTCAAACCTTTCAACATATTCCGTTCATTCTTACATTAATTATGCTATTAATTCCAAACAAAAGAATTTATGCTATGTGGTCACTGATTTGCACTGAAGCCAATCTTTTCCGCATTGCTCGATTTTCAATGAGGAAAAAAACCTAGAATCAGAAGAAAGCCAGCTAATGCATGTGATTTTCTAAGCAGGCATGCGAGAGCGAGCTTAACAGGTGAGAAGTCCACAATGACTTGACCGAGAACGAAGCTCGTGACCGGAACGCTGCGGTTGAAATTCAATTGTTGACCGTCCAGTGCCGGTCCAGTAGGCCGTGTCCGCAGCCCTCTGCGATGATTGGGTTTTTTTACGGCCGCGCCGAAGTAATGGAACCGCAGATCTCTTCTGGTTTTTGTAAGATGTGAGAAAACGCCATGGCCAGGACCGTGTGAATCTTCTGGCTTGGACGCCCCGCGAGCTGCTACGCCAAAAAGAGAAGTTCAGTTTTTGTCACGGATTTCTAAGGCGTCGCTCACACGATGCAAATGACTCCTGGTCTAGACCGAAACGAATGCTCGAGGACTCCTCTTTCATCATAAATCTAACGGTAAATTTTTATACCATGAAACTGGATTGGTAGTACTGAGAAGGGTCGAAATGGTGATAATATTACCGAGTCACTTTCACAATGGGATACCTGATTGATTTCATTTAATTTTTCTTTTAATGTCTTTTTAATTATAATGCTGTTAAGTGATCGTTTTCTTCTTGAACCCTTCAATGGGTTTAAATTTTATTCCCGACCAAAGAATGTAGTACAGTAAAGCCAGTAATTAACATTTAACAAGCGTTTTAATTCTTTCTCGGTTATTTTTGATTACAAGTCATTATTGATGCCCCATTCCTTTAATTATTTCATAAAAAAAGATCTGCTCAACATAAGCTAACATTTCTAAATCAGATTTCTTTTCTTCTCCGAGATGATACACTTGGATTACAACATGACTCGATTAATTTTTTTTCTCAACGAACTGACCAATTAATCTAAGCATTGGCTTCAATAATTAACAGATATATCTCCAATTAGATGCCCAACCGACATTACGATCAAGATACAGCCACAATAAATCCGTACTTACGAAGCTCATACGTTGTAATTAAACATGTTGTAACTTCGTACGCCGATAAATTAGGTCCTTTGTTCGGGTTCTCTTTCTCCGATTCGGCCTGATTAGCATATTGTTCGTGGGCCTCTAATTGGGCCCACGAAAAGTCAACTGATATTGTGTTTCGTTGTTTAAATATGCGTCGGCTGACCTTTCTGGCGTTCGCCATTGTATGTTATGCAACGCCAAAGCCAAATATTTTTCTCATAAGTAGACAGTATATTAATGGACAATGGTTTTTTGTTTTATGTGGTGTGGCCTGGCTGTACATATAAATTAGTTGTTTTGACATAGTGCTTTAAAACCGCAAATATTTGCGTTAAGTGGTAACACATTTACAGGTTGTCTTATTCAACCGAGAAAGATTAATCAACGAAACGTTACCTTAACAATTATCGTTTTAAGGAATGGGGCGGTGGCGTTTTCTTAATGTGGAATACAGAAACCACAATGTTTCTTCGAACTTATTTAATAAGACGAGTAATAAATACATCTACTAACAGAGTTGGTTGTACATAGTTGCACAGAATAATGAAAACGCTTGACTTTTACTTTTGAAACGAAATAAAAAAGTAATGAGCAAAAGTTCCAAAAAAAAAGAAAAAGAGACAAACTATTTAAAAGCTTTAATTACTCACTAATGGATTAGATTTTTTTGTGGAAGTTGGTCAAAAATATCTAAGTTTTTAAACCCGGACAAAAATATTGAGAAAAATTTGAAAATTATTCTTTAGTTGTGGAATATTGAACGGAATTTCTTACAAATTAAATTTAAAGCATGTGCTACAGGGTGTTTCAGTGATAATACACTAAACTTCGGAGAAACGTTTCTGACATTATTTGGAACAAAATATTTTAATACAATTTTGCAATCGGAGCAACTTGAAATTTGCATTAATTGGAGTCAATGTTTTTAGAAATACTGTACCGATTTAAATCTCTGTGTCCGTGAAAAAAACGAGCGATTTAAATTTATTTATGAATGGCACACGACTGCAAGAAGGTAATAAATCTATCGTAAACGAAAGAATTTATGAGAGGGTTTTAATTCTGTCCTTGACCACAAGACGTGTTAAAGGTGAAAATTTTGAAAGTATGTGCATTTATTAGCGTGCGTCTTCGTCGCACTGACATTTATGCAAACCGTAATTACATCAAATTTGCCGAGTCTTAATAATGTACGATAATTAACGCTTGTAACGGGTTTTTATTTATTCCTGTATCCAACGTGTACATCATATGATGTATATAACTAAGTAATTGAACAGTTGACTCCTTGTTCAGGTGAAAGAGAGCCTGCGTCGCGTAGTCGCTGAGCTACCCTGATAAACGTATGATAATGCGGATGTCATTCACGATTAAGAAACCGTTCCGCGTAGAGACGTGCTGCCAATCCCGCGTTTTCCCGATATTCCCCGTATAACAAATGCGTATTCTCGAAACGTGAAATCGCGCATCGCAAACACACCAACACATACACAAACACACTTATATACATAAATAAACTTAAAAATGAAAAGTATAAACTATACCAAATTAACGGAAATTATGCTTCGCTCCTTACTACAACGTTAATAAGAACGGATTAAATGTATTTCATCATATCATCTGAGGCGCGACATTTTATGGGGCAATAAAGCAATAAGCCGATTCTTTGAACGAGGATTAAGGCAGGTTAAGAATTCTGTTCGTCCTCATCTATTGTACGTTTTAAAAATATACGATTCTCCTCTCCCTTTGTTTTTCTCAAAATTTATTCGCTTAAAAAATTATAGAAAACTTTTATTTCTTTTCACGATATCTACCGTCATACCGAGTTTGGTGCATCTTCATTGAAACACGCTGTATATTTTAGTAAGTACATTTGAAAAGGCGTACATTTTTTTCAAATAACTACGTTTAAATGAAATGAAGCTGCTGCTTTTAAAACGCATTTTAAATTCGGCGCCTTTGAAATTATGGTTAAAGTATGCAATCATTAGCTGTTTTCGTGGAGTAGCTCTGAGCAGCACTGAGTAGAACAAATTTGATCTATACAAAAAGCGTTCATTTCATACCACCATGGGATGAAATGGATTTTGATCAGTTCAGAATCAGTTCAGGATCACTTCAACGAAAACGTTTATTAGTCAGTACTTTATTTCAACGGACATAACAAAGAAATGCAAATAAACTTTTGTTACTATTATAATAAATTTGTTAATACCAACAATTTAGGGGATATTCTTGTTCGTTTGACAACGTCACTTTTTTTACAGTAAGGAATTTTTAATTCATTTGACAACAGTGTAGGTTTATGAGTTATTTCTTTTCAAAATGTTAACAGAGTTATATGTATGTCTTTTTAAATGAATTCTGGGCAGCATGTCTTAGCTTACGTGAAAAGTAAGTCATCTCTCTCCTTGATACTGTTTTACAGTAAAGTTAAGACATGCCGTCCCAATTTTATGGCAAGAGTTGATAAAATATTTTAAAAATCACTCGGTAGTTGCTTAGAATAATAACAGGTTTTCAATTAAAAAACTTCTTGAAGTTGCCACAACAAAGACCGAAAAAGGTATGTCTTGGCTTATAACACGTTTGCGTCAATGAAATATTGATAATAATAATAAGAATATATACATATATAACACCATCAGTGATGAAAATTTATCTGTAACACAATCATCAATAGAATAAAAACCTTTGCTGAGAAAGTAATTGGTTACAACGTGTTTAAATTGTTTTAGAGGCAACGACTTCACCTCAGTTGGTAGAAGATTAAATAACCTAGGTGAATAAAAATTCACAGCATCCCTACTTTGAGACAACCTTAGGAAGGCTAATTTTATGTTATTACAACCTCTAGTTCCATAGTTATGGTCGTAGTAGTTAAAATTCTGAAGGTTTTCCGGGCATATAGGAGACATTCCCGTATATACAAACATGGTAGTGTCAGTAGTTTGAAATTCATAAATACTTACTTGCAGTCACTTTGATATGATAAGTTATCTAATATTCTGACCACACGACGTTGCAAACCAAAAATGCGATTCTTCGAGGAACAGTGAAAATATTAAAGAGAAATAACATGTTCTAAGTGTGTCCAAATTTATATCTGGTTTTAAAGTTCTTAAAACAAAAATTTTTTACTTATTTTTTTGCTAAGGCGCCTGTGTGGTTTCTCCACGCCAAAGCAGGATCCAGGCGAACTTCCAAGAAATGGTTTCGAGAAAAGATAATTGTGACTGCTTTATTTTTATTTAAAGAAAGTGTATTTGCATTAAACCACTCAGTAATATTCAAACGTGTCTTCATCATTGTGTCGCTTAAAAGATCAATATTTGGTTCAGCTGAGACAATGCTTGTGTCATTTGCGTACTGCAGGAAAACTGCACCGGGCGCCGCGCAACTCAAGTCAATCAACCTATAAAATAAACAAAACCGGACCCAGTACAGAACCCTGCGGCACGCCAATGTTAATACTTCGCAGTGATTACTGCATTTGATTGAAATCAACGGATTGTTTGCGATTTATTAGATAAGATTTAAGTAACATAATACTATCAGAATTAAATTATATAATTTCAATTTGTTTAATAGCGAATCGTGAGGAACACAATCAGATGCCTTTGACAGGTCACATAGTGGAGCACCGCATTGTTTTTTTTCCTTCAAAATTATTATTCACAAATTTTGTGAGGTCTATATTTGCATCAGTAGTGTTTCTTCCTTTTCAAAAACCAAACCGAGAGTCGGAGAAAATATTGTTTCTTTCACAATAGTCAACAATTTGGTTTTTTAAAATAATTTCATAGATTTTACCAACTACTGAAATTAGAGATATCGGCCTAAAATTTTTTAGAGACTCGACTGATCCACCCTTAGGGATGGGAACTACACGACTAATTTTCAGTATATCGGGAAAAGTGTTGACCCTAATAGCCTTGTTTATTAGTTTAGTTATTGGAACTATAATTATGTTTTTCACATATTTAAGCATTTTTGTATTTATACTGTAGTAGTCAAAACTATTGGTCTTTTTTAAAGAATTAAGAATGACACGCAATTCAATGAAACTTACTTCTCTAAAGTGAAAAGTGATATTATTATTAATAGGCGGCAAGAAAGATAACGGATTGACTTGTGTATCAGGTATTTCTTCAACGATATCATTTGCAATACTTGAAAAATATGAATTAAAAACTTCCACTGAAAAATAATTACGTAACAGTGAAGTTTGAGGTTGTCTTTTTTGGTTTATTCTTTCCCACATTGCCTTCTGTTTGTTATGGGAATTTCGAATGAAATCATCATTTTGAGGTTCCTTAGCTTTCTCGAGTGAAATTCTAAAAGTCTTTCTGCATCTATTATACAATTCTTTACAAACAACATTATTTGGATATTGTTTCTTAATATTATAAAGAAAATCTAAAAATTCGCGATCTTTTTTGACGTTCTTATCAAGCGAAGTAAAGTTTATCATCCTGGCTGAGACAGGAAAGGCAGATACATATAACTCCATTATGCAAGATGTTCAAAAACTTTTCAAATTTATAATTAATGTCCTTAAAATCATCTATAAAACACCAATCAATATTCTCAAGATGCTTAAATAAAATACATAGACCATGTTTAGTTGTAGGTCGAACACTTACCTTCTTAGCAGGTTTATTTTTCTCCACAACACATCTAAAATCTACACATATACCTAAATGATCAGCTACATGCCAGTTCTTTTCAAACGCGTAAAAATCAGCTTTAACAATATTAGTAAAAATATTATCTAGACAATTTCCATCCCTAGTATTATTATTAGTGACATGGAATAAGTTAATGAGATCATTAAATCAATCAACACGTCTCTTTGATCATTACTTACATTAAATTTTACATTAAAATCGCCATTAATAATTACGTTACAATTCTTTGCTATCAATACGTCAAGTATTTTAGAACATATTTCAATAGACCTACCGAAATCCCCAATGGGAGATCTATATAGAGTCCCTATTGCAGTTTTAGCACTTTTAATTGCACCGTAGTAATTTCACAATCCTTCTCCGTAGACAAGGAAGAAATGTCAAATAAGTTAGTATGTTGCAATTTCTTATTGGCAAGACTAAGTTAACTGACAGATACATTTTGGCTTTGTTAAAATTTAATTTCTGTCGTACTCTACTGCAAAATGGTTTTCATGTTAGAGCAGAAATCGCTTATGGTTGAATCCTACTTTCGTAATGAACAATTTCACATCTTTTATAAATACAACTTTTGAGGTATCTGAAGCGATACCATGATTTCTATGCTAAAGAAATTTTTTTTTTATTTGAAAGCCCTTTGGAAACAATTCACTTTTACTTTTGAAACTAAATAAAAAAAAAGCACAGGACAAAAGTTGAAAAAAAGGAAAGAGTGAAACAGATTAATTAAGGCCTTAATTTGTCACTGATTGATTAGATCCAAAACCGAACTTTTTAAACCCAAACAAAAATATTACTGTAATTTGAGAACTTTTTTTTGCCATATATTGAACTAAATTTTGGCAGAACTTTTTTTTCTCTTTCAGTTTACAAAAAAATCAGAATTTCAACTTATGAATTAAAATTAAAGTACTATATTTTAGTAAGTACGTTTGACGACATTTAAAATTATTTTCGAGTAACTGTGTTTAAAAAAACGCCCGTTTTGCTTTTCGCATTTTAAATTTGGCGAATTTGAAATTATGGTTAACATATAGATTCATAGATGGCGCGAGTAAACTTAATTTCTCCGAACATGACCAAATGAATGCAAATAGAGTTCTGTTACTTGTTTGCGTTAAATTTATTAATACAACAATTTAGGAGAAATTTTTGTTCATCTGACAACATTCATTTATACAATTCATTTGTAATCCAATTTTGGCGACAGATTTTGGTTTTAAAAAATCAAAATCTTCAGGTTTAACTGTTACCAGAGCTGTGACAAAGTTCTGGCAATACCCAGTATCAATACCACTACTTGTTTGATGTACTTAAAGTATTAAGTATTTTACTGAAAACAGAGAAATTCCAGTACCAGTATTAAACTATCCATTCTTTACAGTACTTTCAATACTTTGTACTGCTTGCATTACTTTAAAGTATATAACACTATTTTTTCTATAACCATGTCTAAAGTTGATACTTTAAAGGCTACTTTATGCACTAGTTGCATAAATAACTATTATGGTACTGGCAACTAGCAGTTTTATTAATTAATAATTGTTAATTATTATTAGAGTCATAATTATTATATTCAAATCGCCATTTGCTTGCTTATTTCATACGTTTGTGAATTGCGATATGTAAATTGGGCGACAATGAATTAATACGATATAAACATACTTTTTTGATTCCGGGCCAAATATTATTTTTTTTTAGAAATAAGCTCCATGCTTTTGCAGAATTAGATTTAAGGAAAAACAGGAAAGTTGGTCAACATCTGTAATTTTTTTCGTTTTTTTTTGCAAAGGTTGACCAAGTTTTCTGTTTCTCCTTGACAAATATTAAGTTGAAATGTGTAAAATGAAAATGTCATCCAAGTACAGATAAAGTACCAACCAGTACCCAGTGCCAGTACTTTTTGAGTCGTACTTAAAATTCAAGTAACAGTAACACAAATTCAAAGATACTGGGAGTAAAGTACTTCAATTACTAAAAGTAATCAGTACTTGACTTGCAGTAAAACTTAATACTCAGCTCTGACTCTCTCGACCTGCAACTAGAAAAAGAACTATTTTCTATATTCAGGTCAAGGCCGAGACAGTTTTTAGGTTTTAAAATGGTTCTGTAATTTATTTTTTTCAAGTTACTGCGCTTATAAAAATCGAGCCTTTTTTTTCAGATGCGTCTTATTGATTCATAGACCATCATACTAAATGTAATGACTTTTGGTACCAAAAACTGCTATTGAAGTTATGTTTGTATCACTAATAAAAAAAGTGCTTCTTGCTTAGGTAATACTTTCGGTTCCTAAAATTAAAAGCACTTTTAATCCTCAGAATTTTTACTTTTAACATTTTTAATTAAGATTTATTTTTGAATAACTTTATTTTTAATCCGGTTCTTTTGTTAGCAAAAAAATACTATGTTTTAATCCTATTAAAACAATATATGTACATATTATTTAAAATGTTTATTCGTTGTACAGACAATTCTTCTGTACATCATTTTTTTAAATTAATAACGCAGAGCGATGATGAGTACTTTTGTAAACTACAGTTCTTCACGTTATTGGTCACTGCTTGAATAAGCAGAAGCAACTGAAAATTATTTGGTCAAAACTGCGTGTGCTTAAAATTATGGCCAATTCTCAATTGAGACCCTGCATTTCAGTGCCGCACTTCAGCCATTCTTCCGAAGACATCAGACACACACGTAGGTAATGTTAGAGTCGGACGTAGCAATCCAATATCTTAGCATACTAATTACGAAAGTATGCGAGCACAATGGCGAAGGAGCAGACGTAGGAAGAAATAAAGGTGCACGCGAGCGAGTCGACCCTACCATTAGCGGCAGCCCGGGTGCCCAAGGGGGCCCGCACCGTGTTATTACGAGGGCCTGCGGGCACGTGCCGGCTACCGGCCTCCTCTCCCTCACCGCATCCCAGCCTTCGTGTATTACGCTCGGCCTTCTTACCTGCCGCACTTTTCAGCGACCTTTGACACCAAGAAACGAACCATGCGAACGTTTCTTCTTCGCTTGACGATTTTCGTTACACGACCGTCAATTATATCCATCACCAACCAGGACCAGCACTAGAAAATATTCGAAACCAAAACCACCGCAATGGTGATGATGAAAACGTTGATTTAGACATGTTTTAACCAATAAGTTTTGTTTTTTTTTTCTTAATGAATCTCTAATGCTATATTTTCTCAACACTTTGGTAATGGGAATTTTTTTAATGAGCTTTCAATCTTCCCAAATAGTACTGATTCTGCATTTATTTTTACCTTCTGAATTGATTTGCAACATAACTCTTTGGGGACCGATGGTCCTATTTTGATACCACCTTTTCATAAATTTGTATGAACTTCTGAGATCTCATCTATTGAAAAAAACCGTATAACCAAAACCATACCTATACCTTGATGAATAATATTTATACTCAATTTATGCTTGTTTATGGTGTTTTAGTTTAATCATAATTTTCCAATTTTTCAAGGAAAATTGCTAGTATGTGGATTAATTTATTCCTAATAGTAGCAAAAATAAAATTTGTCATAATTTATAATCTTGTGAATGAGTTATCCGAACTTGGGGTGAATATTTGGTGGTTCCCGCAAGCACCACTAAGCTTCACAAGCTCGAAAATAAGACGTTCTTCCTTTCTTGTTGTGAATTCTTAGATTTTGAAATTCAAGATTTTGAAAAGTTACTCATTGGTGAATTCAATACTATTGTCGAGGATACTCCTGATATTGAATCAAATGCCAACGATTATGTGTCAGATGAACAGGAAGAACAAGCTGTATTAGATTTAGCTACTCGATTGAATTCTGGTGAAATAATTGAACATGAAGAAAAAACGGGCCCTTTTTACCTTAGAAGCCAATATTTGATACATTTTGTACTAGATCCAGGGGAAAAGATCATTTGGAGACGTTTTTCTCCTCTCCAAATGTTCATATTTTTACACTGGCAACTGAGCCCATTTCTGAGTGTGAAACACCGTTAGGCACATTCTTACAATTATTTCCAGAACATTTACTTGAACAGTTGTTGCTTCAAACCAATCTCTATGCGACTCAAGTCAACAAAACATGCATACCAATTTCAAAAGAAGAGGTGAAGTCCTTTATCGGCATAAACCTTATAATGGGGTTGAAATTGCTTCTCAGTTACAAAGACCAAAGACTACTTCTTCCTTACTAGAAATACGTGACAGCTACACAAGTTCGGTGATGCCACGAGTTCGTTTTAGTTGGCTTTTTGGAAACCTTCATTCAAATGACAATTCGGTACAACCTTTTTTTTGTGAGGTTTAGAGAAACCTTCAAAAGACATTCCTGTGCCGGGTATCCATGCTCAGGAAGTGTTGGATTCGCAGGGTTGATGCCTACCAACTAAAACTCCTCATCCTCATGTTAGCTGCAAACTTCTGGAATCGGTCTTTCGGCATGGCGTCAGAAGTTTCGCACTGTCGTTAGACTTTCCCAGCCGCTGGTTTCTGGAATTCGCAGAAACTTCGTAGCTGGTCAGGTATTTGTGATATCCGGTGGGTCGCGCGACTCCTGGGATCCTCCTTAAGAGCCGTGCGCTTGGTTCATATCTGGTGTCTTGGTCATGTCCAATGTGTTCTTATTTACTCATTTCGTACTTTGCCTTACTTTCCGTAATGCCGCGCATCATGGAAGCGGCAGCATCCCAGCCCTCCGCACCGCTGAGCAAGACCTCCGAGATGTTCTCTCTCGTGAGGTCTGTCCCGCCTCCGTTTTCACGTCCCGCCAATTCGTGTCTTCTTCACCGCAGTATCAGCACTGGTTGTTTGGTGCCTTCCCGATCTTGTGTATTTCACGAATACTCCATGTCCGGTCATGGCTTGGGTCATGTAATAGTCCACCTCGCTGTGCTTCCTATTAGACCATCTCCCGATGTCTCTTATGAAGGTCTTCGCCCATCCCTCGTAAGCATTCCATGCGATCTGCCACTTCTCCATGAGGGGACCGGTGCTCGGGGGAATTCTTAGTTTTATGAAGTTATTTAAATAGTTTAAGAGGTCGAGTGCCCGTTCTCTTGGCCAAATATTCCTGCTCTCTTTCCTCCACCTTCAGCTTTATAGGTGGGACAGCTGCTATCGCTAATACAGCCGTGGTAGGAACCGTTTTGTAGGCTGTTGTGATGCGGATTGTCATCCTTCTGTTTATGGCTTCCAGCATCCCCTCATAATGTTTGAATTCCATGGCAGGAGCCCAAATGGCGCGGCGTATAACACAATCGAAGCGATCACTCCCGCCAGAACCCTTCGCCTTTTCGGTCTAGGACCGCCGAGATTTGACGCTAACGCCATCTGTGTTCACGCTGCTTTCTCGCACGTCCTTTTCACATGGATGGTCATCTTCAGACCTCTGTCAAATGTACTCCGAGGCACTTTATCGAGTCCCTCGAAGCTATGACTGTTTTCTGGACATTAGTGTGATGTGTCCTATCTTCCTTGGGCCCGCAAGCATCATCATCTCGGTCTTGGCCGCAGCCAATTCCAGATCCCGATCCTCGAGCCACTGTTTAGTCCTTGACATCGTTAGCAGCGCTCTTTCTTCTAACATGGTGGCAGTTTTCGCGGTTACCAATATTGTCAGGTCGTCCGCGTAGGCAATCAAGGTCACGCCCTGCCCCAGATCCTGCCGCAGGATGTCGTCGTATAGTATATTCCACAGGGTCGGGCCAAGCACCGAGCCCTGCGGAACGCCACATGTCACTTCCATTTCTTCCCCCGAAGGAGTGATTATCACTCGGGCCTGCAGGTAAGACTCTATCATGTGGATCGTGTGTCCGCTGATGCGAGTCCTCCGGAGTGCCGCTATTATGTGCAGCCACGAGGCGGAGCCAAAGGCATTCCTGATGTCTAATGCAAGCATTAAACAGGAAGCCCTGTGCTGATACGCCTTGATCTTTGTTTCTTGTACGACATCGCTCACCGCAGCGAGCGCGTCCACAGTTGATCTGCCCGACCTAAATTCGAATTGATGATCGTAAAGGATGTTAAGATCATCTAGGTCCTCCGTTAATCGCTTTTTGACGAGGCTTTCCAAGAGTTTGGAGGCATAGCGGTCTGTAGGTCGGCGTGTCGTTTGCTGCTTTCTTCGCCTTTTCCACGAGAACAAGCCTCGCGCGCTTCCAGACCTTCGGGAAGTTGCCGTCCATCCAACATGCGTCCATCACCTGCAGAGAGGTGTACAACCTAAAAAAGGCGAACCAAACTATAATAAATTGAATAAAGTTCAACCACTTCTGGATTGTTTAACAGAAACTTTCAAACAATCTTAGGCTCCAGAAAAACAGCAATCCATAGACGATTCAAAGATAAAATTTAAGGGTCGTTGTGCTATAAAATAATATGTGCCTAAAAAAGCTGTCAAAAGTGGATATAAGCTGTGGGTAAGGATCGATAGTATTAGGTTTTATATATCAATTTCAAATTTATACCGGAAAAAAGACAAAAGAAAAAGAAGTGCTTGGAGGGACGTGTAGTGAGAGATCTCATGGACAAACATCATAAAATATGTTTTGACAATTTCTTCAATTCCATATATCTACTGATTCCAGCGTCAAGAGGAACAAATTTATGGATTCTAAACAATGCGCCGGGACAGAAAACACCGCACTGAGAAAGACATGGCTGAAGGAGACAAAGACTACATTATGCAGAAAATCGGGATTCTATGTTTGAAATGGAAGGACAATCGTTCTGTAATAATGAGGTCAAAAGTCCATGATCCAACAAATGTTAGAGCAGTCAAGAGAAAACAGAAAGTCAACAACGGAATTGAAATAGTAGAAGCTTCAGGTCCACAAGTCATAAAGGACTACAACTTGGACATGGGAGGGGGAGTTAAAGCGCACATGCTGAAAAGTTCTTTATAAAGTTGACCAAAAAACTAGAAAGTGGTGGCATCGAATATTTTTTTCATTTTTTGGACTTATTCGTTATAAATGCCTGGAAAACAGGATTCTGTGTTTGAAATGGAAGGACAATCGTTCTGTAATAATGGGGTCAACATTCCATGATCCAACAAATGCTGGAGCAGTCAAGAGAAAACAGAAAGTCGACAACGGTGTTGAAATAGTAAAAGTTTAATGTCTACAAGTCATAAAGGACTACTTATTCGTCGTAAATGCCTACATTATTTTCAAGACAAAATCCGAAGGAACCCATGTAACAACACAATTTAGGATCTCTCTGGCTACAGGACTAATTGGAGCCAAACCCAAAAAACCCTTAAAGGGGTAAACCTAGATGTACCAAACCTTCAAACAAGTATAAAATTGCAGTCTTGTCAGAAAAACGTCACGACAATGCTGCTCAAGTGTCAATTTTCGCAAACAAAAGGAGGTGCAACTACCATTGTAGTACAAAAAAAGATGTGACCGCACAAATATTATATGTGATAGTTCCAATGTACCACTATGCCTAGAAAAAGAATGAAAATATTTCAACTTACACCACGAATTGTAAAAGACCCATTAATCCTTACGGTAACCACCATTTTTTTATATTTTTGAGTGTAAAAATCGATGTTTTTTAAATTTTTCTAAATCATTTATAAATATTGTTTTCAGATGAGCAATAGCATTTTTGTAAAATTTTCAGTGCGCAAAGGGATAATATCCTTTAGCCTCTGAGTTAACATTTTCTTGTTCCTGAGTTAAAATTCTCTTAGGTTCCATAATAGCAGACACAATTTTGTTAAAATGACATTCTGTGGGCATTTACCTAATCCTAATCTCTCAACAAACCCAGTAATCGTTTTAGAAAGGCCAAAAAGAAGAGGTCGTAGTGCGACATCAGCCAGTCCTTGGCAAAATCATTATTTACAGTTTAATCGCACGTCATAAGAAAGAGAATCGTCGGAATTGCGATTATCGTCGCATGCAAGGTTAACTTAGAAGATGAATTTGCTTAACACGTAATTGTCTCCTCATTGGTCACGTTATTGCGGTGGATTTTTACGTGTGTCTTGGTTGCATCTGTGTCGCAACATCCAACTGGCTAATTTACGTTTGCCGCGCGGAGCGCTTTCAAGATGGTCGTCGCGCTTTGTTGGATTTCTTTGGAAGCGGGCGTAATTATTTTTTTCAGCGCGCGTGACGAATCGGGATTTCATTCCTGACCGTGACATATTAATCTCGAATGTTGGGCTGAAAATACCAGCGCCAAGAAGAAGAAATCAAGCGTCACGAATTTATTTTCCATGATGTTTATGTAACAAAAACGGAGTTTTCGCTGCCGTGGATCAAAGCATAGAATTTAATTATTATTAATTAGAATTTTATTAGATTTTTTTTTTGCTGAAAGTTCTCTAAAGCTAAAGCAGGAAATAACAGTTATTTTTAGTAACGTTAAGTTTTTTTTTACCTCATTAATGAAATGCAAACTAAAAACACTAATTTTTGTAACTGCTCATTTAATGTTAAAATACAACTTTAAATAATTAATAATAATAAATGTCTTTACAATCGCCCGCACTTTTCTAAATTGACTGAAGCATTAAGAACCATTTCAGTTAAGATACTATAAGCGATGCCACTCAATGATTTCCTTTCGAATTCGTGGTAAGCGATTGCATTACAGCACGTGCTATATCAGCATCGATTAACATAATTTATAATCGTCCGTCTCATCGCCGAAGTACTTAATTACACGCAGAATCCATCAATCGGAGTTTCCTACACGTTCATATTACATTCACCGCGGCCTGGTTCAGTCAGTCAAAAAAAAAAAAAAATAAGAACTTGTCGTTAATTGTGCCAGCCTGTATTTGGTCGTGACATGTACCATCATTTAGGTTGGCCGTCGATTAGGTCGGTCCATTTCACAACCAACGACTTTTGCGCAATAGAAAGTCTTGTGTGCGCGAACGTACTTAAGTACTCACACACGTGCCCCGCGTTCTTGTCGGGAGCGAGCGAATTAATTATTGTCTTGGGATTAATTAGGAAAGCAAACAGCGCCGATTGTGTCGAACTAACGAGCCGCTAATTTTAGACTTAACCTTTCGTTAGAACTGATTTGAATTTCAACGGGTAAACGCGCCGAGATATGAAGTCATTAATTCAGAAATCCACCTTCAGCTGAATGGTTGGAATGTTCGTTGAAAGTAAAAGGAAAGTGAGACTCGACTTCCACGAGTTTGAAAGGGAAGCAAAAAAAATATATCTGGAAAAAGATAATTTTGTTAAAAAGTGTAGACAAAAAGGGGATAAACAATTTCAGTGGTGGTTTTCTGAATACTCAATCAAGCGAGAAAGAATGGATTAGTCGTCTGATCTACATTTTCTCATTCCTTCCATAAAATTGTCTTTTCTAATTCTTCGTTAGTGATAACCATCATCAGGAATTTTATTCCTTATGAACATTCACTTTTTTTTTAACTGGAGAACAAACAAGCAAAGGGTAAAAAATACAGGCGTTTCCGAATGTGAAGAACGAAATGAAAGAGGATTTAGCAAACATGAGCACTGTCTAAGAGACCGAAGGAAAACAAAAAGAAACCTTTGGAAACAGCACTGGAATTAAACAGCAATTTTGGCTGATTCATTCCAATCCCCTATTCTTTTCATTTGGTGTAGATTGGCAGGTAGATATCAACGATACCAACCCTTTCTGTACCATGGACTTAATTTTGTGTAAATTTCATACTTTATGGAAATCACACTTTTTAAATGAAGATAAAAGTGTAAGATTTCCTCAATTTCATTAGAAAGTACAGTTAAATTTATAAGGTTATTTTGCTCGCATGATAGTCTGCAATGGGATAATTTTTCCGTATATTTACTCGGAAACACCATTAAGACTGTTATAATAATAAAGCTCGTACTCGTTTCGCGCACGAAGCCGAACTTGATTGTTCTGAATCACGTAGAGTAGGTAATGTAGAACCCGTGCGTATCGGCGGAGCGGTAATTACCGGCAGGACTCTCGCCGATACGTGCCAGCATCCGTGAAATCACATCACGTCCACTTCTTTATAATTTTTGCCCGTTTGCCTCGGTTATTATACACTAATATAAATAACTCTGCGTACGGCGCGCGTTTCGTAACAGAAAATTGCCTCCTCCGTCCCTCTTCTTCTACTCCACTTCGTCCTGGTCTTTCTCGCCCGGCGCTTTTTGTGCTTGTGATATCGAACGTGAATTGTAGTTTCTTAACGCGGTCAGAAAGCGTGTTGTACGCAGATCTTACTTCCTTTGTGGTATGAAGAACTGGCGTTTGTCGAAGAATTCTCGGTAAACTCTGAGAGCGGGTTTCATAAAAAAATACATGGATACATTTGAATGAGAAACGATTTTGCAACGAATTGCCTAATTTGCTTTACACTTGGGATTTACAAAACCATTTTCTGGGTGAAGAGCGTTAAAGCGTTGCCAAAGGTATTTGCATGAGAATTAAATAAAAAAAGTAACACTTTTTTAGACCGTATATTCACTTCCTCCAGGTTTATATGAGGTCGAAACTATCAATTAACTGAATCCATACTGAAATATTTGCAAACAGAAAAACTAACGGATTTTCAACCACTCAATCATATTGGATGTATGGGTAGAAGAGATGGAATATGGTAATGAAAATTAAATAAAACTTTGGTGATAAACGCGAGAGATGGAAAGAAAAAATTGCAACGGAATAATAATAATTTAGTAGAGATTTGAATCTCGCGCCATATCAAAAAAATCTCCAAGTGAACATAAAGTTGCGTAGGGTCTTAGAAATTCACCGGATAGCAGCGTGTTTTTTTACACTCGAGCTCAGTATGTTTCCGGAAAAATTAATTTTGCTGAGAGGGATATTAATTTGTCCCTAGGATTCCAGATTTGACACCACTCGACTTTTTTTGGTGGAGTTACTTAAGAAGTAAAGTCTACAACAACAGACCAATCAATATCAATGAATTGAAAAACAATATCCGAGGAGAAATGGAGAGGATTCCAAGCACTATAAGCGTGGGAACCCCTGGATACTTTAATTTAAAAGAACAAATTTATGTAAGATTTTTCCATGATTCCATGAAATGTAAATACGTTCAGTCGCCCTTTGGCAAACCTAACGTGTTTCCAAGTTTCACACAATTATGGCATCTCTTCATTTTCAATGGCCTAAAATTTTAAGACAGCAACTTGGATTTTTTGTCCTTGGTCTTCTTTAGAGTGGCGTAGTTCTTTTTGTTTCAAAATTCGATAGATAGGGGATTCCTTTTGATAGTTTTTAAGTTAAATCGAATTGATATTTCCAAATTTCATGAAACCTTTTATCTTCTGGTTTAGCAAATCTACGATTTCCATAAAAAATCCTGCACCAACATGCGGACTTCCTTGTTGATCCCGATACACTCCTCTGTTGGATCAGAGATCAAGCTTTCGAACGTGAAGATCTCTCAGTCAGCGACGTAATCGCGAACTTTAAAGACAACTGGATGGTTTGTATTGTTCCTCCTTAATCGATGGGTTTTCATTTCTATCAACTTTGTAAAATTTTCTTGTACTTCGAAGTAGTGTAACTCCTTTTCTTATGGCGAGTGGTAGATGCATCTATCTTTAATTTTAGGTGAAACGATCTCCACTAAATCCCAGTTTCTTTTAGAAGCCGAAAAACAATCCTCGAATTGATTTTTCGTTTTTTAAATCACTTTGAAATAGCTTTTTCAATTTTCACACAAAAATATTATTACTGAATTACCAAGAAAAATCAAATAAAAATCATCATTTTTTTATCAATAGTAAAAGGGGTAAAAAAGAATAAATAAGGAATCAGAAGAGGAATATTGAAGTTTGATCTTCACGGCCTGGTTTATTTTTAAAAATTTGTTGCCGTCATGCCTCTTTTTGTCCATAATTGAATTGGCTTCCGGTTGGAACCGTGTCACGACGAAGCCGCTACAGGGAGGATATCCAGAAGAAAAAAGAAAGTGACAAAAAATTTAAAGCAAAAGTAATACAATGTTTGAAGATGAATGTGAAATAAAAGAAGCAATAAGACCTGTGATCCTTAGCTGAGAAATGAAAACAAGCTCCACGTAATTCTGAAAGAAAATTAGACGAAGAAGACTAAAATAAGAGAAAGAAAAGAACACTGTTTTTGTTTTGAAAAAGAAGAAAAAAGGATAAGATCCATATAATTCTAAAAGAAGAATATAGGAAGATAATAAAATAAAAGAAAGAAAAAACACTATTTTCATTTAAAAAAAAAAAAGAAAATTGGATAGAATTCACATAATTGTGAAAGAAGAATTTAGGAAAAACACTAAAGTAAGAAAAAGGAAATTTGTTTTTATTTAGAAAAAGTAAAAAATATTTGAATATAATGAAAGGGTTGAGACCTTCATTGTCAACATTTTTTTTGCCAAAAATTTATATAAATATTTGTCGTGTTAAACTTCTTTGCACTAAACGAGTTCAATTATTATCACGTTTTTAAGTGAGAAATTTGTATGACACACATTACATAATGATCGTTCTTTAGAGATAGTAATCAAATGCAAAAGTATAGAAATAACTAAAACAATTTGGAAAGATAGAGATCAAAAGCACATACGGAAAAAACAAATCCCAACAATATATGTACACGTAAGCAACGGGAAACAGTATTTGAACAAAAATATCAGATAAGATAAAGCAGGACAACGTAAGAAACACAAATACAATAGAAGGACAGAACAAGAAGAGAAACAACTAAGAATTTGGAGAGAAACCAATGGTATGAATACGTTATAAAATGAATCCGAGGCATACGTTGGAAATGCGTCCGAGACAAAAAAACAGGGACAACCTAGAAAGACGTGGTTGGATAGAATAAAAAAGTTAAGAGAAATGAGGGAAAAGGATAATAAAAAAAATGCATGCACAGCAAAAGATCACGGTAAATGAAAGGAGGAGTGGTAAAGAAGGCGTGGGAAATAGTAATGTGATCTTTAAGTTGTATTTTTATAATGAAATTAAAATGATCATAAATCATAAAAATTTGTGGTTATCTAAAATGTAATTATGATTGTAGTTGGGGGAAAAGTACGAGTATGAACGAACAAAAGTAACTTCAACATTTCATGGTTTTAACAGAAAGTTATTTTTCGTAGTAGAGATTTAGATATTTTAACATCCATAATAGCGCGATCAAGAAAAAATCAAAACTAGAGCAAAAAAAAGTTAAGATATTGTTACAAATTCGGAATTCAAATAAATAATAGTCGTCCATTAAATAAGCAAAATAGTTTAATTTTCCACAATTATTTGCTTAACACATTAAAAACATTCAACAAAGAGTTGAAGTACTTTTCTAGCAAATAACATTTCAATTATTTATCGTTCTATGAATTCAATTAATTGCATATTTCGTTCTCTGAATAGAAATTGATTTAAAGCGCGTGCCCGATTCTGTTTCTATAGAGTCTCCTTCTGCCTTGAGCATTCTCCTCATACAATTGAAGAAATTTCCAGTAAAATTCCAGAAAGTATAAACATCCAGTATGTTTGAAATCTCATAATACAGGGTGTTAAGGATTCGTAGTGGTTTTTTTGATTTAATTGTAACTTAGATTGTATGTTAGATTAAGTTACAATTATTTAGTTTCCTTTCCTACAAGCAATATCTCCGCATATTATAATTTCCTTGAAATTTGAAATCTTAGAGTTCCGCAGCTACAGATGTTGCGTTTCTTTCTTTCTTTTCAAGAACTCCTCGATGTTCGTTTACAGCCGTGTTTAGCCTTTTCATTTAAGCTGCCTAAGTGTCTGCTCACGAAGAAAGGACTTACGATCTGTTACATTGAAACAACGGTCCTTTTCGGCACCTTCATAAACAACATAATAAATTTCATTTCATTTGTAAGTAAAGTTAAAATCTACAGAAAATGAGAAATCACCACCCTTACCCTTACTTTGGGTTCAGTTATGATTAGAGATTCTACGAAAGGAATCAGTAGTCGAAAAATATCTTTATCTAAATTACATTTTATTCAGTTTTTATTTTTCACGCACATTCGATTACCGCTGCAGTATTTTAATAATTAAACGTTTGCAAAGTGTACATAATTTTGTAAATAAATTTTGTGAATTAGTGCTCTGAGAAAATACCGACTTCCACTTGGCCTGTTGTCTGTAAGAATCAAGTAGAGTCGAAACTCAGGGTATGGCATTTAACTGGGTTTCTTCAATAATGCTGTTCCTGTTGAATGTATGAAAAACTGTTTTATACAAAAGTATCATCCTTTCAAGCTCCGCATAATTTAAAATTATATTGAAATATAAAAGATGTCTCGATTTGGCTGTAACTTCATTATTTTATCCCATGTTTTACAATGAATTTGAGTTTATCTGGTTATTTTAGGTTTGTGTTTTGACATACGAGGGGTCGTTTTTATAATCCCGAACTAGGCATGAAATGAAGAGATTAGAACAGCAACGGAAATTTTATTTTTCAATATAGGCCCCTTGTTTTTGAATACAAGTACTACATCGTTTCAATAACACCTTTAATACATTATGTAAATATTCATTTGATATGTCCGCAAAATACCTTTCAACAGCCGCTATAAGTTCGTCATCGTCCCTAAATTTTGTTCTCCTTAGTGTTTTTTTGAGATTTGGAAACAAAAAATAATCACAAGGAGCTAGATTTCGACTATAAGGCAGATGCTCAATTTCTACGAATCCACATTCAGCAACTGCAGCTTTTGAAAGTCTTGACTTGTGCATTGTCGTGTAGTAACAGGACACCTTGCGCCAGTTTTCCGCTCCTTTTCACTTTAATAGAATCTCTGAGCCGATGCATTAAGCTTGCATAATACTCTCCTGTTACCGTACTGCTTTTATTCAGGTAATCACTCATTAAAATTTGTTGGCAATCTCAAAAAACAGTTGCCATTATTTTTCGTACAGAAGGGGTGACTTTAAACTTCTTGGGAGGGCTGAAGCCCTTAATATACATCGATTCTTGTTTCGTCTCGGGATCAAAATGATGAACTCAGGTTTCATCTCCGCTGACAAGTTGATTCATAATTAAATCTGATTCATCTCCACAAAGCATTTGGAATGGCGAAAGCATTCGTGCAACCCATCTCGCACTCACATTTGTCATTCCAAAGTATTCGTGTAGAATTTGGAAAACCGTGGTTTCCGAAACTCCTAATAAAGCTGCTAATTGTCGCTTCTTTAATCTTGCATCTTCCAGTACCAAACACTTGGTTCTTTCAATAGCATCGGAAGTGATCACATCAACAGGCCGACCTGGACGGGAATCATCATCCAGTGATTCTCGACCATATTTAAACAATTTTGACAATTAACAAATAGTTGACTTGGAAGGACAATCATCCCCGTATATAGCCAACCTTTCTTCAGAAATAATTTTTGGATCTTTTCCTTGTTTTGTTAGGAATTTTATAACTGCTCGATATTCGAGTTTATTCATTTTGATACGTGACAACACAAACTGACATGTATTAAAACTAATACTACTGCAATTGTTTTGTAAATTATCGAACATGTTACCAAGGCATATGTGATTAAAAAATAATATAATCAAAATTACATTAAAATTGAAAACTGCCAAGTCCGGGAATATAAAAATGACCCCTCGTACATGACTTTTTAGATATTTTGACATACACGGTCTCGATGTGACTAAATAATAAAAATTCGCAAATTAAATTTATGAACAATATGTTACTAGGGACATTTAATTCAGAAAAAGGAAATACTGCTTTTTAAATATTTTTAAATAATTGGCTGAAGTAAAACCGCAAAATATATAATTTTTAAATTGCAAATCGTGTATTGTTTTTAATTTAAAAAATAGAAACGAGATTTATTTTGTCGTTTACTCTTTATAGAGTGTTTACTTGTGTTCGATGGTGTTTACTTATTGGCTGAATAATTACAGCCTCCCTATTCATAGAAATTGTTTCAGCATTTTACTTTTTATCACTATTATATAAATTTCATTATTAGTTCATCTGTCAATCACTTTAGCTCACATTGGAATAAGAAATATACATAATTTAATATAAAATATACAGGATGTCATAGAATAACTATTCCTAATTTTCAGAAATGATAGAGGGCACTTAAATAAGCATTTTTTATTAATAAACTAGTGTCCGGAAATTCCTCAGTATCGAGATAAAATGAAAAAAGTCGGCTATTACCCCAAAATAAAAGTTGAATCATAGCAACCTTTTGAAAACAATGAAGATTTTCGTAGATGTCATTTTACGTGTGTCATAAATTATTCCTTATTAAATAAATGTGTTTAATTGTCATTTTAAGCATTAAAAATTAATCTTTATTACAAAAATTAGCGTTGTATTGAAAATGCATCATTTTACAAATATTGAATTAGCAGACATGCATCTTGCCTATGGGGCAGCTCACGGTAATGCTAATGAAGCAAGGCGAATTTATGCAGAACAGCATCCTGAGCGTCACATTCCCTGTCATACATCATTTTCAAGATTAGACCAACGTATTCGAGATACTGGTAAAGTCCAAGTAAAGAAAATAGATTCAGGAGCTAATCCTACTGTCCGAAATAACATGTTCTACAAGAGACGGGTATTTTAATACACACAACGGTCACATTTGGAGCGAAGAAAATCCTCACGCCATTCGGAGGTTACATCATCAATTTAATATTTGGGCTGGGATGGTTGACAATTATGTAGTGGGCCCATATTTATTACCTGCACGGTTAGATGGCAATGTGTATAGGATGTTTCTGGAACATACTTTTCCAGAATTGCTTGAAAATGTCCCCTTAAATATTCGAAGAAATATTGTTTTCCAGCACGATGGTGCACCAGCACACTTTGGATTAAATTGTCGCAATTATCTAAATGCACAATTTCCAAATGGATGGATCGGAAGAGGGGGGCTGATTTCTTGGCCCGCACGTTCACCAGATATGACTCCTCTGGATTTTTGTATTTGGGGTCATATTAAGTCACTGGTTTATGAGACGCCTATTAACACAGAGGAAGAGTTAGTGGCTCGAATTATTTTAGCCTTCGATGATATTCGTGAACGTCCACAAATATTTCGAAGAATTCGGCACTCGATCGCACATCGTTACAACTTGTGCATCGAAAATGATGGTCGTAACTTCGAACAATTTTTATAATATTCGATGAAGTGTTATTTCTAAATTTAACCGCTTCCATTTGTAATTAACTACTCTTTTTTGTTGTAACTCAATATGTAACTGTTATTCGTTAAGTTTTCTTATTTATCTTGACAACGAAAAATTTCCGGACACTAGTTTATTAATAAAGAATGCTTATTTAAGTGCCCTCTATCATTTCTGAAAATTAGGAATAGTTATTTTGTGACACCCTGTATATTTTGTGTTTCTTATTATTTAATAAAATTTCATAACCTTAGAAAATGATTTCTCTTACATCAGATATAATTTTCCAAATTCAGGATTATTGTCGACCGCAGTCCATGTTTGAATTGCTACAAGGACCACGAAATTACCGAGTCGTATCGTTTTGGGTGAACATCATAGTACATTTAATATGTACGCTTACAAAATTTAAGATAAAATGATTCTTATAGATTATGTTCTAGATAAATCGGATTAGAGCTTACAAAATAACGAATATTTTTTATTATAATAATCAGATTACCATCACTTCCCCGTCAATTTTTATCAGAGCGTGGAGCGCAAATTAAAATTTCTCTTCGACGGCGCACCGCAACTTCTTGCGTATTCTTTCGAACTCAATTCCTGTTCACTTTTAATTAAAAGTACACCTGTGCATACACGCAAATTACTTCGGCAATCAAAGTAGATATTAGCGCGCGTAAAACAACGTCCGGCGCGTACATCGCGTGTAAAACGTCTCTCACAAAGACATTATTAAGTTGTAAAACACACGGCTGCAGGTGAGGTTACACAACGACGTCCAAATTGTTATCATAACCATAAAATAAAATGTAAAAGCGGACATTTACATAACAACTTCTATCTTTTAAGTAATTCCACGTTTATCATCGGAATGATCGTACGCGGAGAGGCGAAGAGGTAAGGCACTGATGGGAACTTGATGTCACATTTTAAATGCCTACTTTGATTTATTGTTAATGTTATTAAAATTTTATAAGTTCATATTTATCCAAAATATGAATTTGTAAACAAATAATAAGTAAAAGAAATTGTTTGGATGATTTGCGTTTATCCTCGAGAATGCTGTTGCGTTTAAAATTCCTGCACATTGGGTGCATAAATAATCACGTACAGACATTACGTGACGATCTCCTTTTTCACGGATGAGACCGGTAATATCGGGCTTTATTTAATAATAAGCCGATTAACAACGGCACTTGTATCGGTTTCGCATAGCAACAGTTAAGTTTCAGTATGCGACCGACAGATATTTCTTTCTTGAATGTTGCCGACGTGAAACTTGGATTTAAAACGACAAAGTGAAGCTTCAATGTTTATCCAAATCCCTTGACACTCAAAAAAGAGACTAAAATATAATTTATGTCTTACCAGTACCATTATCAGCTATTAATAACTTCGATTCGCGGGCATAAAATGGAAGATTATCTTCTAGAGCATTAAGCGTTGTTATAGTTTTAGACAGGTTAATACAATACAAACACGAAGATGACATTTTTCACTTTACTTATTTTCATTTACAATGAAAGAACAATTATTAAAAGTACCAGTAATGGAATCATTTTTTCCATGTAATTGTAAGGTTGCAGTATTTGATATTGAAGACTCTCCGGCGATTTTATTTTTGGATGCGATGCTGTCTTCTAAATATCCTTCCACAACACTGCTACTCCTCCAGCCGCCATGTCTCCTTAATGTAGTCATACTAGCCCCTGCATCTGCTAGTAAGGTGGCTGACATTCTTCGCCAGCAATGACTTGTGCATTGGTCGGCGTCTTTCAAATTTAAATATTTTCTCTATGGTAGCAGGAATCTTTCCAAATGTATTTTTTCCAACAGCCTGAGCACAGCAGCGGTCCTTTCTATAATTTACAAAGTACTTCCGTAACACACAGCTTTGTGATCGCAATGACCCATATTTTTTATCAGCTTCAAAAAACCTATTGTTTCTTCATAATAATGGTAAACATACGTTTCTTGTCGGTTTTTGTTTCGGGTATGGTCACAACAATAACTTCACCCCTGTCCTATACAATCAATTAACATATTCACTAATTCTTTCCGCCTGCAACCTCCAAACACCCCAAATAACAACGCCACTTTCATCATAAAAACGTTTCATTTGGTGCTTCCTGAATAAACTTTACCACTTCCTCTCGAGTTAGAACCTTCGAGTTTTTTTGGTTCGTATCCTTTAGCTCCTTGTTTTAATTAGGGTACTAACTTGGGGTATTTTTCAATGTCAATATTTTGGTTCAGTGGTACTCTTTTCTTGAGCACAGAAAACTTTGCCCGGAGTGAATTTGGAGAAAACTTTCTAGACTGTAAATAAGTAAACAAATTACGATAATGATAACAATAACAACAATGTACGACATGCCAATTCTTCAAAATATCCCAACAAAAATGTTTCATTAATGAGTGCAACACCGTTGTCTGTCATCCACTTTCTAAATTTGTCAAATTCCAGTTTGTACAAGCCTTTTGACTTTCCAGGCAGTATATTTTCCGTTTCTTTCGCAGCTTTTCCCAGAATTTCTGCAAGAATTTCAATGATTTCCTCATCATTCGTCATTTTGTATTTCGCCAGCGTTTTGTGCAAAACAAGCTTTTGTTTGTTTATAAAGTTTCCCGAGCTACCAAATTCACCACTTGAAACAATAAACTTCATATAACAAATAACAATCTTATCAGTATTAAATTATTGTTCTCGAAGGTATAGAACTGATGGTAAGACATACATAGGCATATGTATTACGGTCATTGATGTCTATACCCTCTGGCGATTTAAAAGCTCTCGGCCCTAGCGGCCCTCGACCTTTTAAACTCATCGGCATCGGGCATAAAAGTCATCTTAATGCCCTTAATACATAAATAACTATAGACTTAATATATAAATAACTATTATTTTTATTAAAGACTATTAGATCATTAAAAATAAAATGAGGGTTAGTATGAACACATTCTTTCTGACTGGAAAAATAATTTTTAAAACTTTCCTATTAATTTATTTTTGTTTTGTTTCGAGATCTGAAGATAGAAATTGTAAATTTTAAACAGTGCTTATGGATAGTATTTCTTACAGGTTGCAGGTGATCGAAAAGTCTATGAAATCCGAGACGATCCAAAAACAAAACGAGAATTGCAATTTAATATTCAATCCAAAAGCGGTAATACGGTGATAATTCTAAATGCAATCGCCGTTTTACAATTTAGACACTTATTTATAGCCATATTTAACTAGATACGCACGCCTACACGTGACAGCGACATTAAGTTGTAAAGTAGAATTTCCTGTACTCATTTTTAAGCCGGCTTCCCGTGGCAGTAAAATACGCGTAAAACGCCACATGCAAATCCAGCTCGCTTTATTTATATTATCAATAACGTAAACGACGCAATAAATTCATAATTCTTAGCAGCTTAACACCGTCCGAAATGATAAAAAGCCGCGTAGCTATCGGCAGCAGCCATACGTGAACGTGTACATAAAATAAATTGCGTCCGGTTGCCCGAACAACCTTTGCTCCGGTTGGCTTTTTTCTAATCCAGTTGCGTCCGCCGTTCGATAGACTTGTCATAGCTACAGAGAAATATGTGTGATTTCAAGAAAGGCCGACGGGTTCCAGTAATTACCTCGGAGCCTGCGGCTGAATAGAAAACTGCCGGAAATTGTATACATGAATAATACGTCCAGCCGGAGTTTTTTTTTACAACAACGGCATGTAGATTATTACACGTTCAACGTATTCAGTAGTTAATAGTAGTTTGAGATTTTTCCGCGAGCGAACGAGAACGCGCATGTATGATTGATTTACTTACTGCACCCGTTCTGGATTTTTTCTCCGGCCGTACGTTCGCAGTATATACTGCGGAAATTTATGATGCACGCGAGCTTTCACGAGTTGCAAACATGGAAAAACACGCGGATCGTTCATCATTATCTCAATATCCATCTTAATAATGCTTGCATGCTACAAATGTTACAATCTTACTGATTGGTGGTAACGCGATGCAGCGAAATTTCGGAGACTTAAATGATAGGTCACGACATAAACCTCACAACTTTGTAGAACCATTTCATTAATAAAATATTTTTTGCATTATTTACTTACTTGTTATAGAAAACAAGTGGAACATTGCACTCTACGCGTGTCTTTTTGCAGAATATGTATGTAACTATTAAAAAAATTTGCGTCATCAGGGAATAACAAACTCTGGCTTGCAGTTACATCAAACGCATGGGCGTCCGCAGAACGGAGCAAGTAAACTAAAAAAATCCATAAATTCTAGAAATTATACTTGAATCCCGAAATAGAGTAACTTTAAACTCAAAGAATAGTTAAATAGCGACAATAGAGCTCAGCAAAATTTTTATACTTATATATTTTTTACTTGTTTGCAAATATTTACCCCTCCCATACGAACGCCCCTGATCAGACGAATTATTAACGGAAATCAAAAACAAAAACGAACCTAGGTTCGAACCTTGTGGTATCCCCGAAGATGGAATATGTTTAAAAAAATTATTGAAAATCATTAATAAGTTACAAATGATTGCCTATTCCTTAAATATTTCTGAATAAATGCATTTTAACTTTTTCTATGCTTTGAATTATTACCTAGGTACTTGTTACGGACTAACTAACTATTTAAATAATTTTAAATAATTTTATACAGAAACTTTTTTTATATTTACGATAGTTATCGAGATATTGCCCGAGAATACACTACTGGAACAGCCTGTATAACAAATACCTCATATAAATTCAAGTTGTTACACAATGGGACTTTCTATTATTTAGTTTAAAATAGTAGATATATCTGATATTATTACATAAACTTTAATTAATCGATTAATTGAATAAACATACTTCTAATTTTAACTTATGAAGGGAAAAGTAGTTAATTTTAGTTAAGGTATTTGGCAAATCTATTTATTTGATTTTTTTTATTGATTGATTTTAATTTTTTGTATTGCACTTGGTGATTAAATAAATTATTTGATTTGAAATACAGCCATCAGTGAAATGACTTTGTTATGAAGTTATTTTTAAATTTGCCACTAATTTGGCGCCAAAATGGACGCTAATCTGCAGTACTTTTACGTATATCTAGAGAATTTACGCTTAATGAATGGCTAGGGTTACCAGACAACTCGATTTTTCGGGATTTGTCCCTATTTTCGGGATCACAATTATTATTTGTTGTATAAAGATAATTCTTTGCAAAAATGATAAGTTTCTTGACCCTCTCTGTCCATTTCAGTCTCCAGTAATACACCAAAACAATCATGTACGGTCATTAACAGGTTGTATGGTATATGATCGGATTCTCAAGCTACATGGTCTCTTGCATCACTGACCACCCTATGAATGACGATAATTTTACTTGTTACGACTTTATGGTGACGTCATATTCATTGCAGCAAAGTAAAACCTGTTTTATATTAGATATCATAGAAAATGATGTTCGAAAAAGGATACATCAAGTTGTGGGACAGTGTAAAGTAGAGAAACAAATTATATTATCAAAAACAAGACGGAAATAAGACAGACATCTTCATATGCTGGGTTTGAATCTCTGCTGAGGTTGATGCCCTAGATTCACACTTGAATTTTCAAATTGCTAACGTGGAAGCAAAATAATAATTCTTAATTAATTGTAACTTTAAAAATTAAAAAGGATTGGAATTACGAGTATACTATTTAGATTTCCTTGCTAATTTAAATCTGGTTCAAATGTTAAACAAATTATTAAAGGAATAAAATGAGAAAAAAAGTGACTTATTTAAATCAAAAATTAAATATAATAACAATGATCATTAACAGAAATATTACTAATATTTAATATTGTTATTTAAAGTTTATAAAAAAAAATGGAAATAGAAGATAGTTTCGACTTGCTCCTTCATAAAAATAGAAAGAAGGCGATCGCTTCATTACGAATTTCAACTACTTATTTCATAGCAAGACGATTTTCTTCATTAAAAGACAAGAAACAAGATCGAAAGACAATTTCGAATTTTTCCGCAAGAAAAGACGAAAAACAAAAGACGTTCGTTTTCACGGCAATATTTTCAATTTCTTGGCTCATAGTAGAACAAAGAAAAACAAAAACAAGATTATTTTTTTCCATGAGATGGCGAAAAATAAAAACAAAGGACGATTGGTCTAACAGCTCAAGTTCCGTCACAAAATAATAAGTTATCCATTCTCTGGTGACGTTCTGGCAAATCTTGTTCAAAATTTTATTCATAAAATGAAAAACAAAAGCTCATCGGAATTATGAGGAATTTGATTCGCATAATTATTATTAATTTCTTTCTGCAGAGCAACCATCCAAAGTCGATCAAAAGGAAAAAAATTAAAACGAAGGATGATCGATTGTGTAACTGACGAGCATTCATCAGTTCATCCGAAAAGATAAGAAAACGTTTATAAAAAAAACAAAAGACGATAATTGCGACTGGTTCCTCTGTGAGAAAAAAAGAACGAAAAAATAAAAACAAAAGACGATCGCGTCATGACGTATTTCAAACACTTTTTTTTTATAGTAAGACAAAAAAAGCAAGACGATTTTGTTCATAAGAAGACGAGAAACAAAAACGAAAGACAATTTCGACGATCGGTTTCACGACAATATTGTTATCTTCTTGCCTCATAGCAATGCAAGAAAGACAAAAGCAAGCCGAGTTTTACCATGAGATGGCGAAAAACAAACGAATGCGATCGATTTCACGGCGAACTTCGACAAAAAAATCAAAACAAAAGGCGAAGAAGCTTACGACGATTTTATAGAAAGTCTAAAGGCGAAACAAAAGGCGATCGATATTATTTTGAATTAGGATTTCATTTTTCTGAAAATAACGAAAAACAAAAACAGGTCATCATATTAATTTCTTTAAAAAGAAAAAATTAACAGAAGTCAATCGTCTTTTCCTTTTTTTTTGAGAATTTTATAGCCAAGTTATTTTTGCAACATTTCTGTTTTACAACTTTTTTCATCACACTTTTAATAAATTGAAGAATATTTTTTTCGCATATGAAACGCTTAACTGGCATTTTGAATGAAATATTTTTTTTAAGAACGTTTCCATAAAAGTCGAGCCTAATCTGTACAAGTTATTTTGTTTTGGTTTCGTCTTCTTTTTAGATTTCATTTAGAAATCTTTTAAATGCGACAAGAAGAGATTTCATTTCCTGTAAGCCCTTGATTTTAAGATCATAATACTTGGTTTCTTCTTCATAAGATTAGAATTTGTTTACAATTCTTCCAGATTCTTTCGATTTCTTCATCACATTAGAATCCATTTAAGTTTCTTTCGAGGGAATTAATTTCTTTAACTGAAAATCATAATATTTTTGAACGATTAACGAAAGTGATCATAGACACCCCTATTAGTGAATAATATAATTTTGTGGCACTCGAAGCTCTGCTTAATCCTAACAGATAAGTATTAGACTCCGTTGTATAAAAAGTTTAAACCAGTTACAAAATGCAGTACGTCATAATGTTTGTCACATTCTAACTTAGGATTAAATTCAATCCTGGCTTAAATCTTTTATAGAACGCAGCCTTAGTGTAAAAGAAGTGGGTTTTCATCTATTTTCTAAAGAATTTATTTATCAAAAATAAAATCAGGTGATGGTCGTGTAAAACTGATGAGATATGCTAATCCATTTTGTCATGTGGTATGATGTACTTTTTTCCTCGTGTTGAGGAAACCTTCTTGACATAACATCAGCCACGTGGTCACGAGGCAGTCAATGCGGATGCAGTTAGCGTGTCACGCCGTAAGGGTGTCTGTTTTGATTGCATTTAATGCAATCCTCGAGCAGCTTCAAGGAATAACTATTTCAGTCCTAGTTGGAGTTCCATCATCATGTGAATCTCACCAACATGTGACAATAATTCCAATATAATCTGAACAAATTCTTTTAGACCATATTTTGGTCATGTAGTCACAAGGCTGTCAATGCAGAGGCAATTAGCGTGTCACACCATAGGCCTAAGGGTTCTTTACAAGTCGGCTTTGATTGCAATCCCCGAGCAGCTTGCAGAGAATAGCTACTTCGGTCCTAGTTGGAGCTCTATCATCGTGTAAATCTCACCAACATGTGACAATTATCCAAATATAATCTGAATAAATTCTTTTAGAACATATTGGTCATGTGGTCACAAGGCGGTCAATGCGGATGCAATTAGCGTGTCACACCATAGTTCTAAGGGTTGTTTACAAGTAGGCTTTGATTGCAATTAATGCAATCCAGCGTCCAGAGAATAGCTATTTCCTAGTTGGAGCTCTATCATCATGTGAATCTCACCGACATGTGACAATAATCCAAATATACAATAAATTCTTTTAGAGCATATTTTGGTAAGAATTTTAAGAAGCCCGGTGCTACAAGAAATGTGTTTCTGATCGTGAGTATGTTAATAGTGGAAGAAATGTTTCCAGTGAAGGCGAGTATGTCGTGACGTTGGAATTGAATTTGTATCTTTGGCCCAATAAAAATCAGATTAACCGGATAAAAAGACAAATTTAATGTATGTCAAGTGCACGTTTCTGGTAGTTTGTGTCTTGTACACCGGTGTAAGGCAATCGTGTTGCGGTGCTGCGTGACCAGTAGCCAAGTGGAATGCGACGCCTTCGAACATGAGCCCGTTCACCGGTGGTCAATACAAGAGCGGGACAGGTTATTTAGCCGATCTGATCTGGTTCAGCCGGCGACTGACCTCGCGAGTGCGCGGGGCGCGGCCGCCAAGCTGCGGGTCACAGCCGCGCCCTGTGCCCCCCTCGACCGATCAAACTCAGCCCCCGTTGGCCGCTCCCTATGCGTGCGCTCGCTCTTGAACCCTCCGGCTCCAGATCCGTCATCTCCGGTCATATGTTAATTGTGTGACCCAGGCGGAAGGGCGTTTCAAATGTCTCGGCCGTAAAAAATTAGAAGTCAATCCAGTTCGCGCGTATCTATACATTACATGCTCGCACGTAGGTGGCTGTTATTTATTAAGGAATTTGTTTTTCTTACGCTCATTATTTATTCATACTAATCTTATTTATTCGTTGCTTTTTATTTTACTGTGGCAATCAATTACGGCGCACTTCCTTATGTTCGTACGTCCTCCTGCTTCTTTTAATGGCTCCGAATTTATCGCTTTCATTCGCTTTTCGATTTACACGAATCGACTCAAATCTCCACACATCTGCTCGTACTTTACCAAATTTTATGATAATTACTTATCACATTACATAATATTCCTATTCCTCGAAAATGATTTCGATTAAAAAAGCTAAATGATATTTCAAAACCTAAAAGATGGCAACGCTTAGAAAGATACTCGTATACAAAGATTTCGGCAAATTATCACCAAATAATTTTCTTATAGCCACTTTCATCAAATAAGCTTAAATTTAAATGGTATTTATAAGATTATGGTTATTTAAGCACGGTCCAGTGTTATTTTAATATATTTAAATTTAAATTGAATTTAGTTTGTTGATGTAGAGATCTTCTTATCGTGGCCGCGGTTTTTTTCAGGAAAACTACTTGTACAGTCATGCGCACCTAAAATGCACCTCCTGCACTCAAACCTCACCCTTAAAACCTTGTGGTACTAGGCTCATAGAGCTATCAAGTTGTAGCACGTAAGCTGCGCACGGCTGTACGAAAGATGCCACCCACCAATGGAATAATGTGGGATTCCAAAACGCACACTCATTTACTGAAGGAAACACGCTACTTTTTTTTTATTAATGGGCAAGGTATTGCGGAATATTCCTCGTACCTTTTAGGGTCTAAATACGAGAAGAAGACATGCTTACGCTTTCCATCTGCAATTAAAAAACCGACCGCTGGGTTAGGAATCGAACCCACATCCTTCGGGTCCAAAAGCAAACATGCAAGCCTATGAGCTCAAGGCAATCTACTGCCCTCTTTTATATATACAGAGTGTTTACTAAACACGCGGCAAAAATGAAGGGGGTTATTCGTTGGCCTATTATAAGATTTTTTGTCCTTAGATGATTTTCGGAATGACGCTTTAATTCAAAGATACAGGTTGTAAAAGCTTTTCCGAAAGAAACAGGTCTTTAGTATTACATTTAAGATTATTAATTATAAGAACTGCTGAAAATGTCTACCACCAGCTAGGATTCAAGTATCCAGTCTTCTCCTCATTGACTGCCGAACTCGTTCAAAAACACCGGGGGTGTTACATCCATCAATTATTCTAATTCTCAAATTTTCTTCATTTTCCTCTCGAGTACTGTACACTAACGTCTTCAAATGACCCAATAGGAAAAAAATCTAAGGGATTTAAGTCTGGGAATCGAGTAGGCCAGAAGTGAGGTCAGCCTCGGCCAATCCAGCGATCTTCATATTTTGCATTTAAAAACTCACGCGCAACTACACTAAAATGTGCTGGTGCACCATCGTGCATGAACCATATTGCATTTCTCGTTGCCAATGGTACATCCTCTAGAAATCTAGGTAGTGAGTCTTTCAAAAAATGTCGGTACACCTCACCGGTAAGTCTTCCCGGTACAAATACCGGTCTAATCAGCCAGTCACCCACAATTCCAATCCAAACGTTTAATGAAAATTGATGTTGGAAACGATCTTCAAGCACCGCATGTGGGTTTTCATCAGCCCACACGTGGCTATTATGGAAGTTCCTAATTGGAGAAATTTGCTTCGTCGGTAAAAACAATCAGCGTTAGTAGCTGAAGGATTTGAACTAATATATGCAGAAGCTATTGACAAAATGCAATATGTGTCGGAAAATGAGCAGGAGTAAATGCCTGAACGCGCTGAATGTGGTATGGATGCAGCACTGTTGCTTCAAAATTTTCCAGATAGTCCTATTACTGACGTTGAACGCATTTGCCAATTTCGTGGTAGAAGTTCCGAGATCTTCCTTTGCCATGTTCAGCACATTCTCTTCCAATTCTACCGTTTTTACTGTCTTTGGTCTTCCTGATCCTCCACTTCGTTGGAATTTGCCTATTTCATGAAGACGTTGATGAATACTTTGGAAAGTTTTTCTCTCGGGAACATGACAAGTGGGAAATCTTTCGCTGTACAACCGCCTAGTCTGTAACGAATTCCCATTCGCAAGTCCATACATAAAATGCACATCAGTAATCTCGGCGTTCGTGTAGCTGTTCATATTAGATAGTTTTAGTAGCAAACTTTTAATTATCATTCAAATAACGCAATCAATTTTGACAACTTTCAAAGAAAGTGACAAGTTAGAGTGGAAACATCAACAGGCTTGTTCGTTTGTATTGCGAGCTGCTCTAAAAGCTGTAAAATGTAGTTTTCACTATCAGTCCGGGGTTTCTTCGGTGCGAGATAAACAAATGTGACAGAAAACTACATTTTACAGCTTTTAGAATAACCTGGAACAATACAAACGAATAAACCTAACAATGTAAGAAATTTATGGTTAAAGTAATAGTGTTTTCGCTATCTGCACTAGCCTGGAGTGACCACAAATAAAAAATATTCTTAGTAATCGGAAAGTTGTTAAAACGATAGATACGTAATCTACATTAATTTTTTTAATATCCAAAATTTTATCGCCTTCTATCTTCGAAACAAAGCGCTTTTCTGAAAATCATCTAATAGCATAAAAGTCTTAAAATAGTCGAAGGAATAACATTCTTCATTTTTGCCACATGTTTAGTAAACAACCTGTATATGTATATATATATTCAGAAAATTCAGGTTCTTCTTCCAGTATCTAAAACTGTAGAACGTAAAGTGATAACAGAAACAAAAATCCAAGATAAAAGAACAATGGCAAAGTCAATAATTAAATATGTTTACTAAGAAAATAAAATCTTGTGGTGCCACAGATCCCCTGAACTTTACATTTGCAATCCTAAAATGCAATAAAGATATCCTTGAACAAATTTTCACTAATGAATAGAGCAACTATATTTTGTAGCTGATAATAATGAGTTCTTCAGCTATTCTGTGCGATTTTCCAGTTTTATTTATGAGGCTGTTACAGAATTTTCATTATTATAATCAGCTGCAGTCCTTTACCACATTCTTATATTTGCGGAGCTCGTGCTCCTTTTAAAAAAATCCTTGTCCCTTTCGGTATGTCCTTTAGGATGTCTTTAGCACTTTCGTGGCCTCACTGGATGAGTTCATTCATGATTGACGCTATGATAATCGTGAAACCATAAATACATATTATTTCTAACTTTCTTTCGTTTATGGTGAAACTGTTCATGGTGACTGGACAAAGCTTTACTTTAACAGTAAAGAATACAATCTGAAAAATACCGGACCAAAACAAAAAAAAGAGGAAAACCAAAGAAATGTTCGAGGGAGGCTGTTTTGATTTTAATGAAAAAACAATGATGAATCGGAAACTAAAGGTAAAAGAATCTGTGGAGAAACGCAACGAGGAGATGAATATTTGAGAAAGACTAAAGAAAAGGTAGCTGGAAGTTGCCAAAAGCTTGAAATAAATAAAATTTAGAGCGAGCAGAGCTTGGAGATGGAAAGGAGTAGATACTCGCGTACAACTCGAAGCAAACTGGAGGACAGGAAAACAAGCAGACTAAAGGAACTATGGAGGGAAGCTGTTCCAAATGATTTCAATGAAAAGAGACGATGAGTTGGCAACTAAGAGCAAATTAAAACCAGAAAGAAAAAGCATTTCGAAGAATTTGTGGACGAAACTGGAAGGCGGAAAGTGGCCAAGAGCAGAAAATGAGACGATTTGGAGAAAACCGGAGTACAAGGAAAAAGAAGAAGACCAAAGAAACTATAAAAAGAGGTAAAACTTGAAAGGATTATAGAAAGAAATCTTTGGTTTCCAACACTCCTGATGTTTCCAGGATCAGTCAAATTCATCCTGTTTCCAAAAAAAGACAATCCACAGATTATGGACTATTACTGGTCAATTTCAATTACGTCCATTTCTTCAAAAATATGTGAATACGCTTTCCTAAGTCGACTTTTAAAGTCCTTGCTAAAAAACCGACAAATTAATTATTGTCATGTTTTAAGTCGAATCTTCTAATTGTCATGAACTCGACCTGTTACATTTCGTCAAGCCTCCACAGATCCCTCAGGAAAGGTACCGCGGAGTCAGCAGACAACAGGTTAATATGTCACATATGACGCTGTATTCTTGAAATGTTCAGATCCTTACATTGATGACTGGTACTTGAATACTCAAGAACTTGATACGTAGACGACAAATACATTGATTAATTAATTTTACTTCGGCAGATCTATTAAATACATTTCAAAATCTTTCAAATATGTTATCTAATACAACCGAATGTATCAGTTTCGTAACGTTTTAATTCCGAGTGCCTGTTAATTGTTCATTTATCAAAGTGAAACCAGTTCGAGGTGCATGTGCCGCGATTTAAAATAATAATTCGTTCGTTAGGCACAGCGTGACCTCTGTGCCTTCGATCGTTTATTTACGTGGCGTAAGTGAGCTGATGACAAGGCCCGGACGACCACAGAGAAAGAATTTTAGGGAGCGTTTAAGACTCTGACAACAGACATTTGTCATACGTGTTTAAGGTATTCACCGTTACTAATTCAATAACGGCCGGCCATTGTATGTACTTACGTAGGCATAGCGCATTCAATCGTCAATTTCGTTTTACACACGTCTACGTGTAAATAAGATGCAACATTTTGTGAATCCACAACAATACATAGAAGCTTGTTTGTAAACACAACAAAAATATTATTAATTATCATCTTGAGTCTTCTATTTTTATTGGGTCATGAATTTTTCCTAGATTTTCCACTATAGATTTTGTTGGGAAAAATATTAAAATTCCAAAGTAGCAGTTCACATATGACATATTGGAATTATTATAATACTTGAGTACAAGTACAAAAAGTTAAATCGATTGAATTTAGTTGATTAACACAGCATGATAATTGAAGTAAATCAAGCGGAACATAAAACGTACATACCTCTATTTGTCTTAAGCTTGAGCAAACCCAGTGTCAGTTATAAAAATTATGAAATTGTTTCTTTTTTTCGTATGTTTCATGTTTCATCGTCTCATGTCATTTCTATCGTTCAAAGCTTATTTTGTAAAAAGGATTAACAAATTTCAGATAAAAGAACACAAGTGAATATTTACGTCTTTAAACATAACTACCTTCATAAAAATTGGAGTGGAATGGTAGTAATGTTTCAGCTATTCTGTCGCTAATCCCAAGCTTTTTGTTTCTTGCCCCTTTTGTTGCTATACTTTTTTCAAACTTCCGTACGTCTCAGTTAAATTACAGTGTTGCTTCATTTCCGTAAACACGACCGTGTCATCGGCAACTGCACATTGCAACAGTTCTATTGTTTGCATTTTCTTGAATTCCACGTGTAATTTTCTTACTTTCGTTCCGCATTGTTCCGCAGTGTTTATTATATTATTCCTCGATGCGGCTATTAATACTGATTTCATCAATGTACCTTAACCTAATACAATTTATTTCAATATACCATAAAGCAAGAAAAGTTTATATTATAATGAAAAAAAAAGATAGTTATTATTATTATTAAGCTTCAAAAATAATTAAAATTAGAAGTAACCTCCACTATGCAAAAAAACTGTTACCATATACCCATATACAGGGTGACTGATGATTGTTCCACCAAAAACAAAATGCCAGAGAATGGATGTCACGGATTACGGGAAAAATGTTTAAAAATTCTTCTGAACATTTTATAATTAATTAAAAAATTACCCCAAAATCAACCTCCGACATTACGTACGAAATACGACGCTACGTTCTATAAATGCGGCAGTATAATACGACTATAAGGTCTTTTATTGACGACTCACTCAAACACAATGTGACCTTAACACACATCTCAATTCATTTTAGTACAACTTTAACAGCAGGGTACGGAAGTATGGCCCGGTTGCAGAAAGCGGTTTTATATCTGGTTTAAATTTATATCCAGTTGCACCAAAAATTGTAATGCAAGTTCAGCTTAAATATTTGCCGAGGTGGACGAGACTTTTAAGTAGTTGATTTTAAGGTTGGCACATCTGGAGTCCAGATGTTGAAGTGAATGTCAGTGTGAATTTAAAACAATGCTTTGTTCGTTTTTCATTAATTTGCACCTATTTACGTGAGTCGCATTGAATTATGGAAGCTAAAAAATGCAATGTGAGAATTTTACGGAAAAGGAAAAAGCCTATTTAATGGAGCTGGTTAACAAGTAAGTAAACTTTGTACATATTGAGGTGCTTCTATATGTTAAAATATTTTCTATTGTGTAGATATAAATATTGCCTTGAAAACAAAGAAACAAATGCATCAACAATTATAGCAAAGAAAAAAGCTTGGGATGCAGTTACAATAGAATTTAATGCATCGGTACTTCCTCTACATCTGAATCCAACTCACAAAGAGAAGACAAGTCGGACATTCCTAAACTAACAAATTTGAATTAGAAGTATAACTTTCTTGTTAAATCGCTATGTAATTTCTTTGATATAAACTAAATAGATGTTATTTACTTTCTTTTTTTTTGAGAACGTTGCCGTGCAAAAGTATAAACGACTTATGTTTGTGATAAATAACGCAGACATAACACTCGCGTTTTACTTGTATGATTTTAACGCCATGAAACAAAGCTAAACTAAAAACTTTCCCATAAAGAAAATAATACCATAAAATAGAAAGAGATGCGGCTATGAAAAAGCACAAATTCAATGTTTGCAGGACATTTAGAAATATTATTAATATTTATGGAGTAAGTAGATAGAAATATCAATTTTCACGTTTGCGCTCAGGGATTACATAGATTAGAAACCAAACATCTGCAGATTGTGGTTTTCCAAGATTAATAAAATTTTGAAATGCAAAAGATATTTACAATTGAAGTCGACTCTTGTCCAATAAAAATTGTAAGAAAATAATTTTTAAACTTTAAACGGACACTGTTAAAATTGTATCTCTTGACAACTTGCATATCTATTTATTTTTTCACTCCTGACGAAGCTATCAAAAGATAGCGAAACGTTGAACGTTCTTTACAATTTGAACAATGACCGTTTAAAGTTTCAAAACTATTTTCGTAAATATTTACAAATTAAATATGATCAATGGATACCTACAACTCTGTTAAAAAGTGTTTGATTCATTAAGCTTATTTTTAATCATATACCTAAAAATAAATAATTATATTAAATACTATCCAGACGTTTTTACACCGTTACTTATGTACTGTTTGAATAGTGGTGTATTTGCGGCGAAAAACGAATTTAAGCCCTGGATATTGCCGATTTACAAAAAACCAGGTTTAAAGAACAAAAGCCTGCTTTCTGTCTCCCGGCCTATAAGTTGTTTCTTTTACGCGACATAATTATTAGTAATTTCTAAAATAACTAGAAAGGCGTATGAAATAAAGGTAACAAATTCTCAAATGATTTGTTTGTTAATTCTTACGGATTATTTACTAGAGCGGAATTTACTATATTGTAATGCTGTTTCATCCAGAAAAGAAATCGCCAGAATTTAAATCTGGTGATGAGGGGGCCAATGACGGCCCGTAACATCCGAAGATCCCCGATGTGCGTTATATATTGTTTGTTTTCTGTTTATGTGTGTTAGACAAAGCTAACGCTCAGCGAGCATGTCTAATTTCACCTGCACCAGCTTTCACAGTTTTCGGGGACAGAATACAATTTTTGATCAAATCACGTACGTGAATGCATGTTACAGATTACGAGAAAATTTAAATTACTGGAGTTTGGAAAATGTGAAGCGATTTATTAGACCTCTGAGATTTATCGCCGACAAGTCTTTTGTTTATTAGGCTATAAAAACTTTATTATCCACGGCTGTTTTAAACGTCGGCGGTAATATGGGTAGTTTTTAATCTAATCGCTTACGTGATTGAGCAAACAGATCACGGAATAATGTGTAAAAAAATTCCATGGAACAGTTTATAATTAATTAAAAATTTAATTCAATGTCGAACAAATTATTCAAAGTGAAAAGAATGCTTGCCAAAAACATAGGATAGAGAGTTACAAACGCGTCTTGAATTAAACTTTTGTTAGATTTGTGTTAATAATAATCATTATATTATATTATATTATACTATATTTTGATATTATTGCCTTAAGTGAAACTGGACTAGAGATATTTCGGATAGTGAACTTTGTGACTGTAACTATACTACCTTTCGAAGTGACCGAAATTTTGAATTGACTAATACATGTCGAAGCGGTGGAGTATTACTTGCTATTCTAAGTAAATATTCACCAACACAACTAGATTTATCCGGTATTTCACATTTTTCAACTTTTATTGATATTGTTGGCCGTAAAATTTGCTATATGAATCATATCTTGTATGTAATTAATGTGTATATACCACCTTATATTAATTCTATTGATTTTCACATATTTTTTGATTTTCTGGAATCATTTGAGTTGATCATGAGTGCAAAAGTTGTTTTCTTTGGCGATTTTAATGCGCCTAATATATGTGACCACCAACCTGGCTCTTACTCTGATAGTAAATCTGTCATTCTAACTAACTTTATGTTTTTTTTTTAAAATGTCTCAATTTAATGGTGTACGTAATCATAACGTTCGAACTCTAGACCTAATTTTCTCCAATTTACCTTGCAACGTTTCTCATGATGAATTACCATTGCTAACAGAAGATAGACTTCATCCGGCTTTAACTGTAATAATTACCCTAATAGTTTCGGAATCTAAGGAAAACTTTAGTTCTATTTCTAGTGAAAGGAAATTTAATTTTCGCAAGGCAAATTTTATTAGTCTTTACGAAGACCTGTTGCACACAGATTGGTCAAGTCTGGATGAATTCTCTGATGTAAATGATGCAGTTGAACATTTTTATCGAATCTTGTATTCTAGAATTGACTAATTTGTCCCTTTGTATGAAGGCAGAAATTACAAATATTCTTAATTACTGATATTAAACTAAAACATCAAGCCTGGACCAAATTTAAACGTTCCCGTTCTGACTTTTATCTCAAACAATTTAAGTTATTGCGTAAGTCTGTTAAGGCTCAAATTCGTGCTGCTCATTGTGATTATGTTACAGAAGTGGAATCGGGAATTATTAATAATCCCCAATCGTTTTGGACATTTATGAATTCTAAGACCAACGCTTCTTGGTCTTCTGGTCTTATGGTTCTTGATGATAAACAAGTAGACAATCCCCTAGATATCGTAAACTCCTTTGCAAATTATTTTCAGAGAGTTTTTGGCTCCTCCTCTATTATTCACGATAGTTTAACATTGCACTTACTTTTCCCCGCTATTTCTATACCACTGACTAATGAAAATGATGTCCAAAAATCTATCAATAAATTACAAAATAAACTTACTTCTAGTCCAGTTGGTATTCCAAGTTTTTTTTTATAAAAGATTGCTCCGCCAATGGAAAACTTCAAAAATTACCCCAGTATATAAAAGTAATGACCGTTCAAATATAAAAAACTATAGACCCATTGTAATCATCTGAAATTTCAGTAAAATCTGTGAATATATTTTTATCACTCCATTTGTAATCAAATTCATGACATTCTCTCATCTGATCAACATGGTTTCGTGAGCAAACTATCAACTGTTTGTAACCTTGCAGTTATCACTGAATTCATAATATGGATAATAACATACAAGTTAACGTTATTTATACCGATATGGCAAAGGCCTTTGATAAGCTTGATCACTCACTCATGATTTCTAAACTTCATCATTTGGTTTTGATCTTCCAGCCATTGATCTTCTTAAATCATATTTGTACGACCGGAATAAATTTGTTGAATATAATGGTTATACCTATCCAGTAACTACGGGGGTCCTTCAAGGGTCAGTCCTAGATCCTCAACTGTTTAACATCTTTATTAACTTCCTAGCATTGAAAATTTCAGGTCATAAACTTCTTTTTGCAGACGATCTTAAATTGTACAGTAATATTTCTTCCATCCACGACAGTCTATCCCTACAAAATGATTTTTATCCTTTGGCGGCTTGGTGTCAAGAAAATAAATTGGACTTAAATCTTGCAAAATGTAAAGTCATGTCTTTCACTAAGAAAAAAAATCCTTTCAACTTCAACTATTCTTATCATGATCAAATTGTAGCTAGGGTTAATTCTCGTACTGACCTTGATGTTACATTTGACTCTCATTTAACCTTTAATAAACATATTAGTGCCATTATTTCTTCATGTCACAAAAAACTGGGTTTCATTTACCGAAATACGAAATCTTTCTCAAATCCTCTCACATTATTAAGATTGTATGAGTCTTTAATTCGTTCTAAACTCGAATATGCCTCACCTGTTTGGAGTCCGTATGATAATGTCCATATCAATACATTAGAAAACATCAAAAAAAAATTTGAAATACTTGTGTTGCAAAATAGATGGTTATTTTCCTCCACAAGGAATTAACCAGAATATACTCTTGGAACGATTTCATCGTCATACACTTGAATTTAGAAAGAAGAAATACCGCTAGCTTTAAATTTGTTTATAAATTTCTAACTAATAATATTAATTGTCCAAATCTCCTCAGCTGTTTGAATTTTAAAGCTCCTGCATTAATTTTAGACTTATGAGACTTATTACTTGCGTAGTCCGTATACAAACTCATTAATTAAATCACCAATTTACAGGATGTGTTCTCTAATTAACAAAAGCTCTGTGGTAGACCTCTTTTATGATTCCTACGATACAATTGTTAAAGCTATGATTACTTTACTGGCTATGTAATGTGCTCTTCAGAATAATTCTTAATGTTCATTAATTGTTATTTTGTTGTGAAGTATTATTGTATACATATTTTGTTATGATGTTATGTTAGTGTATATTATTTATTTATAAGTTGAATGTAATCCACCATTTATTAAGTCAATTTATGCTCTGTGTCCTTCTGGGTTATCCTATTGGACAATAAAGATGATGATTATTATTATTAACGGATTACAAAGGTGTTTACCGATTATAATTATGTTTTAAATTCTGGTTGTCAAAAAATGTTTACGTGTAGAATAATCTACTTCAGATGATTTGCATGCATTTGTCAAATAAATATTTTGTATTTCGTATTTCAGGGCGTTGACGTGAAATTCCACTTAAAGATCAAGATCGATATCACGCCGCCGTGCCTATTTTTCTATCAGAGGCACATCGTCGTTTTGAGGATCATTTTTGATAAATTATTTCTCGAAAACTAAAGTAGAAAGAATTTTACCCATACTCTCAGACACGGCTTCTTATTGTGGTTTTTCTTTGGCGGAACAACTGTCAGTCATCCTGTATACATGTACAGTGTACAGAATGTGAACACAAATATTCCTATACGCTTTAATTTTCTTATTTTTGAATTCAGAAAAAAACGTTTAGTGCAAAACTTACGCGAACTAATTTAAATTTAATTTAATTCATTAAGAACAATTCATCATTGCATAATCGAAATATAGATTAAAGTTACTTTTTTTAATTGAATGTTTATGTTTATACCTTTTCGAGTTCTAAATTTAATTGCTTTTCGAATACTTTCTTATAAACATTTCCTGTGCCACTTGATAGTTTTTTAGAATACAAAGAAGCTCGATTAGAAATTATTCGAAAATCACAACTATAATAATTACGTAACATTTGTTTATAATTGATACTATACAATTTGTATGTATTCTTAAGTTCAGGTCTTTACATGTAAATCTCCCGAGCCATAAAATATGTCAATTTTTTGGGAGTTTTATTTGATCAAGCTTACTTTGCAAGTAAGTAATTGTCTATTACTTTCTGCTGTACTGAAAAGAGCTTCTAATTACTATTACATGTATGTTTATCTAACTAAAAGCGTTTCCAGCTAAAAGTGATGATAAATAAAGACAGACTTTTTTAATTAAGCCTTCCGTTAGCGCAATTTTTAATTTCCCTTCGAAGATCAATTCAATTAGAAAGCCGGCCAAGTCTAGTTATCCGACATCGCAGGTCACAACAACAGCTCGAGAATCCTACATAAGAGGAACGATTTATTCGACCGCAAACCGCAGTCCGGTCCGGTATTTTTCCCCCGGTTCGCCTTCTCTCACCACGCGTGATTGATAACTCCGGGCCTGTGACCTGTGACACGGATAGCTCTACTTTCCAGGAATCGAATCCTCGATTAGGTGCGGTCGAATTTACCTTACGCCATTAATGAGTTGCCCGCAATTCATGCGTAACAGGAAGAAAGTCATCTTTATGCCGGTTAATTTAATAAACATAATTTTACTGTTACTAGTTTGCTTTCTACAAGGATGCATTCTAAAATGAGTTCTTTTTCTGAACCAAAACGAAAACATCGACGTTGAAAAAGGCCTGCTGGCTGAAATCGTTCGAGGAGAATAATTTATTGCGCCTATAAACCCGTCGAGACACGTTATTTGATGATTAACATCGAACAATTAAAGTCGATTCTCCGCAAAGGTAAAGCAAACAAGTGATATTATTTGCGCGATTAGCTCTGTCACTCAGCAATAATCAAAGGCGCTCGTTTCAAAATCGTGTGCCGCATTAGTCACGCGAAACTGCAAAACGAGACGCCGATTAATTTCGATTTAAACCTGTCATTAGCGCAATCGGAATCGAAATTGATTTTTGCGTTCGCCGTGTAATTTATTCCCATAAAAATCCCGGCATTAAACTTTGACTTTTAGCTGACAAATTTCTATTCGGTGATTATATTTCATTTCCATTCGGCAGAGGCGTTACGGCCGTTTTTATTATAACGGCATTAATTTTAATGCCTTACTTAATAAGTTTAAATTGATAATATATTATGCGGATCGTAATTTATTAGAATTACACTAAAAAATATCCGATAGCGAAGGTGTCCGGTTCTAACACGCATTTGTCATTTCCTAATTGTTTTAATCAAGATTATTAATGGATTTTTATAAGTGCTTCGGAATGATGAAATTGTGACTTCGTTTTGGTTTTATATCATCTCCTGTAATTGAAAGAAGAATTCTCATTCCGTGCCCTTCACCTGTCGCTTTTTCTTTTCGTTTCGATTTACTTTAATAATTTGATCATTTTTAGCAGTCTTGTAAAATTAATTAAGAAATTAATTATTAGGTAATTAGATTTGTAAAAAAATGAAGAATTTCAACAGTAATTCAGAATAAAAATATTAAGAATGTAGCTAGTGGTTGAAGTATAGGTACATTCATTGCAATATTATAAAAAAATCTTTGAATCAAATTAATTTGCTACTTACTATGCTGACGAAATTCCGTCATTTCGTATTTGAAGATTTTTTATATTACTATCTTTTGAATAATAATTAAGAATGTTTTGCATATCTGAAGCACTTAATTACCGAATCTTTAATTGTAAATATTTTGAAAATAACTTGTAACTTAGAATTTCCGTGTTCTTTTTTCTTCGTCTTATTTTATTTTGCAATTCTTTGCCGTTTGTAAAAATTTATATCAAGTATTTATATAAATAAATCACGGGCAGTTTATGTTTATAATACACTCGTATCTTCAATAACATGCATCTCGTTAACGTTATTTTTATTTCAATATATATATAATTCTGCCATATAATTCTATATTCATAATCATCAATAAGACATTTAGAAAAGAAATTTTAGATGTAAGAGTAAGAAGGGGTCCCGAAATTTATAGTTACCATTATCTAGTGATAGCAAAAGTACGAACTGGACACAAGAACTCAACAAGTCGTAAAGTAAAACACCAAAGGATAAGAATAAATGAGACCATAAAGGCATATAAGCTACAAGAGGAAGATACGGCAAACAAATTTAGACAGCAAATAGAAACTGCAATGGAAAAAATACAGAGCAATGGGAAAATATGGATTTAGAAGAAATATGGAGTTGCTTCAGGAATAGAATTATACAAGAGGCAAAGGAAACGTATGGAACAACTTGGGTAAACAAAGGGAAGAAACAAACGAAAAGGTGGAATCAAGAAATAAAAGAGCAAGTAAAAATTAAGAAAGAGAAGTGGAAGTTATATCTCACAAATAAAAAAGAGAACTATACAAAATACAAAAGGCCACGAACAAAGGTAAAAAAGATAATATTACAAGGTAAACAACAAACTTGGGAAGAATTTGGAAAGAAAATGAAACAAGATAGTAAAGGAAACCAAAAATTATTTTATAAAGCATTAAAGAGTTTGAGGAAAGGTAAGCGCAATAGAGAATAAATCAATAAAACAAAAGATAACAGAATACAAACAGAAGAAAAAGAGATTACGGAAAGGTGGAAGGAATATTTCCAAGAACTTTACAACACAAACGAGGTAAATGAGACGATACTTGAAGAAAGAATAAAGAATATACAAGAGGGAGATGATGACCCTATACAAAGAGAAGAAGTACTAGCGGCATTAAAAGCGATAAAGAGGAAAAGCGGCAGGACACGATAAGATAACAGGAGAAATGATGAAAAACCTAGGAAAAAGAAGTACGGAAATATTAATGCAAATTTTTAACAAGGCCTAGAACACAGGAAAAATACCAGAAGATTGGACGATCGGAATAACGGTACCACTGTTTAAGAAAGGAGATAGTAGAGAATGCGCAAACTACAGAGGCATCACGTTATTAAGTACAGTATTTAAAATGTACGAGAGAATATTAGAGCAAAGGTTAAGAAATATTTTAGAAGATCAATTAGAAGAAACACAAAGTGGTTTCAGAAAAGGTCGAAGTGTGCAAGACCATATTTTTAACATAAAACAAATGATAGAGAAAGCGAGAATAACAGATACCGAGATTTACATAGTATTTTTAAATTTACAGAACGCATTTGATAGAATTAGACAAAAAGATGTATGGGAAAGTTTGGAAAATACAAAGGTTAATGTAAAATTGAGAACAGCAATAAAGAGTTTATATAAAAATAACAAAAATTACATGAGGAAAGACAACATGGAATCAGACATTTTCGAAATAAGAGATGGATTAAGGCAAGGTGGAGTGATGAGCCCAACTTTGTTCACACTGCTAATGGATGACGTAATTAAAGCGATGAGAAAGAAGACAAAAAAGTACACGTTGGATATAACAATTTAACACCAATATATATATCAGAGTGTGCATTTGCAGACGACCTAATGATATGTGGTAGTAGAGAGAAAGAACTACAAGAAAACATGCAGCTATGGAAAACAGAGTTAAAAGAAAGGAAAATGAAAATAAATACCAGTAAAACGAAGGCCATGATAGTAAGCAAAGAAAATAAAAATATAAATATAGAAATAAATCAGGAAGTAAGTTGAGGTTTTCAAGTATTTAGGGGTGACAATACAAAGAGAAAGAAAAATGGAAACTGAAGTGCAAAGAAAGAATCAATAACGCAACCAAATTATACCACAGTCTAAGTAACTCTCTCATAGGAAAGAAAGAAGGAACAAAAATGACAGTGTACAAAACAGTTTTTAGACCCACATTAACTTATGGTAGTGAGAACTGGGTAATAACGAATTCAATGAAAAGTAAAATAAAAGCAATCGATATGAAATATCTAAGAAAAATCAAGAGAATAAGAAGAAGGAACAGAATAAGAAACGTCACAGTACGGGAAGAACTAGAAATTAAAGCAGTTATAAGTATCATAGAGGCACACCAGATGAGGTGGTTTGGTCATATGTGTAGAATGAATAAGAATAGGCAAGTAAGAAGTATATGGGAAGCGCGAGTACATAAAACTAAAAAACGAGGAAGACCGAAGAAAACATGGAATGACGAAATAGCAACAATATTAAAAAGAAAAAATAAAAAGTGGACAGAAGCCAAAACATTAGCAACGGATAAGAAAGAATGGAAGAAATTTGTAAATCAAGACTAAGAAAAATACCTAACATCTTAGGGTAAAAAGGTTCCCGATTATATATATATAATTCCATATTCGCTTTTTTATTTGAGTACTTTACGAAGCTTCCTATCCTAGGGCAACTCTTTCACCTTCCTGCATTTGATATCCCTCTCTTCCTGATTCCTGGTCCCTCTCCTTTACCAAGTTTTCCTTGGCCTCTCTCTTCTTTTCTTTCCTTATACTCTCGTTCTTAAGATTCCTGGTCAGTCTCTCTACTGGCATCCTGCTTAAATGATTCAACCATTCCAGTTATCTTTCTTGTATTTTTATTGCCACTGATTTTACCCACAGTTGTTCTCTAAGGCACTGATCCTGATTCGGTCTTCTCTCGTTTTCCCTGTATTTTTTTGAAAACCTCACTCAGATTCTGTTTCTCTTTGCAGGTGTCCGCACTTCCACTTTTTTGTCTTCTTGCGTTCCCAAAAAGTTGTCTCAGCCTATTGTACATTTTCTCCACTTTCTTCTATCTTTCGCTTCCCCACTGTCTTCGCTGCCGTTTGCTTCGATTGTCGTTCCCAAATATTTAAATCTTTTCACTTGCTCATTGTTGTTGCCTTCTAAGGTAATAGCTTTTGTGTTGCTATTATCATGGTTTTTGTTTTGTTGAGATTTATTTCTGTATTCGCTATTATTGTCGCAAACAGGAACTACGTCAATTTCACCTTTTCTGAATTCCAATATCCCAGTTGTAACGGTTTCATTCTATTTTTTTTGTTGCTTTATGGCACACAAAAATTTTTGGGATAAATTGTTATCCTCCTAATCAGAGTTACAATATTGATAAAGTTTTACCTGAAAAGTTGTAATAGAAAGTACACCTCTCTTTCTTTTTTTGGATAATATTAGCTTCCTGAAAGTTAAAAATAACGACCCCAAGGACTAAAATGCCACTTTTGAAGACAACATTCATACTTTTCAAGTTAAACGTCCTAACTCTGTTTATTTTAATATCACAAACGAATGGATGCAAGGGAACGCCGAAAAGGAGTTGAAAAAGTATTAGAATCAATTCCAGATTTTTATGGATAGATTAAAACAGTTATAATTATTTTATGTAAATAGTATGTTTACGCATTAATTGTCTGATTTCATTTAATTACATAATTATCACATAGATATTGTACAGGGTTGGCCAAATTCGACACTTTTAATAGGAAACACCTATTTTTAGAAGAGTTAGACAAAAACTGACCTCGGTCCCTGGAGCTTGATTTTTAAGGCAAAGTTAATGGTGAAAGCCGCATTTCGGTATCGACATGTTATAATATTTATACCAACTCAAGACTTCATGAAGTGCCTTTAACTTGTAAGTGTTCTGAAGATAACGGCTCAGCTGCCGAAATACGTATCTACAGATACAATCTATTTTGATTTATATTTAAGGATATAAACTTTTTTGATTTGTTATTTCTAAACCACGGTCTTCTAATATTAAATGCTAAAGTGTTTTATACAAATTGGCGAAAATTCAGAAGCAGCGATTAATCTTTACCATGAGTGGTATCCTGAAAGATGACAATCCTTCAGAGATATATTCTTGAGACTTAAAAGCAATTTAATAAATTTTTAGTCATTTAAACTGATCAAAATTAAAAATTATCAATCTCAAAACGGAAATAAAGAATTAGAGGAAATCATAGTTTTGAGAGAAATTGAAAATGACCGACGCCAGTTGGCTCAAACATCTTAGCAAGAACTTCTGCAATACGAATTTTAAAGAAACAAAAATTCTAACCTTATTGAATAAGAAAAATGCATCACTACCAGTCTTTGAATTGGTGATGTCAGCTCAAACCATAACAAAACGGAGTCGTTTATGTTTAGTACAAAATGGCCGACAATTTGATACTTTATATAATTTTTGCACAATTTCGATTACATTAGTATTTATTCGTTATAACTTGGTTATATTTATTAAAAATAAAGTAATATTTTTTATGGCTCATTGAATCTTCAAAAAATATTTAGTTATCATCATCCACAGCCTACTTGAATGCTGCTATAACCATCAAAATTTTAATTAAAACACGAAAGCTTAAGCTTTACTACTCAAAAATCTTTTCAATAAAATATCAAGTATTTTATATTTTTGTAAATAGAATTTTATGCTCTTTTCAGAAATGTAAAAATTTAGAAGGTGTTCCATATAAAAAATTAATTTTGTCTTAAAAATCGAGCTCCAGGGACCGAGGTCAGTTTTTGTCTAACTCGCCTAAAAATAGGTGTTTCCTATTAAAAGTGTCGAATTTGGCTCACTCTGTACTTTAACAATGATGACGCAGCAATTTTTACTCATCTTATTGTTAGTTGCAAATGTCGATATTTGATATAAATTTTCTAAATATTTATATCGTTATTTGATCACTGATTTCAGTTTAGTGACATTAAGTGTGAGAAGACGATGTTACTTAAGGACTACGTTTGATGTTCTCAACATCAAACTTGAATTCCTTCGATTCTGAAAGTCGCGAAGCAGAACGCATACATAAAAATGAACTGATTAAAAATTTTCCGTTAGCCTCTTAATGAGTTGGTGGTCATGAGCACAAGTGCAGGTGCGAAACAAGCAACAGATTAATTGCTCGGACCGAAGCACGGTTGCACAAGACACTCCGACCTTGCCAGTAAATTAGGGCAGCGCTAATCGGCCGGCGCACGTAAGTGCCCGTTCCAATGCCATATGGTACGCCTGGAACTTATTATTTATTATTTAATAATCGCCACGGCTTCAGTTTGTTAATTATTTCTAATGGCAGAGCGTTCCTTGCTCGAGCAGAACGGGGAATTTTAATTTCAGACTCGTAAAGGAGTTTACAATCGCTGGTAAAGGTTTCTGCACCTTGAAGTGTAGTAACAGAAGCTGAAAATCATGAAGGTTGATGTTTTATAATCATTCTGAAATCAGGATGGTGTAGCTAGTTTTGGAAAGGAAAATACACCTCAAAATATCCATGAGAGAATGATGCCCATCATACACTTCTGGACAAAATTAAGTCTATTTTTAATAGACTTTTCACATGTCATAAATTGACGTTTATTAAACACAATTCAAATAGTGTGCCATGAAACAATTAACAATAGCAAGGCATTCTCTGCTAGGAAACAAAAAGTCAACAAAAAGGCCTAATTGTTGACACCTTTTTAAATCATTTAATTAATAAGGCGTGCTTCTTGTTTCAAAAATTAGTGAATTTGTTTGCATTCGGTTAATTAAGTATGTCTAAACGCCATTGTAGACCAGAAGAAGCATCCCAAATGATTATTCTTCTTCGTGAAGGATATTCACAGAGAAAAGTTGCTGAAATTGTAAATACCAACAAATCTGCGATACAGAGGGCCGCAGCACGGTTCAGAAACCCCCCCCCCCCCCAAAAGAAGACGCGGACAAGGTGCTAAAAGAAAAACAACACGCAGAGAAGATCGCTTTATCGAAATTCAGAGTTTAAGAAAGCGGTTTGTAACATCTTGTGAATTAAGATCTTCGATTAACCACTGGAAGAGAAATTTCTAACAAAACAATAAGAAGAAGACTAAAAGAAGTCAAATTGTCTGCTAGCAAACCAGCAACCGTTCCAACTCTCACAGCTATGCACAAAAGAAATCGCTAAAACTTTTGTCAAAATTATCAAGGTTGGGACGAGGGGCAGTAGAACTCCGTTTTGTTTTCGGACGTGTCCAGATTCCTTCTAAGCAGTGCTCTTGTCATACGAAGACTAGGCAAGCGATTTGCACCATGTACCATTCGAGAATTTGACAAATTTGGTGGAGGGTCTGTAATGGTTTGGGGTGGCATACAATTTAATGGTTGAAATTGCCGAAAATTTCGGCAATGGATTCATTTTTATGCAAGAAAATGCCAAACCTCATACAACTAACATTGTCACAGCTGCGTTAAGAGATGCAAATATCCAAAGTTTGGAGTAGCCTACCAAAAGCCCTGATCTTAATCCTATTGAGCATCTCTGGGATCAATTGGGCAACAAAATTAAAAACGCACCGAGACCACTAGTAACACTTGATGAGCTCTCTAACATGCTTGTTCAAGAATGGGAACAGATACCTCAGGAAAGCATACGAAATTTAATCTCAAGCATGCCAAGAAGATTAGCAGCGTGTATTGCTGCAAGAGGAGGGCATACACGCTACTAATAATTTTAGTTTTGTTAACTTGTTACAAATTAGGATATAAATTCATGAGAAGGCCAATGGTATTTTAAAGATTTAAAGTATTTTAAAGTTTGTTAAATTTAATGGCCCTTAAATCAACTAAACTGTAAGGAAACACTTAGATTTATATATTTATTCGTTTCATTAAATTTCGTTATCCTGTTTTAAATTTATTTTGAATTTTACTGGTGGTCCCTTAATTTTGTCCAGAAGTGTATTTCCAAGTCAAATTTTGGTTATGTCATTCGGAACAATTCAAGATTTCGAAATACAGAAATGGTAAAGAACGGCTTCTGAAAGTGTCATCAATTGCTATAGACGTTGGAATATGTGAAGCTTCAGTTTTAAGAATATTGTACTTAGATTTAGGCCTGCACGGTGGGTTCCTAGGCTGTTGACTTTCAGAACAAAAATTGTGCCGCAAGAAAATTCCAGCGATTAAACTTGGGTACATTTTTGGGACCCAGAGACAAAACAAGAATCTATGAAATGGATGCGGAAAAGTTCTCCATCCACCAAAGAAAGCACGGACACAAAGTTCTACAGGAAAATTGATGGCTACGACTTTTTGGGATAGCGACGGTGTTCTACATGTTCCAAAAGGCTCAACAATTAATGCAGAAGCTTATAAAGTGCATAAAAAATGCTCTTGAACAACAACGACCTCATAAGCTCTGTCTCTTGCACAACAATTGGAAGGTGCCTAAAACAAGAAAAGTTAAGGAATTTATCGACGCCACTGGTTTTATTGAACTGGTCCGTCTTCCACATAATCCAGATCTGCCATCCTCCCTATAAAAAAAAAACCTGCAAGGAAGGCGATTTTCTTCCAGAAATTTCTCAAAATTCTCACGTGCTGAACTAATTTTGAAAATATTTTCAGAATCGGCATGAAAAAATACATACTGTACACGAAATAAAATGTAAGGAAAAAGTGGTCCTCGTTGATGATAATGGTAATTGCTGAAGTATCAGCAGCCGTTCTCGTAAATTAATTATATCTTAGCTAAGTGAAAGAAGCACGAACTTTCTTCAGCATTACACTTCATTATGTTAAAATTTCTCCAGATAACGAATCGCTGTTTAGAGATGGATAGCCGGTGAATGTGTGCACATTCGAAGCGTGAAACGACGGCACGCGAGCAAAATAACAGGCCCGTGCTCGGTAACTGCCTCCGTGCGCCCGCTCTCTCCGAGCTTTTGCGGGCACAAGCAATCACCACGTCTCGCAAGTAGATCCGCGAACGCTGTTTTCCTCATTTTTTATATCCCGTTTTTACCTTAAGGCGGTCATTAGATGTGCTGACTCTTTTTAATCTCTGACACAGGTGAGATGTATGTTTGAAATAAAGCCTGCGGTAAAGCACGTAAACTTTTCGTTATCACAGATAAGTGAATTCGGAAACGGAAAAAGTTTGAAATCGTTTTCTTCTTGTATCCAAATTATAAAGGTGTCATCTATGCACAGTCACGAGCAAATAAAACTGATCATCAATGTCGTTCCTTAACATATTCAGTGACAAGTGTTATATTGTAAACAGTCGTGATTTGCATATTCTTTCTACAGTGACACATTATAATAAATTTTTAGCGGAGAAGAATAAGCCCCACGTTTGTTATGATTTTGTACCAAAGAAGAGTAGCCCCAAGTTGGGCGCCAATTACGTTATGATTGTCTTCTTGGAGAATGAAGAAGACGTTGATTGTTATTTATGTTTTAGTGCTTAATTTGAATGGTCAATTGCGGATTTATATATTTGAAAAGCTTATAAATTGAGCAGGCGATGACATTTACTGTTTTCAAATACTCGAACAAGTCTATACGAACTTTATCATGATCTTAAAAAAACTAGCGATTAATATTATTTTTTATTAAAGGATCAACGTGCATGCCTTACATGTTTATATGCAACCGTCTGTAGATTCATCTATCAGTAATTAGGTTGTTAAGTTATTTAAGTTTTACGATATTGCCGGGGCTCGTTCGATCGCTATCTCTTCGGCCTCTAAGTAAGCTTTCCAACTCCGGACACGATCGCGTCGGTCCAGATTATTAATCGTATTTTTAATAAACTATTAATTACGGTCGGTCGCGCTGAGTGTTTGCGCTTCCGCTGCTAAATGAATCCGGCCTAGAACACGGATGCCTGATTCGATAGAATGCCAAGCTATTAAGTGCTGGGCTTCTTGCTTTCGTTTTGCCTTCGTTTTTGTTTTACCGCTAATCAAGAGGATAATTTAAATACCGCCGGAGGCGACCAAATGAATTTAATAACGCAAAAACGAAAAGAAAAACAAAACGGTAGATGCGAGACGTTCATAAGAAATTCAGGTCTTTTATTTATCAGCAGGAGACGCAATTGACGTTATCTCGAAACAAACAAAAAATATTTGGTTGTAAATTTTTGCCTTTGACTTCTGGTATCCTATTAGAAATAACTCCGCAGAACGTTCAACATTTAACTAAATGAAACAACTATTCAAAGTTAAAGCTTGGTACAAACAAGTACGTTGCCCGACTGAGAAGCATATTAGAATTCATCAACAATAAACACAGCAATATTAAATTCACATCAGAAGTAGAAACGAACAATGAACTCAACTATCTAGATCAAAGCACCATAAAAAACAGAACGAAGTACAATTTAAAATGTACAGGAATCCGACAGTACTACTTCCAACATCCAAACAACATAAAACTCCACATTTCGAGGTAGAAAAAATATCTACTCGAAAAATAGACTAAACTGCGAAGCGTCCTAAATACTCAATCAATAGAATACACAGCACCATTAAGCATAAGATCAAATATCCACATTCAAGTCATAAAAAAGACATAAAGCCCAAGGATAACTGAAATGTGTACTTACAAAACATAACTTAAAGGGATAGCGTAGTGACAAAAACGCATAACAAAACAAACATATAACGAAAACTAACTATACAGATTGCGAACGTCTCATAAGGTCAATAGGCGATTATCCGATTGCACACAAAAAATGCATTTTATAGGCGATCCGCGAAAATGCCAGGAATATAAAAGCTGTTTTCTATTTGCTGCAATATTTATAAATTTTATTTGAAATAAACATGCAATTTCCCTGATTAACTGTCGGCGGTGGTAATATATCTTTTTTTGTTGGTGTGAAAGATAACGTAAATTTTTAAATAGATAACAAATTAGAATAAAATAATTCAACATCATTAGCCACATGACAGTTACATCTACCAAAGCAAAGCTGCTACCGACCATAATTATAAAATAATTTGAAATTGTCTCTTTCAGTCATGCTTAAAGTAATCTTCCAATAGTATTATAATTCTTATTATTATTACAGTTTACAATCTTAAAATTTGACGTGACATAAGTACGAATTACTGACTTAACAATAAGTAAATAATATATATATATAAATATAATATATATAATGTAAACGCATGGCAACTGGATTTAAAAGTTGTTTAGTTTTTTTATGATATCGTTAGTGTTCCTCATACAAACGAAAGCAAAGCAACTGAGCAAGTAATGATATGAGAGTGTCGTCTAAGCCGTCCCTCTTTCGCACTACAAAACGAAGTATGGGTATGACCTTAGCAACGATTTGCAAGCTGTATAGTAGAATTAAATAAAAGAAACTACAAAATAGAATGAGGCATTTCTAACATGAATTACATCGGATAAGCCGGAAGGAAGTCTTTCAAAATAGGTATTAAAAAAAAGCAAACAAATTCATAAAATAAACCCAACTCCAACTACGCTGAAAATTTAATAAAATCATAAGTCAGGACAATAGAGGATCTTTCTCTGTAATCAGAGCAGGACAGAAAGAAAGAAAATTAAGATAATTAGTACTCTCCTATTGCTGCAATTTATGAGCGAACAAGCAGCGAGCATTTTTGTTTGTAGAAATTGCTCAACAAACAATTCGTTTATAAATCGGTTTGTGGATTAAACAATGTACGTATCAGCAAATAACGTTAAATATAAGCAATTATCATCATTTAATTGGTCGCTTTGACCTCAACTGTCATGTCAAATGCTAATACCTGGAGGAGGCGCTGTTCCCGAATGTATTCGTCGTTCTATGGTTTACTATTACAGTTCGTTGCTTGCCACAGTTTTACTTTTTGCATCCGAAGAATTGATGACAAGACCAGAGGTGGTCGCTGAAGAAATTTTTTCTGCGGCTAGTTCTTGCATCAGTCGACAATGACGTCATTACTACCGGTGGTCGTTTGAAAAATGTTCGTTAGAAATAAATACTACATACAAGCAAAACAATAAGCAAGGTAAAACAAGGAACGCCAATAACTCAATAAGTCAAAGATAATGTCATAGGAAAAAAGTCTATGGATGAAATTTTTTTTTTTCCAATTCGACATCGAAAGAGACTAAAAATTTTATTACGGATATACCAGTTTGTCGAAATAGTGCACATAATGTTCTAATCTCTTTTTATCTTGTATTTTCCGTTATCAATTGAAACGTTTTACGTTCTGTTGTGTATGTTTTTTTGCTCGTTTCCCGTAAAAAAAAATCGTGCTGTACATTTAATTTCAATGTCATGTTATGCTTATAATTACAAAGTCTCTGACTTCAAGAACTTGAAATTGAATAATTAGATTACAATATAAAATTTCATTTTTTGTCGTAACTAGTTGTCACAAACTGCGTTTTGATTTGGAGCTCCTCATATAACACAGAACAACAAATTTTCCATTTTTTCCGAAATCAACGTCCAACAGTAGTCAGCAAGCATCTCGCTATTCCATTTACCTCGACAGCGTTTTTCAATGGTGCAAATGTCCTGATGAAATCTTTCCCCGTGCTCATCACTATCATCGCCAAGATTCTGGGGAAAAAGTCTATGTGGGAATGCAAGAAATGTATTTTACAGCCTAATGCATGGTAACTTCTAAGAAGTTCACCAAATAATTTTCAGATTTTTTATTTCCTAAGAAATTTTGTGTCATGTTCTTAAATGCATTCCAAGCACCCCGTTCTAAATCGTTTAAGATTATCGCAAATTGTCGATCTTGTTGTAACAATTTAATCTGGGGTCCTATAAAAGAATCCTTCTTTAAGTTTTGCGTCACTTATATTAGAAAAATTTTTGTTTAAGGTAATGAAATCCTGGCCCCTCTTTCTCCATTGCTTTTTCGAAATTCTTCATCAGGCCTAATTTTATATGTAATGGCGGTAAAAGTATTTTATGAGGCTCCACCGGCAAATTATGGACTACGTTCTTATCCTTAGGAGTATATCGTTTCCTGATTGGCCATTGCTTAACAGTATAATGCAAATTTCTCGTTCGACTGTCCTATTCACAGCAGTACTTTGTGAATCCAAGTTGTAGACCAAGTAGAATTGCAACTACTTTGAGATCAGCACTGATGTACCATTTGTAGGTCGTTTAATTGATTTTATCAAGGAGATATCATATTTTCATATGATTCCTTCATGTGAACTATATGACCAACAGGAATGGAAGTGTAGACGTTTCCTATATGTAAACTCAATTTCAAAGCATCTGTAAAAAGACACCATTCTTCCGGTTTGTGTTTGTACCCTAATGCTAGCAGTAAATCGTCAACATTATTGCAAAATGAAAGACCTTCTTCGATTGAAAAGTACTGTAACAGGTCTTTCTGGCGATTTCGATATACAGAAATACGCGTACTCGGAGCTAACAGCTTCCATCCTTGCAGTCTTGATCTTAATATTTCTGCTTGAGTTTTTGATAAATTGGATTCTCTAATTAGGTCATTTAATTCCAATTGATTTATTAGATGAGGCAGATATTCTTCTTCGGAGTTCGACAACTCTGAAACGTGTTGTTCTGCCTCTCTACCAACATCTTGGTTCGAAACATTCATAGGAGTGGTACCGGCACAGCTTCCGAATAAGGAACTGGACGAGTGGCAGATGGCAAGTTAGGATAAGTAATTTTATCTTTATTTTTGCTGGAAAACCCGAAAGTCTTGGTGCAGCAAAAATAATCTTTCAAATGGTCCTTCTGTTCACGCCAAAGCATAGGCGTAGCAAATGGCATAGCAATGCTCTTACCATTTAACCAGCTCCTTAAAGTAATTGTCAGAGGTCCACAACTTGTCTTGATTTTTTATTTTTAATTTAAAATAGAGCTTATACGCTTTTTCTATTAAAGGTGTAATATTTCGTCTATGCTAATGAACGGTGAATTCTCTACATATATAACAAAAATTGTTGGGATCATTTACACACTCACACGGGACATTGCAAATACAAAATACGTTTAACTAGTATTACTATCATAAATTGACTTCATTTGAGTTAAATAACCCATTTCTAGTGTCTTATATACCCATTGCAATATGCACGGATCTATTAATTTCGTGATTTGATTGGTTCCAGAGAAAAAAAGGGAGTAATTTAAGGACTGTGGAAATCAAGCCAGACATGTTAAAACCTTTTCGGACATGTCCGTTAGCGTGATAATCTATTGAAATTTTGTGTTAATTTGCTAATAAAAGAAAGTATCTTTAGACATAGTAAAATTTTACATATTAAAAAAAGCATTTGATGGCCAATATTTTCAGAATTAGAATGAAAAAGTACATAAGGTACAGTTATCAAAATGTAAGGAAAAAAAAACCTGTTAACCGGTGTAATTAGACGGTTAAAAAAACGCCCTTACTTTAAAAATAAACAATAACAAACGTTCCATGCAAATTTTAGAAACCGTTTTTTATACATTCTCCTTATAAAAATATTACAAAATTCCTGAAAAGCTCTTGATTCGTAGATAAGATATCTCTGTTTAAACAATTCTGAAAGTCTTTACTTATTAATAATTTTTTATGGATATTTTTTTATTTTGACAATTGGGAAGATATTTTTTAAAAACAATTTATGCAATTTTTTTCATGGCCATAAAAACGCTCTGGGAAAAAAACAAAGGTTCGTATTACAACGAACAAGTCATAAATAATATTCTCTGACAGCTTATCTCACAATATTCGTAGGCCATAAATTACATTTCGCAATGTAATAAGATTTGTGTAATCATTTTCATTTGTATTTTTTGCATACATACATGAAATACAAAGTGGCACGTTAATACGCATATGGCAAAGTTCCCTTCTAATACGAATACAAAAAAAAGTTACAGATAAACGTTGTGAAGCACAAAAAAAATATAACCAATGATGTAGGATGACACGAAAAATATAATTTTTTAATTGAACCGGAGATATAATACGGGTGTTTTGGCTTTCTTATGGAGAGTTTACGTAGATGTATCAAACTTGCATATATGGTTGCCTATCATGACTTTGCTAGGCGTTGGCGGTGGTGAGTTGAAAGGAGGGGGAGGGGGGAATCCACGTCTATAAGGATGAAAAAATTGCCTTAAATCTATTTGTTTCAATATAAAAATGCAAAAGTTCTATTCTGAATGTCTGCATGTTAAATTATTAAGTTTTGTATACTTAAGGCCGCCGGTACGTGTCTTTCCCCTCTCCTACAACACTGCTATCTGTTATTTGGAAACTGCTACCTGTTATAACTGGAACTGTTATTTGGAAAGTGCTATCTGTTATCTCTAGAACTGTTATTTGGAAAGTGCTACACTTTATAACTAGTACCTGTTATTTCAAAACTGCTCTTCGCTTCACAACCGAATTCTTTAGATTGTGCAACCCGTGAGGATGGCTTGTTCAGCCAGGAGTTGTTTTCGGACTTGTTCAGAACGAAGAACTGTCGTTCTCAGGCCCTGGATGGTCTTATTATAGGGCTCCCGGACATTTTCGCCTTGCTGTCGCTGAATACTCGAGGCTAGGATGAATTTGTGAAGGGGATTCGAGTTTGGTGCCTGGTAATGGTGTAGAGGTGCGCTGCAAGTGGTTCAAAAGTATTATATGAAGGGGTATTTAAATAACAGGATCTTCTTGCTGTTACCGGTGTCTCAGAACCTTTTCTATGGCCTTATTTATGTAAAATATCTTATCATTTTTCCGGAGAAGATCATAAGCTAGATCTCATTTAAAATTCTGTCTACTTTCATTACCTCCTTCATTACGCACACTTTCAGACTCTTCTGCTAAAACTAGAGTTTTTCAAATCTGCTTATAGTTGCAGTGCATATACGTGGTATTAGTTTAGGTTGCTAAAGGATCGCTGCAGTTTGCATATAAGTTTTAGATATATACATGGTATACTCTACACCATAAAATTTTGATGCCAAATTACCGTAAATGTACCAGTTGCTGACAGTGTCCCAATAGCTGACAGTATTTTTTTATTTATGAGAAAAATAAAATAATTACTATATGAAATTAAGTCTACTTAAATCTAGGAACCTTTTTACTATTTTGGGCTACTGTTGGTGTCATCATTTTCGCGGTAAAGTTGACGCAGGTTTGGCGGGAATGCCGCAAAAGATCACGTCAACTGTTCTGTCAGTGTTACGCGAATGTCAGGCACTAGGACTTACTTTAAAAAATATAGAATGATTTTTTTTACACATCTGTATAGATAATTCGCGATTTTTATTAAAACGAATTATCTCCCTCACAGTATTAGATGGACCAATGCCTGACATGCCTTTAATGGTTCTAAAGTTAAATTTTACTTATTTTTTCTATTCTATCAGGTACTGGGACATGAGCTTCAGGTTCTTGTAATGAATATGCAGAATAAATGACAAAATAATCTTAAGAAATCTTTACTGATGGTAGTTGTTGACACCTAGTTTTTTTTCGAATAAAATGGAAAATAAAAAGATACTAAAGTATTCAGAGTTAAATTTGGGATGCTAGTTTCAACTGCTTCCAAAACTTACAAGGTGCCAAGAACAAGCTTTGATGTGTTATAATTATCACATATTTCTTTAAAATTTATATTTTTGTATTTACCAATAGCATTTATTTTAAACCTTTTTTCTACAGCGTAGGTATTTAGTACTTAGATAAAAATTTCTTACCAAATATTTTCTTTGTCAGCTACTGGGACATAAAATGTCCACTACTGGATCAAGATCTGTCAGCTTCTGGTACATCTGTGTTTTTTTCATTTAAAATTGAATTTAAATTTTATCAATATTTATATTAGCTGATTAAAAAGTTTATTGTAATTATCTTTTCATAAAGATTTAATGTAACCAAGAAATAGCTTAGAAGTTTTTTAAATAAGACAATGATAAAATAAATTATCTGACATACCACCTTAAGACCTCAGCTACTGGTGCATTTACGGTAAATGTTTCTTTTCTTCTTCCATTGATTCCATAGAAGAATCTGATTCATCATCAATTTCTGATTCTGAATCAGATTCTTCTAATGTAATAATGAAAGGAGGAATATTATCAAACAAAAAATTTCCCATATGTTTCGTCCAGTCTTCCGAAATTAATTTTTCACGATTACAAAAATTTTGCCACATTTTGCCACATTTTGAAAGAGCATCACGCCATAAATTCGTCACCCTATCTTTCGATAATGGTTGCGAATTTATGTACTTATTGTAAAAGCTTTTGCATTGCCCCTATGCCATCTCAAAAAGATTGTATTGACAATAGTATGTGAACTTCATAACCATGCTCCTTCAGAATTTCGTTAATCGCGTATCGTTTAGTTGTTCCGTCTGTTCTAAAAGGCTTAATTCATTCCCATCATTATTTTTTTGTAATTATGCCCTCAACTTCGGCACTGTATTTGACTTTTTTTACAGGAAAATGTGGGTGGTTTGTCCAACTACACCGAGTGATATGGTGGATTGTCCATCACCACCACACATTTTTGTTGCAACTTGCCTAGTGCAGGAATAAGCTGATTAACCACCCAATTTTGAGAAATTTCTGCATTCATGTTTTTATGGTAGTCTCTGTCATTGTTCGTCGAGTCAAGTAACAAGTCACACCCTTCCAAAAAGCCAAGTTTTGTTCCCGCATGCAAAATTGTAAAACGTTTCCCTTCACTTTTAATTTTGGCTGGGTTACTTTTCAAATATCGACGAACCGCAGACCCTTTTTGGTAGGTTCACGTTTCGTCGAGGTACAAGAATATTATATCTTCACTAGAATTTTGAAGTTGTAAGAATTTGTTCAAAAAAGAAACTGGATACATCGACGTGTTTTTGTTCACATAAAATTTTGCGTCCGTTAATCATTTTGGGTTTGTAACCCATAGATTTCATAATTTTGAATAAAGTTGTTCTTCCCCCTTTAAATTCCAAAGTATCGCGAGCGTCTGTAAGTAATTTGTCCAAAGTGAAATATTCATTTTTCAAATTATATTGCCAAATTAATCGTTGCAAATCTTTTCGAAACATATAATATGTAAATATGTCCGTATGTTTACGTCTGTCAGAAAGAAATTTTCAAGTTGTCAGGTCCTCTTTTTAAAATTTTAATTATCGCACATCGCGAAATCTAAAACATTAAATATTATAAAATAAGGCTGACTTAAATATGTAAAAACTTACTTCACGTATATCCGCCAACCCGCTTATTATTTCTTCATTTCTTAAATCTGGGCGATCCTTTTTGTAATAATTAAACGCCTTGCCTATTGAGCGCTTAGTTCCTCCGCTTATGTTTTTGGCATTTTGACAGGATTAGAAATAAAAGATGTATTTGTTTTAAGTAACTTTTTACTTTAATCATGCTACCGTAACCCACGTTATTTACGAATTGGCAACACAGCCAGTATAGCTGACGTGACACTGTCATTATTTTTTTCATGTCAGATTTTGACTTCCACCAAAATACATGCACGTAACTTAACGAAAAAAAGTATAGCCCTCTAAAGTCTAAAGAGATCGTGAATGGAATAAAACTAACAAGGAAAGTATGTCTAGAGTCCCCTTCCGATGAAACTTAACGAGTTTGTAGACGGTACGTATGTAATAAACTTTGCCACATTAATGTGTCACCCTGTATAAAAAAATCTAAAAATGTAATGATGTAGCGCATAAATAAAAACGAATGTCCTCGGACAAGTTCTTGAACAGGTATCTCACATTAGATCAGCAATTATGCTACACGCTAGTCATAAAACTACTTTGTACTCGTAACATAACAGAATGTAAATTTATTTAAAAGAAAAAAGTAAAATAAATAAGCGTTTGCCGAGAATATAGAGATCGCTTACTATGTATATAGCTCGCGATCGATTTTAAGTACTGGCATAAACAAGAAGGAAAAAATAACTTTTCATTTGATATCCTTTTTTAAAGCGGTGAAATACGGGCACTCACCGCGGCCGTAAATTGATAAGACGTCTATAAACTTGTAATTTACATCCAGGAAATTGGCGTGCGGTGAAATATCGCGCCAATAAAATTCTCCCGGCGAAGAAGTTGTTGCAGTTTACAAAACCGATTATTAAGAGCGACTGCTGCGTATCCCGCGTGATTAGGAGCTGTCATTTCAGATTATAAATCAGTCATTACTTCTTCAATGGTTAATAATGACCGTAATTAAGAATACTGGTCGGTGCTTAGGTTAAAGTAAAGGTAAAATTAATGTAACTAATCTCGAACAAAATACATTTTTTTTTTGTTCTACTATAGGCGTTCTAGCTTACTCTGTTATAGGGGATTTACATAAATGTATCAAACCCGCATGTATGGTTGCCTACCGTGACGTTTGCTAGGCGTTGATAAGGGTATGATAGGGAAAGGAAAAGTCCGTGACGGCGAGCACTGGGTGGTGACATTAAAATTTATAGAATTAAAGTTTCCTAAACCGGTAGCAGCTTATAACAAATATAGCAAGTTGCAGTTTATAAATAACAGGTAAAAAACAGATAGCAGCATCCCGCAATTATTCCATTTATAATAAATGTGAAAACTCTTGTAAACCGTGATTTTTTGTTTTAAATTTAATAGTACGACTATCTATATACAAATTTTTATCTTGTTTAAACTTATACAAGTATACATATATCATCAAATTCAGATTATTAGTCAGTGAAAGATTCTTATTATTATATTCGCCATAGCAGATCATAAATTTCAAACACTCTATTATTGAAAACATCATTAAACATGAACGTTCGAACAACCTGAACGAAGACGATTTTTTTTAATTATACATGCAAATTCCGTTAATCATCTCCAGCAATCAATTACGTAAATAAAAAAAGCTTCATGTTATAAATTTCGTTTCGCTTTCCGCAGAGAATTCCATCAAGTTCGACGTTCCGTACGAGAACGCGGTAACAACATAATTAAATCGGACGCAAGAACATTTATCCCGTGGAAGTTCATAGTGGTTTATAGTTTAATAATCTTGGCCACTTGCGATTTGCGTTAACCATAAATTATTAACGGTCTCGTAAAATTGCAGCCTAATCAAATTTACTCCTTCACGTCCATCATGGAAAGTCGATGCGACCATTAATTTACTTACGTGATGGTTATAATAATTTTATAATTTCATGTCTTCATAAAATTGCAGAATTTCCGAGACCAACGCATAGACGGCGCGGGGCTTCCACTGCTAACGGAAGAACACCTGACGACGACGATGAACATGAAGCTGGGGCCCGCGCTCAAATTACGGTCGATCCTGGCTAAAAAATTGGGCTCCTGCAGTGTCTGTCTTCACTGTACGCACTGTCACAACCCTTCCAACTCACCGGAACCCGGAAACGCAACCGGAAACACGTCGGACTCCGGTGGAACATCGTGAAAATTCCCCCAGTGTTTTTGCAATAAATTGTGCTTCCTTATAAATGTAAGAAATCATCTAGTTTGGCTAACGTTTATATTCTTCGTGAAGATATTGTTTATTTATTGTTTTATTTAAAGAGAAACTGTGTTTCATATTGCTTATCAATCATTTTTTTTATAATTGTCTTTTTTAGTTTTAATATTTTCAATTTTTTTTTTCTCTTTTCATTTAAGCTGATCATACTCGATCGGTAAGTTTGTCAAACCATTATTTAATGACCGTAAATACTGTAATCAATAGTTTAGATCGCGGCATCTTAATTTCTAACATAAAATAGGTCCGAAACAACTGTCCAGTGGATGCTCGAGGAGTGCATTGCAATCAAAACCGACTTGCAAGATTTCATAAATACTTAGTAGTTAAAAAAAATTAATTTTAATTTTAATATTTTAATATGCTCACAAAGAAACTATCAAAAGTATTACGTTATTTTCTTTACCTATTATTAGAGTAACGTAAAAGAACTTTCTATTTGCTTTCAGCGAATGTCGTAATGAATATTTATTTGTTTTTAGTCTTCTAATAAAATGTCAGTGCATGGGGCGTGGCAATGCAGAGCAAAAAGAAGAAGAACCAATCATGCTTACGCTGGGCGGGACTAAGGCGTAAAATAAAATGCCAAGGCGAAGCTCTTATCACAAAAGAAGAACACCCTCATATTGTTAGTTTAAACAAAATCGCACACTTTGTCCACTTTGGCCATATAGTAGCAGTGTAATAACTAATCAAACAATAATAGCAATCGATATTGGGCCAATCAGGCTGAGCTGGGCGTGGTGTTGAAGTTAGAACGAACAATCTGAAATGAAGGCCGTTCTCTTGTTTTGTGCAATGATAGAAATCATTATGCCAATCATAAACCGCGAATATATAATATGGTAGCAAAAATGAGGAGCAACTTTCCAGCGAACTGGAATGACTTGGGAGAAACAATAGTGTTAGAGTGATTCATAACCAAAAACACACCCTCACTACTTTTTACGAACTTTAACAATCAAACAATTTTTGAGCCAATCAGGCCGAGCTGGGCGTGGCGATGGTCTTAGAACGAACAACCTGAAAGAAATCATTGACAGGTGCATCAAGCTAATGAAAGCTGTTGAATATTATTACTCTTTCTTGTCAACTTTCCAGCAAATTATGCGTTTGGTAGAAAACAAGCCAATCATATTGAACTGGGCGGAGTGATGGCGTTATTTGTAACAAAAACCACACCCTGATATTGTTTGTCGGATATATCAATCCTAAGCGAATTCTCAGCCCACAAATAAATCAAGCTAAAGAAAGCGTTGGATATTATCAACCTTCCATATCGAATATCTAAAAAAAATTATCCAATCATGTACCACGAATACGTAATTATGTGGTAGCAAAGATGAGGAGTAACTTTCCAGCCAACCAAGCGTTTGCGAGGAAACGACAATGACTTGGGCGGAACGATAGTGTTAGAGCGATTCATAATCAAAAACACACCCTCACTATTTTTGACGAACTTTAACAATCGAGCAATCCATTGTTTTAGACCAATCAGGCCGAGCTGAGCGTGGCGATGCTCTTAGAACGAACAACCTGAAAGAAATCATTGGCAGGTGCATCAAGCTAATGAAAGTAGTTGGATATTATTGCTCTTTCTTGTCAACTTTCCAACGAATTATGCGGTTGGTAGAAAACAAGCCAATCACATTGAACTGGGCGGATTGATGACGTTATTCGTAACAAAAGCCATACCCTCATATTGTTTGACGGACATATCAATCTTGAGCGAATTCTCAGTCCACAAATAAGTCAAGCTAAAGAAAGCATTGGATATTATTATTATTAAATGATAATACGTTTTTAGGCCATCAATAAGATCTTTCGAAAAAATCGTTCTATGCTGGGCGGAGTGGAAATTTAAAACACGCCCTCGATGCTATTCGTTAACCTATTATTTCATTCATAGAAAACAAGCCAATCGCATTAAACTGGGCGGAGTGATGACGTTATTCGTAATAAAAACCACACCCTCGAATTGTTTGACGGACATATCAATCCTGAGCGAATTCTTAGCCCACAAATAAGTCAAGCTAAAGAAAGCATTGGATATTATTATTATTAAATGATAATACGTTTTTAGGCCATGAATAAGATCTTTCGAAAAAATCGTTCTATGCTGGGCGGACCAGAAATTTAAAACACGCCCTCGATACTATTCGTTGACCTATTGTTTCATTGAAACTTGAAAATATGCGTAAACAGTACAGAAATGATTACATTATAGAACTCAAGGGTGCATTTGTTCGCTAACCCACGCCTAAGTCTATTTATTTACTTGCTGAGCAGTAAAATAGCATGCAATTGGAGGATTAAAAATAAATGCTCAGACATTTCTAAATTGAAACGATACATAAGAAATGCAGCCAGTGAATCATATATAAGCTGGGCGGAGCAAATATATAGAATCATACTAATTTGGACGAAGAGAGGTGATAGAAAATCAATTGCCCTACGGATCGATAACGTAACGCTAGTGAAAAATAATAAATTTTTCTCATGTTCTCTGTCCGCACATTCACAATCAAATAAGAACTATTTAAATTTCGCGCTCATGTCTGCTTTTATATTAGTATTTCCTTGTGACCCAACGCCAAACCTTCGAGGAATCTCCGCGAAGCTACTAGAGCGGATAGTTATAAATAGGTTCTTTTGCTTTATTGACGGCCTTATCCACTACGATGTAACAATATTGATTTTGATGGAACGGAGCAATTTTATCAGTACATTTCTCGTGCATCTTTTTTTTAACTGTACGATATTTTTTCTCTCTGAAAGAATCAGAATTTTTCAAGTAAAAATTTGAATTCTAAAAGAATTAGTCCCAAGAATTCGAGAAAAGAAGTTTTGACTGTTGTGGTCTCTCGTATAGTCTGACCTATTAAGAAAACATAATGAGATAAGATCGGCACGGTTTATTGCTCTTTTTTTTAATAGTTTGCACCCTTTTAGGAGTTACAGAAAAACTTCAAATACAAGATCGTGTTGTTTTACGTATTCTCTTTTCAGACTTTTCAGAAAAATCAAATGTGCATCGCAAAGTAGAGAAAAAAAGTTTGACAAACTTGTCGCATCGTATATATGACAACAACTAAAAGGCACTGTGACAAATTGACGTACAAATAGAACTAAATCGATAAGTATTGTGAAGATCGATTAGAAGGATGTTGTTTGTATTTTTAATTTGATAGCGTTTCAATTATTCTACCGCTATTCTCAATTAAGATTTAAATCGGAAAATAGTCTCACGATAAAAGCTTTGTTCCAAGAGTCAATTTGTTCTGCTTTTAAATAGTTTCAAATATGACCAAGTTTGTTTACTAAATTCACATCACTTTTCCCATCTTAAGTACACTGTTTAAAAAATAAAAGTAATCGGGGATATTTTCGTTAAAGCTCAAAATTTTTAAGTAAGATTTGCTCAAAAAAAAACCTTTACTTGCATTGTTGGCGTTCAAAAATAATAATCGCTATTTTCTAAAAGCGTTTATTAAAGAAGAGACAAAATTTACTGGGGTCTAAATTCATACTCCTCGAGTTTTATAAATAGAATATTTGTGAAATGCTTAAAACCAAACTCAAATGTATTTCAATAATGTAATTTACTGAATTTGTTATTAGTACTTTTACTTGCAGAGTTAGATGAATTTTAATACTACTACGTATTTCATAATTAAAATTTAATATTTTGCTAAAATGTATACTTCGTAAAACAACAAATACTTCAATAACCTACATGTGATAATAACTACTACTTAAGTGCCTTGTATTTAAACGTTTCTGTTGTGCAAATCTCACCATTTCACAGTCTACTTAACACTATAGTTATTAACTGCCGTTTTGATTTTCTTGTATTATATAGTTCCTAATATTTTGTATTTTTAGATAATTATATACTCTAAAAAAAAACGAGTTGTACATTAAAGACAATGTAAATTATTATGTAAACTTACGTCATTGCTCAACTTAACGTGTACAGTAACATTAGGAATCATTTTATTTCTATTCACTGCGCATTTATTTTTATTATTATTGTTTTTAATTTATAGATTTCGCCGCAAATAAGTCGTCGTTTTTTGTAATCGCGTGCAATATTTGAATAATTAAAGATATTCCGGTTCAATTTACAATTACACATACATATACTGCCGCGTTCTGGAATATTCAAGTCGTTCTATGCGATCATTTTAATTTAAAAATAAGTTTACTTGTACAGTATTTTGTTAATCTTAGCACCTAAGTTGTACCGATGTACCTTCAAAATACTATATGAATACAATAAAATTATATAAATAAATAAATAACTTTCCATATAAAATGATTCTTTATATTCCTTTCGACTTTGTAAATGTAAAAGGCTGACGTCCTTTGTAAAATTCCGCTAATTGTAAGAAAGTTTATCACATAAAGGTAAAATGAGAACGCATTTTTTCAAGTCAGCGCAGATTTACGGAGGGAATAATTTTTACGTAAATATATTTTGCTATTTAGATGAGATAGTGAGTCTACAAGATTTTACTAAATTGGCAATACTGGTCAGCTCCTGCACTCATCTACGAGAGATTTCTTATATTAACTACCTAGCTTTGAAGAAAACAAGTAAAAATCGCAAATTTCGCTAATCAAATTTCATTCAGATTCAAGTATTGTTTGTCTTACCCAACAAAAAATTAGTAAAACTCAGCTGGAATATGGAAATGTGATCAAGTTCTTAACGAAAGAAAGAAATGGACATAAGTATAGGACTACAGGATGATTAACGTGAATAAGGAAAATGCGCTGTCATATTTTACGGTGAAATTTTAGTCTGAGTAATTTTGATGGGGTAGGGAATCAATTCAAGATGTTGAAGCCCTGTTGAAGAAAAATGTCAAGAAAGTTGAGGAGTTGGGCTTAACTTTCTTAGAACATTTACTTCTAAACTAAGTATTGTCACGTGCTGATTGCTTCTTTCTTCTTTTTTTTTGAACAATGAACATGAACAATACTACGGGGGCTAAGCTCTGCTTTTTATGCCAGTCGATGAGCTAGGCCAAGGTTCGGGTCGGTAACAAAAAAGAGAGTACCATTCATGAAATTTAATAGCCTTCACTTCAGCAAATTAGCAAAAAGAAATATGATTCGCTTTACTATTTTTTTTAACCAAATTAATCTAGTAATGGCAGAGATGATATGCTTACAAGCTTAATTGTATCTAAGCTAACTAAAATTAAGTGTTCAGAAAGGAGGACTGATTATGACTGACGATGATATAAAAAAGTAGACTCACTGCCGTGTCCTTTGGCTCCCAGGTGGTTGCTTGTGGTTTGGCTTGTGAAAGAAGAAAACTCTTGAAGAAATAAGGAACCAACTTCAGTCACTCTTGACCAAGGATTTAAGAGGAGCATGAGGTGGTCCAAAAAAGTAAATTCTTCCTTGATGAAACACGTGGTGGTTTCAAGGTCGCCACGGCTATTCAAGATGAATTAAATGGCCTTTTAAAGGTCTGTCCTTTTAAAATATTTTGGTTCTATAGAAATTGATGAAATGTAAAGAGATTAGAGAATAAAATTTAAAAAAAAAATACTTACATTTTTATGTTTTTTAAACGATGCTGTACATGAGCAGCGAAAATGCAAAACGAGCGCTTGTTCGATGGAATTGATACGGACCGGTTCCCGTTTTCCTGGAAAAGTTTTGAAATTGTGCGTAAACGCAATTACGGTAAATTGAATAGGCGCTTAAGAAGTGGCCTAAAGCGAAAAGGGTAGAAAATCCCATAATGTATCGGGAAGAAAATTATAACAAAAAGATGTGAGTGGAAGAATGATTAAGATAAAAAAAAAACTTTCTCAATCTGAACACTGACAACTTTCAATTAACTTAATTCTACTTTTAACTAATATTAGTAGAGCACGTAATGAAACCGTCACATTACCCCTTTCCATGTGAGGAAACGTAGAAAGGTAACTTAATATCTAAATTACAATTTATCAAAATGATACAATACATAACAAACTTTCATATAATTTTAATTTTCTATTTCAGATATGGAGTTATTAACAAAAGGTTTCATGTCCTTGACATGGTAATTACCTATAGAATAACCATTTAAGTCTTCTAATTCGTAGACAAGTTCACTTATCTTATTCCTAACACGACAGTGCACGAATCGAGCTACTAATTTTGCTGTAAAATTTTTAGAGGCATCATGTGCTTTCCACATGATTCCGTTTCCATACTTCATCACCTACATTGTATGTGACATGTCTTTTCTTAAGTCATAGTTTGATTTATTCCTTTCATAGGCTTTTCTTAAAGAAATTTCAACTTTTTTATATAAAGGAGAAAGATTGTTCAAATTGGACTACCAATTTGAATTTCTGTCTGAAATATCTAACGAATGAGGATAGGATCCATAAAAATCACAATTCTATCAAAGTTCAGGAATGCTGGACTAAAGCCTGTAACTTCGTGAACTGCTGTTCGCAAGGCATTAGCAATTTTCTGAATATTTTTGTCCCATTCACGATATTCTTTCGTAATATAGGAACGTATGGGAGTGCCCACAACACGGTTTACTCGTACAGTGGGGTTACACTGTGGATGGTATATGTATAGGATTGTAGCGTAGTTCAGGAATCTGATATTGTGAGATCAGTTCTTTAAACTCTTTGCTCGTAAATTGCACGCCATTGTCACATAAAATGACCTGTGGTACTCCAAACAACAAAAAAACCTGGTTTTCTAGAAATTTAGTGATAGCAGAAACAGTAGCTTTCCTCAAGGGATGTAACAAAGCGAATTTAGTAAACCAGTCACATATCACGAGAAGATATGAATTACCAGACTTAGACAAGGGAAATGGTCCCATAATATGTAATTATATAATTTGCCAAGGAAAGGAGACCTTTTTTCATGTCCCATTAAACCGGGTCTGGCCTGTTGAGAAGCTTTGGGTCGCCATGACATGACTTCATAATCTCTGGCCTCTGTTTAGTGGGAATGACAAACTTCCTTTTTTTACATTGGAATCACCAAAACGTTTTGGGACATGAGAGTGCCTTCTGTTTTCCAGAGGGGATACTTCTCAGGGGTAGAAGAAACTTTGTCCAACATGGACAGATATCATTTGTCTAGATGAGTAACAGTAAAAGCTGAGACTTCAAGCGGAGCTCTGGACAAAGCGTCAGGGACCATGTTCAAGGAACCTTTTCTATGCTTAACTTCGAAATCGAATTGGAAAAATTTCCTTTACAAGTGTTGCATAGGAGCACTTTTCTTCCGGTGGTGTAGCATTTGCGTGATCACGGACATTTTCGTCCTGCAAATGGTCGTGGTCCAAAGACAACTCCACGAGTGTTGGATGCTAAGATAAATATTTTAAATATTGTCGACGAAAAACCCAGCATTAGTGCTAGAAGATTGACATACAGGGCTGGAGTTTCCCAATCGACGAGAATTCTCCGTCAACAAGAACTGCATCCATAACACTCATGTATAGAGTGACGAAAACTTACACGCTACAACGAAATTCCATTATCAGCAGCAATTTTTGGCAAACGTTTGAGCTTGTATTGTTGCTAATTATTTGATCGATCCTTAAATTTAATAGCAGCATTTGAGTGCCATAAATTATTTAGAATTTTTAAATAATGCGACCAGAGCAGGGCAAATTACTTAAAAAAGTAATTCCAATAACAAGCAGTTACTTTGAAAAGTATTGGCAATTATCAATTATTTTTTCCTATTTATGTATAAAGTATTGGCTATTACCAGTTAAAACGAAAAATATTTGATGTTGCAGAGCAATTATTAATTGAATTACTTTAGACTAATTCAATTACTTTAGAGTATTTCAATTACTTTGACTAATTCTATTGCTTTAAATTAATTGAATTACTCTAAAGTAATTAAATTATTCTATAGTATTTACAGCATTTTTGTCAAAAATCGATGCCGTGGTAGCAAGTTTTACAATACCTAATTTTAAACTGCGATGGGCTAGTTCTTTAAAAGAAACATCGTTAATAGGTATAAACACTATTCCTAAATTAATTGCAAATATCGCCGAAAAAATTACAGATAAAGATCAAATCAGTGAACCAAAAGCAGCACCTACAGAAAAAGATGACTTTTTCGAATTTGACGATGCTGAAGCTATTCCCCATTCACATTGCCTTGTTTCCATCCGCAATAAATTAGAATTAGAAATTCTTCAATATTTACAAGACAGTAGAACAGACTTGTCGGCCTTAAATGATTTTCCAACAGTTAAAAAAACTCTTTAAGAAGTACAACACTCCAATTCCATCATCTGCTCCCGTGGAAAGGATGTTTTCATTTGCATCTATTATTAATTCTCCTCGGCGACATGCCTTGAGTGACATAAATTTTGAAAATTTAGTTTTATCCAAGGTGAACGCAGATTTTTTTGTTAAAAGTTAATAATAAGAAGTTTAAAATAGAGTTATTTATTAAATTGTTTTTAAAAAGAATTATTTATTTTTATATTTAAAAATTATTTATTTTTATATTTCAAAATTATTTTTATGTATACGTTTCAAAATTATATATTTTTAAATTTATTTTTAATTTTTATTCTTAAAAATTATTTATCAATAAATATGTACATATACGGAAAATGTTTCATTCAATAAAATAACAAAATAAAATCAAGTTTTCTTGCCAGATGAAAATTATGAAAATTAACTAAAACTGTGTAACTGGTAATATAGAAAGTCAATTTGTTGCCTTAGTAACATCAAACAAATATTTTAAAAATGTCACTTTTGTGATTTTACTAAAGAATGTAATCGCTTTCCTTGTATATTTTGCAAAAGGTATTCATATTTTTATCATTAATTATGGTTCTTGTTTTTTGGGATTTTAGAAATTCAAAAAAGGGGTAGTTTTCTAAATTTTTCAATAAACCAAATTTTTTTAAGATACAGAGGTCTGATGAGGCCCAATAAGGCCGAAATACATGTATAAACTCTTTCCTAACACTTTCTATATTACCAGTTACACAATTTTAAATTTTCAATAAAATAACATTTGAAAATACTTGCATAATTTTGTTCGAAGAAAGTCAAAAATTTTAATAAATATAATTTACCTCAAATATTAAAAAGATAATTGAAATGCTAAAAATAATGCAAATATACAAAAACAGTTCAAATACTTAAATCTAACCCAATTTAATTGAAGTACTTAAAAGTAATTTAATTACTTAAAAGTATTTCGATTGCATAAAAGTATTTCAATTGCTTAAACGTAATTCAATTAACAAAAAGAAATTCTTAATTATTACTTAAAAGTAATTCAATTATTCAAAAGTATTTCAATTGCTTAAACGTAATTCAATTAACAAAAAGAAATTCTTAATTATTACTTAAAAGTAATTCAATTATTCAAAAGTATTTCAAATAGTGAAAATTAATTTAAATAACATAAAATTATTTCAATTACCAAGCATTTCAATAAAGTAATTGTAATAACAATTATCAGGACCAAATATCAAAAGTATTTGAAATATTTTAATTCAATTAATGAAAACGCTTCAATTACTTTTTCAAGCATTATAATTCAATTAATGCCCAGCTCTGAATGCGACGCGATAGTGATATGATAGTGAGAGAGTGGTTAAACACTAATTACAATAATAGGTGGATTGGACACTATGGCCTAGTATTTGGCCTCCGTGGTCCCCAGATTTAAATCCCTGTGATTTTTTTGTGGGGGTGGATGAAGCTTGTCTAGTCTACCCCAATACATACTGTGCCGAAGTTGCATGAACGCATCGAACATGCTGCTGAAGTGATTCGAAATGCATCTGATGTTTTCGAACAAGTAAGGGAAAACTTGAGAAAACGGGCTATAGCTTGCATTGATAACAATTGTCTTCAGTTTGAGCATCTGCTTTGACAGGTAAAACCGGGATTTTTAAATTATTGATCACAATTATTTTTTATTTATTTTATAGTACGACAACCACAATTTAAAGCATAAAACACCCAGCATTGCGAGCGTAATACAAGGTGTTTCATGCTTGTTACGGGGGTATTGTCTTTTGTTGAAACTGATTTTAATCGGATCTGATTTAAGTGTCCCAGTGGAGTGACGTTCGCATCGAATTCCTGCTAATAAATTAACAAATGCCCGGATGAATTTAAACATTTGAAGCAGATCATTACAGCGGCGTTCCCTCTATTAAATAAGTTTCACGGTTAACTTTTATAATTTTATTGCTCTGGGTAATAAACACAATAAAACGTACGAAAACACAATATCATAAAACTTACGATTGCGACGAACTCCATATACATTGACGTGCTTTTTGGGGCCATTTTTAATTAATTATAAATTTTCCCAAAGAATTTTTTTAACATTTTTCTCATAATCAATGATTTAATCCCTTTCACAGGTTTTTTAGGCGGTTTATTCAAGAATCACCCTGTATGTAGCTAAATTTTGACAATGAATATCATGTGGATTTAGATTTTAAGGTTACTCCGAATTAGGCAATGTTGCGATATTTTCTTTCGATCACAAGGTGTATTCACGCCCAAATTTATATACTTAATTGTAAAACGTCTCCCTTCACTTTTAATTTTGTCTGGTTACTTTTTAAATCTGTTTCCTTAATCTATTTGATTTAAATTATCAGAATTTCACGTATTAAAGTCATTAAGTAATTCAATCTGCCTAATTTTACTATGACAGCCAACCTACTAAAATAATGACCCACTACGATGGTAGATGAAAAATGGATCATACTTACAAATGATACCAATATTGAGAAGCCTTTCCCCACTTCGTTGAACATCGTCACCATATTTTATTTATATTTTTTAATGAAATTAGTATTGATGATCATCATACAAGAAAATCAGGAAAAATAGTACCACACACCATTAACAATTGCGAGGAGTGTCGAAATGGAACGAAATCACGATGTATTAATGGATAACGACAAATTAGCTAATGAAAACCCCTGATTTAGCTGAATCCTCTAAGATTGAGTTTAGCTTACAGTTGTGCATTACCCTTACCCCAACCTGTCATATTTATTGCAAAGAAACTCCAAGCAAACTCAGTATATGGTCTAAGATTTAGTAGATCGGAGGATAAGAATTTCAATGCCGCTGAAACTACGCTATTCAAATTTTTACATGGAGATGAAATGATGAAGGTGTAAGCACGTGGGATCCCAAATTGCTCACTCCCGAAATTATGAGAAAAACTTGAAGACTCTGGCTGACGACATAGACCTTCCGAGAATTAGAACAAGTTGAAGAGACTTGGGTGTGGCACTGCAACCCACCGTCAAAACAATAATCCATGCTAATGGCCCACAAGGGATCTCTTCCGCCAAAAGAAGGTAAGAGGAAAATTGATGGCGACGGTGTTTTAGAATTCGGCATTATATTATATTACTAGTTGAATACATGAGAAATGGTTATAAAAATTACAGAAAGAACATAATCAGAAAGTTGAAAACTGTCACACGTCAGAAAGACCCCAGGCCTATGAAAATTGCAGTCTATAAAATTCGAGAAATAATCACAGTGCGACTTTATAGAGATGGAATATTCACAGTGAGAAACACTTGCGTGGACAGTGTGTTTCTTCGAATGATGAATACGTGAAAGTTAGTAGGGGTTTCTTTTTGAAGACTTACCAAGATTTTTATTTGGAAGGTGCGACCATTAGTGGATCATATGTTGAAAATAACCCACTTCCTTCATAGCTAAGTATATAACTTAAAAATTTCCTTCTTGTAGCGCCAGAAAGTTCTAATAATAAAATAAAACTCAATATATCCCATATAATATTTATTTTATTTAAAAACCTTTATTACAGAATACAATGTAACTAGTGACTACTTAAAACATATAATACACTTATTGCGCTAATAACAGGGGACCAACAAATGCGTACTATTTAAACGAGTGTACAGCAACTGAAAGATGGAGCTTGAAATTTAAATAGCGCGCCATTGCAGTCCAACAGGCAAACCCTGTGATGGGCCAGTCGGTGAGAACTGGGCCGATCGCCTGTCAAGCCACATGATGATGGCAAGGGATTGGTACCCAACAGCGACACTCTAACCTAAAGTATTAAATCGCTGTGACTGCAATCACCTGTTCAAAACAACACCACCATAATACTGATGCTCACATATTAGGGTCAGCATCACAGAGACTATTTACAATTATCGTGGCGTGTAGAACAGGGGGCCAAGCCAATCCAACAGCGTATGCTGTGACTCATAGTCGCCTGCCTCTACAATATATTCCCAGAGTTTTTATTGATTTTTTTCTTTTCCATAAAACTTCATACACTCGACGTGCGAAACAACAAAAAAAAACATTTTTCTCGGCGCCCTCTCAGAATAATTTAAAATTGCATTCAAAAAACAATCACACACCGAATGTATGAAGTTTTATCATATACCTTACACCATAGTAATGAATATTTTAACAATCGTACCTTATAATCAATCAGATTGGCAAAATAAAAATTCAGTTAATTTAGAGTCGTTAATGTTCTGGTTTAAAGTGATGCGTAAGAAAGCATTCGTTAGGCGTAATATTTTCTACCGCACGTAGTGAGCGAGTCCCCGCAATCAGAATTGCACGAGCTCTCCTCCTACTGACCTACCTTTCGTTGAAGCAGAGTAATCACGAATGAGAAAAAAAGAAAGTGAAATTTCAAGGAAGGAAGAACAGAGAAAGAGTGAAAGATATATGTGCAAACGTTCTGTCATCATCGCAGAGCAAAACCAAACAAAAAGTGCAAATTTCGAGAATGCACAGTTAGAATCGGAAAATCCGTTGTATACGAAACGGTACAAATTTTGATTGGCAATCAAAATACAATAAATAAAGATTTCTTACCTTTACAATTATTTTTAGAAACCAATTTAGGCTCCCCGAAATATAAAGAATTGTAGAAATACAAAAAATTATGTACTAAAATTTTAAAGCTATGAAACTAAGATAAAATATAGATTTTCCCAAAAAAATTAATTACTTATAAATTTACTTTCTACAATTCCAATATTCGGCGGTAAAATTAATTAAATAAAAACAATGAAAATATGTACAAACCTTTGTCCGTGGTCAAACAAAAATAAAACATAGTACATAGAAATTCGAAATAAATTAATGGAGACTAACCTTCGGCTTTCGTAGGTTAATATGTCAAAATTAAAATAGCGTGAATTTACATACCATTCGGTAGAATTTTATAGGAAAGGTATTAACCTGTCAAAAATAAAACATGTCAGTATTTGTGTATCATGCGAGTTCGTTGTATTGAGTTTCATTACGGAAAGTGTAGAGCTAAATTTCGTGGAAACTTTGCTCGACATTCTCCGCTTAATGAAAAGGAAAACCTCGCAAAGTCAAATTGCCAAAGATTCACCACATAAATCAAGTCCACCTGAAGTAAATTTCACTCATGCATGTAATTTATGTATTTGATCCAAAACATTTTTTCTCAAATTTATTTATCTGAAGTTAGTAGCACTAAACTGAAATTAATTTGTGTGACAGTGCAAGGTATGACATGCAATGCATTAAACTAATTTCTATATCAAAACAATCAGAATCACAACAAGCATATTACAACAAATGGACTTGATCAAATTCAAAACAGATACAATAATGGACAACGAAAAATTTTGATTACCAACCAATTTTTAGGTTTAAGTTGTGAAACAAATGCATCTGTGTGTCTCATTGAGTTTACAATGAAAAATCTGTTTAAAAAAAAAAAGGAGGGAGAAACATAACAAGCCACAGAAATTTACATTGGAAAAACGTATTAACTTTGTACAACACTTAGAAAGGTAACAAGAAGCAATTTGACATGGTGGTAAGTAACGAATAATTAAAAAAATTCATAAATTATCTTTTAGACTTGTGGATTGTAAACCAGATACATCGGAAATCATCTAAAACGGGGCTGCATCATGACAGGTCCCGTAGGAAATACTGGCGCTCCGTATATGACACCAGGGGGCATTCCAATCATACCTGTGACAAAAGGAAAAAAAAACAACGCATATAACAGACATTTGTTCTCCTAAACAAAATCGAACAAGACCGTTTAATTTTTTTTTTAATTAAACGGTCTTATTAAATTCTCGACTTAAAATTAAGCATCCGAACGTTGCCGTTGTTCCTCTCTTCGTTTTAAATCGATTCACAAACACGAAGGTCAAAAGGAGACGGTCGTATAATAAATATACTAACATAAAAAAACTTACCTGCACGGACATTTTCAAATATTCAAGTATTACAATTCAAGCCTAGCATGAAAACACACAGCTATTCTGAAAAATCTACTCAAAATCACACATTATACAGTGTCCTCTCTATCATCGTATACTTGGTACAAAATCGCTACTACTAAAAACGTGTTATTTTTTTTTCAAGGTTACGAAATTCCTTAACAAATTACACGCATACATACACACATAGCCTCTCTTAAAAATCTTTAGGTAATCATTATAGCTTCCATGCTCCCCTTCAAAGTATATCGTTTATTGAGAAACGCCCACAAAATTTCGGCGTTGATAGAAGTATTTATTTTAAGGCTCCCACAGACAGGCGCTGCTCCACGTTTAATTTATACAGCGGCGGCGGCAAGAAATAATTCGCACCAGTCTGTGGGAGCCTTAATGATAATGTTCGCTTAAAAGAAGGGGCAAAAAAGTATTTTACAAGTTAATTTCTTTTATCGGTAAATTAAAATTGAAGAGTATTTTGATGAGCTATGAGCATATGCAGTGGTGTTCTTTCACTAGTAAAACGGCAACGTTCGGACAAAGTTAAGTGAGTAATGTATGTACGCAGTAAGATGGATAATGCAATCAACCAATGACAGTAAAACCACTGGCAAACTAAGCAAGTGACAAAGAATATGCAGGCATGCCAACACATAGTGCGAAAGTACCTGGGCCGAAGCCGCATCGCCGCAAAGTGTCCGATCTTCAAACACAAGATAAATCAGTAAATGATGCCTATCCACTTTTCTCAAAGCTAATTATTAAATTCGTTGCAATTTTTTTTCTTACAAGTCATAGTACACAGGTAAAGTAATGACAAAACAAAGTCGTCCACTACTTACAACAACGCAAGCACATTTTACTTGAAAATAAATAAATAAATAAACCAAACTGGTGACAGCATACTTGCCACACCATACTCAGAAGTGGAAAGTCTATATTTTTTTTACGACTTGTTTTTCTCTCTGCTGGACAAAAATTAAATTACTATTTCGAATTGGCTAACAATGACAATGACAATCAAATGCATCGACAGATACAAAACGAAATTAGGACGAGTTTGAATACAATTTATTTTATGAAAATGAATATGTAATTCGAGTGTAATGTACAAAAGAAGCTCTGTTTCGAAATGCTGCATACAATGAAACAACATCTTGAAAAGAGCCATTTTGCTTTAAACTATCTTAATAACAATCATAATCAATCGACTACAAAAAAAGAAAACGTGTGTCCAAAAGTTGACAAAGAAATGATGCGTTAATATTTTCACCGCCTCCATCTCCGGGGCATCCCAGAATTACATGGTCGTATGTTCACCAAATAAAATTGACTGCTTTCACACTTCACCTACCTGGAGGCATACCTAACGGTGGTGGCCTCATTAAGTGGCCCCCGATGAGAGTAGGAGGCCCGGGCAACATTGCAGGTCGCATCTGCGTCACAAGAGACATGGATGAAACGGGTACTCCAGGAATGCCTGCCATGCTAATCGGAGGACCTGATCTTACTGGAAACCTTTGCATCAGGGCCGCCTGATTTAGTACTTCTTGTTGTCTAGCCGCCACTTGCTGGGCAGCTGAAACGGCAATAGCTGCCTGAAACAGAAAATCCAGTACCAAGAATCATTAGACCGATAATCAAATCTAATTGTAAGTCAAAATTTTGATATCTTTTTTTCAAATTATCTCTCTGTTTATTTATTTGATATTTAGAAAAAGTAATATCCATGTTATAAAAAAATGGCAACCCTGTACGGGTGGGCCAAATTCGACACTTTTAATAGGAAACTCCTATTTTTAGACGAGTTAGACAAAAACTGACCTCGGTCCCTGGAGCTCGATTTTTAAGACAAAATTAATGGTGAAGACCGCGTTTCGATATCTTGTACCGTTTGGGAGCTACAGGGCGTTTTTCAAAATTCTACGATTTTTAAAAACTTTCATAACTTTTTTGTTTATGAAAATTTTTGATTTGTGTAAAGACTTCTTCAAGGCACTTTTTCATGCAGAATTCATTGCTCCAAGTTATCTTTTTCCAAAGTGCTCAATATTTGAGATATTAGCTAGAACTTTGATTTGTTATATGGAACACCCTATATATTTTTACATTTCTGAAAAGAGCATAAAATTCTATTTACAAAAATATAAAACACTTGATATTTTATTCAAAAGATTTTTGAGTTGTAGAGCTTTCATGTTTTAATTAAAATCGCAGCATTCAAGTAGGCTGTGGATAATGATAGCTAAATATTTTTTGAAGATTCAATGAGCCATAAAAAATATTACTTTATTTTTAATAAATATAACGAAGTTATAACGAATAAATAAAATAAATAAAATGTAATCGAAATTGCGCAAAAATTACATAAAGTATCAAATTGTCGGCCATTTTGTACTAAACATAAACAATTCCGTTTTGTTATGGTTTGAGCTGGCATCAGCCATTCAAAGACTGGTAGTGATGCATTTTTCTTATTCAATAAGGTCAGAATTTTTGTTTCTTTCAAATTCGTATTGCAGAAGTTCTTGCTAAGATGTTTGCTCCAACTGGCGTCGGTCATTTTCAATTTCTCCCAAATTATGATCACCTCTAATTCTTTATTTCCGTTTTGAGATTCATAATTTTTAGTTTTTATCAGTTTAAATGACTAAAAATTTATTAAATTGTTTTTAAATCTCAAGAATATATCTCCGAAGGATTGTCATCTTTCAGGATACTACTCATGGTAAAGATTAATCGCTGCTTCTGAATTTTGGCCAATTTCTATAAAACACTTTAACACTTAATATTAGTAAAGAAGACAGTGGTTTAGAAATAACAAATCAAGAAAGTAAATATTAATCAAAAAAGTTTATATCCTTAAATATAAATAATAATATATTGTATCCGTAGATACGTATTTCGGCAGCTACGCTGTCATCTTCAGTACACACATACACTTACAAGTTAAAGGCACTTCATGAAGTCTTGAGTTGGTATAAATATTGTAACATGTCATATTTCTCGTAGTTTTCGTACATGTTTAATTATCTCCCTAAGTCTACTTTATAGAGATAGTAAAATTCAAGAGAAATGCAAATACCGTAAGAGATTGTGTCAAATTTTGACAGCGGCCTACCAGGGAATTACAAAAACCTAAATCGCTTAGTTATCATCATCCATAGCCTACTTTGATGCTGTAAAAACAATTAAATTTTTGATTAAAACTTTGAAACTCTATATTTCACAAACTGTTTGAATAAAATATCAAGTGTTTTATATTTATATGAATGAAATTTTATACTCCTTTCAAAAACGTAAAAATATATAGGGTGTTCCATATAAAAAATCAAAGTTCTAGCTAATATCTCAAATATTGAGAACTTTGGAAAAAAATAACTTGGAGCAATGAATTCTGCATGAAAAAGTGCCTTGAAGAAGTTTTTACAGAACTCAAAAACTTTCATAAACAAAAAAGTTATGAAGGTTTTTAGAAATCGTAGAATTTTGAGAAACGCCCTGTAGCTCCTAAGCGGTACAAGATATTGAAATGCGGTTTTCACCATTAACTTTGTCTTAAAAATCGAGCTCCAGGGACCGAGGTCAGTTTTTGTCTAACTCTTCTAGAAATAGGTGTTTCCTATTAAAAGTGTCGAATTTGGCCCACCCTGTACATTACAAAGTCTAGCCGAAAAATTTTCTTAATTTAGATACTTGGCCAAATTTCCAGTGTGTAAATATTTCATGACCTAAATAATTTTGGCAAATTCTTCTCAGGTTTATTTATTATTAAAATTTAAAATTTTGTTTGTTAAAATTCAAATATTGATCTCAAAATTTGAAAACAATTTCTTGCTTAAATGTAATTAGATATTTTGTAACGATAAACAGAGCTAGACACAATTACTGGACACACAGATAATTCTTACCTCCTCAGCAGAATTACTAACAGGTGTACTCGTATCCTCTGAGCTTTTTGAAGGTATACATTTTGCATATTTTGATTGTCGAACTCTAATTTCTTCTAAAGAAATATCTTCCGAAGGGTGAATTATTTTACTAGCAGCTCCCGTAGTAGCAATCGTCGGCACTTTCGAACCGTCACTGCTACTACCACTACTACTACTGGGATTATTCGTCGTAGGTGGGGCACTAATCGTTGCTGTAATACCAAAAAAAGAAAAAAACAAATATCACACTTTAACACAAAAAGAAAAGAGAGAGGAAAGCACCTGATGAGATTGGTTTAAAGTCAGCTCCAACAACGGTGGCTCCGGGAGATGATGTCGGAACTGCACTTGGGAATAATGGTTTGGCTGGACCACCCTGAGCTTGCATCATCGCCATATGTGGAGGCATCATGTGCATTCTTGTAAAATTAAATAATTTATAAAGGGACATGGTAGAAAAATTACTGAAACACAAACTCTAAAAATGTTAATGTTTACATTTAATTAATAAGACCGCAAAACAAAAAGATGTATCACCTTAGGTCAGGAGATGCCCAAACTTTTTAGTGCACTTGCGCCAAATAAAAGTATATACTGAATGTGTCAAACTTTTTTAATGTTTCAAATGTACAGTTACCGATAGAAATTTATGCACACAGACTTGTTTAAGTGTTCATCTCTACACACATAAAAATCTGGAGTTAAATCTAACACTATTTCAACTCCTTTTCGGTGTTCTCTCGCGTCCATCCGTTTCTGGTGTTAAAACAAACGGAGTTACGACGTTTAACTAAAAGGTGTTAATGTTGTCTTCAAAAATGGCATTTTAATCCTTGAGGTGGTTATTTCTATCTTTCAAGGAGTTAATATTATCCAAGCAAAGAGAGTGACTTAATTTCTGAGGTTTTACTTTGTATTCCTAAACGAATTAGTATTATCCAGAAAGTGTGAAACATTTCTATCCTTAAAGGAATTAGTATTATCCCGAAAATTAAAAAAATATTTACTGTTAAGGTAGTCACTTGTATCTTAACTTATATTTTAACTATGTACTCCAAAGAGAGGAATGTATTTTTTTTAATATTGCATCTTTTATCCCCTTATCTGGAGGAAGTGGAATAAAGATGTTCATAAAACCTTCCCTGGTAAATAAAGCTTGTATAATCTATGGTATCATTTGTTATTGTATCAATGTTTTTTACCCACTTTTTGTTGCTATTATAATTAATGCGGAAATTAAAAACCGGTTACATTCTAAAGCAAGCATTCACCACAGTTGGCAGATGTATACTAGTCATAACTTGTAATAAAGAATGTCAATCAGTCCCTTCCTTCATACATTAGAATATACCAATAGACAAAATGTAAATAAAGGTGATACTCCTTTAGGGTAAAATTTTTACTTTTTTGGATTAAATGCGATGATGACCTTTGACCAATTCTTGTAATACTATAGTCTCCTACTTATTGAAATATATATAATATGTTTACTGTATGTATAAACAGGAGGTTGAACTTAACCTTATTGGAGTAAAATTATTTTACCAACAACAATAACACTAAATTTGTTAAGCATTACAACAATTTATCCCAAAAATTTTTATGTGTGTACAAGAAAATCAATACTAAAAAACAAGCAATTTCGATTTGAATTTGATGTCTTTTCAGAATTAATTTTCAATAATAATTTGAAAACATTAAATTAATTCTACACTTACATTCAGTAATAAAATCCAAATAAAAATATTTAGCTCAATATAAGGTGCAAATAAATAAATAAATTTTTAATCATCAAATTTCAATCATCCCCTAAAAAAAATTATTCTGATTTTCCACAAAATTTACAATTTTTTACTGTACATCAGAACAAAAATAGAGGTATTAAATATCTTACCCTGGGTGCATAAAAGGAGGTCCCATTGGCCCCATCGGCATCATCGGACCCATTGGTATTCCAGGTGGCATTCCAGGAATATGTGTATGTGGTGGTAACATGCCCGGAACCATACCGGGAACAGGGGCACCAGGAGCTGTTCCTAAAAGCCCTTCGGGTTTCACCCTTTTGGGCAAAGGTTCATCATCGTCATCATCATCTGACCCACCTCGATTTCCTACTTTTTGCCTTTCATGTTCCTTCAAATCTGCTGATGGTATACCTAAAATGATTTTTATAAAATATTACGCAGCTCCACAATTAAAAACCAACTTATTTACAGTCTTTAAATAGCGTTAACATAAACAAACAATCCAGTTAAAGTAAAACAGACTCGAGAATTAAAAATACCACCAAAGCACACGCATGTTCCAAGGTGATATAAAAAAAAATGTACTGACCTTCCATTCCGTATATTTCGATTTCGATGTTAGATCTGTTTGGGAGTGAATTAGGAACCTTGTCGATGGCTTCTTTGTGTACCTGCATGCAATGTATGGAGAGGCCTGGCCCCGTGTACAACTTCTTATGACAGATGTGACATTTGAAATGTTTTGCCTTTTGATGTTGTATCAGTATCTTCTCGTCCTCAAATTCCCTGTTACAGTACCTAAATCTGGTTAAGGAAAACTAGAGCTAAAAATAAACTGTTTAAATATAGCACACGGTGCAGTTATTGCGGCGACGGAGGTGGAGATGGTGGCGACTTAATAATAAGGATACCAGCACCACGGCTTCGACATCTTCTTCTTTTTACGCCCCATTTCTATAAAAACGAAGTATTAACTAGATCACAGATAGGTCTGTTTGTTAGAAAATAATTGATTCTTGGACGACTTGTATCACAATGGAACAAAGATTTGTCATTTACGATGCACTGTCATGGCGATTATCGACATAGAGCGGGCAGCTGAGCAGTCGATAATGTAGGGCTCGACAGAGTGCGAAACTTGTTATTTTGGCGGCAAATTCAAATATTTCTCAGTTTCTATGTAAAACACGTGATTCAACTTCATTCTAAAAAATATAAATATTTGTTCTTTTTTATGCTTATCTACATTTGACGTTTAAAACAAATTTAGTCATCGTTTTCGTTTTTTCGTTTAACATCATTTTGTTGTATTCTCTTTTTTTTTGCTTTTGGAACAATAATTTTTTTTTTTATTTTCTTCCAAGATCTAGCGTTTTTAGTAAGAAAATGCTACATATAAAAAATGCGATTTATCAGTCCTGTAACAATCATCACCTGAAAATTTTACTATCGCTCATGTAATCTTATCTAAATATAATAATTCTAGGTATTAATAAACCTGTAATATTTTGATACAATTTACGGCGTACATCGACGTTATTACTCAACGAAAAATGTTTACGTGACAAACATCAACACTAGGTGAGCACAATTATTTTTTTAATATCTAAGGTCCATAGTCAAAATCTCAATAAATAAAAATAAAATGGTACCTACACGTAAGAATTTTTTAAAGCCCAGCTCAACGGTCTTAAGCTTAAAGAAAACAAATGCTTGTTGCTTTTAGATTAAGATGGAAAATTCTGAAAATTTCGGAAGAGCCAGCGTAAGAAATTTGGTGAGGAGATTCGAGAACCAATCGGACGGTCCTCCTCGTACGAACCTTATCAAATTCAAATCCAAGTCTAGCTCCAGCTTAGCAAGACCAAGGGCTCCTCTCCTTTCGTTCACGGACGAAATACCAATCGCAGAAAATAATAACATTCGGGAGAACGCTTCCTTCAAGGAAAGGCGGTCGCTTTTTGAAAAGCCGGGTGCTACATTTGCTCTGCGCAGGACCACCAGCACAAATTTGGAATGCTTGAAGCTTCAAGAGATTAACGAGATCAGCAAGAAGGCCGATGAAATAGTCTTCAAGATCAAAAAATCCCAAAAAGTCGGGTCGAGCGTTTACATCTCTTACCTGAATGAAATCGTCGAGCTTCTGATTCAAATCGGGGAGATCGACACTTTAGGCAACGCTTCGGTTCAACAAGAGAAACTGGCGACCCTGCAAGTTCTACAGAAGTGCTACTTTCAGCTGAAAGATAAAATACAAGTCATTTTGGACGACGGCTCAAACGAACTGGAAGAAGTTGAATTGCTTCAAATTAAAGACTTGATCAAAAAATGGGAACAAGTCACCGAAAAGAGACCTTCGGAAACTTCCCAACCTAGAGATAGACCTCCTCCACCACCAACCACTCCAAAACCGGTACATGTTATTGCCGACATTCATTACGAAGAACATCTAGTCATACCGCCAAATGTGATCCGTCCGGTGGCAGAAATTAAGCCAGTCAGAGCCGAATCGAGAGCAGATGACCCAAATTATAAAGTACCGAAAGTCAGAGACTTGATGAGTGTATTCCAGTCATCCAACTCAGAAGAAAGAAGTTCGTCATCGAAAGAATCTTCACCCTCACCTACGCGAGAGATTAAAAATCAACCACCATTGTCGCCCTATAAATATGTTGCGTATGCCGAGTTAAAACGAAACGAATCAGTGAAAGAAGACAGCTTAAAAGCACAACCTGCTCTGCAAGTAAGTAGTTATGTTGGACTATTAAATTCGTTCAGCCCCAAGATTGAAGACGACGAGAAACCTCCTGCATACGAGGAAGCAATACGTGATCCGAAAATTGAAGAAAGCCTCCAGATTAAAATTCAAGAAATTCAAGATGACATCGAAGCGGAAATATCCAGTAAAGCTAGAAGTGGTTCACCAGTACAAATTGAAGAATACGAAGAGAAGAAAAAAGAAGAAACTATTTCGATTATTATTACCACACCTGAAGAACAGCAGGACAAAAACGTTTTGATCAACGAGACTGAGACAGACGAAGAAGATTCAGAAACTTTAATCGTTCCCAATGAATTAATAATATCGTACCAGAAAGCATTAGAGAACGAATTACTTTCAACAATTTCCGATCACAAAACCGAATCAACTCCAAATTTTGAAAATGGATCTAGAGATGAGATTGAACCAATTCCAAATGAACGCAGAATTAAATACGAAGAGCTTTCTTCTCTAGATCCTAAATCATTGGAGGTAGTGAACGAAGTCAGAGTTACAAATTCAATAAACGTAACTCACGATCAATTACTCGAAGAGAATGAATTAAAGAGTATTAAAAATGTACCAAAATCGGAAGACCCTTCAATTGAAGAATCTCGTCTCGTCCAACCGGAAGAAATAGATGAACTTCAAGGTAGCAACGAAATCGAAACGAATGTCGCAAACATAAGAGATGCAAAAATCGAGTCTTATGAACTGATTCAAGCAGAAAGGGCTTTCTATACCGCTGAAGAAGTTGTCAGTAAAGACGTAAAATTGGGTCAATTAGAAGTGCACGTTCCTATAAGTTACTTACTCGTTGCTAATGACGATCCAAAAGAAGATGTCCCCGAAGATTCAATTTGGACTGCAGAAGAGCCGGAAAAACAAAATTCGATGAACCAATCTTTAATTAATTTGCTACAGCAAGAAGAAGAATCACTTAAAGTATATAACGAATCGCCCGAAAACAAAGTTCTAATAGCAGAAAACAACTCGAATTTAGATGAATACAACCCCTTCAAAAATACAAACTCAACAATTGAGACTGACGACCACCTGTTGGCAGAGAATAGTTTCAAAAATGAAGAAAAATCGAGCGAAATCGAAGGTGCTCAGTCAGATGAGCTTGTTTATGCCAGAAACGTTGTAACGCCGAAAAAAGACGATGAAGAAATGGAAGAAAAGGAAGAATTAATTACAACAAGCGAAGGACACAGAAGTAACACGTCTGGGACTAACCTCCTCAATCACTTAGAAAAAGAAGATAATTATGAAGTAATCAAGAATGAAGAGGATTTTTCCGTTCCAAACAAGAGAACAATTGAGGTAGATGAAGAAACCAGGGACGAGAACAACGAAACTCAAACAATTTCAAAAGATGACACCCAAAAAACTACTTACAGTTATTTAGAATTTGAAGCAATAAGGGACCCTCAACACGAGAATGAACCCCAAACGGATACTCCCATAGCTGAATCACGAGATGCAAAAATTGAGACTTATGAATTCATACAAGCAGAGAGAGCTTTCTATTCTACCATCGATAAAGACGCTGTAAAAATAGATCAGTTAGAAGTGCATGTTCCCATAAGTTACCTACTCGTTGCTATTGATGAACCTAGGGAAGACATCCCCGAAGATTCCACTTGGACAGCAGATAAACCAGAAAATATCATGAGTCAAGAATCATTTATAGTGAATGATGAACTATCTCAAACTAAAAGTCAGCAAGCCAAATTTAACCCTGATAACTCGTATTTGGATGAAGACAATTCACTAATCGAAACTCACGATGATAATAATTTAATTGGTATCAAAAATGAAGATAAAAATAACCAAAACGAAATGCAGGAGAAAGGCAACGAAGAAAATAATGAGGAAGAAGAGCGAGTGGCAAACGAATGGCGTAGAAATAATGGGTCTCGAAGCAAGCAAGATAATTTTGAAATAGACGATGTGAATAATGATAAAAAAGACAAGGCCAATGAAGAAGATACCGAGGCAACTCCTAAAGATGATGACCAAGAATCTACTGATCCCCAAAACAATAATGAAATCGAAACAAGAACACATACAGTTACCACAAATATTACCGTAGTTTCTTCCAGAAAAGGAGTCACCGATTCTATAATCAATTCCTACGATCAATTACTTGAAGAAAACGGTTTAAATCCCTTAGAAAATTCGAACGTTAAGGAAACTGTGGTACGGACTGTGGTCACTGAAAGAGTTGTTTTGAGAAAGCAGGAATCAGTCAAAAGCCTAACCGAAGAACAAAATAACGCTACTGGATTGGATAATTCGGTCCTGGATGAATACAATAATCTGAAAGTCACCAACTCGATAATAGCGGCTTACGATCAACTATTAGAGGAAAACAACTTAAAAAGTGGTAACCAAGAATCCATAAAACCACCAATAAATGAAGAAACGGAAGCGAAAGGCCCAGAAAGAAATGAAGATCTGAAATCTGAAGAACCCGATTTATTAAAGGAGAGCAACGAAATTGAAAATGATGTTTCCAGGGCAAGCGAAAACATTGCCGACAGAAAAGAAAATGCTGAGGAAGTTTTGATAGGACTTCAAAGACCAGTCGAAGAAGAAAGTAAAGTACCAGAAAAGTCTCCTATCAAGAAGGAAATTGAAACAACTTCAACGGAAGACCTCCAAGAAAATGTTGAACCTTCAAGAACCAAAAGAGGAGTAACTGACTCGATAATCGCGTCATACGACTTACTCCTCGATGAAAACGGTTTAAACCAGGATAATGTGGTGATCAAAAATATTCAAAAGGAGACGGTCGTAATGAGGAGGCACCAGAGAAATCCAGAGCTAATTGGAATTGAGTCTTTCGATCCTCTTCATTCGAATCAGGAGCAATACCCAAGTTTGTACAATAGTGTGAACGTCACAAATTCGATAATCGCAGCTTACGATCAGCTCCTGGAAGAAAATGACTTGAAAAGCATCAGAAATGAAGAAGCTTTAAAAATTGTAAAGCAATCGAAAGAGTTTGCAGAAGATGAGGGCCCAACACAGAAGCTTATTAATACAGAAACGCAATTGGCCGAGGAAAGTGATGAAGATACCGTTAGGATCAAAAATAAAACACAGGAGGAAAAACCTTTGTTACAATCGACATCTAAATAAGGCAAAAATTATTATTATTAATACTATTTAAGTGACGTAACTCACAGTACGAAAACATTTGCATGTATTTCTCCTATTTTATGATTAAGGGTAAATATATTTGCAGTGGTGGGATTAACCTGCTTTAATTTATCAAAATTCACGAAACTATGTTTTTCCTTTCCTTTTTTTGATTTCTATCTACATAATCCACGGAGAATTCCAAAAACAATATAAGTACCTGGCAAGAAGCCACGCCTAATCCAATAGAGAAAAACATTCACGTGTTGTCATTTTATCGGAATGAGATTATTGCGAATGAAATTTTTAAATCCGTTTGATACGAAACAAGTAATCACTGACGATAATTCTTTTAGCCGCACATTTACGAGAAAAATAAATTAGAGTTAGATATCAATAAACGCAGCGAGATAAACTAAAAATAATGAAACGTTATTTCAGTTTTAATTTATAAAGCCCTCAAAAATTAGGACAATTTGAAAAACAAAAACAGGATTGTATCGGAATAAGTACACGAGGAATCTAGAATTTTGCGATTATTCTGAATGTCATTTGCAAATGTTTACAGGGTCTTAACTAGAGCGTGGCGAACACTCACCAAAAGCGCGAGTGAAAGAGATGCGCTTAATAAATTGAGTTAGGCTGGGTTGAAGTAAAAATTAAAAAAAAAACGCATATAAATTAAACGATAAAATGTATACTACAGAATCGAAAATTAATGATGGCTGGGTTTGGAGATTGAAACTCAACCCAAACCGTCCTCCAATATTGCAATCAACGGTAAATTGAATTGAGAGCAATTTCGCGATCTTACACGTACGAACACAATTGGATGTCATGTTAACGATGCAGGAAAATCCACGTTCAACCCTTATGGGAGTCGTTTGATATCTTAATACATCCAAAAAAAAATGCAATTTCCCCAAAAGGTTAACGTGTGGGCTGGGATAGTGGGTAATCGAATTATTGGACCGTACTTTTTTGTTGGAACACGGGGTGTTGAACAGTATCTGGACTTCCTCCAATTTGAATTAATTTGAGCTTAGCAGTACTGTTTCCAGAAGATCCTGATCCACCCGATTCCAGAATTTGGTTACAGCAAGATGGTGCGCCTTCTCGTTATACACATCCAGTACGGGAATATCTGGACACATGAACTAAAAGAGGAACTAATATAGAAAAGGATAATTATATTGTACTAGCAAATATAGATAGATAGAGTAAAGAAGATTAAAGCAAAATATAAAAGGAAAAACAGGCAAGCGTTCAAAATTATAAAATTGGATATCAGAAGCGTTAAAAAAAAGCATAAAAATTTTATATTAAAAAAACATATCTTTTTATGTTTTTGCCTAGGTGCTAGGTATCGAGTATTTTGGAAATTAGAAAAAATTGGTTTATTGAAAAATTTAGAAAAACTTACCCCTTTTTGAATTTCTAAAATCCCAAAAAACAAGAACAGGAATAAATGATAAAAATATGAAAATCTTTTGTGATTTTACTAGAGAATGCAATCGCTTCCTTGTATAATTTGCAAAAGATTTTCATATTTTTATCATTTATTTTTGTTCTTGTTTTTTGGGATTTTAGAATTTCAAAAAAGGAGTAAGTTTTTCTAAATTTTTCAATAAACCAAATTTTTTTAAGGTGAGGCCCAATAAGGCCGAAATACATGTCTTTCCTAACACTTTCTATATTGCCAGTTACACAATTTTAATTAATTTTCTTCTTTATATCATTAATTACACCCTTAAAACTTCAGCAGTTTCTTAAAATTATGATTCTCAATATTTGTTTCTTCTACTAACACTGAATATTTCTATTATATTTTTAAATATGGTATTTATGTTCATCTAACCGTTTTTTTTTTTTAATTTTGACTTCTTTCGCCTATACAAGCTGTATCATAACGTCCGACAAATATTCACACCATTGCGATTCTCTGTTAAAAACTGCATCGACAAATGTGATGTCATTTTCTCCAAAAACGTGCAGATTCTAAAATATATACAGGGTGATTGAAATCCGAGGGCCAGCATGGGGATCTCGCTTATTATAAGAGATAGAGAATCGGTTAAATGGAAGCAAAGTTGCCAAATTTCGTGCTCATTAATAATACGTTAAGAAATTTGAAATATCTTGAACGGTTTCCTCACAATCGAAAAAAAAACAGTTTTTTCAAAATTTCTCAATGAAATCGCGCCCATAAGAAGAAATGAAGTTGGTTCTGGAAAACCAAAAACGAATCGCTCCGGAAATAAAGTTACGCTCCGCATTCAATCAAGCAGAAAAAGTTGCTTCAGGAATGTTTTCACAGATTTTGAAAAAATCATAAATAAAGAAGTTATGTTCGATTTTCGAAAATCGCAATTTTTAGTCTTTTTCCGATTGTAAAGAAACCGTTTAAGATATTTCAAATTTCTCAACGTATTATTAATGAGCATGAAATTTGGCAACTTTGCTTCCATTTAACCGATTCTCTATGTCTTATAATAAGCGAGATCCCTATGCTGGCCCTCGAATTTCAATCACCCTGTATAGCGAGCCATTTTTTTTTAAATATGGCAACGCAGTGTAAAGAGCAGAACATTTAATTTAATTAATTCCACTATTCGGGAACATGTTTGCAGCATCGTTTCTTAACAATCTGATTTTCAGTAAGAAGCGGGAGAATTCTGCGAAAATACACCTCAAATTTGACACTGATGGCATTCACAGATATCACGAATTTTTAAGTTATCTTGAATATATCTACAGTTGCAACATACTCCCAGAGTATAAGATGCGAAGAATTTGCTTTAGTAAAATATAAATTAGAAGTAAATCGAGGGACAAAAAGCCGAAAACATTGTTTAGTTAACATGTTTTATGTATTTCTTGGCGATATTAGATAGATTTATCGCACCTTACTAAATCAAATATCAATATTCAACTCTAAATAACTTCACTGCCAGAGATTAAAGAGCAAAGTGATATTATAATTTTCTGCATAGCTTTCAATATTGAATCGCGTGGCGTGAATATTTGTCGGACAGCCTGTATAAGCTGAATTACAATTCTTCTTAAATTAACATGAAAATTAGATTATACTTTAGGGTAATTTAGTAATTTTTTTATTTTTTCTATGTGCACTCTATTCAATTTTCTAAAAATTTTGAAAATAAAAAAAAACGAAGGGTTGGTTAACAGAATTGTTTACCTGTCAAACAATAACGAAACGTTGAATTTTGTGTCTATTTTAAATTGTTCGTCGTCGAGTTGTAAAAAAAATTGTTAATATTTTATATTAAAAAAATCATAGTGCGAATGATGCGATGCTTCCCTATTAACCCACTCACCAAATAACATTTGTACAAACATTTTTCCCATGTAGTGTGTTGCTCTCATTTTTTCGCATGTTCACGTATGTTCCTTACTTGATCCGTACCCTAAAGAGACAAGTAAACAAACATAACTTAAAAAAATGTTTTATTGATTTGATTTTACAATGGTTTTCACATTGGAAAAAAAATCTTTTTTGGTTGAATCCAACGTTCGAAACGCCCAAAAAATCAATGGCGAATGGACCTATTCTATTTCTGATTGTATTGCAGATTTTCAGGAAAAAATTCTAGAAACTTATTTCTATACCACATATTGTTAATCAACTTCAGTACTCTGTAGGACTATTCAGAGAAATTAGCAGTGTGGCTAGAAAACAGGTATCAGGTAGGCCTAAAGTAAGAACTGATGATGTTGTTGAAAATGTGACACAAATTATGACTGATACCATAGACAAACTCCTCACACTTTCATCCGTCACCTGTCATAACAAGTTGATCTTTCTGTATGGACCTGCAGAACTATTCTAAGAAAGGACTTGCAAATGTCCCCTAATCGTTTGACTGTCGTGCATGAATTGCTACCGGTGGGTTTTGAACCAAGGCGAAGATAATGTCATTTTTTTTTAAATAATATTGACAATGACGATTTGTTGGACAAAACTTTCTATTCCGATGAGGCCTGGTTCCATTTAACAAGATACATTAATTTGCAAAATATGAGGATCTAGAATACAGAAAATCCTCATATTTTCATTGAAGTCCCACTCCATCCAAAAAAAATTGGTGTTTGGATAGGTTTAAATCGGAGAAGATTGATAGGTCCAATATTTTTTAATGGCACACTAAGAGCATTTAGATATCTGGAAAAGATTTCGTATCCATTTATTAATCAACTGCATGATGACGAGTTGCAATTTGGATATTTCCAGCAGGATGGTGCAACGGCCCATACTGCTGGAGATACTTTAAATTTCCTTCAAGAGTTTTTTGGAGATCGGACAATTAGCAGAAATATGGCAAATATATAGCCTCCACGATCTTGCGATTTAACTCCTTTGGATTTCTTTGTCTGGCCCTACTTGAAAAATTCCATTTTTAAAACTCCCATTAATGAATTACAGGAACTTACCCAAACAATCGTCGAAAAGTGTGATGAAATGAACAATTTTCCCCACATTTTACAAAATGTTATTAATTGATGACGCAGAAAAATTAGAAAATGCCTCGAAGAAGACGGAGGCCATTTTCAACAACAGTTGTCAATTCACGTTCAACGTTATTTTGTTTGGTTTCAAATACGTAATAAATCGTAATTATTGGTTATGATTTTCTGTTGACGTTATGTCAAGGTTAAATGTCAATTTGGCATTTACTGATCAAAACTATAAAAATAAGTAAACCGTTTGCTCCTTGGCCGACAGACACCATGAAAGCTATAATTAAACTTTGAAATAATGCTTATTCCAAATTTAAACGATCTAGGTCTTCCAATGAATGGTTTCACTATAAGCAATTACGTAACTGTATCACAGGCGCCATACGTCGTGAAAAGAAAGCTTACATTCAATACCAATTTCGCAATAATAATTCTCATTCTATGTGGAAAACTCTTGGAAAACTTAATATTTGACGTAATACTCGTCACGCAGCTGATATTAATTTTAACACTGCAAATGAGTTAAACAAGCATTTTTCAGAGTCGACTACTGATATTCCAATTGATATTCATTCTGAAATACTAAGTAAATACAAAGTACTACCTGATTCGCGAGATGAAACGTTTACACTTAAGTTTGTAACGTCTGAGACGGTGGAAAAAATTTTTCGATCTTTAAAATCTAAATCAATTGGACACGACAAAATATCGGTTATGACGATTGACTTGCTTTTGCCTTTTATAACTGACCACCTCACTTACATATTCAATTTTGCTATAGCTACATCTATATTTCCATCATGCTGGAAAATTTACCTAAAGTATGCCTACTAACGCGTCTCAACTAAGACCCATTAGCATTTTACCACTGTTATCAAAAATTTTAGAAAAAAATTATAGCTTCGCAAAGTCACGACTTTTTAAATCAACATGATATAATCCCCCTTTGCCAATCGGGTTTCAGAAAGGGTTATGGTATACCCAATTATACAAATCATTTTATTTTAGTGAAACAGCTGATGAAATTGAAAACATTAATGCTGATATTCGTCAATTAATTAAAGTCTGTCAGGTTCATGGTTTGCATTTAAATTCTAAAAAATCATTCGTCATGCTATTTGATCGAGATAAAATAAAACAGCTGACGTTGGATTACATAAAAGTTACAATCAATGGTGATGTTTTGCAATTGATATTAGAAAGTAAAAACTTAGGTCTAGTAATTGACACGAATTTAAGATTTGGAAAGCACGTCAGCTCACTTTTGCAAGGATCCTACTGTATTTTAAAAAAATTGTTTATGAATAAGGACGTTTTAGACACGAAATTAAGGTTGCTGTTGACTGATGCATTAATATTGTCTAAAATCAGTTATTGCGACATGGTTTATGGACCAGCATTAACTTCTTGTGATGCAAACCGATTACAAGTTGTTCAAAATAATTGCTCCGATTTGCATACGGTTTAAGGCGATGGGATCATGCGTCACATAGGCTGGAAGAGGCTGGCTGGTTGACTTTGAAAAAGCGTTGGCGTTTACATTTATTAAATTTAACTCACAAATTATTGGTAACCAAGTCTCCACCCTATTTACATAAAAAAATGTTACGTTCTAAAGATATCAGTACTGTCGATACGCGCAATAAGTACATGCTCCTGAAATTAAAAATTTAACTCCTGAAATTAAAAATTTCACTCCTGAAATTAAAAAAGCTATCAAGCGATAGTGAAACGTTGAACATTTGAACATTTCAGTGTCCGTTTGAGATAATTCGTTAAGAAATATGATGAAAAGGTGTTAAAAAATGTTAATTTGGCGTTTACTGATCAAGTAAGGAATATACGCGAAAAAATGAGACTAACACACTAAATGGGAAAATTTTTCGTACACGTTATAATGCCATTGTTACGATGAGTACGACTTGTGACTTGTGAACGCTTTCTTAAGGGAGAAAGTTCAAATTAATGCGAACGTGATTGTTTGCTGAATTTCATGATTTTTTTAAACATGGATTCCAACATTGAATGCAAGGTTGAAATCTGGAGGTTAAAGACAAAACTAGAATAAATAATAATTCAGTGACACTATCACAGGAATTAAACAAAAGATCTCACGATATTACCAATAATAAAAAATACCTACATATAAAAATGATTTTTGGTTAAGGTTGGAGCCATCCAAAATTTAAACTAACTTGAATTGTAAATTATTTCTTTAATCAAGAAGGTTAATTTGCGTAATTATAATTTTTGAGTCACGATTGTAACTCAGAAGTTGGTTCTAAACAAAAACTACTAAAAATCTCTTGTAGTTAATTTAAGGAAGAATTTTCTTTTTAGATAAAACAGCTCGTTCCTGAGATGTTATTTTTACTTCTTTTATATAGTCCTCAAAAGTCTGTGTTTGAGGGTATTACCTTTACCGGTTATTTTTAATTGTTTACTTTTTTGACAAATTGCAATTCGAAAGTAATTGAACGGAGCAATAAGGCAAACATCGCAGTCATTTAAATTAAAAAAAAAAAAAAACAATTTACCGCAATAAAGTTCAATAAGACTTGTAACTATGTGTATACTTTAGATAACGAGCCTTGCCTGTTATCTCAGAATTAATTGCACAACTCTTGTGAGATTTAAAGGCGCCTACATTACTCAACATATTATTGCTTTCTCCCAATTTGGAGTTTGCAAAGAATTTTGTTATTTTCGTCAATTAGTTCATTGTAGAAATACATGGTATGTAGTTTTATCTTCATACATCGCGCAATTCTGCTCCAGTATCTGATTAATCGAGACTAGAATCAAAGAGAAAAATACTGTATCAGGTTAATTCATTAGAAAAGTATCAAGATAATAAAGTTCCTTATCTTATCAACAATTTTAGAGTACTTTCACTGTATTCTCCTCTTATTTTAACTTCGTGTAATAATAGAAGACGGAAACATTCTGAGAGTGCTCTCTTTGAGTAGTTTAAAGCAGTGAATCTAAAATACCTCAGACATTTGGGGTTTTCTCGTAAGACTGATTCTCTAATTTTTAATCTTGGCCGTTTTAATTAAAAAAATTCGAATATAGACATCTTTTCCTTTAAACAAACGTAGACATAGATATGCGTTCGACTAGAAAATTTTGCTCCTTGACATCTGTCAGTTCGCAAAAAGACGCTGTAAAAATGACATCTTTTCAAAGACAAACTTCCAATTGACTTCATTTCACCTCGGCTTTGAAATATTTAAAACAAGCAATGAAACGCAAAAATAAAGAAAACGCCCTGACGTATTTGAATAACAACACCAAGAACCCCCAGAAGATCTCAAAGAAAACGAATTCCAAATGCGTCCAAAAAAGAACAAATAATGATCCAAATTGTTGCAAGCTGCGCCCTACTTTGAAGAATGGCAGTTTCCAGATGTTCATGAATCGTAAAACGATGTCTTACAAAGCATTCTACTGCAGAATATCTCATCGCAGAGGAAGTAAAATTCTGCAAAATGTTGCCGGGGAAGAAACCAAAATATCAGGATTGGCCAAGAATCAAGAAGTTTCTCTAGGAGACACTCATTTAATGAAAAAGAAAAAGACGCTTTGCTTAAAAATGTCTCCAATTAACGAAGACGACGCAAAGGACGATCAAATGACCAAATCATCCAAGTTGGCAAATTGTGAAACAAACCGGAAATTGGATAAATTTGACGAACATGAAGAAGACAACGACGTGAAGTCAGTAACAATGGATTTCGTGGAAAAAGCATTTCACAAAATCCACAATTACTTACTATCGTTGTTGGAACAGCAGAAAAACTTGACGGACACCCTCGAAGAAAAAGACCAAAAGCTGAAAGAAATTAAAGACCACCTTCGGAAAGTACTCAAGAAAAACGTGACCTTGCGCTCAGAATTAAAGACAGAAAATAAATGTAGCGAGGAAATACGTTCTGAATTATACTCGAAGGAAGTCGAACTTCAAAACTACGAAGACCTCCTCCTTGAACTGCAGGTACTCTTCACCAATTACGCGCAAGCAAACAAGACGTTGTTGAGTGATTGGGAGGAAACTCAAGACGTTATCAAAGATCAAAAACAAAAGACCGCAGTAAAAGAAGCGGAAATAAGGGAGTTGAAAGAAAATGTGCAAAGCTTAATGGACGAAGTCCAAAAACAAAGGGAGATTTCGGCGGAGACTTCCAGCGATTTAAAAGAGACAAACGACATTTTGATCGAACAGAAAAATTTGATAGTGACACTTAATGCGCAATTGGAAAACGCGAGGAAATCTGAAAGGAAGACGCGAGTCAAAATGAAAGAAAAAGAAGATGAAATTAAGTTAATCTCGACGAAACTATCAGAAACTAATGATATAGTTGGAGCGCTTTATATCGAACTCGCTCGGACAAGTAATGAATTGAATCAACAGAAAGAGAAAGACCCTCGATTAGAAGAAATTAGGAAAATAGCGCAAAGCCACAGGAAAGAAAATGAAAGGAGAAATGAAAACGAGGGGTTAAAATTTAATATTTCTGAGAAAGAAAACGCGAGCCAACTCATAAACAACGTTCACAGGAAAGAAGAAGAAATCGCAAATTATTCTCGATTGTACCATAACGAAAATATCGAAAGAAGGAACTTCAAGAAGATATTTGGGTGTTTTGTTTTTGAACCAAAAGATAAAGATGTAAACGATTTATTGATGTTTAGTGACGAATATTGAGATTGCACAAGAAATAGTAAAGATGTAGAAAAAATATCAGGGTAAAATGACGAGAGTGTTGTAAAATTCGAGAAACAATAAACTAATACAATAATTTTTATTTTAATTTAAACCAACAACTCTCCACACGGACGAGTACAAAGTCATGGGTCACGCTGTGTAAATTAAGAAACAGGTTTCAGACATCCTGTATTTTACGGTTGCATTGAATCTAATAAAATTGAGATATATTTTGAAAATGAGTGCTTTCAAGGAACTGTGTTATCACAAAAATAATCTAATCATTTAACTCATTAATAAATTAATTAGATTAATATCTACAGTAAGTTTCTATGAAAGCAATCAGTTTCGAATACGCACGCAGAGGCCCTAACGGTAAGAAAAAATATTAAAACTTTTCTTGGAATTTATACCTAAATAACTTTATCTGAAATAGTTTTAATAAGCAACTTAATCCAAAAGAATTTATTGCGTTAATCAACCTAATACCCACAAATCTACATTTCTTATAAAAATACTTGCCTAACTCAGTAATTTTTTTCCAAAATATGTACAAAAAATAAATCTCTTTTTCTTCTAGATTGAATTCGAAAAATTATGGACGTTTCGGTGGACCAGAAAACCTTCAGAGATGCTATTGAAAGCATGGAGCGTGTCCTTAAAAATGGCAAACTAACAAAAATTTCAAACGCTGTATTCGATTCAGCTGTCGCAACTGTAAACGAAATATCTCTGAGAAGGGTAAACGATATAGAGGTGAGCTCCAAAATCAAGTACGCCATTGACGAAATCAAGACGAATTTTGAAAAGTATCAAAAATTTTCTTCCCTTTCGATCGGATCTATGTACCATCAAAAATGTGCCGAAAAAGTAGAAGCTTTAGATTATTTGTATAAGAATTTTGAAGCACTTTCCAACAAAAAACGTCCCTCAACCTTAACAATAGATTCTTTTAAGGCAATAAGAGTTTCGCTCTACGGTGATCAAAACACGTGCCCAACTGATCATAAGCACGATGAATCAAATTTCGAAACCAAACTCGAGAAAATTGAAAGTGAAGGTGGCAATAACTGTAACGAATTATCGATTCCTAAGAATATTCTCTTGGTTGAATCGAAGAGTATAATTCAAAACACTACGACTGCTTCTTCCAAGGTAGAACCACCAGTACACGTCGAGAAAGTCGCAGAATGTATAAACGAATACGACGAATCAAATTTCGAAACCAAACTCGAGAAAATTGAAGGTGAAGTTGGTAATAACTGTAACGAATTATCGATTCCTAAGAATATTCTCTTGCTTGAATCGAAGAGTATAATTCAAAATACTACGACTGCTTCTTCCAAGATAGAACCACCAGTACACGTCGAGAAAGTCGCAGAATGTATAAACGAATATGTTTCTAACGTTCAACCAAACAATACAATACCAGAAAATATTTCCGGTGAATTTACGAATCCAATACAGGATGAAAAAATTAGTTTAAATAATTCAAATGGTAGCTCCTCGGTTTCATCGATAGTAAGTAGCGTTGAGGAAGAAGAATTTCAAAGCGTCGTCGCACTAGAAGAAAAACTGAAGGAAAAAGCTAAAGAATTAGCAAATCGAACAAAAGAAATTAGCGCATTAATTGAAGAACGGAAAAATAACAAAATGGCGTACCATGAACTGAAACTTGCGAATAAGGAATTCAAAAAACGCCAGGAAGCTCTGAGCAATTTGCAGGATGAAGTGTTCATGAAATTTCCTCAAAATTTTACCGAAATGCTAAGCTCTCACCACCAGCTAATCAGAGAAGAATTTGCAGAATTAAAAAATAATGTGAAGAATTTGGCTGAAAATCTTTTAACTGCTAACAAGGATTTACGTCAACATAAAGAAGCGCAGGAACTCACTATTAACCTCATGAAAAGCGAGTTGGAGTCATTGAAGACAACGATGAAAGACGCCCTGAGAAAAAAGGACGAAGAAATTGAGCAGCTGATAGGTCACTTCAATGAGTTATTGAAAGCAAATGAGAAATGTGAATTTTGCTCAAACCAAACGGACAAAGAGGAAAGCGGTAATAAAAAAGCTAAAGCTCGTACGACTGATAAAATAAATGTTGACGAAGGTAATCCGTTTATGAAAATGTTTCTGGTTTATCTCACGATTATTTTTTTTAGATTCACTTGAAGAAATATAGGTAAAGTTCTTTTTAAAATACTTCGAATTTGAAAGAATTTTTCGACTTAAATTCATAAACAACATTTGGAAGAATAAGTAGAAAATGTGCATTTTGATAGTAGATTTGACATTGCCCGAAAATTGAAGTCACAACGAACGTCGAAAGTGTTACATTCCGTACGGATAGGACGAATAAGACAAAGCAGTGTGTATCAAACGATTGCCGAGAGCAAGATATCACAACAGCACTTTTTTGTGAGACTTTTTAATTCACTCTTGACATCTTGAAAGTATTTGATTTAGAAAAATTTGGAAGAAAAAAGTATCGTTTTTTTTTTTAATTGTCCGAACCAAGTCTTCGGATTACATAAATTTCTCAAAGAGGGTCAGTCGGGAGCACTATGCCAAACGCCAAAAAGTAAATTTTACAAGTAAGTATAAGACACAAAAAATCAAAAGGTGTAGTCAGATGTTCATTTTCTTGTCTCAAGTTAAAAAGGATTAAGTTAGTTACACATTTAGATTTTACTGAGGAGGTGTTATTTTAATTTTTGATTGTATATTACTCTAATTTATTGAGCCGTACTACTTTCGTAATAAAATGGGGCGAAAATGAATCTTATTGATAAAATAACTATTGAAATATTTTCATGTTTACAATAACTATAAATTTAAAACACGTGTAATCGCAACTTATCTTTCTGGAGCTGTTTATTTACCTGCCATGCAAAATTGAAGCCCAATCAGATTTAGATCGGCATTAGCAGTAAAAATTCGCAAATTAACTTACTGATAATACCGTACGATACAAAATTTTTTAGCTGACCAAGTACTACCGTGTTCAAGAGCATTTAAACAAATACAGATTTGACAGGAACCGGAAAGGAAATGTCAAAGAAAACATTTTAAATCAAGCTAAGACTTTGATTTTATTTTTCATAACCTCCCCTTATCTAAATAATTTTAAATCGCACAGTATTAATAATAAAAATCATCTTTTCCTATTTTATGATTTTATAGTTTCTCTTGTAACTGCTTATGAGAAGAAAGTAATACAATATAAATTACAAAAACAAACATTTTTTAAAAATTGGGAGGGCCATTCTAATCAGAGTTCACACCAAGTTCCAACTTGGTGTGCTCTTGCTGCCTAGGATTACTGAGGCTGCTCAGCGTTGTATCCTACTACTACTGAACATCGCCAAGATTACAGCTTCTTATCAGTTGTTAAGGAGGTACCATTGTTGCTAAGTTGCAAATCCGATTAGAATAACCCCCTAAGAAGTCTGTATTCAAATGTAAACCTTGATACTATTCTTCTGTCTTCTGAGGTAGGGGGCTTTGTGTTAAAGATATTAAAATACGGTACGTTAAATAACTGATTTTAGAGTAAAAAAGTAAAAAGTCTATAATAATTTTTAAAAAAATGTAAGGATTAAATACAAAAAAAAACTATACAGAATTGAAGAGAGATATGAACCCTATATATTCGTGAAAAGAGATTGGGGTGTTGCATTTAAAAAAAGTGAATAACGGCAATTTGAAAATCTAACAATTACACAAGATTAAACATTTCAAAAAACAAGAAAAATTAAAAGTATTTATACCTGAGTTACTCCTTACACCTTTATTTTAATACATACATTCCGCTTTTGACGGGAAGTCCTGATTTTGAACAACTTTTGCAAAAAATATGCTTTATGCTAGGTTTACAGCAAAAGATTAAAAGATATTTTAATCAATGATCTTAAGCTATCCAAAAAAAAAGAATCTCTCAAATGCGAAATATAATCCGGAAATATAATATTGTTTACATTTCTAATATTAATTTTTTTGTTGCAAATCGAATTTGATTGCAGTGGATCCCTCGGAGCATCGTCTGTACAGCTGTTTCGTCCCTATTTGGGGCCTTCTCAGCAGAAGCGTAGCTCGAGACTTCCACAGCAAACCAAACCTACCTGTCCAAGGTTATTCGCAAATGCGATGTAATAATAATGAATAGTTCGAATCGCGACATCCTGCAATCACTTTTTGATACAACATTGTATAGGAAATGACAAATTGCAGCTAGTTTGCTAGTTAATAAGTCATTTATTAAGTCACTTATTAAGTAGCAAACTAGCTGCAATTTGTCATTTCCTATACAATTTCATGTCAAAAAGTGCTTGCAGGATGTCGCGATTCAAACTATTGATTATTATTACATCGCATTTGGAATAACCTTGGACAGGTCGGTTTGGTTGTTTGGTTTGTAGTGGAAGTCCCGAGCTACGCTTTTGCTGTCAAGGCCCCAAATAGGGTCAAAACAGCTGTACAGAGGATGCTAGAGGGATCCACTGCAATCAAAACCGATTTGCAACAAAGTTTTTAAAACTTTCAATATACTTTGACAAATATTGTTGATTAAATTTCTAAAGTTCATATAATTGGATTTTTTCTTATGGTTACAGATGTTAAAATGTTCCGTTTCTAAAATTTGTTTTTTTTTTATAATAAAACTTAGTTTATTTCTACTTTCATTCGTTAACAAAATTAAAATCTAGTCACCCTAATTTAAGATGCTAGAAGGAAAAGACAATGAAAACACAAAAAAAGGCTGAAAGATTCTCTGATGAACTATTTAAAAAAATAATAAAAGAAGACAGAACGCATTGAAAACTAAACTTGTACACATTACTATCTACTTTATGAACATATAAAAAGGTATTAATGTCAAATCAAAAACTAAATTAGTTATTTAAATTATGGTAAAAATTACAATTTCCTGATAAAATTAATTTTTTTAAACATGACAAATGATTCAATAATAAGAAACAATATAGAATTTAAGTAAATAATAAGTAAAAGAAGGCAAAGATGATTAAAAAGAAGGCTGATGATTCTTCGGTAAACTATTTATAAATAAAACGCTAATGGAAAAATTAAAAAAAGAAAAGTATCAATGAAAAACAAAAACTACAATTCGGCAAAAGAAACAAAAACATGGAAGTAGGGAGAACATGAAAAAATCATAAGAAGAAAGCAGAAGAAGAAAGTGTGTGAAGCGGCCATGTGAGAAAAGAAGGAAACAAAAAAAGAAAAGTACTTTTTAGTTCTTCTAATTTTAATTCTGTATTTCTTTTTGGAAAACATTCTTCTTCTTTTATTTTTTTATCTTTTCTTGTATCATGTTGTTATTATAGTTCTTTTTTTGTTAATTTTTTTGTATTTACAGTTTTTTGTTTGTCGATTTTCTTTTGTCTTCTGTTCACCTAATTGTATATTTCATTGCTGCTTGTTTCACTTCTCCTTCTTCTTATAGAATTTAATCATTTATTATTATAGATGTCTCTTACTCTTTTGACTTAGGAGAATCGTCGATCTTCTTTTATTTTTATTTTTTGGAATCGTATTCTTTGTATGTCACTGTATACTTATTTTCGTTGCCGAAGGAGGAACGTCAATTGTCTTTTGTTTTATGCTTCAAATACTAGTGTTGTTTATTACAGTCACCTTTCGTGGGCTTTCGTCTGAATTAACTTGTGTTACATTAACGTTTCTTCTGTTCTTCTTCTTTCTGAAAATTATCGAGCATTTTTGCTTTGTAGTTAAATCAATTTTTCGACCAGTTTTCCTTTGTTTTCTATTCGATTTTTGTTCCACATTCTAATGTTTTAATACATTCTTTATATATTTATTTGTTTCTCACTTTAAACTATTTTGGAATATTTGTACATTCCACTGGAGTCTCGTGAATCTCTTCTTGTTCGAATTAACTGCCCCCCGATTGATTTTGTCCCACTTTAACAAAATTCAAAACCTTACTTTATTTATGACACTACCGAGTTTTATTGTTGAATGTGTTGTATTTTTTTAATAAAACCGTGACGATAATTATGAATGTAACCTGTGAGCAACAAAAACAAATTAGAGTAGGCGATGCAGGCTAATCTGACAGTTCATGAATACAGGCTGTTTCGCAACTTCGTGAAAAAAAATAATGGCGTGTTGGACATGGGATGTGGCCCGGCGAAGTAATGATTCACAAGGGTTATGAAACACGTTTTGTTGTCGAACAGAGAGAAATGCGGCGTTAATACGATCGTTCAATTCTTGGCACGTGTTGATTTCTTCTTCGTATACCAACGCTTCTACGTGTCCCCACAGATAATGATCTAGCGGATTTAGATAAGGTGAACGTGCAGGCCACCTGATCGGCCCATTTCTTCCAATCCATCTACCACGAAAAATTTCGAGGTGAGCACATACTTCTCGTCGAAAATGAGGTGGAGCTCATCGTGCATAAACCACAGCGTTGCTCTAAGATTTAAGTTCACATTCTCGAGAAGTTCCGGTAGATTAGTTCGTAGAAAATTTAAGTATCGGAGACCATCTAAACGGTTCGGCAAGACGAATGGGCCGATTAAATTGCCGCTTAGAATACCTGCTCACACGTTAACAGAAAACCATTGTTGGAAATGGCCGCGACGAACTGCGTGAGGGTTTACCCCAGCCCACAAATACATGTTGCGAAAATTGCATACCCCATCTCTGGTAATAATAGCTTCGTCGGTAAACAGGACATTATGAACAAAATTCGCATTTGTCTGTTGTTTATGCAGTAGCCAACGACAAAATCGTATGCGTAAAGCATAGTCGGCTGGTAGCAAAGCCTGAACTCTTTGAATATAGTACGGATGTACTATATTTGTTGTTCGCAAAGAATGCACCAAACTACGGAGGATGATAAACGCGATTATCTTGAGATATCATGTACACTTAACGAAGGATGTTTCTCGATAAGTTGTAGCATTTCTTCTTCTCTGTTTAGGATGCGTTGTAGACGCTGCCGTCCTCCACCTCTTCCGCGACATGCCCTTAAAGTTCCAGTATCCCTCGTTCTTTGCACAACAGAGAGAAATGTGGCACTGGTTGGCAAATGTCGGTTTGGAAAATGCTGCACATAAAAACACCTTGCACTTTCACCGCACACTAGAATCATGTCAACAATCTCACTATTTTGAAATTCTACCATTTTTTTCAGTAAATTTTCGTGCAACCACCTCAACGTACACCTTCAAACTACCCGGCCCGGCCGGCGATGACTAACAATAAATTACATCACTCATATTCTTCGAAAACATCATAAACTTAAACCAGAGACGTTCAAACGGTTTACCCGTTCGACAAAATTATTTCTTTTCGCGAAAATTTAATAACAATTTGTTCAACAAAAAACGGTTCATACTATTCATTTTCATGCAAACTTTCATTGTTTAATTTATTTTCATGAAGTTACAAAACACCCTGTATATTCGATTAATTAATTCAGTTAATCACAGGCATACGTTTTCTTTGCACCGCCTACTATAATCTGATCTTTTCTTGCTCACTCTTTATTAGGAGTATCAGAAACGAGTAAGTTGAGTATTTAAAAAAATACATAATCCCGACTTAAATAATAACAACAAATCGTTCAGGGAACTTATTACATTGGGAAACTTGCAACGCTTATGGAAAATGTTTGCAGTTAAGCTGTGTAAAATCACAAAAGCGTAAGTACGGATCATTTACATTAGTTTTCTACTGTTATATGTTGATGCTTTAATACATTTGGAAGATGCTGTACATTAATTTATGGAAATCCCCGACGTATAGGCAACCACGTGTAATTAGTGGTACAGTTAGTTATCTAAATCTTAGAGTTAAGGTACTCAACATCACCTAATTTTATTTTTGATTTTTCATCTGTAGATATAAAAAGATGCATCTGTCCTACATATACGTTGTTGCATTTCTCGTAAAATCACGCACGTGTGTACGATCTAAATATAAATTGAAGTAAAACTATGATTCCTCGTTCTATGTATTTCTCTCTCTGGTGATGAACTACCTACCTGAAACCAACTTATTGTTAGAATCGAATTAATTTGTCGAAAATCCAGAAGCCGCTCGACGAGCGTCGGTGTTCAACAGGTTTCTTTGTTGTGGTCACGTGATCGCCGTTTTCTTCCCTTCTTTTTTTAAAGCGATCTCTATCTTTTCCTCTCGCTCTCACGGCTTAGTCGATCGCCGACAGTTCTTTGGCGTGGAATGTATTTCTGCAGTGCAGCTTTTTCTTTTTTTGGTCTTTCGTATTATTCCGCATCCGCGATAGTAGTTAAGGCGGGCGATTTGTAAAGTCATCTGACATCGGAATTTACCTGATGATATGGATGCAATATGTGGTGTGAGGTGTGCTGGATTTTGATCTCGTTAGCAGTGCAAATCGGATTTGGATTTGGATTTTCTTCGGACAACGGAAGCGCACTTGGTGAGTTGCGAGCGACGAAAATTCAGGATTTGCCCTACTCTTTTGTTCGCTATCTGCGTTTTTTTTTAATTATTATTTCTGAGCGCCCTGTCGCATTGTGCTTTAATTAATTAAACGCCTTTTAAAGCGAACTCCTAGCGGTACATTTTATTATTTAAATATGGACATTAATTGCGGTGGAAAATTGGCACACAATGGGGACGTGGGTACGAGGCGCAAGATGTTTGTTTAGGACGGTTCCCAATAAACGAGTACCAAAAATAATCTAAGGTCAATAAAATCGCCAATATTATCCAGAAATGATTTTCTTATTATAATAATTATTATTTTATTATTATTAATTCTACATATATTGCTTCCGAATTTTTAAATTAAATTTGCGAGCTTAAGGTGACAGCTTCCTTTTTGTTCGATAAAAACTATTTTAGTCAAAAATTTTATAAGATTTTAAAAAAATATATAAAAGAATTACCAAAAAATTTATTTTGTCTTCGATATACGATGAGGAAATAAAATTTAGCACAAATTGTAAATTTATATGCATTTTAAGCTTGTTGAAAAAGAAGAAAGAAACAAAACAGAAACAAAAGAAGTCACTGATAAAATTAAACAAGAAAATGAAATTACCATAAAAGAGTGTTTTTAAAGTACAGTCGAATCTCCTTAACTCGAATTACAAGGAACCGGAAAATTACTTCGAGTTATAGAGATTTCGAGTTAAAGAAAGAGATTGCAGTTATGTCAATGTACAGGGTGTATCAGTAAATTTCGACTTATAGAGGTGTGACTGTATTAAGAAACGTTGATTCCAAATTCACGAATTAAATTACAACACTCAACTTATCTGGAATTTAGAATGAATTAAGTTTATTTAAACAGCATTGTACTTTTCAAATTAAACCTGAAAGGAAATCAGAAAAAGACTTTAACATTTAGACAGAACCAATTCCTCAAAAAAAAATTAAAAAAGGCGGGAAACAAAAGATCGATAAAATAATTTTGAATCTTAAAAAAAAGAGATGACAAAAAATTATCTGAAAAAATATGAAAAAGAAAACTGGTCGAAATTGAAAAACAAAAGACAATTTTGAAATTCTAGAATTTAAAAACATATTATCGACATTTGAAAAAAAAATGAGAAAGGATGGGGCAAGAGACTAAAAAAATATGTAAATTGAAAGTGAGAACCAAAAAAAATTAATTAATTTCAGTGATGTGCATTTACGTGTAAAGAAATATTTATTTACGTTTCATGTGAAAAATACGTAAAAAAATGTAAAGAATGTAGACAATGTAATATAAAGAACGTACAGAATTAAAAGAGTCAGGTTGGTTTTTCAGTTGTGTTCTTGACTTGACAGAACTCACTTTTTTGTACTTTTAAATATCAAAAAATATAATAATCTTTTAATTTCATTTTCATTTTCAATCCTACCTGATTGGAACCTATACACAGGATGGGCAAATTAACTTTGCAGTGGGTATTAATGGGCGCGTTGAAATCCTGACAAAAATTTCGTGATTTTTTAAAGATTGAGATGTAACATTTCCATTTTAGCCAATTCTAAATGTTTCAATTAATATAAAATTAACAAAATTAACGGATAGGAAAAGATTTTGAATTGATCTACATTTCGCCGTCCGTTGAGAGCTTTTTCAAAACTTAAAAAAAAAAAACTCAACGGACGGCGAAATGTCGATCTTTTTCTGTCCGCTAATTTTATTAATTTTATCTAGTTTTCAAGGGCCACAATACTAATTTAGTATATTGCAATTAATGTTTCAAATAATTATCTAAAAAGTTAGTTTGTTACTTGTTAAGTAAAATTTATTTTAATAAATATAGATGTACGAAAAGCAAAAAGTATAAACCGATAAGTATATATTTACAAAAAACAAATAAAAACGGAATGAAAAAATAAATGGTGACGTACAATTTTTTAACAAATTTAATTTTCTCATGCTTAGATTGACTCTAAATATTGTAATGTGGTATTAATTCGCCATTTTTTCGCACTCTAATTGAAGAGTGGAAATTTCAAAGGTGCTAAGTGCCAAAAACACGAAACAAAGATATTTAGAAAAAACTTTATTGAACAAAAATTATCAAACATACACCAGAATTTACGCTTGGAGATTACTTATATTACTCTGAATAAAATTCTCAAAAATTACGAGGAAATATTGAAAAATGTATGATATAATAATTATTTTGACAAAAAAAAATTGGAAACGTGCTAAGTGCCGAACAGGGAACCCTAGTGCTAAGTGCCTATTGACAATTTTGCACTAACTCTCTGTAGAAGTTCTTGTGCTGCTCCTGTTGTAAGAAGTTTATCATTGACTCTAAGTGTTTTTTTCTTATTTGCACTGATGTGGTTAACAGTTTTTCAAATCTTATATTTTTCACATCCTACAGGGTTTTACCTTTTTTTTAAAATGGGGATTCTAAGAAACTGTGCTGATTCAGTAAAACTGTCTTTGCACAAAAGCACTCCACGGTATCTTATCTGGAGTCAACTTTGGTATCGACAGTTTTACTTATTTGTACTTCCTTCGTGTTCAGAACTGAATCAGTAGTAGCTTGAATGTTCAAAAATTTATTCAAATTTACATGCAAATAAACATGTAAGCTAAAAATACACTCTATTTATTACAAGCAAGACATTATACAGGTGATTCCTAAGATGAGTAAAAATTTTAATAGCGTGTAGAACTCTTTAAAGGAAACATTAAAAAAATTTTTAATAGAAAGCTTATATTATTTTTGTAAATAAAATCATTCAGGTAATTTTGATTTTATTTATTTACTCTTGGGTAAGTCATGTCCAACTTTGTATGAATCAGAATTTTTTTGTTTTTTTTTGTGTACTAAATGGCTAAATGGCACTTAGCACGCGGGAAATGAAACATGGACTTAACTCCAACGCCATCTTTGCATCTGGATATAAACTATTATTTCTAAGTCTGGCCCTTAGACCGTTTCATGAGACATTGGCGATGGCACATAGATCGCATTAAAGAGAAAAAGTGAAAACAAAAAAAAGGCACTTAGCACCTTTGAAACTCCCACTCTTCAATTACATATATCGATCAAAAATTATATTATTTATGTTCTTTACACTTTTTTACATTCTTGACGTAAGCAACAAACTGAGCAAAGAATTAATAATTTACATGTAAAAAATTGAATAAAGAATTAACGTAAATTACACGGCACATCACTGATTAATTTGGTAGAAAACAAAAGACCATAGACTTTGAACATAATGTTCAACATTAAAAAAAAAACAACGGACAATCTAAAATTTCTAGATTTTGGAAAACATATTTAATTTGAAAGAAAACATGAAAAAATATCAATCGGTCGTAAAACAAGAGGCAAAGTAATGAAATCATAAAGCGTCCAATCTTAAAGGAAGAAAAATGTGCGAGAAGGATATCTGAAGAAATGTAAAAATGTGAATGAAACAACGAAAAAAATACTCAATTAGAAGTAAAACAAAAGACGATCGTTCTGATTAAAATGTTCAAATTAAAAAAAAAAGCAACTGATTGAAAAATAGAGCAAAGGACTTAGTAATTCAGATTGTAAAAAAAGATATATTATTGAATTTTATAAGAAAACATGAACCAATTATTCTGAAGAATTTATTAAAAAGAAACAAGGTTTCAGTTTTTTCTTTTTTTTTTAATAAACTCATTAGCGATGGAGCGGTTACCCTACAAGCCATGGCGGGAGGGCTATGTGCAGGATACCGATATCCAAAAGTGCTTCGTTAAGCCAGTATTCTACTTCAAAGTTCCTGAAAAAAAAGTTAATTTTTCTTATAACAAAGGAACGCTGAAATTGATGGTATTTGATACTTTTTAGATATCTAGAACTTATTAAATAATTCAAAAAATTATAAGTTGATAACATTTTGACAATTTGATTGAATTTAATGTTCTGCAAATCAAAAATAGAATGTGTTATTTAAAAACAATTGCCGATCGCGGTAGCCGGTTATTTGCTTGCTATTTCCTGCGGAAATTCAAATAAGAAAAACAGATTGTGGCACAAAACAGTAAACTTGGAGAATATTCTAAAGATTTGATTAATTTAAAGCTTGTTTTTAAACTAAGAGGAGTAACAGTTGTCATCCTGTTTTAGGCAGATTTACACTCTGCGTAAGTAAATGATACTTCCATTATAAATTAATTTGGTTTGTTTGTTATGTTTATAAATTTTTGGAATACATTTCCTGCACCAGATTTGCTTACAATTTTGAAACTGTCATGAGTTTAATATTACCAACGAGTAAAAAAGCAGAAATCCCTCAAGAGTTACCAAGGAATCTCTTTTTAACATTAAAAAAATCTCTAAATTTACTAAATTCAGGAATAAATTAAATAAGTTAAAAAAAACATAAACAAAGGACGGTCGATTTTAAAGCGCAATTCAGTAAATTGATAATAAATTTGAAAACAAGACAATCTGAAAAAAATGGCGATAAAGCAAAGAATACAAAATAATGAGAATTTAAAAATAATCAAATTGAAAAATAATAAAAACAAAAGGCAACACAATTCTAATGATTAAAAAAAAAACTTACAAATGATTTATACCTTAAGTTAGAAACACTCCATGAGTTATGAAACACGTAAATTTTAAATTCAAAATGAGAGGTTACATCATAGGGTTGTGTGAGACTGAATCAATGACGAGAAAACCAATAACATTTTTAGTTTTTGGTGGGTCAATTTGAATTACTCTTTCTGTTTAAAACAAATACAATACAACAAACTATTAATACAGTAATAAACTACAGGAATGTTCGATTATTACGTACCCACTTCTAACGAACTAATTTGAAAAGTACGAACTAAAGTGTGAACCCAAAATGACCCATCACTTATAACTTATAACGAACAATTTAAAACGATGGGTTCTAAAATTTAACTATTATGACAGAAGAAGAATAACTTCTGTCATAAAATTCGATTTAAAAATCACATAAAACATTTTTAATTTGACCGTCTAAGAAATTAGATATTCTAGCTGCTTACAGTGAACACGCTGTACAATATAAAACAATAGGTATTTTTTGGAAAACAGTTGCATCTGCTAATAGTGGATTTCATAAAAGTCAATCAAATTTAATCATCCGTCAAAAGTAAACGTTGCTATGGTTATATATGCTGAAAGTATAGGAATGATTATTCTTAACCAATGATTAAATTCAATGGACTTTTATGAAACCCAGCCTTAGATACTTTTTTTAATTTTTCGATTCAGAATTTTATATCTTTTACATAAACCATTGTTGATTTTTATACAAAAAAGATTTTGTTGTTTCTTGTATACTATATGCATAGTGTTGGAAACACATGATTTGGAAAATTGCAAGACTATAACCTGTTTTAAAGACCGGAGATGTAACTATTGTATCAAATTATAGACCCATTTCAATATTCTGTAATTTTGCAAAGTTGTTTGAAATAGTGTTTTACAACCTTATGTCTTATCAGGTTAAATCGTTTCATTTCCGAATTTCAACACGATTTTTTAAAGGACGATCTACTACATCCAATCTAGCTGTCTTCACGCAATATATTTCAGAAACATTGGATAATTCTGGACAAGTGGATGTCATATACACTGACATTGCTAAAGGCGCATTCTCACGATTCGATTTTAGTTGATCAACTTTAGTGGATCAACTAAAATCGAATGAAAATTGCTGTGAGAACATATGTTTCAACTTTTATCGGTTAACTTAAGTTGATTCCACAAAGGATTGACCCATTCAAACTTTATCGTTCAAGTTATGAGTCATCCATTATTTTTGAGACGAGTTGACACACGTTTGAGACAGGCAACTTGAATCATTCGATTGTTGCATTCTGCAGTCTGTGTATTATTTTTATTTTTTTTTTGAGGTTACAGTTACAGTTTTAGTTTGTAATAAGGTAAAATGAGTTTAAAATGGTCAGAATGTACCATGTCAAAATTTATAGAACTATCATAATCATGACTGTCTTTGGAACCATAGACGTGACAGTTATAAAAATAAAGATGCTAGAGAAAATGCTGTATCCTCCACAGCGAGTTCTCGTAAGAGAGTTTCTGAAACACCATACTGATTTCTTCTTTTAATCCAATTGTGTATCCAGAAACGGCGTTTTTTATGTTGTCTACCCCATCCTAGTAAGATAATTTTCCTTAATTTTTGAATCAGTAAACCAGTAATAACTTCTATACCTGCACCTGCTCTAGTTGGCGCCATTTTATTTTACTGGTCGATTCAATTTTTATGCTTGAAATGTGTTTAATGTGTGAACCAAAAACTTGAGCGATTTTAATTGATCCACTAAAGTTGATCATCTAAAATCGAATCGTAAGAATGCGCCTTTAAGGCGTTCAATCAACTTGATCATTATCTTTTGCTGAAAAAGCTGGATATATTTTTGGTTTTAGTTATCCACTTCGACAGTTGTTCAGGAATTATTTATCGAATAGACACCAGTTTGATGAGTTGATCACCTTTAAAGTTTGTTATAAATGGTGTCCCTCAGGGATCAAACCTGGGTCCTTTTCTTTTCTCAATTTTTATAAAAGATCTACCTGAATCTGTAAGATGTAATAAATTATTATTTGCGGATGATCTAAAAATTTTTAACACAATTTCATCAGTACAAGATTGTTTTAATCTACAAAATGATTTAGAAATCATCAAAACTTGGTGTACTACTAATCTTAAAGTAAGTAAATGTAAAACCATGACTTTTGCTACAAAACTTAATCCGATTATTTATTCTTACGAAATTAATAATACTCTTCTGTCCCTTGTTAATCATATCAAAGATCTAGGGGTTATATTTGATTCTTCGCTCAGTTTTTCAGAACACATAGACTGCATGGTACAATCGGCACTCAAAATATTGGGTTTTATTATAAAAGACAGCAGAGACTTTGTTGCTATAAGCATCCTCATTACTTTGTATTTTGCGCTTGTTCGATCTAAATTAGAATATGGTTTGTTAATATGGTATCCTGTTTATGATTGTTACGTTAAAGTAGTTGAAGTTGTACAGCGTAAATTTCTAAAATATTTGACTTTTAAAATTGATCATGAGTTTCCTCCCCAGGCATAAGCAACGAATCATTATTAAGCAGATTTAGTTTTGAGTCTTTATACGTTTGTCGCAAAAAGATGTCTGTGTCCTTTTTGTATAACTTAATTACATCTGTAGAACTTTACTTCAAAAATTTAATTTTGTTTTCCCTCGACATGAGAGGGTCTTTTACAATATACTTTGTCGCACAAATGTTTTAAAGAAATTCCCTATTATAGTTATGTGTAATAATTTTAATGATATCTGCAGATATTGTGACATTAATTATACGCATTTACGGAATATTTTTGAATTGATGCGGTAGTATTTGCTTGTATCAATATTTAAATTGCTGCATATCTATATCATATCTATATCATAATTTATGAATAGGTTACTTGCTATTTGAGTTTTATATATTAGTATTTATTGCTTATTCTTAAGGTTATATTTGTCTTGTTTAGTACCTTTTTTCTGTACTGTTGGGCAATAAAGTCTTATTATTATTATTATTATATTCAACAATTATATTGATACAGCGAAACAACAAAAAATCAAAAGACGTAAGTAGGACATAAGCAAAAAGATAAATGTGTAATAAATACTTTCAAACAATTTCAGAAATAAAAATAAATAGAAGATTACTTTATTGAATTTTTAAACGCGTACCTAATTAACGACAACAGCACGCAACTTGCTCGGTTCAGTCATTTGCATATGATTACGTCAAAGGAAATTAAATTATCTGCGATTTCCGGAAATTCGTATTATTAATCCATCAGTCTTATCAGTGCTTGTAAAATAAATAAATCAAAACGTTTTGCGTAAGTAAAAGCGATGATTAATTGATAAAAATAAAAATTAAATTAAATATTGCTTTCAATTAAGTTTTGTTACATTTCAGCAGCATTTTTAAACTTTGATAGGACATACAAATATAAATAAAACGTTATTAGTATTGTAGACCTCGAAGGCTTATAAATTTAAGGCTGTGACAAAGTTATCATTCTGTAGGCCGACATTAGAATCCCCTTATTTATCCAAATTTTAATTCAAATCGGATTAGTTTAGCTGAATCTAAAGCAATTTGGGATAAACAAAACTTAAATGTCTAATTACAAAATTTCACCTTGAGGGTGATGGCCAAAATTTTTGGGGAAGTATACCTAAAGAAGAGGATTTATTTATGACAGAAGTAACTGTCTTCTTTTTAGATGAAATCGCTTACTATTTTCTTCTGCCGACAATTCGTTCTTCGCTACAGGAAAACTTCTTTAGAGCTGCTGATCTTCTTGCCGTTGCCGCTATTGAGTCTTGGCAATAGTGAAAAGAACAGTAGCGGCAACAACAAGAACACGAGCACACCTAAAGAAGTTACAGTAGCAACGAAGAACAAAACGTCGACAAAAGAACAAAATAGTGTGCAGTTCCACAGGAAGCCATAGAAACCATGAAGAAAATTTAATTTCACTCAAAGATAATCTCAAAGGCACCACCTATAAGCCCTAGTTCAATAAACAATAATAAAAATGGAACGATTAGCATCATTGACTTGGGAAGGGTTCGAGTAAAATTAATTAAAACAGAAAAATGAGAAATTTATTCAACTTATATCAGTTAAGCACCGTATTATATCAGTTCGTGAAAGCGTAAAGAAACGCTGAATTTTTTCGCCGCATAACGATCCAGAAACCTCTGATGCGTTAAGCACGAAAGCAGTTTCAGGAGGAATGGGAAATCGCAATCGTTTTCTATTGTTTTTCTTTCTTAATTACGCAAACACATATTTAATAAATATACAGCAGATTACGTGTTAAAAATTAGTTTGTATTGCTCGAAGAGGCGGCAACTTCAATAAAGTTCAATAACACGTACACACTCTCTCTGTCCAATTAACTACGTATTTATTAATTTTAATAATTCATTTTATACATTTTTAACTCTAACTAATAATTAATTACTGAAGACGTCAAAATAAACAACGAAACATTGAATACCCTCAAAGAACTACACATGGCAAAACCTAAACAACATGTAAATATGTATAATATGCAACTAGGCTACGAAAGTGTTTGTATAAATTGAATAAATAAATTTAAGTAGCGGTTTAATTCCTTGTTAAAAAAGAGAGGATGAGAAGAACCTTTAACTGCCAAGGACAAAAATAAATCTGTGATAATTTGGATCAGCTTTAAACGGAGAAACAACTCTTCTATACGAAAACACAGAAGCAATACAACAGAAGCAATACAACATGACAATAATTAAGAATTAATTCATTTCGTATCTCCTGATTTATGAGTTCGTTCCTACCCATTACATGCCGTTGTGTGTATGTGTGTACAAAGCTGGTTCGTGTGCGATTGTTTTGGCGTCTTATAAATAGACGCGCCGCGTCATCATCGCCGTCGTCGTCGTCATCGTTCAACTTTCGGCGTTCATTCTTAAGCGCGTGCATCCGAAAAAAGAAATGAAAAGACGCGTTGAGGCCCGCATTCGACCGAAAATAAACTTAGATAATCGGTCTAAATTAGTCGTGCCTGGGAACAACAACGAGCGAGAAGATTAATTTTTTTTGAAAGGCCGGCATCGCTTTATGGCCGGAGATTTATTGTCCATGAAATTTGGATAAATTTCGAGGTCGAAATCTAACGAGCAAGGTCACACAGAATACTCTTAAATCGAATGGAGTAATTAAAAAAATGCGGGCGGTCAAAATGGTAAAGTCTGTAAGGTCAAGTTATTATACTAACAATGGTAATTGTTTGAGGAAATAAACCGCGCGATCGAAAAGTAGAAGATTGAAATAGACTACAATTATAATAGGGTATTTGGTATTTCTTGCAATGTTCCCAATTTAAAGATGTTATTACTGACTTTCTATTGAATTTTCAGATGAGTTTTGATAAGATTGATATACCGAGAATCTAATGATGTAGCAGATGTACTGCCAAAACTATGACTTATGACTTATGACTTATTATAACTATAACAACACTATTTTTGACTAAACTAAAAAAAACTGGAATTCAACTGTCAATTAGCAAAGAATTAAATGAACATTATTTTGATGATATACATTAATGGCGATGCTAATTCATTCTTCATAAAGTTCTTTATAGACAGAGTGAAGACATGAAGTGGTAGTTTGGAAAGTTATAAGCAGCTGGCAAATCAATAGCGACTTGCTCTCTTTATAATTGGATTTATATTTTTTGCTGTGCCAGTTGTTAATTCCAGCATTAATCTGCCTATCTGCCACTGCATTCATTAATTTTAGTTTAGACTTCAAGATATATTTACCTGATTGATCTGTTTTGTGTTCTTTCTTGTACTGGATGGAAAATACATTTACTTTCCAATTTAAAGATTGGGAGAATTGTGATAACAAAGAACATAAACATCATTAATTTGTCTCCAATCTGTACAATAGATTGCGCTGCTAATTCTTTAAGCTCTTGACTCACTGTAAAATTTTCATTTCTATGACGCCACGTAAAAACTTTAAAATTTTATTTTCTGAATCGATAAGTGAATCGATTTATACCAAATTCAATCGATAATTAAAAATTAATCTCCACAATTTTTGCACTGAATATTAGATAAGGAGAGTATTCTCCGAAATGTTATAAAGTGAGTGTGTGGGTCTGTTCTGCTCCAATCTGTAGGCTGTTTTTTGACAAGTTATACAGGCTGTTATAAATGCGAAGCTCACCATCATCTATGTAGAGACACTCGACCGCATAATCTGAAGATATTAACAAATAATATACGCAACACTACGTGGAATATACAGGCTGTTTCATTGAAGATTCATCAAACTTGAGAGACACGTTTCTGACATTATTTCAAACAAAATATCTTAATAAAGAATTTTAATCGGAGCAAGTTGAAATTTGCATAATTTGGAATCGATTTTTTTGAAATACTGTAGCGCGCGGAATCGTGTAACAAAACCGACGATCTAAATTGCATTTATGAATGGCACACAGCTGCAGGGGGATAATAAATCGACAAACAGCGAAGAAATTTATGACTAGATTTTATTTTGCCCTTGACCGAAAGCTCGATGTATTCAACTTTGCCACACGTCGAATGTGGAATCGCGTGGATATTTAAACTTATTTAATTTAATAATAAATTACAAATATGGGGCTACGCAAAAATATGCATTTAGTATGTATGTTGTCGCACATTACAAATTGTTATTAAAATAAAATTAGTCGAATCTTCGTATGTGAATGAGTAACAATCCATTCATTCTCATTTAAAATCCATCCTAAAAATATGTGACTTTGCTTTCTCTTCGATTTTCTCTAAATTTATTCATTACAAAGAAAATGTTACAAAGAAACTTTTCTTTCTTTTCCCGACATCTACCCGCATACCAAGTTTGATGCATCTTCAATGAAACACCCAATATACACTGGAGAAGTAATTTCCTCTTACGGTGCGTTCAGAAATCAGATTTCTTACTGCTTTGACCTATGCTGTCCACTAATAAAGAAGATGCGTAAAAATAAATTGTCAGTTCCATGGCATACATCAACTTTAAAAAACTCCAGCAAGGCTCTTAAATCAATGCAGAAGAAATTAAATAATTCAGAAATAGAGAAATACAAAATGGAAATGAAAAAAACCAAATTGAATACGCAAAGAAAGAATATTACCAAAACAGAATAAATAAATCCGAGAAGTTTGGAGAATTATTAACGAAGATTTGGGAAGACGAAATAGAAGAAATATAACTATTTTGGATGATGGACTTAATCTAATGCACAATAATCAACGGATTGCTGAAGTATTTGCAACTTTTTTCTCTTAGATTCCTATGTAACTCGCAGCATGTTTATGTCGGATGGTGGTATTAATCGAAAGTGCACTACATCACCAATTTCCATAAATTCCATCTACATAGATAATATTACTCCGGCGGAAATTTTAATTTAAACAAATAAATAATTTAAATAATTTAAAAAGCAAAACTTCGGTCGAGCCAGGCGAACTGCAGGCATATGTATTAAAATACATAAAAGTTTAAATAATTAATCCTCTGGCTTATATTTTGAACTTATGCATTGAAAAAGGAGAATTCCCAGAATCGTTAAGAGAGGCTCGGGTAGTACCGGTTTTTAAAAGTGGAAAAAGACATTCGGCTTGTAATTATAGACCTGTGTCAGTCTTGAATACAATATCAAAAGACTTTGAATCAGTGATTAGGGATAAATTGGTAAATTTATTTAATAAACACAACTTGCTTAGAGAATGTCAACACGGCTTTCGTCAGAATCGTTCTAATGAAACAGCATCGGTAAATTTTTTGGACTACATCCACAAGTATTTAGATAAAGGAAAAGTGATGTTATTTGAACTCACAAAGGCTTTTGACTGCATCGCGAGAGATATCATTGAAGATAAACTTTATGCGCTGGAAATTAGGGATAATGTATTGAAATTGATGGTATCCTTCCTAAGTCAGGATCGGTCAATGATGCTAAATCGTTAATCGTTCGGTGCTGGGTCCACTGATATTTTTGTGTTTCATAAATGATCTACAGAGATTCATAAACGATGGTTACTTGATAAATTATGCGGATGACACATCTGTAGTTTTGGTGGCGAATAGCGATCTGGGATTACAGTCAAAAATAGATAACTGTAGAAGGGAGATGAACGAAATAGAATCATATTAAACCATAAAAATACAGTGGCACTGCCATTCTGTTAAAATAAAAGCTGCAATCCATCGTAAAAACAAGTGAAGTAACTAAATTCCTAGGAACACACATCGACGGTAGATTAAGATGGGATAATCAAGTGGAACATGTAGTATCAAAACTCAATTCAGCGTATTTTGCGATATTGAAACTGAAAAAGATACTGAATATATTATTAAATATTAAATATTAAAAATATACTATGCATTAGCTTTTCCGGATTTAAGTTATAATATTCTTTTATGGAGCCAAGCGATATGTATCCAAAGAATCTTTGTGCCACAAAAAAAAATATCAGATAAATCTTCAACCTAGAGAGAAACGTTTCTTGCAGGGAAGTCTTCAGTAAATATAACATCTTAACTGTTTTCACTATCTACGTATACAAATGCGCGCTGTATGCATTTAAAAATGATCAGTGTCTTAACAAAAACAGCATACATCATGAATACGGAACAAGAAATAGGAATGATTTTAGAGCACCGAGTCACTGCAGTGCTAAATATAAGACATCGCCCACATTTAGCATTCAGAAAATCTTTAATATGTTGCCTAAAGAAATAAAGCGCATTAATAGTGCAGTATTATTTAAAAAAATCCCTCAAGGACTATTTAATACGGCAGTGTCTATATGATTTGAAGACATTTTTGGATTGACGTGTGCTCTTACACGTATCTTAACTGTATATTCTCTGTACGCTGACTATAATATGTGTGTTGTGGTTTAATTAGTTGTTTAAATTTTTTGTTTTAGCATGTGTTTTAATACTGTAGTTTTAAAGTGTTATGCACTTACCATTTTTTTGTATGTGTGTTTAAACATTTGTTCTGACACGACCAATACCGTTGTTGTACAGTCTAAGAGGTTTTAGTATACTACTACTACCATTGAGATCTTGAAAACGGTAATAAATACGAAGTCGGTTAAATTAGGGCAAAGTTGCTGAACAATAATTAACAGTATTTTCTTGAAGTATTTCCAATAAACCGAAAAGCGTACAGACACTTTTTGAGCTCTTTACGATGATAGATATTTTACTTGAAACGTTCCGTCTCGTTCTGACCAGCAATCACATAATCTAATATATTTTGCATCTCGCTTATATATTTCAAGAAGTCTCATAAGGGAACTCGGGGTAGAACTTAACCACGAGGTACAACGGAACCATCCATTTATTTTTCTTATATAGTAATGCATTTTAGTGAAACTTTTAAAACCATTATTCAAATTGATAATGAAAAGATCTAAGCTTTTCTTGCCACTTTGCACTAACACATCTAGGCGGTAGGCGTATTGGTTTGCATTTTCTGCTGCGTGCTAAAAATTATGCCGACTTTTAACATTAAGGTAAGCGAAATCAAACAGAGTATTTTATTTCTTTCCTAGTGTTTCCTATAAAAACATGTGTTAAGTATATTTTCATGTGTTGCACTTGTAAATTATCATAAAGAGTAATGGAAAAAAAAATAAACAAACTGATCGTAACATATGGGTCGGGACGGTCCAGGGCAAAATAGACCAGTTTTCCGTTCTGCCTCACTTTAGGTTTCTGCAAAAATGTTATCCAATATGTTAATTATTTCTTATTTCAGTCTTTTTTAATAAATAATTATATTAGGTTGGTCTTGGATTGTACGAAACTATGTGCGGAAGATCAATCGTCAAGCTTGCTAAGTTGAAGAGATGCAAGAAGTCATGAGGTCTTTGCAAAGCTTTTGTATAATTTAAAGTGCCAAAAACCATTATATTGTTGTTTGATAAAGTTTTTAAATTTAAATTTTGTGTAATTTCAAATAGTAGTTGGAGATTCCGTTCTGCCCATGGGCAGAATGGAACCTCCAACCGACCGAAGTGCACATTTTTAATTGCGATATTTTTAATGATTCCTAATTTATTTATTTTTTAAATCTTTCATTGCCATCTTGTAGAGATATATTCAAAGAATATGTGTATCAATGCATTGTTTAAGATCTATTTTACAGACTTCTAAACCTTTAAGTTGCTTTTCCTGCTTTGGAGATTTGGAGAATTGGGCATTTGGGGATCACTGTCATTGGTTTTCGTCCCTACTGGCGCGGCGTGGGAGATATTATCGAAGTTTCTTAATTTACAACAATTTACACCAAACATACATACTTCGTTCCCTCTCTTTAATCACGAATTCTCCTAATCTCCAAATTAGGAAAACCAGCTTAACGATTCCTTTCTGCTCCGAGTTCTCCTAGTTTCTTTATTTTCATGACAACGAACGAACTTTTTATATCCCACTTTTAAATAGGGCGTGAGAAGTTCGCCCGTTTTGATGAAAATAATGCAAATACAAGACTTCTTAAGGCAGGAGCGAGACAAAAAATATGTTACAAATGTGAGCGAGAAAGATGGCATTACACGCCTAGGAGGCACTCGAACAGAAAGTATAGTTTATAAACGCAACCCTGTATTTACTGCAACTAAAGAGAACTTATAAAATTCGAAAGGAATATAAAAATTAAAACTCTCAAGAGCAAAAAAGAAAAATAATTACCCTAAGAAAACAATTTTGTTATTTTTAATCAGAAAACGTCACTACCCACGCAAATTAAAACACTTTCTTTATGGCGCTCCTCAATATAGTTGTAGAGTATGGCGTGTTTGTTTTATTAATTCAACAAGAACTTTTCTGAATACAACAGTATGTCTAACAGGGAACTTGATGGACTGCTTTCCTAGCTGTTTGTCTTCTAAAATCTTGGAGAGTGTATTACTGGCAGAAAAGTAATTGTTGACTGAGGAAAGGTTTGTTGCAATTCTTCTAACTGCTACTCTCAAAGAATTGTTTTTAACGGCGTTGAAGGAGTATGTTTGGAGTGTGATAAGTTACTTGGCTGTGCATTCTACTCGAAGGTCGATCCACTCAAGGTAGTGGTGAATGCTCTTGTCAGTGGCTGCACAAGAGGTTTGTGATGATTGCTCTTGGCAATGGCTGCACAAAAGGCTTTGGTGATTGCTCTTGACGATGGGTGCACAATGGGTGTACTTATCTTAGCAACCATTTTTTTTTTCTTCCCATAAATTCCCCAAGTTCATAGAGCTTAAGGGGAGGGAGGCAGTTGGCGGCTGCGGCCGACTTGATATTATAATTTCTCCTTCGGCATTCGCCTTACAAACTGGGGAAACGCAGAAAACCCAGTTCCCAGAATCCGAACACGTTCCGAGCCATGAGAATTCTATCTTCCCATAGAACCCACATGCACCAGGAGAGGATTCTAACCTACGCCTAAATAATTGCCCGCCAAGCGTCAAGTCCATTGCCAGCGGATTGGACCCCTCGGCTACCAACTACAAATTTGAGGATGCCATTCTATTTGTTGGCCAATCATGATTGAATACGGTTTCGCTTTAATTCGTAAAGAGGCAGCCTTAATTTTGTTTAATCATCGAGATTCTCTTGCTTAGGTTGTGCGTTGGTATTCACGTGACGTTTTCGCCCGTACTTGTTAGATGACATTGCATGACGTTGTCAATCTGGCGGTTCTCGATGTCTGTCATGTTAACGTTTCTAACACCTATCATTTTGACGTTTGTTGTCATCTGTCATCGTGATATGTTTCGTTGGTTGCTAATAAGGCACTCGATCTCTGTCTGAGAACAAGGTACTGCCATCATATGTTTTTGACACTGGTACTGGCTACTTGACCTTGAACAAATTAGTTAATGCGACAGTTGTTTCATTTAATATTTACTTCCTATCGTAATAAATTTAAAAATAGCTTTGATTATGTCTAAAATTTGTCGTATTGCCCAGTGCAAATCAAATGCTGCAGAAAGATTTAAATTGTTTAACATTTTTAGAGGTGCCATGCGATCACTTTTTGACACAACATTGCATTAAGTTTTAGCAAGTTTGATGCTTAATAAGTCAACTCATGCAAGGCGGCCAAGCGCACTGTCAAAGTATATTGAAAGTTTTAAAAAAATTATCGTAAATCGGTTTTGATTGTAATGGATACCTCTGCTATACAGAAGATACTTGAGGTATCCACTGTTGTGTCAAAAAGTGATCGCAAGATGTCGCGATTCAAACTATTCATAATTTGTTAAAAGTCAAATAGCCACTGTCAGTCTCAAAAACGTATGATGGCAGTACCTGTGTCTGCAGACAGAGATCGACCTAATTGCTAATCAACGTGTGATGCCCCAAAAGCGTTTATAAAATTTGAAATTTTTGAGGTAAATTTTAAAATTAAGAAGAGGAATATAAAAACACTAACTTAACTAACATAAACTCTTGAGCAAGGAAGAATATAAGTAACAAAAAAAAACGCAGATTTTTTATAGATTTTATTTATTTTTAAATCGTTTTTTTATCAAAAACTGTTACTTTTAATTACGATAGTACTGTACATACAAAATAAAACATGTTTTTTTTTTGTTTATTTTTAAAATAGATACCTTTAGGAAATTTATCAAGAAATGCGTAAACACAATATAATACAATTTCAAATTTACATTTTTTTACATTAAAATCTTTCGCATTTCTAATTTATTATTTATGTTTTAATTAACAAAAACTATTGCAAATTATTGTGTTATAAAATCGTTGTATTTTCTTTTCAAATTTCGTCTCTTCGAAATTATAGAGTTTATACGTTGAAATCTGTAGTAACATTTCATTATCGCCAACTTGTGTTAATTGCAATGTTCCTATGCTTCAAATGTCAAATTTATTGATTACAAAGTATGGATAAAAGGTTATTTGTTAGTCATTTGAACTTGAAAGTTATGACACGTTTGGTAAAGAAACAAGATTTTAATCATGTCCAAATTGATTACGGGTTTCATACTGTAAACCCATGTAACCTATTTACTGAATAATTACATGCATGCTATGCTCTATGTCATCAATATAGAAGACGAAAGTATAAAATGGTCAAGAATAACTATTTGAGTTTTTTGCAAAACAATTAAGAGCTTTTTTTCGGGCATTTGCAAAAGTGCAAGCGGATATATGTTTTGTTGATTTACTTGACTTAACCTGAGCAGTGACAAGATTATAAATTATGTGAATAAAAATTAGCGTTTTAATTTGAATTTGAAATGCCAAATACGCTTGTAAAGTAACGGCCGTCAGCGTCAAGCCCTCAATATTCGGAAGTTACTTCAGTTGTACCATTTAAAAAGAAAATTCAGCACTGCCAACTCAAACAATTACTCTTGTATGATCCAAATTTACAAGGCCCCTATACATACCTACATAGATAAATTCTAACACTTTGTAAAATTTCTCAGAAAAGAAAGAATGAACCTATTTCAGCTATGTAAAAATAGCTGTAAGTGTAGAAAAAAATCCGTACATTTTCTCACTTTAGATTTTTACGACGCATTGTAGTTCATTTGAGCTGCTTAGAAATTCAAGTTAACCAGTTTGCTCGGGAGACCACAATACGCTAGCTTTCTGCGCAGGTAGGTTATTGTCTGCCCCGCTGACTTGACACGGGTCCGTACCTGCCGCTTTCTTTCAACTTGTTCCGCTTGTTAAGTAAATTACTATGCACTCTAATATTGTTAGATTCGACCCGGATTCGTCGAAAAACTCGGCGTTCTCTTGAGAAACACGTCTGATTTTTTTTTTCTTTTCGTTTATAAGTTATTCAGAAGAAAAAGAGACTTCGAAATGTCACTGCTTTCAAAAGAGTTTCAAACAATAATAATATAAATACTTCCTCAAAAAGTTATGGAATTATCATCATATCTTGGCTAGTTTCAGAAAGTCGATGCACTTTCGAGAAAATTATGTTTTCATTGTAGCCAACACTGCTCGTGAAAAAGAAAAAGAAAAAGAAAAAACCACACTCTCAACAATTTACTTCAGATGAGTGATCTATATACTATAAGTATTTTCGTGTCTTATGCCCCAAATGTTGCTTCATGCAGTAGATTTCGTTATAAAACACAGCTGCTATCTAGAAATCTACTTTTGCTCGCTAGTGTACATACCTATTTCAAAACCTCCTTCACGTTATTGACTAAGAAATTAAGCTATCAAATTACTCATTAATAGTTGTAATTTTAATTGGGTTTCGCTGGACGCATTACGAAAGGACTTTCTCAATAGTTCCTTTGAAAAGTGAAGGATATTTAGGACATTCATACTTATCATAAATAAGCCGGACAAAGCGACAACGGCGGGCGCGAGAGGCCAATAAGGTCAAGCCCACTTGCATCAATAAACACGTGGTATGTGTGCACCATTCGCGATCGTTATTAATTCTAATCAAAAAAACGAAACCACCCACGCGTACGTCAATTGCCCAGGCGTAAGGAATTGAAATAAATTAAGTCGTGCCTTTGGGAGTGCTAAGGAGTCAGGTTGTATGCGTGTGTGTGTCATGCGTTTACGAAGACATGTGGGTTAGTCAACCGATGGACTCTTCGGAGCATATAAACAAGAACTGAAGACCGAGAAAACAAAGTCCCGTTAGGATGCTGAAAACTTGATACACCTGCGCTCCGGCAGAGAAAAACGAATGCCTTGAATACGTGTTGCATTGCGTTCTGGGAATGGGCTGATAAAAATTCCGTAGAAGAATGAAACGCCCACACTACGAGAAAGTGATTGTGTTGGTGTTGCGTATGACGATTGAGTTACCCGGATAATAAATTACTATATTTGGAAAAGCCAACTAAATTTCACATATCTAAAAGAAAAGATTAAAAAAAACTGGAAATCCAAAGAATTCACTTTTCATTCAATAATAATGTCTCGTGACAATTTTACTTAAGTATGAGTTTATTGTAACATTCACCTTAATTCAATTTGGTACTATGAATATGTTATAAGAAAAACCTACCAAGAAACTCTGAATTAAAAATACAAAATTGTTTGATTTGAACTTTTGCTAATCAACGTCTTTCAATTTCACGCAAATTAACCGATAAAATTAAATGTGGCGTGTTAAAAGCGCTTTTATGCAATACAGTCACGGTTTAAAAATATAAAAATGAAATGAGGCCTGTCTCGTCAACAAGATAAAGTTGAAAAAAAGAACATCTCATTTTATAATGATAGAAAATATAATAATTGCTCAAAATTGTCCTTCTTTTTAAGAGCGGAGATGAAACCCTAATTGATAACTACAGGCCTATTTCTCTTTTCTCAGTGTTTTCAAAAATTATAGAAAAAGTACATACTTAGTAATCAAATAATGAAATTCTTTGAACCAAATGATACTTTTATCAATAATCAATACATGTTTGAGGAAAAACCGCGATACATACAACTAATGCCGTGTTGCATTTTGTAAACAGCACTGCACTATCCACTGTTTTGAAAAAGGTGAATCGGCCATTTTCTGTGATCTAAGTGGGGCGTTTCTTAGTGTATTTCATTCTAATAGAAAACAATTAATTCAATTTAAATGGTAAATTATCTGCTAGAATAACAGTAACAGTTGCTGTTCCACAAGGCTCCATGTTAGCACCTTTCCTATTCCTTACTTGCCAAACTGTCTTTTTTTTGCTAATGTTACTATGACATTATACCTGATATTATACAAATTGAAGAGGTTTCTATCGATGTGTTGCCTACAGCAGCTGTTTGACTTCCTTGTAACAAAATTCACTTAAAAATTGTCCTAATTAGGTAAAGGTTTTAGGAATTCACATATTCCATGAATTATCTGGTAAATTATGTAGTAACATTTTCTTACTTCGAAACCTGGTCAACATTATTAAATTTGTTGGTATTTTTTGGCTTTTGTAAAACATTTTCGTGTTCTTTACAACAATAGAAATTACAATTACAATGAAAGCTATCAACGTATAACGGAACATCGTTTTTAAAAGTGCCATAAAAAATATAGTTGTGTTAAAAAGTAGAAACTCAAATTCAAAACATTTGTTAACTCAAAAACAGTTTAGCAGAGTTAGAACGTGATTTGCAGTGTAATTTGAAATGTTTTATGTTAGTGTATATAATCAAATATAGCAGTTTTTCAGTTTTAGTTTTCAGTGACGCATGTTCTTTCCTTAATTACTTCCAATACAAATAACGAACAACTTAATTGTTAATTACTTTAACTTGTATTATCATGTATCTACATACTACATACAAAATTGAATTCTGATATTCTCAATTTAGACAAAAATCTTGAATTCGGCAGATTTTCTTTACGATTACAAAATAAAATTGCGTTACCACAGTAGATGTAAAATTTATTAAAATAATGCTTCCGTAATTAATCTACATCAAACCATATAATTAATTTAACTGACCAAAAGGTCTTCAAACAAGTTCTGAAAACTTGAAGCTTTCAATAGTTGTTCGAAATTATTTTTTAAAATTCTGCTTATAAATTGTTTTCATCGTTTTAAAACGTTGCCAAAGTTAAAATTACAGATTGAAGACTTTCATTTCATTCAATAATGGTTTCGTGAAGAGCAATAAAACGTAAGCAATTATCAATATGTTAAACAGAAAAAGTACTGCCCTTGCAACACTTAATGTAAGTAGTGAGCACGATGTACGTTTTTCCATGTTACAGCAAACATTCCACATATGCAAATCTCAATCAATGGATTAAAGTGAAAGTCTTCAAATCTGTATATTTTAAATAAGTTCTTAATTTTAAAGAAACCTGACGATTAAGTACGAAGGATGTTCAAGTTCTAAATAAAGTTAAAAAAATCGTAGACTTTCATAGCCGGTCTCCAATGTATCGATGTTGTCCGGGTTCTGCCGTGTGTTGAACTTGTTATACATAAAGTTATTATTTTAAAAACAGAATTTACTTGCTATCATCATCTTTGATTTAGTTATTTAGATAAATTGTTTGTTATCAAACAAAGAAGTTTCATGTTTAATGGGAGAAAATGTGAAGTTTTATCAAATTTGCTACATGGTCAAAATATGTTATAGAGTTTCTTTTTACCGAAAGGACCAAATGAGAAATCGCAATTTAAAAGATTGCCGTCGTTATTTTGAGAAAATTAGGTATTTTTTTAGGCAGTTTCTGTGCAATTCTGTTAAAAATCTGTTTTGTAAAATTTACTGTGCAAATTTTGCTCTCGTCACATAAAAACAATGTTCCTATTAGTATTTCCAATTTGAATCACAAGATTCACACGTTCTGCTACGAACATTCTAAACTGTTTGACGAATAAATATTAGATCAATTTCCTTAATTGAAGGGGTCAGTGCAAAAAGTGGCTAAGTCTCATATTTCGCATTATTGAGAAAACCAATACCATATACTTTAACTTGGAGGCTTCCGTGGCCGTTGTCCATAATTGAATCGGCTTTCGGTTAGAACCGCGTCACCACCGCTTCTGGTGCCGACATTTCGTTCTCCATTGCAGAAGAACAAGTCTCTTCGACTAACGAGAAGTAGCAGCAACAATGGAGAACGAAACGTCGGCAGTCGTGACGCGGTTCCAACCGGAAACCAATATGCATTAATTTACATATACTAGCATTTAGTAAACTCAGATAAATACCAAGAAGTAGATAAATTTACTAAACACCATAAGTCACAATTTCAATCGAATCCCAATTCAGTGCAAGTTATGTCCCTACTTCACGGACATAGTTACTTCTTGTCGTGAGCGTTTCATGTTTATATGAAGGAACTGTTGAAAGCGACGCCGATATTTATGAACAATAAGTTGCAACGTGAATATGATATTCCAATCCCGACAACTCGATTCGTCCGTCGAAAAATTAATTTACTTCAGTTGGTTGGTAATTTTGTTGATAATAAAAAATATACTTTTCTGACGTTCATCATGTTATACAATTACCCCGTTATAAAGTTCATATTTCGTAAAAGAATAATCTTTAATTTAATTCATTAAATTTAATCTGTGTACCTTCATTTTCAATTTTGTTAAAATTCAAATTGTTGTAACGTATATTCTATTTTTCATTGTTTATATTTTGTAAATAAAGTAAAATAAAGTAGAAAAATATTGTTCATTGAAATGTTTCTATCTCCCTCACTCTAAATTGTCATCGACATTAACGAAATTCAAAAGTTTTCCCATCAAGTGTGTTACTCTCATTTTTTCGCATGTTCACGTATGGTAAACGCCAAATTGACATTTAACCTTGACATAACGTCAACAGAAAATCATAACCAATAATTATGATTTATTACGTATTTGAAACCAAACAAAATAAAACATTGAAAATAACGTTGGACATGAATTTACAACAGATGTTGAAAATGGCCTCCGTCTTCTTCGAGGCATTTTCCAACTCTACTGCGACATCCATTATTGACATTTTGCAAAATGTGGGGAGAATTGTTTATTTCATCACACTTTTCTATAATTCTTTGCGTAAATCATTAACGGGCGTTTTAAAAAAGGAATTTTGCAAGTAGGGCGAAACAAAGAAATCCAAAGGAGTTAGATCGCAAGATTGCGGAGACCATATGTGTGCCATATTTCTGCTAATTATCTCCAAAAAACTTTTGAATGAAATTTAAAGTATCTCCAGCAGCATGGACCGTTGCACTATACTGCTGGAAACATCCAAATTGTAATTCGTTATCATGCAGTTGATTAATAAATGGATGCAAAATCTCTTCCCGATATCTAAGTGCTGTTAGTGTGCCACTAAAAAATATTGGATCTATCAAGCGTTTCCGACTTAAACCTATCCAAACACCTTCTTTGTGGGTGGAGTGGGGCTTCAATGAAAATATGAGGGTTTTCTGTACTCCAGATCCTCATATTTTGGGAATTAATGTATCCTGTTAGATGGAACCAGGCCTCATCGGAAAAGAAAGTTTTGTCCAACAAATCGTCATTCTCAATAATGTTTAAAAACCAATGACAGTATCTTCGCCTTGGTTAAAAATCTACTGGAAGCAATTCATGCACGGCAATCAAACGATAAGGGAATATTTGCAAGTCCTTTCTTAGAATAGTTCTGCAGGTCCCGACAGAAAGATCAACTTGTTGTAACAGGTGACGGATGGAAGAGCGAGGAGCATCAGTCATAATTTGTCACATATTTTCAACTACCTTATCAGTTCTTACTTTAGGCTTACCTGATACTTGTTTTCTAGCCACACTGCCAGTTTCTCTGAATAGTCTTACAGAGTACTGAAGTTGATCAACAAATTTGTGGTACAGAAATGCAGTTTCTGGAATTTTTTCCTGAAATTCTGCAATACAATCAGAAATAGAGCAAGTCCATCCGCCATTGATTTTTTGGGCGTTTCGAAAGTAACATCTAACCATAAAAGCTTTTTCTTCCAATGTGAAAACCATTGTAAAATCAAATCAAGAAAATATTTTTTTAAGTTATGTTTGTTTACTTGTCTGTTTAGGGTACGGATCAAATAAGGAACGTACGTGAACATGCGAAAAAATAAGAGCAACACACTAGATGGAAAACTTTTTGTATACATTTTACATGTGGGAAAATATTTAAATATTCAATTCAGAATAACTCGAAAACATACAAATGTGACTTATTGTTAGCTACTTTTTGCACTGATCCCTTCAGTTGTACTCAAAATCTTCACTTTCATCTCATCCAACAAACTACATTGCAGTAAAACTTGCTTAAGGTTTGAATAAAAATATTTAATTGAAATTAATGTGAAGTTGCACTTAACCCAACATTCATTTATTGCTTTCTCGCGCGAAAGAAAAACGAAAAAACCAAGCGAGGAACGGTTTCAGAGCAGCTGCAAGACGAATTAAAATAACTAAAAATGTTGATGAATCACCGTTTGCTTTCGCAGCTAATAAATAATAAACTGCATTGACTGTTTTATTTATATTGCGCTCGAGTAGAGGCGTCCATTTCGCAATTAAAAATTAAAATTCTAAAATTAGATTCGTTAATCTCAGTTTTAAGTAACTGAAATTTTAATTAATTTTCGAATCATACTCTTGTAAATGATGAAAATAAGATTAGACAAAATTTGCACTAAATATTTTAACGTTAAGCCGCGTATTCACCAAAGCTCTGAACAAGTTCAGAGTTTGCTCGACGAAAGCTTTGAACTTGATGAGGACGCTTCTCGTGAAATAGTAGTAAGATGAAACGGTTCGGAGTTCAAACAAGTTGCAAGCCAGCTCTAAACTCATTTCCAGAGTAGACGTGTGGTTTAAAATTGAATAATAGCGAACCAGTTCGGGACTTTCGTTCTGAAGTGATTCGGAACTCCACCAGATTTTTGTGTGCACATGTCAAAAAGTTCTTAACCTGCTTTGAAACACTATTGTTGGTGAATACGCACCTTTACGAATGGTTTCGCATACGTTGTAGTCGTTAATCTCAAAAGTGCCGAAAAACAATAAGTTAAATTAATTTTTTTCTAATGATTTTATAAAGACTGCATTTTCTTACATTTTTTTTTAATTCAATAAAATATTAAATAGTGGATACATATTCCATTTACAGCACAAAACGGCAATTCATACAGTATTTTCCAAATGTTAGAATTGTTTTTAATTTTACAGCTGCAAAAAACATCCCGTGTGCGGCGGCGACTTCATTTGAAATGTGACGCACGACTCTCAGTTTCTAAACTGCACAGCTCTCACGACCACAAAACGAAAATAAACGTGACACGGCGGGCATTAATTATTCCTTCAGAAACTGCGAAGAACGAATAAAAATCAACGCGAAGCGAAAGTTCTAACGGTCGCAATTACGCGCTTCCAAACCATAAATCATCGGCCTCCGTTCGACCGGCGTTTTCACCTTCATTATTAAAATCAGTGAAACTCTGAGAGTTTCAACTAAGTGTCACGAAAGTCAATCTCACTTTAATATGTAGGTATGTCACAGAGTTTGATTCAAATTGCCTTTGAATTATAAGGTCAGACACCCTGTAGGTTATTGCTACAACCCGTGCACTCAATGAATTTATTTTTTTATACTTATCACGTCGCTAGCGTCTCAAATGTTAAGGAAATTTCGAGAGGCAGACTTTAGGTAATACGAGAATTGTACTCGAAGGTTCTTGAAAGATGAAAACTGCATACAGTGTATCACAGGAGTAGTATCATTTATGGGAGCCACCAATAACACATGCAATACTGAAGGCAATTAGGCGAATGTTATTATAGTACTTTGTGCAAATCTAGCAAGGGTTAGAGCACCTACAAAGGCCTAATATTTTCATGATCTAAAGATTCGTGGTAATGGTAACCAGGGTAATTGCTGCACATCTTAACACTTTGCTTGTTGCAATAACTGTGGTGTCATCTGTAAAGATACCTGATGAGATAAGTGGTGAAGATTTGATGGAATACTGGCCCTAGATACTGCCTTATGGTACTACTTTTTCCGTTGTAATTATCAGTAAAGTACCTATTGGTTAGATAAGACTAAAATACCTGATAGTGTAAATAGGTTTGATTTCAATTTAAATAGTAAACCTTGGTGCTACACCTTGTGATACACCCAAGAAAGCAAAAGAAGGTATTTTTTATCTTCGAGGATTTTGTTATTATCTCCACTGTGCTATGTATCTGCTTAGTGGTTGCATATCCTTCACGAAATCCGAATTGATCTTTATAATTATATTTAGCTCATCTAGTACTGACTTCACCTTAATTAGAAACAACTTCTTAGATAGCTTTGATAAAATGGGCAATAGATGATGGACCTATATGATTTGACTTCTTCAATAGGCTTTCCAAATTTGGGAATTAAAATGATTTGTCCAACTTTCCATTGGGACAGATGATGACCCACTCTAAGTATTGCGTTGTAAGTTTGAGTTACGACAATTAGTGTTTTTTTCTGGTTTCTGATTTGTTCAGTAATAAGATCATATCCTGCGTTGTTTTTGTATTTTTGAGTTCGGAGACTTGTGTGACTGCTATCGGGAACGCCATTTGAAGTGCAATTTTAGGAATGGTCTTGGTTATATGCTTAAGGGGTTGCACCCCAGGCATCCTTGTCGAATAGTTGTTAGTATCTACTATTTCTGTTGCCTTGTCTTTATCATTAGCAGTTTTGAATGAGGTATCTGTAATTATTATTATTATCCCAACTAAAAGCAGCTAATAGTTATTATCCGTGGCAACGAATTCATAAATAAACTCATAATGATTCTAGACCTAACACTCAGATGATTATACTCAAGGGAGGCCAGCATTTCTTGTTCACGGTTAAATTTGAGTGTAGACAAATTGAAATAAACAGAAACTTCATCTTCCAAATGTGTTTTTGCTTTTACGTATAAGAATATCATCTCAAGAATATCTTTTTGTTGTCGCGAATTTTAGAGAAACGTAAAGTTATAATATATTGGGATTATTTACTAAAATAAATAGAGCATGTTAATAAGTAAACTTGTGAGTGACCTTGACCCCTTGAATTCTTATGAACGTTGCGTAAATTACAGTTCCACACGTACGGTTTATAGCATTTTATTGGTTATGAGTTGCCGAAACAACGGATAACGAAGAAGAGGTTTCAAAATAAAGGAATCCCATCGTCTTGTGATTAGGTTAGTTTTTCATTTTTGAACTAGACCATTGAAATTGAAGAATCAATACTTTAGGTGTTGAGGAATCTACAGGATTCATAAATGACAGTAGACCCGTAACACCCTCTATAAACAAAACCGGTTGGGCAATTTATTTTTTATTAATCAGCGACAACCTATTTGATAAAAAATGCTTCAGCTCGTTACTTAATATTTGTAATATGTTTAAAACTTCAAAATGTTTAATTTTATAAATGATTGTCTATTTGAACTCCGGATTCGTAACATTATCATTCGTATTATTAAAAATAAAAAGTAACGTGAAGACATTGATACGTAAAGCTGCGTTTATCTTATGCAAGTTTTGCTTTTACAAGTAGAATTAAACAAGAACTTGCAAAGTAGTTACATTGTCCAAGTACTTGCAATCAAGTAAAAGTTGTATAATAATGAAAAATCTGTTTGCATGTGAAGGATGTGGGGTGGCACGGAAACTCAAACTTCCGCTAAAATTAGGGTTCCCAGAAGCGTCTTATTGGAGCCGGTGATAATAATTTATCTTTATTAACCCGGTTGTTTCAAGATAATTAGTTTTTATCTTTCAAGTCAGGAGCACCATGACAAATGATCCTCTTAATCAGTTAATTAAAAAATGATTTTAAGAAACCGACCCTCATATCATCCTTTATAATGTTTACGTTAATTTTGAATTATTCATTTTATTTACGACAAATAATTGTAATTTTTTATTTTAAATTATGTAAATAAAATAGTAATAATTTGATCTCTTAGTTTTTAAAATCGGCCTGCAGTATACTTATCTGATTTGGTGATTTCAATGACCGATCAAGAAAAATAAAAGCCTCAGACTCCTCAAACTAAACGAGAAAAAAATTAACGCATCCTGTTTGTATAACCGTAAAAGAACTACTGTAAATTAACACTCATTCCGAGCACTGTGAGAACACGAGGCGTTTTACTTGTGTAAATAAGAAATGCATGCACACTTCTATCGCGTTACGCAATGGTCAAAAGAAAAAGATGAAATCCTCGAGTAGACTAATATAAGATGATTTTTCGCCGGAATTTTCATTCGTCTAGCAAAGGAATAAAGAAAAACGTGGAAACCTTGACTTTCGCTTGGCCGCGCGATGCCCTGCTTCGGGGAGATGTTATTGTTGCAAGTCTTGCACAAGAGTTATTACGTGCGCAGTTTTTTCTCGAACAATCGCTCGAAGTCGTAAAATCCGCATACAATGAGGTCGTAAACTAACCAATGTGGAGAAGTAATTTTGTTCTTTGTTTGCTGGAGCAATTATTACACAATTCTGATTAGCAAAAATTCTCATATGCATAAACTATGCGATAGAATACAACTATTTTATTTTTCATTGAATAAACATTATTATTATTCATGTAGTGTAACCAAAACAGTGAAAAGCTTATAAAATAGGAAAAACAAGTAAGAATTAGGTATTCCAAGGCGCTACGATTGATCAGACCTATTTGTGTATAAACAAGGAAAACACGAGTTTTGTTATAATCACTGAGAAGTAAGTTGTACACATGATGAGTGGAAGGAAGTAGTAGGATGGGTGTTCACGCATCGGTGACTGCTATTGAACACGTAGTTGTTCCACTGGAAGAATGTGTACGAGATACTTCACACTAGTTATAGTACACTACCGCTCGTGAGTTTTTACCCACCCCTTACTATATTAACTATCGCAGAAAGATTGATACTAAAGCAAAACACAAAGCAAAGATTTTTAAAAAAAGTAACATGTTCTCAAAAAATATGTACATTTATTGAGCAGATATTGGGGCTGCTCAATAAGTGTACGCTCAATCCTTTCGAGTTCAAGACTTTGTGGCGGCTACTTCATTAGAGAATTAGCACTTTTCTCTTCTAGTTTCTTCAAATAAAACACGATGTTTTGACCAATAGATTGTGACCTTAATGGAATGACGTGATTTTCCAAAATTAGTTAAACCATTCTTAATAAATCGAATGTTTTATACAAATCTCCCACATTCCCAAATCATTACAGACTCTTCGTCCATGTTTCACGTCAGACTCATCTTCCGATCTTAGCACGAACACGTTTACATAAGCCATAAATTTCAAATTTGGACTCATTACTACAGAAGATTTTACCTTTTTTCCTGGAGTTTTTTATGACGAAAGAAATAGAGAACTTCTTTTAAAGAGTGAAGATGAAAAGCTACAAAAATATACTTCGAAGCCAAAAGTGTTTTGCTATAAGTTAGTAGAAAACGAAAAAAGAAAAGAGTTAAAGACAATTTGTTGAAGAGATGGATTCACAAGGAGTAAAAGAATTTACACATCCGTCCTCAAACCCATTTTAATGAATACTACAGTTCGTTACATTCACAATAAGCCATATGCGCATGTTGTCTGAGCAATACGTATCGGGTCGTGCAGCTCGATCATTAAACACTCCCCCTCGAACCAAACTGGACCGCGCATTAATCTTCTCAATGCCCAAAGCAATTAAACATTCCCAATGTTTTGTCTTGGTGAATACGTCCGCAGGCATATTATTTGTTCCCATGTGTAAGAGGTTGATCTCGCCAACAGCTAGAGCTTCTCTGACGAAGTGATGTCGCACATATATGTGTTTTGTCCGTGAATGGAGAACAGGATTTTCAACAAGCTTTTCGCTCCCTGATTGTCATTGTACAGGTCAATTGTCGGAGTCTTTCCAGAACCCAATTCTTCAGTTAATCGTCGTAGGTGAATGACTTTTTTCGAGGCATCGCCAAACGCCATGTAGTCGGCCTCCGCTGAAGACTATGCCACGGTGCGTTGCTTCCTTGATTCCCAAGACATCGTTCCTCCACTCATTGTGAAGGATCTTCTATCGTCAATGCAGGCTGCCCAGTCAGCACCTATGTAACCACTCAGATGGTCTACTCTTGTATTAAAGGTTATATCGACATCTAAAGTTACTTTTAAATATCGCAGGACGTGTTTCGCTGCTCTCCAATGGTTGCTTCTAAAGCAGTCATTGTATTGGCTTAAGACGTCGATAGCATGCGGTTATCTCTGGTGGTGTTGCCACAGATAGGTACACGAAGGCACCCACAAGTTCCCGATATGGTGGCTTCTCGTCATCATTAGGGTTCCAAGCTTCAGATTTTGACAAATCTTTGCTTGTGTCAATCGGTGTGGAGACCGTCTTGCAGGTTGACATTCCAAAACTTTGAGATGTCTAAAATGTATCTTCGCTGGCTCATCGTGATAGTAGAGTCATTATGAGAAAACTCTATCCCAGGCGGTAAGCAACTTCGCCCAAATCGATGACCTCGAACGATCTTCGTAGGGATTCGTACACTGCGTCGATCTCCTTTGCATTGCATGATAGTATTAGAAGGTCATCCACATGCACTATTACATGGAGCACATCGTCGTTCTGATTCTTCACGTATACGCTAGCGTCTCCTTTTATCGGTCTTGGTCTAGGCACCGATGCCAACACCGTCCGGCCTGCTTTAGATCTTTGGGGGGTTGCTTCGTATTCTTGAGCCAAACAATTGATTATCACAAACACAACAAGAATGTCTTTATTAATAATAATAATACAAAGATGTTAATATGTCAGAACATCTGATTATGGAGACGGTGAGCTGTCTCGTTCGGTGGGTCCTTATTCTTCCCCGAAGAGGTTGTCCAACTTCTCTGGTCCAGGGAATATGTTGCGTTCCCTCAAATTCTCGTGTGCGCGTCGCACTAGCTGCAACCGAAGTCTGCTGGATGGACTGAGCGGTTTGACTTTGGTTAGGAATCTCCGACCTTTCGGCTGGCGAGGAATGTCCAACTTTGCAGCTGGAGAGGAATCTCCGACCTTAGGAGTTCCAATTTTGCAGCTGGCGAGGAGCAGAGTGAATTTCTTGTTGTTTCGCTCGAGTTTATATAGCCCTGGCAGCCATCTTGTAGAGGGGCTGTGTGTGGTGTGGAGGGGTATTAGAGCTTGGTGAGTAACAGTGGTCTACGCAGGTGGCGCTGCGATCGCTACAGACCTTCTTCATTCGGCATACCTTGTCTCCTGATAGCAGGTCCGAAAGCATCTTCTTGACTTGACTACCACTTCGGGTGATCTAACTCTCTCCTCCACAATAAATTTGAGAATCTTCTCAGTATGTTCAGGAATTTCCATGAAAATCTCCTCGTTGATGGTTCCATTAAGATATGCGGTTGCCACGTCAAGTTGCCGCATGAGCATTCCACGTAAGCTACAAGAACAGTAGCTAAACGGATTGAACTTAACCGGGCTACGGGTACATATGTTTCGCAGTAATCCATTCGAGGGCATTGAGAATACTCTTTGGGAACAGCCCTAGCTGTTCTTTAGAACTATTCGACTGCCCACGATAGTAGGCTTCAAAGGGATGTTCTGCTAGGTTCCAAGTATTGTTTTTGAGGATTAAAATAAATTCGTTCGCCAAAGCTTGCATCCATTCATTTTCTTCAGGGCCTGATATTGCTCATCGAATGGGAATTTCCACAACACAAGCAATATCTGCGTTGTTGCTAGTATCCTCTTCCATCATCCGACATTCCTTTCTTGGTTTGCCTGGATTGCCTGTGATAACCTTTCTGGACCTGCCACGTTTACGCTTCGTAAATGATGTAGTTTGAACTTGGACAAATGCAGGCTCAGTTTCAAAACATAGGAAATCATATTCTGAATCATCCTCGGTAACGTCCTTCGTCTTCATTTGGCTATCGTTTCCAAGCTCAACTTCAAAGTATGGTTTCGTTGAACTATCGGGCTTAATCTTTTACTCTCCGTCTGAGTGATCTTCTTCCTCTTCTCTTCTCTTTTCCCTTTCGATACACTGCTCTGGATAAAAGGGCTCGAATCGATGAGGCTTGCTTCCTGAAGGCTCGCGCGAAATTTCTATTTTGTGTTTTTCCGGGATCCATATCCTGAAGGCTTTGGAAATCTCTGTGAATTCGAGGAAAGCTCAAGGCTCAAACTTCCCAGTAATCTTTATCCGATTTAAGCAGTAGACCTCACAACCAAATTCATGAAATTCGCTCACGTCTGATGGTTCTCCCATCCACACTTCATTTCGATTAGTGCAGAAGTTCTATGTGTCAAAGTTATCCTTTGTGAGCATATCAATACGCGTTATAGGAACCGAAGCCTTTTCATGTACTTGTAGCAGTCACGTCACACAAGGTTTGCAAATGAATTTAACATTCAGTAGCACAAAAGGCTATTGATTGTCTTTATTGCACTAGTTGTTTCTCGTCCTGATTTCTTGTACTTCTCGGCTGAGGCCATAACCTGTTGGAGAGGTGAATTCACAAGGAGTAAAAGAATTTGCACATCCGTCATCAAACGCGCTTTAATGAATACTACAGTTCGTTACATGTTAGAATACGTTGTACGCACATGCTTGCTCAAATTGTCAGTTCACGGGTGCGAGCAATTTAAGTTTTGAAAGATGGTAAAACATATACTACTGTATGGCTACACTTCTCATCCGTCTATGTATCCTTTTAAACGAAAAGGCCCCAAGTGTCAAGTCTATCAAGTTTTGAGAAATTTTAGCTGGCCGTACTACTTCCTGTCAAAAGCATGGTGTTCCCTGGGCTCTCTAGATTTGATTGATATTTAACTTATAATAAATAAACCTATCAATCGATAATGAATCGTAGAGTGATAGTGCGAATTTTAAGTGTCCATTAAAATAATTTATTAAACAATTTTCATCGGATAAGAATCTTCTTTAAATTATTTGATATGGTTAAGATTCTTTATCCTTTTAACACTGGCGATTGAAAAATGTCAATTAAAAGTTTCCAAATTGATATAACAATTATTATGATTTATTAAAGGTTACTACAGTTAATATTTTCGATTCAAATATTATACACAAGGGAACTGTGTGCACAAGAAGCTATTAAATCTTAAAGCAATTACTACTTTTACTAACTAATAACTAGTTTTGAAGTATCACTTATAAAATAGCTATACAGCTATTTCATTATTTCTAATTTAGAAACTTAGTGACATGACACATTAGAATGACAGTCTTATATAGAGTTTTCGTAAATGATTCCTTTAAAAGATAACATTTTTCACTTATTTAATAATAGTGTACACTTTTGCACCTTTCATCTGTCAGAATAAATATGACAGTTTTGTTTCCGTCAGTACATTAGTTGAATGAAGTAATTGGTAGAACTGATTTGAGTGGGGAAAGCCTTAAAAAGCACCGAAGACACAAATAATTATTGGAACGCCACTGACAACTTGTAATTGATTAATCGTAAGCGCTGATGCATATCCGGCAAAATGAAAGGCACTAAACAAGTGCTGCCAACTGTTTCATTCGTTTTGGCTCTCCCTGTACGTTTTTTGTTAGTAATTTTCGATTTAATACTGGTTGATCCGATTTGACATAGACGTATTTAACCCTAATAAATTATTTCTTTCATTATTATCTATTACAAAATAAAGGTGGTAAGTACTTATGAGCGATAGTATACATTTACCAGATGTATGCCACTGGGGTTTTTATTTATTTTTGTTGAATCTTTCGAGCGGTTTTAAGGCGCCACTTCAAAAACAGTAGCGCACTCTAATTTATGACTCCAGAATTTTTAAATAAAACAATTTTCTACATCTCGAATAGTTTCCGAAATATTTTTTGTCTCAACAGACATCTGTAGAGCAAAATATTAAAAATATATATATATGTGTGAAACGAAACATTCTTTGAGTTTTTTTAGAGAAATATATAAGAGGTCAAAGTGATTAGGATCCTATGAAAATCTTTCACTGCTAGGTGTATAATTATAGAATATTTTTTTACAATAATGTAAGAAAATAAAAAAATCTATTCCGTTAACGAAAAGCTAATAAAAAAGAACATGTTTTATTAATGAATATATTGACTGACAACCATTGATTGATTGAACACCTGTGTGATTCAGGAACAACCGATTCCAATGAAATATAATAAAAGGATATTTCGCACGAGCTGCTTACAATATACAGGCCAAAGTACTTATAACTGTACGCTAACATTATGATTTTTTTTGTGAGAACCTCATAGTTCAAGCACCAATAGCATGAATTCGAAAACAATCGTATGTATGCGGAGCAAATTATTATGTATTTGTAAGAAGGAGGCGGAAATAATTTCGTAAGGATTTCTTTTAAATTCGCACGCAAGGTTGGCCGCGAGTAACCAAGATTGCTTTCAATTAAAAGTCACCATCGAAAGCAATAAATCGTGCATGAATGAGACAGATCAAGTTAAAAATTTGGAAATTACTTATTACGCAATCAAAATAATTTTTCTTTCGGTATACGAAATGGAAATGTAATCTGATATTTTTTTCCATCTACTGACGTCAAGTTCTCTAATTGCCTCAGACTTTTACTATCTTTGTGATTTCTTCTTTCGCCATCTGGTGTTTCTTTTTCCTGTTCAGTATTTGCGTGTATGTACAGTCAAAATTAAAAGTAATCTCTCCCCGATGAAATGTAAATGCATGGTCTTATCCATTCTGATCGCTATAACAAGCAGGCGGCCAAGCAAACATAGACATGAATTCGAACTGTACCTACTCGTTATAGCAGTCAAAAGCAATTTAACTATTTATTGGGAAGACACTACTTTTAATACTGACTGTACTCGTATTTAATCTTTTTATTTAGAAATTCCAACTTTAACAAAATGTGGTTATTCCTTATTTCTGCGCTCCATTTAACTCTAACGTCTCTTATCTTCTTGCTTTGCGGTGCTTATTTCTTTTAATTTATCGTACACCGATTAACAAACTTCCGCTTAATTAAAGCGCATGTAATTTAACACCGAATTAAACCATTAATCCGATTACCAGATGGTTGGTTGCCTGTCCACTGACACACTCTCGGAATGCGGTCATAAAATAGGTACGTTTCTAGAATGAACAGCGCAGATTAAGATTTTTAATTTCGAGAACTGCCTTGGCAATTTGCTCAAATTGGACTTCGGAAGCGGTAAAAGGAAACACGTGTTTTTCCGTTCGTGTGACGTGCTTTATTCTTCCAAATGAAAGTTCGATAAACGTTCGCGGCCACGCTCGGCATGACCTCATCGTTCCGACACTGACCGTTCTGTATTATGTTACGTCATGGTAATTAACGGCGAAAATAAGTAAAAATTGATGGTGACTAACCGAGAACGTGGAAACGCAGAATAGCCAGCCTTTCAACATTTGTTACCTTTTCATACGTCGTTTATCTATTTTTCAACCTATCTCTCAAAACAAAGTTTTTAACAGATTGACAATTTTGCGGCAAAATATCCAAATTTCAAAGTAAAATGGTGTCAATAAATTTTTCTGCCCAAAAAAAAACTTAATAATGATTATAACTGAAAGCGGATAACCTTAAGTCGTACATAATATCACCGAAACCTAATAGAAAAGTAACTAAATAATAAAAAAAAATGCTTTGAGGGCTAAACTATCTCTTGAGGGCTTTTTTACAATTTGAAGAATCTAAATCTAGCCCCAAAACCGTCAAATAGGCATCACAGATCACAGTATTTAAATAATCTTTCCGGCGTCGGTAAGAGGGGTAAAATGACATCACCCACATAGCTTCCAAATTAAATTGCAGCTGCGAGTATATTCTTCGAATTGTTTTGTCCTGGGAAAAGGGGTATATTTAAATTTGAAATTAGCCAGGAATTGAAATAGAATTCCATAGTTCTTATTCTACAAGAATTTAATATCCGTAATTTGAAATACTGACAGTAACACATACAAACTAATTTTCTTTTTTCTTCTTTTGTATACCCAAAAGAACCAAAATTGACAACTGTTATTGTTAAATCTCGCACACTTCTACTATTTTTAAACGGCATGTTTATCGTCACAAAATGCATAAGTTATAAACAAACCGAAACTATCACAACAAGCGTCTGTTACGAAGAGCCGTTTTCAAACAGGAAACATCTGTCCGTCTCTCCACCAGTATTTATATGCCGTCGTATTTACGTTTGAGTAACACACTCGTTAATGCTTGCGTATTTTATTACAGGATGCATCTCAGAGCCCTCCTGCCTGAAATGCGGACGGAACGGATGCGTCAAGTGCCCCAGTTTAATCACCTTCCCCACCCGAAAATGTGTCAGCACCTGTCCACAAGGGCACAGGACGAAGTGGAGCACTTCTTCGGACTACATGGGGCTGATGTGTGTGCACACCGGTAATTTCCTGGGTGTTTCAAACGAGACCTTGACGATCCTGACAGGAATAGCTTGCGGTGCAGTCTGCTGCATAGTCATAATAGCATCCGCGGTTACCTATTTGCAGTATTATAAACGCAGAATGCTAGAACAATCCAGCGAAACGAGTTCTGACCTGGATGATTCACCGGAAAGACGCGACTTCTTAAAACAACTGGAGACGTTGCGACCATACGCTCACAGCTTCTTGGAAATGCTCAACGACACCAGACGGCAGTTACGTGAGCTACACCAAGCTGGAGATACAGCTGGAATAGCTGCGTACAGACCAGTGATTCGCGACCTTGCTAAAATCCTACTCCTTCTAAACAGACCGCTGGAGAAAATTGCGATTCCCGATGATTGGGAACACATTTTCAATTGGGCTGAAAAAACACTGAAGAGGTACAAAAGAATGAGCGACATTTCGCAACCCCAAGTAGCGCAGCTAATCAATTTCCTTCAAGCTCCCGTCGTAACCGATCAAGACTATAGCACCAGGGGTAGTACAACCATGTCGACCTTTAAGCCCGAGCAAAGCCTCGGATCTAGTTTAAGTTTACAAGATGTAGTTATAAATAATTTTAATGTTAATTACGATTCGACGTTTCACACCACGATCAACCCCCAGTGGAAATTCGACTTAGTTAGGCCCAATGATCTTCCCACGTCACAATTTAATCCGGCCGAGTGGAAAAACAGTAAGGAGTACCTCAACAATCCGTATTTCTTCGACGACGAGTTCTGCCAGCTGGGATTCAGACCTCAGGATGAAATTACTACGGAGTTGTGACGACGTATTTCTGTAGATTTTAGACCAAATCGAACTAGTCATACCTTTTTTACCTTTTTGTATTTACTTGTACCGCGACTTTTGTAAATATACTATTATTTATACACTACAGATTTTTAAATTAAAGTAGAATTAAGCATTATTCCACACCATACCAAATAAAATTCAATAGCTTACCATGAAAGTGAACCTGTTCACAGGCACGAACAAATACGAGTAGTGCCGTCCGAATCCAAAAGGGCGTATCTACAAATGTCGCTCATTCATTTTTGAAATCTCTTGTTTTTCGAAATAATGCCCGAACTGAATGGTAAAATATATTATAATGATATTTATTTTAAAGAATAGGTATTCTGTGATTCAAATATACCAATATTGTTTAGTAAATATGATACAAAGATGTATTTATGTACATCTGTTTCGGCCCTCTTTGAGGCCTGGTCAGCAGAAGCGTAGCTCAAGACTTCCACCACAAATCAAACGATCTGTCCAAGGTTATTCGCAATTGCGATGTAATAATAATGAATAGTTTGAATTGCGACATCCTGCGATCACTTTTTGACACTACGTTGTATTAGCTACGCTTCTACTGACATGGCCCCAATATGCTTTGACACCACGCTTGTCCGCCTTGTACGGGATGACTTATTAACTAGCAAACTGGCTGCAATTTGTTATTTGTAATACAACGTTATGTCAAAAAGTCAAAAACTATTCGCTAATAATTTGGAAAACGATGTTGAAATTTTGAAACAAAAAATAAATAATGGGGTTAATTCTATCATGGAAAATGTTGCTAAGGTTTATAAAGAAATTTTGCACAGGACTGAAAATTGTGTTGAATAAAATAAATATTTTTCCTAATTTTAATTTTTGATTTTAAGAAAAACAATATCTGGATTTTGTTTAGAAAATTAGTGGTTTTCGAACAAGCAAAAACTTTTATTAAAGAATAACATTTTTCTCTACAGTTATAATAATATAAAAAAGTCGTTCTCCTTTTTCAGTCATGAAAGACATGCATTTAAATTGCAGCACCTACTCTAATTCATTTTTCATTTGATCACTTGTTATCTCTTTCAACAATTGCCGAGTTCCACTTGATCTCGAAAATAGGCAACCAAACTTACACTTACAGTAATCAAGGTGACCCACGGGAGTGGGAAGTTTTGAAAATGTTATTATTTCATAATTATACATAATTGGTTCAAGTTTTTTTTGTCAATTTATCTGTAATTATATGCCATTTTATAATTATGAATCAGTGGTCCACTGAACAACATGCTTGTGTAATTAAATCTTATTATAAAAAACACTGTGTGACTGTTGCACAGTGGCAGTTTAGAATTCATTTCGTGATCCCGTGTCATGAAAGACTTCCTTCATCCCACACCATTAAAAATGCATTCGAGGATTTGAAGAAACAGCATTACAAAGATTATTTCTGGGACACCTCGTCTCTAGACGTGGAAATATTGAATGGCCTTACGGCGTGTGTCTATTTTCTGTGGGGTTACCTCAAGAGCAAGGTTTTCACTGACAAGCCGCGGAATATTCAAGAATTAAAAAGAGAAATCAATGAAGAACTTCAGAATGTCTACAGAAAAGAGGAAATCATCTACCCACCATAATCATTAAAAAATTAAAATGGGAAGCATTTTATTATTGGTTTGAATTAAATGCATTTACTTTCAAATTTATTTCGTCTTCAAAACTTCGCGCTTCTGTGGACCAACTTGTACTTAAAATAAAATATCCCAGTTATAGTCGGAAAATATGAAGGACCTGTCACGTGACCAACACAGAATACAGATTTGTGTCGAACCAGGTTATGATCGTGTTTTATTCGTGGTATTTCCGTGTTTATTTCCACTGTCTGTCGTAAATAACAATAATTCCACGAAGATAAGTTTCGCCTAGGTCCTTTACATTTTCCGATTACAACTACGATAATCAAGGGCGTAACGCGTAAGCTTACAAATTAAACATATAAGCAACAAACGTGCTCTTAAACGTTACGTCTCTATAATTTATTAAAACGTCGTAATTCGTGATTACAAAGTTATACATGAATACACCTATGTTCACTTTGGTTATTTTTCTTATAGCGCTTTCAATTCGATGCTCTAGGGCACTCTCCAGAGTATCTCCATCTATTATTACATGAAGTTAAAACGAGATAAAAATGTTCTAGAGCAGTGAATTGAGAATGCTCAAGGATCTAACAGTGTCATCAATGTGCGCAGAACATATTTTCTAAGAAAAGTAGGTAATTAACACAATTACATGGGGCGCCATAGGACTGGAAAGTTGTTGAAAGCTTGGTGTTATAGAGCGATAGAAATATAATTGCTTACAATTTTTTTAAATTTTTTGATTTTTTTAATTTAAAATGTTATATTCAACATAACTTTAAATTATGCTTGTCAGCTGATAACAGTACATACTTTACAGTGTAGCCAAATGTACTCAAAATTTTATTTACAAAAATAACACTGTTGTTTCATTATTTTCTAATCTTAAGACATCGATTAGAAAAAAAGAATAGCATATCTGATATAATTTAGGCACTCACTATCTTCTCTAAAGAAATTTGAAGTATTTTACAGGGTGTATCACAGTCTCCAGCAAATATTTAAACCACACGATTCTACTTAAAAACTACGCACACTGATTGTATGCTGATAATTGTACTAAATAGACAAGATGTGATTATTATTGATGCATTTACCTATATCATCAGAATTATATAAAATTAACTAATGAGTGTTTTCCTCTTTTTTGCAATTTATTTATAATGATTTATATTATACTGAAGCAAATTATTTGCGCTTTATAATTTGGAAGGATGCTGCGAATACGTAAATATGTTTACAGGTATCTTAATTACAATACCTCCTGTATATTGAAAGTTCTGTATACGACTACTACTATTTGATAAGTTACAAAAAAACTTTACCAAAAGCTATTTCTAATCTAACAAAAGGAATAATTTAAACAATTCTTTTTACCTTCTCTTTTATGAATTAACATAAAATAGAGGCATTCATATTCAAAGGAAATAAAAAATGTTTTCTTAAAATTGTCTGCTTTATATTATGCAGCCAACATTTCTCGAATTTTAGTTTTCAGAAAACTAGTCAGTAAGAGATGCATTTTTATGTTTAATTCCCAAAAGATCAGAAAGTAAAGTTAAAAATTGCAATAACTACACATTAAAAACTTTCTATTTTTTATCCAATGAACTTGAGAAACATTCATATTTAACGTCAGTAAAGCGATATGTATGTATTTAACTTATTATTAAAGTTGTTAATAAAGTTTTAGAAAAGGTGCCCAACTTAACTTTATTGCTTAATATAAAGCCGTGTCCACACTGTAGTGAGGCTGAGGCAACAGCAAGGAACTTTTGTAGGTGGTCCATGTTTCCAAGAAAAATTTATGATTGTTACAAAATATTTCTGCACGTTTCTGTCGCCCCTTGTTCCTTGCTTCATTTAGAACGGTAAACATCGAAGAAAACAACAAAAAAGCTACAAAAATAAATGTTTATTGTTGTTGAATTCTAAGATATTACGAGCGTTGGTAAAATGGAATATTGATCATAGTGTAAAGTTAATTGATGAACACAAAAATATTATTACCTGCAGATGCCTTCAGATAATATATATAAATACAGAAGATGTTTAGGAAGAAATCATAAATTGTTAATCTATAGTTCTTGTCAGTTTTCCGTGTGTTAGGATCGATGCCCTGTAGTGTAGAAACGAAAAAATAATTACGGATGTCGCACATTAGTTAACAAATCATCGAATTTCAAAACAATAATAACTTGTACGCTCCCAAATCTCTGGCCCTTTTGAAGACTCGATCGGACTCACACTTTTCGTTTTATCATTTTTTTTTTTTGGCATTGATAACAATAAAGGCTGCAACTGCTAGAAGAATGAATACAAAAGATATGATTTTCTGCAGATGCCTTCAGATAAAATATATAAATACAGAAAATGTTTAGAGAGAAATCAGAAATTGTTAATCTACAGTTCGTGTCAGTTTTCCGTATGTTAGAATCGATGCCCTCTAGTGGATATTTATGTTATTTCATCTGCAGTAGACAAACGGAAAAATAATTACAGATGTCGCACATTAGTTAACAAGTCATCGAGCTTCAAAACAGTAATAAGTTGTATGCGCCCAAATCTCTGGCCCTTTTGAAGACTCGGTCGAACCCACACTTTTAGTTTTATCTTTTTTTTTAGTACTGATAACAATAAAAGCTGCAACTACTAGAAGCAAGTCTTTTTTGGTAATTTTTCACGACTGGCCCAAATTTTCCTACTGTTTCATTTTAACTAAGGGCAACTTGTTACTAAAAATATATGTAAACTTGAAATAGAAATGATGTTGCTTTAGTGTGGAAAAATGATTCTACGAATTTATACTTCTTGAATTATTTTTGCGATATCCGGTAACAAGCAACAGAAAGTTTCTCGTTGTTGCCAAAGTGTGGATACGGCTTAAGGTTTTAGGTCAAGATTATTTAATACTTGTACATACAAACATACAAAATAGAATTTCCTAAGAAACACAGTCATCTCATTAAAATTACCAATAATTTTATAAATAAAAATTTTCAACCGAAGCTACTCTTTTGTAGTTATTACAAATTTCTGGAATTTCCAAGAAATCATAAAGAAAACTTACAAAAAGGTTGTAATTCAAGTTAACTCAAGCTTAGACAACTTCTACATCGCGTCTGTTTCAGTTTGCATATCTTTACTTTTTACAAATTTTGTTGGCCGCCTTGTATGGGATGACTTACTTATTAAGTAGCAAACTGGCTACAATTTGTCAATCCTCATACAATGTTAGGTCAGAAAGCGATTGCAAGATGTCGCGCCTTAGATTTTACTTTTTACATTCAGGATAATTCATGAAAATTTGATTAACTTAAAACTAAATCTCGTTGCAATTAATTACGTAGTTATTTTTTTGTCCTAAAAAGAATGTTAATGGAACAACTGTAATTTTCTTTTTTCGTTACTTAGACTCAAGATTTTAAAAATCATTTTCAAATTCGGAGATAACGAAATCGTCGCTGTTTGTCTTTTTCATAACTTCACGTACATCGTGTTTAATTACGTTAATATTTATTTAGATCAAAATTATCATTAGATTATATTCCCTCCCCGAGCTTTCGATAATACTAGTGAGTTAATGCACTATCAGTTTTAATGGAATTTAAATTTTACAATGTAATGTACTCCGGTTTTAATTCTCATTAAAATTAATATTGATATATGCTTCGATTTCATTCCTTTTCCTTAATTTTCGCTTTTCAAAATTGCAAAAATTAAGTGTTTTATTATTACCGACTTTTCTTAAAAATTTTACTGCTAATTATTTGCAGCTTTTGCAATAAAGATTGACTTGAACAGAATCTACGATTATACGGATCATCGAGTTCAGTCGGTCGATTGCAAAGTTCAAACGCGCAATTAAAATAATTGTATACCTCAAGTGCTTCTGATACAACTGCTATTAAAATAAAATAATATTGTTGGATGACTTGCAACGGTAAATCTGTAACATAAATTATTCGCCTTTCTTGTAACTAGTGTAGCTTCAGGTGAACACCTTGTTCCACCTACAACCGTTAGCAGTGATCTTACGGAAGGTCAGTGACTCAATGTCGAAGTGAATTTAGTTGTTAATGACGTCAGGAAACGCAGAAAATTCACCTGCGCATCACTGCTAAATTTTGATCATCAAAAACAAACAAAAAATAAATATACATTGTATTTACCAATTACCTACGTATATTATACATATTTCTTTATTTCCAAATTTCACTTTTTGTTAACTTCTAAAATAGTTCACTAAAGCAAAAAAGCGGACCTTTTCTGTCACTCACCATCAACTCGTTGGCCATTATGAAAATTATCTGTCCTTGCGAAAATAGATGTTTCAAAAATTGTGGTGTGTTATCACCACGTTGTCACAGCCAACTTTGACATCAAGTTAAAAGAAAGCTCACGTAAATTCCTTAATTCAGACCAACTAATGAATCCGTCATCCGGATTATGCACTTCACGTTTTGTTACGTATTTCTCGCTAAAGCAGGGAATCCCCTGATAGTTAAAAAGTAACATGGCGCCGAAGAGACCCCATAAAATATTACTTAGCATGTGTAAGAAAATAATCTTTGGCAATATCAGTTTCGGTACTGATACGTCAAATATTACATAATAATAATGCTGACACAGAGTGTTCTGTGTAAGTCGTCGACTCATGAGAGCGGGCGGGGATTTCTTGCTTTTGTCACTGTTGTGTGTAGAGTGCAAATATAGTTTGATTTAATCCTGGTTGTTTTTTTTTGGCCATTTTCCGACACATGTTATTCGTTTGACTAAATTTGATTACCACAAGAGCTTTTTTGTCCATGCGTGTTTCTGTGTTGTTATAATTATTACGATATATGTACTTCTCCATTCATGAATAGCCTAATTTCTTGAAGGTTTTTCTGTATAATTTTTTTATCATTAATTTCTTTACAAATTTGAAACAGATTCTAATAGTCCCAATTTCTCACTAATTCAGATCACCTAGGTTTTAATTAATCCCGATATCGAAGCCTTAAAAAGGAATTGTCCCTCTCATCTGGCAGATCTGACAATCGACTCCTCAAGTAAAGAGTAGATATGATCCCTTCACAAAACTCCCGTGACGTTTACTCTGACAGATTGAAAATTTTGAGTGTAGTTGATGTGCACTAATTACTTACTATTTTACCCGACTGTATTTAACGGCCATTAGCGTCAAATATTTTAAACATTTTTGAAAATTTTTACATGAATCGCGATTTTAACAGAACCAAATAAAAATGGCTTCTATTATTAAGGAATTTATGAATATTTGCAACTTGATATTAAGGCAAAATGACAAATTAACAAAAGCTTTAAATTTGAATTTCAAGGGTTACCAATATTAAACGTAAAAGTTATTCACAGCGTGATAGGAATTTTTATATTAACCAACTGAATGTCACTTTGACATGTTATTCACTCAAGAGGAGACTTCATCTGATTAGATCAAAGATTATAAGAGCTGTTTTCTTTCGCTGAAAAATTTGAATCGTGATTCGAATAATTTTTGCCAGCTCTGAATCTGAATGCATTTCAATCCAAACGGTTCGTAAAATTGGAAGATTGAAAGGGGAAAGGGGATTACCGAACTGGATTGAAATTTCACGAAGATCCATTTACAAGAGAGCATTCATTTTTGAATCTAAACGCGTTATGTTGCGTTTGGATCAAACGAAGAAAGTAACTATAGAGAGTCTGATCTTTGCGGAACAATTTCTATCCCTTTAATTTGACGCGGGAAATGGACAACTACGAAGTTAATTAAATTAACAATGAATTTTGTAATATTTGCAGTTTTCGATAAATTCTTTAAGATTTTTATAAATAGCAAATGTTATTTTTTTTCGAATGACTGCTACAAGCGTTAACAAACTACAAATATTTACAACAATGTCACCGTCAAATTGTCATATTGTTTGATCCCTACGGTTATTAGTACCAATCCTTTCAAGAGCTTTAAGCTCCGTACAGGTGTACAGCATGCACAGTCGCAATCATAATTAATAACGCCTCCAGAAAGCTTACGTACCTATCTTCTTCAAAACTATGAATATCGAATGCATTCTAATCTTATTCCTTAAAAGTAATGTTGTAAATTATTTCGTCCGCGACCACTGATGTAAATGACGAACAAAAGCGAGGACATTTGGACCTAACGTTACACACACTTGTAGTTAGATCTACGTAACTGCATTACATTAAGTGTCAGCACTGATTATTTTCAACTTGATTAATAAGGTAATTTTTATCTTTTTAATAGTAATTAAATGTAGTCGTAGATAAAGTATAGTACAAAACTAGAGTTGTAAAACAATTACCCGCTTGCACTCGCACTTTTTCACGCATGCGTAATATGCTTTTCACAGCTCTCGTTATGTAATATGCTATTGTTTTGAAACTACAAATAAAATTAGTTTTTCTATAAAGGTTATGTCATGAATTATGACTGTTCTTTGCTGTTCAGAACTGTTCTAGTTTGTGAAAGGAATGTCACTTTCCTCCATAATTACATTACATTTAACGCATAGTATAGTATTTCGATTAACAATACACTGACTCCCAGTTTCACAAAAATTATTTAATCACTGATTAATTTAACAGAGTGATTAAGGCCTATGATTAGTTGGGTGAAACAATATAATTGGTTGTTCTAAATCTATTCTTTACTACGTCCAATGATATTCCTTAATCAAAGAATTAAATTAATTGCTGATTAACTATTTTTTTTTGTGAAACCCACCATGAATTTCATAACCTCATAACATAGCCAACTGCTTGATTGATAAACTATTAAAACAACGGCGGAATGAGAAACGATGGGAATGCCTAGCCTTCGTATCTGAATTTTGTTTTTTATTTGCAGATAATCTTGATCGGTACTTTTTTAATTAAAAGTTGCTCTAGATTTCTTGGTACTGAATAAGCCAATAGGCGTTCGTAAAAAGTCTGAACATTTAGCTTAAATAAATCACTAAAAAGTCATTGGAAACCGAAAATATTTCACTAAAAATTTTTCTAGAAACAAATTCACTTTTTTGAATACAATCTAGGTACTTAGCGAATTAGGATTGGCAATGCTGGTTTAAGCATAAAACACAGGCATATTATAGCAAAAGTTTAACAAATACAAGGAACAAAAAAATGATAGACGATTTGGACTTTCGTTTTTTACTTTTGCATCAGAAAATAAATTTAGCTCGATGATAAAATACGTTCGAATTCCAATCGAATTTCAATATTCTTTATAAAAAAAAAAAAACAAAATAAAAGCTGATCGATAGTACAACAAACGCAAGAAACAAATGTTTTGGTCGACAATTTGAATGTAAAAAAAAACTTTCGTTTTTACTTTTGAGACAGACAATAAATTAAGAGCGATGACAAAACATCTCTTAATCCCTATCGAATTTCGACTTTTTTCTTCATAAAAAATAACAAAACAAAAGACGATCGATTGTTTAACAAAATGAAAGAAACAAAAGTATTGGTCGACGATTTGGATATTAAAAGAAAAACCTTTCGTCTTTTACTTTTGCATCAGAAAAAATTTTTTTTTTCACATTTCATACAACAATGTAGCATATAAATATTCTCAAAATCACACAGTAATGGGCTACTTTACAACGTAGCAACCATTACAGCGTAGCAACATATTAACTACTATTATTTTTTATTTTCAATAAACATCAATTGTGACAGATATTAATATGCAGGTGACTAAGATCACTTCTATTACACATTAATAAAATCAAATTTCGCATGAAATACAAAAAAACGGTATACGCAATCTCGTTAGAAAAGTGTTCTCTAAACTCGTATTCAAACAAGCCAAACTCGTTTAGTAAAACTTCACTTTTCTAAACTCCTTACGTAATATAACGAGTGATCATTATCTTTTCTAATTAAAAAAATGAAAAATGAAATCGTGTCTTTGATCAGTTCATTACTTAAAATGCAATTTGAATTATTTATATTGCATTCCCATACAAAATCTAACTGCTATTTTTATGTATTACATGTCTTTTTTATAAATTTGGATTCAAATCCCAAATTGGCATATTCCACTTAAAAAGAAAGCACGCACCAAAAGCATATACGCAGACGCAGCTCGTAGCAACGACAGTTTTTAAGGTTACGTTCGGTGCATATGAATTTTGTTATGATGACAATTAAATAGTTTTTAAATTATTAGTGAAATAAATATTGGTATAAAACTTTATTTTATTTATTTATGTTCAAACTTAGTTAAAGATAACGACGTCAAATGAATAAAACGAAAAATTCATTCATAGAAGATGCTTAAAATGTCGAGTTTTCTTGTAAACACAAGCGAATTCTATGTATAAAATTGTTAACAACATTCGCTGGGATTACTGAATTGTTATTTAACTGTTCGCAATGTAACAAGAAACTATGCCGGATTAAAGAATTTTCCAGTTTGCAGGTTTAAAGCATAAAAATTCCCTAGAAATGAGAATTTTCCCTACAGGAACACTAACACTCAGTGACGTCAACGCAAATCGACCACCATATTGTTTAATACCTACACTACTTTCCGTGAGCTTAATATCAATATTTATATCTATCACAGGAAAGTTAGAGCGAAAAATAGCGAACTTTTATTTTATCTCATTTTTATATGCGTCAGAATAGCATCGCCCTCATTCTAATTTTAATCCATCACTACACCAAGTCACAGATGATCCAGATACGAAGGTTCGAGGCAATGCCTTTGATGTCGCATGGCAAAATTCCTTCGGCCATTGTTTAAGTGGTTCATAAGGCGCGAAATTTGAAATCTACGTCGTGTTGTATTATTCGATTTTTACATATCGCTTCATCAACAAATAAAAATAGACATGAAAATCGCGTGAAATCATTCAATTAACAGTACACTGCATAACATAACTGTTTGACGGATAAACTACTAAAACAATGGCGGGAATGCCTAGCGTTTGTATTTGTATTAATCTGTGATCGAGTCGCAAAAGGAACTCAGCCCTAGTAACTTCTCCATATCTCCGTAACTTCATTTTAATAATTGGATGCAAATATTGATATCAAGCTTGTGGAAAGCAGTGTAGGATCAGGACAATCTAATTCGGTTTCCCTGTATTTGCAAATCGGTGGGTATCAAACAGAATGGCGATGGCGGTCGAATGTGATGGTAAAACTGGATTTACATGAAGCGTTGAGCGCGTTAAAAATTGGCAACATTAGTCGTCAATGCATACCAACGTACTAAATTTCTTTTATTTGATGTTGTTGTTGTGGCAGATCTCTTTCGCGATTTAAAAGTAATTAAACATTACCAACCAAGAACAGTAAAAGTCACCAAAAAATAGTTCACATAAAGTACATTCACTTTTGTAATGAGTAACTAAAGTTACACGATTTGGCAACTTTTACCGTTGAAACCTGACTTCTTTTAGTTTCCGTATCTTGTAAATGGGACTTGTATTTTTAGGTTATGTTGGTTTCAATTTTGTGCTGTTAGTTTGAATCGTTGGCCTCCTTTTCTTTTTTTATTAAAAGCATTATATAAAAAAATATCTAAATGTGATTCTTGGTTGCTTTCGTAATAAATTTCCGGATCGTTTTTGAAAATTGCGTTTTGCAATTGACAACTAAATTATGACAAACGGTAATTTGATTAACAAAACTTTATATATAAAACCAATCGCTTTTGTAAGAGAACATAAGAGTAAAAAAATCACAATTAGTTATTCATTACAAAAGTGAATGGAGTTTATGTATTTCACCTGAAAATATAAAAAATATACTAAAAATCTTTTGGGAAGTACTAGTGTTCTAAGACTTCTTCAATTGTATTGGAAATAACACCAAAAGTACCTTTACTGCCGTTGGTTTAAACACTAACTTCAGCTCGATATCCAGTGTCAATGGTTTTATTGATTTTAAGATTAACGTTCAAATTTTAAATAAAATCAAAACTAATTCACGATGTGGTGAAATAGAAATATATTACGATGCTTATAACATTAAAAATCGTTACAAATTTGAAATCAATTTAAAAGGTTAAGGTTGTCCAGCATGAAGTTAATCAATGTTCCCCCTCCCTAACTAATAGGACGCCTTTCGTCGTCAACTTCGCGTTAGTTGTCTGACTCAACTACGTGTAATGGTGTGTGTTCGTTGGTAACGCTCGTTTATTTGTTGATGTTATTCGTTCTTATTTACGAAACGCTGCACTGGAGCTAAAATCAAAAGGTAAGCGTGTGAAACCAAGCAACCACAACATCCACCCCTGCAAAGGTGGCGATGTCCCGGTCATTTTTCCGTTGGACTCGGCTTGCCTTACAGGCGTTGGCCTAAAGTAACAAAGTAGGGATGACATACGCCCGAACGTGTTTGTTTTGAAATGTTAGCGTAAATATTATGATGTTTCCGAGTAGCTACCGTATAGAAAAATGTAAAGCGTGTTCGTGTGCTTTTGCAGGAAACGCCGCGGCCAAACGGAGATGTTCAAGTTCATAAAAGCAAAGGGGCCCCATCCCTCAGCCGAACGCCAGAAACTACAAAAAGAGCTATTTTCATATAGAAGGGTAAGTATGTAAAATCTCGCAAAAAAATTTTTTTGAGTAGGTTTTATTTTCGATAGCTTACACATTTGTTGTGCTCCTATCTTCCTTATCTAATCAAGAATAAATAAAGCCTACCTGCAGCTTGATTAACGTGATGGTGTGGATTATTTTTACTTTAATGCCGATAGATTTCAAGAAATATCTACTCAAATAAAGAGGACCATGATGAAATTTTTAATTTTATCGATTATTTACTCGAGCAAATTGTGTTTGATCTGGTGTAAAAATTATCATGTTTATTTAGTTTTATGATTTCAAATTTGATAGGTTGTGCCTAAGATAAAAGCCTATTATAAATACTGTTGATAAAAGTAATCTTTCTATTGTGTAGGCAGGGCAGGACCTGCTAGAGTTTGCGAACAGTACACTCGCACCTTCAGGAAAGATTAACCTCTTCATTGAACATAGTCCTGCAAAATTTTGCAAACATTTATTGCCATCCAGAATTGAACCTGAGAGATTTGTATGTATTTTTTGATAATACATTATGATAACTTAAAATATTTATGATTTAAGACTTGTGAAATAGACTGAATAGGACAAATTGCTTTACAAGAAATTCTGCTCACCAGACTTGAACTAAAAAGTATTTTCTTTGCAAAAACATTGCTTCTGTTTAGTAAAAAAATATTCAGCTAAAGAACCATCACCTATTGAATTATGTTGCCAAAAAAATTAATTCCCAGATATACAGGGAGATCGAAATTGATTGTCCTGATCCTACACTATTTTCCACGAGCTTGATATCGATATTTACATCCATTTATTAAAATGAAGTTAGCAACATAACGAGATCTAGGGAAGTTACTAGATATCCTAAGATTTTGTTGACAGTTCATCGCCGTTCATTCACGAAAAATAGTTTATTTCATTGTCATGACAATCTGATTAAACAATAACTATGTTCTTTATTAATTAGGTTAGGTTTGGTTGTAACTTTCATGAGTGTTCTACGCACGCCACAAGTCGGGACTACTTTTCGTTCTAACCTTCTTGTGATAGATGTAACTATTGATATCAAGGTCACGGAAAGTAGTGTAGGATCAGGACAATCAATTACGATCTCCCTGTATTTTGGTTGGTACTTCACCTTGTCGTTATGACTCTAATTTATGCGTGTCAGTAACTTGGTTATCAAACTTTAAAATATCGTTAAGACTTATAGCGCTTTCAATTGGGGTACACCATATACACTCAGAGTTTCTTCATCTCGTTTTGTTACATGAGGTTAAAGCAAAGAGAGAATATTCTGAATGAGAATTCAGTATATATATAGTGCACCCCAATCGAAAGCGCTATTAATTTACATAAAATCTTACGATGCCCGCGAAAATGTAGAAATCTTTTAAATTGTCACTCAGCATGTACAGTAGCGGTCAATAAAATCCGGGCAAGAATTTGACATATGGTTTTTACACAGGTTTGGTAAAGCAGGCTTTTATTGAGGTTATGTTTCTGTCAAAACGTAAAAAAATGTTTGAAATGTCAAATTTAATAAACTGAATTTTTTCAATAATTCTTCTTTCTGTCTAAACTTTACTTGGCAAAATCAATATTCTTCTTACTTTTTAAGCGAAACTTAAATGAGGTGTCTTGCCAAAATGTAAAAAAAACCAAATGTTTGCCAAAATGTAAAAAAAATAAACTAAAATTTGTATTAAAATTTTTTTTGATCGCGAGATGTCGCGATTTAAACTTTTCATTACTGTAAAATTTGCATTAAACGTCAGAATTACTACACACTTTGTATATGTACTAAACGTCAAACATTTCAAAGCAAAACGTTGGGCGTTTTCGAAAGTTGGAGTGGTATATACCGGTTAGTCTATTTTCTCACTCTTACATGCATTAAACGCATTCGTTCTTTTTCATTTTTCTACCTCGATCCATGTACAACTCCAATTTTCCAAAACGCCTACCGTTCACATGCCCGGATTTTATTGTCCACTATACTTACGAGATAAATTTTGAAGATTTTTTTTATTTTGAGACAGCTTATTTCCATGAAAAATGAAAAAATAACGATTTCTAAGTGGCTTGAACTTGGGCTTTAGTTAACAAACGTTTTCTGAACCTAAAATTTTGACAGTCCTGTCATTTGTCATGCAAAAGCATGTTGCAATAATTTGAGCGTAATGAATGTTATTTAGTAGAATTAAAGTGGAGTTCAATTTTAATAACTTAAACTTACTCTTTTTTTTTAATATATAAAAAGTTAAAGATTTGTCAATGTCACTATGAAAATGACATAACATTTTAATTGTGTTCCGACATATTTCGGTTATAGAAATAACCATCCTCAGGGAACTTAGTTGTTGTGAAATGTTAAAACTAAATTTGAAATACGGTTGAATATCCGACTTAGGTGTACAAGTACGGGGTTTATTAATCAGAGCAATAGCATTTTTTTTAATATCACAAAAAGTATAAAGCCAAATATAGACAAACTACATACTATCCAATTCACAAGAGAAGAGCCCTGCGTCATAAATTAAACACGACTTGCGTTGCATCATCACTTCATCAGACGTAAAAACCATAACTTCGATGATTGATGACACAAGGCAACAATCTTTCGTGAATTGGATAATATTTTTGGAATTAAGAGGAAAATACCTTTCCTAATGAAGTTGATACCCATTTGTTAGGTGTCCCATCGTCATTTTGTTTCTTTTTTTAGTAAATTCTGGCGGCGGTGTGGGTAACTCCCTAAAACTAACATTTTGTTATATGTCTAATAATAAAATATAAACAAAAACCCTGTACGTACCGCTCAAAACATAAACAAAAACCCTATACATAATTAAAATGCTATGAATCAAATTTCATTCATTTCATTTCGTGACTTTGACAAATCTTTAAACCTTTTATGAATTATAGTTAATGCTATCAAATGGAGCAACTCATCCGTATTAAGGTATTAAGAGGTTATAAGGTCGGTAGTGTACACCCCGAGGGCCATTGTCCCGTTGGATTCACCCTGACCGAGGGCGTATAATTATAATGCACGTGGTGCCTTCAGTGTTTAGTGTACACAATTAAAAAGTTATAAACCAAATTTTGTTCACTTTCATAATGACCTTGACAAATCTTTAAACCTTTTATGAATTATTTGTGGTCATTACTATCAAATAGAGCAACTCACTAAAGTTATTAAGGTATCGAGGGCGTTATAACGCCCTAGGTCGACAGTGTACAATACGAGGGTATACGTGGTGCCTTCAACGTCCAATTAGTTTTGTTTCTCGTTAGATTAATTTGACTAAAACCATCAAATCACTAGAAATCAGATTTATTTTTGAAATGCCGTATCTAAACGACATTTTGTTTTTAATTTTGTGATTTCATTTAAGTAGGTACTGCGAGTTAGTTAATTAAAATGAAAAAAAATGAGTTTATTCTGTACTGCTGAATGTTGCAAAGTATAGCGGAAGCCCTTACCCCAAAAAGCAAACAAAAAAAACTACGAGAAAGAGCATTGCCATTTTCAAGAATGGTTGCGTTAATAAAGATTACTTACAGTTTAGATTATTAGTTTCCATAATAGAGTGTCTTGAAAATTTATGATGCCCTAGGGCATCATTTCAATGGTAACGCGTCTTAAAATTGAGGCACTATAGTCTGATCAGACATTAAAACATTTTATCTAATCAATATTGTCTTATACAGGGTTACAACTAATTAAAGGATCTCGTAAACTATAAGAGTAAATTACGTTCTGAGTTGAACGATATTTGAGCAACTGGCTCTTATAATTTGCCTTTTAATAAAAGAGTAGCTCAAAGCTGATTTTAAACGTCCCCTTCATCCTTCAAAAACCTTTCGTCAAACTGAAACATCATAAGTTTAAACTTCATAGAATAAGAAGACTTTGGAAAACTGCCACTGTTCTTGCTCCTACGAAACTGACATTAAGTTGGTAAAATACATTTTTGATAAAGGAAGGCCATGGATGTCTTAACGTCTTAATGTCGTAACTAAGCAGTTTTTGACGTTATTGTCGTCAAGGTGTAAAATGTGAGAAACTAAACTTCAATTTTAATTAATTACTCAAGAAATACACGGTATTTTACTGTAAATAATAAATTATAAATTAGTAGAAGACAGTTACAGTACTTAATTATAATTGGACAGCAAATCGTCAATTCATAAATTGTCAAGTAAATAAATGAATTGCTGTAGTAATTTGAGGCAAACGTTTTGCTTTCCATGGCCTAGCTTTATCAAAAATTTAATGTAATTTGCAAATCAGTAGGTATCAAACAAAATGACAAATTTGACACTTATTCTCGAGTGTCGCTACGGTATAGATTTTTATACTGTGATGGCGACAGTTTCTACGAATTTTTACATTAAAAAATTAAATTAAAAAGAAAAGTTTTAAAACTGGTGATATAAAAAAATATAAACTAAACCAAATTAACTTCTGAAAGTATCTTTTAATTTTACAATCAATCTGGGAAACGACAGGATGATAACTGTTACTCTTCTCATTTTAAAAACATAAAAGTGAGAGCAAATTGCAAGATGAGTTACAGAATAAAAATGAATATTTACATAAAGAATCACTTCCATTAGGACTGCATATCAATTTACAATACTATCCTATATTTACCTCCCAACCCAACTTGGGAGACCCTGTATACATTTTTCATAAAATACAATAATTGTATCTGATTCCTGTTGATCGTTTAAAATTGTTGACGAACATTGCAATGATCTGAATATTTGGTCGTTTTTTGGCTTATTTTTATAGATAGTTATTTTATTAATGTAGAGTCATTTTCATTTGAATTAAAAATACCTATTAGCTCATAGTTGCGCTTCAGATCGAAATATCAAATAACCTTCAGCAATAATTTACTTTCAGTTTTTCTCTTTTTTTAGTTTCTCTCAATTTTGTACTGAGCATTAAAGCAGATCAGGAATTTACTTAATTATTGCGTTATTTTAAATAACATGTATCGCTTGACATACCACAGTTTAGTTACAAATGTTTTATCAATGTATGATTCATTTTGTAAATGTTAAATAATTCATATTCGATTTGTTTAAGTAATAATTGAATGTTGTGAATTAATTTTTCAGTGTTATTTGCCTTAAATTTAACTAAAATCAAAGTTATTTTTAAACTAATGAATTAATTAAGCACGCAATTCAGTTTTCATAAGTACCATTTGATTTCGTTCGCAGATTTATAAATTTACTTACTTAAAATTAATTTATTAAGGTATTTATGGAAGCAATACCCTTTTATTTACTAACTTATTTGCTTTCTTAAAATAATACATCGAGTACATTCACGAGATATTCGCTGTATAATATAATATCACTTCGTATCTACTATCTAATACATGATTCATTTGTTAAATGTTAAGCAATTCGTATTTTATATTTGTTTAACAAGTGTATGAAGACATCAGACTAACATTGTTGATGTGAACTAATTAACAATGTTAAATAACAGAAGGTGAGTGGAATTAATGACCTTGAACTATTTTTTTTTTTACTTTACACATGATAAGCGGTAGAATTAATAAATTAATAATTAAAGCAAATATTTTCGGTTTTTTTAACCCTGTTGTAATTATACGCTATTGTAATCCAATACAAATTTCGTTTTGCGCAAATTCATTTTCCGAAGCAAAAAATATTTTTGATAAGCGATAAAAGTGTTTTTATCTTTCTTATCGGTACAGCAAACAATCGATTCTGTTACGCGCTAAACTTTGAAAGGTTTAAAATGCAATTCTAAGTGCAATTTATTTATCGTTTGTGAGTTGTTCAATCACCAAAAAGAATAACTTGCCTTTATAAAACAAATTAAAGTGGCAGACAAAAACTTCGAGGCCTGCCCCGGTATACAATTAGCACCGCATTCCGACAAATAACTCGAATTGTTTCATTAGAAATGTTTAAACAAGCTTTTACTGAGATTGTGTTATCTTATCCCACTTGATGCCTTTATTCCTGAGTAAATAATTAGCGTAATCAAAATTCGACTTACTTTTCGTTTGTTCAATTTGGGCGGGTTCAATGAGAAATTATTCCTAAAAATAGAGTACTTATCTTACCATAACGGACTGCAATAACAATAACGATTTGGTTCATAACGGTAAATGGTTGACTCATCAATTGACTTGACAAATATTTTCGGCTATAGGCTGCTCCTCTGGATTCAAAGAAACCAAATTAAGTACGCCTCCTTTTGTCTGGCCATTTTTCTACTGAATTCTTAAATTAATTAAATTAAATAAGAGTAATAAATTGAAACGATATGATATATTGGATTAATGATTATGATTCACATGTTAACGTCAGGTATAGAAGGCTTATAATTTTTTTTGATAGAGTTGCATTTGAAAATGCTGATCATTTAATCGGTTTTTGGAACGAAAATAATTGGCCCCTTTCCAAGTTGCATAGGTATGTCGAGTAATCGATTCTTATGCTGTGCAAGTTTCGTTGTTGTGCGGATGATCTTTGAAGCAGTTTTTTTTTTCGTGGAACAAATTCAGTTATGAATGTGACGGAAATTTTAATTAACTAATAATTACAGTCACACGCAGAGTCGTTTGATGAACGTGCATGTGTTTCGTTGAGAAGAAATTTAAAGTTTGCTCTACAATACCAGCATTTGCTAATTAGTAGGGATCGGATTTTTATATTCTATGCTTCACGTTCACGTGTTTTCTGCAAGCACCTACTCATTCTAATTGATAACAAGAGGTGTCCCGAGAGGTAAAGTTTTTTCCGTGTCTCAAATTAATAAAAATTTTCGTAATATCAAATGTGTAATGTATAAGGTCAAATTAATTACGGTTACAATTTTTTAATGAAGGAAACCCTTAAAACAAAAGAAACAATGAAAGATATATCAAAGTCATATGTCATTCAACTGCAGAAAATGTATACAAAGTGGTCAAGGTATACTATTTGAATTGACAGTGCGAAATTTTATTTTTAAGTGGTACATCTTGAGTAACTTCCGGTTGTAAATAGCTTGACACTGTTACAAGCGTCATTTGACATTTCAAATTCAAGTTAAAACGCTAATCTTCCTCCACATAACCTAAATTCTGTCACTGTTCAGGTTACGTCAAATCATGATCTATTAATGCTACGTTTCACGATTAGATTTCTTTCCTCTTTTCACTGTAATACGTTCTTTTATTCCATCAAGAGCAAACAGATCAAGATCTGTTCGCTCCGATGATTGAATCAATAGCTTTTTTTTTTGTTAACAAAATCGTGATCCAAACGCAACAGTACGCGTTTAGATTCAAAGATGGATGTTCTCTTGTAACTTGATTAATCCTCACTCTTCAGGAAATTTCAATCCTGAATGGGCAATCTCCTTTCTCCTTTGAATTTTCCCATTTTTATGATTCGTTTGGATTCAAATTCATTTAAATATGGGGTGTTCTGTTACAATAATCCAGATCGAGAGAATACAGCCATTAAGTTATTCGACTCACGATTTAAACTATTCAACGAAAGAAATTTTCGTTCTTTTCCAGGATATTAACTGGATTTTCTTCATTGTCACTGTCATTAAATTAAAGAAAACTTTCGCTCTAACATTCACAACTTGAATTAATATGGGGATATTACATTCTTCCACGATAATTTTTCACGTTTTGATGTTATTTCACTTTTGATCCTAATTACTCTGTTGTGTTTTTTTAATCGCTGGTTACTCTGAATGCTCGCTGACCACGTGATTAAATATCTACTCCACATCTTCTCGCTCTGATCTTCAATCTGGAGGCAATTCTGGAAAGCAGTATAGATTTCACGAGACAGCGTCTTTTTCCATTCTGCACAATTCATTAATTCAAGTGTTTCTCCCTTGACGTCACTTACCAAAAAATAGGAAACGAATTATATCCGGAACGTCATTTCACAGCATCATTTTCAATTAATGTCAAGCTCACGCAGCTTATGGCAAGTACACTTGTGTTTTCTTGCTCAAATATAGTTTCTTTGCGATTTTTTCTTTCGTTGTTTATGGTTCTTCTTATTTAGATCGCTAGCGCCAAAACGATGAAAATTTGCGTTAAATGAAATATTGCCCAGGCCGGTTAAGAGCTCTGTCCTGTGAAATCTAGTAGGTCGTGCGTCAAATAAACCAACAGAACATGATATATGCGGTTGCAATGTTGCAAATAGCCAAATAAAAAAATGCTCTTAATTGTATTGCCAACTCAAACAGTTATTATTGGCTACTTTGTGGTTCCCTAAAGGCCGATATTTTAGTCACTAGTCTATAGATATGGAGGCCATTGTCAATTATCTTACGTCATCTTTTGTTACATGTTGGTTGTCATACTTAAGGCTGTTGCTTTAGTCACCAATTAGCTTTAACCTTCATTCAATAAATCAAAGATTAAAATTAATCCGTGACTAAAATTTCGGCCTTAAGTGTGGTAATCAATATGTAACAAACGTTTATAAGGGTGTGGTTATCGTATTGGGTTGCCAATTCATTTGAGGGTCATTGATAATGGACTGCATATCTACATTTTATTACTCTTGTTCTTCATTTTCTTTATTTTTTGCATTAGTACATTCCTAGATTTAGAATGATCCCGTCGAATTTATCATCAATCAAAAAACAGTGACTAGCGTGAATTTAATTGATATTGTTTAAAAATTTTGTGAAGGCTCGTACGTTGCTTAACAATCCACAAATCACGTCACGATGACAGGTGACAACAAACGTCAAGATGACAGACGTCAAGAAACGTCAAAACGACAGGCGCTAAGACACTTCATGATGACAAACGTCAAGGAATGTCACGTTGATACCTATGTAACAGAGTAACGATGTCGCCAGACAAAATAAGTAAAATTAAAGCCGCCCCTTAACGAATTAAAGCGCAACCGTATTCGTTTCTGATTGGCTAACAAATAGGATCGCAACCTTATTTGGGTCACTAAGACAACCACAGGAGCAAACACAAAAAGGCGGACAAATAGGGTACAACTCTGCTCATCGTTGATTCGAGCATTCATAAAAACCAATGAAGCAGTTACCTAATCCCCCCACGAAAATACGGTATACGGACCGTTCCAGCCAGTGTCATTTGTACACAATCCCGCCATCGCTTGTGCAGAGTTGTCGAGAAACACTTACACCACCGCTTGTGCAGAACTGTCGAGCAATACTCGCACAACCGCTTGTGCAGACTTGTCAAGCATCTTTCAATTACTTTGGTGCTAAACAGACCTCGACAAATACCCACATTTCACATTCCATCGAAGCAAGGGAAAGCAGTGGGAAAGAGAAATAGGGAACGACATCAGAATCGATGTCATCCTGAAAGAATTTCTACATTGGATTTGTCTTTCGACACCAGTTACTTCACTACCAGCAACACCGTCATCCAATAGCAACAGACTAACAGTGAACTGAGTGTCCGGTCATTTACTTCTTGATTGCCATTAATTGTGACCAAAGGGAAAAACCAAAAACTTTACCAGGAAATGAACTCCATTCCGCTGATCCCAGGAGAGTTTCTGTAAGGAGATCACATCGCATAGCATTTTTATATTTGTTATTTAAAGTTCACGCTTCAATAAATTAATATCAGCATTGCTAAATTAAATACAATATAAATAGGTAGATTAAAATCTTGAATAAATTAATTTTCGACGCAATCATAAATGTAAAAATGTATTAATAAAAATAAATAAATGTTGAAGAACAACTATTTAAAGAAAAAGAATTTAAGGAATTTTAAGGATAAATTGAGGTTTGGTTGGGGATTTTCCAGTGGCAACACTGATGTAAAAGGTTAGATAACCACAGTTTGTCATTGGTACTGCTGTTTTCAACAATTTTGAAAAATGCCGCACTTTTCCGTAATGTAGAGTATACAGACATGTTTATGGCCACTGCCACGTTCTCACAAGAATTGAAAAATACATCGAAATACGTGGAGAAATATTCGAAAATTTGTTATGATAATGCAGTAAAATAAGGATATTAAAAAATCACAATTTTACTTTCAAATCTGTAACTCAGAAACCATTAAAAAAAGACTATATGTTTACATAAACTTTTTGACTCATTATCTGCTACCACGAAATGTTAACCTATCTCCTCGGGACACCTGTATATAACAAATACTTAAAGAGAAATGAATTGATAATGTAATCATAGCATTTCATCTACGACTCTTCAATATATCACAAGAGATTAAAGAGAATAATGCTTACAGAAAACTGTTTTTAGGAAATCAAAAGTTATGCTTGTTACATATGAGACGTGCCAAGCATAAAAATGGAGCTTATACAGAATGGATCTATTTGACTAGCTTTTAGATTTGGTACATCATAACATCTTGAGTAGAAACTTGCGTGACGTCAGAATATGTCATTCCGGTCCCTACTAATTAGTCTTATTTTGAACGCAAAAGTTTAAAATGCAAAATTAATATTGGAAAGATTTAATGAGTTCTTTACATTGTTTTGGAAAAAACCAGTTTCAAATTTTGCCTGAGTTGTGTTCGTTATTTAATAACTTATGAACTTCTTGAGCATAATGGGGCCATCTTTTGGTGCAGTCGTTGTCTGTGATGTACGGCTGTCGAATTTTTCTTGCTTTTATAATTTCTTCAATTATTATTGGAATAGAACTTTTATCTTTGGTGGTAAAGTTCTTCATCGTTTCTTTCACTGTGTTGGTGGTATATGGCGAGTTTTTCATATGCCCTAGGATGTACATCAAAATGCTCATTTTTACGAAAATCAATTCATGTTTTCTGTTGACATTTTTGATTAGCATAGACACCATAAATCGATGCTAAACAATGAAACTCTGACTCTTGATAATTCAATAGAAAAAATTACATCTCACCATTCGATTAATGAAAAATTAATATTTTTTAGAAGTATAAAATTTTTAGAAGATATTTAAAGACAACAGAAATGAAAATTGTTAATGAATTTTAAGAATAAAAAAAAATTGTTTTAAAAAATTTGCAAAACGGTTCTGTTTTATGTCTGAATGAATAGCAATTGATCTAAAGAATTATAGTTCAAGGACGCGTCTCATTGAAATTGTATTAACATGCAGTCTCTGACCATAAAAGAATGAAAAAATATTTAGCAGCTACCGCGATTTTCCGCAATACATTCTGCTTGATTTTTAATAATAATAGTAATAAAGGACACTCGTCACGTGAACTCTGCAATAATTTAGTTCCTTCACCAACCTGCTTGATCACTTAGCAGATCATGTTTAGAAACAAGATTAAAAAAAGAGTGCACGATTGGGACATACTGTTTAAATATTTTCGCATCAAATATTTACGTAGGGGTTCTTTGTTGCCGATGCTTTTGACATGATATCAAATACATAGTATCTCTCGTTACTGATATAATAAATTCACGGACCATTTACTTTCAACGTACCGTTATCTGTTCTGTTACATGGATTAGTTCGACTCGAGAGAGACGTTTTCTCTGCATCGAATACTTTGTCACGCTTAGAAACGATGAAGAATGTTTAAATTATTTTTGTTTTAATTTCGGAAACGTTTTATTCCCCGAAATTTCACTTGTCGGAATGTTTTACATAATAATAGTTAAATCTGAAATGTTACTTATTTGTTATTAATGAAATAATTTAATTTTACAAAGTTTTAAAAGTAGAGCCAAAGTATTTGATTGATTGCTTGAACATCCTTTATATAAAAGAAATCCTTTCCAGAAGGGCATAGGCAGAAGTAATTAACAACATTTTAAACATTGCAAAGCTTTTAAGGAAACATTAGTGGCTTTTAATTTTACCAAAGAAATTGTACAAAACAGACAATAAGAAATAATTAAAAAAATATTTTTTTTAATCGATTCATTTATTATTTAAATATTTGCCAAATTGTATACTCGACTTCTGTGGCTCTGTTTTGCTTAACTGAAGCTTTCCTCATTGTTTATTTCAGACACTCCAACATGGATTCCCACACAAACCGACAGCTTTGGCTTGGGATCCAACACTTAGGCTCATCTGCGTCGGCACAGCAACTGGGGCCATCAAAGTTTTTGGCCGGCCTGGAGTTGAGTTTTATGGCCAGCATCAAAGCAATATAGCTGTCACACAACTTGTCTTCCTGTCCTACGTTGGCAAAGTCGTTTCTCTCTGCGATGACAACTCACTGCATTTGTGGGAGGTTAACCTGAGTTCACTGGTGGAAGTGAAAACGCAAGCTCTTGAAGGAAAGCTGAAGAAGATCTCCGCTATATGTGTCGAATCAGCTGGGAAACATTTACTTCTCGGAACCGAAGGTGGAAATATTTACCTTTTGGATTTGAACACGTTCACGATGACGCCTGACATTATTTATCAAGATGTCGTCATGCAGAAGTAAGTTACATTGTTCTCATTTGGTAGTTGCAATCGCTCTAGCTCTAGCTTCGTACTGCATGCTTCTGTCTCTCATTTTAAACGAACGCATCAATTATTCGATGTCTTGTATCTTATTTTTATTTCTTTAATTTTGCATGTTTTTTTAACATAGTTGCTAAACTTTTTTTAGTAATTGGTATTTCTGTGATAAGCGATTGCAGCACATTTGTTGCCCTTTCCATGTTAGAAAATTGTAAGTTCTTTGCTCCAGTAGTTATTTTCTGTATTTACTTTTTATTTATTCAACATCTTAATTGTAATCGCCATCATTTGCAGCGTCCCTCAAGATTATAAATTGAATCCGGGTGCTGTGGAGGCAATTTTCGAACAACCAGGGCAACCGGACAATATTCTCGTTGGATACAATCGGGGTTTGATTGTTTTATGGAACAGAGCGGAGAACATGGCTGTAAAGACTTTCACTCCTTCGCAACAGCTAGAGGCCTTGTGTTGGCATGATGATGGGAACTCTTTTACAAGTTCTCATAATGATGGTAAATAATTATCTTTAACAAACACCATAAAAATTGTAATCATAGTTGGAGAGGTGATGAATTTATCTAATCTCTTGTTTGTTTAATGATGGCAAGGTGAAATAATTATTGGGTGATTTTTTCTCGTAGTAATTTTATTTTCAATAAATGGATTCAAATAACTTTTAGTTTAGTCAAAAATTTAACAAAGTAAAATCATTCCTGACGCAACCTAAGTTATTAAAGTTGGTTGATTTTGTTTTTAGTCTTCAATTTGGAACTTAATTTCAGAAATGCCCGTCAGAATAGTACTAAATTATTGTATTTTACTCTAAAATTATAGTAAATAAATTTTAGGCAGCTATATTGTCTGGGAGTTAGACAATGATGACAAACCAACACCAGAACCAACAACCACTTATGGCCCGTTTCCTTGCAAAGCCATTCCAAAAATTATTAGAAAGGAATTAAATGGGCAACCCCTCATTGCCTTCATCGGTGGCTTACCTAGGGCTAGTTACAGTGATAAGCACACTGTGTCTGTAATACATGACACAAAGCACGTCGTATTTGACCTTACGAGTAAGGTAAATGTTGCTGTCTGTTTGTAACTTACTAGTTATTAATTTATTTGTGATTTTAGGTAATCGATTTTATTATCGTTGAATCGAGTGTGAGCGAAAACGATGAAGAAAGTGAAAACGGACTGTCTGCTGGAGAACTGGATACTCTCATCATTCTCGCTGACGAAGAATTGGTAGCTATTGATTTGCAATCGGAAGACTGGAAGATGATGACTTTGCCTTATCTTGTTTCTTTACATGCTTCTGCTGTTATATGTAGCCAACATGTTTCTAGTAAGCAAAGAATTTTTTTATGATTCTTTCAATCACATACTAATGAGTATGTGATTTCAGATGTACCAGAGGAATTATGGGAGCAATTAAAAGATGCAGGTCGCGCCCAAACGAGTCACCTATATTCAAATAGGGCATGGCCAATTGATGGAGGTCAATTATTGTGTTCAAAAGGAGCAAAGCCTAAAAGAGAATTACTTTTAACAGGCCACGAAGATGGAACCGTTCGATTTTGGGACGCCGGAAGTGTAAATATGACTCCAATTTACAAATTTAGTACATCACAGTTTTTCACGGGTGACGATATTGTTGGTGAGCATTTAAAAAAATTCGGTAAAATTCAAGGAAGAAGAAATACGTTTGTTTCAGACGAAACAGTTGCATCACCAGATGATTCGGAAGATGAGTGGCCACCATTCCGTAAGACGGGCATTTTTGATCCGTATTCGGATGATGCTCGTCTGGCAATTAAAAAGATTAGTTTGTGCCCACTTTCTGGTACACTTGTTGCTGCTGGTACTGCCGGACATATTGTAGTGGCTAAATTCGACACTGAAATATTGGACAATGAAGTCAGTGTGACCGTCATGAACATTGTAAACGACAGGGATGGTTTCGTTTGGAAAGGACATGATCAATTATCTCCAAAGCTAGGTTTGTATAACAATAATTTTTATACTCCGTTGTAATAATACAAATCATTTTGCTTTTTTTTTTTTTTTTTTTGAAGGAGAAATTCATCAAACACGTGGTTTTCAAGCAGATTCAATTCTACAAATATATCCACCAGCTGCGATAACTTGTGTCGTTGTTCAAGCAGATTGGGGCCTTCTTGCTGCTGGAACAGCTCACGGATTAGCTCTTTTCGACTACATCAGACATAAACCCATCTTAGTCAAGTGTACTTTAAATCCAAATGGTTCGCATTTTTTACTTTCAAAAGTAATGCATTATTTTTTGAAATTATTATAGATCTCACAGGAGCAGGTGATGCGCCGATTTCTCGCCGAAAATCATTCAAAAAATCATTGAGGGAGTCATTCAGAAGGCTACGTAAGGGGCGTTCTACCCGAAGATCGCCCACAGCGAATTCACCTGCCAGCAACAGCCCTACTTCAAATCCCTCTCCGCAACCCCGTAAATTACCTTCTGATGATAATCAGGCATTCAATCCACTTGAAGCCAAGCCAGTAGAAAGACAAATCGAAGCTAGAGCTGTCGATGATGCTATGGGATCGATTGTAAGGTGTCTTTATTTCGCTAGGACCTTCCTCATTAACGGTGAGAAACATTATTTTTGTTATTTTAATTATTCTGTGGTCAATTTCGATAGTGCAAAATACAATTCCTACTTTATGGGCCGGAACGAACAACGGCACCGTGTATGTGTTCACAATAACATTACCTGCGAAACGAGAGACAGAGGACGTTGGTTGTCAACTGGGAAAAGAAATTCAGTTGAAGCACAGAGCTCCTGTAATAGCTATAGCAGTGCTTGATGGCGCCAGTAAGCCGTTGCCTGAGCCTCTAGAGGTAGAGAAAGGTCTAGCCAGTTTGCCAGACCCAACACAGCCTCATAGAGTTGTTATCGCATCAGAGGAACAATTTAAAATATTCACATTGCCTTCGTTAAAACCCTATTGTAAATATAAGTTAACGGCACATGAAGGTAAGTCGCTTTTTTTATATCAATTGCTTTAAGTATGCAATTTTCGGTTTCAATTTGTCGATTGAATTCTTTTTTCTTCTTATTTCTGTTATAAAAAAGATTATTATTATTATTGTTATTGAATACAAAAAGGCATTTTATAAATATAACTGTTCTTCCGTTTAGAAGAACACTTCAGTGCACACTCAGTTTGAAATGATTGATTCATATTATAGGTGCTCGAGTTAGAAGAATGTCATTTGCGAATTTCTCTTGCTCTTCTGAAGTTTCCACACATTCGGAAGTCGATTTACTCTGCTTAACGAATTTAGGTGATTGTTTAGTCCTGAGCATTCCAGATCTCAAGCGACAGCTAAACGCAGCTACGGTCAGGAGAGAAGACATTAAGTAAGAAACTTTTTTTTTGAGCAAACAAAAACCAAGTGATTTTATCCACAGTGGCATTTCGTCATTGGTGTTTACGAGAGACGGTGAAGCTTTATATTTCCATTCTTCTTCCGAACTGCAAAGGATATGTCTGTCCACTTCGAAATCGACCTTAGCACGTTGTTATCTTGCTTTGCCGGAAGGTGCTAGAGAAGAACAGACATCGGAAGTGGAATCGACACACGAAGAAGACGAACGTTCAACGGAAGAACAAACGGAAGCTCCGTTGGTTAATGGAACGACGGAAAGTAAAGAGAGTAGTGTTGCCGATAAGGTTCGTTGAATAACATTACTTATACATTGCTATTATTTAACTTAAAGGGGAACAATGTAACAGTATTATTTTTATATGACTAACCATTAGCAGTAGATTATTTTGCATGCAGCCAAAGTAGGTTTAATTCTTTCAATTCTAAATTTTTTTCTTTAAATTAATAAATTCTTCAAATCCAGTGTCAATTATAAAGTAATAATAATTATGGTTAATGATTAGACTGTTTAAACTGTGCAATAGTATGCATGCAAGTGCAATATACTTTACTAACCCATCAAATGTAGTGAAATATATGTTTTATTTGTTTTTAAATAAATGTATATCGGTGTTTTAAATTTTAAATATGTAAATGCAGTGACATTTTAAATATAATGATAACAAAATTATGCTTTTTATTCACCCTCATTTCTGATGTATTTTTTGTTAATAGCCTTTTAGCTTTTTTTATGCCATCAAAAAAGATTAAAAAAGCTTTTATATAAGCATACTCTTATTCAATCATTAATCCTATACAATGCTGCCACTCTGTAATAAAGAATGACACCATTTCTTTTTTTTTTTTTTTCCTAGTTTTAATTACCAGCTATAATTTCATCCTTTTGCTTTATTTGTCCGCCTTTACATTTTGCCTTTGTCACTTTGCACTGTACACTTAAACCTTTCACTGAATTGTTTTGTTTCAATTTTTTCGAAATTTCATTTCCCAATTTGTCAAAATTCTGCAGCTAAACTATTCATTCAAGCGATGAAGCTGGCTAAAACACAAAGGAATACGCGCAGTTTATCTTATCTTGGGTCAACGAAGCAATAAATTACTGGCTACATACTTCAAAGCTTGATAAAATTGTTTGTTCTATTGCGAATTTATTCTTGTTTCAGGGTGAAGAGTTGAGAGAAAATGGTGACGACACTCTTCAGTCATTGCATAATGTGACAGTTTCGAGCAGCATCGGCGACATCACAATCGATAGCGTAAAAGATCACCTCGGCTCAGGTGAAGAACTGACATCCCGGCTTTCAGGTATTACAATAACTAAAACAGTAGTTACTACCACGACAACAAATGAGACAGGTGAAGTAGTCGCATCGAACACAACTACAACTACAACAACATCCTCGACAGCTGAAAACAACGAGGGTAAGTAGTCGATGTGTTTAGTTGCAGTATTTTTTTAGTTCACTTGATGAGTGTACATAGTTTTGACGTTTGAACTTTTAGCTTGATTAAAATGTAAATAAATAATCACTGCATTTTTTTTATTTCGTCATGAAGTAGCATTTCTCAAGTTTGATCTTCACAGCTTCATATCACTGAAAATTAGACATTTTAATTCCAATTCTCTTCAGGATTTAAATAAGGCATTTAGATTTTTTTTTAGCTAAAACAGCCCTTTAAAATTACAATAAAAACATAGTTAATCTCTTTACATTTTATCTACAAAAATTGAAACTTAGGATTTGAATAAATTGTAAGTTTATTAAAACTTTTTATCGAAAGCCAAAATGTGGAGTATTGTATCTGTCTGTGGTTTGTGTCAGTGTGCTGTATTAATCGAATTAAATTTCAATTAATTAATTAATTGATTATAAAAAATAATTTATTAATTGGAATTGTAAAAACTCAACGATTATTAATTGTTAGTTGTGGTTTCTATCATTATAATTAATTAATTGTTAATTGCCAAAATAATTTAATTGTGCCCAACACTCTTTTATGTGTAGTAAACTGATTTTAACACTAGCGAGTTAAAAATACTTCATGAAATTTAATAACCACCTAACCATACTCATAATTTATTTAAAAATATATAGTTAAATGAATAAAAATAATAACAGAAAGAAAATAATATGTAATTATCTAAAATTAGACCGTCAAAAACAACCTACAAATAAGAGCAACTCAAAGAATACAGAAATAAGTGTTAGTCCATTATCCTGAAAAAGTTTTTATCCTTCCAAATAAAGAACTTCCGTAAGCATTTAATTCTTTGTTATTTGATACTGTCTCAAATATTTTTAAGTTATTATTATTTCTAAAAAAATTAATGAAATATATGTATATATAAATCATCAAAAAACAACCTACAGATTAGAGCAGATCACACCTACACACCATTTAGGTCGTTATATAAAGTTGATGTTGAATAGAAATCAGGAATTTATGAGAGTAATGAAAGTGCTAATAAATATATTGGACAAACAACAAAAAGAAATACATTAACAACGCTTTAAGGAACATTTAAGTCCTACAGGTAGAATAGGTTTGAGAATCAAGTGTTGCCCAACGTATTTACAATACTGGACACAGTATTATTAAGGATAATTTAAATCTCATTAAGGAGGTATCAAATAACAGGAGATGAATAAAAATAATTTAATGAATTCAGATAATGGGCCTATACCTAGTTCCGTATTATTTGATTTTCTCTAATTTGTAGGTTGCTTTTTGACGGCCCACATTTAGATTTATACACGAATTATTATTTTATAAGTCAAAAATCGGCCGCAAGATGTTTTTGTTAGGTGAAAAGTTAGCCGCAAGATGTCGCGACCTTAATTATGTATAAGGGGGTGTTAGAGACAGTTAAGTTAATGATAAGAAGAGGATTCTCCGAGATAAACTTCCTGAAGTGTTCTTAACTTGTGGTGTGTAGGTTGGGTCTGGTGTGATCTGCTCTAATCTGTAGTTACATGTATTAATAATTATTTTAGGGATAATTTAAAAATATTGAAGACGGTATCAAATAACGGGGATTAAATGCTTACGAGAGTTCTTTATTCGGTATTGCTCAATTGACATTGTTCTTCACGACACCTACTACGTTGTTGCCCACTTTCATTATGTTGTATCAATGGGAGCTGTATTTGCTATTATAGCCGGATTTGTTCATTGATTCCCCCTTTTTACTGGACTTACCCTCAATAATAAACTTCTTAAGGTACAATTCCTAGTAATATTCCTTGGGGTTAATATAACTTTCTTCCCCCCAACTTTCTAGGATTAAGAGGAATACCTCGACGATACTCAGATTATCCTGATGCTTACACCACATGAAATATAATCTCCTCAATTGGATCCTTAATCTCTCTTGTGAGATGCCGCGACCTTAATTATGTATAAGGGGGTGTTAGAGACAGTTAACCGCATTTGCATGGGATACATGATAAAAAGAGGATTCTCCGAGATAAACTTCCTGAAGTGTTCTTAACTTGTAGTGTGTAGGTTGGGTCGGGTGTGATCTGCTCTAATCTGTAGTTACATATATTAATAATTTTTAGGGATAATTTAAAAATATTGAAGTCGGTATGAAATAACGAGGATTAAATGCTTACGAGAGTTCTTTATTCGGTAGAATAAGAACTTTTTTCAGGAGGATGGACCAATACTTACTTCCATATTATTTGATTTGCTCTTATTTGAGAGGTTGTTTTCGACGGTCTAATTTTAGAAAATTACGTATTATTTTATTTCTGTTAATATTTTTATTCATTTAATTGTATATTTTTCATAAATTATGAGTATGATTAGATGGTTGTTAGATTTCATGAAATGTTTTAACTTGATAGTGTGTGTACTGAAGACGGTAGCTTAGCTGCCGTAATACGTATCTACGGATTATTGTGGGCGGAGATTAATTTTTAATTACTTCTCAAACCACACTCTCCTTTACTATTTTTTTTATTAATTTTACATGTAAAATTTCCAGTTTTCCTTGTAATAAAATTTGTTGATTTTTATTATCATAAATGACTTGATAGTTATTTGTTAATTTCTTTTTTGAAGTTCCCAAAGTACAAAGTATACAACTAATTTAACTTAATTTTATAAAATAACAATAATTACGAAGTATAATCATTAAGACTATGATGATAGATGCTGAAGATCAAAGTGTTTGAGATTTGCGGCAAAATATTATTTTTCCACACATTTCTTTTGTGGAAACGAAAAATGCAATTGGGCTTAACAGCAAGGATCCACGTTTTATTGCTTCCTTGTTGTGATATGATCTGCTTCATTCTGTATTTACCATAGATGTTGCTTTATATTATGTTTGTTGCTTTTGTAGTCGTAAAGAGCTCAACTACTGGATCCACGCAGCATTCTGAGGTTAGAATCGCAGTCTTATCTTTATATCACTGCTAATTAAATTTCAGCATTAGACATATTTATTAATAATCTTAACGTGAAAGAATGGTGAAGGGTGGGATTTCTGTTCGTTTCTGAAGTGAACTCAAGATGCCAGAACAAATTTCCATGATCTGCTGTCCTACTTAATGACTAATAATATTTGTAAATACTAATATGTAAATAGTTTTTTTTTTCCTGTAGAAAATTAGATTGCTACTAAACCAAGTCGTAAGGCATGATGATAGTAAGAAAAAAATTAAATTAGTCCATTATATTTAATGATATTATATGTCCTAGTTTTCATTGATAAATTCAATTTTGCGTTTAGAAACATGAAATGGGCTACTTTAATTGTTTATATTAATCGTTATTATAGCAAAATGTTCAAAATAATTAGGGGAAATGTGAGATTACGCGGGCAAAAAAATTAAATAATAGTTTTCATACCTCACTAACAGCTTGGAGTGGATGTAATTGTGAGTACCAAAGGGACTTTTCCATTTTTCTTGCAAAGTGGTTTTGAGCTGTCTTCAGCTTACACGGATACTCACCAAGCATAACATCGATCTGAAACACAAATATGGATTTATAAAATAAATCTACGATCTACAAAATAAACTGACGGAGTTATAATAATAATAATACTAATCCCCTAACAGTTTTGAGCAGTATAATAATAAGTCTAATACTTCATATTATTATACAGGCTATTCCGGGAGGAAAAGTCAATACTTATTGGGACTCCAGAGTGGGTTATTATAAGTCATAAAGCTTATATAAACAGGTAGTCTTTTATTAATGGTTTTTGAGATGAAGCTATTTGAAATTAAAAATATAAAGTACTGCATCACAATATCTATAAACATAAATCATATATGAATATTCTAAATTAGTGAAAACGTACTGCATTTTTGAAATTTGTCAAGAACAGCGCTACATTACGGTGAAGAACAAAATCAACATGAAGCGCCAAATTTAAATTATTTCGGCCTTGTAATCGCAAGGTCGTGGATTCGGGGTGGCCATTACTCTTTTCCAAAATTAAATTTAACACCGATTAACATAGCTTAAGAAAGTAATAATAATTATAATTGTTCAACACTTAATAAATATTTATCTAAGAATTTATTAATAAGATAGCGCGGGGTAATGAGAGCCTGCGGCAATAAGAGCCAACCTGTTTAGATTTAACTAACAAACCAAAACACTCGAAATTTGGTGGAGTAGTACCTTTTCCCGTCCAAGCCGCATGGACAATCCATTTATTGCGAAAAACAATACGCAGTAATAGCAGCATCGAAAAAATAAGTAGTTAAATACTGTTTTTTTTTTTTTGAAAATATATTGTTTAGATTTCTTATTACTAATTATTTATTGTTAATCCATTTTATGTTATAATATTTGGTTTCTTGTTTATCTGGGCTTTTTTTCATTTTCATACTTAAAATATGAATGCTATCTAGGGTAATGAGGTATTGTAACCTGCAGGTGAATCTTATTATTCCTGATATTATAAAAGTATGTTTTGTTGTTGAAGATGCTGAAAACTAGTAAACTAGTTGGATATGTGACTTTTGCACCTAATAACCTAACACTTCATCAATAAGTATGTTAAAGTACTTTTATTATTATTTTCGTATTTTTCTCAGTCTTACATTTTATGTTGTGTTATGAAATAAAAGTGTATTACTTATTTTATTAATTGTAACAGTTATTTGTTAAAACACGTTTACTTGGGCAGCAGTTGGTTGGTTTGCCTTTTTTCATAGTTCTCATTACCCCAACATGTGGGCAATAAGAGCCAATTCCAATTTTATTTTAAATCAATATATTATAATTTCTGTTAATGACAGGAATGTCTTTTTAATGGTTTAATCCTTATACAAAACAGCACAAAATTGTCGAGTGAACACACTTTTATATTTTTCAAAATATATTGATTTTTCTTTAAGTACCTCTCATTCCCCCCTTTCTCTCCTAAAAGACCACCTGTTTATATAAACTTTTTTGTTATAATAACCCACTCTAGACCCCCCACAAAGTATTGACCTTTCCTCGCGGGACAGCTCTGTATAACAAATATTTGCAAAATCGCAAAAACTAACAGAAATGTATGTCATATTAAGGGAGAATTTCTTCACATTTAAAAATTAAAGCAAATGCAATTCTTTCTTAACTCTGCTCCAATAATTTTGAATCTAATTATTAAATAGACTTTCGTTTTACAGGTTAAACGAATTCAAGTGAGTGATATACTTTTAAAGGCTCCGCTTGCACTTGTTGAAGAACTGGATTCCGATTGTGCAGTTAACGGCGAAGCTTGAGATCCTGTCATGCCATATCAACGAGTAAAGTATTTCGTACTCCCCAAAATTTACCCCCTCATTACTTGCAGCCTATTGATTCGGTCATTTATTTAAATTTTTTGGGTTTTAGTTTTGTATTAGGAAGCGTACTTAAGTTGAAACCGATTTATTAATGATGGATCGGGACCAGACTTTATTTCGAAATGAAAATGTACGAAATACTTCACTGTTACACATTATCATATAAATATAAAAATTTTATATTTTTTCATAACCTAGTATTTTTAAATGAATAAGACTATTAACGTTAAATTAATTATTTGTAATACTAGTAAAGTATGTTTTCGTGTTGTTATAGTTTTACGATATCAGTTGGAAGTATCCAAGACTTCAGTGTACACAAGACTAAATAGAATACAGATTTAATATTGAAAAGCAAAAGTGTCATGACAAAGTACAAATCCGTATTTGCGATTTCTTATCAAACGACTGATATTGTAAAACGCACTAAAATCAAATTGGCAAATGTAGTTAGTTTCCTTTTTTTATACAGTATTTACTAAAGCTTGCAATTTTATATACTTTGCATTTGTAAATTTTAAATTCTCTCAGAGAGTCTTTTTTTCTGCGTTAAATCTAAGTAAACGATTAAGCAGTTAGATTTTTATTCAGTATTTTTGCCTCGGCTGAAATAAGCTCTTTGTTTTCAGCGAGCTTATTTTGGACGGGAGTGAAACTTTTTATACAAAGTTTGGTGGAGGTTAAGAATGAATGAGAGCGTGTGACGGTCGGAAATCTTGCGTCCTCTGCAGCGACGCAAATTGGCCTTAACTATGTTACGTTATTACATTTTTTATTCGTATTTTATTCACATTTTAATAACCGAATTTACTATTATATTTATCATTCACAGACATTAAACATCACTCGGTGAATAATAAAATTTTACTGCTATTTGTTTTTCTTTTTTTTTACTGTTTTACCTGATATTACCACCAATGGCTCTTGTATTTGCAGTATTATAATAATACGGAAAAATTTCGTTGTCCGAGACGATAAAATTAAACTTTCTGCATATACATGAAGGATTTGGAAAGAATCATTTGAAAAATATTGAAATTGTAAAAAGGGTGAAAATGATGAAGCTTTGAATGATGAGGATTTTCGCACTTTAAGAAAAATTTATTAACGAATATAATACGTACAAGACTTTAAGCTTGGCCTGTTTTAAATGACTTTAAGAAAACATGAGCAAACAAACAAAACTTGCTAACAACAACGCATAATAAATAAATTAGTAAGTTGCCGATATTTTGAAGAATTGATTAATTTGACATTCTGAATTATTTGTTTTTTGAATTTGAACCGTAAAATTGAGAAGATATTTTTTTTTGATACTGAGCGTGAGATTGCGACACGACTTATTGTTGCTACTACACGTACAATCCTTTGCTTTTAAGAATCTGTATTTGTTAACTCTTGAAGGTGTTTATATTTATATGTTCCTTTATTTATCACAATAAAAGTAAATTTTTAATGCCTAATTTATTGATGATTACAATACCAGGTCTAATGGTCATTTTCATTTATTAATAAATAAATATATAAGAACCAAGAAAAAAATTAAGAAAAACTTAGAGCAAATATATAGTGCAACTAAGACTCGACTTAAGCTTTCATTTTACGAGTCCTTTTTGAAGAATAATTAAATCCTTGAGATTGCGAATTTTTGCAGAAATGAAAGTGCAAGGTGATTCTTGAGTAGACAGACAAAGAAAAAAGTATTGAAAGAATAAACATCACTGAACATGGGAAAAAGGTAAAAACGTGTGAATTACAAACGTCCTTGTCGATGTACATGACAAAGCATTTATAAATTTTATGATATACCAGACAATATATCCACCTTTCAGATCGCTTAGTGGTCTTGCTCTTGTAGACTTCAATATTTAATTAATTAAAAATGTATGTAGCGAATTGCATTACTGTTCAGGACACTGAAAATGCTTTTAAAAACAAAATTTATTACGCACTCATACAGATTTTAAGGATTTCATTTAATCTGAAGCTCACAATAGGAAATTTAATTTATTTGTTTAAGATTTCGACAATCTTACAATTGTTCGGTTTTGCCCTGCAGATTGCTATCGATCCTTCCTTTAATGACACTTAATCCTTTATGACACATCTCTAATTTGGTATTTATTCAGTCGGACGTTGAACTATATTGTCCTATTTAAAATTTCTATTTGTTTTGTGTGCGGCGTTCTTCAAGTGGAACACGAATTTTATTATTACACGGGCAAAATTATTAACACATTGTACAACGCATTCAGCATCAGTTGTGCAACTGTATGTTATTAATTCAGGGTGTTTTCATGGTCAAGATTAGCGGCCACCATAAACGTTTATTGCACGCTTCTAAAGACTTTTGGTTCTCGTCTTATGCATGGGCGGTAATGTGCATTTTTAATTAGAAAATGTATAAAAAAATTTAACATTTTTCTCGTGTTCTAGGAAGTTTCTTTTGTCAATATTTTTTGTCGGTCTATTCAAGATCACCTTGTATATAAAGATTTTTTTTTCAAACAAAATTAAAACGTTCACTAACTTTCTTCTTGATAAGAAGATTGAACTTTTCTCGAAAATATGAAACACACACTCTAACATTTCAATAATTATTTATATTTCGTACGTTTTTGATTTGCAAAAACAAATTTTCCCAAAAAGAAAATTGAAGAACAAACATTTCAAAACAGTGTTGTATCAAATATTTAACTATTGAAACACTTCCTTCTCCAATGGAAATTATCGCAAAAATTGATTGAATAGTTCAAAAAATCACTGTCGACGTTTCGCTGAACAGCTTCTTCAGAGTAAATAATAAATAAGGAAGTTGTCAAAAGAAACTAAAAAGAGAAATGTATAGTTAAGAGCAGTTGTGTTAATAAATTAAAAGTTCAATTAATTAAGTGATTAAAAAATTCATCGAGTAATGCTTAATTTAAATTAAATTTAAAGAATTTAAAACCCTTCTTGGCTAGGAGGAACTTCACAATTTACATCGATTGCATTTTACAACTGAATTACAATTAAATATTTTAGTTGCAGATCAAATTAAATGTAATTGCAACTATCTAATTTAATTGTTATTTTTTTTAATGAGTGTTGTTAATTGTTAAATCAAACTAATTCTTTTTATAATGACAATTATTTAAAAAAAAAGAAGCATCTATAAAATATCAGAAACTGTTTTATTTTTAGCATTTTAACTTTTATTTGTATGTAAATCAAACAGAAATTACATTTACGAAATGAGTTAATGTTAAAACAGAAACTACATTTAAGGATTAATTAATTAAACCCATTAAAAATGTTACGCTTTACATTATTAAAAAAATACCTTTACGTTTATTTTGTTTAGCTTCCCTTGCTGACATGGGTAACGAACATTTTAAAACAGTCTGAAATCTAATAATTAGTAGGTTAGTAGGTATTATTCTTTAGGGGAGGTGCATTTTTCTAAAAAATATCTGATTCTTGGCGACGTTTCGATCTTTCTTAAGGTTGCTTTACACGATGCAATTTATATTGCACCATGATGCAACTTGTATAGTGCGCATGCGCCAAGTGAAAGTCTAAGATCAGCTAGTGCAATATTTTTTGCATTCTGCTGTAATTTTGATTGCATTGCAAAATGTATTTAGGGATTTAAATGTTATTTTTAATAAAATCAAGTTTTCTTGCCAGATGAAAATTATGAAAATTAACTAAAATTGTGTAACTGGCAATATAGAAAGTGTTAGGAAAGAGTTTATACATATATTTCGGCCTTATTGGGCCTCATCAGAACACTGTACCTTAAAAAATTTCGTTTATTGAATTTCTAAAATGACATATTTGAAATATTTTGTGATTTTACTAGAGAATGCAATCGCTTCCTTGTATAATTTGCGAAAGATTTTCATATTTTTATTATTAATTCTTGTTCTTGTTTTTTGGGATTTTGAAATTAAAGAAAGGGGTAAGTTTTTCTAAATTTTTCAATAAACGAAATTTTTTAAGATACATTGTTCTGATGAGGCCCAATAAGGCCGAAACACATGTATAAACACTTTACTAACACTTTCTATATTGCCAGTTACACAATTTTAGTTAATTTTCGTTATTTTTAAAACTGTCAACATGAAATTTCAACATTGAAAAATACTTTTACTTTGCAGGTTACGTTTTAAGTGCACAGTATCAGATTGAAATATTTAATTTCTGAAAAACACTATTTTGCTTTGCAGGTTACATTTTAAGTGCATAGTATCAGATTGATTTCTGTAATGTTGACAATGCACGTGCAATACAACATAACTTGCCATTATATATATTCATGTAAAGTGACGAGCATTATGCAATATTTCTTGCATTGCAATGCCTCCGTGTGTAGCCTGCTTTAGGCTCGTCACATTTTGGATTCGGAAAGAAATCGAATTCGTTTTTGCGAACGCAAAAGTGGTGTACATTTTACTTTTGCTGCCTCACACATTTGAATTTTCGATTCAGTTTGCGAGTGTGCTGCAAATAGGACATTCTTGGATGCTTGACGACTGTTTTTGGCGATTCCGAATGAAAAATATCAAACATCTGAGAAACGTATACAGAATCCCCGATACATTTTCCGAATTTGGAAAAATTCAGAAAATCCCATCCTAAAAGAATCCTAATTAAATTTGGACTAAAAATTAAAAGCAATATAGAAGCTACAAATATTGCAACTAATATTCCTCCTTCAAGACAGAGCTTCCCCCTTAATAGAACAATTGTATGAGGCCAGCCTTAAGCTGGATTTCCACTAAATCCAATAAATTGCATAGTGAAATTGCCTACAACTTGTTGCACACAGATAGAACCTTGCAATCCTAGTAATAATTTGAGGATTTTATTATAAAATTAGTCACAGTTATGTATTTTAATTTCTGTAACCACATAACAGCTGTACATACTTATTAGGTTTGTTCCTACATCACTTTCTGACGGTTTCAAAATCGTCAAAAGCATGCTCTCATCAAAGTTTAAAGGCCGGGATAGACGTTCCGTCTTGCATATCAACTTGCTTGCGCAAACTTAAGTTGTAAGATTTATCGATGCGTCAGTGATGATAAGTTTTTAGACTTATTAAGTCTGCACAGACAATTGTTGGGCTTGAATGAAATAGACTTGTCTAATGGCAAGTTGTAATATCTGGCGGTTCTTGGAACTTATACAATGCGATCGAAAATGATTGAGCGTCCTTCAGAAACATACTAATTTCGACATGAAAAACTTATAACTGAGCTCAAGTGATACAAGACTGAATAGTTAGTGGTCAAACGTCGATTCAGTCATGCCGTATGACTTAAGTTTGCCCAAGCAAGTTGATATGCATGTCGGAACGTCTATCCCGGCCTTAACACTTGATAAAGTTATCAAAACCAATCATTATTTCAGTGGGCAACTGATTCTGACGATTTTGAAACGGTCAAAAAGTGATATGGGAACAGACCTTTTATTGCAGCAACAATTTTTGTAGTTATTTTTCACGAATATTTTTTTTTTATTTATTACTATTTCAAAATTCTGTCAAATACATAACACAATGATCAACATTAAAAAAAATTTGTACACTTTCGTTCACATAACTTACTACCTAATGTAAACTTATCGAAGCAATGTTTCTTGTTGCAATAAAAATTGCTGCAAGTTGTATTGCATAAGTGGAAATTCGGCTTTAACAAAGGGACTTCGGTAGGGCTGCTATTCTTCTTATCATTCATTGTTGCTGCAGCAGCAACATCAAGTTCAGTAGCAACAGCAGCCCAGAGGAAATTCTTTTATAAGAAAGAACCATACGTCGCTCGACAAGAAAGACTTGTGAGGTGGTGCAATGGAAGTCGGAAAGGGATGAATGGCCGCGGAAACCTCAAACTAATCTAACAATAAATTAATTATCTATGACTTTGAATTAAAAATAGCGCCATTGAGATTCGAATTACAATTTATTGAATTTATTAATGCATTTTTTGAGCTACAAATTTATATTTTTTGCCGCAAGAAGCTTGAACTTTTGTCGATAATACGAGACACATATTCTTACATTTTGTTAGTAAACCAACACTGCATTATAATGTATAAATTAATTCTATAAATAAACAATCCTTGTCTACTATTGCGCGAACAACACACATTATTATGAAATCGGAGTTGACTAATTAATTAACGCAGCAAACAAGAAATTAAAATTATGTTAATGAATGTCACAGAGCGTGAAAGCACGCGTTTTTAACAAGATAAATAAATTCCATAATTTACAGGCCAATCGATCGTATCACAAACGTCTTACGAATATCATTTTTTTTTTAATATAAAACCTGATTGATATGATGTGATGAGAAAATAGCAGAGATAAATTGAAAAAAAAAGGTTTACCTATTAAATTCCTTTTTAGTTCTTGCTTGCTCGTCGCAAAAAAAACTTTTGTTGCTAATTTTAAAGTACATCGCCGTCAAACAACAATCGAGCCACCGCCAATTTGATTGGCTACTGAAAGTGTTAGTTTGGTATTTTGCCGGAAGGTGAGCGCGTGTCGCATTAGCGTCGACTTGTGTTTGCGATGTAAAATTGCAACGTTCATGCATAAGAAAGAGATGAGAGATAGTAATTGTGTCTATTATTGATGCGTCTGCGCACTTTAATACGTCTGTTTCTCAGTTGCATCTAGTGTGTCAAGATAGGTGCATGCTATGAAAAGTGAAAATCTTACGTTTACAAAACTGCTTTCGCGTTCTTGACGTATCTGTGATAGAAATAAAATTCTAAACGAAGCACTCCTTTAATGTTAGAACGCTTCCGGAGCGCCGACGATCGATTGAAACTATTTCTAAGCTGGTTAGATTACGTCAAATCTCCTATGATAGTTGGCTAATGTAAAACATGGCCGCCTGAAGTGCGACTGCATTTCATGTCTTTTGTGGTCGCGGACTGACATTTCATTGGAGAAATGGAGCTGCGAGTCGGCAATAAATACAGGCTCGGCCGAAAAATCGGTTCCGGCTCGTTCGGAGACATCTACCTAGGTGAGTGTCAGCGGGTCGAGATCCGTTTTGTTGCATCGAGACCTGCGAGCGACTTGTAAACAAAAGGCTTTTGTCCTTTTTTCATGGCCAACCGGACCAATTTCGTAATTTGCACCCGTTTCAGGAACCAACATTTCGACCGGCGAGGAAGTGGCCATTAAGTTGGAATGCATCAAGACGAGACACCCCCAGCTTCACATAGAATCCAAATTTTACAAGATGATGCAGGGTGGAGGTTAGTATACAGCTCGTTTATAAATCATTTCCAAAATAAACAAGATCGTAGGTTTAAGAATAATAATGCAAAACTAATTAAGAGCCACCACTGTTATGTGTGTATTGTGTGTTGCTCTTACTTAAATGTCAACTTATATAACTAGTGCTTATGATTAAATAACTGTAGTATTCAGCACTGCATGCTACATTTGATAACTGTAAAAAAGATAGCTCTTTTATTATAGAACTACTTGTCAGAAATTTTTATTTCAAAATTATAAACAAACTTCAAATTAAGTCGCTCTAAATTTGTAAAGCGATAAACTAGTGTTTGCTAGATCATTTAATTTATCACAAATACAACTACTTTTCTATGCAATTATGATTGAACATTTGAACTTAACTGGCGGAGAATTTAACGTATATGTTTCCGATACAATATTGTTATGAAAAATTTTAATCTCGATTATTGAGTTTTGTGGGGTCATGTATCATTTATTGGTGTAGGCGAAGGCTAAAATCAAAACCGATTTTAAATGATTTGGTTTTTTTCTTCTATAATACCTGTCAAACGATAATGATGTTGGTTGTTACTTGAATGTTAGAAAATTTAAAAAATTTGTGTTCTACATTTACTGATAAAAGCAGAATTCCAATAGAGACCCTAGAATTTTGACACTGACAGATATTATATTATATTTTATACAATGTGATCGATAAAAATTGTCTAAAAAAACTGCTTTCCAAGAAAGATTATATCAATATTTCGGTCCAAGGTATATCAACTGCAGCTGCATTTCATTCACACTTGAAATCAATTAATTTTTTTTTTACCAGTAGATCACTTTACAAGTGATTTGGACCAGCTTCGTCATGTTTTGAACACACACATTCTTTTTCAATTGATTTAAATCGATCCAAATCAGTGAATTGAATTCAACTTGTTTAACCTGAAGTTAGAACTTGGGTAATTATGGGGAAATTTACTGAATTTTGTTTGTCTTAATTTACTTTCTACTCATTGGCATTCACTGGCGATATTTTTTATATTTGTTTGTTTACTTTGTTGCTATATGAAGTTATTTAAGCGAATCAGCTGTTTTAAATAGTGCTTTACATTCAATTTGTACAATCTGAGCAAAAATGTCTGATATGTGTGAAGTTGCAGCTCAGTTCACTTATATACCCAAAAATATATAATTGCAAGAATTGTCAAAGTTAATGTTGTCAAGTACTACGTGTCATATTCACATGGATTTTGACAATTTTTGGAAGTAAATAAATCTGTTCCTATGTACTCAGAAATATTTACTTGCAAGAATTGTCAAAGTTAATGTTGTCAAGTTCATATTCACATGGGTTTTGACAATTCTTAGAAGTAAATAGATCTGTTCCTATGTACCCAGAAATATCTACTTGCAAGAATTGATAAAGTTGATGTTGTCAAGTACTATGCATCATATTCACATGGGTTTTGACAATTCTTGAAAGTAAATAGGTCTGTTCCTACATCACTTTTTGACCTTTTCAAAAGCGTCAGAATCACTTGCCCATCAAAATAATGATCGCTTTTGACAACTTTATCAAGTGTAAAATTTTGTTGAGTGCATACTTTTAAAGGTTTTGAAACCATCAGAAAGTAGTGTAGGAACAGACTTAATATTGGCAAGGAATATATTTTTGGGTGTAAGTTAACAAATATCAGTGATTTTTGCTCACCCTGTATTTTGTAATTCAAAATAAATCTAATCTAATGTGGTCCTCGTCCTCCATTATTAGAAGGGGGCATATTGCAGTATCTATATCTATAAATTAAAGTATGTAGTATTATTAACATTTTCTTCTATACAGAAAACAGTACTGTTAAATTACCAGTAATTTATTTTTAATGTTACCTTACCAGTAATACTACTGTAACATTACCAACTACGTTTAAAAAATTAGATATACCGACCTATACTTATTTAGAATTTGCTAATAAATTTCATATAAAATAAATATCATTTTTTCTTTTGTTAATAAAATGAAGTTTTCAATATTTTCAAAAATTATTTCATACTATTTTCACTAAAATAATTTAAAATTTTAAAGTATCTAGACCAGTCTTTGTACCTTCAGTATCATTGAGAGTCTTATTTAACGATTGTCTTTTGCTTTTATCTCTTTCTTTGGTGATTGTAAATCTTCCCTTTTTTCTTCACATTTCTTTTTGCTTTTCCCCAAAAATTGTATAATTTCGCCATAAACTTATCTTCCGTTTATTTTTCTTTTCTTTTTCATTGAAAAGGTTTTTTTGTTCATTTTTTCTTATCATTGATATTTCTTTGCCATGTTTCGCTTATTTTTCATCGAAAATTTTTCCTTTTTTTTTAATTTTATTTTTAAGTTGCCGATCGTCTTCTGTTTTCTTAACTGAAATGTTTTTTGTTTCTCTATTCTTCACTGGAAGTTCAATATACCGATTGTCTTTTGTTTTTATCTCTTCATAATTGTTCGCTTATCTTTATCTCTTCATAATTGTTTCGCTTATTTTTTTATCGAAATTTTCCCTTTTTTCCTCTCGATTTTATTTTGGAACTGCCGATCGTCTTCTGTTTTCTTAACTGAAATATTTTTGTTTCTTTATCATTGTTTTTTATCTTTCTTCTCTTTTTCTTCACAAATATGTAATAGGAGTAATAAATTATTATTGTTCTTGTTATTAATGTTATTTTTTGATTAAAACGTTTTATTTTTTTAATTAAAGCGTTTTTGTTTTTGCGTACTGTTTTTTTCTCTGCAAATTTTCGCTTGCTTTACCTTCAGAAAATTTCCATTTCCCTCTCAGTTATATCTTGAATTTGCCGATTGTCTTTTATTATTTTTTTAAATGAAATTTGGAACTTTTTTCAAATTACCGGTAACAAATAATTGTAACCCTACAGGTAACACTGGAAATTCTTACCGTAAAGTAACGTGATAAAATTGTATAAATAATATAAGTATAATTTGGAAGTTTATAGATTAAATACTCTTTTAAGTATTCGGAATGTATTGTTTATGTCTTCATCCTATACGTATTCAACTGCTTTTGCGAATTTCCTTTTTTTCAATTAGTTAGTCAATTATTCATTCCTCTTTTATTCGTATCAACTATCTTAATAGTTTTTAATATCTGAATAGAACTCTTCGATTATTGCATCACATGTAAAAAACTCGAGTCTGAAGATGATCCCAGGTTCATGTTGACATTTATTCATTTAGTATTGTAAATATTTATAATTTTCATTGAATTAAATTTATGCTCAGGTACAATATTAAGTTGATGTGGTTCTTGTCTAAGGTCAACAGATAACAGCAAGTTTACAAACATTCATAATTATTGTATCATTTAAATTGTTTATTATTATATCTTAATCTTATAATAATTTTTGTAAATAAAAGTCCATAGTTTTTAATGCTTAGAAGTCTAATTGTTCGTATTACTCAAAATTTTATCGTTTCTATTCCCATTGTACCACAGCAATTTTTTTTTAATTATCTAACACGTGATATTGTACAGTTTGGTTCATTTAATGCATCTTTTGCTCTTTCGTGAAAGAGCGCCTCCATGCACATTATCCTGTGACAATCACGTACACACACAGAGAAGCATTGCAACTAATTTTAAAAGTAGCATTTGAATAAAATATTACTGTCGTGGTTTTGAATAAGGTATTCAAATGCCACCCTGTAATATGTAATTAAATTCCAGAATTTTGTTGAAGTTTTCTTTTTAAAATGTTCTAAAATATTCAAAGCAGTCGCACTTCTATAACTCGAACCTCCACAACTAGAAATTTTCTGTAAATCGAAATTTACTGATGCCTCTGCACTGTACAACTGAAATCTCTTTTTTTTAATTCGAAATTTCTGTAACTCGAAGTAATTTTCCGGTTCCTTGAGATTCTAGTTATGGAGGTTCGACTGTATATCAAATTTTAAAGAAAAGTAAAAATTTTATAAACTTTACAGATTAAAATAATCCATTTTTATAATGAAGTGGCATATATGACGTTTTTATAAGTAAATTCATTATAAACAACAATTATTAATATGCCAAAAGCATGCATAAAGGTGGATAGAAAAAGTTTGTCTGAAGAAAACCTTAAAAGAAATTTCTATTTATTAAATATTTTACTTTGCATTTAGCTTAAAGGTTTTAGATTAAAAAAAAACTAATTCAGAAATGGTTGTTTTGAAAAAACTTAAGTCTTTTAAAATAAAATTTAATTTATAAAAATACAGGATGTTTCAAAATTATTTGTCTATATTTTTAGACTGAAAAAATAATTATCAAAAGATAAGGCACCCTTTTACATAAAATTTGTTTCAAAAATAAATTATAAGAGAATTTTAATGTTCTGACTCTTTCAGATTTGAAACATTGTTTTTTTTAATCAAGTTTTTTTTGCCAGATGAAAATTATGAAAATTAATTAAAATTGTGTAACTGGCAATAGAGAAAGTCTTAGGAAAGAGTTTATACATGTACTTCGGCCTTATTGGACCTCATCAGAACTCTGTACTAAAAGAGTTTGACCGAAATAAATATATAAACTCTTTCTTAACACTTTCTATATTGCCAGTTACAAAATTTTAATTAATTTTCATTCTTTTTTTGACAATAAATTCTGGATCTTTTAAGTTAAGTTTATTTGAAATTCAGTTATAACTGGGCATTTACTCTCTAAAGAATATTTTATTTGCAAATTTTTGATGAAATATGTAAAAGATAAAAAAAACTTAAGATAAAATACTCAAATTACCATCGGGAAACAATTTTGTATCACCCTGTACACATAAGGTCTTTCTTCATCATAGTCTTAAAGTAATGGTGGACCGTAATCTTTTTTAATTATCAATTATTTTCCGATTTGATTGTGATATGTTTTATTGAAGCACTTTCTTATCAGTTGAAAATTACTGCTAAATTTTGATCTTACAGTTTAAACAATCCGATAAAAATGTCAACGTTTCACTAAACATTTGCCAATTTACTTATTAATCATGAAGAAACTGTCAAAATGTATAACGAAACTTTTTAAAAATTTTGTTGCTAGTCGGTTTTGATTGCAATGGATTCCTCGAGCATCATCTGTAGAGCTGTTTCGGCCCTAATTGGAGCCTCGCCAGCATAGCTGTACAGAGGATGCTTAAGGAATCCACTGCAATCAAGACTGACTAGCAACAAAACTTTAAAAATACTTTGACAGCACTCTTAGCCGGCTTGTATGACTTAATAAATAGCAAAGTGGCTGCAATTTGTCAATCCTCGTACATTGCAAGATGTCGCGCCTTAAGACTTTTCACTTCAATTGCGAATAACTAGGTCAAGTCGGTTTGGTTTGCAATGGAATTATGGAGCTACGCTTCTGCTGACGAGGCCCCAAATAGAGCCGAAACAGCGCCTTTAGACTTTTCATTATAAATTAAACGTAAAAATTAATTTTTCGAAAACTGACAAGAAAATTTTATATTTACATGACAACTATTATGACGCGAAGCGATTGTTTTTTGTTTACACAACCTGAAAGACACATCCAGGACGTAAAAGTGTTTCGTATCCTGCAATTTTTGGTTAAGTAATAAATAACAAACAAAATTTTAATGTCACACAATTAGTGAGAACATACTAGATTTGATACCAATATAATTGCTTAATGAACTGATCGATTACATTAAACTTTTTGCTTTTTTAATAATCTCTGGCCACAGTTTTCGAAAAAATGTTTGATACTCGATTGCGAAACGCTTTTGCATTTTCATATGCAAGAGAGTCATTTCGCAAGCTAGAATCAAAAATAACTATTTCTGACATTCCATTGATTATTGTAGGACTTCCGGTTTCGCCGAAAGCAATCTCAACTTATGTTCTGAATCTATTGATCATGCGAGTCCGAATAGGCATCATTTGTTAATTTTGCTTTCCATGACAACGAAAAAAAATTTTGAAACATAATTAAACGAGCACAGTATTATTTCTGGATTTTTTCGGAATTTCGGGATCTCGAATTGAAATCCCGGGATTGGATTCCCTGGTAAAAATTCGAGATCGGAAAGTGAAAAAATCTAAAGATACATTTAAATTCTGCATAAAAAAGTGCTTTAAGAAAGTACAAACAACAAAAATGTGTCGATTACAATAAAGAAGTTATTAAAAAAACGAAATTTAAAAATGTTTGTTTATAAATGCCTTTAGGAATAATTCATCCTGTTTGTCCGAATTCGTATTTCTTATAATAATCGAAATCCCCATGCTGGAAAAGTTATCTAGGACATACTGTATACCTACACCTTTCGTTATAATACTGCAGTAGAGAACCATAATTTCGTAATTGTTTATTTAATCATCAATTCATTTTAATTGTAACGTGTATAAAATCTTGTTATTTTCAGTGGGTATACCACAAATAAAATGGTGTGGCTCAGAAGGTGACTACAACGTGATGGTCATGGAATTGCTGGGACCTTCCTTGGAAGACTTATTTAATTTCTGTTCGAGGCGTTTTTCGCTCAAGACTGTATTATTGCTGGCCGATCAGCTGATTTCTCGCACCGACTTCATACACTCCAGGAATTTCATCCACCGCGACATCAAGCCAGATAATTTTCTGATGGGCCTGGGCAAAAAGGGTAACCTAGTTTACATCATCGATTTTGGCTTGGCAAAAAAATATCGAGATGGCAGATCACACCAACATATTCCCTATCGAGAAAATAAAAATCTTACTGGTGAGTACAATAAATAAGCGTCATTTGCCTTATCTTCTTATATGAGATACGCTAAATATGTCCTGATCTCTAATGAGATAATAATGCTTTGTTGGGCTTTTAAATTTCAAAATGATTCATAAGTGGTGGCAATTTACTTTTAAATTTATTATTAGAATGTTTGATGTAGCGCTAATATTTAAAGATTCCCTGATATAAATAACATAAATATTGAATTAACTTGATATTGCAATTGTTGTAAACAGTATTAAGATAATAGTGATTTGTATTGTATACAAATAGTAGTGTGTAATGTGTGCCCATTTAGTATTTACATGGAAATATAATAGCAGAGAGTTTCTTAAATAATGATAGGATTGCTTGAAGTTATTTTAAAGCAAAGCTAAGACATGCTGTGCAAATTTTATGACAAAAGTTGATTAAAATATTGAAAACCACTCAGTCTAATTCTGAAAATTGAAATTGAGGAAAGAAAATAGTAACCAGAGCTGAAGAGCACAATAAGCCTAAATGGCTGCAGTGCCTCCGGTGCATTCTTTGCGGACGGGTTCTGGTCATGTAGAAAAAAAAAACCTGAGCTGAAAATTTTGCAAAATATTTGCAGTTATCTTACTGATAGAGTTTAAACATTTTTCTTTATATAATTTTTTCGTTTCAGGTACGGCAAGATATGCAAGCATAAATACACACTTAGGAATAGAGCAGTCACGAAGAGATGACTTAGAATCATTGGGATACGTCTTAATGTATTTTAACCGAGGCTCACTTCCCTGGCAAGGATTAAAAGCTGCCACAAAACGACAGAAGTACGAACGCATTTCAGAGAAGAAAATGTCCACACCAATAGAGGAACTTTGTAAAGTGAGTTGCACCATTCAAATTCAGGACTTTTCTCTCAAATCCTTATGGTTTCAGGGATATCCAGTAGAATTTCCAACCTATTTAAATTACTGCCGGCAGTTGCGATTCGAGGAGAGACCAGATTACAGTTACCTGCGACAGTTGTTTCGCACTCTTTTCCACCGTCAGGGCTTCACATATGATTATGTGTTTGACTGGAACATGCTTAAATTCGGTATGTATTCATTTCAATGAAATTGTATTAAAAAACCCATATTTAAAAATATTATAGTAATTATGAGATGAGTCTTTAATTGCTTTAAATAATGGTTAAAATTGATCACATCTGATAATATTTTAACTTTTATTCTTGAAGGTGGACCAAGGGGTGCACATGGGGAAGAAAGTGGCCGGTCAGGAACGCGCTATGGTTCACACGCCGCAACTCCAGGTGATTCGACGCCGTCAGCTCCTCTGACAAGAGCCAGAAGACCACATGATCGAATGGACATCGTTCCAAATAATGCTGCCGCTTCTAATCCACTGGACGATGTCATAACAAGTAGTGAGTATTTTTTGTCATACATAATTTATGGTTGAAATAATAAGTGATATAATGCAGTGATTTGCAAAGCAGGCAAGAAATTAATTAATTTAGCTTAAAAATTATCGGGTAAGTAGAATAGGTGTGGTTGTTATGCATTGGAATCTTGCACAACAAAAACTTGTGTTCCGCCGACGTTTAATATGAATTGATAATATCAGAATTATAATTTTATAATAAATTGTCAGTGTGCAATCTAAAACTGATTAAATAATGAGAATTTAGACCACCCTAGATTTGGTTCAGTGTCTTGAACATTTTAAATTGTACAGTAAATTACATAAAAAATTATAGAACGTGTTCTATATATCGTAATTGAACTAAGAAAAACCTGTTCAATCTCTTTAATTTCGATGAACCAACCATTTTCAAATAGTTTTATTACATGACATTTAATGCTTTTAAAATATGTTTTCTTTTTAAATGTAAGATAATTAATCTGTACAGAGCACAGAAGGTGTAAAGTGGAAAATGGTATGTATATGTGTTTGTACTGGAAATTTGAGTTATTAAATAATTTTTCAATCAGAACTACCATATTTTTGCAATTTTTTTTCTTGCTTCTGGTCTACTTGTGCCTCATAATAATTTAATGAAGTATTTGATAATAAAAATTTGTTTTAGATTCTCCAAGGTTGTATGAAAGTCACGAACGCAGAGTATCAATGCGATTGAGAGCAGGACAAGGTGCTCCAAATGCTTCGACTTCAGATCTTAGCAACTCGAAACAAGCCAAGTGAGTTACATAGTGGTATATCCTTAAGCATTCGCATAGTTATGATAATTTAAGTAGTTTAATAAGTTGTCACATATGTCACTTACTTTTGGTTTTTTATTTTTTCTGTTTGCTTCATCCATCCATCCATTCCATGACATCATCATCAAATCACCCATGCAACGATTGGAATCCTATGTGTGATGTTTGTTTGTTTTGGAAGCGCCTCCGGAGCAGCAATGGCCCCACCCAGCCAGACAGCGGGTCAGGGAGGCCCGCCTAGAAGAGGCAGCGCCTCTAAAGACCCGCCCACGAGATTAAAGAAGTAAAAAGTGTGCGCCGACCACACCTACCAATGCCGTTGCTGGACTAAATAAATGTGACGTTGTTTGTGCAGTCGGTGAAACTACACTTGTGCCGCGTGAGTTGTGATTTGTTGTTATTTATATAAACCGGAGACTATTTTTTTAAATCCACATTGATGAAATTCTGATGCAGTACGACATCGTCATTGTCTTGAGTAAAACGGATTTGAAATTAACAATGTTTTGTTTATTTCGAAGTGCAAATTTTAGAATAATAAATTGGAATAGAAATTTAAAAAAAAATTATTTCATTAAACAATCTTTATAAATGGGCGAAGAAAAAAAAATTAGAATTATTAACGTTAAATTTAGGACAATGTATAAAATCTCTGTGCAGTTGGAGCGTTTTCTTTTTCGATTAAATGTTTTTAGCGACTTGTTGTTGTAAACAACATATTTGTTATTGGTAGGTGTGTCAGTCTTACTTGTACATATCTAGACTGAATGGAACTTTAATTATATATTATGATTATTCATACATACCTGTGTAATTTCATGTATAGTGAGCAAGTGTGAAGTTATATACGGTTTGCAACTAGTATGATACTTTTATATTAGTTTTGTATAAATTCTCAAGTGTTTTTTCTTTTTCATTTCAATCAACAGATTGTAGTAAGTCTTCAATCATTGTGTTTAGTCGTTTTATCTTTGTCAAACTTATGATATTACGTATAGCTTTTTTGATTGACTCTCTAGAGCACTTTGAGAGTGCTCAAGAGCAGTAAATTGAAAACGCCAATAAATTGTGTCACTTTTTCGCTGATCAACTTCATGATAATGTTGCTGTTGATTTTTTGTGCAATATAAGCGTAAAAGTGACTGATTTTCGTTTTTAAATAGATATTTTTGTTTCTTGACGTTCACTTAAGTGATAGTCAAATTGTTTAAATTTTTTTGTAAAAAGAGGACAGATATTTTATATTTGTAATAAAAATATCTGATAGTAAATTAGGTAATTTGTATATTATTTTTTACTTTAGCTGCAATGATTCTGTGGTTCTCTGTTTTTTCTTTTAACGAAGATTCCTCTTTTTAGGTGGTAGTTTTGTTCCTATGTTATTCAAGGATGTGACTGATAATTAATTTGCAATCGTCGTCGCAAATCTTTATTGTCTCGAAATCCTTGGTTTGTTTTGCTTCAATTTGGGAATACTACTGAGCACAGCACAAAATTCTGTATTCTTAAAAAAAAATAATTAGTTACCTTTTGTTTTGTTTCTTACATGCTGTTCACCCTGCAATTTGTTGTGTTCGAACTACTGAATAATTTTAATGTTGCATTTATAAGGTGGCCTTTAAGATAATAATTTTTGTGCGAACAAATAAGAATTAATTACCCTCTGGTTTACTCACTTTTAATTCTGATGTTAATTTTGTTGACTGAGTTAATAAAATCTTAGTGATTAAAGGAAGTATGCACTAAAAACGTCTAGTTTTAAGTTTGGATCAAATAAACGTGGAGTGTGTTGTACATATGTATTTCTGCCAGGAATTACTTGTTTGCTACAGAAATGGGGAAACAAAATTATTGAACATAATTGTACTGGCACTAACTAACAAAGTTCCCGAAACTCGGGCCGTTCGTATTGTAGGCGCGCTTCTTTTTTTTTACTTTTACTACTTTTGTGATACTAGTCGAATACAGTCCGGCCCGAATTCCGGAAATGCATGTGTGTATGTATTGTATGTATGTATAAACGATTGTAACTGTACTCTAGAAATTTGTTTCATATAATTTTTCTTTTGAGTATCGTAACTATGCATTGTGTTATGTACATTTAACGAGAACAACTTTGTCATACTATACCTTAACGTAATTAATTCGTCGCAATTGACTGCTGTAACCTGTATTTTTCTGTCGATGCTGTAAGCCCAGTTTACTCTGGTCAATTGTACCTTACATTTTAAGACGTAACTACTGAGTGTTGTGCCCAGCACTTGTGCGGGAAAATCGTCGATTTTTGTACATATGTTGTAAATCGATGAGATTCAAGTACATAATAAATGGTAATTATTAAGTTTTTAATTAGAATTACATTATTTGTACCCAAAAATCATTTACTTTTAATAGTACACAAGACTACAGGCATGGGTGTTCGTTGCAATTTTTATAACTTGAAATTTTTTTACTTGCTAATTGAATTTTTATTCTTTGTGAATTAATAAGTGCACGCACAATTTATTTAGAATTTGCGAGAATTTAGAATTTATTAAAAAATAAACTAGGAAGTGTTCAACAGCAATTTTTTATATGTTGTGTAGAAATGATTGTAAATTAATATTCTGCAATTTATAAAAAAATTTATGTTAACTACCCATTTTTTGGAAATCCGTTTTAAGTTCGCGTGAATTTAGAATTTTGTAAAAAATAATTGTGGGGTTATCCCAATTTTCTATATACAGGGTTCTTCAATGGCGTATGAGGTACAAGATATTCTCACGAAAGCATCAAAATTAAAAAGAAAAAGATTCATACCGACATCCGGCAATTGCCTGTGAGGCAACGGACGGTGACCTTCACTCACAATAACTGTTCGAAGTTCCCCTTTGCGCGAGACGTAAATATACGTCGGCTCGACGAAGCAGGGATTCACATGCGTTACGGAATTGGTTCCGTTTTCGAATATTTTCCAGTGCGTGCGTTGAGTTCGTCTATTGTATTTACTTCTTCAGCGTACACTAGATTTTTAAAATGTCCCCAAAGATAAAAATCTAATGGATTATGGTCTAATATTTTCTAATATTTAAATTTACATCCTTTAGGAGTTCCAGCAAATTAGTTTGCAAGAAACGCAAATACACAATTTCGTCCAAGCGATTAGGTAAAACAAATAAACCGATTAAAGTGCCGTTTAACATACCTGCACACAGATTGACCGAAAAGCGTTATTGAAAACTACGACGCCGCATTGCATGAGGATTTTTTTCTGCCCACACTACATCCCTTGTAAACACTGATTCGTCGTAACGCTGTGCATACAAACGTCTTGCAGCCAACGCATTTTGACCACATTCGCCGTAAATTAAAATCATGTTCACAAGAACAGTATTGGAAAATTCGGCCATGTTTTCAACGCAACAAAGTACAACTGACCCACTTAACAGCCGATGCTGACATTGACAAATTTCTCCGAAACGTAATTACGTCATAAAAATAAACCAGGGACTATCAAACTATCATCGTTCGCCAAAAACATTTATTATCTCTAATATTTATTAATCAATTGTTATACAAAAACTGCTTCATTCTTTCACTTTTAATGTAAACTTTCATTGGTTTCATTTTTTGTATGAAGTTAAGAAACACCCAGTATATTCTTTAATTTTGAGACAGATAAGAATGCTAGTAACTGAATATTTTTTTACTAAACAGAAGCAATGTTTTTGCAAATACAAGAAAATACTTTTTATTTCAAGTTTGGTGAGCAGAATTTCTTGTAAAGCAATTAGGAAAGAAATGTATTTAAAATTGTCTTTGGTCCCCTCAGTGCTGCTCGATTTACCTCAAAAATGTCCTATTCAGTCTATTTCACAAGTCTTCTTATATCATAAACATTTTAAGTTATCATTACATACAAGTCTAATTATTCCCAGATTCAATTCTGGATGGCAATAAATGTTTGCAAAATTTTGCAAGACTATATTGAACAAAATTCTTCTGAAGACGTTAATCTTTCTTGAAGGTGCGAGTGTACTGTTTGCAAACTGTAGCAGGTCCTGCCCTGACTACATTCTATCACTTTTAATGTAAACTTTCACTGGTTTCATTTTTTGTATGAAGTTAAGAAACACCCAGTATAGCTTAGATATAATTGTAAATTGATATTCTGCAATTTATTTTAAAAGAATTTCAAGTACGGATTTAGGTGCATGTTTAGGTAGGTTGTCTCTGGTTTAGTTCATGACCTAAACATGCCCATGAGCCATAACGTAAAAATGCATCTAAATCTGTGCCTTAATTATAAGTCTTAGTTGCCGTGCTTATCTTTAAATATCCTATGAGAAAAAGGAAATAAAAATTATTTTTAATGCATCAATATTCATGAATATCAACCAAATTTTATTAATAGCAGCAATTTCTTATATTATTTATAGATTTTTTACGTTTTCTTCATTTTAGACCATTGTGCGGTCCGGCTTCAAGCTTGAACGTGACCTTTAAACTGTTTTAAACAGTTTTAAATAAAAAGTAGAAGCGTCTGATGCACAACTGCAAAACATTTAAATTTGCAAAATACATAACGTTTATTACATTTTTAATTAAGAAATGGAAATGAAATTGTTGAAATTTTTATTTTTTATTGAGTGTTGTGATTAATTAATTTGATTATTACGTCTAGATACAAGATGATTCTTGAAGAAACCGACAAAAAAAACTTTTGAAAGAAGAGGTATCACAAAACGGGAAAATGTTTTCCAGAAATAATAAAAAAATATACTCAAAACGACGATACATCCCGAGTTGAGAAAGAGCAGCAGATAAACAAAATAAATACAATCTTAAAAGTGTTTTACGATTGTTACGGCGCGGCGTAGGGCGTAAACTTGACCTTTAAACGGAATTGACGTGATCAGCTGGAATACGAACTCCAAAATATTCACTTGACAAATGCATGCAAATTACCCGAAGTAAATTATTTCGTACAAATCGTATAAAATCTGTTTTGACAAGTAAACCCATAAATCACTACAACACGAAAACAATTCAAATCTTCGTGTTAAGAATTTCGGGTATTTTTGTTTAATTTCGATTTAAATTGTATTGTAAAGCAACATCTCCGTCATAAACGTTTCGCCATCTTTGATAGTCCCTTACATTTTACTTTATTTATGACGTTTATTCTGTTTATCGCTGGTATTTGAAAACGAATGGACTTTGCTAATAAAGAAATGGTGATGACAACATTATAATAATTAATAAACATATGCGTAATCTGTTTGGTTTGTTAATTATTATAATTTCGTTTTGTGTGCGTCGTTCAGTGAGTAAAAATGTCCGTTATTATAAAGAGCGAATTATTAACACAAATTTGCATTTTAAGAAAATTCAATTCGTGCGTTTGGTGTTATTTTTTAAAGCAACGAAATTACCTGTTAATTATTGTTCGCTTCGATGTAGGTATTTCCCTTTTGTACTCCTTTGAAAACGTAATTAATTTTAATTAATCTCATATTAGTTAATGCACTTGTACGACGCAACAGTGTGTTATTAATTCACGGTCATGTTTTACGACTGAACGACTCTGATTCTCTGCCTAACACCACCATAAACGTTTAATACACGCCTTTAAAGACGTAAATGTTTGATTCTCGTCTATGTATACATACAAGGGCGTCACATGCATTTCGGAAAAATTTTTATTTATACCTAAACTATTGTAGAGAATTAGCGTCAGTACTTTTTTGTTGGACAATTCAAGAATCACCTAGTATAAGGCCGTTTCTTCAAAACTATCACACTTAATTTTTAAGGCACTAGATTGCCCATTAAATTTAATGTAAAACCGTACCGTTAGATTGAAAATGTATTTTTTTTTCATACAAAGAAATGGCATGTTTTTTTCTAATTTATCCATTGCACTTCTCTTCATCTCTTACAGGTTACGAAATCCACTTAACAATCTTATTTTGATTTTAATTGTACATCATTAAATCGCCAAAAATCCTCCATCTACAGGCAATGACGTTCCCGTAATCATACTAGCCTTGTCACTCAACAAATAAACAACAGCATCAACCACTTCTTGCACCTCACCAAATCTGTAAAATTTAGGAAGTTTTAAGAATCTTTAGTTTTCTATGTGTATAAAATAATACCTTCTAAGAGGAATCTTTGCAAGCATTGGGTTCGCCTTCGCTGGATCTGACCAACCTAATCGCCCCATAGCAGTCATGATCACTGTTGGATTGACGCTGTTTACCCGGATATTGTGTGGACCCAATTCGAGCGCAGTAGCCCTGGTGAAAGCATCCACAGCTCCTTTAGTAGCGCAATAAACGGTATGGTCTTGCAGCCCTGCCATGGATGCTTGTGAGGATACGTTGACGATGGAACCGGGTGCTTTCCTCTTGAGGAGGTCGCTTGCTACAATTTGGGTTACGTTGATCAGAGCTTTGACGTTAATTCCAAACAATCTGAAAGCAAAATATTTGCTGCACGCTTGTACCGTCAAACTTTGCGTGTTACAAACTTGTCCACGTGATCTTCAGTCACTTCTGTTAGTGGCTCTAGTATGGCAAGACCTGCGTTGTTGACCAATAAATCGATGGGGCCGATGTTTTTTAAAGCCTCTTTTGTGGCGTTCCAGTCAGATAAATCTAAGGCGATTATTTCAATTGATGGCATTTCATTCTTAAGGGTCTCTAAAAGAGTTGTTGTGTTTTATAAATTGTTGTTTTGTCTGTGAATATTTACCTAGTAAGTCTTTTGATCTGCTGACGGCTATGACTTTGGCTCCGCAAGCTGCTAGTTGTTTGACTATGTCTCTTCCTATTCCTAGAATTTTTTAACGCGTTTCAGTAGCAGGTCAATAAATGGCGATGGAAAAGTCTTTTTACATAGTAGAAACGAAATAGTTTGTACAAAAAGAAAGAAAATAGTATAATAATCTTCGCAATTGTGATTTAGTATAACCCCAAGTTAATCCAGAATATTAAAGGGATACTCAATGCCGCCATTCTAACGGTTTTTGTAAAACGAATTGTTTTTAGTGGAATTTTGTCCAATAATTATATGATAAATTTTGCTTTCTTCCTTGAGTACTGTTTAGGACTTCAAAAGATGACTTAACTTTAATAACACTCTGTGTTAATAATTAGTTAGTTTTTTTTACAGAAGTAATAGATACATGTTTGAACATTGGTATAGTTCGACGTTTTGGCTGCGTTTCAAGAGAGAATTAGGGTCTTCCCTGAGACCTCAATGTGCCTACCCCTCAGTGTCGACTGACGGGTAATACGCGAACCTGGTTCTTGTTAGTCATGAATAGAAGAGGAGATGATATCTATGTGGTGGACCGGCTCATTGTCGACTGAGGGTAATACGCAAACCTAGTTCTTGTTGGTCATGAACAGAAGAGGGGATGATATCTATGTGGTAGATCGGCTCAGCGTCGACTGAGGGGTAATACGCGAACCTGGTACTTGTTGGTCACGAATAGAAGAGGGGATGATATCTATGTGGTGGACTGGCTTAACCTTTTGGTGACATGTGAGAAGGGCAGTGGAGCGAGTTTCTATTTTGGAGAGTTTGTAACCATTTTGTGAGTTGTCCTTTTCTTCCGGGGTCACCACCCAACTCAGCATGAGTATGGACTGCACTGACTGGATGGTAATAGGACACATCTCGCCGTGTTAATCTCTTATCTGTGGATATTGAATGTAATCGGGGAACTATGCATTAGTACGTTTGTAAATTATGGATGAGTTCAGTTGGTTCGGATGATGGTGTAAACTGACGTTTAGGTTTTTGTTGATGTGCACGAATTATTGGGCATTTTTTGATATAAGAGGAGGAAGTTGTTTTCTCCAGTGTCCATAATTAAAGTGATATTTGGATTGAAGTTGTTAAGATGGTTAAAGTAGAGAATCTCTGCCAGAGGGCCAAATAACGAAGGCATCATCTACGTATCTAAACTAATAGGTCCCCTTGAGATGAAAGACTTCCAAGTGTCGAGGTTTTCCACATATATATTGACTATGATGAGAGGAAAGGTGAAGCTCATTTTATCTGGTCTTGAAGAGCACAAGTACTCTGCAGTGGTCGACGAGTTTGACGAGGGGATCGGGTAATTACGATTATTTTTGAGGATGTATACAGAGAGAAAAACATTGATGAAAAGAGATACCATCTTAAAGCTTACTGGGATATTATTTAGAGATATTGATTAAGAGCGAGGAGTTAACCTTTTCGTCAATAGCTTGAAGTATGATGGTCAGATATTAAGGTAATTTATGGACAGATGACTGAAAGGCATTGACTAAGAAGTGAAGAGATATTCCAGCTTTGTGAATTTGTAGATTTTAGGATGTGTAACATTATTTTTCGCGAGGGATCATTCATTTTGCTTAATCCCAGCCCGATCCTCATCATCTTATGAAACAAAATCTTTTTCTTAGGTTTTAAAGGGGATTTGCGAACTTTTGATTAGTAATTTGGTTTTCTTTTTTACGTAAAGTGGTAGGGTAAGTGGCTGATTTTTGATACTAAGAGATTTTGGAGTTTTTGGATAGTATTCGTTGGCATTTAGGACGGCGGTTGTGCTCCCTTTGTTTGCCCAGAGGGCAATGTTAGAGCGGAGGTCATGTAAAGCTTTTAACTCGGTTTTTGTTATAAAAAAGGGGTTTTTGTTATCAAAAAGGGGTTTTTGCTCTACGAAGGATAATTAATGTCTTAGCGGGCACCTTTACATTTGTTAGGAGGAAGGTGAAAGATAAAGTTTTCAACACTTGACTAATAGGATTTTAAACGGGTAACGTGTTGGATGTTGCAGCGATTCACCTTTGGATTACTAAATTGGGTGAGGACTGTAGCTTGGGGCGTAGAATGAAGCTTCTCTTTTTTTGGATGTACAATTCATTGCTGCTCAAGGTTTAGTGAATGTAACAATTAAAATGGATAAAGCCTATCCAGAGCCCATGCGTAGTCCAGGTTTATCTCTGCAGAGTGTTATCAAAGATGCATCATCAGGTAGCTTACCAATTTTGGACAAAATCAGAAAAGGAGACATCTGTTTTTTTTGTACGTACAATACGTAATTGCTCGAGGTTGAGTGAATCTAACTTCAAAATGGATCAAACCCATTCAGAGCTCATGCCTAGTCCAGGTTTATCTATACAGGGCGTCACCAAAGGTCATCAACAATGAGAAGTAAGTTGTTCATGATGAGTGGAATGGAGCAATAGGGTGGGTAGTCATGTACCGGCGACCAATTGCGATGTTAAACGCAATTTTTTTAGCTTCAAAGACATTTTAAAATCAAAACGGGTTTTGCTCTACGAAGGATAATTAATGTCTTAGCAGGCACCTTTAGATTTGTTAGAAGGAATGTGAAAGATATAATTTTCAATACTTGGCTAATGGGATTTTCAACGGGTAACGTCTTGGATGTTGCAGCGAATCACCTTTGGAGGCGAGGACTACAGTTTGGGGCACGGAATTTGAGTTGGAATTTTGACTGGAGCAAAAGAAAAAATGAAACTTCTCTTTTTTTGGATGTACAATTCATTGTTGCTCGAGATTGAGTGAATGTAACAATTAGAATGGATAAAGCCTATGCAGAGTCCAGGTTTATCTCTACAGGGTGTGACCAAAGATGAATCATCAGGTCGCTTACCAATTCTGGACAAAATCAGAAAATGAGACTTCTGTTTTTTGTATGTATAATAAATTGTTGCTTGAGGTTGAGTGAATTTAACAATCAAAATGGATCAAGCCCATTCAAAGCTCATGCCTAATCCAGGTTTCTCTATACAGGGCGTCATTAAAGGTCATCAGCAGTGAGAAGTTGTACATGATGAGTGAATTTAACATCAAAATGGATCAAGCCTATTCAGAGCCCATGCCTAGTCCGGGTTTATCTATACAGGGTGTCACTAAAGGTCATCAGCAGTGAGAAGTTGTACATGATGAGTGGAATGGAGCAATAGGGTGGGTGATCATGTACCGGCGACCAGTTGCGATGTTGAACGCAATTTTTCTAGCTTCAGACATTTTAAAATCAAAAAATCAAAACGGACGAGGTTTATGGAGGAAAATTTAGTGAATGATTTATTCGACCGTAGAATAATTAGTAGACGTTGCAGTTGCGAAGTTTACTTCCCCACCGAGGTCGGCCAGCCTACAGTGAAAGAAGGTGAACAGCTCACTTGCCTTTCTTTTAATTGAGTTGCTTTACACACTGCTATTGAAAACGTAGTAGAATGTACGAGATACTTCACACTGGTCATAAGGTAGTTTACCAATTCTTACTTCTTACTTATTATGTACTAAATAATGCATTTTATTTTTATTTTTGTACCTACATAGATGCCTCTATTATTTGCTTAGGGTCCAAGAACAATTTGTTGATGCCCCTGGTCAAGTAACTTGATTGCTAAAAATTCGAAACCTAAGTTAATTTTTTCAAATTTTGAATTTGTTTCTACTAATAAATTTAAATTAAAAAAAAAGTTCCTTGAATGTTTTTTGAGGTAATATAATTATTAGAAAGATGTGACCTATCAAAAAAGGACATCCGGTACATATTTTTACTTTTTATCATAACTGCGTCCGTCATGTTTTTAAATCTTTCAAAGTAAATAAATTGTCACCTCAGTGAAATTATTTGTGCAAATTAAAACTGACTTCCGTGACTACGCAATGTTTAGCAGTTTGTTATCGTTAACGTGAACGTTGTATATATATATATTATTATTATGTAATCATCCGACGGCGTAATTTCGATTTTACTCACCTTGACTAGCCCCCGTAACAAGGGCCCTTTTACCGGTGAACGAAATTTCCATTGTGGTATTAACACTAAAGTCGACGCAACTTCAATTCATGTGTTGCCCTGATCACAACCCGATGCAATGAAAATTATCAATGGAGACCTAGTCGAGGTCAAGGACGCTATTTTTCTGAACGAGCGAATCAGGGCCGCACTTACTGATTTTTTAAAAAATAAGATTCTTTTTAAGCAAACACGAATTATTTCTTAGAAACCCGTTTGGTAAATAAAGACATAAAAATAAGAATATGGGCGTAATGAAAAGATATTGCTGCGATTATCTGCGAGAGCTTTGTTTTCAATTACTGTTGTGGCAATCTTATCCTCAGGCGGGGGCCGTAATGAAGAAGTATGGCCGTGTTGGAGACTGAAATGAATTTTAAAATATCGCTTTTTGCGGGAGAAGTTTCCAGTGGCGTAGATTACAAATTTAAACAATACTTTTAATTTATTTTATAGAATAATGAAGTAATTTTATATTGTAAAATAAATCGAAAGAAAAAGAAAAATTCAAATATTTCATTAATTCGAATTACAGAATTACTTTTTACAAAAGGTTTTGATACATTTTGAGCCCTTTTTATGTACAAAAGAGGTAAATTCTTTGTTTGCAAGAATAGGTTCATTTTAATGTAAATAATTCTTTCAGGTATATACATTAATTATATATGCAGTGTGCTTGTAAAAAACGTGGCAACATGGAATTTCCGAAGCTTGCTTGTGATCAAATTTAAAATGTTGCAGCAGACAGTATTATTTTTAATATAGATACGTAATTCAACAACTAAGCTTCCATCTTCAATACACGAATGAAATTTTTGATTCCACTGGTGGTGTGAATAAACTCCAGTTACATAAGTCAAAGGTTCCAAGAAGTGTTTGTGTATCAACGATGCCAGAAGTATGCATAAGCATAGTAAGATAACCGGATTCTTCACGAGCCAAAGCTGGACGCGAAATACAAAAATTGATGGTGAAAGGACTTCACTATTATCAACTATGAATATTAAGCATCCGCATAGATATCCAATTATGTATGTCCACTTTGCACCTTCTGATCAGCATTTTTTACACAACGACTATAATCGTTATTGTGATGATGAGATTTTGGTAAAATAATAATTACCAAAGGCGGTCGATATTCCAATATATTTTAAAGAAAGTCTATATGCTAAATCTTGACCACCTCTAGGAATTGTCAAAAATTTACATTGCCACTTAAAACGCTGATGAGATAGCGCCGGGTGAAGGACTTGTCAGTTATATGCGTTAATGGATATTAACGCAACGGTCAGGATAAGACATGTTAAAAGAATTTTAATATTAATTTGCTTTTCTTAGGCCCCGTATTTCAGTTACAGATGAATTTTAAGCTTCAGTTTATTTCCGTAGTAACAATTATAAAAACAATTGGTTTTATACCAATAAACTGAGAATGAAAGTTAATCTGTGACTGAAATCCCGGGCCTTAGCAACTGGATGATTGAAGAGACGCTAGATATTACCTATTAGAGCCTTTGCAAGTAGAATTGGAAATTATTTTCATGTTGGTTGTAAATGAATGGAAGCTTACTTTTATTAAAGATTTAAAATGTTGATATTTTTGCTTACTATCAAATGTCTAAGTTTGTCGCGCACATTTTAATTTAATATAAGTGTATTTTTTTATTAGGACCACCCAATGTTCAATGTGTTGCATACGTTTGGTGATTAGAACTTTTTTATGACTTTGCATTGCTCCTTCTGTAAACAGAGACTATTACCGAATTACCAAAAGCAACATGTGTTTGACCATAAAAGTCATGAATTACGATTAAAAATCATGCAAGAACATTTTTTGCAGAATGTACATTTGCTGGAATATCGTTCAAAATTTCGGACAATACCCCACAATGCTGGACGTATGGTCAGTCGTTACATAACTTGGCGCCCAACGTGGGGCTTTCATAATATATACAGGATGACTGATAAGACCACGTATTCCTTTGAGGGCGTGTTAGGAGAGCTCATTTGCAATTTATTTGACCATAATATGCATTATACAAAATATAATAGTTTCTGAGATATTTTAATTTTTGTTTTTCTTAGATTTACGTTTCCTACTACCCTTTATCTAGAATTACTCAGAGAGTATATAAGTTTTTTTTAATATTTACGTTTTCCTGGTTAGATCTAATAATAGTACACATTACGTAACAAACATTAAGTTAAAAACTATTATAAAAAGCTATTATCCTTTTAAATTGAAAACAATGAATATTATACCCAACACTTAATAATAATTATTGTAGGCTGTACACAAATTTTTACTAAAACTTTATAAAATCAAGTTTTCTTACCAGATGCAAATTATGAAAATTAACTAAAATTGTGTAACTGGCAAAAATTTAGAAAAATTTTTCAATAAACCAAATTTTTTTAAGGTACAGAGTTCTGATGAGGCCCAAATAGAGCCGAAATACATGTATAAACTCTTTCCTAACACTTTCTATATTGCCAGTTACACAATTTTAGTTAATTTTCATAAAACTTTATACTTCACTCTAAAGGCAATAAATCAAAGAAGTCTTTAAAATAATTTGCCGAAATACATGTATAAACTCTTTCCTAACACTTTCTATATTGCCAGTCACACAATTTTAGTTAATTTTCATTAAACTTTATACTTCACTCTAAAGGCAATAAATCAAAGAAGTCTTTAAAATAATTTGCAAGCTGATTGTATTATCAAATTTTGGAAATAAATCAGTATGAATGTTCAAGTAGGTTGCATTCTTTTAGAGAAGTGTCTTTTCAGCCATTGTATTTCAAACTTATTAAAGTTTGTAACTTAATTGCGTAGATGTACTATTATTTAATCTAACCAGAAAAACATAAATATTAAGAAAAACTTGTATACTCTCTGAGTAATTCTAGATAAATGGTAGTAGGGAGCGTAATTCTAAGAAAAACACAAAAATTAAAATATCTCAGAAACTATTACATTTTGTATAATGGTTAAACGGTTAAATCAATTGCATATGAGATCTCCTAACACGCCCTCAAAGGTATATGTCGACTTGCCAGTCATCCTGTATATACATATTTTAATAATATTGACGCTGAATTTACTGTCAATTTAAAATAATAAATGAAATTATTTTAATGAAAGGAATAACAAACAAATTTACTTCTAAAATTTTTAATAGTACTTATACAGGATGTTTCCTAAGGACGGTTCGTAACTTCAAGATGTAATTGTAATAATCGGTTAGCATTAGGTTAAAATACAAGAGACTTTTTTGTTCATAAAACATGTTTTTAGTGAATATGTCTAGGTTTAAAAAACGAGCCGTCGCGTTTTTCTGTTTTATTATGTGGCGGTTGGTGACATTGGTTGGCGGTTAAAATATTTTCAAATAAATGTCAATTTGGAGGTTTATGTTTATAATTTGAGATGCCAGCAAATGTAAGGTAATGTCAAACAAATGTCAATTTGGAGGTAATTTTTGTAATTGAATTGTCAACAAATGTCGTTTCATATGTTCGTGCCAATCTAATAAAATAAAATATCGGATGCGTTATCGAACTATTTTATGAAACCTAAATGAGTTTCATAAAGTAGTCATTAAAGCACCTAAACAGAAAAATTTCATTTAAAATAAGTGTGAGAGATATTAAGTTTTTCTTAAAAATTAACGAAAAAAAAGAAACAAAAGAGAACTGAAACAAAAGAAAACAGAAACAAGAAGCTACAACCAAAATTGGATGAAGAAAAAAGGCGATAATAGATTTTTATTCGGTTAGAAACGATTAAAAATCAAAAGACAAAAAAAAACACAAGAGAAAACAAATGAAAAATTGACGATTTTCGACACGAGGATTAATTAAATCAAGCTTTTTGGTTTTTTTTTTGTATTTTATTTTTTGCAATTTCTTATAAGCAAAAAAGAAACTGAAAAAGAAAAAGATTTCCGGCGCGAAACTTTTCAAAAATTAAGGTCGTCTTTTCTTTTATACTTCCTTTTTCCCTTCTTGTGAATAAAGTCGAGAGCAAATGAAAAATCAAAAATAAAATTAAACTTTCATGTGTTTCTCTATACATATTTCATTATTTTTTCTTGTTTCTTTTTGAAGCGAAAAAAAATCGCCACTTTCTGACGCGTCGGGAAACCCTTGAAAATCATGCTTTCAGTTGTTTCCTAGCATTTCTCTAATTAAAAATTAATCTCTGCCCATAATAATTTTTATGAAAATTAACTAAAATTGTGTAACTGGCAATATAGAAAGTGTTAGGAAAGAGTTTATACATGTATTTCGGCCTAATTGGGCCTCCTCAGAACTTTGTACCTTAAAAAAGTTTGATTTATTGAAAAATTTAGAAAAACTTACCCCTTTTTTTAATTTCTAAAATCCCAAAAAAACAAGAACCAAACTTTTTTAAGGTACAGAGCTCTGATGAGGCCCAATAAGGCCGAAATACATGTATAAACTCTTTCCTAACCCTTTCTATATTACCAGTTACACAATTTTAGTTAATTTTCATAATTTTCATCTGGCAAGAAAACTTGATTTTATTTTTTAATAATTTTTATATCCATAGATATTTATAGCTAAGCTGCTATTTTCAGTACACATACGTATCTATGGATATAAAAATTATTGTGGGCGGAAATTAATTTTTAATTATTTCTTAAACTACAGTTTAATTTGATTTGATTTGATTTGATAGTCTAGTATTTTGTAGTATTTTCTACCATTCAGTTTCTTTTCGTAAACAAAAAGTAGCCAATGAAAATTTCCGCGAAGCTCTTGAAAATCAAGTTAAGTTTTTGTTTCTTTTTATCGCACTAACTTTTTTTAAGTTTCATTATTTGTTTTCTGTTGGCGATTTAATTTTCTTACACTCCGTTCCGGAAACGTCGATGTTCTTGTTTTTTTCGTATTTCTACGATTTTTGTATCTGTTATTTAGTCGAATTAAGATTTCTTCTTTTATTTTCTTGAAATTCTTGTTTTCCGAACAGTCCATTTTCTTCTTGTTCATATTTTTCTTCGTACTTCAGCGTTCATTATTCGACTTTAATTTGGTTTCTTATAATCCAATTAATTTTTCATGTTACATTCGAAACTTTATACTTTCTGTGGGTATTTAATTATCTTAATTTCACCAGAGAATATTCGTTTTTTTGTTTAACAAATTAGGTTTTAGGTACTCGTGTTTTCTAATATTAGAAAACTTCAGCGAATTACTGTAAGAGGACACCACAATCTTTTTAAAACTCAACAGATTCCTTTGCATTTTTCAAAATAAAATGACAGGGACTGTCAAGATATGATTTCAAAATTCCGTGCCTCGTTTACAAACCGGGACGGGACGCCCATGTTCCGCGCCGACGGCGTGAAAAAGTAAAACTGCCGGCCGACTTTCTTTCCGCAGCATATAAAAGGGGCGAGAAGAAAATCATTTTCTTCAGTCATGCTGAAATTCCTTCTGCTCGCGATTGTCGCGCTGAGGACGGTGGAAAGTGGCGCGCCCGTGAATTACGTCGTCAATGCCCTGGAAAAGCTTTTGCATTACGTCTCTGAATATCACGAATCCATGAACCTCGACGCTTTATTTGGTTTAGTTTTGGAACAAGGTTTGCTAGTTAATTATTTTGGTAGAAATGTAAGAAATGTATGACTTTTTAGCACACTTGCGATCTCTCATGAAGAGCAGTGGAAGACACCTCAGTAACTTGTATATTGGAGATAAAATAAGACTTTTGGAGAACGTAACGGGAAACGTCGTGGAATTAATAAAGCCGCATGTAAACCGGTCGTACAAAGATGCAATATGTTGGTAATTTATATAAAACTTGATTTACTTATGATTATATCATTGGGCAATTGGTCAAATATCGATTATTATATTAAAAAAAAAAATTGTAGCAAATTTTTTTACCAGCTCTACTTGCTATTATGGCAACATTTCAAATTTACAATTATTTCAGTTTTAAAGAAAATGATGTTGCCCGAAATTTGGGAGGGCAACATAACATTCCATCTTAACACCCTCGATTTAAATTTCGAACGCAACGAGAGTTTCTCTTCAATAGACACATATAAGAAGTACATTAATTACTTGGCCAAGAGCAACTTCCTGGAAGAGCTTTCGGACAGGTGTTTCATGGAACTGTTAGAAACAACCAAAGCAGGAATTAATTGCTCCATTACCCCGAAATGCGCAGAGTATATGTTAGACGAAGACTACATAGATCCAACTTATGGTGTCACACATCGGTAAGAAACCAAATTTGGGAGACGGCCATAATGACCACGAAAATATTAATTTTTTGAGGCTTTTGTACTTGCAAACTGCGAGGTCTCAAGGCTGCAATTTCGAATTTACTACTTTGGAAAAGAGGCTCAACAAATACTGTTCCTACATATTTTGGGAGATGTCTAAAAACGTAGAATTTGGTTTTCTCGATGAACTGGATGATTTATTCCTCGAGCAAGGTTTGTATAAACGCAGGTTTTCGAATTTATAATTGAGTCATGTTAAATTAAAATAATTTATTTACGCTTGCTATTATAATTGCACTTCACTAACTGTTTCAATTCCTCAGGCCTCGTTTTTTTTTAATTGTGGATGATCTGTAGATGTAGATTATTGTAGATACACCATCATCATCGTCTGTGACGTGTGTGGCTTATAAGTACATCAGGAGTAAATAATTTAAAGCTTTATTGTTTCAGTCACCCTGTGTGGATATGAAGGTTTCACCGAGTTTCTCTCCGATGAAATCATAGAACACGTTTTAAACATTCAAACAGAGCACGGTTGTTTTACCGTGTTCTCACCTTTCGACGGAAATGGATATGTCAGGAGCAAAAGAGAGGCCAATTTTATTAAGTTTGGTTGTAACGATCATTCGACTGGCCTGGGAGCTTCGGTCTTGGCTTTAATTCTACGTTACATGTTGCGAAACGTGGAATAAATTTCTACAATTTGTTTTAATGTTGATACATTCATTTTGAAAAGATGACTTAATTTTAAATAGATGTGGAGTTACACTTTTTCTTTTTGAAATTTATGAAAATTTAAAAAAATTAAATGATCACAATAGCGCAGACCTTATTATAATGCCTTATGTCTATATAAGAAGAACATAATTTATTTTTAATTTGTAATTTAATATCAATAAAATATAAATATTTTACCATAAGAAAAAATATGACGTTTATGAATTGTTTGCATTTGTCACATTTTCCATCTCTGTTTACTTTTTAGATTCTTGATTATTCTCCATAAATTGAACTATTTTTTAACAGCTTTATTTGCTACAGTGTGTTCGATATTTTCCTTATTCGCTTTTTCAACATTTGACAGAGTTTCTAGGTCTGAACCGTTCAAATCATACGCAGTATGAAATTTATATCCAATTTTGTGCACTGCTCATGCTCAGTACGATTTTGAACGGTTCAAAACTTAAAATCTTGACGCATGGAACAGACCTATTTTCTTTATCTGGTTTCAATTTTCTGATTTGTCAAGGCTATACGTACCGTGTTTTTAACTATTCCCGAATCCCATACAATCACCCAAATTAGGCAATCAAACTCACATTTATGATAATACGTAAAATAAAATACCCCGAACATAATAAAAGAATAATCAGTGGCGTAACCTTATAACCACCTATTCCAAGCAGATTCTGAAAATTTCGGTAGATCTTCCTGCGTTGACTCTGACGCGTTGCATGGTCGTCACTTTCCAATTTCAGTCGCATGGACGTTTGCCGAAATTTTGAGAACCTGGTTGTACCCAAATAAAATAAACAAAGATGAAATATGTTGGTAATAAGAAAATGCGTTCAATAAAAACCGTTATAAAAGCAAGTTCTGAGCTTTCTGGATAACGGATTTTTTTGAACGCACTTTATTTTAAAGTTAGTCTAAATCTCAATGTAATTTATAAAACAACAAATACTGGGTGTTTCATTGAAGGTGCATCAAACTTGGTATGCGGGTAGATGTCGGGAAAAGAAAGAAAAGTTTCTTTGTAAAATTTTCTCTGTAATGAATAAATTTAGAGAAAATCAAAGGGAAAGCAAAGTCGTATATTCTAGGATGAACTTTAAATGAGAATGAATGGATTGTTACTCATTCACATACGAAATCGGTTTATTGGTTAATGTCGCCCCAGTCGCTTGGGCAAAACACATTTAAAACATCATGGTTGTAGGCAATCAATAAAAATAATAATTAGTGTTCTCCATTTAATACGAATTTTCTAATTGTTAGTTGAAGAATTTTAGGATTGTTCAAACATTTAGTAGTTTGCCCTTATTTAAGAATTTATTATTCATATTCACCGTTTCATGAAATGGTTCCTAGAAATTTAGCGCCCAAGTACCTGGTTTTACCCAAAAAATTTCGTTCGCCGTAAAATTAATAATAATTAATAATTTATTATTAAATTAAATAACTTTAAATTTCTACGCGATTTCACATCGCTGCTGCATTCGACATTTGCGGCAAAGTTCAATACACCGAGCCTTCGGTCAAAGGGCAAAATAAAAAATCTAGTTATAAATTTCTTCGCTGTTTATGGATTTATTACCCCCCTGCAGCCGTGTGCCATTCATAAATGCAATTTAGATCGCCGGTTTTATTTTATGCGCTACAGTGCTCCAAATTATGCAAATTTCAACTTGCTCCGATTAAAATTTTTTGTTAAGATATTTTGTTTGAAATAATGTCAGAAAACGTATCTCTCAAGTTTGATGCATCTTCAATGAAACAGGCTGTTACAAAGTAATACATCAACCACCTACGCCTATGTGCACTATGGTTACTTTTTTTTCTAAGAAAGTAGTTAAATTTGTTACGTGGGATGAGACTCGGAAATTGTTGAAAGCACGATATTAATATTAAAGTCCTTTGTAATTATTACTACCACTGGTAAATCAGTTTGCAACGTGGATAAATTAGAACTTAAAGTATCTATCGTTTTGTTAGTATTATTTTTTTGCACTGACTTCAGCTCTTCTGCCTTTGCTTCTTTGATCTACAGACTTAAGAACAAACAAGGTTAAGGCAAATTATCAATGTGCATTCGGTATTCATCTACCTCTGTTTTTGTTGTTCATTATTGTTTTACATAATCAATAACATATATGTAGGTAGGGTCGTTGCATGCTAAAAAATGTTCTAAATAGATAAACTATTTAGAGGCAAGTCTAAAACGAGAAACTTTATTGATTAGTAGAAATAGAATTTATTAAATTTAAAATGTTACGCTGCCACCATCGGAGTTTTAAGGGACACCATTGCTAATGATTAACCTCATTTATTTACTTGTGATTTAATTGTCGGAAGACGTAGTGCTTGGACTCAGAAGCTATAGAAAGCGAATTAAAATGTAAAAATGTAGCCAAAATAAAAGAACTATGACTATTAACGAATACAAAAAGTTTTCCCATTTAGTGTGTTGCTCTCATTTTTCGCATGTTCACATATGTTCCTTACTTGATCAGTAAACGTCAAATTGACATTTAACCCTTAATTATTCGCGCGAAAGAAAATTACGTAAACAGTCGCGTAGGGTCAATGCGACCTCGGTGGATTTTAGAGGTATTAACATGAAATGGTAGGTTTTAATCATCATCTTTTTCAACTAAAATACCACGTCCAATAAAAATTAAATAAAACACACCTACATAGAAAAGCGAATTATTACAAAAAACAGTTAATCGCTGTCAACACAGTCTGTACATAAAATTGACATAAGAAACCATTGTGATATTTTTCGTGAAACCAAAAAGATTACTTTTTGCTGAGCTCATTCTGTGAGAAAGAAACTCTAGGAATTTCCTTCTTATTTTTACGTAAAGTACCAACCATCGTTAACTTATAATCGGTAAGTAATAACCTCACAAGAGGTATACTTGTATACCAATTATCGGTAGTTCAACCAATCGTTTCACAATATCCGACGGCGAATTACTAGTCCTGTACAGTCCTACTGGTTGAACTCCTACGTATATTTCAAAGGTTTTCAAATAAAATGTCCTGGCATCAACCATGGCAAATATTTTAATGCCCTATTTACTTGGTTTGTTTGGCACGTACTGTCTAAAGCTGCGGCTAAAGGGCCGTTGTTCATCGATAGTGACATACGCTCCTGTTGAATATGAAGAACAGAAATTATTAGACAAAATATCAATTAATTGTGTAACGGCGGCGAGCTTATCTGTCCGTTTCCTTTCGTTTCGAGTTTCAAGATCGTCAAATCTTAGAGTTCTTAATAGAAAAAGAAATCTTCTGGACGACATTGTTAGAGAAAACACTTCACATCCTATGCCATTTTTAACCCATAGTTCCTCAAAATTTAAATGAGATTTCAATAGGCCACTCAGAATAAGCAGTCCTATAAATGCCCGAATTTCTTCGTGATACAACATTCTCATCTCTTTCTCTTTCAAAATTGACACGCACGCTCGCAACATACATATTCGTATATTTTACAAGCAAATTCAAAATCCTTTCGTCAAAAAATAAAGTAAATATTTCGAGAGGAATGGCTGCAGTTCTTGCAATTTGTCTTACAATGTTATGTTTTCTGGTTCTAACATTTCTCTTATGTTTTTGTCTTTGGCATAAAAGTAGTTAGCTCATCGTACCTGATCGTTTTCACTCTCCTCAATGCTGTCTTAACTAGCATCTTAGTCCGAGTCTGATGGGTGTGCACTACATTAATCGGGATAATCACTTTCAGTGTCATAACCTTCATTAGGAATCAGATTATCATGTTCGTCATAATTCCAATTATCTACAATTGTCTGTAATTCAGCTTCAGTCAGTGGTCATCCTGGAATTAATTATATTATTATTTTTTAAAAATCTAACGATTATAACATCCCAAAATTCTCTGTAGTCGAGAAATAAACAATATTATTATTACTATTAATATTATATACAACAATGACATAGAACAGCACTTTTCAAAGAGAAATACCGTACTTAATAGAAGTAATCAAATAAATGAAACGCTTACCTTGTCAACAACTACTGATCAGTTCGAAATAAAATTGTTACGCACTTAGTCGCGTGGGGTCAAAAATGAACAAAACACTGTACACTGTATATTTTATATATTTTTATGAAAATTAATTAAAATTGTGTAACTGGCAATGTAGAAAGTGTTAGGAAAGAGTTTATACATGTATTTCGGCCTTATTGGGCCTTATCAGAACTCTGGACCTTAAAAAAATTTGGTTTATTGAAAAATTTAGAAAAAACTTACCCCTTTTTTGAATTTCTAAAATCCCAAAAAACAAGAAGAGGAATTAATGATAAAAATATGAAAATCTTTTGCAAATTATACAAGGAAGCGATTGCATTCTCTAGTAAAATCAAACAAGTGACATTTTTAAAATATTTGTTTGATGTTACTAAGGCAACAAATTGACAAATATAAAAATTTTATAAATTTATATATTTTTACACGACATTCGCTACTGGAATATCTTTAAGACAACTAGACAAGAAGGTAAAACGGAGGGGAGCATTCAAATTTTTCTAATTTTAAAATTATCGGCGGTTGAACAAAGCGTGGGGTCATGTTGACTCCATGCGACCAATTAACATCAACAGATAATTATAACCAATAATTACGATTTATTACGCATTTGAAACTAAACAAAATAAAAGATTGAACATGAATTCACAACAGATGTTGAAAATGGCCTCCGTCCTCTTCGAGGTATTTTCTAACTCCTCTGCGATATCCATTAATAACATTTTGCAAAATATGGGGAGAATTGTTTATTTCATCACGCTTTTCGATGATTCTTTGCGTAAGTTCCTATAAATCATTAAGGGGAGTTTTAAAAATGCATTTTTTCAAATAGGGCCAAACAAAGAAATCCAAAGGAGTTAGATCGCAAGATCGTGGAGGCCATATGTTTGCTATATTTCTGCTAATTAGCCGACCTCCAAAAACTCTTGAAGGAAATTTAAAGTATCTCCAGCAGCATGGGCCATTACACCATCCTACTGGAAACATCCACATTGCATCTCGTCATCATGCAATTGATTAATAAATGCGAAATCTCTTCCCGATATCTAAGTGTTGTTAGTGTACCATTAAAAAATATTGGACCTATCAATCTTCTCCGACTTAAACTTATCCAAACACCAATTTTTTGTGGATGGAGTGGGGCTTCAATGAAAATATGGGTTTTTTTTTGTACTCCAGATCCTCATATTTTGGAAATTAATGTATCCTGTGAAATGGAACCAGGCCTCCTCGGAAAAGAAAGTTTTGTCCAACAAATCGTTATTGTCAATATTGTTTAAAAATCAATGACACTATCTTCGCCTTGATTCAAAACCTACTGGTAGCAATTCATGCACGACAGTCAAACGATAAGGAAACATTTGCAAGTCCTTTCTTAGAATAGTTCTGCAGGTCTCGACAGAAAGATCAACTTGTTGTGACAGGTGACGGATAGAAGTGCGAGGAACATCAGTCATAATTTGACTCACATTTTCAACTACTTCATCAGTTCTTAATTTAGGCCTACCTGATACCTGTTTTCTTGCCTCACTGCCAGTTTCTCTGAATAGTCTTATAGAGTACTGAAGTTGATTAACAAACTTGTGGTACAGAAATACAGTTCCTGGTAATTTTTCCTGAAATTTTGCAATACAATCATTGATTTTTTGGTGTTTCGAAAATAGGATTCAACTATAAAAGATTTTTCTTCCAATGTAAAACCATTGTAAAATCAAATCAATAAAATAATTTTTTTTAGTTATGTTTGTTTACTTGTCTGTTTAGGCTGCGGATCAAGTATGGAACATACGTGAACATGCAAAAAAGTGAGGGCAACACACTAGATGGGAAATTTTTTTGTACACACGTTAGAAAAACTCATAGAGAATCTATAAAAGATTAAAAAAGGAAAATAGTAAAATCAAATGTAGCATTTTTTTTTTTTTATTTGCGCGGCTGACTCCCACTTCTCTCTTCAGCTTCAACTTTACGAAACGCCCATATTTCATGGAGTAATAAATAAATTTGAAATATTCTTGTGCAAAGTTGAGAAAATTCGATTTCCTTAAAGAATTGGAAAAAAATTACTGTGTGAACCGGTTATATAATTTTTATTAGAATGTTCTCCCTTTCTTTTATTTTTGTTCGTCTTCAAAATTTTAATTTAACTTTTGAATGAAACGTAGACTCTTTTCCGCGATCGGGTATCTAAATATTAAAAATTCCTGGTGTGAGTGACGTGATGGTGTAAAGAAGAAGACCCTTCGCCTAGAGCCCCAGGGGACGTTCGGGAAATCCCAAGGAAATACTGAGATAAGAGTCTTTTGCAGCCAAAGGGTAGTTTCGTAAAATTGAAGCTGATGAGAGAAGTGGGATTCAATTGAGCAAATTTGAAAAAAATGCTATATTTGATTTTACTATTTTTCTTTTTTTTATAGATTCTCTATGCCTAAAATTACATTTATCATTTGTTAAGTCTTTTGTTAATAGAAAAAAATGAAAAATATCCCTGTGAGAAGGTTTTTCAAAGGATAAAAGAAAAACTAATTTTGGGGATTAAGTTGTCTTGTTGATCACACTGCATATTTCTTTCATTAGGTATTAACAAAGAATTTTTATTTATTTGGATATGTATTACGAAAAGTTGCATTTAAAATAAAGTTGACATTACTTAAATGTAAAAGTAAATAAATTAAAAGCTGTTACTGACAAAGCTATGTTATTAACAGTTAACGAAAAAGTGACAAAAGTAAAAGCAAATGTCAATAATGTCATATCAAAAATGTAAAGCAATGTTTTAATAATATTAATTTTATTCGATGGATTTCTACATGTTAATCACAAATGTTACCAATGTTAATGACAAAAATGTTTTTATAATTTTGGTACAATTTTCAAAATTAATTTCTGTTGACAATGTTATCGTCAGTGTAAAATCCGCTTAATTGTCAGAATATATAAATGAAGAAAAGCACAAATATTTCATAGCTTTCTGAAGTTATAAAAACGAATAAATCTATCAGTTTTAGCTTAGTAGGGTGACTTCGCCTGTTTTCATCCACCAATCATCTAATATCAGTTGGTCGTCCACTTAAATAAACAATATTTGTGAACAATATTTTAAAATAACCAATTAGATTTGATTTAAATCCGCTTTCCTTTGAACCACTGATACAATCCAAAACTTATTGCTTGACTTTTAAAATACTGTTTATGAATACGTGAACGACTAACTGGTAGCGGTGTGCTAAGAGGCGCAGTTACCCTACCTTAATACTACTTTTTAAATAAAAGTACTGCACTAGTTTCTTAATTAGTTTTATTTTGAAAAAATTAATAATATGTATAATAATTTCTAAATACTTATCTAATACCTACAGCTTGGCCAAAAGTATTAGGCACCCTTAATTTTCTAATTTATCTCCGAAAATATTAATAAAATAAAAAAATATTAATCTTTAGAATTTTATTATCATATAGTCGGCAACAATAAACGATAATTTAAATAATGTTCAGCTGTTCGCAATTGTGGTTCCGTGAATAGGGAGTCAGTCTTGTATAAGCGCTTGTAGTAAGAACGATCTTTCCAGTATAATGTTTATTTCATTATCATTTTGAATATCGTCATTTTTGCTGTAAAAAATGCCTAAAAAGGACGAACTTAGTGAGCATTTACGTTTACGAATTCAGTTCTTGCACGAACAAGGCTACACACAGACAGAAATAGCCAAAAGTATTAAACGTTCGCGTTGTGCGGTGCAATCTGCCTTGAAACGTTACGCGGATACTGGATCACATGCGAACCGAACAAGAACAGGTAGAACAGGTAGAAAACGGATAGCTTCGGACCGTGAGGATTGAAATTTAATTCGAGAGTCACTTAAAAATCGAAAGAAAACTTCCTGCCAGTTTATCCGAGGAAATCGGGAGACCGATCAGTGCCAGAACGACCAGAAGAAGACATAATGAAGCTGGCTTGAAAGGCTGTAAAGCAAGAAAGAAGCCTTGGCTTTCAGAAAAAAATAAAAAGTCTCGTTTGGAATGGGCCATAAGGTATCAACACTTTACAGAGAAGGATTGGGCAAATATTGTGTGGTCCGACGAATCAAATTTTGAGGTAATATTTGCTTTATATCACTTGTAATTTTGAATTCGTTTGCATCTTCTACACCTCGCCAGTAAGAAATTATACGGTGTGTTTAAAATCTACGTTTTTTTAATTAATTGTAAGGTATTTGGAACTCCTGGTGTAGCTTACGTGAGGCGGAGAATCGGTGAAGAATACCTTCCGGAATGTGGCTACCAACAGTGAAACAATGGGGAGGCAGTGTAATGATCTGGGTTGTATGACAGCCGACAGTGTAGGCGAAATGTTTGTTAGTGAAGGTCGAATGAACTCCCACACTTACATATACGTATTGGAAACGACATTGCAGCAATCATTTTCCAAGATGTTTGGTGATACAAATATGAAAGAAATGCTGTATCAACAAGATAATGCATCCTGCCACAAATCTGCAGTTACCATGAAGTGATTTCAAGAAAACAATATTAACATCCTGGATTGGACTGCACAATCCCCAGACCTAAATCCCGTAGAACATTTGTGGGGGATTCTAAAGCGTAACATTAGAAAGCATCCAATTACATCTAAAGCAATTTTCAAAAACCTGTTATTGAGAATGGAATAATATTATCGCAGAGGAATGTCATAAACTTATAAATACTCTGCCGAAAAGAATAGCTGTAGTGAATAAGGCTAGAGGTGGCCCAACCAAATACTAATTACTTTAATAAATTGTTATTATTTTGTACCTAGAAAATTTTATTTTACCTCTCTCCAACAGATTTTCATGATACAGGGGTTAATATAAGGTGCCCAATACTTTTGGCCAAGGCTTATGTCATATCAATGTTTTTGAAGTATTTCTCATTAATTTTGAATTTTGCGGGAACCTCAAAATTATGTTGCTAATTATAAATTATAGATTTGCGGGTATTTAACTTGATAAAAATATTAAAGTAGCTATACACTGCTGAATAAATAACAGTAAAATATGTAGTTATTGAATTCTGTAGGCGTATTTTTATTAAGGCTTAAAACTTTTAAGTAAGACTTATCATGTGTATAAAGCTAGTACTTCCTTAAAAATACCCATTTTAATATTAATTAATATATTAATTAATTAGTTAATATTTAAAAATTTTCAGCCATGCTAAACATAAATAAATTTCTTGTTGAGTAATGTAAAGTACATAGAAAGTCACCCGATTTCAGTATGTCTTGAAGATAATTAGGGCCATAACGTTTTGAAGCTATAAAATCTACTGTACTGTCAATGCCCAATAGATATCACAATCATTCTAGCTGTGTAAACCTGGTTGGCTTTATTATCGCTGCATTGACGACGCTCAGCTGATTTATCCGTTAGTTTACTGCGTTGGTGTTGGGTTGCGTTCAGGTGGACATTTCCAGTCAAGATTTTTTAAAACGTAAGTGTTTTTAGCAAGAATTTTTGAAATGAAATTCGAAAATTAAGCTTTACTCTGAATATTTTAGTATAGTAGTATATATATATATCTGAAAAATCCGAAAACATGTTACTGTTGTTCACATTATAATCAACATAAAATGTGTACATACGATGTGAATATTTGTAATATTCTGTTGAGAGGAAGATTTTAAATATTGTCTTTGAAATTGTAAGTTGCTTAGTTTTGATGTGTTCAGTGGTTTTGATTTTATTAACAAAGATTTGTTTAGTCGGGGATTACCCGCCATCTTTGTAGAAAAGTTTGGCACTGATCACTGATAACGTTAAACAAAGCGCGCTTTAAATAAATACAAGGTTTTTTACGTAAACCGTCCATTAAAAGTTTCCAAGGAATGAGGTTAAAAAGAAATTGGAAATTTACGAATCAGAGTTAATTCAAATCAAATAAAATTGTCTTTCAGTCAGTTCTGGTTATACCGGAACTCGCTTATTTTTAATGGCATGCTGTTTTTGAATTCTTCAAGTGAAAAACAAAAATTCCAATATACTTCCTTGTTTCTAAATTACACCTCTTTTAAAAATATTTTGAGTTTTTCTTTAAAATCTGACTTCTCAATCTAATTAAAAAAAAAAAAAATATTTGAAGCAATTTTATTTCTGATATTGTGGTTGGGGCTTTATGGTTTATAAAAATTTCAAAAACTTCGTTTATTAAGCTACAGGTGTCTTAAATATATCACTCCACGCGGGTACATTCGAACAGTATTAATTAACAAGTTCAACTTGTATAAAAATAAACATTTTGCGTTTACCTTATGTATATCCACTCCATTTACAAGAATACTTTGAATTTGGCGTTGTAATTTTTAGTGTATTTTATGTTTGAAATTAACAACTAAAAAGGTTGCTTTTAGCCGAGTTGCAAACCAAACATCCATTAATATCAGAGTCACAGTTAACTTTTATCTATTTATTGAAAGAATATTTTTAGCGTTTCAAAACTTTATTATTTATTGAAAAAGTTTATCAAAAAGTTGAGTTGCGTGCAATTTTTTTATTGAAAAATGAATATACAATATAGGGTGACTGATAAGTGTGCCGCCAAAAAAAAATGCATAAGAGAATGGATGTCACTGTTTAAAAAGAAATTTCGAAGCAGTTTATAATTATAGTAGACGTTCGGTTATCCAGAATCGGGTTATTCGTAGCGCTGGATTATCCGAAACGGCACTGAAAATCAATTTCGCCGTATTATCCAAAACAGATTTCAACTGGCCCGCCCAATTATCCGAAATTGCACTTATGTGTATACATATTTCTTCCCTAGAAGTAATAAAACTTGTTTGTCTTTCGATCAAGAAGAATTAACAAAAATTGAACATATTCAAATTTTGAACAATCGGGATGAAAATACACTAGAAATGATTGAATTGGCTTCCGATTGGAACCGCGTCACGACTGCTTCCACTGCCGACGATTCGTTCTCCATTGCAGAACTTCCTCAGGGCTGCTTCTGCTGCTGGTGGTGTTGTTGCTACTTGTCTTGGTCGATTGAGTAGGTATGTCCGGTGTCGTCATATTTATAGTGGTCGATGGGGGCAGTGCATCGCAACGGTGAGCGGGGAATCGTTTGTTGGGGCGTGACGGATCGTTAATGAGATGTTTCCAGGTATTATGAAGGCAAGAGACAATATCACGGATTAGGTTATTAGGGGTTTGAAGATTTCTATAGAATCGCGGATTTTACGGTTGAAAAAATGAGATGAGCAGACTAAAAGTTTTGTGTCGGAAAATAGGATTTGGTGACCGGTTTCTAGTTTGTGTTCAGCTAAGGAGCTAAGGAGCCAGTTGTTTGGAGTAGTCTAGTACAGCGCTCGTGTTCGGAAACATGAGTGCTAACAGAACGTTTTGTTTCACCAATGTATGCACGCCCACAGAAACATGGAATTTCATACACACCTTTGAATTGTAAGGAGATGTAATCTTTTGCGGAGGGTAAACGATCGGAAAGTTTTGTCATGGGTGCCAATTTGGTCCGTTATGGTGTGGATGTAAGGTAGGTAAGCTGTAGCAATTGGTGGTACATCATGTTTAGGGCATGATGGAATTGGGGTGAGCTGACGGCAAATGGATCTTTGGACATCGCGTTTGTTGTAGATGTTGTTGAGTAGGACTTTTGTTACGTGGTTCAGTTCAGTTTGAAGAGGGTTCTGATAGGGTAAAGGCGCGGCTAACTAGTGAGTTAATGACTGATTATTTTTGAGAAAGATGCTGGTGCTAGTGCACATTAAGATAACAATCAGTATGGGTCGGTTTGCGGTACACAGACTGCTCTAATCTACCGTTCGGAAGGTGGCTTACCAAGATATTGAGGAAAGGTAAGTGACCGTCAATTTCATATTCCAAAGTGAAACGAATGTCAGGATGTTGGGAATTTAGGTGTTTCAAGAAGTTGTTCAGGGGTTCCTCACCGTGTGGCCAAATTGCAAAAATATCATCAACATATCTGAACCAACACTTGTGTTTAAGGGAGTTAAGTCTTCGGGTTGGTTATGGGTTCTGAATAGTTGCTGGATGATTGTGACGGTGTCGAGAATAGGGACTTTGGTGAAAAGAGATTCTACATCGAAGCTGACCAGAATGTCCTGGGGGTCTAAGGATATCTCGTGAATTTTTTGGACGAAGTGCCGGGAATTGAGGATGAAAGTTTCACTTTTCCCTGCAAAAGGTTTGATGGTGTGTGCTAGATATTTGAAGACTTTGTAGGTTGATGAGTAGCAGAGAGACTGGAGAGTTGATATCGGGTAAACTGGATGCATTTTTGAACTAAGGCCAAACTGGTGCGTCGAAGAATTTTGTTAGAAGTATGGGTTTTGATATAGTATTAGGTTAGGACGGTTAGGAAAGTAGTCATAACATGGTTATCACGATAACGAAAAAGAAAATCAGTCGTGACGCAGTTCCAACCAAGCCAATTCAATGTGGGCAACGGCCGTGGAAGCCTCCAAGTTAAAACACTAGAAATGGTCGAAGATTTGAAGAAAGTGGAAGATCAACTTTCCAAAAATGGGCCGCCGAGTGGCTTAGCGGTTAGCATAGCCGAGTAGTAAGTCATGTCGCTCGGCGGTACGGGTTCGAATCCCGTCTCAGCCATGGATGTTTGAGATTTAGACCCAGCTACACATATTTAGTAAATGTCTGGAACGGCTAAGTCCAAAAGGTAAAAAGTGAGCGGGTGCTGCGCAAAGCAAAGATAGCAAACAAGCAACCTTCCAAAACGTCCTGTAGTGCAGGAATGGCTGCTTTTCAAAAATCTCTTAATTATGTTGAACAACAAACCGAATTTGTTTTTCAAATCAAAAAATACTAAAAATTGTGTTGTCTATTTCAATGTATGTGTGTAAATATGTAAAATAATAATTAACGTCCGTTTTAATCGAATTTTCAGTTATCCGAAGTGGCCTAAGTCCACATTATTTCGGATAACCGCTGCGGTACTGAATACGATATATGACGATATGTTCTATAAATAAGGCAGTACAGTAGGACTAAAAAGTTTTTATTGATTACTCAATTGCACACAATGCGACGTTGACACATTTCAATTAGTTTTATAACACGTTTAATAGCGGGGAACGAAAATCTGAGTTGTTCCTTTTACGCAACTTAATTATTAGTAATTTCTAAAATAACTGGAAATAAGGGTAACAAATTCGGAAATAATTGTTTATTAATTCTTGCGGATTATGTACCATCCACAAAAAAATCGCAAGGATTTAAATTTGATGATCGCGGAGATCAATGCACGGCGCGTAATGTCCGAGGGTGCACGATGTGCGTTATGTATTGTTTGTTCTCTATTTACGTGTGTTAGACAAAGCTAACGCTCAGTGAATATGCCCAGTTCTTCCCAATTTCACTTGCACCAGCTGTTGCCGTCAGACACATAATACCATTTTTGATCAAATCGCGTACGTGAATGCGTGCCATAGATTACGAGAAAACGTAATTACTGGGATTACTTAGAAAAAGTGAAACGATTTATTAGACCTAAAATTTTTGTTTACTAGTTTTTAACACTTTATTATGTATGTGGCATCTACTTTTATTTGTTCAATTTAATAATTGTTAGCTGAACCCGGTTACCTACTAGTGATAGAGTTTTGGCAGAGAGGGCTGAGAAAATAATAACAAGTTTTTTGGGAAGTAATTAATGTGACAATTTTCGATATTTCAAATACATCTTTTTCACAACTCGCTTTGAATTATTGAAGAAAATAATTAATATTACTTGTGACACCCACAATGTACAGTTGTTTTAAACGTCGGTGGTGATATGCTTAGTTTTTAATCGCGTATATGAATGAACACATTGCGGGATCAAACTTCAAAAAATTCTATGGAACAGTTTATAATTAATTGAATAATTCAAACTCGAAGAAATTATACAACGTGAAAAGAATGCTTAAGGTGGGACGAGGAACAATTTACAACTAATGCGTCAAAAATACAGGATAGAGAGTTGCAAACGCGTCTTGCAATCTTTTAATAGATTTGTGTTAAAAGAATTCGTCACACACAAAACGAAATTATAATAATTAACAAATTAGGAAAGTATTTACCGATTATAATGTTGGTTGTCCAAAAATGTTTATGTATGGGATAATCTGCTTCAGGTGAGTTGACGTTCACGACTGTTGCCACGCCGCCGTACCTACTATAAAACTTTTATGAGGGCATTTATTTCGTTTATCTACTCCTCTATTTTGGAACCAGAAGCGCATCGTCGATTTGAGGTTAATTTTTGATAGATGATTTCTCGAAACCTAAAGTATTTTTTCTACACTCTCGGCATCGTTTCTTATTGTGATTTTTCTTTGGCGGAGCAATTGTCAGTCGCACGGTATATGTGAAATAAATAAACAAATCAAATATGTTTCTACTTCCAGTTTCCGTTGATGGCATTATTATTAATGTATTTTGAAGCTGTCAGCGTACAGGAAAAGGTAGACATTTAAAAATCGTTACAAATTTTATAACTGTTATTCCCAAAAAGAAAACATTTATTCTCTCAATCACAACTGACAAATAATGTGTCAAGGTCTTATTTTGATTGTGTTAAAATAGATTGTTCAATTTTTTTTTATACCGAAAGAGAAACTCTTAACATTACTAAAAAATTTAAAAATTAAAGGAGTACTGGATTTGATGAATTTCGCTAACGAAATCATTTGACAAATAAGGGGAATAAAAATAAAATAAATTGTACGGAATAATTTACTTCAGGATATTTGAATGCATTTGTTAAGTAAATATTTTGTAATTCGTATTTCAGCTGATCATGCCAATTCCGCTTAAAGGTCAAATTTACGATCAACGCCATAACAATAATAAAACTATAAAATACTTTTATGATTATATTTATTATGTTGTTCTGCTGCTCTTTTTTAACCAAGGACGTAACGTCATTTTGGGGATAATTTTTCATTAATTATTTCTGGAAAACTGAAATCCGCACAAAAATGTCTACATTTTTCCCAAATTCTGAGAAGTATTTTCTTTCGTCAGTATTTTTTCGTCGAACTATTCAAGAATCACCCTGTATATTGTATAAATAAGGAATATAGTGCAGACAATATTTTGTTGTATTTTTTCTCTTTTTAATTATTTCCTTGTTATAGTTTCGTTTTACGTTTTGTTTACTCTTTATCTTAATAAATTTTGTGTTAGTTGTTCTCACACTGTTTATAAGTAAACTGCTTTAAAGTAAAGGTTATTGTTATTATATTATTATTTTTAAATAAATTTCAAAGTTGAATGTAAAATGTGTACATACAACAGTGTAAAAGTGGTTATCGTTATCGTTATCACTTTTTATCGCTTTTTTTAAATTTTATCTAAAACGCATATATTCTGTGCTATTGTTATTTTATCTAAAACGCATATATTCTGTGCTATTATTGTATATAACAGGTATTCCCCTCAGGTTTATACGCTAACTTGTGGACTGTGGCTAGCAACATTGAGTGGCCTTAGTAATAATTAGTGAAAACACAGAAACATGGAAGTTATTAAGTAAACAGGCTCGGTTATTATTGTTTAATTAAATTTCCGTTTTTGTAAACAAAAAAAAATAGTTCAAAACTGAAGGTGATGATACTTTAATAGTTTATGATTAAATTGTTTTATTAAATTGAAAGAAGAATGCGATAATTAAATAAATTTTAATTTGTCAGAGAATAGTTTGAAGTAATTCCCGTTCATTAAGTACAAGTACTTTTTTGTTTACAACTATAACAAAAATGTATTATCCCTAATTATACTCTATGATAGCAGAAATGAAATTGGGTGTCCAGAATTTTTCTCCACTATTGTATAAAGCCTATACATCAGCTGTCTCAATTGAGAGTGCCAGAAAAATATGTATTATTAAGTTTTTTTTTTATCAAACGATTACAGTTCCGATTAAAACATGTTATCTTTTCATAGATAAAGAATATTTCATTGATTTATTTTAGTTTTATTTGAAATTATTATTCGCAGGGCGTTTCGCAATGGACCACAAAAGGGGCAAAGGTGACGAAATGGTGTACGTAAGAAAATCAGGTATAACGGAACTACTTGGCAAAATCAAGTCACTGGAGCAGGAAGCTGAGGCGAAAAACAAGAACATGCGAGAATTCTTGGCCACCAAAGAAGTAGAACACGAAGGATACATGAAAAAAATCAAAAACTTGGAAGTTGAATTGGAGATAAGCAAGAAAGCGTACCAACGCGTCGAAGAGAGCAAAGAGAAGCAGCACCAGAACGAGATTCTAAAACTGGAAACCGAACTGAACGTGAAGGGTAAGCTTTCCGAGATGCTTTCCATTGACTTGTCTAGTTTGAAACGAGAATTAAGTGTCAAAGAGACCGAAAACCAACAGTTGCGTGCGGAAATGAACAAACTCGCCAGTGAAAAAAGTAACAATCACTACGCCCAAGTCGAATTGGGTAAAATTAAGCAGAATCTCACTAAACTCCAGAGTAAACACCAAAGCGTTACTTTCGAACTGAGTAAATATAATGCCGTGCCGTTTTTCAAAGAAGTTTTAACGACCAAAGAACTTCTGGCCAAATTCGAAGATAAAATCCGCCAAACGAAAATCGCGCCCGAAAACATCGAAGAAATCGAAAAAAAGCGACAAACTTATAACGTGGATATAGAAAAGCGTAAAGCCAGAAACGAAAAGCTTTTGGAGAGTTTGAAGACCAGGGGCGTTTTAACCGGGGATTACCAAGATGAGGCTCTAGAAAAACTAGAGAAACAAATACAATCGTTCCGCAAGGAAAACACCGATAACATTCAAACAAAACTAACAAGGATGTACGAGCTAGCGCACCAAGCGACGGAACTATCTACTAAGATCAACAAAGAAATTCCGGATATCGTCAAGGAAGTCGTACTGTCCTTAAAAGCCCGAGAAAACGAACTCAACGCAGTCCGGAGCAATACCTTCCAGCAGAACTTCAATAACCAAGAGAAAAAATACAAGGAGTACATAAAGAAGCTCGACGATGAGAAGGTTTTATTTGATAGTCTGCTCCGAAACGTTCCGGGAACCAGCACAAAGCCGAAAAACGTAACCGGCCGAGCTGAAGATCTTCTGAATGCGAGCGAAGCGTCTTCATGTTCGAAGGTTGATGGAAGTGCGATGGAAAAATCACTCTCTGATTTAAAGAAGCAATGTGAGGCGTTGTTTGGTAAATATTACGACGGGGAATCCCCTAAGGATTTAGATAAGGCGAAAAATTTTGACGACGAGAAAGGCAAACGTAATACACCTACCGGATGGACTTTCAACTTTTTAGATAACAAAACAGATGAAGACAAATAATGATATTTAGTATAATCAACATTTTATTGTATATTTTATTATATGTGTAATGATGTAAAATTGCTATTATATTTTGGTTTTAATTGACCACGTAGTTTTGGAGTTTGTGAAAGGTTAAATGGATGAAATGGATTGATTGAAGGTTGTCATCTAACAATAAGTTGATTAGGATATTCCACAGCAAACAATTTCGTTAAAAAGGTATAATTTATTCAACATCACCGCTTCAACAGGCCTAATCTATTCCAAAAACCATTCCTCCTTTGCGATAATCGGCGTTCGCGTAAATTCGTTTCGCATTCTTGTATATGGCACATATCACTGAACCCCTATCCGTGAACCTTTCCATCTTGTGACCAAGAGCTTCGAGGCCTTTTACGATGCCCTAAACATATGAAGAAAATGAAAAAAAAAACATTTTTGTTGTCCATGTAGCCTTACGTCTAAGTTTCCGTATTCGTATGCAATTTCCATCGGGAAGAGTTGATGATGAATCCTTGGGGCATCGATGGCTTCTTTGACATTTTCACCAAACCATAAGACTCGCATTATGACCTATTTTATAGTGAAAACAAGGAAAAATTATGATAATGATTACTACTTTAATCGTTAGAATCGTTGAGATAAAGAAGGAAGGGTTTTAATAAAAGTTGTCTTACCAATGCGACAGAGGAGGTTATTTTCGTTCCGCCGGAAGCACCGATGACCAATACGACATCCCCTTCTTTATTCGTAATAATACTCGGACTCATTGAAGACAAAGCCCTTTTTCCTGGTCTGATTGCATTGTTTGGTGAACCAGGCACCCCAAAGTAGTTAACGAAATCGGGAAAAGAAAAGTCATCCATTCCACTATTATACAAAATCCCGGTCTGCTTGGATGTGAAACCTGCACCGAAACTAAGACGGCATTTTAGACCAAAAACCAAATTATACTCACTAGATATTGACGGTGCTCGTCACAGACACCGCATCTCCGTTTTCCGCCAAAACGGAAATGTGTGCCGTTCCATGGTCGTCGTTATTGAAAAATACACCTCCGTATTTCTTGGCAATGTTGCTCGTGCTGGTGTCGTTTATTTTCCGCCGAATTCTTTCGGCGTACTCGTGCGAAGTTAAGTTTCCGATGAGCTGAAACGTGGCCGTGAGGAAGAGCGAAAGAAGGGGGTGGTTTTTACCTCTTTCACGTCTACGAAATCTGGATCGCCCAGCTCACTTCTTCGGGCATACGCGTATTTGAAAGCCTCGATGATTCGATGATACGTAAGAATTGTGTTGGGAGTACCATCTATGGCTTCCCTGGTGAAGTTGTAGCCGTCCAGGATGTTTAAAATGAAAGCCAGGAGAGTACCACAACCCGGCAAGGGAATAGAATGCAATTGGTCACCGTTGTTAAATTTAGCAGATATTGGTTCCATCCATTTAACCCTAAAATGTTTCAATGTTGCATCTCGTAGGTACAATGTGGCCATAGATATAGTATGGGAAAGCTTTAGATCAGACCACAAAATAAAGAATATGTCTTTGATGGAACTGTTCGTGCTGTGACCTTCTGAGAATGACTTTAAAATAAATCATCGGCATCGACTTACGTATAATTACGCATATCATCAAGAGTGATAATTCCACCTGCTTCTTGCAAGTCTTCAACAAATTTTTTTGCCAAGCTACCGTTGTATAAGTCCTCGGCTCCCTTTTCGGCGACGATTTTCAAGGTTTCGCACAACCTTTTGGGGATAATTTGACTACCTAACGGTTTACTTTTGCCGTCATCGTTAAAAAACCAGATTCTAAAATCAATGGCGTTATTCTTTCTTTTATTAAGGACAGATAAATTTTTTACTTCATATTAGGGTCTTTCGAGAGACTTTCTGCGTACTGTATGACTGAATTATGCTGAGGTGCACTGAGATTGTAGCCTCTTTCGCAGAGATCGATGGTCGGTTGTACCAGATCTCTCCAAGGTAACTTGCCAAACCTTTGATGGGCTGACCAGTAGCCTTTCAGTTCTCCAGGAACTCCCACGGCTAGAGGACCTGTAAAAATTGAACTAATTAATTTTGAATTAATTAAACTAGATATTTATTACCTTTTTTAGTCTTATCTGGGTTGCTTTCATACATTTGGGGCGTAGCTTTAAGCGGGGCGAATTCTCTTGCGTTCAGGGCGTAAGCTCTTTTTTCCTCTTGGATGTATATAGTCATGAGGAAACCACCACCTATCCCCATGCTTTGCATGTTGGCGAGACCGTTGCAGAACATTGTGGCGATCGTGGCGTCCACGGCTGATCCATTCTTGACTAAAATTGATCTGCAAATATTTATTGCATAAGGTTTTGATAAAGGAAAATTAAATAATGCACTTTCTTACAAAGTTACTAAATTAGAATGGATAGAGATTTGAAAGGTTGTTTTCAAACAATTAATTACAGTATTTTCTTATATCAATCAAATCTAGGGAGCTTTGGGCGATAAAAGCCAGATTGCCTTCTCTTTGTCCCTGTGATAATACCTCTGGTTGTACATACATCATATACAAAAAGGAAACTCCCTCGATTTTTCTTACTTTGTGAAACTTTTCAGCAAACTTTACATTTCGAAAAAGATTGTATTATCACTTCTCTTTATAAAAGAATTGTAGTTATTGGAAACACTGCTAAAAAAATTAAAATGAATATTGTATTCTATGTACAGCAGTGGCAATTAAAATTGTTACTTCTGTATGCTAACCTCACCCATATTATACAGTGGAAACAACAGCTATCTATCATCACCCCCGCTAAGGGTTACGTGCCCTTCGAATCGTAACGATTTACTTGGCCGTAATTGTAAGGTAGCGGACAATAAAATCCGTGCAAGAAATTGACATATTCGTATTTAAATAAATTTGATAAATCAGGCTTTTATTATGTTTCTTTCAAAATTTTTATTAAACATCAGAATTTCTAATGACATTTATCTGAAATTAAATGATGCGCTCCACGTTCTTTCGCGAATTTACGATCATCATTTGTTTTTTGTTTTTAATTGTTTAATATTTTTCAGAAATCAAGGAATTTCTTTTCAAATTTCTGTTTTTTTTCTTTCGTAAAGATTGTGATTGTTATTTGTCTTTCTTTTTTTTTAATTTTTTTGTGAATTTCGAATATTTTATGATTTTTATTTCTTTTCCTTTCTCTTTCTTTCCCATTTATTTCCATTTCCATTTCCCGGAGAAGAATTAGAGAATTTCGAATTGCGATTCGTTTTGAATGTTTATTATAAATTATTTTTCTGAAATTTAAATTTTATTACATTTTTCATTCTTTTTTGTTTGTTTCCTTTTTTTGCTTTGTTTTTGTCTATCTTTCGTAAGCGCTGAAATTATCATTTGTTTTACTTTTTAGTTTTCTTTATTTGCGTTTAAAAAAAAAAATTGGTACGTTCCGAATAAAAAGAAGTAACAATGAATTAATTATTTTTTTCAAAAGTGACTTGATTATCGGATAATCGGGACAATTAACGTCCCACACATACCTTATGCGGGACGCCTTTAACAGGTCCTTAAAATGGGACGTTCCAGCTCCTACCAATGACCCCTCTAATTAATAGGCCCGTAATAAACTGAATTAAAATGCAGTTTTTTTTACGTTGTTTCACCACTTATTTATTGTAATACAGTTACTGAGTTTCAACACATTAAATGTCATTTTCAAACTGAATAGAATTTTACAATTTCAAACTAATTATATACAGTGCAAAATCATAAACTAAAATAATTCTAAATATCCCGAAGTGTGACCTAAGCAGGTAGTTATTCACAGAATAAATTAAATAAGGAATTTTTGGCTGTTTTGTGAATTTCTATTGCTTCTAATAGGTTCAATTTAATGCCTTTGTTTGCATAATGTAATATTTGTCTGTCGTTTATAGAAAAGTTACAGTTTTCTGCAATTAAATAATTGGCGAAAGTGGAATCCGTTTTTTGTAATTTAAATGATCTTAAATGACCTAGGGCCTTGACCAAAAGTATTAGGCACCTTACATTAACTCCTATATCATGAAAATCTGTTGGAGTGGGGTAAAATAAAATTTTCTAGGTACAAAATAATATCAATTTATTAAAGTAATTAGTATTTTGTTGGGCCACCTCTAGCCTTAATCACTGCAGCTATTCTTTTCGGCAGAGTACTTATAAGTTTATGACATTTCTCTGCGATAATATTATTCCATTCTATCAATAACACGTTTTTTAAAATTGCTTTAGATGTAATTGGATGCTTTCTAATGTTACGCTTTAGAATCCCCCACAAATGTTCTATGGGATTTAGGACTGGGGATTGTGCAGGCCAATCCAGGAGGTTAATATTGTTTTTTTGAAACCACTTCATGGTAACTGTAAATTTGTGGCAGGGTGCATTATCTTGTTGATATAGCATTTCTTCCATATTCGTATCACCAAACATATTGGAAAATGATTGCCGCAATGTCGTTTCCAACACGTTTATGTAAGTGTGGGAGTTCTTTCGACCTTCACAAACAAACATTTCGCCTACACTGTCGGCTGTCATACAACCCCAGATCATTATACTGCCTCCCCCGTGTTTCACTGTTGGTACCCGCATTCCGGAAGGTATTGTTCATCGATTCTCCGTCTCACGTAAGCTACACCAGGAATTCCAAATACCAATTAATTAAAAAAACGTAGATTTTAAACACACCGTATAACTTTTTACTGGCGAAGTGTGGAAGATGCAAACGAATTCAAAATTATAAGTGATCTAAAGCAAATATTACATCAAAATTTGATTCGTCGGACTACACAGCATTTGCCCAATCCTTCTCTGTAAAGTGTGGGTACTTTATAACCCATTCCAAATGAGACTTTTTATTTTTTTCTGAAAGCCAAGGCTTCTTTCTTACTTTACAGCCTTTCCAGCCAGCTTCATTAAGTCTTCTTCTTGTCGTTCTGGCACTGATCGGTCTCCCGACTTCCTCGGATAAACTGGCAGCGAACTCAGAGGAAGTATTCTTTCGATTTTTAAGTGACTCTCCAATTCAATTTCGAGCCTCACTGTCCGAAGTTATCCGTTTTCTACCTGTTCTTGTTCGGTTCGCATGTGATCCAGTATCCGCATAACGTTTCAAGGCAGATTGCACCGCATAACGCGAGCGTTTAATACATTTGGCTATTTGTGTCTGTGTGTTGCCTTGTTCGTGCAAGAACTGAATTCGTAAACGTAAACGTTCTTTTTAGGCATTTCTTACAGCAAAAATGACGATATTCAAAATTATAATGAAATAAACATTATACTGCAAAGATCGTTCTTACTACAAGCGCTTATAGAAGATTGACTACCTATTCACGGAACCACAACTGCGAACTATCATCTGCCACGTTTTACAACCGCTGTAAAGTACTGTGCATTATTTAAATTATTGTTTATTGTTGCCCACTATATGATAATAAAATTCTAAAGATTTCTCAGTAATATTTTCGGAGATAAATTAAAAAATTAAGGGTGCCTAATGCTTTTGGCCAAGGCTGTATGTATACCCCTATCACTCCATTTTAATTTATACACTCCGGATTTCTGAAATTTGTGTGTTTTGTCTTTAGCGTTGAAAATCGTGTTTGTTGTTTTGTTGTGGGGTTTGTAAGCTATTTTTATTTCATCGTTATTGAAATTTTTACTTACTTTATATTTGTTCTGAGACTTTCCCAAAAAATGTCAAGGTGATTGTTAAGTCTAAGAAATTTACTTTATTTTCTATTTGTGTTTCGACTGTGAATTTTATGTTGGGATGGATTGAATTAATAAAGTTTAGGAACGATTGAAGTTGTCGTGTTGAAACCTGCTAGAATATCATCTATCTTTCGAAACTAAAACATTGTGCTTTTGCTTAAAATTGAATCAAAGCTTTTTTGTCATATGGTTCATGAAAATTTCTGCCAAAAGGGGGGGGGGAGAGCCCATGGCTAGACCTTCGTTTTGTTTATAGATATTATTTGCAAATTTAAAATAATTTTAATGAATTACCAATTGTCTGAGGTCTAAAATTTCTAAATTAAAATAATTTTCAACAATTTAACACAGCTCAGGGGAGGAATCTTAAAGAACAAGTCGGAAACATCGAAACATACAATTTTGGTATTGTCTGGTATGTGTTTTTTAATTTTCTTACAAGTTAAAACGAATTTTTGATTGACGTGGGATCCGAAAACTTTCTTTGTTTAACTGTGTTGCCAATTTTTGAACCAGGCAATTTGCAAATGACACTACACAGGAAAAAATACGGAGTCAAATCTAACTCCTTTTTAACTCTTTTTGGTAGTTCCCTGGAGACCATCCGTACAAGGTGTTAGATTAAAAAGAGTTACTTTTCTTAACTCCAAGGCGGAGGTAAAGTAGTTAAATAACTAAATGTATGGTAGAAATTTTACAAATAGAGATAAACTTTTACTCTTTTTAATATGGAAACTCATACAGTAAAAATGCGCAATCTTATTTTTTGATTAGTTATACTGCACAAAAAAACTGAAAAACAACTCCGTTTTCTTTGTTAAACAACACGGAAGAAGATGTACTGTTCACCACTATTTTTGTTAGTTGCTCGCTGATGTAAGTAATATTTTCTTTTTTTTCTTAGTCAGATTACACATAAAACTGGAAAAGTAACTCCGTTCTTCTTTGTTAAAGTATTCTCAAAAAGAGATATTGTTCACCAATATTTTTGTTAATTTACTCATTGATATTGTTAGATTACACTTAAAACTGGAAAAGTAACTCCATTTTTCTTTGTTAAACAACTCCGAAGAAGAGGTATTATTCACCAATATTTTTGTTAATTTAATCACTTTTTAAGTTTCGTCGTTGCTGAATTTATACAGGGTCAAAATAGAAATAATACAAACTATGGAATGCATTGAATCTTTAATGAATAAACATCTTACAAGTTTTTAAACTAACGATTGTTTCGTTTATGTAAAATAAGTTAGAATATCAAACTAAAATATTTGTAAAACTAAACTGAATAAAGAGAAAAATATAAAATAACTAAATTAAAGTAAATTTTAATACCTCACAAAATGAAAGAATGCATAACAAATGAATAGAAACGAACATTAAATTATTTCATAACTGGGGCAAATAAAAGTTGTTCGACTGTGACATTTAAAAGGCACATGTTCTTCATAAACTAGCTTATGACTAAGATCTTTTAGTGGTATAATTTTGGAATCATCAAGTAAATTATCGGAAATTTCAAATGCCTGAAAATACTCATTATAATTTTCGGTTATCCAACATTTGCAAAATATATATCCATTGAAGTCAACTCCAAATGTCTGCTCAATTTTTGCAAATATTGGAAACTTCGTTACATCATCGATAGAGACAATAACAAAAAAATCTTTCCGATACATAATATTATTATATTCTATCCACTTAGTGAACACAATATGTGTGAAAGGAATTATTTCTGCAAGTGCCCAATTTTCAATTACCGAGTTCAAACAATTTTTAATTTTGATTTCAGGTCCAAACTTTTGGTCCATATTAATAATTTTGTCCTTCCATTCAATAAACCAGTACAGTTGATGCCGGTAAGCTAAAGTCATACAAATATTTTTAAAAGATTGCTGTCTACGAGCAATTGTTTTAAAAAAACCGTGCTTAGCTTCGTATCTCATAGACCATAGATTTCTGAGTGGACCCATCAATGACATTATTCGTGGATAATGGATCATAATGTGATGCTTAGGCGTTAGTGTAGTACCGTATTGTTTTATAAACTGTTCATGATGTTCTTTAATAAGATGTTCTAATCGATTTATCATTTCCAGTGATACTTCAGGTGCAAAAATTATACGCATGCATTTAACAAGTAAAGTAATAACATTATACTTTTCTTTAAACATTTGCGTTAACTCACCTAAAATAAATGGCAAATATTGTATAAGACAATAAGCTTGTGCAGCTCGTTGATTAATTGAGTGACCATGTTTGTCCAACATGATTACACTAGGTTTATTTGCCCTGTTTAAAAGGCCATAATTAAATGTTTCTAGACGTTTATTTAAATCTTCCAAATTAATACTTTTATTGAATTTCAAATAATGCCTAAGAAAATATTTTATTTCTAATTGAGCTATTCCTTCCAAAATATCATGCATTGCATCAACTGTGGCTGTTTCATATATTTTAAAATATTCTAAATCATTTAGAATACTTCTGTGTTTAATACCAAAAACATGATTGCTACTACTATTTTGTAATTGATTGCAATTGTTTTCATAATTCTCTTTGTTTCTTAAAATAGAAATATTTTCTTTGGTCATAGATTTACAATCATCTTTTGATGCCACACAGAATCTACAATAATAATTTGCAGAAAATGATTCAACCATACCGTAAAGCATGTTACCACCTAAATTATCATGGCACATAGAAACGATCGTTCCTAAATATTTTTTATTTGCAACACAGATACCATCTACTTCTAATTTTTTTATATCTTTTATTATAGGTTCTAAAATTGTATTTAATGTGACTGATTTTAAATCATTTGAATAAAAAAGGGCTAGTAAATGAATATTGCATAATTTTGAATTCAAATATGCCGGAAGATTGCAGAGAGTAAAGTATAGAGCACCTATTTTATGAATACCAGTTTTCGTCCCTAAGGGATTTACCACTTCAAATTCGTCAAAGTATATTTGAAGCTGGAGGGCATTAACATTGTCTTTAAAAAAATTCTGATTTTTAAAATATAAACCATCAGAAAAGCTTCTTAAAATTGTACTATTTTCTTGACTGCTAGAATGCAATAGGTTTCTTAATGAATCATTTTGCAGCAAAAATTCAAGAGTTTGAAGTATTGGCACATAAACAAATGTTGTTGGTACAATTGTCTGTTTATAAGAATGAAAATTGGAATCCCACTGCATTTCATATCGAGTACAGATGGTTAGTTCTATTGGTTGAATCATTTTATGTGAATAATATTTGCAACGTTTATAGTTTGTTTGATAAGAACTTAACAAAGACCGAATTTCTGAAATGTGTTTGGAAAAATTGTTTGAAATTGGAATATTCTGCACAGTCATAGTATCTAAAATATTAGTAGATAATAAATCTAACATCGTTGTTGCAGAGTTAAATACATCTTGCGTGATAGATTGCGGCAAGTTAAGCGACATTATATCAAACAAAAAAGTAGTAGCAATAATGGACAAAGGCATGCGATTGAAGTCATTAAAATTCAAAATGTCACTTTCATTTTGGTTGTCAGAATTAATAGATTCAGATGTGACTATGACTGACTGTAGCACATCATTGTTGAAACTTAAACCATCAGTTTCAATTGGATTGCAAGAAACAATAGATTTATTGATTTCTAACTCACATTTTTCGTTATTTTCCACATTTATTACGTTATTCAATGCAGTAAGATGAACACTTATGTTTTCTTTTGATTTACAATCTTCAGACACATTTGACACAGAGAGAGAACTGGAATTTTGCTGAATACATTTTTGCAAATGTCTCCTGAATCCACTAAATGAATTATATGTTTTTGGGCATTTTTTATAATTACAAATAAGAACCAAATCGTTACTGTCTCTAAAAGCATGAATCATTCTCAAGTGTCTGATCAGAGCAATTGAATTGGGCACTTTTCTTTTACATTTAAAGCACTCAAACATGTTGATGTTGAGTAATCTAAATTATAAATTATTTATTTTCATTCTAACTTCTCTTTCTCTTGGTGTTAATATACATACCTCATTATTTTGTAAAAAATAAATATCTTTTTGGACATATGACCAAAACGATTTTAAAAGCGGGTCAAATTTTGTTTTAAATACGAAGTGTGTTTGAAATAGTTCGTCAAACGCTCCTAGTGAATTTTTTGACTGCACAGGTAACAGACAGTTATCAACAGCAATATAAAAATCTATAATATTTATTTTAGAGGTACCCACTGCTACCAAGACAGGTTGATTTGTTTCCTTTTCAGTTAGTGCCTCTTCAAGATTTCTGGATATCTAAAAATTCAACTGTTAAAGCCTCAAATATATACATATATTTGCAATATATTCTTACATCAAGGAAAATAACCAATCTATTTACTGCATCATTTATGGATGCCTTCTTTACCCCACGACCTCTTGCAGCTGGTGGTAAAAGGTGCAGTAGTGTTAGTATTGCGCTCGTATTAGTGTCCCAATCTACGATACAAATATATGCATATGTATTATGTATTAATAGGTTGACCAATACAATTGTAATAATTTAATTTTATTCTGATAGCAGTCTGAAAATAAGAGTTTGTATTAAAAAAATCGTTTTAAGTTTTTGTCAAGCCCAAAATTTTTATTTTATAAATTAACTATTTCAATTTTAAGCAATATTCTTATTATATTTTTTCGATTACACAATGACATTTAAAATTAAAAAATAGTTTTAATAAAAGCCCTTGTTTTCTGACAGGTAACCCAATAAAACTAAAAATTAAAACAATTACACATATAATATTCATTCTAAAATTATAATTATATAAAAATATATTTAAAAATACTTTACCTGTTGGAGCACTTTTTCCGGTTTCGCTTTGATATACTTTTATAATTTTATCTACCTTTCTTGGAAAGTTTTCTACGAAACTTCCCAGGTTTTTATATTCAAGATAAAAGTCCTGTGTTATCTACAAGTAATCATTAAAGATACTACAAATGGGAATCATACAAAATACTTACTAAGCCTGGAGTATCTTTGAACCTAGGATAAATGTCCAGTATATCATCTATATTTTTTCGATGATTAAATGTATGTCTCATATGAAGAAATATATCATCTTTTTCTGTTTTCACACAAGCGTTTCTTAAATATTCAATTGAATTTTCAACGGTAGTCAAATATTCTGCATCTTCAGGTAATTTTTCTACTTCTTTATTAAAATTTGACAAACTTTCCCTCTTTGCATAAGAAGTAGAAGTTCTATTTACAGTTCTAAGCCTTGTTTCTATAAATCCTGTTCTCGTTATAGGATTAAAAAATAATTCCTAGAAACAAATATATATATAAGTTTAACCAATTCATTTCCAATTCTTGTACATTTTCATAAATTTTATATGAAATTTACTCACATATCCCTTATCATCACTTTCTTGATAACATTTAAATAGGTATGTTATTGCTTTCGCGTATTGTGTTTTTATGTCTTTTTGTGGATAATGTCCGTATTTTTCGATCATAAGAGCGACAGTTAAATTTGTTAACCTCTTCCTACTTGATGTTGTTAATTCATTAGTTTCATTATATTCTTTAAGGATTTCTCTTCCTTCTGCACTGGCTGATATTTCCTTCTCAAAATTCTACAATCCAAATATTGAAACTTCAACAGAAATTTTAATAGATGTAGATAATGATTTTAAAGTTATTCGGCGAATTACTTGATTTTTCTGAATGGCTGTTTGATTTTATGAATTGTTTCCATGGTAATTATTCGCCGAATAACTGTCATTTGTATCAAACACTTAAGCTCCACTTAGTTTTAAACGTGACTTATGTCAGTATGCACCGAATACTTTAATCGGGCTTAAATTTGACTAACGTTTAAAATATCACATTTGAGGTTTCACAACATTATGTAAGTCCCATTCTAAGTGACGCTTAAAGTTTTTCTGAGTTAATTTGATTGGTGCATGCTGTCATTAGGCCCGGTATTTCAGTCACAATTTAACTTTAATCTTCAATTTAGTTAAACTGCAACTGAAATATTATAAACACCACTTAAGTTGAAGCTCAGCTTAAGTGTTTGGTCCGAATGGCCAGAAGAGATGGAAAGATCGGCTCATAGTGCAGCCAAAGCATAAAGAAATAAATAAGTAGAAATGAATAATAAATTTTCATTCGACACAAAAGAATTTTTAATAAACTTAAACGAATCTGTGATATTTATTCACAAGGATTTGCGTTGGCGCCAAGATCTACTATAATTAGTAAAACATATAGAGCACACCTCTAAATCGACGTTATGTTTTTTCAAAACTTTTTCTGGAACGGGAGAAATAGGTTCAGCAAGTATTACACTAGCTGAAACGTTACTTATTCCAGATGTAATAGTGTTTGTTGAAGCAGTAGATGTATTGGGACTAGGAGCTGAAAACGGTAAATATTTTTCATATGGCAATATCATTTATCAAGCACTAATAGTTATGTTTAATATCATAATATGTAGCAGTAGAATCGTTTTACTAGTTAAAAGAATAGCTAAATAAAAGTTACAAACTTTATTCTCTAATAAATGCAAAATATGTTTGATGGCGACTTCTTCAAAACATTATTATTTATCCTTAAGAAGCTCTCAACCACAGGGAAATGACTACTCTCATGTTGAACTTAAAACTGTCCGATAAATTATATTACAAATTTTGTGATAAAATTTTCAACGGACAAGAAAGTACTTGTATACGTTATAGAAGTTTTGAAAAGTTTAAATACCGACCTCCTGCGTTTTGATAATGAAATTTAATCTGTTATAGATGATGATTCGTCTTGCATACTGTAAAACGATTCTAAATAAAAATAATGCTACATGTCTGGTGTATATTATCATCCCTAAGAAGTTTTAGTGTATATGTATTCCTTTCTTTATACCTACAAATTCTTATAGTTTTCAACTATTATATACTATTAATTTTTAAAATGCACTTCAACTTCTAAAGATGACCAGAGCGAAAATTTTTATTTTGCATAATATTATATACAAGATGAATTTAATAGTTGTGCAAATATTTGAACTGGCAATAAATAACGACAAAATATGATGATTCAATAAATGAAAAATGAATGAATGATAAAAATAAAATAAAATGAAAAAAAAAATCGGGGAAAGAAATCTGTAAAGCTACCACACGAAGGGCGGATTTTCAATTTACGGAAGAAACCGCTACCGAGCAAAAATTTAAAAGTCGATCAAAGTGAGTGAATGACAAATTCACAGAACTATTAAATTCACCCAGTATACCCCGTGAACATACCTGGAACATGAGATTAGCATGACTTCCCTTAATGACATTTTTAATTAAAATCATATTAAAAACATTAAAAAATTAATTCAAATATTAATTTAAGTTTAAAAGTTTCATTAATTAATTTAATTTCAAGTTTTGTTTCCAAGATGTAAAAATACTTCAAATGAAATTGATTTATTAATGGCCGGTTGCATATACTTTAAGCGGAGCTTAAATTTAAGTCGTAATTAAACTATGACACTTTCTGTAGATTTAATAAAATGTTATTCACATTCTAATTGATACTTTAATTGAAGTTTGTCAATCAGAATGTGATTGACTGACCACGTGTAAGTATATTCTAAGCACAACTTAATTTTAAAGTTCTGCTTTAAAAGTTGGTACAAACTGGCATACATTTCTAAATTTAAATAATATGTTATTTTCAATGATATAGTCATGCTATTTTTTATGTTCCGAACTGAAGATGCTCACTCCTTATACACACGATAATTTTTGATAACATATTAAAAGTTAAATGTTTTTAAAAAGAGTAGCTATATTTTTTTATGGATACATACTAAGAGGTGACAGCCAATCATCGAATTTTGAATTTTGTACTTTTATTTCCATAGTAACCCCTCTGGGCGAAAACCAAATGTAGTCCATAAATACATTGTCATCTATCAGATACCTGTTTTCATCATAATACTCAACTATTTCGTCATTCAATATATCAAAGGTTTTTTTAACTGTAATAAAGAATCTGATGAATTTTAAAATTTTTATTAACAAAAGCTTGCAATATTAGTAACGTGTAATTACGTAAATACTATATTTTTTGGCACTTCAGATTTAAACTAAAAGAATCTTAATATCGAATACAAAGCACTACCTTGTTTGTTGCTCATGTCAAAGCATTTCAGGTTTTTAAACATATTTACAAGTGGAAACTTTATGTTATTGAGCTAATTTTTATTTACGCGCAATAACAATAGTAATTATTATTTTTATGGAAAAAATCCCTCGCTTTTGGATGCTTTCTTACAACTAAGTCTTAATAAAATAGGTACGTATAAACGAAATATTGCGCAATACTTTATATTTTCCCACGCTAGCAGTAGGTATATAACGTTATTCAACATTTGTTGCAATAACATACAGATATTATCTAAAGTGACAAAAATTACAGTTTTAATTAAATATCTCAAAGTTAATGCCCAGTAATAAGCAGCGAACAACGCAATAAATTTGATGTAAAAATCATCTTTGCTTTACATATGATCTATTTATATAAGTACAATAAAATTAAACTTACCGGTCTCGTCGACTATGCTTTTACTAACATTTGGCGTACCAGTTACTTTAACCCACTTTTTGTAGTTTTGATGTTTAATTCGGAAATACAGTATTTGTTCCATAGTACGTATTTGTATGTAGGAAGACAATAGCTCGGGGCTTCACTCGAAAGACAATGGCTTGAGCGAAGATGTAACACGCGTGCGCTAAGAAGTAGGTGTTCATATGTAACAAATTTTAAGATTATTTGAACTCTTTGCTAAAAGGTATCACATCATCACAAAGAATTGTAACATCTTCTACAGAGGTGTTTAACAAATTTCGGTATATACTTCCACTTTATGTATGTAAAAATCGAATTTGTGAAGCTTAACTACTTACGGTGTTAGTGTGGTGGAATTTTTCAATTTGTCGGAGTCAAATAATTCCACCTTAATTTTAACTACTTCCACTGGATAAACGTTTATCCGAAAAAGTGAAGAGTACATTAGTTTTTTGTTAGAACTAACAATCAAACAGGTATTAATTTGCAAATTACGGAGGAAATGAATTTAACTCTCTAAAATTTTTCTCTGTGTAGTGGTCCGATTGGGCATTCCTTTTTGTGAATTTTGATTAGACCATATAGTTCATAGGGTTTGTTTGTGTTAATTAGGTTTCTCTTCGTCTGAGAATAGGTCGTTGCAGTTTTTTAAAATTTGTTTGACTTGTGTTTGATAATGATTTATGGGATCCGTTTTTAATTCAATATTTTTTTTGTTAATGAAATCTTTAACTTTACTGTGGTATTCTGTTTGATTTAAAATCACTACTGTATTCCCTTTATCTGCTTTAGTTATGGTTAGTTTATTGTTGCTTATTTTCTTTTTAATATTTCATATTGTGGATGTGTCTCTAGATTCTATTGGTTTGTGGTTAATTATTTTATTAATTACTTTTTCTTTGCTTAAATTCTTGGTTTTATTGTTTCTTAGGGCTATTTCTGATTCTACAGCTAATACCGTTTTGAAGTTATTACAATGAAGTCGAGGGGCATAATTGGGCACTGTGCTTAGTATTTGAAGTTCTTAGTCTGTGAGTTGTACATTTGAGAGGTTGCTAACTCTAGTATAGAATTTGTGATTGACTAATAGTTTATTCTTATTTATTCTATGACTGTTTTTGTTATTTGTTGAATAATTATTTTTCTTTTTAGGTTATTTAGTTTGTTAGTTTGAATTGAACATTTAATAAGCCAGTATCTATCGCACCCGCTGCATCCCCACTGTTGGGTTATACACCACGTGTTTTTTTAATGCCATAAGGGGTCGTGGAAAATAAAATTCAGGTCATAGCACCACTCGTCAGTTTTGGCATTTGTTGCTACACATATTTGAAAAATAAAAAAAAAGTGGCAGTGGTGGACCTACTCTTCTTAAAACTCTCATCCTTAAATGAAATTTATTTATTAAAAATCAAAAGCTTCTCGCAGACAATAACAATAACTATACACTAATCATTTCATAATTGATCAGTTTTAAGTTTTTAGGGTAAATTCGTTAGATGTCAAAAAATGCAGTGGCTACGACAATGAATTTTATTTTCCATAGCTACCACTTCTGGCATTAAGAAAAGATATGGTACGTATTTACACAAAGTTGCATTCATTAAAGCGCTTTAGAGTTAAACTGGGAAGAGTATTTTAAAAATTTTACCGCCAAAAATTCGCAAAGCTATAGGTTGTTCAGAAGCCAGTTTCACACAGGTCCTCAATTTGAAAATTCAAAATGTCCGCTATAATTTATTATTCAATTAAAGTTCGAAATAGATCTTTTTATAAGAATGTTTATTTAGAGAATTTATAAACTTTACCCAATTATGTATTTATAATAATTCAGTTGCAATTGCTATGTAAACAATAAATTTAAAGATTGGACAATGGCAAAACCTCAAGGCGTTTGTTATTCTAGTTCAAGTACATGAAGAGTTTAAGGAGTGCAAGGCTGAACGTGCAGACAGTGTAATCAGTGTAAGAGTTTGTAACAAACAATATTGGTGTAGCACGTGCAGATTCAAAGGGGAAGAGGCAATTGAGTTGATAGGTGTAGGTACAGTAAAGGTTGAAAAATGTTCAGATGGCAAGAAATATTAGTTTGTGAGGAAAATATATTATAGTTCCCGCTAAATTACTGATAAATAGCGATACTTGGTAAATAATGTGATGCACCATCCACAAAGACAAATCAAATCGATCTGCCAAATCTCTATATGAACAAGCCTCATGGCCTGCGAACCACAAAAATACAGCTATATGCTTCTCAGTTGATTTTACGTTGTAGTGCTCTGCAATGTGCATATAATCTTCTGTTTCCTTGTATTTGACAATAAAATTTTGAAATAATTCTTTACCAATCCTGAAGGGATTTTTAAATTCCATTTCTGTATACTTCGACACGATTTCTTCTAAGTAGTTTTTGATGTAATCCCTTTTTTCTCTGACAGTACAAACCAAAAACTTCAACACTGCTTTCTTGTTCTGTACTGGTGGCTTGTATCGTCATCATCGCTGTCGCATATATTTATAATTTGCAATGTTTTGAAGTGTTCATTTTTAAGTTGTGGAAATTTAGGTTATAACCGTCACCACGTGGACTGATATGGATGTAACCCATTAAACAGACGTAAATTGACGTTTTGTATGAATACTGCGCATGTTTGCAATAATTATACTGAATGCTCTTCCTCCGACTTCGGTATACGTGCAGCGCAAACTGCTCTGCTCAGTATAACAAACAATAATTTTTACTTGCACCACTTAATACCAAACACATTTTCAGAAAAAAGTATACACCAGTGCAAAGTAACAAACAAAGCTTATGTTACCCGCAATGCATCAGTGTATAAGTGAACGTGTGGTTTTAAACGTGTTGGTGAGGTTAACGTGCGTTTTTATAATCAAGAGGATTGAAATTTGTCAAGGTTAGTGCTAACACTATCCACCTATTATCTGTAAATTTAGCAGTTTGTTACTAAAAAAGTAAAACGCTTTTTTAACTTGCCCAGATTTTAACACGCGAACAAAAACAAATGGCTGTCAGATCAAGGACATACGACGTTATAGACTTACACCGGAAGTCGAACAAAACAAAAAAACAACTGAAAGTTGAATGTATTTGTTTATTAATTATAATGAGAGTTCAAGCACATCATTATAAATAGAAAATAACAGAAATCTTAAAATTAAAAATAAACAAAAGAGCGTTCAAGTACTAATTTCGTGAATGTTACCTTAATGAATATTCATTGAGCGGACTAGCGTAAACACATCGTCCAGGACGGCAACATTGATATGAAAAAATCCCAGCGTACGCAGTAAATCAGTACAAATCAATCACAGAAAAAACCTCTCTCCCTAGCGTAAATCGTCCCTGTATGTTTGAGTCACGCGATCACATGAACTCGTCCTAATTCTTCGCCTTTAATTCGAACTTCCTGTTCGTCTCCGTGTTCATCAACTTGGTCACTATTTTACGTGAATGTCCGCTTGGGTCAAAGTGGTTCGTGTGTGTGCTCACCTCCTTCTTGCTTCTTTGCTTGCCACTGTGACTTGAGTAGATATGCTTGTCGTATTCGAAATTGTAGTGTTCATACTCGTCGAAATGGCTTTCGGACATTTTTGTTCACACTTAAACTTTACGTTTAACTCCAAAAAATTACTTCGCTTTACTCGAAAAGACTAATGACATCTGCACAACGACAGTCAATTTATAGGACACCAACGCATGCGCCTACTTGATACGTCTCACGTTCTCCTTCTCCTCCTTGCTCCTTCGATGGCTTTGTTTACCACGTCAGATTACTAATTAATAAATAATTATCATATTTTTTTTCTTGCTGCGCGTTTATTTATAAGCAATCACTTACTTATTATGGTTAAAATGTTCTCAACTATTAACTTTATCATTTTTAGGTTGGCAACTCTGTTGTTTCGGTGTTCCATTTTTCTTGAAACTGACCATATTAAAATCGCGTCGTAACTAAAAATTAGTTTTTTTTTATCCGTCGAGGACAGTTCTAGAATAAATGCCGCCAAGGGCGTCAATATCACCGCGCAAATGTGACGTCAGAGAATTTTAGTAGAAAGTTGTTTTTATATTGTTAAAATAATTTGAATGTTCGTTACGGTCCGGAGATTTTTTCGATTGTAGGTCACGGTCTTACGATATGTAAATAAATATTACAATACTGCTGTCAAATTTGGGGAGCAAAGTAGTTCAATTAATTCAGTTATGTAATTAAAAAAATAAAACAAAAAAACAAATAAAACAAAAACAAATTTAGCGATGTAAACAACGTGTATCAGTGTTGTCAGATTTTTTTGAGAGCTTGTCGTCAGACGCTACGTCGTTATCACAAAGTGGAATTAAATCCCAGGCTGATACGTAAAGTAAATACTATTAAACTTTTTCTAAAAATAAAAGAAAACATTACAATATTCAGGCTAACAAATTTTGTCCACTACTACTCAATATTCTGTCAATTGTTCAAATGTTCGATCAAGGATAATGCTATTCATAATCCACTACCAGCGAAGAATAATTATTTTTCACGGTGTCATGGCAACCATCATTTATGGCATATAATGAAATAAATTCTAGTAAAATCATCATTTATGGCGTATAATGAAATAAATTCTAGTAAAATTCTGGCAGAACTTAAATCGCCTTAAAATAATTTGCAAAATATTCAGAGACTGACGCATTTAAATTTGTGTTGCCCACTCGCAAATGTTTATAGTCCTACCACTTCGTTTAATATATAGTCTTACCACATGGTTTTAGTAGCGTTGTTATTTAAATTGTAATTTAAAATTCTTAGTATTTGTAGTTGTGGACAAAGTATAGTATACCACTCGCTATAATGGCTATTACCTCGGAAAATTGTTACGATTTTCATTAACAGGACGTCTCTTGTTTCTTTTTTCGTTTGTTTTCGTTTTTGTAGAGCCGTACATTTAATTTTTAGATCGTCTTTTGTTTTTTTTTAATATTTTTTTTGTCATCGATTGTTTCTTCGATAATTTTGTTTTGTGGTTGTACGTTCAAATTCTTTTGTTTTGTTTGTTTGTTTTCATCATTTTTTTTACTATTACAACCGAATTTCAATAATTTTTGCAGAATTTTTTAATTGTGTAATTTTACTCTTATTTTTTCTCCTTAAACTTTTCTTTCTTTGTTCTTTTCTGGTTGTATATATTTAGTTTGTCGACCGTGTTTTAGTCATATTATTGTTTTAGTAATTGTTTTGTCTGGCAACCAAAATGATGCATGCATCACAGTTTGTTTTTGTTTAAAAAAAATTTTGTAGAATTTTAAATTACAGATGAATGAAATTTTTAATTATTTTGATTTATTATTGATTTATTTATATATTTCTTTTGCTAATCGTCTTTTGTCTTGTTTTTTAGTTTCTTTTTTGTTTTCTTTTATTTGATAGAACGTTTCCCCCCGACTCTGCAGTTCCCAAATTTAAATAACTGATCGTCTTTTGTTTTCTTAATTAATTAAATTTTGTTATTAAATTTCCTTTGTTTTTTATTATCATTAACTAATTATTTATTAAACGTAAGTGTGAGTTTGTGTAACAATTTTACTGATTGGCTTTTATTTCTTAATTCCTTCTTTTGTTTTTCGTCATCTTTTGTTTTCGTTTTACATTTTTATGAACTAAAACTGATGTAAATGTAAAAGGTATTTAAAGTTTTGCAGATTTTTTTGTTTGTGTGTTTTAATAACAATAAACATTTTTTTGTTTCTAATTTTTGAGAAAAATAATTAGGGATATTTACATTTAGTACCGATTTAGGGGTTTCTGAACTAATGTTTAGGGACAATCTAGCAACACCACCTGTGTTTGTTTATTCAACTCCGTTCACTCTTGAAGCATATGATCGCATCTTTCTCACTCACGATTTTTAATCAATTTTGTATTTCGCTCATCTGTTTCAAAAATCTTGTGTTTATATTATTTCCACGACAACAGGCGATATTCCACGACCCACATTTAAGTAGGGTGTGAATAGATCGCCTGTTGTCATGGAAATAATATAAACACAAGATTTTTCAAATGGATGAGCGAGATGCAAAATAGGTTAACAATCGTGACTGAGAAAGATGCAATTATAGCTTTTCAAAACTGTTTTGTTGATTTAAATTGACCGAATAGTTTGTGAACTGTGTGCCAATTTTGAATGAAGAGCATTTTGAATGAACAACATTTTCTTTGGGAATAAAATTCATATGACCATAAAAAAACTAATCCTTTCCGACCTTGACAATATAGGATTTTTATCGATGAAACCTTGTCTACTTTCTACCATTTTCATTTGAGCACTTTTTTTTGGTACAAGTTGTACAAGTGAAATTAATAACGGTTCAAAGATGGTTCACAAGATGGTTTGGGCACTTACATAAAGAGAAGCTACAGTGATTTTGAAAAGAATAACAGAATGGAAACCATATGGTACTCGTTCGAGAGGAAGACCAAAAGTGTGATAGGAGGATCAAGTGACAAAAGGCATGAAGAACTTAGAAATAGGAGGATGGTTGGACCGAATGAGAGATAGAAAGGAATGGAAGAGTATAGTAGAAAATGCGTGAACACACAACAATCTATAGAAAAAATGCCAAGGAAGTTAGTGAAATGATTCACCACAATAAATGGGTCCCTTGAACCCAGATTTTCTTGTATTTTGATTTTGTTTTTTTATTAAGGAAAACTTGTTTCTATTCTTTCGGTGAAAAGAGAGGAACTTTTCTCGTTTGAAATTTTCCTTTTGTGCAGAAAAAGTATTTTAATAAATAGCACTCTGGAATAAATAAATAAGAATTGATAATGTGTATTAACTACTTCGTATGCGAATGAAGTATTTTAAATAAAATAATGTTTTTTTTTATTTAGAATCAAATCGATAAATAAACAAGTAGCAACATGCATAAACACTCAAAACGAATTACTTGTAGTATTATGAAATTTTGCACACTCGAGCGAAATGAGTTGGTCGTCATGTTCGAAATATCTAAAATTCTAGATAATTCTATCCGCAAAAATACTGTGCCGCGCTTAAAACGTCTTTGTTAACGAAATACCGCGGAAAATTGCTGTGATAAGATATCAGGCAAGGACATTTCTGCGCCAATCAGAACGGTGCATTTGGTTCTTTATAAAATGCTAAATATTTATCAACAATTTTTATAGTTTATAGGACCGATAACGAACAAGTACCTTGAGGGAAAATAGAAAAGAATTGAAAACCACAAAAAACTTGCGCTTGGAATAGAAATTGGAGTGCTTTCTTGCTGTATCAGTTGTTCAGAATGAAAAAAATAAAAATTATTTAGAACTCAATACTAAGGGACTTCTGAACTGCCTTTTTTCTTAATGTTTTTCGAGAAAGATAGTTTTATAGTAACCATAATGAACTTATTTTTTATTTTTTTTTACAATAAAATTGAAAGAAAACCGTTTTCAATTTTGAAATGAACTTGAAGTGAAAAATTAACGTTTCAAAAAATAGAAATTGTTAAAAACTTTACTTACTTTCCGATTTCTGCGCAAACCGCCCCGTCAGCGCAAACCGCAGCTTTCGAAAACACTTGCAGGAGTGACCTCGAGGGAGGCAAGGGCTCAATTGGGTTGGGTGGCCTCAGTACTTTCCCGGTTTCCTTGGCGAAAGCTCCCATCAGGTGTGCTATCCCTAGCGAAACGCATAGCAGCACGATGATAGCGATGATGATCACATATCTGGTACGAATTCGAGGTCTAAAACAAACATAAAAATTACAACAGAAATAAAAATTTATTTTTACGAGAAAGGGTTGAACAACACCTTACAAATTTAATAGCTGGATGAATTTTCAACAACTGAAAATATGAGTTTTTTTCTTCTCGCTTATGTTGATTGCGGACCATTAAATTGACCACTTTCATTTTGTCGCTAAGTTTATTTTCTTGAGGAGATTTTTGTTAGAATTTATGAGTTAAATACGCCTTTATATTTAGTTTGACGTATTTAAATGTCAAGCTTATTTTGTGTCATTTTCTCCCTTGTTTTCTAAAGAAAATTGTCGTGAAAAGGCTAATAGTTATTTATGTACCAAGGTAGCGAAGTTACACGAGTTTGAAAATTGCGAGCCAAAGCAAGCCGCGGCGAGTAAGCAAACGAACTTGACAGAGACATTGCTGCCGTGGTGCACAAAACATTTTTTCGACTACCACTTATCCAAATCAATCATTTAAAGTGTTCAAAACTTGCAAATTTATATTTATATTTATAACTTCGTAAATTTTTGAAAGACGTACTTAGAATATGTTGTAAGCGACACTGGCGTTTCGATGCTATGCGAGCGCAAAAATATTGCTATTTTTTGAATTGATTTGATTGATAAATTATTTGACATTTAATTGCATTCGACGATAATATAGGTAACGCTTTTTACAAATTAGATAAAAGTAATTAAAAATAATAATTACTAATTCGTCAAAAATATAAAGATTTCAGCAGCATTATTGAAAAATAATTAATTAATCATCATTTACAGACAAATAATAATATTAATGAAAATTGATTAACATCACTTCAGAATAAGTCTAAGTGAGCTTTGTCACTGTCAGGTAAAATATTTCACTTATCTAGGCAGGTAAAGCACCGCTTTCTTTCCTTGAATAGATACGATAAAATTGTACTTTTGAATGCGGTATTCTCTAAGGTGCACTTCCTCAAAATCTTTTTATAGTAATTTTTTATTGTAATTGCAAGGATGGCTGTTGCTTCCGGCAGGTCAATAAAGGTGAGGTTAGTATGCAGGGGTAATGATTTTCATGGCCACCACTGGACAATATCAGTGGTCAAAGTGAATTGAATTTTTTTAAATCTCATATTATATGAAATCGCAGCCTTATTTTCTGTTTAGCCTTATTTTTCTGTTCCTTATTTTATTGTCTATTGTTTTCGTAGTTTTATGAATACATTTTTAATTGTCAATTTATTTCAGCGATGCAAACCTTACATTTCGGTTCGATTCGCGGTTTAGGATTATTTGTCGGTTGAATTTTCGTTTCGCTTTTGAATGGTTTCTAAGTCAATTCGAACCGATTCGGTTTTGTCCTTTTTTAAAGTTTCATCGAAGAGTAAATTTTTGTTTTAATTTTTATCATTCTTGGAATATTATTATTGTTGTTTATGCATGAAAAATATCTTTTAAAATAAAACAGAATATACCATAACATTATATTATTCAACTTATACTTTAAAATTAATCTTCGTCATAAAGGCGGGCGGCCACTGAACGCGAAACTAAACTAAGCTAAGCGAAACTATATTTTGTAAAAATTAGCTCCCATACTATCTTACGCACACGCGGACATTAGGGCTAAACTAAGCGAAAATAGGCGAGCGACAAAAACAAATGTCGCTTAGTTTAGTTCTCTTTAGCGCCTGTCGGAAGTCAACGAAGTTTTCGCTAGGATAGTTGAACGATAAAAATTCAACAAAATGTTATCTAAGATACATATCCAAGAAAAAATAATAGAATGTGTTAGAACACATTAACTATTATATAATACGGATATGAAAGAGTACAGTGATGCTAGTGTTAAATTGAAAATATGCCGTCAAATTGCAGAAGAATGCACTCATCCACATTTTTTTCTTATATTTGTTAGTTGTCATTACTATGTCTTCCCAAAAATCCGATTCTTCAGATTCTGAACTTAAATCGAGCAGTACGAGTTTATTCATCTTTGTGTTTTCAACGCTTGCACTTACTAAACTAACAGCAATATTTCGCTGATTTTTGCTTTCAGTGGCCGCACAAGTTTAGTATAGCTCGGATTAGTTTAGCTTAAATTAGTTTCGTATTCAGTGGCCGCCCGCCTTAAGGATGTTTAAAAGTGGATTCAAATTTTCCAGTTTTGGACAACAAAAGGCTTGATTCAAAATACTGATGATAAATTGGAAAGAAAAAACAGAGGGAATACAATAAAAAGGAAGAGCTAAAAGGTGATAATTACGTCTGCTAATTACGAAAGGGAACCGGAAATATTAGTAATGAAAGAGGACGAAACAACAGATCCCATGAAAGCAAATAAAGACACACTAAGAAAATAATAAAGAAAATGTAGATATTCGTCTTTAAAGCATTATTCTAAGGAGAAAGAAACCCCATCCGTAGTATATCTTCTATATGTATAGTTTCTCTGATATATTGATTTATCCATCGAATACTTCAGGAATTAAGAAAAAATAGAAGTCTAAGAAAGCTCAGCATTCTGACATCAGATATATGGTTAGAACTTGCTGAAAAAGAAGAAAATAAAAACAAAGAAACTTAACTAGAAGAAAACTGAGAGAAAAATATTAAGGACAAGTTAATTCAAAAAGAAACAGCAGAAAATAATAAAGGCAAAATTAAAAAAAAATGGATAAGCGAAAGAAAAATGACTGTGCAGTGGTGGAATGTGAAGGAATTTTTTATTTGTTTTAAAATAACCAGGGTCTGACGCGTTTACACGTCGCCAGTCCAACCAATAAATCTAATACTTAAAACTTAAAAAAAAAAATTAATGTAATTTGTTTTAGAATTAATTTCAAAACAGACTATACTAATAAAAAAAATACTGACAATTTCATTTCACTTTCAACTTTTTATATTCACATAGAAAACCAAAGCAGGGTCCCCGTAAGCATGTGTGCAAAGCGTATAGTGCACGTGGGCGGCAAATACCCTTTTGGCCATTGTATTTTTTTCGACAAAAAAAATTAACTGTATTCAACGAAAATTGTAATAATTTATTATTTATACCTCGTACGTTTAAAAAAAATGTTATCTTAAAATTTCTAAACAATTTTATTTCTTTTTGATTCAAAGCGAGAACTTGTGTCGCAACGCGTCGGTCACTTTTATGTTGAATTTTCCTGTTGATTCTTGTAAAAATGCAGGCCTATAAAAGCCATTGCATTAAATTGCAATGGATATTTCGTTAGTCCCTACATATCGCTCTGTACTGAAATTCAAAGCTTAGTTTGATGCAACAAATTCTTTTAACTTGTGTTAGTGAAGTTGCTTTTGTGTGAATTATCGATAATTTTAATTTAAATAAGTATTCTTGGATTCATTATTTTTTATTTAACTTTGCCATAATATTATATTAATTTATCTAGTCTGAATTGTAACACTGTAAAAAGTACATTTCAACTAACTTAGCGTTTTTTTTTTTTTGTAAAGCAATTTCAATTTTTATTTTTTTGTACTTTCTTACACAGAAAAATTAAAATATTTAATTAATTGGAATAGTTAACTGAACACTTATGGCACAGTCAAGTAATTTTTAGATTTTGTTTCATTTCGGGATTCTCAAAAAAGAAAAACCTTCTGGTGTAAAATTTCGAGAACAAAAAAAAATTAAGCAACAAGAAAGAGAAAAAATGGCTAATAGTTTGAACAGATTTTTGGAAAATCAGGACGAATTAATTAATTAATAATAGTACACAAAATTTTGTCGTCGATGCCGATGCGATATCCCTATCCCGTCTCACCTTCGCAGTCGCCATTACAATCCAAAGAATATTTTGAAAAGGAGTTTGATCAGCAGTATCAAACAATTCACATTAAATGAATGGGAAGGGCACAATATGATGATTTCTGATGTTCCGGGTTTATGGCCTTACTTAATAACGAATGAAATTTCAACAATTCTGGTGGAACGTGGACCTATACAGTTAAAAGAACATTATTTTCCTGTTAAAAAAATGGAAAATTTTGTCAGGCAACTTTCCAAAGGGGAACAAACAATAAGGAAATGGCTTATTTATTCGAAATCAAAAAACTCAATATTTTGTTTCTGACAGCAAAATTTTTGGAAAGCATTCAACTTCAAATAATTTTTCTGATTCAAAAGGGTTCTCCGACTGGCAACATTTATCTTTTGCTTTAAAACCTCATGAAACTAGTATCTCACATAATACTTGTATCAAAACTTGGTCAACTTAAATAAAATGTTAAAATCAAACACCATCGTTAATGATGAACTTTTGTGACTTTTAGAAATAGAAAAAAAAATATCGGTATAATGTTTTAGAAATAATTGTTGCAGTAGTTAAATATTTATCTAGACAATGTCTTGGGTTCAAGGTACTTCTAAAAAACTTTATGCTCACGATAATGGCAATTTTCTAAAAGCAATTGCGATGATTTCCACATTTGATCCAGTCATGTGAGAGCATGTTAATCGTGAATCGTGTTGAAAAGTCTCAAACACACTTAGAAAGGATGCCAAATTATTTAGGAAACAGTTAACTTTTTTAATATTGGGTTCAAGAGTTATATGTCTTCTTTTCGGATTCTACAAAAAGATGGGAAGTTATAAAAAAAAAACATTTACCCGACTTAAAGCCTTTAAACGAAACTAGATGGTCAAGTAGAATTGATCCGATAAAACCTTTAAGACTTCATTTGGAAGTAACGTAATTTCAGTAGATTTTTCTTTAAATTGCGACACAACACATAAAGCGAGCTCATTACTGACAAATTTTTAATTTATATCTTTTGTTTATCTATCTATCTATTATTTGGTTCGACGTTTTGTTGAAAATTAACGTTTTAAGCAAAATGTTACAAAATCCAGCTACTATTAGTTCATTAGATTATTTGGGCAACTTAGTAAATTATTTTTAAAATTATCGTAATGATAATAATTTTGAAGAAATTCTAACTAAAACGGCAGAAGTAGTGTTAAATGTGGATGTAGACTCTATTTTTCCACCCATTCAAAATACTCGCAGAAAAATGCGACCAAAACTTTTGAATTATGAACATCCCGATGAACCAATTGTGGATCTAAAACAAAACTATTTTTTTTAACAAAATCATTGACCAAACCTTAACCTCCTTGCAAGACAGATTTGAGTTAATGTCGAGTTTCAATGATGTTTTTGGATTCTTTAGTAACATTATCGATTTGTCCGAGCATGAGCTTTTAAATCATTGCAAACTTTATATTTAAAAGTAACCGGCGAATCCAAAAATTAATCTGGCATTGACGGCAATGATTTATTTAATGAAATAAAAGCGCTTAAAATGTTTTCGCTGTCCAATGAATTTAAAAATCCCTAGACTTATTATCATACAACTTTGAAAATAATTTAACGTCAACCTTTCCCAGTTTAACAATTTCTTTAAGAATTCTTCTTACTCTTCCGGTGTCAGTGGCATCAGGTGAACGTTCGTTTTCTAAACTTAAAGTGATAAAAAATTATTTAAGATCTACAATGTTACAGGTAAGATTATCTGGATTAGCAAGTTTGTCCATAGAATATGAACTTTTACATACTATCAATAAAGAGGATATCTTAAAAGAATTTGCGGCAATCAAAAGTAGAAAAGTTCAATTTTTATAATATATATCATTTATTTTTTACATTATGTTAAATTTTTCATGTCTACATTAAATGTAATATTTTTTGTTAGGTAAAAAATTATCTAAATATTAATATTGTGCGTTTTGTAAACTTTTGTAAAATTACGTATTTGCAGTATACGTAAATTAAGGTAGATTCTTGTCCGGTGAAATTGTGTAATGAATTATCTCAAACGGACACTGAAAATGGCACTAACGCTCTACGTTTCACTATCGTAAAGTAAATAAACAAGTTGTCAATTAAAACGGTGGTCAAGTAAACTGGTTGTTTAATTAATATTGAAGTTGACAGATCTATATCCTGCTTAACGAATCTAGAAAACTATAAAATATGTCATTTAAATTAGCAAAATCCGTACGATTATTAGCAGAGTTCAGTCCTGACGAAGCTGTCAAACGAAAGCGAAACGTAGAACGTAAGTGCCATTTTCAATGTCCGTTTGAGATAATTCAGTATAGTTAACCTACTTATCCTACTCAATTTAGTAACGCAAGTTTATTTCTAAGTTTTTAAAAATTTTAAGTTCCTTTTATTTTTGAGATAATTTTGTTTCTTTTTTCTAATATTAATAACAATATTTATGAATAAAAAACCTTTTAAACCAATATATTTAGTTTGACTAATAATTGACCGTTTAAAGGATCCCACACTTTTTGCGTACACCAACTCATTCGTTAGAGGGTGTCAAATTATGGAGGGCACGCGGGCGGCTTTTGATCCGCGGGGGGCCCTGAACCAAAGCGTTCTATACTTGATCCAAAAGTTCTTTTACCGAAGGAAGCTTAATAGAAAATATCCAACCAATTCCATAATATCTTCTTTAGTTAATTTAAGGGTTAATTATTTAACAATGCTATATTTTTCTCTTGTTAGTTTGGTACCTATTCTGTACTTTGCAAATAATACATCTTCTGTTACTTTCGTTTGTTGAATGAACAACTCTTTAAAATCTTATATATTCCCTGTGTTTCTAATCTTGTCTGTTCACCTTGAACTTGCTTCGATTTATTCATTATATTTCCTTCAATATAATTTCTTGCCTCTACTTTTATATTCTTCGAATACTTTTAAAATTTCAATCTTATTTTTGTTTATTTTGTTCTTCATTTCTGTTTCATGATGATTTTCCCTACTTTTTCTTCTACTTTATTGCTTGTTTTCTATTTTAGCTGCTTTTTATCCTTTTTTCGCGTTTATTTCTTCTACTTTAGCGTGTTTTTCCTTAATTTTTTTTTTCTAATTTGTCATTGGCTGCTTTAACTTCCTCTTAATTTTGCATTTAATCTACCTCTTCTTTTGTTTCCCTTTTGTTTTCTGCTAGTTTAGGGTTGGTTTCCTCTACTAATGTCTTGATCACTTCTATTTTTTCTTTACCTTCAAGTGAAATCTTAAAAAAATCAAATCAATTTTTTTTTTAAGAAAAAAAGTTGACCGAGTTTTATTTTTGGTGTCCAACGGAGATATAAAAAGAGTACAATATTTTATCTTAAACAATTAACTATTAATTTACAGTAACCGACAGATTTTACATTTTCATGTAAATATGTCTGAAATTATTAGTTTGCTTAATGTGGCCAAAAATTAGGTTGTTGACTCATACCTAAAAAAAATTCTCCGAGGCGCTGAATTTATAAGATAATTAAATTTCCTAATATGCTGTATATGAATCATAAACATTCTGATAAGTTTTTTTTTTGTTTACTTGTAATTATAATTGTTTAGATATGATTTAGATAAGTAGCTGATTAGAAAGATATGAAATGCACACCAGCACTTATCTGTTCGTTTCAAGAGTTTATGGTTGAAGAAAAAACTGTTCGATTCTATTTTGGTTCTATTCTGGTTCAGTTCGCCAAACATTCGAATTTTCCATAACATTCTCACAATACCTACTTATTACCTAGATATCTTTCTGTTTCTCAGAATACATACTTCCTCAGACAATAAATAGATTCCGTGTTCCTGTTTTACGGTCGAAATATCACCGATTACGTAACAAAGGTGCTCATATTTCTTTTTTCGCCTGCCAAGCATGCCGGGTGCATTGACTTTCGAAACGTTTCCAGATTGAACGTTCGTACGCGTTTCTATAATTTATCGAGAGCAAATATTATTGTTGTACGAGGATGTTATCTATATCACTAACATGACCCTGTTGCACAAATAAAGTCCATATTTATAATATGGCTCCCGGGAATTGTGAATATTTTCTCGTTAAATGCTCTCTCTGAGTTATGACTAATGTTATTGCTTGGTTAATTACGTTGAGGAACGTTGTGCAAGGTGTTTAGTAGAACGTAATAACCTAGATTGTATTTTTTTTGTTTGCTGAGTTGCCTGAGCCACAACGTCATTGTTGCCCCACGGAAAAAGAACCGGTTAGCATAATTGACGAGAAAAGAAAATTGTTAAAAAGTTATAAATTCTTTTATATTTATAATCAATAAAAGTTAGAAAAAAATACAGAAGTTGTTTTGTTAAAGTTTAATTAGGTGTAAGTTCAAAGACTTCCCAATTTTGGTAAGTTGTATGTGACAGTTATGTCCAGTTGCACTGATTAAAGTTAATCTCGATTTAATGCGAAAATAAACTGAACTGTTGTTTTACAAATAATTTGAATTGTTTCGATTTAGAAGGTAACTTGCATTTCGATGGAATTATTATTTAGTAATAGTGGAGACTCTGCATTATAATTAAAAAAAAATATAGTTAAGATTAAATTTATTTATGGAGAGTGATTTTCTTCTAAAGCAATTCGTTAAAAGGCGAAACCGCTGATTCGAAAATTATTCTGCATACACAGACGATAACAACTAAGTTGCATTACTGATAACTCGGCAATATTTATCTTACATAAAATTATAAATATTACATTGTTTGGCAATACTTTATAGGAGTATGGAGATAAGCACACATTTTCCAAATGCTTAGATATTTCAATTTTAAAGTAAATAACTGTTTACTAAAACCCACCCAAAGCAACGAATTCAAATGTTACTAAAATGATTAATTGTCAGTTAAAAATCAGATCGCTTAAATCATTTTAGAAAACGTGAATTTTCATCCGCAATGTTAACGGATGCGTATCGTAGAAAGTGACATATTTGCTGGTGTTTTGTTTTTGTTAGTCATTTCATCTTTGAAAGCAAATACAACAAAACGTTCTAGAAAATGTATACGTTGAAATGTTAAGAAAAAATTAAAGAAAGAAACAAAATACTGGGTGATGGCGCACTCGCACCACACTACGATATTTGGTGCTTAAAATTAATCATGAAGCAGTCTTCAAAATATTCTTAACTTATGTTTTAAAAACAAAAAAAATTCTTAAAAAATTAATTAGGCAACGTTATACAGTTTTTTCTTGATCAATTTCGCACTTACTTGATAGAAATTCATGATCAATGGTAAGCAAAACAATAATAATTTTCACTAGATTGTACTTATAAGAGTGTTACAATTGTTTCGGCAACACAGTGGTTTCGTCAGAACTAAACAGAAATTGGAATAAATATAAACACGAAATAAGATATTTCACAAATAATATTCTGAATACATTAAACAGCTTAACCTTCTTACTAAGAAGTGACCGCCACGTTACGGATTTCTGAAGTTTAACAATGGAGAATTGTTTAAATCTATTTGCTCATTTAGCAAATTTCTTGTATTTTTAAATTTATTTACTTCCGGACATTCAAGAATATTTAATTTTTTACTTTATTTCGTATATGTAATATTTTGAAATTGTCATCAAATTGATGGTTTTCTGAGATTAAATGATTAGCGTAATTGAAATCATTGTATTTTTTGTTAAAACTTCTTTTGTATTGTTAGAAACCCTTTCCTTTATTTCTATATTTTTTTAATAAAAATGAAACGCGCTACTCTTTACATTCGACTGTATTCAACCAGCATTCGATACAGATTCATAATCCTCATCAAGATTTCGTGTGCATGGTTCATATCTCAGTTTATTATTAATAACGGCAACAAACACATAAATAGCGCACGTGCATCGATTGGCGGCGCCGAGGAATTCTTTCTGTTTTGACTTTGGCGACCGTCACCCATAAGCGAGCGATTCTGTCCTCAGAATCACTAGTCATCTGAAACAAATACAGCATCAGCGACAAACCAAAAGCTATCACTTTTAGACTTCCCTTGAAGGCTTTACAGTAGTCCCACGTGAGAAAAACTCAACTAGTTCTAGTCATCTACTAGACACTTCTACAAGCTGACAGGTACAGCCATATTCTAGTCATATACTAGACATTTCTACAACAGGTTGCAATGCTAGTCAATTACTAGCCATTTTAACATTGTCGGTTCCTACAGCGTTAGTCATATACCAGCCATAATCATCTACTAACCCATTTGGTCAGCCATAAATCAGGTTTGCAAATGTTGGTCATATACCAACCCTAATCACCTACTAACCCTTTTGGTCAGCCATGAATCAGGTTTGCAAATGTTGGTCATATACCAACTCTAATCACCTACTAACCCATTTGGTCAGCCATAAATCAGGTTTGCAAATGTTGGTCATATACCAACCCTAATCGACTGTTAGTCATTTACTAACCCCGTAGTCGATAATCATGCACACCACATCTTACCTATGTTCCCCTAAACCTGAAGTCAGTATACAAGGTATAGCCCTACCTTTTAGGACAATCCATGGTTTTAGGTTATCGACTGCCATAACAGTCTTCCCATGGGTATGACCTCCTCTTAAATCCTCCACCTCATACCGGTCGTTCAGCAAAACTCGTCGAACCCTAAAAGGTCCCCTGAACTTTGGAAGTAACTTCCGACTGGCACCCGTACTTGGCGCAGCATGTGCAACCATTACAAGTTGCCCTTCATTATATTTTATTGCGGTGGCACGAGAACAGTCAAAACGCTCCTTTTGAACTTTCTGGTCCTTTCCTTAATGGTATTCCTTAGTTCTACTAAGTCAAGGCGATCCAAAGTGTCTTGAATCTCGTTTACTAAATAGGAACTTACAACATGACGTGGTTTATAACCAGCCAAAGCCTCAATTGGCGCTACCCCAAGTGCTTTATTCATTGTACAGTTTAGCGCACTCTGAACTGGTTTAACACACTGGTTCCAGTTGTTTTCCTCTTCGCCGGCAGCAGTTACAGCAATAGCATTTATAATCGTACGGTTGTAACGCTCGCACTGCCCATTAGCGCGTGGAGTCGCTACAGCATTAAGTACATGCCTTATACCATAGGTTTCACAAAACATCTTGAAGGTTCTAGAGGTGAAAGCAGTTCCCCTATCGGTAATAATTCTAGTTGGAACTCCAAACAAATGGAAAAGGTTCATTAAAGCCTTTGTTACATGTTCGATCATCATCAACGCATCAACAATAACTAATAAAAATTTATTTCCACACCGACTTGTCACGAAAGGACCCACGTGATCAAGATGTAAGGTGTGAAACGGAATGGCCCACAAACTGCCGTATTTCCTTAACATTTCTTGGCGCATTCATTTTTAACACCGCTTCGACTTTTTGTTTCCCGGATCGGACTCCATCTGTACCAATTTCTCGTCCTAACTTCCGGTTTGGGACAATCTCGTACGCGGTGGTTTTCGCCGCAATTAAAACATGCAACAAAGCGGCGTAAATGGTTTACTCGGACCTGCTGTACTGCCAAAACTTTTGGCAACGGGTTTAAAAGGAGAGGTAGCAATTTATGGCTTTATAGGGGCCACTGCACTCAAATAATTAGCCAGTGAACCGACAGTCTGACAATTCGCGGCGCGAGCGGGAAGTGCAATTTTATCGTCTTTGATTCCTTCGATAACACTGTCGATGATGTATTCTTCAGGAATCGTGAGGTTTAAACGATTAAGTTTGGCTGCTTTTTCATAACAATAGTCCCCTAAATTTTGACCACGGGCCGGACCGTAATTCGCAGCCTCCACTAGGAGTTTACCAAAACGAACAGGGGTCGGAAAGTTTTCCATTATCAAGCTTTTCATGTCCGTCCAATTCATGCACGGATTCGCCAGTGAATCATACCATTTTCGCGCATTGCCGCGTAACCGATTCGTCGCTAATTTACAAGCAGTATCTTGTGTCCATTTATGATACACTAAAAGTTCATCGATTTTGCGGACCCAATCGGCCGCGCTCTGCGAGTTTTCCGCGCACGAATCAAACAAAGGTATAACCGCCTCGTCAGGATGAATATTAGAAGAACGTGTACTCACAATTTGTTGTAACTCAGTTACCTCTCGTTGTAATGCTTCAATTGTTTTTTGAGTATCGGGCTCCGGGATCGTTTGCGGCTCGATCGATGAGAGCGGGACCGGTGTTTTCCTTTCCCATTTTTTTATCAATTCACTAAACAACTGGCCTTATGAATCACAAGCTCAGGTCACAATTCACATAAACTAATTGATTTTGTACGTAATCATTAGGTCAGATCCCACTTCTGACTTTGGTAGAAACCCTTTCCTTTATTTCTATATTTTTTTAATAAAAATGAAACGCGCTACTCTTTACATTCGACTGTATTCAACCAGCATTCGATACAGATTCATAATCCTCATCAAGATTTCGTGTGCATGGTTCATATCTCAGTTTATTATTAATAACGGCAACAAACACATAAAAAGCGCACGTGCATCGATTGGCGGCACCGAGGAATTCTTTCTGCTTTGACTTCGGCGACCGTCACCCATAAGCGAGCGCTAACAGTATTCATTTATTCTTTTTGCAAATGTTCTACCTGTTTGACCAATAGAGGTTTTCGGGCAATCTTTACATTTTAATTGATAAACTCCTGATTTGTTATTTAATCGCATTTAGTTTTGTTTTTAATTAAATGACCTAACGTGTTATTTGTTCTAAATGCTACGTTTAAGTGTAATTTACGGAGGTGTTTGGTTACTGTATTTGTTAATTGATCAGCGTAAATTAGTGTTTTCCAAGATGTTTTAATTTCTTTCTCTGTTGGATGGTTTAATTTTAAGGCATTTCGGTATTGTTTTTTATTGATTAATTGATCTATTAGTGGTTCGTTGTATCCATTACTTAAAGCTATCTGTTTGATTATATTGACTTCTTTTTTGTAGTTTTCTTGTGACATGGGTACATTGATTAATCTGTGTATGTAACTGTTATAAGCGGAAATTTTTTGAGTATAAGGGTCTGTGGAAGAATTGTATATAGTATTATCTGTGTGTGTAGGTTTATGGTAGATTGAGAATTCATGTTTATTATTTTTCTTGGTGATTATAGATCTAAAAAGTTAATACTGTCATTTTGTTCCATTTTTTGAGTGAATTTTATTTTCTTATGTCAGTTATTAATATGGTTTAAAATATTCTGTAATTGTCTATCAGAATCTACAAAACATGCAAAAAATGTCGTCTACGTATCTGTACCAATATATAAAATTATAACTTAAAGGATTTTTGTGTATAATATGTTCTAAATTGTCCATAAAGATTTCAGCCAATAAAGGGCTCAAAGGATTACTCACTATTAGTCCTTCTTCGGAAATATAAATATTGTTAAATACAAAGTAATTTTGATTTAAACAGGTAGATAAGGAGTTTAGAATATCTTCTTTTAATTTTGGTTTCGTGTTATTCTTAGTAAGTAATTTATCAACTAAAATTATAACATCCTTGGGAGGAATGGTAGGAAATAAGTTTTGTACAACGAATGAAATAATTTTTGTATTGGGTATGTATAATTCTGAAATTTTATTTATTAGTTGATAAGAATTTTTAAATTTGGATGTAAAGTTACTATAATTTTGTATTATTTCTATTAAATGTTTTGATAATTTTATTGCAGGAGCAGTTACAAATGAAGTTACTGGTCTGATCGGCATATTATCTTTATGTAATTTGATTAAAGAATATAATTTAGGGGTTTGAGAGTTCATGATTAATAATTTTGATTTGTGTATGTCTTTAAATAATTTCGTGTTTTGAGTTATATTTTTAATTTGTTTTTGAAATTCTTCGGTAGGATCATGTTTGATTATTTTTTTTCTTTGTTGCTTTACTCCCATTAACCATTGAAGACTCAATAAATAAAATTGGTGATATCAATAAAAAATATGGGTAGATATCTTCATAGAATTAAAATTACATTTTGAAGGATTTTGTTTGTATTTCAGCAATTATTTGATTTTATGTTCTCAGATTACTTATAAAGGCTATTATATCGTTCAGATTTAACAGATAGTTATGATTTTGCCCTTTCCTTTTTTTATTCTCTTGAAATATGGTTCTTTGTAATGCGGCCTTTAAGACCTCTTTACAACATGTAATTTGCAAATGCAATTTCTATTGTGCGCATGCTCATTCGCAAATGTGTGTGTACAGGGTGGGCCGAATTCGACACTTTTAATAGGAAACACCTATTTTTAGAAGAGTTAGACATAACTGATCTTGGTCCCTGGAGCTCGATTTTTAAGACAAAGTTAATGGTGAAAACCGCATTTCAATATCTTGTACCGCTTAAGAGCTACAAGGCCTTTCTCAGAATTTTACGATTTCTAAAAACCTTCATAACTTTTTCGTTTATGAAAATATTTGATTTCTGTAAAAACTTCTTTATGGCACTTTTTCATGCAGAATTCATTGCTCCTAATTATTTTTTTCTAAACTGCTCAATATTTGAGATATTAGCAAGAACTTTTATTTTTTTATATGGAACAGCCTATATATTTTTAAGATTTTGAAAGGAGTATAAAATTTCATTGGTATAAATATAAAACACTTGATATTTTATTCAAACAGTTTGTGAAATATAGAGTTTCAAAGTTTTAATGAAAAATTTAATTGTTTTTACAGCATTGAAGTAGGCTATGGATGACGATAACTAAGCGATTTAAGTTTTTGTAACTTCCTGATAGGCCGCTATCAAAATTTGACACAATTTCTTACAGTACTTGCATTTCTCTTGAATTTTACTATCTCTATAAAATAGACTTAGGGAGATAATTAAACATGTCCGAAAACTAGGAGAAATACGACATGTTATAATATTTATACCAACTCAAGACTTCATGAAGTGCCTTTAGCTTGTAAGTGTATGTGTGTACTGAAGTTGACAGCGTATCTGCCGAAATACGTACCTACGGATAGAATCTATTTTGATGTATATTTAAGGATATAAACTTTTTTGATTTGTTATTTCTAAACCACTGTCTTCTTTACTAATATTAAATGTTGAAGTGTTTTATAGAAATTGGCGAAAATTCAGAAGCAGCGATTAATCTTTACCCATGAGTGGCATCCTGAAAGATGACAATCCTTCAAAGATATATTCTCGAGATTTAAAAACAATTTAATAAATTTTTAGTCATTTAAACTGAAAAAACTAAAAATTATGAATCTCAAAACGGAAATAAAGAATTAGAAGAGATCATAGTTTTGGGAGAAATTGAAAATGACCGACGCCAGTTGGAGCAAATATCTTAGCAAGAACTTCTGCAATACGAATTTTAAAGAAACAGAGATTCTGACCATATTGAATAAGAAAAATGCACCACTATCAGTCCTTGAATTGATGATGTCAGCTCAAACCATAACAAAACGGAATCGTTTATGTTTAGTACAAAATGGCCGATAATTTAATGTAATTTTTGCGCAATTTCGATTACATTAGTATTTATTCGTTATAACTTCCTTATATTTATTAAAAATAAAGTAACATTTTTTATGGCTCATTGCATCTTCAAAAAATATTTAGCTATCATCATCCACAGTGTTTTATATTTTAATAAATAGAATTTTATGTTCTTTTCAGAAATGTAAAAATATATAGGGTGTTCCATATAAAAAATCAAAGTTCTTGCTAATATCTCAAATATTGAGCAGTTTAGAAAAAAATAATTTGAAGGAATGAATTCTGCATGAAAAAGTGCCTTAAAGAAGTCTTTACAGAAATCAAAAATTTTCATAAACAAAAAAGATATGAAAGTTTTTAAAAATCGTAGAATTTTGAAAAACGCCCTGTAGCTCTTAAACGGTACAAGATATCGAAACGCGGTCTTCACCATTAACTTTGTCTTAAAAATCAAGCTCCATGGACCGAGGTCAATTTTTGTCTAACTCGTCTAAAAACAGGAGTTTCCTAATAAAAGTGTCGAATTTGGCCCACCCTGTACAAATTGTAATAAAATAAGAATAACACTTTGGACATCTGCTTTGACAATTAAACAAATAAATCACTACAACACGAAAACCATTAAAATCTTCGTGTTAAGAATTTCGGATATTTTTGTTTAATTGTCTCCCTAATAAACATTTCGCCATCTTTTATAGTCCAATATTATGCGTTATTCTTCCCTTACATTTTACATGCATTTCGGGTAAATTTTTAATTATACCTAAGCTATTGTATAGAATTTTAGAAAATTCTTGCATCAGTACTTTTTTTGTCGGACAATTCAAGAATCACCTTGTTTCTTCAAAACTGTCAGACTTAATTTTTAAGGCACTAGATTGCCCATTAAATTTAATATAAAACATTTTTACATACAAAAAAAATGGCATGCTTTTTTCTAATTTATCCATTACCTTCTTTCTCTTCGTCTCTTACAGGTTACGGAATCCCCTTAACAATTTTATTTAGATTTTAATTGTACATCATTAAATCGCCAAAAATCCTCCATCTACAGGCAATGACGTTCCCGTAATCATACTAGCCTTGTCACTCAACAAATAAACAACAGCATCAACTATCATCATCCACAGCCTACTTAAATGCTGCAATAACCGTCAAAATTTTAATTAAAACATGGAAGCTCTACAACTCAAAAATCTTTTGAATAAAATATCAAGTGCTCTTTTCAGAAATGTAAAAATATATAGGGTGTTCCATATAAAAAATCAAAGTTCTAGCTTATATCTCAAATATTGAATACTTTGGAAAAAAATAACTTGAAGCAATGAATTCTGCATGAAAAAGTGTCTTAAAGAAGTTTTTACAGAAATCAAAAATTTTCATAAACAAAAAAGTTATGAAGGTTTTTAAAAATCATAGAAATTTGAAAAACGCTCTGTAGCTCCTAAATGGTACATGATATCGAAACGCGGTCTTCACCATTAATTTTGTCTTAAAAATCGAGCTCCAGGGATCGAGATCAGTTTTTGTCTAACTCGTCTAAAAATAGGAGTTTCGTATTAAAAGTGTCGAATTTGGTCCACCCTATACAATAATTGTTAATTGACTTCAATAAGACCACTCAAATTTAAGACAAGTAAATACTTACATGTCAGACTGCGAACAAATATATTTTTGCGTGCAATTTTCATTGCATTGCATAAGCTTTACACAAATCTGTATTGTAGATCTGTTTTGAATTAGGTTATTAGATTTAATAAAAAGTAACGAAATCTTCTCGAATTAGTGATCATATGCCGAAACATTTTTCGGCAAACAAAAAACTTTATTTGAAATACTTAAAAAATACAAATTAGTTCGTTATGAAACGGTGCTATAAAGACAAGACTATAATTAGAATAATTTGCTAATTAAAGCTAAAGTCTCATGAAAACTTCCTGTTTTTTTAAACGTAATTTTTTTATTAAATACCCATCGATTGATTTATAAAATTTTGCTGCAAATCGGTTTTAATTGCAGTGATTCCCTGTACAAAGTTGTGTCAAAAAGTGATTGCAGGATGTCGCGATTCAATTTATTGATTGATTTATAATTTTAAGAACTTTTAGTTAGTTATTTCCTTTTAGTTTTCGTGAAACAGCTTTGCCTCTTGCAGTCAAGTCACTTTGTATTCTTAACTCAGTGATACGATTTAAATTTAATAAAAAATGACGTTTCACTATATTGTAATATGATTTCATAACAAATAGTGTTTTTGCGAAGGAATAATTGTTATTATTTATGACTAATTTGTGACTGTAAAACTAAGTATAATTTTTTAGAAAAATAATCTTCAATGTTACTTGTTTATGTTCGAGTTTGGTAGTCGTCACCCGGTATGAAACAAGAAGTTATTGTTACTTTTATTGATGAGTTTGCCTGTTCCAAAATCTTCAGTGTGACTACGATTTAAAATAGAGACCTATTAATTAGTTAAAAGTTATAATTTATGATCATATATTATATTTCTAAAACAGCTATTATACATTACTCAAGTAGTTCCTATTTTTTTCCTTAATTTGTTGTAATTAAGTAAATATACAAGTAACAAACAATTTTTAAATATTCACCTGTCTTAAAAATTAGGGAGTTGCTAATTAAATCTCTGAAACCTTGAATTTATATTTTATATCTACAACAAAGAATAATAATGCAATTTGTCTGAGACGCAGCCATCTGTGGATGAAAAACATTAATTATGTCCAAGTTAAAGGTCCCTCACTTTCAGTTTTATATTATTATCAATGCAAAATTCTTAACTCCAATGAAAGAATAGTTTACAATAAAAATAAATTATGTCAAGGTAAATTAAACAACTCGCTTTTTAAAAACCGACATGTACGGAAATGTGGTCGTTTGTGGTTAACTCGCAGCTCCATCTAGTTACGAAAATTTCGTGGTTATTTTCAGTTGTTTATGCAGCCAACGTTGCACGGTGATAATTTTCAAAAATAAGTAAGCAATCACGTTAATCGGAAGCTGTTTACGACTTACAAGAACCTCGATTTTCTTGCATCATTCTGCGACGACTGCAGAAGCGCTGAAGCCACGTCCTCGGTCATTGATTCTCGCATTCTGACGCAATCCTTGCGCTTCCTTCGCCTGTGTATCACGGACTGAGCGTACCCCGTCGATTTCCGATGTTTATCTTTGAAATCAACCATTGCGTCGAAACTGCGTCCGTCATTTTCACGTCGTAACCGACCACCGACGCATACTACGAAACGGAAATGATTGATCCTGAAAAATGCCCGCTCGCCAGTCGATATCTCTGCACGGGCGAGTTTGCGCAATATCCCGGAAAAACAGGTGGCCGATAGGTACTATTCAGGGTTGAAGGAAAACTAATTAAAAGTAAGAAAAGTAATACACCTGCACACCAGTTTCTTTAGGGAAGCACTTCAGGTTTTTTAATACAACTAATTATTGACTTGTTAAAGGCTTTTAATTTGCTTTAGAAGCATTTAAAGGATAAGTAAGGAAGTAAAGGTAACAAAAATAACAAAATTACTGAACTTAAAACTAATTAAAATTCGTTTTTTGTATAGCGAACGTTAAAGTGTGCTTTGTTCAGACACCACCAAGTTAAAAGCATTTGGTGGTGTCTGTACTGAAGATGGCAGCTTAGCTGCCGAAATACGTATCTACGGATATAAAAATTATTGTGGGCGGAGATTAATTTTTAATTATTCATCTTCAACGTTAAGGAAATATGGAGAAATACATTTTTTTTGACTGGGAATAGTTTTGCCAGAAATAATCGAATAGGGGAGATAAAAAGTAGGTTAAGATGAATATTGACAATAGATAAAACATAATGTTACGTCCGAGCCGTCATCTACCTTCTCGATTATTCCAGTGAGGCTTGAGTCGAACGCTAGATGGTTCCAGGTGTTTGCTGGAAAGTTCGAAAAGGAAAGGATCTCTGGGGTACGCTATTTGAGTCAGTTATTATTCAGAAGGCGGTAAGTGTGAATATAGCGAATAGTAGAATATTTAAGTTAGAGAAGTGTTATGTGTTAGACGGGTGTTGCATTGTGTTAAGCAACCATAAACATTAAAGGTTTTTTTTTTTAATTAAACGACAAACCAGAATTCGCACAAGTACACTAAGCACAAATATATTTCCGGATTGTTCCCGTTATGTTACTTGTTAAATTTTCTTTTAATCCTTCTCTTTATAGTTATTTTCCGCTTTCATTGAAACTTTAAAAATAAATTGTATAGGCTATTGTTTAGTTATCACATCAATTAAACGTGGAAAGTCTGGAACATAAAATTATTATTTCAATGCTCCTTGCTCAATTTCGATAGACTATTACTATTTAATAAATAATTATTATTTTAAGTCAGGTTAATGCGAAACGTACACAAAATAAGTTTGATTATCGTAAATTCGTTTACGTAATAATTTTAATTTGAAATATGCGTCAGAAAAAAGGCGCGCAGAATAGAAATAGAATCTACAAGGAAATGTCCGACGAATGAAATAGGTTAAGAAAATAAGTAAAAATAAAATGTACAAAATTAAAAAATCATATAAAAGAATTGAGTTTGATTTACTTATTTGTTGAACTTTCCGCTTTAGTTCAACTTGAAGAATTTTAACGAAGTTAAAAATCTAAAAGTGTTAAGTCTCAACTTCTAGTTACGTGCTAAATATGTTCCCAATTAATTTGAATTACATCAGCGTGTACTTACCTTCTAATTTTGCTGATGGTACCATCTGTAATGTCCAATGTAGTGATGGCCATGATAAATGAAGTGCCGAAACGTGTGCTGGAAAAAAGAATCAAATATATATTAATTTGGAAATGTCGGTAGAAATTGAAGGTGTTTGTACTGCATGAGCAGAGACACGAGCTTATACTTGTATGCAGCAATGCTGCAGCGATAGCTTTCATATTGTTACGAATTTTGGGCGCACAACTTTTCAAATTATTCGAAATTCGCATTCAAAAAGCATTGACTCCATTATAAAGTATTTTATAAGTTTCAAATAATTTGAAATGTTCTATATCACTTTCAACGAAATTAAAATTAAACTCGTCGAGCACAATTTAACAATAAGCAGTACTATATACTGAGCATTAACGTAATGTAATATACAGGATGTATTACAACAACAATTCTAAATTGAAAACTGTACAGGAAATTATAGTACAACTTTCTTCTTAATTCTCTGATTATGATGTAATTAGCTGTTGAAAATTGATTTCTGATCTAATAAGGAACGATAAACACTACCCACAACACCAAAGGCACGTAAAACATGTACTAGATCAGTTAAGTAAATGTTATTTTCTGCCATAAAGTGAAACGTTTGTAATGTTGTTAAATTACATTGAAATAAAAATAATTTTGAATGTAGTAATTATTGATCTTTTGATATTTTTGATCTGCAACAAAGAGTTTGAGAATGGATTGTCTCAAATCTAACAAATTAAAGTACATATAGAGATTTAAGTTAATCTTAAAACACGAAAAAGAAATTTAGTTGTAGGGATTATAAAATGTGTGCTAGCTGTAATAATGAATTGCAAAGCCAACCAAAGATTAGACTTGTTAAGTGTTCCCAAGGAAGAAAACAATAAATAATAAATTCGTTTAACATTAAAAAAATAGCTTTCCTTGTACATAATATAGATAATATGCTATCAAAATATCATAATAAAGTGTAATGTAGATAGTACTTTGTCTTCAGAGTTATCATCGTCTAATAAATTGTAGTATCATTTGGAGGTTTCGAACAGTATTTCTTTTTTCATTTAAAAGAAAATTTCGACTTCTCATTTTAATGCAGCTGTATTCAGAAACAAAATCTATTAGAATGAGGGCCGGTCTTTTCACTTCCTCGTGAACTCCATAGCAACGTGTATTATGCATCTCTTTCGGATTAACTAAACGATTACATTTGTCTCAATCACCTTTTAATTTAATGTTAATTTTAGTAAAAAGGGAGTTTACAAGGAGGTCATAAAACCGGCCCTTGGTGCAAAAAATAAACTATCGATAAAAACGGACCACCCAGAATGTGTCAAGTTACAACGTTAAAATTTTATTTTTCTTAAATAAAGAAGCAATTGATTTCACTTTGGAAAAAAAATAACAAAAATTAAGGGAAAAAATTTAATAATGTGTCACGTCGCCACGGTTAACAATACATTCCCTAGTTTGCCGGGGCATGCTCTGAATAAGGTGATCAATATCTTCTTAAGGTATCTCATCCCAAGCTTGCTGTAGGTGATGACGCAGCTCCTCCAAACTGTTAGTTTGTTGAGGAATACATTTTAAACGTCGACTCATGATATCCCACATATGTTCTTTGGGATTCAAATCCGGAGAACGAGCTGGCCAAAGAAGAATTTCTACCTCTGCTTGTTGCAGAAAGTTGCTACAAATTTGTGCGATATGGGGTCGGGCATTATCTTGCTGAAAAATTACTCCAGCGTGTTCATTTATCAGAGGTAACAGAACGGGCCTTATGATCTCGTCGATAAATTGATGCGCATTTAATCTGCCTCTGATGAATACCAAAGGGGATGTGTACCCAATACCTATGGAACCCCATACCATAACACCTGGTGTTATGCCGCCATGGCCTCGTACAGCAAATTCCACATTGCGTCTCTCTCTACGGAACCTTCTCACCATTACTAGATGGTCATTGTGCCACAGACAAAATCGGGGTTCGTCACAGTACACGACTTGATCCCATTCAATGACCCACTGCTGCCTTTCTCGACACCATTGAAGTCTGGCTGCCTTATGCAATTGTACTAGTGGAAGGCGTCGACACGACCGTTAGGAGTGAAGACCAAACGATGCAGTACGTCGGTAAATGGTTCGACTAGTTACTCTTTGTCGTAGATCTCTTATCCAATCCACTCTAATTGCAACTGAAGGGCGAAACCTTTTTCTTATGGCCAGTTGATGGAGACGCAGATCTTCGCGTTCATTAGTTCTTTCTAGTCGACTGTGTTGCATGCCTTCCTCATCCACGATGTCCATGCTCGAAACACCGCAGAATGGCTTCGGTTTAAACGCCGCGCTATTTCATGTAACGAGAAACCCGCTTCGTGCATGCCGACAATTCGCCCCCTTTCAAAGTCGGACAGTTGTTGAAAACGTTGTCTTCTGGCAATTCTAGGCATTGTTAACGATCAACACTTTATGCTTTCGCAGAAAATAAAGACTATTTTGACACACCAGTTAAAAAAGTGTCCAATAAAAACAGCCTATCTTTTTGAGACAACTCTCACAAAAACCGAAGTTTCTCGTTTTTTAATTCTGACGTTTTTATCATTGACTCTTAAGATGTAGATAATTATTTGGCAAAAATATTGACCTTGTAACTTGACCCCTTCTGGGTGGTGCGTTTTTATTGGCACGTAGTTTATATAGTGTTAGTTAGCTACGGTGTGTCAAAAAATAGATGTCCAAAAAAAAATTCACAGCAGCTCAGGTTGGAGTGTTTTTAAAGTGATTTTGTTTGACGTGTCATTTATTAAAATCAGATAAAAAATAAGGAAGTTACAACATCCAATGTTTTTCATGTTCTAGCCGGTATATACAGGGGATTCTTGATTAGACTCGCAAAGAAAAAATGTTGAAGTAGAATTTACCGAATATGATAAAAATGTTAAAGAAAGTTATGTATCTTAATTTTCCAGAAATAGTAATAACAAATTAATCCTGATCGACACGTTCCTGGCTAATAAATAAAATCAGAAAAGTGCAATTTCATGATTGTTACGGCTGCACGGCATCGGGCGTGAACTTTAAGCTGAATATACAAGATATTCAAATCTTTGCAAATCGCCTGAAGTAAATTATTCCGTACAAACTGTATAAAGTAAGGGTAACGACGGCCCCACTTTCAACACCTGCTTTGACAGGCAAACAAATAAATCATTACAACACAAAACAACTGCCCCACTTTGAATACCTGCTTTGACAAGTAAACAAATAAATCATTACAACACAAAACAATTCAAATTAAATGTCAAAAATTTCTGGTATTTTTCTTTAATTTTAATTGTATTATATATAAAGTTTATTTCCACAAGCAACGTGTCCGCCTCAAACATTTCGGCATCATTTTATGTTTCAATATTACGCCTTACCCTTCTGTTTTCTTTAGTTCCTTTATTCTGTTTATTGCTGATGTCTGTATAATAACGGATTTTGCTAATAACAAAGAAATTTTGACGACAACCAGAATTTAATACATCATAATCAGTAATTAATTATAAATTGTATTTATATTTTTAAAATATATCATGAGAAGTTTCTTCTTTTTTGTCGGTCCTTTCAAGAATCATCCTGTATTTTATTTACAAGAACTTTTAAAGTTAACAGCATTTAATTTTGTTGTGAAATATTTTCAATACAGTGTGTGCATGTGTCTACGGTTGTTCACGTGAACTCTCTAGTATTTCTTAAGTCATGGAAATTTCATTTGTATCCCAAACTACAGCGAGATCGAAATTGATTGTCTTGATTCTACACAGTTTTTACGAGTTTGATATCGATATTTACATCCAATTATTAAAACGAAGTTAGCAATGCTGGGTGTCTCAAAACCTATGTCTTTAATTGAAACCACAGATAGTAGTCAAAAATGAAGCAAAATTTGTCATACAACAATAGGAAAAAGTAAATAATAGCTTCGGTAAAAACAGTTTTCGTTTTCTAAGAAATTGTTTTAGTAACGCTGGGTGGCAATTTAAATGGATTTAAATGTCTCAGCTGTGCAGAATTGGTGTTTTTTTGTGGCTATAAACGAATAAGCGCCGAGATGTGTCTGTTGGGCTAGGTCATGTTTGTCCTTCGCAAAAAAAAATTCGCCAGGATTTTAAATAAAAACGTCTTCACGCGCGCTGCCGGGAGGTTTCCTGCGACAATTGCAATTACTTATTACTACTTTATTATGCTTATTTATTCAAAGCAAAATTTAAAAGCAAACTGAATTCGTAGCACAATTATGCACTTCAATTTTATTTATTTCATTTTCATAACAGTACATCGATCTTAACACTGTAAATTGCAAAATGTTTATATTCATTAATAAGACGAAAATAAATGTTTAATAACAATGTTGATAAATATTAATTAAATCCAAGAAACGAGTGGCTCAATTAGTTTTCGTGATGAAAATTTGATTCTGGTTTAAAATAATTCGGAATTTTCAGAAACGTTTACCCCCATTCGCCTTGGCGATTTATTGGTAACAATTGCACAGTCATAAAATAAAATTCAGCTGCTCAATATCGTTCCTCGTACTTTATTGTTTGTTTTTATTATTATTATCATGCTGTTATAAATTCACAGATGCTTACATTAGGGAGGGGGTTAGAATGAAAGACGAAGTGCTGAATAATAGTTTTTGAGAAAATTCAGTCCGAGCGAGTGCGTTTGTATTTTATAAAAGACTGGGGTTTAAATAAATTTTTAAAACATTAATAGGTTTAGTATTATTTATCAAATTTACGTAGTGTGTAATTTGTTTTGTGTTAGTTTAATTCGTGTTAATATCTGTGTGCAGAACTTAATGGAAGTGTAACATAGTAATAAATAACTGGATACGAATTATGTGTTAATACCGCAGGACAACATTTTGAACATTTATTGTAGTTAAAATTTTCAGTGCCTAGAACAAGAAGTGAACTTTACTAACTTTACCGTTCAGATTTGGAGAATCAATCTTTTTTTATAATGAGATACCTACAGTTTTAATTAAAGACCTAGGTTTTGAGACACCTGTATAGGGAGATCTGGGGAAGTTACTATATATCCCAAGATTTTGTTGGCAGTTCATTGCCGTTCATTCATGAAAAATGACTTATTTGTAACAATAATCAGATTAAACAATATTTATGTTCTTTATTAATTAGGTTAGGTTAGGTTTGGATGTAAGTTTCGTGAATGCCACTGTTTTTCGTTCTAACCTTCAGGTGATAGATGTAAATATTGATATCAAGCTCACGGAACGTAGTGTGGGATCAGGACAATCAATTTCGATCTCCCTGTATTATGCAAATTTGGTTTCTGACTCAGATTTTTTCTGCTCAAGAACAGAGAATACTTGAACAAAAAAATAATGAATTAAACATACGGAACCATTATATAAACACTTGAATAAAATCAAATATTATGCAGAAATTAGCTGTCCTTGGCGGTATAAAGAAACGTTCCTGGAAGAAAGCGAAATCCAAGAATTTTTCCGCGACTTCGGTTAGGAGTTATCTCAGTAAAATAAACATGTGGTATTTTATTAATTTGGTATGAGTTCGAGGTTATTTGCACGCTTATAAAACAACTATTATTAAGTAATTAGTAATTGCGTGCTATTTGAGCGGCTTTTAAGTTTAAAGAAGCATGGAAAATAGTTTTGCCCTTGACCAGAACTTGAAATTTCTTAATAACATGTTTAAATATAAACTCTACAAAAGTATGTACCAAAAATTTAATTTAAATTTAAGTACAACTAACGACAATTATAAAAAAAATATTTGCGTGGACACAACTTTAACTGGATTAATTAAGTGTGCAATTCTCAAAAGTAATAAAGTTGAGGAAGAAATGTGGATATTCGAAAATCTTAAGAAAACATGTTGACAGACGTTAACATTGATATCTTCAAATTGTTATGGATACAGGTCTATGAAATTTCTGCAGAAAAACTTCGGCTAAAATTTTCTTTTACACCAAATTCTGATAGTTACTTTGCCCTCACTTTGAAACAATTACCTATTTAGTCTTTCGATAAAATTGTCTTCACCCGTCTTTTGAAAATTGAAATATAATAAAATGAGAAAAGAAAAAATTATAATTGAGAATAATACAATAATAATAAGAATAATTTTATATTAGAATAATTTTTAGATCCAAGATGAGTTAACTTTTTCACAAACTGCTACAAACCTGTCTTCGCTCGATCACAAAAACGCACAAGCGAATGAAAGAACAGTTAAATTGTTACATACACCAAGAGAACTTACGGTGTCTGATTCTGTCGCTCGAGCTGACCTCGATTATACTGTATATGTTAGTGGTAAATCCACAGGTGTTTTGCTAAACACACCCCAACATAAAATGAAAGAGCACGTACTCGGCGTCTGTAGAGTTACTAATTTGTAACGTACACAATTCTTTGTTCATGAATTGTTTGTAGCCGATTGGAGGGTTATCGAGCGATACCATTTTTATTACCTATTTTGTAGTTGAGAAATAGCAAGTCACTTTAAAAATATGCAGTAAAAATGGTTTTTAGCCGAACGATAGAAGAGAAAATATTCCGCTGATTAATCTATGCTAAATGAGTCGCATCAAAACTCAGTACATGTGAGGTCTGATAAAGTTATCGCATTTAAAAGACATTTTAAACTATCCTATGTTGTCTATAAAATTTGGTTCAATTTTTCGTACAATTTAAATTGCACAGTATCATATTAGTAAATTGTATCAAACATTTCTTATTTGAAATATTAATGTAGAAGGTGAACTAAGGTGCAACAACTATAGCATAAAGCAATTTACAGACGCCATCGCCTTCTTTGTTCTTGCTCTTGTTCTGATTAGTTAAAGCCAAAGTTCTGACTGCACTTGCTCTGATTAGTTCAAGTCAAAGTTCTGACTTTGACTTTAACTAATCAGAGCAAGAACGAAGTAGGCAATGGCGTTTGTAAAATTATTTGCTATCAAATTAAAGCAAGTTGCAAATGCCTATTTATTCTGCGGATCACAAAATTTCTAGATCAAATTTTGTGTTAAATTTGGTAAAAATCCAAGTGAAATTTCGCAATACTGAGCAGCTTATGGTAAGACATATGCAATGTTTGAATGGCACAAAATATTCAAATGATGCTGGGAAGTCCTGCAAGATGATGAAAGACTTGAACATTGGAAAACTCATGGGGCGTGCAAAAATGTGCGGTTATTTACTACTAACGTCAAAATAGAAGCGGCCGTAAATTGAGAAAAATGATTCGCCATGGTAAAAAAGAGCTAATTGATTATAAAAGCATTGTTCATTATGAATTTATTAATTAAGGAGAAACAGAGAATCAAAATTTTTATTAAGAAATCCTTTAAGGTGATGGATGACGAATGTGGAAAACGTCCAGAGCTTTGGCAGAATGATTCGCTCATCCACAGCTCTAGTGATTTTTTGACCAAAAAACAAATCACAAAATTGGATCGTTTACCTTATTCGGCGAGTTTGGCACTTAGAATTTTGAGTTACTTCCATAAACCAAAAAGATACAGACTTTCTTATGTTTTTAACATTTATTAAAAGCCACAATAAAGACGAGTTTCAAGAAGTAGTGGATATAAGAGACGTGGAAAGAAGAAATGATCAGCGAATCCAAAATTTGACGCCATAAATAGAAGAAGGATCAGAGGAAAAGAATAGGAAGCAAAGTTCATTTCGGCAACTTTATTATCAACTTCATATATCCTGAAAATTTAAAGATTATAAAATAATAACGTAGTAACAAAAAATTGTATGATTGGGATAAGTGTTAAATTTGTGCAATTTAGAGAGTATAGTGTAAACATTTTTATTAAACAGAAATATTAAAAAATACTACAGTTCCATTCGATTGTCCGCCTGCTCGTAATGGTGGTTGGTGCTACTAATCCAAAGAATTATATTTTATTGGGGGAGACGACTCTTTCTTGGATCACTGTACATCATATGTTGTACACAACTAAGTAATTGAACAGTTGTCTAAAATCGGTACAATTCATAAATTGGGACAACTAGTAACTAGAATTAGTGCTTCTGCCGGTCTGTCAAATTATTTGCCCATCAGACATGAGGTAGAAACAAATTCAAAAGCGGGCAAATTACGAAAACGGCTTTGTTCCTTACTACAACGTTAATAACAACGGACTAAATGTATTTCATCATATCACCTGAGGCGCGACATTTTATGGGGCAATAACGCAATAAACCGATTCTTTGAACGAGGGTCAAGGCAGGTTAAGAATTCTGTTCGTCCTCATCTATTGTACGTTTTAAACATATACGATTCTCCTCTCCTTTCATTTTTCTAAAAATTTATTCGATTAAAAAAATATTATAGAAAACTTTTATTTCTTTTCACGATATTTACCGTCATACCGAGTTTGGTGCATCTTCATTGAAACAGGCTGTATACTAAGGCCGGTCTTTTGATCTTCTTATAAACTCCCTTTTTACTAAAATGAACATTAAATTAAAATGTGATTGAGACAAATGTAATCGTTTAGTTAATCCGAAAGAGATGCATAATACACGTTACTATGACAACCTAATTTAATATTCACTTTAGTGAAAAGGGAGTTCACAAGGAAGTGAAAAGACCGGCCCTCATTCTAATAGATTTTATTTCTGAATACAGCGAGAAGTCGAAATTTTCTTTTAAATGAAAAACCTGTATTTTGATAGCTAATATCTATATTATGTACAAGAAAAAAAAAAAAATGTGAAACGAATTTATTTCTACATTTTTTCTTCCTTGGAAACACCTAACAAGTCTAGTCGTTGGTTTGATTTTGCAATACATTATTACAGCTAACAAACGTTTTATAATTCCTATAATTAAATCATTTTTTTCGTGTTTTACTCTCATGTATGGCTTTATTGTCATTTACTTTTACGTTTTGAGATTAACTTAAATCTCTAGTACTTTATATGTACTTTAATTTGTTAGATCTGGAACAATAATTACTGAGAACATTGATTTTAAACAAATTGAAAATTACGTTTATTTCAACGTAATTTAACAACATTGCAAACGTTTCACTTTATGGCAGAAATAACATTATTTACTTCACTAATCCCTAGATTAGTCCTAACGTGTTTTATGTGCCTTTGGCGATGTGGGTAGTGTTTATGACACCTTATTAAATCAGAAATCAATTTTCAACACCTAATTACTTCATAATCAGAGAGTTAAGAACAAAGTTGTACTATAATTTCCTGTACAGTTTTCAATTTAGAATTGTTGTTGTAATACTGCTGTATATTATATTACGTTAATGCTCAGTATGTAGTACTGCTTATTAAATTGTGCTCGACGAGGTTTTTCTCAAAATTTATTCGATTAAAAAAATGTATATAAAACTTTTATTTCTTTTCACGATATCTACCGTCATATCGAGTTTGGTGCATCCTCATTGAAACAGGCTGTATTTAGTATTTCTTTTGGTTTTCCTCTTTTGTCAATTGTATTTCATTATTCCTAAAAACTATTTCATATTTACGTCACGTTGACATTAATATGTCAAATAAAATTCACTATTTGTGAAAACTCTTTCACGTTATTGCAAATGATTCTCTTCCTTTTTTAAAATTGAAATAAATAAGAACACAAACAGTTGAAGGCACAATTTATCAGAAAAACAACAATACTAACTTTACTAATACTATGTAACACAATACTTACGTATAAAAAAAATTGAATTAGTCCAAAATTTCATTTCTGTTGAGGCAATCTCCCAAACATGTCTCCATATGTCGAACATAATTTTGGCAATGTTCTTGCGTTATAGCTTCAGAAGCATCATGAATTTTTGCATACAGTTGTTCTTGTTCCATTGGTTAAACAGTTCTTCAATGGGATTTAAAAAAGTACTGTACGGGGCCAGAAAAACTGGAACATGTCCATGATCTCTTATCAGTTGTTGAATTTCGTCCGTTCTATCAAATCTGACGTTGTCCATAAGAAAGCACGCGCCTCTTATTTGATCTTCGACTAAATGACCAATTAAAATTGTCAAGAATTCTCCAAAGTGGTCTGCATTGTATGGCCTATCTTGAACAGTGAATAAATATAACGAATTAATACACGTTGCAGTAGCAACCGAATAATTACGGCCTCTTAATTGGGCCTCGACTTTGTTGACTCTTGTATTTTTCTGTGATCTTCCATATGATTTTCTAGAATTCACTTGAATTCCAAATTCATCTATAAAAAATATTTTTTCTCTGACAATCATCATTCTGTTATATTGAACAGCACAGTCGAATTTATTTTGGATAGTATCTAGAGTGTTACATCTTTCTGGCGAGTTTTACAGAATAGTGAAATTCTTTTATCGCTCTGTCAAAGGTCGATAAGCTTACCACTAGTTGTGGATTTTGCTCCAACAATTTGGTTTTTATTTGTTTTAGTGTCAAGGTGCAGTCCTCATTAATCAAATTGCAGATTTCTTCTTGCTCCTCTTGAGTAAATTTTTTTGGGCGATGCCCAACTCTTCTCTTATTCACCTCATTGGCTATTTTGTACACCAGGTAAATTTTTCTTACAATGTTTGGCAATACATTAAATTGCCCGTCCTATTTGACTGCCGAAGTACCTTCATTCATTGTTTTGATAATAAGAGCACGTAGTACCTTGTTCGAGATTTTGGTATTTTGTCTTCTGTGAGCATTCATTACGATTTACATAATAATAATGTGAAATTGATTTGACAAATAAGGAAACGCTTCTGCCAAAAAAGGAAATTGTTTGACAAACACAGCACTCTGTTTAATAGATATAGGAAATAGTTTTGAGAAATAGTGAAAAAATTGACAAAAGAGGAAAACCAAAAGAAATACACTGTATTATCATCATTAACATTATTATTATTTATTTTGTTTAAAAATATCTGCGACACAATTGAATTTGATTGGAAACCGCCTACATATTATGCCGCTGAGTCCCGTCATCTTAAAACTATAAAAAGTGAACCATGAACCAACTAAATATTGAACCCACCCTCGCTTTATGAAAGCGTAACCTCAGTTGGTCAACTTAATGTCTAGTCCGTATTGAAGGGCTTGCAATTTTAATTGGTTTATTGCGTACGAATGTTTGCCGCTTCGTTTGAAGCAAATATTCGATTCCGCTCAGTAGTGATATACACATTTGGACTATCAACGAAATTCTGCTTGGCGCAGGTCTTTTATTGAGAATTAAACAAAATTGTTTAGACTTTTTTTTTTATTTCCATAAATAACTTCTTTAAAAGTTATTGCAAAGAATTAACAGGAATTAGAAACTAAGAAAAATACTTTCTGCGAATTTAAATGGATTTTTAAAAAAATTATTCAACTTTTAGTGTTGAGTTTCAATATTTATCGGTAAAATTTATTGCTGTCCTCGACTCATTGTCAGTAATTCCTTTTTGTTTAATGGCGTCTTTCATATCCTATTTTGCCGTTCTTTTTATTTACTTATTATCAACTCACTTCCTGATGATGGTTTTAGTTTTTGTATATTTTGCGGAAGGAAATCTTAATTTAGATAATGTTTCGAGAAAAGCGTTATTAAAGAGAATTATGAAGCAGTCAGTTCATAGTTTGTTTCTTTGTGTTGAAATATTCGCCGAAAATTGCGCAACTTTATGTCATTTTAGATGATAATGAGACGATAATGTTGATAGATGCGACCTGATGAACAAAAAGAAAATAGCGAATCCGTATAATAAAGGACTGAAAATCTGAATGAATTTTTTTTAAGAATAAATGCGAATATCTTCGAAAACACTAATAACCCGTGAATGCGATTCATCAACACGTAAGTTTCATGCATTTTTGTGCACAAAATCAATGGTAAATGTATGTACACTGATGTTCATCTAAAATGATCCTCCTCCATGCACTCGGTGGAGAAGCAGGAAGCATTTAAAATTTGGGACAGCAATAATATTATTAAGCCACAAAAGCAATTCTTTGAATGCATTAGGAATTTCTTAGGAACTACAACCTTTCGATACCGGTTTGCAATTTTTTTAGAACATCGATACTTAATTAAAATAAATATTTCTGCTTAGAGATAAAACATTATAGTTAAAGAAATTATAAATATTCCTTTGGTTTTCAAAATCAATTTTCTGTTTTGCTTATGTTGACAGCATCTTTTGAATAAATGATAAGTAAACAAGGTCTCAAGCTCAAGGGAAAAGTAAAGCCAGAAAAGAAGGAGGTAATTAGATTTAAACATTTTTTGATATAAGTAAACTGAAAATTTTTTAAAAATTTATTTGATGGAATTCTCCATGCTGTTTGTTGCCATTAGGTAATTTATGTGAGTCAAGAGCGGTGTCTTGACACAAGATATTTTATTTATTTTTATAAAGTAACGACTGGTTTCGCCGATTTAGGGCCTTTTCAAGTTATATTCTTAAAATTATATATTATTATAGTAGAAGGTGCATAATATTTTAGAAGGTATACAGGTTTACAACTAATTAAAGGCTCACCATGGGAATCTCGTATGCTATAAGAGACACAAAGACGGTTAAATTGCAAGAAAGTGGCGCTATTTGGGGATCTATAAAAATTTACAAAGAAATCTCTTCTATCTTTATTCATTTCTGCGCCCATAAGAAAAAAAAATAGTTAACAGTCGTATCTGCGAAGCTGTCAATCCTAACCTACTTCTTCTGACATCGAATTTATAATATAAAATTACCGAATTTTGTGATTTCATCTTCATAAATAAACAAGATATTTAAGACTTTCGAAATTGAGAATTTTCAGTTTTTTGAAGATATTTCAGAAATTAATAAAAATAGAAGAGATTTTTTGCGTATTCTTATCTACCCCAAAATAGCGCAGCTTTCTTGTAATTTAACCGTTTTTGTATCTCTTACAGTTTACGAGATCCCTAGGGTGAGCCTTTAATTAGTTGTAACCCTGTATAATACGTATTTTTATAAAAAATATTTTTGAGGTTTAAATGCATTTACAAAAATTTTGCTTTAAATTTAACATCAAAATATTTTTTATAAAAATACATATTTATTATCTATATATATGTCTCCTATAATATCATATACCGTGCCTTTAAATGAATTCCTCATTAAAGTAAGTTGGGATTTTTTTATAAAGTTGGCTACGCTCAATATAAGAATGAGAGTCAGTTGTCAATAACTGTCAGTGTCATTACTATGACACTGACAGTTATTGACAACTGACTCTAATTTGTGTGAAATGTGTAAACTCAAAATTCAAAGAAACACTTAATTACTTCAATTCAAAATAACATTAACGTTTAAAGCACACGCTGACAATGTTGCCCTTCATCTTGAATGCACAACCGCTTTGCCAAGCGTTGGGAGGTTATGTTAGCACAAACAATTAATTGGACTGCTGTCAGTGTTACTAACCTTTAGGAGAAAAAAAAAAAACACTGAAGTCATGGCCTACTTTAATTAGGAATTTAATTGAATGCGCGGTACTTTCTATAGTTCGGCCAACGCTATTTGGATATTACGACTAATTCACTTTAAGGGTCGTTTATGGCACCAGAAGCCCTAATAAATTTTATGAATACAACCACTGTACAACAAACGTAGTAATCGCATCTTTATACTTCCACAGCTTAATACTTTTATAGCCTTACCTGCCAAACCTATCGTAAAGTGAATTGTCTTAACGACCGTATTATCCAAATAACGTTGGCCGAACTATACTATGGTTTTAATTTTAAGAAATGTCCTAAGTCGACGAAACCGGTCGTTACTTTATAAAAAAATTAATTATCTTGTGCCAAGACGTCCCTTTTGATATACATAAATTTTAAAAATTTATTTTTTGTTAAATACTGAAATATATTGATTGATTTTACGGTCACCTATATCGAATCAAAAAATGGAGATCAAGGGAAGCCGAATGCAGAATCGAAACTGAAACATTTTTTATCATAAATTAAAACATATATAAATATATAAATACTATCAAATAACATAAATAAATAACAATAAGTTGCTAGGAATTTATTTATTAACAATAAGTTGCTAGGAATATTTAATGCGAAAAAGATATGACGATTTTTAAATTACTAAAGGACGTATTCTACATAGAAGTCGCTAAATTTAAATGGTCGTAAAATTTTATTATCGTAGTAACAGCCAATCACGGGGCTCTATTTTGAATTTAAACGTATCCTTAAATTTTAACAGCCTGTTATTAAGTTACAGAATACCCTCTTTATTTATTTCCAAATAAACAGTTTTAAACGAAAAATAAATAAAAGTGACGGGTATACAACTGCAAAACATATTATTTAAACTTGCAAAAAGTATAACGTTTATTATATTCTTAATTAAGGAGTAGAAACGAAATTTATTACTACCAGAATTTCTTTATATTGGGTGTTTTGTTCTAATTAATGAATGTGATTATTATACCTACACATACCGGGCGATCTTTAAATAGACCGACAAAATGGTGAAACAATAGACACCAGAGTATATGGGGAAAATTTTATGTATTTTATTTTTCCAGAAATAATAAATTTTTTCGCACGTTCACGTATGTTCCTTACTTGATCCGTACCCTAAAAAGACAAGTAAGCAAACATAACTTAAAAAAATTGTTTTATTAATTTGAGTTTACAATGGTTTTCACATCGGAAGAAAAATCTTTTATGGTTGAATCCCACTTTCGAAACGCCCAAAAAATCAATGGCGAATGGACCTATTCTATTCCTGATTGTATTGCAGAATTTCAGGAAAAATGTCCAGAAACTGTATTTCTGTACCAAAAATATGTTAATCAATTTCAGTACTCTGTAGAACAATTCAGAGAAACTGGCAGTGTGGCTAGAAAACAAGAATCGGGTAGGCCTAAAGGAAGAACTGATGAGGTAGTTGGAAATGTGAGGCAAATTATGATTGATGGTCCTCGCACTTCTTTCCGTCACCTACACAACAAGTTGACCTTTCCACTGGGACCTGCAGAACTATTCTAAGAAAGGACTTGCAAATGTTCCCTTATCGTTTGACTGTCGTGCATGAATTGTAGATTTTGAACCAAGGCGCAGATACTGTCATTGGTTTTTAAACAATATTGACAAGACGATTTGTTGGACAAAACTTTCTTTTCCGATGAGGCCTGGGTCCATTTAACAGGATACATTAATCCCTAAAATATGAGTATCTGGAGTAGAGAAAACCCTCATATTTCTTGAAGCCCCACTTCATCCACAAAAAATTGTTGTTTGGATAGATTTAAGTCGAAGAAGATTGATAGGTCCAATATTTTTTAATGGCACACTAACAGCACTTAGATATCGGAAAGAGATTTTGCATCCATTTATTAATCAACTGCATGATGACGAGTTGTAATTTGGATATTTCCAGCAGCATGGTGCAACGGTCCATGCTGTCGGAGATACTTTAAATTTCCTTCAAGAGTTTTTTTGGAGATCGGATAATTAGCAGAAATATGGCAAACATATGGCCTCCACGATCTTGCGATCTAACTCCTTTGGATTTCTTTGCTTAGCCCTACTTAAAACTTCCATTTTTAATACGCCCGTTAATGATTTACAGGCACTTACCCAAAGAATCATTGAAAAATGTGATGAAATAAACAATTCTCCCCACATTTTGCAAAAGGTAATTAATGGATGTCGTAGAAGAGAAGGAAAATGCCCCGAAGAAGACGGAGGGCATTTTCAACATCTGCTGTGAATTCACGTTCAACATTATTTTCAATGTTTTATTTTGTTCAATACGTAATAAATGATTTTCTGTTGACGTTATGTCAAGGTTAAATGTTTGGCGTTTACTGATCAAGCATAGACAAATAAGTAAGGAATATACGTGAAGATCTGAAAAAAGTAACACACTAGATGGGAAAACTTTTTTACACATGTTACGTGCAAATCATCCGAGTAAATTATTTCGTACATACAGGGTGTTCTTCAACTTGTTGCAAAAAAATTGATGGCGTATGTGGTACGAGATATTCTCACGAATGCATCAAAATTTAAAGGAAGAAAAAATAAAAAAATCATACGGACATCTGGCAATTCCCTATGAAATGTTTAGAACCACTAGACGGTGACCTTCACCCACAATAAGTGTTCGAAGTCCCCCCCCCCCCTGCGGAAACGTAAACATACGTCGGCTCGAGGAAGCTGGGATTCACAGGCGTTACAGAATTGATTCTGTTGTCAGGTATTTTCCACTACGTGCGTTGAGTTCGTCTATTGTAATTACTTCTTCGGCGTACACTAGATTTTTTTAAATGTCCCCTCAGATAAAAATCTAATGGATTAAGGTCTAATATTTTCTAATATTTAAATTTACATCCTCTAGGAGTTCCGGCAAATTAGTTTGCAAGAAACGTAAATACACCATTTCGTCCAAACGATTAGGAAAACAAATAGACCGATTAAAGTGCCGTTTAACATACCTGCACACAGATTGACCGAAAAACGTTGTTGAAAACTACGGCGCCGCATTGCATGAGGATTTTTTCTGCCCATACTGCATCCCTTGTAAACACTGATTCATCATCATGTCCTCAAGAACAGTATTGGAAAATTCGGCAATGTTTTCAACGCGACAAAGTACAGCTGACAACTGACCCACTTAATAGCCGATGCTGACATCAACAAATTTCTCCGAGGACTATCAAACTGTTTCATCGTTCGCCAAAAACATTTATTATCTCTAATATTTATGAATTAATTGTTATACAAAAACTGCTTCATTCTATCACTTTTAACGTAAACTTTCCCTGGTTTCATTTCTTGTATGAAGTTAAGAAACACCCAGTATTTTAATTAACCACACAGCAGTTAATACACTTGTACGACGCATTCATCATCAGTTATGCAACTGAGTGTTATTAGTTCATGGCTTCAAATTATTCAAACTTAAATATCGCAAAAATATGTAGCCAAATAAACGACATATTCTTGAAATTAGCAGAAAAATATCTTTCTTTCAAAAACATTTCTCGTTTTCTATTCATGTTATTCATTTTCAAAGTCGTTTTTAATTTACATAAATAATTATTTAAACATCAGTTTGAATCAAACTTTCATACGTTACAAATACGACCTCCTTAAGACTGTTGAGTGAATCATCAACGTTAAGGTAAATCAAATTTCCAATTCTTATAATTTTTTTAATATACTTTGTCGAGAGTTTTAAGCTACATATTCGTAATTATTGGCTAGCTGTGTGAAAACATTTTAATCTTAAGTAATCTGAGATTGAAAATCCCTGCGTATAATTTTGCATTTTTAATCAAATCAGTTAACTTTCAATGAAAATATATTATACACATGTTCACAAACTGAATGAATGTTCACTTTCGTTGAAATAATATTATTTACGAGTCACGGAATTTATTTCGATTTCTTTAAATGATGAAAAAATAAATAAATATAAAGTAGAATACAGACAGAGGGCGTTAACGCTTTCGATGACCAAAAACAGACACTTACAAAACCAGGTGAGTCTTGTTATATCATTTGACCGAGTTATTCACTCACAACACCGGCCGGCATTAAACTGTAGGTTGGGACCCCCTCTGCTGATGGTATAATAGCCGCACATCATGAGCGGAGAAAGCGGGGGGCGGCAGCGATATTACAAATTTCTTGATCTATATGAAAACTATTTTTCCTAAACACAGATATTTCCGATATCGAAAGAAAATAGTGAATTTTCTATTAGAAATTTATCCAATAAAATAATTTTTAAGTTTATTCATATTCTTATCGGCGCTTCTCTTTTTTAATCCAAAGGCGATTATCCTTTTTAAAAATTTCGAAATGGTTTTCCGCATCTTGGTCACATGGCATTTTTTCTAATATAACCAGAGGGTATTCAGTTGGCTTGATGGCCGTTTGTCTGAAAGAAATATCAATGACGGTGCTTCGAGTATCTTCTTCCCAAAATCCTTCTTGCATTTGGCCCGTCTTTCTTATTCTCAAACCAAAATCCCTCGTAACGATTTCCCTTTTTGTTAACAAACATGCCATATCCCTGCGTTTATTATCCTTAAATAAACCTACGTAATAAGAATCATCACTCTACCAGAACTGATCAAACTCGTAAAGCTTCCTCTTTTCCCATTCGCTCGAAGAATAAACATCATTCCCTAAAGTCTCACCCGTAAAAAATTGTTTGTCTTTTGCGTACTTCCTTCCATTTTTCCAGTTGCCTGCAAGCAACAAAAATTCTCTTTCAGTAGGTTTCAATAGGTTGCCGAAACCGTGTCGATAAGTGCGTTCCCTTTTACCCTCGTAAAGTTCGAATTTGCGCGTTGACATCGTCCCAAATCCATCACGCAAGTTATTCTTGCACGTCCCCCGATATTTTCCTCTGAGCGAATAGAAATATTTTCTGAGCCTATTCCGCTTTGCCCTCTCTTCTGAAGTTTCCACTCGAGTTTTGTAATTGATTTTCTTTTTTAAAAATGGCATTTGAATAATTTAGCGTGACCACTAATTTTAATTTGCCATAAATTATGGCTACGTATTGTTTGTATAGGGGCTGCGTTAAGTGAACTGTCAACTTGAACAAAATCGTCAAGTAAACAGTCAGATTAAACCACACGATCAATCAGCGATCGCGAAAACTGACTTGATGGTTTTGTTCAAGTTGACCATTGATTTAATGCAGCCTATACTTTCGAACTGTGTTAGTCAGCTTAGAATCGACGTTCTGAAATATCAATTCGTTCTACAAAAGACGAATTAGCGACATTATTTCATGTGATATTGAGGTACCAAGAAACAAAATATTTAAATTAATACTTAAAATAATTACCTTGTTTCAGTCGGCTCTCAATTGAACCGTATTTGTGTTTGCTTTCAGCCTGATGAATAGACAGTCTCCCCTAACCATCCGGAACACAAAACGCGAGTGAAATTAATTAACCGTCGCCCCAAATTTATATAGGGGGTTGTTTTGTCCTATGACGTCATATTTTAGCCTAATTCCTTTATTGGCAGACGAGGATTTACGACGTTTTAATGGCCACACAAGTTCATTCTAAATGCACACCTAGGTCAGATGGGAAACGATTGCTCATATATATAAATCAAATTTAATTGACCACAGGGCGGACCACAAAAGCTCAGTACATTGACAGTTATACGTTAATAATTTATACGTATTTTGTGAAATGGTCGAAACTAATTTAAAAATATGGAGAACCCACCTGTGTCGTTCATAGTAAAGTCGGTTTAAATTTTAAAATATAAAAACTCGAATCTTTTTCCTCTGAAGAAAATTCGCGTTTTTGTATTTTCAAATAAAAACTAAAACTAATTTAATTTTAATAAGCTTGTTCAAAAATATTTTAGTCCAATGTTATTATGGAGGACAACAGATTTATGCTTTGCCATAAAATTTTTACTCAGAGTAGAGTCTTGGAAATGATTAGAGATCCGGAAGCAACGTAAACATTCTCATATGATAACGAGCTCGAGCGGAAACCCATAGCCAAAATACTGACTCTCCTTCGGATAAGTGACCATTAGGATGCGATAAAGTAAATAAATCACGATGAAGAACTCTTGATGCGTGAGAATTACACCCACAAAATGCCTGGTTATTGCCATATAGGGTAGGCAATTGAAGACATTCCAGTGACCTAATTGAACGGGATCATAAGGGAACCCGACTAGAGGACTTATTTAAAAGGGGCAAAATTTTAAATGTAAACAATGGGATTCGGCGGTAAGAGGAAATTCAAAATTAATGAATATTCATCCTTTTTTCACTTGGTTCTGATATATGCACCGCGATCTTGCTGCGAACAATTTGAGTGTCTTTGATCCCTGGGGAGCATCGTGCAGAGAAATGCTACGTACAGCCCCATAAACTCCCTGGAAACTCAGTTAGAACCTGCAAAAAGGAAACACTCCCGAATAACTACTGCTACTGCGTTTCATCCTCCCAAAAGGTAGGAACAATTTTTATCCCCGAAGACTCCCATTGTATGGAATTTACTAATAGGCATAGTCGATCATTGAAATAACTTAAAAAAAAAATAATAATAAAGGTTCTAATTCTTCATACTTTATTGGTCTATAAATTTTACTTGTAACATTAATCAATACGTGCCGAATTAATTTTTATTGCTCAATTGTATTTTATTTGTGCATAAAGATAGTGTTTTTGGTTAAGATACCTATATATTTTGGTCTACTGGAATGATTGTGAGTTCCGTTATCTACAACATAAAAGTAATAAAATTAATTTTAATTTAGATTTGGATCTATACTAACTTGAACGTGTGCTGGAACGGAAATTACGTATTTAATCGCATTTGCAATGTCTTCACTCTTTAAACCTTCGACGGTGACGATTTGAAAAAGCTCCGGATGTGTCGCACGTGCGTTTGCAATGCCTTCTGTCTCAACCAAACCCGGGCTTAAATTCTGAAATAAAGAAATTTGTAAAACTTTTGATTGTTTAGGAGGTGCCTGACTTACGGTCACTTTAATTTTACTCCCCAATCTTATTAGTTCTAATCGCAGAGTTTCAGTTAAGGCTCTCAGTGCAAATTTCGTCGCTGCATACACGTTTAGATTAGGTATATTGGGCACTTTGTGCCCGCCCACACTGTTTATGTTGATGATGTGTCCATCAATGTTGTTAGTCCTCATGATTTTGATGGCTTCCCTCGATGCGATGGCTGCACCTAGTAAGTTCAAATCCACAACAGATTTCCATAATTTGGTGTCTCCATCGATTAAATTTGTGGATGCAATACCACCGGCATTGTTTATCAAAACTACGACGGGACCTACATTGCCAGTAGTCCATTGGAAAGCTTGCAGAATATCTTCTTCTTCGCGCATGTCCGTTTTCAAGGCATGTAATTTTCCTTGGGGATTTTTAATTTGCTTAGCTAGTTCTTCAACTTTTTCTTTACGTCTGGCCAAGCCTACCACCTATTTATTATATTCAAAATAAAAAAGAAAATTATTTTTTTATAGAATTTCCTTACAGATTTCATTGTTCAATAAGAAAGCCTATCATTATCATTTATTGAAGCACTTACAATCATACCAGCTTCTGCTAAGACCGTTGCTGTTGCTGCGCCAATGCCTGAACTAGCGCCGGTTACCACAGCAACTTTTCCTTGTAATTTTTCCATGGTCACTTTTGAAGAATTTTCCCGAGAAAAAGCTTACTCTCATTAAAGTTTAGTACCGCTTCAGATCTTTTATGCAACTGTTATCTGAACTTGTTCGAGGTGGATTAGACAATTATTCGGTAATTTTTTATCAAAATTACCTTCAACGAGATCGAAAAGCAACCAAGATTGTTTAGATAAATAAAAAAAATGTGTTTGTCATTGGGAGTTAAAACATCTTAAAGACGAATGATTTATTGAAAACTCGAGTTCTGGCGTTCGTAAAGTTTAAAAATTTATTTAGAATAATAATAACTAGTAAACCTGCCAATCTACAAATCTTCTCCAAATTTTTCCCATGTTTCCTTCTTAAGTTTTTTTCTAGGAAGTATTAATCTACGTATTTCAACCATATTTTTTTCATTGTAAACATGTTCGAAACTTATTCTTTTCTGCTCCTCATTTATTTGAGCTATACACTGTTACGTGAAGATTTTTTTCTAATTCATTTTTTTAAGTGCATATTAAATCAAGTAGTATTTTGTATAAAATTCTATTCCATTTTAAACTTGCTAGAAAACTTATTTGTAACAAAGTTGTAAATATTATGGTTCGTAAACAACTGAAAATTTAAATTCTAAAATAAATAAAAATCTGCTTAGACGAATCCACAAAAGAACTTCAAATTTTGTTTACAACATAAACATTCTCATATGATAACGGACTCGAGCGGAAATCCCCTACCCAAAATGCTGACTTTCCTTCAGATAAGTGACCTTTAAGATACGTGTAAATAAATCACGCTGAAGAGCTCTTAACAGGTGAGAAATGCACTCATATAAGAGAAAATTCAAAATTAAGAATGTTAATGAAATCGGGTGTGTTTTATTTGGTTCCGAAATGTTCACCGCTAGCTTAACGCGAACAGTTTAGTTTTTTGTTTGAGTGTCTTGGTTCCCTGGTATGGATCCTGCAGATAATTGATGCTTACGGCCCCATAAATTCCCTGGAGACTCAATGAGAACCTGTAAGAAGGTAAAAATACAAAAGTAACTACAGCCCTATTACAGTGTTTCGTTATCTTTAGGGGTACGAACAATTTGTATCCCCCATGACCCACATTGCAAGAAATTTATTAATTAATATCCTCGATTATTGTCCTTACTATTGTTCTTTTATTTTAGGTATATTTGTGCAAATTTATTTCACTTTCTACAGTTTTTGAATCCAAGAACTTGGTCTTCCGAAAATGGAATCACGCTTAAATAAATAACTTAAAATCAAGTAACGTAGTTTCTAATTATTGGTGTACAAATTTTATTTGTAACATATAATCAATTTATGCAGAATTAGTTGTTATTGTTCGAAAATGAGTTCCGTTATCTAGAACATAAAGGCAATTAAATTAATTTGGATGTAGAATAGAATTTACCAGCCTAAATGTGCGGTGAAACGGAAATTACGTATTTAATCGCATTTGCAACATCTTCACATTTTAAACCTTTCATGGTGAGAACTTGAAAAAGCTCCAGATGTGTTGTGCGTGCGTTTGTAATGACTTCTGTCTCGACTAAACCCGGACTTACATTCTGTAATCGAGAATTTATTTTGCGAAGCATTTATTTGCATACTTATGGGCACTTTAATTTTGCTCCCAAAACTTATTAGTTCTAATCGCAGAGTCTCTGTTAAGGCTCTCAGTGCAAATTTCGACGCTGAATACACGTTTAGATTTAGAAAATCGGATACTTTATGACCTTCAACACTGTTTATGTTGATGATGTGCCCATCGATGTTGTTAGCCCTCATGATTTTGATAGCTTCCGTCGATGCGATGGCTATACCTAATACGTTTAAATCCAAAGTGGATTTCCATAATCTGGCGCCTCCATCGATTAAATTCGCGGATGATACACCACCGACGTTGTTTATCAAAACTACGACAGGACCTACATTGTCAGTAGTCCATTGGAAAGCTTGCAATATATCTTTTTCCACGCACATGTTTATTTTTAAAGCATGCAATTTTCCTTGTGTATTCCTTTTTAGCTTGGCTAGTTCTTCCATTTTTTCTCTGCGTCTGGCCAAGCCCACGACCTATTTATTATATTCAAAATAAAAAGAAAATTAATATTACTTTTATAGTTTCTCTCTAAAGACTTGATTATATAAGAATAAAGCCTTGCGTGATAATTTAGATCGATGCACTCACAATCATACTAGCTTCTGCTAAGGCCGTTGCTGCTGCTGCGCCATTGCCTGAGCTTGCGCCGGTTACTAGGCAACTTCTCCCTGTAGTTTCTCCATGGCCACACTTTTGAAGAATTTTACCAAAAAATGCTTACCCTCACTAAAATTCAGACCGTCTCTGATCTCGTACACAACCGTTTACTGGACTTTTTTGACGTGGATTAGAAAATTTCTCAGCAATTTTTTTTATTAACGTATTGTCTTGCTTAACAACCAACCAAAGTTATTCAACTTGAAGATATTAAAATTTAAAAAAGCTATTGTTAATTAGGAGTAAAAATAAATTCAAAATTAATGAATATTCATCCTTTTTTTACTTGGTTCTGAAATATTCACCGCGATCTTGCTGCGAACAATTTGAGTGTCTTTGATCCCTGGGGAGCATCGTGCAGAGAAATGCTACGTATGGTTCCATAAATTCCCTGGAAACTCAGTTAGAACCTGAAAGAAGGTAGAAACAGCCCCGAATAACTACAGCCAAGAGGTCCTCTGCTACTATGTTTCGTCCTCTTAAAAGTTAGGAACAATTTTTATCTCCCAAGACCTCCATTGTATGGAGTTTACTAATTGGTATAGTCTATCATTGAAGAAACTAAGAAAATAAATGATAGAGCTTCTAACTCTTCTTACTTTATTGGTTTAGAAATTTTACTTGTAATATATAATCAATACATGCAGGATTAATTTTTATTGTTCAACCTTTTTGGTTTACCGGAATGATTGTGAGTTCGGTTATCTACAACAAGTAATTAAATTAATTTTGATTTAGATTTGAATGTATACTAACTTGAACGTGCGCTGGAACGGAAATTACGTATTTAATCGCATTTGCAATGTCTTCACTCTTTAAACCTTCCACGGCGAGGACTTGAAAAATCCCCGGATGTGTCGCACGTGCGTTTGCAATGCCTTCTGTCTCAACTAAACCCGGGCTTAAATTCTGTAATAAAAAATTTTGTAAAATTTTTGTTTGTTTAGGAGGTACCTGACCTACGGTCACTTTAATTTTGCTCCCCAATCTTATTAGTTCTAATCGCAGAGTTTCAGTTAAGGCTCTCAGTGCAAATTTTGTCGCTGAATATACGTTTAGATTAGGTATATTGGACACTTTGTGACCGGCTACACTGTTTATGTTGATGATGTGTCCATCGATCTTGTTAGCCCTCATGATTTTGATGGCTTCCCTCGATGCAATGGCTGCACTTAGTAAGTTCAAATCCACAATAGATTTCCATAATTTGGTGTCTCCATCGATTAAATTTGTGGATGCAATTGCACCAGCATTGTTTATCAAAACTACGACGGGACCTACATTGGCAGTAGTCCATTGGAAAGCTTGCAAAATATCTTCTTCCTCACGCATGTCCGTTTTCAAGGCATGTAATTTTCCTTGGGGATTTTTTATTTGTTTAGCTAGTTCTTCAATTTTTTCTTTACGCCTGGCCAAGCCCACCACCTATTTATTATATTCAAAATAGAAAAAGAAAATTAATATTTTATTGTTTCTCCTTACAGACTTCATTGTTCAAGAAGGAAGCCTATCATTATCATTTATTGAAGCACTTACAATCATACCAGCTTCTGCTAAGGCCGTTGCTGTTGCTGCGCCAATGCCTGAGCTTGCGCCGGTTACCACGGCAACTTTTCCCTTTAGTTTTTCCATGGTCACTTTTGAAGGATTTTCCCAAGAAAACACTTACACTCACTAAAGTTTAGTACTGTCTCAGATCTTTTACACAACTGTTATCTGAACTTGTTCGAGGTGGATTACATAATTACTCGGTAATTTTTTATCAAAATTACTTACGAATGTCGTTTCAGCGAGATCGAAATGCAACCAAGGTTGTTTAGATAAATAAATAAAAAAATGTGTTTGTCATTAATTAAATTAAATTAAAACATCTTAAAGAGGAATGATTTATTGAAAACTCGAGTGTTGGCGTTCATAAAGTTTAAATATTTATTTAGAATAATAATAACTAGTAAACATTTATATACAAGTGCCAATCTACCTTTTTCTTTGTAAACATGTTCGAATCTTATCCTTTTCTGCTTCTGATTCATTTGAGTCATACATTGTTACGTGAAGATTTCTTTCAAATTCATTTTTTAAGTGTAGCAATACGTAGGTATTTTGTATAAAGTTTTATTCTATTTTAAATTAAACTTGCTAGAAAATTGTCTTATTTGTAACAAAGTTGTAAATATTGTGGTTCGTAAACAACCAAAAATTTAAATTCTAAAATAAATAAAAATTTTCTTAGGTGAACGCACAAAAGAATTTCAAATTTTGATTTTAACATAAACATTCGCATGTGCTAACGGGCTCGAGCGGAAATCCCCTACCCAAAATATTAACTTTCTTTCAGATAAGTGACCTTTAAGATACGTGTAAATAAATCACGCTGAAGAGCTCTTGACAGATGAGAAATGCACTCATTTAAGAGAAAATTCAAATTTAAGAATGTTAACCGAACCCTTTTTGAAATCGGGAGTGTTTTACTTGGTTCCGAAATGTTCACCGCTATCTTAACGCGAACAGTTTAGTTTTTTGTTTGAGTGCCTTGGTTCCCTGGGATGGATCCTGCAGATAATTGATGCTTACGGCCCCATAAATTCCCTGGAGACTCAATGAGAACCTGTAAGAAGGTAAAAATACAAAAGCAACTACAGCCCTACTACAGTGTTTCGTTATCTTTAGGGATAGGAACAATTTGTAACCCCCATAACCCACATTGCAAGAAGTTTACTAATTAATATCCTCGTTTATTGTTCTTACTATTGTTCTTTTATTTTAGGTATATTTGTGCAAATTTACTTCATTTTCTACAGTTTTTGAATCCAAGAACTTAGTCTTCCGAAAATGGAATCACGCTTAAATAAATAACTTAAAATCAAGTAACGTAGTTTCTAATTCTTGATATTTTATTGGTGTATAAATTTTACTTGTAACATATAATCAATATATGCAGAATTAGTGTTATTGTTTAATCCTTTAGGTCTACCGGAATGATAATGAGTTCAGTTATCTAGAACATAAAGGCAATTAAATTAATTTGGATGTAGAATAGAATTTATCAGCCTGAACGTGCGGTGGGACGGAAATTACGTATTTAATCGCATTTGCAACGTCTTCACATTTTAAACCTTTCATGGTGAGAACTTGAAAAAGCTCCGGATGTGTAGTGCGCCCGTTTGTAAAGACTTCTGTCTCGACTAAACCCGGGCTTAAATTCTGTAATCGAGTATTTATTATGTGAAACATTTGTTTGCATGGGAGGCGTTTTCCATTAGGGCCACTTTAATTTTACTCCCCAAATTTATTAGTTCTAATCGTAAAGTCTCTGTTAAGGCTCTCAGTGCAAATTTCGAAGCTGAATACACGTTTAGATTTGAAAAATCGAATACTTTATGACTTTCAACACTGTTTATGTTGATGATGTGCCCATCGATGTTGTTAGCCCTCATGATTTTGATGGCTTCCCTCGATGCGATGGCTACACCTAATACGTTTAAATGCAAAGTGGATTTCCATAATTTGGCGCCTCCATCGATTAAACTCGTGGATGATACACCACCGGCGTTGTTTATCAAAACTACGACAGGACCTTCATTTTCAGTAGTCCATTGGAAAGCTTGCAATATATCTTTTTCCACGCACATGTTTATTTTTAAAGCATGCAATTTTCCTTGTGAATTCCTTATTAGCTTGGCTAGTTGTTCCATTTTTTCTTTGCGTCTGGCCAAGCCCACCACCTATTTATTATGTTCAAAATAAAAAGAAAATTAATATTACTTTTATAGTTTCTCTCTAAAGACTTGATTATATAAGAATAAAGCCTTGCGTGATAATTTAGATCGAAGCACTCACAATCATACTAGCTTCTGCTAAGGCCGTTGCTGCTGCTGCGCCATTGCCTGAGCTTGCGCCGGTTACTACGGCAACTTCTCCCTGTAGTTTCTCCATGGCCACACTTTTGAAGAATTTTACCAAAAAATGCTTACTCTCCTTAAAATTCAGATCGTCTCTGATCTCGTACACAACCGTTATCTGGACTTGTTTGAAGTGGATTAGATAATTACTCGGCAATTTTTTTTTATCGACGTATTGTCTTGCTTAACAAGAACGAAAAGCAACCAAGGTTGTTCAACTTGAAGATGTTAAAATTTAAAAAAGCTATTGTTAATTGGGAGTAAAAATGAATTCAAAATTCATGAATATTCATCCTTTTTTTACTTGGTCCTGAAATATTCACTACGATCTTGCTGCGAACAATTGAGTATCTTTGTCTCTGGGGAGCATCATGCAGAGAAATGCTACGTACGTTCCCATAAACTCCCTGGAAACTCAGTTAGAACCTGAAAGAAGGTAGAAACACCCCCGAATAACTACAGCCAAGAAGTCATCTTCTACTGCGTTTCGTCCTCCCAAAAGGTAGGAACAATTTTTATCACCCAAGACCCCCATTGTATGGAGTTTACTAATTGGTATAGTCGATCATTGAAGAAACTAAAAAAAAATAATAGAACTTCTAACTCTTCTTACTTTATTGGTCTATAAATTTTACTTGTAACATATATTCAATATAGGCAGAATTAATTTTTATTGCTCAATCTTTTTGGTCTACCGGAATGATTGTGAGTTCCGTTATCTATAACATAAAAGTAATTAAATTAATTTTGATTTAGATTTGAATGTATACTAACTTGAACGTGCGCTGGAACGGAAATTACGTATTTAATCGCATTTGCAATGTCTTCACTCTTTAAACCTTCCATGGTGAGGACTTGAAAAAGCTCCGGATGTGTCACACGTGCGTTTGCAATGGCTTCTGTCTCAACTAAACCTGGGCTTAAATTCTGTAATCAAAAATTTTGTGAAATTTTTCATTATATAGGAGGCGCCTGGCTTACGGTCACTTTAATTTTGCTCCCCAATCTTATTAGTTCTAATCGCAGAGTTTCAGTTAAGGCTCTCAGTGCAAATTTCGTCGCTGAATACACGTTCAGATTAGGTATATTGGACACTTTGTGACCGGCCACGCTGTTTATGTTGATGATGTGTCCATCGATGTTGTTAGCCCTCATGATTTTGATGGCTTCCCTCGATGCGATGGCTGCACCTAGTAAGTTCAAATCCACAATAGATTTCCATAATTTGGTGTCTCCATCGATTAAATTTGTGGATGCAATAGCACCAGCATTGTTTATCAAAACTACGACGGGACCTACATTGGCAGTAGTCCATTGGAAAGCTTGCAAAATATCTTTTTCCTCACGCATGTCCGTTTTCAAGGCGTGTAATTTTCCTTGGGGGTTTTTTATTTGTTTAGCTAGTTCTTCAATTTTTTCTTTACGTCTAGCCAAACCTACCACCTATTTATTATATTCAAAATAAAAAAAGAAAATTATTATTATTCAAGTAGAAAGCCTATCATTATCATTTACATAGAAGCACTTACAATCATACCAGCTTCTGCTAAGGCCTTTGCTGTTGCTGCGCCAATGCCTGAGCTTGCGCCGGTTACCACGGCAACTTTTCCCTTTAGTTTTTCCATGGTCACTTTTGGAGAATTTTCCCGAGAAAGCACTTACTCTCACTAAAGTTTAGTACCGTCTCAGGTCTCTTACACAACTGTTATCTGAACTTGTTCGAGGTGGATTAGATAATTATGTGGTCAAAATTACTTTCAAGTGTCGTCTCCGCGAGAACGAGAAGCAACCAAGGTTATTTAGATAAATAAAAAAATGTTTTAGTCATTGGGATTTAAAACAACTTAAAGACGAATGATTTACTGAAAACTCGAGTTTTGGCGTTCGTGAAGTTTAAAAATTTACTTAGAATAATAATAACTAGTAAATAATTACATGCAAGTGCAGTCTACAAATAAAAATGTAATAATTGGTAACATTACCTTTCTCATCTTTTTCCAAATCTTCTCCAAATTTTTCCCATGTTTCCTTCTTAAATTTTTTTTTTATATGAAGTATTAATCTACGTATTCGTATACTTTTTTCTTTGTAGACATGTTCGAATCTTATCCTTTTCTGCTCCTGATTCATTTGAGCTAGGCATTCACTATTACGTAAAAATTTCTTTCTAATTCATTTTTTTAAAGTGCATATTAATTACGTAGGTATTTTGTATAAAATTTTATTCTATTTTAAATTAAACTTGCTAGAAACAACCGAAAATTTAAATTCTAAAATAAATAAAAATTTGTTTAGATGAACGCACAAAACAAAAAGTTTTGATTGTAACATAAACATTCGCATATGACAACGGGCCCGAGCGAAAATCCCCTACTCAAAATTAAGATACGTGTAAAAAAATCACGCTGAAAAGCTCTTAACTGGTGAATAAGGGAAAAGTCAAATTTAAGAATGTTAACCGAACCCTTTTTGAAATCGGGTGTGTTTTACTTGGTTCCGAAATGTTCACCGCTATCTTAACGGGAACAGTTTAGTTTTTTGTTTGAGTGTCTTGGTTCCCTGGGATTGATCCTGCAGATAATTGATGCTTACGGCCCCATAAATTCCCTGGAGACTCAATGAGAACCTGTAAGAAGGTAAAAATACAAAAGCAACTACAGCCCTACTAAAGCGTTTCGTTATCTTTAGGGGTAGGAACAATTTGTATCCCCCATCACTCACATTGAAAGAAGTATTAATTAATATCCTCGATTATTGTCCTTACTATTCTTTTATTTTAGATATATTGGTGCAAATTTATTTCACTTTCTATAGCTCTTGAATCCAAGAACTTAGTCTTCCGAAAATGGATTCACGCTTAAATAAATAACTTAAAATCAAGTAACATAGTTTCTAATTATTGGTAAATAAATTTTACTTGTAACATATAATCAATATATGCAGAATTAGTTGTTATTGTTTAATCCTTCAGGTCTACCGGAATGATAATGAGTTCCGTTATCTAGAACATAAAGGCAATTAAATTAATTTGGATGTAGAATAGATTTTACCAGCTTGAACGTGCGGTGGAACGGAAATTACGCATTTAATCGCATTTACAACGTCTTCACAATTTAAACCTTTCATGGTGAGAACTTGAAAAAGCTCCGGATGTGTTGTGCGTGTGTTTGTAATGACTTCTGTTTCGACTAAACCCGGACTTAAATTCTGTAATCGAGAATTTATTTTGTGAAACATTTGTTTGCACACTTATGGTCACTTTAATTTTGCTCCCCAAACTTATTAGTTCTAATCGTAGAGTCTCTGTTAAGGCTCTCAGTGTAAATTTCGACGCTGAATACACGTTTAGATTTGGAAAATCAGGTACTTTATGACCTTCAACACTGTTTATGATGATGATGTGCCCATCGTTGTTGTTAGCACTCATGATTTTAATGGCTTCCCTCGATGCGATGGCAAACCTAATAAGTTCAAATCCAAAGTGGATTTCCATAATTTGGCCTCTCCATTGATTAAATTCGTGGATGATACACCACCAGCGTTATTTATCAAAACTACGACGGGACCTACATTGTCAGTAATCCATTGGAAAGCTTGCAAAATATCTTATTCCACGCACATGTCCGTTTTTAAAGCATGCAATTTTCCTTGGGAATTCCTTATTAGCGTGGCTATTTCTTTCATTTTTTTTTAGTCTGGCCAAGCCACCATTTATTACATTCAAAATAAAAAGAAAATTGACAGTACTTTTATAGTTTCTCCCTCAAGACTTGGTTATTTGAGAATAAAGCCTTGCGTGATAATTTATTTTGCATATTTCTCTTTGCTGTCGATATATAAATGGTCTATTTTCGTTAATCCTAATATTCTCGTAAGAGATTTCATTTTGCATGCTGTCAGCACGTTTCTGTGTCTGTCTGCTAAATTGCATAGCTATTTTGGTCCTAATTGGGGCCTCATCAGCAGAAGAGTAGCTAGAGAAGTAGCAGTAGCGTAATTGTAAACATATCGCCTATTCACGCCACCGCACGGCTAGGTTTTGACTTTAAATTGCCAGAGAATAGCAAATATAATAGCTATAACCAAAGTATGCAATGACACATTAATTGCCCGCACCGGCCACCCCATGGTTGATAGCTTATGAGGCAGCAGCATCGCTTCGAATTTGTTGTTCTCTGCAGAGTTTAAGGTGGAAACCTACACGTAATTCAAATTCAATATTATTTCATCCACTTATCCTTTTACTTTTGTTTCTATTATCAGTAACAAAGGGTTTTGCCTTAATGAATTTGTTACAATTCATCTTCCTTACTAGTTCAACCCCTTATAATGCATATCCCAATCCCCATAATATATTTCCTCTCAATTAATGCGTATGGATTTTAATCCCTTTATTTCTAATATCATGCTCACAACTTATTTTATTGCCTTCCTCATCATAAAAGTTTCCTCCTGCGTTGATTTTGGCACTATTTTTTTATTCCAGTTTGTTTCTTTTCTCAACAAATCCTTTTCAAATTTGTCCTGTTTATGCTCAATTCCATTTATGGTTAACTTGATATTTTCGCATTATTTACTTTTCTTCTTTAGTCTTTCATCCTACTGGCAAAGGTCGATTGCATTTCTCGTTCATTTGTTGCCAAAACTGTATTTATTTATTGTTGTTCGTAGTTCTTTAGGCTATTCTTGTTCTTAAATATCTCAATTTTGTCATGCTTTCAGTCTGAATAATACATTTCTATTTTACTATTTTCTTTGCAGTCCTTAGTTTGATTTTCCTACATTGTTTCTTTTGTTCTGTTAATTATAGAAAATAAATTGTTACCTGTACTCTGTTAGCCGTCTCATCTATTTGTGTTTATCATCCCGACTGTTACGCCACTGGTTACTATTTGGAATTAACTCCTTCCATAGCTCCCCAAAGATTAAATCATTGCAGAAATAGCGTTTCGAAGTTCCTTTAAGAAAAGTACTGACCAAATATTTGGTAGTTTTTTTTTCCTAATATGTACACTTTACGTTAAAGAGAATAAAATAGGAGTTAAATCCAGATTTTTTCTATCGAATCTGAAATTTTGCGGACGGGGGCTTTAGCCAAATCGCAAGGATTCGGTTAAAATACAGAAAGAACGTTTTGCTCCGAACAACATTTACAATTTTTTCTTCGGGCCATTTTAAAGCGATGTCTGCTTGTTCAAAGGCGATAAAATATATCGTAATTATTTTAATAACTTGAGAAACAAAAAAACAATATAATTGTTGTCGTGGAATTATTTTTAAATTAAATTTATCTGCAATGTTCCTACATTTTCTGTACGTAAATTCTTTTAAATGAAGGAATTGACTGAAACGTGAAAACAATTCTTTTGCGTTGAATAAAACTGATAAGCTGCATTTCTGAGTTAAATCAAACTTTTATTTTAATGCAATCGGACCGATGATACACACCAGAACACAAGAATGTTGTAGTGTTATCGACTTATTTAGAATTTTTTTCTTAGTTTAAAGATTGTAGTTATTCTATATACAGAGTGAGCCAAGAGTGTGAGATTGGGCATGAATGTTTTACATTTAGTTTTTTTTGTGTGGGTAAAAGGTTTTCAGAAAAGTAGTGAAAGGATACACGAAGCTAAAAAGAAACCTCGAACAGGTTTGAGTATTCTGTATTTCACAGACAAAATAAAATACAAATGTTCGGCTGCATTTAACAGTAACAGCGTCCCTTACGATTAAGTAATACTGCTTCGAGATATGTTGGATTTGTAAGACATTTGATTGTTGACATTTACCCTGTGCTTGTCAGTACAACCAAAATGACTGCGTGTAATCAATCAGCAATGAGTGACATCGATTCTTCGCCAGAATCCGAACGGATGAATTAAAAGTGCCCCAAATTCTGACAAGATCGTATCAATAAAATTTAATCGCCAATAAATCCAGACGTCGGGTCTGACGTAGCACATCGTTCACCCGCGCTATGCACAGCATAATAAGCGTCCGATTACTCCCCGGAGTTCTGGGAGTGATCGACGAGGATGCGTTAATTCAGACGCAACGTAATTCCGGAATTAAAAAAAAAATTGCTCGTTTTTTAAACATCTACTAACACTAACGACTTAAACATTTGCACTTCTATAACACCATTTATATGTTGCGCTTTAACAGGTGATGGTATCTTTGGTACACTTAAGAAAATAATTACTATTATTGACGTTCGTTAAGAACACGTATTTCATACTCTACTTTGTATAGTTGGTTGCTTCATGCGTACTTTTCAAATCCGGATGTGGCCTTTTTGTGTAACCTGTATTTTTGTACTTTTTTAAATTCGATTTGCCAAAGCAAAAATTAGACTTTCCTCATAAATTTGTTAACTAGCTTAAATCTTACAATTTGGAAATAATTTTTTAGCATTTTTATATTTATTCACAATATATTAGTTAAAATCATCGAAAAATTTTAACAAATTCCGTATTGACAAGTTAAGTTGGTTCCACAAAAAGACCTTCAGATTTTCGTGAAGCCGTAATCTAAACGTAGAAGAGAGCTTGTAAACGACATGACACAGATTCGCCTCTAACTTAATAATATCACATCAAGAACATCACATGAAAAAAATCAAAGATGTATAAAAATAAATAGATTACGAAAAATAAATAAAATCTCTAAACGAATATCAAATCACTATAGAACGATCTCTTGAGATTGCACGTTCACTGCGGTCTGTTTCAAAAGGTTTGGTCTCTGTCTTTTGTTTTCGTCCGTTCTGTTGAACTTTTTTTGAGTCGGCCATGACAACAACAACTGGTCTTCCGTCGCACTCGAGTCCGTCTCTGTTTCTCGGGCCTGCGATTTATCCAGCGCCATGAACAGGCGTCCGCTGGACGCGTCCGATGTTTCTGACGATTCGCTGCTCCTATTACTGCAAGAACTGTTTTCTAACAAAGGCTTGGTTGTGGTCCACTTGTGTCTCTGCAGGTCGCTGTCGCTATCGTCCTCTTTATACCTCAATTGGCGCCATTTCCTTTCCAAAAGGGTCGTCGCAGAAGAGGAATGTTTCTTATGGATTTCTTTGGAGGGAGTGCCTGGATTCGAGTGGCTTTTGTCGCTCTCTTCAGAAAACGCCCTCGTTATGAGTATTCTAGGGGATCGCTTGGGCGTAGCCTCTAAAACGGTTTGGATGGCTGCGGTTCTTTTGTTTATTTGCTCGGAATTCGCGTTGTCGAATCCCAGAAATTTTTGCAGAAGTAAGTTTGCTGTGCTCAAGCTTGATCGTGGTATCGGAGGATTTTTATTTGGCGCAGGTTCCTGCTTGATTTGCAAGCGTATGTCCTCATGGGTCACCACGGATAGCTCGTCGTCGTTTTTGGGCACTTGCAGTGTGTTGCAGCTGGTCGTTTGCAGAATTTTATTCGGTTTGGTGGGCGATACATTTAGGGCCGTTGTCGAAGCTGGTCTCCAGGACAACTCCGAAGCGATTCGTTTGATCTTTGGTTTTTGGGGACTACTCACGGCCTTTTGGACATCGATCAATGCTTCCGAGAGCCTTCTTTGGATTGTCGGTTTTGAGAGAAAACCCAGGGGGGTGAGAGATTGCCTGCGGGAACCACAAGTGGACGGGGTCCTCGCTTGAATTTCCTGATTGACTTCACTCTTCATTACCTTCTTCCTCCAATAATTCTGGAATGTTTTGCGAAGCGTTTTGTTCCGAACTCCGTATAGGAAGCCGTTTATGGATGGCGAGCATGTCAATAGAGTTGACACGAGTGAAAAGAAGTGAGGGTGGATTTTGGTGATTGTTGGTCTTGTTGTGGCGGCGAGCAGGGTGCTCGTTGAAGCCTCCCACATTATGATGGTGTAGTATGGAAGGTACAATAGGAGAAATGAGCCCAGAAGTTGGAGAACGGTGTAGATGGCACTTCTGCCTCGGAATTTTGGACCACCTGCACTTGGAGCTGTTACAGTTGGAACAAAGAATGGATTTCTTTGGTGGGTTATTGTAACTTGTGCCGAAAGGGTAACTTCATAGATCGCTGAAGCTATTCGATGTCGGTGGTAACGGGCAATCATCAATATCTGCAAAGCAAAGTACAGAGTCTATACGTGTGAAATACTTTGGAATAAGTAATCTAGAAAGAGAAAAGCCTAAATTCAACTCACTTTCATGTTACAGCAAATGATGAGTGTTGCTGGTAGTAAAAGAGTGACGGCCGTGTATAGTGCAGAGTACCAAAGCGCGCCGGTTCCTAAAGAGAAATCCGGAGCGCAAGCCCCCATTCCAGGGCTGTACGTATAAGGGGCGACCGTAAACAAGGGTGGCACACAGAGCGCTAGAGACACCGCCCAACCGGCCCCCAGACCAGCAAGCACCTGCAATACATAGAACGCTTGAAAGCACTCAGATTGTATCCGAATTCACCGCTTCGTTTAATAAATAATTGTACTTAACTGACTGTAATTAAATTAATACAAACTGACCTTTGATCTCGTATTTAGAGAATTTAGTGGATTACGTGCTGGAGAAAACAAGCGGTAAATCAGAGTCTGTCAAGTATGGATATATTTATTTAAAGATAACGAAATAAGTTTGTATTTAATTTGCCGAATTTAAGAGACAACAGGTCACTCTATTAAGCTACTTATTGAACACTAATATAAAAAGCAAAAATCAGAGTACGATCAAATTGTTTTGAATTCGAATGTTACGGGTGATGTCATTTTACTCCTCTTAGAGATGTCAGTTTATTTCAATACTGTGATTAATGAAAAGTGCGAGTTTCCGTCTTCCTCTGCGTGCTTAATTTTTGTCGTGATTTTTCCACAGTTCGGTTATGTGAATCTATTTATTTTATCCACAGTTTGTGTTCGGTAGGAAAGATACAAATCTTTGCAACTCCGAAGGTATGCATTTTTGGACTAATATTTACAATTTAACCAACCATTTTAGAATCAGCTTGTATATGATAAGTGAGCTCATCGAATAAAGATAAGTAAAAGAATATGCGCTGAATTCTGTTTATATTTCTGATTAAAGAGTTTACCTTTCTAGGGCTAACTAAGTGACCATAGTGTAGAGGCGCAGCGATGGCATAGTACCGATCACAGTTTAATCCGCAAACGGTCCAAAGCGCAACTGGATGAAGTAACGTAAAGAGGAATCCGTGAAGAATGCATGGGGCACCCCCGGAGAACCAGTTTTCTTTAGAGAGGCCGGGGGCAGAGAATGTTAGAAATAGTACTCCCAATAACGTGTCCACTGCGCCCAGGTGTAGTAAAAGTAAATTGTTTGCCGACGCTACCTGAAATACAAAAAAAAAAGATTATCATTTGTTCTATAAAAAAAAAAACAAGTGTAGGAATTAGTTTTGCGCAAAAAACTAATGTTTCTAAGGCTTCGGGACGTTTTCGAAAGCTTGAGAAAATGTTACGGGTGATGCCATTTTACCCCCTCTTAGAGACGCCGGATAGATTATTTAAACGCTGTGCATCTTAAAGAGAAGTCAATTCCTGTTAGGCGAGTTTACATCTGTGCAATTCAAAATTATTTCTAATATTTTTTAATCAACTTAATCAAACTAATTTACTAGAATTTATTTTCTGTTTCTTAAGTGAGTTCGCGTAGTTGTGTGTAGTACATACATCGAACGCTCAAAATCAAAGCGAGCTTTGTCTAGACAGCAACTTCTAATTAGTGTGCTTTCATCATCGATTCCGTGCTAGAATTATTAGCGTAATTGGAAGACAAACTCGGAAGCGAAAATTCTCATCAGCCCTGAAACACTGAAACGCAGACAAATCGTGCGGACTTTATTTGCAATTTTTGCGTCGGCGGAGGACTTTTATGCCCTAAGTAATCCAATCGAGAGTCACTTAGCTAGATTAACATGGCTTAGTTTAATGTTCCTAACAAACTTTCACTGCGGCAATGTTTTTGTTTCATATAGCATATTGCGCTAAATAATTAGGATTACTACATAAATATTCACTTTTAAAGATAAAATTGTACAGGGTGAAAACGTGGAAATTCCTACTCTCTTTGGCTTTCTTATTTTTCAAAATACAAAGAAATGTACGAGAACGAACTTGATTAATGATACCGTATAAAGTGAGTAGTTTCCAAATTATTCGTACTTAACGAATTTCTACATAAGCTTTGTAAGCAAATTCCCATTCACCTTGGGGGTCGATGAAAACTTAAAAAAATGAACCTGTAGGAGTCGGAACGCGCTTACCCTTCGGTCGTTTTTTGGGGATCGATGTAGATTGGGGCGTATATGATCTATGTTGTATTAGACCATTTCATTCTTTTATACATTATAGTGGGACAATGCCTCCCTCCTCTAAAATCTTATTTATTTTCGTTGAAGATCTTAAAAAAACATGTAATTTTTTGAAAATTTCTATGTATAAGAATTATGTAAGCTGTTAGACAGGCTCGAAACGGGGTCGATATCTCACCTTAGGGGTTGATGAAAATTTGATCGTCGATATACCTGTAGGGGTCAGATTGAAGTCAATAAACCTTTACAGGTTTTTATGGGGATCGGTGAAGGATTAATAGTTTACTTGGGAGTCAATTATATAAAACATATAAAACATTTTTTTGTACATTATAGTGATACAATGACCCTTGTAATAATCTTATTTGTTTCCACCGAGGTACTTAGATATTAAAAAAAAATGTGTTTTAGTTCAAAAAAAGAATGAAAATTTTCCTCGTTCATAAATTGCCTTTTCATCTGAAACAAAATCTAAATTGAACCTGTTCGTATTATACAGAGTGATTCAAAATAAGTCTTTGACTCGTTAGGGTCGTACTTACTAAGGTCATGTAAATACGAAATTGAAAGAAATAAATGTATCGGAGGCATTTGAAAAATAAATAAATAAATAAATCGAAACTGTTTAAATACCACTGATGACTATTAGAATGTAATACGTGCGACGCTTATAAAATTAAGTAACCCTCTCCCCCCTGAGACATCTTTTTATAACGATAATAAATTTTATTGGCATAGTCAGCAACTGCAGCAATAAACGCGTAGTAAAAGTAAATGAACTATTTTGACTCCAAATTTATTATAATCGACATTATAAATGTTAAGGTCAAGTTTTTTGTGAGTTTCATATTAATATTAAAGTGAAACGGTGCATAATCTTAAACTTACGGTTTTTATAACAGATGTTAGATATTCGATATTCTTGTTGTATGATATTAGTCGCACGATTGATGAATGATGCACGTACCCCAGGAAACATTCTATTCGCAACGTTTCGAATTATTTCTGCTGCGGCAAAAATGCTATTGTGAAGTTCTTCAACCGTGTTAATGGGGTCTTTATAAACCAAACTTTTCATGTGCCCCCACAAATAAAACTCTAAGGGATTCATATCGGGCGAGCGGGGAGGCTAAGCTACTGGCCCACCGCGCCCGATTCACCGATTTCCAAACTGAACTGTTAAAAAATCCCGCACATTACGTTGAAAATGTGGCAGTGCACGATCGTGTAACCACCATCACATCGTATGTTCAGAGCCACTTCATCGAGCAGTTCAGGCACCGTGTTACTGATTTCAATAAATTTCCATCAATTACCAATACAAATTAAACGAACGTATGTCGTAAAAAATGTGATTCATTTGTTCCGTCTGCACCACAAGTTCGATGTTCGCAATAAATGAATTGCCCGTTATAAATTATTTCCGCATAAATAATGTCATAAATAAAAACGTTTTTAGTTTCAGTGCAGGGTGAACGCAAGTGTTTCGTTTTATTTTTGCGAGAGATTATTGCTTTCGTGACGCAATACAGTTATTCCAGTGGACACTAGACAATTTACATCTGAATCTTCAACTAATTTTATCTCAAAAACTATGCATAACAGACCCCTCATGATTATAGTTTTTTTTTTATTTTTTCATGTATTATCTGTGGTTAACGGGCCGGACACTTATTTTGAATCTGCCTGTATATACATATTTTTTTAAAGTTATAATAATAAGTAAATTTGAAAGAGGGGTCAACTTAAAAGTTTCTTTTATTCTAAGGTGTCGTTGCGTAAAAATGGTTTGGGAACTTTTTTTTAAGAACGAAGAAAAAATGACGTTTATTATTTAACTAAGAATATTCAGATATTGTTATTGAAGTAAAAATAAGTTAAAAGTACAATTCAACAAAATCATTGACAGCAATTTTCTGGAAAGTTTGTACAGAAACAAGTTTAGTATATTTGAAACATATTTAAAAAATAATATAAACTGGAAGAAAATTTCAATAGCTTTTCTTAGATCGAATTTTTATTTGTTTGATTATTTTATTAAAAACACTTAAGTTGAACTAACGATACAGGTCTTGTTACACTTGTATGGGAGACCAACTAGTGTATATGTTATGGACCACGTAAATAATAGGGCATTGTGTATAATGCCCAGGCACTGCGCATATTGATCAGAGCTTTTGGACAATGTGAAAAATATTAGTGTATTTGATTCATTTAATCACATATTTCTTATGCCAATAAATTTGCACCACCCTAATATTTTGAATTATATTTTGTATTTTTAAATAGAGTGATAAATATGGTAACAATTTGTATCTTTATCAGAAAAATTACACTGCCCAAACACCATGCAGCACTATGCATACTGCCCAGGCAATGTAATAAATTCGCATTCGCATTAAATTGCGTACAATTGAACCCATGGCCCTTTAGCTGGTATGTAATACATTATAATTTTTGTTAAATCTTCACTGAATAGTTTCGTTGCACACGTTATGTGTAAATATAGTTTCTTTCTTTCTTTTTTCAAGAAGAAACGTAGACTAGAAAGTGTTTTGAAAGTTGTCTGAAGCATTTTAAAATTAGATGTATAGCTAAGAAATGACCTTACACATTGTATAAATTTTTATGCATAGAATCAAAAAGAATTGTTCATTTTCTTTATTTATTTATATATAATTTATTTAAACAGATTTCCTTTGTGGTTTAATTTAAAATTAAAAAATATAGGGTTCTACGGAACTAATAAAACTAAGAGCCACATGACCTTTGCGCGCGACCATTTGGTGATTTTATAGTTTTACACATTGCTACTCTGACTAGCTCACTGCAAATGTTAGAGTAGTCGAAAAATATGAAGGGCCTGTCACGTGACCAGCACAAAATACAGATTTGAGTCGGACCAGTCTTTGCTAATACGAGGCGTTTGAGTTATATATATACCTGTAGTTGTGTTTTATTGTTGATGCTTCAAGTTTCAGTGTTTACATTTGAGTAAACTGTCTGCCTTAAATAACGATAATTCCGCGGAGATAACCTCCGCCCACAGGTCCTTTACATTTACTGTACTAAATTTTCGTCAGTTGTTTATCAGATACCTTCGTTTGTGTGTCGCATGATTTGTTGCTGTTTATTTTATTTATCATCTGTCAATAATAATATCCTATGTGACCCTACATTTGGAGACATTCGCTTGAGCGGGTATGTTTGGTTGCCTATTTATATCAGTCACGTGGCTCTCTGCTTTATGTGAATGTTCTGTATTTAAAAAGCGCTATATCTCGCTTATTCGATGTGCAATTGTTTTTCTGTGAATTCGATTATAAAACCTATTATTTTAGTTAAAGAAATATACTTATCTGAAAGGGCACTTACCAAAGAATGTGAAAATAACAACTTGTCAACTAATTATACTTAAGCGTCATAATTATTCTCTCGACTTTAAAGTATTGGACCTGCTATGAACAACGTTCATTCTTTATATGTTATTATTATTATTATTTTTGTAATAAACTATTACAAATTTTGCTCACCTGTCTTGTGAGAAGAACCACCACCAAAATGTAGGTGTTGAGGAGAAGGCCAAAAATAGAAATGAGGGTCAAAGCCGCTGTTAATGTAGTGGATGTCATGACCTCCACCTCACGTTACGTCCGCGGCCGAGGCAGACATCTTCATACCCTACGAGGGTTCTGTTTGAAGGTCAAGTATCTGGAACAATTGTTTTGCCTCAGAAACATTTTCAATTCTATTTCATTCAACAAAAATCAAAGGAGAAAGATCAGTAAATATACCATGGACGTTCCAATTTACATTCTTATGGAGAATTATTATTATATACCAAATGTGTATGTATGGTTGCCTATCGTCGCTCTTACAGGCACTCCGTGCGGGAGACGCGCTGAAGTGTGAAAGTGCAAAGAGATACTGTGGAGTTTTATTAAACAGGGACAATTTTTAGTTTTAGAAATTCATAGAATGTTTTATCACTTTTTAAGTGTTAACAAATTTTATTTAATAAATCTTTCTACTTCGATTTATTGTAGTATTAAAAAGAGTAGAATTATTGAAGTTATTATGAAACTGCTTTTGGTGAAGTCATTTTTAACGCTGATTTTTGTATTTTTATTAAATAACTCGTTTGATGTATTATTTTTAGAGCTCAAAAATATTTTTTTGTAATGATTATCCAGATTTTTCGGACATTTGCAATTCGTTTTCGTTCTTAATTTAATAACTATTTCTAATGCCTTCTGTCTGTATAATATTTTTATATCAGTTTACTGAACTAAATAAATATGTACGCGCTCGATCATCTCACTTGGAGGGTGGAGAAATCTCCGGAAAATAAAGAGGTCCTCTTAGCTGCCTTTCTAGAAATCGAAGTGACCTTTGACAATATATCCTTCGACTCCATCACCACTGCTCTAAGGGGTAGAGGGGTGGAAGAACTTTGCTGCAAGTGAATTGACTGCATGTTCAAAGGAAGGGTGGTCTACACATCACTATTATGGCTGGGGTAGCGAGAGGCTGTCCGCAGGGGGGTGTACTGTCCCCCCTATTGTGGAACCTCGTCATGGATGGGCTTCTGAGACGAAGGCTTTGATATCTTAGGGTATGCCGATAATTTAGTCATACCCGTACAAGGGAAATTCAATAACACTGTCAGGGACCGAATGCAGGTTGCCCTGAATGTAGTAACAAGGTGGGCCGAGGAGGAAGGTAAGAGGATAATTCCTCAAAAAACACCACAGTGCCATTCACTCGAAGGCGAAACCTAGAGGGTTTAGGTCCTCTGCGTCTTCGTGCAAATGAGATAGTCTTGTCGGGTTAGGTAAAGTACCTTGGAGTGATTTTTGACTCCAAACTTACCTGGAACCAACAGTTAGACAAGATAGTCAGGCGATCGATGACTATTTTCGCGGTGGCCAGACAAGCCTATGATAGTATTTTTCGGAGCTTAAAACCAAGTGTGGTGCATTGGTTGTTCACCAGAATGGTCAGACCCATAATAACCTATGCGGCAGGAAACCACCAAACTTAGACTGAGCAGGGTCCAAGGATTTGCTTGTCTAGACATAACCGCTGCACGGGAAGCCTTTCTAGACCTCTCTCCCTTACACATTGTGATAAAGGGAGAGGCAAAAGGAGGACTCTACAGATTGCAGCATTCATGTCACCCACTTAATACAAGTACGGGTCATACAAGTATCATTGGCAGCATAAGGGGTCCTTTACTCGATATGAGGACGGACTATATGGCTCCTAAAAACAACATAAACCTGCTCAATAAGATAGAAATTAATAAATCTGCTGAGCATCGGGAACCTGAACAGAACTTTCCTCCTAGAAGTCTGATCTGGTATACGGACGGCGCTGGGTCTGGAATATATGGGCTAGACCAAAGGAGAAGTTATGCTTCTCGTTGGGCCAATTTGTCTGCATATTCCAAACAGAAATATACACCATATAACAATGTTCGCGGAAAAACAAAAGGAGGGCTTACACAAATAAGCGGATCTTTATCCTAACCGATAGCAAGGCGGCTTTGAGGGCTTTGGTAAGCCCAAAGATCTCTTCCAAACTGGTATGGGAATGATGAAGTGAGCTCAATGACCTGACGGAATACAACTGCGTTACGCTGGTGTGGGTGCCAGGTCATCGGAGTATTATCGGCAACGAACGGGCCGATGAACTAACCAGGCAGGGTGCGGGTATGGATCCCTTGGCCCTGAACCTGTCCTAGGCATAACCAAGAACGCTATTCGGGCCTCTTTTAGTGACTGGTTTAGCGAGGAACATAACAGATACTGGCTAAGTAGGCCAGGACATCGCTACAGCAAGACCTTCCTTAGAGGTCCTTGCAAAAAGAGAGCTGCAGAATTTTTGTTTTTAAGCAGGGCGCAACTCAAGATACCACGGGGTTACTGACAGGACACCTGACTGCTAAGGAGCATCTGTGGAGGATTGGTAAATTCAATGGGGATCTAAACTGCAGACTCTGCAATGAAGAACCAAAGACAGCAATGCACTTTTTGTGTAGATGTGATGCGCTGGCAAATCGCAGACAGCGTATATTCGGACATCTCATGATAGTTCCCGAAGATTTCAAGACGCAATCAATGAAAAATCTGTACCACCTGGTGCAGGGGACACGCCTCACTGAATGGTTGCGGTAAGAGAACCAGGGCGAGCACAATAAGCCTAAATGGCTGCGATACCTCCGGTGCATCCTTTGCAGACGGGTTCAGGTCAAAAAAAATATGTACGTACAATCGTGGACGCCTTAAAACGAACGTTTTAAAATTTTTAATGTTAATCCTGTTTATATATAGTTATATTCATGTCTTGCTAGACCATTGTAGAACATTATTTTAATTAAAGCAAACTACATAATTCATTTCTAGAGTTTTTATTTTGAACATTATTGACAATTGTTTGCTACCAATATTCGGAAAAAGCAGATGCCTTGCTGAAATATATATAAATTTACTTAGTATAGGGGCTTTGATATGTTGTAAATGTAATGTTTATTCGTATGTCCCCCATTATTTACTTTTAATTATTTTATTTACTTATTAATCCATTGGAAACAAACATTTCAGGATGTATAAATCACACACCAAATCAAAATTATATAATAAACTACAAGCATGTTTACAACATTTACACATCTAATCTCAGTTAAATACAAGGATTAATTTTGTTTATTTTTTTATATGCAATTAAGCTGGGTATGACTTAATTTAAATTACATGTTTCTCTAATAGAATCATTTATAAATAAAGATTTTGCGTACAATTTTAACGAATTAAAAAACCTATTTTTCTTTCATTAAACAATTAAGGAACTAAACAGAGTGCTGAAAAATTGACGGATCTACACCACACTGCCACTATTCAGGGACCCATTGAGTGAGAAAAAAGTCTACTAAACATGTACCAAAAAAATCATTATCATTTGGCAATATCAAACAAGTTATAAAAGTGTAAAATAACAAAATTAATACTTCAATTTTGATGACCAATATAATGCAGAAAAATGTTCCAATTTTTTCTTTAATTACGTGCCTTAAAGTAGGCCCTCCAATTTTTCAGTAACATGTATAAATTCGCCTTAATCTAATTGTATACATTTGTACAAACGCTTATATTATATACTATGTACGAATTCGACAGGTTTTTATTCTGTCACATTGTCCTCCAACTTTAGCATGCAATTATTGGCGTAAGTAACAGTCTCTCTTTTTTTCTCCCGGATTATTTCCTGGCCTTGAACTTGAATGACGTCAATCCGCATGATGTTTTCGAGAAGCTTATGATCGAGATCCAAAAACTCCGTGTCTTTTCTGCCCCCTCGAAATCTATCCACCCTCACCTCCAGTTCACCTATATCTCGCCTGATTTCTTCGATTTTTTTAAGCGCAGAACTTACATACGAATCCTCGTTTTCTTCTTCTTCTTCTTCTTCTTCTTCTTCTTTCTGTTCATTTTCGTGCTTTATCAGCAACCCAGTCGATTCTTCCAGGTCTTCAGTCTTGCTATTAATGGAGATCTCAAGACGTTCATGTTCTTTTCTCAGCATTTCAACGAGCTCCTCGTATTGTTGTGTCAGTTGTGAATTTTCCGGTGATATTTTCCTGAGTATTTCAAAAGTTTCGGCCACGATTTTATTGAGATTTTCCTCGAAGTTGAACACAATTTGGTCGAATTTGGCATCGCCGAAATTCTCCTCAAACACTGTTACCTTCGCTTCAAATCTGCTTTTAAACTTCCGGTGTTCCTTTTGCTCGCTTTTTAACGAAGACAGTAATTCAAAGTTCTCCGAACTTAAGCGGCGAACTTCTTGTAGGTAAAATTCCTTCATACTAATGTACTCACTTTTTTGAAGTGTTTGCTCACGGATGGCCTCGTAAATCGAGCAAATTTTTTCAAATATGGGCTTAGATTTGAGTTGACGATTTTCAGCCGTTAATTTATTTATATGTCCTGTCAAAGCGCCGTTTCTTTCCGCGCATTCTTTTTCGCGGAGCTCTGCCTCTTCCACGATTTTCTTCACTTCGGTGTATAGTTTCAGAACTTCCTGATATGAGGGCATTAGTTCTGGATTTTTGTACTGGTTTAATTGATTTTGGGCACAAATCAGCTCCTCTTCGAGACAGTTATACTTGTCAAGGAGGTCGTCCTTCTCCGTGAGCAAATCATGCAGGAGATTTTGCGCGGCTTCGTTCCCGGATTTTAAAGACACGTTTTCTTCGTGAATGACGTGGTAGCTCTGCTTGATTTGATCTAGGCCTTCCTTGAAGTCTTCTTCATTTTCTTGAGCTTGAGCTTTGAATGCCTGGAATTCTTTGTTTAAGTTTTCAAGTTCTCGAGTTTTTTGTTTGACTTCCCCCGAAACGTTCGTGTGCATGACACACACTCTATTGTATTCTTCCAAAAGATTTGCTTCCGCCAGTTCTTTGGTTTTCAGTTCTTGCTCCAGGGCTATGCATTTTGATTCTGCATCTTCTTTTAAAAACCGTAAATTTTCATATTTGTTTTGTAGGGCCGATATTTTGAGCATGAGTGAATTCGAATCGCCCTCTTGATTATTCACCTCTCTTGCTGGCACGACGCCTTTTTTGATGTTGTCCACGAAATTTTGGAAGTATTTGCTTCGTTCAGTGGAATCTTCTTCTTCGGCTATGTGTAATACGAAAGTTTTATGATCATAGGTGGAATTTGCATCATTAAAAAGATATCTCAAAGAGAGAAAACTGGTTAACACTTTTTGGACATTGTGAATATAGGAATTTTTTGATTGAATTGTAATTTGCAAGTCTTGGTTATAATTCACTGCAATATCATGTTCGTTCTTCAAATTAATAAATTGGGTTTCCAAAAAATAATAACTTGCCAGAAGTGTCTTATATTGCTCCGCCAACCTCTCAAAATTATCACAGCTTCTTATATCGTTGTACGAGTTAACTTGCAACGCTCGTTTTTGTAGCGTGATTTTTTCCTGTTTCAAATTCTCCGCTTGCTTTCTGGCCCTTGCAAGTTCACCTTGGGTCTGTTCCATTTGCGAATTCAACCGTTCCTTGGAGCATTTTTCTTCGTAATACATCTTCTTGTAGCTGCTTTTATCCGTGAGGCTTTTACGTGAATCTCTGCGTTTCAACGTTTTCTCCGAGTTGGTGCCGTATCGAATATCCGATAATGCCTCCAATATATCTTGGTAGACATCGAAAAAATTTGGACCAACTACATATGTCACTATCGTGCGATGTTGTAGTGTTGTTTTTTGCCTTATCTCCGAAGCATATGCCAGAATATGCGAAAGATAGTCTTCGAGCCTTTGTGTCGCGTTGTTTTTTTCTGCAAGCTGTTTCCGTAGCGTTGCGTTATCATGCTTTAACAACTCAACGAACCTCTGCGTGTCCTTTTTCTTTTCCTCCTGGATTTTGACCGCCTGTTTTCGCTCCTCTTCTAACTGTTTGATACGCTGCTTGTATACGCGCAGCTCTTTGCTCTCGAACTTGTTCAGCAAGTGGCCCATGATGAAGCCGACGATGTACCCGACGAACCCGATCGGATAGTTTTCCATTTTAGGTGATCGATCACGTTTAGGCATCACTATGCTCGCACAAATGATCGTAAACGTGGCAGAGAATATAATCTTATCGCTTAGATTAAAGGAATAGTTCGATAAGACAATTAAGACGTTCACGTTCTGTTTTAATCTTCGTAGATTAAAGCGGGCAGAAGTCAACAGTGATAGTACGTGTTTAGGAATTGCGGAGGTTCTCGATGGAATTTTTGGCAAATACACAACGCCCAGAAAGGCATATCGTATAAAATCGAGCAAAAATTTAACAAGGTTTTTAGTTCGAATAAAAATTTGGTCAAACGATTATCACTTTTGGAAGAGTTTTTATAATTCTGTTTAAAATTTGTTGCTTCACTCTTGAGCAATTTCCTTTCTCTGTGTAAAAAATGTGACATTCCAATACATTTAAGCAAAAGGTTTAAAATTAGATTTGTACAAATTTTATTTTTTCTAATAATAAATACAAGAACTTTTGAACAGTTGCTCCAAACTATTTATATTCATCATCGAATAATTTACAAGTATACAGGTTTCCCGATTTAAATCATGACGCCTAAAATTACAAAATAGGCAACCCAATTTACTTCCGGAATGTCGCTGTGATTAAAAAAAACGAATTTGCTTCCGATTTGATCGATGGGTTGCCTAATTTTCAATGGTTACGATTTAAAATGGATACCTGTGCATTTTTTCTCTTTGACAACTTGTGTAAACTTGTAATCAAAAACTAAAAAATGTCAGCTCTAACAGAACGAAGGACAAAAGCTATTTGTGAAGATTAACAATCAAAACTTAATAAAATATGCACACGGTTATTTAGAACTGTCTCCCGATATCTTCAGGATGAATAGAACATAAGGTAAGAAGTAAGGTCACCTTTTAATATATTTTTTTTTCAAAAGTAAATAGGGGAAATACCGGCCATTGGGGTAATGCCGGCCAGTAATTTTTTTGGTTATGAATCAACAGTTAGCTGTTTAAACATCTTGGGCCCTCTGTGGAAGAGGAGCTAAATATGTATTAGTATAAATCGCGTCACTGCTTTTAACAGGGATGAAGTGTTCCTCTTTTATTCTAATTTGAATAAGAATATTCAACAGTGATGAAACCGGAATCACAACCTGGTAAAATATATGCAGAAAGGGGCCAAAAAAGAGTGGGATTTGCAACAAGTGGTGAACGAGGAAAGACTACAACAGTTATGTGTTGCATCAGCGCCTCAAGTATTTACGTACCTCCCATGTATATATGCCCGAAAAAGAATGAAACCAGAACTGAAGAAAAATGGTCCGCCTGGTGTATTCTACTCTTGTTCCGATAATGGGTGGATCAATGAGAATCTGTTTGTGGAATGGTTTAGAAACTTTCAAAAATTTGTGAAGCCTTCCAAAGAGGACCCTGTACTGCTGGTTATGGTAATCACAGTAGTCATTGCACTTTTATGGTATACAACTTTTGCAAAGCTAATGGAATAGTCACATCGGTTACAACCGTTAGATGTTGCCTTTTACTCGTCCTTAAAAAAGGCTTATAACGTTGAGTGCGGAAATAATTTAAGAGCTCGCGTACTTGAAAAAATTACTCCGAGTGAATTGGTTGAAATCTTTAACAAAGCATATAGCCGAGTAGTGACGCCTGAAGAAACCATGAATGGCTTTAAAGCAACAGGAACATTCCCTCCAAATGCAAACATTTTTACAGATGAAGATTTTGGTCCCTCTGAAGCTCTTCTGGAGCCTAACAATGCAACAGTAGAAAGACAAGTTGATGAGGTCCAAGAAGACGAAGAACAAGCCCAAATATCTTTCTCTGAAATAATACCGCTAGCTCAGTCTTCAAAATCCAACACTACGGTGACTAAAAAACGTCAAAACAGCAGACAGCAGCATTCTGAAATAATAACGGATACTCCAATGAAGACAGTTCTAGAAGAAAAAGGTAACAAGAAGAAAGAAAAACTGAAAAAAAGCTGGTCCGGGTGACTAAAAAAGGAACTAAACGAAAACATTTTGATGGAGATGATTTTTCTGAACGGAATTTAGTTGAAAACAGGAACAAGAGAGAAAGACTTTGCTAAAAGCAAACACTTAAACAGCTAGATAAGGATACGTCGGAGGATGTAGACGACAGCGATGACGAAATAAATGAAGATATATGTATTATATGCGGAGAATTCGGAAAAAACGGAAAGATGTGGATACGATGCACCAGATGTGGTCAGTGGGCTCATAAAGTTTGCAGCAACATTGCTTTTAAGGCCTATGTATGCGAAGATCCCTTTTTAAATCAACCACAAAATTTTAGTATTTAGTTTTTATGTTTTTAGTAAATAACATTATGATTAGGAGACTCTGAAGTTTTATTTAGATCGTGAGCTGCCAATAATGCTTCAATAATTTAGTTATAATTGGGGAAAAAGTTTAGGGGGCCGCCATTCCCCCCTCTCCCCTAATAAGGAAGTTATAAGCCCTGAAAGAGGAGTGAAAAATATTGTTGTCTTGGCAATATCTTTTGGATCCTTTAAATGAACAAACTAATATTTTAAATTAAATTGAAGTATAAGGCACCTAACAGCGTATTTACAACGTATTTATTATAATCTCCTTCCTTTTCAAAGGGTAGTGGTGATTTTTCAATATTTTATTCCTACTTTTTTATTTTTTACATATTTCATCAAAAATTTACGAAGACAATATTATCATTTGACACAAAAGGCTTTCCGATAAACCGAACCGGTTTCGAGTAATTGAGATTTAAAAGCACACGTCTATTGCATTTTATTACCATAAAATACCTAAACTTACCCCTCAAACTACTCCTTAAAAGGGAGAAAGGATCTGACAAATGCGTTGCAAGTGTTTAGTTAAGTATCTTATAACTCAATTTCAAATACTAGTTTGATAACTTAAAGAATTCAGAAGATGTTTCTAAAATAATAAAACGTTTCACTCCTCTTTCAGGAGATTACTGGCTTTTGGAAAAAAAATGTATGAAAAGGTGACCGTATTTTTTGATGTTTTATTCGCCTTGAAGATATCGGGAGACAATTCTGAATCACCATGTGTACAGCTTGTATTATTGGTATGAATTTCTCCAATACCTCCTTAACTATTGATTATAAAGGAAAGTAACTTATATAAAAGTTATCAAAGTGTTCTATATTAGTAAATTATTTTCACATTCACAGGATGTTCCATAAGGAAGTTATCTACCAAATTTACATTTTTTTAAACGGAATATATAAATTTATATTTCGTGTTTCGGTAATTTCTTAAAAGTACATATTTTTTATTAAGCTATAGCTCTGAATCAAGCAATCTACAGCTATTCAATTTAATTAAAGAGCTGAAATGTAGAAGTAGTTTATTCATAATTTACAGTCAAAAAAGATTTTTACTGAGCACAACTAATTATAAATATCGAGTAGAATAACCTCTATAGGTAACGGTACCTGTTTACTCATAAACAATTGAAACTTAAAAGTTAAATTTTCTCAAAAAAATTAAACTGGATGCCCTATTTCTAACATACATAAAATGTATTGTTCTAAATCTTTCGGTTTTCGAGATACAAATTCTGTTAAGAATCATACTTCAAGAAAATAAACGAAATGAAATGAAATGAATACAATTATATTCATTTATTAAATCTAAACAAATATAGATATTTCAATCGATATCTTGGAGACTGTTGAATATACTAATGTTTTCTAACAAATTTTTGCAAGCGCTTGTTACATTTGATTTTTTAAATATGAAATCGTATTTGGTTGAATTTTAAATTAAAAAAGTAACTAATACTAAAGGTTAGTGACAACAAGAAGTACATTGATTCGTTATCAGTGGCGCACTCAGAAATTTGTTTGGAGGAGGCAATAATAACAGTTGTAAAAACATACAATAAATTAAATAAAAAAGATATATAATATGAATTTATACCGAATTAACATTACAAAAAAAAATTAAGTCGACGTTCTCCTTCTTTTATGTAAAACTGAAATTATATTATTAAATTCTAGTCCCACATGGGTGATTCTGGGGGGAGCTTCAGCCCCCTTGGCCCACATTGTTTATTATTATCGATATGCAAGTTAATACTTGAACGAAATGTTTCTTTATTGGCCCATTTCCATGACCCTAAGTCAATTAAGTAGGTAAGTCCTTTAGAGCCTTAAATTATTTACTTTAATGATGTGTAATACCTTGTACTTAGGTTCCAATTAACAACTGAAGAATCAATAAATAAAATTACTGATATCGATAAAAAATGTGAGTAGATATCTTGATAGAGTATCGATTACATTTTGAAGGATTTTTTTTTTGTATTTTAGCAATTACTTGATTTTATGTTCTCAAATTACTTACAAAAGCTTTAATTAATTAATTAATTAGATTTAATAGATATTTATGACTTTTCCCTTTCCTTTTTATTTAATTCCTTGAAATATGCGTTTGCGAAGCGATGATTTTAGGATATGCTTGTCACCATGACGAGTTCCTTTCCATTTGCGACCTTGTCCAACCCTCCTGGAGGAGGTATCTGTTGCTCGGTACCCATGCCAAAATCTGCAGATAACGAATGGACTAGCTTCGAGCTCATTTGCTACATAGAGTATATGACGTCTGAATGGACTAGCTTTGAGGTCATTTGCTACATAGAGCATATTATAACGTCGGTAAGAGATATGCAACACTGACAAGACAAGTTAGACAACAAGGCAAGTTAGACAACAATAAACTTGTTTAATAACACTTGGTGTTATTATTGCTAGGAATAATACAACGTCCATCCTCAAAGCAAAGCTGCGGCCCTAGTTACTTGAACTTCAATGAGTGAACGCATTTTATACCCAAGAACACGAACACGATAAAAAATTAACATTTATGTTTATAAAGGGTTACTTTCATGTTTTTTTTTAATTTGCTAAATTGTCTAGAGACACTTTGATTTATGACTTCTTTTGCATTTTGACCCATTTAAAAGAAAAAAGGTCAAAGAATGAAAAAACTTTTGTTTTGCTACTTGAAAATGAAAATCTGGAATTTAACAACTGTGACAAAAATAATAACCATTTCAAATCTCATTCCGCTAATATTTTGGAGCTTCTACATTTCAGCTCTTTCATTTAATTGAATAATCGTAGACTGCGAATGTTTTGAATTAGAGCTGTAATAAACATCAGGCCTCATACGATTCCTAATTTAAAAAAAATCTTGTTTGGACTACCACATTCGAAAGTATAATTTTGTCATACCTATTCAAGGAGAGAAAGCGGTACTTTACCTGCCTGGGCAGGTAAGAGTATATTACGCATCAAATTTAGAAAAGTGAAGTTTTACTAAGCGAGCGAGTAACTTTAAAAGCCATACGAGTTTAGAGAACACTTTTCTAACGAGTTTGCGTATACTAGTTTTTCGCATTTCATGAGAAAATTAATTTATCATTATGAACATTTCTTAAAAATAAATAAAATTAATTAAAATTGTGTAACTGTTGTGTACACAATTTTAATTAATTTTCATAATTTTCATCTACAAGAAAACTTGATTTTATTAAAAATAAAAATAAAAAGCAGTAGTTAATATGTTGCTATGCATCTATGATGGCTATGCTGTAAAGTAACTCATTACGTCCTTACTGTATGATTTTAGAGTTATTAATGTGACACGTTACTGTATGAAATGCGAACAATATTTTACCTGACTATGACGGTGCCCACTTAGACCTATTCTGAAGTGATATAAATCAGTTCTAACTAATATTATTATTTATCTATATATGATGGCCAATTAATTGTTTCGTATTTGATTATCTTTCAATAACACTGTTGAAATCTATTTTTAATTTCTTCTATAATTTATGAAAAGCGTTGCCCGCATTATCGTCGAAGTCATTCAAATCAATTGAAAAAAGTAACATTTTTGCGCTCGCCCCGCATCTTCAGCTTTCAGCAAAAATTATATTTCCTTTTTGAAACATAAATCTACATGTTCCGAACACTCTAAATGATTGACTTTGGTAAATGGTGATTGAAAAAATGTGTGCACCGTGGCAGTAAAGTGTCTTTATCGAAGTCGCAATTTGCAAACTTGTTCGATATAGAGTCACTTTACTGCCTTGTTATATAAATTGCTATTCCGTAATCTAACCTGTTACATAATATAGAAACTGACAGTAAAAAGATGTTCGTGTGAAATTTTGTATAGACGTTTATCTGTTTATCTTCCGGTAAATACATCCCATTATTCTCTGTATTTTTTCGACTACCACATTCGAAAGTACAATCATACTCATTCAACAACAAAAAGGCAAAATATTTTATCTGACTGTGAAGTAGCCTACTTAGATCTAATCTAAAATGATATTAATCAATTCTCATTAATATTGTGAATTTATTCACGAACACATTTCTTTGATCGTAATGGCCGTTTATAAGTATTACCAATATTGCGAAAGAATTTGCAGATGATTTATGTTGGTACATACAACCTTAGTATTCCACTGTTAGTGTTCCACTGTTGGTACGCCTGAAATTCACGGAAATATTGACGAAAATATTTCTGTAGTTCGTGAATAAGTTGACGAAGAAATTCATGAATTTATTTGCTGTCAAAGTCGATGCATTACACTTATGCAACTTCTTCATGAAGCGACTTCACGAATTAATTCATGAATAAATTGTCAATGTAAAAGGGCCTTTACTCGTGTAAGCAAAACAATTGCAAATCAAAGACAGTATTTAGAGAATATTTAGAGCGATTCATGAAATTATGAGTAGCTAGTTGTGTAAAACAATTTCTGAGAAAATTTATGTAAATGTATACAAGATTATTCAGGCAAACCGTTCATTAAAACTCTTCAGAGAAGAAGTTTAGATAGAATTTTGAAATTTACGGAGGAGAGATATTTCAAAAGGATATTTTTGGCGTTTTAAATCATCATTCAAACGACGTTTGCCTTTTAAAAGAGATAGAAATTGGTGTACGTGGAGTTTTCACTGGTAAACGCATTTAAATCGCAATTAGAAATTCATTTATCAAATTTAAATGATTTTTTCTAGTATTTAGTGAACACTAAATTTCCATAAAATAAAATAAAATTGACTTCCAGTCGCTTCCGGTTATACCGGAAGTCTTTATTAACTCGCTTATTTCAAATGGAATGTTACATTTTTGTTGCGTTTTTGAATTCTATATGTAAAAATATGTAAAATTTCAATTTGCTTGCTCGCCTTGGCTCGTAATTTGCAAACTCATTCGACATAGTATTACTTTGCTGCCTTGGTACATAAATAACAATAATGAACGATATAAATAGAGTTTTTATTTTACAGTTTTCAACTATGAGAATTATACGAATTAGGTATGACGTGGTCATTTGTATAAATAATAATTTTGGGAATTATCCGAATTAGCTATGACGTGGTCATTTATATAAATAATAATTTTGGGTATTATCCGAATTAAGTTCACATGGTTGGTCATTTGTATAAATAATAATTCGTAATTATTTATAATTGTTTGTTTTGGTAGGTACCAATTTCGGCTCCGTGAAATTGGCCCCTACAATAGCAGTTTATTACTTTGTAAATTGTAAATGCATGTGATCAAGACATGAGAATTTGTAAGATCGTTGTTTTTTTTTTAAAGAAGGTAAATATTTTGGTGATAACTTCCCGAGCTCCCTCAAACGTGTGTGAACAATAATTATTGTTAATTAATTTCAATAAGAACACTTAAATATTTATATTCAGATATTGGTAACTTTCGTTGCAACTACTCTGAAATTGTTTATGTACAAATTTCGTCGCATTGTAAAATTAAGATTAGATATTTATTATAACCTTTTATGAATTCGTGCATTTTACAATTAATTATTTAAAACTATTTTTAATTACTGAATTTATTGAATTTTAAACAAGAATTTCCTTTTTAATTACATGTATTTTAATAGATAAAAGATTAGCCAGAAAATAAAACAGTTCAATCTGTTAACGAGATAATTGTTGCAATTTTATTATTTTTGCGTGTATGCAAGTAAATTTATAGACCAATTAATTATTAATTTACAACCTTGGCCCTGGTGATAATATTTATATCAAGCAAAAGTACTGAATTATTAATTCCTTTTGCAGCAGTTTTTATAAAAAGAGTTAAATCTATTTTTAACAAAATCTACTTTATCTGAAAACGTCTACCTAACGAAGTTAAATTGGAAGCTAAAGAGTCAATAAAACTCCTGCGTAACAATTTCAGATAAAACTGGAGAAAAAGGAGAAACCATTGATGTACCAAAAACCTGTTCGTAAAATTTCTTATTAAATGCAAAATAAATTATTTGAATCATAAATAACAACTTCCAAGCCATGAAAAAAAAAGAACCGTATCACATTAACAACACATTATTTTTCTACGTAACTCCGTTCAACACTTATATACACTTGTTCAATCCAATTTTCCAATTGTTCCATACCCTTCGACAATCCTGCAAAATATTGTTCAGTTGCAAAATACTTTCCCTTCTTGAATAAAAAGAAGTGTAATGGGGCTAGATCGGGGCTACAAGATGAATGGTTGAACTCTATGAATCCACAGTCATTGATTACACGGCACAACATTTCTGTTGCATCCAATAATATTCATGATTTTGAAGAAAATATTGGCTCTCATTGAAGAACTACAATCAGTTTTATTGCAACAGCTCTAGTTTTTGAAATATCGAACAAAGATAGTTTGTCAAAAAATAAAAGATTTTGAAATTTAACATTTTACTAATTGTGAGTAAATTTAAAGAGATAAAAACTTTCTTTTATAACGAACATAAACAGTCTTTTGAGAACTCCTTTGTAGATTCCAACAATACTCAGCTATCATATGAGCATTCCAACGACCTTCCATAGTCCGAATGTCCTGATGGAACCTTTCTCCCTGTTCCTCGCTTAAGTCATCTAAATTTTCAGGAAAACGGCCTAGATGACTATGGAGGAAGTGAACCTTGATGCTCATATTGCAACCAAGCTGTTGGTAGTTAGTTAACATGTCTTCAACCAGCTGGGGATAGTTTTCTGCCTTATTATTTCCGAGAAAGTTATTGATCACTGAAGCAAAGGAATTCCAAGCGTTTTTCTCAACATTGTTCATAGAAATTGTAAAATTCGAATCTTTTAAAAACTTCCTAAACGGTGGACCATCAAAGATACCAGCTTTCAGCTTCTCAGAACTTAAACTTGAAATTTCCTTGAAATATATTTGAAACATTCCCCATTTTATTCATAGCCTTGACATTTGTTTCATTAATCCTAGCTTGATATGTAGGGGAGGCAATATAATGCGACTTCTTGCTACTAACAGAACGTTAACAACAGTATGCTTAAGAGGAAACAAAGTTTCTCTTACAGGCCAGTCTTTCCTAGTTCAATGTTCATTCTTAGCCCTACTATCCCATAAGCAGATAAAGCAGGGATATTTTGTGTATCCACTTTGTTGACCCAAAAGTAAGTTGACCATTTTCAACACATATCAACCATTTATGTTCTTCGTACTTAATTTTGTTCAGGATCAAGGAAATAGTAGGATATTGTTCCTTCACTTTTGTGGAATGCGCAATAGGCAAAGAACCAAGCTTATTACCCTTATTTAGAAGAACACATTTAAAACTGCGCTTAGAAGAATCTATAAAAAGCCGCCAGTCGTTAGGATCGTACTTTTGTAAACCCATTGCAGTCATTAGATCTCGAATATCACTACAAAATCCGAAATCATCCTCTTCAGAAAAAAAAAGGAAGTAAATCTTTTTCCCTAGTAAGATAATATGTAACTTTTGTGTCACTTGTCAGCAGATTTCTCTGTTTGAATCGTTAAGCTAGTAATTCAGACGCACTTTTTAACAGATTAAGGTATCTTACTAAGTCATTAAGCTCGTTTTGGTTAAATGGTTTTGTTGAATTTAGGGAATCTTCCGGTTTGAAGTCACTGTCTTCATTTTCAAGTGACTCTATGTCCCGACTACAATCTTCGTCTTCCAATCTCCTGAGAGTTGATGGTAGAGGGGACTCTGTTTGCCTTATGAACTCGAATACTATCGTGCAGCCACAAGTTTTCTTTTCTTCAAATAAGAAAGTGGGCATTTATTCTTCAGAGCAGTTTTTAAATTTTGAATTGTTTCGTAGGCCTCTCCTTCATCATCCCAGAAAACTTTTGCCAACAGTTTTTTTTTCCAGAAAATTGTGTTTTGGCTTTTTTTGATGGTGGAGCGCCTTCATGAACCTTACCACATGAATTCCTGTTTAGTGGGAGAATCCCAGTGATATATCCAAGTCTCATCCCCGGAGATAATTCAGAAAATAAAATCCTTTCCAACGTGGCGAAACAAGCACACTAATTCTTGGCAAAAAAAGATTTTATTAATTTTTATAGTAAAAAAATATGAAATTAATATAATTTTAACAATAATTTATAAATATTTAAGTTGATTAGTTGTTAATGATGTCAAAATATGGCGTTTAAGAATTATTTCAAGAATTATCTGATTCATTGCCGCTATTTGATGTTGAACTATCATATTCCAAAGGAAGTCTGATATCTGGTGACTTTAATAAATTTAAAACATCTTTGTCAAAGGGAATAGCTTTTTTCTTAGGTAATTTACGCAAACTACTGATAAGAGGGTCTGATGTTCTCAGCAATAAGTTCATTATATCCTCATTTGTTTTGGTTCTAGAAATCTTTCGAAAAAAACATTCTCTATATTTTTTAAATTCCTTGTGTTTTGCTTCTTGAGCTTCTTCACTTAACTAGCCTATTGGAACCAAAGCATGTGCTATTACATCAGAACCATGAATCAATACTTTGTGCACAGTGGGCGGCATAGGATACCAACAGTATTTTTGTATAAAAGGTTTTGCGGTATCTAAAGCATAAATACGATATTTTTCGACGTCAATTTCATGAGCACTGGATAGTACTTGCAATATAATTTTGAATTCTAGCTGTATTGCCGTCATTGGTACCTCCGAATCCCGGCTTGGGCTTGTCAATTAATAAACCCATTTCATTTTTAAATCTCTTTTGAATGTGTTCTTTTGTTTTTGATACAACTAATTTATTTTCATTTCCACGATTTTGCCATGTTTTTAGAGGAAGTTTATATGCAAGATGTAAAACACATCCAAAAAACCTTATCCAGGCATGAAGTACCGATAAACCAAATTCCAGTCTTGAAACATCAGTTATGTTCTGTACTACTTTTTCAAAATTATTAAAGTCTTTTGATGTAAGGCCACATATAAAGCATCGCTGTGTAGAGTTGGTTTTAGTAACCGCATTACATACCTTTCCATCTACCATTGTAAAAACTATTTTGTAACTGACTTCAATGTTTGTATTATTGAGGTTGTAAATCATTCAATTTAATTGTTGTATTTGTCCTTCTATGTAATTTTTTTCTTTTTTCGATAGTTCAGTTGTTTAATGTTGAAATTGAAACGGATGGGTCTGCAGTAACGTGTTCTTTCATTTTGCCGAAAAAGTATTGCTTGTTGTTCTTCTGTCTTATTTGAAATTAATCTTATTGAGATGAAATAAATATATTAGCATCACTGGCATTTGGGTCAACGTTAAATTTTTGAAAATTAAGTAAAATTGTGTAACTGGCAATATAGAAAGTGTTAGGAAAGAGTTTATACAATTATTTCGGCCTTATTGGGCCTCATCAGGACTCTGTACCTTAAAAAAATTTGGTTTATTGAAAAATTTAGAAAAACTTACCCCTTTTTTGAATTTCTAAAATCCCAAAGAACAAGAACCAGAATTAAGGATAAAAATATGAAAATCTTTTGCAAAGTATACAAGGAAAGCGATTGCGTTCTCTAGTAAAATCACACTTTCTATATTGCCAGTCACACAATTTTACTTAATTTTCATAATTTTCATCTGGCAAGAAAACTTGAAGTTAAATTTTTGCTTGTATTCTGATTGTACAGATCCATCAAAGCCCCATTTGCAAATCAACAGTAATTTTTGAAAATCATCTGGACTTTGACTTTCGAAAACTTCTTTTTGTGTTGTTAAAAGGCGCTGTATGATCAAGAAGATCATGTGTCTGTAATTGATATATTTTCTTTTGATGGATAACATTCTGTTTTGTCTGTCTGAATTATTTTATACGGTGGAAATCTGTCTTTATTATTTTCTCGAATTATGTTATATTGGTGCCTGCTAAGTTTGGCTTCAACATACATAACAAGTGCTTCAGTTCCTGTAAGTTGTCTTTTTTGTGGAATACTAAATTTTTCATAAGCTGCTCGATATTTTGTTGCTCGTGTCGGTGTAGTTGCAGTGACTTCTTTTACTATTTTCGATGCTTCTATTTGACCTGTAGAACGTAAACTCATTTGAGCAGCAAAAGACAATTCTTCAGGTGAATGATTGGCCTGCAATGCCTCAGTTTTGTGTCGTTTTGTTCAATTTGAACATTCTTCAAAAATCCTCTCAGGACGACCATTTTTTTTATCTTGAAGGCTGTCATATTTGAAACAACTAATTGATGCGTCTAACCAGATTTTATTTTTTATTAAAAATCTATCTTCTGTTCTGTTAGCTTCCTGCCATCTCTTTTTAAAGTCGGATATAAAAAATGAAATTTTCTTATGAAGTTGGTCTTTACGACATTTTGTATTTATTGGAACAAATTCTTTTAAAATTCTTATTTGATCATCCAATTTAGTGTGACCAGATTGCCGAATTTTATCAAACAGGTTTCTTCTAATTAAAGATTCATTTCTTGTACCTAAGTAAAATACATATCTTTAAATGAAAATTTCTTTTTATTTGATTTGATTAAACAAGTTATTTATTTACTAAGATTAATGTATTGTAATCAGCAACAAGTACCATACATTTAAAACTTGATATTTTTGAAGTCTTAGTGGTTCCTTATACGCACTCAAAAATGCGCAAGTTTGACCAAAGTTTTTAAAGTGTATTACTATTTCCTGATTCTGTTTTCCACACATTCGTGTACTAATAACCTCTAGCAATAAATTACAAATAGTAATTGACATTTCGCGTCAATTTTTGTTTTCGAATGACGGCCAACTATTTATATCATAGACCCCACTGTGGGTCGTCTGATCTTTGGGCCATCGTTAATTGATTCTGTACCTCATCGAAAGAGTTTTAGATCAAAATTTAACTTGACGACAATAAGAAGGTGCATCTTCCCCATATACAACAACCATTCTTTCATAACTAATTTTTGGGCCATTGCCTTCTTTCGTCAGGAACTTCATGACACTGCGATGTTCTTCCTTAATTTTACTCATTTTATTAATAAATAAACCTTTCCAAATCTCTATAAACCGCACAAATTAAACACAACTTAGCTCATATACTTTTAAATGTCACAGGTAGTTTTGAGTAATTGGTTTGACATCGCCGCTTTTTTGTTTCTTAAATATAACATAAAAATACGCCCACGTATATTTCGACAATAGTTTTCTTTCTGGCTTAATTTTTCACTGCTGTCTTTAATGACATTTTGGTTTTGAGGCCTAATTTTTTTACTAACGAACGTTCTCTAATCGGTTTAAAAACAGGATTACATCCAGCCCAAGACAACAATTCAATATTACTGTATCCAGACCACTGATTTATCCATGCCAATTGTATGAACAGGGCAGGAATTCATTCGAGAGGTAAAACTATTCTTTGGGTTTACTTGCTTTACTGAAGGAATTACGAGACGAAGCGCAAAGTTTTTAAAAGTATTGAGATAAATTTGTGCATTCAAACGGTCACCAATATGCCATGTTACACCGGAGCCATGCACACTTATCTAGTCTTAATCCCGAAAGACACATATCTTTCATTTTTCTTATCTGATCGGTTCATGCAGGCACATTCGTTATGACACTTGAAGAGTTTTCCATCAGAAAAAATTACGTCGTTCCAAAATTCCAAAGTTAGGAATTCAGATTTGAAGAATTCTATATATACCAAATATATACCAAAAATATAAATAAACATAATTTAAGCAAAACGGAACTGGTTATATTTTCTTGTTCTGCATTCTTCAAATTAGAATTTCTAATCCTCCGATATGTTATCCTTGTTGTTTGAAAGTGATTTTCCATTAAATAATTCATTTTCTTCTTTTTCTTACCTCTTATTTACTTGCATATTTATATCAAGGCTATTAAACATGCCTCTTTTAACTTTGCAAGTATTAAAATTATTATTTTGAACACATTCATATGAGAGTAGGAACAACAACTCCATTGACTAAATAATAAAATTACAGTTACTTAAATATTTATTTAGATCGTACCGAGTTAAATTACACGTAAAAATAATGCGATTTTTCAGCAGAATGAGTCTCCGTCTACATTAGATATTACATAATGCCTATTTTCACTATCCGTCGATGTAGATGACCGTTCTTCATCATACCAATCGGTCTCCTGGGCAAAAGATTCCCAATTTTCCCGCAATCTACACAAAGCTTCTTCTATTACAATCGCAATTTCCGCTTCTAGTTGTATTTTGATGTGGCTGAGACCATTAAGCATTTCTTCTCGTTGTCGATGCAAATATTGCTCCTGCCATTCTTTATTTTCTGATTGTTGGAGTAGTTTTAATTTTTTCAAGGTCTTGACATCGGTTGACGTCAGGGCTTGCTCCACGTTCGTCATCGTCTCGTGCACGGCTAAAATATTTTGAACCAGAGGCAGCTTTAGCTGCGACGTTTGCAAAGTAAGAGCGCGGTTTTGCGCGAGCAATTTATCCACCGATGCCTCCTTCTTCTTCCATTTCGCCTCTTCGTCTTGCCTTATCCGGTCCAGTTGTTTTAGGCGATCCTCTTGCATCCGAATTAACTCTTGCGTGCTTCCATACTTGTCGAGTAGAGCTAGGTACGTGCAGGTGGTCTGATGGTTCTCCATCTTCAATTTCTGGCAAGTACTGTCGAGGTCGTCGATACTTCTTTTGAGTTCCTCCTTTTCCAGCTTAGACTTGAGTGTTTTCTTCACGCCGAAGATGAGGGCGAGGATCAGGCCGAAACCAGCGATTGCCGTGAAGGTGACGAAGAGCGCAACAACGGTTTCACTGCCGCAATCCATTTTCTTTTTCTGGTGTCCTCGACTCGACCGGCCTAAGGTGAACTGATTTTCGTATTTATCGGATAATACATCTTAATACTTGCGCGATAAGGATGTATTTTGAGCGCTTATCTGCCGATATTGTTTTTGATTAATTTTTACGTACATCTGATATCTCGCATTAAAACGTCAGAGCATTATAGTTTTGGTTTTACTAATCCTGCAATTGCGTGCTTTGATGTAATGCATGAAGTTGACAGTGGCGGAAAAAGGGCTAATTTCTACAGCTCCGCTTGGAAGCAAATTCTAAAATAATTGAGAGCTGTATTCGTTTGTCCAAATAGATTTTAAAGCTTAAGGCGTCTTAATTTTAAGTATGTTTATGCAATTTGAGTGGATAAGCTTGACATTAGGCTTCCAGTTTACTTCCTAAGCAAACTTGGTTGACTTCAGAAAAATGAATGGCTGGGTTGGACAAGAGCCAACTGCCTAAACTTCAACAATACCTGGCTTTATATATGCAGCCATCACCAAAAAACTCAAGAAGTAGAGGTTCAGATTATTCAATCCATAACTAATAAACTTAGTGTAATTGTAACATAGTGGTAGAAGATTTTTATCTTTTCTTTTTATGGTCCATAACTCGAAATTCATTTTACTAAGTGCTTTGTCGCAAAGCACAACTATTTTGACCAATTCGTATTTTACTCTTTGAACTTCCTCTAAGGATAATATCAAAAAACAAAAAGTCAATTTGTTAAAAACAGATAAGTTTATTATTGCCCTGTTTAATAAATTAAGTAACTAAAATTAATTAATTTAATCACCTTCTATAATATTAGCATCTAACTTTTCCATGCATTTCGTGACATATTCAATTGATTGAGTCTTTTTCTTATAAATTGCTTCTTGCCCCTTTGTCTGTATGATGTCGAGTTTCATGACATTATTCAGAAGCTTATGCTCCAAATCCAGAAATTTTTTGTCTTTTCTGGTGCCCTGGAACTTGTTGACTTCATCCTCGAGTTCTTTGGTGCTTTTTATTACGTCTTCAATTTTTTTTAATGTACTTTGCACGTATGAGTCTTCGTGTGGAGCTAGTGAATTCAGTAATTTCTGAAGACGCGCGCGTTCTTCTTCCAAAAGCGAAATAAGTTCTTTGTATTCAGCATCGACTGCTTCGTTTGCCTCACCCAAAAATTGATTTATTATTTTCATCTTGGAAGCAACGCTGCGCCTGAAGATCTCGTGCTTTTTAATTTCGTCGTACTGCAACTGGTCTAGTAGTTTAAAAATATCGGTTTCTAGATCTTTGCAAGTCGCATCGTAGAGCAGCTTCATTTTCTTTCTTAGAATGCGGCTTTCGTCTTCGTTTAATGTATGTTCTATAAGCCAGGTCTTCGTCTGGTGAGATCTTGATTTTTCAAGTGAGCGAATTTGATTTTTCCCATATTCTTCAGCTGCTTCTTTTTCTTCCATTTTCTCTGCTTTTTCATTCGTAAGCCATTGTTTTTCTGATACATCTGTGTTGTGTAAATTCTGAGTTTTTCCTGAAAAAGTTTGCTTCCCTTCTTTTGCCTCTTTTTCTTCTTCCATTAACTTTTGTGTATTATCTACTTGAATCTTTCCATATTCTACCGCAATTCCATTTTCAAGTCTTTGTTTTCCTTCTTCCTTTTCTTTTAAAAGCTTTTCCAAAACCTCTTTTACATTCTGTAATTCCTCCGTTCTTTCATGTAGAAGTCGGTTTGTTTCTTTCAGTGCTTCCTGTAGTTCTTGATTTGACTGCTTGGCCCGCCTTAGTGTTTCTTCTTCAAGGTTCTCTTTCACTGTGACTTCCGGTAATTGCCCGATCTTATCCGCTTGAATTATCCCAGATTCTTCTGCTGTTTCGTTTCCACGTCCCTGTTTTTCTTCAATTATTTCCGGTTTTCCATTCCATTTATTTTTTTCTGCATCCGAATTTTTCTTTAAGGTCTTTAATTCCTTCGTTTCTTTTTGTAGATTTCGTTCGTCTTCCTGTTGTAGTTCTTGATTTATCCTACCTTCTCGCCTTTCTGCTTCTCCGTCTAGGTTTTCTTTCTCAGACTTGAGTTTCTGCTTCTGCTCTTCTATGGTTGGATTTAACGCATCCTTAATGGCCTCGCTGAGTTCATAGAACAGATTTATTATGTTTTTGTAGCTTTCTTGATTTTTGACGCGCGGCGGAACCTCGTCGTCAGGAAATACGAAATCACCTATTTGCATCCTCTTTGAACTGCTGCTTACGTAGGTCGTCATACGTTCAAGGCCCGTTTTGGTTGCTTCGACTATGTGCCTGCTGGTTTTCAACATCTTCGCTTGGTGTGACCTACAATCCGCCGGGTTGCAACTAAGTTGAGGCACTGACTTGTTTATCTTATCCGTTTCGTTATGCGTGTGATAAGGTGTAGGTTTTATCTTGTTTCGTGAAATGCTGGCTTAGTAATGCCGTTATCAGAATTATTTTGCAATTGTGCTTCATGGTCTAATTTTTTGGACTTTTTGGAAAAACTGATGACGTCAGACTTCTTAACACTGTGTACTTTATTAAAAAAAAGCTTCCAGTAAACTGACAAATTACTTTGTGTTTTATACTTTTGCTTAAGGCCCTTTTAGATGCAACTGATGATCAGTTCTGCTGTATCGGAGCTATTGTTTAGACTGACTTCTTCACATGTGTAACCTGCTTTGTAAAAACATATTCTCATCATCAGTACTGATTATCAGAACTTGACTATATATATATTGCTGTCATCAGTAGCATTTAATATTCTACAAACTGATAGTAGGTAGTAAAAAAATGTATGGAAAAATAGTTTATTTCCAAATTACAAAGTATTATGTAAATAGGCTTGTACATAAGTATAAATACATAATAAAATCATCCAATGTGAGAAATTAAATTTAAAGTCCCAGATACTTGTCGAAGAATTTCACATTTGACTCTCATCGTTGTCGCTGTCAAACCGCTGAGAATTTCATCTAAAATCAAAATTTTTGCATTAATAAAAAAAAAACTTTTTAAATTAAGCAGAATGTAAGTAAAGATATAAGAAAGGTATCATTTGTTAGAGTGAACAACGAGAAATTTGAAAACAATTAAGGACTGTGTGTAATATAGGAATAGTTTGAGAGACCCTGTGTAACATTTAAGGCATAAAACGAAAATCAAAAATATCAATTTTTATTTCTTAAAAAAGTTTATTTTCTTTTTCGTGCGGATTATCATTTACTATCTTTGTCATTAATTTCAGAAGTATAAAAAGTAAATATAATTTTCCTGAGAAAGCAAACGAATACCTTATCACTAAAGCACGGATTTAGGTGCATTTTTAAGCCAGTCATCTTTTCAGTCGGGCGTACGTCCGATGATGATGACGCATGACCTAGAAAGTACCTAAATCTGTGCTTTTCTTATCATAATAAATAAAAACGAGGGTTTTCACTTGATGGTATCCAATTTTGAATTTTGGTTCTTCAATCCGAATATTCTGGTGCTAGTCAATTCGCTTATAACATTTTCCCAAAAACTAGAGTCGTTTAATTAGGTAGGTAATTCAGCATAACTTACGTGCAAATCTAGGCGCCAAGTGTCAATGATTTCCCCCCCTTTTCCAATTCTTCTACACACTTACTAAGCCTTTTGATGGCATCGATCTTTTTTGTCCGCACGGACTCGTCCCCGTTCACTTTAATCACGTTAATTTTCGCAATTCTCGCAAGAAATTGGTGCTTCAAGTCGCCGCGAATCTCATCTGTTTCCGTTCCATCGAACTTCTTGAGGGTACTTTCCAAGGATTCAATTTCTGCCTCTATTTCAGAAAACTGATCCTGGTTCGCTTCCTTGATTCCCTCCTTTATACGATCGGTCTTTATTTCTGCAAATTGGTCCTGATTCACTTCCGAGCTAAAGCTCTCTTGGATTTCCCCTTTTATACCATTTGCCTTTACTTCTATAAATTGGTCCTGATTTATTTTCGAATTGAAGCTTTCTTTGATTTCCTCTTTTGTTTCATTACGAGTTTTACTATTTTCGATTGGCTCCCCATCAAATTTATCTCCAGGATTCATTTCATCGTCATACGAAAAGCTTTCCAATCGATTATTTTCTTCTCTCATAATCGACATGAGCTCCTGGTATTTATGACTTAACAGATCATTCCTCTCTGAATCCTCCAGGATTTTCTGAAGAGTTTCCCGAGTTTCCTGAACTATCCTGGCCAAATCTTCTTCAAATTTGTGTTTCACTTCGTTTATCTTTCCCAACCTTTCTTCATCATTATCTTCCTCAAGGGTTTTAATGTCTCCCTTTACGCGATTTAGATTACGCTTGAATTCTTGCTGTTGGTGTTTACTGTCGTCATCGCTTCTTTGTACCTTCGATAGCTTCTTGTTGGTTGCAACGAGTTCTTGTAGGCCTTTTCCGTGGATTCTTATCATTTCCTTTTTTAGTTTAGACGTAGATACCAAGCGATCCTCACAGTTACCAAACGAAGAATGTAACTCGGAGATTTCGTTAAAAGTTGCAGGTTGTTTTTGCACTGTTTCTTTCACGTGCGCGTTATCACTTGCGCCTTTTTGGTCTTCGCAATTCTGTTTCAGATCTTCTTCGTCTTGGCGCATTTCCTTTAATTTGTTACACGTGTCAGTCAAATCCTTGCAGCGCTTCTCCCATATGGTCAGTTCTTCCTCACAGTCCTCGATTTCTCGTTGAAGATTCTCGCGTTCTTTTGCCTCTTGTCCAAATTTCTCATTTATAGAGTTGAATTGATCTTCTAATTTTTTATTTTTCAAAGCCAAGTCTTCGTGTTCTTCTTGTAGGTTTCGGTAGGCTTCCTTTAGCTCCTTGTTTTCTTCTACAAGTTTCGTCGGTTCTTCATCGTCGGTTTGAGTATCTCGTTCCACATAATTCTCATCAGGATTTAAGTTCAGCGTTAGTGTGTTACTATATCTTTTTAATTTCTTGGCCCTTCCACTATGTCTTAAAGCAGTGGCGTATTTCTGTCGGAGTGAAGTAAACTTACGTCGCATTCTTCTAGACTCGATGTTAGTGTTTTCGGTAGTTTTCCTTAGATTGGCGATGTCTTCCCGAGTTTGTTCGCATCTCTTACTCAAGTTCTCTATTTGTTTGTTTTGAATTTCAAGGATATCTTCCGACAAATCTTTCGCTTCAAAATTCGGGGAATATTTCATTGCCAAAATTGTCTTACATTTGGCTTTGTAGTACTCCCTGCTTTCCTCGCAGATTTTCAGAGCTTGCTCTGCGTTGTCGCTTTTGGTTTTAATTTTTTCCAGTTCTTGCTTCCGATTCCGCAACACGTTGATGTTGGCCAGAATGTTTTCGTAAATTTCTCGTAAATGCACGCGCTTCGTTTTGTTTTTGTCGTTGGCTTTGTAGTACTGATTAATCAACTGAGTTTTAGACTCATATGAACCCTTAGTATCTGCCACATCTTCGGTGTGCCACAGAATGTCTTTCAGGTAGGCCTGAACGATTTTTTCCGAATTTCCACGCCCCATCTCTTTCCGCTTTGTCTCGATCACTACATCATAACTCGCTTTTAGTATCACTCGCAATAAATATTTTAGTCCGTAGATTACCTTATCGCGAACAATAAATTGATAAGCACTTGACACTATCTAAAATCTTATCTCTTATCTGTGTTGTAGTTGTATGCCACATACACAAGCTACTTTTACCTCAGTTTGGAGCTAATATTAATAATTTATTGATGTAAAGGTTTTTTTGCCAAGAAATGAGTTGAAGCTGGTTAATGGAAATTTTATTTAGTTTAAATGATTTGCACGCATATTATGTTTCCAATGAATTTTGAAGATTCTTCTTTTTCATGCGACTTGTCCTATTGCCGTCGAGTTTCATGACATTGTTTAGAAGCTTGTGCTCCAAATAAAAAAATTGTAGGTCTTTTGTGTTACCTTGGAATTTGTTGACTTCATCCTGTTCTTTGGTATTTTTTATTACGTCTTGACTCTTTTTAATGTACTTTGCACCTAAGGGTTTTCTTGTGGAGCTGGTAAATTCAATATTTTCTGAAAACGCGTGCATCTTGTTCCAAAAGCGAAATAAGTTATTTATATTCAGCATTAATTGTGTCGTTTCCCTCACCCAAAAACTGATTTATTATCTTCATCTTAGAAAGAACGCTGAAGATTTCATGGTTTTTAATTTCGTTCTCTCTTAGTTCTTAGTTCTCTCTTAGTGTGCCTTCGTTCACTGTATATTTTACAAGCCAGGCCTTCGTCTTGTTGAGTGCGTTTGATTTTATCGAGATTCTTTAGTTGTTTCCTTTTCATGTTTTTGTTTTTCTTTCATCTTCTCTGCTTTCTCATTTCTAAGGCATTGTTTATCTGAAGCTTCTGTGTTATGTAAAACCTAACTATTTCTTTGTCGGTATTTTACTTCTACTTCTTCTTTTTCTTCCATTAACTTCTGTATATTGTCTGTTTGAAACTTTGCACAGTCTACGCAGTTCCTTTTTCAAATCTTTGTTTTCCATTTTCCTTTTCTTTTAAAAATTTTTCTAAAACATCTTTAACGTTCTGCAATTCTTCCGTTCTTTCATGTAGAAGTCAGTTTGTTTCTTTCAGTGCTTCCTGTATTTCTTGATTTAACCTCTCACTCTGCCTTTGTGTTTCTTCTTTAAGTTTCTCTTTCACTGTGATATCCGGTAATCCCCCAATCGTAACCGCTTGAGTTATCCTAGATTCTTCTGTTTTCTTTTTGCAGATTTCGTTCCTGTTGTAGTTCTTGGTTTACTCTACCTCCTAACTTTTCTGCTTCTACATGTGGGTTTTCTTTGGCTTTGGCTTCCAATTGTTTGTTTGGCTTTTGCAACTCTTCGAGGGTTTGATTTATCGCGTCCTTAATGTTCGTGCAAAGTTCATTGAACAGGTTTATGATATTTTTCTAGCTTTCTTGTTTTTTGACGTGCGGCGGATCCTCGTCGTCAGGATTTGCGAAATCACCTTTTTGCGACCTCTTTGAACTACTGATTACGTAGGCCTGTTTTGGTTCCTTCGACTATTTATAAAAATTCCTTCTCTTTTCTGATAAAGTAGTAAAAGCGTTTTTCTCCTCCCATTTTTCTCAGGTTGCTTCAAATGAGTTCTTCTAATTCTTCTGGTTTCTGAGCGAATTGCAAGCGAGTTCTTCTGGTCTTCTCCCAAAAACCAAAGAGTTCCAAGAGTGGAGATCATGTTAAGAAGTCCAAAAAAAATGGTTAAAACATAAATGACGGTAAATGACGAACAAGGAAAGCCCTTTTATTAAGACAGGCTGCTCTATTGAACAACTAATACTGAAACTTAGAAGGACATGTTGTTACTCAAGAAAATAATGAGAAGGCTGCATCTCTTCTAATTCTCTTAATAATTATCAAGATACTTTTTGTAATTCTTCTAATCTAGAAACAACTTTTCTGATCTCCATCCATGAAGTATTCCATTAATACAAATACAATTTTACAGAAACCAAGAAAAACAAAAAAGCTTAGATGATGTTAAGAGACGAACAAGGAGATATCTTTTATTAAAACTTTTTATTAAAGTTTTTGTTTTGGCTCATCATCAACTACAAAAAAAACGAATTTTTTATAATATTTATAGATACTTCGTATCTTATAAAGTACAATCACTTTTGTAATGAGTAACTAAAGTTACATGGTTTGGTAACTTTTACCATTGAAACCTGACCTCTTTTAGTCCCGTATCTTGTAAATGGGACTTTTATTTTTAGTTTCGTAATGAACTTCCGGGTCATTTTTGAAAATTACGTTTTCTAATTGACAACTAAATTGTGACAAACGATAGTTTGTAAGATAACATAAGAACAAAAAAATCACAATTAGTTACTCGTTACAAAAGTGAATGGAGTTTAAGTACTATATGTAAAGTGTTGAACGCATATTAGAAATGATACAAATTATTTTAAACTGTCAATGCAAATCAAAAATTGTTTTTCTGAAAATCAGAAGCAACTCTTCTAATTCTAAAAACGAAAACCGAGAAATCAAACTATGTATTTACAGTCTTTCTTTGTCGAATGTATTAACATTTCAATATTCTACTTAAGTATATTAGGATTGGCAACACTGACCTCAGTATTAACAGGGCGTTAAAACTACAAAAAGTTGATTGCTTTTGTTAAAAACATAAACAACGACGATCGATTGTTTAATAAATGCAAGGAATACGAAGTGAAAACGATTTCACTTTTGTGTTAAAAATAACGATAATAAAAAACGTTCGATTTCCAATTGAATTTCGACTTTTTCTCCACAAAAAAAAAAAAAAGAAAATACAGTCAATGCCAAACAAATTTACAAGAGTTTATATCGCATTTTCTACCTCGAAAGACGCAAAAAAAATAATTGAGAAAAATCTAAAGTCCCTAGATATATAAAGTATGGCAATACACAGTTTAGGATCAAATTTTAAAAACTAGCAAAAACATGGCGTCTGTGGTATGTGATACAAACAGATTTGTGATTTGTGTTGAATAATAAATAGTATATTGATTTATAAGTTTAGAAAAGTGATAGTTTTCCAGTGAGTGTAAATGTTTGAAATCAAATTTACACGAACATGGAAATTCACTTTACTAACTTGTAGATCGTGCTATTTTTTCATGTAGTTGATGAAAATAACGCTTAACATTATGAGAGTTCGAAGAATAATAATATGTATCAAAGTATGTCAAGTATTTGTTGACATAGAAACAAAACATACGAGCAAGTAAATAATTTGTGAAAAAACGTTCTTCTAAAATGAGTCAATCAAACGAGAATAATGAAGAAATTTTTCAATTGGTGTCAGAAGCTGAGTCAAGTTTATTACCTAAAAAATCCAAGGCAAAGTACGAGAAAACTTACCAACAGTGCTGTGGCTAGAGAAATGAAAAAAACGTGCGTACTTTTTTGAAAAGGTTTGTTTTATTATAAGATTTATTAGCATTGATTTTTAAATTTTCTTAGGTGAAAATTCTTAAAGCTTCAAACACTATGGTCAGTGTATTCGATGCTGACAAGTACTTTACAAATAAATGAAAATGTGGATATTTCTGCATATAAATAATTGCTGGCTTACCTGAAACGTCAAAATGACGGTTATGTAGCAAAAAAATCGAGAATTATATCGATGGATAATGTGAAGGAGTTTTTAGAAAAAGTTCCTGATGACTTTCTGCTTATGAAGGTAGTGTTGGTAATTGCTTTGCATGGAGCATGTCGGGCGGAAGAATTACGTTTACTAAAAGTGGATGATGTAGAAGATTGCAGCCATATTTTGGTCATAACATTATATGACACGAAAACAAAGAAAAAACGAGTCTTTACAGTTACATCGGAAGATGGAGTAAACGAAATTGAGCTTTACAAAAAAATTTGAATTTGAGACCCAAAAATGTGGACCATCGCAGACTATTTATATTTTATGGGCAGGGCAAGTGCACAAAGCAACCAATTGGTGTAAACACCTTCTACAATTTATCAAAGAAAGTTGCTGCATACTTAGGGCTACCGGAGCCGAATAGCTTCACAGGCCATTGTTTCCGAAGGACATCAGCGACCTTTTTGGCGGACAGAGGAGCTGACTTCCAAGTTTTGAAGAGACATGGCGGCTAGCGTAGTAGTGCTATTGCAGAAGCCTACGTTGAAGATACTATGGAAAATAAAGTAAAAATTTCAAAGAAATTTTTTTGTAATTCGACTGAAAAGCAATCTTCGACCTCTGAACCGTCAACATCAACAGTAGCAGCAAGTGAAGTAATACCTAAATTCTAATTTGTCAGTGTCTGCGTCACAGTCAGTTTCCTCATCTTCTGGTGTAATATTTAATAATTTAATAAATTTTTCATTTACAATTTACGCTAATAAATACAATGAATGAAAAAAAGTGTTGCTAACTGAAATCGTGAAGAAAAGTGTTGCTTACGAGAAAAGTCTCAATTTTCTTCACGATTTTTGGTTAATGTGTCACTTTTCTGTCAACTACACGAAAAACATATTTATCTAAGGAGTTTGTGATTTTAGATTTTTTAGCAGTTGACAAATACAAATATTTGTGCTTGCTAGCGTAAAACTCGAAGGTGTTGTGGATTTTGTGGTCTTCAAAATTCTGAATTCGGATTTCTCAACGGAATGGTAAATTTGAGGTGAAACAAAAATACGACTGACGGGATTTTTCGATGTTAGATCATTTAAGGATTTTATCGAGGTCTGAAGATTTTACCGTGATTGGCAACATTTTAGGAAAGGAACGTTGAGAACATTTTTGTCAGTTTGTAGAGGACGTGATAGAAGCTTACAACGTTGGCATCAGAATGTTCAAAATTCATTTCTGGCATTTCTACTTCAGCAAGCAATGAGCATGGTGAAAGGTTACACAAGTAGTCATGCCTATGAAATCACGGTAAAAAGTTAGATGCCTTACTGGCTGACATTGATAATGGGTAGCAAAAATTTACCACAGAGACGATGATGAAGAATAAGAAGTCTTAGAGAACTGGAAAATACCATGGTTAATGTCACCATTCAGTGCAGCTCTCTATGTGTTGAAGACTTCCAAACTGGAACATCGACATCAGTCCAACCTCCACAATTAAAATGGTCTCGAAATCTTGAATGAAACTGATTTGAGTTTGTGTACTAAAAAATAATGTTTCAAGAAACTTTTCTCATACTTTTTTCTTAAATAAATAGTTACCAATTAAATTTATTTAATTTCTTTTTCAAAAATAGTGTATTCCGTGCGTTTTATTGTAAACGCAAGAAACCCCCTTATATATTTCAGGCGACAATTTTTAAAGTTCAAATCGCAATAAAATCCTTAAATGACCTATTAGAAAAATCTCGTTAGATGTATTTTTTTCTTCCTCTCAAATTTACCATTTCCGTTGAGAAATTCGAATTCCGAATTTCCTTGTCGCACTGTATAATCAAATTATTTAATTGTATTATTATAAATTACTGTTTTAAAGGTATCCGTATTCGAGTAAAAAAAATTGACATGTATGAACTTTCCAATGTCATGACAATCATCCAAAATTTACATTTTGAAATTCCCGCGCATAATTAGCCAAAAAATGGCGTCCCTATTGCTGTACTTTATATTATCTAGGGACTTTAAGGAAAATCACGAAGTGGCTGACACCTAGCGGAAGTTTTGTGAAGGGTTCTATAATAAGGAAAACATTGGAATGACATTTGTTAATCTATGAGAAACATGTTTCCATACAAATAAATATATGTGGGGCTAGAGTGCTTATGCCTAGGCAAAGGCTTATTCAACTTAATAATAATTTTGAACAGAAGGAAGACTTTAGTGATAGCTCTTTGTTTTCCTTTTTAAAAGCTCCATCTGTTGATTGCTGATGAAACAAAATACGGTGCTAGAAAGCTTAGGTTTAATGTTAATGCTTGGTGAACATGTTTAATTATTTTACGACATAATCAACTGAAATAATTATTTATTTTATACGAACAGTAGTCAAATTAAATCACTAGATTTGCCATTGAATCGGTCATGATATCACTGAATTTTCGACGTCTCTGAACTTATTTGAAGTTGTCTGAAATTTCTATAGAAAGTCACCAGATCTAGTTTAAAAATTATTAAATTGGCAACTATGCGTACAAGTTTACGAGTTTTTTTGGTAAAGAAGAAATCGATTTTTATGCTTGACGAACGTCGCTAATTATTGACAATTATTTTATTATTATTTATAAGTTACAACAAAATTTACAAAAAATAACTAAATTAAATATTATTAAAAGAAAAGAACACAAATATCCAACTAAATCTGTTACTAAATTTCAAACTTGTCTGAATTTACTAAAATTTCTCTGAAAGTTATCAAATCTAGTGAAGAAATCACTAAATTGGCAACAGTGTATTCCGACTAATTGTGTTGCCAAAGTAGTGAATTTATTGTCGTTGAAAATGTCAAGATTTCGTAACAATTTTAAAACATTTAAACCAATTTGAAAAATCGTTCTTTCACTTACTGATTCATCACGATTTGTCCACCACGTTTCCATCAAGTTTGTTCATGCAAGCATTGGCGTAGTCAATGACCTCTATTCTCTTCTGTCTGATGATCTTGTGGCCTTTTACCTGAATGACGTCGCTTTTCATGATACAATCCATTATTTTATGTTCCAAATCCAAGTAAACCTTATCTTTCCTGGTGCCTCTGAATTCTTCAACCTTTGGTTCCAATTCCTCAATTTTACGATGGATTTCGTTAATTTTCCGTAAAGTTTCAACCACGTACGGATCTTCAGGTTCATTGTTTTTCAGTCGATTATATTCTTTATCGACGTTTGTGAGTCGATTGTATTCCTGCGTGTAAAAAGCAATGATCTCTTTTTGTTTCGCCTCTATTTGTAAAGATCTAGAATCGGAGTTGTTTTTGACCAATGTCTTAGCTAATTTGGCTTGGACTTCTCGCAAGATCCTCGTTAGTGCTTCTTCGAAATAGGTTTTTATTTCCGTACCATTGACTGGAACGTCATCTTGCAGAAGTCTTAACTCCTGTTGCTTTCGCTGTATTACCTTTTGAAATTCTTCGTTTTGCTTGGATAATTCTTGGTCATCCAACTTTTTCAATTGTTTTAAAATTGCCATCTTCAAATCGCGTACCGCTTTGCCGTAATGGTTTTGTTCTTGCGGATCATTGGGTGTGCTTTCAGTTTTAAGGGATTCCAATGAGGAATAAATGGAAGAAATTTGGTGGAAGAAACGCTTACCACTCTCAGGTTCTAATCTGCTAAACCTACTATTTCGTTCAGTATCTTCCAATATCTTTAACTGTGCGTAAGATTTTTTTAATTCGTCGTGTGAAAACTGCGTTCTTCTAAATCGATCTTCAACCTGTTGGAGCTCACGTTCGAGGTTTTTAGTTTTTTGCTTAGCTTCTTCGGTTTCCTTTGAGCGTTTCTCTTGAGCATATTTTAAACTCAGGATTTCTTCTCGGTACAGTTTCTTTTCCTGTTTGTTTTCTCGAATTTCCGATAAATATCGTCCGTTTGTGTCCTTCAAGATTAATATTTCTTGTTCTAGAGAATGACATTTCTTGGTCAGATCATTTATGACTTTATTTAGTTCAATGCCGTTATCGTCACTTAAACCTACTTTTTCCTCATCTTGTTTTGGTTTGCGACTGATAATTTCGAGTTTCTCGATTGTTTTTAGCAAGTCTTTCTGCCGAGAGCGTAAAACACTGACTTCCTGCCGTTGTTGATCTAACCTCAATTGAGTCAACGTCAAGTCCTCTTCCTTGTCTTTCATTTGTTTTTGACTTTCTTTCAGTTTGCCTTGCGCAACGCAGTATTCCTCATATAGTTGATTGTAGCTCTTCTCTAAGTTATTATAGCTTTCCTCCCATCCTTCCAACTTCTGTTTGTCCTTTGCGGTCACTTTCAGCAGGAAATCGCGTGTTTTCCTTAAGTTTTGAAGTTCTTCATATAACCAACTACATTTATTTTCCACTGTTAATTGCGTGTGTTTAGGAGCGTTATTTGCATCGATCAGCTCCACGTCTCTGTGGAGATTTTTCTTTAATATCGCTGAATAGAGCTGGTGGAGATGGGTGAGGTCCTTCTGGTGATGATCACACTCGACGTTTTTTCTTTCCAATTCATCTCTAAGCTTATTAATTACTTGGTTCAGATTTTGATTGTCGTCTTTCTTCTTTTTGTCTTCATTCGTTTCAAACTTGGCTTGCTGGTATTTGCTTTTCGCGTAGGTAAGTTCTTGCTTCAGTTTATTTCTTTCGATGTGTATTTCGTTTAGTTGTTCCTCGAGGTGATTTTTTCCTTGTAATTCAACTTTTAATGATTCAAGTTGGTGTTGCACCTCGTCCATTTCCTTTTGACTTTTTCTCCTTGTGAGGTTGTAAAAGTCCCTTAGCGTTTCGTTCTCTGATTTTAACTCACTGACTTCCCTATCAAGCGCGTTCTTTTCTAATGTTTTCTTTTGTAATTTTTTAATGTAGCTTTGCTTGTTTTTGCGGCAGTTTTCCACCGTGTTTTCCATCATCTTCCTCTCCTGAATGAGGTTATCAATGAGGAGGTTAGTTTCTTGTAAATCCTGTGATAGTTTCTTGCAAGAATCTTCGAGTTTTAAATTGTTATCGGTTGTTTGCCCGTAGATTGATTGCACGTTGGTTTGCAAATCATGGCAAGACGCTTGAAGTCTCCTGTTTTCCCTCCCGAGATTTCTACTTTTGCGTTTTTCTTCAACAACAGTGAGGTTTATATCCTGAATGGTCTTCAGAATTTCTTCGTAGATCTGCGTCGGTTGCATTTTAAGTTTTTTGTCGTTTTTTAAAGCATCCATTTGATTGGTGGGCGTAATTTGGGCTTTCGGATCTAAAATTCGCCGCGTGCGCAGCAGGATGACCTCTAAATATTCTACCATTTCAGACTCTTGAAGAGTCTTCATGATGGAAACGTAATTAAGTGTTTGGCACAGGTTTCACTGATTGTTTTTTGGAAAACTGTCCGCAAACGGCTCGATTTAGAAATTTATCTTATCGGAGTATTACTGGAATTGATATGGTTTCTTTTTATCTGATAAGAAAACTCCTTTGAATGTATATCTTATTTACTTCCAATTTCCGAACGGATCGCAGAGAAGTTGGATTTAATAAAATCAGGGCCTTTTACTGTTAGGCAAACCTAAGCCATTGTCTAGAGGCAAATTAAAAATAAATCGTGAATGAACGAACTCTGGAATAGCGAATGGAGGCTTCATTATATTTCTTTGCCTGAAATAAAATAGATTTCTAAAAGAAAACAAATAGGGATAGTTCTTGGACAACTTGTTTAAGATTATTTTCAATTCGATACTAAGAAAAGAATGGAATAATTCCCAGAAGAAGGAAATCTGGTGAAGATATCTATCTGTATGTGCAGATAAATACGAGGATGAGTTGAAAGATCCACAAGGCGATGAATAGATGGCGCTGCTTCAAGCAGTTTTTGTGATGCGTTGGAAAATTCACTCCTTCACACCGTCAACTGTCAAATATCAGATTGCTGACGTACATTAGTTTTGACAGCTGCTTAGTAAGAACGAGTCAGAGTGTTTAACAAAATGGATTACGTAGCCTTGAAAGGCTTATCAGCAACCGACATTCATAAAGAGACCAAGGATTGTCTTAAAGGACTCGGCAGGCAAGAAATTTTCAATAGACGACTTTATTAAACTTATTATGCTTATTAAAAAAAAAAACTTAAGAGTCCTGAATTTCTATAAAGACATAGAGGCGCTGTTTCAAGTGTATTAAGGTGGTAAGGAAAAACAAACACAATTTCACCCAATAAGATCAAGATGATAAAAACAATGAAGTTTTCAAAATGGCCAATATTTTTTGTGCAGTTGAAAATACAAAAACGATCAGAATAAAATTTTAAGAGAAGCGTCTAGCAAATTAAATTTTTAATTTAATTTTAATTACCTTTACGCTCGGGAAGCACATGCATTAGCAATAACGGAATGTAACGTGCAAAGGTAAACAGCATGTGGGCGAACGGTGTTTAGATATGCAAACGTTCACCATGAATTTTGGACCAACTCACCCCCGAGAGGATAACATTAAAGCAAATAAAAGCGATTTTGCACAGGAGGGGATGAAAGTTTGATGCTATGGAGGAAAAGACTTGAGACGTGAAAATAGATTTCGACCGCGAGCTTTAGTCTACGTATGTACATATGTAAATGCTTGCCCATGAGACGAAGGTATTTTTTATTAATTGAAATATTTACTGCGTAGATGCTACTGTAATATTCACATATCAAACGCAGAAATTGGAAAAGAGCTCTAAGGGAATTTTAATCCTCCATTAATTTTTGAAGTAGGTTTTTATGCGTTGAAAATATATTGTTATAAAACTTGGCATTGTGTTGCGAAGTTTGCAAGCGAAGGAGAATTAATTGAAAAAAAAGACAATTAGGATGTTGAGGATATAAGGCAAGGATGCCAGAAAACAGATTGGCTAAAGAATAAAGGTGAAGAGGTCGGTTAAAAAAGATGCGACATGATCGAATGGCAAGGATGTTATTAAATGGAAATCGTGAGGGAAAAAGTATAGTTAAATTAGCTGAAAATAGGAGTACCTAAGTGAAAAGGCTTCACTAAATCAAGCCCAGGAAAAATTCCCACCCTCGACTCTACATGGCAAAAAAAGTAAAGAAGAAAATAAATTACAGTAGCAAGCAAAATGATTTAACTGAGAATGAATCGCGATTCTTCAGATCTGTATTTTAAAGTAAGGAATTTCTTCCGTAGTACATTTTTGTCGAATTTTTTCCACATTTTTTAGGCGATAACCTTTTCTTCTCAGTTCAAATAAACATAAACCTAGTTATCACTGTAGCGCTCTCGTACTTTATGTATCTTTAGCCGTTTTAGTGGATAAAATGTGTCGTGCAAAAATGCTTCTGTTATGTTTCCTCAACTGTTTTGTGTTTATTTACGCTTCAAGTAAGTTTTACCAAAAAAAAAAAACATACTCCATATGAATAGGTACAAAGACATGCAGTGTGTGTCCAGGTTTACTTAACATATGTTTTTGTTTTGTTTTTTCGTAGAAATTGACTTTGTAGAAAAGTTTTAATTGCTTCTAAACTACTCCATTACTTAATACTTATATTGTAAAAATAGATACTGGCTTTTTCTTGAGCGCTGCATACAAATTTAGCGGTATGTCTAAAGCCCATATTCAATTCTTATACTTAAGAAAATCCTAAGTAATGCCCTAGACATGCTTCAAGAAAATCTCAAGCATTTGCTTGAACTCTTAACTTACGTAAGGCGAACTTATTTAAAAACGTTTCACAATTGTCTCAAAAGTGTTCCACACAGGAGTGGGATAACGAAGATTTTTTTGCAAAGACAAACATTTTTTTTATTGCAGGACATACGAGATATTGACAACTGACGTTGACTTATCAAAGTTCACGTCTATAAATACAAACCAACTTAAGACAATCTTAAATGTATAAGACTAACTTACGAAAGACGGTTTTAAACACTTGCTTAAGTCACGATTATAATACCGTCCTTAATATCGTGCTTTTAAAAATGTTTTTGCTCTAGAGTCCTTTGAAAGGACAGCCTCCCATTTAAGAAAAATTGAAAAGTATGCTCCTTGCAGTAGACTTATGCCACTTTAATTTATCTAACGCCGAATATATCCATCTCTTAATAAACTGCTAATAGTTATTAGACGAATAACTACCATGGAAACAATTCATGAAAACTCAACCAACAATTCAGAAAAATCAAGTTATTCATTGAACAACTTTAATAGGAGATGAATATCTCGATTCTAATTTAACTTGGAGACTTCCACGGCCGTTGTCCATAATTGAATTGGCTTCCGGTTGGAACCGCGTCACGACTGCTTCTATTGCCAACTCAGTCTCTTCGATTAACGAGAAGTAGCAGCAACACCACCAGCAGTAGCAACACCGCCAGCAACAGCCCTGTGAAAGTTCTTCTGCAATGAAGAACGATACGTCGGCAGTAGAAGCAGTTGTGACGGGTTCCAACGGGAAGCCAATTGAATTATCCTGATCCGAAGTTAAGTCTGATTTAAGATGGAACTAAGTGACGAAGAAAGATGGAAATTGTATTAAGTGTGGCGAACATTTGCATAACAACACAGCAAGTTTTTAGTAATAACCTTTCTACCTAGTTGCATACGTAATGAAGAGTTTTAAAAATTATGACGACAAGAAGTGTGAAAGGGACGAAAATTATAATGAACAGGAAATAGACTACGCAGACTAAACATTTGTCAAATTTCTCGAAGTTTAGATATAACTGTAAAACCCTTTAAACCGTTTGGATTTTTGCAGATAATTTTTAGACCATTTAGAAAACGATCACATTTTTGAGAGATAATATGTTTTACTGATGAGGTAGTCTTTACCACTACTACATTTTTTAAAAGCAAAATTTTCAGACATTTCCGATAGCATGTCGCTTACTCAAATGCGCGACATAATTTTGCAGTTGGATGATGCTCCTCCTCATTTTTTCGATCTATTAGAGTATTGTTAAATTATATTTTTCCCAATAAATGGTTTGATAGAGCTACTCAAGACGATTTAGTTTTTTTTTATTGATCTGGAAGATCTGCCGATCTAAACCCCCTATATTTTTTTTCTATGGAGATTTCTCAAATAAAAGGCGTATAAGACACGTCCACGAAATACCGAGGAATTGAAACAAAGAATAAGGCAAGCTTGTCAATCAGTAACATCTGATATGCTAAGAGATGCTTTAAAAAGTATGAGAAATTGAACTATCAAATGCATGAATCGTCTTATGTTGAGCACATTATAACTTTTACTATTATCAAATTCACGAAAGATGAGCCCAATTACCCAAGATAAAACCTACATATATTTTAGTATTATTTCCTATTCAATGGTAAGTAAGTAAATGTTTTATATGTCTTTTACTTCAATGCCAGACATGAATAATAAGGGCTCATCTTTTATGAATACGATAATATAGTTTGATTATCTTAGAATAGTTCTGATTTTTGTTAAAAGGTATTTATTCATGGTAAAAATACCTATGTAATTAAAATTAATAATTATTTGTTTATCTCGGTGAATTGTTCCACTTGAAAGTAGTGACCAAAATTAATTCATAAAAGGTTAAAGGTGTCTAATTGTGTTCTGACATATTTCGGTTATAGAAATAAACGACCTCAGAGAACTTAGCGAATAAAGGGATTGTGAAACATTAAAACTAAATCTTTAATTACAGTGAAATGTCCAGAAAATGTAATACAGATTAAAAAATAAATTAAAAATTATGTGAACTAACATTTTAAAATTTTTTGACGAGTGAACTTGTTCATGCGGTTATTACTGGTACTTTTTCATCTCTTAAAGGTTTGTATCACTGATGGCTGTTCAATTATTTATTTGTGCTAACAAAGCACTTGGTAAACGTGTTTAAAAACATGAAGAGCAAGATACGTTTGTGCATTCAAGCTGAAGAATAAGCTTAGTTTCGTTTTGAGGCGAAATAATTAAATGTTTCTCTGAATTTCGCGTTTACTTTACACATTTTTTGTTTCTTGATGTCATGATCAGATAATATGACGCTGACGGTTATTGACAACTGTTCTCTCACTTTCGTATTGCTAACTGTATTAATAAAATCACAGCTTACTTTATCGTGAATTCATTTGAAGGCATAGTACTAGCTGATCTAAATTTGTTTGTTGTGTCTTTCCTTAAATTTGTAAACAAACCAGTTGTAACGTCGTCATAAACCGACTAAAACAATCTCCGATTTGTTGTGCTTTTAACATACTTCCGGTTGACCTTGAGAGATAATTATTTGTGCATCAAATCATTAACTAGTCTTTTGTTATTAAAATCATTTTCAATACTTTATAAAACTGTGTATTCCAAAAACGTGGCTGTTACAGAACAGAAGCTGAAATACATGTAAATTTTGAAATTAATTTCAATAAAATATGTTCCGGAACAATTATAAATAGTAATCCTTTAAATAATTGAAAATCCAAATGAAAACTGATAAAAATAATTTTGATATTTCAATTTATGGACCAAACAAGCAAATAAAATATAGACTACGTTTTCTTTTATTTATAAACAACAAGTGGAATTTTGCGATGTAAACATTTTTTAAGCAAATAGATTTTAATTTATGGTATTTGAAGAGCAAACATTTTTTATTCTGAAAATTAACACATGAAAAGTCGTAAAAATGTTTACGAAGCAATAATAATACTCAAGGCAAAAGAAGCAAGAATTTTGATGGAAGTATTGTTTGAGCTTTACCTTAATCAAATTCTGAATTAATGTTAGTTAATACTATTCCTTAAAATACTGCGTAGTATAAGAATTACTTAAAATGACGGGGGCTTATATTAGAAGAAAACGCGAGAGTCATTTATTATTAGAAACAGTAATACGTATACGGAAATAAATTGTCTTTTTTTAACAATATAGATATGAAAAAAAAATTGTTGCAAATCGAGCATCCTCTGTTTCAACCCTACTTGAGGCCTCGCCAGCAAAAGCACAGCTCGAGACTTCCACTGCAAATCAAACCGACCTGTGCAAGGTTATTCGCAAATTCGATGTAATAATAATTGATTCAAACTATTGACCATAGATATGTATTTGTTTCCCAATATCGTGAACAAGAAACATTTAAGATCGTTCTTTCAATATTAGTTAAACTCAGTTCATCTATTAATTTCAGTTTTCTATTATGTTTGCTGCTTGATATTTTATTGAAAAACGAATATTTTACTCTAAAGTACGTTCTTAGTTTAAACCAATACAAAATCGACTCTTAGGCCCGGTATTTCAGTCACAATATTACTAACGTATGTACAGTTGAAAAAAAAACTCTAGTATGCTTTGAAATGACAATGAAGGTATGTCTTAGTACTCTTATTTTATTTACAACTGTCAAAAGATAACCTCAATTTTATATCATTGAAAAAATGCAATGTTACTAATTAAAATTTTATTTTTAATTTATAAAAAGGGTTGAAAATGCCCTCCACCCTATTCAATACATTTTAAAACTCTACGTTTTAAACCATTCATGACGTTCTGTAACATGACTGGGTTTGCATTTATTTCATCACATTTATCTAACAATCAAGTTAAGACACACGTTAATTTTCCATGGATTGCTGCGAGTTTTTTTTCAACTGTACATACGTTATAATCTTCAGTGTATTCCCGCAGTAACAATTATAGAAACAATTGTCTTTATGGGAATAAACTAAAGATTAAAGTTAAACTATAACTAAAATACCGGGCCTACAGCCCTGTTTAAATTTGGGTTGAAGTTTAAACCCATGACAACGATTATTTCAGCAGTTTCAAGATTTAAGCTTTGGAATTGTATAGTAGCGGACAATATAATCCTGGCAAAAATTTGACATGTCGTGCTTATTTAGACAAATTTGGTAAATCAGGTTTTCATTGAGGTTATATTTGTGTAAATATAAATAATTAAATTTAGATTAAACGTCAGTGACATTTTGTTTAAGTATTAAACGTCAAAGATATTAAACTAAGGTTTATATTGTGGAAATAACGTGCCCGGATTTTATTGTCCGCTACTGTACAACAAGACTTTAAAGATACTCTTTTGTCAGCAATACTGTCAACGGCACAAATAACGATTGCTCAAATAAATGCCACAGAAAAAAAAAACCGTAAGTAGTAACTTGTAACGGCAAGCAATCAAAGTTAGGGAATTTTACTCGAAATATTCTCCATATGAGCATGTGTACGAGCAGATGTACGAGGAAGTATTGATATCTAGTTAGCGTGGAAAGTTTCTAGTAGACAAAATTAAATGCGGTTGCTATGGTTACAACTATAATTTGTAAATAATTTCTCGAAGTTAGAGGTCTATAAGTTGAACACTGATAAAACTGTGAATTTTTGAAAACGGCATGTTTGAGAGAAAGCTAGATTTTGAAAAAATCATGGATATAATAGAAGTAGTTATATTTACCTTTCTTTACTCTCTCTCTCTCTGGGTGATTGTATTAAATTATTATTATTAATATTTTTTTATGTTGGAGTCATTCGTTTTCTACGCAGTTGCATTGCCACACGATATCCATTCTACTAAATCTATGGAAAAAATCGAGTTCGGTTAGTTATTAATTATTTATTTGTATATACAAAGTGGTCAAGAATCACTGTTTGAGTTGGCAGTGCTGAATTTTATTTTTAAATTGTACAATTGGAGTAACTTTCGGTTGTTGAAAGCTTGACACTGACAGCCGTCACTTTACAGGCGACATTTGACATTTCAAATTCAAATTAAAATGCTAATTTTTATTCACATAACCTACAATCTTGTCGTTCGGGTTACGTCAAATAAACCATTACATCCGCTTGCAGTGTTGCATATACCCGAATAAACATCTGCTCCTAATTGAATTGACCGCTTTGTAATGATCAAGAATAACTGTTTTTGGATCAAGTTTTTGATTTCAAATTTTTGGCCGATAGTGAAGTTTCTATATTCTTGGATGACTAGAGCGCTAGAACGCTAGTTATGTTAAAAGTAGTCCAAAATAGATTTTTAAGTGTCAAATATGCCTAAAATGTTGCCCAATTGGTGGATTTCGCCCGATCTGGTTTTGAATTGACATTTTCCGCGCCGTTGAATATACACTGCTCCAAAAATAAAAGTAGCCATTGTTTTTTGTCGGCGGCGTATTTTCATTAATGTTTGATTTTTTTTTATTAAGGCCCGGTTTTTCAATCACAAGTTAACTTTTACCTTCAGTTTATTGCCATAGTAACAATTATGAAAACAACGAAAGCAATAAACTGAAGGTAAAAGTTAACTTGTGATTGAAAAACCGGGCCTAAGACTTCATGTCTATAAAACTATTATTTTAAAATATCCTTGTATTCGTATAACAATTAATTGAAATGAAATGAAATGTTGATAACAAGTTGTGATGCAATTAGACCAAATTACCTCTTAGATAATTCGACGTATCGCTCTGCGAACCTTGCATCTGATTCTGCTAGGCTTAATACACCATGTGTTTTATTTTACACAGAACCCAACCCTAACCAGAAGTATGACAATTTCTTCCAAATAATTAAAATCTACTACGACATATCCTTCCCACTGAAGACTGTCCATGAAAACACTATGCCAAAATGTCATACGAATTACAGCAAATTAAAAATACTTACCACTTAATCAATGAAACTTATCTCCAAACTTATGATGAAGATATCAAAGTAATAGTGAACAATTACAAACAATTCTATTTGAAATCCGCCGATGATGAAAAAAGAAGAAAAAATCAAGAGGAGATCCTAAAGTTACATAACATGTTGAAAAAAATCTGGAATGTCATTACACGGGAACTTAATGAAAACAAATCCAACTCCATTACTGATGCACCCCCAAGCGAAGAATTAAACAACTTTTTATATAATGCGGGATTAGAAATAATCAAAACACTTCGTACTTCGCATTCTACACCCACAGGGCCAATTTCATATAACTGAACTTTCTGCTCAAACCATTTTTCTAACTGCCGTCACGAGATCAGAATTAGAAAATATTATACGAGAACTTAATCCATCTCCAACACTAGATGCATATGGTCTAAATGTCAAAATGATGAAAATAATAAAAAAATACATATCTGAACCCTTAGTAGACATTTTAAACGCGTATATGGTAGAAGGCATATTTCCCCAGAAAATGAAAATGGCAAGAGTGATACCCATCTTCAAAAAAGGGAACCCTTTGTCACCAGATAACTATCGGCCTATATCAATATTAACCATCTTCTCCAAGGTTTTTGAAGCAGTACTTTCTGGGAGGGTACTAAAATTTTAAACCGCCACAATTGTAGATGTGATAATCAATATGGATTCCGATTCGGTAAAAAAACCACTGTTGCTGCCATTTTAATAACAAACTTTACTTATGAAGCCCTCGAGAATTACGAGATATATAAAGCAATTTTATGCAACCTAACCAAGGCCTTTGACAACATGCAACATGATATTTTCCTGGCCAAAATGAATCAATATGGAGCTAGAGGCGCATCACACAAACTGTTCACATCTTATCTATCCAACAAGACAACGATTTGTGGACTTTCAGGGGGAAAAATCAATAACATGCTTAAACTTCACCGGGGTTCCTCAGGGATCACTCCTTGGTCTCCTTTTCTTCACCATCTTTATCAATAATCTGCCAGCAAATATGTCAGGACATACGGTAGAGGAAACCGGGGATGGTTTGGACATCTATTTTTTTCTGAATGTACTACTTTTCTGGTTTTAGGATTATGATTTCGAGCAATGCTTTGAGATGCATTCCGGTTTATATATAGGAATACAGCAATCGTTTTTCCAGAATAGGGTCGAAAATAAAGGTATTGCATATGTCCAAACCATCCCCGCACCCGGGAATGATCTCTTAACAGATACCTTATCAAGTAACGAATTGTTTAACATTTTCCATCTAAAATTGATAGAATTGTTTGAAAACAATTTTCCGTTGAGAGTAGGCAGAATTATACAAAATCGACCGAAATGGTTATCGAACGATCTTAAAGAATTTTCTAATTTACTTAGCGAAATGCATGAAGTGAATAAAATTTAAATAGCGCACATGATAACCCCAAATATCAAATACTTTTACAAAGAGATGGTCTCAGCCTCAAAAAAGAGTTTCCACAATCAGAGACTACAGAACTCCAATAATATTAATAAAGAATGTTGGAAGATCATAAATGAAAATAAGGGAAAATATACTGTACAGAAAATATTAGAAATGAAAGACCCATTGGGGTTAAATGTAGACGACACCCAGTAAATGTGTGACATGTTTAATGACTTTTTTGTGGATGTATCAGAAAACAGCCCGAATCCTATATTGCAATACACTAATATAAAAAGGATAAATAAATCATGTTCATAAATCCTACACACAATCAAGAAGTCATCAGTATAATCAACAAAGTATGCAAGAAGAAGACTGCCGGAATCGATGGTCTCCCTGGAGATGTGCTTTTGCTGATCAAGGAGGAAATCTCAGGACTGTCAACTCAAATTATCAACACTAGTTTCTCCGAAAGAACGTATCCAACTGCATTGAAAATTTCAAAGGTAACACCAATTCACAAAAAGGGGCAGACAGATGATATTGCAAATTATCGGCCAGTTGCAATCCGAAATCAGCTAGCCAAAATATTCGAACGCTGTTTCAATTTGCGACTGACGACATTTTTAGAAGATAATAAAACTTTATCAAACTGTCAAATGGGAAAAACCACTCAACGGAAACAGCTCTGAGCGAGGCAGTGGAGCACTTTCACCGAAATTTAAACAATAGAAAACGGCCCCTGGGAATGTTCTTCGATATGAGTCGGGCCTTCGACTCGGTAGATCATATCTTATTACTACATAAACTCGAGTAAATGGGATTTAGAGGTACCGCAAAAGATTGGATTGAGTCATATTTACAAAAACGCACACAAATAGTTGAGTTAAATGGTACAAAATCGAAAAGACGTCTCGTCTGCAAAGGTACACCCCAAGGGTCCTGCTTATCGCCAACACTGTTTAACTGCTTTATAAATGATCTTCCGAATGAATGCCCTGACATTAAGTCGATACTTTTTGTGGACGATTATAACGTACTCATCACTGAAGAGTCCGACGCTCATCGCCTAAAAAATGCTCAAGATTGTATCGCAAAAGTATATGATTGGTGTGTGAGTTAAACTCAACATTTCCAAAACCATCGCTGTTGACTTCTGTACAAAGAACTATTCCGTGGATGCATCCATAGTGCTGCGGATTGTAGGGAAATCCATCGCTAACACAGCAACTACAAAATTTTTAGGACTGTATATCAATCAAAAACTAACCTGGTCGACACACATCGAGCACTTATTACCGAAAATAAGTTCCGCTACCTATATTATCCGTAACATCAAATCAACCATTACACTGGCTAAAACTATTATATTACGGATTAATACAATCGGCTATAACTTATGGCATAATTTACTGGGGGCAAGCCTACGAAACATCCCGTATATTCGCTGCGCAAAAAAGAGCGATTCGATGCATAACTGGAGCCTATTCAAGAGAGAGCTGTAAACCGCTGTTTAAAGCCTTAAAAATATTAACGTGTCCATTACCCTAATGGTGTATATAAAAACGCAAAAGATTTCTCTACAAAAACGCCCAGACATACACGCCTGTAATACAAGAAGCAAAAAGAATCAGAGACACCGTTTTCGAGACTATCCGTAGGACAACAAAATCCGCAATACATAGGCACCAAACTTTACAACAAGTTGAAAACTGTAGATGAGAAATTCGACAACTGCACTCTTAGCGTCTTTAAGCAAATGGTGAAAGATTACCTCATATGCAACTGTTTCTACACAATGGAAGAATTTCTTAACATATGAATCTGTTTATTGTATAGTTATATCAACATTGACGAAGCATGAAATGTATGACTACCTATGTAGCTGATCATATGTATTTTATATTCATGACAATAAAATTATATTCTATTCTATACGCCACTATTAAAGACTAGGTTTGGAAATTTAAAAGAAAACCAGTTTCTGTGACCACTCCGGATATGACTTCAGTCGATCGACGAATTGAACTCAAACGTGTAGCAGAAGCACATTTCCAATTCACATCTTGGATATCAGAAACCTACCTGTCAAATTAATTCCGAAATGCTTGAACGCTGATCCGAAGCGTATTCATTGGTCAACGTTGAGGGAAATCTGCCGCCGCTATGAAGAAGATTTCTCAAACTTTTTGGATCTGCTTGTTACTATGAACGAAACGTGGAATCTATCCAGAGACTAAAGAGCAATCTAAAAGTGGAAGCATTCTGGTTCTCCACGATCCAAAAAAAATTCGTGGTAGAATTCTCGCGTAATTTCCTGAGACAAGATGGAAATAGATTTTTTGGAACAGGGTAGAAGTATCAAGGGAACATATTATAACTCAATTACGTAAGAAAATTGTGGGAAAACGACGTGGAAAACTTGTTAAAGGTTTGGTTTTTTTGCAAGACAGCGCTCCTGCTCACAAGTCATTGATGCACTGCAAGAATTGACCAAATTTGTGTTGAATTGGTTGACCACCCGCCCTATTCTCCGGATTTAGTACCGTCAGATTATTATTTGTTCCAAAAACTATTGTCATATGTACATTGAGAAATGGTTTGCAGAAAAAGATAATAGTTATTTATTTTCAACCATATATGTAATAACATTATTTCTGACATCTTTGTCAGTTCGAAAATTGACGATTACTAACTGTCACTTTCTAGCTGGGTGGAAAGTAACCACTTTCCGCCCTAGAGTGGAAAGTAAAAAACCAACATTGAACTTCCTTTTCATTTTATTGTTTGGAAAAAAGATGCTAATTTTTATCGAACTATTTATTAAAATTAAATGTTATATTTGAATTATTATACGTTGAAACTGAAAAATGCAATCCCTATTGACATGTTGGCGAAGAAACGATGATTTCCTGATGTGCTAATGACGTTGAAGTCAAAGATAAATTACTCGAGCTCGGTCCAGCAACTTCCATAGTCACATTATTTGATATCATCGTCGCCGTTTTGGTTTGATTAGACAAAGAAGTATCAATATAACCCTCTGCAACCGAACTGGATTTCCATCCTCCCAATTTCTTCAATTGCATGATATCTCCTCCGTTATTAACAAGTACAGTCGTCGCCGTCCTTCTAAAGCAGTGTCCAGTAAAAGTATTAGGATCAGAAATCTTTGAAAAAGTTGCAATTTTTTTAGGCAACTGGCTGATACTATTGTGACCAAAAGGTTGATTCGTCATTTTTCCTGATCTAATTTGCATAAAGAATTTGTCACTTTCAATATTTTTTCGAAGGTCGGTGTACTCTTTAATAGATTCAATCCATTTTTCATTAGTGATCATAAATACCCTTGCCTGGTAAGTTTTTGTATTGGCTAATTTAATGCTAATTTTCTTCTCTAAAAAATTAACATCTATCGTTTTCATTTTGTAAAATTCGTCAGACCTACAGGCTCCTGACACGCCAATGATCAGAGCATCCTAAAGACATGTGATGAAAATTTAGAACATAATTTTTAAAATTTATAGATTAGCTTTTGCGCAATCAAAACCTTATATCCATCTCTTAAAAATTTTTCAATATTCTCCGCTGTAAAAACACTTGACTTTTCTGCCTTGTATCCAACGTTCTGCCTTTTTATGAGTTTTCCAAATTTCGATATATTAATTCTTTCTTCTTTAAGAGTCAGCGCTGTTCGCAACATCGAATACATTGACCATAAGGTTGAGGCTTTCTTAATTTTAACCATTTCGCTAAAGTAAGCAAGTAAAACCGTTTCCGATCCTACATTTTGAACGCCTTTTGTGCTACACCAGCCCTTGAAAACATTGTAACCCGTTTCGTACCTTGCCTTACTTTTTTGGAGCAACAAACATTCTTCTGTTCTTTCTGCGGCCAGGTGAAGTGCACGTAAACTCATTTTTACAATCACTATTCAACATTTTTCCTGGATTTTCACAATTCGCGAAAAACGACGCCTCTTTTTGCTTACAAATAAATTATTTGTTATTTCCCGTCATGGCAACGCAAACTTATTCTAGTTAAATAATTAATTAGAGGCGGAATTCTTTTCTGGTAATAATAGGATCTTATTTATTATTATTAGGTTGAATAATAATGATTGAAATTAAAATAGTATACAAACCTCGGTGGAAAGTTTCATTTCTGTCGAGAGATTAGGAAGTTAGCCGAGACACGAAGTGTCGAGTGTATAAATTTTAAATGAGATTGTGTTGAATAAATAAAATTTTGTTTTTGAAATAACTGTCGTTTTATATGGTAGGCTACGTACTTATCGACACTTCCTCGTATTAAATATCAATTACCCATTTATTCTTTACTGCATTACAGAAATAAATTTCGTAGCAAAATTCCTCGTTCAGAAGTATTAACTTTAGGAGAATTTAATAATAGGTTGAATCGAATTGGCATTAAATAAATAGATTCTGCAATATTAGACAAACGTTTTGTTTTTCATGACCAACACTTATTAAGAAAAGTCTTTAAGGACAAACTGTATAAGTACGGCAACTCTTTCTACTCTCCGCCTATGGAATTCCCGTTGCGAAAGCAATGCATGAATGCATCATCTACCAAAGAATAAACTCGCACAATCCTTCATCATTCCTCCACTATATTGTAGTTACAACGTGAATGCTATAATTTGTTGTTTGTTTATTTATTTATTTAACTACCGAAACAAGGTAAATATAACAACTGTTTGTCGGTGTCGAATATACTCCCTGATTTTTTTTTAAACCTTCGCTGTTTTCGCAAAAATACTTTATCCACGTTGTAAAAACGCGTGACTCACACACCGCGTTTAAAATACAGAATTTAAAAAAAACGATAGTTAAAATGTTTAATGCCGCGTGTAAATACCAACGTGTATATCTTATCAACACTTTGACTTTATTTATAAAACGTATGGCTTTAAATACACACGTTTTAAAGTTGGTTCACGGTCGAAATTTTTGCCTCGCCTGCCGAATTTATTAATGAAAATGTTTTCCACAGACATGACGAGCGGGTTGAAGGAAGTCCTGGACGCCGTCACTCCTACTTTCGAGGAGTACGAGAGACGGGTGAGTACCTAACTGGTTTATTTTTGGAACTGCTGTGATGGTTTGGTATCTAACTTGTTGACCTTGTCATCCGCCAAACATGAGAGAAGACTAAACTGTTTATTCAATAATTATAAAATATACGAGGAACGTTCAATAAATATTTTGAAATTATTATTCTGTTGTTAATACTTATACATAATGATTCTGATAAAATTAAACCAATAAGAGAATCGTTATCAAAGATCTTGGGAGATAAGATATATTCGTTTTTATTTATTTATGATTGCGATTAAGTCAGCGTGTAATCATGGGCATTAGAATGGATCAGATGCACACTGCTAAAAAGTAATTACATATAATGAAGAAAGTACCGTTCAAGTAATTACAGTCAATGATGTAATTCTGTGTTAAGTTGAAACGATTATGTTACGAATTCAACGGAAACCGAAATGATTGTTATGTGCAGAGAATCGTCGAAAATGATCTTCGTGTGGTGACATTTCACTCTTAAGCGACCAAGTGAAATTTGCTTGCACAACCGACCTTATGACGAACGACATATTGTTATATTTAAACAATAATGAAACTGTATATCAGCAAAACATGAATACTTTTTTAATATCTTTTTATTTTTTATCACCATTCGAACTCTACTTTTGATTTATCTACAACAACCATCTCAGTTTTTTGTGCTGATCACGATGGTCCAGTTTGATCGACAAAAAGTAAATTTAGAAATGTTTGGCAAGTAATTTTTTATTGCAATAGAATCCTCGAGCGCCCTCTGAAGGCCTCTTAGCGGAAGAGTACTTCGAAGCCCCAAATAGGGCCGAAATAACTATCCAGGAGAATTCCATTGCCTGCAGTCAAAACCGACTTAAAAATTTAGAAATTATGCCATAATAGCGTCATTTGGCTGATTTATGTGTGATTACTTCTTTGGCAGCAAATTAGCTACTATTAATTTTCACATAATTTTAGATCAAAAACCGTCTGCGACATGTCGCGGCCTTTTTCGTCCTCAGCAGTTCTTTTTTAAATATTTTTTTATCCTGCATTCTAATTATTTTAATCTGGTTTTAACTCAGCTTGTTTTTTCCCAAACTAAACCTTTCACCTTCATTCTCTTCTTCATTTTTTAAAGACTATTAAAAGGGTTAATAAAACTCTCTCTTAATATGCAAGGATCATTTCTCTATTTACTCATTTTCTAGTAGTTTATTTGTCTTGAAAGACTCTGACTTTTTTCCAGGCATTCACAAATGAGGGCATAAGTAACGAACAGATTCACGGTAGTAGACCCATCAAGTTGGATGATGTATTTGTGACAATTGAAAACACGATTGTGTAAGTTACGAATTCAACTTAACGTTAACTAATCACGAACGTCAACAAAAACATTAACTTCTTTTTCACTGGATATTATTTACTTATTATAAATAGTTACATATTTCGTCAGAAAAATTCTGTAACATAACGACGGAACTCACTTACCTTCAAAAGACATCAGTAACTGTTGAACGTAGTCTATTGAAATTCTGAAACAAAAATTAGCTCAGTTTAGAATTTAGAAGTAAGTAAGCTGAGCATATGTATTCGTAGGGAGTTGAGAAATTTGAAGATAACTCGAACCCCTAGTTATCGCATAAAAAGGCTGAACTTTGACATCGGGATGTTTACCATGCATTTGGGACTTAGTTTGGGAGATTTAAGAATAGAAGGCGAGTACGAGGCTACCAACAAGGCGTTGCAGAAGATCTTACCAATGTCACAAATTGGAAAAATTGTGTAAGTACTATAAGACAATTAAGGGTGGAGATATCCATCTCGTAATAAAGTGGCTAAAAGTTATTAGACGAATAACTACCATGGAAACAATTAATAAAATATCAATCAACAATTCAGAAAAAATCAAGTTATTCATCGAATAACTTTAATAGGAGATGGATATCTCGACCCTAAATCTAATCAGTAGGAACTAACGTCCCCTCTAAAACCCTGTCACTTACTACATATCATGCGGCAAATGACTTTTAGTTTTGGACTACTTACAATATGATCAAAATTTGTGCTTTTAGAGTAATTTTAAAGGACGTGGTATGTAATGGCATTGCTGGATTGGTTATAAAGGAAGATTCATTCGTTCACGAAAATTTCGATGTGAAATATCAGCTTTCCGAAGTATCAGTTCAGGTAAATCAGAAGCAAAAACAAAAATTTATATTCTTGTATTTTATTTTTATTTTTTAGGTATATTATTACAAGGAGGGCAACGTTGAGATCGTCACTGAAGTCACTGAAACGGAAATAGGTGAGTCACTTTTAAAAAAATAACTTAATTGTTAGCAGTTAAACAAGATGCAATAATAAATACATAAATACTTTGTTCATTTAAAATTCGCGCTCACGTCTGCTTTTATAATTGTATTACCTCCGAGATATGAGCAAGCCAATGGCGAATCTTCGAGAATCTCCTCGAATCTATATATGGAGCAGCAATTATAAAAAACTCATTCTGATTTGCTAGTATTCCATTCACCAGAATTAAAAAAAAAACACGAGTAAGACAATAAACGATTGTGTCAGTATTATGTTAAGAACGTTAACAAAAGAGAAAACGGCGAAAAATTTATTTAAATAAATATGTAGTAAATAAAGATTGATAGAAAAACTTACACTGTCGACATATTGGAGACCGAAAATCAAATTTTCTTTTCTAAAAGTTTGTAAATCAAATTTTGATTAAAACAATACGAAACAGAAAAACAAGTGAAGCACTTACTTACAAAAAAAGACTATCGATTCGGCATACAGAGGAGATCAAAGAGAATACAATAAACGTCTACAAAAATTCATTAAAAGAGTGAAAGAATCGAAGTTTGCTCGATACGGCGCGATGTTTATTGATTCAATTGGGGTTACCACCTCGCTTCTGGGCAGAGGCCGTGAACACAGCTAATCACATCAGGAATCATTGCCCTATACGAAGTCTAGATGGGAAAACGCCCTTCGAGATGTAAACCCGAAAGATTCCAGACATGAGCCATTTGCGTGACTTCGAATCTCGAGTCCCTTGTTTAGACAGGAAGCCAGGAAAGGGTAAGCTGGAACCTTGCACCAAAGTTGGAATCTTGGTAAGTTTTTCAGAGGAGTCCAAAGGCTACAGAATCCGGTTACCTGAGGAGAAAGTTATTCTTTCGGGTGATGTTAAATTCTTCGAAGATAGAGTTACCGAAACCGGCGATTATCAAGGCTTCAATTCAGAGGGCACAAGGAGGGGAAGTCAGTACTCGAGAATCTGCAACCATGCCTGACATCGTAGAGGTCGAGTTATACCCTCTAGTAGCGATATCGCCTGAGAATTTGACCACGCAAGCTATGTAGGGCGAGTGGTGCTCAGCCTGTTACAGAAATGATCGAAAATGGTTTACGAAGTATCGATAAGACGAGCTTTATCAGGCCCCGATTCCGATGAATAGAAAGACGTAATGGTCAACGAGGTCCACATTTATTGCGTAGTTCAAATCGGCTCCCAAGAACCTCAGCATTCTCAGGACGCTCGATGAATTGCCACCACGTATTGTTCTTGATGATAGAGTTGATCATTGCGTCCTTCCATTCATCGGAATCTTACGAAGTTGTGTGATCGACTTTGAGTTCCCTGATGCTAAGAGAATGTCGTCTACATATACCGCGATCAGGACCATGTCTTTTGTCTTCCCTTCGGTCCTTATATATATGTATAAGCATGTTCGCCATTGGAAGGCGTGGTGCCGTATTGCGTACCACTTCGATTACCACTGTCTCCCTGATTGATGTAGTCTGTAGAAGGATTTTTTAGCGGACACTTTGTTCTCTCCGTTCAACTCCGTCACTGCTTTCCTCGCCTTAGACCGAATATCCAGATCATCATCCTCACGAGTGATGATTTCAAACAAGTCAGGCAGTTGTTTCGGAGGTTCCATCATAATTTCTTTCCTTGAGATCGCCGTTTATGTATGTAGCGTTGACATGAAGATGTCTAATGTGCATTCCGTAGAGCGGCTATTGCGGTCATCAATCTGAAGGTACTCAAACGAGCGACAGGTGCGAAGGTATCTGTGTAAAAGATGCCTGGTCGCTGACTGAAACCCTGTTCTACAAATTACCGTTAGTTTCACATTTATTGCGTAGTACGAAATAGCTCCTAATAACCTCAGTATTTTCAGGACGCTTGATGAATTGCCACGTATTGTTCTTGATGATAGAGCTGGCTCGTTGATTATTGCGTCTTTCCATTCATCGAAATCGGAGCCTGATAAAACTTACTGGTACTTTGCAAAGGAACGCTTGTCTATTTTCGATCATTTCTGCAACAGGCTGAGCACCACTCATCCTAAATAGCTTGCGTGGTTATCCCGGTTTACCGGTGCGTATAATTCTCGGTCTGCCTCGAAATCTCCTGCCTGTTTGTTCTGGATCTTCAGATGGATCTTCGAGTTGATTTTGATCGTGGTTGACCGGATCCTCAGGCGATATCGCTACCGGAGGATATAATTCGACCTCTACGATGTTAGAAGAATTTAACGTCGTGTGAAAGGATAACTTTTCTTTCCTCGGGTAACCAGACTTTGTAGCCTTTGGACTCCTCTGAAAAACCTACCAAGATTCCAACTTTGGCCCAAGGTTTCAGTTTGTCCTTTCCTTGCTTCCTGTCGAAACCATGGACTCGAGATCTGAAGTCACGCAAAAGGCTTACGTCTGGAATCTTTCCGGTTCGAAGGACGTTTTCCCGTCCAGACTTTGTAGAGCAACGATTCCTAATGTGATTAGCTGTGTTCACCGCCTTTGCCCAGAAGCGAGGTAGTAACCCCGATTGAATCAGTAAACATCGCGCCGTAACGATCAAAGTCGATTCTTTCACTCTGCGATGCCGAGTTCAAAAATCGAACTTCACACCAACTTGAATGGTAGTCGATGAATTCTACGAAATACTTCGCCCCTTTGAGGGATTGTACGCGCATTGGCCCACAGTCGTTCGAGTGAACCAATTTTAACAACTCAATTCTACGTTCGGACTTCTTCAAGAAAGGTGTTCGATTCACTTTGTCCTTGATACAAACCGAACATTCAAGTTCTTCGCCTAACTCCTCGCGTTTCAGGCCGCCCATGGTGCTTTTACGCTCCGCTTCGCGAAGATCTGACATGTTCAGTTGTCTGAGACGAAATTTTGGGGAAATTCTCATTCGGATGCGGTAACTCGAATGCACTCTTCGTGTTTGCGCACGTAATAAAGTTCGTCAATTCTGTTCGCGATCAACTTTACGTTCCCATCAACTCTTCCTACGGATAAAAGGTCCGTCTTGTCATTTCCAGAGTTTTCAGTCTTTTTGTTTTGGAACTTTTGACCCTGTTTTGTGTTCATATACAGGGTACTCGATGACGACGAACGTCGTATTCCTCGACTATCTTCGTCCGCAAAGCCTCCGGTGTAGGCATATCGTCGCAGGATTCTTTCGCAACCCTAAAGTTTTCATAACTTAACAGTGGGCTGTACAATAAAGCTATCATTATTACGTCTGAATTAATGTCTAACTCCATGTCTTTTAATTTGTCTACAGCGGCGAAGAAACGTCCGACATGTTCGCGTATGTTATAGTTTACGGATGGTGGGTATACTTCACGGTCCATAAACTATAACGGTTACCTCATGCCGGCACTGTGTGATGGGAACGGGTGGAGTGCAGAATGTGACGTCAGTGATATACCCGTCAAAGCCTGCTTGTTGATGTTAAATGTAGTTTTGACCAGTTGTCAAAATTTGAAAAGAAAAATGACTTAAAAATGTTACCGATTCTTGATATGCGAATTAATGGTTAATTGAACCAAACTCTTAAGCTGAGCATAGATTTAAGTGGTGTTAATCAAGTGACATTTCATATACCCAATGCTTAAAGTTAAGTTGAGCTTACATGTTTGGTGCAATTAGGCACAAAGGTCCATTATAGCTAGTTCCATCAAACATCTTATTGTTATCGTTACCGTCTGCGTTCCCATTCCTGGGCAATTATAGAGTAGCTTTCTCATCGATAAAGTTAAATACTATCTATTATGATTTGAAAATCTATTTAGTACAAATTTTCTGACAGTTAAACAAAATGCTTGGAACCCGGGGCGCAATCTCAACCTGTTATGACAGTAAGCACAAAAATAAAGGTTTTCATCATACATCGTTCGTATTTATAAGTGACAATAACGCCAAAGTCAACCTAACATCGAATACTCGTTTAAAAAAAAAACGTGAATGGTGGATGTGCATATATTTAAATGGACCGTCCGACTGACGTTTTACCTCACTCACAATCACTGACTGAAATTTATCAATTATCAAGCAACCTATGAGTGAGGTCTAGCGATGACGTTGTGTGAAGCTACACAGGGTGCTGCATTGATGAACGCAACATAGGAAATCCCATGTTAATTTGAAGGTGTTCAAATATTGTTTTCCCTAATTATTTTACAGTAAAATTCGATTTAGATTTTTGTAAAGTACTCTTCAAGATAAATCTGCCTGTGCAGTTTGAGAGTTTTTCATTTGCTCAGTTTCAAAATATTTTGAAAAGATTCGGTAACCAAATTCAATTTATATCAAACTATCAGCATGACCTTGAAAAAGCTTTATTTTAACTTTCACTGATCAAAATTGATTTAGTTTCCGGTTGGAACCGCGTCATGACTGCTTCTACTGCCGACGTTTCGTTCTCCATTGCAGAAGAACTTCCTCAGGGCTGCTGCTGCTGCTGCAGGCGATATTGCTACTACTTCTCGTTAGTCGGTGAGACTGAATTGGCAGTAAAAGCAGTCGTGACGCGATTCTAACTGGAAGCCAATTCAATTATGAACAACGACCGCGAAAACTTCCAAGTTAAATTAGGATCGAGATATTCATCAACGAATAACAAGATTTTCCTGAATTGTTGGTTGACTTTTTATGAATTGTTTCCATGGTAATTATTCGTCTAATAACTATTAGTCAGTTTATTAAGAGATGGATATATCTGGCGTTAGATAAATTAAAGTGGCATAAGTCTACTGCAAGGAGCATACCTTTCAATTTTTCTTTAATGGGAGGCTATCCTCTCAAAGGACTCTAGACCAGAAATATTTTTAAAAGCACGATATTAAGGACGGTATTCATAATCGTGACTTAAGCAAGTGTTTAAGACCGTCTTTCGTAAGTTAATCTTATACGTTTAAGATTGTCTTAAGTTGCTATATATTCATAGACATGAACTTTGATAAGTCAACGTCAGTATCAATATGTCCTGCAATAAAAAAAATGTTTGTCTTTGTAAAAAAATTTTCGTTATTTCACTCCTTCAAGAACAGTGTGGAACACTTTTGAAACAATTGTGAAACGTTTTTAAATAAGATCGCCTTACATAAGTTAAGATTTCAACCAAATATTTAAGATTTTCTTAAAGTCTACCCATTACAGAAGGGTTGCTGTTGTTGCTGCTACTTCTCATTCGTTGATGAGACTGTCTCATAGATTAATCTTGAAGAATTTTGAAGAGTACTTTAAAAAAACCTTAATGGAATTTTTCTGTAAAATAATTAGGGAAGCCGATGTGTGAACATGGGATTTCCTGTGCTGCGTTTATCAGTGAAGCACCCTGTATATAGGAGCGTGGATGCGGAAATCGTGCATGATACACATGCACCAAAAATAAAAATTGAAAAAAAAACAATTGACTATCGACAAATGGAGATCCAAAATAAAAATTGTTTTGTTAAGATTTGAGAAATAAATTAATATTGATTTAAAATTTAAATAAAGCAGATAAACAAACGAAATATTTATTTCTACAAATAGAAGCAAAAAATAAAAGCAGATCGGCATGATGTTCGAACAAGAATTAAGTGTAGAATGTTAAAAAGTGAAGATCCATCTTTTACGAAGTTTATATGTTCTTTCTGGCAACACGACGACGATCGTACCTGCGCTGAACGAGGTAAACTCTCAGCGAGATTACTGTATGTGGTATTGTGGTAACAACTTTTTGTGCTAGAAGTAATAAATGTAATGACGTCCAAATAAAAAAGAAACATCTCTAGCATACCATGGAAAACGTACTCTTGTAACGTGTAAGATTCGATACCTAAAGCTTGAAATTTGAAAATTTTGTATAACAGGTATGAAAAATATTGAAAGCATTTTAACATTCTGGTTTTAACTGCAGCCATCACATTTCGGAGTACAACAAAGCGAAATGTCAGCCGACAAGTGAAAATGCATACGCATATATATTAGCAAAGATATGCGTTTTTCTGATTGCATAATGTCATAGCCGCCTGCGCGAAGTAATTTTTTTGAAATTCCCCATTCCCTATACTTCAAATAAAAGTACTCCACCAAACTTGGCAACTCGTTTTCTTAATAAGAATTTTGATATTACCTACTAAGAAGTTCTTCGTAATTAATACCACGTCATCGTATTCCTTCCACGTTAATATAATATAACTTTTCGCATAAATTCCGTGCGCGACAGCACTCGAAGGTAAATGCAAATTCCGCTCAGTTTCCGAACTTTCGGATATTAAATTTGATCGGGCATTATTCAGTTTAACAGTTTCGATCTGGCCGGGCGATAATCTGCGGCCCAATCCCGCTCACCTGCCCCCGCAATTCCCCCGGAATGGCGTAATTAAGGCTTTCATGAACTACGAAGTTCGACAGCTCAGCCACTACAAATGGCCTGTAATATCCGACGTGAAGTTACGACGCCCGACGTCGGCGCCTTTTACGTTAAATTCGATGGGCATACATCCTTTTAGAATTACGAGACAGTAATGGGTTTTCAAAAATGTTGAAATTTTTTTTGTTGAAAGAAAAAAATCGTCATCATGTAACAGTTACAAGATGAACTCGGAAGCTGCAACACATGAAGGTCCTTATTTTCATCCAATCTATTTTATTGGTCAATTCTCAAAACTTATCAAATACGTTCGAAAAGAATTATACTTGATTTGTTGAATTTTTCCAAAACACAAATTCCTTTTGTATTCAATTTAAATTCTACAGATTTTTATAGCTATTTTTTTTTTACAGACAAAACACTTGCGAAAACTTTCTGGTCGCAACTCACAGAGGAACTGACACACATCTTATACCGCCAACTGGGAGCTGTTACCGTAGAATATTCCGTCGGAGAATTGATGCAGGACGAACCCGAAGAACTAATGTAATCAACCGTTGATTTCATTCATCTTTTTCTTCTCGTTCTACACACACACTGAAATAAGTTTCTCTTCAGCGCATTATCGAAGCAACATTCTCTGAGAGCCAATCGTCTCCTAGATGAGTTACTTTGCAGTGCCAAGACGTATTTGGTTGAACAGAACGGCAGGACCGTCCAAGCTCCTCCGCTGAGTGTCATTTTCAAATGTAGTCCTCGCAATACCCAGCAGGGTACTTTGGTAACCGAAGCGGGCGTGATACAGGACCTTTCAACCCTCACTAGATCAACTCAGATGAGCCTGTTTGAAGATAAAGATGTGCTGTATATATACGGCGAAATTATGCTGAGGGATTTCAAAGTGAGGATTTTACATTTACATACTTTGAAGTCTATTGATTTCGTTATTGCAGTTTATTTACGAACGCTATAAGAGTGAGTATGCCAATGCGGAACATACGGGAAGTATAAAGGCAACTATATACAGAAGCAAAATCTTCGTTAAGATTTCCGTCCACAAACTTGAGAATAAATGCGTTGGGGAGTTGAATGAAGTCCAAATTAGTAGCATCAGGTGAGTAGTTTATTGAACTGTTATTGTATGACATCGTTGAATTAGAATAACTCCTTTTGGTTTTGGGTGCTTCCTTATTTGTTTTATAAAATTGTCAAGTTTTAATTTTTATTAAATTAGTAGTATTCATATTTACTTTCTCAATTTTTCCCTCTGATAATTTTTGACATTCTACGCTTGTTTTATCATAAAATTGACCGTCTCGCCATTTTGCGACAGTAATTGCAATCTGATCCTGATGAATCCCCTCTGTTCTCTACGTCACCGATCTCGTTACCATTAATCGAATCACGCTTCCGATATTCTAATTAATTATAAACTCCAGAATATTAATAAGGGTTAAACGATTTAAAACTTTTAAGTATGTCGTAGTGTTTCCACATATAACTAATCAAGGTCAAGTTTATTGAAAAGCGTGTCTCAAATGTAATTACTTCTTGCTAGCTTCATGCAAAAGTTTATTTATTTCAAATTTAATGCAAAAAAAGTACATTTAACATAAACAACATTAGATAGTGATTAAAATAAATCGATGAAAACAAAGCAGAAAAATAGAATTAACTGAGTTCATGTTTTAATTGTAAAAAGGTAATGGCTATGGGCGTTCTGAACCGATTTTCCCATATAATTTTTATGGACTTTATAAATATGCAGGAATGGTTGCTGCTTAACTGAGCGTGAAGGCAGGCGTTCGAGCGGAGAGTAGGCACTTGCAAATGACCAAAAATTGTAAATCTTAAATGATTAAGTTAAATTAGCCGTATTCACAAATGAAATTCAAACTTTACTTTTTTATTGTATACAATCTCAGGCGATAACCGACATTAGGAAATGATGCAGCCTCAACACAGACATTTAGAGAGCGGCGAGAAGCCATCAGTCAAATTAACTGATACTTCCCTGGAAAGTAAGCAACTTAAACGACTTTCAAGACCTAGTTAGACAGACTCACCAAGGGAAACGCTAAAGATGGCAGTACGTTTTGAGCCATGCGTGGCATCTTACTTTTCAAATGTAAACAACAAGCCGTCGCGGTTTGGATGGATTCAAAAAAATTAATTAATGTTCGCCGAACCCTTTCCCAGAACAGATGTGTGCCCCTTTCTTTTAAATTTTCAAAATTTTCATTTAACTTTTAAAATTATTCACAGACCCTTATTTGTGAACGAAAGTTCAAATTATAAAATTCTTGGTATGGGTGAAGTGACGGTGCAAGGAAAACGACTCTTTACCTAAAACCCAGGGTACCATCGATAAACCCTCACAAATGATAAAATTCTTGGTATGACTGTGCAAGGAAGACGATCCTTCACCTAGAACCCAGGATGCCATCGATAAGCCCTAACAAATTATAAAATTCTTGGTATGGGTGAAGTGACGGTGCAAGGAAAACGACTCTTTACCTAGAGCCCAGGGTACCATCGATAAGCCCTAACAAAAATAAGGTCCTCTGTTGTTAAGTCTTGTCCTTCTCAAAAGTAGGAACCATATTATGGAGTTTTTTTTTTAATTAATATACCCAATTATTGATCCTATTATGATTCTTTTAGTTTGGGTATATTTTTGCATGTTAATTTATTTTGTACGGCTTTTGAGTCCAAGAACTACGTCCTCCGACAATTAAATCATAGATAAATTAAAGAGGTCAATATTTTTAGCAATTGTATAAGGGTCCTAGGTTCCTTAAAACTCTGATGGTAGCAGCGTAACTATTTTAAATTTAATAAATTCTTCATTTGTACCAATCGATAAAGAATCCTCATTCTAGAAACGGCCCTGCTACATTAAATTTTGACAGCGTATCTTTTTTATACATTTCTCTAATTTTACCATTCTTTAATATGATATAATATAGTATAATATAATTTCTTTGTAAATGCATGGACATTGAGCAGGGTTAAATTTCACTTTAATCGAGCCCAGGCACACCATCTTACAGTTTTAATCTCAGCTTAAAAATACAAGGGGTCGTTTTTATATTCCCGGATTAGGCAGTTTTCAATTTTAATGTAATTTTTCATTATATCGTCTTTTAATCACATGTTCCTTGATAACATGTTTGACAATTAGTTCTAATATATGTCGGTTTGTTAGGAAAGGCGAACAACAGAGGTGCAGGTATTTAAACTCAAAAGAAAGGAAAACATTAACGGAGGACAACCATATAAGAGCACGCTCGAAAGAGTATTTTGAATGCAAATTTTAATGACATGGAATTGGAGTACGAGGAACAGGTAGAATTCACAAAAGACGAGGTCATAAGCGCAATGAAGATGCTAAGAAGAGACGGCAGCAGATCATGACGGGATAACCTCCGAAATGATCCTCAACATAGGAAGCACCGGGTTAGAAGTACTAATTCATCTACTTAACAAGATCTTGAAAGCAGGTGTGATACCGGAAAATTGGGAACGGGGTATAATAATATCAATACACAAGAAGGATAATAGCAGGAACTGCAATAATTACCGAGGTATAACACTGTTAAGCAATGTATCTAAGATTTATGAAAGGCTACTAGAAAATAGATTGAAAGTAATTACAGAGGCATAGTTAGAAAAGTCACAGAGTGAATTCAGGAAAGGAAGAGGAACGCAAGATCATATTTTTACAATAAAGCAAATGATGGAGAAAAGCAATAACAAAAATATATATCTAGCCTTCATAGACCTCGAGAAAGCATTCGATAGCGTTTCAAGAAGCACCGTATGGAAGTCCCTAGAAAGAAGAGGTGTGAGCAAGAAATTAATAAACAACATAGCTAGCCTATATAAACGTACAAGGAATTATGTAAGAATAAGTAACCTAGAAACAGAAGAATTTGAAACTAAAGATGGATTAAGACAAGGTGGCGTACTTAGCCCAACACTTTTCAATATTATTCTAGATGATGTAACTAAGGAAATAAAAGACAAATAGGGTATAGAAACATGCAGCCAATATTCTCAACAGAATGCGCCTATCCTGACGACTTAGTGATTTGTGCAAGCAGTGTGAAAGACCTCCAGGAAAACTTAGAACTATAGAATAAAGCACTTAAACAGAAAAACCTAAAAATCAATATTGAAAAGACAAAAACAATGGTGATAGGGAAAAACGGCACACATGTAGGAGAAAAATTAAACAACGAAAAGTTAACCCAGACAGACAGCTTCAAATATCTAGGGATAGAGATACAGAAAGGAGGAGGTAGTGAGGCAAAAATAAATAACAGATTGGAAAGCGCAACAAAATTCTACTACTCATTGAACAAAATCCTCATAAGAAAAAAGGAAATCACAAAGAAAACGAGACTAACAGTACTAACATAAGGATGCGAAAGTTGGGTACTCACAAGACAACAGAAAAGTAAAATACAGGCCATCGAGATGAAATATCTAAGAGGCATCAAGGGAATAACAAGAAGAGACAGGATACGGAATGAAACAGTAGGAGAAAATTAGAATTAGAAGTAGAGGCAATACTAGATTCCATAGAACAACAGCAGCTGAAATGGTTCGGACACTTGGTGAGGTTGAAGGAAGAAAGACAACACACAAAAAGCCCAGAGGACGACTCAAGAAAACATGGAACAATATGATAGAGGAAAACCTGTGGCGAAGAAATATAACATGGGGAGAACCCAAAAAACTGGCAGCGAACAAGAAAAAGTGGACGGAATTTATTTACGGACAAAAATTAATACCTTAACACCTTACGGTACACTAAGGTCTTGATTATATATATATATATATGTCCGTTTGTGTTGACACGTATCAAAATGAACAAACTCGAATATCGAGCAGTTATAAAATTCCTAACAAAACAAGGAAAAACTCCAAAAATTATTCATGAAGAAATGTTGGCCGTATACGGGGATAATTGTCCTTCCAAGTCGACTACTTTTGAATGGTCAAAATTGTTTAAACATGGTCGAAAATCACTGGATGATGATTCCCGTCAAGGTCGGCCTGTTGATGTGATCACTTCCGATGTTATTGAAAGAACCAAGTGTTTGGTACTGGAAGATGCAAGATTAAAGAAGCGACAATTAGCAGCTTTATTAGGAAGCCACGATTTTCAGAATTCTACACGAATAACTCGGAATGACAAAGATGAGTGCGAGATGGGTTCCACAAGTGCTTTCGCCATTCCAAATGCATGTCAGGATGGAGACGTGTGAACAATTTTTGGCACTTTGTGGAGATGAACCAGATTTAATTATCAATCGACTTGTCACCGGAGATGAAACCTGCTTTCATATTTTGATCCTGAGTCGAAACAAGAATCGATGCAGTGGTATATTAAGGGCTCAAGCCCTCCCTAGGAATTTAAAGTCACCCCTTCTGCAGAAAAAATAATGACAACTGTTTTTTGGGATTGCCAAGGAATTTTATTGATTGATTACCTGGATAAAGGAGTACGGTAACAGGAGAGTTTTATGCAAGCTTAATGCATCGGCTCAGAGATTCTATTAAAGTGAAAAGGCGTGGAAAACTGATGCAAGGTGTTCTGTTGCTCTACGACAATGCACCCCCCCCCACAAGTCAAGACTTCCAAAAACTGCAGTTGCTGAATGTCGCTTCGTAGAAATTGACCATCCGCCTTATCGTCCGGATCTAGCCCCTTGTGACCGTTTTTTGTTTCGAAATCTCAAAAAAACACTAAGGGGAACAAAATTTAGGGACGATGACGAACTCATAGCGGCTGTTGAAAGGCATTTTGCGGACAAACCAAATGAATATTTTTATAATGGATTAAAGGTGTTATTGAAACGATGTAGTACTTCTGTTCAAAAACAAGGGGCCTATATTGAAAAATAAAATTTCTGTTGCTGTTCTAATCTCGTCTTTTCATGCCTAGTCCGGGAATATAAAAACGACCCCTCGTATATGCTAGATTCCTTCACTAGATGTAAATGCATTTTCTTTTTTAATTATTTTACATATAAAATTAAAAAAAAGACAAAACGAATATAAAACGCTTCATCACTTTAGCTTCTTCTTTTATTTATTGCTGGTACATTTACATACAAGAAATAATATTTTCCATAAACATCATTAGGAATTAACTGAGTTAACGTATTAAATGTAAGTGGATAGAATAACTATGGGCCTTCTGAGCCAATTTCCCCATACTGTTTTACAAGGCGTTATAAATGTGTAGGAATGGTTGCCTAACTAAGTGTGAAGGCAAGCGTTCATGCGGAGACTAGTAAGTAACTTAATAAGTTTGTTTTCTAAACCGTCAAAATCATGCATTCATCGAAGTTGTACACTTGGTGGCGGTATTAAAATCGAACATTAGTTCATTAAGCAACTTCCGAATTAGTCATAATCCGCCCTGTGAACAAATTAAGTTTGTCCATCAAGTGTAGAACTTCGATGAATGCATGCTATCTATTCAATACAGTAATAAAATTTAATAAAATCTGTCTGCTACCTATTTCATAGAAATTGTTATCTGTTTACTAGAATCTGTTTAATAGAAATTGCTATCGCAAACATAGCAGTTTCTATTCAAGAGATAACAGGCAGGTAATAGTTTATGTTACGTGATCAGCCTACGCTCGAGCGTTTGCCCTTACATTTAGTTAGACAACCATATCTACATATTTATATCGCCCATAAAAAAAACAATATGGGGAAATTGACTGAAACAACCTTTATTTTCCTTTTAATAGCAGCAAGAACAAGAATCTAGAAAGGTTGTATATTATTTCATTTACGAAACCTGATCATTTATTTTTGTTGGAAAAGCTGCGATATCATGAGAAGTAAGAGAATTGCTGAGCTAAATATAGGCATACCGAAAAATCGAAAAAAAAAAACGAATCACTCGTGTTCTTAATTTATTTTTCTGATTAAACATATTATGTAGCAAACTCGACAGATAAACGGTTTCTCTCCGGAATGTGTTCTTTGATGCAAGCACGTTTTATCCATTCTGCTAAAGCTTTTGTCATATTTCTCATATTTGTGTGACTTTTCTACAGTATGAATTCGAGAATGTTTTGTCACTTGTCATTTGCTGTAGAACCAATATCACATGTATGTATCAAATTAAAAAAAGTCTAATTAATTTTCTTATAATTGAAATTAAAATTAAAACCAACCTCTTGTCCTCAAAGGAATCAAAAATATGATCTTCATGACCTAGCTGGAATGATAAAAGGAAACCAATGTCATTTGGTTTCCTTTGTTTGGGGGTTTTTCTTGAAACTTGATCAACGACTTCACCCAAAAGCGTTTCAAATTCTTTACTACAACATCTAGTTCTTCAACAACATTTTCTTTTAGTTTGAATGCAATTAGTTTCAGCTCCAAAACCTACATTGAAGAGAACATGGTGTTCTTAACTTTAAAAACATTTCTGAGAAAGTTCAATTTAATTTAAGCGCCTATTTTTGCTTCATTTGCTGTTTTACCTCTCTTTCAGAGACATCGATGTGGACGTGTCCGGTCTAGGTTCTTTGAGTTGGGTAAACGATCGCCTGCGTTCTTGGGTCATCGGCCAGTTAAGGAACCAGGGATTCCCCACATTGGAAGCGAAAATATCCGAGGCCTTAAAATACGCTATCGCCAACACCAACTGTGCCTCAGTTTTAGAAGACTGATCCAGATTATTTTGAATTAATTGTTAAAGTTCTCTGTTTTCTATTTTTACAATGTTACATTTGCTTTTCAAATAAAATGTATAATTTTTTTAAATTAATTAATTTACGAAGCACTTCGAAAATATAAATAAGAATTACTTTTCGTATTTAAAGATTTCTTTAATAGAAAATGAAACTTTTATTCTGCCTTGCAAAACGGTCACATTGTAACTTTTGAAAATACAAAATGATTTATTACTTTTTCTATAGAAGCAATCATTTCTATGGAGCTTCCTGTAAAATCAAATTGAATTTCTCAACTAGATTCCTAAAAGTGAACATTAAAGAGGACCGGGCGTAACATTAGCGAAGTTTCACATTTTCAATTTTCCCACTTAAGTTCATCCGACCGGAAAAACTTTTAAAACCGGTTATGCGAACAGGGAGAAAACGACGACCCACGCCGAGGTTAAACATTAGACGTTCAATTAAATAGTTTAAATTAAACTCAAACTGCTGCCGTTGTGTTTGCCTGAGACGAAGAGCAAAGTTGGAAGTTCGTACCGCACACACAAACACAGAAGTTTCGACAAAGGAGTTGAATACTTTGCCGATGGACCAAGAGATGTTTCAGACGAATTAGCTCAAAGTGAACAATTTTTTAAATTACATTGCATTGCAGAAAGAGCTCTTTCTTGATTGAAAAAACTGAAAAAATATTGCTTTAGCTCGTGCAGTTAATTGTAGAATTATGAAATTCCAAATGGAAGTCATTATCAATTCAAGCTTTTAGGACCAGTTTCATAATCGAATTTAAAGGAGACTTTAAATTAAAATAAAGTCACATTCAGATGTGCAGATTAATGTGTTTTCACAGTTGTTTTTACATCTGAAAGTGACTTTAAATTTAAAGTCTCCTTTAAATTAGATTATGAAAGTGGCCCTAAGCAAAAGATATTGTACCTATTTATTTACTGGAATTGAAATTTGCGTAGATTCATTCACGTGTACCCTCTAGACATATCATTCTCGAACCAACCCTCCCTGGTGGTGATGTGATAAATCGTCGTTCGTTAATCACAAGGGCAGCTTCGCGTGTTTTATTGGGATGAGCAAGGCTTGAGCCTGGCAGATAAGGTCGTGCTGACGTTGTTAAGTCGACGTTTACGGACTAGCACGTGTAGACCAGTAAATTTGCTCGTCAGGACCCACTTTATCTATAGTCTAATTTAATTGATTTTTTTTTCAAAAAATGGAACCTCCTATTACATCATTTTTGTTCTAATTTTTTCCAATTTTTAAAAATATAGGAATTATAAGAAGTCGGCATTCTGTACATAAATTTGTTTATTTTAAATGGAAACCGCAAAACACCTGTGTCCGTTTTAGAACACGTATGCAATGAGTAAACTACTTGATTTAACCTGCAGAATCAACATTTGGGTCAGCAAAAACGAATTTAATTGCCAATTAGTTATTAGTAACTAACAACTGCTTGATTATTTGATGTACAGAATGCCGTTTCTTCTTTTTATAATACACTTCTGGACAAAATTAAGGGACCACCAAATAAACTTTTCCAATTTACAAGTTATTTTTAATAGACTTTTCACATATCATAAATTGACGTTTATTAAACACAATTCAAATTGTGTGCCATGAAAGAATTAACAATAGCAAGGCATTCTCTGCTAGGAAACGAAGTCAACATTTGGTCTAGAAATATATTATCTTGAAGTTGTTTTATGTGAATCAATGAATGTTCAATTTCGTTTGAATTTTACATTAGTCGAAATTTATTCTCATTATTAAGAATTTGTCTAAATTATTATTTATTATTTTGTTTTCTTATATTTTTTTTAATTTACATTATTTACTTATGTGTCGGATTGTGTTTCGGATTCATACCTGTTCCTTCGAACTGGGTTTTCTGCGTTTCCTCAGTTTGTAAGGCGAATGCTGAGAGAGAAGTAAACATCTGAATCGGTCGCAGCCGCCAACACTCCATCATTACAACCTCTGAGAGCTTGGGGAAATAGATGTGAAGAACAAAATTAAAAGCACATGATTTTGAGTTTTTTTCTAGTTTTGATTTTTACCTTATTCCAAATTGCTTTCTTAATTTGTAATTATTTATATTTTATTTTTAATACGAGTACACATTTTTTTTAGAAAAACATTTCTATTTTTTTATTTCAATTGGCGAATAAATTTTAAAAAAACGTGGTTCGTCTTTTTCTCTTCGTTCTTACCTTTTCCTTTTTTGATTTTTTTTTTAAATTTGACAATTATTTTCTGTGAAAAAAAGAAGTCAATGTAATTTGGACTTTTTTTTTAATTTTGTCTTGTTTTTTTCTGAAATGGCTTGAAATTCGTCAAGAACCAATCTTCTTTTGTTTTTTGTTTTTGTCTATTTCGCGGTTTGTTTCTTATTTTTTTCGAAAAAACTTGAAACATGAAATGCGTCTTGAAATGAATCTCTTTTTGTTCACGAAGCAAAATACGAAAGACTTCGGTCTGTTTTCCTTAGCGAATAAATGAAAATTTATGGTTGAACGTTTTTAATTTTCTGTTTTTTAATCTTATAGCTACAGAGCAACTTCAATTATTTTTGGAAAAAAGTCATCCTAATTTCGAAGATATCTTTTTTAAAGTTTTGTTTTCTATTTTTCTTTTTTTTTTAAAAAAAGCTTGAAGCTTGAAATTCGTCGTGAAATAGATCTTGTTTTTGTTTTTCGTTTTTTAGGAAAAAAAATGCGAAATATTATTGACTTTAGTGCATTTCCAGTGGGGAATAAATTAAAAAAAATATGATTGATTTTATCTCCGTTGTTGCTTTTCTTTCTCTTTTTATTAAAAAAAAATTCCATTATTTCCATGGTAATTTCGACGGTTCATTTTTAAATTTGAATTCTGAAAAGGCTTGAAATTTGTCACGAAATCGATCTTGGTTTTTTTCTGATTTATTTTTTTCGAAAAAACTTTAAACTTGAAATTCGTCGTGAAATCGATCTTTTGTTTTTGTTTTTTTTTGTTCACGAAGAAAAAATGCGAAAGATATTTTTTGTCTTTCCTTTTCTTTTTTTGACTTTTTAATTTTGCAATTATTTCGCATGAAATTCCAATTTTCTTTTTAAACTCATTACAATTTCTTCTTTTTTTAATTTTATGTCTTTTCTTTTCGGAAAAGGCTTGGAGTTCGTTGCAAAATCGATTTTTCTTTTATTTTTGTTTCACTAATATACAGAGTATCTCATGACGGATGGAGGACGCATACCTTTTAGATCAAATAGAGTAAAAAATTCGAATAAAGTTATGCCCTAAGGTAACTCGTATTATTTTTCTAATAATAACAATTTCAAAATAACCAATATTTATTTTTATTTTAGTTAAATTAACTTTAAACACAGCTCTTTGACTCTTGAGAGCTCTAATTACCCTAAGTAAGGTTTTTGTTGTTCTAAATTAGTTCTGCTGCTTCAAAAATGCGTCTACTAAGATATTCAACAGTCGAAAAACCGAAAAGTAAATTTGTTTATCCAAAGTAATGTTTCCAAGGCAGAAAGTTTTATTATACCTTAATTATTATTATACTGTCGCGGATGCAGCTTATCAGTTGTCGAAGCAGTTAGTTATTCAAGTTTACTTTTGATTTTATCTGTCGATTTAATTTGTTTAATGTTTAGTTATGTCCGTTTTAGGAATCTCATACACTATTTCAATCTAATAAATTTTTACATTTCATAAAACTCAAATGTCAGTGTTTCTATGCTATTAATGCAGTAAGAAAAATAATTTCCGGATTTTTCAATGTACTAGTAAAATCCTGGTATTACTGTATTCAATTCAAGCTTCGAATTAAAATTAAAACAGAGAAAGCCTTGCTGAAATAAACGTCCAATGTTCAGATAATACAGGGTGTTCTTCGAGTTCATACAAATAAAAAAAAATAAAAAAATTCATACCGATATCCGGCAATCCTCGTGAAATGTTAGACACAACGGATAGTGACCTTCACTCACTCTTCGCGGGAAAACTTCGTCTAGATGTGCCCGTACGCGTCGATGAAAATTTGGTGGAGCGCCGTCATGCGTGAACTACATATTTCTTCTAATATTTAAATTTACATCCATTAGGAGTTCCGGCAAATTAGTTTGCAAGAAACGTAAATACACCTTTCCGTCCAAGCGATTATGGACCGATTAAAGTGCCGTTTAACATACCTGCCCACAGATTGATCGAGAAGCGTTGTTGAAATCTATGGCCCGTATTGCATGAGGATTTTCTTCTGCCCAGACATGTATGTTGTGTAAATTAAACATACCATCCCTTGTAAACATTGATTCGTCGGTGAAAAGAATGTTATTAACAAAGTTGGGAATCCGTCTGTTTCCGGAGTAACCACCGATAAAATCGCATGCGTTGGAGGTAATCTGCGTACATCAGAGCTTGCACTCTTTGAAAATGGAACGGGTATAATTGTTCCTCACGAATAATTCGCCAAACAACTGAGTGTGATATATGCAATTGTCTGGCAATATTCCGCACACTTATCGAAGGATTTTTTTCTACAAGTTGTAAAATTTCTTCTGCAGCGTTCATAATACGATACGGGCGCTGTCGTCCACTGTGCCCATATTCGTCGTAAATTAAAATCATGTCCACAAGAACAATATTGGAAAATTCGCCCATGTTTTAACGCTGTTACCTGCGATGAGGTGCAGTTGAGAACTTACCCACCTAAATAGCCGATGCTGACATCAGCAAATTTCTCCGATTACGTAAGTACGTAATAAAAATAAGCCAGGCACAATCAAACTGTTTCATCGTTCGCCAAAAACACTTATTATCTCTAGTATTTATCAATCAATTATTATACAAAAACTGCTTCATTCTATCACTTTTAATGTCGACATTTTTATGGCTTAGGTGTAAATATTAGGCAGGGTCAATGGGATTATGTATACTAGTGTTGTTACCAAATTTCCAGAAAATATTTTTCTTCATAATTCGAAAACGGTTACAATTAGGATACCAAATTTATAAATTTTTAATTTTTTTAAATAGTTTTGAGCTACCACCGTATGTATTAATGTACTCGAGTCCCTCACACCATATATTGGTACAAAACGAAATAATAAAACGCTAAAAATGGAGTAAATACTTTTCATTACGTTACTATATTTTTTTATTGCTGGATTATAAAACGGAAATTCTGAGAATTCTTATCGCATTTAAGATTAAGTATATCAATCTCTAATTAAACATTGATATCTCTAATTAGTTCGATATGATATACCGAATGATTTAAATTTTTTTTATTTAACTCTTGCCATGGAATTTGGACGGCATGTCTTAGCTTTACTGTAACCAGCATCAAGGAGTGCAAGATGTACGGCAATAACTGCAAACTTTCTTTCGTAAAAGAGATTTAATATTAGACTTTACAATTTATTGATAGATAACGTTACATTTTATTTATTTTTATTTCAACTCTGAAGATTAGCTTCAAGCTTCTCCATACATTTGTTTGCATATTTGATCGCTTCCTTTCTCCTCTCCCGCACCTTTTCGGATCCATTCACTTGAATTGCATCGATTTTTATGATGTTCCCCATCAACTTATGGTTGAGGTCTAGATATGACTTATCTTCTTTATTTCCACGAAATTTAACGACCCGTATTTCCAATCCTCTCGTATCGCGATTGACTTCGTTGATTTTCTCCAGCGATTCCCTTACGTTTGGCGCATCTTCGTTGTCTCCGTTGATCTCTTTCGGCATATCAGATTTGTCGCTTCGAACAATACTGTCGATCTGTTGAAGCCGAATCAACTCTTCGGACAACATCGTAATTATTTCTTCGCTTTTTGCATTAATTTGTGCGTTAACTTTCTGGTATTTAAAGGCCCCATCTTCGGAAAAAAATTGCTTAAACTGTACCAAATCTTTTTCTGCTTCGTTTAAAATTTTATTGATGTCGTCCTCGAAGTCAGATCTCAATTTCCTGATGGTATCAGGAAAAGCGAAAACGCTTTCAATTTTCTGTATTTCATCATTTTTAAGTTTCAATAGCCGTTTGAATTCTTCGTTTTGCCTACGGATATCTGCATCATCTAACTGGTTGATCAACTTCAGAATGGCCATGTTCAAATTTCGGACCTTCTTGCCATAGGTTGCCGTTGTTTCTTTCTTAAAATCCACATGAATTTGCTTTAAATCGTCGGTATTTAATCTCGTTGCAAGTTCTTCGAAGAGACCAATAGAAGTAATGGTTGATGACATGTCTTTGAGGATAGGATGTTGAATGTCGCCTTTACTCTCCAATTCCATTTTTGCGTGATCTTTTTCTGCTACAACTTTGATGTCTTGATATGTTTGACGTAGCATTTCCATTTCTTTCTTCGTAGTTTCCAAGTCTTCTGAGTAGCTTTGATTGCTGTGTTTTAGAACAGAAATTTCTTGATGCATCAGTCTTTCTTTTTCTTCGAATTCTCTTAAGACAGTATTCTTTTCTATCAAGTGACTTTCAAGTTTTTCGTTGTTGTCCTTGAGAGAAGCCAATTCTTTTTTTAGGTCGCTTTCTTCATTCCTGAAATTTCTTACTATTTCTTGTCCATGTTTCTCTTGCAAATATTGCACTTTTTGCAGTTCAAGATTAGCTTCAAGTTTCTCCATGCATTTGTTGGCATATTTGATCGCCTCCTTTCTCCTCTCTCGCACCTTTTCGGATCCATTCACTTGAATCACATCGATTTTCATAATGTTCTGCAGCAGCTTATGGTTGAGGTCTAGATACGACGTATCTTCTTTATTTCCCCGAAATTTAACAACTCGTATTTCCAATCCTCTCGTATCGCGATTGACTTCGTTGATTTTCTCCAGCGATTCCCTTACGTTTGGCGCGTCTTCGTTCTCTCCGTTGATCTCTTTCGGCATATCAGATTTGTCGCTTCGAACAATACTGTCGATCTGTTGAAGCCGAATCAACTCTTCGGACAACATCGTAATTATTTCTTCATTTTTTACATTAATTTGTGCATTAACTTTCTGGTATTTGAAGGCTCCATCTTCGGAAAAAAATTGTTTAATTTGTACCAAATCTTTTTCTGCTTCGTTTAAAATTTTATTGACGTCGTCCTCGAAGTCAGATCTCAATTTCCTGATGGTATCAGGAAAAGCGAAAACGCTTTCAATTTTCTGTATTTCATCATTTTTAAGTTTCAATAGCCGTTTGAATTCTTCGTTTTGCCTACGGATATCTGCATCATCTAACTGGTTGATCAATTTCAGAATGGCCATGTTCAAATTTCGGACCTTCTTGCCGTAGGTTGCCGTAGTTTCTTTTTTCAAATCCACATGAATTTGCTTTAAATCGTCGGTATTTAATCTCGTTGCAAGTTCTTCAAGGAGACCAATAGAAGTAATGGTTGATGACATGTCATTGAGGATAGGATGTTGGATGTCGCCTTTACTCTCCAATTCGATTTTTGCGTGATCTCTTTTTGCTACGACGTTGATGTCTTGATATGTTTGACGTAGCATTTCCATTTCTTTCTTCGTAGTTTCCAAGTCTTCTGAGTAGCTCTGATTGTTGTATTTTAGAAGAGAAATTTTCTGTTGAATCGTTCTTTTCTGTTCTTCAAACTCTTTTATCATAGCATTCTTTTCTTTCAGTTGTTTTCTCATTTGTGCTACCTCTTCGATCAAATTATTTTGAGTGTTGCGCGTTAGTTCTTCTATTCGATGTGTTTCTTCTAAAACATTATCTATTTCCCTCTGGAGTACTCCGTTCTCTCTCTTTAAAACCGAAACCTTACTTCTCAAGTCGTTTTCCTCTTTTCTGAAAGTCTCCTCGTACCGGTTGAGTTCCTTTTCGTAAACAATTTCTCGAGCTTCCAATTCACGTCTTAAAGACTGGTATTCTTCCTGAAGATCTATTCTTTCCTTGATCGCGGCATCTCTCTCTTTCATTAAGATAGCGTTCGCTTCTTTTAAGATGCGGATTTCTTCTCGCAGTTTTTCGTAGTTCATGTTTTTTTCAGCGATTACTTTTTCCCTTTCTTCAAGCAAAGCATCTTTTTCTTTTAGTTTTTCTTCCAGTTGTTCAAAGTTGGGCTTGATTGTAGAGCGTAATTCATTCTGAAAACTCGCAATTTCATTTTCTAATCTCAAACAATTATCTGCAGAAACTTTTATTTCATTTTCAAGCTTTTGATTCTTACTTTCCAAAGAAGTTATTTCATTTTTGAAATCGTTTGCCTCTTTCCTAGAAATTTCTTCAAATTCTTTGCGTTGTTGGTCATAGACATTTTTGTTGTTGTTCAGTTCAAGTTTTAGAATCTCTTGTTCTTGACGGAGTTCATTATATTCTTGATTAATTTTTGTCACTCTTTCCATGATGTCCACATTCTCTCGTTTCAGGATTGACTCATTTTCTTTTAAATTCTTTTCAATTACGACGTACTCTTTAATTTTCTTGTTAAATTCTGTTTCAATCCTCTCTATAATCGCGTTATGTTCTGTAGTTTTGACGTTGCATATTTCCGTTAGTTGTCTAGTAAATTCCATTTCATTATTTTTTGCTTGAATTTCGGCTTCTTCAATTAATTGCATTTTGTTTTCTAACGCAGCACTTTTTTCTTTTAACTGTGTTTTAAGTTGCGCCAATTGTTTTGATAATTCCTCAGAACTGGGCTTGGTTTTGTATCGGTCCAATTCATCCGTAATTATTTGAACTTCTCCTTCTAGTTTCGACTTTTTGTGTAAAGCATCGTTTAAGTCGTCCTCCAGTTTTTGGTTACGTCCTTTGAGAGATGATAATTCGTTACTTAGATTATGTGCTTCTTTTTGGAAATCTTCGTTCTTTCGGCTTTGATCTTCGAATGCGATTTGCTTAGCCAGTAGCAACTCGCTTTCTTGGTTTGCTTCCAACACTTTTCCTTTTAGCTCAGCATTTTCTTGTTTCAAAATTACTGCGTTTTCTTGCAAGCCCACTTCAATTATCCTACATTCATTAATTTTGGTATTAAATTCTTCTTCTTTTAATCTTAATTCTGTTTTAGTTTGCTCTACAAGTGCATCGGTTTCTTCTAATTTTCTCTTCGCTTCTTTAAGTAACTCATCTTTTTGCTCTAAAGTAGCAACTTTTTCTTTTAATTGTTCCTCAAGTTGCCCCAAACTCGCAGATAATTCTTCGTAAGTGGGCTTGACCGTTTCGCTCTTGTACAGGTCCAAATCGTTCTTAATTATTTGAATTTCGTTTTCTAATATTAAGTTCTTTTGTACAATGGCATTCAAGTGATTCTCAAGCTTTTTGTTGTTGTCCTTGAGAGATGCCAGTTCGTTTTTCAGGTTGTTTTCTTCATTCCTAAAATTTTCTTCGGTTTCTTGTCGACGTTTCTCATACAGATGTTGTGCAGTTTCCAGTTCGTGTTTAAGTGCTTCGGATTCTCGAAGAAGATCTTCATTTTCTTGGTCTGTTTTTGTTGCTTTTTGTTTTATAAGTGACAATTGTTTATTCAAATTACTTTCAGTATCGTGCCAATCTTTTTCTTTCGCTTTATATCCCGCTTCACTTTCATCAAGGCGAATAAGAAGCTTGCGCACTTCTTCTTCGCTTTTTTGTTTATTTTTTAAATCAGTTTCTGTTTCTCGAATTAATTCATTTAGGTTTTTGATGATTGAGTCTTTTTCTTGTATCGTCCCTTCTAATTGTTGAATAACATTCCTCATTTCCTTTTCGAACTTTTCTTTTCCCTTCTTTAAAGATGATATCTCGTTATTTAATTCGCTTGATTCCGTTTTGAAATCATCTTCTAGCTTTCTTACTTTCTCTTCGTAAACTTTTCGCAAGTTTTCGGCTTCCTCCTTTAGTGTAGAAGATTCTTGATTTGCTTTCATTATTTCTCTAGTTAAGTCGGAATTCTTCTTGATAGCTTCTTCTAGATCTTTCTTCAAACTCTGGCTATCATGAAGAAGTTTAGCTCTTTCTACTTCTGACATCTGACCTGTTGTCTTAAGTTTTCCACAAAGTTGTTCATTTTCCTTTCGAAGAACTTCGTATTTTTGTAGGAATTTTTCTTTAGTATCAAAATATTCCTTTCTTTCTTCCAGTAAGTTGTCAATTCTGATCTTCAACTCCGAAACTTCTTCCGTCAGCTCATTTTTCTTCTTAAGAATCTCTTGAATAGAACTAAGCTCGTGTTCAATTTCTTCTTTTTTCTTAAGAAGCTGATTGTTCTTGTTTTTCAAAACCAAGACTTGGCTTTGTAACGTCGTCATTATCTTCAAAGAATCTTCGTTTTCTTCAGAAAGAGATTTGAGGCTATGTTCCAGTTGATTACACTTTTCGATTGCTGTTTTCTTTTCTTCGTCGGCCTTCTCCGTTTGCTGCGTTTTCGTTTTTAATAATTTTTCATTTTCATCGAGTTTTCGTTTTACTTCTTTAACTTCTTCTTGTAGACGCTGATCTTTCTGGAACAACTCTGCTATCTGTAGGTCGGTTTGTTTTTTCTCTCGGAGCAAATTTTCATTTTGATACGTCAAGTCAGTGATTTTTTCTTCTAAGTTCACATTTCTGTTGTCTGTTTCTGTAACTAACAGGTCGCTTTGTTTTGTGGCTTGAAGTACTTCTTGATTCGTTTTATTCAAAACAACGTAGTTGTCCTTTTGCTGATTCGTTGTTTCTTCATATTCTACCTTAATGGGTTTGAGTTTCAATTTCTCTTGGTTCGAAATTTCTTCTTGATTTTTGATTTGATGTTCTAGTTTGTTTTTTTGATTGCTCTGTTCATAATTAACCAATTTAGTTTCCAGTAAATTACATTGTTGCTTTAAAACTTCTTTTTCCGCGAAGTATTTCATCCTTTCCCCATTTTGTTCCACCTTTAATTCCTCAAGCGTTTCCTTGTTTTTCTTCAGTTCCTCCTGTATTTGTAAAAATTGCTTTAGAAGATGCTGATATGTTTTGGCAGTTTCCTCTTTTTCATGTTGCAAAATGTTGTACTTTTCGTTTAGACTTGTGATTTGCAGCGTCAAGTCAATTTTGCTTTTTTCAAAAACTTCCTCTTTTACTTTGAATGCATTCTCTCGCTCTTTTAATGTCGTTTCTCCTTTTTTGATGATTTTTTCCCTTTCACTAAGCTGATTTGTTTTTATTTGGTCCTCTTCCTTGCGCTTTCGTTCTTCCTTTTTCTTTCCTTCTTCATTTATTCGCTTGCATTCTTCAAATTCATTGCGCACTGTTTTTAACTGGGTTTGGATGTCTTCGTACTTGGTTTCAAACTGTCGGAGGTCTTCGAGATTGTCATCGTTTATTTTTATGAGTTGTCTATTTTTCTCTTCCAAATTTGAATATTTATCTTGCAAGTCATTTATTTCTAGCTCAGTTTTCTTTAAAATGTCTTTTTCCTGCTTATGTTGTATTAAGTCATTGTGCGTCTCCTGAAAGGTTTTTTGCATACTTTCAAGTTCCATTCCAATTTTAGAATGTACCTCAGCGCTGTCTTCAATTTCTTTCTTGAGCTCCTTGTTTTCTATAACGAGTTTCTCGCTGTTTTGTTGCATTTCTTCGAGGGTCTTCTTCAAACTATCTTCTTTAATTGATAAGTGTTTGATTTTCTCGCGCAGAGCTGACTCGTCGTTCCTCAACTTGTGATCGCTTTCTTTATACTGCATTAATGCTATTTGGTTTTCTTCAATTTCTTTTATGAGAGCTTGCTTTTCTTTACTGAGTTTCTCGTAATTTTCTTGTAACCTCAAATAATTTTGTTGCGTTTCTTTAAGGCTCGCTTCAGTTATTTCTTTCACGTGAAGGTCGTCCTGTTTTTCTTTTAGAAGTTTCTCGTTGTCTTTTTGTAAATGTTGATATTTTTCTAGTATTTTTTTAAGGGTCGCTTCAATTTTCTTTAAAGTAACCTCTTTTTCTTCGCACATTTTCCGTAGTTCAGCTTCTGTTTTCTTATAGATTTCTTCTTGTTGTTTATATTCTGCTAAGTCATTCTGAGCTTTTCGCAATGTTGTTTGGATGTTCTCGTATTCTACTTGAATTTTGTCATGATGTTTTTCTTTTTCTTCATTTTCTTTTTTGAGTTTAACGACATTCTCTTGCAAATTTAAATTATTTTGACGAGTTTCTTGCAAGGCCGTTTCAATTGTTTTCAAATTTTCTTCATTCTTGATGAGCCGTTGCTTATTTTCTTCGTGCATTTTCCACAAAACATCATACGTGGGCTTACCATATGGATTTCTGTATTCATGTAGATCGTTCTGTACGGATCTTAAATTTTCTGCGAGTTCTTGATTCTTGCGTTGAAGTTCTTTATTCTTCGACTCAAGCTCGTTCTTTTGTTTTAAATAAGAATTAGTTACGTATTGCAAAGACGAAGACTGTTCTTTCAACTCAGCTTTCTTAAAATCTGGTTCATCTATTCGAAGTTCATTGATTTCTTCAATTTTATTGTTGAGTTCATGCTGCAGCTTCCTGCAATTCATGCAAATTTGTAAATCGGGAGCACTCTGCAACAGGTTAGCATGAGTTTTTCTTGCTATGTTGTCATCAATTTGTGAGCTTAGAAGAGTTGGTTTAGCTGAAATTTCTTTATCGATTTCCACTTTCGATTTTAACTGCTTTGTTTCGCTTTGCATTAGTGCATTTTTTAGTTTGGCGATTTCTTCATTTTGCTTTTCTATGATATCTTGATTTTTATTATTCTGATGTTGCATTTTTTTATTGTCATCGTGTAAAATAGCCCTCTCTTTATTTATCTTATCAAACTGTTTCCCCAATTCAAGATTTTCTTTTTCGAATTCTTTCAGCTGTGTATTGAGGTTATTCTTTTCTTGCAAGGCCCTCTGTATTTGTTCTTGGCTTCTTTTTTCTAGTTCTTGTTTCGAAAAAAGGAGATCTTTTGCTTTGTTCTTGTACACTTCGTTATTCCGGAAGCAATCCTGTAATTGATTTCTGAGGTTTGCATAATCAACATTGTTAAGCTCCAAATCTTCATTTCTTCTTTTCAAAGCCAAGTTCTCTTCCATAAGGTCTCTAGCTTTGTTTTTGTAAGCCTCCTGTTTCTTCTGACTGTCTTCACAGAATTGCCTTAAACGTCCACAGTCCTTATCTTTTTCCAGGATCAAATTATCATACTTCCACCTCAGACTTTTCGTTTCATTTTCAATTTCCTTCAGCTTCTGGAACTTCTTCTGCATATAGTCGATGTTTTCCATGGTCTTTTCGTACACTGGCTTGAATTGCGTTTTCCTTTTCCCGGAAACACTAATGGATGATGCTCTATTAGTTCCTCCATATCTGTACTGTTCGGTGAGCACGTAAATACTATTTAAGTAACTTCCTAAATCATTCTTGTTTTTCGGAACACACTCCATGGTCGTTCGTTGTACATGAACTGCATATCTTTAATTATTTACTCTTGAAAAACGCTATCTGTTGATAGATAAGATTGTGCGTCCGAGAATTTCGTTTATCTTTTCGATGTAGATTGATGTTGTAACATGAAATTTAAGTTTCTGAGAAATGAGCTAATTGATTGCATTTTTAATAGGTGTTTGTTTTTCCACTTGATGTTTGGAATTGTCGTTTTACAAAGTAAATATAAAATGAAACATTTACCCAAATGTTCTTATCGCGAAAAGGAAGTATTTTACGTTTCTTAATATCAGTCAAAAGTAGAATAATTTCATTGTTAAATAAACGATAAATGTTGCTAAAAGTATCCGTTCGTTTCGATAAAGTTTTTTCACAAAGTCATTCCCGTTTGCATTATTTTAGACGAGCAATTAATTAAAGTTATTTTTCTGGAGGTAATAACACAGTGAATGGAACGGAAAGAAGAAAAATAGTGCCTCGGATTACTTTTCTGTTGTTTTTTCCCGGAAAGTACGTCCTTTGCTGCGACTCCGGGCCATTAATTTTTAACAACGCAATCGAATTCTTCCTTCAGTCCTCATTCAATAATCTATTGTTAATTATTCATCTTCTCCTCGTTCTGTAGGTTGCTATCGCTTTTTATATTTCCTTTAAAAAATCATTTCTTTTTAATTGTAATTGTCATTTAGTATTTGTTTCCAAATGTTTTTGTAAAATTAACTTCACTTTCGTCAGGGCGAATAAGAAACTTGCGCATTTCCTCTTTACTTTTTTGTTTATTTTTTAACTCAATTACTGCTTCTCGAATTAATTTATTTAGGTTTTCCAAAACTGACGACTTCTTCTCTTGTATCTGACCTCCTATAACATTCCTCATTTATCTTTTAAACTTCTCTTTTCCCTTCTTTAAGGATGATATTGTGTTATTCAACTTGCTTGTCTCTTTTTTAAAATTATCTTCCAGTTTTCGTATTTTTTCGAAGGCGGAATTGACGAGGCTTTTGAAACCTTGTCCAAAAAAAAATAATGTTAATTAAGACCTGGCGGAACTGATTATCTGAAGGGTTACTTTATTGTAAAATAATGAAAAGAAGCAAAAATTAAATGAAAATGCACATATTTAATAAAAAGTATTACATTTATTACTAAATTTTGTTATACAGGCTGTTTGAAAGTAAGTCGGTACCATTACTAATTTTCTTATTTTTGGAACTACAAACTACAAATTTGTTTGTCTTTTTCTATTGATTACAAATATGAAAATTGAATGTGAAGTTTTTGGAGATCTTTTATTAGAAGCTTTTTCAAATCGAACAACCTGTATTATATCGTCATAAATGAAAGAATATTGAATTCTAGTAATATCTTCTTCAACTGGCACGCAATTTAAAAATGAACTATACGTAATAATTCGATGAGAGAAAAACAGAAATAAATAATGTGGAAATATGAACAAAAGAAATCTACAATTTATTGGCGGAGTTGAGATAATCAATAGAAAAAAGCAAAAGAATATATGAAGTATCAATTACAATACAAAAAATTAATATCGAATAAAAAACCGAACAAAAGTCGAACAGAGAATAACGAAAGGCGAAGAAAAACTAAAATATGCTCGATTAGTATTTAGGCGCATTGGTCGAAAATCAAGACCGAGAAGAAAACAAAAGAAAAAACAAACAACGTTGATACACGAAGAATGCGGTGAACGAGAAAAACAAAAGAAGTTCGGACGTTTCTGCAGCGATGTGTTAAAAAAAAAACAAATCTAATCCCAACAGAAACGAAAAAAACAAATCCATGTGAGATGTCAATTGTAATCAGACGAAAAGAAAGAATTGCGATTTTTTTGTGATTAGCAAGTGGTCGAAATATGGTTCTTTCTTTCTTAATTTCATACAATAATTCGCGGAATGGTCAACTAACCACACAAGAACCATAAGAAAATCGCAAAAAATGATACGTGCGAGTTAAGGCTTATTTGGTAATAATAAAGATCCGATGCATTGGCCACTTCTAGTGATGCAAAAATATTGAATTTTACACGTATAAATATAGAAATCCTGCCTTCTTTCTTCATCAACATTTCGCAAGCTTTAATCTAGAACATTCTTGATTTATTTTTGCTATTTCTTTAGTTAAATCGAAATTTTCCTTCTTCTGGATCTTTCCTCAAACTAACCTGAACAAATTTCATTAAAAATTAATCTCCACCCACAATAATTTTTATATCCGTAGATACATAACAGCTTCAAGTTGCGGTGCCAATTTTATTGTGTTCACCCCACGTTGGGGTGTCAAAATTATGTTCGGGGCCCCTTTTCCTTGTTTTTGTCAATTATTGTCTTTATATATGTGGGTACGTGTACTACTTTCTTTTTGTCTTTCTCTCAGTGGGTCGCTCGGAATTACCCACGTTTCTTATTTTGGCCCCATGGTGGACACATACAATGACGAACACAAAAAAATGAGGGGGGGGGGGTGTCAGTGTCAAATGTGTATGCGTCAGTGCGTGTAAGGATAAGAAATGAAAAAAAGCGTTTATCAAAAAGGTTGTTGTCTGTCCAAATTATACACCTGTTAGCACAAGTTGGCCAAATCAGTTCGCCTTTCACAAGATTCGGTGGGCCTCTTGCCCTACCAGATATATACTTGTCAAAAGGGGGACGGACGTTCTGTATTGCCGATCACGCATGTCCTCAACTCTTTCACAAGAGAGAGGCCCCCTTCGACAATACCTACACGTATCCCGTTGTCCGGTGTTTATATATATAAAAATTTTGTTTGTGTTGTCACGTATGCCCTACCTGGAAGCGTCCTCCATGTTGTTTGTGAAGGAAAAATGATATAGTGTATTCAGGACCAGTGAAAGTTCTTTTGTTCTGATTAATGTAACGACCTCGTTTTATTTTAATAACCTTTTTTAATAAAAATTTTCTTATTTTCTTGTTTTACCGAAGTGTTACCTGCAGAGGTCGATGAATGAGTCGTATGACCCGCGGAGGTCGAGGCAGCAGTCTCTTTTATAGAGTTTCACTCTGTTTATTTTGCTCGTTGTCATGGTTACCAGAACATCTGCGTTCTGATCTAGTTACATACTAGATTTGAGTTGGTAACTAAACTTCACCTTTTGACAATTCACGTCTACCTTAGATATGATTATGGAAATCTAACTAAAAATGGAACAAACTTAACTCTCAACAGCAGGTAAATATCTTAAATACATTTTTTCTAATTACCTAACCTCTAACACCTTACTTATCTAAAAATAATTCACTACGTATTACTAATTATCAAATTTAACCTATAATAGCGTCCTCTTATTATTTACACTTTGTCCTTTTTAGTTTTGACACTTCCATACAAGTGTTCGTTACACAACGCTTCATAATCTATTAAGAAGTCCGGAACCTGATACCATCGAAGGCGTACTCGTCGGCCGTCTTCCAAATAGACTATCTTCCTCATATTCTTATTCCTGTCCACCGGATAATGTGTGGCTGTGAGTAGCCCCCGGAACAAGCCAAACCTCTGCTGCATCCTTTCAACGAAATCGAAATGTTTGCTCGCCCATTCAAATTATACTTTCTATAACTGCTGCGTTTTACATTCGTAAGTGTCCTTTTTCGTTTTGTATTTATAGTCTGTTTGTTTGTTTGTTTTAGATGCATGTCGTTCTGTCGAAACGTCTCGTCACTCTTGCACCTATCTCGTTAAGTTGTTTCGAAAGCCGTTGTTGAACGTCTGCTGGACCGTGGCACTGTTTTATATGTTTTCACTCTTCCCACGTAATGTAATTGTTTAATTAAAAATTTTCAAAAAGGTAATTAACACTGCAATACGTAGTTCCGCAGCTAAGCTGCCATCTTCGGTACAGAGTGCAGAAAATCCTCTTCTTATCAAATATCCAGTGCAAATGCGCTTAACTGTCTCTAGCGCCCCCTTATATATAATTTAGGTCGCGACATCTTGCGGCTGACTTAACAAAAACGACATATTGCGGTCGATTTTTTGACTTTCGTAAAAAAAACTTCTTTTCTAAATACCGACAAGCAACAACCTACAAATTAGAGTAAATCAAATAATACGGAACTAGATAATGGCCCATTATCTGAATTCATTAAATTATTTTTATTCATAAGCATTTAATTCACTGTTATTTGATACCTCCTAATGAGTTTCAAATTATCAAATTTATCATTTATCATTAATTCTGGTTCTTTTTCTTGGTATTTTAGAAATTCCAAAAAGAGGTAAGTTTTTCTAAATTTTTCAATAAACCAAAAAAATGTTTAAAGTACAGAATTCTGATGAGGTCTAATAAAGCCGAAATACATATATAAGCTCTTTCCTAGCACTTTCTATATTGCCAGTTACACAATTTTAGTTAATTTTAAATTATCCTTAATAATACTGTATCCAGTATTGTAAACATGTTGGGCAACACTTGATTTCTCAAACCTATTATACCTGTAGTGACTGAAATGTTCCTTAAAGCGTGTTAAAATATTTCTTTTTGTTTGTCCAATATATTTATTAGCACATCCATTATATTTAATTTCATAAATTCCAGATTTTTGTTCAACTTCAACTTTATCTTTCGGGTTTCCCAATAAATTCTTTATGGTATTGTCAGTGGAAAAGGCTAGTCGTAAGTTTTGAGTTTTAAAAATATGATTTAAACCTTTAGTGCAAACCGCATCGAAAGGTATTTTTACAAATTTTCCTAGAGATGAAATTGATGTTAGAGTGCTAGAATTTTGGACCCGTTTCTTCTTAATTATATTATCTACTATTTGCGGAGTATAACCATTATGAACCGCAACATTCTTAATATATTTAAGTTCTTTATCATATCGGGCTTTAGTAAGTGGAAACGAGAGTAATCTATTTACTAAGAAATTTAGAGCCGCGAGTTTGTGCTGTACTGAATGTCGTGATCGTTAATTATAAACCGGCTTGTATTTGTATCTTTACGATAAATATCAATTTCTAATTCATTTTTGCTGCTTCTAATTTTACGAATATATAAAAAAAATGTCATCAACATAACGCAACCAAATTCTTGAAAAATACTGATTACCTTCTCTTACGTCATTTTCGAATTTAGTCATAAATAAATTGGCCAAAAACGGTGACAAACAGTTTCCCATTGCGGTTCTTTGAACTTGTTCAAAAAACTCGCCATTTATTTAAAAGCAATTCTGAGACATGCAAAGAGATGTAAGCCTGACTTATTCCTCCAACCTATCTACATTATCTACATCATTAAGTGTTAGTAGTTCCCGCAAATAAGTTAGTGTTTCAGGTATAGGCACACTGGGAAATAACGATTGAACATCAAAAGAGACCAGAATTTCCCCTTCTTGTAGAGAAATATTTAAATATCTTATTTATAAACTCCATTGAGTTTTTTACCGAAAAATTATCTTGAGGATTGGAAAGTGCACTGAAGTCACTATTCAACCATTTCGGAAAAGAGTAAGTGGGTGAGTTTATACCGGACACGATAGGTCTCACCGATTTACCTGCCTTGTGTATTTTGGGAAGGACGTACAATTTGGGTACAGTCGGGTTAGATACATTAATCTTAAATTTATTTTGCTTGGTAATAAGATTGGGACATTCTTAATCGTGTCTTTCACACCTTTAATTAACATTGGCAAAGGGTTTCGGGGTAGATTCTTGTACGAACAATTGTTCATTAGGTTCTTTACCCTTTCATAATAATCGAAAAAATGTTCCAATCTGATCTAATTTCAGATCATTACGTATTATATTTTTTCTGTTATTATTTTTATTCATTTAATTTTAATTATTATTATTTTTATAAATTATGAATATGATTAGTTGGTTGTTAGATTTCATAAAGTGCTTTTAACTTGGTGGTATCTGTACTGAAGATGGCAGCTTAGCTGCCGAAATACGTTTCTACGGATATAAAAATTGTGAGCGGAGATTAATTTTTAATTATTTCTTAAACCACAGTCTCCTTTACTATTTTTTAGTGAATATCTGGTATATTGTCCTAAGTTTTCCGCAAAGTTGTTCATTTTCTTTTCGAAGAATTTCGTATTTCTGAAGGAAATCTTCATTAGCTAGTATCAAAATACTCATTTCTTTCTTCAATCTGTCATTTGATATTGGCTATTTGAATGTTCTGAGGATGAAAAAATTGCACTAAAATATCAACTTTCATTAAAATATTCTCGGCATTTTTTTCCGGTGCCATCAAAAGATAGCCGGGCGCATTTTGCGAATTTTCGCTTTGCGTGCAACAAAATCGTATGTGAGAGGCGCGCGAAATGTATACGGAACATTTTCCGGGCGAGAACACTTCAAAGTGAGCGCTCGCGAAGAATGCATCCCCTGCCAACGGGTAACGAACGGCAGATAAAGAAAACGCGACGTTAAAATTTAAATGCGACGGATTTTAAATGTGCAGGAAATGGAGCGTCGAGCTGGTCCTGAAATCGATACCGATAACTTGACATCCATGGTAATATACTTTGACGAGACTGTACAGTGAATTCTATTATCAGAAGTTTGAAAAAGAAATGAAATTTTTGTCTTGATAATAAGTATGACATCAGCAATATAAAAAGTAACGTATGAAAAAGATTGAAAGGGTAGCTGTAGGAGATCAAAATAAAGAGCTTTTTTCTTAATTCGCTTTTGTTCAAAACTCAATAACAAGAAAATTACAGCAGTTGAAATTTCTTATACAGGATGTCTCAAAACCTATGTCTTTAATTAAAACTGTAGGTATTTCATTATAAAAGAGATTGATTCTCCAAATCTGAACGGTATTGCTCAAAAATGAAAAACTGACATACCACAAGCGTGTGCAGTTCCTTTGTTTTGGAACCTCTGCTTGCTCTGTGACTTGTTGAGGCAAGTCTGCTTTCAATTAAAAGCAAAAACTGCAATAAATTTTTTATTTACATTTGAAAGAATTAGGTCAACCGTCTTAGATGCCGCGCGCGCTTCATCAACAATTTTTCTTATATCCATCTATGTTTCACCGACAATTACTGGCATAGCGAAATGCCTTTTTCGTTGCGTTACATGATATTTATTTCTCGCTTGTTCAACAATTCTTTGAATAGCGTATTAAAGAGACGACATAATCAACACACTTAGTCATCATTTGTATTTTTAAACACAAACTTTTAACTTATTTAATTAAAAAGTTTGTAGTTTACTTTGTTCAGACATAGACCTTTAATCTCCCAAAAATTCACTCATACTATAAAAGGCCTTAGATATTAAAAAATCTTTAAGTTTGGATTTAAAAAATCTCACACTTTGGGGTATATCACCATTCCAAACAGAAGTAGTCTTATTAAGACATATAGCACCCATGAACACAAAGCCTTTTTGCCCGACAATTAAACAATTAAAAGGCAATCTCGTATCTGTGGCTTGCCTGGTATCATAATCATGGTAATAATTGTTTTTTTTTTTTCGTATTTATAGAACTTAGCAAACATAATTAACTCATAAATGTAAAGCGATATAATAGTCATTATACGGAAACGAACGAACAAATTCTTACAACTATATCGTAAAGTTACAAAGGCCATAGTTGTAATTATTTTTTTCTGAATTCGAAAAACATCTATAATGTCAGAAGAGTTACCCCATAAAATAATGCCATATGATAAAGCAGAATGAATGAGCCCGAAGTACATAGTTCGTAACACCTCTGAGGAGACGAAGTTTCTAAGTCTATAAAATAAAAAAGAGTTCGCACTTAACTTTTTAACTAAACAAAGTACATGGTTCTTCCAGGTCAGTTTAGAATCTACTTCGATACCTAAAACTTTAAAGGAATCAACAGCTACGATTGACTTGGAATCACAAAAGATAAGAGGCGAAGTGTCAGTTTTTTTGTTTTTCGTGACAAATTGCATCACACGTGTTTTAGCAACATTCAACATGAGACCATTTCCTTCGCACCATTTTTTTAATTCACCAATGGCGACATTGCACTGTTGAAAAACATCTTCAAACCCAATCTCGGAAAGTAAGAAACTGGTATCATCGGCATACATTAAAGTTTTTAATAAAGACACACAGTAGTTAGGTAAATCGTTTATAAATAGCGAGAACAGGATGGGGCCGAGAATTGAACCCTGGGGAATACCAACCTTCACCTCAAGAACACTGGATTGTGAATTCTTGATAGTCACGTGCTGCGAACGACCAATAAGAAATGAATTTATCGGTTTGGGATACCACGGATACCCATCACATCCAATTTGTAGCAAAGTAGATCATGATTAATAGAGTCGAACGCTCGAATCAAGTCAAATAATAGCGCACAAAATTTCTTTTTATTGTTGAACTGTTCTAGTACACAATTTACTGCTTGAAATGCGGCTGTAGGGTTGATTTTTCTCTTTTAAGACCATGTTGAGCTTCACTAAGTAGTTATCGATAAAAAAAACTAAACGCTTAATGAAGATACTTTCAAAGACTTTCCCAAGCTGACTTTGTACAGCTATTGGTCTATAAGAAGCAGGATCGTTGGCGATTCCCTTTTTTATGGACTGGCACAAACGATTCATTAATGATGTGACAAAGTGGGTCGGATATCAAATCGGCCACTGCCTTTCAAGCTATTCCGGGTACACCATCCAGGCCAGAACTATTTTTTACACATTTTTCTTTAATTGTTTCTATTACCTCTTTCGTGCCGGTGGGTGAAAGGAACATAGAGGTTTCGGTCATCCGCACTTTCAGGGCGTCTCTAGTTGGGTAGGACAGATTATTAGATAATTTAATGAAGAATTGGTTCATGAAATCGCATATGTTTTAGCCTCACGTTTATGAAAACGATTATCATTGATAATTTTCCATCCTTCTTTGGTGAAATTGAGGCTGTTAAGAAGTCTGTCATCGTAACAGGCACGATTGGTCTCATCTAATTGTAATTTACAAAGTTTCTTAAAAGATAGATGTTGAAAATGGTAGATCTCGCTTTTTAGATCTTTATCCAGTTCATGCATGTCATTCAGCATTCTCTAAGATTCTTTAATACGAGGTGTGATCCAAGGCGATCGTCGGTTGTTGGTTGATTTTTTCAATTTCATTACTGGAAAACCAGTATTGAACAAAGACAGGAATCTTTCGAAAAAAATATTAAATTTACTATGGGTTTCCCGTTCTTGATACACCTCAGTCCAAGTTTCAGACTTTATTAGATCTGTGAAATGATGTAAATTTTGACGATTAAAAAGTCTCTTGTACCTGTAACCATCCATCTGAGAACATGTTGTCGGTATCGTCAATGGTATATGTATTATTTGATATGTGTGATCAGACAGTGATGTTTCTTTAACTTGGACTTTGCTGATGCAATTCGTAAACACATTGTCGATGCAGGTTACAGAGTTATCGTGAAACCGTGTCCCAACAGTAGTTTTTAATACTAAGTCATATTCCAACGTGAGATTAATTAATTTTCTAGATTCATTGGAAGGAAGTAATGTATTGATATTGAAGTCCCCACATATTATGAGGTTCCGGGTTGTTTCGAATATTGTCGAGATCTCAGTAACTAATGTTCCAGTGCTTCTACCAGGTCGTTATTTGGCGGCTTGTATACAGCTACAATTAGAAATCTGACATTACATATTTCTACTAAACAAGCAGTTAATTCACAGGTTCCCTCAATGGATACGCAGGATACAGATTTTGCATTAAGGCAACTCTTAGTGTATATACACATTCCGCCGCCCTTCTTATCAGTCCGATTGAAACTATTAATTAATATGTAATTGTTTATAAAATGCAAACGCACTCGCTCGGACTGAATTTTCTTAAAAACCATTATTCAGCACTTCGTCTTTCGTTCTAACCCCCTCCCTAATGTAAGCATCTATGAATTTATGACAGCATGGTAATAATAATAAAAACAAACAATAAAGTATGAGGAACAAAACTGAGCCAGCTGAATTTTATTTTATGACACTGCAATTGTTACCAATAAATCGCCAAGGCGAATGAAGGTAAACGTTTCTGAAAATTCCGAATTATTTTAAAGCAGAATCAAATTTTCATCACGAAAACTAAAGGAGTCACTCGTTTCTTGGATTTAATTAATATTTATCAAAATTTTATTTAAAATCCTGGCAAATTTTTTTTTTGAAAGACAAACATGACCTAGCCCAACAGACACATCTCGAGGTTGATTCGTTTATATCCACAAATACACCAATTCTGCACAGCTGAGACAATTAAATCCATTTAAATTGCCAACCAGAGTTACTAAAACAATTTCTTAGAAAACGAAAACTGATTTTTACCGGAGTTATTATTTCCTTTTTCCCTATTGTGTATGACAAATTTTGCTTCTTTTTTGGTTACTACCTGTGGTTTCAATTAAAGACATAGGTTTTCAGACACCCAGTATAGGAAGAATTAGAAATAATATAATAGTTTTCACGTTCCTAAGAAAATCTATTTCTTGCAAATGCCGATAGTATGCGGTTACTTTAATTTTAAAATACGTACCCAACAAGAAATTGATGGCAAAAGCAGCACGTAGACATCATTTTAATTAATAAAACTTATCTTACAAAATATAATTTTATCATTAAAAAAGCTCTAAATTTATCAAAATGAAAACATCCACTAAAGGTATTCATAACGTAGACCCAGCATTTCAAGCATAGGAACAATTGTTGTCTTAATTGTCACTAAAGGAATAAACTGATACTTAAAGTTAATTTGTGATTGAGAAACTGAGCCTTAACGGTAAACTATCTCAACTTTGACACTTAAAGGAATTGACATTTTAATTAGTCAGCGGCTCTCAACAAGTTTTGAGCATTAAAAGAAAAAATTAAATGGCCTTAACTTTCACATTATTAATTTTTTAACTAAATATTGTTCAACCTATGATTAATCAATGATTAAAGATTACAACTCGTACATCAAGCAAAAATAAAGTAAAGAAAATTTAAAAATCTTTTACGATAAGATATAATTTATCTGGAGTACAATTTAATGTTTAACCCACCGTCTCTAAAAATAACGTAATTTACTTTATCAATTGTTGCTTTCAGATATGAAAACTTGTCGAAAATCGTTATAATCAGGAAAAATGTCTAATTCGTTAGGAGAATGCCGTTGTTATTATTGTGTTTGAATTCCAATTAAAATTGCCCGAAGTTTTTCTCTTTTTGATTTATAAATTCGCAAAAGCAGTTTTAGTTGAGTACGTCTTAACAAAATGTCAGCTCGTCGAAACCTTTTAAGAATTCGTGCGCTGGCATATCTGCAAGTACATTTATGTAGTAGCAGAAGTGAACGACAAAAATAAATGAGGAAACACAAGTGCAGCGACACGACGCGATGCTGAGAATAAACATTTTTTACGTGAGCTTTGCTCCTGCAAAATAAGAAAAAATAACAAATTTTGCAAAATATTGAACCTACACATATTGTTAAAGTAGCCAGTGAAAATAAATTCGTCAAAATTTGGAGACGTTGTAGTCATAAAAGACAAATTAAAGTTCAGTACACTCTCGTGTTCTGAAATCTTAAAACATTTTACATTGACTTTTTTTCAGTTAAAAAAAAATGCTATTTATATATGCACACAAATACAAAGAAAAAGAGATTACAAACCAAAGCGGCTTGATCTATTCCGGATTTGGAAAGAACACTCTGGAACAATGTCTAAAATGCCGTATTAAGCGAACTGACACCAAATTTATCAGAAGAATAAGTACGATAGGCGATCTACAACTTTTGTAATAAATTGTCGACAAGGTGGCAAAAAGTCAAAAAACTGAGACATATTCTCTCTTGAAAAATGCCAAATGGCTAATTGAGGATTTTAAATTTCCTACATTTGCTGAGGATCTACTAGATATCAACCTACCATCCATATCCAGGAGCGGCAGACCAAAATTACCTTACGAGGGGAATAGTGAAAGGTCAAAGAAGAGAAAAACTAAAGAATTTGTCGAAAAATATGACACTAAAGTGTTAACTCATGCTGCACAATTGAGTTTAAAATCAGCAGGAGAAAAAGGTGCTACAAAATTAATAAAAGAGGCGCTGCGCGTAACACCAACCCGAGCTACGAAAATTATAGATGCCTGGATGAAGACAAAAAAATCACTTGTGCCCTAACACCAGATGAAGCCCTCTTCCTTATTTGTGGAAACAAAAATGACAAAAAATCAATTGAAAATAGGATTAGGAGCTGGAGCAAAGAGGACCAATATCTATCCGAGTTATCACAAATTGTGTGCAACTGAAGAGCAATGTTACTCTAATACCGGATCTATTACTGTATTGTAATCTTCAATGGAGGGGGAATTACAGGCACTTTTAGACCATACTTTATCTCGTATAATTAAGTTTCAACAAGAAGTGGTTGAATCTTTGCCTGCAGACCTTTTTCTGAGCTGGTTTTGGTATCTAAATGGGGATGTGATGGAAGCATAAGTCACAATCAGTATAAACAGAAATTTCAGGAAGAAACAATTGATACGGTTATGTTCATCACGTCTTTTCTTCCATTATTATTACATCCAGTCTCATCGAAAAATGCCATTGTTTGAGAAAATCCATGACTATCATCGGTAGACCGATAAAAATATTGTTCGGCAAAGAAACATCTGCTTTGTTTCGAAAAGAAATCGCCTACATAGAAGATAAGATATCGCCTACATAGAAGATAAGATATCAAACTTATAAAAAACTGATGTAGACTTGAACAAATAAAAATCCGTCATGAATTATTGTCGACCATGATTGATGGTAAAATTTGCAATTCTGCAATATCCACGAGCTCTGCTCAAAAGTGCTACATTTGAGGAGCTACTCCAAACCAGATGAACAAATTGGACCAAATTATGCGAATAAAACCAGATGTGACTACTTATCGATTTCGACTATTCACGTTGCACGCATATATGCGCTTTTTTGAATGCCTCCTTCACATGTCATATCGCTTGGATTTTAAGACCAACCGACATGGAAAAATTGAACGTCCGAAAAACTGAAATTAATAAAAAATTTCGGGATGTGATGGGTCTCGTAGCGAATCAAGTCCAAGTAGGTGGAGCAGGTACATCAAACGATGGTAATACAGCACGTAGGATTTTAGGAGTTATGAAGATTTGACCAAGAGAACAGGATTAAATTTTAGTCAGATGGTTTGGTGTTATTTTGCAATTATTTTCATCGGGCTTCAAAATTGATGCATCGGCGTTCGAAAAATATTGCAAAGAAACATTTGCTTTATACACGCAAGAGTACTATACGCCAGCTAGCGCACACAACGTGCTAGTTCATGGTGCAGAAGTTATCACTCGTGCCATTCTACCCATAGAGAAATTGTCAGAGGAGGCGCAAGAATCAAGGAATAAAACCTCAAACTTTATAGAAGGGAACACACTAGAAAATATTCAAGGATTGTGACTAATGCACTTGCTTTTGGTTTCGTCGGATCCTTTCGTAACAAGCTTACGACTACATCCATTAAGAAGACTAGCATTTCTACAGAAGTTCTGCAACTATTAGTTGCCCCAGAAATACCAGGTATATCGACATCTGACGACGAACAAATGAATATCTCAACCTCATCTGAAGTCGAAAGTGATTCAAACTGTCTATGAAAGTGATTGTTGAACTCAACAATAAACACTTTAGTTTCTAAAACGTGTTTAAGAATCACACTTTCCTGAATCTTATTTCGAATGTGGGATTTTTTTACTTTTCCTTGAACCGATATATTAAATTTGAAACGACTCTCGACCCTTCTGGATTTTTATTCAGTTTTCTTTTGAGTTGTCATAAAAGATTCTTTTTTACTATTTTTTCGCTTATTTAGAAGGCGATTAGAAAGCTTATATGTATTCGCAATATTAAAATTTTACTCTTATTTCGACTTTCACCCCCTAAAAAACGTCCTATTTCATCAAAGGGATTTTCTACTATTTTTTTCTTGATTCAATGGCCGAATTATACAGGCTGTTTTTTTAACTTCATGCAAAAAATGAAACCTGTGAAAGCTTACATTAAAAGTGTAAAAAGCAGTTTTTGTATAACAATTGATTAATAAATATTAGAAATAATAAATGTTTCTGGCGAACGATGAAACAGTTTGATAATCCCTGGTTTATTTTTATTACGTAATTACGTATTCGGAGAAATTTGCTGATGTCAGCATCGGCTGTTTAAGTGGATCAGTTCTCAACTGCACTTCGTCGCAGGTAACAGCGTTGAAACGTGGTCCAATTTTCAAATACTATTCTTGTGGACATGATTTTAATTTACGGCGAATGTGGTTAAAATGCATTGGCCGCAAGACGATTGTATGCAGAGCGTTACGACGAATCGGTGTTTACAAGGGATGCAGTGTGGACGGAAAAGAATCGTCATGCAATGCGGCGCCGTAGTTTTCAACAACGCTTTTCGGTCAATCTGTGAGCAGGTATGTTAAACGGCACTTTAATCGATCTATTTGTTTAATCTAATCGCTTGGACGAAATGGTGTTTCTTGCAAACTAATTTGCCGGAACTCCTAGAAGAGGATGTAAATTTAAATATTAGAAAATATTAGACCTTAAACCATTATATTTTTCTGTGGGTACATTTAAAAAAATCTAGCCGAAGAAGTAAATACAATAAACGAACTCAACGCACGCATTAATGCAGCAGTGGAAAATATCCGACAACAGAATCAATTGCATAACGCATGCTTCGTCGAGCCGACGTATGTTTACGTCTCGGGCAGGGGGGTGGGGACTTCGAACACTTATTGTGAGTGAAGGTCACCGTCTAGCGGTTCGAAACATTTCACAAAGAATTGCCGGATGTCAGTATGAATTTTTTTATTTTGTTCCCCTTTAATTTTGATGCATTCGTGAGAAAATCTCTTACCGCATACGCCATTAATTTTTTTGTATCAACTTGAAGAACAGCCTGTATATCAATCCGAAATTTTCAAATTTTCCCTTGTTATTTCAATTTCAACCCCTTGAAAAGTACCCTATTTTATCAATGACATTTTTTTAATTATAAGTTTCACTAGTTCAGAATTTTGATCAAAAATTGTTAATTCGTTCTCACTGTGGACTGGCGTGTGTGTCAGTCTGGTAATGTCGTCCTTTTAATCAGTCCCCTCGTGTTTGTATTTGTGTTTTAGTAATAACATCATTTGTGCTGAAATACCCTAGAATCATAATTTTCCTTTAATATGCAAACTTTAATGATTAATGATAAATGATAAATCACGAATTAAATAATTATTAATACTTCAAAATCATTAGTATCATGGTATATTCTATTGACGAATATACATTTCTTGACAAAATTAAGGGACCACCAGTAAAATTCAAAATAAATTTAAAACAAGGTAACGAAATTTAATGAAACGAATAAATATATAAACCTAAGTGTTTCCATACAGTTGATTTAAGGGCTATTAAATTTAACAAACTTTAAAATACTTTTAATCTTTAAAATACCATTGGTCTTCTCATGAACTTATATCCTAATTTGTAACAAGTTAACAAAATTAAAATTATTAATAGCGTGTATGCCCTCCTCTTGCAGCAATACACGCTGCTAATCTTCTTGGCATGCCTGAGATTAAGTTTCGTATACTTTCTTGAGGTATTTGTTCCCATTTTTGAACAAGCATGTTAGAGAACGCAACAAGTGTTACTGGTGGTCTCGGTGCGTTTTTAATTTTGTTGCCTAATTGATCCCAGAGATGCTCAATAGGACTGAGATCAGGGCTTTTGGCAGACCACTCCAAACTTTGGATATTTGCATCTCTCAACGAAACTGTGACAGTGTTAACTGTATGAGGTTTGGCATTGTCTTACATAAAAATGAATCGATTGCCGAAATTTTCGGAGTACAATAATCTCGTCTCTATATCTTGTTGCTGTTAGCGACCCATTTCGTATCAAAACCAATTCTGTACGACCATTAAATTGTATGCCACCCAAACCATTATAGACCCCCCACAAATTTGTCAAATTCTCGAATGGTGTATGATGGAAATCGCTCGCCTTGGCCTTCGTATGACAAGAGCACGGCATTCATTCTTAGTTAGAAGAAATCTGGACTCGTCCGAAAACAAAACGGAGTTCCACTACCCCTCGTCCCAACTTTGATGATTTTGACAAAAGTTTAGCGATTTCTTTTGTGCGTAGCTGTGAGAGTTGGACCGGTTGCTGGTTTTCTAGTAGACAAATAGACTTCTTTTAGTCTTCTTCTTAGTGTTTTGGTAGAAATTTCTTTTCCAGCAGCTAATTGAAGATCATTTTTTAATTCACATTAATTTACAAACCGCTTTCTTAAACTCTGAAGTTCGATAAAGCGATCTTCTCTGCGTGTTGTTTTTCTTTTAGCACCTTGTCCGCGTCTTCTTTTGAAACTACCTGCGTTTCTGAACCGTGATGACCCTCGGTACCACAGATTTGTTGATATTTAGACTTCCAGCAACTTTTCTCTGTGAACATCCTTCACGAAGAAGAATAATCATTTGGGATACTTCTTCTGGTCTACAATGGCGTCTGGATATACTTAATTAACTTAACGCAAACAAATTCACTAATTTTCGAAACAAAAAGCTTCATTAATTAAATAACTTAAAAAGGTTTCAACAATTAGGCCTTTTTGTTGACTTTTCGTTTCCTACCAGAGAATTGTTTCATGGCACAGATTTCGAATTGGATTTAATAAACGTCAATTTATGATATGCGAAAAGTTTATTAAAAATAACTTGTAAATTGGAAATGTTATATCAAGTTTATTTGGTGGTCCCTTAATTTTGTCCAGAAGTGTATTTTGACTTGCGTTTTTAATTGTATGAGATGTGTGAGAAACTGTTCCAATGAAAATAAAATTTTTGCTTGGAAATCTGTTTACATTTTTTTCCACATGTTTAATTGAAACCAGTTAAAAATACCCACGTAATTTCAATCATAAATGAAATACACGAACTCAAGTACCCACCAATATTTTTAGGTTTTGGCATGCAGGCCAAGGCCAGACGTTTTTTTTTTTCGAACGATTCCCAAACTGACTTATCAATGAACGTGAAAAAGCGGCACTTAAAATTATTCGTTAATGATTTAGAATTGCTCAGAGCGTCTTTTAATAATAATTTATTTGTCAAAGCCAAAATACATGTACAAAAGAAAACACATATGGGCAAATGACGCGTCAAAAAGCAATATGTAGGATACAGTGGATATGAAATATGAAATCAAATACTTATATAATATAAACTAATTAAAGATTAAATCACATTAGAAATTCTTCAATTGAGTAGAACGCATCTTCAATTAATAAATGCTTCAGTTTATTCTTAAAACTGCGATTATTATGGGGTACCAGATTGTTCCATAATTTTTTAACTTTACTTAAATTTGTAAGACCTGAGAATACGGGGCCACTTTGTGCTATGGATAAGCGATTGTAAGGTAACCGATAATCATCATTGTTTCTCGTGGAATAATTATGATAATCATTGTTTCTATCGACAGAATTCTCAATTGAGCGAGCATACATCACAGTTGCAAAAATGTACAATGAAGGAACGGTCATAGTTTTGTAGCGACGAAAAAATTCTTTGCAACCTGCACGCGAATCCAAGCCACATATTAAGCGAATACTTTTTTTCTGAATTTTAAATATTTTGTTTGCGGTAGCGCAATTTCCCCAAAGCAATATACCATAAGTAAGTAGTGGATGGATTAACCCAAAACATAACGTTCTCAAATTTACAAAGTCAACGGTGTTTCGCAACCTATACAATAAAAAATCTTGACCACTTAATTTATTCTCTAAATACTGTACGTGATCCTTCCAAGTCAATTTCAACACCTAGAAATTTAAAGCTGGTAACACTTGACACGGAAAATCCATGGAGCCTAATTAAAGGAGAGGAATCAATTGTAGCATTCTTAGTCGCAATAGGTATTATTTTTGTTTTAGCAACGTTTATGGTTAAACTATTACACAGACACCATTAGTTTAATTCATTAAGAGTATTGTTTATGTTGGCGATTAAGTTTGCAGTTTCTGAAGCGGAGATAATGCAGGTTGTATCATCGGCGTAAATAATAGTTTTTGACGACGACGGACAGCACGCTGGCAAATCATTTATGAAGATGGAGAATGGGCCTAGGATGGATCTCTGTGGAACTCCAGCTTTGACTACCAATTTTGATGAAGTGTGTCCATTAACAGTTACTTGCTGATACCGACCATCCAGATATGACTTTAGCCACCGGTTTACGGATCCTCATATACCCAACACTTCCAATTTGTAACACAATAGGTCGTGATCGACGGTGTCAAAAGCACGGCTAAGGTTGCAAAATAGCACAAAGGTTTTGTTTCTATTATTAAGTCTCACATATGGCCGTTGTGGTTGACTTTCTTTTACGTAAACCGTTTTGGAATTTATTTACATATAATTTCATGTTTATTTAGATAGGAGATTAGTCGTCTATGAAAAATTTCTTCAATCACTTTACCAAACTGACAGTGTATAGCGATAGGACGGTAATTAGCAGCTTCTAATCGACTACCCTTATTTTTGTATACGGGAACAGCTTTCGATACTTTTAGCTCAGAGAAAAAAGGGCCGCAAGAGAAGGACTCGTTGATTATATCACTATTAATTCAGCGGTAGCTTTCAATAAAATTCCGGGGATGTTATCGATACCTGAACTTTTTTTAATGCACTTGTCACGAATAACTCCCTCTACTTCGTCTCGGTCCGTTGCTGATAAAAACATGGATTTGGAAAAACTTCTTTTTGTTCTATTTATTTATTTAATTGATCTGTTTGTTTTTTTCAAGCGATTTAATATTTCTTTGCTTTTAATTCAAAAGCTTCCCCTCTTATCCGTTCAATTAATGATTCGATATATGACCCTAATATTTTTTAAATTTTCATTCGAGTTTTCCTACTTTCTTAAAAAAATGTTGAATGTATTATTAGCTGCATTCCTTTTGCAACATAAACGTCATTTCCGTTAGCACGAATAAGTAAGTTGGGACGGATATTTCAACCCAGCAACCAATGAGAATGCTCGAGTGGCAAAGTGGATGTTTGAAATGTCAATTCAAACTCACTTCTTCGTGTTAACGGATATGACGTTTATGTGATCTGAGGTAAGATTTGTAAGAACCTGATCAGTACGGGAGAAAGGATGGTTTATATTTTGTCGAAACGGTTCTTAACCAGTACACGAGGTTTCTAAAAATAGAAATATTTTACAGGGAAAATTAAAATAGATTCGAAGTCTCAAATTCTGACTTCTCTGAACTCCCTTTCAAAACGTTACCACCCTTTTAACCAAAATTTTTCCAAACCAAATCGAGACGCAAGAAGCGACTCCTTTGTTAGTAGCGTTTCTAGTTTTAGCCAATTTTTAGCCAGCAATCGTTCTTCCCGCTCTCTTTGGACTTGGTATGAATTTTGGCCCTTTTTACCCTCAGACTTACTTATTTTGGGTTTGTTGGATTTTTCTCCTCCAACTTCTTGTTCGAATTATTATTAAAGATTCTCTAAAAACTACTTTGAGATTTTAAATAAAATTCGAAAGTTTTAACAAATAAAATATATATGAAAATAAAATTTTATGAGAACAAAGAAGTTACAACAAATTTTAAAATTAACAAATCGTAACGAAATTTTCCATTAAAACACATGAAACTACAACAAGAACAAATATCCAAAAAAATACAGAATGAATAATGAGTCAATTTTAGGAAATACAAAATATCTTAAAAGATTTATAACAACAAAATATATATATATATTTCGACAAGAAAGAGAGAGGTATAATTCACATAGAAAAATGCTTTTAGTTAATTAACTTTCCTGATAACAATTACATTGAGCTTACCAGCGACGAATCAAAAGATTTTTTTCTCGTATCCGATACACTCTAAAGTTAGATTTGCGAGACGAATTTAATTTAAGTAAAACACTAAAACTGCGCGGGAAAAGCTTCTGCTTTTCCTGACCGAAACCGACGACAAAATTTTGGAAAATTTATAACAAAAAAATCAAAATCCGAACTTAAAAAAAATAAATAAAAATGAAACCAAAATTTCGACGAGAGATTTAATGCGAACCAAACATAAGGAAACCGGGAACTGCAATTTCGATGAGAGGTTTAATGCGAGCTAAACATAAGGAAACCGGGAACTGCAATTTCGACGAGAGATTTAACGCGAGCTAAACATAAGGAAACCAGGAACTGCAATTTCGACGAGAGATTTAACGCGAGCTAAGCATAAGGAAAACGGGAACTGCCTTATCTCCCTCGCTTAAACTACTTAAAGGCTCGTCACCTCCTGGAAAAGTGAGGAGGAAAATTCTACGAGATCAGCAAGAATTTGAATTCAGACGGCCAAACAGTAACTTCCAAGAGAAACTTTTCTTGTTACGAGAGGGCGTAAACGTCTCGCTTTTACCGCGTTTTACCAACGTCGGTAATTCAAGGGCAGAGATGCACTGTGGCGTGATTTTTTATTGCTGAGTCAATGAGAAAATTTTTTCTCGTAACCTGATAGTATTGATTTGAAAACGCATCCGAGGCTCATAGATGCGACACGAACATCCCTCTTCTTTCTAAGAACAAGCAGAGCTGATAATCAAATGATTAAAATAAAATAAAATAAATTAATTCAATAATTTCTCTAAAGCATTTTTCCGGGTCCTTACAGATTTGTGGTAAAAGGAAAGCCCCTATTCATCTTCACCTTATTTAGAGCGATTCTTGAATAGACCAACAAAGAAACAATGGTGAAAGAACAGACATCACAGAACATGTTAACTTTAACATACACTTGTACAAAGTCTAACAAAATTCCATACATGCGTTTGGTGTGTTATTTTTTTAATGCGACAGAATTACCTGTCGTAAATTTTTGTCGTCTTTCACTTTTTACGCCCTTGAGAACGTAATTAATTTTCATTAATCTCACAGCAATTAATATACTTGTACAATCCATTCATCATCAGCGCGCAATTGTGTATTATTAGTTCATGGTCAAGTTTTACGACTGGACGTTTCTAATTGCGTAAGACTACGTTTATTGTACGTTTTTAAAGATGTAAACTTTTGATTCTCGTCTTACCTTATGCATCGGTGCATTTCGGGAAAATTTTTAATTAATTATAAATTGTATTCTAACATCTTTCCCACATTCTAGGAAGTCTATTCGAGAATCACCCTGTATACATACATGTCACACATAATTTACAACTTTATTCTTTGATGTTTATTCCAATCAACAAGTTCATTTAGTTTGATGATGAAATCCCATTCGCATAACATGTTCAAAATTTTCCGCTCTTAATGCAGACAAATTGGGAACCGAAAGTCAACATGCAATTCGATTAAAACTGAGCGGGTGGCGATGACACTTGCGGAACCGAATTAACCGTTTCATGTCGACAATGCATTCAGCATCATTCGTCCAAATGCTTCTATTAAAAACCGATGCAGCAGAAGATAGCTCGGTGATCAGCGAGAATGAACCATTAGACGCTCGAATAAACTCATTAGATAATAATTAAATTGTGCTAACTTTGAATTTTATCGCAGTTGTTTGGCGACAGATTTTGGTTGAAATTAACAATCGTCAGCAGGATGCAAAAATGTCCGTCTTCCCGTCTGGGGCTAAAGGCTTGTTTACACGAAGCTCTAAGAAAGACGGGTCAAGTAGGCAAGTTACCTATTACAAGCTACTTGCACTGTGTAAATGTGTACTTGCTGCATAATGGAGCCACTTGCTTAACCACTTGCTGCAGAAAGAAATCAATCAAGTAAGTTTCCTACTTGACCTGCCTCTCTACTAGTTTCGTATAAACAAGCCTTTATAACCATAAAGAGTACGTCACTCATTTATACAATCTGTAAAGAGATTTATGTAACATGATTTATTTCGGCTTCCTGATTCAAATCCCACAAGCTCAGGATTTACTTTTGCGACACCTGTATATTTTGCTTTATAACAATAAAAAAGCAAAGTGAATGCGATATTTATATATTCTCGGTATGATTTAGAGTTTTACAGTTTGTCAATGTTCATCGTTTTTAATTATCATTTGCTTTAATTCGTCAAAAGTAGTTTTTTTTAACATAAACATCAGACATGACGGTAATCTCAATGTATGAAAGTTCGTCTTGTTGCATAAACTAAGCAGATAATTTTTGACCCCTTATAAATAGCACGCTTATGATTATAGTCGTATAAGTTCCGTGCACAAGTTAAACGATATACGAAAAAATTCAATGGAGCGGGACAATCAGTCTGTATTAACGTTGCACATTGTACTAACCCCTACGACTTTCCTATGTTTTTTCTCGCTATAAACTGCAAAAAAATCGCTTTTTAATAAAAAAAAAACTTCCTCTTCAACATCAAATTAACTTTTACTATCTATTTTGTTATAATAAATGTGCAAAGAAGTTACAAATTATTTGAAAGAACACAAACACTCTCTTTAATTTAGTCCTGTTTTTTGCGCTTTCGATCTTCTTTTTCTTTTCTTAATTTGTTCGCTTGCATTCTTCAAATTCATTCCGCACGTTTTTGATTTAGTTTGAATATCTTCATCGAAAGTTTAGTTTTTTCTTGAGCTTCATCTTCTAATTTCGACTTAAAGCATCGATTTCGTTGATATTCTTCGGCGATTCCCGTACGTTTGGTGCTTCTTCCTTGTCTCTGTTGATCTTTTTCGGCATAGCAGATTTGTCGCTTCGAACAATACTGTCGATCTGTTGAAGCCGAATTAACTCTCCGGACAACATAGTAATTATTTCTTCGCTTTTTGCATTAATTTGTGCGTTGACTTTCTGGTATTTGAAGGCCCCATCTTCAGAAAAAAATTGCTTAAACTGAACCAAATCTTTTTCTGCTTCGATTAAAATTTTATTGATATCATCCTCGAAGTCAGATCTCAATTTCCTGATGGTATCAGGAAAGGCGAAAACACTTTCAATTTTCTGTATTTCATCATTTTTAAGTTTCAATAGCCGTTTGAATTCTTCGTTTTGCCTACGGATATCTGCATCATCTAACTGGTTGATCAACTTCAGAATGGCCATATTCAAATTTCGGACCTTTTTGCCGTAGGTTGCCGTAGTTTCTTTCTTAAAATCCACACGATTTTGCTTTAAATCGGCGGTATTTAATTTCGTTGCAAGTTCTTCGAAGAAACCAATAAAAGTAACGATTGATGATATGTTTTTGGGGATAGGGTGTTGAACGACACTTTTACTTACCAATTGGAATGTTGCATCATCTTTTTCTCCTGCGACTTTATTGTCTTGATATCTTTGGCGTAGCATTTCCATTTCTTTCTTGGTAGTTTCCAAGTCTTGTGAGTAACTTTGTTTGATGTATTTTAGAAGAGAAATTTTTTGTTGCATCGTTTTTTTCTGTTCTTCAAATTCTCCTATCACATTATTCTTTTCTTTCAGTTGTTTTCTCATTTGTGCTACCTCTTCGATCAAATTATATTGAGTGTTGCGGGTTGGTTCTTCTACTCGATGTGTTTCTTCTGAAACATTATCTATTTCCCTCTGGAGTACTCCGTTTTCTCTCTTTAAAATCGAAACCTTACTTCTTAAGTCGTTTTCCTTTTTTCTAAAAGTCTCCTCATACCGATTGAGTTCCTTTTCGTAAGCAATTTCTCTAGCTTCCAATTCACATTTTAAAGACTCGTATTTTTCCAGAAGATTATTTCTTTCCTTGTTTGCAGCATCTCTTTCTTTCATTAAGACAGCATTCACTTCTTTTAAGATGAGGATTTCTTCTCGCAGTTCTTCATAGTTCGTATTTCTTTCTGCGATAGCTTTTTCTCTTTTTTCAAGCAAAGCATCTTTTTCTTTTAGTTTTTCTTCCAGTTGTTCAAAGTAGGGCTTGCTTGTGGAGCGTAATTCATTCTGAAAACTCGCAATTTCATTTTCTAATCTCAAACAATTGTCTGCAGAAACTTTTATTTCATTTTCAAGCTTTTGATTCTTACTTTCCAAAGAAGATATTTCATTTTTGAGATCGTTTGCCTCTTTCCTAGAAATTTCTTCAAATTCTTTGCATTGTTGGTCATAGACCTTTTTCTTGTCCTTCAGTTCAAGTTTTAGAATCTCTTGTTCTTGACGGAGTTCATTATATTCTTGATTAATTTTTGTCACTCTTTCCATGATGTTCACGTTTTCTCGTTTCAGGATTGATTCGTTTTCTTTTAAATTCTTTTCATTTACGACATACTCTTTAATTTTCTTGTTAAATTCTGCTTCAATCCTTTCTATAATCGCGTTATGTTCTGTAGTTTTGACGTTGCATATTTCCGTTAGTTGTCTAGCAAATTCCAAATTTGCTTGAATTTCGACTTTTTCAAATAATTTCATTTTGTTTTCTAACGTAGCACTTTCTTCTTTTAATAGTCTTTCAAGTAGCGCCACTTGTTTTGATAATTCCTCAGGACTGGGCATGGTTTTGTATCGATCCAATTCATTCGTAATTACCTGAATTTCATCTTCCAGTTTCGACTTTTTCTGTAAAGCATCGTTTAAGTCGTCCTCCAGTTTTTGGTTACGTCCTTTAAGAGATGATAATTCGTTACTTAGATTGTGTGCTTCTTTTTGGAAATCTTCGTTCTTTCGGCTTTGATCTTTGAATTTTTCTTCGATTTGCTTAGCTAGTAGCAACTCGCTTTCTTGGCTTGCTTCCAACACTTTTCCTTTTAGCTCGGCATTTTCTTGTTTCAAAATTACTGCGTTTTCTTGCAAGCGTATTTCAATTATCCTACTTTCATTAATTTTGGTATTAAATTCTTCTTCTTGTAATCTTAATTCTGTTTTAGTTTGCTCTACAAGTGCATCGGTTTCTTCTAATTTTCTCTTCGCTTCTTTAAGTAACTCATCTTTTTGCTCTAAAGTAGCAACTTTTTCTTTTAATTGTTCCTCAAGTTGCCCCAAACTCGCAGATAATTCTTCGTAAGTGGGCTTGACCGTTTCGCTCTTGTACAGGTCCAAATCGTTCTTAATTATTTGAATTTCGTTTTCTAATATTAAGTTCTTTTGTACAATGGCATTCAAGTGATTCTCAAGCTTTTTGTTGTTGTCCTTGAGAGATGCCAGTTCGTTTTTCAGGTTGTTTTCTTCATTCCTAAAATTTTCTTCGGTTTCTTGTCGGCGTTTCTCATACAGATGTTGCGCAGTTTTCAGTTCATGTTTAAGTGCTTCGGATTCTCGAAGAAGATCTTCATTTTCTTGGTCTGTTTTTGTTGCTTTTTGTTTTATAAGTGACAATTGTTTATTCAAGTTACTTTCAGTATCGTGCCAATCTTTTTCTTTCGCTTTATATCCCGTTTCACTTTCGTCAAGGCGAATAAGAAGCTTGCGCACTTCTTCTTCGCTTTTTTGTTTATTTTTTAAATCAGTTTCTGTTTCTCGAATTAATTCATTTAGGTTTTTGATGATTGAGTCTTTTTCTTGTATCGTCCCTTCTAATTGTTGGATAACATTCCTCATTTCCTTTTCGAACTTTTCTTTTCCCTTTTTTAAAGATGATATCTCGTTATTTAATTCGCTTGATTCCTTCTTGAAATTATCTTCTAGTTTTCTTACTTTTTCTTCATAAACTTTTCGCAAGTCTTCGGCTTCCTGCTTTAGTGTAGAAGATTCTTGATTTGTTTTCTTTATTTCTCTAGTTAAGTCGGAATTCTTCTTGATAGCTTCTTCTAGGTCTTTCTTTAAACTCTGGCTATCATGAAGAAGTTTAGCTCTTTCTACTTCTGACATCTGGTCCGTTATCTTAAGTTTTCTACAAAGTTGTTCATTTTCCTTTCGAAGAACTTCGTATTTTTGTAGGAATTTTTCTTTAGTATCAAAATATTCCTTTCTTTCTTCCAGTAAGTTGTCAATTCTGATCTTCAACTCCGAAACTTCTTCCCTCAGCTCATTTTTCTTCTTAATAATTTCTTGAATAGAACTGAGCTCGTGTTCAATTTCTTCTTTTTTCTTAAAAAGCTGATTGTTCTTGTTTTTCAAAACCAAGACTTGGCTTTGTAACGTCGTCATTTTCTTCAAAAAATCTTCGTTTTCTTCAGAAAGAAATTTGACGCTATGTTCCAGTTGATTACACTTTTCGATTGCTATTTTCTTTTCTTCGTCGGCCTTCTCCGTTTGCTGCGTTTTCGTTTTTAATAATTCTTCATTTTCATCGAGTTTTCGTTTTACTTCTTTAACTTCTTCTTGTAGACGCTGATCTTTCTGGAACAACTCTGCTATCTGTAAGTCGGTTTGTTTTTTCTCTCGGAGCAAATTTTCATTTTGATACGTCAAACCAGTGATTTTTTCTTCTAAGTTCACATTTCTGTTGTCTGTTTCTCTAACTAACAACTCGCTTTGTTTTGTGGCTTGAAGTATTTCTTGATTCGTTTTATTCAAAACAACGAAGTTGTCCTTTTGTTGATTCGTTGTTTCTTCATTAATGGGTTTGAGTCTCAATTTCTCTTGGTTCGAAATTTCTTTTTGATTTTTGATTTGATGTTCTAGTTTGTTTTTTTGATTACTCTGTTCATAATTAAGCAATTTTGTTTCCAGTAAATTACATTGTTGTTTTAAAACTTCTTTTTCCGCGAAGTATTTTTTCCTTTCCCCATTTTGTTCCACCTTTAATTCCTCAAGCGTTTCCTTCTTTTTCTTCAGTTCCTCCTGTATTTGTAAAAATTGCTTTAGAAGATGCAGATATGTTTTGGCAGTTTCCTCTTTTTCATGTTGCAAAATGTTGTACTTTTCGTTTAGACTTGTGATTTTCAGCGTCAAGTCAGTTTTGCTTTTTTCAAAAGCTTCTTCTTTTACTCTGAAAGCATTCTCTCGCTCTTTTAACATCGTTTCTCCTTTTTTGATGTTTTTTTCCCTTTCATTAAGCTGATTTGTTTTTATTTGGTCCTCTTCCTTGCGCTTTCGTTCTTCTTTTTTCTTTTCTTCTTTATTTATTCGCTTGCATTCTTCAAATTCATTGCGCACTGTTTTTAACTGGGTTTGGATGTCTTCATACTTGGTTTGAAACTGTCGGAGGTCTTCGAGATTGTCATCGTTTATTTTTATGAGTTGTCTATTTTTCTCTTCCAAATTTGAATATTTATCTTGCAAGTCATTTATTTGTAGCTCAGTTTTCTTTAAAATGTCTCTTTCCTGCTTATGGTGTATTAAGTCATCGAGCGTCTCCTGAAAGATTTTTTGCATATTTTCAAGTTCCATTCCAATTTTAGAATGTACCTCAGCGCTGTCTTCAATTTCTTTCGTGAGCTCCTTGTTTTCTATAACGAGTTTCTCGCTGTTTTGTTGCATTTCTTCGAGGGTCTTCTTCAAACTATCTTCTTTAATTGATAAGTGTTCGATTTTCTCGCGCAGAGCTGACTCGTCGTTCCTCAACTTGTGATCGCTTTCTTTATACTGCATTAATGCTATTTGGTTTTCTTCAATTTCTTTTATGAGAGCTTGCTTTTCTTTACTGAGTTTTTCGTAATTTTCTTGTAAACTCAAATAATTTTGTTGCGTTTCTTTAAGGCTCGCTTCAGTTGTTTCATTCACGTGAAGGTCGTCCTCATTTTCTTTTAGAAGTTTCTCGTTGTCTTTTTGTAAATGTTGATATTTTTCTAGTATTTCTTTAAGGGTCGCTTCAGTTTTCTTTAAAGTACCCTCTTTTTCATCGCACATTTTCCGTAGTTCAGCTTCTGTTTTCTTATAGATTTCTTCTCGTTGTTTATATTCTACTAAGTCATTCTGAGCTTTTCGCAATGTTGTTTGGATGTTCTCGTATTCTACTTGAATTTTGTGATGGTGTTTAACTTTTTCTTCATTTTCTTCTTTGAGTTTAACGACATTTGTAAGCCAATTTTTGTAAGCCTCCTGTTCCTTCTGACTGTCTTCACAGAGTTGCTTTAAACGTCCACAGTCCTTATTTTTTTCCAGGACCAAATTATCAAATTTCCACCTTCGATTTTTCGATTCATTTTGAATATGCTTCAACTTCTGCAACTTCTTCTGCATATTGTCGATGTTTTCTATGATCTTTTCGTACACTGGTTTGAAATGCGTTTTTCCTTTCCCGGAAACACTATGGACGGATGCTCCTTTGGTTTCTCCAGATTTGCACTGTTCGGTGAGCACGTAAATACTGTTTAAGTAATGTGCTAAACTATTTTTGTCTTTTGGAGCACACTCCATGGCCGTTCGTTGTATGTGAGCTGCATACCTTTAATTATTTACATTATCTGTTGATAGATAAGATTGTGCGGCCGATAACTCCGTTTATCTTTTCGAGGCAAATAGATAATATAAGATGTAAGCATTTGAGTAAAGAGATGATTGATTGTTTGTTTTTATACAATTTCTTGATCCACTTATACTTGACGTATCGATTTATAACTTTTTTATTTAAGAAAATTTTTGATTTCATACAAAATTCACTGCTCTAAATTTCTTTTTTCTAAAGTGCTCAATTTTTGAGATATGTATAAGCCAGACCTCTGATTTTTCATTTTGGACGCCATATATATTTTTATATTTTTGAAAATAGTGAAGAAAATAATTAAGCACACAAAGCACATCGAAGAATGAAACACATCATTCGTGCCTCATTTCCTCTAACATTACTGTTCTTCTTTAACTACTCCGCTTCATTTCAGGCTTCCGATTGATCGCACAGAAATTGAAACGCACGCAAAAAACACAAAATTGCATACAATCGAAAGATATTTCCGACTGGACGATACAAAAATGCAAAGCGGGTCGGATTTATTTGCTGTGGCCGGTGATTTGAGCCGGCCAAGTCGGCGACTTTAAATTTCATATTCCCCGTAAGCGCATTTCGTCCCTTTCAATTCACCCGAAATACATTTTCCAGGTTCACCCCGCCCGAGCGTGAATAAGTCTGCTGAAAATCCGGGGTGTAAAACGAGATGACTTTAAAACGATCCAATTAATAATAACGATGTTGAATGTGGCTTCAAAATAAATCGCTGTTAATTGAATTAATTCTTCGCGGATATCAAGCACATTTAAAACGATTAAAAAATATTAAATTTCAGATTAACACTTCAAAGATTTTCGCTGTAATTGCTCGCGTCTGGGAGGATATTTGCTTTAATGGTTTTTACGTCCTTTTTCGAAAAGTATTTCTCTGTGAGCTTAGCCTGCTTTCCTTCAACTGAAAATCCCATTGTAACAAGGGCGAAACTGTGATGCACTCCAGACAGGTGGAGAACTCCGGAATAATAATTACCTCAAAGCACCTCGTTAATAAATACTCAAAGTGCTCGAAGAAACACGCGAGCCTGCACAAACAAAAACGTCGGGGCCCTGCGCAAACATCGCCCTCGTCTGTCGATGGGGAAGTTTGAAAGTTGGCGTGATCCCTTGCAGTATTTTCCTTGGCAGGCAGAATCAATAGCGGGCCAAAACTGCCGAACCGAATCGATCAAACCGGTGGAATTAAATGACGCTCGCTTTTAAAGCGATGCCGCAAAGAAGATTCGAGAGCCCTCCTCGAAGTTTATTTCTTTTCGGCGTGCACTTCAACCCCGAATCCAACAAAGCTAATTCCGCTTTAAAGTTCACTATATGCACGAAGGAAATATAGGAGAAATAGATTTTTTTAAATATACCTCCAAATACTCTATTCCATAGATTTGTATACTTAGTGCAAGTCCTTCACGCTAATCACTCTATTGTAAGACCAAGAAGACAAAAGCTGACCCAACTAATTATTAGGAGTATATTTTTTGTACAACTTGGTCTAAATAATAATAATATTAATTTCTTTGGTTTATCCCTGTTTTGTTCATAAGAGTATTGAGTTTGTTGTACTATAATAAAAAGTGAGTTCGATTTCAAACAAGTTGAGAATTACTAGTCCCAAAACATTAATTTTTTACTGTTGTGCCTGCTACAGCACATCACAAACTGCGAATTGGTAATCAATACCTTACACTAAAAATTTATAGCGCGTCCGGTCCATATAAAATATCCGTTCAGGACACCAAGAAGTGACAAATTCGTACTTATTGATTTCCGGATTCGTGCTAGGATGGCCGGGATATTGATCCCACATTATTGAATACGTTATATTTAGTCGGGCCGACCTAATAATAAATTTTATGCTTTCTGTGTCATGAACGCTCGCGCTCTAGCACTCGCTTTTCCAGTGCACGTGCCCCATAAAGTGCAAAAAATACGAAACGACACGAGGACCTTATTTTCATAATGCAGTGCGTCCGTACTCTAAGTGCTTCGGATTGTTTAGTTTTACGTAAAGTGCCAATTATGCTAATTTGGTTGGTCATAGAAGGGCGGGAATGAACGTTAGATAAAATCGCGTGCCGCAATCTTTCTCGTTATGATTATAGAATCCTCAACTCTGTCTACCTATAGGCTGATTCACTGATTCACTTACTAGACTGATCCAAATAGCTTCAAATTATATATTACTATGATATCCACCAGGTGGAGGAGGTGAAATAAGTGCTCGGTGAAGTGTATTGTGCAGTTATATAGTGTCGTTACGGAATTAGACATAAACAATCTAAAAATGACTACGAAAGAATGAAAAGTCATCAATTAAGTTAGTTTACAGTAGACTTTCAGTTAGTTAATGAAGGAAATTAGTTACGTTAATCAGGATAATTTTAGGAAGTTAGTAAGTACATAAACCTAACTTTTTCTCAGTTGTATCCTCATGAAGCAATAAACAATTGCGAAATATTGACAAAAGTTAAAAGGAGTTCTTACTGCCCAACAACAGCCGTTTGTCCTCGTTACAAACTTTTTTCATATTTTAAATTTCAACAAGTACGTTGATATTTCCCTTCAACTTATATATAATGTTAAATTCGAGCGGTCAGTCTTCTTTCACCAATCTTTCTCAACTTTGGATACCTGCCGGATTTACCGCAATTTTTTTGTCATGATAATTCTTCTGCCTCCAAATTTTTTGTTCCATTTCTTTTTCTTCAGATTCAGTTTAAAATAATTTCAAAACTGTCAATAAACGATGAACTCAGAGGGAGATTTTTCTGTTGTTTTATGAGGTATATTTCTGTAAGTCAGCAAAATTTTGTATATTTTTAAGGTGCAAGTTCATTTGAGAGTAAATATTGACGAGTAGCTCTCGAGATGCTATTAATAGTACTCACAAAGTTATGTCCATTGACGATGGCATTTCCGAGAGTGAGATGAACGTGTGTTCAGATTGCCTTTTCAGTTGCTTCTTAAAAACAACGTGTAAAATATGTGAATCGCAGGATCTCTGATAAAAAAAGTTACATGGTAAAACGTGCAGGATATGTAAATGGCAGGATCTCTAATAAAAAAAAGTAACGTAGTCTCTCGCCGCCCCCAACACCGATAAAACGAGTTTGTGCTCAAATTGTCTTTTTAGTTGCTCTTTCGCTGTCAAGAGATTTCCAATCAGTACCCTTCGTTCGACCTTCTAGTTGTCATTATTTTGTTCCGGCATGTTTCTTCGTTCAGGACCCAGCAAACGTTTAGAGCACTTTCGGGGTTGCGAATTCCATCCACGAACCAAACGAGTTATATAGATTCTTCTTCTGCAGGTTCTTCCTGACTTCTACCAACGGTTTTCTAGCTGAACATTTGCTATCTAAACCGCATCTCTAGCCTCCTCAACATTTTATGGAAATTTTCTTGCTTTTCCGTCGACATCGTGGTAATATGAGGGTTGTCCGATATTAAAGGTACACGCTAAAATTTCACTTATTTATTATATTTAAAGAAAATTTAAAGAAAATATTTAATACATTCTACAAAAAACTACCTACTTTTGTTTATTTCTCGATATATTCTTCATAAAGATATAGACATTTACCCCAGCGTGACAGTAGTTTGAACATCCCTTCGCGATAGTGTTGCCTGTCAAGTCGATTAAAGTAGTCCACAACTGTGTCTTGCAATTTCTGTTGATTCGCAAAGCGTTTTTCCGCCAAAAATTTCTTCAGGGGTCCGAATGAATAAAAATCGGAGGGAGCCAAATCGGGACTATATGGCGGATGTTGAGGACCTCTCATTTCCGCTGTGTCAACCACTCCTTAGTTTGATTTGACGTGTGCGGTCTTGCGCCGTCGTGCAAAAGTTTAACTCCTTGTCGTAATCGCCCTGGCCTTTACCTTCTAATGGCTGTATGCAATTTCTGGAAAGTTTCACAGTATCTGTCACTGTTAATGCTTGTGCGCGGTTCAAGGAATGTTGAGTTTTAATTTTTTTATGAACTGGGGAATCTGAATGTTTCCACATCGTGGACTATTGTTTCAACTCTGGGGTGAACTCATAAACCCAGCTTTCATCTCCGGTAATGATGCTTTCAATGAAAGAATCTCCTTCCTGTTGGTATCGGGTGAGATGTTGAAGTGACGCACTGATTCGATTGGTTTTGTGGTTCTCGCAGAGCATTTTCGGCACCCAGCGAGACGAAACTTTGTGAAAGTTTAGGTCGCATATGATTTTCATGGATACAACTCTTAGGAATGCCAGTCATTTCCGGAATTTCACGAACATTAATGCGACGATCTTCCCTAATCAAACCTTCAACAATTGAGTAGTGTTCATCTGTGTGTAAGGTCCTTGGTCTGCCTCTGTTCTTCTCCAGATCATCAATCAAGTCCATTCGTCCATCTTTAAATTTTTTGCACCAAACGCTGACTTCTTTGCAGCTTAAGACCTTCGGGCCATAAATGCCCTCTAACTTGCGATGAATTTTGCTCAGGTTAACTCCTTCGGCTTGCAAAAATCGGATAACTGCACGCACTTCATACTTGGAATACTCTGCGACTACACACACCATGTTTGCTTTCCGTAAGCTAGTAAATTGAATCTTACACACAACAACGCTCCAGACTCAACTACCACGTTTCAACCTGTCTAGACATGCATATGGCGGCAATATTTCGCTTGCGGTGTTTGTTTCACAGCCACCTGTACCTTTAAAATCGGACTGCCCTCGTACGTCGATGGTGTCCTCTCTTATAGCTTGGTGCTGTTGCCTTAAAGTATTTGAAGCAGTTAGGACAACAAGATTTACCCTCAAACCTTAGGAATTTCACTCCCACTTTGATTGTATTTTCTTATACCTCTTATAATCTAAGTTCATTATTTTCTTCTATAACTCCTCTTACATCCTTATTGGTGGTAGAAGAAATTCGCATACCTGTTACCATTTCTTCAAGTGCTTTAATTTTGTTATCCTTGTTTCCAATACTTTTATCAAATTCTCCCGTAAACTTTTACTTTGATCTGTTATTCTTTCTTCTAAATCGCTACACTTTTCAGTCATTTTTCTTACTTATTTTTTCATTTTTTGAGAATTCCGCGAAGAGGTACTCAAAAACACATTAAAATTATATTACAGTGTTGACAGATTTACAGGATGCTCTATTGTGCTATACGTAAATGCAGAATATAGCCCACAATATATAGGTATAAATATTTGCTTAAGCTTCTATTGATTCGAATGTTAAAGATGTGCTTATCGGTGAAGGTCCAACAAGCTTCGATCAAACACGTCACGAACTTTGGCCTCTGTGAATCAATGTCGTCATCAACAATGAGCAACGATCGAATGACGTGAACAATCTTGGCCGATGAGAGTGAGGCGACGCTATCGATGATTGGACGAATTAATTACCCCATGGACAATAAGACCCTGGAAGATCGGGCAGCACAGGGGCGAATACGGAATAAAGTATGTAAAAGAAGATGAACGGAGCGTCGAAACCATCGCTCTCTGACTTCGAAATAGGTTTACGCTCTGAGTCGCACTCACACTTATGCGGGCAAGCTCTCGAAATGCCCATACACACAAAGTAAGCAAGCTCTCAAAGTGTTTACTCTCATACAAGTACGCATACGTAACTACGTAAGCTAGCCCCTGAGGCGCTTACTGACTCGATAACACCACTGACAGCCTATCTTGCAATCACTCCATCATGGACAACGATCAGGGACCACCACCACCCAAGGACAGCTCCTCCTAGCTGCTGTGAAGTACCGCACTGCATCTCATAGCAACACCGACCCCGTAGAGGGTGTTTTGAGGCATCTCACCGCTATTAAAACTCCGGAGAAGCCACGTCCTCTCACCGCTTGAACATACGCAAACGACACTAGCGCCACAGGTGGATATATGCTCGAACATAAAATATACAACGACTTTCATTCGATCACCATATGGGCGTCCAGAAAATATTTCTCAAATGGTCGGCAGGTCATACGTTGTCCCAATTTTTTTTTACACGGGATTCAATCGACGCTCAAATGACAGCTGGATATAAACTCCTGGACAAAACTAACGCATCAGCAAAACTTCTGATTATAATTTTCTTTTTTCGAACTTTTAAATTATAGTACCTACGTGATATTATAATTAAATGATTTCAACTAATGTTTGAGAACATAGAAGAGGTATTATCGGGAAAAAGATGAATAAATAACAGAAAGAAACAATAGTGTCAAGTCCAATAAAAACGGTGTCAATGAAAAGATTAAAAAAAAAAATGGACAAATCGTAAGAATTTGAATTCAGGAGCGTGTAGATCCTCCTCTAGCTCTTATTACTGCTTCCATTCGTCTGGGCATGCTATCAATTAAGTTGTGAATGGTTTCCTGGGGAATATTTTCCCATTCAACAAGTACGACCTGTTTGAGTTCTCTAAGATTCATAGGAGCAGGTATGTGGCGCCTAGATGATCGTTTTAGTGCATCCCATAGATGCTCTATAAGGTTCATATCTAGGCCTCTTGGTGGCCAGTCCAATATTCCAATATTCCAGTGGGAATATTCACGAATCGAAGGTGGTCCAGTACCTTTCCACCAACGCGGGGCCAACGTCATCTTGCATAAAAATGAAATTGTCCCCGACAAATGGGGCAAATGGCATCACGTGTTCTTCTACGATATTTTCTACGTAGAAATGGATCTCCCCCGTATAGGAACCAAATCCATGCGACTGTCGAAACAAATTCCTCCCCAGAACATTATTGATCCACCAAAAAATGGGATCCTCGGAGAAATATTGCAGGCAGCAAACCTCTCTCTTGACCTCCGCCAGGCTCGTTCACGTCCACCTGGTGAATTAAGACTTACTCTTGTTTCGTCTGAAAACAAAACTCGCTTCCAGTCATCGATGTTCCAATTTATGTGTTCCCTTGCAAAACGCCAAAACGCAGTCTAGTAACTCTATGTTACCTGGTGAGCAGTGGTGCAATAGCTGGTCTTCTACTGTTCAATCCTCCTTCATTAAGCCTTCTCCCGACCGTTGTCCAGAAATTGTTACATTTCGAGCTACTGTTAGGGCTCTGCCTAGCTCTTAACTGGTAGAACGTCTGTTTCTTAAGGCGATTTGTATACTTGTTCATCTCTTGCATCTGTAGACTTCTTACGACCTTGTCCTGGGGTTCTACAATAACTTCCAAGTTCATTGAAACTGTTCGACTAATTGTTGATTGTCTAACTCCTAACAAATTAGCCACATATCGCTGCCTACATCCTTCGTTAACTAGAGTTACCGCTTTGATTGTTTCGTCTTCTCTTAAGTTGCGTGGACGATTCATTTTTTCTGCTCTAAGTGCACTGGACGAAGTGTTTTAGTCACTTAATGATATTAAATTTGGAAAAAAATCGCTAGCAAAACTGAATTTATTGCCTTTTATAAATCACTTTAAACAGCGTTAAATTTCTTATCGACAAGCAATCGCAAAATGTTACTTTCCTTCTGCCAAACAATTCTAATTGTTTATCAGCAGTGACAGAGGATATCTCAGGCCAACTACATAAAAAGTTTAATGACTTAAAACTTCGAGAAAATAAAAGTAATAATGAGAAGTTTTGCTGATGCGTTAATTTTGTCCAGGAGTTTATATTAATCGTCAAAAAACAACCTACAGATTAGAGCAGGTCACACCCATACACCACAAGAGCACTCCAGAAAATTTATCTCGGAGATTCCTCTCCTTGTATTTATATACATTTTATTTATTTTAATCCGATATTTTCTATTTGGAGTACATTCTACCCTGGAGTGTATTTGGCGTATATATTCACATCTTTCCCTCTTTATGACAATTAGTATACGTTTTGCATTTCACTAAAATCCCCGAAAATTGTCGCCATTGCCTTGAGATTGTTGAGTTGAGGTGCGTTCAGAAATCAAAATTTGACTGGCATCTTGTGTATACATTCGCAACTCTTTCATTTCATCGTCATCATCATCATTTATTAAGTACTAAATACAATAGGCCGCTTTACATGTTGCAATTAGTATTGCAGCAAAATGCAATTTCTATAGCGCATCGCATCCTTTGCATTCTACTGACATTTCTGTTGCATTTCATAATGTTTTTAAGGATTTTAACGTTATTTGTGATACTGCCAATATGAAATTTCAACAATAAGAAACACTATTTTACTTTGCATGTTACATTTTAAGTGCACATTAATCACATCGGAACATTTAATTTTTATCATGTTGATAATACACGTGCATCGTATGTAACTTGCCATCATGTAAAGTGACGAGCAATATGCAATTTTTTCTCGCCGTTTATTGCGGCAATTTTCCTTGCATTGCACCACCTTCATCTAAAGCCTGCTTTAGTGTTTATTGTTAATAAATTTTTCAAGCAAAAGACTTCATCTCAGAAAGCGAAAGAAAAAATTTAATAACAACAGCATCCAATAAACGAATCGCAATAAGACTGAACTTAACTTGCTCAAACACGAAGCAGACTGCATAATCCAGTTTTTTTCCGCGTGCACTCTATGACACTGGAGACGGAGGCTACCATGAAACTTTAATGCAATTTCCGCAAAATCCGCCGAGACCTGATGCGAAATTACTTAACGGAAATCGCGCGTTATTTTCTTTCCCTCTATACCCACTCGACTCACAAAGGTTTACAACGTAAACCATAACAATTTTAATAGCGCAAGCGGTGATGAAATATTAATAGCACGCCACAGTTTCTAGATTATGTAAAGGTTGAGTCGATGGCCTTAAATTTTAATGAGCCCCGGCGCGTTTACATTGTGCTGGCAAAACAATTAGCCGGCAATGAAGGTTCGGTAGTTACAATTACTCGCCAGAGTAAACAGTGTGTCTGAGTCGGGTCTTTTCCACGTCCGTGTAATTGCTAAGGGCGCACGTCATATTAATCAAGTAATACGGCGGGAAAGACTTCATAACCAATTCGAAGAAGGCGTCGCGACGCATAAAGGGAACGTAACTGCATGTGTAAACACTCACTTTGAAAGGCACAAGTTGTTAAAATGTCATGCGACCGATGATTTATTTGAATGTCATGACCTAGACCTTTAATACAAACTTACTGGAAATGCAATATTGCAATCGGAAATTAAGCTATTGTGAATTGTTAAAGGTAGATATTGATCAAGTTAAGTGTATAAGTTCGTAAAAGTCTGATATAATTATTTCATCATGTGCGTTCCACTCTCATTACTAGAGCCCGGTAGAATGCTTCTCTCCATCCTTCTCTTACGTATATCTACCACAGGAAACATGTCTCACTCATTTTCTTCATTGGAGTAACTTATTAATTACGTCGTACGCTATGTCCAACCATTGCGCTTGCCAACCCCTAAGAATATCAAAAAATTCTGTAGGTCTTATGCTACGGGTGGTTCATAAGTGGCGATGAAGAATGAAAGGAATTAGAATGAAAAATGAAAGGGGTTGAAAATGGAAATTTTTCGCATATAAATATAGGTCTGATTAGCTCTCCTTATACTAGTTATTAACGCTTGAAGTTCTTAGGTGGTGATGACTTGGTTGCAATAACAACAATAAATAACAAACATGTTCACTTCTTCTGAATAGGCAGAGATTATTTTTGTATATGAGTTTTTACCAGCGGAGATTTCCTAATAGATGACAAAGATTACGAGAGCTGGAAACCGGAAACACTAAGAAAACAGTTGCTACCCCAAGACATACTGTTGAATCAGAAGAAGAAGCAGCAGTAGGCGTCATATTGAATATAACAAGGTGTTCCATCTCCATTTGTTTGGCGAAGACTGAAGACTGAAGTATATCACTTTTAAGATGTACAAGCCCTTCACAACCTGTAGATGAACATCGGCGAGTTGAATGGACCTTCATTTTCCAACACGAGTTATTTGGACCAATGAATGCCATTTTCATAGGGATGCTTTAACTAATGTGATGAGGCAATCCCTACGTTGTACGAGAAACTAGATTTCAAGACACATTTTCAATCAATGAATGGACAGAGCTTTTTATTTTCATTTGCTTCCTATTCAAATCTTCCCTAATCGCCTAAAAGAGGAAACGGTTATTTACGGATACGCCAAAATAACAAGGATACAAACAGTGTATCCTTAATGTTCCCCTAAATTGAATAAATCGTATTTAGTCCCAACCCATCCCGCAAAGAAAGTAACCGTCTGGTTAAATGTACCTTTTTTATAATCAAGGGATTGGATTAAATGGTGTAGTTTTGGCCACCAATTAGTTTATGTTGTCGAAATTCACGAAACAGCTTTTGGAAAGAATTAATCTTTCACTAAAATCCAATCTATGTATCTAATTGCATCTACGACTTAATTTGTCGATGTCTAGTTTGTTTTGCAGCTAGAAGAACATTTACTTTAAATAAACCTAAAATAACATTCGTGTCTCATGTGCATACATACCCATTACACAATGACATAATACGTAACTTGGATCAACATAAGAGTGAGATAGGAACTCCTTCGGGACGTCTCTATTTCTGCAATGTACTTTACTTCTTCTCTCCAACAACTGCTTCGATGGAGTGTATGAAGTGTGGACGATTGCTCGACAAAATGCTGCGCAAGCAGTGGTATGAGTGTTGCTCGAGGGTCAGTCAACGCCAAGGCAGTTGTGTGTTGCACGAGATCTGGTCAGCGTTAAGGGGTGTAGTGTTGGACGAGGGCTGGTCAGCGCCAAGGCAGTTGAGTGTTCTTGATAAAATCGGCACAAGATCACACTAAGTGGAACAGCTCGCGCTCTCGCTTTTATAGGACATTTTTGTAGCGGATGAAGTAACTCTGCTTCATTCATGTACATGAACGAACGACGAACAGAGTTGTATCTCATTCGTCAAGGGACAGTTTTCTATGTTTGCTCCGAAGATTGTCTTAGCGCCTATTTGAGGATGTAATGCTATTTGTTTGAAATTCACGGAACAGCTTTTGAAAAGAATTAAATTCTTTCGTTAGAATCTAATCTATATATTTAATTTACACCTACGACTTAATTTGTCGATGTGAAGTTCGTTTTGCAGCTGGAAGAGGTGTTTTTGAACATTTACTTTAAACAAACCTAAAATAACACTCATGTCTCATGTGCATACAGACCCATTTACACAATGACATAATACGTAATTTGAATCCGCTGTAGACAAAGAGGAAATAACATCAACATAAGAGTGAGATAGAAACTCCTTCGAGACGTCTCTATTTCTGCAATGTATCTTACTTCTTCTCTAAAACAACTGGCTTCGATGGAGTGTGAGAAGTATGGACGATTGCTCGACAAAATGCTGCGCAAGCAGTGGTATGATTGTTGCTCGAGGGTCGGTAAACCTTGGCAGTTGTGTGTTACACGAAGTCAGGCCAGCGCCAAGGCAGTTGAGTGTTCTCGATAAAATGTTGCACAAGAAGACACAAACTGGAACGGCCCGCGCTCTCGCTTTTATAGGACATTTTTGTAGCGGATGAAGTAACTTTGCTTCATTGATTTGAATGCATACCTACTCGAATCAACGACAAGCAGAGTTGTATCTCATTCGTCAAGAGACAGTTCATTATGTTTGCTCCGAAGGTTGTCTTAGCGACCTATTTGAGGATGCACTCCTACTTGTTTGAAATTCACGGAACAGCTTTTGGAAAGAATTAAGTTCTTTCTTTAAAATCTAACCTATGTATATATTTAATTACACCTACGACTTAATTTGTCAATGTCAAGTTTATTTTGTATCTGGAAGAGATGTTTTTGAACATTTACTTTAAACAAACCTAAAATAATACTTATGTCTCATGTGCATACATACCCATTTCACAATGACATAATACGTAACTTGAATCCGCTGTAGACAAAGAAGAATTAATATCAAGATATGAGTGACATAAGAACTTATTCGGGATGTCTCTATTTCTGCAATGTACCTTACTTCTTCTTTCCAACAACTGGCTTCGATGGAATGTGTGAAGTGTGGACGTTTGCTCGACAAAATGCTGCGCAAGCAGTGGTATGAGTGTTGCTCGAGGGTTCGGTCGAGGCCAAGGCAGTTGTGTGTCGCACGAGGTCAGGTCAGCGTCAAGGCGGTATAGTGTTGCACGAGGGCTGGTCAGCGCCAAGGTAGTTGAGTGTTCTTGAAAAAATGTTGCACAAGAAGACACTAAGCTGGAACGGCTCGCACTTTCGTTTTTATAGGGCATTTTTGTAGCGGATGCTTCATTAGTCTGAATGCATACTCGAATCAAGGACGAACAGAGTTATATCTCACTTGATAAGGGACAGTTTTTTGTGTTTGCTCCGAAGGTTGTCTTAGCGACCTATTTGAGGATGCAATCCTCTGTGTCGATCATTCAGTAAAGAATGTGGTTACGCTTTAATTTGTCGAAGAGCGACAGTAATTTTGTTTGATTTCGACGATCGTCATCGTTGCATTGTTACGTAAATGCCAATGTGACGCTTCGCCCGTATATATCTATATGACATTGCTTGACGTTCGTCAATGTGACCTTTCTCGACGTCTGTCATTGTGATGTTTCTTACGTCAATCATTTTGACGTTTGTCATTCTGACGCTTGTCTTCGTGACATGATTTATTGATCGTTAAGCAACGTGGGAGCCCCCACAATAGTTTACGAAATTACTTAGGGCGAATTGCTCAAACATCGTTCAATTCTGAACTTGACCTACAAAGCACGTTGTCCCTAGAAGGGTGTTAGCGAGAAGAGGACACTTTGTTGCAGTCTTTGTCATTAACACTCCTCTTTTGTTTTGTCAATTTCACAAATTACTATGTATCACACAAATCAGTTTACAGATGGTATATTAATTTTCCAAAATGAGTTTTCTGCATAGTCACGTAGACTCGAGCGGACTCTCTATACACATCAAGAAGATTTACCAACTTGACGCTGAGCGTTTTATGCGTCGTAAAACATTTAAAAGGTTTACAATCAAGAAGCTTTAAGGCGGCAGTTAACTCGTTCGAGACGTGGAAAGCACGCAGAAACTTCAAAGCTCCGGCCAGATTTGTTTACGCGTTTCGCTTTCGCTAATGGGAAGCGCTTCCGATCCGGTGCGTCGTTAAATTGATGCGTGCTCAAAAATTTGAGCGCTTTTGGCAGAGCCGTAAATTTTCGGCCGGCTTTTATTTTTGGTGTTGATAGCGTAATGGTCAACGCATGTGAACGTGTTCCTCACAGCCAAGCCTCATGCTGGCCGAAATTTTGATGATAAAGTAACAGATTTATTGCTTTTTTTTTATCGGTTATTGAATTCGTCCTGCTTTTAATTTTTTATTCTGCACAAGAGATGGGCATTGATATTTATCGAACAGCTTTTAAAACAAAATAAAACGACACACATAAATTTGTTGAATTGACGGTCAAAGGCCGGAAAAGAAGATTTTTCGCATTTTCTGTGATTACTATTCTTTCAACATTTTTTTCATTGTCAGTCTATTGAAGAATGATTATGTATATCAAGGAAATTTTTGGAATAACTTGATATGAATAGTTACCAATACTTGCCTTGTCCACAGATATTAACCATACTAGTGACATTATTTAAAAGAAGAGAATAATTCTTAAATAAACTGCAATTTACGAGACATGAAATGGAATGAAGTAAAAAAATTGAAGAGAAAAATCCTGGCAAAATGTAACAATTAATTATACAAATCCCAATACAGTTGAATTTTAATTTTCTCAACCCGAAGCAGAATTTGCTTAAAAAATAATGAATATAAATTTGCAAATTTGAGAAGATACACATTTAATTAAGTTAGTACGTACGAAATAAATCTCGCGACCCGTAAATTACGATTTCACAAAATAAATTTCCAACCAAGTCGAAGGGAAAATTTAAATTATGAATAATCAATGTGATTGGTTCATCGGCAAATATTTATTTTTTTATCTGAAATTAATGATAATTTTTCAATGAGGGCCGGTCCTGCTATCTGTTAATAAACTGACTAATAGTTATTTAGCAAATAACTGCCACAGAAACAATAAAAATCAATCAACCATTCAGAAAAATCAAGTTATCCGCCGAATAACTATAATGGGCAGATAGAAAGACCGGGCCTAAGAAGAACATAAATAAATATAATACAGTATTCGATTTTGTTGTTTATCGTAGAATTACAAAAGGAATCTCTTCTTCTTTAGCTTGTAGATAACAATGTTCCTGTCAATAAATTATTTGGAAATAAATTTACAAACATTTTGAATTTAAAACAAATAAATAAATATTAACTGATTGCTATTAACAATCAACGAACGTATCAAGCATCCCTAGATGAAAACAATTTCATGAGAATTGCTAGTATAGTAAATTTCCCCATCTCGTGCGTTGCTCTCATTTTTTCGCATGTTCACGTATGTTCCTTATTTGATTCATACCCTAAACAGACAAGTAAACAAATATAACTTAAAAAAAATTGTTTTATTGATTTGATTTTACAATTATTTTCACATTGAAAAAAAAATCTTTTATGGTAGAATCCTACTTTTGAATCGCCCAAAAAGTCAATGGCGAATGGACCAATTCTATTCCTGATTGTATTGCAGAATTTCAGGAAAAATGTCCAGAAACTGTATTTCTGTACCACAAATTTGTTAATGAACTTCAGTACTCTGTATGACTATTCAAAGAAACTGGCAGTTGACCTAAAGTAAGAACTGATGAGGTAGTTGAAAAGTGAGACAAATTAGGCTATTTTTAACGGGACCTGCAGAACTATTCTAAGAAAGGACTTGCAAATAATAATAACGTCTTAGTTAACCAAAACTAAATTTAGACCTAAACTAAACTAACTAGATTGATCAGAATTAATTTGATGAGTAAACAATGTAAGTTGGCAGCTGTGGCAGTCTACGAGTTATAATAAACAGAATTAGCATGAAGATGAATGTTTAAATATTTGTTACGATTTCAGGCGTGAGTCATATTTTCCAGTAAGAAATAATATAGTTATAATATAGTTATAATATAGTTATAATATAGTTATAATATAGTTATAATATAGTTATAATATAGTGATCATACATATATTAATAATTAAAAACTAACTAGTGATCCTCACTTGTAGGGATACCACCATAGCAGCTTTCGGCATCTCATTCAGAGAAGAATTGCTCTCCATAATTCTATATTTAAAATGTTTATGGGCTAAGCATTACGGTCCTTTAAAAAATCCACGTTTAGGTACGAAAAAGAACGCTTGAAAAATTGCGCGCGGTGTCGAGGAGAAATCGCAGATTAAGATTATGAACATCTGAACGATAAGAGATCAGTTGATAGAAATACGTCGGACATTTGTTTAGTATGATTTTGTGAAAGAGACAATATGCATGCAATTTCCGAGTACGTTCCATGTTAACCGCCCTGATAATTTTAAGCGGGTGACTAATTTTGTCATATTTTCTTATGCCAAAGATTAGTCCAAGACATCAGTTCTGTATTTTTTGAATTCGACACATTAAATTGCGTCACGTGAGAACCAAATACCGAATCACAGTAATTAAGTTTACTTAGCACAAGTGATCTGCAGAGCATCGATTTAGTATTTTTATCAAGAATGTGCCGATAAAATTTTAAGATTAAAATATGCAATTTGTAGTAAATGGGACACGTGCTTATCAAATCTTAAATTTGCGTCTAAGTAGACACCTAGACTTTTGATACTAGTTTGTGGCTGGATTTCAGTATTATTAATTTTCAATTGCATTTTATTAATAGCTCTTTTACGATGAATTTTTGGACCAAATACTGTAGCAGTCGACTTAGAGGGATTTAGAAACAAAGAATGTAAAAGTGAGTTTTTGTAAATTTTATCTAAATCTGAATTAATTTTTAAACATGCCTCATCAAGGTCACGAGGAGGAAAAGAGAAGTAAATTTTAGTGTTATCAGGGTAGAAATGTGAATTACAGTATTGAATATACAAATGAGCAAATGAGCTGAATAGATACAAAATAATAAAGGCCTGAGAATGGAACCTTTGCGGCACGCCATATAGCCCATAGGGGCTATATCGGTATAATTTGGACACACCTTTCTTGTAGATGAAATAAATGTGTGACTCTTTCCAACCTGTTGTTATCACATTTTACACAATTTATCCTCCAATATTGGTCCTCATATTCGCTTTTGTCCCTCCGTGTTGTTATTTTTAAGATTTTTTTAACCATAATCATTCTTTCTTCTTTCGAAACATCATCCATATTCTCCTACTCAATTTCCATCTGTGTTTCAGACTCTGACTCTTGCTCCTATTATTATAAAACAAAGTGGAACAAAATGATTTTTATCTAGTTACATTTGGAACGAACGGGAAGCACGATGAAGGGGGAATTCACTGGAAGGCTGCAAGTTGACCAAAATGTCGTCGAACAAGTGGGAGAGCTCGTTGGAGAAAATTCGCATTCCTCAACACTTCGCATTTCTGCTTGAACGAATGTGCCCCACACCACCGTTAGAAGAATTCTAAAGCATTGTTTACTCATGCATCCATACAAAATGTCTGTATCCAAGAAATCTTGCCGAGAGATCACAGAAGTCGAATGCAGTATTGCAACTTTTCCGATCTAAGTATTTTCACGGATGAAGTTTGGTTCCATTTAAGTGGTTATGTAAACAAGGAAAATTACCGAACATGGTCTGTTGTTAATTTCTACAATTTCCTTGAGGTTCCTTTACTTGCTGCTAAGATAGGAATATGGTTAACTGTATCCCGCTGTAGAATCATAGTCAGAGTATTCTTCCACGATACAATCAATGATCAACGTTGTAAAGAACAATTATTGACCCCATTTTTAGAGCAAGTTCATCCGAGGAATTTGAAAATGGTTACTTTCAGCAAGATTGAGTCACAGCTCATACCACTTGAGAAAATTTTAAATTTCTTGAAGAATTTTTCCCTGGCCGAGTTATAAGCAAGGGAACTTGGCCAGCAAGATCACCAGACCTCAACCCTTTAAACTTCTCCAAATTTGGCTTTCTAAAAATTGAGGTCCACAAAGAAAGAATTAATAATTTGCAAGAACTTGTCACGGGGGTCCGCAACGGAACTCAACAAAATATAGTTTTGGCTTCCTTTTCAAGAATATTTTTATTTTTAATCAACTTTTTGACATCGATGTTTTCTGTTTCGTAACTAATTACAACCACTATCACTCTCTATGTTTTTTCCAGGCTTACTTATTGCTCGAAAGCTCTAACTCGGCGCAGCGAACTAGATTTAATTTATTTTATGAAATGCGTGCCGGTAACAAACTGATAGCGAGAATCATATTAAAAAACTGCAACTAGATAATACCGGATATATCGCAGCACATTTTTAATAATATGAGACGTCGTATAGTTATATGCACCAAAATCGACATTTGCTGAGATTTATTTTCGTTGGCTTTCTTTTCAATTTGAATCTTAACTTTGAGTCGCATCATCCATTCGCAATAAATTACATTTTTAATATTGATATATATTTTGATACAAGGACACTGCCTTCTTTATTTTCATTGAGTGGAACTTCATATTTTTACATGGGTAATATAAAGGTAAGTAGATGATAATCATTTTTTTCCACTCTGTATAAAGAGAGTGTTCAAAATTCTTCCGCCAATTTAATTTCAGGTTGTCAATCAAACTCCATTTTCTGCATTCCCATTTGGACTTTTTTAGACCAAATTTGGGAGTAGTTAATCAAGAGCATTTCCATCAAAATATGGAAGATATGGAAAAGCGATACCAAGGACGCTGGGACGTTGTAATGCTAAGGGACAATCACAACAACTTGTCTCATAAATGCAGAAAGCGATCCAAAATTAGTTTTAAAGTTACTTATTAATTTACGTTCACTGTTATAATCTTTGAATTAATTACGATTAAATTTTCTATCACAGTATGTACCTCCAGAGCGTTTTTGCAGTCCACTATTTCCCTGATACATTCTTCATCATACCAGTTTGATTTGAAACATGTTGAACATCAAAGATGTATGATTTATTGAAAACTCATTTAGAATAGGTGAATAGAGTAAACCAAGTATTTTCCACTCTTACAATGCAAAAACTTATATAACATTAAGTTTGTCCATCAAGTGGACTACATGCTTTTGATGGTTTCGACCTAGTCAACAACCGCTGTTGGAACAAACTTATTAATATTTTAAACCAAAGAAATTTCCTCGCCGCAACGTAGTTGAGAAGACACAACTCCCAAACGTATTGGAAAAGAAACGGGACTCAAAAGAAGAAAATTAAACCTGTTCACATGTATACACACCGTCGTGAAACTTTAATGTCATAGGTTGAAGGCGAAATGAAAGTTTCCTTGGAGACCGCACCCGTTCTCGATTTTCACTTGATGAATCCGGCGGTGCGCTCACATATAAATGTATCCGATCGCACGTATACGAAAGGGATGGATCAAAGAGGAAACACATGCGAATAAAACAGTGGCCGAAAGAATTAGTTCGGGTTTGTTGCCTTCACCAGTCTGCAGTTTCATTTGCTAATGCGGTTGCTTTTGTGTCGTATTTACTGTCCGGTCGATCCTGTTGCTGCAAGTGCAATTCATTAGCTAGTGACGACAAAAGCAAACAATTTTGTTTCCTTTGTTGCGTGTGTCTCAGATGTTGAGTTTATATTTTACTACAGGTCAAGAATGAACTATTCCTAAAATGGTTCCTTTTCAAACAAAAGAAAAATTGTATTTACTTAATAAATAGAAACATTTTCATCTCTATGTTTTAGGACTCAACCTCGCTTGCATCAAGTGTTGTCAATATAAAGAAGAGTAACTGATTAAAAACACTTTAATGTTGCCCCTTTGTGTGTTATGAAACTGGAAAAGGGGTCGCACGCGCGACACGGCCTCACACGGCCTCAGTTGCTTGAAGCTTCCTTAAATAAGAGATCCCTTAGAGTGGATATGGTGTAAGGCACTCATTCTAAGGGGAGTCTTATCGAAGGAAGTCATAAAGAAGTATGAATTTGGTCATAAAATGATTTATAGTTTACAAGAAACTTCATACTTCAAGCATACAATCTGTGGTGTTTCAAAAATGAATCAATCAATTGTATGTATTTTTGTCACTCGTACTATTGAAAACCTCTATTCAAACCTAAATTAAAAAAAAACGGAAAATTCAGTCATCTACATTTTTTTTGCTTTATCGCGTAGATCTCACCAAATTTCCTCTGGCGTGTTTAATCAAAAAATATTAGACGCGATGGAAAAAGTAACGACATACTAAGGAAAATTATTTTTCTTCGGGGCGATTAAAAATTTATGCCTAATAATAACCCAGGAGGCTAAATATAAAACCAGGATCCTTCCTCGACGCGCGATTATTTCTAATAAACACGCAAGCCAACTATTTCCGTTTTATTAAAGCCGTAAGCGCTTTTGTGTTCGCTTACAACAGAAACAGCTGACGTCGAATACAACTGTATAACCCACGGTCAGCACGAATCAATAGCTGTCTCATTACTACATCCCAGACCATCATAAACTACAGGGTCATCGATTTTACACTTCAATAGTCCTTCGAGTTTTTACCATTTTATTCTTTTCAGTTCGGTCAGGAAATAGAAGTTTTATATCCTAGCCTTTAAAGTTATTTAGATTTCCGTTCATGCGAAATGTTACTTGGCCGTTTATTTTGACCTCCTCAATGAAGGAAACGATGCCTAAAAACTCCAGTTTGTTCAATTCGTTCCGGACGCGCAATGTAGGTGGAGAAAAATGAAATATTAAAAAAAAATTGATGGCTTCAACGACGCCTTTGTGAAACGCGTAATTCAAACGATGATACTTCAGACGCACAACGGATAATGCAAGAAGCGAGACATTAAAGCGAAATTGAAATTCTGCTGTCGCTCGCACTTGCAGAAAGCACTTGTAACGTCACACACGGGACGTCAGTACCCACTTTAGAAAATTGGATTGTTTGAAAGAACCGGCACACACTTGAGAATTCACGACGAGAGTCGTTGACGTCTTGTGTCTTCATAATCGACGCCTAAGCTCTAATTTAATCGTGTAAGTGAGGCTGCTGAAGCATCTCTGAATTTACCGGATCATTAATTTACAAACTGACAAAGTTTAACGGAGTTTCAGAGGAACGCGGGAAGTATGAGTTACAACTTGAGTAGAAGGAATTTGAGAATGAGATACATACCAGAATGACAAATACCGAAAACTAAAAAAAAAGAAACAGAACAAAAAATTCCAAACATTAGTGGTTGTAACGTAAACATTCTTATATGATAACGGACTTGAGTGGAAAGCCCCTCACTCTCCTTCAGATAAGTAATCATTAAAATTCATTAAAATAAATAAATGACGACAAAGAACTCTTGACGCACGAGAAATATAAGACAATTGAACAAAATGCTTGGTTACTACTCCTTAGGGTAAGCAACCTAAGTCATTCTAGTGCCGTATTGAACGGTACCGAAAAGGGACCTAGAGGACAGTACCTTTCGGAAAGAACTGTATAAGGGAGGAAATTTTTAAAGTAAAGAATAAGCTTCCACGGCAACAGAAAAAGTCTAAATTAATCTCTGAAAGTGAGTGTGCTGTGCAACTTAATATAAACAGCACTCACACTCACCGAAAACTAGTGCGCAGAACACTCTTTGACAATCAATCCCGCAAAGACGGAAATGATTCTGTTCACAAAAAAGAGGAAAGTTGAGATCCGTAGAGTCCCCAAACTTTTCCAAACTGAACTAACCTTTTCAAACGAAGTCAAATATCTGGTAGTCAATTTTGACCGGAAACTGAATTGGGGTAAACATGTTAATGTAAAAGTAGCAAAGGCATGCGTCGCTTTTTTGCAGTGTCGCCGTGCAATGAGCGGAATTTGGGGACCATCACCAAAAGCCGCCCTATGGCTGTTCACTGCCGTAATTAGGCCCATGCTTTGCCATGGAGCGTTGGTCTGGTGGCCCAGAGCCCGACTATCGACAACAGCATCGGAGCTTTCGCACGTACAGAGGCTGGCATGCATGAGTGCTACCGGTGCGGTGAAATCCACCCCTACCGTCGCCTTAGAGGCGATCCTTGGCCTCCCTTCACTGAATATATATCTGGAGAAGATGGCTCTTCTGCGGGCAAAAAAAAGGTGAGGAGTAATAAAGGTCTCATCCTGGAGGAGGCTCTACAAGAAACTCCTCTTTTTAGGGCGGTGATCGACTCCCTCGCACCTACATATATATTTAAGAAGCACTTCATATATATACATACATATATATTCAAGAAGCACTCAAATCCGATATATCCATCTTCACTGATGGATCTAAGACTTTGGAAGGAACAGGCGTAGGAATTTTCTCCGACGACTGGGCATAGCACTTGGCCAACTGACAACTGTTTTCCAAGCAGAGATAGTTGCCATTATAGAAGGCGCAAGAGCAATTCTGGATAGGGGTGCCCAGAATAAAATCGTTAGGATAACTAGCGATAGTAGAGCGGCACTCCTAGCACTAAATAGCAACAAAATACCCTCAGGATTAACACTCCAATGTCACGGCACACTAGAACAAGTGGCCAAATACAACACCCTGCAACTCATTTGGATTAAAGGACACGCTGGAACATTTGGCAACGAGCAGGCAGACGAACTGGCTAGACAGGGCTCGGGGCCCCGAACCGGCCACAGCACCGTCATCAAGTCTATTTAATGCTTTACTGAAACAAAGACCCCAGGTCCGACATATCGACAGATGGGTAAATCTAGACACGTGTCACCAAGCAAATATGGCTATAACGGCCCTCAAGCTCAAACTGACACGATTCTGCATGCAACTACCTAGAAGAAGACTACGTCTACTTATAGGAATACTTTCAGGACATTGTAAACTAAACAAACATGTGCATCACATTGGTTTAGCAGATAGTCTAATCTGTAGAGGCTGTAACTTAGAGGAAGAAACAGCTGAGCATATCCTCCGTGATTGCCCTGCACTCGCCTCGATCAGAGGTCCCATGTTAGGAGAGTTCTGGCCTGACATGGCTGGAATTCGCAGTGCCCCTCTGTCGGACGTTCTTGACTTCATTGAAAGGGTGGGATGGCTCGAAGAAGCTGACAATTAAACACTGCCGAACCTGGGCGTACTACAATAGGTCCAATTGTAGCCTAAGTGCACGTGAATTCTTATTCACCCCCCTCACAAATCCAGAATCCAGAGTGTGGTTTACATGGTTCCAAAATCCTAGAGCGAACAGGTCCTGTGCTACTGCGTTTCGTCCTCCCTAAGGGAAAGAACAACTTACAGTATCCCTATTGTATGGTTTTCACTAATATACTCAATTTTCGTCGTTACTATTTCTGCATTTTAATTCACTTTATACACTACTACTACTATTACCCAATACTTTCTAATGATCAACCTCGAAGACAAGAATTCTGTCGTGGTCTACAGCTTTTGAGTCCAAAAACTACAACCTCCGACAATGAAGAATAACAATTAAATAAATGAGGGCAATACTCTTTGCTAAATGTAAGGAGTCCTGTGGTGGCAATGTAATTATTTTAAATTTAATAAATTCTTCATTTCTACCAAACTATAAAAATCCTCATTAAAGAAAAGGCAATCTTACACTATAAGCTCTTTTTCGAACATCATCAGTCCCTTACAAGTGTCGTTCCACTCAGACCAAACCCCGACCGATGACGTAAGAGTGTTATGCCAGTACAAGACTGACTTTAACGAATGCCCAGACCACGCCAGCGACCGGCCTTTATACATTGCCAAAACAAGGTCGAAGTATCTTACTACGAAACTCTATCTATGCCAAAATTTTGCCATCTTAAAATCGATATTATCTCTGCCAAAATATTGTTGCCTTAAAGTCAATATTCTACAGAAATGGACGTGCTTGTAATACACGAATAAACTTTCTTAAATTCTAAGCTTGTCAATTAAACAACGACAGGAATTTGAAAAGTAGAAATTACTGCAAATCATTTATAATTTACTCCACAGACAGTAACAATAAATGAATGAAATTTCCAGTAAGAGACTGAGAAAGGTAGGTATTTCGAATTCCGAGAATTCCCGCAACGCTCCTTGGAAGTCCCTAATTAAACGAATTCCCGAATGTTCCGCATCATTTGCTTCAATAACAGCGCTTCGAATTCGACGTTGTTTCTTCCTTCATGCAGTGTCCTCCGTTAATTATGACGAGAGAAACGGAAGAGAGAAGAAAACCTTAGTCGGTCGTGTGCGGCGAGCTATTTGAACTTTAAATTAAAAATTACGGGGTTCCATTAGAATTCGTCCGCCGGCAGACATTATCCAATTATGCTTGCTTTGTTCTTTACGAAAAGAAAACCGGGACTTTTAAATTCATTAAAAAGCATACATACATAATTTACGATTTCATAACAGATTGTCTACTGCATGTTTAGAGTCGTGGTAGTCTCAGACTTGTTACAAACATGGCTGACATTGTAATCTAAATAAATACAGGGTATGAGGGCGTATTTTTATATTATCTGCCTCTTTAATTTTTCTGCGTAACTTTCTTCAACACTTATTACATTTTTTTCGAATTGGCCCAGGCTTTCAGAAAAAAATTACTTCGGCAAATCTGCAAGATATTGATCAACGAGTTGTTTAAGTGCTTCATCAGATGCAAAGCCCTTTCTCCTGAGATGATTTTTAAGTTTTTGTATAAAAAGAAGTTTGACGAAGCTAGATTAGAGCTACAAGGTGAATCCGCAGTCATTGATTGTCCGTCGGACTTTGTTTGTCTTACGAACCCGACAATTTTCGTGCAACAGCAAGTTTTTTTGCGAATGTGGGTGGTTTGCCTCAAGAACAGTTTTAAATTTTGAATTGTGTTTCATAGGCCTCTCTATTTACGTTAAACCCCCTTGGCATATACTGAATAAGCAAGACACCTTCAGCATACCAGAAAACTGCTGTCATCAATCTTTTTTCCTTTTCTTTTTTTTGGTGGTGGCGAGCCTTTATCAATTTCTCTTTAGTGGAAGAGTATACAGGGTTATTCTTGAATAAACCGCCAAAAAAAAAAACCTGTGAAAGGAATTAAATCATAGGCTATGAGAAAAATGTTAAGAAAATTCTTTGGGAAAATTTATAATTAATTAAAATGACCCCAGAAAGCACGTTACGCCAATGTGTATGGAGTTCGTCGCAATCGTAAGTTTTTTGATATCGTGTTTTCGTATGTTTTATTGTATTTATTACCTAGAGCAATGAAACTATAAAAGTTAACCGTGAAACTTATTTAATAGAGGGAACGCTGCTGTAATGACCTGTCTCAAACATTTAAATTCATCCCAGAATTTATTAATTTATTAGCACGAAGATGATGACCTGCGAACGTCACTCTACTGGGACATTTAAATCAGATCCGACTAAAATCAGTTTCAACAAAAGACAGTACCCCCGTAACAATTTAAGGCACGAAACACCCTGCATTACGCTCGTAATGCTGGGTGTTCGAGAACATCAGGTGTATTTCGAATTACTTCAGCAGCATGTTCGATGCATTCTTACAACTCCTGTACAGTATGCGCTGTAGAACAGACAAGCTGTTTCATCCACCCCCACAAAAAAAATCGCAGGGATTTAAGTGTGAAGTCCGCGGAGGCCAAAGTACTGGACCATAGCGTCCAATCCATCTATTATTGTAATTAGTTTAACCAATATGTTCGTTGATCTCGTGTGAAGCGGTCGTATTTATATATTCTTACAATTTTTCAAAGTATTTGTGTACTATGCGCGCAAAATGTTTATACGATACGTCATTATGAGTGAGGTATGTGCCGACTGCAAGAAAACCTTTGTTGACGACGATAAAATTTCATGCGATTGCTGCAAAAACCCTTACCTTCCGTATATACCGGTTTATCGAGACAAGAAATTTCATGTCTTCGCTCAATAAGTCGGAAATTAAATTATTTCTGTTCTAAATGCGATTTATTAACAATATTGAATGATCTTCGAAAATCGGTAGCGGATCTCAAAGAGGAAGTAGCAATATTAAGATCTTCAGATGAACAACATGCAATCACCAGCATGCAATTTCGAGGCAATTGTGCAAGAACTGGAAGAGAGGAACCGCCGTTCGTGCAACATAATTTTTTATAATCTTAAGAATCAGATAAGGACCGTACTCTGGATGACCGGGAGCGAATCAACCTGTATGTGTTACAACAGATGAGAACGTAATAATTTTTTTTTTCAGAAAACGTAACTTCAATGTGTTCAATACCAAAATGAAAAATCGATGCGCGTGTTCCAATTTCAACGAGGTGTGAATGCACCATCCAGTAACGAAACCAATTATTAGCGTGTCCAGAACGTGTAATACATTTTTGCATCACGCGACGAACTCCATTCATTTCCCGTCTATTTTCGTAGCCGAATATAAATAGATGCGAATTACGATGTGCAGATAATCTAAAACCAGTTGACGGTCCAAACCCACCAAAAAAAAAAAAAATTGGCGGGTATGCGGCCGTTACATAAATAAAGCTCCGAACTCGTAACTATATTTGCAGAAGCATTAAACTTCCGCTGCAGACGAACTTTCAGCTAAAGTTTTGCACCACCACAATTACATCGGAGTATAAGACTTGCTGTAATTATCTATTTATGTGCATATATACATTATGAAACGATGCTTGAAACTGTGAAGTTTCTTGCCCTTCCATTTTAATTTCTCCTCCTAGTTCCCTAGGCTCTACTGGGTGATTCTTAAATAGACCGACAAAAAAATACTGACGAAAGAAGCGACTTCCTAGAACATAGAAAAATGTTAAAAGATTATTAAGTAATTAAGAAGTGCACGTTACGTCCATGCATAAGACGAGAATTAAAAGTGTACATCTTTAAAAGCGTGCAATAAACGTTTATGTTATTATACAGAGTTTCATAGTCGTTCAGTTGTAAAACTTGAACGTGAACTAATAACACACACATAACTGCTGAGATTAATTGAAATCAATTACGTTTTCAAAGGTCTATAAAAGTAAAATATTTACATCGAAGCGAACAATAATTAAAGACAGGTAAGATTGTCGATTTAACAAATAACACACTGAACGCACTTTGACCAAATTTGTGTTAATAATTTATAACTTTTATAATAAATTTGTGTCGCATTGAACGTCGCATACAAAGCGAAATTATAATAATTAATAATTCAAACATGTGTTAGCCGATTATAATGTTTTAAGTTGTGGTTGTCACCACTATTTTTGTTATTAGCAAAGAAAACCAACCGATTAAAATGTAAGAGAAGGATATAGCGTAATATTCGGACATAAAAGATGCCGAAATGTTTATGACGGACACGTTTCTTGTATGGATAAACTTTAGTTACATTATACATTCCTGGAATGTTCTTTCTTAAATACAACTGAAAATCTTTGCAACAAATTTTCCTCTTATTTTATAAGAATTCTATTAGAGGAAAAACGAAGACTAAGTGTAAGAATCTCATCAATTTTCGGCTTAAAAGATTTTTAATGTAACACTCCCTAAATGCCATATTACAATTTTCGCGAGGGCTCCGTTAAGTAGAAAGCGATGTATTTAGATGGAAATCGTCCTCGCCCCTGGACCTTTAACCCTCGTCGCCCTCGTCCTGCTCGTTATCCCTCATAATCCGTCGCCGATTAATCAAGAATTGGAACGGCACCGCAGAACGACCGGCCGGAAAATTGTTCTTTTCGTACAGCAACAGGTGGATCCTGATTGGATCGGGACGGTCATGTTTTCTGCGTTATTGGGCAGAGACCCTGTCAGACGCGATGCGTTAAAAATTCACGATTTTGTCTCGTGGGAGGCGAGAGTGATTCGATGAACTTTCCGCAGGGGAGCAAAAATGACTACCTCGAAATCCAATAAAACGACGATACTTTTCCATTAAGTAATTTTTTTCATATAATTGATGTTTGAGAAAGTGTAGCAACACAATTTCATTTATTGTATTGAAAAAAAAACACATTAAATTAAAATAATCATTACAAGTTTACAAGAAACTTTACCATCGAAGCAATTTCTTCATCTAGGAAATTGATGGCCTTGTTTAATAGATTTAGAACGACAAAATGTACACGGGGTGCCTTATAACACGTGGAGGAGACTAAAAGGGTTGCTAGGGGAGATCAAAGTAAAGCTTTTTTTCTTAGTGAACTTTTAATATAAACTCAATAACTAGAAAGTTGCAGCAAGTTAAAGTAAAATTAATTAACAAGCAATCGTTACTAACTTTAGTAACTTTACGTTTTAAATTCAAATTTAAGATATTCAAGAGTTACTTGACCTATTTTTAATTAAAAATAATAATAAGAAATTATTAATATAAAAGTTACGACCATGTAATGCTTTCTTTTAATGCTCAAGCACTGCTGTTGAGAGTTGCTGACTAATTAAAATAAAACTAGAAAACAAGTTATAAATTTACTTAAATGTCAACTCCTTTAAGTGTCAAAGTTTACCGTCAGGCCGGTCTCTCAATCATAAGTTAACTTTAAGTATCAGTTTGACAATTATGTAACAATATAGTAACAATTATGAAAACAATTGTTCCTATGCGTTGAAATGCAAGGTCAACATTTAGATGAATATTTTGGTTTTGATAAATTTAGTTTATTTAATGATAAAATTGTATTTTGTAAAATAAGTTTTATTAAATATCTCTAAGTCCTGCTTTTGCCATTAATTGGGTACATACTTCAAAATTAAAGTAACAGCAAATTATCAGCATTTGCAAGAAGTACCTTTCTTTGGTAACATGAAAACTATTACATTATTTCTAATTCTTCCTTAATAATTTAAGTTGTCGTAAGAACTTTCAATTGCTGTAATTTTCTTGTTCTTGGTTTTTGGACAAAAGCGAATTAAGAAAATAGCTTTATTTTTATCTCCCCTAACTGACCCTTTCAATCTTCTCAATACTTTATGAGACACCTTGTATGTTTAATAATTATACAGTACTTTTTTTGTAACAAAATAGTTTATGTACGAGGGTATTTCAAAAATTAATTAAACTTTTTTTCATTTGAATCATCACCATTTATTAAGTCGTAGATACATAGTATATTGTATATAGATGTCGTCAGCAGATGCATGTTAATACAAATAAGTAAGTACTAAAGTAAACCAGTAGTGTCAACGTAAAATAAATTAAAATTAAATAGAAACATAACTTGGATAAAGTCAGATGACAGCTATAACAATATGTATTATGACTAGCTTAAACTCAAGTAGAATTCATCAACTGAATATGTGAACGTTTCACCAGGTAGCTTTTTAAACATTTTTTAAATTGATCTAAACTATTACATTCTTTAATATTGTTAGGCAACAAATTATACAACTTCACACCTAAGATATTAGTGCTATTCTTAGTGATATTTAATCTGAAGGAGGGAGTAAGAAGGCTGGAGTTGTTCCGCGTATTATGTTGATGTATATATTAATTAATGTATATATAGTTGTTTTGATGAACGTAGGAGCACAATTCAAAAATATGAATGTTAGTTAGTGTTAAAATATTATTATTCTTAAATGTGTTTCTACAAGATTCCATGCGACTCATTCTAAAGATACGTCTTAATATCTTCTTTTGACATATAAAGACGTCCTTGACTGTACTATTACCTCCCCACAGACAAATGCCATAACTCGATCTACTTTATACCATAGGATAATATAAATTAATGAGTTGCTTCATTGTTAAAACAGTTCTCAGACACTTAAATAGGTAAAAAAAGAGTTTAATTTTGAACAAAGGTTATTACAGTGAGTATTCCATGTGATGAAAATTAATACCATGGGTTTTATTTAAATTCAATAGAAGATCATTGGTCGTAAACCATTCTGACAGAGTTTGTATCAGCTTACAGCAATTGGTTGGTAACATGTCAAGGTTTTTATTAGATGTAATTAAAATATCATCTGCATAAACGGTCAAATTGGTGATGTTTAGAGATCTACTGATGTGAAAAATATCATTAATGTATAGAATAAACAGTACTGGGCCCAAAACCGAACCCTCTGGCACCCCTATATTTATGGTCACTAGTGGTGAGGTAATCGTATCTATACTGACCTTATTGTGATATTTAATAGAAACATATTGTTTGGCCTGTTGGCCAGGAAGGATTCAATCCATTTAGACGATATTCCACATTTGTATAACTTTTCAATTAGGGTGTTATGATTGACACAGTCGTATGCTCTGCTGAGATCGCAAAAGATCCCAGCCGGGCACTCGCCTGCCTCAAGATAATCAATTTTTTTTTTATGAAGGAGCTGTAATGCTGTACCAATGGATTTTTCTTTAATGAAGTCATGTAGATCCTTAGAGATGATTTGATGATTATCCAAGAAATGCTATAGTCTATTTAGAAATGTATATACAAAAATTTTTGAGAATACGGAGCTGATCGCTGTAGGTCTATAATTGGAGACATTATTATGGGATCCTGCCTTAAAGCAGGAATTAACTTCATTAGTTTTAAATCAGATGGGAAGTTGCCACTACTAAATAACAAATTAATTAGGTGAGTTAAAGGTTGGGCTAAGCTAGTAGTTACTTCTTTAATAATGATGTAAGGATCTCGTCCATTTATACTTGAGTTTATGTTGAATAATATATAAAATTTCGGATACATCAGCTGGCCCTAGGAAAAAAGTAGAATTATGATTTGGAATGTCACCATTTGCCTTAACTGTATTTTACAATTTGTAATGGGGCATTTTATTACGTTTGGGTTATTTTATTACACATGGGTTAGCCACCTCTTCATCTTTTATGTATTTATAAATGCAAGTTTGAATGGTGTAAATTACAAAGTTTCTTAAAGTTATTTGATTCATCATCATCATCATTGAAATCTACACATAAAAATACATCTACCTTAACGTTAAACAAAACCCTTAACACGTTAAAAATTCCATCATAAAAAATATTTAAATCACCAGAAGGTGCAATTTAGAGCTATACTACAATATGTATCTCTATATGCAACTTTTACTGCACAAATTTTAATTTTTTTCTCTACAGAAAAGCGTTACTTTTCGTTCTAATTGTCATGTTTATCCATTATTTATTATTAATTATTATACATCGAAGCGTAACGCGAGTTTTTCAATTTCTTTCTGTAAGAATTCCCGTCCAATATGCGATAACCATTTGCATAGCATTTGTGACTTACTTATCAGAGTGAAATTGGCGTTTCCAAATTTTTTTTCTCATGGCACCGAAAACCACATTTTTGAATTGTGGTGTTGCTGTAACTAGCTGTAATGGCCGATGAAATAACATATATTTAGTATTTATAATGGAATAGTGAAACGTATAAGCCTGGGAGACAGGTTTTAAGTTCACATAATAACTGGAAGGGACACGTCGGTTATTTGGCATCCCCAATAGAGCCTTTAGACTTGGTCTATCATGTCGTGTAAAAACACAATGTCTTTACGGAATTTTCCAGGGCGACGATCTTTAATTTCCTTTCTTAGTCCCTTGAGGATTTCACATTATGCGACTTCAATAACAGTAGTCCCTTTGGGCATGAATTACAAATACTCAACACTTTAATTGTCAAAGAAAAGTGTCAACATCACCTTTCCGAAGGAAAATACTAGGAAACGTTTCCATTCAAATGAATTTCGTGTTTTTTCCCGTAAGAAGCGATGGACCCACATCTCGCCTCCGGTCACGATTTAGTCCAAATGATCTTTCCTGCAATGGTGATATACCATCAACCCAACCACGTTGATATAGAAAGGATCTTGGAAGTTAAAAATAAGAGTTTCCGGAGTTTCCCCATAACTTCTAACCTTCTTTCTGTGGCTGCAGAATTTATAAAGAAATTTAAGTAAATATATAACGAATGATAGAATAGAGAAATTTATGGAAATTTAAATAAGTACGCCGTCACTACCTGAGTTTTTAATAAGGCTCTCGACCCTTTTAAAGCTTAATTGAATTACAGTGGAATTTAATAAGAAATGTGGAGGGAGGTACTTTCAGTCTGGTGGAACTGTGCAAGTGCATACAGCATGATTCAAAATGATCGCACCATTGCTTTGGTGTAAATACAGACCATTAACAGGAGCACAAATATGTTTTTAAAATTTCCATGAATAGTTTTTAAGATATGAATGTTTAAAAATAACGCTAATAGGCAACGCCGCACCTTGTAGATGCACTTACAAATTTGGAATCATAGATTATAGGTACCCTCTTTTTGTTGACAACTGCATATGCGCTGGTTTGTCAAAATAAAATTTGACATAATAATAATAAATGTCAATTCTTAACTGTGGTTCTTAATATCCTACTTTCTTCAGCTATTCTAAAGTTCTCGAGTAAAAAAAAAGAGTTGGTTGAGGTGTGCTTTCAAAAAGAAAAAAACACGGTAAACTTAGAATTTAGAAAAACAGAAATTAAAAGAATTAAACATGCAGACTGCAAGAACAAAGACAATAAGGTTCACTTCAAAATGTAGCGTTTTAATAAATTATTTAAATATTATGTAAAACTAAGTGAAGATCAAACAAAAACAATCTAAATTCTAAAGCTACAATAAATGTTCGAAATTTTGCCCATTTGCCTCAATACATTTTTCTAACCTTCTTCTGATACTCTCTTGAACATTTCTTAACATTTGAGGCTCCATTGTATGTAAAGCATCTAGAATTTTCTGACGAAGTTCTTGCTCAGTGTTGAGGAGAGTGCGATAAACAAACCGCCAAGAGAATATTTCTTTCTAGTTCTTGAAAATCGCCTCTCAAGAAATTCAAAAAATTATGCCCATTGAGGAGATTTGGTAAAAAATACGGGCCCATGAATGTGTCGTTGATAATGCTAGCCCAGACATTGACGGAGAAACGTTGTTGAAATGCTCGTCGAGTTTTCTATTTCCCAATAATGAAGATTGTGCATGTTAAACACACCGTCACGAGTGAAGGTACATTCATCCGTCCACAAAATCAGATTTTGAAAACTTAGATTTAAATTGATTTGATCCAGCATCCAATGGCAAAAGTTAATACAAAGAGGAAAATCAGCTTCACACAGAGCTTCGCACTTTTGTGTAGTGGAAAGAATGGTAACCTTCTGTTTTTAATACACGCTGAACACAACATTGTAATTTACGTTTAAATTTCGTCCAATATCTCGAATGCTGACGTTAGGATTGTCTTCAACGAGTTGTAGAACAGCTTCCTCGACTTGGGGAGTTCTGGCGGAGCGTGGCCTACCTATCACTTCATGGATTACATCCAATCGATCTGTTTCCCTCACACGCTGATCAAGCCGTTGAAAAACATTTTTGTCTGGATGTCTACGTTCACCGTATCGTTCAGCATAAGCTGCTGCAGCGCGTCGAAAGTTTCCTCCACTCTCTCCCAGAAGAAGGTACATATCACAGTATTCACTTAAAGTAAACATTTTGAATTCGAATAAATTCTTCAAATCAATCAAAAAAATTGACTTTCAAAATGTGAACATCATTGATATATTTTACTTATCAAGTCACACTATGGTAACCATAGTAAAACCGAATTTTCGGTGCACCGTTGCCGGCTTTACTTCTAAAATAATGTTAACATTTCCAAAGACTTTCCGGCTTTATTACTTAATAAATATTATGTTTTATTAGCAAGGATAATTTTACAGGCGTTTATCTTCACCTTTCATTAATAAAAACATAAAGTTAGATTATTTAATTACTGTAAAATCAACTATAAAATCAAGTTTTCTTGCCAAATGAAAATTATGAAAATTAATTAAAAATGTGTAACTGGCAATATAGAAAGTGTTTTTTTTTTTAATTTCTAAAATCCCAAATCTATATTGTCAGTTACACAATTTTAATTAATTTTTATAAAATCAACAACAGTTTCATAATTTTGAAGGCCTATATCTTCATAAAAGAATCATCACCTTTTGAATCACGGTGCAACTATTTGCTCTACTATGAATAAAAATCTATTCTGAGTTCAATGCAGGGTATACAGAGGTTGCGTGATTTCAAATACATCGATTCTTACCTTCACTCAGAACCAGCAGCAGAGTCTTCAGGAAACTTTTCACTAACCTTCGGCCACACTCGAAGGCTTACCCCCTCGCGAGGATACAATTAAGAATTAATTTTACCCAGACACTCTGAGGGATTAGCAATTTGGATTCAAAGGCAAGTTCAAATTTAGAATGTCACAACTATCAATGGAAAAAACTTCTTATTCAAAAGAGAGTTCGTTTTTTTGAATTTGTTGAAATCCCTCTAGAACCGGGAAGGCACTCCCCTTCGACCGCCCTCGGAGTGACTGCCAAAAGAGGTCATGAAGTTGCCTACCCTATAGGATGATATATTCGATTTTTTTACCGATTGCAACTCGCGTCGCGTGGGTACCGACTCCGTCCTCATGCATTAGGGGTTCTCTACCGGTGGCTTATTTATCTAAATAACCTTTACCTTAAGGAGAGTCAGTATTTTGGCTAAAGTTTATTTATTAATTATAAGAAAAATACCACCTCCACTTATACTTATGTAGTCGAAATTGTTTAAGTTTATCTTGTGGCCAAAAACAGGCTTTAGAACAACTGATTGGTTTAAAATAACTTTGTTTAACAACAAAGTAAATAAATAAATTATAAAAAAAGGATTATTAGCGAATATCAAGGAACAAAAACTGAAGTAATCTTCCTTAGAAAATAGTTTTTTCAGACGGTCTTGATTGGTTACATTATATTAAACTTACAGCGTTTTTGATTCATTACTCTGGAGCACTCTTAGAGTACATTCATCTCGTCTTAACCTCATATAGAAATAGAAGTCCGAGACACTCTAGGAGTGCTCTTGAGTAGCGAATTGAAAACACAATTAGTTTAATATAAGCTTAAATAACTATCGTTGCACAGTTTGTCAGTTAATTAATCTGTAATTAAAATGACAAATATTTAATCCATGACTGACCACAGATTAAAATTTAAACTGATGCAGACCACCCTCAGAATTTATAATTGAATTATTGAGGTTGAGGTTGTTCCTTGCCATCTAGTTCAAAACATTTAAAACATCTAGTACTAGTCCTATATTAATAATACACGCGTGACTGACACTCTAAATTATTTAAAGGGAAAACAGGTACTGTTTGTAACAACTACCCTTATGTTCCACTGGTGAATAAAGTGTTTGCAATATTACGATTTCATTAAAGCACCTTCCAATTAATACCTGCTCACATAGAAGTTTAATTACCTGCGCATCCACCAAATTTCGTAATTCACAACTCCATTATTAATACAATCTAAATAATAGAGTAACTTGTGCTATAAACTTGAGATTCGCAGGACTAACTCTCAGGTATTTACTTAACACGGAAGTTCATAATTACCCTCATGTTTCAACACAGAATAAATCAAGGTGGAAAATATTTTCTTTGCGAAGCGTTTATATTATTTGTTTTTCCGTTTCTTCCACCTTAATTTATACTTTCCAAGACATTAAACTGATTAATGCTACCTATTTGAGATTGAACTCAGGTGTATTAATTTATGCAAAGTGAAAGAGGACACAGTTTATAACTATCCTCACATTTCAGAAGCGGTATAAATCAGAGGTCTCTCGCGACAATATCATCTGCGTTGCCCCCATTCTCTTAGTCATTACCTCTTAAAGTGTAAATAAACCGTAAGATAACGACGAGCGAATCTCTTTCGGGTAATTCAATTTGTCTGCACCCGCACGAACCACCTGCACCACCACCACCACCACCACCCCACCGATGTCTCCTAACGTTGTCGTTTAATTTCGACGCAATTCTCCACCAAATATAAATTCCGCTCTAAATGGAAAAACGTCTAATAAAGTCGGCCGGTGCGCGGCAATTACTTTAAATGAGTTTGTTTTTTCACTCGGGGGCGGAAATCTTTCTCGCCATAAATCAAGCTAAACCGAATTTAAAATGTAATTCTAAAGTATTCTGCCAAAAAAGAAATGGAAGTCCTACTTAAATTTGAAATTTTATTTACAACGACGCAACTGCATCGAGAGCAGCAGCACTGAACATGTTCTTCTGTAACGAAAAACGTAGTATGTGATTCCACCAGAGCAGACATGCTTTTAAAGTTTTTTTCCCCTTTTGCAAAGTTGTGTGACAAATTTAAGATTAGTCTTCTACTTCGCTCTGTAATCTACGTTGAGTACTTATGTTGTGAAAGCTATCAAAGTACAACGAAATATAGATTACAAAGCAAATAAAAAAATAATAGCATCAATTCGTTACGTTAATTGGAATGTGTTGACTTTAATACGGAAACTCATTTCGTCCTGTCAATATATTTACGAGAGCTCGGGAAAAGTTCTTAAACAAATATTTCGTAAAAGCTACAAAAGAAGGATGGGGCGCTCCATATCAACAAGTTGTCAGATTTACTCTCAACCGCACTCAATGAAAGTCCATCAGCCCCTAAATATTTTTCAAAACAGAGTTTCACGTTATTGTTTGTTGGCCGTAAAAAACTCCACGGCATTCACCCTGCGGATTACGATCGCGATAAGGCCGGATGCAGATACGTGAATTTATTCAGAGTTTCATGGGGGGAAACGGAAAGACGAAATCGTGATGGGAACGTCAACGCCGATAATCGAGGATGGATGTTCGAAAAATAGCAGCTATTTGAATCGCTTGTGGATGGATAAAAAATGATTTTTTTTAATTCAACTTCAAAAGGGTAAAATGGAATAAATAATGCATCACAGGAATCATTTACTTTTGGATATTTAGGATAAGGGGAAGAAATGATGTGTTTGTTGCTTCCATCGTTATTAAGAATGGAAAGTTATCGAACATTGATATAGGACACTCGAATGACGCTATCACGTGCGCCATTTTGATACTATTTCTCATTCTAGGGATAATGAGTAGATTCACATCCATGAGATTGAAATAATCATCAAGGCGATTCATATGGCGTTATACTGAGGTCACGATGAGTGACGTTCTTTAGGGCACTACAAGTGATAAAGTTAAAGTTTCGCAATGTTACTTCATAATTGATGTCGTAGCTCCACATGGGTTTGATTATGACTTTATAGTAAAAGAGCTAGTTTTGCATAATGTTCATAAGACGATATTATTATAATTATTTTTCCACGCCATCCACTTGTCAAGATGAAGACCTAGTACATTTCTTTTTCTATTTTAGGGTGAAAGTTAAATGTATCGACTTAGTAGTCTTGGTCTTGATGCGCCATATTTTCAAGAAATTCTCAATCTTACAGAACTGATTTTGTAAACAGTGGGAAGCCACATTTGGATCATCATTAATCATAAACAGACGTTGCGATTTCGATATATTTGAAGTAGGTGAGTAAACCATAAACAACAGATACAAAATGGGTCCAAGTTCATTGCCTTGTGGAACATCAGATAATATGGATGACAAAGGTATACACTTTACAAAAAATATTTTTCCGTCAAATAAGGCATCAGTACCTGATTATAAAGAGGAGGGAGATTGATTTTGATCTTATATGACCCCCATTTACCAGGTAATGTTGATTGAAATGATAATGTATATAAATTGTTCCAAATACTTGGTGACCTGAATGATAGAATTAAACTATCGGCGAAACCTCGGCGATATAATAGCCTCGACATTTATCGCTATGGTAATCACATTAGTTTTTGAAATATTCAAGACTAAGTACATATCAATACACCCCCACGCTGCTATATGAAAACTGACTTATCGAAATAATTAATGCCAACTGGAATTACGAACGACATTTAAACGTCGTTAATTAAAGTCGATCAACTAAGCACATAACAGCAGCGATGAATTATTCGGAATTTTTTCCGCCCTGGGGACCGGTCGATATTAAATGTCGTTGCATGACACACACATCTGGCCCCTTCGTTATTGAAATGTATCGACGGGTGTGTATTTTTAGTCTCTTTTGAAACAACGATCGCGAAGGCATTGAAAGTTATTTTATTTGCCCTGATACCCGCACAAAAGACGGCGGTACATCAAGAAGTCGAGACGTTTATTGCCTCAATTTATGTTGGTTGAAAAAGCAAAATTTGATATGTAAATATTATAGGAGCAAGAAAAAAAAGATAAACCAAATCTTGATTTTAAATATTTTTAATGTGCAATCGTGAACAAGAAAAAATAGGTCAGCATTATTAAAAAAATTGTTGGAATCAAATTAAATATATCTACTTGTCGAGTGTGTTAGTCATCATTTCATAAGGTGAGACTTGTCACTGTGTTATAAAATGATGCTGACGACCAATTTCTTTTCCTTACGACTGTACATGTGATTTTACACTTCGTAATTATATTACTGCTGTCGCTTCTTTAATAACAATCTCAATAATTGATTCATATCATTCTCTACAGAAGGTGAATATTTATTATAACTTACTTTTATAAATAATTACCTGCGCATTCACCAAATTTCGTAATTCACAACTCCATTATTAATACAATCCAAATAATAGAGTAACTTGTGCTATAAACTTGAGATTCGCAGGACTAGCTCTCAGATATTTACTTAACACGGAAGTTCATAATTGCCCTCATGTTTCAACACAGAATAAATCAAGATAGAAAAATATTTTCTTCGCGAAGCGTTTATATTATTTGTTTTTCCGTTTCTTCCACCTTAATTTATACTTTCCAAGACATTAAACTGAATAATGTTATCAATTTGAGATTGAACTCAGGTGTATTAATTTATGCAAAGTGAAAGAGGACACAGTTTATAACTATCCTCACATTTCAGAAGCGCTATAAATCAGAGGTCTCTCGCGACAATATCATCTGCGTTGCCCTCATTCTCTTAGTCATTACCTCTTAAAATGTAAATAAATTCATATCATTCACCTACAGAAGGTGAATATTTACTATAACTTACTTTTATAAATAATTTGCTCTTGAGAAACTAAACTCTTCTGTGTCTATAGAATGATTCCTGAATAGACTGGCAAAAAATGGGAAAAATTTAGTATTTTTAGTTCTCTAGAAATAATGAAAAATTAACTCCAATACGACCATACGCCCTGGTTAAGAAAGAACAACAAATGAACAAAATAAATAGTTATAAAAGAGTTCTATAGTTATATGATATTTTCGGAGAAGCATCAGGCGTCAACTTAACCTTTAAAAGAAATTGACGCGATCAGCTGAAATACAAACTTCCAAATATTTACTTGAGAAGCGCATGCGAAATCATCTGAAGTAAATTATTCCACACAAATTATATAGAAAGAAGGTAAAAAACTATCCCATTTTGAACACTTTGCGTGAACAGGTAAAAAAATAAATCACTACAACACGAAAATTAATTAAAATTTAATTTTAATTTTATTACAAATAAAATTTATTCCACAAGCAACGTATGCATCATAAACATTTCGTCATCTTTTTATAGTCCAATATTACGCTTTAACCTTCCATTGCATTTTAATTTTTGTTTGTTTCCTTTATGTCACTTATTCAGTTTATCGCTGATGTTTGAATAATAATAATAGATTTTGCAAATAACAAAGGAATGGTGATGACAACCAGAACTTAAAACATTATAATCAGTAAACACATACGTAATCTGTTTGGTTTGTTATTTATTATAATTTCGTTTTGTGTGCGACGTTCAATTTTATTATTATAAAAGACAAATTATTAACATAAATTTGTATAAAGTCTTACAAAATTCAATACGTACATTCGGTGTGTTATTTTTTAAAGCGTCGAAATTACTTGTTCGCTTCGATGTAAGTATTTCAGTTTGGTAACCCTTGTAAACGTAACTGATATTAATTCATCTCGTAGGCAGTTGTACGACGCATTCATCATCAGCTACGCAACAGTTTTAGTTCATGGGTAAGTTTTACGACTCTGATTCTCTGCGTAACACCATCCTACACCAATGCATGGTTTTAAAGATGTAAACTTTTGGTTCTCTTCCTATGCATGGGTGTAACATGCATTTCGGATACATTTTTAATTAATCATAAATTATTGTTTAGAAGTTTTTTAACATTTTCCCACGTTATGGGAAATCTTTTCTTTCGTCAATATTTTTTATTTTGTCGGTCTATTCAAGAATCACCCTGTTTTATTCGGAATTTCATACTATGTACACAGAAATGAAGAATAAAATTGTAATGTCATCGGAAGACGATAAATGATATATTCTGGCTGACAAAATTCATACTCTGACATGGGGTCACCATAAAATAGCTGATATCAGTGACAGCCAGTCGATACGAATACTCGTTGTGCGCTATGTATTCTGTTGTGCTTCTCTGTTCATGTGTTAGACAAAACTAGCGCTCAGCGAGTATGTCTAGCCTCCTCCCAAATTCATATATTACAACAGCAGCTGACTAATTTAGAAAGAGATAAAAACCGAAAGAATTAATTGAAGAATTAGAAAAAAAAGATAAAAATGTTAATTACATTAAAATAAAAACAAAATAGAGGATGTATTAGAAAGTAAGTAAGCAAATTTCTAAAATTCATTTATTGTAAATAATGTATGTAAGTTCTGCTAGGAGCTGATAGAAGATGTATTTGAAAAATCAGTACCTATACAAGTAAACATTCTGAGGTTGATCAAAGAAATAGGGTCCAATATTTCTTCTTTGATAAAACTGCACATATATTAAGGTTCTGTTGGTCATCCACTTAACCGGATTTTCTGCATATCAAAACCGACAACAAGTTAACGATAAACAAGTTCTCGAGGAAACTCGTCGATTACAAAGAAATAAGGTTTAATTTTTAAACGACTTGTGGATCGCTGTCTTGCTTCGCTCTTTTGTTATTCTATCGATTTTCAACTAATTTTACGACCGCTTAAAAAAATAATAAGCGACTTATAGTCGACAAGCTGAACTGAGTAGGAAAAGACGAATGCTCTTTTTGATTCTTGTAAAATACAGTATCGATTTTCTATTGTTGTTTCTATTGTTATGGTCGCCATCTTGGATTTTTATGTAATTATCATTAATTGCAAAAAAATATGGAGCTTGATTTTAAATATCTTGTCAATCGCAGGCACGACTTTTGAACTTGTTAAACGAGGACGAACACTCTCGCCATCTCTTGTGATGAATCACCTATTTTTGCAATTGTTTTTATGACCGCCATCTTGCATTTTTACACGATTTTATTTAACAGCTACTGATTACACAGCAAAAAATAATTAGTAAGCAGCTTTTAATAAAAAAAAATCGACTATTTATCAAAATACGAATACTCTTCAGTTCTCGTGGTGTATGCTCAATTTTCTTTTGTTTTTTATTGCCGCCATCTTATATTTTTACGCAAACTAACAAAGTAAGGCACATACGTGAATATGTGAAAAAATGAGAGCAACAGACTAGATGGGAAAATTTTTTGTACACGTTATTTTGTAATCGTTTCTTGACGAAATAAATTAGATAATAATTATCTGAAGGAACGTGAAATCCAATTACAATGGAACACATTTGAACATTAAATCTATGTAGCTTCATCCCCTAGCCCACATAGTCAATCATTCGAAAATTTCATAGCGCAAGGGGATCAAGTGCACTTGATCATGATCAAGTAATCAATTAAGTATGAGATCCATAATTTGTAAGTTAATTAGTTAAGTAATTTAGTCATTTTAATATTGTTTAATTAGATTATAAGGTAATGCTGGTTAATTTATTTTTTATTAATGCAATGCCAATTCCTTTTATCAAAAATTCAAAAACGTAACTTTAAGAAAAACGTAAAGAAACATTTTCTTTCGGTTTGATTTTTCTTTGGCCTTCATATGCCCCAACAAAGGTAACTAAACGAGAGAGCGTATTGCTCGTTATATTGACTAATCTCTTTGAAACCTCAGAAAATTATTGCAAGAAAATAAATAAATATTTTCGAAACGAGGCTCTTGTGCAGAATAACTTCATTATTTGATGCTTGAAATTTAAACGAGAAGAATTTCTTTTCGAACCATGTATGTATTCAATATAATATTTATTAAGAAGATTTTCTCGGAGTTACGAGTCACTTCAAAAACCAGTGCGGTCATAAGCCTGTACAAGGACAAATGTATTTAACTTATCAAAGCAAAAAAAGCAAAGCAAAGGAATATTCGCATTTGTTAAAATAATTATTAAATGTTATAGTGCAAAAGTTCTGCAATTTTGTAAAATTTAGAAGTCAAAGCACACAAGTTGAATAAATAATAACGTTAATAATAGCTATCAATTTATTTTGAAGAAAATACGCAGCATTCTCCACAAATAAATTACAGGAGGATTCTGGAATTTATGAGTTCCAGCAGACGGGATCGAGAAAATACATAAATTCCGGGGAAATAAATTGGCTCCGTCTTTGTTAACCGCGCAGAATAGGATCGGTTACAGTTGTAACGGTTGAGTATTCCACTGCATTTGTATATCGAGGAAACAGGAAAGTATGCGAACCACAATGTACACACAAAGAGACTGAATTTGTCTAATAACGTCACTCAGCCCTCGCACGACGATCCGCAGGCAAATTCAATAACAAAGGAAATATCGTTTCCACCCCGTGAGCGGACGTGAGCTACGTCGCTGTCACCAGTAATCTCCTCGCGAAATGGAAACTCAGGACAACGAATTCCAGCCGAGTTTTAATCTCAAGGGATGAAATCTGCTGGAAGAAGAAATGCGGACGTCCAATTACTAAGGCAAAAAGAAATGGCCGCCAGAGTTCCTAACGATGAGATATAACTATTTTAGTATCAGTAAGTCATTAAGAACTACCCTATTTCTTGTATAAGAATATGGTTCAATTTCTATAATAAATTTTTGGGCTGCAGTTATGGTTTGGAAATAGAACACGTTCTATTTTTTAATTCAACTTAATTTTTGATACTATTCACTGTATAGTTTAAATTGTTCAAGAAATTGAACCAAATCTTGTACAACAAGAAGGTGGTGTAAAATGCCCTTTATACAAGTTGAAGGAAGGAATTAGAAGGAGGAAGTTTATCAGAGAAAACGTGGTAAATATGTAACTAAACTTTTCGACAATAGTATATGTAGTGGATCGATCTCAACACACCTACATACATACATAAATATGTGAAGCCTTTATTAGTCCACGCGCGCGAATTTAGAACAATCCATTACCATTTCAAATGGATCGGCCCCAGATTTTAATAACAGATACGATGCCCGCCGGCGTACAAAAGAAGCGGCCTGAATTCGTTTGATCGAGTTCGATACGAACAACTGATACAATTCGGCACTCGGTTATTTATACCTCGATTTATTAACACTCTGTCGACGTTGGAAAAACAATCGGCCGTGCTTTACGTCGGCCGTAATTCTCAACTAATCCGACGTAATGTTTATTTAGAAGGTAATAAAAATCGAGGGATCCTACAAATTCGAAACATGGTGCTGTGATTATGACTCGAACTCGAACAAAAACAAACAGGAATATTACGCAATTTTACGACAATTGTTATTTTGGGGATACCCATCCGTGAACCTTTTTGAAATAATTCATTTCTTCATAAGTGGACATATGATAAGGCTTTACCTTTAAATGTATGTCTTCAAATGGTAGAGGTATAGGAGGCTAGCATTAACCTAGACACTCGTCGAGAAAGGTGTTGTACCGAGCACCAGTAATACCAAATCGCCAGGGAACAGTTAAACGGATAGCTGAGTAGCTAACCTGGTGGATTGCATTGTCCTTTCTAAGAAAGATCATGTGTAGAAACTGTTCTCGGACTCCTCGGGTGCAAAGCCACAAACACTGATAGGAGGCAGTTTCATTGTTGACTCTTAGAACGTACGCTCGAAGACAAGGTTTGCTGACATTCAACTGGGAGATGGTTTTTATGCTTGCGAAACACGACTTGATACATAGTGTCCAACCAACGATTCGGTTTCGGCCAAAAAATAGCTGAACCTTCGGTTACAACCGAAGCTGCGTTCAGAGCGATTTTAAGGTGCCTTGGCAGGCGTTCGGCCGTACCCGACTTAACCAATTTTCGCTTGCGTTCATTTGAAGGTGTATAGTTGGTGTATTATTATTATAATTAATTAAGTAGGTATGCTAATTACTTTAAAATTTCTGTTATAATATGAGTGAGTGCAAGGAGTGATACCCTTATCAAATGAAAAAGCTGCGCCTAGCATTTAAAACTTTTACCCCCAGTTCTGTAGTGGTCAGGAAAGCGGAAAGGAGACAAAGAAAAAGAAATCTAAAGAGAACCCCATGAATGTTTATTGTAAATCCGTCCTCTGATAACATTACATGTCAATAATGTCTTTAAAAAATCTAGCCAACAATGGAAGCATTCAATGGACACAATCAATTCACAATTGGTTTAGCGTTCAACGTAAGTATCTCAATCGGTTCAACTTCGATCGTGAAATTGAGTTGATAGTTGATGGGTGTGTGCGAGTAGACGTGTGGGATCGTGCTCCGTTTTAAACTAAATTATTTCGAATTCCGAAGTTATTTTTGTGACTTTCGTTGCTCTACCTATGCTTACTGATTGCGGCCGTATTCGTATTTTGTGTAATCAGAAGTAATCGACTCTCAGTTTTTCTTTCTTTTTCTCACCTTCTGCTGTGGTTTGTATAGTCGTACCAGTTTATAAAGGTGCTCGTTCATGATGAGTAAATCTAGGCAACGAAAAGAAAAGCATTTACCCAATTATGCCCTCGTTGACACCATTGTCAGTAAAATTAACAACCGAATATTTGATAAACTTGATGAAAAACTAAATCTTAAATTAGATACTATCTTATCCTCTATTGAGGATCTAAAAAAAACTGTGAACTTAAATGATGATAAATTTAATGAATTCGACACAAAACTTGATCACTTGGAGCAATACTCCCGTCGAAATAGCTTACGTTTATTCGGGGTAGGTGAAAAGTCAAATGAAACCACTGATCAAATTGTTCTCAACATCTTTAATGGTTCCGTGGGTCTAGACATCACATTGGAGGATTTGGACAGAAGTCATCGTGTTGGAAATCGCCAAAACAACAAATCAAGGCCTACCATAGTCAAATTTGTATCTCATAGGAAGAAGTTGCAAGTCTACAATGCTAAGAAATCTCTGAAGGGATCGCCGATTTCTATTAAAGAAGACCTGACGAAGTATAGACTGACAGTGTTTATGGAAGCGATTAAGAAATTTGGTAGAAGAAATGTCACCTCGTTCGATGGTCAGATTACTATATTTCATCAAAATCAAAGATACAAAATAAATAAAATTGCTGACCTAGCGAAAATTGATTTCTCGAGCGCTCCTTAATTAAAGCGGTCGATCTAGAGTATTTTTGTTGCAGCTCTGTCACTACACACGCAATTTTGCGTTTGTTCTTGTATTAGATGTGTTGCGGCTGTCCAAAGGACAATGCGTTTCCTTAACTTACTTTCACATTACGTGACTTATTTCTTTTAATTTTGCTATCGGTGGATTCAGGTCTTGGGTCTAATTTTATTAATTTTATTAATTTTATTAATTTCATTAATTTGTCACCTGATATTATGATTGTGTTAACATATTTACTCAAGGAATTTATTGAATTTTGGTTTATTTGTAGGGAGCGCGATCCTTGTGCTACGATCACTGTACATACGTTTATAATTTTAGTAGCGCACATTTTTTTTCTCTTATTTTATTGTTCGTAATCTCGCCACAATTGATTAGTTTGTTGAATGCTCCTAATGATAGACATCAAGAAACGTCACAATGACAAACATTAAAGCGACAGACATCAAGAATGGTCGTTTCATCTGTTGTACGAGCTGCTTATGTTGATTTTGAATAAACAGAAGACGCTGAATCCAAAAACATCCTCAGTTTGTCGCTGTCAGCTCGAATTAATGAGACATCGAAATAAAACTTTTTTGAAAGCTTTTTCAATATTTCTATCAACTACATTCCAATTAGTCAGTTTCTGTCAGTCTAGCGATATGGCGTCGACTGGGAGAAGGTCTGTGAATAATCCGGAATATTTTTGTTTCATTTAAAGAAAACCGTCTCAAGAGATCGCAGTTTGTAAAAGGAACTTATTTTGAGTACTTTGGACTTCCTCTAGAGACACAAAACAAGACCTGGTGTCCTAATTTAGTATGTAAAATTTGTGTTGAACCTTTGCGCTTATAGACAACTAAAAAAGAAGCTTTTTTAAATTCCTTACACCAATGATATGGCGTGAATCGTCTAACCACCATAACGATTGCTATTTTTGTGTTGCAAACGTTAGTGGTATTAATCGGAAAAATCGTTCACAGTGGGCCTACCCTAATGTACCATTAGTATGAAGACCAGCTCTAAATATAAATAAAAATTCCGTACCTCTACCAACAACTCCCAAGAAGCTGGAAGACGAAGATTGTAATCAGGACATAGAGTCACTTGAAAATGAAGACAGTGACTTTGATCCGGAAGATTACCTAAATTCACCGAAACCATTCAACCAAAATGAGCATAATGACTTAGTAAGAGACCTTAATCTGTCAAGAAGTGGATCTGAATTACTATCTTCACGATTGAAACTGAGAAATCTGCTGACAAGTGACACATACTAGAGAAAAAGATTTACTTCCTTTTTTTTTCTGGAGAGGATGATTTCGTATCTTGCAGTGATATTCGAGGTCCCTGATGACTGCAATGGGTTTAGAAGAGTCGATCCCAACGACTGGCGCCTTTTTATAGATTCTTCTAAGCGCAGTTTTAAAAGTATTCTTCTAAATAAGGGTAATAGCTTGGTTCTTTGCCCATTGCACATTTCACCAAAATGAAAGAACAATATCCTACTATTCCTTGGTCCCTGAACAAAATTAAGTACGAAGAACATAAATGGTTGATATATATTGACTTGAAAATAGTCAACTTACTTTTGGGTCAACAAAGTGGATACACAAAATGTCCCTGTTTTATCTGCTTATGGGATAGTAGGGCTAAGAATGAACATTGAACTAGGAAAGACTAGCCTGTAAGAGAAGCTTTGATTCCTCTTAACCATAATGTGGTTAAGATTCCGTTAGTAGCAAGAGCAAGTTTAAGTTCTGAGAAGCTGAAAACTGGTATCTTTGATGGTCCACAGTTCAGGAAGCTTTTAAAAGATTCGAATGTTGCAATTTCTATGAACAATGTTGAGAAAAACGCTTGGAATTATTTTGCTTCAGTGATCAATAACTTTCTCCCAGCTGGTTGAAGACAACAGCTTGGTTGCAATATGAGCATCAAGGTTCACTTTCTCCATAGTCATCTAGGCCGTTTTCCTGAAAATTTAGGTGATTTTACCGAGGAAAAGGGAGAAAGGTTTCATCAAGACATTCGGACTATGGAAGAACGCTATCAAGGCCGTTGGGATGCTCATATGATGGCTGACTATTGTTGGAATCTTCGAAGGAGTTCTCAAAAGACTGTTTATGCTCGCCAATCTTGTAAAGGAAAGTTTTTATCTCTTTAAATTTACTTACTAAAATGTTAAATTTCAAAATCTTTCATTTTTTGACAAAACTATCTTTGCTCGATATTTCAAAAACTAGAGCCATTGCAATAAAACTGATTGTAGTTCTTCAATGAGAGCCAATACTTTCTTCAAAATCATGAATAATATTGGATGCAACAGAAATGCTGTTGAGCGGTGTAATTTATAAATTAAACATGTAAATGTAAATTTAGCAGTGAAATTAACTACAATTATGAATTGACTTTAAACTTTACTTCATTTTTTGACTTTACAATTGATTCATGGGAATAAAGCGAAGCTTAAAGTGAAACCATACTTGTACAATCGGCATTTAGTATTATTGTTATTTTTGAAATTTGTAATTCTTCAGGTTAGAAAGGAATACAATTTTAAAAATTCCACCTTTTTGTGACTACTCTATTACTACTTTACTACTATTTACTCTACTACTTTACCAGATGGTGCTGGAGATTGTGTTTTCACTAGATACTATAGAGATTGTAATCTTTTTTTGTATCGATCTGTGGCATCAGAGCAGCTATAACGACTATCAGGAGCTGCATTAATTTCTTGAACTCCGTTCACTCTATTGACTCTTTTCGCACTTTTGTTTCACTCTTACTTGTATTAAAACTTATTTGCTCTCACTTTTTAGAAAGTGAAAAGAGTAAATAGAGCGAACGGAATTGACTAAATGAACGCAGCTAAAATAAACAAAATTAAGACCGCCCCTTAACAAATCAAAGCGAAACCGCATGCGTTTCTTATTAGCCAACCCCAACCTCATTTTGTTAACCATCGGGGCAAACACAAAAGTACTTGCCCCCTGACAAATGGGATGCAACTCTGCTTATCATCATTTCGAACGTGCATACAGACCAATGAAGCAGAGCTACCTAATTCCCGCCACGAGAATACGGTATAGAAGCAAGAACGCGAGCCGTTTCAGTCAGTGCAGCTTGTGCAGAATTGTCGAGCGAACACCCACACCCCCGCTTGTGCAGAATTTGTCAAGCGAACATATTTCATATCCTCAATCGAAGCCAGATCAACGAATGCGGAAAAGAAATAGAGAATGTCGTCGGAATCGGAACACCCTGAAGGAATTCCAGCACCAGTTACTCCACTACCAGTGACATCTCCAACCAAAAGCAAGAGACATCAACATCAATTAAGTCTCTGGTCAATTACTTTTTGGTTGCCATCGATTGTGACAAAACAGAACTTTATGAAGGAGTGAACCCCTTCTTTATTTGATTGCAAGGTCCCAGGTGATTTTCTGTGAGGCGAACATATCGCTGAACACGTTGTTAACGTCATATAAACATATCATTTTTATTATTTACATTCATATTTATTTATTTCTTTTTATATTTGTTATTTAATTAAAGTTCATGTTATGTTGAAAACACCTACGAACACGCTTCAGTTATATTTATAATCCCATCCTCTGACATTGTTATTTAAGCAAAAAAAAATTTTTTCTTCTTCGTTGTCCATTAGACATCCCAATGCCATTCGTTTTCTTTTTTACTTTAGACGAATGAAAAACAAAAACTGATCACTTTCACAAGAACACCTTCAATGTTCTGATGCAGAAAAAAAGTTGAAGGTTTCTTCCTTTCTGAAATCGATCGTCTTTTGTTTTCTTCTTCGTTATCCACTAAACCTTCGATCATCATTCTTTTTTTTCTTTTGATGAAGGAAGAAACAAAAGCCGATCGATTTCACAAAAGTACTTTCGATATGCTTTTGGTAAGAAGACGAAAATTAAAAAGTCTCATATGAAATTGATCGTTCTTTAGTTTTCTTTTTCAGTGTATACTAATATAGAAGACATCCGAACGTCGAAGACAAGGTAAATTTAAAAGTCCCTTTCGGAATCGATCGTCTTTTGTTTTCTTTTTTATTGTCTATATTCACATTCGATCGTAATTCGTTTTTTTTTTGTTTGACTTTTAGCGGAAGAAAAATCAAAAGCAGATCGATTTTACTTTTGGCAAAGGAAAGAAAATTTTAAGATATCCTTCCGGAGACGATCGCCTTTTGTTTTCTTCTTTGTTCTATGCGTACTAGACATGCGAACGTCATTTGTTTATTTTTTTTTTACTTTTGACGAAGGAAAAACCAAAAACCGATCGAATTTACAAGAAAACTTTCGATGTTTCTGGCAGAGAAGAGAAAATTGAAAATCCTTCTGAAATAGATCGTTTTTTGTTTTCTTCTTCGTTGTCTCTTACAAATCGTCTTCTTGTTTTAATTTTGACAAAGAAAAAATAAAACCCTATCGACTTTCTTCTCGAAAAAGTAAAAAGAATCGAAGGTTCCCTTCTGGAATAGACCCTCTTTTGTGTTCTTCTTCATTGTCTACTACACATCCGTTCGTCATTTTTTTCTTTACTTTTTAAACTTCGATTTTTCTGCTAAAAAAATAAATAAATTGAAAATTCCCTTAGGGATAGATCGTCTTTTGTTTTTTTCTTCATTATCCACATCGATCATCATTCTTTTTTTACTTTTGATGAAAGAAAAAAACAAAAGCCGATCGATTTCCCAAGAGTACTTTCGTTTCCTTTTGACAAAAGAAAGAAAATTTGAAGATATCCTTCTGGAGACCATCGCCTTTTATTTTCTTCTTTGCTTCATACGTACCAGACATCCGATCGTCATTTGTATACTTTTTTTTACTTTTCACGAAGAAAAAACCAAAAACCGATCGACTTTACAAGAAAACTTTCGATGTTTCTGGCAGAGAAGAGAAAATTGAAAATCCTCCCGAAATAAATCGTTTTTTGTTTTCTTCTTCGTTGTCTTTTACAAATTCGATCGTCTTCTTTTTTTAATTTTGACGAAGAAAGAATAAAAACCTATTGATTTTCTTCTGAAAAAAGTAAAGAGAATCGAAGATTCCCTTCTGGAATCGACCCTCTTTTATGTTCTCTTTTATTGTCTACTACACATCCGTTGGTCATTCTTTTTTCTTTACTTTTTAAATTTTGATTTTCCTGGCGAAAAAAGTAAATTGAAAATTCCCCTCTGGAATCGATCATCTTTTGTTTTCTTCTTTGTTATCTATATTACACATCCGATCGCTAGTCGTTTTTTTTTATTTTTCATGAAGGAAATATCAAAAGCCGACCGATTTTATAAGAGAACGTTTCCCTTCGTCGAACAAAAGAAATGCAAGGGTTCCCTTCCCTTGTTTGTTTTCTTCTTCTTTGCCATCTTTCGATAAAAAGTAATAAAAAGACAGTAAATCAATGTCGAAACAAGTTCCAATTTACGTGTTAAAAAGCAAGAACAAGCATTTGTTTGCCTTCCTTCAATGAAAGAACGACCGCGACTGAAAGTTGTGAATTCGATCGTCTCTTATTTTTGTTCTTTTTTAATTTTTTTTTCTATTATAACGCAAAACGAGAGATGATCGATTTTTTATCGTTTATTTTCTTATTATCTTCCGATGGAAATAAATATAAAATTGATCACTGATTCAGTTTTCATACCAGCCCCATACTTGATCAATTTTCACGGATTACTAAATTAGGTTCAATTTTCATTCAATTTCAAAAAATACATATGCACTGTGGTCACTAAGATCATAACCGTAAAAGTGTTAGAGAAAATATTTACAAGCTGATGGTCTTGATTCACTCCTATTAAGAAAATGATGGACGACAACACCTGAAAGGTATCTAAATCACACCATCGATTATCAAATTTTGGTCCCAATTGGAAAATAGCTCAAACTATTGAAAAAAAAGCGATATAGCAGGAATGAAGAGTCAATTCCTAAGACTTTAAAATCACATGTTCAGTTCAAACAATAACCCAAGAAAGTGTTAGTTTGTTTTTTTAATATTTATCCAATGTACTCAGTTAAAGCTCTCTTTCCCTGCTTTTATCTCTCTTTCATGCTTTCCTAACCGCTGTGTGGCCATAAGTAAACATCTTAACATTTTTAAACCATTTTCCGATTTAAAAGAATGTCACGCTGTTTAATGATGGAATTATAACAGTTGTAAAAAATGGAAACCTATGGCACGTTAAAAATTAAATTCACATGAAATTTACGTCCGCTTAATTCTTACAAAATTCCTTGTCCAATTAGTGCCCTAATGTCTGGCAAATCCACTGCTCAAAGAAGTTTAATTAATTAGGAATTTTTCACGTTCGCCAGCTCAATTAATTTTTAGCGCAGACACATACTATCGCCGGAAACCAGGACAAAACCGCAATTTCCTTGATGTGCGATTAAGGCTCACGAGATCCTTTGAAGTTTTCAAGTGCCACCAACCAAAGACGATGAAAATTATAAAAGAATTTGTTTCACTTACCCATGCAGTCATGTCCAGGAATATTTTCTTCCAATAGTTTCCTGAAAGAAAAAATGTGTCAGTAGTTTGCTCCTTAATTTTACGTATTTTACTTTTCCACAAACAATTAATAGAAAATTATCCCTAAACGACTATACGTCCCTGGCTAAGAAAGAGTAAAGATGAACCAAATATATACAATGATACAAGTGTTTTATAGTTTTATGGTTTATTTATTCCCGGCGTCGGGCGTGAATTTCACCTTTAAGTGAACACGAACTTCAAAATATTTACACGACAACTAAATGCAAATCACAATTATTCCGCACAAATTATATAAAATAAGGATAACAACTTTAAACACCTGTCTTGACAGGTAAAGAAATAAATCACTACAACACAAAAAAAAATTCTAATCTAAGAATTTCTTGTATTTTTCTTTAATTTTAATTTGAACTCTATTGTAAATAAAATTTATTCCCACAAGCAACGTGTCCGTCTTAAACATTTCGGCATCTTTTTACGGCCCAATGTTACGCATTACATTTTAATCAGCTGTGAACCACTGAGCGACTCTAACATCTTCATGAACCTATGCATGCTCTTAAAGATGTAAATTTTTCGTTCTTGTCTTATGCATAAGGGCATTTAGGTACATTTTTAATTAATTATAAATTGTTCTATAAAATTTTTTTAAAAAATTTCCCATATTTTGAGGAGTTTCTTCTTTTCTCAGTATATTCAAAAATCATTCATATTTTCATACGGTGTACACTGAATTACAAAATAAAATTACATTATCATTATTCTGAATGACAAAATTTATACTCTGACATGGGGTCCCTTTAAAATAGCTAATTTTAAATGCAGCTGTGAAACTGTTTTACGACTGAACCACTCTGATTCTCTGCGTAACATCATAAACGTTTATTGCACGCTTTTCAAGATGTAAGCTTTTGGTTCACGTTTTATGCATGGGCATAATATGCATTTCTTGGTATCTCCTTTAGATTACGAGGTCCCATTAATTAGCTGTAACACTATAAACAATTACCATGGAAACTGCAAGAAGATATTCTAATCGTTAATTTTTAATATAAGAGACGTCTCGCTTCGTCGACGACGACCTTTATAAAGTAATTCTGCGACGATGTACATACAAAGACACAATAAAAAGAAGCTTAAAAGAGGAAAGCCACAATTTCAACAAAAATTAATCTTCAATTAAAAACACGTTCCATCGCTCATTTCATGTCTCTATAAAGCGAATATTACAGCGACATTTTGTGAAAAAAAAAATAGATTTCTATACCGCCCCTCAATTACAGCGGTCGTTTGATTTTCAAGTAAAGGTCAGCAACGTCCACTTTGAACCGCAGGCGTTGGTTGTCCCGATAATACTTAGATAATTAGAGTGGCGGTGAATCTTTAATTTATTGGAAATCTTTGGCCTAGATGGAAGGCCCTGCGATCGCGTGAAGACGAAAGTAAACAGAGTCCTCCACGTTCTAAGGACGTTGTGTAATTAGGCCCGCATTGATTAGGCCATCGCAGTCAATTACCAGCGAGTAATTAAGTCGTTTCTTAATTCTAATCGAGTTACGTTCATCCAGTGCACGCACGTGCACCCCGGGCGGTAATCGAGCGAGCTATTTTCTATTCTGCTTAATTAATTAATAATTAACGGGCCTTAGAAACTTTGATAGGTCAAGGTGGAATTTATTCTTTCGTTGACACGAAACGTTTTTAATAATTGAGTATCGCATCAGAATTACGGAACATTTTTTTCTTCCAATTACAGAATATGAAATCGCATATAAATTTTGTATTTTTGAAAGCAAATAGAAACCAATGACTTTCGCCCCGGTCTTCAATTTATAAATATGCTAATTTTATCTTCAATTAAAGTCTTTCGGGTATATTGTATTGTATGCATCTCTGAAACGAAGTTTCAAAAATAGACATTAATAAAATCGACGTTATCTAAACTCTTCGAAATTAAATACGGACATTGTCCCTGCTGTAAACAATAAATGTTGAACGAGACGTCCGCCAAAGTTCTCGGCGGCATTGCAGTCGATCGTTAACTCCAACTTCGGAATTTCATTACACCGATGGCATCACATCAAATATTGGCGGAGGCGCCCCTTTATTCCTCCCCTAAACGAAATAAACTAGCCGGCCGAAGGTAAAAGTTTCACTCCTAATAAATCATCTCCTGCGCGACGCGACGCATCGATATGAAATTAAATTTTCTCTTTCTTCCTTCTAGGCGAAACTGACAGCGTGAATCGGCCACAATGCCCGTTGGAATGGATTAATGCCGCCTTGCTTTTGAAATGCCACCAGCGAGATAGCTAAAGCGATATTGCTTACAAATGCGCGTAATGGCATTGGTTTTATCGGGCCGAAATGCGACTGGAAAATTGGATTTATCTGAAAATGCCAAACTAGATCCAGAGAGAAGGATTAGAAGGTTTTAAACGATTAGTTTGAGAGGTAGATTAAATACGTAACTCCGAATGAACCAAAAAATATGTACTAATAGTGATATTGATAGTAAACAAAATCAAGGTAACACAGCTGCACTATTACATAAAGGGATTCTTTATTGTCGTAGATATAACTCGCACGTAATATGGGAGTAAAAAAAATACTTTAGAGTTGAACAAAAAATAATTGCAGTTTTTTTTTAAGAATACAATATATTGCAGTGTTAATTACCTTTTTTGAAAAATTGATTTAAACAATTACATTACGTGGGAAGAATTAAAAACATAAACAACAGTACCACGGTCCAGCAGACGTTCAACAACAACTTTCGAAACAATTTGACGGGGTAGGCGCAAGAGTGACGAGACGTTTCGGCAAAACGACATACATCTAAAACAAACAAACAAACAGACTAGAGGACAAATACAAAACGAAAAGGGACACTTACGAATGTAAAACGCAACAGTTATAGAAAGCATAATTGCAGCTCGACGAATCAAATAAGCATTCCTGAGGGGAGCTCAAAGGTGGTAGAACATTTTGAAAGGGCGAGCAAACGCTTGGATTTTGTTGAAAGGATGCAGCGGGGGTTTGGCTTGTTCCGGGGACCACTCACAGCCACATATTATCCAGTGGACGGAAAAAAGCAGAGCAAGAATAAGAGGAGACTGGTCTATTTGGACGACGGCCGACGATAGCGCCTTCTTTGGAACCAGGTTCCCGACTTCTTAATAGACTATCAAGCATTATGTGACGAACACTTATTTGGAAGTGCCAAAATTAAAAAAGACAAAGTGTAGGTAATAAGAGTGTAGGACGTTATTATAGGTTAAGTTTATTTTATTAGTAGTACGTTTTGAATATTTTAGATAACTAAGGCTTTAGAGGTTAGATAATTAGAAAATAATGTATTTTAGATACTTACCTGTCGTTTAGAGTTAGGTTTGTTCCATTTTTAGTTCGATTTTTAGTTTGATTTACATAAAATGTAATCATATCTAAGGTAAATGCTATTTGTCAAAACGTGACGTTTAGTTACCAACTCAAATCTAGTATGCAACTAGATCAGAACGCAGATGTTCTGGTTACCATGACAACGGAAAAATAAACAGAACGAAAGCGCTATAAAAGGCGAGTGCTCCGCGATTTACGGGACTCCTTCCTCGACCTCCGCAGGTAACACTTCGATAAAACTTTTTATTAAAAAAGGTTATTAAAATATATCGAGGTATTTTCATTAAGAAAAATAACATTTACTGGATCCTGTATACCCTGTATCCTTTTTCCTTTACTACCGACATGGAGGACGCTTCCAGATAGGGCATACGTGACAACACAAACAAAATTTTTATTTAAACACCGGACAACGGGAAATGTTTAGGTATTATCGAAGGGCGCCTCTCTCTTGTGAAAGAATTGAGGCACATGCGTGATCGACAGTACAGAGCGTCCCACTTTTTGACATGTATACATCGGGTAGGGCAAGAGGTCTACCGACCCTTGTGAAAGGCGAGGTGACATGGCCAACTCGTAATACTTGATGTTCAGTTTGGACGGGCAGTAACCTGTATCGTCGAAGGGTGCCTCTCTCTTGTGAAAGAATTGAGGCACATGCGTGATCGGCGGTACAGAGCATCCCCCTTTGACAAACTATGCATCTGATAGGGCAAGAGGCCCACCGAACCTTGTGAAAGGCGAGGTATTTTGGCCAACTTGTGCTAACCGGTGTACAGTTTGGACAAACAACCACCTTTTTGATAAACCCTTTTCTTCATTTCTTTTTTTAACACGCACTGACGCATATACATTTGACACTGACACCTCCCTTCTCATTTTTCTGTGTTCGTCATTGTATGTGTCCGCCGTGGGGCCATAATACGAAACGTGGGTAATTCCGAGCGACCCAAGAAACCCCTGAGAGAAAGACAAAAAGAAAGTAGTACACGAATCCACATATATAAAGACAGTAATTGACAAAGACAACCCAAAGTGGCCACGAACATAACAATTTTGGCACCCAAAGGCCGTACAAATATATAAAATATGTTTGTAAAAGTAACTAATTTCACTTTATATCGTAAAATCAATAAATAGCTTGACAGCTGACAATTCAAGCATGTTAAAGACCATTTTACACTGCCCTATTTCTTGTACTGCAAAATTCGATTCAATCTCTTTAAATTATACATACTGCAAATGGTATCAAAAATTTAATTAAATCTTGCCTGTCTGTTTGAAAATGGAAAAGCAAAAGGAACACGTTTGTCATTTTCGTCAAAAAGGAAAAACCGCTGTACAAACTTATAACACGTTGTAGGATTCCTTAAAATAATAGCAGTGTCAAAATTAGTTTGCTAAATGCATGTTTGAAAGACACCATACTTAGGAAGACTAACCGAAGATGATGGCAAACTTAGGGCATTAATCGAATCGAATCTGCGTTTAACGACATAAGAGCTTTCTGAGAAACTTAATACATCGAACTTTGAAAACCTTTGAAACAACTTGCATACATTAGTAAACTCAATATTTGGGTATCACATGAGTTTAACGAAGTTGATTTTACCAGTCAACGTCTTGATATTTACGATTCTCTTTTAAAATATGAAAAAAACTTTTGATAACAAGCAATAAAAAACGGATCATATACAACAAAATAAAACGAGAAAATCTCGGCGAACCTTCGCAAAGCACTTCAAAAATAAGTATTCACCAAAAGAAGATATTTGTTAATCTGTGGAATTTTAAGAGCATTGCGTATTTTAAACTGATCTAAAAGAATAAAAACCCATTAATTAGTTTGATCAGTCGTCAAATATTGTTGCAGTTGTGAATGGCACGTGTTATCACTAGAGCTCGGCGAAAAACGGCAATATCGCTCCAAGCTTGCGCTGGTAGATATACGAAAGAGAAACGAAAGCATTTTATCGTGGGCTAGTTATCACATTCACTTTATGGCCAGATGTGGCGTCGTTCTTGAAACGAATGAACAAAATGGACTGCTCATAGTATCATATTTGAAACATTTAATAATGTGACGAATTAAACACAGTATAAAATACAATCTATAAAATGCGACGTTTCTTATCCGTAACATAACAGTTGGAGAAGAGGAGAATACAAATTTGCAGATGTAGATTATGGAAGAAGCACATTCATATCAAGAAAATGAAGATTTAGTGGATTCAATAAGTGTAAATGAAATACTTTTATTCTTTACCATTCCATAATGCAGAACTTTCTTCTCCCTATCAATTCTTTAGATATATTTTTGACTGAAAATCGCAGAGGAACTATATTTATACGGTGTCCAAAAAAATTCCGCGAATTTTAATATTAATTGACATGTCAAGTTTAGTATCGACGAACATAAGAATACCTTAGATAAAAAGCTTGATAACATACGAGGTAATATTCATTTTGTTGATAATCCAAAGTGAAAGTAAAGGCTGACCCGCAAATAGATCTCTTTCTTGAATTGAGATCTATTGTTGGCCTTTTAAACGTCAATTTTGAAAGTCTCCCTTACGAGCAACACTTTTGTTTGTGTGAGTGGTTTCGCCTGTAAATTTGAAATTTACACCGGAACAGAAAATAAAAATTGACTATTATTGACCAGGTTTTAAAATTTTATATGATCCCTAGGTTTTGTATTAAAAACCTCTAGATATCCCTAAATCTCCTCCCCCATTTAGCCGCTTTGAGGAGTCGTTTTTTGCGCCATCAACATCAGCTGCTAGATAGTCGAGCACGCCCTCCTGTATGTAGGATAGTATTCACATCGAAGTTCTTGTCGTTCTCATCACCATCATCAAAAATCAAGTCGACGTTAGCCCTCAGGCCCCCAATTCCTTCCTTGAGCAAGGGCGGTGCCTCCTCCGACTTCATCTTCACTTCCTCGTTCTGCCTGTTCTTCTCTGATTTAGTACTATAACTCTTTTTTTTCTGCGTATCTTCGGTTTCACTCTTCTTCACGTACTCCTGCCAGTAGTCGTTGTAAGTCTGCATCAACTTGTCGTAGTTCTTGTCGTACCTGTTCGTCATCTCCTCGATTTGCCTGGAGAAGGTCTGCATGTCTTCGCGTATACTCGAGATGCTATTGCTTGCAATGATGCAGTTGATCGATTCAGATTCATCATCAGGGTCCCTTTCCAGCTTGATGATTTCATCTCCCTGCTTCTCAAACACAGAATAATTTCTGGACATGTGGAGGACTTTGGGGGCCTCAACTAATTCCGAATCTAACACTCGCTCGTACTTTAGCAAGGCCTGTTCGCACCACCTCCGCGAGGTTGGAGGATTACGGTGTTCTGGGGAGGGGCACTTTCAATTTCCACTTCTTTAATGTCGTCGAGCCCCTTGCCCACGAGTACTTCACTGTTTTCACATATGTCTCTCTCTCTCTCAGTATGTTTTGGGGCTCATTGTTTAGCTCGATGTTCTTGGGGGGCCACTTCGTTTATTTCGTCTAGACGTTTGTAATATGGAGCGTTCTCGTCTTCTTCTGATTCAGACTCGGAATCTGTTTCGTTTGTTTCTGCCGGCGTTGGTTAGAAGTGGTACAAGTCGTCGATGTTTTCTGCGGAGCAAATTCTTTCGAATGTTTGTTTTTGGTGGTTGCTTCGAGTTCTTCTTCATCTTCGTGTGGCAGGTTGAGTTCTTCTACTTCACACGTATTCTTTTATTCGTTAAACGTATTCATTAGAAAATCATCAAGGCATACTTTTCTTCGGCACAGATTTATACATTTATTTACAATTTGTTCTTTTGTTGTTTGACATTCATGAAACGCATGCAATTTGCGAGGTGGGTATCCTTATACCCTCTGATAAACCACGTGACTTAACATTTTAGGAGTTTTATCAGCTAACGATTAAACGATTTAAATAAAACGCGGTAAACTGGAAATCTAATTTGTAATCTATCGTATGACTTTTTAAAGCTGTACTACCTGTCAATAGATGGTTCTGCCTTGAATTTGCAAACTTTGTTCTTGTAACATATTCTTCAAAAAAAATTAGTACGAAATTATTCCGAGTTTGAATTAAAAATCACGTGATTTACTACTGTATCTTTTCAAAATTTTTGAAATTTTCCCTAGATTTGCAGGAAATTTCAAAAAAATTCTTTCTTCCTTCAGCCACATCAAAAATCCCTAGAAATGTTAAAATTTCCAAGACCTGGCAACCCTGCTACAGAGTATATTTTAATTAAAAAATTAATCTCCGCCCACAATAATTTTTATATCCGCAGATACGTATTTCGGCAGCTAAGCTGTCATCTTCATTACACACACTATCAATTTAAAAGCACTTCATAAAATCTAACAAGCAACTAATCATAATCAAATAATACAGAATAAGTATTGACCCATTCTCCTAACAAAAGTTCCCAATCTACCGAATAAAAAACTTTCATAAGCATTTGATTCCCTGTTATTTGATACTGCCTTAAATATTTAAAAAATCCCTTAAAAATAGTAAAATATAAAAATATATATATATAAATAAATCGTGTCAAAGAACAACCTACAGATTAGAGGAGATCACACCCACTCATCACAAGTTAAGAGCACTTCAGGAAATCTATCTCAGAGAATCCTCTCCTTATCAAATATCCAGTGCAAATGCGCTTAGCTGTCTCTAGCACCCCCTTATATATAATTATACGGCTAATTTTTGACTTAACAAAAGCAACGTATTACGGTCGATTTTAATTTACATAAAAAAATTCGTATATTTCTAAATATGGACCGTCAAAAAACAACCTCAAATTAGAGTAAATCAAATAATACGGAACTAGGTATTGGTCCATTATCTGAATTCAATAAATAATTTTTATTTTTATCGAATAAAAACACTTTCATAAGCATTTAATTCCCTGTTATTTGATATTTCCTTAATGAGTTTTAAATTATCCTTAATAATACTGTGTCCAGTATTGTAAATATGTTGGGCAACACTTGATTTCTCAAACCTATTATACCTGTAGTGACTTAAATGTTCCTTAAAACGTATTAATTTATATTTCTTTTTGTTTGTCCAATATATTTATTAGCAAAATCATTACATTTAATTTGATAAATTCTAGTCAACTTTAACTTTATCTTTCGGGTTTCCCAATAAATTCTTTATGGTATTGTTAGTGGAAAAAGCTGATCGTAGGTTTTGAGTTTTAAAAATATGATTTAAACCTTTAGTGCAAACCGCATAGAAAGGCATTTTTACAAAATTTCCTAGAAATGAAATTGAAGTTAGAATGCTAGAATTTTGGACCTGTTTCCATTCTAATTATATTATCTACTATTTGCGGAGTATAACTGCAACATTCTTAATAAATTTAAATTCTTTATCATATCGAGTTTTAGTAAATGGAAATGAGAATAATCTATTTACTAAGAAATTTAGAGCCGCGAGTTTGTGTTGTACTGAATGTTGTGATTCGTTAATTATAAACCGGCTTGTATTCGTATCTTTACGATAAATGTCAAATTTTGAATTTAATTTATCTAAAAATTCATCCAAATTCCATTTCTCGGTATCAGAAATAGCAAAAATGTCATCAACATAACTCGGGAAACTTATAAGTTAAGAACTACAAACAAGGAATCTATTTCTAACTGTAAATTAGCTGCAGAAAATCAACTCAAGAAAGACAAAAGAATCGCTTCTTAATTTAATACTATAATATTATTACATATCTGATACACTTCCAAAATTACGAAATATAAAATAAACCAACATGTACACGTCATATTTTTTCTTGCCTAAAATAAAAATAAAAAATCGAACATTGTAGAGTTAAAATAGTTAAATCTATTAACATTTACATTTTATTGTAAATATTTGTCGAGTATGCTTCTTAAATTTATGTTCTTTATTTATAAATTGGATACACTTTTACTGAGTTAAATAACAAGTGTTCAATAAAAAAAAAATATCTCGAGTTAACACTGAACAAAAATCGTAAGCCTCGGGGCCAGTTTCATAATTGAATTTAAAGGAGACTTTAAACTCACTCTCAGATGTAAAAACAAATGTGAAAATACATTTGTTTGACACATGAATGTGACTTTAATTTTAAAGTCTTCTTTAAATTCCATTATGAAACCGGGCCTTAGTTTGGATATTCATTCCTTATATTTCAAAAAAATTGATTAACAAGATTAACAAGATCTAGCTTTTACTCGTTAATTTCAATTGTTGGGCAAAACATATTCTTTGGTGGAAGCAGACAATGCACAAAAATGTTTTGAAAATAATATATTCGTTCTTAAAAGAAAATATTAAAATAAACTGTCTGAATTCAGCCCCTTCGCATAACCTACATTTATATTCTGACAGTACTTTTGTTTCCAAGGCTGATTCAAGTAAGATTTTGTTTAATATTCGATACTTCTTTGCACAGAGTTAAGCGTATTTTGGAAACATTTTAAGTACCTAAAAAAATTGATAATTATAAATTTCCAATTTCCAAAATAGTGAACATTTGTTAATAATAAGAAAACAGGGAAACGTCATTGATAAACCAAGGGAAAGTTTTGACTTTAATAAAACAACAGTTTCAAGACAAAGCAAATCATATTTTCTAAATTATTCCTAATAAACGATATCCAATACAACGGTTTTCGGTCTACTCAATTTATCTCTTCGTCAGGTTCAAATTTAGGGCAACAATTATTTTTTTTGTCAATAAATGATGTGTTCGATCGATTTACAAACCCTGTATTACCGCATGCTGACGATTGGAAACTTTACCAATCGAATAGAAGATATCTATGATGCGCTGCAGCCGTTGTTACCTAAACCAAGTAAAAAAAAAAACAAAAGTCAATTTTAGATATTTGTTGCAGTTTTTAAAAGAACGAATAAAAAGCAATAACTGTTTTTACCTGTTATTTGAAAACTACTACCTGTTTGCCGCCATGTAACAGAAGACGCCGCTGATTTGCCTCTCCCTACTACCACAGATAATAGATTTTTCCAGATAGCCAACGAGATTGGAACGACTGGACTTGTGTTGTGTTCGGTGGACTGGACGCTCCAAAAAAGTTTGTTAAATACTCAATAGATGTCACATGCCTGCACAAATTCAAAAACTGAACATTTATCACAAACCATTTGCTAATTTCGAAGCTCAATTAGCTCATTTACCGCCAGATGTCTCTTTTAAGTAACAGAGAAATAAGTTTAAAGTGGAACCAGGACGCGATAATGTGACGCACGGTTATAGTGTGCCGATAGTTCTCTTTATAACCTCTACATCACCCCACTTAGTGATGGATTTGTACAAATGTTAGTTATATTTACAGGTTTTCCACTCTGCTATTGTAACACTAGCGCCGCCACATCTTTGGTTAGCTGCCTCCAAACTAACACCGAGTTTGTCTCCAAATTGGGGCGTCAAATTTAAAGCATTTGATGAGCCAACTGTCTAGTTCTATTATCTGTGCTGCTACTTAGTTAGGCAACCATACCTACACATTTGAAACATAGACCCCTGTGTAACATTAAATGGGAAATTGACCCCGAGCATCCATAGTTTGTCTACTAAAAATCATTCAATTTAAGCCGGGAAGTTGCTAATGATGATGACATTAAGCAGGAAATCAAAAAAATATTATTTCTTTAAGTACGAAGTTGAGACAAAGCAAGAAATTACGCTTTCTTCTTTCTGTAATAAATACGCATTAAAAAAAAATTCTGAAAATCTAATACAATGGAAGCTCTCATAAGCGGACACCGACGGTTCCAACTTTTTTGTCCGCTAATGGGAGCTGCCTGCTTATAAGAAAGTTTAAATGAAGTATTACCCAAAATTTTAGTTCCAGAAAAATTGTCCGTTCATGAGAGACGTCCGCTTACTAAAGTTGTTCGTATGGAGGAGAGCTTTCACTGTAATTATTAATCGGTGTTGTTTTTGTTGGGAAGGACGGAAGAATTCTTTCCCCGCTAGTGATTTGTTTCTTTTTTAATTTAAGATGACACTCATAGAAACAAAACTGGACACATGTTAGACAAATGGAATTTAAGCCAAGTCAAAAATTGAAATGAAACGGATCCACAGAACACTTAAAAGCTCAAATTCAGTGACTATTTAAAACTGTTAGGCCTTGTTTATTCACTTTCAAGTAACCTTAACCTTCAGTTTATTCCCATAGTAACAACTATTTGTACAATTGTTACTATGGCAATAAATCAGAAGATAAAGTTAATTGAAAGTGAACAAATCGCCTCTTACATTTCAAAATAGGAAGTCCTACAATTAAATATTTACAGGATAGTTAACAAGCTCGTAGTTACTTTATAGGGCGAAAGAAATGTGAGGATAAGCTTGAGGTAAGGAAAATAAAATAGTAAGAGAAATAGTAAAATAGTAAGAGAGAAAGAAAGATGCGAATGACATCACCAAAATTGTTTGTATTATTGATAATAAATTAATAAAAAATTTAAGAAAAAGTCAAATTATTTTTTAATTAAATTACTTTTGATGCAGAATTTTCGCACAGTCGCATTTGGTCGAATAGAAATCTCTTGCTCGTCAATTTAAAAAAATGTAAAATTATGCAATGTAAGGAGCTATCTCGCATGCATACATATGGAACAGTTGGCAATGCCCAGAATGAAGCATTCTCGAATAATATCTGCAGGCTATTTGGGTCTGCACCCAATTTCTCATAGATTATATAAAAATAGATTAAGAATATAAATTATTAATGTCTATGTATATAGCCCTATAAAAATGACTAAATATACTTTATTGAATTCTGTATTCATAGTTGCCATATCTTTTTTTTTTTATTAATTTAATGAACTGCTTCAATACGAATTGGCTAAATGCATGGAAAAATATTCCTCTGCTACTATAAGATAAGATGTATAGGGTGTCAAGTGAGATTTCCCAACCCTTTAAGTTTTTTATTTTTAATTAATTCAAAATTTCTCCTGATGTTCACAGAAAAACAAATGAATATTGCACAAATTGAAGTTATGTTATACACATCCAAGAAAACCAGTTACAATTTTTTACAAAAAATTTAAGTGAACTTGCCCAGCCCAACTATTTAGTTAATTTGTCCAAAATAATAATAATAACATTTTTTTAATTTCATCTAACAGCCACTCATAGTTAAAATATCTTACCAACGTGTTTGCAAACACAGGAAAGAGAATTTTTTTGGCACGCACCACAACCCAACCCACAGCAAAATCGATCTAAATATAGGCCGGCCTTCTTAAATTAACTTTTCTATTTACATCCATATTTCGTGTTGTCATTCGCATCTTAACAGGCGACGCTTCCGAGCGAAGAAAAAACCAATTAAAACTTGAAGTGACGCGCGCGTCCCCGTCTGTTTTCGACAGCCACTCGGCGGATGACGCACGAAAAAAGCACAATCGCATCCTTAAGGACCTCCCTCCATTGGCAGGTGAATAATTACGCTATCGGGAGCATCTGGGATGAGCTAATTTCTCGCGCGCGCGAATTTCTCTCTTTTTACAGCGGAAGTAAAAGGAAATTACGGCCCGCAGTCACGAACGTGCCGGGCCATCCAAATTGTTTAGTAGTTTCTGTTAATTAATTAGGTAAATTTATTTTGGAGCTTTGGGGGGGCTTAGACCTTCGACGAAAGTCACCTGCGACCGTGAAAAAGTTTCCTTGGAATCGATTACTTTGGTTCTAAATATAGTCGGCGTTTCCTCTTTTAATTTAATTTAAACACTAGAGAATAGCTTTCACGAGGGGATTATAGTTTTGGCCTGAACTTTCTTATACAACCTTAACAATAACACAAACTTAATGAAACAAATTTTATTGTTCAAAACAGGTCCTTTCTTTAATATAAACTTAACCCTACGATGAGGCAACTTGCAAATACCGACAGAGAAAAATTCTTGTGGTTGTCTGCAAAGTCAATTTGACTCTTGATGTTTTCGATTGCTCTATGGTATACATAAACCAGCAATTCCAGGTAAGAGAATTTCTTTCATATCATTTTGATTTTTCATTTCGGAAAAAATGTTTCACTAAATCAGGTGATTCATGTTTTGAAAATAACTACATAATTTTTCGTAACCAGAATGTTCCATTTAATCTGGGCATTATGTGAAAAATAAATTCCAGTTTCAGGATAAAATTATTTCTTCTCACGTTCATTAAGCATTGTTCTACATCAATGGTTGTGAAAAGGAAAAACCCTCGTGGGAAATTTGAGGAAAATCAGATCCTTCATCGTACCTACATTGAAATCGTGAACGCGCTAATGAGTCCAATCGCCCCCGCAGGTCATTATTCCTCACAATTACCGATGCAATCCCGGAAAATTCAAATAATGACGTCACCAGGAAACGTGCTCCAACGTGGGCGCGATATCGATTCGCAATTTTCCCACCGAAAAGGCCGTTAAGGAGCAAAAGGCGAGCGTAAAGTCGCCGTAATGAGTTTGTTAATGCGTCGCCATTTAGTAATGATATCTGATGGCAAGAAAGGGACCATTTTTCTTTGGGGGTAGTTTGTATAAAAGCGAAGAAAATATATGCGCAACGACGAAAGAATTAATTGCCGCTTTGGCTGGATAATGGAAAGGAAAATCCGGCCAAAGATTTATCGGCGGTAATCGTCAATTTATCCTTACGAAAAGAAATTCTTTTCTGAATTAATTTTCTATAAAAACATTTTATTTTAATATACATAGAGTAACATAACTATGTAAGATTGACAACTTACACATTAATAATCAAATTTAAGAACGAATCTTCAGCTGGTTACGTCGATAATCCAATGCTTTTACCGAAGAAAAAAATTAATGACACACTTCGTTCCATTTCGATATGCGTCTAAGTCATAAAATGTAAATTCGCAAATACCTACTGCAACATGACCGGCCGACGCACAGAATATGAGCGGACAGCAACAATGTTACTCCACCTCAGTTAAAAACTAGTATAGCAAGTAATAGTGAATTTATTCCAATTTATTTTAATAATTATATCTACCCTGAAAAATCGGTGTTTTTCCAAAATGAATATGCATGAAGGCAACATACTTGATCAATATCATGTAGAAATAGATTTTATTTACTTATCTGCAAGGACGAACATCGATAAGTTTTTTTTGGCAACTTTTCTTTTAATGCAAGGAAAAGCTGCTTAAACTCATTTGTTTCAGTTTATTTTTAATCGCGTTTGTTATTGGATGTATCACTTGTTCAATATAAAGTTGACATAATGAATGTTCCTCCTCAGCTACCACCTGACCCACGAGGAAGCTGTCCGCGCATTTGCTTTGCTACAGGATGGTCATAGCCAGCGTTATGTGGCGAGAGTCCTGGGTATTAATCATTCTACCATTGTTAGGCTGGCACAAAAACACCAAGAAACTGGCAGTGTTAACAGAAGGCTAAGACAGACCATGGAAGGGTGACATCGGTCCGAGATGATCGCTTTCTGCGTCTAACAGCGCTCCGCACTAGGCATTGCACTGCTCGATTGCTTCAAAGGGAGATGTTAGCTGCCAGAGATATGAAAATTTCGCTGCAAACGGTAAGAAACCGTCTTCGTGAAGACAATATTCGGGCTCGTGTCCCTACAAGAGCACCACTACTCACCAGACGACATCGGGTAGGTCGTTCAGCTTTTGCTAGGGAACATGTGAGTTGGGATATTGGAGATTGGCAGAATGTGATGTTCTCTGACGAATCAAGATTCTGTCTTTATGCAAATGACAGACGGTGTATAGAAGACCTGGGGAACGATATCTTCAACATAACTTTGTTCCCAAAGTGAATTTTGGTGGAGGTTCTGTAATGGTTTGGGGTGCAATCTCTTTGGAAGGTCGTACAGAATTAGTGCCTTTGCATGGGGCTCGTATGATGGCTGTGCGTTACATTACTGACATTCTAGAGCCACATGTTATACCGTACGGCCCATTTATTGGTCCAGATTTTGTGTATATAACACTCGACCGCACACAGCTCGGGTAGTTCAAGAATACCTTAGAGAAACTGAAACACCTGGTATGGAGTGGCCAGCTCGAAGCCCTGATTTGAATCCAATAGAGCATATATGGGCCACCCTTCATTAGCGTGTTTCAGGACGCAAAATGGTTTTTAGAACTTTCCAACAGTTGGAAGCAGTTCTTGTGGAAGAATGGCATAACATACCACAAGAATACATTGTAAATCTTTACGAAAGCATGCCGCGTAGAATGGACGCTGTCGTAACACCGCCTGAAGCTCTTAAAGTCGAACTATCACAACTTGCAAGAAATCATCGCAAAAATAAACAATATTTGATCAAGTAGCCCAAGAGAATGATCACATTATTCTTCGTTTGCCTCCCTATAATTGTCTATTTAATCCTATAGAAAATATTTAGGGAATTTGTAAAAATTGTTATGAACGGCACATTGACAGAGATTATAATCAAGAAAATGTTCTTAATATGTGGAAAGAAGTATTTGCTACAGTAACAGCTGAAATATGGGAGAAGACAATAAATCACGTAGACAAAGAGACTTCCAGATGATAGGTATGTGAAAAACAGTTGGATAAAGAAGTGGAACCCTTGATTATTATTGTTAATAATGATGACAGCGACGACATGAAAATAACTGTGAATGTCCGTAAAGAATGTCGACAAACTTTAAATTAGATATACCTCTTTTTCACCGTGATAATAATAATAGCAATAAATTTTAATTTTAGTTTCATTTATTTTTTTTAATTTTAAGTGGTAATTCATAATTTTGAGCACTTTAAATGTAGAGCGTATTTTTTTCATGCGTTCATAACATGTTTAATTCAATACTTAAGATTTTAATAATTTGTTTTTCTTCTATTTCAAATAATAAATGCTGTTACATATCACAAAACCATGGGCTTGCGACGCAACTCGATAAAATAAATAAATTACTTTGGTGTAATGTACGATTGGCCCAGCTGAAGTCGTTCGTGAAGACATTCGTTCCTGAGTGCAACCTTGTCTACCTACGTGTATTAAATAGAGATAAAACGAGAGACACAGCTTAAGGCGGTACGCAAGGCTGCCCGGTATAGAAATTGTGTGATACAGAAAGAGATCGTGTGTCTTCTCAACACAAGGGTTTTATGATTTAGACGTATCTAAATGGAACGAACTGTAATAGCTTTAGTCTTAGTAAAATTATTATTATTAATATTATTAATATTATTATTATTATTATTATTATTAATATCTCATTTAATAAGGTCTTCCCTTCGTATTTACAAAAGCAAGGACGTCAAGTGTCCTGAACATTATCAACCCATAATGCTAACCTCTGCCTCTTCCAAATTATTTAAATGTATCTTGTTGGACAGGCTCACAAAATATAATATTGTAAATGAAAGTTGGTTAGAAATTGATTCTTATTTGCTTGATAGCAATCAAATTTAGCTCCATATGTCTAAGGTGCACTTTAGAACTCAATTCGTGGTCCGATCTGTTTCTTTATTTATGAATAATCTACCGAATTTCTTTTGGTGATGGATAAACTATTATTCCCTCGTGTAAGTTAAAAGGATGGATTCGAGCCGATGCCTTTTGCAATTCCAAGAATTTGGAGAGAACCTACGAACCATTATGAGAATTGATATTTTCGTTTAGCTGACATTGTTATTTGCCTAAATACTGCTTCAACAATGGCTCCAATTCTATACTTTGTTGAATCACCCGTCCCAATATCATTACTGAAAGGGATCATTTTAGACAAAAATGAAACTATGTCTACTGGGAGTTTCATCAGAAATAAGTGTGATGATTTTGTGCCTGAAGGACCAAAGGCGATTGCTTTTCCAAATCAAAAAGAATTACTTCGATATACAAAAAGAATCAGTCAGAGATCTAGGCCTGACCAAATCAAATGCTCTCATTTTTTCGAATGTTCACGTATATTCCTTACTTGATCCCTACCCTAAACAGGCAAATAAGCAAACATAACTTTAAAAAATAGTTTTATTGATTTGATTTTACAATGGTTTTCACATTGGAAGAAAAATATTTTATGGATGAATTGTACTTTCGAAACGCTCAAAAAATCAATTACGAATCCTATTCTATCCTATCCTATTCCTAATTGTATTGCAGAATTTCAGAAAAAATTCCAGAAACTGTATTTCTGTACCTTAAATTTGTTAATCAACTTCAGTACTCTGTAGGACTATTCAGAGAAACTGGCAGTGTGGCCAGAAATCATGTATCAGGTAAGTAAGTAAGAATTGATGAGAGGTAGCTGAAAATGTGAGACAAATTATGACTGATGCTCCTCGCATTTCCATCCATCACCCGTCACAAGTTGATCTTTCTGTCGGGACCTGCAGAACTATTCTAAGTAAGGACTTGCAAATGTTCCCTTATCGTTTGATTGCCGTACATGAATTGGTTCCAGTATATTTTCCAAGGCGAAAATATTGTCACTGGTTTTTAAACAATATTCACAATGGTCATTTGTTGGACAAAACTTTTTTTCCGATAAAGGTTCCATTTAAAAGGAACATTAATTCCCAAAATATGAAGATCTGGAGTACAGAAAACCTTCATATTTTCATTGCAGCCCCATAGTCGACGTTGTAAGAAACAATTATTAACCCCATTTTTAGAGCAGGTTCATCCGATGAATTTGAAAATGGTTACTTTCGGCAAGATGAAGTAATAGTTCATACCACTCGAGAAAGTTTGGAATTTCTTGAAGAGTTTTTCCCTGGCTGAGTTATAAGCAAGGGAACTTGGCCAGCAAGATCACCAACCTCAACCCTTTAAACTTCTCCAAATTTGGCTTTCTAAAAAAGAAAGAATTAATAATTTGCAAGAACTGATAGCAAGGATCACGTTAAACTGGAGCGAGATAACACCGGATGTATTGCAGCACATTTTTAATAATATGAAACGTCGTGCAGTTATATGCAACAAAATCACCGAATCCATTCCTAAGTCCATGGATCTCTTGCAATTGTGAAAGAACTTCAAAAATCACCTAGATGAAGAATAAACGAATATTATAGTCAAAATGATGATATGTTTGACCGAAAACATATAAAAGTAAAAACTAGAGTAGTTAAGTATTATTTATTAACTACCTAATTCGTGATATTAAAAATAATAAAAAAATATTTTCAAGATGTAAAAATAATGTAGAAATATGTTGTTGTTGTTGTTGTTATCCACCGTTAGATGGGGCGCCGTGTTTCGTCGTAATCACAATTCTGCTTGTTTGTCTTGTTTAGTGAAATATCAAAATTGTTGCCACTGCTAGTCGTTAGGTGACGTCTAAGATAATAAAAATAAATAACTCCTTCATGATTTGTAAAATGTAGAAATACGTTGTTTACCCATCGATAGATGGCGTTGGGACGACTCTGTCCATCTCAGTTTACGAATTATCAAAACTGTTATCATTGCCTCGGCTGTATGTAAGTGACGTTCGAGATAATAAAAAATTAATATCACGATGTTGTAAATATAGAAGTACCTTGTTTTTAACTAACTATAGATGGCACTGAATGTATCATAGTAATCACGAAGTTAAAATATTAAAACTATTATTATTGCTACTATTGGTACTTATGTGACACTAAAGATATTAAAAAATTAAAAATTACTTTCAAGACATAACAGAGAAATCTTTGTTTTTATCTACCGATAGATGGTGCTGTGTATCTCTCTCGTCGCAAACACAAATATTCCTACCTCGATTAACGAATTTGCCGCTGTTACTCGTTACTAAAATCTACAAATAAAAGATAAAATATAGAAGTATGTTACTTTTATCTGCCGATGGATGGTGCTGTGTGTCTGGCTGTAATCAACATTCTGTCTATCTCAACTGATGAATTAACAAAATTATTATCAATGCCCTTACGTGACGTTAAAGATAATTAATAATTTAGGTTGCGACGTCCTGCGACCGATAACTAGGAAGGGTCGGTTTGATTGCAATGGAGTTCTCTGCTGAAGAGGTTCCAAATAGAACCGAAACAGTTGCCGAAAAGGATGCACAAGGAATACATTTCAGTCAAAATCGCCTTGCAACAAATTTATTAAAAATAATAAAACTTACCTTCAAAATGTTGTAAAATGTAGAAATGCGTTGTTATCTACCGTGTCTTGCTGTAATTACGGTAATTACGTTCATCTAATTTGATGAATTATCAAAACCATTACTATTGCTGCGAATACACGTTAGATGGCGCTAAATATAGTAAAAAAAGTACTAGCTGTTGTAAAAAATTTGTTATTTTCATCCACCGATAGATGCTGCTCCAAACTTGATTTATTTATCTCAGGTTGACAAGCTATCAAAATTATTTCTAACGAATAAAGTTTACCTACGGACTAATCGTATTAAAAAAAAAACTAATCAGAAGTTAACAATCACCCAGAAGAAAAAACAAATGAAATATCAATAGAGGTCGCTATTGTCTCGTCGTAAGCGTACTTCTTTCTGTCAGTTTAGGATTATTAAAACCATCACGAGTTACATTTGTAGTTTTTATCGCATTCGAAGAAAAAATGAATTCGCCGAATATAACATTCAACGAGAAGGAAATAGAAATGAGGTATCCATCACTAGATGGCGCTGTTTATTTCGCCTCAAAGATAATTCAACACATCTAACTGGTTACAAATATTATGTTAACGAATTAATCGACTAAATAATTGACTATTTGTTCGAATTTCACTGTTGATTGATTAATCGTATTAATCGACTTTGCATTGACAGACTCGATTTGCAAGTCGACTTGCATAAAATCATTGAGTCGCCCATCTCTAAATCGAAATATACAGGGATCGATATTTGCTGAAATTTACTTTCGTTGGCTTTCTTTTCAATTTCAATCGCAACTTTGAGTCACATCATCCGTTCGCAATAAATCACATTTTGAATCCTGATAAATATTTTGATATAAGAATATGAAATCATTTTCATAGAGTGGCATTTCTTATTTTTTACTTGGGTAATGCAAAGGCAACATGATGATAATCATTTTGTTCTACTCTGTATAAAGAGATTCTTCAAAATTCTTCCGCCAATTTGGTTGCAGGTTGTCAATCAAACTTCCATTTTCTGCATTCCCATTTGGACTTTTTTAGACCAAATTTGGGAGTAGTTAGTTAAGAACATGTTGAGCGTTTCCAATAGGATATGGAAGATATGGAGAAGCGATACCAAGGACGCTGGGATGTTGGAATGATAAGAGACTAAATTTGGGACTTAATTCACAATCACAACAGTTCGTCTCCCAAAATTAGTTTGAAGTTACTTATTAACTTACAATGAAGGTAGCTTCTTGCCCGGTGAAATTGTTTGATAAATTATCTCAAACGGACACTGGAAAATGACACAAATGCTCGACGTTTCACTATCGCTTGATAGCAGCGATAGTGAAAAATTAAAATTTTAATTCACTCCTGAAGAAGCTATCAAGCGATAGTGAAAAATTAAAATTTTAATTCACTCCTGAAGAAGCTATCAAGCGATAGTGAAACGTCGAGCATTTGTGCCATTTTCCAGTATTAATTTACGTTGGCTGTTATATTTTTTTAATTCATTATTTGTTAATAGAATTAAAAATATCTTTACAAACGTTTACAACCTTATATACCGAAATTAGACAAAATTTATAGACAACAATTCAGTGCACGAACATAATCAATAGGTACTTTCATTACCTCTATCACGAAGAGAAACTTCAAGAAGATGTATAACCATTGCATTACAGCTTGTTATTCTTGCATTGTAGACATTAAAGCCTTTTAAAATTAAAGGACAAATTTTCTGCGAACCTCGAATCCGTAACAATATTTATTTATTTGTTAGCATTATTGATTTTGATGACTCTATACAAGTATTTATATGAATTTTGTAAAAATAAACTGACTCTAAACTGTGCGCTCATTTTACTGATAGTGTGGACCATGCAGTTGAATTTGGTTGCACTCGTTACCTTATTAATAGTGGAATATTTTACATGCTAAAAAAATTTTAATGCCGACTAAAGTAAAAAGCAGTAGAACGATTATTAAATAAGGTGTAGATGAAACTGTCCCCTACCTACATTATTTAATACAAACAGATGACATAACAAGATAATGGGAGATCCAAGATAAAAGCGCAAGGCAATTCAAATCAATAAAGGCGCACAATGAGGATGTAGTTTGCCCTTTATACTTCAATCCATTATGAATACTTACATATACATAGACGATATAGTTTCCAAGGTAAACGTGGAATTACATTGTATGTACAAGTATCCAATACTTTTTCAAAAAGTAACTAACAAAAAAGTAAGCAAATTATAACACAACAACAAAGCACAAATGACATAAAATGTGGTTGGACGATAAAGTTCAATTCAATTACAATTGTGTCTTATATCGAGATGAAAAATAAAATGATACAAAGGTTTAAAAAAATAATTCCACAAAGAAAACCAAAAAGAAAGCATATGTGAACTGTAAGAGTTAGGACTACTATACAAAGATGAAACGTGACAATTAAAAAACGGAACCAAAAAATGTAAAAACTTCCTCACCGAGCTCACCACGACGATAGGCAACCATACATACAGATTTCATACATAATATTAATTCTCCATAAGTTATACTACTTAAATCTAGAAATTACATTCAAATTTTGAACATATTATGTTTTCACTTGAAAACTTGTTTTAGAATTACACAAATTTTGAATTATCTCTCATAAAATCAGAGAGAGTTAATAAATGAGCTTTAGCAAAAAACCTATACGTGAGCTTTTAAACCAAATGTCCAGGCTGATCTCTTCGTTTGCTTCGGAATTAATTTCAAATTAAACAAACGGATCGGCGTGATTAATGAAACTATCACAAGCTCCACGGTTCGAAAGAGGTCACGTCCCCCAACTTTATTATTTAATTTGGCCAGTCCGTGTTCGCAATGTCGAACATGATCGGCGAAACCTATAGCACGTATCGGAACAAGCAGCGCGCTAACAAACTTTTATTGCTTCGTTTATCGGATTCGCTTGTTTGCGAGGGTGATCGCGAAAAAAAAATGTTTTTTTTTATGGTTCGACACGTTCCCGATCCCATTCACTGGTGCACGGGGATAGAATTCGGGGAAGGTTATTCGATAGTTCATTTACAAAATTTATTTAAATTATTCAAAAATTTATATTATTTTTAAAAGATGCATTTAATTTATTGTTTTTTTTTCTGATGTATGACGAAATGTAGTGGTTAAAACCGAATTATAGAACGACAAAGTAATTGAAATGTTAGTTGATGCAACTGCGATCAATTAAATTATTTTTAATCTCATAAACGATTATTACTTCGTACCCAAATTCATAACAACATCGAATTCCTAAGGGCCGCAAAACTAAAACAACGAAACTAAAAATAAAACAAGCTCTCTAAGTAATAAACACTTGCTCGAAACAAGCACGCGAAAGAAGCGGGAAGCAATAAAATTAAGCTGAGCTTATTTTTCTGAATTATAGTGCTCGCGGAGCAATAATGCACCGGATTTATGATGATGTGTCAAAGTAATGAAAAATGATTGTATTCGCTGGCGCGTCAAGGGGGGGCTGAAAAAACGGCGATCGTGAACACGTGGAGCTCATCAAAGGGTTTTTTGTATTTATCGCCTTGCGTCTTTTTTTGTGACCGGGAAATTAATTTGCACGAGTATTCTACAGTCCGCTTTGACGGTTAAAAATACCATAGAATGAAAAGCAATGTAAATTATTCTTTCCGTAATGACTTTGACTAGTTTTAAATGTTTCATATATTACATTATTATACAGGCTGATCGTTGAATAGACTGACAAAGAAAAAGTAGTGAAAGAATAAACATTTTACAGAAATGGAAAAAAATTTACCTACTTTAGTTTTTTGGAATTAATTAATGAAAAATTATCCACTGATTGTATTATTTAGATTAATCACATCCATATTGCAAAATAAACAATAGGAAATAATAACTATTGAATTCTAATGTTGTATATAATAAAATATACAGCGTGTTTCAGTGATGATGCACCAAACTTCGGAAGAAGGTTTCTGACATTATTTAGAACAAAATATTTAATACAATTTTGCAATCGAAGCAACTTTAAATTTGCATCAATGGAGTCGATGTTTTTAGAAATACTGTAGCGATTTAAATCTCTGTGTCCGTGAAACAAAACGAGTGATTTAAATTTATTTATGAATGACACACGGCTGTAAGAAGGCAATAAATCTATCGTAAACGAAAGACTTCATGAAAGGCTTTTAATTCTGCCTTTGACCGCAAGACGTGTTAAAGGTGAAAACTTTGAAAGAATGTGCATTTATTAGCGTGCGTTTTCGTCGCATTGACATTTATGCAAACCGTAATTATCACTCGAGAAAATTTGGAATTTCTTGAAGAGTTTTTCCCTGGCCGAGTTATAAGCACGGGAACTTGCCCAGCAAGATCTCCAGACCTCAACCCTTTAAAATTCTCCAAATTTGGCTTTCTAAAAAATGAGGTCTATAAAGAAAGAATTAATAATTTGCAACAACTGATAGCAAGGATCACGTTAAACTGGAACGAGATAACACCGGAAGTATTGCAGCACATTTTTAATAATATGAAACGTCGTGCAGTTATATGCAACAAAATCACCGAATCCATTCCTAAGTCCATGGATCTCTTTCGCAATTGTGAAAGAACTTCAAAAATTTTAATTCACCTGGATGAAGAATAAACGAATATTATAGTCGAAATTAAGATAATTTTGACCGAAATCATATAAAAATGAAAACTAGAGTAATTAAGTATTATTTATGAACTACCTAGTTCGTGATATTAAAAATAATAAAAAAATATTTTCAAGATGTAAAAATAATGTAGAAATATGTTGTTGTTATTGTTATCCACCGTTAGATGGCGCTGTGTTTCGTCGTAATCACAATTCTGCCTGTCTTGCTTAGTGAAATATCTAAATTGTTGCCACTGCTAGTCATTAGGTGACGTTTAAGATAATAAAAAAAAACTCCTTCGTGATTTGTAAAATGTAGAAATACGTTGTTTACCCACCGATAGATGACGTAAGGACGACTCTGTCCCTCTCAGTTTACGAATTATCAAAACTGTTATCATTGCCTCGACTGTATGTAGGTGACGTTAAAGATAATAACAAATTATTATCACGTTGTTGTAAAACACAAAAATACCTTGTTTTTAACCAATGATAGATGGCACTGAATGTATCGTAGTAATCACGAAGTTAAAATATTAAAACTAGTATTATTGCTACTATTAGTAATTATGTGATACTAAAGATAATGAAAAATTAAAAATTACTTTCAAGACATGAAATAGAAATACTTTGTTTTTATCTACCGATAGATGGTGTTGTGTATCTCTCTCGTCGCAAACACAAATACTCCTACCTCTATTAACGAATTTGCCACTGTTACTCGTTACTAAACTGTACAAATAAAAGATAAAATATAGAAATATGTTACTTTTATCTGCCGATAGGTGGCGCTGTGTGTCTGACTGTAATCAACATTCTGTCTATCTCAATTTACGGATTAAGAAAATTGTTGTCAATGCTCTTACGTGACGTTAAAGATAATTAATAATTTAGGTTGCGACGTCCTGTGGCCAATAACTAGGAAGGGTCGGTTTGATTGCAATGGAGTTCTCTGCTGAAGAGGTTCCAAATAGAACCGAAACAGTTGCCGAAAAGGATGCACAAGGAATACATTGCGATCAAAATCGCCTTGCAACAAATTTGTTAAAAATAATAAAAATTATCTTCAAAATGTTGTAAAATGTAGAAATGCGTTCTTTTTATACGTCTACCGTGTCTTGCTGTAATTACGAATCTGTTCATCTAATTTAATGAATTATCAAAACCATTACTATTGCCACGAATACACGTTAGATGACGCTAAATATAGTAAAAAAATACTAGCTGTTTTAAAAGCTTTAAAAAAAGTTTCTGGCATTATTTAGAACAAAATATTTTATTACAATTTTGCAATCGGAGCAACTTGAAATTTGCATCAATTGGAGTCGATGTTTTTAGAAATACTATACCGATTTAAATCTCTGTATCCGTGAAACAAAACGAGCGATTTAAATTTATTTATGAATGACACACGGCTGCAAGAAGGCAATAAACGAAAGAATTTATAAGAGGCTTTTAATTCTGCCCTTGACCGCAAGACGTGTTAAAGGTAAACTTTGAAAGAATGTGCATTTATTAGCGTATGTTTTCGTCCCATTGACATTTATGCAAATCGTAATTACATCAAATTTATCGAGTTTTAATAATGTACGATATACCGCTGGAAACGGGTTTTATTTATTCTTGTATCCAACGTGTACATCATATGTTGTACACAACTAAATAACTGAACAGTTGACTAAAACCGGTATAATTAATAAATTGGGCAATGGAGTGTTTGGTGATGTTTAAAAGCAATAAAGCCGAGTTTTTGTGTCAATTCCTAACCATGGATGAAACATGGGTCGATCACTTCACACCCGAGACGAAAGAACAGTCGAAACAATGAACTCAAAAGGGAGAATCAGCTCCAAAGAAGGCGAAGACAGTAACGTCCGCAGGCAAGGTTATGGCGTTTTTTGGGATGCGCATGATATCATTTTCATTGATTATCTTAAAAAAGGGAGAAACCATCAACAGCGAGTACTATGCGAACTTGTTGGGGCGTTTGAGTAATGAAATCAAGAGGAAACGGTCGCATTTGGCAAAAAAGAAAGTGTTGTTTCATCCACAGACCACAGACAATAGATCTCTCCAGATAGCCAACGAGATAGGAACGACTGGACGCTCCAAAAATAGTTTGTTAAATACTCGATAGATGTCACTTGCCTGCACAAATCCGAAAACTGAACATTTGTCACAAACCATTTGCTAATTGCAAAGCTCAATTGGCTTATTTACTGCAAGATGTCTCTTTTAAGTAACAGAGAAATAAGTTTAAAGTGGAACCAGGACACGATAATGTGACTTTCGGTTATAATATGCTGTTAATTCTCTTTTTAAACTTTGCATCACACCACTTAGTGATAGACTTTGTACAAATTTTACTTATATTTACAGGTTTGGGTTTTCCACTATGCTATTGTAACAGTAGTGCCGCCACATATTTGGTGAGCTGTCTCCAACCTAACACCTAGTTTGTCTCCAAATTGGGGCGTCAATTTAAAACATTTGATTAGCCATCTGTCTAGTTCTATTACCTGTGGTTTCAACAGGACCAATGCACCAGTCCACACGTCCGTCATCACGATGACCAAAATCAATGAAATAAAGTTCGAATTACTTCCTCACGCACCGTACTCGCCAGATTTAGCCGTCAGATTATTTTTTCTTTCCAAATTTGAAAAAATGGTTCGGTAGTAAAAGATTTGCTAATAATGAAGAGGTGGAATCTGCGGTTGACGGCTGTTTTGAAGAGCTCGACGCCTCTCATTATAAGAGCGGTATCGAAGCTATTGAGCATCATTGAGGAAAGTGTATCGCGTTGAAAAGAGATTATGTTGAGAAATAAAGATTTTTTTTTTCCAAAATTTTTGTACTTTCTCTGTTAGATCGGGTACTTCTGGGATTACCCTCGTAATTGTATTATATATAAAGTTTATTTCCATAAGCAACGTGTCCGTCATAAACATTTCCGCATCATCTCATGGCTCAATATTATATCTTACCCTTCCCTTGCATAATCAGTATGTTTTCTTTAGTTCAATTATTCGATTTATTGCTGTTTGAATAAAACTAGATTTTGCTAATAACAAAGAAATTTTGATGACAACCAGAATTTAATACGTTATAATCAGTAAACACGTTCATAATCTGTTAATTATTATAATTTCATTTTTGTTTTCTATTATCATAAAAGACGAATTGTTAACAAAAATTTGTACAAAGTCTAACAAAATTCAATACCTGCGTTCAATGTATTATTTTTGAAAGCGACGTAAATTATTGTATGCTTCGAAGTATGTATGTCACTTCTGTACACTTTTGAAAACGTAATTGATTTTAATTAACCTCATAGCAGTTAAAACACTTATACGATGCATTCATCAGCAACTATGCAACTGTTTGTTATTAGTTCACGGATAAGTTTTACAGTTGAACTCTGCGTATCACCATAAACTTTTATTGCACGCTTTTAAAGATGTAACCTTGGTTCTTGTCTCATGCATACCCGTAATGTGGATCTCGGGTGAATATTTAATTAATTATAAATTGTCGTATAGAATTTTTAACATGTTTCCCATTTTCTGGGAAATACCTTTTCGCGTCAGTAATTTTTGTCGGTCTCTTCAAAAAATCACATTCTCTACTTATATAGCGTGGGTATAAAGTTTGGAATAATTAGTATAAAATTGATTTTTAAGAAAATTCCCAAAGCAGGTCAATCTTTCATTTAAATTTGGCATTGCACCTGAACCTACAGAGTCCGTATATTCAGGTGCAATGCCAAAGAATACGCACTTTAAATCAAAAATTGATCTGATTCTGGAATTTTCTGAAAAATCTATAATTTACACTTTATACTGATTATTCCAAACCTTTTACTCTTTACACTGTGTATTTTATAATGTACTGTATTAGAATTCAATAGACATTATTTCCTATTATTTGTTTTGCAATATGGATGTGATTAATCTAAATAATAAAATCTTATATTAGTAAATGATTTATCCTGAAAAAGTTGTCAACATAACATCGATATTTGAGACCTTTTTATAGGAAAATTGTACAAATTTTTCGATAAATTTCAAAGGACAATTCATGCTAGGAGCCAGAAAAGAATTTCTCATAAACTAAATAAGCGAGGCAAGTTAATACGGAAATGTGGGGTTTTTTCAAGTAATTCATAAAACGGTCACTTCATCATAAAACTCCATAATACATATATTCATAACTTCTACTTTTAGAACTGGACATCCGCAACTTAAATATAATATAAATATAAATATAAGTCACGTACATTTTTCTTGTTCATATCCCAAAATACGTTTTAACAGTTTTGATATTAGTTGAATACAACTTCTTCACACGTATTCCAACTTACTTAAATTAAACTAAAATTTTCCGACAAACGAAAGACACGACGACAAAAAAGTATTGAATCTGCCAATTTGCATTTGCGTGAATATTCTGTGGAGCTTTGTGAGTGTCGAGTAAATGAGAGAATCAGTGCGAAAAGGGCGAAAGTAAAAAAAAGTCGGCGACGATAAGTTTAATCTTGAAATATGCTGCTAATCACGTGGCTTTCGAATGACGGGAGGTGCGAAGCACAGATACGAAACCGAGCGTGATAAATCTGCCCCCTGAAGCCTGAAATTTTCTCTAGTCACAGCGTGCGTGAGATTGGCGCTATATTTTTAAAGCTGCCCCACCTGCGGAATTGTGATGTTAAAGCGGAAATAATTTATTTTTTTGGTAAAAATTTTCGAAAGGCAAAAGTCGTGATTTTCCTTTGTATAGGGTAGGGTGGGGCAGATTCGGACACTTTTTTTCAAAATGCCGTAGCTCGAAAATTACTTGATGCTCAGAAACCATTTTCTTGTTGAGAGAGGACGTAACTTTTACGAAGCTACTTAATTTTTTTCAAGCCCTTAAAACTATTCCAAAAGGGTGAAATAATGGGACAAATGAAGAGCTGCATTTGTCCGAAACTGCCCCAAGGTGGGGTAGATTTGGACTAGGGTGGAGTAAATATGAACAAGCATAATATTACAACCTCTTCTTAATGAAATAAATATTATGAAGTATAAAAATGTTTATTGAACATCATAATTCGAAAATTTAATGTATGATGCTTGTCTAGCTGTTCCTTGAACCTCTTGTGGCTTAGGAAGCTTGGAAATTATTTCTTTTTTTGGTATTGGGCTGATGTCATCTACAGCAGGATAGCAAAAACAACAATTCTTGCGTTATCTCAAAAACTTCACCAGATATTCGTCACAATCCAGCAACTATTGGACATTGCCAACAAAATAGAGGACTTTCTTCTTGGTAGAAAATCTGACCAGAAAAAGTCTCCAACTGAAACATTCTCGACATCTAGAAGTCCATCTAGCAAATTGTCTTCATCAAAATCCATATCTATCTCCCAGTCAACGTACATTTCTCGAATTAACTGTTCTTCGTCACTTTCTTCTGAATCAGAATAAATTTTTTCCTTGCCCGACTTTGCTCCAACTTTTGTAACAGTTTTTCCACCCATCAGATTGACTTTTTCAGACTGCTTTGTTTTTTTTTTTTTTGTTTCGGGTTTTCATTTCGATCTCATTCTTTTCTGGCGTGTTAATGTAAATACGTGAACTTCCACGTTTTCAGTTCTTGTCTTGAGTTTTGGGAAGGATCTCACAACTTCTGGGCTCAGAACTTCCAATTTTTGTTTTTTTTTTCACCGACAACTTCTCAACTTTCGGATTCCATTCTTCAAATTGTAGTTCTTGTATAACTGATAAGTTCATTTCTATTTCGACGAAAACTCTTGAAAGAATCGAATCAATTAACTCAGCTACAACTTCAGTAGATGTAGGAGCGGCAGTCATATCCGGTCATACTCGTAAAAGGTCCTGAAGTAGAAGACTTGTCTTCCGGTTCATCTGTTGCTTCTTGATCTCCACTTTCATACTGCAACACTCCAGCAAAATCTGTATCGTCAAAAGCTGACCGATTTATAGGCCAAATCCCTGGTTTTTGGAAAGCTTTGATAATATTAGAAGGGGTGAATGAAAGAAGATATGATTCACGACTTGATTTGGCTACAGCATAAATTGTGGTATGTTTTCCACGGTTAATATGAAGTTGTTAAAGGCAGTTTTCAGCTTAGCTTTGAACGGACCATAAATTCCGACGTCTAAGGGTTGCATTTTATGGATGGAATGAAATGACAACATAATTATGCCATGCTCTCTGGAAAAGTTGATCGCGTCTAATGAAACCTGTGTTTCGTGGTTTTCCACAAGTAAGAGAATTTTGTTTTCCGGAGAACAGTTTGTATGTTGCCGAATATGTCTCAAAACATTAACAAATATTTCCGCCGTTATCCACCCATTTTTTAACGCATAACCTTTTGCACCAATAACCGACCCAAGCAGAAAATGATCTTTCATTCTAACCCGTGGAAAAATGTAGACAGGTGGAATTGCCGAACCAGTGGCACTTACAATACCACAAAATGTGATCAGTGTTCCTCGCTCAACTGAAACACATTGACTGACTTGTTTCTTTCCTTTTTCGCAAATAACTTTTGGCGCTTATATAACCGTAGGGTTTTCTGTTTCGCCGGTATTCACAATGCGTGAACTTATATTTTTCTCAGACATTTGCCAAGTTGTTGAAAAAAATGTCAACGTTGTTTTTCGTGAATCCTGAAATTCGACCAACGCTAATGTTTTCCGGTTTTCTATATGAAAGTGTAGGGTGTCTCTTTACAAATGAACGCATCCATTCAACCCCCGCTGATTTGTTGTTATGCCAGTTAACTGGAATGTCCTTCTTTAGAAATTCTTTTATAATAAGCACATAAATTCGCAAGCAGTATCGAAAGATAGGGTTGCAAATTTATGGCGCGAGGCTCTTTCAAAATGTACCCCCGATATGTGGCAAATTTTTTGTAATCATTGTGAAAAATTAATTTCGGAAGACTGGACGAAACTTGGAAAATTTTTAGTTTGAAAATATTCCTCCTTTCATTATTACATTAGGAGAATCTGATTCAGAATCAGAAATTGATGATGAATCAGATTGTTCTATGGAATCAGTGGAAGGGGAATAGGGAACATTTAATTTGGCATCAAAATTTTATAGTGTAGAAAACGCATGTATATCTGTGAAACTTATAAATATACTGCGACGATCCTTTTAGCAGTCAAAATTAATAGCCACGAATATGCACAAATATAAGCAGATTTGCAGAATTCTAGTGTTAGCAGAAGAATCTGATGGTATGCGTATTGGAGGAGGTAGTGAAAGTAGACAGAATTTTAAATGAGATCTAGCCTATGGTCTTCTCGGGAAAAATAATAAGATATTTTACATAAATATGGCCATGGAAAAGGTTCTGAGACACCGGCAACAGCAAGAAGATCCTGTTATTTAAATACCCCTTCATATAATGCTTTTGCGCCACCTGCAGCGCACCTCTACACAATTGCCAGGCACCAAACTCCAATCCCCTTCAGAAATTCATCCCGGCCTCGAGTATTCACCCCTTCTGCGACAGCGAGGCAAAAATGGCCGCGAGCCCTGAAAACAACAGTTCTTCGGTCTGAACAAGTCCGAAAAAAAAACTCCTGGCTGAACAAGCCATCCTCGCGGATTGCACAAGCCGATACACCTCTCCACCCGCTGCACAAGTAGCAAGATCAATTTAGCCACACCACTGTGCACAAGATTCTATGAAAACACAAACAAACATTCTGTCATTATTGTTTATTATCATATCTGGAGTCACATTTGTTAATAAAGAAACACTTCTTTGCTTCGTGGCACAATTGTAGACTAAGAACACGCAAACAACACACCTCACCCCAAACTTTCTTAATGAAAAAAATAATCATTAAACGTTTGTTCGAGACGATATTTCTTGTTTTCATGGAATACTTTGTACAGCACAATTGAACAGGCAACATTGGCAGTGGCAGTTTTCAAAAACATAACCACAAAATTAAAAATGAACGTCAATCAAATTTCTAACAAGTATATTTTTTTGTGGTACCAACAAAAATGTCACCCAAATACGGCCTACTCTGAATGCAAAAAGATCGTGAACAGAGTATACATGACTTTCCATTTCTACGCATGCTTATCTCCGTAAAAATTGTCTGTTAAACCACTATGACAACAAACGTAAATAAGTTTCATTTGAAAAACTCAAGAAAACTCGGAAACGGTTAACTTGTGGAGCTACATTTATAAAGACTTTTGAGTTTGTATTGGCGTGATCCATAACTAGGTTAAATAACCGAATATGCTTTTTAAGCACTCTGTATATAAAAATGATGTAGTACGAACGACGTAAATTTACAAGAAAATTATTGGCCCACGTAAATAAACAGGGTGATTCGCGATGTAATAACAAAATTTCAACGAATGACGCTGGAATAAAAAAATGCACTTAATTTCTGCAAGATTATTATTAGCTTAATTCTTTGCTGTAATCTGTATTTTTGTCTAGATATCAGAAGGAATGTGTAAATTCTCTTAACAAATTAATTTTTAATGTTAAGTACCCCCCTTCGGTTGAATTTTCCTTTGATATAGGTACTGGGAGCAGCTAATATTCTGAAAAAGAAACTTCCTAATGACTTGGGCGGAATTACTCTGGGCAATTAGCGGAGATTTTTTTTTAATTACTCTGGCGCAGGCCGAAATTTGAATATTACGGATTAACCGAGCAGCCTGAAGGGAAGGCACATAATTTACGACGAGAAGTCGGCGCGCATAAAAAAAATATCGGTAATTTAATGGACGCAGATAGCATCTTCGATGTAGTAATTTACATTTCCTTCCGTTCTTTTAGTTCGCAGCATTTTTTTTATGCCACGAAATATTAATTAATTGCCGAACACTTCAAGAAATGAAACAGTGATTCTTGAATAGAGCGACAAAGAAAAACAGATAAAAGAATAAACATCACAGAAAAACTGAACTAAAATGATTAATGAAAACTTATGTCCCTGGTTAAGAAATAGCAGCAGATGAACGAAACAAATACAATCTTAAAAGTGTTTTATAGTTTTGTTATTGACCTTGACCTTTAAACGGAATTGACGTGATCAACTGAAATACTAACTCGCAAATATTTATGTGATAAATGTATGCAAATCACCTGAACTACTAATTTTATAAAGTAACTTTGAACACCTGCTTTGACAGGTAAACAAATAAGTCACTACCACACGAAAACAATTCAAATCTCTGTGTCTATTATCTATTATTCTTTAAACTTTTTATTCATTCCATTAAGTACGTCTCTGACGTGTATCGAATTTTAATCCAAAAGAGTACCTACTTTAAGCGTCTCGGAGGCAATTAAATGTCTCATGCGCTTCGGGCCGAGCTTGTCCCTTCAGAAAAGAAGAATTAAAGCGCCGAGTAAATTTGTCGAAAAAAAGACAAGCAAATGAATGTTTGTCCTGAGCTAACAACGAATGCTCCCGCGTCGAAATTAATTTGAATCCGAGGCGGACATTTCTCGAGCCTAATCAACAAAAACCAGTGGCGTACGAGGGCTTTGTCGGGGAACAGAACAGTAATTTGCGCGCAACTCGAACGTGATTAAAGTTGATTCACTTCACGCGAATCTAAAAGCTTTTTCTCTGTGTATATTCCTACCGGTAATTAGTTTTTTTTTTCTGTTTTAAATGGAACTCTTAATTGCTTCACAAACCATCAATTGAACCTTCAGTCCACGTGTGGCTCTTTTAATCGATGGTCGGGATGTAACTTAATTGCAAACAATTTCGGACGGCGGTTTCCTGATTTCTACACTGATTTCAAGTAAAAATGTTGCTTGAAACATTTGGCCTAAAATTCTTCGTTTTCTATATATAGGGTGATATGCAATTTGATATGAACGTAGCTTTAGGTGAAATGTATGAAAAACGTTACCGTCAATCTAAACAACGTACAAGATTTAAATTAGCTTGAATTCATTTTTTGTTTGGTTGATTTAAACGCAGCTACTTCTAGAATCATGGATCGATGTCGATAAGGATGATGATTTTCAACGCTTTCGCCAACAGCTATATTTGTACCAAATTTCATTCGGTTGTTAAAAAAAATGTATGAGGAAATTAAAAAAAAAGAAAACAAAAATTAAATTTTAACACCTGTACATCGAGAACGAAGCCCCAAGTTTATAGAAACTTTTTTACTTAAAACCAGCTCAGAAATTTTTGCAACCATTCAGTTACACCCTGTATATTCGAAGAAATGAAATGATTTCAATTTATTCATATATTATTTTTAGCATTCAAATGAAGAGGGGATCTTTCGAAAACGGAGAACTTTAATTTACTATTTTCGTAAATAAATCTGTCAGTCACACACGTTACTACATTATTTAAATTGTTTAAAAGAAAAAAAATAGAAGACCCTATTTTTAGAAAATAATTATTCATAAATACATTTGAGCTTCAAATATATATTAAGTACTTTTTAAAAACCCGGCTATATCTAATCCACTTTTTCAAATTTCCAAAAGAGCCTGATCCAAAATCCAAAGGGGTTAAATCCGGAGAAGTAATAGATAGATAGATAATAGGTCCCCGTTTACCAATCCATCGATAAAGAAATATTTGAACGTACATAACGAGGAGGAACACCATCTTGCTGCAGCCAAATTCTGGGATCGGGTGAATCAGGACCTTCTGCATTAGTAAACCGGAATTGATTCAAATTAGAGGAAGTCCTGATATTGTTCATCTTCCAGAGTTTCAACAAAAAAGTAAGTTCTAATAATTCGATTAGCCTTTATCCCAGCCCACACGTTAACCTTTTGGGGATATTCTGTATTCGCTTTCATCATCAACTGCGGATTTTCAACGCCCAATAACGCCAATTTTACTTATTGACGATACCATTTAAGCAAAATGTTTTCTCATCTGAAAAGAGAATAGTTCTAATAAGTCCAAGATTTGTATAAGAGATTTCCTTTTCTCGCAAAATTCCGCTCGTTGATCAAAACCATCATCGGATAGCTCTTGCACCAAGAGTACTTTATAGGGATGAAATTTTTCCTTAATCTTAAACTGAAATTAGTGAACTGCATTTTTGACGTATTAATATGTGAAGCGACTCCCACGAAAATTGAATGTAGATTTTCCTGCACTTCTTGCAATTGTCTCTCTTCATCTAAAGTCGATGGACGTCCGGTTTTAGGTTTATCTCGAACGTGTCCGAGATCGCGAAATTTGTTCTCAATTTAACTTACCGTTGATTGAAATATTGGAGGACGATTTGGGTGAGTTTCACATCTTCAAACCCAATCTTCATTAAAATGTTGATTCTTTCGGCTTCAGTAAGTCTCATTTTTGCTATCTCATCTTTAAACAAGTAATACATTCTCCACTATGTAATGTCAATAAACTGAAAGGTTCAAAGTTCAAAATCCTTTTCAATAAATAAATACTCTAACGCAGTACAGAAAATACCGTGAAGGAAATGAATAAATTGCTGTAGTAATCTGAGACACACATTTTGTCTTAAATGGCCTACCTTTATCAAACATGTATTTGGAATAGTTAAAGAATAAGAAACAAATGACCAAGATTTACTTCCTTAAATAACTTCAGACACCCAATATAATTTTTAAAATATTTTAAAATAACATTTTAATTGAAAACAATTGACAAACAAGAACTTTCAAATTGAGAGGCAAAATAAGCTCTTAATTATATTCCAATTAAAGCAGCGAACGAACGGTCAGTATCATTTTTTTGTTAATTAAAGTATATCGAGAAGTGAATCAAGTAATTGAAAACAATTGTTCAAAAATAATACTTTCTCCAAAATTTCTCATTTTTTTCCAAGTACCTCAAACAATTGAATAATAAGAAACAATCGATGACCAGCAATTCACTTTCTTCAATAACATCAAACGACAAACAAAATTTTGAAAAAACTTTAAAAGGTCATTTAAATTGAAAAAAATTGGCAAACGAAAAATTTTAATTGAAAGCAATTGAGAAACGAGAAATTTTAATTGGGAGGTAATTAATTAGGTTATTCGAATTGAAAACAATGAGCGGTCGGGTATCATTTTTTTCAAGTAATTGGAAACAATATTAACATTTTTTCAAAAAAAAATCATTTAAAATATGAAGTCAACAATCCTTGTTTTTGTTTGTCAAGTACCAATTGAATAATAAGAAACAATGGATGATAAGCAATTAAAAAGTATTGACACACGAGAATTTTTAATTGAGAGTCATTAAACAGCAATTAAAAACTATTGACAAACAAGAATTTTTAAATAAGTGTCATTAAACAGCCATTAAAAACAATGCACGGTCAGTATCATTTTTTTTATTATAGCATAATCGAAAGTAAATCAAGTTATTGAAAACAATTGTTCAAAATTAATATTTGTTTACGAACTTCAAACAGTCAAGGAAAGTTTTTAAACAGTAGTAAAATGGTATTTAAATTAAAAACAATTGACGAAGTATAGATAAATTTTAATTTCCTCAGGTGTAATAAAAATTGACAATTAAAACAACCAAATCAAGAAATTGCAAGCAAATAAGTACTTAAGTGAAAACAAGCGATTAATCAGTAATCGAAAACAATTTATGGCGTCTACTTTTATTTGTTCCATTTAATGATTATTACCTGCACCCTGTTACTTGCTAGTGATAGTTTTGGCTGACAGTACAAGGTGACAGTTCCGATTATTCAAATATACATAAAGGAAAAGCTTTTTTATATTACGTTTTAAAAAAAAAAGTTTTGTTTATAAAAGCTTTTGCTCGCTTTAAAACCTACAAAAATAATACCTCATTTATAGTTTTAAATTTAAAAAACATGCTTACTTACTCTCAAAAATTTGTCTAAGTTCAAATTACACTCAGAATTATCGCATTAGCCAGAATTATCAAAGTGATTAATCAAATTCATTCCTTAAGTGCTTTTCAGTAATTAATACTCCTAATTAAAGCTACAAACACATTGGAGCAGCGGATTTATTTAGTAAAATATTACGGTTAAGGAAATTACTTACTACTTACGACCATTAATAAATTTACTGTCAGGATATCCTGTCATTCATTAATACGTTAAAAAATATAGTCCAGAAACTTGACGAGATTGGTTTCGTATCATTAAGTAACGTATATAAGAAATATAGGTACAGAGCAGAATATTGCATAGAGATTGGGGATTACATTGAATAATTTGGTTTTTTCACAATTTAATTTTAATTATTGAGGGAAATAATTATCTATACTTGCAACGCCCACACAGTTGATCAAAACTCACTTGTGTTAGGCACAAAAAGAAAGTGAAAAGCGAAAAGTTAAACAGAAAACAACTGCCAGTAAATATTTTTTATGATTTTTAAAAATCTCAAGTATGAATGAAGATTCATTTGTCTTGAAGGTGCGCTTACTTGGAGTTAGCAATTGAAGCAAATTTTTCTTTGCGCCGAAAACGTTAATTATAATTTATATGAAGATCAATAGATGTCACTGAATATTTCTCGTAACTTTTTTGAAAACGCTCCAACGGAGAACGTACGTGACTACAGTAACCGAAATAGTTTTTTTTATTAGGTTTTTGTTTATTTTAAATTAACAAATAAGCAACTCTCACTTTTTAATGCAAAAAGTATGGTAAATTTTTCTTTAATATTTTTTACTAATTATTTTCGTAACGTCAAACAACGTTCATATACATTTTGCTTTTGTTTCTCATTGCGTTTTCGACAACTGAAGAAAAATGTTAGAAATTAAATATTATAAATTATTATAGGCTGACGTTATTAATAATTTGTCACTGTGATTACTAAAGTTCGAATTTTATGTAAAAAGCATCTTTTTTTTCATTATTAGAAATAGCAATGTAAAATTTAGGATATATCCAAACTTCACTAAAATAATTAGATTGGCGCTACAGAAAAATTACATAATTTGCATAAACTTTTAATACATATTTTACGTTTTCTTGCCTAAAATGCATATTTTCTACATTTCAAACATAAAATCGACATATTTACATATTTTCAAAATATCAATTATTAATTTTTATTACGATTAGGTAAGCAAGAATTTAAAGAATCGCCGATCTTATTTTTACATTTCAGTGAAACGTTTACTGTCGTACTCGCCGGGCGGCCATTACTATATTACTTTATTAGCTTATTAGGGTTTCCTCTGGTAGTTCCGCATTTTTAAGAATGGGGCCTGAAGATGTGATGGATTATATGAAATGACACTCCACCCCATTCATAGCTTGTCTTGAATAATTTAAAAATTTGCAAGCATTATTGTTTTTGCAATTCTAGCGTGAACTCTAATAAAATTCGAAATGCCGAGGGCCAATCGTCTCTTGCGTCTCTGTGGATTAAAACTTTGGAAAAGAAGTTTTCTGCAAGGTCTGTGAGAAAGTGGTAAGTTTTTTTTTTTTCTACATTTTTACGAAGCCCATTAATTCGCATTAATTAAGGAACATTTTTAAATTTTGATTACATGTATGTATGGTATTTTATGAAATTATTATTATCTTCAATTAATAAAATTATTTATTGTAAAGGTAAAGTGAGAGAAAAAATCACTAATTGACCAACACATTGCGACCGGAAGACATAAAAGAGACTGAAGAAGACGAAAATTTCGCAGACTTCGTTACAACAGTGTATTTCGTCGTCTTTAAGCACAACGAATCAAGAAAATTTTAATTTGCGGTTGTGCGAAGCGCTGTAAAGCGCAAATATAGAAGATAAAGACCCAGAACTAGAATTAGATTCTTTCTTTTTTTCATTGGTGAAGTCGCAGCTATGAGCAATGGGGCACTATCCAAACTGTCCTCTTCTAATGTGTTCGATTATACATTTGCCACTATTCCTGCAGAGGCACTTCCATTATCTGTTTTTGTTTCTTATTCTATATTACTTGGAACATATTTTTCCCAGTGGTCTTTATACGTTTCACAAGCCCTTGCATTTTTTACAAAAGGCTCCTCTTTTTCCAGCAGATTTACACGACTTTTCAATAAAATGTTGCCAAATAGGATCTTTTTTCCTACCATTTCTATGAGAAGACATAAGTATTACACACTTTATTACTCGTTATCGTTACGTAGCGCACGTTCGCGATGTAGACTAGAAAATAGCGACAACTCGCGTCATCCCCGTTCAGACAGGAATTTCTTTTGTTTATATGAAAGTGCAAGGTGATGCAACCTTATTTACTGCAACGTTACACATAAGTTATTTCATTTGCAAGTTTGAACAAGACGTATCTTAGTCGTTATTGTTACTTTCGATTATTCGTTATTGTTAATGTCAATTATTGCATTTTCTATGTAAAAAGATAATAAAAATTTTAAAAATCAATAAAAATCCAAAAAATCGTGATTGTTTAAGAAAAAAATCGTAATTTTTTTGTTTTTTTTTAAAATCATGATTTTTATCAACCCTGTACAAAAATGATAATTTTAGTTTTAACGGATACTTTGATGCTTATTAATTTCAACTTTTAACCGGAAAATAATTAAATAGGACATGTTATTGTTATTCAAGCAATATGCATTTTGTAGAAAAATGTTTGATTCATTAATAAAAATAAAAACTTGCTTCAAATTTGTACGATAACATAGCTTAACTTAAGGTATAATATTTAACATGGCCCCATGGCCACACTATACACCCTATACAGCGTGTCCACGGATTTTCTGCAATAGTCGAGTGATTATTCATTGTCTCCTTTGTTTTAAATGTTTCCTTTATTAAAATATTGATACCGCAATTAATTTGGTCTTATACATTACACATTTCTTACTACGAAAATTTTTGTTAATTTTAAATATGGATTTTTATGCGGTATGCCTTATGTTGGGCCAATCAGAGAGCAAGTCAACGTGATTTCGCCAAATTGGCCAATCAAACTAACTGTTGATTGGCTAGACATAAGATATATAAATTGCATTATGTCAACGCTGTTGACGTTATGCCTTTTGCCATATGTCTAATGTTTTACACCTTTATACATGTTGCTTAACAATACGGAACCAATCTCGTGAAAGTTTTGGACTGTTCTTTAACGTATTAGTTGTAACATGAATTCCAGGATATTTTACATTAAATTTATCAATGGTCGCAAGTAGCTTCTTCAATTCCGTAACATTTTACTAAATAAATCCGCTGCTTTAACTAAGGGTATTAATTACCGAAAAGCACTTAAGGAATGAATTTGATTAATCACTTGACAGTTCGGACTAATGCGATAATTCTGAATGTATTTTGAGAGTAAGTAAGCATGTTTTTTAAATTTAAAGCCATAAATGAGAATATTACTATCATTTTTGTAGGTTTTAATGCAAGCAAAAACTTTTATGAAGAATAACTTTAAAAAGTTTCTCCTGTATTCCAGAAAATCGTGGACAATTTACAATTGGTGTGTACAAAAAGTTTTTCCATCTGGTGTGTTACTCTCATTTTTTCGCATGTTCCTTACTTGATCCGTACCCAAAACGGACAAATAAACAACATAAAATTTAAAAAATTGTTTTCTTGATTTGATTTTACAATGGTTTTCACACTGGAAGAAAATTTTTTTAATGGTTGAATCCTACTTTCGAAACGCTCACAAAATCAATAACGAATGGACCACTCTATTTCGGATTGTATTGCAGAATTTCAGGAAAAATTTCCAGAAACTGTATTTCTGCAGCACAAATTTGTTAATAAACTTCAATACTCTGTAGGACTATTCAGAGAAACTGGCAGTGTGGCTAAAAAACAGGTATCAGGTAGGCCTAAAATAAAAACTGATGAGGTAATTGAAAATGTGGGACAAATTATGACTGATGCTCTTCGCGCTTCCATCCGTCCGTTGATCTTTCTGTCGGGACCTGCAGAAGTATTCTAATAAAGGACTTGCAAGTGTTCCCTAATCGTTTGACTATCGTGCATGAATTGCTTTCAGTAGATTTTGAACCAAGGCGAAGACACTGGTTTTTAAACAATATTGACAATGACGATTTGTTGGGCAAAACTTTCTTTTCCGATGAGGCCTGGTTCCATTTAACAAGATACATACATCTCAAAATATGAGGATCTGAAGTACAGAAAACCCTCATATTTTTATTAAAGCCCCACTCCATCCACAAAAATTGGTGATTGGATGGGTTTTAGATATCGGAAGGAGATTTTGCATTCATTTATTAATCAATTGCATGAGGAGTTGCAATTTAGATGGTGCAATGGCGCATGCTGCTGGAGATACTTTAAATTCCCTTGAAGAGTTTTTTGGAAATCGGATAATTAGCAGAAATATGACAAACATATGGCCTCCGCGATCTTGCAATCTAACTCCTTTGAATTTTTTTGGCTTTACTTGAAAACGCTCGTTAATGATTTACAGGAACTTACCCAAAGAATCATCGAAAAGTGTGATAAAATAAATAAATCTCACCAAACTGCAAAACGTTATTAATGGATGTCGCAGAAGAGTTAGAAAATGCCTCGAAGAAGACGGAGGCCACTTTTAACATCTGTTGTGAATTCACGTTCAACGTTAATTTCAATGTTTTATTTTATTTGGTTTAAAATACGTAATAAATCGTAGTTATGGGTTAATATTTTCTATTGACGTTATGTCAAAGTTAAGTGTCAATTTGACGTTTACGGATCAAGTAAGGAACATACGTGAACATGCGAAAAAATGAGAGCTACACACTAGTTGGGAAAACTTTTTGTTCACATGTTAAATGACATGAATTGTATAAAAAATATATTTAAATAAATAACGCTTTTACGAAATCAATATTCGTTTCGAGTTTCATCGAATTTAAACCCTTTTGTAACATCCCGACACGTCACACTTTAAAATTCATTGCACACCAAGAAATTTATCTTCTGAAGGACCTGACGCAGATAAACTTTTATTTCGTACTTTGGCAACACCACCGGGCCAAATAAAAAGGAATCACGTAGGTACCTCACAAGATGTAGTAATCCTAAAAGAATGCTCAAGTATAAATTACGAGTCGAACTCAATTACAAACCAAACGAAATAAATCTTTCAATTACGTGATAATTTCAAGATTTGAAACAGATGCCCTGTCAAGCAGAGCAGAGGAAAAACAACGTCGCAAATTATACGTTTTGGCACTAGCATCTGTGGGAAACATTTGCAGTGAATTCGGCCAGTGCAGGCGAAAGAAGAGAAATGCGGCAGTCAGTTTGGAACGCGACTTAAAGACTCCGGGAATTGTAAGTGCGCCAAACACATCAATATTTACTTACCCCTAAGAACACATTTTTTTCGAATTTTTTAAAGTAGGACAATGTTGAATTTCATACATTTAATGGAAATTAATTTTATACTAATTTTATAATTAATATAATTAACAAGTTCAATGTACAGAGAGTTACTATACTCCAAGCATTTATATAGGCTCTAACTCATGACTCTTTTGCTATAAGAAAAAGATTTTTTTTTCAAGAAATTTTGGATATAGATAAGTTAGATTATATCTTCTTATTTTGAGCGCATTTTAAAGACATCAGATTCTAATCATTAAAGATGTAGGTTCATATTCACACTTCATGTTTAATTTAGCTTTGCAAATTTCCAATTCTGAATTTCTGCGTATCTTATTTTCAACCACGAAAATAGAACGTGTTTATTTAATCCGTTATTGAAACAAAAACGTAAATCAAACGGGTCGTGTATCTTTTTTAAGTTCTAATAAACAATTGTCAATCAATGTCGAAGGGGCAGCGTAAATAAAACCTCCTTTTTTTCCCGCGTTAAAACTTTAGAAAAGAAGGCGGAAACAAATCTAAAAATCACTTACCCTATATCCGTCACATTATATGTGTTTGACGCGCGGTTCCATTCGAACCGCGTGTCCTCACAACACGTCGCGACGCAGACACGTCCGTCAATGTGCGTCCGTGCGAATGCGAACAACCACCGGCGTCGACTGATGAGGCGTCGCGAGTGGTGAATCCGCAGCGTCGTTCGGCGTCGCGCATCCTCTCGCAAGTTTCACGTTAAGAACTCAACAAGACACGCACATGGACATACAAAATGTTCTTTGAGATTTATGAGTAGAAAGAGAAGGTTGATACGTAAGGCCCTCAAGGAAACTGTTACTGATACTTATTAATATTTCTTGTTTCTACATAGATTTCCTTTAAAATAATTTTTCTTTCACTACCATTAATACATCCAAATTAAAAAAATTAATTATATTACACAATAAGTTCAAATCAGATTATGAATGTAATAGAGTAAGCAGTTTTGTACGAAAAAAATATTAAAAATTAAGTGCCAATTAATTCAAAACCTTGTTTAAAAAACACCATTGTTAATTAAGAAAATTAATTAAAATTGTGTAACTGTTAATTAAGAAGTATGTACATTCTCATAGATACTTATAAAAAGTATAAATCAGAAAAATTCTTCAATTTGGGGGTCCTCTTAAACGAAACTTTCACTGATTATCTGTATTATTGTTATAAGTTAAATTAAATTTAATTATGTCTACATAGAAATGGGTGTAAAGTGTGAGAATTCCTACCCCCTTGAACCTTATTAATTTTGAATAAAAAAAAAATAATATAAAACCTATAGGGGCTAAATCTAATCGCGTACGTGAATGAATGAACACATTATTGGATCATGTTAAAAATTCTTTGCAACAGTTTGTGATTAATTAAGAATTTAATTCAAAGTCAAACAAATTATTCAAAATGAAAAGAATGCTTACTGTGGATCGAAGAACAATTTACAACCAGTGAGCCAAAAACACAGAATAGAGAGTTGCAAATGCGTCTTGAATTTGTTTGAATCTGCTTCGTCACACACAAAACCAAATTATAAGAATTAACAGATTGTGAGGGTATTTACTGATTATAATATTTTAAATTCTGGTTGTCAAAATTGTTTATGTATGGAATAATCTGCTTCAGGTAATTTGCATACATCTGTCAAATAAATATTTTGTAGTTCGAATTTTAGGGCAACGAAGTTGACGTGAAATTCCACTTAAAGGTCAAATTCACGATCGATGCCGCATCGATGTGCCTGCCATAAACCTTTTATGAGGGCATCAGCTCCTCTACTTTTTAACCAGAAGCGCATCATTTCTTAGCCTGCTTTTTTTGGCGCAAAATTTGTTAGTCCACCTATATAGGTATACAGCACACTGATGTTATAGATTATACGTATTTTGATAACACATGTGTTTTATGGCCTAAGAAATATGGTAAATAATCACAACATTGAAAAATATTAATAAATTAATTCTAGTATTTCCAAAATCAATGTTTTTGGACTTTTGTAAAAATGTTCACCCTGCCAACAGATTGAATCTACTTTTAGATTCATCTGCACGAGTTGCACTTAGAGTATTTGTATATTGTTTTAACCTCATTCATTAATAACAATAAGGAATGGAGGTACTCTGAGTGCTGAGTGATTAGATGGTTTTATCTCATGAAATTTCACCGTATCTAGCAACATTATTACGAAGATAACTCTATCACGGATATTATTTAGTGCATATGCAACACAATTAATGGCAGCACAAGCCGCAAAAATTGTTCAGAGACGTCCTCCTCTTCCTTCCAAGAAAATTCACTAATTTGAACACTAAACGGCCATGTTGTTTTGTCCGAATGTAAATTTAATGAATTCCTAATTGAGGAGAAATAATTCAGGAACTAGCGTCTGTTTATTTAGGTTATATAAAATGAATTCATGCCGCATGTTCTGTTTAAAGTGCCGACCTTTCTAATTAAATTTTAAAAGAAAGCCGAGGCCGGAAATTTTGCAGAAGCATTAACACGAACTAGAAGAGAGAATTTTATTTAACTTTGCATAAAACTCGTAGTATTACATCAGCTGTTTCAAATAAGCAAGCGGAAAAAGATTCATATTCAACACGTTTAACAGTAAGCTATAACAAAAAATACTAATAAACAAAAGCAGTAATAGGGTGGGATCGGTCCACGTGCTACATATATTCGCAGTTGACTGTTGCATTATTCGTCTTTACCATTTTACTCCCAATGTTATATCACTCCTTTACATTGGCCATTATACATGTATTGATTGTGTCACATAAATCTGTTTACACACTGTATATATATATATTCTAAGTACATACATATTTTCACTGGTTCATTTAACTTTTGTAGTTTGGAATATCACTTTAATCCATCAATATCAACTTGATGTGAAAAAATTTAAATTTATTTAAAAAACTAAATACGTGCAAGAAAACTTTTATTTCTAAACCTTTTCAACAAAAACAAAACTAAGTCCAACTCAAATGATCAATTTTGTCCTGAGGTTCATCTGTCGTTTTCGCGTCTTTTTCCACTTGACCTTCTTTCTTCGCATCTCCCTTATCCTTGTCCGTGGTCTTTTCGTCCTTCGATTTCTTCTCGTGCAGTTTTCCCTCTGATTCCGCGACGGCGATATTGCTATTGGTGAGAAGGTTATCCTTCTGTCTGGTCCTTCGTTTTCCCCGGAAACATTTCCACAGGCCGTAGCGCACTTCCCAATCTTCGAAAAACAATTCCGGCTTATTCCAGAGGATGTGGTGTCTGGCGTAGCTGTAAATCGTCTGTAAGGGTGGGTTCAGATGGGGAGCGATTTGCGCCCGCCGGGCCAGGATCGTGTTGAGGTACTCGTAAAACACCTGTTGAGCAGGGCAAAAAGAGATTGCGAGGACAACGACGTCGAGGCACTTAATTTTCAACGCGTTACCCTCGAAATACGAGAGCTTTTTTGTTGTGTAATAGAAACGCCACACAACTTTCAACAAAGCAGTATTTTTTAAACTATATACCAAGAAGTATATAATTTTTAGGTCTTTTTAATTATCGACAGCATCATTAAAATCTATTTTCGGGAAGCTTTTTGCTATGTCAATAAACTCATTGCCTCTAGAATTTGTAATGGCCAGAGTGCTTTTGAAAGCGCTTTGGAGGAAAGCTATGACAATTCACAATATACTTTCTTCTTTGTCTTGACCATTAAGTAAAGTTCTATGTAACACGATTCGCTTTATAAGCTGCTTTTTACTCAGAGTAGGAAGCGTCATTTGGGCTTCGCCTAGATTGCACAAATTCAGTCTGCAAATTTTGAGCTCAACAAAAAAGGTGTATTCTACTCCATTTTAAAAAGTAAAAACTTTTTCGTACCTCTGCATTATGAACCCAACAAATTAGTGACATAATGGCCATAACCACCGCATGTATTCTATTAGAACATTCCAACTCGATGAAGTCGTCTATAATGGTCACTTCTTGTATGGCCATCGTTAAACATACCACAATTGCTGCGGCATAACCACAGGCTACTTCCACAATACATATGGCTATGGTGGTATACACACTTTCCATGTGGATCCTGTCAATTAACGGCGGTCATTTGGTAAAAAGTACGTCTAACAATCCGAACCTGTGCTTTCCATGTTTAATAACCGATCCTAGAATACTCTTGTGGAGAATTTCTCTAAACTGCTTCAACAGAGCTTTGTCTTCCGGAAAGTACTCGCTGACGGAGATATTAAAATAATTGTGTTGAAAAAAAATTCTGGAAAAGTGCACATTTTTATTCTATTATTTAAAGAAAATTTTTTTAAACTGAAAGTATATCAAAATTAATTAAAATTGTGTAACTGGCAGTATAGAAAGTGCTAGGAAAGAGTTTATACATGTATTTCGGCCTTATTGGGGTAAGTTTTTCTAAATTTTTCAATAAACTAAAATTTTTTAAGGTACAGAGTTCTGATGAAGCCCAATAAGGCCGAAATACATGTATAAACTCTTTCCTAGCACTTTCTATACTGCCAGTTACACAATTTTAATTAATTTTCATAATTTTCATCTGGCAAGAAAACTTGATTTTATGAAAGTATATCATTTAATAATGAGCAAAAGTTTCCTTTTCATTTGATCACCAATCTAAAAGAAGCTATGTCATCAAATTGATGAAACAATTACTACGCGAAAAGAAATATTTTGTGGCAAATTATAAGCTCCTTAATATAAAAAAAAAACAAAAAGAATCACCTTGCAGTTTCGAACTGAATTTTATTCCCATGCCTATCCATGAGATTCTGCAGAATTCTATGCCCCAGAAGGCTACTTAGCAAATTATCAGAGGCAATAAGTCTGAAAACTTTAGGAAAAATATCTTCCGTCAGAGTGTACTTGTACATGCCTGCATTATGCAGAATGGAAGCAAATTCTAAGACGTTGCCAAATTCGAGAAGGGCCTCATCATCCACCTCATCGAGCAAAGTCCACTCCAACATAATTTCAATCTAAGCAGGAAAGAAAAGGCAAGAATAGGAGAAATTATTTCACAAAACTGAGAAACTGAGTAACTCTGGTTAAAAAATTAATTTTGGAGGCCATACGCCTTCATCCTTCCTTTCTAGCAAACAAGTGTCTTTATTTAAATCAACCCTTTAAATCCCATAAAGAAAAGGAACTAGTATCATACGTAATGCAATCAGAAAATTTATTTTAAATTTGAAAATCACTAACCATTTTTAAGATGTCTTTATTGTTGACGTTGATTAGAATTCTCCTAATGCACACTTCCATCCCCTTCCTGAAATGACTATAATCTATGTCGTCTTCAGGTATTATACTTTTTCGAAATACTCCCAGAAAACGATTCATCAAATCGATATCCAATGAAGTCCACAGATGATCCTCCAGTAAGTCGTAAATCACACGCACAACCTTCCTAGCGTTGAGTGAATTGGCGGATTCGGCAATATCTGAAAACGAAGATTTCTTCGTCATCGGTGTTTAGACCTTGCTTGGTTCTAATACCCAAAAGAATGTTTAAACATTTTTCGTATTCCTTGGCGTATTTGAGAACTCTTTTGAGAAGATCCGAACATAGAAGTTCAGTGTCCCAAAGCCTCGCCTCCTCGAAGAATGTTACAATTGAGTGAATGATGGTGGAAAACAGATCGGGTAGTAACAATTCCATTACGCGATCGAAAGTGAAATTGGCTCGTTCTGCTTGTCGCCTGTAATTGAATTTTTGTTAATGGCAAGTTTTCCAAAAATTTTTGCACCTGTGTTTACTTTCTTAACCATACGGAAAATCCCTTTCCCACTTTCAGTCGTACATGAAAATGATGGACAATGCTTATGGCGCACCAAATAATACGCACTATGTGAGATATTCTCAAATCATCATAGTATGTTCTGGATATTAACTGATTTAAAACGTGAACACCTAAAACAGAAAAGAATACGTCAAAGTACCTATGCCCATTTTGTTCTATAAGTAAATCAAATCACTGATTTCAAGAGAACCTTCGGAAAGCAGAAAAACAAAATACAATTAAAACGAAGCCCACGCCTTAAAGCTTAAACAGATTCAAAATATACTACATACGTTTTAACATTACCTTTTAATCGATTCAAGTGAACCCTATACGAGTCCAGCAAGTGTGTCAAGCAATATTTATGCAATCTAAGTATACTATCGTGTAAATCCTCGACGGTAAACATGCCCCTTTTCTTATCGAATATCGAAAACCACCGCAAGCGTTTGTATGTAACAACGCTGACATTGTCATCTAAAAATAAAAAAGCAAAATTCTCCTCGTGTGTCAACAGTGGATTTAAAACGAACAGGTCGCCTGCTGCAAGAATTTTATCTGCGAGCTCAACCTCGGGTCTTCTTTTGAGCCACGAAACTTTCTTTTAACTTTCGACTTCGATAGTTTAATTCTCGTCTTCCACATGTCGCATTTAATTATGACAACTTTTTCAAGCTTACTGCGTTTTAAGTTTAACCGTGTCAAATTTAATAGTTATTTGATCTTATGGTAAAGCTATTTTTTTCACACATACTAGTTGTTTTAAATTTAAAGTCGCCAACGAGAGTTTCTATGTCATAGATTATAGGAGAAATGTAAACAATTCTATGTCTCTTAATTTTCGAGATATAATTCATCAAAAATTTTACCTAAAACGATGATATTACACTGGCTGTTACGTAGAACAAAAGTTAATGTATGCAGTGAATTTTTAATTTATGAATAAATACAAAAATTCACCTGAAATTTGTCCCATAAGATAAATTTACATTGGGTCAAATTTTTAGCATGTAAGTCTCTATGGCCATACTTAAAAAAATTCACTGTAAGGACTGCAGGTGTCTAATAGAATTTTAGTCTTTTATTACTGCAATGAAGAGTGCTTTTGACGTCGAAATGGATGTTTAAGATCAACGTTTTTCTGAAAAATTATGGCTCATTAATGTCTCATGTTAAAATTTGTCAGCGATAGATACATTTCAAAAATGAATGTTTCGTGTTCATATTCGAACATTTTGAAACAATTAAAACGATACTGTTAAGTACAGTTATTAAATTTGACAGGCAGTAGGTATTTACGAAATAATCAAAAAACTGATTTGTCTGCTTATAAATTCTGCTAAACGGGAAATATTTTAATTCTTAAGAAACTAAGGCCCCATTGTACAATTCCAACTTAACTTTAAGCCAAAGTTTAAACCTTTAAACAATAATTGTTGAATTCTTGGCTTCCGGTTGGAACCGCGTGTCTCGGATTTCTCTACTGCCGACGTTTCGTTCTTCGTTGCAGAAGAACTTCCTCAGGGCTGCTGCTGGTGGTGATGCTGCTGCTGTTGGTCTTGTTGCTGCTTCGCGTTAGTCGTTGAGACTGTTGAAATTATTGATGTTAGGGGTTTAAGCTTCAGCTTAAATTTAATTGACTGACATTGTACAACTAGACCTAAGGCCCAGTATTTCATTCCGAGTTTAACTTTAAGCTTCGTTTTATTCGCGTAGTAATAAATGTAAAGGCAATTGTTTCCGTGGAAATAAAACGAAGCTTAAAGTTAAACTCTAAATGAAATACTGTGTCTATGTAGGGCACTTTTATATCCCATAATAAATAGAGTAATATTCTGAATAATGTCAGTAACATTTTTGGTTAAGAAGGTTACTTAAAATCGTCACATTTTGCAGTAACAGGTAACTTTAAAAGTAGACAGTTTCAAAACTAAATCAGAAGCAGACACTATTTTTTTTTATTTTGTCATTTTCATGCACTGGTGATCAATGTAGTGTGCTTTTTGTGCCAAATCTCATTTACACCCTGTACAACTAAGCTTAATGTTCTGTGACTTTGGCACTGTGAACCATAACGTAAATTGTACAATTTAGAATTTTAGTAAAGTTCACTTTTTGTTCTTGGCACTGATATTTGTAATTGCAATAAATGTTCCAAATGTTGTCCTGCGGTAATAACACATAATTCGGCACGTCGTATTCAGTTAATTGTTACTATTACTTATTTACACTTCAATTAAGTTATGTTCACAGACAATCTACACACTACGTAAATTTGATAAATAATACTAAGCCTATTAACGTTTTTAAAAATTTATTTTAACCTCAATCTTTTATCAAATACAAACACACTCGCTCGGTCTGAATTCTCTCAAAAACTATTATTCAGCATTTTGTCTTTCATTCTAACCCCCTCCCTAATGTAAGCATCTGTGTATTTATGACAGCATGATAACAATGTAAGCTCCCGATCAGTAAGGGAGAAGGGTGTTTTATATTTTGTCGAAACGGTTCTTAATCAGAACACGAGATTTCTAAAATAGAAATCTTTTACAGTGAAAATTAAAAGAGATTGGAAGTCTCAAATTCTGACTTCTCTGAACCCCCTTTTACTCTTTACCACTATTTTAACCAAGAATAAATATCAAGAAAATTACAGAATCACTAATGAGTTAATTTTAGGTAGTACAAAATATCTTAAAAGATTTATGACAACAAAAAAATGTATATTTCGACAAGAAGGAGAGAGGTATAATTCACATAGAAAACTGCAATTTCGACGAGAAATTTAACGCAAGCCAAATATAAGGAAACCGGGAACTGCAATTTCGAGGAGAGATTTAACGCAAGCCCAACATAAGGAAACCGGGAACTGCCTTATCTCCCTCGCTTAAGCTACTTAAAGGCTCGTCACCTCCTGGAAAAGTGAGGAGAGAAATTCTGCGAGATCAGCAAGAATTTGAATTCAGACGGCCAAACAATAGTTTCCAAGCGAAATTTTTCTCGTTACGAGAGGGCGTAAACGTCTCGCTTTTACCGCGTTTTACCAACGTCGGTCGTTCAAAGGCAGAAACGCACAGTGGCGTGATTTACTTTTGCTGAATCAATGATTTAAAAACGCATCCGTAGCTTATAAAAGCGATACGGACGTCCGGTTTCTTTCTAAGAACAGGCAATAGCTAATAATAATCAAATGAATAAAATAAAATAAAAATAAATTAATTCAATAAATTCCCTAAACCATTTCTCCGGGTCGTTACATCAATAATAACAAACAATAAAGTACGAAGAACGAAACTGAGCCACCTGAATTTTATTTTATGACAGTGCAGTTGTTACCAATAAATCGCCAAGGCGAATGTAATATTTATTTTCATCTTATTGATGAACATAAACATAACGTTTTGTAGTTTACAGTATTAAAGTCGATGTACTGTCAAGAAAATGAAACAAATAAAAGTGAAATGCATAATTGTGCTACGAATTCAGTTTGCTTTTAAATTTTACTTTGAATAAATAAGCTCCAGGAACCGAGGTCAGTTTTTATCTAATTCTTCTAAAAATAGGTGTTTCCTATTAAAAGTGTCGAATTTGGCCCACCTTGTACAATGAAAGCTCTCATAACCAGACACCGGCGATTCAACTTTTTTATCCACTTTATGTCTGCCTATAAGTAAACTTAAGTGAAGAAATACGCAAAATGTTGGTTCCATAAAAATTGTCCGTTCATGAGAGATGTCCGTATGGAATGCTTTTTCACTGTAAATCCAGCTTTCATGTGTACGCACTCATTGCGGCCCTGTAGGAAATGAGCTAATACAAAAAAATTTTGGATTTTAATTTCATTTCATGATCTATCAAACAAATTATGATTATATAGAGGTAATTATCCGTTAGAACATTAAGGCCCGGTCTTTTCATCTGCCCGTTAAAGTTAATCGGCAAGTAATTTGTTTTTTGTAAAAGGTTGATAAATTTTTATAAGTTGTTTCCATGGTAGTTACCCGTTTGTTACTTTAACAAGAGATGAAAAACCGGCCCTAAGAAAAATTAGGGATTTACCATTTGCCGATTACAGTTTTCTGTTATATCTACAATAGTTATGAATTCATTGGTAAGATGGTACGCATTAAAGGTGTGCAATGTCGATACTTTCTGGTATCGAGTAGATACTAATACTTTTGTAATTGGTATCTGATACTTTAGATCCGATACCGATACTTTGAAATTAAATACAAATTTCCAACTAGATATCGGAAACGCAACTAAGTTTGCAGTTACGTAGTTAATGACGTATTACGTACCAATACAATGGAAGCAAAATACAATAAATTATTTCAGTATGTAACCTACAGAATTTAATGCATTTATAGAGCGTTTGTAAGTCGGATTCACATTTACTGCAACAACTTACTCTTATTTAAGTAATAATGAAATAAATAAATAAAAAATGGATGTATATTATGTTAGAGAGTTGGAACCCTGATTATACGTTTACATATCTGCCATTCGTACGACTTCATGATTTTGACATTTGTGGTTACGGTACTTGAGTGTTCAAGTTTCTTAAATTATATTCGCTTTCTTATTGTTTCGTATCAGTTCTTATTAGGACTAAAATGCCAAAACCACTGCATAGCCAATCCAAGGAGTTAGTTGCCTCTTTGATTAAATATTTTGAAAGAGAAAAGGTTAACGGTGGACCCTTATTGAGCCTAAGCAGTGTTTGTGAGGTTTGTGTAAAGTTGTTATTTTATTACATATAATTAATGATAATCTTATTAACAGAGAGTTGCTAATGGATTGAATATCAGTCTAAGAACAGTGCATTCCATATCGAAAGCCGTGAAACAGAATACACTGTTACAAAGTCCTCCTAAAAAACGTTTACGGACAAAACCTGTATGCAACATTAGTGAAGCAGAACAGGGAGCAATAAGAAATGCAGTATATGATATGTACAAATCAAGCAAGTTCTTTTGTATTCAGTGCAAGTATAAAAATGTTTCGCTATATTTATTTGCAGGACAACATGTTACACGTCATTCTCTTTTATCTTACCTGAAGGAACGGCAAATTTTTAATGGATCAGTAGATTCATTGGGTAGAATCCTGAAAAAGATTGGATTTAAATATAAGAAAGATGATCCTCGTCGAGCCTTAATGGAGCTTCAACATGTTGCTTCAGCGAGAATCGATTTTTTAAAATCGTATGTACACAATTTAAACTCTGAGAAATCCTGGCAGCCAGTATATTTAGATGAAACGTGGATTTTTGAGAACGGTACAGTAACACGGTCTTGGCAAGATGACAGCCATAAGAGTGTAAGAAAAGCGAAATGTGATGGCAAGAGGTTAGTTACTTGATATTAAATTTTTTGTATATTCATAAATCATTTATTGTTTTCAGAATTATTATACTACATGCAGGGAATGTTAATGGTTTTATTGAAGGAGCTTCATTGGTGTTTTCTTCAAATTCAAGAAACCCTGATTATCATGGTGAAATAAATGAAAATAAGTTTTTAAAATGGTTTGAAAACCAATTACTGAAAAATTTAAAGGAACCTTCTTTGATAATTATGGACAATGCCAGTTATCATAGCAGTTTAATCGACAAATGTCCTAATAGTTCCTGGTCAAAGGCAACAATAAAGGAATGGCTCCAGCAGCACAACGTGCAAGTGAATGATTATTTGCTGAAACTGGAGCTGTTGGAATTAGTGTCACGGTAGTTGGTAATTATGACAAATTATTCAGTAATATTAATGATGGTCTCGTTTCAGCAATAAGCCTGCCAAAACATACAAAGTTGACAGATTAGCATTAGAATATGGACATCGTGTTCTAAGGTTGCCGCCATATCACTGCATATTTAACCCGATAGAAAACATTTGGGGTATTTGTAAAACTTATTACAACAGACATGTTGGACGAGATGGGTATGGTCAGGCAAGAGCTGTGGATATGTGGAAGGAGGCATTGAACCATGTGACTCCACAAATGTGGGCGAAAACTATTAAACATACTGATGATGTTATTAAAAAATGGTGGGACAGAGAAGTTGTATTTGACACCAAAGACATTCCTCCATTAATAATATCAACAAATAATGATTCCAGCACTAGTAGTGAAGACAGTGAGAGGGATTAAATATACTTCATATAAAAGAAATATGCATAAAATTGGTGTTTATATAATCAAAAAATTGCGTGCAATTTATTTTTCAATAATTATTTTAACATGAAATACAATTTATGAACACTGTAGACAAAATTGTTGGAAATTGTTTACATACTTATTATTTTCATGCATTATAATTATTTTCTCATGGAAAAATGTAATTTGTAATTATAAATTATCATATTTGTAATGAAAAACCAAAAGTATATAATAAAAAGTATATTTCCATTTAAGAAATATATATTCGATCTTATATCCTAACCTCTAAACCAATAATTACATCAACCATAGAAAGTCATGCTTTTATAGTGATGGATGTGGTAGCTGCTGAAACTATCAAATTTCAATAATCGTGTTCTGTAAATATCAACTTTTTCAGAAATGTGTTACTTTCGTAACGCAAAATTTACAACCACAAACGACATGATTACAATTTGCTATTTTTTTTATAATTACGGTACACATCCTAAGTCGCTTCAGAACTAAAATAAAAATAAACGTACTATGCATTTATGTTCAAGAGACGTCACTGCAAACTTAGCTGCTTTTCCCTAAACAAACTTTTAAGGATCGCTGCTTTTCAGAAATCTGGCAACACTGATTGATAGCATTGTCAGTATTATTATTATTACATTATCATAACTAGTGCGTTATCAGCAACTTGTTTATTACAGTGTAATTCAAGAAAAGTACCTAATTTCAAATTTTTACTAATCGTAAACTAATAATGAGTAACAATGAACGTATCGAAGTTGAAATTGAAAATTTTAAAATCGCCGCCAGATACTCGACGGTAACGAACATCCCGTTTGCAATGGCTTCAACAGCGTATTATTATAGTTTATAAAAACTCTCCAAAAAATGGACCAAGAAAGTTTGGAGTTGAAATTTTCAACGATCAAACAATACGTAAGTAACCACCGAAGAGTTACAGGACGTATTCCATCACTGGGGTCATTTCTGTTACGTAGGTTGAATTTTTAAATATTGCACTCCAATATCCATACGACGAGAATTTGACGTGTAACTACCGGTTTGTCGATTACAAGAGTCAAGAGGGCGACAGGATAGCTATTTATAAACTAGGATGGACTTCTGTGAAAGACTACGTCGTATTCGAGTGGGCCCCAATAAATAACCTGTTAGAAAACACTGTGGTATTCAATAGTAAGTTTTATTACGACAAAAAGAAGACCGTTGTTTTATGCCTTTGTTTTCTAGAACACAGTTTACCGAAGAACATAAATGAAATGTACCAGATGTGCTACATTAGCAGCGAAAACCAAATGTATGGAATAAGTGCACCGTTTCAGTTTTGTGATTCCCATAGTGCTTCACTGTCATCGCTAAACTGTCTCGATCTAGTAGTAGATTCTGCAAAGTCAATGGGAGACAGCGATTACTCCTCGCTTAATCTAGAAAAAGACGTGGTGAATTTAAAAATGGAAAACAAAATGTTACGACACAGCCTTCAGGATATCATGGAGCATCTGCTGAGCATGCAGAAGATCCTGATGATACAACAGAAGGAAATTAATTTGCTGAAGGAGAAGTGTTTCAGTGTTAACGGTAAAAAGATACAGAACACAAACAATAGCCTTTGCTTTCTTAAAAGTGTCAGTGCTTCCTTAGAAACTGATTTTGATGTTGGGGAATTAGAAGCGATCCCTCCATTTCCTTTTACGAAATAACATGCTGACGATGCTTTTGTATATTTTAGGCCAGTTGTATAAAATGTAGTTTAACCAACTGATCAAGTTAATTGTGTGGTTAAGCAATATCATTGGAGGAAACTTATAGCAATTTCGATTGAGCCGCACCAGCTGCACTCATCTTCTTTTAACCTCATGAAATAAAATGAGATGTAGATGAATGCGCACTAGTCCAGTCAATCGAAAATGCTATTAAACTTTCCTCCAATTATATTGCCACACAATTATCTTCATCGGTTGGTTAACTACGTTTCATAGAACTGGCCTTTTATGTTTGGACTATAAAATTGTAACATAATTTGTAAGATAACGCGTTGTAAAATTGTAAAAAAATGTAAACAAATATGCAGTCTGACTCATTACATAGGGTAATTTGTTTTTCCTTGAACATGATAATTTTTTTAGTTGCTGATAGAAGGTTGACACTATCTTTCTGTTGCAAGTCAGAATTTTGTATTTCCTGTCACTCTCTCATTCTTGTGACATCACAAAATCATTATTGAATATCCAATTCTCTCTTTACATATCATGCTGATCACACGGAAGAAGAAGGTTACAACTCCGTTTGCAAGATTTTCATAACAAACTGCTTAAAACTGACCTAAGTTTTATGGAATAGAAGGGAATAACTGAGCTGACAATATCAGCTCAGTTATTCCCTTCATAAAACTTAGGTCAGTTTTAAACAGTTTGTTATGAAAATCTTGCAAACGGAGTTCTTCCGTGTGATCGATATGTTTAATTTCAACTTGACAATGTATTTTTTTGTTTGCTCTCATCTTAAATTCATTACTTTTTATATGAATCTTGTGTCTAGGACAGTAGTTTCCAAACTTTATGTTTCTACGGCCCCCTTTAAAAAAATCTTATCTTGGCGCCTCTCCTCTTTATTTTGCTAAATAATTCACACATTTTTAAAATGATAAATGAATTATAAAATTCCTGTTACATTTTCACTTTTTTTTATTTATAATATGAAAATTCGCGCCTCCCTTTGCACCAGTCCACGCCTCCCAGTTTGGAAATCACTGGTCTAGGATATACATTGAAGTAGACCTAACATAGTGGTCAAGCAAATAGTTTCGCTTTGCATTTCCTTATTTTATTATACAACGTGCAAAAAACAGAAATTCCTCAAGAATTGTCAAGAAATCCCTTTTCATCATAGAAAATCCCACAATTTGGTACTAGAATCAGGAAGAAATTAAAAAAAAAAAACAAGATTCATTAGAAATACATAAAATTAAAGAAAACAAACAAAATACGGTCTATTTTACAGGTAAATTCCAATTCAGTTGATCAGTAATAAATTTTAAAAGAATGATGACAAAACAAAGAGAACAAAATAATTTTACGACAAACTTAAACTTTTAATTTTTTTAATGAAAAGGACGATCAGAAAGTAAAAGAATAGAATTAAAAAAAAGTACGAAATAATAAATTTAAATAATTAAAACAAGAGACAATCGATTTTACAACACAATTTGTTAAAGTGCAGCATTTTTGGGTAATATGCAATATACTTATGATTTATTATTCAAATTGTCATAAAATGTTCAAAATTCGAAAGAAAATGTAACATTAAAGGCAGTAACTAGGCGACGCGGATGTTCGATTCAAAATTATAAACAAAGAACCACACTAACGAGAGTTTTCGTAAAACACCTTTTTTCAATCATAAGTAGATAGTGGTTTTTCGATATAAGTTGGGGAGTTTTTTATGTTATCTATGAAAACAATATGCTATCGGGACAATTTATGTCAAGTTTCTATGACATTTTAAAGTCTCACCTTGAAGTTTGGTTCCAATCGCTTACCAATTGCCACTTTTATGTCAATTTAAAGAAGTGAACATGACTGATTTGAAACTTGAATACGTTACAAATCATAAACTTCTTCTATCGAAGAAGGCAGTGGCCCGAAGAATATTAAATAAAGTTCAAATTTTATGTAAAAAAAGCATCTTTTATTATTAGGTATTTACGAGGGTAAAGCTGAATTTATTGAGAATAAGAAAATAAATCTAGTAGGCCGTGAAAAACAAAACATATAGTGTTATTTAGAGCAACTCTTTATTTGTCAAAAATTTTTAAAATCAAGTTTTCTTGCCAGATGAAAATTAATTAAAATTGTGTAACTGGCAATATAGAAAGTGTTAGGAAAGAGTTTATACATGTATTTCGGCCTTATTGGACCTCATCAGAACTCTGTACCTTAATTTAATTTAATTTTCATATTTTTAACATTAATTCCTGTTCTTGTTTTTTGGGATTTTAGAAATTCAAAAAAGGGGTAAGTTTTTCTAAATTTTTCAATAAACCAAATTTTTTTTAAGGTACAGAGATCTGATGAGGCCCACTAAGGCCGAAATACATGTATAAACTCTTTGCCAGTTACACAATTTTAATTAATTTTCAAAAATTTTTGTTGCAAATCGGTTTTGATTGCAGTGAATCCCTCGAGCGTCCTCTGTACAGCTGTTTCGGCCCTATTTGGGGCCTCTTCAGCAAAAGCGTAGCTCGAGGCTTCCATTACAAACCAAAACGACCTGAACAAGGTTATTCGCAAATGCGATGTAATAATAATCAATAGTGTGGATCGCGACATCCTGCGATCATTTTTTGAGACAACTTTGTACAGGTAATGACAAATTGTAGTTTGCTACTTAATAAAGAGGACTAGGACAAACTAGCTGCAATTTGTCATTTCATGTACAGGGTGGGCCAAATTCGACACTTTTAATAGGAAACTCCTATTTTTAGAAGAGTTAGACAAAAACTGACCTCGGTCCCTGGAGCTCGATTTTTAAAATAAAATTAATGGTAAAGACCGCATTTCGATATCTTGTACCGCTTAGGAGCTACAGGGCGTTTCTCAAAATTCTACGATTTCTAAAAACCTTCATAACTTTTTTGTTTATGAAAATTTTTGATTTCTGTAAAAACTTCTTTAAGGCACTTTTTCATGCAGAATTCATTGCTTCAAATTATTTTTTTCCAAAGTGCTCAATATTTGAGATATTAACTAGAACTTTGATTTTTTATATGGAACACCCTATATATTTTTAAGTTTTTGAAAGGAGTATAAAATTTCATTCATATAAATATAAAACACTTGATATTTTATTCAAACAGTTTGTGAAATATAGAGTTTCAAAGTTTTAATCAAAAATTTAATTGTTTTTACAGCATTGAAGTAGGCTATGGATGACGATAATTAAGCGATTTAAGTTTTTGTAACTTTCTGGTAGATCGCTATCAAAATTTGACACAATCTCTTACAGTACTTGCATTTCTCTTGAATTTTACTATCTCTATAAAATAGACTTAGGGAGATAATTAAACATGTACGAAAACTACGAGAAATACGACTTGTTATAATATTTATACCAACTCAAGACTTCATGAAGTGCCTTTAACTTGTAAGTGTATGTGTCTACTGAAGATGACAGCGTAGCTGCCGAAATACGTGTCTACAGATACAATCAATTTTGATTTATATTTAAGGATATAAACTTTTTGAATTTATATTTACTTTTTTGATTTGTTATTTCTAAACTACTGTCTTCTTTACTAATATTAAATGTTAAAGTGTTTTATAGAAATTGGTGAAAATTCAGAAGCAGCGATTAATCTTTACCATGAGTGGTATCCTGAAAGATGACAATCCTTCAGAGATATATTCTTGAGATTTAAAAACAATTTAATAAATTTTTAATCATTTAAACTGATAAAAACTAAAAATTATGAATCTCAAAACGGAAATAAAGAATTAGAGGAGATCATAGTTTTGGGAGAAATTGAAAATGACCGACGCCAGTTGGAGCAAACATCTTAGCAAGAACTTCTGCAATACGAATTTTAAAGAAACAAAGATTCTGACCTTATTGAATAAGAAAAATGCATCACTACCAGTCCTTGAATCGGTGATGTCAGCTCAATCCATAACAAAACGGAATCGTTTATTTTTAGTACAAAATGGCCGACAATTTGATACTTTGTAATTTTTGCGCAATTTCGATTACATTAGTATTTATTCGTTATAACTTCGTTATATTTATTAAAAATAAAGTAATATTTTTATGGCTCATTGAATCTTTTAAAAATATTAGCTATCATAATCCACAGCCTACTTGAATGCTGCAATAACTATCAAGATTTTAATTAAAACATGAAAGCTCTACAACTCAAAAATCTTTCGAATAAAATATCAAGTGTTTTATATTTTTGTAAATAGAATTTTATGCTCTTTTCAGAAATGTAAAAATATATAGGGTGTTCCATATAAAAAATCAAAGTTCTAGCTAATATCTCAAATATTGAGCACTTTGGAAAAAAATAACTTAGAGGAATGAATTCTGCATGAAAAAGTGCCTTAAAGAAGTCTTTACAAAAATCAAAAATTTTCATAAACAAAAAAGTTATGAAGGTTTTTAAAAATCGTAGAATTTTAAAAAAACGCCCTGTAGTTCCTAAACGGTACAAGATATCGAAACGCGGTCTTCACCATTAAGTTTGTCTTAAAAATCGAGCTCCAGGGACCGAGGTCAGTTTTTGTCTAACTCGTCTAAAAATAGAAGTTTCCTATTAAAAGTGTCGAATTTGGCCCACCCTGTACAGGATGGCCCAACGATGCGTATTTCTTCTGTGAGGCCTATAGCAAACAAAATTAAGAAAAAAATCAATAAAGAAATTTATACTAGACAATACGCGGCATATTGTAAAATTATTTTCAATTATACAGAGTGATCAGAAAATTTTGTGACTCGTGGAAACCCATTTTTTTTTAATGGAACACCCTATATATTTTTAGATATTTAGATGCGCCGCAGTGAGCTGATTATAAACATATATAGATTTCATTGAACTACTTTCGTAAAATAATTTTTTGTCTTAAAAAATTCTTCAAAAATTCAGTCAGTTTGGATATGAATTTCTGATTACTGAGATAACACAGATCAACGAAAATTTAACACGATATTTTTAGGACTTTGGCCTATATGAAAATGTGAACAAAATTAAGATATCTTTCTGAATTATACCGAGCGATCGATACTTACGAAACATTCGGTATCTCAATTTCTTTAAATGGAACGGCCTACTTTTTATTTGAGAAATCGCTAGCACTTAAATGCAGCTTTCTGATGATATAAGGATATATACCTTTATTTTTAATAGTTTCGTCACTAGAATTTTATAAAAAGTGTAGTAGTGTAAAAAGGCGACCATTCAAATACTTGTGAAAAAAAAATTCTAGTGACGAAACTATTAAAAATAAAGGTATATATCCTTATATCATCAGAAAGCTGCATTTAAGTGCTAGCGATTTCTAAAATAAAAAGTAGGCCGTTCCATTTAAAGAAATTGAGATACCGAATGTTTCGTAAGTATCGATCGCTCGGTATAATGCAGAAAGATATCTTAATTTTGTTCACATTTTCATATAGGCCAAAGTCCTAAAAATATTGCGTTAAATTTTCGTTGATCTGTGTTATCGCAGTAATCAGAAATTCATATCCAAACTGACTGAATTTTTGAAGAATTTTTTAAGACAAAAAATTATTTTACGAAAGTAATTCAATGAAATCTATATATATTTATGCCTTTGTAATCAGCTCACTGCGGCGCATCTAAATATCTTAAAATATATAGGGTGTTCCATTAAAAAAAAAATGGGTTTCCACGAGTCACGAAATTTTCTGATCACTCTGTATAATTGAAAATAATTTTACAATATGCCGCGTATTGTCTAGTATAAATTTCTTTATCGATTTTTTTCTTAATTTTTTTGCCCTAGGCTTTATAGAAGAAATACGCATCGGTGGGCCATCCTGTACAAAGTTGTGTCAAGAATGGATCGCAGGATGTCCAAACTATTAATCTTTATTTGTCATTTGAAGTTTAGTTATTGAAGTTATAATGAAATTAACCAGAAAGCATTTTCGAATCATGATTTATTATGATTTTAAAAAACGTTTATGAGCGCAAAAAGAGTTTAAATTCGGCTTTTAGTGAACAAGCACCTTCCTTGGCTACAATTTACCGATGGTATAAGGAATTTGAACGCGAAAGGAATTTTGTTCAGCATCAAAAAGGAGCAGGGCGTCCTACGGCTATTACCGACAAAAACATTGTTGCTGTTAAAAAATTAATTGAAGAGGACAATAAAGCCACTTATGCAGTAATAGAGCATCAACTCAAGATTGGATCCTCAGCTGTTAGACTTCCGAAAAGCAGAACGTGTAAGAATTTGCCATGAAACTTTAAATTTCTTAAATAATGGCGGACACCATTTTTTTCCAAAATAGTGACTGGTGACGAAACTCACATTCCATTTTTCGACGTGCCTACCCGCCAAGAGGGTCGTGTATGGATTCACGAAGATGAGGAAACTCCAACAATGACCAAGAAGCAACGAGCTATGAAAAAGTTATGTATGCGGTATTCTTTAGAATTACGGGCCTAGCAGAAGCTAGATGGACAAAAGACAATTACAACTTTAACTCTCCAGTTTTTATAAAAGTAATAGAACATCCGCCGTATTCACCTGATTTAGCAATGTGCGACTTTTGGCTATTTTTTGGGCTTAAAAGAAATTTGCAGTGTAGAAGATTTTCGTCAGAAGAAGAGATTGATGTCGCAGTTCACGCTTATTTTGAAGATATTCTGAAAGATATTTGGTTGGGCTCTAAATTTCTTAGTAAATAGATTACTCTCATTTCCACTTACTAAAGCCCGATATGATAAAGAACTTAAATATATAAGAATGTTGCGGTTCATAATGGTTATACTCCGCAAATAGTAGATAATATAATTAGGAAGATTAGCTATAGGAAACGGTTCCAAAATTCTGGCACTAACATCAATTTCATCTAGGAAAATTTGTAAAAATGCCTTTCGATGCGATTTGCACTAAAGGTTTAAATCATATTTTTAAAACTCAAAACTTACGATTAGCTTTTTCCACTAACAATACCATGAAGAATTTATTGGGAAACCCGAAAAATAAAGTTAAAGTTGAGCAGAAATCTGAAATTAAATGTAATGAGTGTGCTAATAAATATATTGGACAAGCAAAAAGGAATGTTTTAACACGCTTTAAGGGACATTTAAGTCACTACTAGTATAATAGGTTTGAGAAATCAAGTGTTGCCCAACATATTTACAATACTAGACACAGTATTATTAAGGATAATTTAAAACTCATTAAGGAGATAAAAAACAACAGGGAATTAAATGCTTACGAAAGTATTTTTATTCGAAAAAATAAAAATTATTTAAAGAATTCAAATAATGGACCAATACCTAGTACCGTATTATTTGATTAATCTAATTTGTAGTTTGCTTTTTAACGGTCCATATTTTTTTCCTCATGACCAGAACCCGTCTGCAGAGGATGCACCGGAGGCACCGCAGCCATTTAGGCTTATGTAAATTAAAATCGACCGCAATATGTCGTTTTTGTTAGGTCAAAAATCAGCCGCAAGATATCGCGACCTAAATTATATATAAGGGGGTACTAGAGACAGTTAAGCACATTTGCACAGGATATTTGATAGGGAGAGGATTCTCCGAGTTAGATTTCCTGAAGTGCTTTTAACATGTGATGAGTGGGTGTGATCTCCTCTAATCTGTAGGCTGTTTTTTGACACGATTTATATATATATTTTTATATTTTATTATTTTTCAGAGATATTTTGAAATATTTAAGACAGTAACAGGGAATCAAATGTTTATGAAAGTTCCTTATTCGGTATAATGGGAACTTTTTTCAGAAGAATGGACCAATACGTATTCTGTATTATTTCGTTTGCTCTTATTTGATTATGATTAGTTGCTTTTAGGTTTTATGAAGTGGTTCTAAATTGGTAGTGTGTGTACTGAAGATGGCAGCTTAGCTGCCGAAAGACGTATCTACGGATATAAAAATTATTGTGGGCGGAGATTAATATATCGAATGTAAAAAAATATTTATTAAAGCACCCCTTCCAGTGCAAGTGTATAAAGAAAAATTACGTGAGCTCATGGATCAGTTAATCTATATTAAAGCTCATTATGGTAATATAAGTAGCTTTATTAAAAAATTAGAGATAGAGTAAGTGAGTTTAATAGAATCAATTGCAATTGTATCAGATTTCGAAAATTTGTTAAAAATGGCCCCAGGCAAAATTGGAAAAACAATACTTACGATATTTAAAATCATAACAACCAATAACTTTGGTTTTAAACAATTAACTCGAATATATATTTTTTTTTTAGAATCCACTGAAGGTAATGATTTCGATTTAGATCCTCACCAAGTTGCAGCATTCATGTATATACCCATCACGTCTGTGGATGTCGAAAGAACATATATATAAAAATATATTGTCTGATAGACGGCAAAAATTCAATGTGAAAAACTTAGAAAAACATTTGATTGTCAACTGGCATAATAAGAATAACATACTTTAAGTTGGAAGCTGAATAGTTTTAAGTGCTATGTTGCTTAGATCATACTTAATAAATAGAATTATTATTATTTTTATTTAATGTACTTATTATCTTGGATATTGAAATGTGTTCTGTAAAACTATTATTGTTTTTGTGCTTAAATTATTGTTTTGATTACTTGTTGTTTTATTTCATCAGAAACAACATGCATAAAAGCGCATAAATTTACGTACGAGAGCATACTTTTGGGAAAAACGTGGCATATTTATGCGCATATTTTTAACATTTCTGTCCATAAAAATCCGAACTTTTCATGAGAGAATGGTGGTGGCTGGGCATGGAGAAAACAGCCCGTTCTATTTTCAAGTCAAATATTGAAGCAAGCAGTTCAAATAGGGCAAGGAATCCATTCACGATAACCCAAAGTGTGGAAGACTTTGGAAGCACGAACTGAAGAAATCATCAACAAAGTTGAAGATTTGGTGTTGACTGACCGCCGAGTAAAAGTTATTGCTAGAGAAATAGGAGAATCAGAAACGAGTGTTTTTAAAATAAACGAAGACCTGAGAATGAGCAAAGTGTCGGCACAATGGATTCCCAAACTGTTCAGTCCTGAACAAAAACTTTGCAGACAACAAATTTGCAAGGAGAATTTGACTGCTTTATCTCACGATGAAGACTTCTTCTATAGAGTTGTAACTGGACATGAGACCTGGAAGCCTCCTACGAAACAAAAGTCCATGCAATAGGTTCGTAAGGGCTCTCCTCCACTTAAAACGGCAGACGCAATTTTCTGCGGGAAAAGTGATGGTCACAGTTGTTTGGAACGCCGAGCTTCTTTTACGAAATAAAATTTGAAAAATTCCTTAAATTAAGAATTAAGATCATGCAATGCACTATTTTCTTCTGCGTTTAGTTTAAGTTTAAAGGTACTGAACAATGTACCTTTACAATAAAAGGTAAATATAAAAATAAACTTCTGACTAATTTGATTTTAGAGCATTTATATTTCCCGGGCTTTGCGTCACTAGTTTCTCCCAAGCCTACAGATGGCAGCTTCACGATTTATTTTTTTTATTCAAAACCTTCCCTTCTATCTTTAGTTATGTTGTCTATGAGGGAGCCACACTACAGTCATCTGTCAAATATGTAAAACTTCGAACGCAGATGACAAGGTGTTAATAGCGTTGGTCCTATATTTTTGTATTATAATAATTTAAATCTACCAATACGTAATCAATAATCATAAATAAATAACATAAAAATAAAAAATTTCAAGTTTCAACCTAGAAGGTATTCTGTGTTGTTATGTTGTTAAATTTGTACCATAGGAAGCTAAAATCATTTATAATGTAGTAGTAGCAGTGAGTATTGAAATAATAATATACTCACTGGTAGTGGTTAGTATTGAATATTATAGTTATGTATTGAATTACTGAACCTTAAATAAAGAAGGTAAATATGGCTCCTGGAATTAACATTTTTCTACTTTTTGCGTGAAAAAAAAACTATCTTCGGAAATGTGAATGCTATAGACCAGCGAATAATAATCTGTGAAAAGTATAGTATCTACAGAATGCGCAGCTTTTTTATAACAATTTCCCAGTACAAAGGATTATTTTATTATACCTGTTTAATTTGCCAAATTCTCTCTCCACTTTAATTGAAATCAAAGTCTACAGGCAAACAATGATAGTAAACAGTATCTTCTGGATTGTAGTTAATTACACAGTACTTTGGTATTTTTGGAAGATAAAAACTCGATATAATTATTTGTGACTTATTATTTAAATTAAGAATTACAAATCCATATTTAAATTAAATGTCAAAGTGACGCGGTAACTATGACAACGATATATCATTAAGTCAACACTGTGCAGAGGGAGCCACACACAAACGCGACCGGCCGGATGAGCATACGTGGGAATCGCTACAATTACACAATAATATCAATAATGATTTACTTGTTTAATTATTGATATCGACGACTTTTCTACTACTTGGAAGTGGAAAAGGTATTTTCCGTTAAACAAATAACGTATAACATGTGTGACAAAACTCACGGAAATAATCAGCTTTACGATGTATCGCTCCATGTTAAATGAACATGAGGTATGAACATAAAATTATAATTAAAGTAGATTCTTAATCAATGAAAATTGTATAACAACTTTCTGAAATTCTTCAAGTCAAAATTGCATTAACAAATTCTTGGAATTCATCGGACAGGAATCACTTCAATTTTTATTTTAAGTTAATCTCTCATGTTATTTAAATATGGAGCGGATACATCATAAGGCTGAATTTTCATAAATAGTTTGAATCGCGACATCCTGCGATCACTTTTTGACACAACATTGTATAATTTTTGTTAACAATTTCATTTTCAAACATTTTAGTTGTGTAACATTAATTTTGACAGTGTTTGTCATGTATTTGTCAAATTTTTATAAATTTTAGACATCATGAAAATGGTTTTAATATCAAGATGACACTTCATTGCGAAGACAGAGATCGACATAATTACTTAAATTAACAGATTTTATTGGAATTTTACGTAAATTTTACAATTTTAAAATAAATTCTTGTGAGATTTATTTGCATTTGTTTGACTCGAAAAACCATTATTACAAAGTACAAAAACAGGCGTTTCGATTTTTTCGGGCGCAATAGTATATTATTTTCGTTATTGTCGGAGCAAAATTAACAAAAATAGACTTTGAATTTCATGCGCATGTAAGTACTGGGTGCCCTTAAATTTTTTTATCAGTTCTTGAAATCATGAAATTCAAAAAGTCTGTCCTAACTTACTTGACGCTGTAGTGAAGGTAAGACCTACCGTCCAAATTTTATAGCAAAAGTTAATAATAAAGTGTCGCTCAACGTCCTTGTTTCCGATTCGTTGAATTCTGCTAGTATGATTGAACGCAATCCAAATGTCTGCGACCTGTTATAGTTGACCCGTAACCAAATTCGTTGCTTTAAAACTAATACTTCTAGAATGTTTATGATTTTTTTTTCTGTTGAAGAAACAAATAATTTATGTAAAAGTTGACGTCACCTTTTTCTCACGAGAGAAAATTTGTATTTCCTGTGTTTCGTGACGTCAGATGACGTGAACGTCGCGTGCAACATGAGTCATACCAACATACCGATCGAAATATACCTCGGCCGTGCCTCAATCATTTATCTACTCCGTATGGAAGGTTAATTCAATTAAGTCGATTCGTTCGATAATTGTCAATATACGTGCCCGGGTTGGAAGTGACGTGTATAAATGACATTTTGTGAACGCCACGAAGAGCCAAAAAAACACCAAGGGCGAACCCTAAGTTGGTAATGATCTGCAGACCTGTCGACGGTGTGGTGTAGTGTCAAAGGTGTGCTCGTTTCGTTAGGCCAAAAATTTCGTCTCTTGTGGTCTGGTATTGCATCACTTGAATATGTGGTAGGCATCTAATTATATAAAGCAACTAGCTTAGTCTATTTATAGATCCGGTTTTCAAAAACCCGATACAATCGTATAAAAGCAACCTTTGAATCACCATCTTATTTTTAATACTATGTGGAATAATTCTCGCACGGTAATTTAATTACGTTTCGCTTTGCAGGTACCGATACCGGTGTGGCTTTTATTATCAGAAAGGTCACGGAACGTCGTGCTAGTTTAAACGAGCCAACTCGGGTAATCCAATAAGAAAGATGACCGAAGTGTAGTGCTCATACGGTAGTGAAAATCCGTGTTCAAAATTTACGTGGTCGGTGTCACAGTGTCACAGTGTCACAAACTCACGACTAAGAAGTCTGTGGTATTTGTTGTCATCTGTCAAATTCTGAAAGGAGTAAAATGTCTGAAGATGACTTTTCAGACCCTTACGATGAGCCCAGCATGGAAATATCCATTGAAACGCTCACTGGAACATCTTTTGATATGAGAGTATATCCAACTGACACTGTCTTGGATATTAAGAACAAAATTCAGCGTGTTGAAGGTAAGATCTTAAGTGTCACATTAAAATAATACCAACTTATTACCTTCCACAGAACAACCGGCATAATAAATCCAATAAATTTTTGACTCCTCTCCAGTTTTATTGTATACACATTATAAATAACTTGTTACCTAATAGTCTTGTTTACAGTTAGTTGTTAACACTGATCTCATAAGATGGGAGAGAAAAAAAAATGGCTGTCACTGTTTACCTTTGCTTATCTGAATGATCTTTTATTTTCCAATTACCAGGCAAGAATCTTAAAGAAAGTGATGAATCATTGCAGGTATTCCAGCGCATCATCAAAATCTGCTCTTCCAACTCAAGGAATTGCAGGATTTTAAAAGATTGTGTGATGTGGGCATCGTAAACGGTTCTAAACTCAAACTGGTGCTGTCGATGCGCGGGGGACCGATTTCTACTCGTAGGCTGACAACTTGCGATCATCACATCGTCTGGAAAGATTTAAAAGATCTGATCGAACACACACGGTAAATTTCCATTAAAATACATTATTTTTTATTATGGTTGATTCATCTTTTGCATTAAGAGAAATAGAATGGTTACTATCAAGAGCAAATTTAAGATTTGAGATTTTGAATTCCAAAACTAACACATTTTGATAAGTTCTATTAATTTTAAATGGATAAAGATGTTGAGATAAGCTGTAGTGTTAATTAAATTCGTCATACTTTATATCATACGTGCAATTAAATTCCTAATTAAAGTAGGCTATGATTTCGATGTTATTCTCCTAAAGATTGGTAGCTGTCAAATTAAATATTTGTCAAATTATTTAATTTAAACAAATTTCAAATTATGATACTCTGTATTTCAAATTTATAAAATGTTACAACACAAAATTTACTTTATAATTTAATTTAACATTTTATTTTATTAAATTTTTTATGTGGTGTCATGAATCAGGTAGTATGACACTGACAGTTGTTGACAACTGTCCTCTCACTCTTCTATTGCATGTCACCAACATTAAAAAAAAATCACAGCTTTAATCAGGAACAAGATTGCAATACTTGTACTATTGGTACTATTTTCACATTGTCAGTACAATTGAAAAGATCTCAGTACAGTAGGACCTCCTAAAAGATATTTGTTACTTGACAGTCAATATTTAAGACATTAATTCAACAATATGAAGCAAAAATTGACTACAATAATTGTGTTCCACATTTTTTGGTGACTCACTGTTCTTGGTTGGTAGTATTTAATTACTTTTAAATCATGGAAAAACTTTATGATATTGTGATCTGCTCCAGTGTTGCCAACCTAAGAGATTTATTTTATTTCATAAGAGATTTATTTTATTTCATAAGGAAAAAGGGATTTCTTTTCACTTTAATACAAAAATAGAGAATTTTATGTTAGTGTAACTACAGGCTTTATCATAACGTCTGATAAATATTCACACCACGCGATTCTATGTTGAAATGTATACAGAAAATTATAGTACCATTTTGCTTTTATCTCTCTGGTTGTGAAGTTATTGAGAGTTGAAAATTAATTTTTGATTTAATAAGGTGCGAAAAATCCACCTACCAAGAAATACATAAAACATGTAATGGAGTAGTCAACTAAATAATATTTTCACCTTTTTGTACTCCGGTTTACTTCTAAAGAAAATTCTTTGCATTTCATAATCTGAGAGAATGTTGCAAGTGTGTAAATATGCGTCTAAAAAACTTAAAAATCCATGATAGCACCACTGTATAGGTACACATCAATCAATAGGAGTTTCACAGCTTGCTTGGGATTTTCTTTGCTACAGTTTTTGAGCGCGCATGTTTGAAAACTGGCGGACCTTCCACAAATGGCCGTGTGTAGCACAACAATCAATTCATAAATTGCTTTTAAATGGCCATTTTTGAATTCAGCATTTTGTGTGATGGATTCGGAGCGATGAAAAAGATTGAACAGAAAACCATCTTTGTTAAATTATTATGGATTTATGTTGTATAGAAAGCGTAAAGTTTTGTAAAACAAAATCGCATTCTTATGATTTACTTGCAATGTTGCAACCATTTTTATCCGTGTCATTTTTTCAACCAGTGACATCTAACAGCAATAAAATTTGCACAGCATGTCTTATCTTAACTGAAAAACAAGTCATCGCACTCGTATGTAAAGCTTAGGCAAGCCGTCCAAATTTTATGACAAGAGTTGATAAAGATTTTTAAAAATCATCCTTACTTAATGATTTCATGATTCGTTTAGTGACAAATCTAGTGATTTCATTAGAAAATAATTTTAACTAAACATTATAATTATAATGAATAAAAAAACATAATATTTATAATGAATGAAAAAACATTGTTTTTAGCAATTTATGGAAGAACAAATGAATGACGATCGGATTCCTGTAATTTTTTTGGCCAAAAAAAAAACAATAAGCTTCTCTTTTTTTTGACTATCGATCCATTTTGTTTCTGTATTGTTTTTTTTTGTGTTTCCGAGGAAGACAACGCGATTATTCTAAATTTGTTTCACAGTTGTTTGTACTTTATTTCTTTTATGAAGAAAAAGGTCGCAATTTGATTGGTATTCGAACATCGCTCTCCTTAATTTATTGCCTAACTCAAAAGTAAAAGCGAAAGCTTTTTTTACATCAAAATCGTCGACCAAAGATTTTATTTCTTGAGTTTGTTAAACACTCGATCGTCTTTTGTTTTGTTTTTCTTTTTATGAAGGAAAAAGTTGACATTCGATTAGGATTCGAACATCTTTTTTCATCGCTCTTGATTTATTTTCTAACGCAAAAGTAAAAACGAAAAGTTTTTTTTATGTTCAAATCGTTGACCAAAACGTTTGCTTCTTGTATTTATTAAACTATCGATCGTCTTTTGTTTTGTTACTTTTTTTAGGAAGAAGAAAGTCCGATATTTGATTGAAGTTTTTTTTATATTCAATTTTTTTTATATCCAAAACGATTGGAATTCGAACGTCTTTTATCATCGCTTTTAATCTATTTTTTGACGCAAAAGTAAAAACGAAAGGTTTTTTTATATTCAAACCGTCGACTAAAACTAATTTGTTAAACTAATGATCGTCTATTGTTTTTGTATTCAAATCGTTGACCGTAACGTTTGTTTCTTGCATTTGTTAAACTATCGATCGTCTTTTCTTTTGTTATTTTTTTGTGAAGAAGACAGTCCGATATTCGATTGACATTTTTTTTTAATATCCAAATCGTCGATCAAAACTTTCGTTAAACTGTTAACGATTGGAATTCGATCGTCTTTTGTCATCTTTTGTTAAACTCGCAATCGATCGTCTTTTGCTTTGTTATTTTTTTGTGAAGAAGAAAGTTCGATATTTGATTGAAAAAATCGTCGACCAAAACTTTTGTTTCTTAAATTTTTTTTTTGTTAAACTATCGATCGTCTTTTGTTTTATTTTTTTTTTATGAAGACGAAAGTCGATATTCGATTGGAATCCGAACGTCTTTTATCATCGCTCTTTTATATCCAAATCGTCGACCAAAACTTTTGTTTCTTACATTTTTTTTATTAAACTATCGATCGTCTTTTGTTTTATTTTTTTTTTATGAAGAAGAAAATCGACATTCGATTGGAATTGGGTCGTCTTTTGCCATCACTCTTAATTTATTTTTAACGCAAAAATTAAAACGTTCAAATTGTCGACCATTTTTGTTGTTTCTTCCATTTGTTAAACTAGCAATCGATCGTCTTTTGTTTTATTTTTTTGTGAAGAAGAAAGTCGAAATTCGATTGGAATTCGAATGTCTTTTGTCATCGCTCTTTTATATCCAAATCGTCGACCAAAACTTTTGTTTCTTACATTCTTTTTTTTTTGTTAAACTGTCGATCGTCTTTTGTTTTATATTTTTTATGAAGAAGAAAATCGACATTCGATTGGAATTCGATCGTCTTTTGTCATCGCTCTTAATTTATTTTTAACGCAAAAATTAAAACTTATTCAAATTGTCGACAATTTTTATTGTTAAACTAGCAATCGATCGTCTTTTGTTTTGTTATTTTTTTTATGAAGAAAAAAGTTGAAATTCGATTGAAATTCGAATGTCTTTTGTAATCGCTTTTAATTTATTGTCCAACTCAAACATCAAGGTTTTTTTTTTAATTTCTTGCATTTATTAAACTATCGTTTGTCTATTGTTTTAATTTTTTATGAAGAAGAAAGTCGTTATTTGAATGGAAATCGAACGTCTTTTACAGTCGTTCTTAATTTATTTTTTGACGCAAAAGTAAAAACGAAAGTTTTTTTTTACATCCAAATCGTAGACCAAACCTTTTTTTTTTTGTTGAATTTGATATACTATCGGCTGTCTTTTGTTTTTTCATCTTGCTAATTTTATTTTCTTACTCAAAAGTAAAAATGAAAGTTTCTTTTCATTTGACTATTTTAAGTCATTTACCTGAATTGTTCCAAACTTTGATTAAAAAAATTCGTTCGTTCTTGAAAGTAACTCTAGGGCTCAGTTGTACAATGCCAGTTTAAATTTAAGCTGAAGCTTAAACCCATGACAACGATTATTTCAATAATTGTTGTTAACGGTTTAAGCTTTGGCTTAAAGTTAAGCTCGAATTATACAACTGGGCCTAAATCCAAATAAAAGTATGAGTTTAAAATAAGGAAGAACTAAACCTTTCTTTTACTGACGAAGGGAAGCTACTTTTTCTGTTGGTTTAAATTTATTCATGATTTTTCAAAGTAATTACTTTTCAATTTGAAATAACTTTTATTTTATTTGCTTCAGAGAAGAAATCGGTGAAAAAAGTGGCTCGAAAGTATCCGTTCTAGTATTCAAGGAAGGCGAAGTCATCAACTTAATCCGCGTCATCGAAAATGAAGACGGAAGTTATTCACCATACGCAGACAAGGCCGTTTCTCCACCGTACAGAAATAACGAACGAGACGAAAACCAGGTCAGTTTTTTCAAGAAAATCACCGAAGACATGGAGATGGCGTCGAAAATGCACACGCTCAAGTCGAAAATGAAGAATCTTTCGATGAAAAGGCAAATGCGTAACATGAGGGCGAGCGACTCGAAACCGAAATTTACGACCTCGAAAGAAAACATAGATTATTTTAGTGAATCATTGTCGCGGCCCATGCGAATGTCCTACAAGTTTCTGAATGATCACATAAAGAATACGAGTGATGATCTTAAGACGTTCGAAAATAAAATTGTGATACAAGAGAATTTCGGACACCACGACAACCCGGAAGTAGGGGAGATAGCCTTGAAAGATAAGCACAGGACTAAAATGAAAGTGGAGAAGTTGGCGCCTAGAAGGTCGGATAAACCCTCGTTAGAAACTAGTAGAAAATTCCCGTCGAGTGATAAGTCGTTTAGTTGTAGAAATTTGCATGTGTTTGAACCCGAGAGCCATAAATCCAAAATTTCCGGCAAAGAGCAGAAAGAAGAAAAATTAATTAATAATTCCATTTTGACGCCTTTGTGTAGTCGATACTCACCGGAGACCGTCCTAAAAAGTCGAAGATCTTTACATTATGACAATAAATTAAATTTAGATGAGTTGAATGGCCCTAAAGTGTCCGAGTCCATTGCTATTTTGGAAGAACCAAGCGAAGCTGATGAGAAAGATATGTTAACTTCGATCGAAGTTCCATGTGCTGAAACGCTTTCTCTTTCAGCCCGCAACAGAGTGCATTTAACGCAGTTGGTGCTACAGGATTCATCTGAAAGGCCAAAAAGTAGTCCAGACAGTTTAGACTTGGATGAAAACTCACAGGAATTGTGGGAAATCCAACCTGAACCTGTGAAAAAAAACACTACGTATAAAGTTGGTTTACTCAAGCGACGCAGTAGTATCGATCACAATTACGATGCTGAATTTAGTTTGGAAAATAACTCAAGGAATGGTACTAAAGACGATAGAGATGAGAGCAGTAAATGTAAAAATTTAGATTATGAAGTTTTCAGTCATAATTTTTATCACTTGCCTCAATATGTATCGGCCCCGAGTGCTATACCACCTCAATATGCGCCTAAAGACGAACGTATCTGTGATTTGTACCTGGGAAGCCCCATTCCTGAGTCAAAAATGCACCGCTCTCCTCTGTATGGAAGAAGAGCGAAAGCACAATCAAAAGAAACCAACAGTTTCGCTGATGTAGACTATAATGCATTCGCTGAAGAAGCCTCTAAAAATCTAGAAAACCTCGGTAAAACCTTGGATGATGTCCAAAAACAAACCCATACTTCCTCGAGCATAGAGCGCTTGTGCAATGACTTCTCGGACGTAAACTCTTTTGTGGAATTCAACTCTTCTACCTCAAAGTACAGTGAAAATCTCGACGAGTACTTTGGTTATTTCACGGCGAAAGATGCGAGCGAATTGGACAGAATTTTGAACCGTCACCATCCGAAATTAACTTCAGAATTTGCTAGGGCCAGCGAACAAAAACCAAAAGAATCGATAGCGAGCGAAATCAAAAGGCTTGGAATATTCGATGAATCGAAAGCCAAGATCCAAATCGAAACAACTAAACTAGAGGACTTACCGCATTTAAATAAGAAACGCATGCGCTGTGCACATTGCAATAAACGTTTGAACATCACAAACATTTACAATTGTCGATGTGGCAGGATATTTTGCGCACAGCATCGATATTCGGAGGCCCACGATTGCAAGTACGATTACAAAACCGAAGGTAGGAAGTTATTGGAACAGCAGAATCCGTTGGTTACGGCAAGTAAATTATCAAAATTTTAAATGTATGTTCGTGTGTGGGATTTTTCATGTCTGGCTTTACCCTTGGAAATCATTCAAATTGTATTTATTTAATCATTCTTGTACTATAAAATTAATAAAACCCGTGAACCTTGTTGTTTGCTCAAAATATCGTGTATATATAATATTTATTTCGAGTTATTTTGCTTTTAACTATTTACAAAGTAGAGATTAACAAATTGAGAGAATTTAAATTAATTTTGTTAATAGTCTATAATTCGCTGGTTCTGGTTCTCAAAGTCATCAACTTTACTTTCCACCAATTTTATTTTAAGATCACACTAAAATACATAAAAATTTTCAATTTTGATTGTATTATACCCAGTGATTTTTTAAATTTTTTTTATCAACTCTTGCCAAGGAACTTGGATGGGATGTCAGCTTTACTGTAAAACAGCATCAAGGAGTGCAAAGACGTACTTTTCACTTCAGCTAAGACATGCCGTTTAATTTCATGGCAAGAGTTGACAATAAATTTAAAAAAATCACCCGGTATTTATGCATATTGAAAACTAAGGTTGACAGTGATGTGTATTGGGCGGAAATATGTATTTCAAGGTTATTGTCAGAGGCGCATTGAATTTCGCACGGTGGGAGAAGCACATACCTACAGCTTAGTTGCTTTTCACTCGCATGCTAACGAATAATTTTTTGAATGTCGCTGATCGACTCGATACATTGCAGTTTGCAAGCATTTTACTCATCGATAACCTTGGAAAATATAAATCATCCACTGCCTAGTGATGAGAAAGGATGGATTCCTGACTCATCTTTTTAGAATTATGATGATAAAATAATATATTATAATTTAGATAGTGGTGAAACACCCCCATTTAATTTCGGCAATGAAACTATGGAATTGTTTGTAATCTGATTAATAAAATTAGGTAGTAAATGTTTATTTTTATCATATATTTACCTATTATATATTACAAATCGTTCTAAATATCCAAAAAAACAAAAAATATTGGTGTGATTCATTCTTACTTACATACTCTGTATAATAAATCATTAATTTATGAGCCATCAGAAAAACACTAAATAAAGTTATGTAAAATCATATAATTTTATGTAAACGTTTTAGATATAAGTTCTTTTATATTATTTTCTACATTTGCCTTTGGTTTGCGGAGAATTAATTGCCAACGGCCCGGCATCGAACACAAGTGGGCGTGATTTTAGTCAAATTTAATTTTTGTAGTGCGTTATTATTATAACAGGATGTCAGGTTGAACTTTTTCCGAATCTATATATGCATAAAATTGTTTGTAATTTCAATTGGGCACTTTTTTCTGCATTATTGTCGAACCAATCCATGTTAAACACAATTGCGTGTATGGAATCGAACTGCAGTGTCAACATTAGTTTTCAATATCCGTAAAAATGATATAAATAATGCAATATTTATACAAAATGAAAGCTTTTTATATAATTTTTGGGTAAAAAAATTGGTGATTTTGAGTTAATTATTCACGTGCAGACGTTTACAGTCCGATCCATAACCAGCGAATTCTAGACCACTTTTGCCCCTGAATAATTTTGTAATCCCCGTTAAGTAATTTAACATGAAAAGGAGTATAAACAGTTCAGATGTTATTATTTATTCAAACATGTGAACCGTCCAAAAAAAAAAAGATAATTTACTGGAATATGATTGTTTATGTACACTTGGTTGTAAATATGTATGATAATAGTTTATGTATATACACTTATGTAATTAGTTATTTCAATTAAGTGAAATGTATATTGATCCAACTTACTTAGAGGACTATCCTTGTTGATTTGTAAACGGTATACACTCATGCTTCCTGTGAATTTTTTTAACACCACAAATATAGTCTAAACAAACGTGTTTTTTTTTTATTAATCCAGTGATACTTAAATCTTATCAACGTTTGAAAACTTCAATTACTACTGATTTTTTCCTTCAACGTCAATTATTTATTATTTATTTAAAAACTTTTAGTTATTACCATGATGACTTTCTTTGACTTAGTTTTTGTATCACTCGACCATTCTTTTGCTTCATTTAAAATTATCAATTTTATTTTAATTAAGAAATAGAAGAAAAACATTTTATTTTACTCTGCACAACCTAAATTAATGACTTTTTTAATTAATAATTTTTAAGTGGTTCTGGAAAGTCTAAATTATAATTAATGAGCGGGAGAATTACATTTTTCAAGGTTATCAGTTAGCGAAGTGCAACGTGTCAAGTCAGTGAAGTAAGAATTAATGGTTAGTATATGAATAAACAGCAATTAATTTGCAGGTAATTGAAATGGTATGCGATTCTAAAACCGCGCACAATTCAGTCCGCCTTTGACTGATAACATCAAGAAAATATAATTTTCCCGGTCATTAGTTATAATGAAACTGGTTACGTAATACAACGATCAACGAAAAGTGCCCATTCATAGCGTAGCCATGACAACGCTCTGAAATGTCCGAAGTCTGTTTATAATGATCATCTCGTTTTCAATGTCGGAAGAAAAGGATTGAATGACGTGCAATGAAAATATTAAGAACTGTGTTATTAACACGCATATATAAATAACAATAAATACTGAAAAACTTTTTTTATGAAAACGATTATTTACATTTTAGAAAAAGTAATTGCGTCAACTGTCATGGTTACTCTCATCATTCCAATCGGTGTCCGTCAAGAATCCCTCGAATATCCTCACCAGGTTTTCTATGCCCTCCAGGAAGTTATTATCTGGTGCCTTGTGTTCTGCCGGGAAAACATGCGCAAAGTCAATCATTTTAACATTGGCCCACACGTGATTCCTTCTCTCGTTAACCAACTCGTCCAATATGAACGCGTAATCTCTCTTCAAATTCTGCAAGTCATTGTCGAAATTATTCTGAAACGAGTGCATGCGTTTCAGCGAAGGCAAGCTCTTTCTTTCGGACACTTTCGGTGGTGGTGTGAAATCTTTGACTCTCGCTGGAGAGGAAGAACCATGTAAGATAGGCCCGTCTTTCGTTAGTTGCCCACTAAAACTGGTCCTAAAATTGTGCTCTGGATTATTCAAAGTGGCCAAGCTGATTGGCCTGTAGAGGCTCTGCGTTCTCTTGAAGAAGGCCTTCGGATTTTGAGGAGGCGGCGGCGGCGACGTCGTCTTTTCGGGGGATTCTTGTTTTATGGTCTGCATGCTCAGTCGTAATCTTCTCGCGTCGTAAATCAGCAAAAGCGAGGAGGAATACAGTCGGATTTTTCGCTGCTTCCTCGCCCAATTTTGTATCGTCCAGAGCGAGGCTAAGAACTGAAGCAGAAGATTTCGATTCAGGCCAGAGTCTGCGTTCAGAAACGTTTTTAAAGCTAGAATGAGAAATCGCTTATTAAAAAAATGGACTAACAGATTTAAAAAATCGATACTTGCCTTCACTAACCGTGTCTTTATTGAGCTGTTTGCCGTATTCTTTTCCATATTTACAAATTCTTCCGTTGCTGATCTTACACACTTGGAAGCCTGGTATGCAAAAGCCGAGATCTCGTTTCGTTTCATGATATTTTTGCTGAAATAAAATAGATTTATTAATATGTACTAAGTTAAAACTTATTTTGCAGAATGGTGGAAGAGGGAGCAAATAGAAAAGGCTGACCTCACTCACAATAAAACATGACTTGCCCAATATTAAACAGGATGAGATACACTTAATGGATTAAATACTTACGTCTTCGTTTATAATTTTGGAATACGAGGCATGGGGGTCGTAAGTTCTCCTGCCGATTTTTATGTCCATCACGCAAGGCTCCTTCACATCTTTTGTCAGGTCATCCAGGATAATGCAATCGACTTGTCTGTCTCCTAAAGTTACGGTTTCAGTTCCGTAGTACTTCGGCACGAACTTCTTCATTTCTAGCAAAGTCGGGTCTTCCGTTCTATTCAGTTCTTCATAGAACTGCACTTCTCGTTCTCCGCAGACGGGTTTAGTCAGTGGCTTCAGAACTTTCGCGTTGTTTTTAATCATGCCTGTAATTTTTAAAATTTTAATCTTTTACAAGAATCTCGTCCAAATCCCATCGCGTTGTTAAATTAATGATTAACTTGACTCCACTATGTTTCTATCTCTCTTGCGTAAGGTATAATCTGTAGATAATGCTATTGCACGAGTAAATTAATTTAGACGAGAGAAAAGTAAGCCGATAAAATTAATTCATTATTTACCAATTTATTAAATGACTTCAATTAAAACAAAAAAACAAGGCTTTTCTTGTTTCTTTGTATTAGGAGTCTTATCACGTTATTAAATAAATTAAATCCTCTATCTTTCTCTCTCTTATAATACATAAGTAAAGTGAGAAAAAAATTAATTAATTAACTGACAAAAACAAGTTTTGATTACCCTCTCTTTTGCCTAAATCTCAGGTCGTTTACTATAGTCCAACCGCCAACCAGGTTCAGTGAAACAAAAGTAAAAGACCACCACAGAATTTTGGCCGTGTGCTATTGGTTGCTTTTAGACATCGGCAACTTAAGTAACGTACAACTCAATTTCAGTTGCACTGTGTAAACTGCAGTGTAATTTAAAAAAGCTTTGCCATTCAATATTGCGCCAATTTTTCAATTGTATGCCACTTTTACCAAGTTGCTTTGTGTAAACAACCGAAAATATAAAGTTACGTCATGTAATAGAAAAATTTGTTTGATTTTATGTTACATGTTACTTTTGTTGCTTATTACCAGGCGTCGGATATTTCGGAGCTTTACCAATGAAAAGTGTCCATTCATTGCGTAGCCATGGCAACACTCCGAAATGTCCGAAGTCTGCTTATCACTTTTTCAAACACTCCTGCTAATTTTGCTTTTACAAAATCTACTAATTCGATTAAATTAGCCAAATTACTTTTCACACATGTTATTAAGCGTAGTTAACAAATCATTCCTTTAGCGTTTTACTCAAAACGTGCAGTTGAGCCAATTTAATTAAACATGCTATTTCCCCGTTTAAAAAACGATTCAGCACACTATACATACATGATGACAGACAATAAATTATTCCGTAGAAAAAAAGAATGCATAACAGAATGAATTTCACAGATTACGAGAAAAATATTTAAAAAATTCTATGATGTGCATAGAGTATTTGCAATACAATTTATTATTAACACAGAAATTTGAATTATTTCCGTGTTGTAGTGCTTTATTTGCTTACCTGTCAAAGCAGATGTTCAAAGTGTTATCCTTACTTTATACAATTTGTACGGAATAATTTATTTCAGGTGATTCGCATGCACTTGTCAATAATTTCGTAAATATTTTGAAGCTCGGATTTCAGCTGATCACATCAATTCCGTTTAAACGTCCAGCACCGTAACAATCATAAAACTATAAAACACTTTTATGACCGTGTTTATTTCTTTTATCTGCTTCTCTTTCTTAACCAGGGATATATAGTCGGTATATTGGGTATAATTTTGGATTAATAATTTTTCGAAAACCAAAATACATAGACTCTTTTTACATTTTTCCCTTACTTTGGACGGTATCACTTCGTGGTTTTGGCACTCTTGAGCGTTGCACAATCAACACAGCGGGCCTGAGATAAAGGCAAGAAGATACTTTTTAAATGGAATACCTGTATATTATTCTACCAATCGATAAAGAATAAAATTCTTAATTAAATAAAATAAAAAAAATATTTTTTCGTAGAATAATAAATAAAGAAGGTATTTTTTTACAAATTCATCAAAGTGCCTGTATTTTAAAAAATATAAAACAGTCAATCTGCATAAATATATACAGGGTGAGTATAAAGCTCCGGAACAAATTCATTATTACGTAATTAAATTATCTTGTAAAAAATCCTGAAACAGGTCGATTTTGTTTTCAAAAAAGATACTTTTTGACATAAAATGTTTATTTCTACCGTCATTGGTTTTCAAGTGATGACGTCATCAAACATCTTTTTAACGACAATCTACTTTTTTCTTAATCAATTTCGATAGATTGGCTTACGAGCTCAATGCCAGTGCAAAAATGTTAATACTTTAAATAACAATTTTTTTGAAAAAAACACTAAGTTCAAAAAACACAAATTACATTCTTAAACAAATTAATACTTTAATTATGAAATCAAAACAACAAATAAACACAAAGCTTTCTTAAAGAACAAATTTAACGTAAATGTTCAAACTGGCTCCTATTCTGTGTTTGACACATTCCTACACGTTCATAAACACCCTCTAGGGCACTGCTCATTGTGCCCGGACTAATATTCCGCATTTATTCTTGAATTCGCTCCTTTAGCTCTTCCAAATTTTGGAGTCTGTTAAAGTAAACCCGTGACTTAAGATGGCCCCAGTGAAAAAAATCTAAAGGTGTTAAGTCGGGTAACCGCGGAGGACATTCCAATGGCCCTCTTCCCCCAATCCATCTGTCAGTAAATGTATTATTTAAAAAATTACGATTATTTTCGGCAAAATGTGGTGGTCTTGTGGAAACCAAATTGTTTCAAGGAGTATGTCGTTATCTTCGGGGCTAGGAAATAGTAAGGCCAAAGCAAGAAGCAAATCAAATCTTAAAAAATCTAGATACCTGGCGCCCATTAAATTTCCATCAAAAAAGAAAGGACCTAAAAGACGACGTCCTATCATTCCCGCCCACACATTAACTTTGCCTTGACGTTGGCTATGGGATTCTTGCCTTCAGTGAGGATTTTCCCGAGACCGATATTTATGTCCGTATTCACAGTGCTTCCTTGAGGTTTCCTTCAATGTGGGAACTCTTAGAATGGGATTGCAGCAAAACGTTTAATTTAACTTCCTCATTTATTTTAGGTCGACCACTACGCGGCAAATCTTTAATACTTCCAGTCTCTTCAAATTTGGCAACTATTCTACTGACTGTAGATTTTGCGATAAATCTATCAGGATGTGTCATTAAACAACACACTAACTTCTTCATAACTCCTTCGTCTATTCCCATTACCAACCATTATTAAAACTTCAATTCGTTCTTTTTTATTTAAACGAACCATTTTACCAAATTGAAGAACTTAGTTTTTATCTTAGTCAGAAAATTTTTAACAAACTGTCACAATTGAACCAATTGTCATATTTATTTGTTGTTTTGGTTTTATAAATTATGCATTAATTTGTTTAATAATTTAATTTGTGTTTTTCGAACTTAATGTGTATTTTTTTCAAAAAAAATTGTGATGTAAGGTATTAATATTTTTGCAGTGTCATTGTGCTCGTAAGCCAATCTATCAAAATTGATTATGAAAAAAGTAGGTTGTCATTAAAAAAAATGCTCGATGCCGTCATCACTTGAAAACCAATGACGCTAGGAATAAACATTTTATGTAAAATAATTTTGAAGACAAAATTGACCTATTTCAGGATCTTTTACCAAAAAATTAATTACGGAATAATGAATTTGTTGCAGAACTTTATACTCATCCCGTATATATATTTTTTAAATAATTTCTTGATTTGCATCAGCATAATGGATCTCGCCATTTTAAAAGTGCCTGTACTTTAGAAACAAAACATTCGCAATCCGCCGTTATGTATTCAGTTGTTTCTGAAGTAGGTATGTTTATGGTTTATTTCTTGTTAAAAAGTGGTTTTCAAACATCTAGAAAAATGTTAAAAATGTCAACGTTACTCGCGGACATTCAAGTGAATACTTTAATTTTAATTACAAAAATTTAGGACGCCTGTAGAGAAGCCACTAAAGTCAAATAAATTAAAATTTAAGTGAAATTTGTCAGTTTTCCTAATCGATGATTTTAAAGTTAAAAAAGAAATGAAGGAAGAAAGAGTTCTAATATTCCTTAATATTTCTTAATATATGGATATGGTTGGTTATGACTAGGGGCAGGATACGAGAGAGCGGTGACTGATCGATCACGAGCATACTACTTAAAACCGTCAACATATTAAAATTCTACGCAAACAAATCGACAGCAACCCGCCAGCCAATTAAATAATGGCAGGCGATAACTGTGTAACTACCAGACCATTTATATTGGCTCTTCGCTCCCTCGTGTCCGGCTACCAGTTGTCGCTTACAAACACATAAACGTCTAATATTAAATATTACAAAACCGAATTACGAGAGTAACCCATGATAGTACCTAGCCCATGGTAAAACAGTAGAAAATTTAGTGCCAACTTTTAAAAATAGGCTAGCGCCCGAAAAATTCAAATGACTTTCAATCATTTCTGTACACACTGTATACTATGCGAGATGCAAACTTTAAAATTCTTCTGTCATCACTGGGCCCATTCAGATATAATGCTCCGATTAAAAATAGAGCGTTCTGGGTAATATTCTTTCTCTCTCATGTACCTAAGTGATTTTGTACAGTTTGCTTTTCATTTTAAATGCACAAATTGCTCTCGCGATATAGTTCCTGAACGTGTTCCTATTCTTTTTTTTCCATTTTTAGGGAAGGAAATTAGTGCTGTTTAAATTCTTCCATTAAATATTTCATAAAAACATATTTTTAAGCGTTTTCAATATTTTACATTCATAAGAAAATAAGAAGGGTCGCAGCTGTCGAGAAAGTAGTGTATACAACACGTATTTAAAATACTCTGTTGCACTCGCGTGATGATTCACGTATTACTTTGCTTAGTTGTAGATCGTATTTACGTATAAATTATGTACAGTGTGAATTTTCATGACCAGACTTCGTAACTTTCCGGAAAAGGAGCCATTCATTGCGCAGCCAAGGCAACGCTCCGAAATGTCCGAAGTCTATTCATGACAGAGGATGATTTGAATTTACCGCCATACTGAATTGTTCTTACATTGGCAACACACGGTTCTGTCACTCACCTTTGTCATTTTTCTATACATGTATAGCAGTAGTAAAATAAAAAAAAGAAAACATCAAAAATACGCCTGCGAAAACCAAACAAATAAAATAACACGTCCACTCTGAAATTTAACACCGAATAACCGATATTTATTCTTCGTAGCCACATTTGAAACGTGAAATGCACTAAAAACTATGGCGCCAAATTCATAGTATCTTCAATCATTAAAAATCACACTGTATCAGGGTTTTAAAAAAATGTCGTGTGGGGTTTTAATATTTTTCTAAAATCGGTATACAGTATTGTCTCGACATTTATCATGATGTGTCTATTTTCTTGACTGCATTGTATTTCTGGTTTAAAACCTAATGTCACGATGACAGCCGAGACAACTGTCACTTATACTTTTGTGTCATAATGACAACTTAAACGAGTCCAATCGAACGAATAAATAAATTTAAAAACATCTACAACTGAAATATGATTATTTTCAAGTCATTATAAAACCAAATATAAAAGTGTCAAAAGCTTAAAATAATTCAATTAAATTAAAAAAATAATCTCATCCTGATATTCAAAAGTGTTTAATTTACGATTTTCTTTGTACTTTATTTTAAATCGTACAAGATAAATCAACCGATGAATTAAAAGCTGTTCAGTGAAACATTTAAATTCTTTATGTGCTATTAAGATGATCAACAGAGGGCATTTTAAACCGAGTATTTTCGGATAACAATACGAGTTTATTTAAACAAAACGTAGATTGTACATTACATAATGTGTAAACAAAAAAAAAAAACTTACCTATGTGTACCCCATCGTTCATGTGTCCGGCAACTTGATTACCGAAAACCTCCATGCTTCCGGGCAGTGAGAGCTGCTGCGTTTCGACCTTGCCTCCCGCGGTCATCTTCTCGTTTTGGTTGTCCGTCAAATTCCAGGACTTGCCGTTCGTCTCGCTACCATTCAGGCGCAAGTTCAAATGACTGGGACGCAATTTTTCTATCTCGCTCTTGCCCATCGCAACGACGTTATCTTAAAACCCTCGCAACTGAGAAAAACAAGAGAGGGATTAAGCCGACTTAAGACGCGTTATTAAGTGTAATTAACGTAGCGCCGTTTTGCGCGCACGGCTTTACCACTAAATCTCGGAATAATGTTTTGTTTTTAATTAATTGCGATGATAGCGATTTTGATAAAGAAATATTGGTCGGACCTTGTATTTACTACTTACATGATGCGATGAATTCTAAAAGAGCGCAAACATTTCTTAAGACCAATAGTTGTATACATCTGGAAAAAATGGAGACCATCCGGTGATAACTTCTAACCAAAAACACGTGCGAAATCGACAAATGCAAACGTGTAAAATTCGGGGGAAAATTACTGATGATAAAACGCAATCTTATCTTCCTTGTTTCTACTATGATACGATTTGGCCTCCTAATAATAGAGCTCGAGTTACTGCAGCGAAATGAATTGGACGAGTGTACTTAGATTTAGATTTCTATTTTCTGTCATGTGGATCAGGAGGTGTCCCAAAGATGCCAAGAGGCATTGCTACTATTGTTGCACCCAAGGTGAATATCGTATGTCAGTAGTCGTTTTCATCGCAAACTTTTTTCTGAATGTACTTGTTTACAGAGCTATACTTACACTTTTTGGAACTCGGGGCTCTATACTGTTGTCGAGTTCCTTTTGATTGTTTGCTAATTTTATATCTCATTGTTTGGGGCTCTAATTTTTCGAGAGCCTCAGCTAACGTCTTTTGCACCTATGCATAAGTTAAGTACATACAACCTTGCTTGCTTTATACAAATAAAAATGTCGTTTGCAGCAGAATATTTAGCACAAATATATTATTACAAAAATAACGTGCAACATGTATCTACAGTCAGATACAATGTAAATGAGATGTACACGGTGATTCAAAATTGTCTCTTTCAGGGTAAATAGAACAGCAAGAAATTAAATCACCTTTTTATGTACGTATGTTTTCGAAAAATGAATAATAAGAGCCCTGGAAGAGAGACGAAAAATATTGTTTTTTTTTGGCAATGTCGTCTGGATGCCTTAAGTTATCAAACTAATATTTTAAACTCAGGTACACATAAAATACCTAACTGAGCACTTACAACGTATTTGGCTCTTTTTAACAGGTAGGTAGTTTGGTTGATTTCGGTACGTTATGCCTAAGTTTTTATTTTTTATTATTATTAATTCATCAAAAATTAGGAAGAAAATATTTGGCACAACAAAGGTTCTCTTGTTGGATTTCAATAAACCGAACCATTTTCGAGTAATTGATGAGAGCTATTGCATTTTGTTGGTATAAAATAACAAAACTCAAACTTTCCCTTAAGAAGGAAGGAGGATCTGAAAAATACGTTGTAAATGCCCTGCTGGGTGTCTTACACCTAGGATCCAGAAGAGATTGCAAAAAAAAACAATGTTTAATTTTACTCAAAACATAGGATAATGCTCTACAAGTTGGCAACACTGCTCTAAATATTTAGAAATTCTTGTGTTTACTTTTTGTGTTCAACATGTGCATGTTAAACTTAAATAAAACAGAAAATGATAAGAAACGTTCAGTCTTCGATTTAAGATTAAACAAACCTGATAGTAATTTGTAACAGTTAGGCAGTTGGCAACACTTGTTTACTTATTGAGGCAGTGTTGCCAAGTTAAGATAAAAAGTCTTTAAATCTAGAGAAAATTTCAATGAAAAGGGAAAAGAAAAAAATTACAAAAACTCAAGGGAATTTCTGGATAATACTAACACCTTAGTTGATGAAATTTCTTTAAAAAAAACAAAATATTCTGGATTTGGAGTTTTCGATGACGATGACGTCATACCAAACCGCCAAAAGTCACTAATAGATGCTATAAAAATATCTTAGAAAGCGTGCATTTTATACTATTTTTTTCTGTTGTGATTCTTAGATGTAAAAAAAAAAACTCAAGTATCATCGTTTTGTAATTCAAATATAGAAAAATTCTGTTTTGTTATGTGGCGATTGGTGATATTGGCTGGCGCTTAAAATAATTTCAATTTGGAGGTTATGTTTATAATTTCAGATGCCAACAAAGTCAAACAAATGTCAATTTGAAGTGTCAACATATGTTGTCGCCAAATAAAATAATATTTCGAATGCTTTAATGAGCTACTTTAGGCGCTTTCCAGGTTAATATCGGAGTAGCTCTGAGCTACAAAGGAATAGTTCTAAGTTACTCCAGAGTAGTTCAGAGCTACTCGTACGCTAACCTAGAAACAGTGTTGTCAACTTAAAGAATAAATTCCTTTTAAAGTTGTTTTTTTTTCAAATCATTAGGGATTAGATCATTTTTCTAAAAAAGAATTTTCAAATTGTATTTCATAAAAAAAGCTAGACGCTCCGAGACATCCCAAAGTTGATCTTTTATATTGAAAAACCACCATCTATTGAGCAAAGTATCAACTGACAGTAATTTCTGGATGGTAACAAAAAATTACTAGCGTTGTTGTAAAACTTGCCGAAAGCTTCCCCCCTTTGTTTTTACGGGGGTGGTTCACTAGGCTATTTCCCGTGATGGGGATGATCAATAAGAAAACGTCACTTGTCGTCAATAAAAGACGAAATGAATTGTATTTTTGAGAGGTACTAAACAGCGACATCTACTGTATTTTTTAAAACCTGTTGATCGTGTTGAATGCAAATAATTCTTTATTTTGTCATGGTTAGTTTCAAATTGTTTCCTTTTGAATTTATGAATCTACTGAGTTTTGTCCTAAATCGATTGTCTTTTATTTTTTGATTTGAATTTATGAATCTACTGAATTGTGTCCTAAATCGATTGTCTTCTATTTTTATTTTTTTTAGTACATATTATTATGTATTTTTTACAATTATATTCATTTGTTTTGTTTTTTTGTCACATTTCCTCCCAAAGTGTTTTTTTTTAAATTTAATGAATTGGGCTGTAAAGTCGATTGTATTTTATTTTTATTATTATTTAAATTTTATTATTTCGTATTTAGAAAAAATTCTATTTGGTATTTAAAAAAAATTCTATTATTTCGTATTTTAAAAAATTCTATTATTTGGTATTTTTAAGTACATAATTTCTTTTAATTTCTCATTGTTCTTTTAATTTTTTTAATTATTAATTTATTAAATTGTGTCATAAAATTGATTGTCTTTTGTTTGCTTTCTTTAAACCTCATGAATTTTTATTACTTTTAATGATTTTTTTTTAATTTACTCCTGAATAGAGTAATAAATTGAGGAATTTTCTATGTTGGTAAGGGATTTTTTCCAAGTCTTGGGGATTTCTGTTTTTTGCGCGCTGATATTGGTAACACTGCTTGGAAATATAGTCATTACAGCACAAATGCATGGAGAAAACGGCAAATGTCAACGAAACAACATCTAAAGAGTTGAGTCGTTGAGTCGACCATTAATAACACATAACCACCGCTCACTTTTGTAATGAGTAACTAAATGTGATTTTTTTGTTCTTATGTTGTTTTAGAAAAGCGATTGGTATTGCACATAAAGTTTTGTCTTTAGTTAATCAATTATCGATTGTCACAATGTAATTGTCAATTTCAAAACGCAATTTTCAAAAATGACCCGGAAATCCATTGCCAAACAAAGACCCACATTTAGGATAATGTTCCAAAATAACAGCACAAAATTGAAACCAACATAACCTAAAAATAAAAGTCCCTTTTACAAGATACGGAAACTAAAAAAGTCAGGTTTCAACGGTAAAAGTTACTAAATCGTGTAACTAGTTACTCATTACAAAAGTGAATGTACTTTAAACTATAATTTGTAATACAATAATTTTTGCACGATACTATTTTTGATTTGAATGTAAGAGAAGAATTAAACTATATTTGACCTATTTTTGAAATGATTTGTATTTATTTTTTATTTCCAAATTTTAGATCACTTAATAACGAGGAACGATGGACTTTTTTGGACAACATATTCTAATTACAGTACCTTTAAAAAAATTAAAAAGGCGTGGTCTTTTGCAAACAATGATTTTTTTTTGTTGTACCTCTAATAAAAACGTTTTCCTTCTTTTTTTATCTAATCTAAAACTTTATAAAACGCAAAAACCACAATTTAGAAATGACAAGTATATATCGCCGTGCTTTTTCCGAAAACAAGCGTGAATCAGTGTGACGCACCCCGAACAAGCGAACGGCGACTTCGCTTTTCCGGAAAGCGCGCTAAAAATAAGGCGCGCGCAAAATGCGTCTATTAAAAGATTGATTGAGTTGCCTTTCGCAATCGAATAAATAAACTTAACCGAAGCCGTTTCTCGCATTCCGGACTATTTATCGCACGCGAAGGAATCCGCGCCGGCCCAACTATGCAGACAGTAGCTGGAATTGAAATGCTAATTCGACGATTAAAATTCAGTCATTTGATGAATTTCATTGTGAACTCGAAATATCAAAGGTAGCTCGAAGGAAGAAAAACGAACAGCGCATTTAGTTCCTGTTCATATTGCGACTATATCCTTTTTCTTCTACGAAAACAATATTGCTGGCAACGATTTTATCGCATCAATAATCACTAATGTACGTACGTCAAAAAATAACATATATAAATCGTTATTGATTATATCTATAGATCTTGCAAATAGTTATTTCACCGTAAAATTTTAATCCAAGGTGTCAGGTATCAGTTAAATCAATAAAATGCGCGTGGAAATCGCGTGGTTGACCATGAATACGACGTTGAGCAATAATTTATTTATTTATTTTGAAAGTTATTGACTTAAGTGATTTTATCCAGCTCAAGATTGTCAGAAGAAAGGCGAAACTTATTTTATTAAAATATTTCGTGATATGGCAACACTGATTGTTTTTAAATATCACTTGGTTCATAATCGACGACCTTCTTTTGCTTTCTATTCATCTAATTTTTACTTTGTGATGGTTTATTTCATTTCTTTTTGCGTTGGAGTTTTCTAAAGTTAGCTTCACACGTGTGTAATACAAAATTGCATTAGCTGGCAGCTTTAATTTTAAGCAATTTCCGACGAAAGATACCAATTTCCGAATGTAAACATTTACGATGTCTTATATAGGGTGTAATCGAATAACTTTCACTTACTGTAACCACTATTAATATCCCAGCAATGGCATACGTAATGGGCAAAGATCAATATAACTCCGAGAAATCTGTTTTCTTTTTACGAAAACTTTTGAAAAGCACTGGATATGATTTAGGCCCGGTCTTTTCATCTGCCCGTTAAAGTTAATCGGCAAGTAACTTGTGTTTTCTGAATGGTTGATTGATTTTTATGAATTGTTTCCATGGTAGTTACCCGTCTGTTACTTTAACAAGAGATGAAAAAACCGGCCCTTAAATGCACCAGTTGAATGAAATTTACTACTATGTGAAAAATAATAGAACACTAAACACGCAGACGTAACACAATAAACAATGAGGCAGGTCATTTATGACTTTCCTACGAAAGAATACGGAGATTAGCAGTTAGTGATACGTAAACAATAAAAGAATATTGATGAATTCTAAATTTTTATCAATATTTAAGCAAAAGATATGCAAACTTTTCACAAAATACATATTCCTTACTTAATAATATAATAATATTAATTTATTTCCTTAATTAATTAACTAAAGGAATTAAATTAAAATACTAATTATGAACCATACGTAACAATAAGTAAAAAATTAGATAATAATTAAGTCAATAGAAGTCTCATTCTAAAAGTATTATTGAGAAAAAGAGCATGCCGATACTCATCATCCCTTAGTTTATGATTTTATTACTTTATTACGTTCAAACTACACAAACAAAAATAAATGCATCGATTGTATTTAATGCATTTTGTTTTTTGAGTATGCAGGTTATTTATTGTTGTAATGCAAACTAACTAATAACATTAATTTATTTTTCAAACATTAAAAAAATTAACAGTGTTATTTGGAACATCATGGTGTAATTATTGTCATGAAAAGTTTAGCTTTAGGATTGACAGCCAGTTTACTACTTAATAAGTCATCCCATACATACGCTTCTGTTGAGGATGCCCCAAATAGGGCCGAAACAGCTGTACAGAGGATGCTCGAGGAATCCACTGCAATTAAAACCGACTTGCAACAAAATTTTTAAAACTTTCATTATGCTTTGACAGCACGCATGGCTGCCTTGTGTGGGATGACTTGTTAAGTAGCAAACTGGCTGCAATCTATCAATCTTAATGCAAGATTAGGTCAAAAAGCGATCGCAGGATGTCGCGATCTAAACTTTTCATTACTATTGCGAATAACTAGGACAGGTCGGTTTGGTTTGCAGTGGAATTCTCGAACTGACGAGGTTCCAAATAGGACCAAAACAGCTGTACAGAGGATACCCGAAAAGTCCACTGCAATCAAATTGTCGATTATTAACGAAATAGATGATCGAAGATTACAATACTTTGTTTTGTCATTAATGTAAATTGCTACACCTTAATGATCAGCAATTATACGTAAAAATTGGCTTTTAATTAATTAATTCAGTAATCAAGGGCGAGTGAATACCTTGAATTTTCTTCCGTTATCGAAGGCTCACGGGCGGGCGACATTGACCGAGTTGCTTGAGCTTCATTGTTTTACGATGTGTTAGTAAAAACCGCAGACGCACGTTGGATACCTCAAGAACGAGCAGAAGTTTTCAAACAAAAGATGGTGCGCCCTTGGGGTAGGTCAGTTTTTTTTATTTTTGAACCAAACCATTGACTTCTGCTGAATTAATTCTCTTATGCGATGAAGAACTTATGATATTAATAAGTGAAATTTAATTGATTAGACCTGTGTTTGAGTGGTGAAATTAATCTGTTTACACATTAAATTAATCTGTTTACACACATTTGTCGATAAGCATGCGCACAATAAAAATTGCGTCTTGCTGCAAGTAAAATTGCATCATGTAAGGCGACCTTTATTAAGCTTTACAGTTGTTTTCTTTTACTTTCTGTTAGTACTTTGATTTTCCAACAATTCGTCAGCCAGAATTTATTTTTTCAACTTATTCTTAGTGTTTCATTGTTTGAGTTGGCATATTTCGTTATGCTTTTTTCAGTTCTACTTTGTTGCTTCCCATCAATTAATTTTCATTGCTTTCCTCTTAGATTCCTCTTACACTCGTCGACCATCCTTTATATTTTTTTTTAATTTCGTATTCTCTTTTGACCTTTCCTATTAGCACGATCGCTTAAATTAATAAATAAACAAGTTCTTCATCGGCAAGTTGAGTTTGAAAGAATCTGCTCCATGACAGATTCCATTGTAGAATTTTGAATTTAACTTCCACTTAAATGTTATATTTGACATTTCATTTGATTTCGAATTTTGCATGTTTTATGTCAATTTGAATATAAGGAGTAAGTTATTTTATTGTATTCTTATTACCCCTTAATGCTACGGGTTGATAATTAGTTGCAGCTCAAAACTTTATTTCTTACCAGCAGACATTACTTCTCTAAAGTAACAAACTTAGTAGTTGGAGCCCGAAAGATAACGAGTGTCTAAATAAAAAAAAAAACTGGCAAAATACGATGTGGAAAAAATTCTAAACAAGGTCCGTAAGTCTTGTATAGTTTCGCACTTTTAGTAAAGGTCGCTTTACACTTATGCAATGCAATGCAAAGAAAATTGCATACATAAACAAGTAATGCACGTGGCTTGACAATTTTTAAGTACTTGCAACATGAAGTACCGACTTACAGAATGTAAATATTTTACAAATGAAATATCAACGTCCAAGTTGTTGTATCGATCATTTGTCTTTATTTAAACAAAATGAAAAAGGAATTACTTAAAGCAACAGTAAGTTTATCGTAGCATCAAGTATATTGCTGCTAAAAAAAACGAAAACCTGTAAAGCGACGATGGTGGATAAGGTCATTGTTTAAACAGAAAAAAAGTAACATCCTTTTGGTAAGTAAGTTTAGACAGGCAAGAAATTTAAACCGAATGTTAATCTTTTATTAATGTCTTGACAAATGTTTCTCAATATATTTTTATTATGATAATCCTTAGAACGTATATTATACAGACATGGTTAACTTTCGTACAATAAAATTAACTCCGTGGTTGTGTTTCTGTCCCAATCAGTTCTAGAAATTAAAATAAATTAAAATTGATAGTAAAACTAAAATTTTATTTTTACTTAATATACTTTTTGCAGCTCGACATTTTAACCACACAGTTCACAGTACAATATAATAATAATAATAACGCCTTTATTAACAGTTTGCAAAGTACATACCCATTGAATTAAAGCGTGAACAAAAGGAACAGACTGATAAATGGGTGCAGGTTCAGATTTGGCTAAAAAACACAATCTGATCTTCCACCTGGACCCTAAATTAACTAAAACATTATATTTTTAAAAAAATAACTAATAATAGATGAAGGGAAAACAAAAAGCAAATTAAGTTTGACGAGAGCAAATTTTACAGTTTCGATTTAAGGTATTTAAAAAGAAAAGAAAATATAATATCTAAAGAATGAAGATTAAGGGAAAGTAGAAGACAAATAGGAGGAGGAAATGGAAGTAAGAGAAGAGAAGAAGAAGATAATAGGATAGTCTACAGAAGAATCAAGTTAGTTAGCAGCGAATTGTGATGATTGCTCACAGAACAAGGTTTCTCTGTACTGACCCCTGAATAAAGCTGGCTTAAGCATTTTTAATCGCGATGGGAGGTTATTCCAAAACAAGGCTAAATTGTATAAAAAGGACCTAGTGAACAAGGCAGTGGTACTGAGATAAGATCTTTCCGGTACACATTTATATTGTGAATATCCGTTCTGAATTTAATTTATTATAAAGATATGGAGGAGTTCTTGAGGTTAATATTTTGTAATACAGAAAGTGAGAATGGAGTCGCCGTCGATTTGCCATATTTAACCAACCAACATCATATAGTTTATGTGAGATTTTGTCATATTTATGAATTCCAAATATGACTCTTAAGCAAGAGTTCTGTACACGCTGGATCCTGCGCGAGCAAGCACGGGCCATAAACAGAATCGCAGTAGTTGAAGTGTGACACTACAAGTGTTTCTATTAATATTATTTTTAATTTTTTATTAAGTATATGCCTGTTAGAATAGAGTATTTTTAAAGAACAGTACGATTATTGGATTATTTTGTTAACATGTTCTGTGAACCGAAGATTGGTGTCAAACATTAGACCTAAATTTTTTGCCTTTTCTACGATGTTGATGGGATTACCTGCAATGCCAATAGTTAATTGATTAATTACGAGTTCTTTTTGTTTCTTGTTTCCATATATCAAGGTGCAGGGTTCAACAATAAGCCATGCTCCTGAGATATTTTAGCAAGCGCTTGTAAGTCATCGTTTATGACCTGAACAGCATTAGTACTGTCAGATGGTCTAAAAGAGAAATAAATTTGATTGTCGTCAGCATAAGTGTGAAAGGAACATGATTTAATAATTTTCCTAAAAATTGATGTATAAATGACAAATAACAGTGGTCCACAGATGCTACCTTGAGCTACTCAACTATGCAAAGCTAGCGGTTTCGATAACGAGTCGCCAATTTTTACTCTTTGAAATCTATTAAATAAGTAATATTGAAAAAATCTGATAGATACGTCTGACAAACCAATATACCGAAGAATGGATAGGAGTAGTTGATGATTTACCATGTCAAAAGCTTTGGAGTAATCTAATAGTATTAGGATAGTTATCAGACCTTTATCAAAGTTGTCAATTATATCGTCAGAAATTTTAAGAAGCTCGGTACTGCAGCTGTGGCCAGATCGAAAACCAGATTGAGTTTCCGGAAGTACATTGTGTGTGGATAGCTGCGAATCTACAATCTTTTCCAATATTTTAGATATATCAGGCAAGATGCTAATTGGTCTGAAGTGGGTAAAATCGCTAGGTGAATTTACTTTGGGAACCGATATCACCACAGCTTCCTTCCAACTCTCGGGATATATCTTGTATGTAGACCTAGGGAATTTGATCTATGTTGGTCACGAAATTAACAAAATGTCACTAAAAATTACGCCTGCAATACAAGAAAAATAGCGCTTGCTCTAATTCTGGCAATGCAAGTAATATTGCTTCAGCTGATCATTTTCATTGCCGACGTGCCTGCACACAATAAAAATTGATCTTGCAGCAATAAAAATTGCATCGTGTAAAGCCTTCTTAAAGAAATAAACCGCCATAAGGTAATAAATAAATAAAGGAATTTTCTTCAATTGAAAAAGGCATACTTAGTATTTTCTAAAAAAAACAAATTGACGTTAGATTGGACATCTTGGCGTTTGATTTAGAAACGACGTGCATGCAGTGAACAAACTCTTAGTCGCAACCAACGTGACCATATTTTTATTGAGACACTTGTTATGAGAAGTATTCGGCTACCCCATATCCTGCTAATTAAAGAAGGAAAAAAAAAAGAAAAATTCTAATGTAGTTCCCTCTTCGGAACAGAAAAATGGCCTCAGAGCTCCGCGGGGTTCCCAGCCCTTCTCTCTTATGTGTAAGTTCAATCTGTCAATACTGACAGGTCATATACAAATTCTAAGAAGCTCTTCTTGGCTCTTCTTCTTCAAGTGCCTTAATTTCTTACATAATTGGTACATTGCAACCATTAGGGGGCGTGACATTCGTCAAAATATGCAAATTACTTGACGAATTAAAGTGAAACTGCAAATAAGATCGCGTTTTCAAATTTGGTAGCTAAGACAACCTCAGGAGTAAATACAAAAATGCTGCCCCTAACGAATGAGATACTGCTCTGATCTTCAGTGATTCGATTATACATGGAAAAACTATAAAAGCGAAAGTACTGACCGCTTTAACATCAGCAAATAGTGACCACTCAAGTGTCCACAAATAAGATTGCATTTTCAAATTTGGTAGCTAAGACAACCCCCGGAGTAGACACAAAAAGGCTGTCCCTAACGAATGAGATCCTACTCTCATCTTCAGAGATTCGATTATGCATGGAAAAAATTATAAAAGCGAAAGTACTGATCGCTTTAGCATCAGCAAATCCTGACCTCTTAAGTGTCGAGAACACTCATCCACAGATAATAGGACTAGACAGATGGCTCATCAAATGCTTTTTTAAATTTGACGCTCCAATTTGGAGACAAACTCGGCGTTAGTTTGGAGACAGCGCACCAAATATATGGTGACGCTACCATTACAATAGCAGAGTGGAAAACCGAAACCTGTATATTTAAACAAACTCTATAACTAAGAGGTGTGATGCAAAGTTTAAAAGGAGAATTAACAGCATATTATAATCATACGTCACATTATCGTGTCTTGGCCCCATTTTAAAAGTATTTCTCTCTTACTACAAAGTGACATCTAGCGATAGGTGAGCCAATTGAGATTTGGAATTAGCAAATGGTTTGTGACAAATGTTCGATTTTCGAATTTGTGCATATAAGTGACATCTATCGTGCATTTAACAAACTATTTTTAGAGCGTCCATTCGTTTCTATCTCATTAGCTATCTGGAGAGATCTATTATCTGACTCATCCAAAGCCTTCCATGCATAAATTGTCAGGAGCAATACCTACACTCTTGCGTGCAGCTTATTGTCGGAAAGCAACACTTTTACTGTACATATCTTTCGACAACCAACGCTAAAGTAAATTCTTTACTACATTCAGCTTCCAAACGATGTGAAGTCAATTTGAAACGGTTTCCTATAAAAGCGAAAGTACTGACCGCATCTTAGCATCTTTAGTAAGTCATGATCGTTCAAGTGTCCTGATCATTCATTCAAAGCCTCCCGTGCATTAATTGTCAAGTTCAATACACATACTCTTCCCTACAACTTATTGTTGGATGTTTAACTTAGAGGCTTCCGCGGCCGTTGTCCATAATCGAATTGAGTTCCGATTGGAACCGCGTCACGACTGTTTCTACTGCCGCCGTTTTGTTTTCCATTGTAGAAGAACTTCCTCAGGACTGCTGCTGCTGGAGAACAAAACGTTGACAGTAGAAGCAGTCGTAACACGGTTCCGCCTGGAAGCCAATTCAATTATTGTTGGAAGCTCATCCAGAGCATCACGTGCATCAATTACTCTTATTGAAGGAAGCACAAACACAACCTTTCCGTGCAGCTTATCATCGGAAGCATATTGTCGGAAGTGCACACAACCTTTTCGTGCAGCCTATTGTCGGAAACATCCACCGCACTCACTTCCTATCGAGGACAAGCAACACTCTTATTCCACACATCCAACGACAACCAAGCAAATTCTTTACTACATTCAGCTTCTAAACGATCTGGAGTCAAATAATAAATTTTGAAACAGTTTCCATTAAACTCAAAATATTTTTTTTGACATCCTTCATGTAAAAGGACTTTTTACCAAACCGGAGTGCCTGTAAGGGTCTTTAGCAATTTTCTGCCTTAGTATTTTATAGTATACAGAAAAGGTAAAAGCAGAGCTGGCGTATGGTTCTTAACGAATACGAGTTTTCTAGATGTAGCACAGAAATGGATATAACAGCGATGTTGGCGTAATTCCTGCGTTACTCTTCCCCTTCCAAGGCGACTTTTTTTATTCTACATCTAGAAAATTTCAGTGCATTTTACTCGCACTCGTTAAGACCCGCACGCCAGTTCTGCTTTTACCTTTCCGTACATAGTTGCCCGTTTCTTCTTGATTTAATATAATCAGTGGATTGTGTGTCTATAGTCATCACTCTCCCTTTCACAAATCGAGTTCAGCATTATTATTAATATCCAAAAGACTGGACCGTACTTTACGCCCCTTGTTTCAAGCCGTGGTGGCAATTAACTGAAACGGACACATCTTCATAGGGGTGATCGTGAGCGTGCATCTGATTATTTTTTAATTGCGAATATTTTACGTGATGCAACGCAAATGTAAATTTAATGGCGAAAAGATGGCTAGAAAGTTCTTGGCCGACCGCTAAACGCTCGCCGCTGATAATAAACACGTCCGAATTATGTTAACCCGAATAAAATGCATATGTATAAGGGCAATAAACCAGGCAAATCTCACAGAGGGCAGACTTTATTTTCCATTAAATTGGAAATCATTCAACGTCTGCAAAGGGTATTTGGAGAATTTGCACCTAAAAGTACTGTCTATCGATGGGTTGATCGTTTTAAAGCTGGCAGAACATCACCAGAAGACGATCCGCGCAGTGGACGCCCGAGCACCTCTATAAATGCAAGAAACGTTGCTGCAGCAGAGAACCTATAGGCGAATAACTATTCGTGAATTTAGTGTTAGTATAGGAATAGGTACACGACAGGTTCATGATATTTTACAGGAACATTTGAGTATGAATAAGCTTTCAGCCCGCTGGGTACCAAGGCTGTTGAGACCGGAACAGAAACTCAACAGGTCCGACACATGCCGCCAACTTCAAGAGCTTTTAGCCCGTTACGGAGACCAATTTTGGGAGCAGATAATAACTACTGATGAAACATGGATGCCATACTTCAATTGTGAGACGAAAAATCAGTCCTAAGAATGGCGCAAACCCGAAGGAGGACCTCCGCTTAAAGCACGTGTCGTTCTGTCGATTGGAAAAGTAATGCTTACTGTATTCTGGGATTGCGAGGGGGTTATTTTTATGGATTATCTACCGAGAGATACGACAATTAACGTCGAATATTATTCCAATCTTTTATTTGGCCCATTGCGTCAGGTACTTAGCAAGAAACGGCCTGGAAAGTTGGATAAAGCTAAGTTTCGACATGCAAGGATTATTGGCGCCAACAACGTGCCAGTTTAGTGGTGCCATCATTACTGGCACCAGCAGTTGTTTCCATATAAGAACAAATTTTGAATTGGCGTTAATAATAAAAATGGCGTCAACTGATGTATTTCGTGCAGGTATAAACGTGGTTATACAAATTTGCGCGACGTTTACATCAAAGTCGCGGACTGAGTCAGACATAACCTCAACCATTTTTCTTAATGCTTCATTTCTTTGGTTTCTGTCTTTGTATGCTGGAATTTTATGATTCCATAGACATGGATATTGCTCATACGCCTCCAAGAACTGTGTTATTTTTTCAGTCGTTCATTTTTTTGATGCCTTTGGCATTTTTACGGCACAATTTTTCTATCAACACGTGTACTTTCTGTTTACAAACACTACTCCTAGCGCCAAAAAATACAATTGAGATGAACTTTACTGGCGCATTGATTATTGGCGACAATTTACTGGTGCCAGCAGATTTTCGATGTTTCCATATGCAACTAAACTGGCACCGCTCGACTGGCGCCAGTAATCCTTACATATGGAAACTTAGCTTAAGCGTCCGTTATTGCAACAGGACAATGCAAGACCTCAAACCGTACGAAGAACGAAGGATGTTTTAAATCAATTGCGCTGGGAATTGCTTCCACATCCACCCTATTCACCAAATCTGGTTCCTAGTGATTATCATCTCTTCCCAAATTAAAAAAAAAAAACACTTCATAGTATTCGATTTCAGAGCTTAAATAAGATAAAAGTTGCTATAAATAGGTGGATTGAAGAGACTTCGAAAAAGTTCTTCGAGGACGGTTAAAAAAATTAGTTTCACGTTGGGATAAGTGTATTCAATTAAATGGAGATTATATTGAAAAAATACATTGTAATTTTGATGGAAATTGACGAAATAAAAAAATTATAGCCAAATTCTTAGAATTTTGGAAACATCCCTTGTAATTCAGCATTACGAATCGTAGGATTTTAATCGTATTTGCACGCTTATTTAGCAGTTGTTTTTAGATTTTGATCGAAATTGTTTTTGCATCGAATTGCACGTTTTCTGCCTCTATAATAAATTTTTAATTTTCGCGGTAAAACTGCACACGTTTTGTAAATCGTACGATTTTCAACGACAATACACGATAAGTGTTCATTTGACTCCACCTTTGCCCCGCCTTCAGTATACTTTTGTATATACTCATAGATTTTTGCCCCGCCTTCAGTATACTTCTGCCCCGCCAGAGATGTAACATGATCGTCAAACGGACCCTTAATTGATTCCAATGATACATGTTTAAATCATAAAGATTTCTTTGCAAACTACTAAAATTTAAAGAAGATAGAGTACGCGTTTAAAACTAATGAAAAGTTATGATTAGCGCTAAGCAAAAGTAAAATTTCGTTTCTTATTAAAAGTCGTTTTTAAAAATTTAACAATAACGTTGCTAAATTAAACACGAGATGAGAATAGGGGTCTTTATTAATCCAAGCCATGTCTATTAGCCTTTTATTTTTCATAACATGTGTTCAAAAACACCCACGTTTGCAGTTGGCCATGACTTGAGGTGGCAACAAACAGAGCGTGTCTTTATTTATTAATTGCATGTGTCATACAAACAAAAATAAACAGTAAAGTAAATTGAGGTTATAAAAAACCCACCACCGGATTCGATACATTTTAAAAGTTGATTCCTGACTCCAAATAATTTTTAGTAGATGGATTAATGACAAACAAAAGCAAGAGAGAATTAATTCCACAACCTTAAACTGGCTATGGTTATGGTCAGAGCACAACCGACATACGTTTATTGAACCAACGCCAATTGCAAACGCGGGAGTTTTTGAATGCACGTTATACTCGACCACAGGAAAATCGTCGATCCTCCTTTGTTTTTCATTCAACCTAGGGTGCGTTCGAAAGCTATATCTTAGATTGCTTCTTGGGCGGGTAATCGCGTCTTTTTCACTCACGTTTTTTCTAACTTATTTTGCGTCTCGCTGATTTACTGTGCGATCTTCAATTATTTAGATAAGGTGAGGCTATGAAAAATAAAATCAGAGTCATAGCTTCATGAATACAATTAACCTTATTGACCATCTGTCAAAACTGAAACGTCAAAATCTCCTAAATCTTCTAATTGAATACAAATAGGTTTATTTTAAATTTCTAATATGGTAACGACCGATTTCAAATATCTTGGAATTGGTTGCTGACCAATGATTCCAGTGTCCAATAGCATTTGAGCAACCAACAGAGTTGACAGTAGTTAGAGAGCAAATGTTAAACTAAGAGTTTCCTATTAAGCTAAGACTCCGATTTTATTTTTTATAGCCTCCCCTTATCTAAATAATTTTGGATCACACAGTATTTCAAGATGTCTCGTGCTTACATTATTTCCAAGACAAAGGGAAAACTTTTTACACTTTATTTAAATTTGGATGAAAGTTCGTTCGTTTATGATGGAAATAATGTAATTTTTTGAAACAGATGAGCGGGATGCAAAATACGTTAAAAATGGTATATGAGAAAAATGAGATTAGATCGTGCGACATTTCAATTTCATCATTGGTGTTCAATATTTTTCAAATCCATCAAAATGTCCCCGTATCAAAGTTTTAATTTATCGATACTTTTTTAATTTTCATATCAGCGTTCGATAATAAAAAAACAATGGCGGTATTAGCGAGGTCAAGAAGCACTGGTTTTCAAATAATAACTTTTTCAAAGTGTGACAGTTAATCAAAAAGGCTTCCTAAGAAAGTACAAAATAATTTTGCAAATAATTTAACAATTTCAAAGTTATGTTCTATGATACGAGCTAGACCCATATTTTTAACTCGACATTTTTATTATTTTCATTAGAAAGAAAATTATTATTCGTCGTAGAGTTAAAAACATTGGAAACGTAGACTTGTAGCGATACTTCATTTCATTAACGAAAATTGTAAAACCATGGTTTAGGTCTCAACTACCTACTGAAGAGACGCCAAAGAGGGTCGAAACAGCTGTCCAGATGATGCAATCATTGCAACCGACTTGCAACAGTGTTCTAAACTTTCATTTGTTATATTTTTATGTTAAACAAGTATTGTCGAACCATTGAGCCACGAAATTAGTATTTGGTAATCGATTTGTTAATTAGAAATGACTTGCCACTATCTATCGAAATATATAATTTGAATTCATCCTCAGGTCATGGAATTAAAATTATGTCTTAGCTGGATTAGAAAATTTAACCATTGTATTGGTTCACCTGATTCCACGATGGTTAGATAACAATTTGACAGGTGTCAATATGTAGTTTGACAAATGGTAATTAAGTTGACAACAACACTGAATAATTAAATTTTTTATTTCAAATTATGTTACAGAAACACAAATTTTAATGTAACAAAAAACGCAATTAATATCATCAAAATTATTAATTTAATATTATTAATTAAAATCATCAATATTGAATGTCCTCATTTACGTTCGTTTTACGTCTACTTAACTGTGGCCCAAGTTTAAAAAAAGACTCAAATGTAAACAAAGGCGAGAAAATCGAACTCGTGATTTACGTCCGGCTTTAATCTTAAAAGGGTCGTTTTTATGTAAACGAAGACAAGGTTCCGCGCCTCAATGATGTCTATTTATAAAAAAAACCGCGTTCGCACCAATCTGATAGTGATAGGAATTCTAAATGGGTTTTAACGAGAAACTTGCGAAACTCAAACGTGTCATTGATGAAGCATCTCACGCACCCAAAATTAAAATTCACAATTAAGATAAACGACCACGTACACATTTTCAAAAAAAAAACCTTAAATTATGAATTACATTAACATAGCGTGACAGTATCTAACAATAAAAAAAAAAATAGTTACAAGCAGGTCGAAATGGGATACCTAAGTAATTAAAATTGAAGAAAAAAACTTGCCTTTAATTCAACGGGTGAAGTTTCGTAAAAAATCACAGCCACCAATCGCTCGCAAACAATTTAGATCGATTCTAACCTCACAAATTTAAGGCTCATGCTGTCAGACCACCGCTGACCGATTGCTTTTTGTTTTATCGAAGGCAACTGGTGACGCGCAGGCGCACCAACCGGGTAACCGAAAATTCGCAAGCGCGCGATTTTTCACGAATACGCAATTTGCGGAACGGGCATGATTTAACGCACGCGTTTTGTGTTTGCATCTACAATCAACAATTACACTTTGTTTTGAGGTTTATTTTTAAATTGGTTTGTTTGTAGCAAAGTTGTGCCTCTTTCTCCTCGGACGCCCCCGGGCAGATTAGTTTTACGCAAAATACAATTGCGTCTAATAAAAATTAATTAATTGACCTTGTTTGGTTGTATAATTATTATTACGTTGCGCATTTGCGTTGACAAGTGCGTGCAAATTCGAAATATACTAAAAATAAGCAGGGACGGATTCAGGCCACCAGATATGATTTACTTATGTACAGATCATCTTTTTACTTTATGCCGATCGTATACAGCTTGAGTGAAGCAAGTAGGTTGGCGACACGTGCCTCGGATGTATTCGAGGCGATCGGCCTTGTCACGCATTGGGAAGCGAAACGATGAGCGCGTATTTAATAATTTTATTTTAACTAGGATTTCAATATTGTTATAATTGCCGCAATACATTTGCATAACGCAATTATTATTGTTTGTAATTAAACAATACTTCCATAAACGTTACAGAAATTAATAAGTGAAAAATCTTCTCTGATAATGGTTAAATTAAAAAGAATTCACAACGATAATATAAAAACATAATAGATTCTCTTGTAACAGAAAAACGATTTCTCAAATTGAATGAAAGATTTTATAGAATGCATACAAAAATAAAATAAACTTAAAGTAATTCTGGTCAAGAAATAATAAATATATTAAATATCTTTCGAAATTTTTATTAATTCTGCGGATGATTGTAGCAGAAGAAATTGAACGATTACAAAAATGAATGGAGTTTTACTAAGTGTGTGGATTAATAGGCATAGATTCAGGCCCTCGGCACGTCGCATTGCTGAACTTCCATCTACGCCAATTAATAATTCTAATATACACATGCACAAGTATTTGGGTATTAGTAGATATAGAATAAGTACTATCGTAATCACAGAAAGCGACTACACTCTAAATTTTAGTTAATTGAAATGAACTTTTGTTATTTTTATATTAATGTCACTTTGACAGAACAAATAAAAATATCTCGATTAAATGCAATTCAGAACGCAATAATTCAAACACGATTGCAAGACGGAATGAGCAATTGCAACTGAATTAGCTGTTAATATTACTAATTACAATTCTTTGGAATCGAATGATAAGGATGAGATTTTATAGATTGACAAATAATGACAAACACTGTCAAAATTAATGTTACACAACAAAAATTTTTGAAAATGGAAGTGTCTATTTTATACTTTTTTTATGATTACGATGGTACATAAATATATAAGAGTTTATTAAAACTTTGTAATTTGATAATGACTAATTTAAAATACCTAGGAATTGCTTGTTGACCAATGACTAGTGTTCGAGAGCGTTTAAACAACTAACAGTTTAACAGGAGTCAGAAAGCAAAGATCAAACTAAAAGTGTCGAATCAAGACTCTAATTTTATTTTTTTAGTCTTCATGTATTTAAATAATTTTGGATCACACAGTATTATACTTGTTTTCTTTTCAATTTTCTAGTTCATTATGAATTTAACGTGTATTGTTATAGACATTTTTTAACAATCTCTTCACATAAAACTTTCAAAATTTTATAACTAAATTATATATTATATATAAACTTCGAAAATTTTTACTGGGGAGAAGAGCTACAATTAACTTGGGACCTCCCAGTGAAATTTGCCTAGTCTCTCCTGAAGGGGCGAAAAAAATTATTTTGGTGGTGCAACTTCGAAAGTTAAAAACAAATATCGGAAGAGCCAGACCCTTCGACGTTTAAACAAGATAGACTGGGCAAGGGGGATCTGACTACTAAGACTACTTTAGTGATTGGTTACTTTCAAATTACAAATTTTCGGCGGATGTCGTACAACGTAACAAAAGTCATAAGCGTAGATAATATTTTTATCGCATGTATTTGTTTTTAATTAATATAATTAACAAATTAATTTGATTAAACATTTCTATTTCGTAATGAATAATCTATTATTGTTTGAATTAACAAATATATCTTTTGTAATATTCGATTTTTATTCAATCTTGCCCCCAATTAATGAACTGTGTACTAGGGTCGTATAAATAGTACCCCACCTCTCCCTCTCCCCACAATATCTGTTGATGTTGGAAATAAGAAAACCGTCTTCCTTTGCAATGGCATTACCAGTCTACCTTGTTTAATCGTCAAAGGTCAAACCTATAATTAGTTTTCACTGTATAGAAAATGCCAGATAAGTAAAAACTAAAAGGAGCAAAGTATTTAATTAAGAAAAACTTTACAAATTTTTTTGATGAAATAAATTAAACTTACACGAAATTTTTAACGTACAAAGTAACAAAGTACTAATTTTGTTGCAAATGTATTAGGACTGACAACACTGATCTCAACTTACAATTACAAATTACAACAGAAAACGAAAATTGATGGTCTTTACTAGTGATGTAAAAATACGATATTTTAAAATATTTTGTATTATATCATAAAATACAAGAAATATTTTAAAGTAACACATTTTTACATCAAATCGATCGATTGTGTAACAAATGCAGTAAACAAAAAAACGGTCGGCGATTTAAATGCAAGAAACAAAAGCCAAGCTAAGGCAAGAAAATAGGAAAACATCTTTAAAATAGCAAACAATTTAGATAGAAACTTAAAAAAATTAAAACAAAAAAGCTAAAAATTCGAAGAAAATTTAAAAAGACCAAACAAAAGCCAACCCAACCTAACCCCATCCAACTCAAACAAAAAATTAAGAAAAACAATATAAGAAAATTAAAAACTTTTAAAATTTTAATGTTAAAGGTCAAGGTCAAATGAGATATCAAGGTCAATCGACTTTACACACTTAAAGGTCAAGGTCAAATGAACCCGTTAAAAATGAAATATTCTTCAAATCACTAGGTGCCGCGAGCGACCCTCGTAGCGCAAGGCACTTTCTTCACCATTTTATGGAATTGAACACACCTGAATTAAGGTGAGTGCCGAAGGCGCTCGTTGAATACAGGAAAACCGTTTGCATCAAAAAATAAGTAAAAGCGACACCAAATTCCTCCACATTCGGCTAAATTCTAATAGAGTTGGTCATATGGCCGTAATAGCATTTAAAGCCTAAAGGTAAAAAGAATATTCCGCAACACAATACCTTGTCCACTAATAAAGAAAACTATTCCGTCACTGGACTTTCTCACTAAGTTACTAAATTAGAAAGAATAAAGTATAGTATTTTTTTAGAGGTACCTATAGCTAAAGGGTTTTCCAATTAGCGCGTCAGAACTTTAAAATGAGACACAATAATAACTACAAGTGATAATCCTTTAATCTTTATTTTATTTTGAAGAACAATCGAAATCATTATGTTTTAAGAATAATATCGTTTAAATGTCCTCCTCGACTTCGTCTAACTGAATGCATTCTGGAGGCTCAATTTGCGACTACTCTTTCGCACATATCGCGTGGTATGTTTGTAATAGTGCGTTGAATATTCCGTTTATTCAACATTAACAGTAACACGATCCATTACCGTCTTCAAAGAAATAAGATCCGATCACGCCGTGACCCCAAAAACCGCACCAAACGGTGACCTCAGGATAAAGAGACGATTCATGAATCACTCGAGGATTGTCATCAATCCAAACTCTGCAGTTATGCTTGTTTACAAACCCATTGAGCCAGAAATGGGCTTTATCGGAAAACAATATCTTTTCTGCAAAATGTGGATCAGCTTCCAACTGCTCAAGGGCCCAGTTCGCGAAATTTCGACGCGAACGATGATCATGTGGCTTCAGGTCTTGAATGATTTGAACTTTATAAGCCTTCAGATAGAGATCTTGCAAAATTCTTCAACTACTCGTCTGAGAAAGGCCGAGTTCTTGAGAACGACGTGGAATAGAGAGGTTCGGATCATCTCTTACACTTTGACTTACAGCAGCAATATTGGCCTCCGATCGGGCACTCCTTTGTTGACGTATCTGCAACTGAGCCAGTTTGATCAAACTTTTGAATTAAACGATAAAGGGATCGTTCAGTTGGTCGATTACATGTTGACCATGAACTTCTCGCAATGCGCGAAATGTCCGACGAACAGAACACGCATTTAATAATTTCCAAGCGTCGTTGAATCGTTAATCTGTCCATATTAATTTGATACAATGTACTGAACTCATTTGTTATCAAGATTTGCCATTTACATTCCAAAGCGATCTTGTTTTTGGCATTAAACTTCTGACGCACTAATTGGAAAACCCTTTATTTCTAAGGCGACAATATTTTGGTAAGGGGGACAAAATCTAACGGTTGGGGGAGAGAAATGAAAATAAAAAAATAATTCAAAAAACTAAATATCATTTTGAAAAGAATAAAAAGTATATATTTCAAAAACAGGACATATTAACATAAACATCTGTAAACATAAGAAAAAAATACAGTTATATAAACGTAATATGTAAGGTAGAAATTTAATGAACGATATTAAAAATGTAAGCAAAATTATATTTCCAGATTATACAGTGTATTCAGAAATGATTGAAGGGTACTTAATTTTAGTGTGCTGTTGTATTATACAGTAATTTTCACCTTACAACTTAGGTTTATTAAGCATGACGAATTCGACGTAAATTACATCTTTTTTTTATTTTTTAGTTTACTACTATTGTTATAAAGGTTTTCGTATTATACTCTGTTTTTTTTTTCTATGTTTCTAAGATTGGTACCTTTACCAAAATTTTCAAAATTTCTGTTGTACATTTAATGATAACACAAGAGTTCCAACAGAAACCCTAGAATATTGACACTGACAGATGTTATAGAAAAGAATAACAGAACATACCACTTTTACCGCTGTAAATGAAAGAGAGTCACATAAACATGTAGAAATGATAAAATAATAAATTAATTATGCCATGTGACGCTCAGGGTAAAACACTACAGAATTTAGTATCAACTATTAAAAATGATCTAGCAACCGGGAATTTCAAACGACTTTTCAATCATTTCTGAACACACTGTATTTCGTATTTGAGTGATTTTGTTTTTATTTTGGGACGTTAATTATTAATGTCACTTATATGTTTGCTATAAACTGGCAAAAAGCAATAAAAAAAAATAATCTGTTATATTATTTCAGAATCCTATCAAATAAGTCAAATATCGATTAAATCTAGGGACCCTAGTTATCACTGCACAGTTACTAAGTCTATGACATGGCATGCACAAAAAATCAAAATCGAATAAATTATTATCTACAGTTCCATAAATTAAATGTTGTTAATATCATATTTCATTCAAAATGAAAAATATTTATGAGTTACCAGCAGAGTTCGGAAGTAGTAAATAAAGCAAAACTACGTTCAAAAGTACACGTTTTTTTAGTATTTACTAGGATCTTGAATAAACTACATTAAAAATCACATAATTTTCTCTTTTGTCGTTAAATGTACCTTGACGTTTAAGTATTAAGAAATGGTCATTAGTTGTTAATTGTATCAATGAAGCTAAGAGTTACTTTCTGTTTGCCTCTCCTTATCGAAAAAAATTTGGATCGCACAGTATATTTACTACTTTGAAAATTGCTGGTAACGTAATTTTTGTAAAAAACATACAGTGATACAGTTTTCGAAGCCCTAGTTATTAGTAGTTATATGAAAATTAATTTTTGTGAAGCTAAACAATTATTGATTGAATTTTAAGTTAAAACAATTTTACTCGGACTCATGGCTAAGATAGTTATAAATCATTCTCCGATATGTACTTCGTCTTTATATTCAGTCCCTTTGGTATACAGGTCTGGGGAAAAGTTTTTGAGGTTTAAATTATATGTATAATAAACACATAAAATCTTAATCTTGAAATTACAGTTAAAATGACTTTTAAATTGTGCCCTTCTATTAGATGTAATATTTATTTCCTTTCGGAAATCCCATTTTACTTTGGACTTAGATCTAATCTTAAGACAGTGCCTGAGCCTCCGTGAATTTCGGGCCCAGGAAAATTTACCTCATGTCGCATGTCAATGTTAAATAATGTAAATAAATAAATATAATAAAACGTAATAAAAAGTGCCATGTTCTTAATTAAGAAATAAAATTAAACTCGAAATTATTAAAGTGTAATTCAGTTGACAGATAAGACTTAACTTGAATTATAGTTACATAAGCCCAAAAATTTTTAAACAGCTGCCTGATTGGTGGGTTATAAATTTTTATGTACACGTATAGATTAAAATTATTATAGGACATTTCCACTTCTAAAATTCTTTTGTTAGTTTAATTTTGCTGGCAATTACATAATCACAAATGGAGGTGGAACAGAGTAATCCCTCTTAATCCGTAGTAAAAGTTGTGCAAACCACGCGAAACAAAAATCAAATCTTTTTATACTCGCCAGCATTAACTCTTTATCTCCAGTTAATCTTTTTAAATAATTAAAAGTACGACATTAAAAATAGACGATGAAACAACGAAATCTCTTTGTTATCGTTCAAATTACACGGCCACTGATGTAGTATTATATGTATAGGTAGATGCAAGATTAGATTTCTGAAAATTACTTAGGAAAATTGAAAATTTTATTAATAAACTTGTGAGATTTATTTTTAATTACATTAAAGAATTACCAGTTTCGAGTGTGATTAATTACTCCAGTAACTTAAACAATTAATTAGGTAGGTAGAGTTATATGTTTTTCAGGAGGACAAATTGGTACTCTTGCATAACAGGTACAAAATCAGCTGAAGAAGAATCACAACTTACTTCCACAACACAACTACATTATGATCTTTCTCCAACTGATCCTCTAACTGCTGTGCACTAACACCAGTTGCACAACAAATTTCATCTAAACTAGCAGCTCCTGATAAAGACTTCTGTAAATCAGTGTTCTCGCCGAAAAAAATCGGATACTTGTGCACGCGCCTGATTATTCCTTCTAGGACACCGAATTGAACCAATTTGCGTTCATTTATGCGAAGCAAAGCGGGATTGAACCTCAGGCAAAGATCTCGCACGGTTGTTCCCCTGGTCATAGCTGCATACATTCTAAAGACATCTCGGATGCATGGAAGTTGGCGGTGTGACTTCGCCACATAATTAAGACACTTTTTCTATAACAAAAAAAAGTTTTGATACCCTGATTTAAATCACTAAGATAGTATAACAAAAGATGATGCAATGAGCAATTTTTATTACGGAAAATGATAAATTCCTTTTCTTTCGAACACTTTAAAATTTTATTTCGTAAAAGAGCTGGAAGACAGCTCAAAGTTGTTCTTTTAGATAGAAGAAAACTCACTTATATTGAAAAACCACCATCTATTGGGCCAAGTTTCAACTGACATCCATTTCTAGATGGTAACAAAAAAAGTGACGCGTTGTTGTAAGATATTCAACAACGCGATTTGTTAAAACATGCAGAAAGTTTCTGTTTCTTTTGTTTTTCGGCTATGCCGAAGATCATAAGAAAATCAGTGTCACTTGTCGTCAGTAAAGTACGAAAAGATTTGTATTTGTATGAGATATTGAATAGCGCCATCTATAGTAGTTGCATTTTTATAATCTGTTGACCACATGGAAGGCAAATAATTATTTATTTTGTCACTACTCTGTTCAAATTATTTCTTTTTTTTTTATTTATAAGTTTAATGACTCGAATTCTAAAATCGATAGTCATTTGCTTTTATTTTATTATTTTTTAATTTTTAAAATTCTATTATTTCGATTCTTTGCTTTCTCACAGTTCTTTTAATTTATTTATTATTGACCTATTAAAGTGTGTTGTAAAATTAATTGCTTGTTTCTACAATATTTTTTTAATTTTATTATTTTATCTTTTGTTTGTTTTCTTTAACATTAAGTGTTTTTAATGAATGTTGAAAAGCCAACTCTTGAGGGATTTTGCTTTTTATACATTGGTTAACACTGGTGACACTTCGACACATGTCAATTAAATAAATGAGGTTAAATATATTTATTTTTCCTGTATTGTTCATTAATTTTTCTTTTCATACTTAGTAAACACTTTCTTATTCGGTCTTGTCCGCAAAATATACGCATCATGTGTTCTAAAACTCCCACGTTTGGGGTTCGCCACGAATTAAGATAGCAAGATACGCGGTATGTCTTTTCGTGCAATAAAATGTCAAATAATAAGTGAGATCGTTTATTTGGTTATGACTACATCACCAACATATGTTTACCAAATCAAACGCCAACTCCAAACATGGGAGTTTTAAACCCGTAATAGTATAAAGAAGAAAATATGTAGCTTGCCTACTTTATGAATCTTTTCTTAATTTCAGTTTCCAGCATTGTTCGATCGTTGAGTTATCGCAGATTAGACCTTTTTGAAAAAGCTTTGCTTTTATTATTGTTATACCGGCTGTTTAGAGATGAGATCTGTAGCACGAAATAAACAAAAACGTTCATATTAAAAAAAAAGAAAGTTCATTTAAAGTTTAATACTAATTAGTTGATTTATGACAGATATTTGGTAACTAACAAATAAACGATATGCAATTATTTTCCACAGCCACTCGATATAACACGTATTTATCTTTAACCTTCAATATCTCGTTAATAAATTAATTTGAGACAAATGCATATATGAACTTTTTAGTTTATTTCGTGCTATAGAACACTTCCCTTAACTAGTGCCATGCTATTACGAAACACCCAGTATATTTTTTCAAATTTTGTTCGTTTGTTTTCTTTGTTTTGACACTTTTCTTGGGACATATATATATATATATATATATTAATTAATCTACTGAATTGGGCTATAAAATCGATCGTTTTTGCTTTTATTATTATTATTTTAATTTTATCATTGTTTATTATTTTGTTTTTTTGCCCTCATTTTTCTCAACTGTTTTCTAAAAATTTATTATTGATCAACTGAATTGCGCTGTAAAGCGACCGTCTTTTGTTTGTTTTTTTTACTTGTGTATTTTAATGATTTGTTATTTTCTTTTGAGTCTTAATTCTAGTAATAAATTGTGGGATTTTCTAGGTTGACAAGTGATTGTTTGTTAATTCTTAAGGGATTTCTGCTTTTTGTGCGTTGATAACACCAGCGGGGCATAGAATAGTGTCAATTCCTGAGCATTTTTCTACTTCGTGTTAATTCATATGCCTTTAAGGTGCAATAAGGGAAATTTTTTGAGAAAAAGGAAATTTTTAAAGACAAAATTACTTAATTTTGAGGCAATAAAAATAGCTTAAAATTGCAATTTTTTGAAAAACACATGCATAAAGGAAATTTTTGTCCAATATGAGGGAAAAGCAACTGTCAATAGTTGGCAGCACTGGCACAGAATATTACCAACATGGGCATTTTTCAGAATCCACCGGTAACTGCACCGGCAGACGTTGCTGAGTTTTAAAATTCACTGTAAAGCTATAAGTACACAGAGTGTGGCATTTAACCGGGTTCCTTGAATAACGCTCTTCCTGTCGAATACATAAAAAAATATTTTATACAAAAGTTTCATCTTTTCAATTTAAAATTATTTTAAAATATACAAGATGTCTCTATTAGTCTGTGCGATGTGTAACTTCGTTATTTTAAATGGAAAGCCCTGTATTTTATAAAGAATTTGAGTTTATCAGATTATTTTAAGGTAAGTTTGATGAAGGTTCCATGTATGTACATAATTCCAATAGTTTTTAAGATATTACGCTTTATTTATGGATTTTGGAAAACGCAGATATAGCTTTTATAATTATTATCTCGTTAACGAAGAAAATTAGAAAGCAGATATTATGGTAATGTTACAAGCTAAGTGGAAGGTACTACCGCAGCGACAATATTAGCTTTTCATTAAACAAGGTTCTGTCTCCATTTTGACAAGAACTAAAAGGCAATAACTTTTGCTTTTTAAATGGAACGGTATTATTTCTATGTCGTCATTAGATACTTCATAAAATTTTCTTTCATTTGGTTATACACTTCCTTATACCAATTATTGACGGTTGAGGAGATATTTAAAATTATTTAATAATTTCTATATTTTAACATATTAATTAAAATCAGGTGTGAGTATTTTACTGAAACAATTTACTTGTTTTAAGTAAAATATCAATTTGTTCTTTATAAGCAATTTGTTGTACTGAAAGACTCTCTACAGACTATTTTTTTGACATGTTTTTAACCCAAGAGGAACGCATGGACATGGCATTTTCGTTCTTGGGGAATGTAATAGAAATCCTCTTTTGGAGGCCAGAGTATATGCAGACACGTTAGACATCGCCGGAGACTTGACAGGCCAATTTATTGGTCCTCCTCTTCCAATCCATCTACTTGAGAAATTTTCTGTTAAATAGTTCGTAACATCTCCAGTTCTGTGAGGTGGAGCACCATCATGTTGCATCCACATGCGTCGTATTGTCGCCAAGGGGATGTTCTCAAGTAATTCATTCAAAGAATTTTGTAAAAACTCTAAATATGATCTCCCAAAATACCACCCTATGCGTTTAAGACCCACCTATGCTGCCTATCAGTAGTTCGAAAATAATTTCAATTTTCAGTGACATAATAAGAAACGAAACCGCTTTTATGGAACGTGGGTTCGTCTGAAAATAAATCATAATTTGTTATTTTTTCGACTGCCCATTACCAGAATTGTTGTCTGCTTACGAAATGTCTTTCTAGCAAGGCTTGATGCATTTGGATACGAAAAGGATGGTATTTATGCTTTTTCAGAATTCTATTCACAGATCTTGAACTGATACCTATCAATTGTGTGAGATATTTCTCTTACATTAACATGTGGATTCTCGCGTACAGATCCTAAAATAAGAAATTCATTAAGTACACTTTTGCGTCACATTCTTTTATTTGGTTTTATTGATCCAGTTTGGGAAATCTTTCTAAAACCCTTGGAAAAGAAAAGCTCCGCAAAAGTCGTCGTGTAGGGTAACCCTCTGCATATGCTCTGGCCGCCAAGAAAGGATTTCTATTACCTTCCCCAAGAACGAAAATCATGTCCATGCGTTCCTCTTGGGTTAAAGACATGTCAAAAAAATAGTCTGTAGAGAGTCTTTCAGTACAACAAATTGCTTCTTAAAAGAGCAAATTGACGTTTTACTTAAGGGCGCGTTTCAAATGGTGGGGATTACATTCTCTGCTTGCCAGATTACATAAGTAAACATCATTTAGGACGTGGCGGCATCTTTTGCTTACGAAGAATATTGTCTTTACAGTTTTGCCGTGTAGATGAACATATTGTAATACTGGTATTCTCCTTAAATCACAAAGTAGGGGGGAACACAATAAAATTTGATGGCATAAGAGCTGTGGGGAAAAAGGAAAATATTCGCAATTCACAAATTACATAGAATAAAGTGATTTGAGAAATAGTTTAATTTGAAATAAACGGAATCATATGAATTTATTATACAAATAATAATAAATTTATGAATAAGTATCTTCATTATTTTCATGAAATATTTGATTAGTAGTAAACTTATTTCAATAGAACAGTCGATGGAAAAAATATAATTATAGGTAAAAAGAGAGCACATATTTTTTTTATTATTGAAAAATTTAATAAATAGTAACATATAATCCATTCACGAAACTCCCGACATGTCAAAGTGACATTCAGTTGGTTAATATAAAAATTCCTATCACGCTGTGAATAACTTTTACGTTTAATATTGGTAACCCTTGAAATACAAATTTAAAGCTTTTGTTAATTTGTCATTTTGCCTTAATATCAAGTTGCAAATATTCATAAATTCCTTAATAATAGAAGCCATTTTTATTTGGTTCTGTTAAAATCGCGATTCATGTAAAAATTTTCAAAAATGTTTAAAATGTTTGTAGATTTAAATTATTTTGTTTTCAGATCAGGGTCAACTGCATATTACGAGAAGATCAAAACGTTATTTCGTCATTTTTATTAACGAAAGTGTTCCGTTATACATTGAAGAATTTTTTTCAGATGAAGAATTTTTGGAAATGCGAAATGTTGCAACCCTTAAAAGAATTTTATTTAAAATGCATGTTACCTGAAATTGTTAATAAGAACATACCGAAAGCAATGGACACTACACTACAATAACTTTAAAATTTAAAGCTTTTTGAATGCTGGGTTTCAGGAGATAAATACAGGATGTTTCAATGATGATGCACCAAACTTAAGGAACACATTTCTGACGTTATTTAAAACAAAATATCTTAATACAATTAATGTCCGACTATGGTTCATTTTTCCTGTAGAGAATATTGAGTTAATTATTTAACGATATCTAACTGTAATATACCTAATTATACTGTATATACAGTAGTTAGTAGTAGTTTATTGTAATAATTGTTATATCACGATTTATTTCATTTTAATAATACATACGGACGCCGGATTCCTACGGTATTTAGTTGTAATTGGTATAGAACTTCAAATTGTATTCCCCTCTTCAGAATAATTTGGAGTGGGTTTTCACCCTGATTCTCCTTAGCCTCCTAATTCACTTTTATGTTCAGAGCCATCTAGTTCAACCATAGTGAACCTATGCATTTCACGTATTTTTAAGCAAAATCTGCCTTACCAGCAAAACATTGCAGTTGGTTTTAATCTACGCTATATTTTCTATAAATTCTTCAGAAAATGGATATTTTCAGGAAACTATGGAATAAAATGATTGATACTACCACAGATAATAGAACTAGACAGATGGCTCATCAAATGCTTTAAATTTGACGCTCCAATTTGGAGACAAACTCGGTGTTAGTTTGGAGACAGCGCACCAAATATGTGGTGGCGCTACTATTACAATAGCAGAGTGAAAAACCGAAACCTGTAAATATAAACAAACTCTATAACTAAGAGGTGTGATGCAAAGTTTAAAAGGAGAATTAACAGCATATTATAATCGTACATCACATTATCGTGTCTTGGCCCCATTTTAAAAGTATTTCTCTGTTACTTCAAAGAGACATCTAGCGATAGGTGAGTCAATTGAGATTTGGAATTAGCAAATGGTTTGCGATAAATGTTCGATTTTCGAATTTGTGCCTACAAGTGACATCTATCGTGCATTTAGCAAACTATTTTTAGAGCGTCCATTCTTTCCTATCTCGTTAGCCATCTGGAGAGATCTATTATCTGTGATACTACTTATAGTTTATATGTTTGCCTACAACGTGATCTATTTCATTTCTTCTAAATTGCTATGATTATTTCTTAAAATAATATTTTCTGTTAATGTGTATGACATCGACTGTTTTATTAATTTATTTTAGAGTAATTTCCACTTCCATTTCAGTTTAAAAATAGATCACCTCGTAGCTTATACTTCGTAGTTTAAAAATAGATCACCTTGTAGCTTATACTTCGTAGAACCTTTTACATCCATTTTCAAATCAATCTAGTGCCTAAATTTTGAAAAAATATCGAAATTCTTTTCTCCTATTATTTACATGGGAAGCAATTCCCGCCAATTTGAAATATTCACATCTGATTTTAATTAATATGCTAAAATATAGAAATTATGAAATAATATTAAATATCTCCTTAACCCTCAATAATTGTTATAGGGAAGTGTATAGCCAAATGAAAGATAATTTTATGGAGTATCTAACAACGACATAGAAATAATACCGTTCCATTAAGAAAACAAAAGTTATTGCCTTTTAATTATTGTAAAAATGGAGAATATTGTCGCTGTGGTAGATACCTTCCACTTAGCTTGTAGCATTACAATGTAAATTATGCAGAACTTGAAAAGATGAAACTTTTGTATAAAATATTTTTTCATATATTCAACAGGAAAAAAGCCAGGTAAATGCCACGCGCTGTGTAATAATAATACAGTTATAAGTTAATAAAGAGTTGTTATGGTTATAAGTTATATAATAATAATAAATTAATAAAAATATCTGTTGCAATAATATTAATAATAATAACTAGGATTGGTCGCTATGGTTTACATTGGAATTCTCGAGCTATGCTTCTGCTGAGGCCCCAAATAGGACTGAAACAGATGTACGGAGGATGCTCGAGGAATCCACTGCAATCAAAACTGACATACAACAAATTTTTTTTAAACTTTGCAATTTGCAATTTGTCAATCCTAATGCAATGTTAGGTCAAAAAACTATCGCAGGATGTCATGATCTAACCTTTTCAATAAGTCTATAACTTATTATAGCTATAATAACTTAGTGTAGCTTTACAGAGAATTTTAAAACCCAGCAACGTCTACCAGTGTAGTGAAAAATGCCCTCAGGCGCTTTAGACGGGTACTAAGAATTTAAGCTCACTGAATTTTTTTAATATTTTTGCATGAGAGAATATTATGCTATCAGTTAATAAACTTGATAAAAGAATTATACTCAATATAAACAAATAACTGTATTACTATTGGTAATTGTTTAAACAAGTTACGTACGTATGTGGTTATGCACCATTATAACTTGAATCTCCACAGCTCGAAATTTTCTGTAAGTCGAAATTTAGTGATGTGTCTGCACATTGTGTATAACTAAAATCTCTTTCTTTAACTCGAAATTTCTATAACTCGAAGTAATTTCTCAGTCCCTTGAGATTCGAGTTATGGAGGTTCAACTGTATGCTGAAAATAGGAATAAAAATTTTATTTGAGTACGCTCATGTCTATATTGTTATTCACTTTTGAAATAATATTCCACAGTTTATCTGTTCATAAGAATGCAGTAGTGTAGGTGAGACCAATTCACATAGGGAACCACTTTCATTTTAGTTCCAGAATCGACACTTTTCTAAATTTTCTAGATAACACAAATTAGTAATTATCCAATCTTAACATCTTTTAATTTCAGCACATAAACATTAACGTAACCCGCAAAAATTTTTAACTTAAGCTGCAGCTACACTGTGTGCGTCTGACTTTTCCTCAGCCAAGGAAATGCTTGAAAATTCAATGTTGATGTCGGTCATTACTACATTCTTAAAACAGATAGACTATAGGTAACTTCATACCAGGCTTTGAACATTTCTGAACATTGCCATGGCTACGCAATGAATGGACAATTTTCATTGGTTCTCGTATTGCGTAACCATGGCAATGCTTCGAAATGTTGGAAGTCCTACTATTGGCGTTATCTGCACTACAGCAACTTTTTAAAGCACAAAGACTATTCTTCTTAAAAGGAGCAAGACCATCTAACTAGTTTTTAACTGAAGAATTAAGTATGAAATGTCACAATGATTTGACAGAAGTGTTCTATTAATATGGTGCACCTGAAGTCACGTGATACCACTTCCCTAATATCCTATCCAATGATTTAAATGCACACAATATACTTTTTCTTATTTGTTAACAAGTAAAAAAATTATGGCAATGTTAAATATCTAATTATAAGTGTAAAATGCATATTTTAAACTTTCTAATAATAAACAAAATATTTAGAAGATTCCATGACGACTTTAATATTTACCTGTAAATCAGGATCTTGTGCTAATGTCTTCAATTTAGGTGTCGTACAATAAACATTTCCATATTGAAAGAGAGGCACTAAAGCAACAACCCCATAATAAACCAAATTTTGCACACAAGCTTTAACCAGATTATTTTCCACATCTGCCAATGCTGCTATTCTTGCAACATGGTTAAAACCATCTATGTACGAAGCTACTTGCTGAGTTGTTAAATCCCATGCCTGATTTGGTAATGATTTTATAAACACAGGTACTTGATGATCTGCAACCGGCAAAGGATCACATCTTACTTTCACTACTTTCAAGTGTGTAGCAGTCGGGCCTTCAGTTAAAGCACACTCTCCTACAATAAAATACTGTCACTTCATCAAATTGAATGTGACTTTCCATTTAATACCTTTTGTATTCAAATCATGCATGACTTGCTCTAAAATCGGGGTCAATTTCATAGTAACATTGTCGCCAGAAAGAAAATTATTTTCAAGTTCCATGGCCGTTAGGTAATCGGAGAATTTCGTCACCACAGGCTCATAATGGACCGTACGTGACGTACTATCACAAACTAAACACAAATTAAATTGAAATGCGTTTCGCGCATACTTTTTATCGTCTATGCGTACAGGAAAGCCTAAAATTTTATAATCCGAAAGGGTCCTAGAAAGCAAAAGAATAATGTACACGGGGCTACACCTGATTCTGATAAATTCTTACACAGTAATTGTGCTACGCTGCAACTCAAGTTTTGTAATGATGTAAACGCTGATGCTGTCGAATAGTTCTTTCGAAATGTAATTCTCGGGGACCTAAGGAACAATTATTAAGAGGGATTCAAAAGTTGAGGTTGTGAAATTTAGCTTACTTGACATGATATGATCGGGCCTGCAATGGGGTGAAATTCGCAAAAGAATATGCACCGAATTGGTCCTTCGCTCAGAACATCCATTTCAAGGAGAATTTTTGAAAGATGCTTTTATGATGGTAACGTCATATCGCTCATATATGTTTACACAGTATCACCAACCTAACTAGCTTAAAAGCACAGCTTAAAAGGAAAGAAATCACTGTTGCAACTATTTCCAAAATTAAAAAATCAACTGAGGTTAATGCGATCTCGATTCACCTGCACTTGCATTCAGGGCTCAGAGTATTTGATCATTTGGATCTTGTTTCTTCAACTTCATGTAATAATACAAGATGAAGATACTTCTCGTAGACACTAGTGCAGTTAACCGAAAACGCTATGATTGTATGTATAGTCGTGAACAATTAAAAGAGAACGATAGAAATATGCTTAACACTAAAGCATGATGTGAGCACGATATAGATAGGGTACAGTTTTATTGGTTGTCCACTACTAAACTACTACTTTTAATTTGTGCCACAGTTGGCTATACTGGACTAAATATTTTCAAATACCTTATTTTTGAACACTAGTGTGCAGTTAATAGGTAGTTGCAACTGAATTGAAAAACATAAAAATTTCTAATTTTATTACATACTTTCATTCCTAAATATCCTATATTCCACTATTTGTTAACAGCAATGTTGCCAACTGGAAGGAAATCTCCCTTTCACTGCATTTTAAGGCGATTTAAGAACAAAGGGAGTTTTAATAAAATCTAGGGAAATTAAGATACTTCTATTAAGAATAGGTTTATCAATCACAAGTTAACTTTAAGTAAACTCTAACCTTCAGTTAACTGCCATGGCAACGATTGTCTTCATAGTCGTTACTATGGTAACAAACTGACAGTTAGAGTTAACTTGTGATAGGTAAACCTACGCTAAAAGGAAGAAAATATTAAAAAATAAGAAGATAGTAAATAAACTAATAATTTAAATTATTGTTCTAATCTAACAAGATCAAGAATAACTAAGAAATTAACAGTGCCATCTACTGGAGAAGACCAATATAAAAATCTGTTGATATAGGCCAACATTGGCAACTCGAGAGATTTTTTTTATTTTCATGAATCTTTTTCCTTCTTTCTTCTTTCTCCTTTCACTTTGCGCAGCAGTGGTGCTTCATTGTCTTACGGTAATTACCATTCCAGAGTTTTTAATGTATGTTAGCAGGGTCTAAGTCATTAGAGAGCACAACATCCATGGCTAATGGTAGGATTCTAACCTACGCCGCCGAACAACATGATTTCCAAAGTCGCCTATGCTATCCGCTAAGCCACTCGGCGACTCGGGATTTTTCTTAACTTCTTAAAAAAAATGAACAGTTGTTTTGTTTAAGACCTATAAGTTTTTATTATTAAAAAAAGAGATAAAGAATTAATATTTTATATGATTTTCCTTTAGGCATTTGATTATTTTCGACTATTTTAGCAGTTATCAAACTAGAAAATTAAAATATAATACGTTTAAAGAAGAAAACTGTAAAATGTGTGTCATGTCCAAATGCATATAATAATAATAAATATTTATCATTTGTGATAAATTTTAACGGACAAAGAAATGTCTTTTTTGTTTAAATTTTAAACTAGGTTAGATACTTTAAAATTTAAAAATTATTCATTAAAAATAATAACGAGTGATCAATATCTCTTATAATCAAGTAACCTATGGAAATAAAATCGTGTGTCTTTGATTAATTCATTATTTCAAATGTCATTTCAATTATTTGTAATGCATTCCTATACAACATCTAACCGTTCTTATGTATTACATATTTTTTTATTCATTTATATATCAAATCCCAAGTTCACATTTTCCACTTAAAAAGAAAACACGGACCAAGAACATAATTACGCAGCCGCAGCTCGTAACAACGACAGTTTTTATGGTTACGTTCGAGGCACATGAGTTTTGTTATCAAGATTCAATTTTGAATAAATTAAATGTAATGAAAAGTCTAAGGTGCGACATCTTCCAATCGCTTTTTGAAGTAACATTGTATGAGGATTAACAAATTGCAGCCAGTCTGCTACTTAATAAGTCATCTCATACAAGGTGGCCAGGCGTGCTGTCAAAGCATGTTGAAGCTTCTGCTGACGAGGCCCCAAATAGGGCCGAAACAGCTGTACAGAAGATGCTCGAGAAATCCACTGCAATCAAAACCGACTAACAAGAAAATTTTTAATTAAATGTAGTTCAATAAAAGGTATAATTCAAAATAACATTAACTTGAATGCACAAGCGCGTTTGGCAAGTGTTGGGAGGTTATGTTAGCACAAACAATTAATTGGACAGCTGTCAGTGTTACTAACCTTTAGGAGAAAAAACACTGAAGTCATGGCCTACTTTAATTAAGAATTTAATTGAATGCACGGTATATACCCTCTCAATAGTGTTTCAATTCAACTGCAATTATCTATTAACTGCACACTAGTGTTGTAAGAATACGATATTTTAAGATATTTCGTACGTGTATTTTATGATAAAATACGGTATTTTACGATAAAATACGTTATAATACACGTACTCACTCTTATATTGACATCAATTCCTCTTTGTCTACAACGAGTCTACTACTTAAAACGTCATTGTATATCAATATATGCGCATGGTTGCTATTTTTTTGACGTCACTTTTCATAATATTGAAAAAATAGATGTAGGTGTTTAAAGTGTACAGTGGGATAAGGTAAGATTACACATTTTTGTTCAATTTAATTCTATGTAAGAATCACTAAGGTCACCTTTAAGTGCCTGTGTTAATGAATTTCAATAAATCGTTTCTTACTTCTTAGATTTCCTTTAAGCCAAAAAACATATTTATAATATTTTATTGCAAATAATGCTTTTAATATTAATTAAAATACTCAGGAATACTTTTATATAATTTCTTCAATGACCATAGTTTGTGCAAATCAACATAACCTAAAAATATATATTTTTCTTTATAGTGTATTTTATTAAACATATGTCAAAAAACTTCTAATTTATTGATAATATTGAATTTATTTTTATATTATGTCCAGTGGAAGTTACCTATAAATTTCCTTTAATTGTCGGTTCATATTCAACAGGCTTCGTGGTAGGTAACATATTGAATACTTCCATATTTTTTTAGAACACAACATGTAATAACAATAATGAAAAAACCCTCTTATAAAACAAGTTAATTATTTATTTTTGAGATCTAAAATACTTTTAACAATATTACAAGTTCAACTAATTTTTGGGCATAGTTTACAATATGTTTACTTGTCTACTAACATGGGTCTGTATAATAATCTTTTCATCAACCACTTCTTTTGTTGGAAAGAAAAAATCCTCAATACTTTATAGATAGATAAATTAAAATACTTTATTTTACATTTTATTAATCACCTTGTGTATTGTATTGACAAATAATATGTGCCACATATGACTGTAAAAGAATATGTAAAGGTAAGAATTTTATTTTCACATATAAAATATGTATTAATTCGGCAATTTTAAAGTTAAATCTTTGAGATTTTCCTGAATCCACTCCTCAATTTTTCGACCCACAAATTCTTCATTATCAATACCTGAACTTCTAACAGTTTCATCGCCACAAGTTATAAAATTCCTCAAAATGACCTGGTTGAGTTTTGCCTTCGTTTTAAAACTTTCAATTTGCAGATGCTGTTCCAACTCGCCCATCTGTTCTTCATTTGCGTTTACTCCAAGAAAACTGGCAACTTTTCTAATGGTTCTTAAAGTATTCTACAAATTCGTACGTTTAGATTTCACAAAACACCTCTTAAAAAACAGCTTTTACCTTTACTGCATCTTCGTACCACAAGAACAAAACGTTGGAGTCATTTTGCTCCTCCCATCCTTCTGAAACGTGGGACCAATAAGGGCAGCAGTACTCTACAAATGTTATTACGAATCATGCATATTACTAAATATTAGGGACTACCTTTATTTTGTTGAAGTTCTTTAAAAAATGTCTGGAAATTTTCATTTCGGTGAGTTTTACTGTTCAAGTAAGCCGTTGTCATAACATCTTTTGGATTTCTAGCTACATATATCACCTAAGGAAATTTCACATGAAAAAATAATTTAATTTTTATTTAATTAGAACCGTGCCTTGCAACCAACTGGCTTTAATGAATGTGGTAGCAAACTTAGAGGGAGATGTGTTTTAATTATTCTTTTCTTCGTCGTATCCCTTAGAACTTGCCAACGGGGTATCGTGTACTTCCTCAACAGTTCCAAACATTCCTGTGGTGAGCTGCTTTCTTTATGGATGTGTGATACAATCTCATCTTCTACATATATACTGGCCCTATACCACTTTCATTATTTCGTTCACTTATTGCTTATGATAATACTTACTCAAAGAAAGGCGACCTAATATCTAAAGTTTCTTCTTCTGATTTCTTTAAATCACAGTCGTGAGTCAAAGCCCAAATCATTTCTTGTACTAGAGCAATCCCTGAAACAGTATGTGTTTTTAGAAATAATAAATTCACAAATTAAAGGCGTACCTGAATATGGGAAAGAAACTATCCAAATATCATCGGGTCTAACTTCAAAGTTATACAAAATATCACATTCTTTTTCATACTTTTTGGGCATACACCATTGCTGTGGCCCAACAAATATCACATTGCGTTTTAGATCATGATTATCTTTTACTAAAATAATTAGCTTCAGTATAAATTACAGCAATTAATGCACAAACTTACCTTCTACGTTTGAGGCCTCCTTGTCTTGTTTAATCTGGTAAGGGAACTGAATTTTTTTATACCTCGAGGAATCAAGAAGATTCCCGCAGTGTTTTGGTTCACACATATTAGTAATTGTTGATCGTTATTATAATTACTTATATACTTGGTGAAGCGGGGCGCGGGAAACGCAATCGTTTTATTATGCATTGACCTTGTTTGTTGTTGTTTACATTCGTTTGTAAAGTGTAAATAATGCTATTAAATCGTTTTTACAGGAATTTTTACAAGACGAGCTCGTTTTGCATTAATAGTACAAGACGTAACTGCACTTAAGCTCAAGGTGTCGATGAAATTTGAAAGAAAATAAATTTCATTATTACTTAAAGTCTGCCAGAAAGAAATGTTTCGTATTTAAGTGTAATCACACAAATTTATTTGCTTTTTTTAACAATAATGTTTCAGTATTTTTGGTTTTAAATACAAATCAAGTGTTCATTTATTTTTTATTTTAAAACTTTAAATGCGACTTTTGCTATAACAGAAAGGAAATGTTCTTGCAATTGTGCTTTTGTAATTAAAAAAAATACAGTGTTTTCTATTTACATTTATTATATTTATCACATACTTTTCACGTGATCCATCGCGCTAAAAATATCACGCAATAATTGACTATTGTTACAATTAACAATAAATATGATTTCTTCGGCATTTTTCTTGCATCACTTGTATTTTTCCATTCCACGTAAAAAGAAAACTGATCGAGCATTTCCTTTTTGGGACGACCATTGTATCTCTCCTTGCCACATATTGGCATATTATTTTGCAAAACCTTGACAATGTTCGTTGACCGTGTCAAAAACGTAAATTAAATTAATTAAACAGTAATTGCAAAGTTTTCAACAAGTAAAAGAAATTACAAGTGGCTCAATTGTACTTTCTCTGTGAGGTTTAATTTCTAAGAACGACCGTAATTAGTGTTAATTAAGTTTTTCTGCCTTATTGAAAGTAGAACTGTAGAAAGAATCCGCCTTTTTCAAATGCGAGAAATTAATTTTTTCTTCGTTTTCACCGTTATATAGCTAAAAGCGGAATAGCCATTTTTAAATTCCCGCCAAGAATTAACTTTATGTAACGCCATCTAAGCATAAATATTTAGAATTATATTTCTTGGCGCAGGAATATTTGTTCGTTTTTAATTGTCTTCTTCCAAAAACGCAATGAAGCGCATTTTAGTGTAGAATACGAATGCGCAAAGTTTCTCAAATTATCTATATGCATGTTTTTAAAACTATTGCGTTATTGCAAGACATTTAAAAGCGCCATCTGATGAAACTAGAAGTGGTCAATGAATCGGATCTTTATTACGAGGGTAAAGCTGAAAATCTAGTAGGCCGTGAAAAACAAAATACACAGTGTTATTTATTTACATTTGAAGTTTAGTTGTTGAAGTTACATTCATTAGAACCCAAGCAGCTAATTTTTAAAGTTATATTACTACGAGTATTAACCAGAGTGCATTTTCGAATCATGGTTTATTATGATTTTAAAAAAGGTATAAGCGTTTATGAGTGCTAAAAAGTTTAGATTCGGCTTTTAGTGAACAAGCACCTTCCTTGGCTACAATTTACCGATGGTATAAGGAATTTGAACGTGAAAGGAATCCTCATAGGAGGATGCCCTGCGCCTTTTGTAACAGCCGTAGGGCTGAGGACAATAAGCCACTTATGCAGTAATAGATCATCAACTCAAGATTGGATCCTCAGCTGTTTAGAACAATCATACACGATCACCTGCAGTTAAAAAAAAGTGGTTAGTCGTTTTGTGCCACATCACTTTTCTGACTTCCAAAAAGCAGAGCGTGTAAGATTTTGCCATGAAACTTTAAATTTCTTAAATAATGGCGGACACCAATTTTTTTCGAAAATAGTGACAGGTGACGAAACTTACATTCCCTTTTTCGACGCACCTACCCTCCAAGAAAGTCGTGTATGGATTCACGAAAATGAGGAAACTCCAAAAATTACCAAAAAGCGGCGAGCTATGAAGAAAAGCTAAATGGTACATTGAAAAATGTTTGCCTGAAGTGTTCAGTAGAGTTCTAGACGAGGAAATTATGCTGCACCATGATAATGCATCCTCCCATACGGCAGCTTTAACTCTCCAGTTTTTGACTGAAAAAAATATAAAAGTAATAGAACATCCGCAGCTAATTTAGCAATGTGCGAGTTTTGGCTATTTTTTGGGCTTAAAAGGAATTTACGGGGTAGAAGGTTTTCGTCAGAAGAAGAGATTGATGCCGCAGTTCAGGCTTATTTTGAAGGTATTCTGATGATGATGATTGGTTGGGAGCTTTTGAACAGTGGAAAGTGTATCATTGCTGATGGGAATTACTCCGAACATATTTAAAATAAAATCCTAGGAAATATTAATCGTGTCTTTTATTCTCGATAAATTCGGATTACCAAATAAGGCTTAACTAACACGTGCCATTTTTTGCTATTTTCTTATGGTTATTGTGTGGTTAGTTGTCGACGGTATCGACTACTCCGCCAATCACCGTATGAAATTGATATTGACCACAAACAACCACACGCTAACCACAAAAAAATTGCAATTCTTTTTGTCGCATTACAATTGACATCTCATATGGCTTTGTTTTTCGGTTTTGTTTTTTCTTTGTACATATCGTTGCAGGAACGTCGATCTTCTTTTGTTTTTCTTGTTCACCTCATTCTTCGCGTATCCACGTTGTTTGTTTTTATTCTTTTATTTTCTTATTAGTCTTGATTTTCGAACGAGCGCCCAATACTAATCGAGCTACTTTTATTTTTTTGCTCATCTTTTTCTTCGCCTTCAGTCATTCTTTGTTTGATTTTTGTTCAGTTTTTTTATAATCGATATTCATTTCTTGCATTGCAATTGAAACGTCATATATTCTTTTGCTTTTTCCTTTTGATTATCTCAATTCCGCCAATAAATTGTCGATTTCTTTTGTTCATATTTCCACGTTGCTTTTGTTCTCTTTCATCGAATTATTATATACAGTTCATTCTTAAATTGAGAAAATGTCCCACGTGCAAATTGAAGACGACAATACTAGAATTCAATATTCTTTCATTTATGATGATAAAATACAGGCTGTTCCATTTGAAAAAAGCATGTAATAAAGGTTACCTCGTGAACTTCACATTCAATTTTCATATTTATAATCAGTGGAAAAAGACAAACAAATTTGTTAATTTGATCGAGTTTGTAGCCCCAAAAATAAGAAAATTAGCAATGGAGCCGATTTACTTTGAAACAGCCTATATAACAAAAATTAGTAATAAATGTAATACATTTTTATTAAATATTTGTACTTTTATTTAATTTTTGCTTCTTTTCATTATTTTACAATATTTTCGGCGGATTTTCGCTGTTATGCATCAACATTCCGCCGAACAGGGGAAAATAACTCTTAAGATAATCAGTTCCGCCGGATTTTAATTAAAATTATTTTTAAAACGAATTAAAATTAACATTTATTCCTGAATCTAGTAACAAATTTTAGAGATTTCTTGGTAACTTTTGAGGGATTTCTGTTTTTTTTTTTTTTTAATACGTTGGTGACATTGAACCGAACGTCATTGTAATATGGTGGCACGAAAAGTTTAGCTCAATTTCCAATTACGATTTTATTACTTCGGTATAAAATATTGTTGTTTGCTGTAAATTCTAAACACCAACAACTTATAGAACACTTCAGGTATGCATCTTATAGCTTAGGTGGTTATTTTATTCTCAGTCGTACCCGGTGACCTTTAACAAGTTTTCATGTTCAATATTGACAAGTATTTATTTTTTTAATGACGTTTTCTCAAACAAGACGTGCCGTTCTCCTTAATCTTATCAACTGACGATGCAAATGAATCATCTTTAGTTAATTTTGATTCAACTCATTAACAGGCAGGTGACGAGGAATGTTCCCAATGAGGATCAAAATCAACCCGCCTAGGAACAACGAGTTGCGATGCTGCTTCTGCCTGCACGTACGAACCGCCACTATACTCATAGGAATATGGCAGTTGGTAGGAAATTGTGATTAGCAAAGTGCTGAATTTGGGGATGTTATACTGTAATTGATTGCAGATTCTTCACGTCTTGGCTCTGAGCGTATTGGCAATAGTCATGCGCAATCACCATGTCACAATGGAAAGGACCCCTGTTAATGAGGACGTTGAACCTGGGAATTTGCTACCAACCCCCCTAAGCAAAATTAAGAATGATGATAATCCTTATTACTTGCCTACCACTCAAGATGGACGAAGTATTTACAACTGTAAAGTATTGAGGTTCATATTTTCAGATAAGTGCTCATTTTGTTTCAGCTGATGTCGATATGGGAGCTTTAATGACTGTCTGTACTTTGGCAATAAGTCTTCTTATGGTGTATGGCACAGTAAAGGGCAAGGCAACTCATTTATTACCCTATTTCTGTCTGCAATTATTTGATTTTGCTATAGCAACGTAAGTACTTTTGCAAACATTTTTTTTTTAAATAATTGTTTTATGGTATAAACTTTCAGTTTAACTGCAACTGGATACTTCTGCTACATACGTTCCGTCCATCAATTTGTAAGCGAACACTGGCGTGGAATGCCCTTTCGCAAGGAATTGTTGCAGCTCAGTCCTGAATTTCTCTCACTTGTTGTCTTAATTGCATTCCTTGCTACTATGTTATGGAAAGTGAGTATTATTATCATTGTAAAAAATTAAATGTTATTGTTTCAATTTATATTTTAGGCCTATTGCATAAGTATTGTTTGGCGTTGTTATAAGTATTTAACACTGAAGCAACAGAATGCACGCAGCACCGTTCATTACATATTACGTGATGAGTCAGAACGTATGCCTGAGCCTGAATATTTGCTACCTGATTATGAAGCGGCATGTGCAAGTTTCAAACAACCCCCGCCTCCTTCCTACCAAGCGGCCATGGAAGCACAGCCTCCATCGTACCCAAACACGGTTCAGGTAATAAATCTTGCACAAGGAGAAGATTTTCCAAGGTATGGTTTGATTATCACGCAGGAAACCAATGGTGAGAACAGTAACAATGCAAATGCCGATAATAACAATGTAATTGATAATAACTCCGGTAACTATGTGAATCTTAACAATAACATCACGGTTACTAACGATGTTTCTGTTGACGATTTAAGGAGCGAACACATGGATGATAATGAGGCAGGCAGTAGTGAACCTGTCCATCTTCTTGCTTCTGCCAGTAATGTTGACAGCACTGGTTCTAGTACTGCCAAAAAAGTTAACGCCTCTGACTTTGATAATACTGATAATAAGACTGTTGATGATACAAATAAAGCTGATGATACAAAAAGTATTGATGGTGGCAATTCTGACGGTGATCATACAGATGATACCGCCATCAAAGAACTTAAAACTCATGATTAAATTTTGAGCGTTTTTCAGACAGGGCTGGTGACATTTTTTTTCCTTTTATATACATATTTTTTTTTAAAGATATTGCAATATATGTAGATCTTATGTAGAATAAGTTGTGTTTGTTTTTTTTTGAAAATTAAATTATTAAAGTGTAAACTATCAGTATAATAAAGAAACAGTTTGCAATATAGTTAGCAATTGATTATCAAAATAATTGCTAAAAGTACTGGGTAAAAAATATATCAAGATTAGTATTTTTGTAGCATAATAGAAATATAGTTTACGCAAGTACACCAGTAAGCAGAGAGGAGTTTATTTAAATCAGAGTTCACTAATTTTTGAAACTCGTATTTGTCGTACTAACGAAATATATAAATTATTATGAATGTCTAGGTGTCTTAACATTCCACTGTACTTAATAATATAAATGTTTAACAACTAAAATATAAGTAACATTAGCATTGAATTTAGAAAAAAAAAATGTAACTGTAAAATTGTGCTTTTGAATTTGGAAAGAAAAAGAAGGGCTATGTATTTTTTTTCCATGAAAAACCAGAAATTGATTGAAACCATAGATAATTTTACTGGAGGGGAGGGATAAATTTGTTAATAATGGGCCCTTTAAAAACGGATAGATCTGATTTAAGAGTTTGGTTAATGTGATTTAATCCGTGGTTGAAACTAAGTGGAAAGTCTTAATCACATTGCCACCACTGATTGTGTACTTAAAACTAAATTGTATGCTACTTAGAATTATTAGTGTTGAAAATTGTTAGTAATAATACTGAAACTATTCTTTACAAGTTTTCAAGCTTACTTTTAGAAGTACGTTACATGTAATGTAATATGTAGGTTGAGGTAGTCGCTGCTTTTAATGATAATGACAACCTTAAAAGTGATTTATTTTTCTCCCATGTGTCGTTCCCTTAAATATGTGTTATATATTATATTTTGAATCACATTGTTAAAGAAGCAACCGTTTTTTTGTTTTAATCGAACTAATATGTGTACACTGTTAATTTTGCATCATTTCGATTAAAAATTTATTTAAACTCGTAACTTAATTTATTACAAGATGTGACACTATTTTTCTTCGTGTACAGAACATGATTGTAATTTATGTACTGTAATTAACTCAATAAAAAATTTAGCTTAAATTTACTTCTAAGTGAATTTTTTGAGGTGATTAAGATTGTATTATTTTTTTGTACGTACATTTATTACCTGCACAATATACACACATTGGATAAGTGATTTAAAACAATTATTAAATTGAATCTTTTTAATAAATACTTACAACTTCAAATGATGGAAACAAATAATATATAAATCAGTTGCAGTTAATTAACCAATAATTATTACCTGAATATGAAAACTAGAATTTATTAAGCACTATTGAATATATTTTCTGAAAACATCAAACGGTACTTATCTGTATATTTCTGACAGTATTATTATGCACTTGCAAACAAACATTTAGATTTAAGGTATTTCGAGTTGGCAACATTAAAATTTTATTTTATTTTTTTGTGATTTTATGTGCTTGAATGAATTACAGTGCTAGTTTAAACATCTACTTGCTGCAGTGTTTTAAATGTGGAATCCAACATTTTATATTATTATAAACAAATAATTCCAGTAGCTGCATTTACAAGTCAAACGAACTATCAACAAATCTAGAAATAATCGACAGAGAGAGAACGTAACTTCATATCAGTTTAATATTTTTTTAATAATATATTAGAATCTTGAAAGTTCCACCAAATTAAATTTAAAGGATGTAGTAAAAAAATAAATAAAAGTAATTGGTTAATTAACTGATTAGTACACATCATCATTGCCAGTTCAAGTTTCAGCCTTATCTATAAATCAGTCTGAGAGGAGCTCAATTATTAATCAAGGAATCGACAAGACACCTAACCCCACACCACCTTCATGTGCAATCATGGATGCAGCGAATGTCCAGGTATCATTAGCTGGGTCATACACTTCAACAGAGACTAAATTAGAAATACCATCATAACCTCCAACTGCCCATAATTTTCCCATATTTGCTGTGAGTGCAACTCGGCTTCTTTGAGCATTCATCGGAGCAACAAAGGCCCACCTAAAACCATTTGGGTTACTCATGTAAACATCGGCTTATTTTTTTTCACAACTACTTGTTAGTGTTTGGGTCAAAAACTTCAACGGTTTGCAAAAAGGAGCTTCCATCGTATCCACCACATGCATATAATTTCCCCCCTAACATAGCAACACCTAATCGGCACCTGGAATTAAATGTTAAAAACATTGAGCAAAAATGCGCAAGCTATAATAAACCTCTTTGTTAACATGGGTGTAGCTTCAGTCCATGTGTTTGTGTTAGGATCATAGCGCTCCACAGAATCAAATATTGAAAGACCATCATGTCCACCTAGTGCATACACGTATCCTAGAAATATTGTTGAATTACACAAAGGCCTACTCCCTACTCTAGTCAATTAATTTCTTATTTTAAGTTCATGAAATATTTCACTTTCAATAATTACATATAGTAAGGTATACATAAATTACCTAAGCAAGCAATAACAGCTCCGGCACTTCTGGATTTATTCATTGGAGCCAATGAGCACCAAGTATTTGTATGTGGATGGTATCGTTCGACTGAGTTTAATGAAGTCACTCCGTCGTAGCCTCCACAAACATAAATAACATCACCTAATGAACACGCACCTAAAGCACTGAAAAGAGTTGTGTATTATTTGATTTTTTATTATCAGATTTCATGAGTATAAGTAATTATTAAGAAAAATACTCTTAAAAATCTGTAATAGAAGTCAAACTGGAATTTGGAAAAAAGTAGAGTATTTAAATAACTTAAGTAATACGAGGGTCAAGCTGAATTTATTGAGAATTAATTAATATTCTCTAGGTTTTTATTTTTAATGTGCTAGAAGTAATTCCCTTCAGCAACACACACTTGACCATTATTTCTTTCCACTGTTCAAAAGCTCCCAACCAATCATCTTTCAGAATACCTTCAAAAAATAGAGATTTCTGGCTATTTAAAACTCAAACCAGAAACGTAAAAACAAAAGAGTTGCGACTTGGATCTTTTATGGCTTGAGTAAAATCTTGATGAAAAGATGAGAAGAAGAGGTGGAAATAGTTTGTTTATTTCCGTGCAAATTTTTAATAAAGTTCCAATTCAAATTGATTTTGGGTGTAAAAATCGAATCTCGCTCTCACTTTCGTCGTGGTTCCTAGAAAAGCATAATGAAGCAATGAGACCTTGTAAATTAAATGATAAACTCAAAAGTGTTCATTGCCTTTCACTTGTGATTTAACACTCGTCTCTTAAATTATTTTAAGCAATATATATTTTCAGATTTATATTTCATTATATTTCATCATATTTGAAGTAAAAGAAAGTGTATTTGGCATATATCTGAATTAATCAGAAAAATGTTCAATACCTAAGCTATGTAAACTACAAATTATAAAAGGAAAATAGTATCAGCCGGGGCAAGTATGAGATTGAAGAACTGGGGTAAATAAGGGACTGTCCCAGAAATAAAGAGACAAAGTTGATTTTACACAAAAAATATTAGGTGGCTTTCAGTAAAATAAAATCGTTGCTATGACATTTAACTATGTTGGTACTTGTCAGTTAACTGTGTTTGTAAGTAGTTTTGCATTAATAATAAAACGATTAGAATACGAACGCTTTGCAAAACGGGTCGTTCAGCACTACGATGTTCAGCGATGTTCCTGGCAAGCAATGTTTCCACGCTCGCAAGAGAATGGATGTAAAATATGCCGATAGAGTGAAGCCCAAAGCCAAATTTTTCAAACAATACATTGTTTTGGCAGGCAATTGATGAAAACGGCATCGTTTCCGACGCCTTCATTACCCAGGATTCTTTGAACTCAGACGTTTACCTGAAGGAATGTATAAAGAAGCGATTAATTTCCTTTATTAATAAATTTCATAATAAAGACAATATCATCTTCTGGCCTGATATGGCAACATGTTATTACACGGTTTCAGTTACCGAGTTTTTACGCTCTCAAGGAATCCAATTTATCGAAAAGAAAGACTACGCACCAAATGTTCCTCAGGCAAGAGGTATCGAAAAATTCTGGTCTCTCTGTAAAAAAGAATATCAAAAGAATTTGGAAAAACCAAAAAGTTTGCGAGCGTTCAAAAATAGGTGGACTCGAATTAGCAAAAAAGTAGGTGAACAGTCTGGAGTGGCTGTAATGCACAAAGCAGCAATAAATTTGCGAAAAATAACCTATGCAGGAGTTGCTGGAGCCAATTTAATATAATTTGTATATAATAGTATTATGTGAGTTGTTTCCCTGTAAATTAGATTTCAATTGTTCTTTTCTTAAACATTTTTATTGCAAGTAAATGTCTCTTTACTTCTGAGAGAGCCCCTTATAAGACATTCATAATCAATTGTGATTATTTTTCAGAAAATTTGTATACACTGTTTAAAATGAAGTGAAGGGCTTTGGGTAAATTGAAATTCTAATTAAACTAAGGAAAATGATAACACCAAATGCTAGTGTTATCACTAAACCCAGGATAGTACCTTCACAGCTATGTTCGTAAAGGAGACTCGCGGCGCGCGATCCGATTTCGATCGGTACGAATTGAATTGAGAATACGTGTCGATTTGTCCGGAAGTGGCCAACCTTTTTGAGTGACGTGCCAAATTTAAAAAGTAAGATTGCCTGCTGTACCACGGATCAAATTTCTTCTATTGATATCGCATGCAAGATTATATTTTTATTTATGACGTATTAAAAACAATATTAAATAATAAGTATTTACGCAATGAAGACTTCGAGGGCCGCGGGTTGGCTACCGCTGGATTAGTCAATATACTTAAACCCATGGCTTTGTGATATGTCGCAGGCGGTGTAGTGGACCGTTGTAATCGCGTAGATTGTGTGGCGAAATAATTGATAAACTGAGGTAGGAACTTTTTAATCCTCGTTCTAGTTCTCACTAGCAAAGAATTTTTTAAGTTTATTTAAAGACAAAAGCATCCAGCTGCAAAGTTACATAAATATTGTTTTAGATATTTTGAAAACGTAAGTTTTAAAATTCTTTAACGTACATGTTTCTGCACAGTATTTTATTATTAAATCACATTCGTTTTATAATTATCTATTAAATTAAAATTATTATAGTTAGCTTACCTATCAGGAATGTGGAGTCGGAGGCAAATTTTTTTTATGAAAGAAAAAGTTAAAGCAAGTTGATGTAAGACTGTGAATTATTAAATTAAAAATTAAAAAAATTAAAATTAAAAATGGCTCGTCAAAAAAAAACCGGACCGTTTTTTTGAATTTATTTCTATAAAATATCTTTTATTTTATTAGATTTGGACAATTTGTAATAATTTATTGGAAGTATGAACAAAAAAAGAAAATAAAGCTGAAAAAATAAAATGAACAAAATTAACTCAAATTTAAATGTTTTAAAACTGTAAAAAGTTTAAGAGGTCTGCAGTCATTTCTTGGGTGATATGTGGATATTCTGCTCCTAGTGCTTCCTGGAGTTCTTGAAGAGCTTCTGAGACTGCTAAACGCAGTCGAAAGCGACGGCCTAGAATATCCCACAGGTGCTCTATTGGGTTAAGATCTGGGCTTCGAGCAGGACAGTGCAATGTAACAATTGCAGCATTTTTTAGGTACTGCTTAACTCTAACTGCTACATGAGGCCTCGCGTTATCATGCATTAATATGAATTGATTGCCGATAACTTGAGCACAAAGGATAACATGGTCTTCAAGACTGTACGATCATTTAATGAAATGCCCGCCCAAACCATCAATGATCGTCCTCCAAATAGAGTCCTTGGGGATACTAACATACTCAACATACTTCTCTCCTTGTCTACGCCACAAACGTTAACGCCCACCTGAACGGGGACTTGTCTGTAAACAAAACAGTGTTCCAGTTGCCCACCGTCCAGTTGACGTGCTCTTGAGCAAATTGTAATCTTGTTCTTCGATGGGGCACAGTTAATGCAGGTCCAGTAGCAGGTCTTCTGGAGTGTAAATTACTTTCATGAAGTCTTCTACTGACAACTTGTAGAAACCATCACTCTTCTAACTTCTGCTAAACGACCAGCAACGTTTCTTGCAGTAAAACGCCGATTTCGGAGCACTATTGATGATATAAAACGATCATCCCGTCTGATTCTTGCTCGTCTTCGACCTGATCCAGATCTTCTGGTATAGCGTCCAGTAGCGGGTCTTCTGGAGTGTAAATTACTTTCATGAAGTCTCCTACTGACTGTACTTGAGAAAGCATCGTTCCTCTAACTTCAGCTAAACGACCAGCAACGTTTCTTGCAGTAAAACGCCGATTTCGGAGCACTGTTCATACTTATAAAACATCCCATCTGGTTTTTGCTCGTCTTCGATCTGATCCAGATCTTCTGGTATAGCGTCCAGCAGCGGGTGTAAATTACTTTCATGAACTTTTCTAGTGACTGTACTTGTAAAAACCTTCACTCCTCTACGTTTCCTGCAGTAAAACGCCGATTTCGGAGCACTGTTGATACTATAAAACGATCATCCCGTCTGGTTTTGCTCATCTTCGACCTGATCCAGATCTTCTGGTATAGCATCCAGTTTGATTATACCGATTTATAGCATCGCCAACGGTGCTTCGAGCCACATTTAATATTTGGACTATATAACGAATGCTTCGTCCATCTTCACGTAATGCAATCGCTTTGATGACTTGTTCAGACCTCATTCTCCGATTAATTAATGAAACAATATTTTTACAATATAATTGTAACAGAAAGCAAGAAACAAAACAATAATCGACTGCTAACCATATACACAGAATGTTTTATACATTTATACTTGATGTATTATATTGGAAAACATTTGAAATTTTAATGATAAATAAAATGTAAACGTCCGGTTTTTTTTGACGAGCAATGTAGTTCAAAGTTACGTTTTGTGATAATCGTTTCCGACCGACGTGACGTCATTTCTCCTATCGCCGAAATATTACTTTAAATACACAGATAATAAACAACAATAATGTAAAACACAGGTCAAATTAAATGAATGTTAACTTTAAGCAGCTGTGTAACAGAGTAGTCGGTTTCAGCTATACGAAGAAATGACGTCACAAGCGAGTCGTTCCTGCTTAAAACATGACAACTTTAAAAGCTTATTTCTCCGTTATTTATCAACGAATTTAAAAATAATTCACCAATCAAATACTTTTGGTCTATATTTTACTATTTAAGAAAATTTTCTATTTTGACGATGAGTAAACTTGAGTTAAAACTGTATTAACTGCGGCTCCGACTCCTGTGATTATTTATGTATGGTTTTATTATATGTTGCTTGCTCTCAATCAATAAGTAATTAGTATATTTATTTTCGGTATTGATTTATAAAATTCGAAGTCTGATTCAGGATTGGAATCGGAGTCGGGAAGGTTTTATGTACTGACTCCACTGTTACCTATTACTCTTTAGCTTATTTAAGAACAAGTGTTATTTCTACAGATGTAACGGACTATTGATCTAGTTTGGCGATTAGTCGGCTTATTTTATAAACTAGGAAGGTACAAAAAATTTTTTTTTATTTGTCTCGTTTTTGAGTGGAAAATAAATGATCATTTTATTTGCTGTTGTCTTCATGCTACCTCAATCTTTAAAATACTCGACTCGCTATCTGAAACACATCTTCAAGAGTAGGTTTTGTGTAAAAAAATTAGTGAAAACTCAAAATCATTAGACAAAAATATGTTCATGTCAGTGATTGCTTATTAATTCTGAAATAAGGTGAGTGTAACAAACCAATTAAAGCTCTAAAAAGTCTCATATTTGTTCTGGATGACTCTAAGTCATCATGACAAGTGTTAGCTTTGAAAACAGTTTACATAAAACCATTATACTAGTTCCAAAATGAAATCAAACTCACATGCACCTTTGAAATGGCGTCCTTTTTTAACCGAGAATTATTTTACACATGAAATCATTGAAATAAAAAAAAAAAAACGTTTACCTTCTTTTGCACTGCATTGGGCAAACAGTAGACCATTCCTGTTTGATGGCATCATAAACCTCGACACTTGCCAACCTGTCTTTTCCATTATATCCTCCGAACGCGTAAAGTTTTCCCCTGAGCACAGCCACACCTAATCTCGACCTCAACATTGACATAGGAGGTGCCATATTCCAGCAATTGTTTTTCGGATCATAATACTCGACGGTGCTCAGAGAATCACCTTAAAGTTGATCTTTGGAATATTGCATCTTTCACAATAATAAAAAGGAACTTACCATGCCTGTTAAGGCCTCCCACTACGTAGATGTAGCCTCTAACTTCACAAGCCCTTTGCTTCGTACGAAAGCTCTGCAGAAGTGGACGTCTCTCCGGAATTAAATGAAATACCCTAGCTTCGTCTAGTAAATCTCTGAATTCACAATTTATTAATAGTTGCGGGAGTAAGGTTGTCGTTTTACCTGCACTGATGAGATGTTCGTATTAATTCTTCCGTAGCTACACGATCTGTTAAATATAGGGGCGATAATAAAGGTAGTCTCACTTCGGCCAATAATTCCGGAAGATATTGCATTCGATTGTCGGAATACTTAACCCACCTCATACATGCTTCAAACACTTGTTCTTCACTAAGTATTTTTATTATTAATTTAAAGTTCCACTGAGTTATGCTCTAGAGGACTTACCTTTCAACTCTCAGCTCGTTCCTTTGCAGCAAGCTTTTGACATCTTGTACAGATAAGTTTAGGTATTCGTCAGATAAAGACACTTCATGAAAGCACTGCTCAATGTATTTATCAGCTGATTCTACTAGCGTTGTACAACCCAACGTATCAGCAAACTGACGAATACCTAAAGCATTTAATGGATGTAACCTGGAATAACGAGTTTTAGGATCCTCTTTGGGTTAGTAATAAAAAGTGGAAATGATGTTAAATATTTTATTTCTGCATCATACATTACCTCTGCAATAAATAATTGGCACAAGCATCCCTCACTTTATTTAATTGTAAAAACGAAGCACCTATCATAATACTCTGCACGTTACTTTTATCAAGCACTACTCGTCCGGAATATGCAAAATTTATTAATGCTTCTAATGCACTACAAAATATTAATAAGTGTGGATTACATTTAGAATCAAAGCTGAAATTAATGAACATACGTAGCTTCAATTCCGTGGATCTGAATCTCTTGCTGTCTACTCTCAACCATATCATTCGTAAACATTGCGTGGAAATACGGTATAGTTGAAGCGAGAACTATTTTGTGAGCACTAAAGGCTTGATCATCGATCTGTAAGTTGATTGCAATGTAGCTTTGTGTTAGTCCAAATTAATTACGATACCTTTAAGACTACGTCACAGAGTTTTCCTTGCCTTCTAATCTCTTCCATTGTGGGGAATGCTGATGGAAAGAGGTCGTTTTGTTGAAACACTACGCTTTCATTATTCATTTCGTATAAATTTTTGGTGCAATCCAACGCGGCGCAGTCCATTTTAATGCAACGAAACGTGTTCATTGCAATGTTACGACCTTAAGGTTACGAGGAAATTCGATTTTTCCTTCCCAGTATTCTTTTTTGGTTATGTTTAGCAAGTGTCAAACAACAGGTGTACCAATCCACAAAATATACAAAAATATGTTAGAGGAATAAAAAATATAGAGGGAACACAAAAGCACCAACAGCGTTGCTATCAACGAACTATAATAGGAAACCATAGAACGGCGAATACGTTCGGGTACAGCTCTGATGTTAGGGTATTAGCCACCATGACAGTTGAGGTCAAAGTGACCAGTTAAATGAAGATAATTGCTTATGTTTAACGTTATTTGCTGATAAGTACATAGTTTAATGTACAGACTGAATTGTAAAGGAATTATTTATTGAGTAATTTCTACAAACAGAAAATGCCCGCTATTTGTTCGGCTAAAACTGCAGCAATAGGAGTTTGCATTTCTGCGTTACGCCACCTGGTGGCACTAAATAAACTTGCATGCTACAGAAAAATTCGTTATTATGAAATCGGCAAATCTTACATATCGTGTTTTGGCATTTATACTGAGAGTATGATGTATCAGCATTGTGTTATAATACAGTTCTTGTAAACATCCAGCCAACTTACGTCATTCATATTTATGACGTAATGCTGCAACAACGTTGCCAAGTATTGAAGTGTTTACATATGACCGGTGATTGACGATGTTTAGGTTATGTATGTGTTCTATTTGTTGTACGTACTTAATTTTCATATTTCTTTATAACATCCGACTTTTAATCAAACATTTATGATTTAAATTACAAAGAACATGTTAGTTAATACGTAACTTCAGAAAGAGAATGGTAAAAATTCGTAACTTACAATTAATATAACCATCTGACGTTAGTGATAATTGAAGCGGCAACATTGTCATTTTAAAAAACTTGTGGTAACAAAATATTACTGAATTTCAACGAATACATCGTACGTAACATCTTGAGTTCAGTTGGTACTGATTTAACGTCATTAATGACGAAAGTCGGTTGGTTGTTTACAAGAACTGTATGTCAAATTTAAATGAAATCAACTTGTGTATTGGATTGATACGCACTTAAATACGTGCTGGTTCGGGTGTAAAACAAAAATTAACAAAAACAATTTTTGAAGGGCGATAAGAGTGTTTCTTTTGTTTACAGTTTATAGTAAACTGCAATTTAACAAGTAAATAGAGTAACAATTAAATAAACATTGGGTGTATTGTAAATTATTGATAAGAAGTTTAATAAAATTCACATGTTGATAATAAAAACCTACCTTTGCATTGCGAGTTGACTTCAACTGTCATGGCGGCCACTTGTCAGTGTTACCAGACGTACAGCGTGGCCTTATTGGCCTGCAATGGAAACAACTGCTATCATCTCCTCAATCATACTGCCGTCCTTCGAAAATTAATGATTACCGGTAAATTCATAACACTAGTAATTATTGATTTACAATGACTATTTTTTTTATCTTCGGGAGCAGACAGTGTTGCCAATAGGCATTCGTAAAAATTTTGAATATCAGCTTAAATAATCACAAAAAGTCACTTCCAGTAAAAAATAATTCATTAAAAATTTCACTAGAAACAAGAGCCGTAAAAATAAAATTGTTTTCCCCTAAATTAAAAATCAATGAACTTTTGTAAACGATTTTTTTGTAAAATATTTAATAAGTTCTGAGTGTGTATCTCAAGCGATACCTACTAATTTAGAAAATGTTCAATTATCCCCTAGTTAGTTGTATAAAAATTCACTGAAAAGTTGGCAACACTTGCCGAACATCTCTAATTATTTTGCTAGATATCACTACAAAATGACACAATCAACAATAATTTGTTTAGTTATAAGGATCTAAACCTTGTGTGTTTTTGTTAAAATTATTTTAAAATGAAATTACTTGATTTGTCCCTGAATCTGTCATGAAATTACTGACAATGGGTTCGGCATTACGCTCGGTGCACGCTCTGAGCAGAAGTGTAAGAGAGAGCGAATGCGTTTCAGTGCATGTAAGAGTGAGAAAAAAGAACATTCCGAGCATAATGCCGAACGTACTGTAAATTTTTGACATATCTGAGCTCACTAAAAATTGTTTTAAATTTCAACAGAAAATCATCAGAAATACTGACAAAATCATTAAATTGGCAACAATGCGCACAGGTTGATCCGTATTTTTCCTATCTCTAGACTTTACACATTCGGCAGCAAAAAAGCGGTGATGAGGAGTCATTTCTAGATTATTAAATCGAATAATTGTGATTAGGGGGTTTCCTGGATCAAAAGAGAAAGATGTTGCTAGATATGCGGCAAACGGGAATTCGTTTCAGCCAACTAATCAATGCACTTGAAATATGACATGTGTTGACATTTGGCAAGTCTCTATAGGCGCTTTCTGAACCACTCTGGAGTAATTTAAAACTACTCAGGGCTGCGTTCATAAACTATACCTCCGAGAGCGACTTGGGCGTGTAATCGCATCTTTCTCACTCACGATTTTTAATGTATTTTGCATCTCGCTCGGTTACGTGGTGACGTCTTTTGTTTACATAATTTCCATGACAACGGGCGTATATTTTATGTTCTACTTAAAAGTGGGTTGTGAAAAGTACGCCCGCTGTCATGGAAATGATGTAAACACAAGACGTCTCGACACAAACTGAGCGAGACGCAAAATATGTTAAAAATCGTGAGTGAGAAAGATGCGATTACACGCCCAAGTAGCTCTCGGGGGAATAGTTTATGAACGCAACCCAGGTGTAGCTTAGAGCTACTCCGACCTGTCAACATGCGTTTTTTTGTGTGTCTCGCGACTATTTCCACTTAAATTTTAAATGGAAACACGCTCAAAATTTAAGTTTTGCTGAGATTTTGTAATCATGAAACAAAATTCTCATGTAAATATCTCATCGTGTATTGGTACCTTAAAATTATTGTGTTGCCAGATATGCAGAAAATTGCCTTTTTACTGGGAAACTATATACTGTTAAAAAGACTTCCTCCTGTTCATTCTTTCTCGTTGGAAATAAGCAGCCACAAATCATTTTCTACTCTCACAAATCTATTTTCTACTCTCCGTAATTATGTTACTTTTTATTTGTAGATATTTCTAGAAGAGGGCATAGTAGGTTTAAGCCGAGTAAGGTTACTGTATTTAGAAGGTACTGCCATTCATTTCCGCGACTTGCGTTCCCCAAAATAAAAAGGACCCGATCAAATAATAGATGAAACGCTAAGAAGAAAAAAGATAGATTCTTTACAAGTTACTGTTGTTATAGTTCTTCCAACGCTATTTGGATATTACAGTCGTTAAGACTAATTCGTTTTAAGGGTCGTTTATGGCCCTAATAAATTTCTTGAATACAACCACTGTACAACGAACGTAGTAATCGCATCTTTATACTTTTACAGCCTTACCTGCCAAACCTATCGTAAAGTGAAAGTTGGCATTACCTTCAGTATATAGTTGACGCTACCTTCAATATTAAGTTGGCAGTACATTCAACATATAATAACCTTAAAATTGGGTCTAGTCCATGGTCTAGTCTAATAACCTCCAAATGTGACAATTGATGTAAATTTTCTAAACAATTTCATTGATGATAAAAAAAATTATGACACATTTTAAGTGCAGAAATAATAAATATCCGTTTAGCAATGTGCAACGCTTCATCGTTTCAGATGATCAAGTATCGTGGGATGTACTTTTCCCAAATTACAATCCGCCGGAATACAATTCGCCAGTTTTAAATAACAAGCCCTGGTCAGATCCTAATTTAGGTAAAGTATATCCCAGTTCAGTTGTTTTGATCAATCTGAACTGTGCACTTTCTAGATGATCCTGATTTCAAGCCCAGATTTAATAGTTTAGACGGGACAATAAATCGCAAGAGTTACGAAGGTGAATATAACTCCTCCAATGGTAGGCCATTAAATCCTAAAGGTCGTACTGGCTTATCTGGACGAGGTACATTGGGTAGATGGGGCCCGAATCATGCAGCGGACCCCATAGTCACTAGATGGAAGTTGATAAACGGGGCGAAAATTCAACATCCAACTACAAATCGGTACTTATTTCATATTATTTGTTTTAATGGATGATTTAAAGTACATTTTTAAGACCAATTTTGCAGTTTTGTGCAATACAGCGTCGAGATTGTCTAGAGTGGGCTATTCCAGGTGGTATGATAGATCCTGGTGAAAATGTTAGTGAGACTTTAAAACGGGAGTTTTTAGAGGAAGCTCTGAGTTGTTTGGATAACGATCCAGGTTAGGAAAGCACTGTCGTTATTAGATAATTTGTAGTTCCAGAGATACAAGTGATTGGTTTTTATCAAAAGTTGTTGCAAAATGAATTGCTGATACAATCTTTGTTAACATTTTCAAAAGCAGTAAAATATGTTTTGACTTGTTTTTACTTTCAATAAAGTAATTATTAATTTGTTTAAACATTTTCATTTTCATTTAATTTGTGTTACATTTACTATGATCCTACATATTTAGTAATACTGTGAATTACTTTGTTTTAGTTGAAGTAGAAAAAGACAAACAGATGGTGTCTGAATTTTTCAAAAACGGGCAATCAATTTACAAGGGTTACGTGGATGATCCGCGAAACACCGATAATGCATGGATGGAAACAGTTGCTTATAATTTCCACGATGATGCAGGAACTTCCGTTGGAAAATTCTCATTGAAAGCAGGAGATGATGCAAAGAACGTGTCTTGGATGGATGTTGATGGAAGCTTAGCTCTGTACGCTAGTCATATTTACTTTATACAGGCTGTTGCAAAACTTCATGATGCTCATTGGTAATGATGTGAGAACAATTTAGATATTTATAGGGTTTCAAAGAAGAAATACCATTGTTAATAGTATTTTTTTTTTTTTATTTTACATTTTGTACTATGATATGCACAACACAAACGAATATTTTAAAATAAATATTTTGCTAATTTCTGTTTGTTTTCGCTAGACTGTACAATTTTAATTTTTATACAAGTTACTATTTATCATGCACAGTGAAAATAATAATAATAATAAAGACTATTATAGTTTTCATGGCAATGCCAGTCCGTTACTATCTTGTACATTAAATTGGCATAAAGCTTTATTGTTTCTTGTTTATTTCATATCAGAACTTTAATCATAAAATCAGAATATGGGGGCCAATGGCCCGTATTGTGATCATATGATTAATTTAATAACGTGTTTACTTTCCATGGCAATGCTCGTCCATTACTGTTTTACAGATTAAATTGCTATATCATCTCTTATTTATTTTAATTATGGCTTTAGTTAAACACGACTTTAATTATAAGATTAGAATGTGGGACACTGTTTTTTTGAAATTTAAAATTACTAGAAATGAAGACTATAAGAAAAATAATCTTTTGGATTTTTAAAATTTTCACACATGCATGATAGAACAATTAGGTCTAATAATTTAATAATCTTTTTCAACATGACACAATTTATGAACCTAACATCAAATAACGTAAAATAAAAAATTAACTCCAATCTCAAATATATTACTCAGTTTGGAATAATATAAAAAAAATTATGTTCTAGTACTTAAAATATAGTATTGGCTGTTTCAAAATGAGTAAGCGCGATTTATGTTTTCCTATGAGGTTTCCAGTGATTGTTTTGGGGCAGTGAAAAAAGATACTTAATTTCAAGATCCAATCATAACAAGTGTTCAATTGAAAAATTCATCTTGATTTTTTAATGAAAGAAGGTCGACTGAAGCATAGATTTAAATGCATTTTTACGTCATGAGTAGATATTCTACTTTTATCTCAGTTTAATTTATCATGAGCGTACGCTTCGAAAAAGTGGGGTGGTAATGCATAGATAACAAACAGTAGGCGAGCTCGACGCCGCTGCAAGTGTTCAGAGTCGAACAATGCGCTATCGCATCAAGGTCACGGAAGAAATATTCTTCCTTCGTTTGGTCGACTACTGCACATAAAAAACTGAGATAAAAGTAGATTCTTTAGTCATAAATTATATTTTTAGACAGGCAGATGCACGCATTGCGGAGTGATGATTAATCACCTAAAAATGCACCTAAATCCGTGCTTTACCTATAACCAGTGTTGCCAACTCACGGGAAATTTCCCATTTCATGGGAAAAAATTCGAAAATTTGCAAAGGGAAAAAGGGAGGAAAATGAATTTTGCGGGGAAAAATTGACGTATTTGAAAAATGTTTCCTGGTTTTGGTTCAATTGTTGACTTTGGGCATTAAACACAAAATAAGTGCTTTTATTATACTAAATTTTAAAACTCGCGCCAACTTGAGATGTAGTAATCACTATCCTCTAACGTAAGGTATAACGTATTTAGAAGGTAGCGTCATTCATTTCCGCGGCTTGTGTCCCCCAAATTAAACAGACGCGATGACACGCTTAAAAGGAAAAAGGATAGATATGCTGTTGTAAATTTGTTATTAATCGGATAATTAACTGGCTAATTATCTAGTTAATAACACCCGTTAAATTAAGTTATTTATCTGGGGTGGTTATTTATTTTGAATTTGCCGCCAATAATTTGTAAATGTTTGTAATTAACTTTCTAAGTTTTGGGTGGTTAGGATTAACAACAAAGAAAGAAGTGATAATTATTTTGCAATAAATTTTAATAAGTTTTCATACATCTATTTATTTCATTTTGTTATTTACTTACTGGATAAAAATCCGAAAAATTAAATTATATAACTTACCGGTCTATTTTTAAAAAGGAAGAGTAATTTGAATTTTGCCCGCCAAAAACTCGCAAAATTATTGGCCGTCCGTTAGCCGGTTTTACACAACCCTCCAATTTAAACCTAAAAATTAGCATCCTTCATAATCCATGTGACAATTTCAATCAGTTTTAAACTTGCAAGCAAATCTGTCGCTAAAACTGATTATTCCAAGAATTTTCAAACCTCCTAAGCAAGCCAAATTAATTTCTGATTTAGTATTACAATGTCAATTTATCTACAACAGGCTGACAACTGTTACTGTTGGCTACAACGTTATGAATGAATTTAACCCCAAATTAAAGAGATAGAAGATAGAGGTAGAAAATTGGCGCTACCTTCAATGCAGTAACCTTACTCTAACGCCAGTGATCGTCACGCTCCGCTACGTGATGCAACAGAACTACTCAAAGTAGAGTTTAAAAGTCTGTTAGAGAATATTTTTGTTTGCCAACTCTTCTAAAGTGAATTTTAAAATAAAGCTAGCTTAACAAAGTTTGCTTGCAGATGAAACTTTAGGTGCTTTCTAGATTTATGTTACAGTCGAAGTAGCTCTAAGTTATTCCGGAGTGGTTCAAAGCTACTCCGACGCTAAACTGGAAAGCAATAAATAGCGCTACAATCGCTGCTAAGCTGCTGTTATGGTCACTTCGAGTAGGGAAATTAGTTGATTAGTAAAGTAAATTAAAAAATAAGTGTTGCTAGCTTAAGGGATAAATCCCTTATTAAGGAATAAATCCCTTATTAAGGAATAAATCCCTTTTTAAGGAGTCATTAAGAAGTAAGGGACTTTTTCATAATAAAAAAAAGGGATTTGCAAATTTTATTTCGTAAAAGAAGCTGGAAGCCCCTAGACAGATCAAAGTTGTTCTTTTATGTAGAAGGAAATCCAATTATAAGTATTGAAAAAACTCCATCTATTGAACAAAGTGCCAACTGACAGTCATTTCTGGATGGTAACAAAAATGACTGGCGTTGTCCTAAGACAACGCGATTTGTTAAAACATGCCGAAAGTTTCTTTTTTTTTGTTTTTACGGAAGTGGTTTCCATGAGCGGAAGATAAATAAGAAAATGTCACTTGTCAGTAAAGGACGAAATGAATTGTATTTGCAATTCTATTGCCATCTATGGGAATTCTTTTAAACTCATCTGTTGATCATGTGGAAGGCAAATAATTTGCTGTGTTAACACTGTTTGTTCTAAATTGTTTTTTACTTTATCTACTGAATTGTGTTCTAAAATCGAATGCCTTTTGGCTTTATTTCTTTATACACTGCTTTACGAAAAACGCCCCAGGCCATAACACCGTTACTTATAGACTAATTTGACAAACAAAAAGGCAAATAAAATGAGACTAAAAATATTATAACGACTGTCAACTTTTATTTATTTTATTACACAGTGGCTCTGTATATTTTTTATTATTGTATCTGTTAGAGATCTTTTTTCTAAATCCAATGATGTGTGTTTGGAAAACATTTTTCTTGAAAAATAAATAAACTAGTCTATTTCGCAAAGCATGCTTTTTATAAAAAAAATATTATTAAGCGTTATTTTTCGTAGTTGCTTCAAGCAGTCAAGTTCTAATCTTAAAGATCGATTTTCAATTTTTCTCCCAAAGTAACCTGCACATTTGTAGATTTAATTTTAAATTATTTCATTAATGTTGTCTGCGTTATTTGTTGGTCAAAACTTAAAGTATTGCACATTGTTGAATTTAGAAAAAAAGAGGCGTGACCTTGAATTCAATTTGCAAAAAAACGCAACTAAACACAATTTACCGTATTTTTAAAATCATATAATTTTGATTCTTTGTTTTGTCATCTTTGCTCTCAAACATTTTCTTTTATTTAATTAATTTACTGTGTTAATGTTATTTAAATGTTATTATTTCGTTTATTTTAATATTATTTCTTATATTAATATATATATCGTGTCGTAAAAGTCTTTTGTTTGTTTTCTTTAACTTTATGTATTTTTAACGATTTTTTAAATTTTATCTCTGAATCTAGTAACAAATTGAGGGATTTTCTAAAGTGCATTCACTTTCCTAATGAGTAACTAAAGTTACACGATTTGGTAACTTTTACCGTTGAAACAAGACTTCTTTTAGTTCCCGTATCTTGTAAATGGGACTTTTATTTTTAGGTTATGTTGGTTTCAACTTTGTGCTGTTATTTTGGATCGTTGACCTCTTTTTCCATGCTTTTCCAACATTTTATTGAATGCATTATACCTAAATGTGATTTTTGTTTGTTTCGTAATGAATTTCCGGGTCATTTCTGAAAATTGCGTTTTACAATATTTGACAACTAAATTGTACCAAACGATAATTTGACTAACAAAACTTTAAATACAATATCAATCACTTTTGTACGATAATATAGGAACAAAAAAATCGCAATTAGTTACTTATTACGAAAGTGAATGGAGTTTACGTTCAAAAGGGACTTCTTGACAAGTCTTGAGGGATAACTGATTTTTGCGCGTTGGTAACACTGCATGACATAACCGAAATGCCCTAAAGTGACATTTTACGTCACTGTTGCCAATTTTCCCCATTCGTGGTAATTTTTATGCCTTAAAATTGCAAAAAGGGATTTTTTTTTTGAGAACATTAGAACTTTTTAAGTCAAAATTAAGTGATGTCAGGTGGTTTTTTGTCGAAGTAAAAAATGTAAATTATGCTAAAAAAAAACTGGCTAAGTAAAATATGATTTTTTAGCCGGCATAAATTTATACTTTGAGACGCATGCGGTTCTGATCCTACTGGCTACTAATTTCAAGAAATTAGAAGAATTATTGATACTGATTTGGATTTTGACTTTAATCACTTTCATTATTTGCTGCACGTGTACCGTAAATAGGATAAACAAAGAGAATTTTTTCTTATTTCTTATATTACAGGTTGCCTAATATTGGAGTTCATTTAAAGAGTTTAAAGAAATGTCTTACATATTTTCATAATAAAAATCATAGGATAACATTGTTTATTATTTTAACAAAATAGAAACCAATCAAATACAAAGCGTACAAATTATCATCATCATATTTACTTTTATTAAAATTTTAGCACGTAAGTACAGGGAGATCGAAATTGATTGTCCTGATTCTACACTACTTTCCATGAGCTTGATATCAATATTTACATCTATCACATGAAGGTTAGAACGAAAAGCAGTGGTGTGCATAACATTCCTGAAACTTACATCCAAACATAACCTAATTAATAAACAACATAATTATTGTTTAATCAGATTGCTACTACAATGAAATGAATTATTTTTCATGAATGAATGGCAATGAACTGTCAAGAAAATCTTGGAGTATCTAATAATTTCCCCAGATCTCCCTATGTTGCTAACTTCATTTTAATTATTGGATGTAGACATCGTTATCAATCTGATGGAAAGCAGTGTAGGATCAGGGCAATAAATTTCGATCTCCCCCCTGTATTTGGTATTAAAATGATCAGTGCAATACGAAAATCACATTAAAAAACAAACAAAAAATATATTTTATAATTTTTGATCGTTTTTTGGTCCGGATAAAAAGCCGCGGTCAGTTAAAAAAAATTTAGCCAGCTAAATTTCATCACTATCAAAATTACTTAAATTTTGAGACAAATCTTGACAAAAATGCATAAAAATAGCTTAAAATTGCAATTTGAGGGAAAAAATAATGGCTGTTTCACGTTGATCTAATTCAAGACCTTCTTCACCATAGTCGTCCTCCGTTTAAATTCACTTTGCCCAAATTCAAATTGATTTGATGTTGAACTGAACTGAGTTTAAAGTGAACAGAGAGATTCTTAAAGGAATGATGTTTGATGTTTTGTTACTAAAATAAACAACCCTAAAATGTGTACGAAATCACATTAAACAGATTACTGATTATCAAAAATCAGCTTGTTCAATAGGGATTGAGGGAGGGTAACTCAGTCACTTCCTCACCACCACCTCATAACTGCAAATGAAATGCAAACCGTGATTTTTGAACTTGAATCCAATTTCATTCAAATAAGTTGGAAAATAGCTGATGTTATGAAATTCAAACACTACTTCGTGAACTTTTCAATTGAACACCTGATATATGTAATTATACAGATTGAAGACTTTCACTTTAACCAACAGCGATTTCATAACGAGCAAGAGCAATATGTTAAAAAGAAAAAGTCTGCCCTTGCATTCTTAACATGTGGGCACAAGGTAGATTTTGTGTTACAGTATTATTTTCAAAATCAGCATTTGAATTTTTTCAGCGATATTAAGCAAGACATTTTATTGTTTCTTTTTAAATCCAGCGAATAATATTGATCTGTGGCGACTGCATCAATTTAATGCATTTATTGTGTAGTTTGATCAGCGCATCCTCGCCTACATTGAAGCAAACACGCTACATACGCACATTACATCCGTCTTTCAACAAATCGCAAGCACATGCTCTTCATGACATTATTATTGGCTAAAGCGAGAGTCTTCAATCTACATAGGGAAACTTGTGTACATTTACATAAACAGAAGAAATTAATTTAAATTTTTATGAATCAGTGCATACTCAATTTAAAACAACTGGTCTAACACAAAATTAAAACTATTTACCTAAACCGCCGACTAAGGCTTCGTCCATTAATTCGTCGTCCGTTATGCAAGGCGAAGCTGAATGGGGGCTCGCATTTATCAGTGGACTCGGGGCGGGCGACTTCACTATATGAACGCTAACCGACGGTGAGTGAGGAAACCCCATAGAGGGTGGCAGTGGAGGTCCGACAGCACTTATTTTAGAATCACTTTTAGAGTAATCTAGTAAACCATCCGAACTGTCGCTCTTATTGCTCTTCATGTCCTTTTTGTCGTCCTTAGGTGCAGGAGCAATGAATTTCGTCGTCAAATCAACACTTTTCGTCGACAGGCTTAACGGTTCGTTGTTCATTGTGGAGGCTGGAGCGTAGGACTTGCTTGTAGCTAGCGGATATGCCAATTTATAACCCAGCTCATCTTTCACACCCACGCCAGATGTTGATAGATTCTGAGGAAAATCCCGTTTTTTATCTTCACTGATCTCCGAGCTTAAATCAGAATCTTTATTTGAAAGTAATTTCGGACTTGAACTCGTTGTCAACGACATAGTTGCCCCTGAAGCTGTTATGTTATTCATTGTGTTCCGTATCTTTGCTTCCATGTTATTTTCAAATATTTTACTTGTAGGCAAAGGTATGTTGTACTTCGGTAGGGCGATATCATTTTTGGACATCATATCGAACATTTTCGTAGCAGCATCGACAGTTCGGTTTACGTTATTTATATTTTCAGGCACGTTTGTGTTCACTTTGTTCACTACTTTTTTGTCTTCGGATGAGCGTGCGGATAACTTAGGTATTTGAAAGTTTTTATCCAGTTGCTTCATCAACCCTTCCATCACCAGAGGCGGTGGGTAAGATTCAATTTTGGATATGCCAAGCTTATACGACCGTTCACCATCATTCTCATCCCTTCCTTGAGTTGGACTACCCTTTCGACCTTCACGATTGCTAAAAATCGATTTTTCAGAGTTACTTTTGTTCAATCTAGGACGATCTTTATTTCTGTTAATGTCATTGGTTTTTGGGGAGCCACTCAATTTAGAAATAGATTTCGATATGCCACTGGTACCTAAAGAAGAGCTGCTGCTGCTACTTTTTATGCTTCCAGAAGAGTTTTTATTTGATGATATACTCTTCATGGCACCATAGCCCGAGGAGTTAGTTAAATTTGAACTTGAGCCGCTAGTTTTTTGGCTTAATTGCTGGGGTTTCTTAGAAGCAGGTCCGCTGTTTACACCTGGTTTAAGACCTGTGTGAGTTTTTGGCGAGCCCGTTCCCGAGCTCGACTTGTTCAAGTTCATTTTCACATCTTTGGTCCTCGTTTTGTTGATGGTTATTTTCATGCCGTCCGAGCTGGGCTTGACCATATACTCCGAGTTCTTATTCTCACCTACTTTATTAGCACTTTTGGAACTCTCTGTCATTTTTGACGACGATAATTGCCCACTGCGTTCTTTATTTTTGCTGCTTAAATCAGTTACGTTATCACAATGTTGAGCAGAAGATTTTAATTTATCGATGACTGCAAGTAAACCTTTTCTGCTGCGCATCTGATTCGAGTTCGATGATTTCGACAAATCGACTGTGCCACTCGGAGATGGAAGGCCATCTTGGATACCACCGGGCATTTCTAGACCAGCATTCAAATCCAACTGTTTTACTTTTAATGTCGAAGATTTGGTTTTGTTTGAGTTAGTGGTGCCAAAAATGCTCGAAGATCGTTTTTCCTTGTCTCTGGCGGAGTCTTTGCTTCCAGATTTACTCTTGCTTGAATCGCCGGTGCTTTTACTTGAAGGGGAATTCGCTGCGTTCTTTAAAGTTGACATGCTTGGTTTACCACTACCACTGGTTGATGGGTGTTTCGGGCTCATTCCATGACTTTTCGGGCTCGATATGCCAGGAATGATGTGCTTAGGACTACTAGGAACTTGTGCGGGGGAGTGTTTGGGACTGTGGTGCGCCGATGAAGTTTTTATGTTCGCATTCAACATGCTTGGACTGAGCTTTCCACTTGAAATCTTTCTATTCTGTGTAGGTGATGTAGTAAATTTTCTTATCATGCTGGGCGAGGTTGGCATTATACTCGGGAGAGGTGGTGATTCAGCTGGCTTTATACTGACCGAAACTGGTTTCGATAAGGGGTCTTGTTTCGCAGGGATCTTATCTGGAGGACCCATCGGACTTTCCTCACGTTTCTTCTTGCGTTTTTTATCCAACTTACCCTTATCATCAGATCGGCTTTTACTACTCTTCTTATCACGACCTTTTTCTTCGTTTTTTACCTGCGACGAAGGTATTGGAGTTATAGTTATAGAGCTCGGTATAGAAGGTGCCGGCGATGTTGCAATCGGTATTATTTCAATCCCAGGTCGGGCAGAACTTGCACTTCCACTTTGATTAAATGAACTCACTGCAGGGATTGGTGTGATGCTTACACTCGGTGGCACGAAACTTTTACCTTCACTTAAATCGGAAAGTATGTTAGAATCTGTGGGTGATTTCTTGTGAAATTTTTGAGCGGCTCCGGCTAACATCTCTTCTACATCGCCTAGATCATCGACACCATCAAACTCACCCCCTGTCTTATCACCTATCAATTCTACCGGATCCAGACCATCAAAATCTGAATGAAACCCCAATGCTGAGTTTGGGGTGCGGATTTCTGAACAAGTGTCTTGTGATAACGGGGTGCTTCTTGACGTTGAGTCGCTACTAGATGCATCCAGAAGATCCGAGTCATCACCGAGTTGTTTACGTTTCGAACTCTTCCACAATTCCTCGCTTGTCTTACGTTTATGCTGGCGTTTAGGTTTATCACTGCCTGTTAAAATGTTCGTCACTTCTATGTTTGTTAGAACTGAAGTGGTGTCATTCGAGGGAAACGCAGCGAAATTCGCACTGTTCATGAGCGATTCGTTTAAGAACATACCCTGATGTGAGTGCGACATCAAAGGCAAATTCATGCCGTGACCTATGCCGGCACCTCCTGCACTTTCTTGCTTGATCTTTCCATCCAAAGAACCAAAATCTGAGAGGGAACCACCGGAGTTACCATTACGACCTCCCGGATCACCAGAACCAAGGGGTAAATTAAAATTTTCGTGTCCATTGTAATGGGTCTTGCGGACAACCTGCTTGTCCCAGTATTTTATCACAGAGCGCATTGTAACAGGAATCGAGAAACAGCGGTTGAGCACTTTTGTGGCAAGTTCCGATACAGTATCGGGAGTGTTCGGGGGAGGAGGAGTTCCAGGGCTGTGTATGCGGCAGATCAAATTGGAGATGTCACTTAAATCTATTTCTGCGGTAGCCATGCTCTCTTCTAAGGGGTGCTCCAATGATATGGATATGTGAACCGAGGAAAGGGCACTTATTTCAAACATTATCATGCTATCAAAATCTGAAAATAAAAAAAATGGTCTTAACTTCTATATTCAATTCGATTTCAACGAATTAAATATTTTACTCAGCCACATACTAGAGAATTAGGCCAGATTTTTAAGTCTTAAAGTCTTTGCCATAATTAATAATTATTATTAATTATTATTATTAATTGTATAAAGAAATTATTTTTGATTAAATGATAAAGTACCTTGTTTGCTGTTGGGTCGCACACAACTAGACAAAATTGTATTAAACAAGGCCTGTTGTCTGAGCAATACTAAAATTTGTGGCACATGAGTAGGATGAGTAAACGGAATGCTGTTCACCATAATGCCATCCATGTTCTTGTTTTCAGTCATGAAATAGCAGTGATGTTGATCAGGAAGTGTCTGAAAACTTTTCAATTTACACAACCTAAAAGGCCATAAATAAAAAAGAAAACGTACAACAAATAACCCTTTGTTGGAGATAGATTCCAGTTTTCCTTCACTGATGTGAGTCGCTATAAGACTCAACAGAGGATGAGTGGTCAATAGATCAGCACATTCCAGATCGGTTATCTCATGTATTTGCCTCACCAAAGCCACACACATAGGCATCGGTTTATTCAAACGTAACACAAAACAAGCAGGTATGACTGCACTGTTTTGATTCGTTAAGGGGGCATAAGATGGAGTGCTTAAAAATGGAATTAACCATCCACCTTTGTTTTACCCATAACATACCTACTTACCTTTTACCATTGTGAGTTTTGTTTGTAGTAAGTGTACATGTTTGCAATTTATTAGCAGCAGAACCTTCCATACACACGGTGACACTGTATCCTAAAGATTTAGAAGTGATGCCCTCTACTGTTATAGGTTGTAAATCGCAGGTGTCAGTATCCAACAAATCGTAAGGCGAAACGAAATATGTCAGCCTCATTGGATGACCACCTTTTCGCTTCTCTAAAAAACCAACTGGCGACTTGTGCAGCAAATTAAACGGCTCCTTTATAAAAATTTGAGCCTGAGCTAACGTGCTTAAATCGGCCTCCAGAGATTGCAGGGCAGTGAAGGCTTTACACTTAATTTTTTTTTCTGCGTTAAGTTGGTAGATGGATGCGAAACCTTCTAGTTGGGCAGTGAAGTCTGCGAAATCACCTTTCGACAGGCAGCTTTTTAGCTCAGCACAGCTCTGTGGTTCTGTGCCCTCGTGAAATACTTTCACATCTACCACACCACCATTTTGGTCCAGAATGATCTCCAAGTAGAATAAGTCCGAAGAAATGAACAAATCAACTCCGGAAGGACCCAGCACAAATTTTAAGCTGAAAGTTACAGTTTGGTTTTGTTATTTAATTAAAAAATATTAATTTGGTGTTATAAAATTTCCCCGGATTTTAAAAAATAATACAATTTCCTAAACAGAATATTCATTACTTATACAGATAGAAAAGGTAAAAGCAAACTGACGTGTGATGTTCTAGATATAGATATAAAACTGGCGTTGTTAAAACTTGATATATCACATCGACGCTCTGCATGCACGCCTTGGAAGGGAAAGAGCAGTGCAGCAATTGCGATAACTTCGCTGTTGAGATGAATATATCTCTGTTCTACAGCAAAAGAATTGTAATTTATTTTACTCGCACTCATTAAGAACTGCAGCTAGTTCTGCTTTTACTTTTTCTGTGTAAATTTGAGGAGCTTTTCTACAGGGTTAGACCTAATTAAAGGCCCCCATGGGGATCTCGTAAACTGTAAGATACCAAGACGATTAAATTACAAGAAAGTTGCTCTATTTTATCTTCAAAAAAACAGGAAATTCTAAGTTTTCCAAAATTTACATAAAATTCGATGGACAATCTAATTACAGGAAGACATGTTACGAGTGACAGTTTCACAGATACGACTGTCAACTGTTTCTTCTACCTACTAGATAAAATTTTTTTGAAAATATTTCTTAGTAATGTCGTATTTTGTTTTAAAACAAAAGCATAACTGTGTCACATCATCGAATTCAGATTTTACATGTATCTAAGACCGCGCGTATAAAAAAACTTGTTCACAGTCGTGTCTGAGAAACTGTCAATTTCAACTATTTATTTTGACTCTATTAGTTTGTTCATCGAACTTAATATAAAATTACAATATTTTGTGATTTTACCTTAATAAATAAACAAGATATTTAATATGGAGAATTTTCAGTTTTTTTAAGACATTTCAGAAATGAATGAAGATAGAAGAGATTTATTTGCACATTTTTATAGACCCCAAAATAGCGCAACAATATTTTGTTAAATGTGCCGTTCTATGATAATTTTTTGGGTAGAAATTATTATTGATTTCCTTACCGATAGTAAAAAGCTGTTACGGAATGAATCACAGCATACTAAATTTCAAAACTAGGGTAAATATGCTTGGAATTTCCCGCTTAACAATGGGAGAAATTTTGAAGGGGCGATATAAATGGCTTCACTTTCTTTCCAGAGATTTCATTCAACATTTCTATAGGTATTCATAGAGTTCCACATTGACTGACCGTGTCGCTTCGTTGAATTTTTTCGTATATCGCTTTACTTACACGCGTGGCTTATACAGCCTGTCTCAAAACCTATATCTTCGACATTAAAACTGTAGGTATCTCATTATAAAAGAGATTGAGTCTCCAAATCTGAACGGTATTGCTCAAAAATGAAAAAGTTATTAAAATTCTTTTTAAAAGTTACTAAAAATATAAAAGAATATCCACAATTCAATAATTTGAGTTGGCAGTGCTGAATATTATTTTTAAATATTACAACTGGAGTAACTTCCGGTTCTTGACGGCTTTACACTGACAGCTGTCACTTTACAAGCGTCATTCGGTGCTGCCGTTTAGGTATAATTGCATATAATTCGATACGAAATGATGATGTTTACTTTTTAAAAAAATCGCCGTTTTCTGTACGAAATTGAAAATATTTGTTTTGTAAAGTTCCTGTATATTGTCTGTTGTTATTTGCTACTACGCGACATCTAGTGATGAAAACACTTTACTAAAAGTCAACCTGATTTACTAAGCCAAACGTGATTTTTATTTTTATTATTTCATATTTTTTTCTTTTTCTGGTACATAATAAAAAAACAGTGATGGCATCACTTGACATCTCAAATTCAAATTAAAACGCTAAGGGCATTTTTCAGAATTCACCGTAACGACACCGGTAAACGTTTTAAAATTTTGAAATCCACTGTAAAGCTATAATAAGTTAATAATAATATGGTTATAATAAGTTATTAACTAGCTTTACAGTGGATTTTAAAATTTTAAAACGTCTCCCAGTACAGTAACCGGTGAATTCCTAATTCTTATTCACATAACCTACAATATTTTCGCTGTTCAGATTGCGTCAAATAAATCAACAAAACACACAAAGTGGTCAAGAATAACCGTTTGATTTGGCAATACAATTAAGAGCAGTTGTACCATGCAAAAATAAAATTCAGCACTGCCAACTCAAATAGAGATTCTTGACCACTTCTTGCTCATAATTGTATTGCCAACTTCAGTATTTATTCTTGACCATTTTGTATTACGAAAGTAATAGCATTGGTAACACTGCTGTTCTGTTGTATGATTGCATTTCAACGTGTGGAACAGTATGTAAGCAACTGCACTGAATTTGGACATCATTTTCATCTTTTACAAAAATAATAAAACATTGTAAATTAACTTTAAATAATGCCTGAATTTGAGAAGAAGTCTAGATAAAACAGAAATCGAAAATCATACAATTATCTATCATACGAGGGTCAAGATGAATTTATTGAGAATAAAAAACACGGTTTCAGGATTTTATTTTAAATATGCTCGAAGTAATTCCCTTTAGCAATGATACACTTGACCACTCTTTCTTTCCACTGTTCAAAAACTCCCAACTAATCATCTTTCAGAATACCTTGAAATTAAGCGTGAACTGCGACATCAATTTCTTCCGAAGAAAACCTTCTACTCTGCAAATTCCTTTTAAGTCCAAAAAGTAGTCAAAAGTCGCACATTACTAAATCAGGTGAATACGGCAGATGTTCTATTACTTTTATATTTTTTTCAGGCAAAAACTGGAGAGTTAAAGCTGCCGTATGCATTATCATGATGCAGCAAAATTCCCTTGTCTGGAACTCTACTGAACACTTCAGGCAAACATTTTTCAGTACACTATTTAACTGTACTGTCTTTTGTCCATCTAGTTTGATTGCCTTTACTAGGCCCGTACTTCTGAAGAATATCGCATATATAACTTTTTTCATAGCTCGCCACTTCTTGGTCATTGTTGGAGTTTCCTCATCTTCGTGAATCTATACACGACTCTCTTGGCGGGCTGGTACGTCACCTGTCACTATTTCAGAAAAAATTTGGTGTCCGCCATTATTTAAGAAATTTAAAGTTTCGTGGCAAATTCTTACACGCTATGCTTTTTGGAAGACAGAAAGGTGATGCGGCACAAAACGACTAATCACTTTTTGAAATGTAGGTGATCGTGTATGATTGTTCTAACAGCTGAGGATCCAATCTTGAATTGATGCTCTATTACTGCATAAGTGGCTTTATTGTTCTCTTCAATTAATTTTTTAACAGCAGCAATGGTTTTGTATGTAACAGCCATAGGCGGATGCCCTGCTCCTTTTTGATGCTGAACAGAATTCCTTTCACATTCAAATTCCTTATACCATCAGTAAATTGTAGCCAAGGAAGGTGCTTGTTCACTAAAAGCTGAATCTAAACTTTTTAGCACTCATAAACGCTTAAACCTTTTTTAAAATCATAATAAACCATGATTCGAAAATGCTCTCTGGTTAATACTCGTAATATAACTTCAAAAATTAGTAGCTTAGGTTCCAATGAAAGTAACTTCAACAACTAAACTTCAAATGACAGATAAAGAATTGTTCCAAATAACACTGTATGTTTTGTTTTTCACGGACTACTAGATTTTCTTATTCTCAATAAATTCAGCTTTACCCTCGTTTAATCATTAAAAATCAAATTAAAAATAAGATACTTACCCAGATTGTCTCGTTAAACTTTCCAGTCTTTCAACCATACTTTGCAAAGAGGTAACTTTAATTGAATGTTGTAAGGTATCCAGACACTTTTGATGTTGGCTCTTTTCAACACTGTCTAAGGCATAACGCTTTTCCTGCAAAAACAAAAATGTTATTTTAAGAATATTCTTGTGGTATTAACAATATAGTGGATGTACTGCAATTAAAACATTTTTGTTGAAGATGTGGATGATAACACAAAAGCAAAAGCAAGATTTTTAACATAACCTACAAGCATTGCCATACGGACTGTCTTGGAGCACTCTGTCAGACTTTTGAACTGTGAAGCCTTGGAACGTAGTTTTTCCATTAATAATTCTAGCTGCCAGTCTTTGCTCTTGTCCATAGTCGTTTGTTGTTGAGTAATTGTTGCACCTGAACCAGACAGATTTTGTGATAAAGTTTTTGGTGTCAGGCTACAAAAGTTTTACCTACCGTTTGTCACACGATTCATACTGAAGATTATAAATTAACATCAATCACAATTAATGCATTTTAGACAAAGAAAATTCAATAAAACACACACCTTATGCCCTAACACTCAACCACACATCAGCAATAAACAAAAAGTTGACAGTTCTCGATCGGGTATAATCGGATCTACTAGTCCAAGAAATGGGTTAAATTTATTTGTTAATTTGAATTTTAAATGCGTTCTATTTTAGTAAGGCATGTTTTTAAATCTTTAAAAAAATAGGAAATAATTAATGTTTGCAGTGATTATTAAATTCAAGTGTGTAAATGAAAATCTTGATTTTATAATTTTATTTTTTGATTTTATTTTTTGAAAATCTTGTCGTTTGTTCCCATGGTAACCAGAGCGTTGACATGAAAAATTGGCGCGAAATTGCTAATTCAAATGAACATGAAATTTTTAAATGGAAATTTAGATTTCTTGAATTTTAACAGAAAATATAATTGTAATGTTATTCAAATATAATCGTGATTGTTATTCACATTTTCTTAATATCGTATAGCAAAACTCAGTTAAAATAATTTTAAAATTTTAATAAATTTTCAACAGAAAGTTATGTAAACTTAATAGTCATGGGATATATTCGTCCAGGTGTTTAATTTGGCTTTATTATCATTAAATAGTAGAACCAGATTTTCATCGATTTGTTTATTATCTTTTTATATTTAGCACTGAATTTGGTTCTTATTCGGAGGCCGATTTTAAATTAAAAAATTTCTAAAACACTATTATACAGAATTAAAAAAAAACATTATTTTACGGTGGACTATCGAGTGGTTACATCAATGAAAAATCTTGTGAAGTGTTGCCAATTGCCTGAAACCTGTTATCCCTAAAATCCCTTCAAAATCCCTAAAATCCCTTTTAAAATTTTCTGTATTGCCGGCCCTAATACGGGGTGAGCAAAAATGACTGATATACAGTATTTGTAACATAATTTCCGTTGCACGTCACAATTTCTATGACGTATTAATTTTGCATCGTTGTCACATCGCGTAAATAAAGACATGTCAGTTGCTGTTACAAATAACCTCAAAAACGTTACTTCAAATGTGCTACATTTTTTAAATTTATTTCTCGTATATTATTTAAAGATTTAATTTGAAACTCTAATGCCCGTTTGCCACACATAAATTGAGTCATGCTTAGAACATGTAATTGAGTTATGCTATCGTATTAAATAAAATCATATTTCTAAAAACCACTTAAAAATGTTTTGTTTAAGGTTTAAGCTATTTGTGTAAATGTGCATTGGTCTATTTAGAACAGGTTTAACTTTAAGGTTCGTTTAATGTGTGTAAAAATAAATGCTATTGGAACAAATCAAAGCTTACAGATAAACTCCGACTAAAAATCTGGACTTTAGGATATTAAAATGAAATAAACAGCAGTGTGCCGAGAAAGCTAAGCAAATTTATTTCTTATGTAAACAAAAAGAAATGTTACAGGACAACAACAATTGTTAGAAACCATTGAATTAAGTAATCAGAAATTAGGAGACATTAATGAATAATATATTTTTGGACATTTGTAAAAAATAAAATAAAAATAACAATCAGATGTATTGTTAATTACAATTTGTATCAGTATCATCTGAATCTTCTGCTGTAACATTAATTATTATTGGTGCAATATCTTCACAATCGAATGCCCTTTCTCTTTCATACCACTTCATAATTTCTGTCTCAGTATGTCGTATACAATTTTTCCATATTTCAGGTGTAACAGTTGCCAATGCTTCTCGCCACATATTTAAACAAGCTTCACCTGTCTTCCCATCTCTGCCAATATGAGCATTATAATATTGTTTTGTTATTCCCCATATCAATTCAATAGCGTTAAATATGCAATGGTAAGGAGGAAGACGCAGAACCCTATGACCAAACTGTTCAGCCATTTCATCAAGTAAAAATATTTTTGGTGGTTTATTCCTAATAAATAACATAATAAATTGTTAAAAGAATTAACAAAAGAATATTGATAATCTTACTGAGCTACAATTTCCAATAATTCAGGTTTCAAACAATGTACAGGAAATTCAATTCTTCGGCTAGTCAACCACTCTTGAATTGCCAACTTTGTCCAAGAACTATTCGGAATTTTTGTTGTCAACATATTATGGTAAGGAGCATTATCCAAGATAATCACCGACGGTTGTTGCAAATTAGGCAAAAGTTGATTTCGGAACCATTTACAAAAATTTTCTTGGTTCATTTCTCCATGATAATCACTCATTTGTGTTTTAGATGCAAATAAAACTTCTGCACCAGGAATGAAACCATCCTCATTTCCAGCATTAACTACAATGTACCTTAAATGTGAACAAATTGATAATTAAATTAAGGTCCCACTTAAATTTGGTAAAAGCAAGCAACTAACCTCTTTCCATCAACTTTCGTAGTCTTCACACTTCGTTTATTATCATCTTGCCAAGAACGACCTACAGTTCCATTTTGAAATATCCATGTTTCATCCACAAAAACAAACTGATATAAAGCCTCTGATTTTGCTGTTATGTACGATCGTAAAAATTTTATTCTTTTGAAAGCAATATCGGGAAGTTCCATTAGCCCCCTCCGAGGATTATCTTTCGACCATTTAAAGCCGATTTCTAATAGCAGTGTGTGCAAAGATTTATGACAACCTGCAAAGAGTTGCCTCTCATGCAATTTCTTGTGCAACGTGCACAAAGAAACTACTTCCTCTAAAAATCATAAAATTATGCTTTTTTCTCCACTCGCAGAGATTCATACTCACTTTTCTCATACATTTCATAAACACTATTACGAATAGCGGTTACATCAAGAGAAGCTGTGTTAGTAACACGTTTAGCACGTGGACGCTTCTTTTTAGGGGAAGTTAAAACTTCATTATTTTTAACAGCTTGCGAAATGGAGCTCACAGTTGAGATGCTTATATTAAGAGCAGCAGCAGTACGCTAAAAGAACAGTTTCTAAAATACAATGTTATGACAATAAAGCATTTTACCTCTCTCACTGCATTAAGTGGAAGTAAAGGGCCCCCATTATCGCGTTCTTGTTCGAAATAATGTATAACAGAAGCAACGAGCTCTTTTGCTCGACTGCACAAATGTTTCGGCATATTTTTAAACAAATAAGAACGCAAAAACAATCCCCTTAGTTCTGAAAAGAACAATTTTTCCACAACAAACACAAACTAATAACTCGAAAGGCAAGGCGAAACTTGTGAGGTTAAACGTAAAATCAGCTGTGAAGTACCTATAATATACCGGCAACTGCGCTAGTTAGTTGCGCATGGACACCAACTGTTAAACTTAAAATCTCTACATACTAAAATGAATAACACTTAATTAAATAAGTAAATTTCATTTGGTTAGATTGGTATCTCATTTCTTACTATTTATGACGTGCAATTGAAATTATGTTACAAATACTGTACATATTTACATATCCTCTTCCACAGAGGGCCCAAGATGTTTAAACAGTTGGTTCATACTGGCCGGCGTTATCTCAATGGCCGGTATTTCCCTCATCTCTCTTACTTCGAAAAGAGAACAAGAATAAACAATAGTAATATTTTAAGAATAGTAAGAATAAAAAGCAAAGGAATATCGGCGATCTTCCTCTGTCGCAAATTATTAAAAAATCAAGAAAGTTCTAAAGAAATTAAAAAAATAATAATAAATAAATAAGAATAAACGGAGAATTATTCAAAAATTGAAAGACTAACAGAAACAAAAAGAGAATTGATATAACAATTAAATACAGAATTAGACGAATAAAGACGAAAATGACGATTTTTTCTGACAGAAAGTGATTGAAAATTGAAACTAATAAAAATCATTTATGAAACAGATATTAAATTAATTCCATAGTAAAACAAAAGAAAACTAAAACAAATAACAAGAAAATGCAAAACTAGTGACAGTGAATAAAAATTTAAAAAAAAAACACTAGGAAGGATAATTCGACAGAAAAAAGAAACAAAATAAAATAAAAGAACAAGCATTGCAATACTCAGAATAAAATAAACGAAAAACAAATGAATGTTAACTATTCTCCGGAAGAAGGTTAAAAACAAAAGACTAACAACTGTTATGTTTCGTTTCTGCATCAGTCTCCTTGATTGTCATCCGATGAAAATAATAAGAAAACTTGAAATACGCAAAAACAAAAGTAAACAAAATAAACGAGGAATTGTTCAAAAATCGAAGGACTAACAGAAACAAAAATAACTAGCAACAGAATTAGACAAACAGAGATCAAAAGAATGGTTATTTTATGGCAGAGTAATTGAAAATTAAAGTGAACAAAAATAAAACCATAAAAAACAAAAGAAAATTCAAGAACGAAAAACTGAGGAAAAATGAGCGAAAAACAAATGAATGTTAAGGGTTCTCCAGAGGAAAGTTGAAAAATCACAAGACTAACAAAACAACTGTTCTGTATCATTAAGTCCCGCCTGGTCCACTTTTATTATTAACATATCTTCCAGCCTTTCATTTTGAAAAGCTTTCTGCCAGAAAGTAACCTCATTCTCTGCTTTTCATCGTTTTTTATTTGAATTATTTTTGTTATTTTGTCGATTTTTTTAAGGAAGTTTTTCTTTACTTAGTGCTGTTTTTACAGCCCGTTAGATAATTGTCGATCTTTTGTTTTTGTATCACCGAATTTTTTATATTTCTTTGTCGTTTGCTGCGCTTTCCTTTTGTATATATATTTTTTAAAGTCGAGTTATTCTTTCGTATTGCATTGACTTTTTCATAGTTTCTTCCTTTGCTGTCTCGTCAGCGTAGTAACTTATGACGTCTTTTATTTTTTGTTTAATCCATCATAGAATTAATTTTATTTACTTTGTCAATTTCATTTTTACTTTGGTTTTTTCTTTTTGTTTTTCGTTCATTTTATTTTTCATATTTCAATATATCGAATTCAATTTTCAAAATTTCGATTTCACACACGTCAATACGTCATCTGTCCAAAGACGAAAACTTTACCTGAAGGACGAGCTCATTCATTTTTAGTTGAGCCACTGGAAATAAGTTTTAAGAGAATTAATTTTGTTATATTTGTTCGTGCTTCTTGTTACAATATACAGTGTGAGGATGATTTGAATTTCTGCCATTAATTAAATTGTTATTATGTTGGCACTTGGTTCTGACACTCACTTTTGTTATTTTTCTTCTTATGTAAGACTAATAATAGTAAAATAAAAAGAACAAAAACATCGAAAATGCACCTGCGAAAAATGAAATAGTCGATTCTGAAATTTAACACTTAATAATCAATAGTTATTCATCGTAGCCACATTTGAAACGTAAAATACACTAAAAATTATGGCGTCAAATTCAAAGTAGCCTCAATCATTAAAAATCATGCAATAAAACAGCATTGCGGTACCTACGTAAAATTAAGTATTGCGCCAAGTCCTGTTTAATATTTTCTACAAAAATTTTAATTTTTCATTAGTGTATGATTATAAAAATTAGTATGTTAAATATTTTCTTGCAAATAACCACTTATTATTTTAAATTCTTCCTGTTTGCGACGGTAGATTTTGCAATTGTCTCGTTGAATAAGCGCTTATATTCATTATAAGCAAGAAGTAATTAATAAACACAGTTATTGTTATCTTGTTAATATACTTCACGTTTATTAAATAACGATGAACTCTGTCCATTTCGGTATCATCTGTTTTTGTTGTTCCTTAATTCCGATGCAACGTTCATTTATTTCAATTTTGTTTTAAATATCCCTCCACTGATTATTCGTTGGTATTTAAAAGTTATGTTGAAATATTTTTTAATTTAATATTAAACTATTTCCATATTGGATTTAAAAATTTAACAACGGTTTTACTAAATTAATGAGTGTGGTCAACGCCCATAGGTAAATATAAATTAGGCACTCTGTATATTTTCGTGGCCCCTGAAATTTTAGAATAAGCAACCCATTAATCAAATCAGAAATAACTTCGTAAGATACTAAAAATGCGAAAGTAAAATGTGTTGCCTATCCTCTAATTTCAAGGGATGACGATTTAAAATGGGGAATCCAGTATACCAAACACGTACGACGTAATTTAGTCTGTGAACTGAGTTGTTAAAACACTAGGATAAAAAACAAAAATAACAAAATAAACTGATAAATGCAAATAAAATTTAACTAGGTCTAGGCATGCAAACTGTAGGACGCAAATGTTCTTCCGTACAGGGACTTTTTATACCAACCCCCTCAGTTAAGTCGATTTTACCCAAAATCGAATACTGAAAGCTTGAACAGATTTTTATCTAATAAAACAAAAAAGATAAATTTATCTATGAAACCTAAATACCGTGAAATGCCAAATGTTTTGTTCCGGTTAAACGAACCCTAAAAACATTACAAACGAACCCTAAAAACATTACAATATTGTAAACTAACGTTCAAATCTTAATGTAATTACTTAAAACAACACATAAAATTTACAACAGAAGAATGTCGTAATTGCAAATATACCATACGTCCAAATAAATTTTTGATAAAGATATGACATGGAACGATATATAGATTGTGTGTACACATTACACCAATATTTTCAAATTTGAAAATTTGGCACTTAGCATGTTTGAACAATAATAATAATAACTAATAATCTACAATAATCTTTTATTATCCGCACGTCGTAGTATAGAAATGATTATTGATGTCTTTATAGATAGTAAAATAGCTGTTGTGGAATGGAAGCACCAACTCATTTCAATTGATATCTCACAATAATTGAAGAGAAATGAATTGATACGTAACCACAGCAACTACATCAATTCATCCATGACGTTTCAGTATGCTGTAACAATTAATGGAAGATTGAAACGTCTTTGGTGAATCTCTTCAATTATTGTTAGATATCGATTGAAATAAGTTGGTGCATACAAAATACACGTGATTATTTCGGAAATATTCTAGACGCAAACCTTCAATAATTGTTGATCACAGTGTATATTCTTAATATGTAATAACTAGAGCTCGGATAATATGCAAAATGTTAATTTTTAGTTTTAATTTTTTCGTGAAATCTATTTGCTACTTTATTAGATTCAGGCCCAGTTTTTTCACCTCCAGTTATCTTTATGTGACGGTTTATTCCCATAGTAACAATTGTGATTACAATCGTTACTATGAGAATTAATCGCTAGATAAAGTTAAATGGAGATGAAAAACCGGGCCTCAGTAATTGCTAACTTAATTAACAATAATTAATATGTAATTACAAAATTCAATTAAAGATTAACATTTTGCATATTTTTCAATCTCTAATAATAACCCTCAATTTATTAACGATACTAAAAATACCCACAAAACCAAGAAATTACAATTTATGCAAGGAATCAGTAGATTAGTATAATTCATAGTACAATACTGGTATTTAAAGCTATCCGAATGAAAAGCTATAAATTGTTCGAATTTGACCCTTATTGCAAACTTCCACGGTGCCAGGCGATCATCCCGATACTTTTGAGCACCAGTATACAAGGTGTGCAAAAATGACTGATGTGTGTGAAGTTGCAGCTCGATCAACTTATACTCAAAAATATTATCTGCATTATATACGACGAAATGATGACATGACAAGAGCCACAAGGCTATTTCACGACCGTTAAAAGGAAATAGCTATTTAAAAATTCTTTGACTTATCAACAGATCGATCGATATATTGAGAAAATGAACTGCAGTTGCAAGAATTATCAAAGTCAATATTGTCAAGTAGCGTGCGTCGCATGGCCTTTGAGAATTATTGGAAGTAAATATTGGCAAATAGATTAAATTTTTGGGTATGAGCGAACTGAGCTGCGACTTCACATACAGTATTTGTAACATAATTTCAATTGCACGTCATAAATAGTAAGAAATGAGATACCAATCTAACCAAATGAAATTTACTTATTTAATTAAGTGTTATTCATTTTAGTATGTAGAGATTTTAAGTTTAACAGTTGGTGTCCATGCGCAACTAACTAGCGCAGTTGCCGGTATATTATAGGTACTTCACAGCTGATTTTACGTTTAACCTCACAAGTTTCGCCTTGCCTTTCGAGTTATTAGTTTGTGTTTGTTGTGGAAAAATTGTTCTTTTCAGAACTAAGGGGATTGTTTTTGCGTTCTTATTTGTTTAAAAATATGCCGAAACATTTGTGCAGTCGAGCAAAAGAGCTCGTTGCTTCTGTTATACATTATTTCGAACAAGAACGCGATAATGGGGGCCCTTTACTTCCACTTAATGCAGTGAGAGAGGTAAAATGCTTTATTGTCATAACATTGTATTTTAGAAACTGTTCTTTTAGCGTACTGCTGCTGCTCTTAATATAAGCATCTCAACTGTGAGCTCCATTTCGCAAGCTGTTAAAAATAATGAAGTTTTAACTTCCCCTAAAAAGAAGCGTCCACGTGCTAAACGTGTTACTAACACAGCTTCTCTTGATGTAACCGCTATTCGTAATAGTGTTTATGAAATGTATGAGAAAAGTGAGTATGAATCTCTGCGAGTGGAGAAAAAAGCATAATTTTATGATTTTTAGAGGAAGTAGTTTCTTTGTGCACGTTGCACAAGAAATTGCATGAGAGGCAACTCTTTGCAGGTTGTCATAAATCTTTGCACACACTGCTATTAGAAATCGGCTTTAAATGGTCGAAAGATAATCCTCGGAGGGGGCTAATGGAACTTCCCGATATTGCTTTCAAAAGAATAAAATTTTTACGATCGTACATAACAGCAAAATCAGAGGCTTTATATCAGTTTGTTTTTGTGGATGAAACATGGATATTTCAAAATGGAACTGTAGGTCGTTCTTGGCAAGATGATAATAAACGAAGTGTGAAGACTACGAAAGTTGATGGAAAGAGGTTAGTTGCTTGCTTTTACCAAATTTAAGTGGGACCTTAATTTAATTATCAATTTGTTCACATTTAAGGTACATTGTAGTTAATGCTGGAAATGAGGATGGTTTCATTCCTGGTGCAGAAGTTTTATTTGCATCTAAAACACAAATGAGTGATTATCATGGAGAAATGAACCAAGAAAATTTTTGTAAATGGTTCCGAAATCAACTTTTGCCTAATTTGCAACAACCGTCGGTGATTATCTTGGATAATGCTCCTTACCATAATATGTTGACAACAAAAATTCCGAATAGTTCTTGGACAAAGTTGGCAATTCAAGAGTGGTTGACTAGCCGAAGAATTGAATTTCCTGTACATTGTTTGAAACCTGAATTATTGGAAATTGTAGCTCAGTAAGATTATCAATATTCTTTTGTTAATTCTTTTAACAATTTATTATGTTATTTATTAGGAATAAACCACCAAAAATATTTTTACTTGATGAAATGGCTGAACAGTTTGGTCATAGGGTTCTGCGTCTTCCTCCTTACCATTGCATATTTAACGCTATTGAATTGATATGGGGAATAACAAAACAATATTATAATGCTCATATTGGCAGAGATGGGAAGACAGGTGAAGCTTGTTTAAATATGTGGCGAGAAGCATTGGCAACTGTTACACCTGAAATATGGAAAAATTGTATACGACATACTGAGACAGAAATTATGAAGTGGTATGAAAGAGAAAGGGCATTCGATTGTGAAGATATTGCACCAATAATAATTAATGTTACAGCAGAAGATTCAGATGATACTGATACAAATTGTAATTAACAATACATCTGATTGTTATTTTTATTTTATTTTTTACAAATGTCCAAAAATATATTATTCATTAATGTCTCCTAATTTCTGATTACTTAATTCAATGGTTTCTAACAATTGTTGTTGTCCTGTAACATTTCTTTTTGTTTACATAAGAAATAAATTTGCTTAGCTTTCTCGGCACACTGCTGTTTATTTCATTTTAATATCCTAAAGTCCAGATTTTTAGTCGGAGTTTATCTGTAAGCTTTGATTTGTTCCAATAGCATTTATTTTTACACACATTAAACGAACCTTAAAGTTAAACCTGTTCTAAATAGACCAATGCACATTTACACAAATAGCTTAAACCTTAAACAAAACATTTTTAAGTGGTTTTTAGAAATATGATTTTATTTAATACGATAGCATAACTCAATTACATGTTCTAAGCATGACTCAATTTATGTGTGGCAAACGGGCATTAGAGTTTCAAATTAAATCTTTAAATAATATACGAGAAATAAATTTAAAAAATGTAGCACATTTGAAGTAACGTTTTTGAGGTTATTTGTAACAGCAACTGACATGTCTTTATTTACGCGATGTGACAACGATGCAAAATTAATACGTCATAGAAATTGTGACGTGCAACGGAAATTATGTTACAAATACTGTATTTGTAATACTAGCGTTGTATGGCACTCGAGTGCTAAGCAGCGTTGAAAAACTTAAATGTGCAATAATTCTTATAACAAAGAATAAATTTTAAAGACACTGTTGTGTTTTTAGGGTTCGTTTTGATTTATTTTTAAATAAAATAGTCGATGAGACAAATAACTAATTTATTAACAAAACTTAACACTGATTTTATTTAGAACAGACTATGAATAATTTATTTTCACAAGCCGAGCGATTTAACAGTAACTAAACTCTGCGTCGAACTAAGGAAGTCTGTCCTCCAGTTCCCCGTGCGCGTGTATTTAAACCGGAGAGGTTTTTCTAGCAGCTTCTCTCCTAGAGTATTCCGACGGTGGAATTATCTTGAATGGGTCCAGATACTTTGAGGAGCCGCCGCCGGCTAGGCGACTGTATGACTCATTTGTCGCCTTTAGTTCGTCACAATACGTAGACAATATCGTTTTTATATATTTAAAATATTAACTGGGTTGGTATAATCAAAGTTTTATGCGGGTTTTACTGATTTGACTTTGGATTTCATAATCTAAGAAATAACCGTGTTGTCGACATATACGTGCGCTTTTCATTTTACGTGAAATGCTGGCCACATATTTGGGGGTAATGGTGGTCGACCAGCATTACCCCCTCGTATGTTATGTTTTTAAAAAAATTCAGATGCCGCGGAAATATGTATGACAGGTCCTTCCTTGGGACGTCGTCCTGTGTTCACTAATGAGGACTAGTTACTTTTAGCCAGTCAGATTATTAAACTGTGGAAACTATTTTATAGTATCACAAGTGAAGAAATAAAAAAATCCGGTTTTACATTTGCCTCAAAAAATAATTTAAAGAACCCATTTTCAAAAAACAAAGAATCTGCTGGTAGGGATTGGCTAGCAGGATTCCTTACAAGACACCCCAACATTAGCTTAAGGAAGCCAGAAGCTACTGCTATAAATCTCGTCACTGCTTTTAACAGGGATAAAGTGTCCCTCTTTTATTCTAATTTGAATAAGACACTATAAAAGTACATATTTTCACCAACAAGAATATTCAACAGTGATGAAACTGGAATCACAACTGTTCAATCACCTGGTAAAGTATATGTAGAAAGGGGCCAAAAAAGACTGGGATTTACAACAAGTGGTGAACGAGGAAAGACTACAACAGTTATGTGTTGCATTAGCGCCTCAGGTATTTACGTACCTCCCATGTTTATATATGCTCGAATCCTGAACTGAAGAAAAATGGTCCGCATGGTGCATTCTACTCTTGTTTCGATAATAGGTGGATCACTGAGAATCTGTTTGTGGAATGGCTTGGACATTTTCAGAAATTTGTGAAGCTTTCCAAAGAGGACCTTGTGCTGCTGGTTATGGATAATCACAATAGCCATTGCACTTTTATGGCATACAACTTTTGCAAAGCTAATGGAATAATTGTGTTGACCTTACCACCTCACACGTGACATTGGTTACAACCGTTAGATGTTGCCTTTTACTCATCCTTAAAGAAGACTTGTAACGTTGAGTGCGGAAATCATTTAAGAGCTCACGTGCATGAAAAAATTACTACGAGTGAATTGGCTGAAATTTTTCACAAAGCATATAGCCGAGTAGCGACGCCTGAAAAAGCCATGAACGGCTTTAAAGCAACTGGAATATTCCCTCCAAATGCAGACATTTTTACAGATGAAGATTTTGCTCCCGCTGAAGCTCTTCTGGAGCCTAACAATGCAACAGTAGAAAGACAAGTCGACGAGGTCGAAGAAGACGAAGAACAAGCCCAAATATCTTTCTCTGCAATAACATCACTACCTCAGTCTTCAAAATCCAACACTACAGTGACTAAGAAACGTCAAAACAGCAGGCAGCAGCATTCTGATATAATGACGGATACTCCAATGAAGACGGTTTTAGAAGAAAAAGATAACAAGATGAAAGAAAAACTGAAAAAAAGCTGGTCTAGGTGATTAAAAAAGGCACTAAATGAAAAATTTTTGATGAAGATGATTTATCTGAACGGAATTTGTTGAAAAAAGGAACAAGAGAGAAAGACTTTGTAAAAACGAAACAGTTAAACAGCTAGATGTAGGTAAGGATACTTCGGAGGATGTAGACGACAGCGATGACGAAATAAACGAAGATGTATGTATTATATAAGGAGAATTCCGAAAAAACGCTGAGATGTGGATACGATGCACCAGATGTGGTCAGTTGGCCCAACAATGATTTTAAGTCCTACGTATGCGACTTCTGCATGTGAGCATCTCAGCAAAGGTAATGCCGGCCCCGGCCGCCATTACCCCAATAGTGTGGGTAATGGCGACCAGGAAGATCCCTTTTTAAATCAACCACAACATTTTAGTATTTACTTTTTAATTTTTTAGTAAATTACATTATGATTAGGAAACTCTGAAGTATTATTTAGACCATGAGCTGCCAGTAATGCTTTCAATAATTTAGTTATAATTGGGGAAAAAGCTTAGGGGGGCGCCATTCCCCCTCTCTACCCTAATTTGTTGTATTGCAACAGTTATTTTTTTCATTTTTTTCATCGTATCATCTTACGTCCTCTGCTTTCGGTTCATCTTTTGTTTCTAATATCTAATTTTTCATATATGTACAGAATGTTCCATTTTCTACGATATTCTACAGGTGTCTCCGTTAATAATGGAAATAGAAAAAAACTGAGCACCGATATTGGGTCAAGTTCTGCTAATTATAAAAATTACAAATAATAATGGGATCATTTTTTTATCCCTGGAAGTCTATTATAAATAAATTATATACAGATCGTGGACGTTTGTTAAGGTCATATCTATGCTTCATTCTATAGTATGGAACGGTCTTAGTTACCGAGGACCTCATTAAGTGTGTTTGAATTTTTGCAGATCGTCCAAAACACGCCGCGATGACATTGTTCATGTGCGTTCGGCTAAACGTTTACTGACCTTAGGAATTAAGAAGCAACTGTATACTGTATACGTTCTTTTTGTAGAACATTTATGTTTTTGTAACGCTTCGGGAGAAATTTCGCCACAACCTGAAAATAAATTCTATCAAATAAATCAACAAAAAAATACGTAGACAGTTATTATCCCCGGAATATTGAATAAATTATTATGTTTACTTAACAATAAACATTATCGCGCATAAACCGATATCAGGGCAGTACTCGACTACTATGGCAGCATATGTCATCATTACTTTCGAGTACTACGTGCTACTCGAGCCATAAATTTACAACAGGAGGACAAATATTTAAACAAAATATTTTTTGCCCCGCACCGCGCACACCGGCTTCACGCACAAAAAAAAAAAACAAAACGCGTCGAAGAAAATGAAAACCAAATAAGAATATCTGGGCGGCGGTTGTTGGTCGCGCAAATACACCTCAACGTCGTGGGTCTTAATTAAACACGTCGAGATGTAAACGATACCCGAAGGCCGCACGCAAACAGCGACACTCTGAGTCAACTTTCATTTAATTCTGCATCTAATTAATTCACTACGAAAATATTGCCGCGGACCTTAACAAAGGGGGCTAACATTTTTAACCGTGTTTGCCGCCCGCCTCGTCCTCAATTTTCGCATACTGTACTACTACTACCAATTTACTTTTTAATCAACATCGAATCGTTTTTCCACAATGTCAATTTCTTTTAAATATTTTCCGTATTTAAATATACACTACGAGGGAAAATTATTGAATTTCCCGTCAACTCAATTACCAACTTAAGGGATAAATTCCTTTTGAGAGTTTTTTTAAAGTTTTTATTCGAATGTAGGTTATTCATTTATAGGCAGTTGGTATGTAATTCTAATAACCAGGCTCACGATTGAGGTCCACTTCGCAGGTAACTTTGCATGTTCAGACGCAGCAAGTAGAGAGTGGAGGAGCATCTGGTAATTATTCATCAATCCGTTGCACGAATTCCTTCCACGCTCCAACTTTGTGGTTTGTACAGTGGAAGTAATAAATTTTCGAAATATTTAAATGAGACGTGGGCCGAAATCGTAAGCCTGCTCATATCCTAAGCGTTGATTCTTATATCAGTAACAGACACTGATTATATCTGTCTCACAACAGGAATGCGTTTAAATTTGACACCAACGTAACGTAGAAAGTAGTTTACTATATATTAGTTTGCAGATTGAAGAATAAGGGATATACGTATTGCTGTGATATTACATGCAAGAAATAGGCTCCGAAGGGTGTGAAGAAGAAGAAGGAACAATCAATAAATAAAATGTATCCGTTTAATATCCAAATTCATATAGATTAACATCTTACACGTAACATTTCGAAACAATAAAATCATTATTAATAAAGATCAGAGGGTAAAAATATAAAAAAAGGTGCTAAAAGTAAATCAAAGTAAGTTCTTTTAAAGAAATAACTAAGAGGGGGAGATTTTTATACATATTGAAGAGGAGGAGGTGAATTGGGTGAAAGAATTTGAGAGGGAAATGAATTGAAGAGAGTTTAGTAAATATTTGGAAAAATTTAAAGGAAAATTAAATCATCCACTTACTGCAAGGAATTGGCCGGTCCAAGGTGTGGCGAATAAAAGAAAAAGGGTTCGAATCTGGATGACGAAGGTGGAAGACATCAGGGTAGACTACTGGGAATTTCTAAAGAAGGAACTAAAAATTATAAAAAAATAGTGCGTGTCGGTAAAAAATTGTTCGAAAGAATGTTATTATTGTAAAATTATCTGTATAATGTAAAGTAATACTTACAAAATGTCTAGATTTGAAGAAAAAATGTATTTTTGTAACAAATTTACACAAACTTTGAAATGCCGTTAATCAACGCCAAAATTATAAATGTTCATCAAGTTTTTATTATTATTGTTAAATAGTTCCTGTAAATAGTTCATAATTTTTCAGTTTACATAATTTTTTTTTTTGACATTGATTAAATTTGTGACATTTACCCATCCATCATTTAAATCTTTTTGAATAAAATAACTGTATTGAATTATCTATTTGATTTGAATTTATAATTGGAGATCGTCCAACGAAGAATGTCACAGTAAGTGTTATTCAAATAAAATACTTATAAAGGGTTGAAATAAATCGTACATCCGATCTGTAAACACATAAATTTAAATTTCATTCAATTAACGAATACTGTTGTAAACGATTCGCGACGATCGTAGACAAAGTAATAAAACTATTGAATAAAATTTATTGTGTATATTTAAATTTATTCAACGGATGTTATTCAAGGACGATTTGCGACGATCATAAACAATTTATTAAATATTTTTGTTTTTTTCAAAAACTATAAATACATAAATTTAAATTTCATTCAATTAACAAATACTTTTGTCAACGATTCGCGACGATCGTAGACAAGGTATTTAAAACTATTGAATGAAATTTATTGTAAACATTTAAATTTATTTAATGGGTGTTATTCAAGGACGATTCGCGACGATCGCAATTAAAACATCCAAACCGAACAAATTTAAATAGAAAAACAAGAAACTGGAATTACTAACTAGGATAGATTGTGAACGATTCGCGACGATCGTAAACATTCCAAGGCATTAAATTTTAAATAAGATCAACAAAGACTTTCTTAACTAATCGAACCGCAACCCTGAAAAGCCTCACAAATATAAAAATATAAATAAATTGACAAGGGAAGAAAAGAATTTTGAACATCCAAATCACATCACTACATAAATAATTGGATCTCAACGTGGGATCATTATAACAAAACTTCACTACCACAACACTACAATATGTTTTTAAATTTTGTTCATTTGTTTTTTTTTGTATGGTCCCCTTTCCTTCCATTTAAAATTTATTTTTAATTTTCTTTTGTTTTTTAAATTTTATTATTTCGCAAAATTAAAAAAAAACTGTTAAATTGTACCACATAGTCCCAACAACGCAGGGCTGAGTTTTGACCTTTAACTTCCTTTAACTTGCAGCCAAAATTTTGCTATTAAATTGTGTTGTAAATCGATTGTGTTTTGTTTGCATTATTAATTCTTAATTTGATTGATTTTGAATTGTGTTTTGTCATCATTCTCTTCAAATTGTTTTTTTTAAAATTATTATTAATCTATTAAATTGCTCTGTAAAATCGATCGTCTTTTGTTTCTATTTGTATTTTTAAGTATTTTTTTATGTTTTTTTAAACTTATTATTATTAATTTAATTAATTACCATTATTATTATTTTTATTTATTAGATCAGTGTTACTAAAGTGTAAAAAGTAGAAATACCTCAAGAATTGCCAAGAAATTTCTCTTCAACATAAAAAATCCCTAAAACTTGTTATTAGATTCGGGAATAAATTTAAAAAAACGTAAAAAAAATCATTAAAATATATAAAATTAAAGAAAATAGAAACAGCACCGTTTAATACAAAACAATTTGAAGAGAATGGTGATAAAACAATCGATTTAATACACAATTCAATAGATCATTAATTTCTTTTTAAATAAAAAAACGACGGGAAAGCAAAGAAGATAACAAAATTTAAAAAAAGAATAAAAATTTAGAAAATAAAAAAATGAAAAAAAAAAACTGTTTGTAAGGAAGAAAGGTGACTATACAAAGAAAATGAATGAACAAAGTTTAAGAAAATATATAATAATAATATTAAAAAATTAATAATAAAAACAAATGATACAATAAAGCAGAATTCAGTAGATTCATAAATTAAAACAAAAGAAACCAGATGGCGCTGTTTAACTGTGTTATAACAACGCAAGTCTTTCTTATGACCGTCCAGTTAAAACTCATTGCTCTATACATGGTGGTTTTTTGATACAATCCATCAATAACTCGTGAATCACCCTCATAGAAACAAATGGAAAGAAGACTATCGACAACTCTCAACAGATGGCGTTGATAGTTTAAAAAAAAATAAACACTTTAAGATATGCGGAGAAAATTCTTATTATACAGGCTGCTCATTTTAAATCGAACCGCTGAAGGTTTTAGAAAAGACAACACATCAGCTAAATATTATGAAAAATATTCTATACGTTTGTCCAATCCTGTATATTATACATACTTAAATATATTTCTAGACGTTTGTTTTTAAACACTTTTTCAAAATGTTTAACATTACATCTAATTGTCGTTTTTTTGTCTTTTTCTTGTAACAAAAAAAGAAACTGAGAACAAATGAAAAATCGCCGCTTTCCGACGGGAAGCCCTTGAAAATCAAATTAATAAAACTTTCATTTGTTTCCCAGATTCCAGCATTTCACCGTTCTTTAGTTTGTTTCTTTGCTTGATTTTGTTAGCAAAGAATAATAAATAAAAAAATTGACGTGAAGCTTTTGAAGATCTTCTTCTTGTAAGCAAAAGTGCTGAGAACAAATGAAAAATCGACGATTTTAAGCTTTTGAAAATAATTTCATTTGATTCTTTGTATTCCATTATTTTTTTTGTTTGTCTTTCTGCAACGAGAAAAGATCGTTGATTTCCTAGTAACGCACTGATTTTCTGTTTCTGTTCGTAATGAAAAATCTGCGCGAAGCTTTTGAAAATGAAATAAATCAAGCTTTTATTTGTTTCCTAGCATTGCTTTGTTTTTCTTTTCGTAAGCAAAAAATAACAATTGAAAAAGCGGCGCGAAGCTTCAGAAAATCAAATAAATCAAGCTTTCATTCGTTTCCCAACATTTCACTGTCTTTCTGTTTCTTTTCGTAATCAAGAATTAACAACTGAAAATGTTTCACCCTTTTTTCGGCCATATTGCAATTAACAACGACCTCTCGCGTTGACAATTATTTTTTACTCTACAATACTGGGTGTTTCATTGAAGATGTATCAAACTTGGTATGTGGGCAGATGTCGGGAAAAGAAAGAAAAGTTTCTTTGTAAAATTTTCTCTGTAATGAATAAATTTAGAGAAAATCGAAGGGAAAGCAATGTCGCATATTTTTAGGATGGACTTTAAATGAGAATGAATGGATTGTTACTCATTCACATATGAAATCGGTTTATCGGTTAATTGCCTCTAGAATGTCGCCTCAGTCAATTCGGCAAAACACATTTAAAATATCATGGTTGTTGGCAATCAATAAAAATAATAATTAATTATTAATAATAATGTAATAAAAATAAATATTTTTATTTATAAGATTCGACAAATTTTATTTTAATAACAAATTGTAATATGCGACAACATACATACTAAATGCATATTTTTGCATAGCCCCACATTTATAATTTATTATTAAATTAAATAAGTTTAAATATCGCCCGAGTTCACATCGCTGCTGCATTCGACGTGTGGCAAAGATGAATACACCGAGCTTTCGGTCAAGGGCAAAATAAAATCTAGTCATAAATTTCTTCGCTGTTTATGGATTTATTATTCCCTGCAGCTGTGTGCCATTCATAAATGCAATTTAGATCGCCGGTTTTGTTTCACGATTCCGCGCGCTGCAGTATTTCAAAAAACATCGACATGCTCCGATTAAAATTTTTTATTAAGATATTTTGTTTGAAATAATGTCAGAAACGTGTCCCTCAAGTTTGATGCATCATCAATGAAACACGCTGTATATGCGAATTGTTACACATGTAAATGAGGAGTTTTCTAATAAATAAAAGAGATCTTATTAGAAAACCTGCATTTCTTTCTGCTAAGAAACTTGTTAAAAATTTATTTGTTCATTTATAACGAATAGTAATAAAAAATACTCCACAGTAATCCCAGGAAATTAGATATGTTTGCACCATTCATATAAGCGACGAACACCCAAATTATATTTGTCCCCAATTAACTCTGGCTTTTTAATGAGCCTGTCACAAATTCACTTTTATAACTCAATATGAACAAAAGCACGTGCCGGTAAGCATACAAGAACATAAAGCACCCCTTCATAATTAATAAAAAAAAAAAAAAAACAGTAATAAAAGATCGGATGATTTATATTTTACATACTGTATGTAGATGGGCCAATCCGGCGTGATATACTCTTTTTTTTAATTTTGCGGCACGTAAACCTGAGGTGTCATAAAGCCTCAACAAATACAACTGCGCTTATTTGTTTTCTTTTTTTTTTTCGTCCTACTGAACGAGTAAGAAGGAACGAGCGTCTGTACCTTCCTCTAAGGAATTTGCATTTCGGAAGACCGAACAAAAGGAAATTAACAATGATTTTCAGAAACGGCTCGAGCGCGACTTCCTTTTCATTAACGCCAACGTGCGGGTAAAATGATGAAACCAAAAATCGCGTGGGAACTAATTTGGAAACCGAATGTATAAATCGAAAATCGGCATTTCCTACTTTTTTTAATGAGCGTCAGCTGTTTAGCAAAAAATAGAAAATTAAAAAAATGAAAACAGCGTGCGATCAATAATGTAAATTGTGTGTTGCAAAAAGCATGAGATGCAAATAGCAAATCTGTTGCAGTTTGAATGATTTAAAGCAAACATATTATGAGAGCATATTCATTATTTGGGGAAAAGAGTTTTATATTTTACAAAGAAGTCGTGATCAATTCGATGATGCAAGACATTAGCAGGGAATAATTTGCGAATCCATTATTCATTGCGAACGCATACTTTATGCAAGTGCACCGTAATAGACGTAACATTAATCATGCGATTTTCCGAAGTCATTTATATCAGTGTTGCATTTGGAAAAATTAGAAACGAATTTCCTGATTGATAGACCCTCTTGCGTATACTATCGTATGAATTTGTCTGGTTAAGTTATTTTTTTCAGACTTCTAAATATAGTATATAAAAATTTATTAATTTTAAATGAGTTCGAATAACAACTATAAACTTCGTTTAGCTTGGATCAATGCCGCTCAGACAGTTTTTGTAAAAAATAAAAATAGTTTACAGGCTTTTGTCTGAAGGTTTTGTAACAAACTTGGCTTTCTTTCGTGACTACCATCTTTGGTTTCCCTCGGTGATACAACTTCTGTAACATCCTGTATAATTTTTGACCACATCAAAAGGGGCGTTTAATTAGTTTAAGCATCTCTTATTTTTCACAATAACATATTTCCCAATAATAAAAATAATAATTAAAGCTCGAATTTGCATGCAAATGAAAAATAAGCACTAATTTAACAGTTCCAGCACGAAGTTAATTCGCGCCCGCGAAACGTCAAAGCGGCCGGTCTTTTTGATCATTGTCATGTTTTTGCTGGCTTTTGCCCTCGTTTAATCAGGCGTCATGCAAATTTCACCCGCCACGCTTATTTTTATTGTCACGCGGATAAAATTCGGAAGAAAAAAGCTGGACGCTCGACCTAAACAAACACTTAGGGTTTAAGCAATTAATCGGTCAGAAAGAAGTAATTGCAGTACGTGAGTTGGTTCTGGGCTTTTAGACAGAGGTATAAGGCGATCTATAAATAAATTTATAAATTAGGCGTAGGAGATATTCGAAAAAAAATTATGTGAAAACCTTTTGTTTGAAATACGAGGGAGTAAGGGAGAGCTAGTCTACCACATAAAACGTCATATTATTTCAAAACAGAATTTTATTTATTCAACATAATCTCCTTTAAGACTTACATTTAGTAGAACGTTCATAAAGTACATATTTCAAAGCCCTTTAAAAATTCTTTGTTTTGGTCTCCAAAGCATTCTCAACGGCACATATATGTTGAAAATCTTTTGCCTTTCAAGTGTTTCTTGAGTTTTAGGAACAAATAATAGTCTGACTTGCTAAATCCATAGAATAGGACTGCAGGTTAACCAATTCAAAGCTAAATTAATTTAATTCAACCAATGACTTGTGAGCAGGATACCTTTAGCAAGTTTTCCGCGGCGCTTTTCCAAAATTTTCTTACGTAATTCACCTAATAACGCAGTATAATATACTCTGTTTGAAATAATTATCAAAATTATCCCGTCTTTGTTCCAGAAAACGGAAGCAAGAATCCTGCCAGTCGATTTTTGAACACGAAACTTTTTGGGTTGTGAAAAGCCAGGACGCTTCTACTCTTTGGGTTGCTCTTCAGTCTCTGAATCATAGTGATGGATCCACGTTTTGTTCTTAGTGACAAGCCGATATAAAAAGTTTGAGAAAACGTTGGCAGATTTCCTTCGACGTTATTAATCAAACGCCTTTCCGATCAGCATTAGTTCATCTCTGGTCTATTTGGTCGAAAGCTTTCTCATACCCAAGTCGTAATGAACGATGTGAAACATACGTTCTGTTGCTATAGGTTTGAGCTCATTTCGTCCACTTTCTAAAATCATCTCGTGGACAGAACCAGTGTGTTCCGGAAACTGGTCTTCCAGAGTGGTGTTCATTGATGTGAAACGCACGTTTATAGGAAACGTTTCTACTATAGGTTTGAGCTCAATTCGTCGACTTTCTAAAATCGTCTCGTGAACAGAACCAATGTTCTCCGGGAGTAGTCACAGAAACTGGTCTTCCAGAGTGGTGTTCATCTTTGTGAATCGATGTGAAACACTGTTCATAGGAAATGCTTGTGCTATATGTTTGAGCTCAATTCGTCGACTTTCTAAAATCATCTCGTGGTCAGAATCAATGTTTTCCGGAATAGTCACAGAAACTGGTCTTCCAGAGTGATGTTTATCTTTGAAATCTGATCTTCCTCTTTTAAATTCCTAAACCCAGTTTGTAATAGTGACGTATGAAGGACACTGATCACCTAAAGTTTCTACCAAATCAATTAAAGTTTCTACGTTCGATAACCCGTTCAAAAATAAATATTTAATAACTCGATTTTCCAAATCTAACTTTCTCTCAAATATGTAATAATAAAAAGAGTTGGCTTTGATTTTATATACATATGTAAAATTTTATTGCATTAGCAGCCGTCCGTTTGAAAAATGGCGCCAAAATATGAACAACATCAAGCTCGCGTTTTATGTAGAAGATGTAAAGAATATAGAACAATTGCAGAACTTAACACAGTAGCTAAAGAAGCGCGAACAACTGGTCGGAGTCTCAAAACGATCATTTACATGTTTTTATACATTCAGTTAATAAAAGGGATTCATGTAATTAAAAAAAAGCAAAGAAAAGGTGGACCAAGAAGTCCAAAAAACAAAATTTGGAGAAAAGTGTGCCGCCTACATTGAAGTAGCAACTATCAATTTCTATAAGAGATCAACGTTGGTAAGAATTAAGAATTGCACGGTTATAAGGACAACGCAAGAAAAGAATAATTAAATACCAAAAATATTTTCTCTGACCGAGACACTTCTACGAATTGTTAAGAGACATCATTGCATCGTGATTGTTGAGATGAATAATAAGAATTCTGAAAAATATATTTGCTCTGAAGAAACGAACCATTTTTCTACGAAATATTCAATATGTATGCTTGCCCTTTCTTGAGAAACCATGAGAAACTTACGCAGTTTTAGCAGACTTTAGGCTTCAGTCATTACGTTTAATAGGTTCAAAAAGTTTTGAGTTCTGAAAATACCAAGAAATGTGCCTTTCTGGCAGTAAAACTGTTTGCTAAAAGCATCTGTAGACTATTATAAAAAGAAAGAAAATACAAAAAGAAAGAAATTGAAACAATTTACAAGAGCAACTCTTTTGGTCAGGCACTTCATTTTCAAAAGAAGAAAATATGATGCGCAATGACATAAGAAATGTTCGAAGGGATAGATGTTAACAAGAAACATTTTTCTTCGAAATATTCAATACGCATGTTTGCATGAGAAACTTACGCTGTTTTAACCAAACTTTAGGCTTTAGTCATTAAGCTCAATAGACTCAAAAGTTTTGACTCAAAACTGGCTGAAAATATCAAAAAACTTTCAAGAAATGTTAATGAAGATCTGTGCAAATGAATGGATTTAAATTATAAATTGTTTCAATTCAGCTTTGCATTTTTCACTATCAAAAACTTTAGGGGACAAAACTTAGATTATTAAAAGAAATGCACATTCATTTCCGATAATCTCCATTTTCTTAAATGGTGCCACATTGGAAAAAGAAATAAGAAACAATTAGGATAAAATATTCCCCACCTAGCAGTTACATAACAATAACAACAGAAATTAAATTGTTTTTATTTTTCCTTTTGAACCAATATAAAGACAATTCGCTTGGGATTTTGTTTACGAATTGGTTAAAAGATAAAAACGAACAGAAAAATTATAATATGAAATGTAAGAACACCACCAAGAAAGAGAAAACTATAACAATGAAGAAAAAACAATGAAAGAAGGCAATTGGTACTACAATTTGTCGGTTTTGAAATACTTTGATTAAAAAGGTAAAATTCGAAAACCGGTTTTTAAACTTTAAAATCGTGTTCTACTACGAGGAGAAAGGAACCATGAAATTCTGTCTTGGAATAAATGAGAAATAGGAACGTATAAACTGTTGCAGTTATTTATAAAATGATAATTTGTTTATTTGATTTTCGTTCTTATTAAACATTATTCCTAAAGTTTGAGATTCTTTTAACCACCAGAAAGTAATGTAATAATCTGTAAAAAAAACACTTTCTATCTAAAATTTTTTTCCCAAAAATATTCGATATGTTCTTGTTAACTCTTCATGGCAAAATCGTTGCAGTACTTTTAAAAAATAATAAATGAATCAAGAGGACAACAAGTGATTTTAATTATTTTTGATTTTTATTATGCAGTCCAGGTAACATTATTCATTAGTAATTTTTTGTTGTTTGTTATTTCATCAAAAAAATTATTTCACTTCAGCATGGCGATATTGTTCACACCTTACCTTAAATATAACAGTTTTATAACTTTTTATCTAAGCTAATTCATTCTGTTCATGGGAAGAGTTGATAAAAATTTTAACAAAATGCTGAGTCACACCAGTATTATAGCTATACTGATTTTGGCTCTTTCTTATGAAGACTTTGCTTTACGAACCAACTGTGTATGTATGGTTGCCTATCGCCGCTCTAATAGGCACTTGGTGCAGGAAGCGCGCGATGATACAGAGAAGTATAGGAGTAGACGCGAGGGAGACTGCAGACAGGGGTAGTTTTATTAAACAAATCCAGTTTCCATCAAACAGGAACAGTTTTTACTAAACATTAACAGTTTAATATAAACTGTTCTTGTTTGATAGAAAGTGGCTCTATTTAATAAGAACAGCCCCGCTTGATAAAAACTGTTCCCTCAAAGACTCCATGGCTTCCCTTACATCCGCTCCCCTGCCTATCGCGCTCCCTCCACCGAGCCCTTGCCAGACAACCATATATACATATTCGGTACATAATGTTAATTTTCCATAAGAAAATGAGCGAGAACCGGCACAGCTACACTACTAACAGCATTCCTAAAAAATTACTATTATTTCTGTAATTAAATACAATTGAGAATAATTTTATCCCATTTTGAAATGCTTCTCATATAGATGAGCCTGTGGACGAGTAATTTTCACAGAGCCTATAGCCTAGGCTAGTTCTACTGGATTTTCTGGTGGGGTGATTTGTATGAAATGAAAAAAGTTTTATACACGGAATCGACGAGTTGGAATCTTCTTTCTCCTTCGTGTTTCAACGTCTACATTTCATATTTAAAGTCATCGTCGATACCTTCCTACTGAGTTTCTAGTAGATTCTTTTTGCTTGGCTCAGTCCCATAGAGCTGAGTGATGCATCCATTTTCGCCGTAGTTACAATTGCATTGGAAACATTATCCCCCGAACTGAGGGTGCATTTTCGTTGTTTCTTTTTATTACTGGAAGAATTGTATGTTTTTTTTACTGTTGTGAGTTAGTAATTTTCCAGAGTTATCTGTAAGGTAGCATCACTTGTTACCGGTAGTTTTTAAATATTGCCAATATAATGGAAAAAACTTTGTTTTTGTTTAGATGTTTTGACTATTTTAGCAGTTCTTGGAAATAAACAAAAAAAAAAGAAAATTGCAGAAAGTTCTGTCAGATTTAACTTTTAAAAATGCTGTATGTTAGAAATATATTTTAGAATAAAGTTTTAGAAAAATGCTGAAAAAAATATAAAATAAATGTCGCAAAAATTTTGCTAAAATGACAAAGCCTTAGAAAGATTAGTAGTCTGCAAATCATTATAAAAAGAAAGAAAATACGAAAAGAAAGAAATCGAAACAATTCACAAGAGAAATAGGGTACACATGATTTGCTCTATCAAAGCAACTCTTTTGGTCAGACACTTCATTTTCAAAAGAAAATATGATGTGCAATGACATAAGAAATGATCGAAGGGATAAATGTTAACAAGAAAATATTAAAAACTTGTAGGAACCGTTATGCTATGCAATAATTCACACAGGTCAAAAATTTTTCGGAAAAATTAAAAACTACAAGTGAAGAAACAAACTCTGTACTATGGCGGCCTTAAAATTTCGCACGATTCAATAGTCCACTGTAAATATGGCCAATAATAATAATAATCATTTCAAACGTCAAATTTCAAATGTAATGTTAAAGTTGTAGCATCACAATGCCAAATCGCGTGCTTTCTGAAAGAGAGAAGGGTTTTGCAATCGCAAAATTAGAAGATGCTTGGCCGCCACTTTTATTCTGTTATTTAAGTTCCAATGTTTTACTACCTTGCTATTCTTAAAATAAAATCAAACAATATGAAAACCAAATGACTTATGTTTTAAATACTTTAGTGTCAAAATTGAGGAAAAACCATGTCCTCCAAAGCTATAATTTAAAGATATTCTGGCCACTTGATAAAAAATCGTGCGAAATGTTAAGGCCGTGATAGTACAACCGCAATGAAAAATAAATCAATCAAATACATTTTCTTATGTAAATGCATATAAGTCGTCAGTCAGGAAACTAACAAAATCTACATACTTTTTTTGAAAAATGATTCTGAAAGCTACGGTCTTTTGACTTATGAACTTTAGCGACAGAAATTTACACTAAAGAAAGTAGAAAGGAAATTCTGGATACCGAAAACAAGTTGATTACCAACACGCCAACACTTTGTGAATTCTTGAACAGATTCTTCGTAAATTTATCTGAAAATACGCAACCTTCTCTAAGGAAACCAGAGCATTCTGAACTCATCTATGCTTTTGAAGTTGAACAATCAATAAAGAACAAATGTGAAAAATTCAGTACTGGGTTGGATGGTATACCTGGACCAATTTAGAAATTAGTGGCTGATCTTATTTCCGTACCACTTTGCAACATTATCAAATTTTTGCTGAAGGAAAATATCCAGATGCACTAAAATCCTCAAAAATTGTACCGGTTTATAGAAAGAAACCACCAACCCTTCTTTTTATCGACCGATAGCTGTTCAAAACCATTTCGCAAAGATTTTTGAAGACATTTTCAACAAGCAACTGAGATCCTTCATCGACAAACGGTTGTTAATTATTGAATATCAGCATGGTTTTAGAGGAACCAAATCAACAACCACCGCAGCATTACAAACCTTAAACTGTACCTTGAAGGAATTTAATAATCAAAGTCTGTATCCTACTTTTGACCTTAGTCAGGCTTGTTAATTCAGTTCTTTATTATAAACTAGATAAACTACGAATTAGAGGAATACCAAACTAAAGGATCAACTCCTTTCTTAGCGGATGATCCCAACGTGTTGTTAATCAACCCAGTGCCCCTTACATCAAAGTGGGTATACCACAAGGATCAGTGCTCGGCCCAATTCTGTGCGCAATATAAACGACTTACCTAAATATTGTATTTCTTGTTAAAGACTCTAATGTATGCCACACGAGTTTCTTGCTCTCTGACCTGGACTCGAAATTAACATGGATAAATCATGTAGATAAATTAATTAAAAACTTAAGTAGTGTTTTGTTTCTATTTTCAGACTTAGAAATATTGTATCTTTAGATGTATTGCGGACGATGTATTTCGTTCCTGTTCACTCTGTTTATTCATACAGAATTCGTTGTTTAATCAAACATCGCAGTAAATATGAAATTTCGAACATTATTTGAAGAACTTTGTAATTCAATTAGAATGTAAACTAAAAATTATGTAAGCTATTTTATTGTGATTGTATGTAATTATCTGTAACCTTAAACCTTAAACTTACCGAAAGCCTAGCAAATAAAAAATAAAGAGTTTCATTGCTGACCGCTTGCCCGATAATTTAAGAACAGTTCAATTTAACTGAGTATATTATTCGATTTGGTGTTTGACTTATGCTCTATCTGTAAAACATTTTTGTGCTACTTTTATTTTGTTATTTTATTTTATATTATTGGTATGTACATTGATTTTGACTCGTTTAACCCCGCGCAGTAAGCTGTTATTGTAACTCTGTACTGCAAAGTTTTTTTATTGATTAATAAAATTTATTATTATTACTATTACTATTTTAATAGTTGAAAACTTTTCAGGTGAGAAAAAGCACAGGCGATTCTCGCTTTAAGACTGAATGAACGAAACGAATAAAAAAAAAAAACAAAATGAAAGAAAAGCGGACAGGGAAGTTTCTTAAAAGAAGCGATTCGTCATTGTGTATTATTTGATTTTTTATCTCGCAAGCTTATGGTCGCAGAGGAAGGATAAAATTACGTTTGTTGAAAAATATAACAGCTTTGGATTTTATGATAAGGGTTTGTGGAGAATAATGCGGAACCTATATCTACATACAACACATTTATTCGTGTATTTGTTAGCCCCTAAAATTTTATGAAAATATAGCGCGATTCCAAAGGTACACACTTTGACATTAAATAATTCGATTGGTTTAAATTGAACATTTATTTACATATTTCGAATGTTTTTGCTGTTATAGATGATAGGATTTTATTGTTTTACCGAATAAAAAATTATTTCTTACAGTCATTTTAAATGCTAATTATGTGTTGTTACAATATTTTTGAAAATCGAGCCACTATCAACGATTCAGTTCGCGTATTGCCAAATCAGTCGATTTTTTCAAATATATATTAAAACATGTATGGACAGTCCTTTCTAGGAGCTTTCCATTGACACCGTATTTTATGGCTTTATGATTGATAACTGATGAATTAATATCATCAATCGTAAGCCCATAAGATGTGAGATGAACCTCCTCGTGCATCAATTGCAGTTTGGCATCTGTTAGGCATACTCTCAATACAATTATCAATATGCTCCTATGGAATTTCGTGCCAAAGAATAGGAAGAATATGTCTTAATTCCTTAAGAGTCGTAGGTTGAGGATTATGATTATCCATCCTTCTTTGCAACTTATCCCAAACATGTTCTATCAGGTTGAGGTCTGGTGAATATGGAGTAAGCGGTAAGCGATTGATTTCATTGTCATTAAAGGGCCTGATCACATTTGGGCACGATATGGCCTTGCATTGTCATCCAAAAAAAAATAAATTTTCACGTCCAATTTCATTTCCTCTGGGTAGGACTTGACTCATGACAATCTCCTCTTCGTACCGTCTTGCATTTACATGCCCATCAAAGATATGAAAGTTAGTGCGATATCCCAAGCTGATTCCTGACCACACCATAACACCACCTCCACCAAAGGCCACGACTGGTTGGATGTACTGGGGCAAATAATGATGTTCTCGATAGACCCGTTTACGATGACTATCATTGTGAATGCAAAAACGTGACTCATCGGTCAACAAAATGTCCTCCCAAGGAGTAGCTTCTTCAAGTCTTTGTTTAGCACATATTCTTCTCTGACGTTTGTGATCCCTTATTAAAGGAGGCCGTCTTTGAGGCCTGCATGAGGTTAATCGAGCCTCTCACAGTCTGTTTCTTACTATTTGGTCTGATACTCTAGTACCAGTGGCATATGCTGCATATGCTGACGAGCAGTTGCGAAAGGTTGTCTCCTGGCCTGAAGGATCAAAAATCGATCATCCCTTGGAGTAGTTATACATTCTGATCCACTACCAGGTCTTCTTGCAGCTGTTCCTCTTTGCCTAAAGCAAGTAACTGTTCTTGAGATCACACTTTGAGAAGTGTTAAAAAATTATTTAAATCTTGTGCCTGGTTTTGCTTTTTCCTTTTCGAGAAGAGTCTTGTACAACTGCAGAACTTTCTAGTACAATTCCAGCACCATCTAGAACATGCGTCGAAACTTCTCGAAAAAAACAAAAAATTACAATAACAACAAAATTAATTAAAAAACAGTTAAAAAATATTATAAAGTCGTATTCCAAAAACTTTGTGCAATTTTTTGTATATTTTCTAATACGTACTTTTATATTAAACATCTAGAACGTGCGTCGAAACTTCTCGAAAAGAACAAAAAATTACAATAACAACAAAATTAATTAAAAAACAGTTAAAAAAATATTATAAAATCCTATTCCAAAAACTTTGTGCAATTTTTTGTATATTTTCTAATACGTACTTTTATATTAAACCTTTGTTGAACTTACAAAGTATTAATAAATGATAATTTATACGCATTAGTTGTTCCTTATCGCTTAATAACAATTACGAAATATTATTTTAGTTTTGATAAATTAGAAAGAGTGGCCGGAAAATTACGAGAGTAACTGCATCTAATTAATTAATTTAATTTCTACAAAACTTTCCAACAGCAATGCAAAAATTCGCCTTCACTTAGATAATTAACAGACTTTTTTTAAAACAGGGATTCTCTTTCGAAAAGAAAACGTCCGTTTATAAAAAGTAATTTAAGTATTGATTAACTCAGAAAGCAATTATCATAATCAAATGTCTTGACAAGCAATCACTTGAAAGCCCTGTTCGGATAGTAAACGTGAATAGGTATTTGTTTAATTCTAATAAAAAAAACAATGCACGCATCAAATTATTGTATGTACTAATTGAAATTCAAGTATTATATGTATATGTCTTCGCAATCATACGTTAACATACCTATATGAATATCTGCATGCATATACAGGGTGACTGAGGCAACATGTTTATTACAAAGAGAATGACAAGTAATTATTTAGTAACATTACATAAAGAAGGGCTCTTTAATTTATTTATATACTTATTAGGTACCTCTAGCATAAACATTTTTACTTAGAGGTAGATAATGTAATGTTTAGAGGTAATCCTCAGGTTTAGTTAATTATACTACTGTATCACGTAGGGGGCGCTGTGCTCATACAAATTATACACGATTATATCCAGCATATTCCCAGAAATATGAGATCATCTACAAGGAGAGTAAAATTATGCGGCGACAGCACGTAACGTCGGATTTACGACGCCAATAAAAGTTTTCCGAAAAAAAAAGAGTTTTACTTCCCTCGTCCTCGACGGTAACAATAAAATCTTCCAGAGGGAGAGAATTATCGCGCGCCAATTAAAACAAACACGGCCTTTTTTCATATCACGTGAATCGAAAGCGTTCCCGAAGCATGTGGGCAGGTGGGCACACTTGAAACGGTGACGTGCTCGCGCGGCTCCTCCCATTGTCCTGTAACAGGATAACGGGAGAACCAGGATATAAAAGGGCCCTCAACTGTTTCCACCTAAAACTAAGCGTGCAGGTAGGTAGGTGATCGACTGACTTTCGACATGAGGCAATCTGCGTCCGTCGTCTTCTTTCTGCTTGCTGCAGCCTTCGGATACCTCGAAGGCTATCCGCAGTCGGTGAGTTACTTTTTCTTTCTCTTCCAATTTCAAGTGCCTTCTCTTTTATGCGAGAATTTAGATTATTTTTAAATTAACAACAAACGCATCCATAATCCATAAGAAACTTCTTTTTTTGGAATTTTTTATTTACATTGCAAATCTAGAATTTCTTGCTCGTTTTTTGGAGTGATGTAAAAATAGAAGCGTACGATCGGTTCCTTGCAATTAATTAACGAGAAATCGGGGGCGATTTAGAATTTAATATTACCCCTCTCGTTCGTAATAAGGATGAAGTTAGGAGGGCTTAAATTAAACGTTATCCCCCTTCTGATTTCTTCGAGATCGAATTGCTCTGTTTATGAATGAAACGATGGTAGTAGGAATTTAATAAATTTTTTTCCTTACTTTCGAATGAACACACAATATTAATTTCGTGCCGCGTAGCAAAATCAAACTCTAAATATAACATGAACTAATGTTATTTCATTTGCCTTTTAATCGAAACACTTAAAATAAATAATTTTTTTTTAGTTAAGGGACTTTATTTAATTAGGATTTTGTAATCTCTCTCGCTCTTGAATTCTATCCAAATGAACGTCCTCCTCGAGAATAATTCGTCGAATTGAAAGGGGAGAGGGCGTTTGAAATTAATATTTTTTTAATATCAAATCCAATCGCAAAGTGTTTTCAAATTGAAAATCTGAAATTGCGAAACTCGGTTGATTTTGTTGCAGGAAACAACATTAAAGGAATTTTGAAAAAATTGCTATTTTCATTTATATTTGCAAAAGATGTTAAAGTTTAAAAATGCTTTCAAAAAGTTTTTTACTAAACGTGAAATCAATTAATCTCTCTTCTCTTTAATTAGCAAACAGTTTTCGAAATATAAAAAAATTTAAGAATATGGATCGGGAAATATATATGCATATGAAATATGCATATGCATATGAAAAAATAAATTACTTGCGTGCGTATACAACAAAGAAAATATATATGGCTTTTGGTAAACCATTCAAACAGACTTTCTTACTCTAGTAATTACTTGAGCATATTTTTGACCATTCAGTTTCTACTTTATTTGATAGTGGGTTTACAGTTTGTTGTCTGTGTGCTTAAATTCTGAAGACGGAAATTAAGGAATATGACGGTATCAATATCGGTATTCATTAAAAAATATCTATTGATCGATCCCTAAAAATAATAAAGCTTATTACATACTTGCTGATCTCCTTAATCTCATTATTCTTTTTATAATTTTGTAAATCTTCTCTTTCCTCGTTTACTTTGATATTTGGTATGAAGGTCCATGGAAACATAAGCAAGTTCAGTTTTTAGATAATTTCAGTAATTTTCTACTGTTGAAAAAGACAGGTTGCTCCGATAGTAACTATTCAAATGCTGGTAATTTTTATTAATTTATTTCTGAAAAGCGACACATAAAATAAAAATAAGAAAATCTAAATAGATACATCGTTTCTGCCCGACGGATCTTTGTAACCAAATTGGTTCATGCGTTTCTTTTCATTACACATAAGCAAAATTACTTTTTTTTGAAGAATATTGAAACAATGTCGAAGCACTTTTGAAGCTAAGTTAGAATAAATCGTTTTATTTATGATTAAGGCACATGCAGGCATTTTAGAGACACCTGTATGGTGATATATAAACTTAGGATAATTATGCATTAAAAAACTTCAAAATATGCCTGTAAATATGCACCAAAATCATCGAAAATATGCACTAAAAATTAACTTTTATAGAATAAATAGTAATTTTTGATATTGACACATATTTATTTTTCTGTTAAAAAACACAAACAATTTTTTTAATTCTAAATTATTTAGTCAAGAATAATTAAAAACATAAAATCATTACATTAAAATGATGGAAATTTTCCGAAACTTCTGAACACGACTTGGTGCTTTAAGAAAAATCTTTTTCACAGATGATATTAGCACATTAACGTTTGAATAAAGATTACGAACTAAATCAGCTACCCGATGTAAAGCATGTGCTAAACAGGTCACATGTATCATATTTGGGTATATAATCTGTAGTTCCCGCATTGCTTTGCACATACATATATGGTGGAGCATCATTACAAACCGCTGGAACTTTTTCAATACAATTCCAGACGGCCACAATAAACTTAGTCGGTCGTAGAGAAAAGCAGCGACTGTTGAATGATTCACTTTGTTCAATACTTTTAAAGTCAGCAGATATGATTTATTTCTTCATTGACCCCTGATATACCAAACACAAAATTTGCTTTGCATCTTTGTTCTTCATCTGTTGTTTCATCCAACGACATCCAAATAAAATGATCCTTTACTTTTGCCCTTCATTTGTCCAATGTTGTTGTATACAACTCGGAAACATAATTTTTCTTAATGTCGATTCATCTGCAATATTTTGCTTTGTGTATTTTTCCAAAAAATGGCAAAGAACAAATTTAGCTAACGGAATGTCTAAGCAAATAAAAGCCTTACAAAGTTCTTCATTGAATTCTGAGCGTTTAGGTTCAGGCCTTGGTAAATTAGAAATTTGCCGTTCGTTATTTCCCCTTTTATGATTTTTATTGCATGCATGTTTTCCGGTTGCCGTAACATGAACTTCGCAGTATTTACAAACTAACACACGCCCATCTATTGTAAAATCATCGTAGTCCTTCACAAACTTATTTAATATTGCATTTACACACTTTTTTTCTTTTGGCATCTTGAGGGATGTTAATACTATTGCAATCAGCACACAACTAATGAAGGTTGATGGAATTTTCTGTAGGATTTCCTTGTAAGATAAGTTACCCCATACCCTAGTAATCCTCTTATTATTTCCAAATATTCTGATTTTATGAAAATTAATTAAAATTGTGTAACTGGCAATATAGAAAGTGTTAGGAAAGAGTTTATACATGTATTTCGGCCTTATTGGGCCTCATCAGAACTCTGTACCTTTATACTTTATAGCAGACAATCTGGATGTTCCACAAATGATGTTTTAAAATCAGAATATTTGGAAATAATAAGAGGATTACCAACAAGAAATAATGAAAAATTTGCAATTAAAACAAAAAATGCAGCAAATTATGCATCAATGCCCTAAAGAATTAAAATACGCATTTATTTATAAAAATGTTCAAAATATGCATATGCAAATATGCAAATGCATAATTATACCAAGCCTAGTGATATATATTAAAGTCAGAGTAGTTTATACTGAATTTTCATTTCAAAATTTGTAAAAAATTCTTTATGTTATATTCAAATTAATATAACCCCACACATTACAAATCACTCTGTATGTGGTGATTCTGGAAAAGACAGACAAAAAATATTAAAAGAATGAGATCACTGAACATGCGAAAATGTTGCAGAAATAATTAATGAAAAGTTAGCTCTCGCTACGGTTAATTTTTCTTTTCGTCCTTTGACCTCTCTTTGTGGCATTTAATAATAATTGTTTAATTTCCATCGAATATAATTCCGGACAATTGGAAGGATTGACCATTTTCTACGTTATTGTTTGACTACCAACTCACAGTAGCAATAGCATAATCAGCTTTTGCCCAAATCAGGCTAACACATTACTGAAACGTCATGACTTCGAACTGTTGGTAAAAGATGTTTTCCCCAATGCTCTTTTATTGTGCATTTCCTAGTTAATTGAAACTTTGTGGCAAATTTATTCAGTTTATTATTTCAAATTTATCAACATCGTGTCATTAATGGACAACATAAAATTGTTAACCTGACAATTAATGTTTAAAGTTGGTTTTTATAATATGTGTTTCATCATCCATAATAATGGAGTCGAAAACTGACTGATGACAAAGAAATTTTCGCACACAATTTAGGTAGATTTATTTATGTTCTTTTGAGGAATTACGATTTATGCCCGTATTCATGGTAAGTAACCTGGGTACAAAAAGTTTTCCCATCTAGTGTTTTGCTCTCATTTTTTCGCACGTTCACATATATTGCTTACTTGATCCGTACCCTAAACAGACATGTAAGCAAACATAACTTTAAAAAATGTTTTATTGATTTGATTTTACAATGGTTCTCACATTGGAAGAAAAATCTTTTATGGTTGAATCCTACTTTCGAAACGCCCAAAAAATCAATGGCGAATGGACCTAGTCTATTCCTGATTGTATTGCAGAATTTCAGGAAAAATTTCCAGAAACTTGTTAACCATAAATTTGTTAATCAACTTCAGTACTCTGTAGGACTATTCAACAACGATTTTGTTAAAGTGGCTTGTATAAGTATTAAATCTTTGGCGCCTAAAATAAAAGATCTTAGTATAATATTATTCAATAATGAAATTGATATACTAGTAGTTACAGAAACACGGTTAAATTCAAATATTTCTAACGATTTTTTAAAAATACCTGGCCATAATTTTCTTAGAAGTGATAGAGCTACAAGAGGTGGTGGTGTTGGAATTTATTTTAAATACTGTTTTTACTCGTCAATTATAACAACTAGTAGTAACATTGAACGACTTTGGATTTCGTTGCTCGCTAACACAAATCGTTATCGGTGGAGTGTACAAACCCCTTCATTTAGACTAGAAACTTTTTTTAGACGAATTAGAGAATTCACTCTCTGTTGTGCTTCCTTTTTGCGAAGAAATATTATCCTGTGGTGATTTGAATATTGATTTTTTAAACTTAAATAACCCCCCTACCATATATTTGCAACAATTTTTGGATTTCATAAATCTTAAACAATTAATTACGGAGCCTACTAGACAGTTATCAATTCTACTTCTCTAATTGACTTAATGCGTACCTTTGAGGATAACAATTCTCGGATCGTGATTTTATATTTTGTAACCTGCCTCTACTGAAACCGCCTGGGATACCGGTCACTCGTACTTTTCGAGACTATAATAATATTAATTTTGAAAGGTTTGCACATGACCTATAATGTATTCCTTTTCAACACATATTTCACTTTGCGAACGTAAATGATAAATTGGATTTCTTTAATACTCACATATTAAATTTTTTTAACTCTCACGCACCTTTAACCACTCGTCGCTTTAGGAAACGTCCCATCCCATGGCTTGCAGATAATCCAAAACTTCTAATGAAGCTAAGAGACAAAGCTAAAGTTTCGTAAATCAAAGCTAGTTGGAGACTGGGACTATTATAAGATTCTACGGAATTTGACCACTACAACATTTAGATGAAAAAAAAGCATATTTTCAATACATCTCTTCTACTCGCGATTCTAAAGCTCTTTGGAAAAATATGAACGTTTTGGGAATTACTAAACAACGGTCACAAACCATTCCAGAGCATTTAGCTGACGTGGATAAAATAAATGATTATTTTATCAATTCCGTTCCAAAACCGGCTACTAATAATCAAACTTTAAATGATACTTATTTATCCGTTCATAGGCACAACCGTAATTTTTCATTTGAACCAGTTGATAGTGACACAGTTTTTCAAATTCTCCAAGGTATTAATTCTTCTGCTACTGGCATTGATGATATTAATATTAAAATGTTACTATTATGTTGTCCTACCATCATACCCTACCTTACGTATATTATTAACTCGTGTATTATCGAAGCCAGGGTTCCGGATATTTGCAAGCATGCTGTTGTTCGATCATTACCGTTCTAACATTGCTAGATTTTAGTAAGGCCTTTGATATGGTGCAGCATGATGTGTTGTATTCCATATTAAAGTATATTGGACTTAATAATCGTGCAACTGACCTGTTTAAGAATCACCTGCATCAAAGAAAACAAACTGTTGCCATTGGTGAACGTCGATCGAAGGTTTTATAACAAAAACAAGGTGTCCCCCAAGAGTCATTAATAGGTACACTTCTCTTTTCCATCTATATTTCCAAGTTTGTATCTTCACTGAAATTTTGCAACGCACACATATATGCCGACGACACACAATTATATTTTTCTTTTTATCCTTCCAGATGGCTGGAAGCAGTTAGTAGCATCAACGAAGACCTAAATTCTCTATCTGACATTTCCACAGCTCATTCACTTTCTTTTAATCCTGATGAATCCCGGATATTCTCTTATCGAGAATATTAAATATTACCGTCAATATGTTAGAATTCCTTTAGTAGACGAGGCCAGAAATTTAGGTGTCTTTGTAGATAATAGTTTTGCTATACAAATCAAATATCCAAATACATTAGTTATGCATTCTTCTATTTAGGAAAACTTTATCCGTTGAAATCCATTCTGAACATCGAAACTAAAAAACGTTTGTGTGAGGCACTATTTCTTTCGCATTTTACATACTGCGCACCTATATATCACACAGCTATAGATTATAACTTGACTATCAGAATCCAAAAAGTATAAAATGCATGCCTGAAGTATATTTATGGTAGTGTGGCTAGAAAACAGGTATCAGGTAAACCTAAAGTAAGAACTGATGAGTAGTTGAAAATGAGAGACATATTATGACTGATACTCCTTGCACTTCCATCTGTCATCTGTCACAAGTTGATCTTTCTGTCGGAACCTGCAGAACTATTTTAAGAAAGGACTTTAAATGTTGCCTTGTCGTTTGACTGTCGTGCATGAATTGCTTCCAGTAGATTTTGAACCAAGGCGAAGATACTGTCATTGGTTTTTAAACAATATCGACAATGACGATTTGTTGGACAAAACTTTCTTTTCCGATGAGGCCTGGTTCCATTTAACAGGATACATTAATTCCAAAAATATGAGGATCTGGAGTACGGAAAACCCTCATATTTTCATTGAAGTCCCACTCCATCCACGAAAAATTGGTGTTTGGATAGGTTTAAGTTGGAGAAGATTGATAGGTCCAATATTTTTTAATGGCCCACTAACAGTACTTAGATATCGGGAAGAGATTTTGCATCCATTTATTAATCAAGTGCAAGATAACGAATTGCAATTTGAATATTTCCAGCAGGATGGTGCGATGGCCCATACTGCTGGAGTTTTTTGGAGATCTGATAATTTGCAGAAACATGGCAAACATATGGCCTCCGCGATCTTGCGACTTAACTCCTTTGGATTTCTTTGTTTAGCCCTACTTGAAAAATTCCGCTTTTAAAATTATTTACAGGAACTTGCCCAAAGAATCATCGAAGAGTGTGATGAAATAAACAATTCTCCCCACATTTTGCAAAATGTTATTAATGGATGTCGCAGAAGAGTTAGAAAATGCCTCGAATAAGACGGAGGCCATTTTCAACATCTGTTTTCTGAATTCATGATCAACGTTATTGTCAATATTTTATTTTGTTTGGTTTCGCATACGTAATAAACCGTAATTATTGGTTATGATTTTCTGTTGACGTTTTGTCAAGGTTAAATGTCAATTTGGTATTTACTGATCAAATAAGGAATATACGTGAAGAATATGCGAAAAAAATGAGAGCAACACACTAGATGGGAAAACTTTTTGCACACACGTTACTTCCTTGAGGCTTCCTTGAATAAGAGAATAAGGGACACCTTCGACTATTTTTTCATCAAAGTTTCATAAAACTTTATGAATGGCACTGTATATCCATATCTTTATTAATACCGCATTTTAACAAGTTACGAGTCCCACGTGACCAAATTAACCACCTTTCTTGTAAAATGTGTTTCGCACTGATTGATGATGACACAGTAAAATATTTGCATGTCACTAAAAAAAATTACGGGAGCGATTTTGTTTGTTATTGGTTTTATATATAAATTATTTTTGTAACAAAGTTAAAAGTTACGTCGTCGGTTTTCAAGGAGAGTAACGTAACAAAAAAATTAACGTTCTGAGAAAAATCGAGTTATTTCAAGATAATTGCTTATTACTTTATAAATTAAAAGATAAAATTTAAAAGATATTGTTACAAATATTTCAAAAATGGTGGTTTTTGGTTTGTATTGCTCTTCTTGAAAACCGACGATTTTTTAGATATTCTGATGAAATTCATTCTGTTACGCCATGGATTACCCTACAGTGTGACCAAATAAAAAAATAGTCAAAGTTGGACTTGAATCTAGATCGACATGTTTCCTCTTAAAATTATTTATCAAACGTACAAACTGATGTAAATTGACAGAAGAAAGGAAAACATGTTTTCTATAGTGCTTGTCTTGAAGAATTTCAGAAACATTTTTCTAGTCATTCGTAATTCGTAGACTTTAATAATTGTCAGTGTCACTTTTTAAATTGAATGAATTAAGAAACCACATGCGGTTTTTAATTCCTGTCCAACTTTGACTAATTTTTTTATTCGATCGCACTGTATTATTAAAGTTGGGGTATTTTACCATAAGTGTAAGCTTAGTTTCATGTAATCTCATGGAACTTGGAAATTGTTGAAATTCCGTTATTTATTCATATTTCGATTTATTTTGTCCATATTTTAATTTATCGTTATTGTGATGGTGGGAAATTTTTCTGAGCGCGTATATTTGATTACCTATTTATGTCAATCACGTGTCTCTGAATTTTATGCGATGGCTTTGCCGATTTCTCAAATTCTACTTTAATTCTTTACTACATGAAGAATGATTTATAACTTATAAGTTGATTAACTTATTTGATATTCTTGGCAGGTAGATAATTAATTCTTTATTCTAATGTTATAGTAAAGAATTTCCTGAAAAAACTGTCTCATTTTCCTGTGTCATCGGAAAAATTTATTTTGCGCGAAAACTGCAGAATCCACTCAACACAAGCCCAAATTTATTCATCGATGACCAACGTTTAAATTCGTAATGCTGTAGGATGCCTATTATTTTCGTGAATTAGTTCAATTCGAGCACAGGTTTATGGCAGCGATAAAATTTCAAACTACCGCGCACGCAACGGATTATCACGGGTTTTTCACTGCGCATTTTCTGCCACCGAAAAAAATAATCATAGCCAATTTATCTTGATTTATAACCTAACTATATGCAGTTAAACTAATGAACAAATGTGTCTCTATAACAGACAGAACGAACCGAACTGGACTAGAAGTCCCGAACATAAAATTAAAAAAAAATAATAGAATCGATTCTTTTTTTTAATGAATTCTGCTGCTCGTGTTGCTACACAAACACAAGGGGCAAAATGAAATACTTATTAAAAATTTCCTGAAATAAAATGTTAGAAGTCTGAGTGACGTGGAAAATTGCATCTGGAAATGCTTCAACATTTTTAATATTTCAAGACCGACCATTCATCAGAAATGGACGGGGCCGCGTTTCAGGATCAGCTCAACGTCTGATTTCAGGAGCGTAGGCGATGTAATAACGATGTACAACGTTGATGTAACAAGGAAAGTGTGTTTTAGCTTTAATGGATTTCATCGAGGATTCCGATCGCTGTCGATTTTTTGCGTTTTGGTTGTTCCTTCACATTCTTCAGTCATGAGATTGAACAAACCCAGAGTTAACAACGTGTTAACGTTATTAATAAACTTCAACATAGTTTCGACGTGTAACATGTGAACAATTTAGAAATTAGAGCATTTTGTGCTTATGACTGCGTGGTATTCAAATTAAGCTCAAGAAGGTCTCCGCAGTTTGATAAATATTAAAAAAAAACTTTTGAGTTGTTGAATTTGAAGAACCTGTTTATATCTGAGATGAAATATCCAATAACCAATCTAGCCAATTACTTTTTTATTAATTAAATTAATAGTTTTGGAAAATACCTATTTTCCCTCCTGTTTTTGAAACTATTTGAAAAAAAAACTGCGCAATCAAAAAAAAAGCCAATTTCTTTTAAAATTATTCCACAATATTAAAAAATGTCTCCATCAGACATCAGATGCAAAATTCATAAACAAATAGTCTCCACAATGCGGAAACGCGTTCATGTCGATCTCGATGGAAACGTGTAAACACAGAAAGGGGAAATGGCATCGTTGTGTGGGATGAAATAAAAATTTTCCTGTATCCCTTAATTTGTCGCGGCTTGATGTTTGCACTGCGCAAAAACGGGATTCCCTGGGAAAGGAAACTTTTACAATAAATTATTTTAGCGGACACTTAACATTGGCATGATAGCTCTACGCCTCACTATCGATAGTTTCGACAGGAAGAAGCTGCCAATCGATGGCGAAACATATAGCGATAGTGCCAATTTTAAGTGTCAATTAAAATAATTTATTATACAATTTTCACCGGACCAGAATCTACTTTAATTTCACTCTTACCTTATCAGTCGCACGGAGATAAAGAGAAAAAATATGACTAAGGTATAAAATCTAAGTTGGTGAAGTCAGTTCAGTTCTTCGAAGGTGACGAAATATACAGTATGAGCGAAAATGATTCAGGACAGTTTAAATTTCCTACTTCTCAATTTTTTTTGTAAAGTTGATGAGATGCATAAGGACATAAATGCAAGTAACGAAATTAAGGTAATAATTATTCAATTAAGTACCAGTCATTATAGTTCGTCTAGAAATTATCCGGAAAAAAGAAAATAACATTGTAACTTCCAATTTTAGAATTTATGATCAAAACAATTACATTAAAGGAAAATAATTCTAATTATTTGTTTGTGTAATTTCTGTTTAGTCCTGAGAATTATATTAAACGTTCAGGAAACCTGAAATCACATCAACTGCATCTCGAGTAGACTTGGTGTTTGGTGCGTGTAAAACTGATGCTGTTATTTTATTTTTTCTCATATTTTTTGGTCGAAACGACTTTAAAAATCCTTCTTCTTTAATTGTGAACCCCTCTATTAAAAATATTTTCCATCAGTTTTATCTTTCTTTAAATTTGATACAATTACTCAAAATTTTCTGTTTGTTTAACATTGTTGATATTGAAGATCCGTCTTTTCTTTGTTAGATTCCTTGAAAAGTATGATTTTAACAAAAATTATGCGCTCTTACAATATCGAGAATATAATAGGATACGTATAGTAGGCAATACTACTAGACGGTCTATACAGGGTGACGGTAATAGTTGAGCAAAGCTTGAAACTTGTAATACCGTGAGAATGTTTTCGCATAGAACATACGCATCCTTACTACAATAGTAAAATGAGTTTTTTTTTTGATCGAACATAAGCTGTAATATGTATGTGGGCTTCGTTACTATGGATACCATTCAGTTTTGTTAGTTTAGCGCTGAAGTTCTTTTTTTTTGAAATTGATAAAAATTATAGTCAGTTTTCTTGAAGTTTGAGAGCGACTCCCAAACGGTCATAAAAACTGTTAACTGTCTTAAACTTGATACTAGTTATAGATTTGTATCCTTTCATTCGTAAAATATATGTCAAATTGCATTGTCAAATATGTGAAAGTAAAATCATGATAATTAAAGTTAATCATATCCACGCATTTCAAGCCTAAGTTAATTAAAAAAAACTCAATAGTACTTATTCATACATTATGTATGTTATACGAAAACAAATTCTCACTGAATATCATTTTTTTTTAACATTGTTCGATAGCAAGGCCAGTGGTTCTCAAATAGTTTCGGAAAAATTTTCAATTGCAATTTTCTCGAAAATTGTTAACTTTTTATTAAGGAGATATTTCATTCGTTACCATTTATAGTGATAGATTTCAAGCTTTGCACAACTATCACAGTCATTCTGTATAATAATAATAAGATGTAATTAACGTAATGACATTTCAAATGCGTAAAACATTATGGTTATTATTTTTCACGAAAACCACACATAAGGAATAAAAATCACTAGATAGAGACTAGGCTAATTCCTTCTGTTTTCAACCATTTTCGCTTATAGTATATATGGATAGGGATTTTTTTATTTGGCACTCTAATAATAATATATTTATTGCATTGAAAATACAATGAGGTCTAAGTACATAAGTACACATGATAAGTTTAATGGGGAAATTTGATTTTGTAGAAATCCTTTATGTTATAAAGTGGATTTGCCTTCATTAGTTGTTGCAGTCGTGTTTGAAACCTTGACATCCCCTCACTCCTCCAACAGGTAGGTAGATGATTAAACAACTGTAACCCCAGGTTTCGACGGGCACCAATGCAGAGTCTAGCCCTTTGTGTAGACAAGTTTTCACTATTGCGTACGTGGTAATCATGGACATCGGATCTTGTTTCCAGATTGGATAGATTCCTTCTCACGTTCAGCAGCGAACATAAGATGAAGTAGGCTGGCAGGATCATTATTCCGAATTTTATAAAAAGGGGTTTACAGTGCGTGTCCATGGATGCACCTTCGATGGCGCGTACTGCTTTTTTCTGGAGGCGGAGAATCTTTTCGGCCTGCGATGAATCACCCCAAGCTTCTACAGCATAGGTCATTAGCGAGTTGAATAAGGAAAAATAAGTTGTGCGGGCAGCTTCTTCGTTTACCGTACTTCTTATTCGACGTATTGCATAGATTGCAGTGGAGAGTTTTTTTGAGAGTTCCTCACAATGTTTACGCCACGTTAATCTTGTATCCACATGTACTCCCAAAAATTTTATTTCATTCACTTCAACAGTGCTCTTTCGGGATAATGTAAAATTAATCTTCTTTGTCTTCTCAGTGTTAAGGCAGAGCTCATTGGCAGCAAACCATGTGGCGGAGGATTGGTAGGTGGACTCTAATCTTTCAGCGAGGTTTTCGGCAGCTCTGTCCCTAACTGCGAATGTCGTATCATCGGCATAAAGAATTGCATGTGCTGCAACATTCGCAGGTAGGTCATTGATATATAAGATGAAACACAGCGGTCCCAGGATGGATCCTTGTGGGATTCCGTGTGTTATAAGCTCGGGTTTGCTAATGCTGTTACCAATGTAAACGATTAGTGAAATACGATTCAAACAATTTCAGAGGGATACCACGGAAGCCGTAATGTTGAACCTTGGAGAGAAAGATCTTGTGGGTGAGGCAATCGAAGGCCTTAGAAAGGTCGCAGAATTGGACAGCGGTCTCATTCTTTTCCTCCATTGCATTTATGAGATAGTTAACTAGACACATTATAGCTTCACTTGTGTTCCTATTGGAACGAAAGCCGAACTGACTATTGTGTAGGTATTTGTTCTTCTCAATGAAGTTTAAGGTTTGGTCAGCCATCATAGCCTCTAAGATTTTAGAAAATACAGGTAGAATTGATATTGGGCGGTAATTGTTGACGTTTTTAGGGTCACCATTTTTTAATATAGGGATTACTCGGGCACCTTTCATTTTATCGGGAAAAACACCTTCCGTCAAACATTTATTGATAATGTGGGTCGGTGGAGTCGTCAGTAGATGTCTCACTTTTTTCACAAGTCGTGTGCTTAGGTTGTCAATATCTTTTGTATTCTTGTTTTTAAGCTTATTCATATATCTTGCAATGTCTTGTTCGGTGACGGGGGAGAAGAACATGGAGCTTCCGTTGACATTTACTTTCTTGATCAGTTCATCAGCCTCGACAGGACCAGTTTGGATAGTCGATTTGATTTTATCTGCTATACTTGCATAGAATTTATTAAATTCCTCTGCTTCTGGAATGGGTTTGTTTCTGGCGGATCTTCTGCCCGTTTCTCTGCCAATCCCATAAAGCTTTTTGTTTATTGTCCGATTGATTTATATACATGATATTTTGTTCTGCCTTTTTCATTTTTGTCTGTTCTAGATAGAATAATTTATAACGATTATAAATGCCTAGTATTTCTCTATCCCCTGTGTTTAAGTACGTATCCCGCATCAGTCCTAGGGTCTCTTTAATTTGCCGTAGTTCGTCCGATATTGCATATGGCTTTTCATTGCCTTTAATTTTGTTAAGGGTATATTCGTTTCGTAATGATTCAGGAAAGTATTCATAAAGCTCTCGAATTTTAAATTTATTTCTTTCGCATTGTAAACTCCGTCCCAGTGTTCTTGTTATAGACTTTCGTTTAATCTTTGGATATTAATTTTAGTTAGAGGTCTGATGTGGTAATCGCTATTGTCATTTCCTGCATGGAATTTTGCTTGAAATTTTATTATTTGGGCATTGCGGTTCGATATTCCTGGGTCATGCGTGTGAGCCTTACATCGGTTAATATTAGTGAAGATGTTATCGATGCATCTTTTTGTTCCAGTGTAATGCATACGCGTATAGGTAAAAATTGTTCTGTGAGGTCCGAAGCTAGATAAGCAGTTGATAATTTCATCTCCTTCATTTGTAAGAAAGTTACAGTTAAAATCGCCAGTAAGTATTATTTTGGTTGTTGATTTGAAGTTACCTAACAGAAGGGAGAGTACTTTCTCTATTAATGGAATGTGTACATCCGTCTTTAGGTGGACTCTATAATATACAGCAAGAATGACATCGTATTTTTCAATATAAATAGCGTTAATTTCAGCTACACCCTCAATAGAAATTTCACTCACATCGTCAATCACACGATAAGCCAGCTCCCTTTTAACAAGGATGCATATCCCACCGTGTGGCTTGGTTTTCCTATTGTAAGAACTAGAAAGTATAGTTGCTTATGGGGTACATGTAACAATTATGGTCATTGAGCCAGTGCCCAGTGAGACACAGCGCGTCCAGATTGAGTTCGCCAGCCAAAATTTCAATGGCTTCCCTTTTGTTAGTTAAACTTTGGACATTATTGTATAATTTGTTAATATCTGGATGAGCCATTTGTAATATTTCTGCGTTTAAAATATCTATCAATAAATTAATGTTATCTCGTTTAAAATATACGAATTTTTATTATCATTTGCCAACTAACGATTTTTTCATCAGCAAACAATATACAGAATGTTCCATTAAAAAAAACAAATGAATTTTTTCCACTTTGCGAGGCGCTTTTCTTTTTGTTGATAACTCTAAAAAATATACGTTCTTTAGTTTCTAAAGTAGAGCCTCTAGGTAAGTAGTCGTGGAAAAAGATTTAAATTTTGAAATTCAAATTTTACTCAAAAAAATTGCAATTTTGACATTTTTCTTAATATTTGATAATAGGGCTGCGAAAATGTATCGATATACTAAGTTTCACAGTAAATACGAGGGTAAAGCTGAATTTATTGAGAATAAAATAATCTAGTAGGCCGTGAAAAATAAAACATACAGTTCATTTAGAGCAACTGTTTATCAGTTATTTGGAGTTTAGTTGTTGAAGTTACGTTCGTTAGAACCCAGGTTACTAATTTTTTAAAGTGATATTACAAGTAAAAAAAATGGAATTAATCAGAGAGCAATTTCGATTCATGATTTATTATGTGATTTTAAAACAGGTTTAAGCTCTTATGGGTGCAAAAAGAGTTTAGATTCGGCTTTTAGTGAACAAGCACCTTCCTTGGCTACAATTTACCGATGATATAAGGAATTTGAATGCAAAAGGAATTCCATTCAGCATCAAAATATAGCAGGGCGTCTTCCTACGGCTGTTACCGACAAAAAATTTGCTGCTGTTAAAAAATTAATTGAAGAGAACTATAAATCCACTATTGCATTAAAAAAAAATTGTTAATTGTTTTGTGCTGCATCACCTTTCTGACTTCCAAAAAGCAGAGCGTGTAAGAATTTGTTTATTACTTAGCTCATTTTGATGCATTTCGTAAATTTTCATTTGCTCCACACTTGTGCATATTTAGATTGATAAGACGCGATAATTTTCCCAAAGTTTTACCAAGGATGCAAACCGACCTGTACCCACAGCTTTTCTTGAACCGCAAACCTGAACCGAACCAGTACCATTAAACCATTACTTGAACCAAACCGACGCTATGAACCGGTTCGAACCATTAAGTGCCTTGTCCATTAGAAAAAAGAAATCAAATTTTGACACCGCATTTGGGTAGATTTTTCAAACACATGTTTATGAAGGTTTGTGAGGAATCTAATGTATGATTTATGGTATAGATTTTAGGAACATCTGTATAATTTATGACGTTGATATTAGGAACATCTATATTTAAATATTTCATAAACACCTATATTTAAATATTTCATAAATCACAACAAAAGAAAGTGGATGTGGTTAATGAGACCAATAGCAACAGTTTATTTCAAACTATCTGAATTAATTTCTTTTGACAAATCTTAATTATATTAAATGGCATCAAGGTTCGATTAATTTTTTAAGATTTTCAGCTTCAGATAAAAGTACTTTATACTTTAATTATTCAATTATTCATACAATAAAGTATGATTTAAAGTGTGATTTTTAAATACCGAGGATGATTTCAATTTACTGCCGTATTAAATTGTTATTACGTTGGCAACATCCGGTTCTGTCATTATTACTCACCTTTGTCATTTTTTTCTGATACAAGAATAGTAATAATAGAATAAAAAACAAAACAAAAAATACAGCACTGATTCTGAAATTTAACACTGAACAACATTTGTTCATCGCAGCCACATGATATACACTAAAATCTCTGACGTCAAATTCAAAATATCTTCAATCATTAAAAATTACACTGTACTACAGGGAGATCGAAATTATATTGTCCTGATCCTACATTACTTTCCTTGAGCTTGTCCTCAATAATTATTATATCTATCACTGAAAGTTACAACGAAAAGCAGTGCCGACTTGTGGTGTGGATTCATGAAAGTTACATCCAAACCGAACCTAATTAATAAAGAGCATAATTATTGTTTAATCAGATTGCTATGACAATGAAATAAACCATTTTTCGTGAATAAACGACAATGAACTGTCAACAAAATTTTGGGGTATCTAATAACTTTCCTAGATCTCGTTATGTTGCTAACTTATTTTAATAATTGGATGTAAATATCGATATCAAGCTCGTGGAAAGTAGTGAAGGATCAGGACAGTCAATTTCGATCTGTATTATGTATTACATAGTGATTCCGCATCAAGCGTGAGTGATTGACAATTTCAAATTTTTTTCTACTTAACTATTAAAGTCTTGCCTTAACAAATAGATAAGGGAAGAGTGTGACCTCAAAATGGTGTATTCGTCCGGGGGTGAATAAGAATTCACATGCACTAGGCCACAATTGTGAAAGTCGAGGTCGTCGTCGCGCCTGTTGCTTCCAAAGTCTTAGATCCATCAGTGAAGGTGGATATATCGGGTTTGGGTGCTTCTTCAGTGTTCAAGAAAACGTCGAAGTGCTTCTTGAATAGGTGCGAGGGAGTCGACCACCGCCCCAAAAAGAGGAGTTTCTTATAGAGTCTCCTTCAGGATGAGGTGGTGTCTACCTCCGAGACCTTTTTTATTCCACACTTTTTTTGCCCGCGGCCTAAGGGTCGATCCCATTGTCATCTCCTCCACATATATGTTTAGTGGAGGGAGGCCTCTAAGGCGGCGGTAGGGGTGGACTTCAGCGCATCGGTAGCACTCATGCATGTTAGCCTCTACATGTGCGAAAGCTCCGATGCTGTTGTCGATAGTCGGGCTCTGGGTTACCAGACCAACGCTCCATAGCAAAGCATGGGCCTAATTATAGCAGTGTACAACCATAGGGCGGCTTTTGGTGACAGTCCCCAAATTCTGCCCATTGCACGGCGACACTGCCAAAAAGCGACGTACTCCTTTACTACTTTTACATTAACATGTTTACCCCAATTCAGTTTCCGGTCAAAAATGACTCCCAGGTAATTGACTTCATCTGAAAAGGTTAGTGAAGTTTGGAAAAGTTTGGGGACTCTACGGATCTCTACTTTCCTCTTTTTTTGTGAACAGAATCATTTCCGTCTTTAAGGGATTAATTGTCAAAGAGTGTTCTGCGCGCTAGTTTTCGGTCAATGTGAGTGCTGTTTGCATTAGATTGCATAGCATTTGTTCATATTTTCCATTAAGCAGAATAGTTATGTCATCTGTATATCCTACTGTGTAGAAGCCTGCTCCATTAAGTCGACGGAGGAGGCTGTCCGTTATGATGTTCCATAGTAGGGGTGGTGGAACGCCACCTTAAGGACAATCTCTGCTCACCGTTCTCCTAATAGACACGTTTCCAACAGTAATGTCTACTGCTCTATGTTTCAAGAGCTGTAAAATCCATTCCCGAAGAATGTGGTATACTTTATGTTCAAGTAGTGCCCGTTCGACACAGTTGAAAGTGGTTTTGTCAAACGTTCCCTCTATGTCTACTCCTAAAGTGGACATTTTGTTATTTATAGCTTTTTCTATCCGCCCAGTTACAGAATGTAGGGTGGATTCTGTGAATCATGTTGGTTATGATGTAGGGGTTTATTAGCCAAAGCTCCCTCTCTCATGAACCTGTCACATAGTCTTTCCAAAAAGAAGGATGTGAGACTAATTTAGCGATAGGATTTTGCGAGAAAGTAATCCTTTCGTCCTGGTTTAGGTATAAATACCACTTTTATTTCCCTCCAACTCTTAGGGATGTATCTCCAAACGATACACCCTCTAAGGAGCCCCCATTGGAGGAGAACGTTCTTTCTCTCTCTACTACACGGCCGGCAAATTCCCAATCCTCCTCCGTTAGGAGTTTATCAGGTGCTTCCGCCCATGCAGGTGCGGGGTTGATATTGCAACCTGGAAAGTACGTATTCATCAGTACCTTTGCTGTTTCTTCAACGTTGGTGATAAAAGAATCGTCCTCACGTTTTTGGCTAGCAGGTTGCAGGTGGGTCTTTGGCGAGTATTTTGTTGAGACGAACAGAATCTCTGGTAGTCTCAATTGTATTGCAGAAAGATCTCCATGTCTCTCGCTGTCTTTCCCTGATCTTCCGGGGGTTATAGAGCCTATTCATTTTAGTGTGTTATTTGAAAAACATTAAACTCTTCCTCGCTTCGTTGTTGCATTTTTCAGAGAATTCATTCAGAAACAATTTTTTAATTTAATTTTCAGGTTTCTTACTTTACTTACTGATTCGAATTTTAGTTTTAATACGAGAGTCAAGCATTTATTGAGAATAAAAAAACATGATTAATATTTTCTAGGATTTTATTTTAAATATGCTTGAAGTAATTCCCTTCACCAGTGATACACTTGATCATTCTTTCTTTCCACTGTTCAAAAGCTATAAGTTTCGTCGTCTGTCACTATTTTGGAAAAAAATTGGTGTCCGCTCTGCTTTTTGGAAGTCAGAAAGGTGATGCAGCACAAAACAACTAACCACTTTTTTGAAATGCAGGTGATCGTAATGATTGTTCCAACAGGTGAGGATCCAATCTTGAGTTGATGCTCTATTACTGCATAAGTGGCTTTATTGTCCTCTTCAATTAATTTTTTAACAACAGCAATGTTTTTGTCGGTAACAGCCGTAGAAGGACGCCTTTTTGATGCTGAACAGAATTCCTTTCGCGTTCAAATTTCTTATACCATCGGTAAATTGTAGCCAAGGAAGGTGCTTGTTCACTAAAAGCCGAATCTAAACTCTTTTTGCACTCATAAGCGCTCAAACCTTTTCTAAAATCATAATAAATCATGATTCGAAATTGCTCTCTGGTTAATTCCATTTTTTTATGTATAATATCACTTTAAAAAATTAGTAACTTGGGTTCTAACGAACGTAACTTCAACAACTAAACTTCAAATGACAGATAAAAAGTTGCTCTAAATAACACCGTATGTTTTGTTTTTCACGACCCACTAGATTTTTTTATTTTCAATAAATTCAGCTTTACCCTCGTATGAGAGTTGATTACAAATATTGGATGAACCAGAAAAATTGCCGTCTTTTTTAATTTCCCGCAAATTCGCGATAGTAGTCACGTAGATCATGTGACAAATATTTTCTACATTCAATTAATTATTAAAACGACGAGGGTCATGTACAGGGTGTGATGTGTAGGCCGTAAAAAAGTACATGCGCGTTGATCACGAAACGTGCGGAAGGAAGGAAATTTAAAAATTCTCCGGTGAAAAGCGAACGTGCTGAGCACGTCGCGCGTAAAGCTAATAAAATTTCCGTCCCACTCGAAAAATTTTACGCTCACTAAAACGATGTAATATATAGCGGAGATAACTCGATATTGTTGCGTACGGATCGCATCGAAAAGTACGAAAACGTAACACGTAGTATTTTCTTTTACTCGCCCTACTTTGGAACTCGCAAGTGAATGACAAATCGTCTACACATTGATGAAATTTCTATTGCTGTACGTTTATTTAAGTAATGTTCAATTGAATTAAACAACAACCACAGGAATATTTAAATAAAATTAGAAATATATTCTTATTTTATATTCTAATCTTCTTATTAAACCAACGATAATAATGTATCTATATAGTATCCAGCGACGAATTAATTGATAAATTTTCTCATTTATAGCAAACTTTATGAATGGCACTGTATATTTATAAAGTCGCTGAAATGAACACCCCAAACCAATAAAAATTAGCATATTCTTTTACTGCTCCACCGCCATTTATAGTCAACCGAGAAAACTTATCGGCGACTGCAGAGGGAAGTAAAAAAAAGAACGAAGTGAAGAGGAAAAAATAGAAAAACTCGCGTGCGTGCGATTCCATCCAATTTTTGCTCCAGAACTAGGATATTAAAAGTTAATTTAATAATGGGGGGGATGTCGGCCGGGCGAGCCTTGATTTAATTAGTTTCACCTGCGAGCTTGTTTCTTTTAACTATGAATATTTGCATAATTCCTTATCTAAATGTTAACTGAGATCGAGTCTGGCTTAGAAGTTGAAAACTGTATTTTCTTAATTCTTTTTTACTTATTTTGTTAATTTTTGATTCACTTATGGAAAAGTACCTCATGATATAAGTGAAATTAGAATTTATGAATTCATTTGCTAATACTTTAAAGAATAGACACATAGAAAACAAAGAAATTTGTCTTTTCTTAACTAGTTTTAATCTTGCTTTAATTTCGTAGAATGAAAAGCTTTCGTAACTTGATTTTATACTTTTTAAATTTTGCTCCACAACTAAAACGAATTTTCAAAGAATTCGAATCGAGAATTTAATTTTTTTCTGAAATAATTACCTAAAAATGACAGGCCGTTTAAGTTGAGATCAAAGGTTGACTCGTCCGTTCCAGAATCCGGTACCCCAATGAAACTTAAATTGAAATCCAAATGTAAAAAGTTCCGAACATCCTCGCAACGTTCGTTTATGTAATTTCCTAATATTGTTAATTTGATAGGAGGTAAAATTGTGGGCTCTTAAATTGATTACCGTCGCAGAGGTGAAACTTACAATTAGATTAAAAAAATTATGTTGTCCGCATAAAACGAAAAAGAGCAACAGTAAAGAAGCAGGATTAAATTATGTAAACTAAAAAAATGCGAGCAAATACGTTTTCGATATGAACGACCCAAATTAATATTTAACTTTTTCGTTTCCGAAAAGAAATGTCTTTCGCCTTTACTCTCTCGTTAAATGTAGATTTTATCGGAAAATCTCGCAAATATTTAATTTCTTTGTGTGTTCAACACAAATGCAAATAACTTTCTCGTCGAGTTTAATTTAAAAATAAATTAATTCCATTACTATTCTGTGGTAGGTATGAAATACTTTTAAAATAATTTCTTCCCGTTGTAATTTATTAAATAAAGTTGGTTTTTAAAAAGTTTTGAAATATCGCAGTGTATTGATATTTGAATCGTGACGCTTTAAAATTAGAAAATAGGCAACCCATTCTACTTCTGAAATGTTGCTATCATCGTGTATTTTAAAGTTTCGTTCTTTTAACTAACCGATCATGAATTAAAAAAAAAAACACACAATTTGAAAAATAATGCCAGAACAAAGAAAAAAAATATTCAAATAATGAATAATAAAAACAAAAGACAATCGATCTTACGATACAGTTGTAATAGATAAACAATTTTTAACGGGCTAAGAAATTTATCAAAAGTTAAAGAAAAACAAAGGACAAAGAATGTAGGAAATCGTGTCCTAATTAACTTTAAAAAAATCAAAGAAAAAACAAAGAAAACTCAGTTCAAGAACGAAAGAAAATAAAAGACTATCATCATCGACTATTTAAATTTTTTAAAGTCAAGGAAATACCAAAAAGGAACCAGATCAAAAATGTAGGAGAAAAAAAAAGGCAATCAAAAGAAAACTGGTTCAAGAATGAAAAAAAAACAAAAAACTGTCATTATCTAAAATAATTTAAAAAAAAACGAAGAAAAACAAATGAAAAGCGAATGAAAACGAAGGAAAATAAAAACAATCACTGTAATAAAATCAACTTAATATTTTTTTTATTTCAAAAAAAAAAACAAAAGGAAGCTAGTATAAAAAAAGAAGAAAAATAAAAATTTGTCGGACAATCGACTACCTTTTGTTCTTTTTTAGAAAAAAAATTGAAATGATGACTCTTGACTGCTGTTGATCGTCTTTTGCTTCCGTCTTTCGAAAAAACAATTTTTTTGCATAATCGATCGTCTTTTATCCTTTTTTAAAATTATTTTAAGAAGAAAAAATTGAAAAGACGAAAATAATAATAAAAACAAATAGACAATCGATATTAAATATATATTATTTGTTTAATAAAAAGAAAGATAAGAAGAAATAATAGAATTTAAAAAAAAAACGAAATAATAAAATTTCAATAATAATTAAAGCACAATTCAGTAGATCAATAATTTAAAAGAAAAAACTGTTTGGGGGGAAATATGACAAAACATAGAAAAGAAATGAACAAATTTTTTTCAAAAATTATGACAATAATATTTAAAAAAATATAAAAACAAAAGACAATGAATTTTAGGGCACAATTTAGTAGATTCATAAATTAAAGAAAGAACCATTTGTACAAACAGTAACTAAACAAAGAATTAATTGTTTTCCAAAAGATTATTAAAAAAACTGCAATGGATGGCGCTGTTTAATATCTCACTTTAATACAATTCATTTCGTTCCTTACTGATGACAAGTGACATTTTTTATCGAGTGAAAAAAAAATTGAAAAACTGTTTGGGAGAAAATATAACTATACAAAGAAACAAATGAACAAAATTTAAAAAATATATAACAGTAACATTAAAAAAAAAAATAAAAACAAAAGACAATCGATGTTAGAGCACTATTCAATAGATTCATAAATTAAAAAGAAAGAATTAATTGCCTTCCAAATGGCCAACAGATTATAAAAAAAACTGCAATAGATGGCGCTGTTCAATATCTCACACACAATATTTCGTCACTTACGGATGACAAGTGACGACATTTTCTTATTGATTGAAAAAAAATGGAAAAACTGTTTTGGAGGAAATATAACTATACAAAGAAAACAAATGAACAAAACTAAAAAATATATATATATAACGGCAGCATTAAAAAATAAAATAAAAACAAAAGCCAATCGATTTTAGAGCACTATTCAATTCGATTCATAAATTAAAGAAACAATTTGAAACGAACAGTAACAAAACAAAGAATTAATTGCCTTCCAAAAGGCCAACAAATTATTTAAAAAAAAAACTGCAATAGATGGCGCTGTTCAATACCTCACACAAATACAGTTAATTTCTTCCCTTACTGGACAAGTGACATTTTCTTGTCGATTAAAAAAAAACTGTTTGAGAGGAAGTATGTCTATACAAAGAAAACAAATGAATAAAATTTTAAGAAATATATAACAGTAACATTTAAAAAAATAAAAACAAAAGACAAACGATTTTAGAGCATTAATCAATAGATTTATAAATTAAAAAAAGAAACCATATGAAACGAACAGTAACAAAACAAAGAATTAATTGCCTTCCAAAAGGCCAACAGATTATTAAAAAAAACTGCAATAGATGGCACTGTTTAATATCTCACATTAATACAATTCATTTCGTTCCTTACTGATGACAAGTATCATTTTTTATCGATTGAAAAAAATTGAAAAACTGTTTAGGAGGAAATATGACTGTACAAAGAAAACAAATGAACAAAATTTAAAAAAATATATATAACAGTAACATTTAAAAAAATAAAAACAAAAGGCATTCGATGTTAGAGCACTATTCAATAGATTCATAAATTAAAGAAAGAAACAATTTGAAACGAACAGTAACAAAATAAAGAATTAATTGCCGATTATATAAAAAAAACTGCAATAGATGGCGCTGTTCAATAACTCACACAAATACAATTCATTTCGTCACTTACGGATGACACGTGACATTTTCTTATTGATCTTCCGCACCGAGAAAATGGATAGTGAATGTTTTAACAAATCATGTTGTTGAATGTCACGCAACAACGCAAATCTTTTTCTTGTTACCATCCAGAATTTAAACTTTGCTTAACAGATGGTGGTCTTTCAATACAAGTGAGTTTCTTTCTACATGTTAGCTTCATTTATTCAACCCTCTTCACTTTATTTACTCTTTTCGCACTTTTGTCTCACATTTACGTGTGTCAAAACTAATATTCTCTTACTTTAAATTTATTCCATTTCTGCACAAAATTTAAAAACAATTGAAAATCTGGAAAAGCCCTGAAACTTTTAATAATTTAAGATAAATTATAAAAATTCAAATAGCAAAGTTAGCATATAACTTTAGACAGCCTATAAGTTGATTGGTGGCTTATTTAAAATTTTTCAGGGGTTATGATTTAAAGTAGGCATTACGTATAATTCACTTTTTTTTGCTTAGGCCCGATCTTTCCACCTTCTAATATATTTATTCGATGAATAATTTTACGAATCGCTATGGAAACCATTCACAAAAATCGAGTTATTTGCCAAATAACCTTATCGGGAATTTTATTAGGAGGTTGAAAAATCGGGCTTTAATACAGAAGTTAATCTTCGCAGCTCTTTTGTTTCCTCTAAAATTTCAGATTATGCCATAACATTTTTTCGCATCTTAACTGTATCAGGAAATTAAAACGAAGCTACCCATCTGAAACTTTTTTTATTTCGATTTTCATTTAAGTTTTATTAGAAACCGATTCGATAACCTGCGTGGACTCTCTCCCTTTGATCTCCCTTAAATGTCACGTCATTTATTGTAAAGTTATTTCGAGAGCAATTCCAAAATTCAAGGCACGATTATTTCGACGACATGCGTTATTAACTTCTCGTTTAGGAGTAATTGTTTTACTTACGTGAATGAGCGGAAAAATACGTCGTGAAAGTAATAAAATCAAATTTCGTTGCCGAAACTAATGGACGATCAAAGTTAAGATTCATTCGCTTTTCGTAAATAAATAATTTGCTCGCTCTACAGAATTCTTCTTAACGTGAGATACCTACTGAGACTCCAATTTTAAAAGCTTTGTCGAATTAGTATTTTTTTGAGAAATACGCCTTAAAATAAGAAGCGTTTACTATAATCAAGAGGAAGCACATCCAACCAATTTAATCTGCCAACTTCAAAAGTTAATTTACCCGTCCGGTGGCGTTTGGAGCCATAGAATAACACTAGAAAAAAACAAACAAACGATCAGGTACCGCCGATCGTACCTCTTCAACGGCTTGTTTGCTTTAGTTAATTAAATTACTTTCCACGCTCCACGTATTAATTGCGCGGACATCAAAATACCCAGCACGATAACAATGCATTACCCCAGAGGATTTTTCTTGCGGAAATCGTTTCGAGATAATATTTCGAGTGGATTTGTTTTCAAGGCGTTTACTCACGCAATACAACAATTATCTGAAGAGAACTTCTTTGGAATCAATCAATGATCACAATTGATTCTTAATTTTGACAACTTCATTTTAATTTTTTATAATTAGGATTAGACACCCCCTTCGTATAATAGATTTGACCTGAACTTTCTTACAGCGCTAACAATAATAACACAAAGTTAATGAAACACATTTTATTTTTCTTTAACATAAACTTTTCCCAACGATCAGACAACTTGCTAATACCGACAGAGGAAAATTCTTTTGGTTGTCTACAAAGCCAATCTTGCACCGCTTCTATTACGTACTCATTCCCAAGTTCCCAAACTCTGAATTACGAAATCTGTTAAAATTGGACCATGACTATCCCGAAAATACCGTAACCATTACGTTGTTTACTGACGGTACAGCTTTGAATTTCTTAGACAACACAATTTCATACCACCCTGTTTGGTTTCTGGGATTTAATTGTGCACCCAAGATTCACCAATATTTATGGTTTGGTATTTGTCGTGAATGGTATTTATTATGAAGTAAATTTAAATATTGTTCGTTGTTATCAATCAAAATGTAAATTATAATAATTACAGTATTTTTTTAAGTTAGCAATTAGCAGCTACCTCGTGAACCTTTAGGGTGGGTTGCATAAAAGCTTTAAGCTAGGATTGAATTTAAGTCTAATTTAAAATGTTCATGACGTACAACATATTGTGTGGTACATTCTAATGTAGGCTTAAATTTAATCCTGGCTTAAACCTTTTATGCAACCCACCCTTAATGTTTTAAAAAATCAAGTTTTCTTGCCAGATGAAAATTATGAAAATTAATTAAAATTGTGTAACTGGCAGTATAGAAAATGTTTTTTGAAAAAAAAAAAATGGGGTAAGTTTTTCAAAATTTTTCAATAAACCAAAAATTTTTTAAGGTACAGAGTTCTGATGAAGCCCAATAAGGCCGAAATACATGTATAAACTCTTTCCTAACATTTTCTATACTGCCAGTTACACAATTTTAATTAATTTTCTTAATGTTTTAGTTAGCTACAAATAGCGATGTCCATTTGCATTTGTATTTGCATTACTCAACATAAACTGCTCTCCTTATGTACAGAACGTTCATAAATGATTGAAAGGCATTTGAATTCAGCGCGCAGACATGCGTTAATAATTTGTATCTTACAACGTCAGTATTTTTGGCAGGCAAAAAGCGTTTGATCGAAATTTCACCAGTGGCGTGCTATTGCTTATATGTGTAGTGATTTTCACATTTTGATTTAGGTTTATAGGTACTACAAAAGAGTTCTTCGGGATTAGGTTTTTTTTTAATGACATATATTCTAAAGAATTGCGAAACGTCACTTGTTTTCAGCAATATGACAAATTTGTTCTTGATTTTATATGGGGAACTTTTTAAAGAAAAGTTGTAATTTATTTATAATTTTCATTGAATTAGTTTTATTCAAGTCAATTAATAAAAAATTTAAATTAAAAACTAAAATATCTCTTCCTAAAATAATATTCTTATGTACACAAATTTGGTGAGAAGAATATACTGCAGTTATATCAAGCAAAGATTCCATGAATTTGTATTTGTGTACTGAGAATGACAGTTTAGTACTTGAAATTATCGGGAAAAAATATATTAATTTTTAATTTAATTTGTTAAAGCACATATGTTACATCTTTGAATGAAAAATTACTCTAAACGACAGTTTAATAAAAAACAATATATATGTATATATATATATTTTTTTATTTAAAGAGTTTTTAAGAAATTGTTTTATTAATAAGTCATGCCTTTTGTAAATTTTTCCAAGTACCGTCCATGATAAAATAGTCCAGTATTTAGTACCTACCAACTTATAAAAATAAGCTAGTGAGCGGGAAGTTCAAACGCTTTTGAGTCTTATATGAACGCTCTGTATATTCAATAGTCATACCCAGAATTATGATGACGAATACCAATCATTGATAAACTGTAGAATACAATTTTGTTGTTGAATCTGTAATACTGTTTTGTTTTTTACTAAATATTTATTGAGATATTTTTTAATTTATATATTTCAACTTTCACGTTACTTTTCAAATTCAAATTGAAGAGAAATCTAGTGAAAACAATTGTATTTTTCTGGTCCTATCAAGTAACTTTAAAATTTTTGATTTGGCAACGCTGTAATCAAAAATATTTGCAAAAAAATTAAAAATGAAATAGAATTAATTCAACTAAAAAAATAATTAAATAGTAGTCAAGCATTTCATTTCAGAAATTAGTAAAATGGTTGAAGTTTAAATTTCACGCATCTCTATCTAGTGATTTTTATTTTTTGTGTGTGGCTTTTTTTAAAAAGTAATGATAATCAAAATGTTTTTTAATTAAAATAATTAATGTTACATATCATTATATCTTATTATTCGCATAATTATTGATACTTAATCTTCATTATACTAAACTAAAATACATTTGCATCCCATTTGCATTGCATCAATTTAACAAAAAAAAATGAAAGGCGAGAAATTTAAACTGTCCTCAATCATTCTCGCTCATGCTGTATTGCTTTCTAATCTTAAAAACGATAAAAAGTTATGACTTTCAAGCCAATTTTTTAAACATCCTCAATTAATGCTTCTTTTTCTTGATTCTTTGCATCTTCGTTTGCATTTCGGTCATTTTCACACACATGTTCCAAATTTGAATTTCTTTCCTTTCGCTTGGCCTTTCCTGTCCTTTTTGGCCAATTCAAAATTTTTTAACAAATCCATAAACTATTTGCCCGGCATTCTAGGTACTTCTGGATCTTGTTGGTCAAATTTTTAAGCTTTTCTGGTTCCAAATGTAGAACGCTGTTTTTGGAATGATCTTAGCCACATCTTCAATTTTAATTTAATTCTCCTTTGAAATAACACTCCTATGTTCTTTCCTTGCATTCTGTTAACGTCCATCGTCATTTCGTCAAGCACTATAACTGGTTTAAAGAATGCTATATCAAACGGTTGCAGAAAATTTGGTAAAATTTCTATTAATTTACAAATAATTTAATAAATGTGTCTTTTTGAATTATAATTATTTATTCTTTTATTTTATTTTTACAGGAATATCAACAACTGCTTCCCAACTATGGTAAGTCTAACTAATTATTTTCTATGCTGTAGATATTTCGCTTTCTCTGTTGACAATGTATATACGAGTTTCATCAGTGCAGTTTGTAAATGCGTATATACTTTAAATGTGTCATGTGTTATCAGTCACGGTTTGTTTATGTCAATAAATGTCACAGTCTATTAATTGTGCACATGAATCGAATGCGATGCAAATTAATAATTTTCCAATTTCATTTAATTTGTCCGATAAAACGGCGATAAAATTCCGCAATAAATAAATATTTATTCTTGCAGCTCAGGTGCTCTCTCGGAAGATAGAAAAACGTAAAATAAAATGCAATGGCTTTATTTAATTTAAAAATAAAACGCTCGAGCGTATTGACTTTTACTGCGTTCGGCGTTCGCTGAATTTCGTTTGCTTAAAAGCTCCAAATGCGATTGCAAGCATTAATTAATGAAATTATAAACAATGTTGTGTTCCTCGGTGATTAATCTAAAGTGTTTGCTCATATACATTTAAATGAAATAATCAGAATTGTTTCGATTGATACAAATGTTTTACTTTGTGAAGCTCTCACAATCAGAACTACTTTTTCTTTTCGTTTGAAATTTCCTTTCGTTCATTTCAGTTTGTAGTTTAGCAAATTTCTGTAGGGACCAAATAAAGAAATTTCTGAATTTTTAATTAAAATCTTTCAAAGAGTTAGAAAATCTTTAATTTAATTTTTAAAATAAATTTTATATTTAGTAATTGGTGAAAAGTAAAATATTCTGTATAACTTCATTTGCAAATTCAATGATATTAATTTAACTTTGAAAATGTAACTTAAATTAACTTGAAACAACTTGAAAATAAATCTAATTCCTTGTAAATTTTATCTCTAATTGTTTAAAATTAACATTAATTTTATTTATATATCACATACCGGGTGTCCACTTTGATTGCGCACCATAGGAATGTCAATGCAATTTTTTATAATTGTAAATTCCTGCTTCCCTATTAAAGTTATAGTTTAAAAAGCACCATACTAAATGCATGCTTGCTGATCCACGATGGTCTACATGTTCGTCGAATTCAACACCAGTAATTGTATATTGACCAATCTTTATCTTTTAAAGGTAGGGCGAGGGCCCCAACCAATGATTTTCATCAGAGCCCTATAAACTTTAGGTACGCCACTGTTTGAACATTGGTATAGTACCTATTAATTTATAAATGAATATTTTTCACTACGAATCTCTATTTTTCATTACAAACTTGTAAAAATCAATAAAATTTGTGTAATAAAAAAATTTTGCTTATTTAATTTTTTTCGTTTTTAATTTTTAAAGCCTATCCATTTTAACTTTGCTAATACGTAACACAAATTCATTTAGTGCTTTATATTTGATAGGAGGGCATGAATTTACCATTAAAAAAAATTCCATTGCATAATCAAAATGGACACACGGTATACGATGTGTCTTCATTCTTGAGTCAATTTTTCAAATACAAAAAATAAAACTTCGTTCTTGATTTAATTAATTTCAAGTAAAAACTCACAATCTTTTCTTACGCCTTGTGTTATTACCAGAGAGCGGACGACTTTAGGTTTTGTGCCTAAGGTCTTCCAAATCATAACCATTAAATCAAAATTATTTTTTATGGAATCTTGTAGATTTCTTTTATACTTACTTATTCATACTCATTCAAGGCAAACTGCCTTCATCTAAATCACAAATCTAAAACTGACCGCTCTCTAGTAATTACATCCTGTGATATTTTTGTGTTGTGTGAATTATAAACGTGCCATGACTAGTATTTTTCTTTTTGTTTTTTCTTCACAGTTTTCAGAATTTTCACCAATATTCATTTTTCACCTGTACATAATTTATGTATTTTTTTTACGTTATGTGGTATCAAAAGTTCTGTGGATTTTTTGTGATACGTTCTTGTCAGTGTATATAAATAAAGTACCTAAGTGTGATATGTAAGTATGCCTTGTATATACAGCGTGACTCTTCCACACGGAACGAAAAGACTTAAAAAAAATTACATTTAGATCTGGTAAACTATGGAAGCTTCGCCGATTTCGGAGGTGACTACTTTCGTGAGAGGGACAATTCGCTCGACGAGTTAGGTGGCGATAGCCTCAACGGCCGAAGTCTTGACGGAATTGGCGGAGGTCACCTTAATGGGAGAAACCTCGACGGTATCGGGGGTGGTCATTTAAATGGACGTAGCCTGGACGGTATCGGAGGTGGCCACTTAAACGGACGCAGCCTGGATGGTATCGGAGGAGGTCATCTTAACGGACGTAATTTAGATGGAATCGGTGGAGGTCATCTAAATGGCCGTAGTTTGGATGGTATAGGAGGTGGTCATCTAAACGGACGGAATTTGGATGGAATCGGTGGAGGTCATCTAAACGGACGTAACTTGGACGGAATCGGTGGAGGTCATCTAAACGGCCGTAGTTTGGATGGTATCGGTGGAGGTCATCTAAACGGACGTAACTTGGACGGAATCGGTGGAGGTCATTTAAATGGCCGTAGTTTGGATGGTATCGGGGGTGGTCATCTTAACGGACGGAATTTGGACGGAATCGGTGGAGGTCATTTAAATGGACGTAGTTTGGATGGTATCGGGGGTGGTCATCTTAACGGGCGTAATTTAGACGGAATCGGCGGAGGTCACTTAAATGGTCGCAATTTGGATGGTATCGGAGGTGGTCATTTAAATGGTCGCGGCTTAGACAGTCTCGGGGGTGGATATTTAAATGGACGAGGTTTAGATAGCATCGGGGGCGGAAATTTGAACGGTCGCGGTTTGAACAATATTGAAGGAGGAAATTTAAACGATGACGATCTGGAAGATCTCTATCAGTATTTGGCATCACAAAAGCAATCCGAATGAATTTAATGTGATTTTTTTTTGGTATCTATTTATTTGTATTACGTTATGAAATAAATGAAAAGTATGAGAGGTTTTTCTTCTTTAATTATTAAAATAGCTTTTGGTAGCTTATAAAGTGATCCCAGCGCATTATTCATCCATCAAAAAATTTACGAAAATAAGTAAACGTAAGCTACCAAACTTTTTGGAATTAGCTGTTGTTAAAAGCGCATAAAAGAAACCAAGCTGCAAAAGAGCAGCGAACGACAAGCAGACGATAATGAATCAATTAAAAAGATCATATTTTCTAAAGAAGAAGAAATATTTATAATGGAAGAGAAACTATGTGTCTAAATAATCGGTTTGACTATTTTTCCTGCAATGGATAAGAGCAATTTTCTAATAGACTTTGAATAATATTATATTTTGAGAATTTGCAACCTATCAAAAAGATTAGTGCGTATGTTCTAGAAATAATCGAGATTAGAGCAACAATTGTTTATTAAGTTGTGAAAGACGCAAAGAAAACTGATTTAAATCTCACGCCCAGTTCTACTTTTGTACTCTTTCAAGAATACCAATACCCTCCGTTACACATATCAAAATAACAAACCTAATTCAACCCCTACTACTACGAATTTAATGTTAATAATTAATTTTGAAAAATCAATTAAAAACAGGCAATGCCACCTTTAGGTAAGTGAAAGAACTTAAATAAATTTTAAAAACTCTTATTCTGATTTAAAATTGATTAAAACTGTCAAATTATAAATTTCAAGAATTCATTTTAGTTTATTATTGAATTGGTTTCCGGTTGGAACCGCGCCACGACTACTCTACTGCCGACGTTTCGATCTCCATTGCAGAAGAACTTCCTCAGGGCTGCTGCTGCTGTTGGTGGTGTTGCTATTACCTCTCGTTAGTCGATGAGACTGCTGCTAAGTCTCATCGTCTAACGAGAGGTAGCAGCAACACCACACCACCAGCAGCAGCAATAACGCCAGTAGCAGCAGTAACAGCCCTGAGGAATTTCTTCTGTAATGGAGACCGAAACGTAGAAGCAGTTAGTGATGCGGTTCCAACAGGAAGCCAATTCAATTATGGACAATGGCCGCGGAAGCCTCCAAGTTAAATTAATTTTAGTTTGAAAACTATGAACCCAACAGTGCTATCTATCGGTAACTAAAAGAACTGCAATAGTTTTTAAATTTAGCTGAATTTTTTTAAAAAATTAAGACTCATTTATTACAGAGAATAATGAAAGGTACAAAAATAAAATAAAAGTTTTTGAAATTGTGTTCAAGAAAAAGTACATACAACTTTTAACTGTTCAATAATTGCACCAACTATTAAAAAATGTATACAGAGCCATCTAGGGGCAAGTGATAGAACTTGAATAAATTTAAAAAAGTAGCAGATTTCTTTTAAGTGAAATTGATGAAGAGTAAATTAGTTAACTAACACAAAAACTGTAAAGTTAGGAATTGAAAGAATTAATTTTGAAAAATTCAAAAATAAAACACAGCGCCATCTAACGGCAAATAGTAAAGTTGTAATAAATTTTAAAGATTAGCAATTTTTGTAAAATTGCAATTTTCTTTATAGAAAAAATTGAGAAGTACAATTTTTTTTTAAAGTGTGGTTCATGAAAAAGATAACTTTTAGATTTCGTTACAATAACTGAACTATAAAAACATCTAGGGCCATCTACGGGCAAGTGATAGAACTTGAAGGAAATTTAAAAATTAGAAAATTTTTTAAAGTAAAAATCTAATCTAAAATTGATTAAGAGTTAATTATGTATCTCGAAAACTGTTTTGTTACGATTTTCAAGAATTAATTTTAGTTTGAAAAATAAAATCCTACAGCGCCACCTATCGGCAACTAATAGGATTGTAATGTATTTTAAAAATTATTGAATTTTTTAGTAATTGCGACTTTTATGAATTGCAGAGATTACAAATTTTTTGAAATTGTGCTCAAAAAAAATTCCCACAACTTTTAGCTGTTCAGCAAATGAATCAATCATTTAAAAAATATATATACAGAGTCAAGTAACAAAAAAAAAAAAGTTACGAATTGAAAGAATTAATTTTAGTTTGAAACATTTAAAAATAAAAAACCATTTGAACATAACAAGTTTAAATGGTTTAAATTAAGCAGAAATGTTTTGTTGACAGAAATGGATTCCGCTTCTTTCGTGAGAGCTCCGAAGGGAAACATGGACAGCATGAAATTTGGAGGATTGTTTAAGAAAAGCGTAAATGCTTATAGGTAAGTTGTCGAAAATTTATGAGCCAGGTAGTTCCAAGAAAAGGGCTAAAAATAGGCCAACGATTGTAAGCTGTAGAATACGAATTTTTTTCCATCTAGGGACTTTTTTGATACCAATTCCGTTCACATCCCAAAATTTTAAATCACGTAGCTATCAGTTGAATTGCTCGTTTGTTGTAAAAATAAGAAATAAAAGATATTAAAACTATACATTTTCAAGACATAAGTACTGCATATTGCACGATGATGAAAACTTACTGCTCTGGCATCCAGAGTTAATAATTTTAGGCGACATTTTTCCCTTTAATTCTAATCTAAGTAACCAAATATTAAAATTTAAATCAAAAATAGAACATTGATTTGCAATCTAAAGAACTGTGGCATTTTAACACAGGCATTTGATTTAACACAGCGAGCAAATCAATTCAGGGTGAAGACTTAAAAATTGAAGGTGGGTTGGCAACATATTCAGTGCGTTCACTATTCCCGAGTCCCACGTGTCACTCAAATTAAGCAACCAAGTTTACACTAATAATAAAACTGGGCGTTTTCGAAAATTAGAATGGTATGTACCGGTTAGTCTGCTTTCTCACTTTTACATGCATTAAACGCATTCGTTCTATCTCTCTTCTCTACCTTGATCCATGTACCGCTGCAATTTTCGAAAACGCCTACTTCAAATAAGATACTCCAAGTACAATGCGAGCAAAAATGACTAATATGTGTGTTAGTTAACTTAAACCCAAAAATTCGTTTTACATTCAACTCAGATCAGTAAATATCACAAGAGAAATGAGATTTGCAGAGTTAAAATATTCCTTAAAAAAGAGAATAAGTTATTTTCACTCGGATCAGGTGCGGGAAGGACTGAAATTTTCTGAAAAATCCCAATACCGAGCCGGTAAAAAACGCACAAGTTTTCAAGGTTACTGAGTAAGGTTGAGTAACTCTGAATTTTGAAATAAAACGAACGCACCTAATAAAAAGTGAGCAACAAAAAATCAGATTAGAGTAAGCGGTGCAAAGAAAACGTATGTCTGTGATTAACTGAATTAATTAATCTAATGCATTCATGAACTGTGAGATCAGTCTGACGCCGTGTTAATCACAGACATGCGTTTTCTTTGCACTGCCTACTCTAATGTGATTTTTTTTGCCCACATGTTATAATCTACTTGCAAGAATTGTGAATGTCAACGTTGATATTAATACATTGAAAAGGCAAATACCATCTCCAATAAATATACCAACTTGTGATGAATTGAATTAAAAACATTGCGAACCAAATTACACTTAAGCGTACATTAAATAATTACTTGCAAAAAGTATATGTAAATGGAGAGAGTATGTTTATCAATCCTACGTCAGCTGATGAGGTTCAAAATATCATAAACAGTCTAAGGACCAGCAATACTATTGATTCTCTTGGTATAAACACAAAGTTACTTAAACAAATCTCATCCATTATTCCAGAACCATTATTAAAAATCATAATTTCAATCCTTCAAACGGTAGAGTATCCTGATTGCCTAAAACTCCAAAAATCATATCTATCTACAAAAAAAAAATGATTCTACAAACTGCAATAATTATCGTCCAAATGCGATCCTGCTGTCGTTCTCAAAAATATTTGAAAAAATTATAGCAAAACATATTGCGATTTTCTTTGAAAGTAGCAACTACTTTGCTAGAAAGAATTTGGTTTTAGACAAAAACGTAATGCTACTCAAGCAATTATATCACTTGTAAATTACATTATGACATAAATGGAAGATAACAAAATTACTAAAGTAACTTTTTGTGATAATAGTAAAGCATTTGTTTGTTCATGCCACTCTTTGTTAATGGAAAAGTTGGTTTACTATGGAATTAGAGGTGTAGCCCATAAATTGGTTGGATCTTACCTAGAGGACACAAAACAGTTTGTTCAACACAACAACAGGAACAGTAAAGTGGTTTTGGTAAACAAAGGAGTACCACAAGGCTCGATTTTGGGATCCTTATTATTTATTATCTTCGTAAATGACATACCAAAATCAATGAATTTTGCCATTCCATATTATACGCCGACACTACATTAGCTACTAAATACGAAAAAACAAACTCTAATTTGCTGCAACTATTACATCAGGCTGAAGAATGGTTTAATGCAAATAAAATGTCATTAAATACAGAAAAAACTATTGAGGCAATTTTTATGTCAGATAGGCAAATAGAAACAAAATTTAAATTTCTTGGAATCTATATGAATACACATCTAACAAGGCAAAATAATATTGATAATTTATGTGCTGCTCTTTCAAAAGCTGTTTTTGCAATAAAAATAATTAAAACAATGAATGAAGTCGTGCAAATTCCAACCGTGGTCGACTATGTCTTGGTAACAATTCTGGACCTATTGGAGGTCTCCGTCACTTTAGGCCTCCTTCAACAAGCCTTGTCCTTATTGTCCTCTCACTTACTTCAACTCCACGAGCTGTTTGGAAGCGATGTTGAAGTTGAATAGCCGTTGATCTCCGATCCCTTAGTGCGTTGAGCACAACAAAACGGTCATCAACTACAGTTGTTGCTCTTCTTCTTCTGGATCCTGCTCTCCTAGTGCAGTTACCAGTCTCCAAATACCGGTTCCAGGCATCCTGAACGGCGGTGAGGGGTATTCCCAATGCGCGAGTCACGTAACGCTGGCTACGACGATCAACAATACGAGCAACAATCTCAACAGTCACACCCCATTTTAAAAACAATGCAAAGAAGCCTTGATTTTAGATAAATAAATCATAAAAGACAATACATGAACTGCTGATGCGTAAACAAGAAAAATTTCTTAATCTCGTTAATAACGGATTTTATCCTTTAAAAGTAAAGGGGGGAATAAATCAAACATCTTAAAGTACGGATCATGAAATTTAATCGAATTAACTTTCCATATCGACTTCAAATGTGTCTTTAGATTCGACTTTTTAAAATATTTTATGGTGGTCGTTTTTTTTTTGCCGGTCAGTGTATATAAGCAAATAATACAAGTATAATTGAATAATGTGTCTCATGTCACAAGAGGTGATAAATACGGACTTAATTTACGATCTAAATCAAATTTACACATTAAACCTCAGAGACTTAAAAGTGGTATTTCGTTATAATTAGGTCTGGAACTTTATAATAAATTGCCTGGAAATTTAAAACTTCCTAATTTAAGAGATTTTAGCTGTGAACTTAAAAAACACATTATTAAAAATTATTACTATAACATAAACTGACCATTTACAAACTCAATTAACTTAATGTGGCATCAAAGCTTCTAATAGGATCTCGGGTCGAAATATTATCCGAAATTCAAAAATGGAATCAAATAATGGCCCAATCTACGTTTTTTTAGCTTCTTTATAGTACAATTTTGTAATGTCCACTATTAATTTGATTTTGTGTTGACTTTACCTACCATTATGCATCCAATAGGCAACAAAACATATTATTATTAATTAATCAATTAAAGATTAATTAAATGACTAAGTTATGTTTAAATTTACTATAGTAAAAATATGTTAAAAAATCATTTATGTTTTTAAACGTTTTTTTAAATATCGTTTAATATTAGATTGGTCTCTCGGGACTTGGAAAATACTAAAAGCAGAGTATGTACAGTAGTGGACAATAAAATCCGAGCAAGAATGTGGCTGCTCATGCGTACTTAGACAAATTTTGTAAATCAGGCTTTTATTGTTACTTTTCTGTCAAAACGTAAAAAAGACGAATTTTTAAGCGGAACTTAAACGAGGCATTCTGTCAAAATATAAAATAAACAAAAAATAAATACGAATTATTAACACTAGGTAAAATTTGTCAGAAGTACTAATTTCACTTTGTATATGTATTAAGCGTCAAAAATATTAAAACGAGGTTTACATTGTACAAATGCATAGTCGAATTTGATTGACCTCTACTGTACACATACACGGCAAGCAGAGTTGTACCAAATTACTAGGGAGTTTTCGCATTTTATGCGTTATGGATAATGTTTTCGGTAGATGCTACAAAACTATTAATGCGCATGCTTAGTAATATGTGAGCAAACACATTACTATTTTTATACCATTTAGCGTAAATATTATTCATAACGTACAAGTTGCGAAAACTCCCTACTATTAAAGGTTTGCGAAAAGAAAAGAGTAAAAAAAGTAAAAAGTATCACTTTTGTAATGAGTAACTAAAGTTACACGTTTTAGTAACTTTTACCATTGATATATGATTTCGTTTAATTCCCGTGTCTTGTAAATGGGACTTTTATTTTTAGGTTATGTTGGTTTCAATTTGCTGTTAATTTGGGATCTTTGGTTACCTTCTCCATGCTTTTCCGACAGTTGATTGAATGCATTATACCTAAATGTGGTTTTTTGTTCGTTTCGTAATGGATTTTCGGCTCGTTTATGGAAATTGCATTTTGCAATTCACAACTAAATTGTAACAAACGATAATTTGATGAACAAAACTTTCAATGCAATACCAATCGGCTTTGTAAAACAACATAAGAACAAAAAAGTCACCATTAGTTACTCATTACAAAAGTGAATGGAGTTCATGTGCCCAAATAACAAGAGACAACTAATTTATCATATGTAAATAAAATACGATAGGCATGAAAACTGTAAAATAATTTTTTTTTCTGGGGAAGTTTTATTGTCAACTTCTTTCAGTTGATTTTGCTCACTTTGTAGGTATTATACATAATTAATTTGTTTTTAAACTAGTAGGAGTCAGTGTTACCAACGTATAAAAACCAGAAATTCCTCAAGAGTTGTCAAAAATCTCTTTTCAATATTAAAAAAATCCCCAATTAGTTGCTAGACTCAGGAATAAATTAACATAAAGACATAAAAAAATCATTAAAAACACATAATGTTAAAAAAAACAAACGAAAAACGGTGAATTTTACGGTGCAATTCAGTTGATTAATAATATATAAATAAAAAAAAAACAATTTGACAAGAATGGTGACAAAATAAACAATATAATAAAAATAAATAAAAAATAAAAGCAAAAGAATTATTTGATAAAACAATTTAATAGATTAATAATTGAAAAGAATATGAAAAGAGATGAGAAAGCAAAGGAAATGAAATAATGGAAAATACGTAATAAAATTTAAAAATTAATGAAAACAAAAGATAATCGCTTTTACAGGACAATTCAATAGACTAATAAAATTTAGAAGAAAAATGTTTGGGAGGAAAGGTGACAAAACAAAGAAAATAAATGAACAAAATTTAAAAAAAATATATCTAGATATAACAATACATGTATTAAAAAAGATAAAAACAAAAGGCAATCGATTTTAGAGCACATTTCAGCAGATTCATAAAAGTAAAAAACAAAACAATTGCAAACAAAAAGTGACAAAACAGAATTAGGTGCTGTCGTTTATCTAGGTGATTATTAAACATGTAATCGTGATCATAATTCTGCATGTTCGTTCTCTATGATTATTTTCTTCCCCACTTTCGATTAAGCGATCATAATTACATTTTCATGATCAATAATTATGTATAATTTTTTATGATTTGATCACAGAAACATAACTTAGAAACATTATCGGTTTGATGTGTTTTGATCTGTATTAAGTGATTCTGTTCACCTAATCATTGATTGTATGATTGGTTTCAACGAAAGCAGCTAGTATTTACCTTGACAAAAAGTCAATCAAATCAGATATAACGTGTTTTCATGAAATACTAAAAACATGGAAGTAGAATGGATTGTCTATTTCCAATTTTGATGGCGTCACGATTTAAAATGGGCACATGAATAATTATTTTATAATCTATAGATAATGATTCTTTGGGAAATATAAATAAATTTACAGGTTATGTTGGCTTCAATTATTTACTACTATTTGTACACTTTATAATCCATTGAAAAAAACCTGCAATAATTAGCCGAAATATAACAATTATATAAATATTATTTGTTGCTTTTATTTAAATATATTTTCTTCTTAGAAACGCAGAGGTACTTCCCAAGTTTGATCATTATAACCGAAAAATCAGGACCTTGAATGGCCTAGTACTTGGCGGCGGTTTCAAGAGAAGTCCAGTAAGGAGTTTTTTAGAGTGAGTATCAAAATCTTATTTTTAATCTAATCAATTTTCATAATTAAAGTAAATTTACATTTTTCATGATTTCACGAAGGTATCGATGAATTCGCGATTTTTTCTAATCTTTAATGATGAATAAAATTTGATGTTCGGTTTCTGATTCTAATTAATTCTAATTTAATAAGCTTTTATCAGAGAATATTATTATTATTATTATTGAAACTGTATGTTCTAAAAAGTGTTTTATTTATGATACAAAGCTTCCGTAAGCTTTTCCGACAAGGCTCAAACTTCTTCACCTTTGTCTTTTTCTTTCAACGAGGTTTTACGAGGTGCTTTAATATTTATTGCTTTCCAACAATAACTATCAATAATAAACGAGATTAAATCTTCTTTATTTCTTATTTGATCAACAGGAACGGCGACGGCGTATACGGCGTCCCTGACAGGCATCAGCGGGACGCTTTTCCGATTAAGACCATCGACGATGAGAAGTTCCAGCAGACCGGCGATTTCTACAGGGCTCCGGCGGCGTACATGAAATCAATCGACGAAACGTTTTAACAATTTAATAAAACGATGGCAATGGAGAGGCGGCAGCGCTGATGGTGTTGACGCCGCTCCCTATTTTTTGGATCTCCTTTCGTTTATTATTTAAGTGGCTGGAAATAAACTTTCGTGCAGGTCTTTTCCTCTTGCTGGATGTTGTGTTCTCTTTTCGCTGTGCAATTGACCATTGTGCACAACTTCAATAGATGTGTAAAATAAAGTTCGTTGTTTATTATTCCTTTGTATGTGTTTCACCCCGTGCCTCAAACAAATTTTTAAACAACAGTTAATAATAATTAGAGGTTCTATATAATCTAGAGTCAATTTTCAGTTTATTACGAATTGTTGCTTTTTCGTTTGTTTCTTATACAGGTGTCCAGTTTTTGAGCCTAACAGTAAAGAAACTCGGTTACCCTAAGGACGCCATCTTGGATTTTTATATAAAATAAAAACAAAAATCATGATTCTTACTGTCTTTCGAATATCTTAAAAAATAGGTGAAATTTGTTTGCAGATTATTTATACCTAACTTTGTCCCAACTTGACCAACTTCGTATCGCTTAAGATAACCTATAGTTAGGCTCGGAAAATACCTCTATTGTAAGAAAGTCGTGCAGTATTTTGAATTAATCTCTGAGAGAGAAAAAAGTCTCTACTGAACGGATTACAAAAATTAAAACAGAACAATGTACCTGCCGAAAATGCTCCGGGAGACAAACGATTAAAAAAAGGCGTTGTACAGTACCATAACAAAAAAAAGTAGTAACTCAAATAACATAATTCTGATAAGATCTAAAGAAGCGGGGAAAAAGAAAACGTGTAGCGGATGCCGAAGCAATGTACTGCGAAAATAAACAGGAAATGGAAAAAATTATAGAGAAAACAACTGAAATTTAAAAATAAATTTAGGACGACGCTATCACAACCAAAGGAACCAAAAATCAAAATAGTGGGCATGCAAGAAGAATTGTGAGCGGAACAACTAAGAGAATGTCAATATAAGCAAAACAAATATACAGAAAGCGAGGCATACATTGAGATAAAAACTATTAGAAAAATGAAAATGAGAGACCAAGCAATAGTGAAATGCGATGAGAATACTTTCAGGAAAGTAATGATTGTAAGAAAATACAAGTATGTTTAAAATTCGGAAGAAACGGACATGAAGCACAAGACTGTGCGAGAATCTCGAGAAAATATGCCCAAACTGTTTCAAAATAGATGAAAAATCTCAGTCGTGTGATTACAGTCACTCCGGATTTGACTACAACGTAAACTAGAATTTGAACGAAGAAAAGTTTAATACAAAATTAATAATGAGCGGCAATTAACAAACAAAAACAGAGGCACTTGCGACTAAATGATTTCAGCCCATGCAGGAAACAAAATTAAATTAGTCTGATGCCCTTGAACGTTCAATGCCTAACAAATAAAGCAGCGTCTGTTGAAGTTATAACTAGACTGCGGACCGCTGACGTTCTCTATCGCTTATGAATCATTTTCCTGGAGTAGAACGTTTGCTGTGCACTTGACTTATGTACAGAAGCCATATGTACTGCGATGATCTGCGAATAAACTTCGCCAACCGAATATGATTCATAAGCAATAGAGAACGTTGTAGGTCCGCAGTTTAGTTATAACTCAACAACATGAACTGGATATTTTATGCATTAGTGAACATTGGATGCATGAAGAAAATTATATCAATTATAATTTAAATAAATTCAGATATTACAGTTATGCCAACCGCCCTAAAAGACATTCTAACAAGTATTGATCAAAGAGATACGGACACCAAAGTAGTGACAGTTGGCGGCTACAACATAGACTTAAAAAAATCAAATACAGTAAAGTTAATAAACTTACTCACGTCTTATGGTTTTCATCATACGATAAACGAACCGGCGACAAGAGCTAATACCTCCAGTTTCGTGGATAACATTTTTTACAACTTCCCTGTCGAAGAAGCTAGAGTATATTCCCTTAGAATTTCCGATCACGAAGGACAATTGATTAAAATAAATATCAATCTCTTACAAGATATTACTTATATTAGAATCTTTTCAACCCATAATATAAAACAATTCATAAAGTTGTTGAAACGTGGATAGAAATAGACCTGGAAAATGATACGAACAAATAAACTGGATTCTTTTATGAACACTTTTCCATATTACTTTAACTTAAGCAAATAGAACGAGAAAACAACAAGTTAAAGCAAGAGTCTATCACCATAATTATCCGAAATGAAACAACTCTTGGACTTAGTATACAATGCCTACAAAACAACAGCAAATGAAGAAATTAAACACATTTTTCTTCGAATCAAAAAACAATTCAATTATGCTACAGAAGATGAGAAAAGGGTTAGCAATATGAAGGCTATATACAATTCTGATAACAAAAAACAAACGCTGCATGGCACGTAATTAATAACACATTGTACAGGCAAACACCATATCCAATAAATTACCAACCTATGATGAATTGAATAATTATTTTAAAAACATTGCGAACCAAATTAAGTTAATTGCCTACACCAAGAGTATGTTTATCAATCCTACGTCAGCTGAGGAGGTTAAAAATATCATAAACACTCTAAGGACCAGCAGTACTATTGGATTCTCTTGGTATAAACACAAAGTTACTTAAACAAATCTCATCCTTCTTATCCACTATGAAAAATCATAAATTATATGATTGAAACGGGAGAGGACCCTGATTGAAAACCGCAAAAATCATACCTATCTACAAAGAAGATATTATACAAACTACAATAATTATCATCCAGTTGCGACCCTGCTGTCGTTCTCAAAAATATTTGAAGAAATTATAGCAAAACGTATTACAATTTTTTTTAAAGAATTAATTTGCTGTGGAACTGTTTGGTTTTAGACAAAAATATAACACTACTCAAGCAATTATATCACTTGTAGATTACATTATGATAAACATGGAACATAATAAAATTACTAAAGTAACATTTTGTAAAGCATTTGATTGCGTATGCCACTCTTTGTTAATGGAAAAGTTGTTTTACTATGGAATTAGAGGTGTAGCCCATAAATTGGTTGCATCTTACCTAGAGAACAAAAAACAATTTGTTCGACATAACAACAGGAACAGTAAAGTGGGTGTGGTAAACAAAGGAGTACCACAAGGCTCGATTTTGGGACCCTTATTATTTATTATCTTCATAAATGACTTACCAAAATTAATGAATTGTTTATTCCATATTGTACGCCGACGACGCTACATTAGTAACTAAATACCAAAAAAACAAACTCTAATTTCGTGCAACTACAACATCAAGCTGAAGAATGTTTTAATGCAAATAAAATGTCATTAAATACAGAAAAAACTAATTGAAGCAATTTTTACGTCAAATAGGCAAATAGAAACAAAATGTATTAAATTTCTGTATATATATATATACATATCTAACATGGCAAAATAATATTGATAACTTATGTGCTGCTCTTTCAAAAGCTATTTTTGCAATAAAAAGAATTATAATAGTAACATACAAAACAAGAGTCCGTACGGTATACTATGCTTTATTTTATTTCAAAATGTCCTATAGATCTTGGGGTAATCAAAACTTGGGGGTGAATAACTCTTATAACACTGTTTAATTAACATATTTTAATGTCGCAAGCAGTACAATTAGATAAGCAAACCACACACACACACTGTGGCCTTTTCCACTATGCCTCACGTATTTTAATTGAGGCTGCGCGTAAAAATTAGAACTGATTCTATTATACATTTAAATACATTGCATAACTGAAGCTTGGGGACAATCTAAACATATATAGTTCCTCAGGGTACGCAATGTGAGCAGCTATTCATAAAGAATAATATGATTACGACACTTGGATTATATATCTATATATAAACAAATAATACAAATAAAATTAAATAATGTATTTCATGTCACAAGAGCGTTCTAAATCAAATTTGCATATAAAACCTCAGAGACTTAAAAGTGCTAAGAATAATTGAACGTTTCTTGCAAACCGGTAATGTAGGAAAAGGAAAATCCACTGGTCACCCCACTATAATAACACCCGATGTTGTACAAAATGTTAATGATATTGTACAACAGAATCCTCATGTTTCCGTACGTCGCGCGTCTCAACAAATAGGTATGGATTAGCAATAAATTTGGTTCTTTTAAGCTTTTCTATTTCAATTTCCTGTATTTAGGAGTTTCTTATGAATGTACTCGGAAGATCTTGAAAAAACACCTTCGTTTCCGACCGTACAAATTTTCGATGGTTCGACAACTTCACCCACCCGATTTTCTTCAACGCATTCAGTTTTGTCAGTGGTACAACAATAACTTGCTAAATAATATTGACCAACAGGATATTACTTTCTTCTCCGATGAAGCCTGGTTTCATCTCTCTGGGTTCATCAATTCACAAAATTACAGGACTTGGTCAGAACATAATCCTCATAATTTGATTGAAGTGCCTTTACACCCACTTAAAATTGGTGTTTGGGTGGCAATGTCTCGGAGAAGAATTGTTGGACCAATATTCTTCCGGGAAACAATTAATGCCCGCAGATATCAGAGACTTATATTGGAACCATTTATAAACCAATTAGATGATATTGAATTAGCAAATGGCTACTTTCAACAAGATTCCGCCACTGCCCACACAGCACGAACAACAATAAATTATTTAGAGGAGTTTTTCCCAGGGCGTTTAATTAGTGCTGGTTTGTGGCCTAGTAGATCACCCGATTTGACAACACTGGATTTCTTTTTATTTCCGCATTTAAAAAATGTGGTGTTCCGTAATCATCTTAACAATTTGGAAGAATTACAGCACGCAATTGAACAAGCAATTGTAAATATCAGACCTGAAACGTTGATTAATGTATTCAATAATTTATCACAAAGGATTCAGTGCTGCTTACGTGAAGGAGGCCAACATTTTGAACATTTGCTGTAATCCGTTACCAAACTTCTTATTTCCTTATTTAAATAATGTGGTGTTCAGAACATGTATTAAACAATTTGGAAGAATTGCAGCAGGGAATTGCAAATATGGGACCACCTGAAACTTTAATAATGCCTTCAATAACTTATCTCAAAGGATTCAGTGCTGCTTACGCAAAGGGAGCCAATATTTTTAGTTCCTGAATAATAATAATCTGTTACAACATTCTTCGTCATTACTGTAAACATCAATTTTAACCTATAACTACACAACCACGCAAAATTAACGAACTTAACAAATACTGCCAATTCCTCAGTGTTCCCAACATACTATATTTGCCTCAATCATTAAAAGTCACTCGGTATATGTTATGGACGGGGATATTTACGGGGGAACTTAGTAGTGGGGCGCCTCTCCCACTACTCGCCAGGCTATATAAAAGCCGGCGCGCTGCCCGAAGAGGATATTCAATTGAATTCGTTCAATTGAATCCGGTCTAAGTGTCTTAGATCGTTAGAGAGCAAGTGTCTTGCATAACCTACCTGAGACAAGCGTCTTGTCTATTGTCCAGACTCCGGTGCAAGTGACTTGCACAACGTACCAAAGACAAGCGCCTTGTCTATTCCGATGCAAGTGTCTTGCACAACCTACCAGAAACAAGCGCCTTGTCCATTCCGGTGCAAGCGTCTTGCACAGCCTACCAGAGACAAGCGCCTTGTCTATTCCGGTGCAAGTGTCTTGCACAACCTACCCGAGACAAGCGTCTTGTCTATTCCGGTGCAAGTGTCTTGCACAACCTTCCCGAGGCAAGCGTCTTGTCTGTTCTCCATATTCCGGTGCAAGTGTCTTGCATTACCTACCAGAGACAAGCGTCTTGTCTATTATCCAGACTCCGGTGCAAGTGTCTTGCACAACCTACCAGAGACAAGCGCCTTGTCTATTCCGGTGCAAGTGTCTTGCACAACCTACCAGAGACAAGCGCCTTGTCTATTCCGGTGCAAGTGTCTTGCATAACCTACCCGATGCAAGCATTTCTCTAAAATAAAAATCTTAGAACAATCTTGGTTTCCGGGTGGGGAACCGCGTCAATTCTTCGTGAAGACTCTTAGAGTCTTCACAGCAGCAGCAGCGACTATATCAGTAGCTACAGCCTCCAACGAATCCCTGAAGAAGTCCACGGCGAGACGGACGAAACGTCGGCAAGACGAAGAATTGACGCGGTTCCCAACTCGGAAACCAAGATTGTGATGGACAACGGCCGCAGAAGCCTTCAAACCAAGCTACGAAAAATCTTAGAATATTTACTAATCTAATCGAATTGATATCTTTAGAAATAAAAACGCTAACAATGATGAACCGTTCAAATTGTAGGCCTATGCTTATACTTAATAAATTTATAATAAGATTTTTTTCTGTTTTTAGATAAATCTGCTGATTTTTATTTGATTAATAATTCGTTGGCCAAAACAACTTTAATAGGACTTTTAAGTGCAAAGCAAGTACCACAAAGTGGTCAAGATACACTGTTTGAGTTGATAGTGCTGATTATTAGTTTTAAATGGTACAACTGGAGCAACTTCCGGTTGTTGACGGCTTGATACTGACAGCCACCGAACACTTCAACTGTCACTTTACAAGCGTCAAGCGTGAAGCACAATGAGTTGCGAACTCGACGTTCGCTTGACGTCGACTTTAGTTAAATCTCAGTTAAAATAATGACGTTGCGCACAATGAATAGCGTCTAAATCGCCATAGCGCGAAAGTTGGTCAACTTTTAACTTTTACGCGCCATTGACACGCTGATGGGTAGCATCTAACCTCACTTTTGCTGTTTTGTTGTTGTAAAGTTTAATAGGCAATGGAAAAAAAGCAGTTATTGTAACACAGAGATGAGTTTCAGTGAGAAAATTATAGAGGAAGTGAAGAAACATCCTTTTTTGTTTAACAAGAAGGACCCACCCTGTAAAAATATTATCAAAAAGACCACAATTTGGCATGAAATTGGCAAAAAAAAAAACTCAAATTCATCCATCTTCAATGTTTTAAAAGTTTTAAAATAATTTTTAGGTTAAGTTATTCACTAAGTTTCATGTACGTTTCTCGTCCTCTGTGGGCACAATTTTTACAGGAAACGCAAATTGACAGATTATGGCGTCAAGCGAACGTTGAGTTCGCGCTCATTGTGCTCCATGCTTCTTCATTCAAATTCAAATTAAAACACATAACCTACAATCTGTCGCTGTTCAGGTTACGTCAAATAAACCAACAAAACTATATCCGGTTGCAGTGTTGCAAATAGGCGAATAAGAAAATGCTCTTAATTGTATTGCCAACTCTAACAGTTCTTCTTGACCACTTTGTATATAAAAAAAAACATAACACGTACAAATCACTTTTTATTACATGTATTTATATATATATATATAGATCGATCGTTTGGTAAGTTTATGAACTTGTAGCTGGTCGGCATATAATAAAGAAATGAAATGAACATGAATACGCTTTGAAATAAAAAAATATTTTTATTTTGTATTTTTAAGTAAAACGTGTAGTAAAAACTACTAAATATTACTTTAAATTTGTTAATATTAAAATCATAATGATTAAGCCTATTCTGGTGATTTTTAACGATGATCATCTGGTGATTTTTGAACTGTCAGACTGATGATAAAAAATTCTTAGGCCTGGCAACACTGACTGTAGGCCACTTATGTTGGTAATGGTAATTGTGGTTATGTTAGGCGTTCGTTTGTATTATAATTTCATGTTGTAATTGTATTTAAAAAAGGAAAAACTGAGTTTATTTTAGTTTCGTTAATTTATACAAAGAAGTATGGTTCGCAGCGGGTAAGTAAAATAGTTCTCTCGTTGAATTTATTATTAATCATAACCTAAAAACAACTTTCAGGAGAGATAGGAGTAGCAGAACTCCAGAAAGAAAACGACGCCGATCACGCAGCAGAGAAAAAGAACGTACCAAGCAAAGCAGATACAGAAGGAGTAAATCTAGGGAAAAACGCAGTAGGTCAAGAGATAGAAGGAGTAGGTCTAAGGACAGGCGTAGCAAGTCGAGGGACAAACGCAGCCGATCCAAAGACAAGCGTAGTCGATCAAGAGATAGGGATCGTAGAGAACGAGATCGGAGATCATACAGTCGTGACAGAGATCGCAGACGGTATGATTACCTTGAATTTAATCCAAAACAGTTTGACTTATTTTAAATGCTATATTGAATTATGTTCTCGGTTGAAGTGGTGACAGTAAAGAAAAGCGGATTTCAGGGAAATCAAGAAGGCGAGATAGATCGAGGTCAAGGTCGCCAAGGGATACCAAAAGTAAAAACGATGATAATTCTGATTTACCATTTGATCCAACTAACTTGGATAAAGTAAAATCGTCACTTCATGACTTGAAACTTTCTACAGTTTAATTTATGCCCTGTTTTAGGAAGAGGAACAGAAGAAATTGGAGCTCGAGATGCAGAAAAGACGCGAACGAATCGAAAGGTGGAGGGCCGAACGAAAAAAGAAAGAGCAAGAAGCTACAAAAAAAGAAGCGCAGAAAGGCACACTCGTTTCGAACTTGACGATTCCACAGGGTACTGTAAAGAAGTGGTCGCTGGAGGATGATTCTGAAGATGAGGATAAAAATGATAAAGCTGAAAAAGAGGAAATTGAGCGGAAAGAAGAAGAAGAAGAAGAAGAGGAAGAAGAGAAGAATGTTGAGGAAATTAAGATGGAGGAAATACCAGAAGAAGAAAAAGAAGACATCGATCCACTCGATGAATACATGAGGGGTATGAGCATTCAAGTGACTTTCAATCATTGTTTAAAATTAATTAATTCTAGGTGTGCAAGATGAAGTTCGCCAGATTAATAAAGTGGACTTTAGAAAAACGACGAAAACCTCCGATGCCCCATCTGCAAAGAAAGGGTCATTAGTAATTGTAACAGGCATGGCAAAATCTAAAATCAATAAAAACAAGGGGGAACTTATCGAGCAAAATCAAGACGGTTTAGAATATTCCTCAGAGGAAGAACAGGAAGATCTCAAGGATACAGCTGCTAGCATTGCTAACAAACAGAAAAAGGAGCTTGCTAAAATCGATCACAACGAAATTAGGTATGCTCCTTTTAGAAAAAATTTCTACGTTGAAGTACCCGAAATCGCTCGCATGTCTCACGAAGAAGTCGAAGCGTACAAAGAAGAATTAGAAGGTATCAGAGTGAAAGGTGAGTTTTATAAGAAATTTGTGTGATATTTGTTTTACTTATCTTGATTAATTTAGGCAAAGGTTGTCCGAAACCGATTAAGACTTGGGCTCAATGTGGCATATCCACGAAAGAACACAATATACTCAAGAAATTAAGTTTCGAGAAACCAACGCCTATTCAAGCCCAAGCGATTCCTGCGATTATGTCGGGCCGAGACCTAATTGGGATAGCAAAAACAGGTAGTGGCAAAACGCTAGCGTTTTTACTCCCCATGTTCCGACATATTCTTGACCAAGCCCAGCTCGAGGAAACAGATGGACCAATAGCAATTATCATGACGCCCACTAGAGAACTCTGCATGCAAATTGGCAAGGACATTAAGAAATTTACAAAGAGCCTGAGCTTACATGCAGTTTGCGTGTATGGAGGGACAGGGATTTCTGAGCAAATCGCAGAGTTGAAACGAGGGGCTGAAATCATCGTTTGTACTCCAGGACGGATGATCGATATGCTCGCTGCAAATGGTGGTAAAGTTACGAACTTGCGCAGAGTCACTTATATTGTCCTCGATGAAGCCGATAGAATGTTTGACATGGGTTTTGAACCACAGGTAACCAAATAAATTAACCGAAAAGTTACTTTATAAAAAAAATGTTTTGCAGGTGATGCGGATTATTGATAATGTAAGACCTGATAGACAAACAGTAATGTTTAGTGCAACATTTCCTCGACAGATGGAGGCATTAGCTAGAAGAATTTTGCAGAGACCGATTGAAGTTCAAGTAGGCGGTCGCTCTGTAGTGTGTAAAGAAGTGGAACAGCACGTAATTATCCTTGAGGAAGAACAAAAGTTCTTAAAATTGCTAGAGCTGCTCGGCCTCTACCAAGAACACGGTAGCATAATTGTTTTTGTGGACAAGCAAGAAAATGCTGACATTCTTCTGAAAGAACTGATGAAAGCTGCTTATAACTGTCTCAGTTTACATGGAGGGATTGATCAGTTCGATCGAGACTCGACTATTATTGACTTTAAATCGGGGAAAGTCAAGTTACTGGTGGCAACTTCCGTTGCCGCACGTGGCTTAGATGTCAAACATCTTATCCTCGTCGTGAATTACGACTGTCCCAATCATTATGAGGATTATGTACATCGATGTGGACGTACAGGACGTGCTGGTAATAAGGGCTTTGCATATACGTTTATTACTCCGGAGCAAGCCCGGTACGCTGGGGATATTGTGAAGGCCTTTGAGCAAGCTTCAGTCACTGTTCCTGAAGGTCTCAGAAATCTATGGGAAGCTTACAAGAATAAACAAGAATCAGAAGGTAAAATTTTACATTTCACATTTCTGGCTAGTTATAGAGTTATTAACTCTAAACAGCTAATTTACGAGAAACTGAAAATTCATGTACGGGGCACGGGCGGAAAAGAGCTACATTTTATTTACTTGTCATAGTTAGGGAAACAAGAATAAGTGAAAATCTATCGGTAGCAGAATTAAAGACTCTTTCTTTGATACCTAAATCAAACTGCAAAATATTTAAATATTAAAGAATGATCAACATTACAATGAATATTGTTTGTATTCTGTTTACTTAAGGCTATTTTAGACTGGTGTGTCATCACTAATTTTTAAACTTCGAATTTTCTTAGAGAAAAAATCGTATTTTGTCGTTAAAAATCATATCATCCCGATTTGGCGTTTAACAATAATAAATAGAAATGAATTCGTTTATGGACTGTTGTATTTTTAAGTTTGAAATTAGCGCTCAAATATTTCCGTTCTTTTTTGTTTTTTTTTTGCCTTCATTTGTTTCCTGAGTTTTTGAAATTTTCATTTTTATTGTGCCGTTGTTGTTTAAAAGAATGTCTCACAGCAGTTTCAAATTAATCAATCTTTTGTTTCTTTTTTTTTTGGAAATTATTTTCTTTCCAAACTTTACGATCGTCATTTGTATGTCTTGTTTTCTTTCGTAAAATTTACGATCATCTGTTTTCCTTTTGAAGTTGTCGTTTTCTTTCTTTTCTATTCCCATTATATTTTTCCAAGAATCAAAAAATTTTTTTTTGTTTTCATTTGTTTTTTGCGTTACCTGAGATCAATTGATCTTCGTTCCTCATTCTTTCGCGAACAATACGATCGTCATTTGTTTTCCTTATAAATAAGTGTTTATTCCTTTTTCATATCGATTAGGTTTGTTGAGTCGTTGAAAATATTCTTCAATTTTTTCTTGTTTTTAATTGTTTACTATTTTTCAAAAATTAAGAAGTTTCCTTTCAGATTTCTGTGTTACTTTACCTTTCGTACATATAATGAGTGTTATTTGCCTTCCTTTATTTATGAATTTCGAATTATTATTATATCGTGAATGTTTATTATTAATATAATTGATGTAATTCTCCATTATGTTTGTTGCCAGTAATTTATGTAAATTAAAAGAGGCGTATGGGCATAATTTTCTTTATACCGGGTGTCCCACGCCATGTGCTTACCCTCCTAGAATTTTTATTTTTTTTATTGATTTACATGACACTTGGAATGGATAAATTAAATTAAAAATATAAGTTTCCGACATATTATTGAGCACGGTATGACTTCCTCCGGTTTCGCCGGAAATGATGTACACTTTTTTATTTTAAATGGAACAACATATATTTTTTTTACATATTTGGAATCTACAGATCATTACGAGTCCGAATGTAAATCATAATATCCGTTCGCGACAAGGTTGCGACGATTTAAATCAGTCGATTTAAATCAACTGATTTTTTTAATTTAAATCATGATTTAAATCAAATCGTGTAAAAAAACTGATAATCTAAATAAATCAAACTTCAGAAAATTCAAATAAAAAGAACAAATTATTTAATGTTAGACTATCTATAGATCTAAAACTACCTGCTTAAAAAGAGTATGTAGGTAAACTACACTTAAATTTAAAAAGAAAATAAATCATGGTTCAGGTACTTAAAAAGAGATATTTTAAGTTAATTTTTTAATTATAGTGTTTATAAAGAAAAACTAATTTAGCAGCTTTTTCAGGTCTCTAAGCGATTTTTAATTTTAGAATGAATTAAACCAAATGTTGAAAATATCCTTTCAACGGAGGCTGAAGAAGCTGCAGCAGATAATTGTTTGATAATCAGGAATAACTTATCGATAACCTCAATATTCCATTGAGATTTTCACCATTCCAATGGATTTGTGCTTTTAAGAATTTCTTTGTGAAACATTATTTCGACAAATGGCTCGGATTTAGCCAGAAATTTAATAATCAATGGTAGTAAACCAGTGTTGAAGTATAAATCATTTGCTGCATTTAAAGCACAATTTTTTTCACTTTCTGTTAATGTATGCTCCGTTTTTGTAGGGTCCAGAAGGAAAGCTAGCAAATGGTATGGAGTGATACTCTGTTCATAGCGATGTCTAAATTTTTGCATTTGGCTTAGAGTAAATTCAATTCCCTCAAAATGTGATTCTAGTATTTTTAATTGTTCTATGACGTCTGATAGAATTGCATCGTTCGTTTGAAGCCTATCAATTGCAACAGATATCGGATTCAGTATTCTTAAGAAATCTTCAGCTGTCGATTTCATTTTTATGTTTCTCGCTAATTTTAAAAAGTTTGGGCCATGCTTCAACAAAACCATGTAAGCAGTCAACAAGTGATTTCCATCTTACGTCACTAGGCTTTTTTCCTCCTTTCGCGTATGTCGCTGAAGCAAAATGATTGTTTCGGAAGTATTTTACAATGAACGTAACATGTTCCTTAATTTTACTAATTTCCAGGTCCTTACATAACAAGTTTAAGATGTGTGGAGCACAACCATATGTAATAACATTTAATTGTGTTGACTGTTTGATCTGATTTCTCATTGCATTTATATTAGCAGCATTATGTTACAAAACTGGTTACTGCACAGCGATATTCAGTCTGTAGCATTTTAATTAGGTTTATTGCAAGTTCTGTTAAATATGTAGATGTATGTGGATTTTCAGACGTGTCTATTGTATCTATTAAAAAGGAGGACCCATTTTCTGTAGTGACTGTTGCACATATGATTGGTTCATTATGGACATTGGACCATCCATCCAATGCCAGACAAACCACATTTCCCGATAAATTTTTAAAACATTTACATTTCTCTTAATTTAGCAGTCGGTTAGACACATCATATCTGGAGGGTGGTATATATCCAGGCCGTAAAAGCGCAATAGCTTTTTACTTCGGTTGCTCAATACATGTGAAGTTGCTATTTGTTGCATAAATAGCCCTAGCAATTTGTTTATCTATTTCCTCTTTCTTTTGTTCATATGAAAGTGCAAGGTGGTGCAACCTTATTTACTGCTACGTTACACATAAGTTATTTCATTTGCAAGTTTGAACAAGACGTATCTTAATCGTTATTGTTATTTTCAATTATTCGTTATTATTAATGTCAATTATTGCATTTTCTATGTAAAAAGTTAATAAAAAATTAAAAAATCAATAAAAATCAAAAAAATCGTGATTGTTTAAGAAAAAATCGTGATTTTTATCAACCCTGGTTCGTGATCTTTTTAGATTCAGAGTAGGCCATGTTAGGGTGACATTTTTGTTGGTATCACTAAAAAATACATTTGTCAGAAAATTGATTGACGTTCATTTTTAATTTTATGGTTATATTTTTGCAAACTACCACTGCCAATATTGCCAATTCGACTGAAGCATTCCGTGAAAACGAGAAGTATCGTCCCGAACAATTGATAATTGTTTATTTTTTCATTAAAAAAATATTACATGCATGTATTTAAATAACAGGATCTTCTTGCTGTCTTAAAATTTGCCCCGACCAAACCATGCACTGAACCTCATTTAGTATTCTGACTACTTTCGCTAACCCCTCCAATATGCACACCTTCTGCTAATACCAGAGTTCTTCAAATCTACCTATATTTACCTATATTTATATATATTTACCTATATTTATATACGTGGTATTAGTTAGGGTTGCAAAGATAGCCGCAGTTTGCATATAAGTTTTACAGATATATATGGTATATTCTACACTATAAAATTTTGATGCCAAATTAAATGTTCCCTTTCCTCTTCCATTGATTCCATAGGAGAATCTGATACATCATCAGTTTCTGATTCTGAATCAGATTCTCCTAATGCAATAATGAAAGGAGGAATATTTTCAAACGAAAAATTTCCCATATGTTTCATCCAGTCTTCCGAAATTAATTTTTCACGATTACAAAAATTTTGCCATATGTCGGGGGTACATTTTTAAAGAGCCTCACGCCATAAATTTGCAACCCTATCTTTCGATAATGGTTGCGAATTTATGTACTGATTGTAAAAGCCTTTGCATTGCTCCCATGCCATCTCGATGGGATTGTATTGACAGTGGTTTGGGGCCAATCTAAGAACTTCATAGCCATGCTCCTTTAAAATTTCGTCAGTCGCGTATCGTTTTGTTGTTTCGTTTGCTCTAAAAGGCTTAAATAATTTCCATAATTGTTTTTTTTTTGTAATTTTGCCCTCAATTTCAATATTATGTTTAACCAACCACTCCTGCATTTAACTTTTTTTACAGAAAAATGTGGGTGGTTTGTCCAACTGCACGGAGTGATACAGTGCACAGTCCATCACCACCACACATTGTCATTGTAACTTACAGGAATACCCCCGACATATGGCAGGAATAAGCTAATTAACCACCCAATTTTGAAAAATTTCTGCATTCATGTTTTTGTGGTAGTCTCTGTCATTGTTCGTCGAGTCAAGTAACAAGTCACACCTTTCCAAAAAGCCAAGTTTTGTTCCCGCGTGCAGAATTGTAAAATATTTCCCTTCAATTTTAATTTTGGCTGGGTTATTTTTCAAATCTGTTTCGTGTATCCATCGACGAACCGCAGACCCATTTGTTAGATCCAGGTTTTGTCTAGACTAGGTACACGAATATTATATTTTGACTAGAATTTTGAAACTGTAAGAATTTGCCCAAAAAAGAAATTTTGGATGCAACGACGTGTTTTTGTTTTCATAAAATTTTGCGTCCGTTAACCACTTTGTGTTTGTAACCCATAAATTTCATAATTTTGAATAACGTTGTTCTCCCTCCTTTAAATTCCAAAGTATCGCGAGCGTTTGTAAATTATTTGTCCAAAGTGAAATTCATTTTTCAAATTATATTGCCAAATTAATCGTTGTAAGTCTTTCCGAAACGTAGTTTGGAAATATGTCTGGATGTTTATGTCTGCCATTGGCAACACAGCCAGTATAGCTGACGTAATGATACTGTCATTATTTTTTCATGTCAGATTTTGACTTCCATCAAAATATATGCGGGTTACTTAATGAAAAAAAAAGAATAGCTCTCTAGAATCTAAAAAGATGAATGGAATATATAACATTTTTGGTTTCCCTGACAACAAAAAATAAAATTTTTGTTTTTCAATCTAGTAAGCTATGAATCATGCATTTTCGTTCTAGTGCAATCAAGTAATTCGAGAAAATCACTGTTTTCATTGTATTTTGATTTTTAACATTTTTACAACATTTCAAATTTTCAGTAGATCGTAATTCAATTTTTTTCAAATGGAACCTCATGTGCTTCTTAGCTTAGTTCATCAGATTTTTTCCTCTGAGTACAATACCAAATACTTCATATTTTCTTTGAAAGTCATTTAAAACAAAGCATGATTTATTGAGGTTTTAGGTCCGCTCTACTTACGTTCGTCAATTATTTTTCTTTCTTTTCTTTTTGAAGTCGTTATCGTTGTGTTTCTTTTCCTTTTCGATTACATTTTTTCAAGAGTCAAAAATTTTTCTCTTTTTTGTTTTTTTTTTAATCTACGTTATCTAAAATTAAATGATCAAAAATTTTGTGCGCTGCCCCACTCTTTCGCGATTGTCAATTGTTTTTCTTTCTTTCAAAACGATTGGGTTTTTCGAATTGTCGTTTTTCGTTTGGATTGAGATTTTCAAATCGTCGATAACATTCTTCATTTTACGTCTTTCTGGCTTTTATCTGTTTCGTAAAATTTATGATCGTCATTTGTTTTCTTTCACCTTTTTTTGTTTGTTCTGAGTTTCTTTTCCTTTTCTTCAGAAATTTTCATTTTTTATTCATTTCGAATGGATTTTTCGAGCCGTCGAAAACATTCATCATTTTTTCTAGTTTTCATTTGTTTATTGTTTTTCAGAAATTCAGTTTCCCTTTTTTTCAGAAATTTTTTTTCCTTTCAATTGGGTTTTTCGAGCCATCGAAAACATTCGTCATTTTTTGTAGTTTTCATTTGTTTATTGTTTTTCAGAAATTAGGAAATTTCTGTTCCTTTACCTTTTCTTCAGAAATTAATTTTAATTTTTTTCATTTCGATTGGGTTTTTCGAGTCGTCGAAAATATTCGTATTTTTTTCTAATTTTCAATTGTTTACTATTTTTCAAAAATTAAGAAATTTCTATGTTTTCTTTTCCTCGTAAATATTACATTACATTACATTACGAATGTTTATTATTACCAGACTTCGGCGTTTCTTAGGAAATTTCAGAGCCGGACTTGTTTTATCTCATGCGCACATTTAAGTTAACAAAACATAAGGTTATGAGTTCTCCAATAATTTTCCAGACGGTTTTTATTACACCCACGAAAACCATTGCTTACGAATATAAAGCGTCCGCCGACCTGTAAATCGGTCAATATAACACCATGATAAAGAGCGACCTATTAATAAGAAATCTAGTTAATTGCTTATACACGACTATTTATCAGACTACTGTACAAAATTGTGTACATGTTGCAAATAGTTTTTTACTTAAATTAAGGAAGTGTAGGTAAATGAATTTAATTTAAAAAAATATTAATCGATATCATTAATATAACACGTGTTAAATTAATGTTAACAATTAGTAATTCATAACTTTATATTTTATAAATTTAAATATACGCGTGAGATAAAACCGGATTTGGTTCTGAAATGTCCTAAGAAACACCGACGTCTAAGTATTACAGAAGTATATTGTTATTTTGAGTTTTAATTTTTTATTGGAATTGTCAATTGTTTTTCTTACTTTCTTAGGATTTTTGTTCCGTTTCAAATGTATTTCTCGATGGTCTAAAATGTCGTTCATTCTTTCTTGTTTTGATTGTTTTCATTTTTTTCTTTGTTTTTGGTCTCTCGGTAAATGTTGCGATTGTCATTTGTTTTTTTTTATTGGTTTTCAAAAAAAGTCGTTCACGTATGCTTTATTATTCGGTATGGTCCGAACAAGAAGTGACAATTAATTTTTTTAAAACGTCTTCCGAGATGATATTGAAAATAAAATAATAATAGGTGGTGTAGGCACGAAAACCGTGAAATAATTGTCATCTGGGAAAAACCAAAAAGAATAAACAAACTGACTTGCACTCCGTTCGACACTTCATTCAGATTATAATGAACTTAGAGTTATAAACTAATTGAAATTATTTTAGGTAAAAAGGTACATACTGGTGGTGGATTCAGTGGTAAAGGTTTCAAGTTTGATGAAAGTGAAGCGGCAGCAGTGAATGAAAGGAAGAAATTCCAGAAAGCAGCTCTCGGACTTCAAGATTCCGATGACGAAGATTTAGAGCACGACATTGATCAACAAATCGAGAGTATGTTCGCCACAAAACGCATTGTAAAAGAAATAAAGGCGCCCTTAGGTAATTTGAAAATCAATTTCTGGCAATCGTTTAATTAAAACTGTTTCAGGAATAATCAATCCTGCTAGTATTAACTCGCAGAACACAGCCATGGATAAGCTTGAACTGGCAAAGAGATTGGCTTCGAAAATCAACATAACGAAGAACATCAGCGGTGACACAAAGTTTGCGACACAACAAGCAGCAGAATCTATCTTGAAGGGTAGTGGTAGCCAACCGCTTATTACAGCAAAGACTGTGGCGGAGCAACTTGCGGCTAAGCTTAACACAAGATTGAATTATCAACCGAAAGATGATGATGACAGAGCAGATGAAGATTCTGAGCAGACGTTTCGTAAATATGAAGAAGAGTTGGAGATTAATGACTTTCCACAACAGGCTAGATGGAGGGTCACATCGAAGGTAAAAAATAAAATTTGAAAGATGAAACAAACATTTGTTTTCATATATAAACTAAGAGTCCCCAGCAACGATTATAATTAGTTAAAATCCGCGTCTGTTTTTATAAATATCTTATCCTTGACTTGACCTTTCGGGGCGCACATAAATAATTATTTATTATCTGAACTTTTAATTGTGCTCACCATAATTATAATAAATTAATCTACGATGATAAAAATTATCCCCAGCATGCAAAAGATTAAAAATAATATATTACACGCAAACATCTTATCATACATTCTATTTTGCACGTATGTTTCCATGTCTAATTTTAATCTAACTGTTTTGTTGCAGGAAGCCCTGGCTCAAATTTCCGAATATTCTGAGGCTGGCATTACGGTTAGAGGAACTTACGTACCAACTGGAAAATCGCCCCCCGAAGGTGAACGCAAGTTGTACTTGGCAATCGAAAGCACAAGCGATATCGCTGTGTCCAAGGCCAAGTCAGAAATCACTCGACTCATTAAAGAGGAACTTCTTAAGCTGCAGACTGCTGGCCACCATACATTTAATAAAGCTAGATACAAGGTTGTTTAAAATGCTTACACGCACATCTTTGTGTAAATTAATTTAAAAATAATTGTATTTCAATTTAACTAACTAATACTTACATTTATTTTAAGAGAAGAGAAATAAAAAAACTTTTGTATATTCTAAGGTAATATAGAATTGTCCACGATTAGGTTTTTAATGTGTATTTCTATACTTTCAAATAAACATGTACTATTGATTTTTGTTTTATTTTATTTTTACATCTGATTTCGAATGTTTGGTACTTTTTCTTCGATTCAAATTTTTTTTTCATGCAACTTACGTAGTAATTTCCTGATGATCAATGACTTTTTATTTTACCAAAATATAAAACTCAATTTAGTCTACATTTAATACGACAAAAAATAATAAACAGACTAGTTTAAATGTAAAAAAATCAGAGTGGAATAACTCAAAAGTAATTGCTTTTCCATTTTAAATACGTTTAAGTTTTTTTATTGCATTCACATAAAGACAGTTGTTAATAATTAAAACCATTTTAAATTAAGGCTGAATGTTGAAGAAATGGACACAAAGAAATAAATACAGCTACATATTATGATTGATGTAAGTGGAACTTATTTTAGAAATCTTTGCAAAATAAAAATAACTTTGAAGTTCCCTTAAGAATTGTTAAATATTAATTCTGTTCTAAGAATTATGAAAAATACAAACACTAGAGATATTTTAACGAACACTATAACAGTGCTTTAAAAAAATGTCTCTTATATTATATTTAAACAGTGAAAAGTCTAAAGCATTAAAATCAATTAATTTTACTTATTTTAACTATTTTGAATTTGTATGTTTATTGTAATTTCAAGCTAGAACACAATTATTTCCAGGAATAAACTTTGAGATGCAAATAAATCTATTTTATTACACTTCAGTGGTTTTGATTAATTATTTCTTTGAATTACGTGTATTTTTGGTCTGCACGATAAAACGAGAAATATCTCCAGTCTAAATTCGCTAAACCAATTCGAAATAAACGAATAAAAGAATGACATAAAACCTGAGGTTTCTTGCATAAGATTTTTATGGTAAATACAAAAGGATATATGCAGATAATGATGCAACTGCGTTCGTCTCTACCCACGAAATATTTCCTCTGGTTACATCATATCCTCCACCATTGTTCTTCCTAACACCTAATCAAATTTTTAGGTGAAAATTAATTAGAATCGCAATAAATTTGATTGTCCCTCTTTAGTATTGAGGAAGCGCTTAGGTATTTATAGAGGAAAATAGTTTTAGGAATATTAACCGCGTTAGGAAACAAAACGATAAATTCCCTTATCGTTTTCAATAACAACATCCTTTTATCTCGTGTATCCTCGTGAAAAAAATTCCAAAAAGACGAAATTTTTCTGCGACGGAATTTTTTGATCTACACAGCGACGGCATAAGGTTTGAATTCAAATCCCTTGGCTGCAATCTTCGCGCGATTTTTCTTAGCAACAATTACCACTATCGTTATTTGTTTCAGCCGCTGAAAAACATAATTATTGAGCGAAAAACAGAAAAACAAAACTGATTGTCGTGAAATGAAAGCAGTGCGAACTTCAAAGGTTGAAGGGTCACCAATCTATCTTAGCGACTAGTTTGGGACTATAAAAGGATTGGTGGTGCATTTCTTCTTCACACTCAAGGTGTCTCAGTACCAGTAAAGCCATGAAAGTAGCTTTGATACTGGCCGGGCTTTGCGCCCTTACATTGGCTTCCTCAGTAACGAAATGGCAACAGCAACTTCTTTCTGGGAAAAACAAGTACAAAATTAGTAAGTGCTTTCGCCCTTTTTTTTTCTTGTGTTATTTTTAATGATTGGTTCTTAAACAGGCGACAAATTAGTCCTTAAACGCCAGCAAGATGTGCTTCGTTTACTGCGCAACGTAAACCAACCCAATAACAATCAAGATCAAGTAAACATTGCCAAATCCCTAGACGTCGAAACTATCGCGTCACTGCCTATTGTAAGCAAAAGACGCCTTCTTGTTTTTTTTTTGTATTCACTCATAATTTTGCTTGCAGAAACCTCAAGTAGTAGAAGAATTCATCGAGACTGTTCAAAATGGTTTGCTACCGAAAGGGCAGATCTTTTCTATTAACTACGAACAGCATCTCCAACAGGCTATTTCCCTGGTCAAAATATTATATCACGCCAAGGACTTCGAAACATTCTACAAAATAGCATCCTGGGCACGTCAGTACGTCAACGAGGGAATGTTCGTGTACGCCCTTTCCGTGGCTATCGTCCACCGTCCCGACACCAGCAATATTGTCCTTCCACCCATCTATGAAATTAATCCAAACAATTTCCTCCCCAGCGACGCCATACAGAAGGCCCAAAAAGCGAAACAGCTCTACTCTGGATTAACACAGAAACAGCTCCAACAGATGATGCAAGAAGAGCAAAGCCAAATAGCGGTCCAACAACTTAAAGCCGCTTTACTGAAAGGACAACAACAATTGGGGGTAGGCCAACAATGGGGATCTCAACAAACCGGCTCTCAACAATCAATCTTTGGTGGTCAAGGAAGTCAAACTCTTGCTCAACTACAAAAACAATTGAAGTTGATTCAAGCCAAGCACGCACAGCAACACCAATCAATTTCCGATCAGATTCAAAGCGGGCAACTCACCCCGGAGCAGATTATTCAACAGCAAATACAGGAGCAAATCAGTCAGAACGAACAAGAACAGCTACTTTCAGGACAGTCCGCAGGCGAGCAAACTAATTGGAACCTGTATGGACAAACGCAAGGAGTTGGACAACAACAGCAGCAAGGAATTGGACAACAACAACAGCAGCAGCAACAGCAACAAGAAGGATTACAGCCTGATAGCTTAAGCCTACAGCAGCTTCTGCAAGACCAACTAACACAAGCAAAACTACCAGGCCAGAAACCTAGTAAGTCACACTCATTTATTTATTTATTTATCAAATCATCTAATTAAAATAAATTCAGCCTTAGTCATCCAAACCAATTACTCCAAGGGATATTTAAATCAAAACACGGAACAGAACTTGGCCTACTTCACCGAAGATGTGGGACTCAACGCCTACTATTATTCATACAACATCCACAATCCCTCATGGATGTCAAGTGAAGATGTGAACGCTCAAACCGAACGTCGTGGAGAGCAGTATTACTTCATCCATCAACAGCTCGTAGCGCGTTATTACTTGGAACGCTTATCCAACGGTCTCGGCGCCATCCCCAACCTCAATTATAAGATACCCATCCAAGAAGGCTACAACCCATCTTTGACTTACTCCAATGGAATTCCTTTCCCGGTACGTCCAAGCAACACCTGGATCAACGTCCAACAGGTTGATGAAAACGACGCTGGAGATTCGAACTACACCAATGTCTATGAACTTGTTAAGGATTATGAAAGGCGCATACGCGATGCCATCGATTCAGGATATGTTATTACGGTGAGTTTTGCTTTAAGCCGCTGCAACAAAAGTAAGACTTTCGTCATGGTTATCATCTCTTCCTCTCTTAAAGTGGAACAAAATTCGCTAGAAGTCTTTCAAGACCCAAGAAGTTTTGTAATTAATGAGTTTTATTCTTTTTTCTTTTACAGTCCAGTGGAAAGAAGATCAACTTATACGAAATTCCAAATGGCATAGAGGTCCTCACTAATCTCGTCCAAGGCAACGCAGATTCTCCAAACAACGGTTACTACGGAGGGCTTCCAATTGTGGCACGCCATCTTCTTGGAAACTCGGTCTCTCTCTTAGATCAAGAGAAAGTCGTACCGGCCGCCCTTGAGCTACCCGAAACATCCCTTCGCGATCCAGTTTTCTACCAACTCTACAAGAAAATCGCGTCGCTCGTCCAGAAGTTCAAGAAGAACTTGCCCCAATACAGCGCCAAGGAATTGTACATGCCCGGCGTGGAAGTTCAAAACGTTCAAGTCGACCGCCTGATTACTTACTTCGACAGCTTCGACATTGATGTGACCAACGCACTCTACTTGAACAAGCAGGAGTACGAAAGTGAGGTTGGTCAGGGTCAAGTGCAGGTGCGTCAGCCACGCTTGAACCACAAACCATTCTCTTATGCCATCACCGTGAACAGCGATAAGACCACCAATGCCGTCGTGAGGGTCTTCGTTGGTCCCAAGAGCGACCAGACTGGCCGTCAAATTAAACTCAACGATAACCGCCTAAACTTTGTCCAAATTGACAAGTTCGTGCAGACCCTTAACGTTGGACAAAATGTAATTCAACGCAACTCACGCCAATCATACTGGGCTACGGACCGCACTACCACCAAAGAATTATACAAGCGCGTCATGACTGCTTACAACAGCGCCCAAGAAATGCAGCTTGATGGTAGCGAAATTTCATGGGGACTTCCTCAGAGGTATAATAGTCATAATCCTCCATGGTTTCCATAGTTAACAACCCTTCTTGTTTTAGGTTACTTCTTCCAAAGGGTACCGTTAATGGACAAGTATTCCAGCTCTACGTCATAGTAACACCTGCCCATCAATCCATGTCTGGTTCACACAGCTCTCAGCAATCTACTAGTCGCGGATTTGGTGTACAGCCGGGCATTCAAGACGCCTATCCTCTTGGATATCCGTTCGATAGACCCATTGTCGAATCCCAATTCGACGTTCCCAACAGTTACATGAAGGATGTTGTCATCTATCACAAGAGCGCAGAAGACATTTTGTCTTAAGTTTTGAAAACGATTCGATATCCCCAACGAGAAGAAGAAACACGGCGATGTTCTAAGGCTTTCCGACTTCACTTTTGCTGCTTTCATTGTTTTATATCTCTTGGTTTTAAATTTAGTTCGCCCTCGGACTAAAATTAAAATTATTTGTATATACATATATTTGTAAATTATAAGCACCGAATAAAGATTTGCAACACGATTTTCTTGTTTACATAGAATTGTTTCATCTGTTCGCTACTCTAGAGCACTCTCAGAGTATTTTCATCTTTTTTAACCACATAATACAAGACGGAGATACTCTGATATGCACTAGAGTAGTGAATCGAAAACGTGTATAATTTCAAATAAAACCCTTAAATATGTTTATGTGACTGTCCAAATACGATTAACTCCAGAATTTCTTGCATTTTATATTTCATATCTCATCTAATCGCCAATTTCATGTAGGGAAACGTTAGTTGAAAAGCATCTAAAAGTTAGCGGGCAAATAATATTTACAATTTTATTTTAATCGTAATTGCGATTCATAATAAAGAACGATTATCATGTTTCACATATGCATAAAGGCTGGTAGTCTGGAATTTTCCACATTACCATTAAAAAAAGCAAATTGTAAACCAGACATGTCGGCGATAACATAAACGCGTGACTACATCGTCCAGAATGTTTTGAACTACGATATACATACAAAAACAAACATTTTTTTAATTTTTATTACAGCAACAATTTTTTTGTGTGAAGTTATTTACAGACGTTTAATATTCACCGACAATATCACATCATTTGTTTGGTTTAGAAAAAGAGAGAAACCTACTACACCTTACGCCTGTTGCAGAAAGAGAAATACATATTGCATAGCAATTGTTTCTTTGAACATTGAAAAAGGGCGGAGAGTGGCTTGTTTGCTATGCATATGTGCTTCTTTACTCTTTCAGGATAGAGTAAAATAACAAAAAAAAACAAAACAAAATCGTATCCGTTTACTTGTCATATTAAGTACTGGATAGATCTAAAGAATCCTTACTTTGGAAGAATATTTCATAAATGTTTATTATTGTTAAATGTTATTTAATTTGGAAGAATGTTAATGTCACGAAAATTAATTGGACAACTCAAGATATCGTTCACAATTCTCAAAGAAATGACAAAGAACAATTGTTTTATTTCTGAATTGTTTTGTCTACACACATGAACTCGATATGATATTTCTGAACCCACTATCCAGTTTGTACCAGGAATCGAATTGCGATTCGAAGTGTAGGTACCTTTTATCTATATTTGAAATGCTCATTTCAAAAACAGCATCCCAGCATTTATCGAAAATAAATTGAACGCGGTTATGTGTGCTTTAAAGTAATTACATATTCATCAGAAAACTACATAGTCAGGCATAAACGACATTAGTTTAGAAATGATAGAAAGTTCTTTTTCGTTCCTGAAAAAATTATATTTAGTGACTTGTGCAGTTTTTGAAATCACCGATTCATTTAATGAAAACGTAAGAAAAAATATTTATGCCCCGTTTTGCAATCAGAATAAGGACAGTACTCCAAGAATACTGTTAAGCTCAGTTTATCCCACGATTGTAAAATCGGGCCTAGAATGTAAATTTTTCATGAGAAGAAAAAGAAACTGCCACCCGATAATAAAGCGTTCTGATATACAGTAAGCGTCAGGCGCCTATTACCACATTACTGTTCGTTTAGGCGGGTGAGAGAGATGTATCGCAGTCTCGAATATAGTTTCAGTGTCATGCGACAGCGAAAGTATCTGTCAACAGGTGGCGATCCGTTCTGTATAGGGCCATAATATCAGTATGATGCGACGGCGAAAGTTCTGAAGTGTCTGTCAATAGATGGCGACCTGTTCTGTATAGGGCCATAGATAAGAGAAAAAAGTCGTATTCTTTTCAGCCGATTGATTAGCTCTGAGCTGCTCCGATCAGCACCGTTTTCTTGAAAGCAAAAGTAACTACTCGTAGCTTATCCGCGTTACTTTCCCCTTGCCCCGCGGGCGCCAGATAATTTGCTAGTGAAAATCCATTTAAATAAATAAAATAACGTTAAATTTTTAACATGACATAACATGGGGCTTTAGTAGTAAGTACTCAACATCTGAAGAAGGTACAGTGTACCGAAACAATTGTCATGTGTTAAAAAAAAAATAAAGTGGAAATCAGTTAAAAATTTAACGTTATTTTATTTATAAGTTACATTTACAAAAGAATACGACTATGTATTAATATATAGATAGGAATATTTTTGAAAAATAGCTGAGCAAAGCGCAGGAGCGCCACCTTGCGACTGGTGTAATGAATCAACGCAGTAAATTACTTCTTTCTTATTTGGAAACCTGTGCATTGAACAGGAAACAACAGTAAAACGAAACCAAAACAATTATTTGAAACGAACTAGAAAAGCTATAATTGTGAGAAACAGAAGTCTTTAAGAAATTACGCAAATGTAACTTTTTCATGAAAACTTTTTGACCGATTCTGACAATTCAAAAACAAGCGTCGCTTAGCAACAAACAGCGGATATTGATGTCAGCGCTATCTACTGACTGATGTAACGTACTAAATTTAAAAACCCCAGAAGATCGCACCTCGTGTATGGGGCGTTTATTAAAAAAAAGCAACTTTTGGACTGCATTGTTTGCGCTGACAATTTTTTCAATTTAAGATAAAATTTTTGAATAGTTTGAATCGCGACATCCTTCAATCACTTTTTTGACATAACTTTGTATAGGAAATGACAAATTGCAGCTAGTTTGCTACTTAATAAGTCATCTCCATACAAGGCGGCCAAGCGTACTGTTAAAGCATATTGAAAGTTTTAAAAAAATTTTGTTGCGAATCGGTTTTGATTGCAGTGGATCCCTCGAGCATCCCCTGTACAGCTGTTTCGGTCCTATTTGGGGCCTCGTTAGCAAAAGCGTAGCTCGAGATTTCCACTACAAACCAAACGGACCTGTTCAAGGTTATTCGCAAATGCGATGTAATAATAATGAGTAATTTGAATAGTGGCATCCTGAGATCACTTTTTGACACAACTTTGTATGGGAAATGACAAATTGCAGCTACTTAATAAGTCATCCCATACAAGGTAGCCAAGCGGGCTGTCAAAGCATATTAAAAATTTTATTTCAAATCGGATTTGATTGCATCGAGCATCTTCTGTTCAGCTTGTACCTTGGACAGGCCGGTTTGGTTTGCAGGCTATGTTTCTGCTGACGAGGCCCCAAATAGGGCCGAAACAGGTGTACAGAGGATCCACTGCAATCAAAACCAATTTGCAACAAAATTGATAAAATTTTTATTAGGTAAATAATTTAAATACTTACTTTTGTTTATATGATGGCGATAATCACATTATTTTTCCTTTAATCCCTGAAATGAGGCAATTATCCTAGTCCTGATTATCTCAATAAAGGCAGTGCAATTTTCATTACGGGTAATAAATAAAAGAGAGTTCACTCATCTTCGAAATAGAATACTTTCTAAAATAATAGTAAAATATAAACCAAAAGTATATGACCGGTGAAAAAGTATTTAAAATTCATTGATGAATAACGAAAAAATAGGCTTTTAAAGTTGTCATGTTTTAATCAGGAATAAGTCGCCTGTGACGTCACTTCTTCGCATAGTCGAGTCTATTGAATTGTGCTCTAAAATTGATCGTCTTTTGTTTTTATTTTTTAATTATTTTCGTTAAGTATATATTTTAAAAAATTTTGTTCAATTTGTTTTCTTTGTTTTATCATCTTTCGTTCTAAACAGTTATTTTTAAATTCATAAATATACTGAGTTGTGCTGTAAAATCGATGACCTTTTAATTTTATTATTTTGTTTTCTTTGTTTTGTCTCATTCTTTTGAAATTGTTTTTTTTTTAAGTTATTATGGTATCATGATTATAAAGGGCGAATTTTTAGTTTTATGGAGTTATTTATATAGTATAAATAAATGATTTGTATAGAATTTTATAAATTTTTTTGGTAGGGTTTTTGACAATTGACAATTGATTAAATTTATAAATTTAACATAACAGCGACAAGAAAATAAATATGTAACATAAAATAGAAATTTAAAATGACATTTTCACAAAAATTCCCTCAAATTATTAAATATTCCCTTTTTCCACGTGATATAAAAAAATCACAAACCACAACACAAATTCTATGATTACGTGATAATTATACCACATCCGCGTCGTGATTATCTACGTCTACAAATGTTCAGCTTAATATCTCCACCACACCATAAAAATTTAAAAAATGTAAATCCAAGTACTTCGAGCATTTTTTTAAAGTACCTAATGGATATCTATTTCCAAAAAAAAAATGCAATTTCTGTATCTAAATGTAAGGAATCAAGAAAACATTATTTGTTGTTATAAATAAATTTTTATATCATACCACTACACAATTGCTTCAATAACTAACAAAAATTAAAATTCCAGCAATTTAATTGTTAAGGTCAATTAAAGCCAAATAAAAAAGTGACGCTCGATATAAGAAGTAATAAGTAAAAAGTAATCATCAAGCAAAGAATCACACAAATATCAAGACTTCCGTTTCCGTGTTATTCTCAAAAACATTTAAAAAAAATTAATATTGGGCGCTTTTTTCTCGGAAACGAAAGCGTTAGTTTATTGATTCGTAGATTGAATATTAATCATTTATATAACAATTACGCTCTGTATATATTATGTAAACGAATTTAGCTGATAGTACAGATCGGCCGCGAGAAATTCCCAAACATTTCCACTATTATTAATTAAAAAGTTCCTTAACATTTATTTGATTAGGCAATCTAATTGATAAAGTAAATGAACTCAACTTAAAAACAAGAATGTTTGCCATTATTTAATAAGATGTTTCAGCGTTTTCTGTAACTTTCCGATTATGAGATTCAAATATAGCCTTACTACTACAATATTCATCGTATAGTAACAAACTGCTTGGTAATGCTAATACCATGCGATTTATTGAAAACAGGCCAGAGTAGGCCATGAAATGTGCAAACTTACATCTCAGATAAGATGACTTTTAAAACAAACGCCAAAATAATTTAATGAGTTCGAAATGTTATCTTTTACGTAATTGCATCCTTCTTTTTAAATTTAAACTTTCTAACAAAAACTATTTTTTTCATTAGAAAGCAGAATTTTAACAAATGTTTTAACGTTTGTTCTTTGACAAATCTGGATATTAATTGTCATAACTGAATTTATTTAAGGCATACGTTTGGAGATTCCAAAGCCAGCTCTGATCTGTTTTCAAAAAGTCGCACGATACAATAAAAAATAAATAAAAACGGACTCGGATAAGCAATTGTTTCAGATTGAGCTGTTAATCAATTAGGCCAGATATCCAACGAGTGTGTTTTCTTGCTTTAGCATAAAAACTAAAAAATAGTAAAGGAGACTGGTTTAAGAAATAATTAAAAATTAATCTTCGCCCACAAAAATGTTTATATCCATAGATACGTATTTCAGCAGCTAAGTTTGCTATCTTCAGTACACTTAACTTGGTAGTTTTGAACAAAAAACAAATGAACGTCGACTGTTAAGAATCATATGAATAGAAAATAAAAGATCGACAATTTTTTCCGGCGGAGTACAAATAAATAAAGAAAGAATGATTCGGTACAAAAAAGAAAACAAAAGAAAATTGAAACAACTACAGCCGAAACACCAATAATAGAACGAATAAAAAATAAATGAATGTCGACTGCTCTCCAGGATCATAATGAAAACAAAAGATCGACAACCTTTTCCGGCGGAGAATAAATAATAATAATAATAAAAAGGAAAGAATGATTCGATACAAAAAAGAAAACCGAAACACCAATAACAGAATGAACAAAAAACAAATGAATGTCGAGTATGTTAAACAGAAAACAAAAGATTTTTATTCGACAGAGAAAAAAACTATCAAAAAGAATATTTCGACACAAAAAGAAAGAAATCCGAAAAAATGATTCGATGCAAAGGAAAATCGAAACAACTACTTACTGCCGGCGTACCAACGATAAAATGAACCAAAAACAAATGAATAACGACAATGTCAATTGGAGACAATTAACATTAGGAAACTACAAAAAAAAAACAAATGAAAACTGGAAAAAGTAACGAAAAAGTAACTGTCAATGGAATTTGAAAATACTACGATAAAAAAAAAACAAAAGAAAAACAGGACAGTTTTGTGGACAAGAATTTGAGCCAATCCGGAAGTACAGAGAAATTTACACGAACTACAAAAGAAAAACAAAAACAAAAACAAATGAAAGTTGGAAAAAGGTAACCGTCATTAAAATTTGGAAATACCAACTAGCTAAAAAAACAGATGAACAACGGAAAAAAACAAATGAACAACGAGAATGTCAATTTGAGCCAATTAACATTAAGCAACGTTTAGGAAACTACAAAAAAAAACAAATGAAAGGTGGAAAAAGAAACTGTCAATGGAATTTGAAAATACAATGATAAAACAATGATAAAACAAATGAAAAACAAGAGAGTTTTGTGAACAAAAACTTGAGCCAACTAGGAAGTAGAAATTTACTCGAACTAAAAAAAAAGAAAACAAAAGCAAATGAAAGGTCATTAAAATTTAGAAATGCCTGTGGTACAGAAAAACAAAAGAATAACGACAATGTCAATTTTAGACGATTCACGTTAAACAAGAAATAAAAAACGGCCAAAAAAGTAACGACCACTAAAAATACACACAAACTATTAAAAAAAAATAAAAATGAAAGGTGGAAAAAAGTAACTAAAAAGTACCTATCTTTTTGTTTTTTGTTATGTTTTGTTTAATACATATTTAGCCGAAAATCTATATCTTGCACTTATTTACTTCCTTTCACTATTGATAGGCAGTCAAAACAAATGAATTCTAAACGATATTTTGTTCATCTCCGTTCCAGTTGGTTCCAAAACCGGTCTAATCCAAAGTTTGTTTCAAAACAGGCCAAATCTAAGATAAAAAAATTTACAGGTGCTTTGGATTAAAATCGAATTCTATTCATTAAGTACTTTTATTTTTGCTTAATCTAAAATTTGTTCGTTCAACGATCTTTGCGGCAAACGTTTTTTTTTCCTGAAAAAAATGCTACTTGGAGATGGCAGGTGTTGTAGGATATTTAAAAGAGTCGCCAAAATTTACGTTGGTAACGAAGTTAGGTAGAAGGTTATGTTGGTGACAAAAAATAAATTTTTATTCATCAAAAATCACTTGTAAGGAAGAACGGAAATTAATGCATATCGTACACGCATTATCTATTGTAACAGAAAGAATGCGCTAATTAACACTTAATAAACAAATAAAAACCCTACGACAGATTAAAACATCGACGTGTTTTCAAAAAATCCCCGACATCGAGCTGAAGTTACCGCCAGAATTTCGTTGTAGAGCTCCTTTAATAATAAGTATTACAATAGTGCGCTAAGAGAGGGCAGCACGTTGAATTAGGGACCTGTAATATTTTGAATAGTATGGGTCGCAACATCCTGCGAATAATTATGCAATTCACCGACTTTACAAAAAAAAACAAAATTCAAAGGCGGGAAATTTGAACTCTTTGTCCTCAATCAATTTCGTTCAGAATTACTGTATGCATTTCAAGCGTTTTAAATTGTTCAATGGTTATTACAAATATAATATTAATTATTGATTTAATTTTCAACGCTTACTTCGATATGTTGGTTATCGGGATTGCGATGGAGTTCTCGAGCTACTCTTCTGCTGATGAATCCCCAATTAGGGCCGAAATAGCTATACAGACAATGCTCGGGGGCCCCATTGCAATACAACCGACTTGCAGCCAAATTTTGCAAGTTTAAAATGACACGCTATTGTCCGCACTGGCCATCCTGTGTGTGGTAGCTTAAGAGGCAACGATATTGCTACGAATTTGCTATTCGCACATAATTGCAGGTCAGAAACTAGTCACAAGGTGTCGCGACAGTGTGACATTAACTGCAGGTGCTTGAACTTCTATTGAACTGGTTCAATGAATCACCCTATATATATATATAAAATGATTTCAATCATCAAATTCAAAAATTAAAGTTAATTCACATTTCTAATTTTAAGATACTGAAGTATTTTCTAAAACCATATTCCATGCACATCTAGTATAATCAATTTTATTTATCATTCTTAATTTGGTATTTTTTTCAATAAAAATTAAGTAAATAAAGAAATTAAATTATTTCAATCCTTGAATTTTAAAATAGAAAGTAAGTCAACAATTTAAATTATAGGGTACTAAATAATTTACTAAAACCACACTCGGTGGACATCTGGTATAATCAATTCTGCGTATCTTACGTAATCTTGGTTTTTCTTTTCATTATAGTTTAGAAATGAAATTACTTCAATAATCGAATTTTAAAATAAAAAGTAAATTAACACCTTTAATTTTAGGATACTAAAGATTTTACTAAAAAAAGTGAAACTTGATTTTAATTTTTATTGAAAAAATTTAGCATTTTTACGAACTTTCAATACATTTTGCTTAAATAGCAAATTCTTTTTTCTTAGATTCCTTTAAATCAGATATGGAAATACGACGATTTCCTTACAAAACACCGTCCCAGTCAGTAACCCCTAATTACAGAAAGAAAAAAAAACAATAATAACAACACAAATCCCTTCTTAATTAACTGATTACAACAAAAAAAAGATACGCTCGCTCAAGAAAAATAAGAGGAAAATATATTGTTCGGAGCAGTAAATAATTACACAATCAATAAACTATCAATAGAAAAGATTGACGCGGCAATAATCTTTATCGTATTTTCAAAGGTCGGAAAGTTTACGGTAGTTCATATAAAAGAACCGTCTTCTTCTACTTTGGTTACACTCGAGGTGTCCCCGCATCCATCATGAAGACGATCGTAATTTTCCTGGGGTTGTTCGCGTTATCATTGGGTTCGGCAGTCCCAGCAGAAACAAGTAAGTTTAAATCAGTGTTTCAAAATTTTTAATTTACTTTTGTACCATTGTTGTTTAATATTTTCAATTTGTCGATACTCTCAAATCCTCCAAATGGCTTTCTCTAAGATATATTAGTTTCCCTTAATTAAATTTCATTTAGAGTGACCCTTGTAGATATTGATAAAGTGTAAAGAAATTTCGAAATTATGTTCTTCATGGACTTCTTTTCACCTCATTAATAGGTGTTAGATTTTTTTTTGCTATCGCTACGACCTACTAGATTTCACGAGACAGTATGTCTTATCCGACCTGTATAATTTATTAGTTCAAGAATTTCTCCTCTGGCGCCACTTACCCAAAAAAATCGGAAGCGAATTATATGCGGAACGTCATTTTCAATTAGTGTCAAGTTCGCGCGGTTTATAGGAAGTACCCAAACGATTTTTGTGTTTCGTGAGTTTTTTTTTCTTCTCCTTTTGTTATTGCGTTTACTTAAATAAAGGCTATTACCATTATTATTAAAATTAAAAGAACTACCGTCGATTTTCTTTTGTTTTTCATTCATCTTATTCCTCGTCATTTCGTTGTTGATTCTTTTAATTCGCATTTTTTCCTTTTTAGTATTTTATTGATTTCTTGCGTTTCTCTTTTGTTTCATTTGTCAGTTTTTGATCTTCGAAAGCCTTTCGTCGGAGAATCGCCGATTTTCGTGATTGTTTTGCTTTAATTTCCTGTGTATTTTATTTAAGGGGAGATACTTAAAAAAAGAGAAATTCGTCAATCTTCTTTTGTTTCGCATTCATCTTATTCTTCGTTACTTAATAATTTGTTTTATTTCGTTTTTGTTTCTTCTTATTTAATGAATTTTTGTATTTTATTGATTTTTTGCGCTTTTCTTTCGGATTTTTTTGTTTTAATTTCTTTGTTTTTTATTTGGTTTGCTTTTGTTTGTTTGCGAGGAAACACTGAAAACCAAAAGGAGGAGTACCGTCAATCGTCTTTTGTTTTTAATCCATCTTTATTCTTCGTTACTTCGTTTGTTTATTTTATTTCGCTTCTGTTTCTTTTGAATTTTTCATATTTTATTGATTTTTGCGCTTTTATTTTGTTTTCTGTCAGTTTTTTTTTAACTTACATTCAAAAATCATGGAGTTTTTTTGTCCTTTTGTTTTAATTCCGTGATTCATTATTTAAGTATGCTTTCGTTTGTTTGATTTGCGCGAAGAGGAGGAATATCATCAATCTTCTTTTGTTTTTTTTATTCATCTTATTCTTCGTTATTCGTTGCAATTTGTTTAATTTCGCATTTGTTTTCTTTTTTTGAATGAATTTCTTGTATTCATTTGATTTCTTGCGCTTTTCATTTGTTTTATGCCAATTTTTCAACTTCAAAAGTCGATTTTTTACGCGCTTTTTTTAATTTTCCATCGGTGTTTCGAACCGTAGAGAAGAAGTAAAGCATAGTGAAATAAAAATGAACAAATAAAAAAGAAATTAAAAAAAGATATTTTTTTATGTGCGTGTTATTTATTTCAATTTTCTTTAATTTTTTTATCAAATTATTAAATTTATTACATTTCTAATGTTATGTTAGCGTTTGTTTTTAGAGTCCTTTTGTTAGTTTCTATGCTTTCATCTCTTGTTTTTTCATTATGTCATTTTTCTTACCTATTTGCAGTTTATTTCACTTCTCATTTGTTCCTTTTTATCAAATACTTTGTATTTCGTTGACTATTTATTTTTGCAGGTTTCTTTTGCTTTCTACCGGGCTTTGAGTTTCAAATTTTTTCTCGCCGGAGATCGTCGATTTTTCATTTGTTTTTTTTTTATTCATCTTATTCTTTGCACTTCTCTGAAGATCATCACAAAATTTCGCACTCAAATGCAAAATGCAAAGGAACTGATTCATGGTACGGTACTTGGTATGGTACTGGCGGTTGCGTTGAATGAATACCCATGTATTTCCATAGCTGTATCTAATGAATAAAATAAATAAATAAAATACTTAGCTTAGCAAAATTCTTAGCTTTGCATAGCAGGTAAAATGAAGCGTTTTTACACTTTCGTAAAAAATCGATATGTTCAAGTAATTCCTTGAATGTAATCGTCGCGCCTTGTATAATATGTCAGAATCAGAACCTATATTTGTAATAGAAAATAGAAACTTACGTAACTATGTTCGGAAATGCACAAAAGAAGTAATTACTTACCAATTGAATTTTTAAACCAACCAGATTTTTTTTTTAATTTTAAAGGAACTTGCGATATTCAAAAGGACGTGGACGATTTACTGCGATACATCACTCAGCCAACATGTAACAAGAGATGTCTAGCAACGACGTACCTTCCAGACGCCCACGTCGACAATTACAAGGTTTGCCGACCTCACAAGACGTTTCGAAATTTGGAAACATCCTTTTTTTTTCAGGACGCACGTTATGTACGGGAATACTTGTACCAATACAAGAATTACAATCTTCCCCAAGGGCGAGTCTTTTCCATCTTCGATTACACTCAGCTGAAGCAAGCGAGAGCTCTCTTCAACCTATTCTACTACGCCAAAGACGTGCAGACCTTCCTGGAGACTGCCTATTATGCTCGCAGGAATCTAAATGAGGGTTTGTTCCTCTACGCGTTTTCCACCGCTGTCCTCCACAGACCTGATACACGTTACTGCAGATTAACTCCAATCTATGAAGTCTATCCCTATTACTTCTTTGACATCCAAACAATGTACACGGCACAACGTCACAAGCAGATGCAAGGAAAAAAAACAGGTAATTCTAAAGAGACCGGATGTTACTGAGGATGTTAACAATAATTAAAACTAATGCAGGTGAAGGTTATAAAATATTAGAGACTTATTACGAACGATACATGAAGGACATCCATCCTGAAAGAGCTGTTCCCTACTTTACTGATGACATCGACTTGAATCGCTACTATTACGAGTATAACATGCGTTATCCATTCTGGATGGGAAGCGAATTCATTTCCAAAGAAGAAAGGCGCGGGGAGTTATTCTACTACATCCATCAACAAATTCTGGCCAGGTATTACCTCGAAAGGCTCTCGCATGATGTTGGAACCATCCCTATACTCGATTGGACGTGTGCCATAGAACCGAACTTCTATCCATCCTTACAGTATCACAATGGCTTAGTATTTCCAGTTCGACCCGATAAAGTGATGATGAAGAACCACAGGGACGTCAATTATCCATTCTACAGCAATTATTCGCGGTCTTTTACTTTTGTACAAGATTTCGCAAGACGCATACGCGATGCCATTGACTCAGGATACGTAATTAATGTAAGTATTTTAATTTTCCATTTACATCTCAACTGAAGACACTTCGCCTTCCCTTCTTTAAACTTCTTTCCACATAATCCTTTCCATTTAAAGGAATAAAAAAAATTTAGAGTTTTCTTCTAATACACCTTCTTGGACTAATGAAGGCAAAAGACAGTTTACTTACAAATTTGTTGGATTATTACATTATATTAATCGTCCTTAAGGAAGACGACGCCGTGGTGAGAGACTTGCTCCTATACTTTTCTTTGTTTCTGGGAGGATTGACTCATAGATCTTTGGTTTTGTAAATTTCGAACACCACCATCGAGCTACTGTGATGATGTTGCTTGTAAAGTTATAAACAACCACTTATACCACACAGTTCTAACTCAAGAGGACCATGATCAAAATCATTGCCCTGACTATTCCATACATCTCCTAAACTAAATTGCCAAATTATTGATTAAATGTTTATTTTCTAGACCAAAGGAGAAAAAATCTATATCTACGATTACAAAGGCTTCGAAACCTTATCGTCCATGATCGAAGGCAACCCCGATTCACCAAACTTACATTTCTACGGCTACCTTCAATCCTACGCGCGTCATCTCCTAGGGTTCGCACGCTTCCCTTACGACAGATACAACACCGCACCGTCTGCCCTCGAACATTTCGAAACCTCAATGCGAGATCCCGTTTTCTACCAACTCTACAAGGCGATCATAACATACTTCCAAGAGTACAACATGCGTTTATCCCCGTACACCGAAGAAGACTTGTTGCTTCCCGGAGTCAAAATGCAGAAATTCGAGATAGTAGGAAGTTTGAAGACGTACTTCGAGAAAGTGTACACCACTTTGAAATACGGAGTGTACTACGATGAAACCGAATGCCCAGACGAGCACTTCCAAGTTGGAGCCGAGAAGAGGCGTCTAAATCACGATTTCTTCAAGTACAGATTGGTGGTTAACGCTGATAAGGAAATGGATGCAATTGTGAGGGTATTCATCGGCCCCAAATACGACGAACGCAGTCGCCTCATTCACATCAACGAGAACCGCATGAACTTCTTCGAAATCGATACGTTCCCATACAACCTCAAGGCAGGTGATAATGATATCGTACGCAAATCAACAGAGATGCGTCGGCCAAATGAACGTGACACCTGGGAATTCCCTAAAAGGTACCTATTTTAAAGCAATTTTGAGAGTTAATTCACTAAGTGTTCACTTCTTTCAGATTCTTGCTCCCCAGAGGTAAAGTTGGAGGTCAGACGTACCAGATTTACGTGATAGTTAATAAGAGGAAGTTCTACGAAAGCACCACGAAGAAAATTTATTATGACGACACCAGAACCCTGGGATATCCGTTCGACAGGTACATTGATAAATCAGTGTTTTATGTACCAAATTCGATGTTCGAAGACATAACCATCTACCACGAAGTACGAGATGAGAAGCATAATAAAACCACGGAATAAAATCATTAAAAAAGTTACCTACTCGATTTGATTGTATATCGATTCTATGTAGTTGTTAAATGATTCAATAATAATTTTCTTTGCACGCTAACGTTAATATTTTTAACCTTCTATATTTGTTTCCTTTCAAATCACTTATTGTGTTGACCATATTCACAAGTTTGAAAAAAGTTAAAAATAACTGTATTTGGTGGTTTTTTAAAACATAATAAAATTAAGAATGCCAATTTCATAAATTTATCAAAAAGCATTCCAAAAATACTTGGCTAAACAAATAAGTTGGTTTATTTTAAAATCACCTTTATAAAAGGAATGAGACAGTAAAATTAAAACTGCAGCTTTGATGATCCAAGAGGTTTTTTTTTTATAATTCTTTTATGGTACAAAATTTAATTCTCTACAATAAAGTCATAGAGTGAGTATGGTATTTTTTTAACATCCTGTATAGATCCAGTTGTTTAGTATAAAATATTTATACTAAAAAAATAGTTCATAGGAAGTACACTGTGATCGACAATGATTGAAGGATTGTAACTAAAATATTTTCGAAATGTTAACAGTCTTTTATTCCGAAACAGCTATTTACTGTGTATAAGGATATCAATAATAATTTCCACTTCACGCTGCTCCGTGCGGACAATAAAAAAATTACTATAGAACGATACATTCAATCATTGTTGGTCACAGTGTACTTCTTGATGATATGCAAAAAGTAAAAAAAAAAATTGACATTTGATTATTATAAACTTTTACATTCTACAAATGTTTGATATTTCTTTGATAAACAGTTAGTAATAATTTTTCATCAGTTTTTAAAATCATTATAAAAAGTCGACGTTGACGGCTTCTTCAGAATACGAGGGTAAAGCTGAATTTATTGCGAATAAGAAAATCTAAAAGGCCGTGAAAAACAAAACATACAGTGTTATTTAGAACAACTCTTTATCTGTCATTTGAAATATAGTTGTTGAAATTACGTTCGTTAGAACCCAAGTTACTCATTTTTTAAGTTATATTACAAATAAAAAAATGGAATTAATCAGAGAGCATTTTCGAATCATGATTTATTATGATTTTAAAAAAGGTTTAAGCGCTTATGAGTGCAAATAGAGTTTAGATTCGGCTTTTAATGAACGAGCACCTTCCTTGGCTACAATTTACCGATGTTATAAGGAATTTGAACGCGAAAGGAAATTCCGTTCAGCATCAAAAATGGCGACCTCCTATGGCTGTTACCGACAAAAACATTGCTGCTGTTAAAAAAATAATTGAAGAGGAAAATAAAGCCACTTATACAGTAATGAGCATCAACTCAAGATTGGATCCTTAGCTGAAAATAATGACGAAATTTACCTTCCCTTTTTCGACGTACCTTCCCGCCAAGAAAGTTATGAAGATGAGGAAACTCCAACAATGACCAAGAAGCAGCGAGCTATGAAAAAAGTTATGTATGCGCTATTCTTCAGAAGTAGGGAAGACTGGGGTAATAGCAGTCACCTAAGAAATAATTATTATAAAAATTATAATTTTTGTATGTTTGTAACACTATCGCTCCTAATAGTATACTTATAATCTTCCAATTGAATTAAAACTAAACATACTTTTTTGTATGATAAAAAAAGTAAAATATCAGCTTTGACCGGTATTACCCCGACCTTGGGGTAATGGTAATAGGTGATGTCAGACATTACTTACTGATTATACGACAAGGAATATGGGGAGTTTCAATGATATATCCATGTATAACTGAAAAATGATATTTATTATAATCTTTACACACTACTTCATCTCCTACAGCAAATGTCACACAAATATCCCCCCAAACAGAGCACTCCGAATGCGCCCATAAACCACAAGACATGCAGCTATACCACAGTTCACCATCTTTTCCTGTATCTTCGCAATAAACGCAAGTCTCTTTTCCCATTTCCGTTAGACTTAAATCATCTGCTGACACATCTTCGCAAATTTCATCTTCTTTCATAGAGGTATCTGTTTCAGATTCAAACAGTTTCCTTTTCATTTCCTTTTTGGTTTTCTTTAGCTTGAGTTTTTGTGAGTTTTTTTAGCCAAAGTAGATGTTTTGATTATCTTTTTTTTTCCTTTTTTACCTTCAATTTTTTCTTTAATCGTTTAGTCATTCCATCCCGTTCGTCTTTTCTATCTTTACACTTTCCTTCTTTTTCTTCTTTCTTCTTTCTTCCAACTTGATTTTCATTGGCGTCGAAGTTAAGATCTCTGAATGTTGCTTAGGTCTTGCTTCTTTTGTTGGCACAGTCCAAGTACTACTCCAGGTAGAGAAGAAATCTCTTGTATGGGAACTTGAATTACTGGGTTAGACTGCATATGACCGTGCAGGCGACCCTAATATTTGCACAATATCAACCATGATTTCTTCACTGAGTTTGTCACTTGAAGTATCTGTCACAGAAACGTCCACACACACTGATGTTAAGCACTTATTCTTTTGAAGGATGTCTTCTACCAAATAGTTTTCATCTGCAAAAATTCCCGGATTTAATGAATGAATCCCTGTGTTTTTGAATCTACTTATTGCTTTGGCAATGCTAGCAACTGACGAGTAAGCCTTGTTGAAAAGCTCTGCTATATCGTAAGGGATTATTTTCACTAAGTTCTTAAACTTCATAAACAAATCACATTCCCTTCTAAGGCAGCCTTTAATGGTGAGTACCACATCTAAAGGCTGAAGCCTATGAGACGTATGTGGTGGTAACTCCATTATCTCTACAAAAGTCGTAAGCCTTAGCAGAGACAGAGTAGAGTGTACTGTGATTGTCAAGAACGAACAGCATTTTGTTGACTACACTAGCATGAATAAATTGAGCGAAATGTTTTAACCATGTTGAAAACAGATCTTCATTTATCCGACCTGTCTTTGAACAATTGTAAATGCTCCCGGTGGCCCATTTTTTTCTAACAATGGGGACATGCGAGATCGAGCAAATATGAACATAGGTGGAATGTAAATTCCCCCGGAACTCATTGCACATACAGCAGTTATGTTCTTGCCCCTTTCCCAACTTGTTATGGAACCTACACGTTTTTCGCCCCTTTCTGCTAATATAAGCCAAGGGTCTTGCACAGTTGTGATCCTTGTCTCATCAACATTCCAAATGTTAGTATCTTTAAACTAATATTTATCAAGTGTTCAGTAGAGTTCCAGGCAAGGGTGTTATGCCGCATCATGTTAATGCATCATCCCATATGACAGCTTTAATTCTGCAGTTTTTAGCTGAAAAACATTTAAAAGTAATAGAACATCCGCCGTATTCACATGATTTAGGAATGTGCGACTTTTGGTTATTTTTTGGGCTTAAAAGGAATTTGCAGGGTAGAAGGTTTTCGTCAGAAGAAGAGATTGATGCCGCAATTCATACTTATTTTGAATGTCTTCTGAAAGATGATTGGTTGGGAGCTTTTGAACAGTAAAAAGAAAGAATGATCAAGTGTATCATTGTTAAAGGAAATTTCTTATTCTCAATAAATTCTGCTTGACCCTCGTAAACGTCAGCATACAGCAATGAGCTAATAGACAATCTCACCCGTAATTTCTTTGTAGACTAATTGGTGAATTCATCGGTAATCTAATTAATGATCTCATCAATAATCTAATCGGTGATCTCATCAGTAAATTCGTTAATGAACTCATTGGTGAACTTAACAGTGACGCCATCGTTAATAAATTGGTGAGCCTAAACATACAACGTTTTTAAAATAAGTCTGCAAATAACCTAATCCGCCCGTGGACATTGGGGTATTTGCATTCAAAGACTGGCAAACAAATTTGTTTACAATTTTTGCAAATCGTAGTGAATACTTCAATTGATTACTTGCGCCGAAATTCCTTACAATTCTCTACCCCCGGATGAAATAATTTACGTAAAAATTAATTTCTTGCTAAAATATCTGAAATTTGAAAATATTTTAATACAACATGCGTTCGGAAACTCTTACGTTTGGAACTGGCCATGACTTGAGATAAGAAAAAACACGATAATATGTTTTTACTTAAATTAAAACTTCAAATATAGTGAGATCAGCCGACTATAACTATAACTTCGACAATGCCAACGCCAACTCCAAATGTGGGAGTTTTTGAACACTTGAAAGTAGATCTTATTGGTGAACTCAACAGTGAAATCATCGATAATAAATTGGTGAGGCTAAACAACGTTTTTAAAATGTCATTAATATAAAAAAAAAACTATTAAGGACAGATAAATATATTATAGACAAAGAGAATTAAATAGCACATCTATCTTATAATGGTAAAAAACATAGGTACAGACAGGTAATAAAAATATGTCTCCCAAATAAATTGGAAAAATATTGTTAATCTCTATGCCGAACAGGCGGACAATCGAATGCTCAGCACCCGCCCCGCTTGTTCCATTCCAATGTCCGCTTACTCGATATAGTCTTCTAAACCATATTTACATTTTATTGGAAAGACGTCTTTTTATTTACCATCATTCCGTTAAAAAAAATATTTACCGTTATTTAAATATTCTCACGTTTATTAAATTGCTTGTAAAAATTTTTCTTAACGTTGTAAGTCACAAAGCATTTCGAGATTAAATACTTGCAAAAAACTCTGTATACAACAAACTATTTTTAAAATATGCTCCACATGATATTTATAGTAACTCATTTGAAATACTTTTTGTAAAACGAGTAACTAAAGAGGTATGTATGAAAGGAACCGTCTTAAGTGGAATACCCCGTATGTACAATCGCTTTTTTGATAAAGGATGACCTTGAAAACAAAAAGATATATTTTTTCCTCTTATAAATCTTTCTTGTAATAAGTCGATAACTCTATATCTATTATTATAACAAAAATAAAGCTGTAATTTTTTTTACCAACTTTTCAATGCAAATGTGTGACAGAATTTTCACTAAATTTAAAAAATAAAATAAAATTCCTCTAGAAAAAATTTGCTTTTTCTTCAATATTGAGTAATTTCTCGTTCGTAGAAAGATATTCTGCTTTCTAATCTAAATTCAAATTCCTAAAACAAAATACAAAAAGCAAGTAGTGAGAGATTTTATAAATCCTAATTAAAAAATAAGTAAATGAAACGTTTTTAATGAAAGACTGAAATCACATGAAAATTAAATTTTTTATTTAGGTAAAAAATGAAGAAGGTGATATTTTCGTAAAACAAATTTTATTTGAAGAAGGGGTATTAAACGTCAACCCTTAACTAAAAGTACTCACTTCCTCATATGTATAAAACTTAGTAAAAAGTAAAAAAAAGAAAAACAAATATGTAAATGTAAAAAACTGCAAAATAAAAAAAAAATAAGTTGTCTTACAGCGAAGTAGACGTGGCATATCGTTTTATATCTTTTATTTTATAATATAGCCTCCCCTACCTCTGTCATTTTTCAAGTTTCAATGAAACAATCAGTATACTGTCGAGCATTTTCAAATTAAAACAAACCTAAAGGTCCAAATACACGGTCTACTTTTGGCAATTGATTTCAGTCGTTAAAATTAATTCGACGTGGTCTATATTATTCTTCTCAAGTGCTTGTCGTCGCCTGCTGTTGATAATAAAGTCGAAGACGATGTTTGATCAAAATCAAAATGAGTTAATTAAGAACTATTTTTATTTAAAAAAAAATATTCTAAGCAACAATACACATATGTTATTGAAGCAAAATCTCAAAGATAGTGTACGAAAAGTTTTCCCATCTAGTGTGTTGCTCTCATTTTTTCCAATGTTCACGTATATTCCTTACCTGATCAGTAAAATTGACATTTAACCTTGACATAACGTCAATAGAAAATCAGAACCAATAATTACCACTTACACTTCTGGACAAAATTAAGAGACCACCAGTAAAATTCAAAATAAATTTAAAACAAGATAACGAAATTTAATGAAATGAATAAGTATATAAATCTATATGCAGTTTAGTTGATTTAAGGGCTATTAAATTTAACAAACTTTAAAATACTTTAAATCTTTAAAATACCATTGGTCTCCTCATGAACTTATATCCTAATTTGTAACAAGTTAACAAAACTAAAATTATTAATAGCGTGTGTGCCTTACTCTTGCAGCAATAGACGCTGCTAATCTTCTTGGCATGCTTGAGATTAAGTTTCGTATACTTTCTTGAGGTATCTGTTCCCATTCTTGAACAAGCATGTTAGAGAGCTCATTAAGTGTTACTGGTGGTCTCGATACGTTTTTAATTTTGGTGCCCAATTGATCCAAGAGATGCTCAATAGGATTGAGATCAGAGCTTTTGGCAGGCATTCAAACTTTGGATACTTGCATCTCAATGTAGCTGTGATAATGTTAGCTGTATGAAGTTTGGCATTGTCTTGCATAAAAATGAATCCATTGCCGAAATTTTCGGCAAATGGTTGAACATGGGGTACAATAATCTCGTCCCTATATCTTCTTGCTGTTAGCGACCCACTTCATATCAAAACCAATTCTGTAGGACCATTAAATTGTAGGCCAGCCCAAACCATTACAGACCCCCCACCAAATTTGTCAAATTCCCGAATGGTACATGGTGCAAATCGCTCGCCTGGTCTTCATATGACAAGAGCACGACGATCATTCCTACTTAGAAGGAATCTGGACTCGTCCGAAAACAAAACGGAGTTCCACTACCCCTCGTCCCAACCTTGATGATTTTGACAAAAGTTTAAGCGATTTCTTTTGTGCGTAGCTATGAGAGTAAACCGGTTGCTGGTTTTCAAGTCTTCTTCTTACTGTTTTGGTAGAATTTTTTTTCCAGTGGCTAATTGAAGTTCATTTTTTAAATCACGATATGTTAAAAACCGCTTTCTTAAACTCTGAAGTTCGATAAAGCGATCTTCTCTACGTGTTGTTTTCCTTTTAGCATCTTGTCCGCATCTTCTTTTGAAACTACCAATGTTTCTGAACCATGCTGCGACCCTTTGTACCGCAGATTTGTTGGTATTTAGAATTCGAGCAACTTTTCTCTGTGAATATCCTTCATGAAGAAGAATAATCATTTGGGATACTTCTTCTGGTCTACAATGGCGTCTAGACATACTTAATTAACTTAATGCAAACAAATTCACTAATTTTTGAAACAAAATTTAAATTAATTTTAATTTTGTCCAGAAATGTGTTACGTATTTGAAACCAAATAAAATAAAATATTGAAAATAACGTTGAACGTAAATTCACAACAGATGTTGAAAATGGCCTTCGTCTTCTTCGAGGCATTTTCTAACTCTTCTGCGATATCCATTAATAACATTTTGCAAAATGTGGGAAGATTGTTTATTTCCCGTAAATCATTAACGGGCGTTTTAAAAATGGAATTTTTCAAGTAGGACCAAACAAAGAAATCCAAAGGAGTTAGGTGGCAAGTTAAGTCGCAAGATCGCGAAGGCCATATGTTTGCCATATTTCTGCTAATTATCCGATCTCCAAAAAACTCTTGAAGGAAATTTAAAATATCTCCAGCAGCATGGACCGTTGCACCATCCTGCTGGAAATATCCAAATTGCAACTCGTCATCATGTAGTTGATTAATAAATGGATGCAAAATCTCTTCCCGATATCTAAGTGCTCTTAGATATCGTGCTCTTAGTGTGCTATTAAAAAATCAAAAAAATTGGACGTATCAATCTTCTCCGACTTAAAACTATCCAAACCAATTTTTTATGGATCGAGTGGTGCTTCAATGAAAATATGACGATTTTCTGTACTCCAGATCCTCATATTTTAGGAATTAAATGGAACCAGACCTCATCGAAAAAGAAAGTTTTGTCCAACAACAACGATAGGATCTTTGCCTTGCTTCAAAATCTACTGCAAGCAATTCATGCACGGCAGTCAAACGATAAAGGAACATTTGCAAGTCCTTTCTTAGAATAGTTCTGCAAGTCCCGTTAGAAAGATCAACTTGTTGTGACAGGTGACGGATGGAAGTGATAGGAGCACAATTTCAACTACCTCATCAGTTCTTATTTTAGGTATACCTGATACCTATTTTGTAGCCACACTGCCAGTTTCTCTGAATAGTCCTACAGAGTACTGAAGTTGATTAACAAATTTGTGGTACAGAAATACAGATTCTGGAAATTTTGCCTGAAATTCTGCAGTACAATCAGGAATAGAGTAGATCCATTCGCCATTGATTTTTTGGGCGTTTCGAAAGTAGGATTCAACCATAAAATATTTTTCTTCCAATGTGAAAACCATTATAAAATCAAATCCATAAAACAATCCTTTTTTAAGTTATGTTTGTTTACTTATCTGTTTAGGATACGGATCAAGTAAGGAACATACGTGAACATGCGAAAAAATGAGAGCAACACACTAGATGGGAAAATTTTTATACACTTGTTACATATACATGTGGGTGTCACCAATACCTGCTATTATTATTAAAATATTTCTTAATGACTAAAAAAGTTGTCCCAAAATATATGCTGCATCACAGAGAGCAGAACATGTTATACGCTGGTCTTTAAATGTAAATAAGCAAATCAGAGAAAATAAACCAAGTTTTCAAAGAAATTCACATGATGCAATTTACATAAAACTTGCATATTTCAATATATTTTATAAGCTCCCCCGGAATGCTCCATTATTTCATTTCTCCGCAACCGAACAAGAAATAACGATGATTGCGTGTATTTAACCTGAACATAAAAAATTGATTTTTTCTGAATACTTCGCAATCACATAAGTATTACCTATTCTTATAAATGCATATTCAGAAGTGTCCATCACCATGAGAAGTGTAAAGAAGAAAATTAATAAAAACGCCGCGTGTGTTAAACATAAATTCAAATTGATTACTGTGCGCAAAAAGTTTGATTTTGGTGAAATGAATTCAGTAAGTCGCCCTAGTTTTTAATATTATTAATAATTTAAGTTGGTGCGTGATTTTGCGAAAATAAAGATTTTCTTTAATTTAAGTTTTAAAGAGAACTTAGAAGCTTCGGGAAAAAAAAAACGAAAACAAATAAAAATGCATATTTAAATTTAAACTCGAGAAGATATTTTTTTCAATTTATCTCAGTGTTGTTTGTTATTCGGATTTTGCATTCTCGCATTGAACAGGACTGATGTGAGGCAATTTCACCTTGAACTTCACTTCTTTTGAACTCGGAGCGCCTCTTCTTGTTTTGTCCGATAACGTGCAGCTTTGCATTGATAAAACCCTATAATCACTGATGTTTATTTAACTATAAAAAACAATCAGTACAATTGGTGATAAATTTGCTTGTCTGTTGCTAGTGGCAATAAAAAGTTGTACGAATATTTTTAGATCATGATGCCTTGTTTTTTTTTGAATCTTGTATTTGTGTTTTAAGAAATCTTTCGAGTTTTCTGAAAACTTTGATTTTTAACGAAATTATTTGAAAACGAAGAAAAAAGTATTTTTAAAATTAATTTTATTGTCTTTTGGCTTTAATCATTTGCTAATGTAATTTTTGAGATGACAGACATCCATGAGCCTCAAAATTCACTCAAAACAAAAAACATTGACGAAACTTTAAAAACAATTTCAAATTGCGAAATCAATGCAATGTAACATCAAAAATAATTTGATCAAAAAACAAAAAAAGTCATCGAGGAATTAGATAATCAAAAACAAATTAAAATTTAAAGAACAATTAATAAATAATTTGAAAAAAATCAGTTCGTTTAAAAAAAACACAGAAACAATAGGAGACGTTTGAAACAGAAAATTCCAACAGGAAACAAAAGACAATAATTTAAAAAACATGAAAAAGAAATGAAATGCTCGAACTACGAAATACCAAGGACAAAATGATCGAGTAACAATAGAAGATCGATGATCCTCTGACATGAAATCATCGAAAAACAAAAGATTAGAAAAACAAAAAAAAACTGAAACACTATTATTTATAACAAATGTAAAACAAAAATTAATTCGATAAGTGGAAACAAACAACATCAAAATATTAAATTATATACAGGAACAAAAGAACATCGATGATTCATCATGTAAGTAAAAAAAAATTACTCGATAAAAAAGCAAGACTTTTTGATTTTTGTTTGAAAAAAAAACAAGAAAAAATCGAAATAAAAGAACAGGATGAACATAGAGATAGAACAATCGATGATTCTCCAGCATTGAGTTGTTCGAAAACAAAGAATTAACAGAACTCAAAAAGCTGTAAAATCACCAATAAAAAATTCATCGAAAAACAGTAGAAGATCGATAATTCTCTGACGGAGGGGGGGGAGGTAATTGAAAAACAAAAGATTATAGAAAACAAAAAAAACTAAAAATCACCATTATAACCAATGTAAAACGAAAATTGTGTCGGAAAGTGGAAACAAACGACAACCGAAACAAACATCGAAATATATACTCAATTGTATAAACAAAAGAAGATCGATGATACGTCATACGACGAAGGGCCTATCAAAACTCTTTGATTTTCTTTTGCAAAAAAAATAATTGAAACACGTGAATCGCGAATAAAAAAACAGAACATAAAACAATAGAAGATCGACGGTGAATTGTTAAAAAAAACAAAGAATTAACAGAACTGAAAAAAAACTGTAAAGAAACAATAGAAAATCGATTTTTCTTCAGCGAGGAATAATTAAAAAAAAAGCAAAAGATTGACAAGAAGCAAAACAAAAACTATAAAAATCAGCAATGTAAAATGAAAATTAATTCAACAAGAGGAAACAAAAAACAAACAAGATTATAGAAAACAAAAGAAAAACTAAAAATTACCAATATGACCAATGTTAAACGAAAATTGGTTCGATAAGTGGAAACAAACGAACATCGAAATATGGACTCAACGAACGAAACAAACATCGAAATATGGACTCAATTGTATAAACAAAAGAAGATCATACGACGAAGAGTCCATTAAAACTCTTTGATTTTCTTTTGCAAAAAAAAACAAGAAATAATTAAAATACGTGAATCGCGAAAAAAAAACAGAACATAAAATAATAGAAGATCGACGGTGAATTGTTAAAAAAATCAAAAAACAAAAAAATTTAAAAATGTAAAACTTACCTTTATTGCCAATATAAAATGAAAATTAATTCTATAAGAGGAAACAAACAAACGACAACCGAAACAAATAACGAAATACAGAATTAAATGAACAAAAGAAGATCGATGATTCCCCATACGATGGAATGACTAAAAAAAATTAATTTAATAAAGAAAACAAAAACAGTTGAAACTTCGAAACTCTTTGATTTTCAAAGATATGTTCATACATAAACAAACAAAAAAGAAACTGCGAAATACAAAAAACAATAAAAGATATACGATTTTCCGGTGGCCAAGTATGCGAAAAAAAAGTATTAACAAACATTAAGAAAAAATTGTAAACGTCACCAGTATCCTAACACTAAAATGATTCGACAAGGAAACAAAAAGCAGAATTACATAAAGGAAAGAAGTGAGACAAATTGGTTCGACAAAAAAAAACAAAATTCAACTGAAACGTTGAAACTTTGATTTTCAAAGATTCTTCACTTGCAAAAAGAAAACAAAACAAAAAAGGACGATTAACTCTAAAAGTCACCAATGAAAACGATTTAAAAAAAAACAACACAAAACAAGCAGCAACCATATTCAGAATTACATGAACAAAAGAAGGTCGACGATTGAATAATTCGATAAAGGAAAAAACAAAAGGCAACTGAAACATCGTGACTCTTTTTTTCTTTCTAACCATTTGGCTGGACGCATTCATGACTTTCTATTTTAATTTTTTTTTATCGATTTTTCGTATTATGTTGGCTCTTCGTTTTACTTATGTTGACATTGTTTTTCTTATACCCAGCTGGAGAATCCGACGACCTTCTTTTGTTTATAATTCACCTTGTTTTCTTTCCTTTCCTTCGATGTTGCGTTTGCTTCAGTTTTAGTTTTTTTGTATTTCATATTTCACTAGTGTTTTCTTTAATTTTTTTTATTTGTCAATAATCCATTGATTTTCAAAATGTTCATCAAAAAGTGTTAGTCTTCTTTAGTTCTTTTTTCAGTTATGTTTACTTATCTTAGTTTAACGTAATTTTAGTCGTTCCAACAACTTTGTAACTTTCTTCTCATAAATAAGATAAAAATGCAAAGATTACGTAAGATTACGTAAACTTCGTTGATGTTTGTGTTTCACATACTATATTTGTAATAGGAGTATTATTATTCACCGACACCTTTGAATTCGCTTTATAATCGACGTTTCGTTGAACGTTTTTAAATTTAACTGTGAAATATAAATTAATAAATTCTCGATAGAAAATAGTTAAACTACGTTAAGATCGTATGTATAAGTATTATATTAAATTTATTTATTTACATATTTCGAAAAAATCTTGTTATTCTAACGTATTCTAATTTTTTTTTCTCTTTCTATGCGAAAGTTTAGGTGGACGTTCTTACTTAATATAAAGAGGGATTTGTTTTTTTAACACCTTTCCATAATTTGATCATTTATTTTAGGAACACCCGGACGTTCTTCTTTAATATAAGGAGGGATTTTTTTTTTGAACACCGTGCCCCAATTTGATCATTTCTTTTTGGAACATCCGGTACTTATTTAATTTCTTTTCTTTTCATTTTCCTAGTCAAACTGACTGATGTGTTATTGTAAAATATAATAACGTAGGAAGACAACTTATTAGACACAAAAATAATCATGTATTACATAAATAACCGTTAACGCTAGATAAGCAACTTATTAACTAATTTTAATTTCTTACAATTAGGACTTAGAAACAGTTATTTAAGAAAGCAATCGACAAATTTTGATACTGCTTTGTCAACAACTAATTAAAAAGTCACAATATAATGCGCTCTGCACCATTTTTAGTAAAGATTATAATAGAGGACATCTTAATGAGTCTTAGAAGGTCAGCGATATCAACTGTTAGGGATAAATTTCGGTATAAAAAGGAGGTAATTTTCAAAACTCTTTACACTTACTTGGAAGGTGTCTAATAGATCAACGACATGAAACTCGCATTCATTTTGCTTGGCCTCTGCGCCGTAGCCCTAGCGATTCCACCCTCATTCGTCCCCAAGAAGTACAAAATTGGTAAGTTACCTATTATTTAATTTAGTTAGTATTACAATAATTTCCACTTTTTTTAAAACGCAGCCGACAAAGCCTTACTGGAAAAACAAAAGGATGTCATCCAACTCTTCAAGTACATTAACCAACCAAGCTACTACAAGGAATTCCTCGAAATTGCTCAAACGTTCACTCTGGAGCAAAATTATAATTTATGGACCGTAAGCCTCAGTCGATTCTTTTTAGTTCTTTTTTTTACGATTTTATTTTAGAATCCCAGTTACGTGCAGCAATTTTTGAAGTACTACAAGGAAGGGTTCCTTGTGAAAGGCGCCATTTTCTCACCGTTCTATGAGGAACACATAAAGCAAGCGAAATTACTCTTCAAAATCTTCTATTACGCCAAGGATTGGGAGACCTTATACAAGTCTGCGGTATGGGCTCGCCAGAACGTCAGCGAAGGACTCTTCATTTATTCCTTCAGCATTGCTTTGATCCATCGCCCAGACACTACTGGCATTGTCCTTCCTCCGATTTACGAAATATATCCGTACTATTTCTTCAACGCAGAAGTCATTTATAAAGTTCAGAAATTGAAGCAGGTGTATGGCTTGGAGCCAATACAAACACCCTATCATGTTTCAGGAGAACAAACATATGAGGGTAAGTCCAAGTGTGCTGGATCTTAAACTTAATAAATGTAACTTTTTTTTCTTCAGGCAGCGTAGTTTTGGCTAATTATTCCGGCTGGTACATGAACTTGAACCCCGAGCAATCATTGTCGTACTTCACTGAGGATATTGGAATTAATTCGTACTACTATTACTACAACTTGTACTACCCATACTGGATGGATGGCACAGAATTTGGATTAAGCAAAGACAAACGTGGTGAACTCTACTACTTCATCCATCAACAGTTACTCGCGCGTTATTACCTTGAAAGGCTTTCAAATGACGTCGGCACTATTCCACTTCTTAAATCATCACTGCCCGTGGAAACCGGATATTATCCATCGATAATTTACCCCAGTGGATTACCTTTCCCATCACGCCCGAATAATGTTCAGGTAACACTATATTCGGGCAACGAATACCTTGCTAATTTCACCGACACGTACACCTACGTGAAGGACTATGCAAGGCGTATTCGTGACGCCATCGATTTTGGATATGTATTCACAGTAAGTACCTTGCATCACCTTTACTAATAAAATACTAAGGTGCGTACTTTTTTTAACAGGGGAGCGGAGAAAAAGTCTACTTATACGATACTCAGGGCATGGAAATCCTTGGCAACTTGATCCAATCAACCCCAAATTCGCCCAACTCCAAATTCTACGGTTCCCTCCAAATTTACCTCAGCTACCTTCTGGGTTACTCATACCCTCCACTCAACAAATATTACCTAACGCCATCAGTTCTTGAGCAATTCGAAACGAGCCTTCGCGATCCCGTTTTCTACCAATACGTAAAATTGATCGTCCAACTCTTCCAAAAATACAAATACAACTTGCCCTACTACACCTACCAAGAACTCGAATACCCAGGAGTCAAGATTGAGAGCATCAGCACCGACCGCCTCATCACCTACTTCGAACCCTTCGTTATTGATGTGAGCTCTGCCGCTTACTTCAACGAAAAAGAATTCGAATCCTACTGGCCGATCAAAGCGGTTCAATACCGTCTCAATCACAAGCCATTTACTTTCACCATTAACGTGCTCAGTGACAAACCAGTGGAGTCCATAGTCAAGGTCTTCATTGGCCCCAAATATGACGAGTTCGGAAAAGAAATCGACATAACAAAGAACGCCCAGAACTTCGTCCTCTTCGACAAATTCGTGTACAAACTCAACGTTGGCAAGAACTCGATCGTACGTAGCTCACAACAGAGCTTATTCGTAAGCGATCGCACTACTACTTATGAACTGTACAAGCACGTCATGAATGCCTACAAAGGACAAGAACCATTCCAAATTGATGGCAGTGAATCTTATTACGGATTCCCCAACAGGTAAACAAGTTAAATGTATAAAGATTTCACGCAATAACATTCTCTTTTCAGATTCCTTCTTCCTAAGGGCAAATTTGGCGGCCAGGTTTACCAGTTCTACGCTTACATCATGCCTTACACTCAAATTCCTTACACTCAAACTCCATACACTCCATACAGTCAAGTTCCATACACTCAAACCACGTACCCTACTGGCACAACAGGATACGGATATGAACCAGCCTATCCTAAGGTTGGAACCGGCAGTTATTTGTTGGACGATAAACCATTCGGCTATCCTTTGGACAAATATGTTACTGCTAGTGACCTCAATGTACCCAATTCTTACTTCTACGATGTGGTCATCTACCACAAGAAATATGAAGACCTTAATATTTCTACGAACGTGTAAATTCCTATGACGACGAAAATCCGAGCTGGTCTACGAGAACATTTGTCTTTTTTGTAGTTTCGTATAAATTTATTGTATTTATAACAGCATGAATATATGATTATTGCAATTTCCTTCTTTTCTTTTACGCCACAAATTATAATGTATTTTAAAATAATAATGCGCAATATACAGGGCTGTCCTGAAATAAGGTGCAAGTAAATTCCTGTTCTTTTTCTCAAGAATGGTGAAAGAAAGAAATCTTTTATACATTAAAAAAAATCGTCCACTTATAAGACAATATTTAAAATGTTTATTAAAATATATAGGACATCCTGAACTAAAGGGCAATTTAAATTGAAACTGCCCTAAGTCAGTATAAAAACTAATTTAGAAGTTGTAAGACCTTTTTATTTTTCGTTCATCTCAAAAATGATATACATGTTGGTGATTAAAGTCCTGCACGAAGCTAATAATTTGTTTATTTGATTTTTTGCAAAATCCTGAAATAAGTCAGTTTTTAATTTTAAAAAGCCACATTTTAGTGCAAGAATATTTTCTCGATCGGCATTTGTTTTTCCGCTGTGATGTCATCATTAATTTTTTTAAATGTGAATCTAGCCAAATCCAGAATACACTTTTGTACGACAATTCGTGGTTTCGTATTCGATTACATTTCTGAACCTACACGCTTGCAACTTGCAACTGAATTCTGAACGCGCCATCTAACAGTGAACTGTGATCTAACTTCACTTTCGTTTGTGATTTAGAAGTGTTGTAATTTTTCTTTCGTTTGTGTATTTGAGTGTTTAACAATAAGCACAAAATAATCATTTCAAAGTCCTTCATAGAAATGTACATTTACTTATAATTAAAGATTCGTACTAAAATTGTAAGTACAACCGAACATAAGTTGTTACGATCGTTGTGACTGTAGCCACAACATTTAGGTTAGGGACGCCTTGTTTACAAGAGCGTTTATTTTTAAATTTATTTATATTTCTTAAGGCGTTGTCACTTACGCGCACAACAAATTATTTTCGCTTCTTACAGGATGCAGTCGGCAAATTAAACTGCAGAACAGGATTTGTTTTTTCGTTTCTCTTCTAATTACTAATTATAATGGACACCGAGAACTTAAAGGAGCTTTTAGAGGACGATCACACAACCGAGGACATCCAAGATAATTCGGACATTTCAAGTGAACTGCAGAAAGCGCATGCTGAAGATGTAACTCCTGAAGACGAGATGGATTCCTTAAAAAAAGAAGTCGATGAAAATAGTAGCGTATTAAAAGGTAGTGAAAGTGATGAGGTTCCACATGCAAAAGATGATGATGGTAATGTGGAACACAGTAAATTAAGTGAGTCAGATGATTTGAAACAAGAGGCAGCGAGTAAAACGCTAGAAGAAGAAAGTGCTGACGTTGAAATGTTAAAAGCCGACGATCAAGATTCTACCAAGCAGATCGAAGATCTTCATGAGAAACTCGGTCAATCGGATGAAATAATGCAGGAAGAGCCACTCGTAAAAAACATAAATGACCCTAATGAATTAAACATACCGAAAAATCCTCAAAGTGATGATGTTACTATGAGTGAAACTTCCGATGTTAAATCGGAACCACAGCCCATGGAAATCGAAGATAAAATTGAACCTGAGAAAGAAGCAAGTGGTTACCACCTTCACTCGGAAATGACCATTAAAGAAGAACCACAATTCATGGATGTTGATGACAAAGATAAACCTGAACTGATTAAACAATCAGTTCAGAAGAGTTCTGATTTACCCCACAGTTCTGACATTAAAATTGAGCCAGATCTGGTAAAAGCTGAAGATAAAACCGAACTTGACTCTAATAAAATAGGAAATGCACATGACCTTCAAGATGTAGATAACAAATTTGAAATGGATGTCAATCAACCAGTAACTGCTCCATCATTTAATTCTGGCGAGTCCAAACTTAAAGAAACTCTTACCAAAAATCTAGTTCCTCTGCTTGCAAAGAGTGAAGTAAAAAGCGATACAAATAAAAATGAAGTCGATGATGCCCTGTCTGCTCTTGCAACGGCAGCAATCGATCATGCCAAAGATACTAACAAGAAACCTGATTCGAAAGAAACCAAAGAAGTTTGGCATACTGTTGGTTTTATTAGGGGTACAAGTATTAATGTGCAAAACTACTTTTACTATGATGAAGGCTCCGAACCCTACGCAGATGATAATTTGCCCAATGTAAGTCTATTAAATAGAATAAACTTGGAACCAGGAACGGCTTACAAATTCCGAATCGCCGCCATCAATTCAGTCGGGCGCAGCGATTGGAGCGAAGTGTCAGCTTTCAAAACATGCGTACCAGGATTTCCGAGCGCTCCTTCTGCCATTAAAATAGCCAAGTCAGTTGATGGCACACATATTTCTTGGGAACCACCCAAAGGTGAAATAACTGAGTATTCGGTCTACCTAGCAGTTCGTAACAGTGCAAAAGATAATGTTACGCCAACGTCGATGGCTTTCGTGAGGGTTTACTGTGGCGTTAGTAATTCGTGTACTGTATCGCATTCATCTTTGGCTTCTGCATTCGTTGACACCACCACAAAATCTGCGATTATATTTAGGATTGCTGCACGCAATGAGAAAGGCTATGGTCCAGCTACACAAGTCCGATGGCTACAGGATACCATGGGCAGAGCATCAAAGAGATCCATTGATGATGGACAATCGGCTTTAAAGAAAACCAGAAATGAGTAATGAAAATTTTTTATCAAATTTTTTATTGTTGTTATAAGTAAAGGATTACCTACTCTGTTCAGAAAACTATTCAACTTAAAAAAAATGTGAGTGAGTGCTGTTAAAAATACATTTTAATGTCCTCCATGGAAGAAAATTTCGCATTAAGAAAATTTAAATTTTATTCTGGTCGAAGAAAACTGAACGTTCTACTAATTAGAAAATAGTTTTAGCTTTGTGGAAATATAACAGCATTTCATTAATATATTTTTTTCTAAACTGAATAGTTTTTAGAGGTAGGGGTGGTTTATTTAAAATAATGTAATAGATTTTTAACTTTGTTCTAATGAAAAACACTTATTTTATTTGGTTGGCATATTAAATTCTCCTCACTGTGTAATTTTACTCAATATTTATAAATGAAACTATATACAACTATTCCTATATATAACTTTCACCATTTTATTATATTCAGCAGTAGTCGCAGTGATGGTAACTGTAGGAAAATTCGCCTACTTGTGGAGGAAGATCTGCAAAAAATTTGGATGTAGGGATTTTGTGCGGAAAATTTTTGAATATATGTATTAATAACAAGTGATCAAATTAAAAACGAATCATATTAGAGTAGGTGATGCAACCAAACACACATGTGTGCATTTAGTTCATCATACGTTCTTTCCGTCACTTTTGACGTTTCTATTTGAACCTAACCTTAATTAAAATTCAAATTAAAACATTCAAAGCAAGAGAAGTGTTTTATTTGCAAAAAAAAAAAAATTAAAGCAGATATGTAATGCCCACTGTCTGCATCGAGACATCTTTAAGCTCTATGAACAACTGTGTGACTAACGCTAAACAACATATCTGGCGTGTTATTTATGTCACAATATTAGTATGACGTTATCCAAGACATATTTTTAAATTCCAACACCTACTCTAATTCATTTTTATTTTGATCACTGTTTATTATTATTAATATAACGTATGATTCAATAAATTTCAGGTATTGGGCGGCCGTGAAAAAAAAACTCACACCTTAATTTAGAACAGACGCATTTGTTAAGTTGTAAAAACATTTTGTAAAAGTATAAAATGAAAATTAGTTTAATTAAACTAGTGGTATAATATTTGAGTTTAAGGAAGGTTAGGTGCAAAATTGATGAGTAAAACTCAAATGTCATATTGACAGCAAAATTTGTAGATATTAAGCTAAGACATGATTTTTTTCCACAGCTGCCTGTGACCTAAAATTTTATTGAATCACACGTTATTATAATAATAATTTTTCTTTACTGTTGTCGCTAACGCCATCTATTGACAGTTAATCTAATCTGCGCATGTTTCTGTGGAAATAAGGTAAAATGAAAACACGCTGCTTTAAAACAGACGAGCGAAATGCAAAATATGTAAAACACCATGAGTGAGAAAGATGCAATTATACTCCCGAGGTGCACTCGAAGGTATAGTTTCTTAACGCAACCCCGAAGATCTCATTCAATATAAAATAGATAAGTAATGAATAAAAAAAATACATATAGGATAAGGATTTTTTTTCAATGATATGTTAACTGCTTTCGTTCGTTTTTGTTTTCGTTTTTTCACACGTAACTTATGATTATGAAAATTGTAATTTTGATCGGGAGAAAGTAATCATAGGACACGAACATGCAGAATTGTGATTACATAATTACTAATCACGGGTATAAACGAAAGCACCTTATATATTGTAGGGAAAAAGAGGAGGAATTACATATTTAAAGGTTACCATCACTGAGTAATAGTTTTAAGTCTGGAAAAGTTTTTTTTTACAGTGTAAATAAAACTGCATAGTGAAGGTCTTGACATGTTTTGAATTTATTGTGTTTTTAAAACAAGTGTTTATCAGTGCAATTTTAAAAAATAAAAGTTAAAATTCATTCAAAACATTGTAACACAGATAGAATTTCACTGTCTTTATGAAGTTGTAAAATATGTTCATTGCGCAAATTATATCTATTAGGGCCAGTTTCATAATGAAATTTAAAGGAGACTAAAGTCACCTTCTGATATATAAACAAATATGTTTTTATGATTGTTTTTACATTTGAATGTGACTTTAAAGTTAAAGTTACGTTTAAATTGTATTATGAAACTTGCCCTTAGTTTAAGATAAATAAAACTTCCTTATCGAATGTAGCGTTTTCCTTATTCAAAATGCAGAAAGAAAGAAACTCTCGTTTTTTTAAACTGAACTTCCATAAAAGGTGGTTTTATAAACTGCCACGAATTGTCATGAAATGGCATAACTGATTGTTCATATGACATCAAAAGTAACTTTTTCCGAGAGAAAAAATCAAATCGTGGATTTAAAATGGAGATAGAGGAAACCACGACTTATTAGATTTCACGAGACAAATTTTTTATTTAACGCAAATTTTCACCGTATTGGAGCTAGTCGCCCAAACAAGAAATGCCATAAATAACGAAAGAAAAAATCGCAAGAAAACTATATTTTTTTCTTCCGAAAAGAAATTACAACAGTACTTACTAAAATCCGCGCAAACTTGACATTAATTGAAAATGGCGTTCCGAATATAATCTAATATTTTTTGGGTAAGCGACGCCAGTGGAAAAACACTTGAACTAATAAATTGCGCAGACTAGATAAAGACACATTTTCTCGTGAAATCTAGAAATAGGTCGTGGAAGAAACCTACTAGAAAAAATGGGCGCGTTCAGTTAAATAGCAGCATGAAAGGTTAGTGGTTCGTGAACGGACTACTTGTAAGCCTACTGATCTGCCTGAATCGTCACTTTCTTGAAACGAGACCAACCCATAAATCAAAATACTAATAATTTTAGTATTATTAAATTAATATTTAATAGGTTGATTTCGCATTACAAACTAAGCTTTTTGCAGTGTAGATTCTGTTAGTATCAGAATTTTGCATTAGAAATTCAAAAGCAATATGCAAATAAATAAAATACTTACTAGAAATATGCAATAATAAATACATACAAATTAATAGTCAAATATTATTGCGGCCGAGAAAACGGAAACACCAAGCTAAATCTAGTAACCACTTTTTATAAATTTTAGACATTGTGAATTCGGTTTTAAAATCACGTTGACATTTCATTGCGAAGACACAGAGATCTACATGTTTCCTTAAATTTTATTCGAATTATGCATATTTTGCGTATAGTATTCTACAACTTCGAAATAAACTCTTGTCAATGTGCAATTTACTCGTATTTGTTTGATTCGAAGAACCATTATTACAGAGTACAAAAACAGTTGTTTCCATTTTTTCGGTCGCAATAGTACATACCTATTTTCCTCGCCACTGAATAACTTAGCGTTGAATGAAAATGTCAGGAGCTTAAGCTGTGTTCGCTTGTTCGACTCCGTTCGCTCTATTTACTCTTTTCACACTTTTCTCTTACTTTTATATCATACTTACGCGTGTAAATAACCAAATTTAACTCCCGCACAGGGTTATCAACTTAACAGCTAAACAGTGTTGCCAGACGATCAAAACTTAAATCACCAAATTCGCTGACCAAGAAGTCACTAGTTATCAAACTCCAGTTTAAATTTTTGTGCTCTGGTTTATTAAAAAAAAAAAAAATTTTTTAAATGGTGATCAAACAAAGAAAACAAAATTATAAAAATCCACAAATAATCAAATTTTAAAAAAGTTTTTACAACATAATTGAAATTAATTAATTAAAAAAACAATTTGAAAAGAATGATAACAAAACAAATACAAATTCAAAAATAATCAAATTTAAAAAAAAGAAACAAAACCAAGCCAATGGTACCATAATAGTTATTTGTTATACAAGATGGTAAAATTGATTTCTATCGATGAGTAAAAACGTTTAATTCGCTCGCTCCTTCGTCGCTCGTGATTTAATTTTCACGAGTCATAATTAAATTTTACTGTCGTGTGTAACATTCTATTTTTTTTAAGCGAACGTTAAAGACAAAATGTAAACAATTTCGCAAAAAATTAAAAAGATGTGTCAAAATTGTGTTTTATGATCATGATCCCAGTAACTAGTGTGGGTTGTTGCTATGGTTAAGTTATAATATTTATTAATTCAAATAACAAAATTAAAAAATCAATTTCTAAAATTTTAGAAATTCAAAAAAATTTCTAAAATTTTAGAAATTCAAAAAAGGGGTAAGTTTTTCTAAATTTTTCAATAAACCAAATTTTTTTAAGATACAGAGTTCTGATGAGGCCCAATAAGGCCGAAATACATGTATAAACTTTTTCCTAACACTTTCTATATTGCCAGTTACACAATTTTAATTAATTTTCATAACAAAATTAAAGTATTTCTTTATCTACCCTTGCTGTTAAAGTATTACTTTATCTAACCTTGCTGTTAAAATTACGTTTTATCGACTGTTTTGAGTTGGACAAAGCACACTTTAACGTTCGCTATAAAAAAAAATATTTTTTCACATCATAAATTCTACAATGTTAATTGAATCTCATCATATCTGAAAATGGCTTTATTAACAAGTATTAAATCAACTTAAAAGCAATAATAGAAAACAAACAGATTGAATGTAATTCAATAAGTAAACAGGACAAAAGAAATTCTAATTTAATCGTACAAGTTTACTTCTTTACGACTTGGATGACATCTTCATCATGCATGATGTGTGCCGAGCCAACTCTCTGCGGTGAATACTTCGTGCTCGTTCCCCACACTAGAGCATATTTGAAAGCCTGAGCCAGTGATCTGTGAATTGCATGACAGACATGCTCCACTGAAACACCCCTTCTTAAAATCAGTCCATCAGAGAAATCTGGGGGTTGACCTGGTTTCTTAGTGTACACACGAATCAGTTGCAAGTATTCCCACAAAGTTTCCAAAAGGAAGTCGAGATTTAATTTCATATTACAACTGCAAAAATAAAGAATACAATTAAATATTTAACACAAATCTACTACTACATGTTTCTCACCTTACAACAACACTATGTGGTTGTTTTGCAATTCTGTCCACTTCTTCAATGGAAATTTGATCAATCTTATTATACACATACAAGCAAGGCAGATACACTCTATTAGCACAGATAACATCAATCAGTTCATCAGCGGTACAGTCTTCCCTGAACAAAACTTCCGCATTAAAAATTTTATACTCGTGAAGAATTAACTGAACCAGTTTTTCATCGATTTTCGTTAAAGGCACCGTTGAAGTAAACGACAGCCCTCCACCTTTTTTAACCTTAAAATAAATGTTGGGCTTTGCTTTATTTAAACGTATACCCACACTTTCCAATTCTCTTTCTAACAATTGCCTCTGTACATCTTGTTTCGTGGCATCTAACATCATTAGTACTAAGTCAGCTGTGCGAGCCACCGCTATTACCTGTCGACCTATTAATCATTAAAAAAAAACATCACTGCACACAATATTTCATCAATCAATTGAATGTACCTCTTCCTTTGCCCTGTGCCGCTCCTTCAATAATACCCGGTAAATCAAGCAACTGTATATTAGCCCCGTTGTATTCAATGACACCGGGAATACAAGTTAAAGTGGTGAATTCATATGAAGCAGCTTCACTTTCGGTTTTTGTCAGCGTCGACAATAAAGTAGACTAAATAGAAATTTTATTTTACACCACCTGCCAGAATAAAGGGGCAATAAATACCTTTCCCACAGAAGGAAATCCGATGAGAGCGACCCTAGCATCTCCACTTTTTAAGACGTCGAATCCTTCGCCCTTATCACCTGATTTCTTTGATGGCTCCAACAGTTGAGACCTGTACTTAGCTAATTTTGCTTTTAGAAGCCCCAAGTGGTATTCAGTGGCTTTAAAAACACATTTTTAGTATTTATCACATGAACTTAACATCAAATATTTTAGGTTAGGTACCTTTATTTTTTTGCGTTCGTGATATTTCCTTCTCGATTTCTGAAATTTTCTCCAGGATACCCATGGTGATTTCAAGAATAAAAGCAAATGCGTTATTTATCTTTGATTAACGTGGACACCTCCAACTTATTAAAGAAATGTACAAGACAGCACAAGTGGCACAAGACATTTCTCCAACGACTGATTATTTAGACCCGCCGTGCTCTTGTCAGCAAGTGAGTGAAAGAGTGAAATGGTGAATATCTCCATCGTGTTAATTCGTTTTTCAAACATAGCAAAATAGCATCTAAAACTATTAATCCATTCCTTATTTATTTGTTATCGGAGTATTCTATGATAGTATAGTGAGAATGTGGTACTCATATATGTATGTAACCATAGACAATGATCGTTGGTCGTGTCGATGTAGATTTTAAGGTTACACCGTATTAGGCAATGTTGCGATACTTTCTTTCCATGACGAGGTGTATTCACGTCCAAATTTACATACATAAACTGTAATACGTTTACCTTCACTTTTAATTTTGGCAGAGTTACTTTTCAAATCAATTTGATTTGAACTGTCAAAATTTGACGTATGTTATAATGACATCAAAGTGATCAAACCGTAAATAACGATTCCCCTTGTGGGTAATTACTCGTTACTTCGGGTATCTTCCAGTGACGAGTACTCGAGTACCGAATATCTGTAGTTTGGTCGATGATGTATTTTTGTTTACACGAATGACTAGAATTTTGTTGAATGTTCATTAAGTGATGGGAATAATATTTTTAAGTCCCAAGTATTCCTAAAATGTAACCCAAATAATGGAATTTCGTCCAAACTGGTAATCCTGATTATGAAAATTAACACTCACAATCGCTCCCTCTAGTGGTTGCTTAGCGAATTACATTTAAATTTTAAAAATGAATGTTTTCGGTAATTAATTATTTGGAAACTTCCTGTTGTTTTATTGTTTATAGTGCCTTTGAAAGACAATTCTTTTCCATACTAAAAGTTAAAAATGTAATATTTATCTGTGATAAAAGAACAGTTTCATTTTTAATAAATTGTAGGTAGATGGCGCTGCCAATGCTGCCATGTCTGCAATTCGTAATTACAAAAAATGTAATTTATTATTGTTTTTAGCTTAGAACAATTATTCTTAAATCTCCTAAATAATTAATAAAAAGGAAATGATGAATTTATCCGTCAGGATACGATGATAAATGTCTCACCAAAATCGTTAAGAAAACGTACTTTGTTTACATTGACAGGGCACAATAAAAACATTGACACATCTTTTGGAAATGCCTCTTTTTGGAAATAAATTTTCACCTAAAAAGACTCCACAACGTAAAAGCTTTCATAGCACTAACCCAGACCAACCATTAGAGGAACTGGTATCGACCAACAGAACCATCAATCTAAAGTTGGGCAACCAGGAATGTACATTTCAAGACGGGGACTGGATTCCAGGTAGTTAATTGTTTTACATTTATAGAAAATTACTAGAAAAGGTCATTTACAGAGTCTGGTGCTAATGGAAATACACACAAATTAAACCAAAAATTACACAACAAAATACAAGAACTAGAAGAAGAAAACAACATGTTGCGATTAAAATATGAAGTTCTCCTAAACATGGTAAGGAAATCAATATTTTTTTGAGATACACTTTTGAATTTTTTTTTCTATTGAAATGTAGTTGGTGCAGACAACAGCTGAAAGTCACATACAGGAAAGGGAAATAGAAAAATTAAAACGGCTGGAAAAAGTCAAACACAAATCATAAAACTTGTTTATTAAATATTTTATACAAAATTAACAATGAATAAATAGAAAAATATATATTGTTCGTCTCTTATGACTAAACGTTGGGGCACTTTGTTCTCACATGACCTACCAAATAAATAAAACAGTTTTAGATTTTTGCAATCAAGCAAGCATATTTGAAAACTAGAATTAACTTAATTAAATTACCTTCTTGTGCACAAATACCACATTTCCGTTTTGCTTTCGCTTGATTTTTATATGGTGCAGATCTTTTATTATTACTTTTGTTTTTTGCCTTTCCCTTCCACCTTTTATTGTTACCATTGTAATAAACAGTTCCAGCACCTCCTCCTCTTCCTCCTCCACCACCACCACCACCCCCATCATAACCATCATCATTTCCATCATTATCGAGTACCTGCAATTTAAACAAGTTTACTTTTTTATGTACTGAAATGATGACTCAGTCTCACCTCATCTGCCCATTTAAAAAACTTACAAGATTCGTTCATGGGTTTTGGGCAACAATAAAATTGTTTTCCTTTATTCGGTCCTTCTTTTTGTACCGTCTTTAGTGACGCTTGCAAGTTGCAATTACATTTCAAAGTTTTCGGTTGTTGGGTATTTCTGGTCTTGCTGCTGCCTGGCATATTGTGATTTGTACTTGAACTGTTATCATCTACTTCCCATAGAAAGAAATTGCAACCACCTTCTTGTCCCTTGGCACATTTATAAAATTTTCTTCCTATAGAGAACAGTGGCTTTCACTCATTTAGTGAATTTAATCTAGTGCATACCTGTGTTTGGCCCTTCTTTTCTAACAGTGAGCAAAATAGCCGGTTGATTACAAGAACACACCACTTCACTGTCTGGGTCATTATTGCTCGATGAATTTCTGTTTAAACCAGAAGGCCCCGGCATGAGATCCAATGAATCTGAATTAAGAAAAGTCCTTGTAGTTTTTTTTTGGTTGTTCGATCTACTGCTTCCTGAATTATATCCGCTGTCATTTCTAACTGATGTATTCCCACTTTGATTGTTGGCAACCCAAGTGCTTAGATTTCTTTGATTACCAATTCCGTTTGCTGTCGTGCTGTTCATCAGATTATTACTTGACGCAGCATTATTATTTTCAACATTCTCTAGAAATAATACGATTTCGAAGTGAGAAATAAAATGCGCTTAACCTCCATCACACATACGTTTCTTCACTTTATCAATGCCAATATCCAAGGTTTCCAAAACATTACGGTTGCAACCACCAATGCAGAATTCATTTGGATTTGGATAACCAGGAAATACATTATGTTTGAATCGAATTTTTACCTGTTTGACATTAGGACCACACTAAAAAAAATATATATTAAAGTCAGTTATTCACATTTAAAACAAATCTGCTGTCTTCATTGAATAAAAAACTCTATTGATAGTCCACCACTGAATTCACTCAGTGATGATTATTTTTAGAAACAGCTTAGGTACTCACTTCAGGACAGCTTGAGTCAAGTACTTCTATACTTTCAACGTTTATGGAAAACCATACTGCATTTCTGCACTGAGGATAACCCAAACATGAAAGGTATTTCCCCTGTCCATTTTTCCTGTCCTTTACTACCATGTCATTTCCACATTTTGGACACTTGAGAACTGATTTAAACGATGCTTGCCCATTTACTTGTTCAGCAATAACTTGAGGTTGTTCCTCTAGTCTGGTTTCCAGGCTTTCATCTATCAACCGCATTCTCTGCATGACAGTAGTGAACACCTCCTTGTATTTTGCGATTTGTTCCCTTCTGACGACTTCCGCATCTTTTACACCATCGCATATAAGTTTCAAATCCCTTTCGAATTCTGCACGTAGATTTGGTTTGGCCAAGGATACTGCTAAACCAATTTTGTTGTAACTGTTGACGTGGTAGAAATTGTAGCATTTTCTTTTTTGACAGAATACAAAATGAGGCTTACCCTTCCACGAGGCCCATGCCCAATGTTCCCGGTACAAAATACATGTTTTCATATAAACCCACGTACTGTCTCGATTTAATTGTTTCGATGTGTTCGGCATGGGTGGCATCTGTTCCTATGCCGTGCTTTTCCATCAGTGCAATCAAATCAGCTTCAGTTAAAAATTTCGGGGGACTGGTGCTGCTTTCCATCTGGAATAATCATTTCAATTTCATCGTCTCTTGGATTAGTAGATTAGTTCGTAAATCACATACTATGTCCAGTTCAGATGGCACAAACGTATCACCATTTCTGTAATTGTTAATTTCCTTCGCGTTCCACTTTTCATAAATATAAACATCCAGATAATTTTTCTCAAGTACGACGAGTCCTTTTGCAACAAATTTCTCATCGGCTACATCAACATTAACGACTGTCTCATGACCCAGAGCATCCTTGCTCACACATGCAAGGAAATGGCGCACGATGTATTCATAGACACGTTGTTCTTTGCCATTCAGTGCGTTTGTGTATTTCGTTGGATGAATGGGTGGATGGGCCTAAAATGGCTTGGTATAATCAGAGACAAATCAGGTAAATGTAATAAAATACCTGATCCGATTTTCGGCCCTGTCTGGGATTAGGTCCACCTTCGTTAAGAACTCGTCTAGCAAAAGGCCCCCATCTGTTATCTTCGCACTGCTGCTCAACTAGTGGGGTCAAGTTCAGTTCTTTGGGGAAGAAGTTAGTCTCAGTTCTTGGATAACTTATAAGACCTTGTGTGTATAATTTTTCTGCAATTTTCATCGCTTCTTTTGCATTAATTTTTAGTTTACGTGAAATATTTTTTTCCATTTCCTGAAAATCATACTGCTACAAACATTTTGTTCAGGTATTGGCTTGCATATCAATGATATTGAATCAGTGCACTTTTTGTTGTCACTAATCTTTAGTATTACTTATTTTTTAAATTTAAAATTGAACCAAATACGACTTCATGTTTAAAATATAAAATGAGGCAAGTATTTGTAAAAATCAGTCAGAAAATATTGGCAAATATTTAACAGTCTCCAAGACACCGATTGAAACATCAACATGTCATTTAGATTCAATAGATAAGTGCAATTGTATTCTTCTCGTTTTGTTTATTTTCTTGAAGTATGATTCTGAACAGAAGATGTTGTTGTAAGTGCAGATATCTCGAAAACCATATGGTTTAGACCAATACATTTTACGTATGTTAGAAATAGAATTTGATGAGCTATTCAAATGTGTCAAAATACACAGGGCATCCGATTTAATTTTTTTCAGAAAATTTAACTTTTAAGTTCCATTTGCTTGTGAACAAACGCCCATGGAAAATGTTGCTTATTACCTATAGCTGTTATTCTACTTAATATTTATAATTAGTTTTCACAATAAAAATAATTTTTTTGATCATTAAATAGGAATAAAATACTTATATATTTCAGCTCTCTTCCAATTGAATAGCTGCACATTGTGAATGCTTTGATTTAGAATTATAATTTATTGTTTCATAAAAAAAATGTTTTCAGAGATCTTTCGAAATGTGAAATGTGAAATGAAACTTTGTACATTCCTTTTAAAAAAATATAAGTATGGTGGATAACTCACTTATGGGATATGCTGTGTATGTGAAAATTAACTCATTACAGTTGATAATTTTTATACAAGAGATTTTCCTTTATAATTAATAGCTAAGGAGCTATTGAAGAAATCCATACCAATATAGTATAAGCAATTATTAAGAGTTTCCTGTTTTGAACCAATTTGACCAGTGGCTGTTTGATATATTTTTTAAATATTTAAAACTGTCTTCAAACTGTGTAAATATTCAACAACACTTTACTGCTTCTATAAAATCATTGTTTTTCTAATATTTAAAATAATTTTATGAGTATGAACTTACTACAGTGTCCAGTGGTAAAGGACGCCACTTATTTTTCTGCTTATTCTCAACTGACTCGACAGTAGCCGTTTGATTTTCTTTGCAAATATCCAAAATAGCCTCGCAGGCATTTTTATCAAAAAGTCTCTCTCGCTTCCAGTTAAAGTCAGTCTTCAAGTCCTTGACGGTGTGACTCACTAAAAAAATTAATAACTATTAAATTAAGGAGTACAACAGAATGAAGTGCACTTACTTTTAATTCTCCAGAAGGCTTCAGGAATAAATTCCTCGACGGCTTTGTATCTGTCGACAACAAAACCTAAAGTAGGAAACTGGCAAGAGCCGTAACTTATTAACTTGTCGGCTAATTTCTGAGGAAAGACTTTCTGCAAACGCATGGTTTGTAACCTGGTGAAGGCCGCACCTAAACATCAAGTTAAATTAAATAATTTTGATTTAATAAAAAATTCAATACCCGTTCTCAAATCTAACTCTTGCCGAACATTGACGGCATCATTTATGTGCCTGTTCGGTTGTCCTAAATTATTTAGGGCTCGAAACACTGACGGGCCAGTAATTTCTGAAAACTTGGCGCGGTATATTTGAAGGTTAGGTTTAACATCGCTGCAAACTTGTATTATCTCGAAACCAATATTTTCGCCTTCTCTATCACAATCGGTCCAGATAATGAGGCCTTGACATGAACGAATTTCTCGCTCTAATGTCCTCTGTAAGCAATGAAATAAATAATATTTTGGCAGCATGAAGTTAACTTACACAAAACCATCAAATCAAGTCATTCAATTGGTAAATGATAATTTTCTTTTTATGTGGTTAAAATTACAATCAATTACCTTGATTTTTAAAAAATCTTCCAAACATGTTTTTACTACAGGAGCATCGAACAGAGCGAGTGGATTACAGGATTGCCAATTTTTAAACGCGGCTGTGAATTCATAATTCAAAAGGTGCCCCGAAACAGACGTCATCACCATTCTGGCAGGTTGTCCCGTAACAGTCCCATCGAATTCGTAGATCTTATTATAATTTGAATAACCTTCACGCTATTGAGAATGATTAAGTAAATCTTCGTTTCGAAACTGAACTTAAAAGATCTGAAAGTCTTACTCTCGTGGACGCTCCTCTTGATAAAATAGCTGCTATGTTTTTGGCGGCGTCGTTTTTTTCGGCCACATTTAAAAACTTCATGATCGCAGGTTCGGCCTTATTGCAAAAATAGCGCTTTACATTTAAAAGCGACGGTAATTTCATTAGGCACATTAATATTCATATAAGTATAATTCTTGTTCGCAGAAAACATATCAACAACTAAATATTAGGTTAAGTTCACCATTTCCACAATGACGTGTTATGTAGTAAACTCGCTGTAGACAAAGAGGAATTGAAAACAACGTAAGAGTGAGAGGGTATACCCACGTCTTCCACACATACAGGATGTTACTGAACTTTATGTCATTAATTAAAACCATAAATAGTAGTCATAATAATCCGAATACATTTTTTTTTATAGAAATCGTTTGAGGGGGGCTGGATACGATTTAATTGTCTCAAGCTGAGCGTGTTTACAGCTACTGTCATCTAGAAAGTCTTAAATTAATAAATGCCCGATGATTTTAAAAACCATGACGTGGCACATAGATGATTATACTTAAGGCAGGTCAGGATTTCGTGTTTAATTTTAAAATAGATAACCTTTGTGAATGCTTAAAAGTTTTTAAAATGATGTAAGTAATGCAATTAATGAATCTGTTTTATACTGATCCGTACTTTATTAGATTACGAAATAGTTTTTCGGCGAAGCCATAAAGTTATAAACATTTGTACATATAATTTTGAGAATGAAAAAATTCCGTTAATTAAAGGCGCACTACAGATGTAGCGACTGGAGTGTATATATTTTCACAATAGTTTAGATTTGTTGGGTTTTGCCAATGTTTTTAGATTGTAGTAAATAATTAGCAGCGCCATCTGTTGTTATATTTTGTATCAAAAGTTCTTCGAAATTTCTTGCAGGACAGCCGGAAATTAGTGGCGCCACCTATTCAAGAGTAACGAAACTTTTCTGTTTATCCAATCCAAGGATAACGCAATTGTTTTCTTACTGTCTATTTTTGCTGCATTCCAGGGAAAGAAGACAATTAACTCTAGAATGTCTTGTTAATATAAAAATTTTTCTTAAAAGTTTCAATTTCACTCTTTAGTTGCAGTAAAGAATTAGTATCCTTCAGTTGCAGTAAAGAATTGGTGACGCCATCTATTGCTATGTTTTTTAAAGCTTTTCAAATTTTCTCGTATAACAGTCCGTAATTTCGTGAGTAGTGCCATCTGTCAATAGGAATGTAACTGTTACCCTACAAATAAGTTTAGTTTCTTTTATCCCCTTCTTTACTTCGAGATTTGGTTCAATTTTGCAGATGTTTTTCGGTTGCAGAAAAGAATTAGCAGCGCACTCTGTTGTTGTATTCCGTCTTTAGAGTTCTTTGAAATTTCTTGCATAATACGCGACAATTAGTGGCGCCATCTGTTCAAAAGCATCGCAACTGTTTTACTGTAATGAACTTTTTGCTATATTTCGAAAGTTATTCAAATTGTCAATTTCAAGGCGGAAATTAGTGTTTAAGAATAACGAAGCTTTCACATTTAATGTTTCTTTTCATTTCCTTTCATTTTTCTTTGTTATCATTTTGAATTTTAAAACTTTTTCGATTGTTTTTTAAATGATAGTAGTCGGAAGTGGTGGTGCCATCTGTGCATGAATGTTTCTGTTTCTTATGAGTTCATTTTTATTTTCTTTTTCATTTTTCAAAAATTGCGAGCTTTCCAGTTATATCGCTGACTTTGAAACAGTGCGATGGAATTATCGTTGTTGATAATTATTTATAATACTAGCTATTATTGGTTCACCGCGGCGCACGCTGATCAATATGTCGGATTCATATTTCAAAACTTCACCTGCATATTGAGACCTTGACCTTTCGGGTTTTCCAAGTTCCAAGCGTGCGGATTATGACATTTTATTGGATGTGAATTGCCCAAACTACCCATAGTGAACCAAAGATTTCAAAACAAAAGGACTCCGTCATCTTGTAGCACGTCAGTTTTTCATTTTGGAGATTGACCATTGAAATTTGGAGAATCAATCCCTTATATGATCAAGAACTTACACTTTTAATTAATGACACGAGTATAATAATATCCTGTATATTACCACCATTGCATCTAAACCTAAATCACGTGATCTAGGGTTTGACATCCTTGTCGCATACATGAGCTAAAGTTACTCATAGATATTCGCCGTTTCACTCACATTCACATACTGATATATCGAGCGAGAATGTTAAGGCGCGGCGCTGCTAGACCCGCCGCGCCGCGTCGTTGATCAGTTGAACATTATTGCAAATATCGTTACCAGCTTCTTCAACAGTGTTTCCAACCGCTAGAAATGAAATATCGCTATACTCTGAAACAAAAGTCGAAGATTTCGCTACCAAAATCTAAAGGGTCGCTAAGTTGTCGCTACTTAACTTCAATAATGATTTTTTCTTTCTAATTTCTTTTAAGATAGAAGTATATTTGCAATTAAAAATTTAACGTATTTAATGTTAAATAAAATTCAGTAACAAATCCAAATTGAATTTGAAAATAGGGAATTTCGTAATCTTAGTACATTAAGGACACAGGAAGTTATTTCTGTTTTGATTGATGGCTTGCCTTTCCTGAAACCTTCAGGAGTAACATTTTAAAATGGGCACCTGTACAATACGAATACACTCGCAAAATTATACACAGTGTTTATTATAATGCCTCTTTTGTATATTTTTAAAACTATAAGAGAAAATCAGCAACCGCCAGGTGGCCCTTTTTTATGTCGAGAACCAATGAAAAGTGTCAAAAGATCCATTTGCATTTGTGGTTATGTTACGGTCAGTATGATAAATTCGGTAAGTAGCTAGTGTTGTAAATAGCGGAATAAATAATACTTTTAATTGTATTGTCGACTCAGTTAATCTTGACCACTTTATATAATATAGGTATACACCGTGAGAGCAATAAAAGCCCAACATAAAACATGTCACTTGATTATCACTCGACTTTTAATTAATTTCATTGAGATTTGTAAAAAGTCGCTACTCTTGGTTCATTTCGCGACAACAGATGCTGCATCGCTACTAACTTAAAATGTCACTATTGAATCGACAAGTCGTTACAGTTGACAACACTATACTGTGGCTTAATAATCAATAATGATGCAATGGTTAGCAACACTGAAATACTTTAAAAACCATAAGGTCTGTTCGAAGAGCGTTGCTGACTGGTTTGGACCGTTGGAAATATGCACAAATGAACGTTTTACATATAATGCAACTCTCATTACTTCGATCGGCGACTGGTTCCAACGGTTCCAAACTAGTTACAAACTGTTCTACATACAAGCAAACCTTATGGCGTCAATCAAAGTATTCTCAATCATTAAAACTTATAGTGGTACTTTAAGATAACAGTTATTAACATATTTAACTTTGATATTTATGTCCATGGCTGTTTAACTTATTGTCTTTAGTTTCATATGTAGATACATTAAAATAAAAATGTTTCCACACAACAAATTAATGTTATAAGGGTCAACTTTAAAATATTTTACGATAATTTAAATAATCGCACGACAAATCAGAGTTGTTCTTATCCAAAGTTGGCAAGTTGTTTTTAGAGATGACGATTTTCGTTGCTTTTAAGTATTCGTTATTATTCGTTACTCGAATGGTCAGTAATCATTTGTTATATTCGTTAGAATCGTTACTATGATTGCTTTAATTACTACCTATATTCGATAGCGACTTTATTTGAAAATCAAAGAGGCAGAAAATAAAAAGTTGGCAACACTGACTATCAATGAACTGGTTCTGAAGTGGTATATTTTTCTATAAGTTGGCAGAGGGCAATACAAATAATCTGTAAATAGAGGTATTTATTAACCTAACTGAGAATGTCATAAAATATTACATTAAACTGATAATATTTATCTAAACAATAAATGTAAATATTTATTTATAACTTTCGTTGAACAATGTTGTCTGGTGATATCGCGTGTCCTTGGTAAAATTGTTGAGTCACAGTTGGTCATTTTTCTCAGAACGATCAGGCACGTCATTTCCAAAAATTAACTGCTTTAAGTACTCGTTCAAATTCAAGTGTAACTTATTCACGTAAAGACAAGTAAGTATTTATTACGAATTTGTATTTACAAGTATTATTCTATTATAGAGTGAAATAAATATGGGTATTTTCAGTTCTAAATCGTTCACTCCAGAAATGTCAGCCCAAACATCAATTTTAGTCAAGGATCTCATTAAGAGCGATGTAGTTGTTATTTTCTCCAAGTCGTACTGCCCATATTGCAAGTTGGCCAAAGAGGTATACGTATGTACGTAAACGCAAATTAATATTTAATGATCATCTTGTAGGTATTTGATAAGATGCAAAAGAAATATACTGCTATAGAGCTGGATAGTAGAACAGATGCTGAAGAAATTCAGAAAATATTGGGTGAAATAACAGGAGCTAGAACTGTAAGCATATGTGGTTTCTTGAAACAACCTTTTACATGTTTTTTTTTTAATATTCGTTTTACTGCACAAGTACAGTCGGCATTATAATTCATGACATAACCTTTATAAAAAAAACTTATGGACATTTTATTAGTGGTTTTCAAGCAAGAAAATAATTATGACACCCTAGATTTAGTTTTAAATACTAAAATTTGAATGCTTTCGATGTTCATAGTTATTTGTGGGGTGGATACGATGTTCTGTAAGTATAATGAATTATGATTGCCACTGTATGTAGTAGTTCAACTTTAAATTATTCTATATTCTTTGCGGTTGCAATTTGCTATTAGCTAATGTTGCTAGTGCTAGTGTTATTGAAAGGGTCTACTGTACTGTGCCTTCAAATGAATTCCTCATTAAAGTAAGCTGTGATTTTTTATAAAGTTGGCGACACTCAATACAAGAATGAGGGACAGTTGTCAATAACTGTCAGTGTCATATTATCTAATCATAACATCACATAAAAAAATGTGTAAAGTAAAAATTCAAAGAAACAATTACTTCAAATCAAAACAACTTTAATGCTGAAAATGTTGTCCTTCATCTTGAATATAGAAACGCGTTTGCCAAGTGTTAGGAGGTTATGTTGACACAAACAATTAATTGGACAGCTGTCAGTGTTACTAACCTTTAGGGAAAAAAAAACACTGAAGTCATGGCCTAATTTAATTAAGAATTTAATTGAATGCACAGTACTTTTTTTGTTTAAAGTTATGTTCGAGTGATGTCGTCGATATTTCTAGTGATGCGTGTTCATGAAGATTAACATCTCTTTCCGTTTTAATGTTGATTTACATATTAATTCTTAAACCTATTTTAGTATTATATTATCAATTAAAATCGTTAAAGGGTATTGAAATATTTGCAGGTACCTCGAGTCTTTGTAAATGGTGAATGTTTAGGAGGAGGAACTGACGTCAAAGCTCTTTATGAAAGTGGAAAACTACAAAAGTACTTCGAATGAAAATATGTGAAATCTATTTTTGAATGTACACATCCTTGTTGTGTTTCAATATGAGAAATTACTGCTAACAGAAAATATGTAAATTATTTCAATGTAATATATATATTCCAGAAAATACTTTCGTTTTTTTACCATTAAATAAAAATCGTTCTTTATTTTGCTCAATAATCTCTTGCCCTCTTTCAGCCATTTACCTAACAAGGTGTTTTGCAATGAAGTTATTTCATTGCACAAGAAAATCGTCTTTTATTTCGTAGTAATAAAACTAAAAGTATTTTCTGGACAACTCTACACATAAGCTACTAGAAGCTATGTTGATTTGTATATAACAAGCTCTAAGTGTAAATTCACTATTTAAGTTACACTAATATTTACATTCTCAGTTATATATTTAATAAATCAGTGCAAATATTTTTTAATTAGGTTCAGCTTTTCAGATAATAAATTATGCTTTGTCATTAAGCTTTAAACTACGCTTTTTTTCATTTGACTATATTTTGGGCGTTGTACTTTTTATTCTTTTAATTAAAAGAATTAAATTAATTCCACATACTATATAAAGTATTGGTCGTTCCATTTGAAAAAAAGTATTTTCTGTATTTGAATATCTTTGAATGGAGTGTTATATTATTCTAGACACTCTGTAGCTTAGTAGATTATGGTTATGGAATTTTTAAAAAAGCTTAAAGCCTCAACTGCAATATTAGTTACAACAAATAAAATTGCTAGTGATATTATTTTTTTTAAATCAGATTGCAGAATCCAGATTTTTAAGAAAACTCGAAAGTATTTCGAGAATGCTGCAATTTAGAGATAGGGAAATGTATTGCAATTTAACACATTTTTACATGTAGAATTTGAAAACGGGACAAAAAATATAGCATCCCATTTCAAATAAGCGAGTTGAAGGCGACTTTTATTTTATTAGAAATATCTCTCCTCCATAAATTTGAAATCTCCATCCAAACTTCTTCCTTGAAAACTTTTAATGAACGGTCTGCCTGAATAACACTGTATAAGATTCAGTTATTTTTGTAAAAAAATTTCTATCCTTGAAAATTCTTAAAAATTGCTAATTTAGTACATGTATTTCTGGTTACGACTATATTGTCGTAATCAGTTCCACGCGGGACATCCAAATTTGTAAAAATATACATCTATTCCATTAAAAAAATTCACTCTACACACCGACTATTTTTTGGTACATCCTGTATAATTGAAAATAATTTTAAAATATGTCACGTGATATCTGATATAACACTCTTAATCTTTTTTTCTTCATGTTATTCCTATAGGCTTCACAGAAGAAATACACATCGTTGGGACACCTGTACTTTAATAATACTTTGAATTTGATGCCATAGATTTTAACACGACCTACTAGATTTCACGAGACAGAGGTCTGGGCAATATTTCATTTAATGCAAATTTTCATCGCTTTGCCGCTAGTTACCACAAGAAAAATATATTTGTGCAGGAAACTGCAATCGTACTTGACATAAACCGCGTGAGTTTGAATTACACATTAATACTTATTAATTAATAATGAACATTAATATTGAAAATGACGATGTGAAATGACGTTTCGGACATTTTTCGCTGCCGATTTTTTTGGTAAATGGCGCCAGCGGAGAAACACTTGAACTAATGAATCGCGCAGGCCGGATAAAGGCACACTGTCTAGTGAACTCTAGTAGGTCATGTTTTTCACGTTTTAAATGTGGCTACGATGAACAAATATTGATTATTCAATTGATTATTCAGTGTTAAATTTCAGAGTTATTTTGTTAGGTTTTTCGCCGGCTCATTTTTGCTACATATTAAGATTCTTATGTCAGAAGAAAAATGACAGAGGTGAGTGACAGAACAGGGTGTTGCCAACGTAATAAAAATTAGTATTTATTTCTAAAGTACATTCACTTTTGTAACGAGCAACTAAACTTACACTATTTAGTAACTTTTACCGTTGAAACCTGACTTCTTTTAGTTCCCGTATCTTGAAAATGGAACTTTTATTTTTAGGTTATGTTGGTTTTAATTTTGTGTTGTTATTTTGGATCTTTGGCTACCTTTTTCATTTTATTCAATGCATTATACCTAAATGTGGTTCCTTGTTTGTTTCGTAATGGATGGATGGTCATATTTGAAAATTGCATTTTGCCATTGACAACTAAATTGTGACAAACGACAATTTGATTAACAAGAATTACCAATCGCTTTTGTAAAACAACGTAAGAACAAGAAAATCACAATTAGTTACTCATTACAAAATTGAATGGAGTTTAGATTTTGTCTTAATGTTTTAACTTTGGTAAAAGCATCTTCATGATGGGTTTTCAGACTTCCATCATGCGGCATCTGGGACCCTATTCGTAATTGGTCAATTTAAAATTTCTGATTTAGAAATTTGAAATCAACCAATCACGAATAGGGTCGCGGATGCCGCATGCCCTATGTCGGAGCTGTAGAAACCCACCATCAAACTAGAACTTCAGTGAAAAAAAATCAATATCTTAAGAACAAATAAAAACTATATCTTAATATTTGCCTAATTTAATTTACGTATTGTTCATTTCGAACCGTATATGAATATACAGTAATTTTTATTTAAATATAATAGAAAGATGTAAAATTTGGATTATAATAGAACAAAATAACAGAAATAAATCCTTCTTATTGTCATTTATTTATTATTAAATATTAACTTCTTACTTTTTAAAGCATTGACTCAATGCCAACGGCTTTTACGTTATCAAATCACAAGCAAGATGTTTCTATGTAACGTGTGTTCGAAAACACCCACGTTTGCAGTTGGCATGACTTGAGAAAGCAACAAACAAAGTATGTCTTTACTTATTAATTTCATGTGCCACGCGAACAAAAATACAGTAAAATTGAGGTTATAAAAAACCTTACACTTATCATTCAACTCCACCGGATTCAATACATTTCAAAATTCGATTCCTGAAGCAAACAGAAGCAAGAGAGAATTAATTCCACAACAAAATTGTAACCTTAAAACTGGTTATGGTTATGTTCAGAGCACCGACGTACGTTTACCGAACCAACGCCATCTGAACACGCGGGAATTATTTAAACACTATCCATTCCCTTAAAAAAGTTATGGTCACTACAAGAGCATATTCCCTCCACTATTAATTTTAAGATGAAACTCTTATACTACAAGACTTGTTATGATCAATAAAAACATAAAAAATTTGTAGATTTTTTAAAATCGGTAGATTTACGGGTAAATCCGTAGGGTTGGCAACGCTGATTTTGGATCAAGTGTATGGCAACACTGACGGTGAAGAAACTCGATAGATCTATAGTTCATTTTTTTATTATATGCCGCTCATATAGATCAAAGAAAATATACGACAAATGACATAATATGAAAAAAGCCGTAAGGTCGTTTCACGAAAGTTAGAAAAAGATAGCAACATAGAAGTTCTTTGACTTATCGATCGATCAGAATAAATTAAAAAAATTAACTGTAGTGAAAGGTTATGTTTTATGCTTATGCAAATCAAGGAACCAGAAACTGGTAAATACTTTGCATTACCTAATGAAAAGGCGTAAGCAACGTAAACATTACGTGTGCTTTTTTAATAGGTTACCAACTACACGAGTATGAGTCAGATCTACATTTTTTTTTTAAATAACTAACATGCCAAATATTTCATAAGTACACTAATATTCAACATGTACATTATTTCTCATAGAAAATTTATATTTTCTCTACTGGTTGCCCTAATTTACTTCCAACCTACCTCGGGCATAAATTTTCTGTCCAATATCAGAGACACAATCTTAGCAGCAGAATCTGTGTTCGGCAATATTTTTGAGGCCGTACAAAAATATGCCAAGCAACTCAAAAACCTCCACGAGATTTTCGATGCCGCTGTTGAAGAACACTGCAGATATAAGTGTCCCGTCGAAGGTAATAAATTTTTCATTGCCCTAGTCACAGTGCAAGATCAATTTGTTCTTAGGTGTTCCTCCGAAACCGAAATATAATCATGTTCCGAGATCCGATGGATGTGGTTCATTGGGATTGAAAATAAATAGCGAGTATTTACCTGTGGCTGAAATGAAGAAATGTTGCGATAGGCATGATATTTGTTATGACACTTGCAATTCAGATAAAGAAATGTGTGATGGTGAATTTAAGCACTGCTTGTACAACTTCTGTGATAAATATGATAAAACCGTTGGTGATACTATTGTTAAAGGTAAATGAAAAAAGTTTTTAATACAAAAAAAATATATTCATTGGGCCCAAATGATTAATTACATATTTTCTTTCAGCTTGTAAGGGTGCAGCAAAAATGTTGTTTACAGGAACATTAACCTTTGGGTGCAAGTCCTATTTAGATGCACAAAAGAATGCATGTTATTGCCCTTCATATGGATGGAAAGACTCAAGAAATAGCAAGTATTCAAGAGGTGATGGGGAATTATAACATTATTTTTGAAGTTTAAAAGCAAATATTTTTTTTATTTATTAAAATGCATAAAATGTAAGCAGATACATTAAAAATAATAGAAATCTAAAAAGATTGGTGCAAGTCAGTTTTAATTGCAATAGAAACCTTGAGCATCCTCTGGAAAAAAAAAATTGCTGTGAGTCAGTTTTAATTGCAATGGAATCCTCAAGCAACCTATGGATAGTTATTGCATGCCCTAAATTGTAATTAAAATTATAAATGCAGGGTATCCCAAGTTGAGAGGCCTATTTTTGGGGAAGGGAATATACAAAAATTCTGAAAACTTCTGATTAAAATATTTTCACTTTTATATCCCTTCCAGTTATACCAGAACCTTCTTATTTTAAACGGAATGCTCTATTTTTTATTGCAAATTCTGATGCTACAAATTATTCTAAATAAAAAATATTAAGGTTCCCCTATAGCTAAATGTAACCGATTTTGAGATACATTCAAATTTATTAAAAAAATATTTTGATGAACTTTCATTTAAGGGATGTACTTTCGATACTTTCAAATTTCGAGATTCAATTGGTATGTCTTTTGAAAGTATAAATTTGAGATTTTCAAATCAAATTCTAAATATCCCTGAATCTGGTCACAATATTGTGCTTGAATCTCGTTATGTTTAACTGTCCAAAACTCAATTTTCGTAAATAGAACGTCCTGTATATTTTACATTGGCTGCGTTCGTTTATTCAACTCTGTTCATCCTTGGAGCGCAGGATCGCATCTTTCTCGCTCACGATTTTTAACCTATATTGTATCTCGCTCATCCGTTCCAGAAATCTTCTGTTTATATTATTTCCAGGACAATAGGCGATCTATTCACACCGTACTTAAGTGTGGATCCTAGATTCTTCAAACGGATGAGCGAGATACAAAATAGGTTACAAATCGCGAGTGAGAAAGATGCGATCCTACGCTCCAAGAGTGAACAGAGTTGAATAAACGAACGCAGCTGATGCTATAGATAAAATTCCTTCTACAATGAAAAAAGTGCAGAAAAAATTATTTATTGAAGCAAACACTAAATTAGAAAACTCCATCAAATATGACATCAATCCGCCTGTAAAAATTGTTCCTTTTTGGCTGAGTTCGTTTATTACTCTTTTCAAACTTTCTTGATTGTCTGTCTCACTTTTACATGTATCAGTACAGCGTGATAAATCTTGGGACAGTTCGGAACAAATATCCGAACACTTTTAAAGAAGACCCTCGCATTTATCATTAAAAAACGAAAAAGGATAAAACCCATTTGGCAACACTGGTAATGTGAAACAAATGCCATAATCAGAGACAATCATGAGACGTCCAAGACAATGGTAATTATTCGTAACTATTCGTTCAATAATTTGGTCCACTATAAAATGAAAAGTGAATGCAGAGGGCGTTGAAAGCAACGAAGCGCGAAAATTTGAATATGTTCTCTTATTAATTTTTTATTTTAAAATTTATTTAAATTATATCATTGGTATTTGGTCCAAAAGATATTATATTTAAAATTACGTGCATATATTGTTTATTTACATTAAATGTAAATGATGAGTATGCTGGGAATCGCACGACATCTCAGAAAAAACAAATAAACAGCAAGTGGTGACTAAGCACGCGCAATTTTTCTTCGACGCCAATTGGCAGCAAACTGAAATCCTAAAATTGACCAATGACAGTTGACCGAAATGATACTACAACTCCGCCATCTATTTTCTAAGATAAAAACAATGTATACTGCAGGTATATGTGACAGACAGAAATAGCGTAAAAATCTTGCAAAAACGAATAAATTCTCAATGTCTCAACGTCTCATGGTTGTCTCTAGCCATAATGTAGAACAATGCGTGGCGTGGGTCACCGAGTGGCCTAGCCGACTTTGGAAGTCGTATCGCTCGATGGAGTAGGTTAGAATCCTACTAGGATCACGGATGTTTGTACTGTCTGATGATCAAAGACAAAACTAATTTAGGCAACGCGCAGGGCAAATATAATATGCCGCCCAGAACGAGGACATGCAATTCGACGTTCAATGTAGGTCGTCTAGCAACATAGCGCCAAAAATGCCAAGTTGAGACAGTACGAATTCATTGGCGCGCCCATGCCACTCTCATTTTGCGCGATCTAGGAAAATTTTGTCTCTGATGATTATTTAGACCCAACTTAAAACACACATTCTAGAAATTATCTAGAATAGCCGTAAGATAAGCAGCATTGCTGCGCAAAGCAAAGAAGAGAAGAAGAAAAGTATGTGAAAATTAGAGATGGGGCAGGCAATGCACCCGGTACAATGAAAACACCCATATGTGAAAATTAGAGATGGGGCAGGCAATGCACCCGGTACAATGAAAGCACACATATGGGTGCATATTAGGATGGAGGGAAAAAACGTTTTCTTGATATTCATATTGCCTGAGTCATTATATGGTGTCAAATTGTCTCTAAATTTGAGCCCAAGATATTGATATCTTGAGGCTCCACATCACAATTGAATATTTATGCTGACTTTTTTAGCGGTTTAATGCTTTTTTCAGGAATTATTTTGTTAAAAACGTCATTATCAGCTAAAACAAGGGATGGGTTCTTACATAGAATTAAATCCCGGGACGAACTTCCGAAGTTCAACAACAAGATGAATTTCTTTGGATCTCGACCGATGACGAGTGATCAAACTGAACCTTTTTTGCATATTACAACCATTTTTTGGCTCAGGAAACAAAAATTTTGTAAAAAAAATAGTTTTCACTGTTTAACATTAAAATTAAATCTATTTGATCTCATGTGGATCCTGAAGATGACGAGCGATTGAACTGGAATTTTTTACTGTGTTTTTTTTCACCAAACGAAACCATTTATTGGATCAGGAAGCAATAAAGTTTGAATTTTTTTGCGTGTTTCACTCCACCCTTGTGGATGAATTTCATGATTCCACCGGTGCAAACCCATCGTTAGTCGCATGCACTAAAGACTTGCAGGAAACTGTTTTACCGATAATATAATTTCCCTGCTTTAAAATAAAATATTGACGAATATGGGCCGCGTTCAGGAAGTTTATCTCTAATAAAGTAATTTTAATTTCGCAATAAGCACGTAATGAATAGATTTTACTTTTTAACTCTGAGGATTTATTAACGATTTAAAGGTCGTGTTCGCGTAAACTTTATTTAATAAAGGTTTTGCATTAGGGCTGTGCAATAAAGAAATTTTACTATCAAATAACGATAGTTTCCATCGATTAATCGATTTAGGTATCGATGGATTTTTTTAAATATCGAATAATTTAAGAAAGCGATGACCAAAAAGGTCTTCCAAACTAAAAGTAGCAACGAAAAAATCAACTGTATGCAAGTCGAGGACCTATTGATGATTTATCAGAAGGCAGTTCTTTTATAGTTGGTTTTGTGTGTTAAAAGCGTTTTCGATTGAGTTGCACTGACAACACTCTGTGTGTACTGATTCTAGAATTTGTACTCGATTGGTGATTTCGGTTCAAATTTTTTCCGAGTTTTATGTTCGATTGAAATGTCAGTGCAAAAATTTTGAAACTGATTTCAAAGTAACGTGGAAATATAATAATTTAATTTCAATGTCATGTTATGCCTATAATTACATAGTCTCTGACTGCAAGAACTCTTAAAATTGAATAATTAGATTACCGCTTAAAATATCATTTTTTGACGAAACTAGTTGTCAAAAACTGCGCTTTCATTTGGAGCTCCTCAGATAACAAAAATAATTTATTATGAAATAGAATATCTTGCTCCATCAAGTAATTGTTAATAATTAATATTTGCTAAAAACAGTTTGTCTAATGCATAAAAGAAGCGAATATTAATAATTACTGTATGTGGGATTTCTCATTTATTATAACAAAAATAATTTCCCATTTTTGTATTTCTGTATATTTCCCGCTCGTAATTATGTTCCTAGATCACGTTTGTATTGATTTAAACACGCACTTGTTTCGTTTTCTGGCAAAACTTGTTGAGTACATAACGTAATATTAGTGTGACCCGAAATTTTCTCGTGCAAGTGAAACGAAAACGCTATTAGCAACCAAACTGAGGTTGCGATCCTATTTTTTTGCCAGTCAGAAACGAATGCGATTGCGCTTTAATTCGTTAAAGGACTGCCTTATTTGTTTATTTTGACGGTTGTCATGGTGACCCTGTTGCGTAGATGTCAATGTGACATTGCTTGACGTTTCTTGTCCCTGTCATCGGTCGCTAAGCATTGCATGAGCCCCCGCAATATTAATGAAAGTGTACTAAACACTTAAATCAAACTTATAGACTAGAAAAATAGTTACAAAAATAAATTTATTATTAATCGTATTCATTTTATTTCACACTACTTATACGTGATACATGGTAACTGCATTTATAATTTTCGATGGCAAGAAATAAAATATGTTTAGCTTTATTTTGCAAAATATAATCTGCATTTCTATAATATTCTAAAGTGAATAATAAAAAAAACAAAAATGCAAATGTACACGATAAATGATAATTAAAAAATAATAATTTCACAGTCACTTAGCTACCCTCTTGTTTGTGTTTTGTTTTTGACAAAGCATTTAAAAAGAGACTGTGAAACATTCTTATCAAAATATTACAAGCAAGAAGAATCACAGAATGCCAGAATTAATTTATTTTATACATTATAAACTGTAACTAAGTTGTAGTTTAATGCATTTCAAATAAGTTTATAGTTCGTTCATTTACTGTATAATATCTATAGCTAACTGTATAATAAAATACATAAAGATTATCTTATTATAATTTGCAATCGACAAAGTTTCCCGTAGCAAAAACATTATTAGGATCCAGTTCATTCTTAATGGCACTGAACAACGAGACTCCAATATTCGATACCGTCAAAGGGTACCATTTTTTCCTGAGCTTGCCTACCCCGTGGTGATGCGAGATGCTCCCGCCACTGGCTATTATTTCATCCCTCGCCTTCTCCTCTATGTGTTCATAAAGTTCAATGGGATCACTGTGATTGGTGTAATTAAACGCAAAGTAAAAGTAAATAACACACCCGGCATCGTAAGTCTGAGTTACGCGGCAGCATATTATGTAGTGTTCTATATTGCACGCCTTACATTCTTCGGCAACGCGGTACTTTACGTTGTTACATAAGCTTGTCGCTCTATCCCATGGCACTGAGGTTTCAAATGATTCGGCTACGATGTGATGATTTAGTCCAATGTCCTGAAAAAAAAATGTAACTCATGATTTACATACACAGTTGTTCTTTTATTTATTTTTTTAAATTTATAAACGACTTAATACTTGAATCGTTAAAGAAAATGAAATAGCCGTTAATTACCCTGATGTAAGCTATGACGAACGTTAGAATGTACCCTCGCTCCCCGTTGGTTTCTCCCGCGGGAATACCCCCTACAGCTTCGGCAATTCGGTAAATTTTCTTCTCGTGTAGGCTTACTTCGTTTGGATCACCTTCGAGTAACAACGTCATGACGACCATGGAATCCACATTGAAACTCTTTATTTTGGTGATGTAAATTTTTTTCAACTCGTCCAAAACCAAGCCGAAAAATCCGGGCTTTGGCTTTAAGCTCTGTCCAAACTTGAACTGCTCGTTATCCATCAACCGAACGGAAGCCGGCTGACATCTTTGCTTTGCGATTTCCCTCATACACTGAACCCCCGCTTCAAAATTCGGAAACACCAACGACCCATACTTTCTGCACTTGGGTAACGGTCGAATTTTGAGCACTACTTCTGTTATAACCCCCAGGCAACCCTCAGAGCCCATGATGACATGGTTGAAATCCGGGCCGCAGCTCATACGCGGAACTTGACACCCTTTTTCTAAGATACCCTTGGCAGTGACCATTCTCACGTGAACCATTAGGTCTTCGATATTCCCGTAAACGTTCTTTTTCATACCTGAAGCTCTCGTGGCCACCCACCCCCCTAAACTTGAAAATTCGTAACTGTCCGGTTCATGCCCGGTTGTAAACCCTAATATTTTAAGTTCTCTTTCCAAATCTTGCCCTATAATTCCACTCTCGCAACAGGCGACCAAGTTCTCCCTATCAACCCACAATATCCTGTTCATCTGAGACGTATCTAATGAAATTATCGTCCGCATTTCATTGGTGGGGCATTCGATCGCTCCTGACACCGCGGTACCGCCCCCAAAAACAATCACAACTAGATCGTTCTCATTGGCCACGTTCACTATTTTAACGACATCATCGTGACACTTGGGCCACAGCACTAAATCGGGTATTCTTTGGAAGGAGGAGTGTCTCAAGGTGAAAATGTCACGCAAGGTATGACCGTGGGCTCGGATTAATCGATCTGTGCTTTTGATCGAATAAGAAATCTTGAGATCTCTGATTTTATTGAGTATCTCATTGGTTAAAATCGGACGGGGAAGGTTTTCCTCTGACGGTAGTTCTTGACTAGGGTTGGTCCTGCTGAGATCTACGGCTAGTACATCTCTGGCCCACTGCGTGAAATAAGGTATGTGCTGTTCGCCTATTGGATACCTGATAAGGATAAATAAACATCAAATTTTAAATTATCATTTTCTGTTTTGGTGCTTTAAAGGCCACATTATCGAAATTCATTTGGGTTTGGTAAAACGGTTCCACTAAAGTATTCGCAATTTTATTTTTAGGTTGGCGGCAACATGCTGACACATCAAATTACAATAATTTAAATTATAATATTATAACCTCTAAATTGACATTTGAAATTGTTGGTATGTCAAATTATAAAGATAACCTCCAAATTGAACACTGTTTGAAATTACTTTAAGCGCCAAGCAGTCACCAACTGCAACTTAACAAAACAGAATTTTCCTATATTTGAATTACAAAATAACGCAGATTCTTGAGCTTTTTTTTACATCTAAGAACCAAAATAGAAAAAAATAGTGTAAAATACACGTTTCATAAGCCACGTTTTATTTACTGTTCAAATGGTTAAGTTCTTTCTAAATACTATCCATTCTGTTTAGATACAAAAAATGACTTCAACTTCCTGGACTCAAAGAAATACTTTTTTCCCGACTAGGCAGTAAAACTGTATTTTTTTCTACTAAACAGTAAAAGTACTGTATAAAAAGAATAGTAACGTTTTGTTATCTAGGCAGAAAAAAGTATTGCTTTACTTCCTAAAAAGAAAAAATATTTTAAAAGTAAACAAATACCACAAACAGCAAGATTAAATTCTTGTCAAATTTAATCTAATTTCATAAATCGTTTCTCACCTGTTGCCTGTGAAATGCAGCACATCATTCTTGACGATAAATTTGGAATCTTTATAACCCCAACCATTCCATTTCAGCAAATCTTGTCTGAAACCAGAGAAAATAAGAAGCAATATACAGTGTGTTCAGAATTGATTGAAAGGCGTTTTAATTTAGTTCTCTGTCGTATTAGTAATTTTCACCTTGCAACGTTGGTATTTCTGCTGAGTGTGATAAATTTGACCTAAATTTCATCAGTGGCGTACTGTTGTATATATTTTGATTTCCTTATTTTGTTATTATTATCGAAAAAGGTTTTCCATATTAGCACTTATGCCACCGCATAGTTTTCATTGGTAAGTGAAATGGAGCCCCATAAACACGTAAAAATATTTTTAGGTTAGATATGGTTTTCAGGAAGCTGGTACCAGTGTTTCCAGATTAAGGAAAAAATCCCTACCTATTGAAAAGGGAAAAACGGAATTTTTGAATCAAATACATCAAATCTTAAGATATTTATTGGAATAGAAAATTCTTATTTTATTCTTATTATGTTATTTGCATTGCAAGTAGGTAGTGTTTTCTTTGTTGACGTCGGTACTAACTGCTAGTGTTTACTCACAGAACACATCTCACTCACGATTAATTCTATTGTATACCGAATGCCTTTACAATGTTAGCCAATAGCAGTGTGTATTGTTTGTAGTAATTTAAGTTGACAAGCTGATATTTTCTGAAAGGCTCTCTATCTATCTTTCTTCTGCTATCATTTCAGTGTCATAACCTTCCTTTTGTTGTGCTACTAGGACTCACATTGCGATTGTCATTTGTAGTATTAATTAACTACATCGTGTTTATAAAAAGAACAATTGACAAATAAAAGTCTGTTCATTGTTACAAAAAGTATGAGATAGACATCAAACATGAGCGATAGAAGAGTAAAAGTACGAATCCACGATGAGAAATATACATGAGAATTTTGTTACATGATTACAAAATCTCAGCAAAACTTAAATTTTGTGCGTGTTTCCATTTAAAATTGCGAGACACACACAAAATTTAAGTTTTGCTAAGATTTTGTAATCGTGAAACAAAATTCTCATGTAAATATTTCATCGTGGATTCGTACCTTAAGGGTAAGCAACTTAGTCGCTTGCTATCTCTGAATGCGTTTTTATAATTCACAGACATATTTTGACTTTACTTACTACATGGTAAAACAGTACCAAATTTAATACTTTAAATACTTTTAAACATAATCTTGTCTTTATTGGACTGTATTGTAAGGTGCAGCCAGATTGAATATAAATGAAGCAAGGAAAAGACTTTCGAGAAAAGAGGAATAAGCAGTACGATTTTAACTTCGAATTAAATTTATCCATAAATTAGCAACGTTCTCACTCATCATTTCATTTTCTTTCTCATTCTAGATACTCAACTTTTGCATTTATCAATTTTGTATGGCGACGGTTTTCGAACATTATCGCTGAGTAAACAATTATTCTTAGAATTACATTTATTCACAACTGCTCTGTATATTTAAGTATAATTTTTGTGTAAAATAGAAGTAACATTTTAATATATGATTCAACTAGGTGTTGCTAGGTTAGAGAATTTGAAAATACCACTTGAGGGTGTTTTTATTTAAAATCTTTCAATTGCAAAAAAAAAGATAAATACTAAGTGTAATGAAGTGTGCGCGTGTGTGTACTTATTGTATTTACAAAGCTGCTATTTAATAGGATTCCTTAGTTTTGTTGTGATAAAACGACCTCGAAGGAAAATTGTTTAATAAAACCAACATTTTATTAATTAAATGTATTGGACGATGTGTAGTTAGTTACAAGAGATTAGCTGTGTTCAAACAAAGTTAAATTTACTTCCCTTGCGTGTACATTATTTTTGTCGTACGGAATTCCCTGAACATTATCTTGAAACCCGAATTATCTCATGCCAAAGCGTATTGTACAAACTGATAAAAATATTTATTAGTGATTGCATAACGTGGCATTCAGAGTATCATAAGACACATACGATCTACGATAATTTTATTTACTTTTATAATTATTGTAGAGGATAAAACGTGAATAAGAAACATTGTAACGTTAAACACGGTGAAGGGGGCAAGACCTTTAGGGGCAAGCAGTTCAAGTATATCTTTACAACTAATCCGTTAATGGCAGGACATTCTTGAATAGTTTCATAATTAATTAATGTAAGGCTGTTTTCGCACGACGTTATAGCGATAACATATTATATCGGACACACAGCAAAAATCAAATAACATTAGATTTAGCGATTAAAATGAAACAAAGTATTCTCCGAATTAAAACGGAATAAATTGCTACAATATTGTCTGAACATGTGAAAAGAGGCGTAAACTTGCAGTGGTGACTACTGCACATTATAAGTTACAATTTTAGAAATGTTATAAGTTACAACCAGGGTTGCGACGATTTAAATCAACTGATTTTTTAAATTTAAATCATGATTTAAATCAGATCGTATAAAAAACTGATAATCTAAATAAATCAAATTTCAGAAAATTCAAATAAAAAGAACAATTTATTTAATGTTACATTATCTACATATCCTAAAACTACCTGCTTAAAGAGAATATGTAGGGAAACTAAATTTAAATTTAAAAAGAAAATAAAACGTGGTTCAGGTACTTAAAAAGAGTTTAAGTTAATTTTTTAATTATAGTATTTATAAAGAAAAACTAATTTAGCAGCTTTTTTCAGTACCTAAGCGATTTCTAATTTTAGAATGAACTAAACCAAATGTTGAAAATATCCTTTCAACGGAGGCTGAAGAAGCTGCAGCGGATAATAATTGTTTGATAATCGGGAATAACTTATCAATAACCTCAATATTCCGTTGAGATTTCTACCATTCCAATGGATTTGTGCTTTTAAGAATTTCTTCGTGAAACATTATTTCGACAAATGGCTCGGATTTAGCCAGAAATTTAATAATCAATGGTAGTAAACTAGTGTTGGTGTATAAATAAATCATTTGCAGCATTTAAAGCACTTTTTTTTTCATTTTCTGTAAATGTAGGCTCCGTTTTCTTAGGGTCCAGAAGGAAAGCTAGCAAATGGTATGGAGTGATACTCTGTTCATAGCGATCTCTAAATTTTTGCATTTGGCTTAGAGTAAATTCAGTTTCCTCAAAATGTGATTCTAGTATTTTTAATTGTTCTACGACGTCTGATAGAATTGCATCGTTTCTTTGAAGCCTATCAATTACAACAGATATCGGATTCAGTATTGTTAAGAAATCTTCAGCTGTTCTTTTCAAAAAACATTCGAAATTTTCTGCCTAACTATACTGTCCATTTCATTTATATGTTCTTCCCTAATTTTAAAAAGTTTGGGCTATGCTTCAACAAAACTATGAAAGCAATCAGCAAGTGATTTCCATCTTACGTCACTAGATAAAATAAGCTGTTTAGATAAAATAAGTTGTTTTCGAAGTATTTTACAATGAACGTAACATGTTCCTTAATTTCACTAATTTCCAGGTGCTTACATAACAAGTTTAAGATAGTGTGGAGCACAACCATATGTAAAAACATTTAATTCTATTGACTGTTTGATCTGATTTCTCATTGCATTCATATTAGCAGCATTATCTGCTACAAAACTGCTTACTGCACAGCGATATTCAGTCTTTAGCATTTTAATTAGGTTTATTGCAAGTTTTGTTAAATATGCAGATGTATGTTGATTTCCAGACGTGTCTATTGTGTCTACTAAAAAGGAGGATCCATTTCTGTAGTGACTGTTGCACATATGATTGGTTCGTATGGACATTGACCATCCATCCAATGACAGACAAACAGAATTTCCCAATAAATCTTTAAAATATTTACTTTTCTCTGGGCCAAATTCGACACTTTTAATAGGAAACTCCTATTTTTAGAAGAGTTAGACAAAATTGATATCGGTCCCTGGAGCTCGATTTTTAAGATAAAATTAATGGTGAAGACTGCGTTTCGATATCTTGTACCGTTTAGGAGCTACAGAGCGTTTTTCAAAATTCTGTGATTTTTAAAAACCTTCATAACTTTTTTGTTTATGAAAATTTTTGATTTCTGTAAAGACTTCTTTAAGACACTTTTTCATGCAGAATTCATTGCTCCAAGTTATTTTTTTCCAAAGTGCTCAATATTTAAGATATTAGATAGAACTTTGATTTTTTATATGAAACACCCTATATGTTTTTACATTTCTGAAAAGAGCATAAAATTCTATTTACGAAAATATAAAACACTTGATTTTTATTCAAAAGATTTTTGAGTTGTAGAGCTTTCATGTTTTAATTAAAATTTTGATGATTATTGCAGCATTCAAGTAGGCTGTGGATGATGATAGCTAAATATTTTTTGAAAATTCAATGAGCTATAAAAATATTACTTTATTTTTAATAAATATAACGAATTTATAACGAATAAATGCTGACGTAATCGAAATTGTGCAAAAATTACATAAAGTATCAAATGTCGACCATTTTGTACTAAAATTCCGTTTTGTTATGGATTAAGCTGACATCACCAATTCAAGGACTGGTAGTGATGCATTTTTCTTATTCAATAAGATCAGAATCTTTGTTTCTTTAAAATTCGTTTGCAGTAGTTCTTGTTAAGATGTTTGCTCCAACTAGCGTCGGTCATTCTCCCAAAACTATGATCTCCTCTAATTCTTTATTTTTGTTTTGAGATTCATAATTTTTAGTTTTTATCATTTAAATGACTAAAAATTTATTAAATTGTTTTTAAATCTCAAGAATATATCTCTGAAGGATTGTCATCTTTCAGGATACCATTCACGGTATTAATTAATTAATCGCTGCTTCTGAATTTTCGCCAATTTCTATAAAACACTTTAACATTTAATATTAGTAAAGAAGACAGTGATTTAGAAATAACAAATCAAAAAAATAAATATAAATCAAAAAAGTTTATATCCTTAAATATAAATCAAAATAGATTGTATCTGTAGATACGTATTTCGGCAGCTACGCTGTCATCTTCAGTACACACATACACTTACAAGTTAAAGGCACTTCATGAAGTCTTGAGTTGGTATAAATATTATGACATGTCGTATTTCTCGTAGTTTTCGTACATGTTTAATTATCTCCCTAAGTCTATTTTATAGAGAGAGTAAAATTCAAGAGAAATACAAGTACTGTAAGAGATTGTGTCAAATTTTGACAGCGGCCTACCAGGAAGTTACAAAAACTTAAATCGCTTAGTTATCGTCATCCATAGCCTACTTCAATGCTGTAAAAACAATTAAATTTTTGATTAAAACTTTCAAACTCTATATTTCACAAACTGTTTGAATAAAATATCAAGTGTTTTATATTTATAAGAATGAAATTTTATACTCCTTTCAAAAACTTAAAAATATATAGGGTGTTCCATATAAAAAATCAAAGTTCTTGTTAATATCTCAAGTATTGAGCAATTTAGAAAAAAATAATTTAGAGCAATGAATTCTGCATGAAAAAGTGCCTTAAAGAAGTTTTCACAGAAATCAAAAATTTTCATAAACAAAAAAGTTATGAAGATTTTTAGAAATCGTAAAAACGTCCTGTAGCTCCTAAGCGGTACAAGATATCGAAATGCGGTTTTCACCATTAACTTTGTCTTAAAAATCGAGCTCCAGGGACCGAGGTCAGTTTTTGTCTAGCTTTTCTAACAATAGGTGTTTCCTATTAAAAGTGACGAATTTGCATGAATTTGAATGAAAATGAGATTGATTACTCAAGTTTATTTGTGTTACACAATTTGAGACAAAAACTAGTATCATTAACAAAAGCAATTAAAAATAACGTTTTTTTTTTGCTCCGACATAAGCACCATGAATACTGTTGTTTTTTTGTTTATTATGCATGTATGTTCGACTTACAATTTAAGATTTTTTTTATTACATGCAATAATTTTTAAAAATTTAAAACAGTATTACAATTTAATTATTTAGTAGTATGTATTTTATTAAAAAAATTATTTTCCCCTATTTTTTTTTCTTCAATATTTAATGTAGTGAATATTTCAGCTTAGTGAACCGGCTTTGCCAAAATTGCCAAAATCGCGAGTTTGAGGCTATTCTAGAACAATCAGTCGAAAACGCTATAAGGTGCATTCAAAAAAATCCGTTATCAAGAAGGCTCTGAACTTGTTTTTATTTTATGACGGCACATCGCAGTTTAGTACAAATGTTGAAACATTGAATAACTGCGTGGTATCAACAGCCTCAACTGTCAAAGATTTTGTTTACATCTTCGAGGTATTTGTAATAAAATTAATGTTTTATTTGATTAATTGTGTTTTATTATCCATTTTGTATAAAATCGTAATTAAATGGACATAAAAAGTTAGGTTATGTTTATAATAAACGTATAGTTACGACGTGACTTTGCAAAATTTGCATTTGACATAAGCCTGCTTGATAGCGGTTTTTATGAACGCATTTTATAACATGCATTCAATAAAAAAAACTGTCAAGTAGGCTGTAACACGTTTTTGTTATCAAGAACGTATGAAGTGATTAACTTCATTTGGATTTCAACTCTGACAAGTTGACAATGGTTAATCGTTATGTCAACAAAATTCGAAAGTTGTTTCGAATATTTTGGTAAGTATTTAGTAAATTTCTGTGCAAAAATTGTTAATTGCACAATCCCGACAAGACACGTTGCATTGTTTTATTCACTGATTGGAATTGTTTTGTAAAAATGGTTTATATTAAAAAAAATTAAAAATCCCATTAAATAAACAAAACTGATTCGATATATTTTAAGCAAGATTGAGCTGATTTAAATCAATAGATTAAAGTTATGTTAACAATAACCGATTTAATCAAGCCATTTTAATTTTTACAAATCACGATTTTTTTTAATTTGATCAAAATTATTTATGAAATACAACATTTTGTTATTCTATTTAAAAATATCAAAAAAAAATAATGATTCTTTTATTTAAGCAGTGATTTTTGATTCTTTTTAAAAAATCGTGATTTCTATCAACCCTCATCAGCCCAATACAGTATTTCGTAGTAGCAATACATCTGGCAACATTGAACGCAAGTATGACATGACTTTAGCAGCTGTCCGCAAGCTGTATAGTGTTAAAAGTTTTGTGTAAATTTACCTGTAGTTATCGGTGGCGTTAGTGACAACCGATAATTATAATAAATTGACACTAATGTGCAAATATAAATAATTATAACTACTATATTAAACAACTTTTCTGTAAAATTGAGTAAAAAATGTGGGAAAGTATTTTTTTGTGCAATTTTAACAACTTACTTTAATTGATAAGTAAAATTACTAATTTAAGTAATTTTTTTTATCTGTGTGAATATTGTACCTTAAGAGATTGGCATTATAACAGGAATTATTTTGAAAAATTTAAAGAAAACTCACCGTCTTTTCGGAACGACACTTTTAACAACAATTTCTTCCTTCCATTTGGTCTCGGAGTCAACCGGCACCGGTTGGGCCCCACTGGCAATGTTATTCGAAAAATTATCGATTTTTTCATTGCTTTGCGATCTCGTACCACCGGCAGAAATGTTATTTCGTTGAATATCCATATTATAACTCACTACTGACCTACTGACGGCAAATTCAAGTATAATCACTTATAAGAACCAGACATGTCCCCACTTGGGCGTAATCACCACCGCGGGTCGGATTTTCTATTTGACAGACGTCTTGATTCTGCGTGATGCCTACAATATAGAAGGAATCTGTAATAGTCGATAACTTTTTGCTTTCGCTGCACATTAATAATTAATAATAAATTATGTTGTGGGTTGAATTAATTTTATAAATTTTTATAATTATTAGAGCGGTAAGAAACTGATTTCTGAAAATAGAATTTTATGAAATTATGGATCATCAATTATACGATTGAAACACAGATGTCGCACTTGTGCAACTGACCAAATTTTTAAAAAATGTTCACCGCACTTTTATGTCCAAATTTTATAATAAAATTAAAAACTGTATAAACACAATTAATTTTGTTCATCATGATATCATTACTTTATTATATAAATTATCATTTTCTTTCATAGTCTTGACATTTACGGTTGTACAACAATAATTATTTAATTAGGAAACAGCTTACACTAAAAGCGAGAAATTGGACACCTTACAAACTGAAAATTTAATTCGTGTAAGATTTATATACAAAACATCATTAAAATTAGTCGAACAAAGTTATTTTGTAAACCATAGAATCGCTACTCACCTCTTCACTGAACGTCGGTGTGCCTGGGAAGGATTTTTCTGTAAATTTTGAAACCTCGTTCAATATACAAGATGGGCTCTTATGGAGTGAGCTGTTAACTGGAATGTTTCTAGGAAACGTGGACAGTTTGCCTACTGGCATAATGTATTGTGCTTTCTTCTAAAATCCATAAAAAATGAAACTTATATACTATAATTAAATTTAAAATTTACCGCAGACGTAGCATCAGTCACTAATGATTTCTGCAAAACATGAGTGTCATTGGTAATCAACAGCTTTGTATCAATAGCTCCCCTGCAAGCCAGCTTTTGTAATCTCTTCTCCGTAGCAGAAATCCTTGACAGTTCATGGTGTGCTTTATCGTCTTCTACTGGTACTTTCAAGCCAATGGAATTTATACTATCCTATAATAGATTTGTAAATTTAGAACATATTATCAATGATAATAATCTTTCAATGACCTCCATTTTTTTAAGAGTTTTATGAATGTATTTTCGAATCGTTTTCTCTTTGAACATATCCTCTATCACATAAGCCCAGTAACTGTTGACGTTCTTTAACTTTTTTAACGTTTTTTGATCCAGGAAGCTAAATACCTGTTTGACAATCCAAACTGGCAATAGCTGCATCTACAAATAACTCAAAAAATAAAATTTATGATTCAATAGCGCCTGAAATAAATCTATCCCTACTCTATCAATCATAACTTCATCCTTAGGTTTGCTCTTCTTTGATGACTCAGAACTACTTTTACCTTTGTCCTTCTTTGACGACTTGGAACTTTCTGCTTTGTCTTTTTCCTGTCGATTACTCTTGGGTTTACCTTCGACTTGAACACGATATTTATTAATCGCATCGTTCCATTTCTTCCTGGCCTTCTCCGTTTCTATGGACTGTGGATCCTTAGAATCATAGGGCGGCACTATTTTTTTATAAATTCCAAGATCATCGTCTTTCGTGAACTCAGCCGTTTCTTCGGTGTTTACGTTTTGCTTCAGGTGATAGATACTCAGGGCTTTGTGAAAAATATTTCGTATTAAGGCACCTCCGCTCACTTTCAACAGATTGAAGATCACGTGAAGCTGTTTCAATTCTTTTAAAGTTCCGTACCAGTCCAGATCTTCTTTCATGGTTTTTTTCAAATATGCTTGTTGTAATGATCTGTTGTGATCATTCAAGTTTTTATCGTATACAAAATTTGTTGTCTGACTGAAATATAAATTTATTAAATTATTTGTAAACTTAGTGAATTACCGACAATAATTGTTCCGCCAGAGAAAAATTACGATAAGAAACGATGTCTGAGAGTATACTTTAGTTTTCGAGAAATAATTTCATAATAATTATTATTAACACCATTCTACTCTAAATGAATCTTTATAACTAATAAAACGTTCCATATTTTCCAAACAATCCCAGCAATTTACATTTTCTCGTAATCTATGCGCATTGACTTCCGCGATCACCAGATTGTTATTTTTTTTATAAATGAAGCAGGTGGTACATTCCGCTCTAGTAAATAATTCGCAGGAATTAACAAACAAATCTTTTCAAATTTGATACCTTTATTTCGTATGCAATTACAAACTGTTAGGTTGCATAACGTAAACAACTCAAACATCCGTTCCCAGCTGTAAATATGTACTTAAACAAATTGAGATGTATGTTAAGGTCGCTTTGTGTTTAAGTTAATAAAAAACTTTATAATCCTATTAATACTGCCGCAGTTTTAGAATAAGGCGTGGTATTTCGTACTCAGTGCTGCAGCTTGATTTTGGGTTGGGTTTTTAATTTTAATTTTGCCTGTCAAAAACTCGAAAAGTTATTGGCTGCTTGACAGCCGGTTTTACACAAGCCTTCAATTTAGACCTAAAACGTTGATTGAAGTAAATACTTCTTAAAAATGAACATCTTTCTTAATTCATCTAAAAATTTTAGTCAGTTTTAATCTTGTAAGCAAATATTTTGCTAAAACTTGTTATTTGAAGGATATATAAACATCCTAAGCAAGCCAAAAATTAATTTCTGATTTAGTCTTACCGTCTTAATCTACTTACAACAGACCGACAACTGTTACTCTTCCTTCAGTTACATTTTACTACCAACCTCCTTCTCAGAATATTCTCTTATACAATCTTGTATACCTGCTGTCTATAAACAGCAAGCAGTGCTTAAAAAATTGAATACTTACTAAGCTGTAGTATACACGTGAATTTTGTCCCTACGACAGTCTAAAGTTTTCAAGACAATTAAAAGAGCTTTGATACTAGTTCTTCCTAGCAAGTTGCACAGAAACTGCTCCTTATTTTTTTGTGACGCCGCCAAATACCATGATTGTATGCAGTTAAATCGAACGACATTCACTTCGTCTTCATCATAATCCACAACTGAAACAGCTGTTTATCATTGCTTAATTTATACTGATTCTTCTTCTATACCCACCAGTAGATTCCGAAGTGTCAGCAAACTTAAATGATACAGAGACTTTAGGCGAAATGCTTTCCCTGTTTGCGTTTGGTGAAAAAGAACCTAATTCAGACATTTCAATGTAAAGAGTTATTTGTATAAAGTAAATGGTAAAAAAATAAATATATTTTGGTTCTTGTCAATTTGACAGAAACTCATAGAATCATGACCTGCTATTATTTCATGAAATAACAACTCTTGTCCAGCCTGCGTTGCAATCTGGTGAATAAATAGCATCTGTTATTTAACTATAAGGCACATAGTTTATACCATATGTTTCATTTGAAACTTGAAAACGTACCTATGGCAAATTTAATGTGTGCCAGAATTACACACATATAAAAATGAATTTATAAATTTATTTTCTAAAATGAATAAATAAACAAAATAATTTGTCATCAAATTCCGTTAATAAATGCACAAATTTGAGTGAGATGTTTATTAGATCTTTGGATTTTTTAACACGTTAATCGCCCAAATGTACTAAAAATATATGAACCTTAGAGCCCATTTAAGTTTTCCTTCTATTTCATACAATTCAATTTCACAAAAGAGCAGGTTGTTGTGTAAGTGTATTTCGATAAGGTTTATCTTAAAAAAAACATTTTTCAAAATGAGACTCGGGGTATGGGTCTCAGAGCGTCTCCAGGTATAGGTCATGAGACTCACAAGACGGTTCTCGCATTTTGCAAGTTTTAACTTGCTTTGTACGTGCATGCGTATTAGTGCCAGTGCGTTTCTGTACTTAGCATAAATCAGTTGTATTCAGAATAAGTGGTAAAATGAGTGGCGACTACGAACGAGAACAAATACGCCTAAATAAGCTATGGAATGAATTTCTTTCCGATGAAGAGCAATCAAATAGTGAGCCGTTTGAAGGACGTTCTTCTTCAGAAAATTACATGCCCGATTCTGAAAGTTCAAATTCGTCAGAGGAAAATCTCTTCCAGTCAAAAAAACTGAAAAAGTACGTTTGGTTTCTGAATGTTTACAAAAAATAAATTTGTATTTTGGAAAAAGAAATGCCGACAAATAAAAAAGTTATTGTGATTTCAGAATAATTTTAGAAATTTAAATTTCTAGGTCAGAAAATTCTCAAAATCCTGGATCTAGCCGAGATATCGCAAAAGCTGGCACATCAAGAGAAAGTAACACATTTTGTAGAAGATACTATCGAAGCTGTAATATCCAAATATTGTGCAGTAAACGAAAATGACAGTGAAAATGAAGAAAGTTATGTAGAAGGAAATATAAAATGGTCGCCGGTTACCGGATCTTCTTTGCAAAATTTTAATTTTTTGGTTCATTCTGTCGGTCCTGCAAATGACATCAACGAGAACTTCCTAGAAAAAAGCCCCGTTGATTTTTTTTTCAATATTTTTCAACGAAGACGTTAAAAACCTTATTGTTACCGAAACTAATCGTTATGCTCAACAAGAAATTGGTCAAGGACTTCCGCCAAACTCTCGCCTTCATAGATGGAAAGAAACGAATGCAGATGAAATAACTGTATTTTTTGGTCTTTGTTTGTGGATGGGGTTAGCCAGATTTCTAAAAATGGCAGATTACTGGAAGAAAAGTAATTTGTATTCAAACAAATTATCACAAAAAATGTCCAGAAATCGTTTCGAATTACTTCTACGCATGCTGCATTTTTCCAATAATGAAAATGCCATTGTCAGTGATCGTTTGGCTAAACTAAGCCCTTTGGTAAAACTTTTAACTGATAAATTCAAAGAAGTATATATTCCAGAACGTGAAGTCTGTATCGATGTTCCATTCCGGGGACGTCTAGCTTTCAAACAGTTTATGAAAAATAAGAGATTTAAATTTGGCATAAAATTAGATAAAATTTGTTGCAAGGGTGGTTACACCATTGATTTGAGAGTTTACCGATCCGAATCTAAGTGCAGCCACAAACGTTGTCTTGGATCTTATGGGACCTTTCTTAGATGAAGATAGAATTTTGCACACGGACAATTTTTATACTAGTATTGGTCTTGCACATGAACTGCTCCAAAGAAAAACCCATTTAGTGGGTACTTTGAGAAAAAATAGACGATTGAATCCCAAAGAGGTTACAACGAAAAATCTTAGAAAAGGCGATATAATTGCAAGAGAAAGCAACACAGGTGTAGTAGTCCTAAAATGGCAAGATAAGCGTGAAGTAATTTGTCTAAGCACAAAACATACAGCTGAGTCAACACCGGTCCAAAGAAGGGAAGAAGAAATTGAAAAACCTACACTTATTTGCGATTATAACAACAGTAAAGCTTTTATTGATCTTTCACATCAACTCAAGGCATATTCTTCACCTTTGAGAAAGGGAATAAAATGGTATCGCAAGCTTGCTTTCGAATTATTGTTAGGGACTGCAGTGGTGAACGCTTTCATTTTATATAAAAATGTTACTAAAGGAAGAATCTCTATAACAGATTTCAAGGAGCAGATTGTCGCAAGTTTATTGGACATTGCAAGGGACCCACCAAGAGTAGATGAAAATGAACAACATATTTTGCAAGAAGTTCAGTCAAAATATCGCCGCAGATGTGTTGTTTGTTATGAACAGATTAGCAATAACGAAGGTAGAAAAATTGCGCAGCTAAAGACACCAAAATCTAGATTCTACTGCCAAATTTTATTGCTTATCATGTTTCTTTACCGTTCATAAATGTGAAAAATAAAAATAATTTATGTATTCAACACCATTATTACAAAAAGTTCGGGCTCCGAACATTTTTGGGGACGGCCGGGCCCCGCTTATCAATGTTTCATAAAATACAATGCACTACGTGAACCAGACGAGCGGCCACAGGCTCTACATTGAAAAAAACCTCGGTTCATGTGGCGATTAACGTGTTAAAGAGAATCTTTAATCTGTTTTACACTATCTGTCAATTTCAAATAATTTGGGCTTAAAGTCTTGAGACTTTAGTAATAACTAAAGCCAATAAATGTAGAACGACAATAAAATACATAACGATTATTTTATTATAATTTGTAATCGACAAAGTTTCCCGTAGCAAAAACATTATTGGGATCCAGTTTATTCTTAATGGCATTGAACAACGAGACTCCAACGTTCGACACCATCAAAGAGTACCATTTTTTCCTGAGCTTGCCAACCCCGTGGTGATGCGAGATGCTTCCTCCACTCGCTATTATTTCATCCCTAGCCTTCTCCTCTATGTGTTCATAAAGAGTAATGGGATCACTGTGATTGGTGTAATTAAACACAAAGTAAAAGTAAATAACACACCCTGCATCGTAAGATTGCGTGACACGACAAGATATTATGTAGTGTTCTATATTGCATGCCTTACATTCTTCGGCGACGCGGTACTTTACATTGTTACATAAGCTTGTCGCCCTATCCCATGGCACTGAGGTTTCAAATGAGTCGCCTACGATATGATGATTTAATCCAATGTCCTGAAAAAAATGTTACTGATCACTCAGTATAGAAGGGTCCAAAACCTCTGGAAAAGTCCAAAAATGTACTCTTATATACATTTTATCAACACAATTTCTTAAGAGAAATTTGAAATTATTTACAACTATACCGGGTTGTTCATTTAAAAGTCACAGATCTAACTTATAATTTTTTAAATGGAACACTATACAGGTGTCTCAAAACCTATGTCTTTAATTAAAGCTGTAGGTATCTCAATATAAAACAGATTGATTCTTCAAATATGAACTGTATTGCTCAAAAATTAAAAACTAATCTACCACAAGCGCGTGCAGTTCCTTTGTTTTCAAACCTCTGCTTGCTTTATGACTTGTTGAGGCAAGTCTGCTTTTAATAAAAAGCAAAAACTGCAATAAAATTTTTATTTACGTTTGAAAGAATTAGGTCAAGATCTCAGATGCCGCGCGTGCGTCATCGGCATCCTCTTGCGCATTTAATTAACGAATCGTTTAAATCTGGTCATTTTCCTAAAATCCTGAAATATTCAAAAGTAATTCCTGTTTTTAAGAAAGGCTGCGAGAATGAAATGACTAATTATCGTCTAATTGCAATTTCTTCATACATATCAAAAATATTTGAAAAATTATTTTGTAAAAGATTGTAGAATTTTCTTAATCAGTTTGATCGTTTTACTACTTGTCAGCACGGTTTCCACAAAGGATTTTCAACCAATACAGGACTAATTAAGTTCACAAATACTTTAACTGAATACTTAGATGCAGGTAACATAACTTTAGCTACTTTTATGGACTTAACTAAAGCCTTTGATTCGGTCAATCACTCTTTGCTGCTACGAAAGCTTCTTGCAAACGGATTCACAGGCCCTGCTCTTAACTTCATTAAAAACTTTCTATTTAATAGAGTCCAGAAGGTTAGGGTTCTATCTGAAGAACGTATCAGTAATTCAGGAGTGCCTCAAGGATCCGCGTTAGGCCCTCTGCTGTTCTTAGTCTATATTAATGATTTGCCCGCTAATCTAGACAATTCCTCAGTTTTCATGTATGTAGATGATTGCACAATCTTAAATTCTTCTACAAGCAAGCCGCAGCTTATAAGCTTAATACAATTATCACTAAAGACACGTTAGTAAGGTATTACTACGGTTGTTTTTATTCCCTACTAGCGTATGGTATTATCTGCTGGGGAACTGCAATTGATTTAACAAAAGTCCTCCAGTTACAGAAAAGAGCAATCCGAAATATAATGGGTATTCAGTTTGGAAAGTTGCAAAGAATATTTCAGAGAGTTGTAAATTTTAACTGTTCCTTGCTTATATATCTATGAATCTTTAGTGTATACTGCTGAACATATCAGTGACTACAAATCCCTAGGATCTAATCATTCTTACAGCACTAGGTGTCAGGGTCTACTTGAGTTTCCACAGCATAATCTTACGATATATGAAAACAGTCCTAAATATAAAGGAATTAGATTATGTATACAGAGTGAATGAAACTTGAGGGCCAGCATGGGGATCTCGCTTATTATAAGAGATAGAGAATCGGTTAAATGGAAGCAAAGTTGCCAAATTTCATGCTCATTAATAATACGTTAAGAAATTTGAAATATCTTAAACAGTTTCTTCACATTCGGAAAAAAACTAAAAATTGCGATTTTCGAAAATCGAACATAACTTCTTTATTTATGATTTTTTTCAAAATCTGTGAAAAGATTCCTGAAGTCACTTTTTCTGCTTGATTGAATGCCAAGCATATTTTATTTCCGGAGCGATTCGTTTTTGTTTTTCCAGAGCCAACTTCATTTTTTCTTATGGGCGCGATTTTTGTTGTTTAGACAGGTAGATAGCACATTTCTTTCTGAATTCATTACTATTTTGTTTTAATTTTCATTGAGAAATTTTGAAAAAACCGAAATTGAATTCATGTGCACATATTAAGTTAGCTTGTATTCAATTATATGTTGCGTAGCCAAGGAAACGTACACATTTGTTTAATTTATCTGTCATTAAATACAGAATGGCGTATTCAAATGTAGAAAAACGTGATATGTTGCATATTTTTTATTTGTCATAACGAAATTCTATTATAAGTGCTCAGCGGTATATAGCAATATGCGAAATACAGTACAGCACAAAATGCATATCAAACGTGTTGTCATACCTGCGCATCCATTATGACCTTAGAATTTTAGTAAAGTTCATTTCTTGTTCTTGGCACTGATATTTGTAATTACAAAGCATGTTCAAAATGTTCTCCTGCGGTATTAACACATAATTCGGCACGTCGTATCCAGTTATGTGTTACTATTACTTATTTACACTTCAATTAAGTTATGTTCATAGATATTTACACGAATTAAACTAACACAAAACAAACTACACACTACGTAAATATGATAAATAATATAAAGCCTATTAATGTTTTTAAAAATTGATTTTATTTTATTTCTTTTATAAAATACAAACGCACTCGCTCGGACTGAACTTTCTCAAAAGCTATTATTCAGCACTTCGTCTTTCATTTTAATCTCTTCCCTAATGTAAGCATCTGTGAATTTATGACAGCATGATAATAAAAATAAAAACAAACAATAAAGTACGAGGAACCAAACTGAGCCAGATGAATTTTATTTTATGACAGTGCAATTGTTACCAATAAATCTCCAAGCCGAATGTAGATAAACGTTTCTAAATATTCCGAATTATTTTAAACCAGAATCAAATTCTCATCACGATACCTAATTGAGTCACTCGTTTCTTGAATTTAATTAATATTTATGAACGCTTTTAACTAACATTTATTTCGTCTTATTAATGAACATAACCATAACAGTTTACAGTGTTAATGTCGATGCACTGCATTAAAATGAAACAAATAAAACCGAAGTGCATAATTGTGCTACGAATTCAGTTTGCTTTTAGATTTTACTTTGAATATATAAGCATAAATGAAGTAGTAATAAGCAATTGCAATTGTGGTAGGAAATCTTCCGGCAGCGTGCGTGAAGACATTTTTATTTAAAATCCTGGCGAAGGACAAACATGATCTAGCCCAACAGACTCATCTCGGCGTTTATTTCTTTATGGTCACAAAAACACCAATTCTGCACAGCTGAGACATTTAAATCCATTTAAATCGCCAACCAGTGTTACTAAAACAATTTCTTAGAAAACGAAAAGTATTTTTACCGGAATTAGTATTTACTTTTTCCCTATTGTTGTATGACAAATTTTGCTTCTTTTTTTGACTACTATATGCGGTTTCGATTAAAGGCATAGGTTTTGAGACACTCAGTATATTTGAATGCTGTTTTGGCTAGTCCTTTAAGAGCTTATGAAAATGATATAACATTTTATTTACTTAGTTATTTAACGTTTTATCCGAAAATTCGGTCACGTTCGATCGGTTGCCATATGGTAATTTTTTATGATACAACATTCAATTTTGGATCAAAATATTTCTACACGTCCGTATATTTAGAATATTAAACATTTTTAAAAATCCAGCGACTATCAACAACAGTACGGTTAAGTTCGTGAATTGAAAAATTAGTCAATTCTTTCAAATGGAACACCCTATGTATTATAATATGTGTGAATAATTCTTTCTCTAGTTTTCCAATAATACCACATTTTATGGGCTTAAGATTGAAAACTTGTGAGTTATCATTTCTCGATAATCAACTTACAGAAATTCGCTGTAAAATATTTTTATTCGTTTCAGGAATATTTTATTTGCTATATCAATCAAGAAGTTTATCCAGACAGTTTATTTTTGTTCAAATTAACAATTCAGTCATTAGTGCTTTAGCAGCTAAAAGAAAAGCGCAAAATAAATTTGATTTTCGCTAGATATAATCCTAGTCATAAGTTCTACCTGTATATCACTTTCCCCGGGTATCATTTTTTTGTCTAGGTACCCGTTATTATCACGGTAGAAGTAGGAAAATATGGAAGAATTCGTTCATCGAAATATTAACATATTATATATTTTTTAAATCAGGAAAGAATGTTCTTTAATTTTAGTGAACAATATACAGGTTGTTCCATTTTAAAAAAGCAAAAATTATATTTTTTTCTCCACTTTCCGATACGCTTTTGTTTTTTTTTGTGATAACTCTAACTTTAGCATTTAAAGTTTTGCTCTAGCTCCTAAAGTCATGTCACTTAGACTCCTTTACTTCTAAGCCCCTCAATTGTCATAACAAATTAAATAATTCAATACTTAGCTCAAACTGTTCTAAAAAAAGAACAATCGTTAATTACCCTGATATAAGCTATGATGAATAGTAGAGTGTAACCTCGCTCCCCGTTGGTTTCTCCCGCGGGAATACCTCCGACAGCTTCGGCGATTCGGTAAATTTTCTTCTCGTGTAGGCTTACTTCGTTCGGATCGCCTTCGAGTAACAACGTCATAACGACCATGGAATCCAAGTTGAAACTCTTTATTTTGGTGATGTAAATTTTTTTCAACTCGTCCAAAACCAAGCCGAAAAATCCGGACTTTGGCTTCAAGCTTTGTCCATACTTGAACTGCTCGTTATCCATCAACCGAAGGGAAGCCGGCTGACATCTTTGCTTTGCGATTTCCCTCATACACTGAACCCCCGCTTCAAAATTCGGAAACACCAACGACCCATACTTTCTGCACTTGGGTAACGGTCGAATTTTGAGCACTACTTCTGTTATAACCCCCAGGCAACCCTCAGAGCCCAAGATGATGTGGTTGAAATCCGGGCCGCAGCTCATACGCGGAACTTGACACCCTTTTTCTAAGATACCCTTGGCAGTCACCATTCTCACGTGAACCATTAGGTCTTCGATATTTCCGTAAACGTTCTTTTTCATACCTGAAGCTCTCGTTGCCACCCACCCCCCTAAACTTGAAAATTCGTAACTGTCCGGTTCATGCCCGGTTGTAAACCCTAATACTTTAAGTTCTCTTTCCAAATCTTGCCCTATAATTCCACTTTCGCAACAGGCGACCAGGTTCTCCCTATCAATCCACAATATTCTGTTCATCTGAGACGTATCTAATGAAATTATCGTCCGCGTTTCATTGGTGGGACATTCGATCGCTCCTGACACCGCGGTACCGCCTCCAAAAACAATTACAACTAGATTGTTCTCGTTGGCCAAGTTCACTATTTTAACGACATCATCGTGACACTTGGGCCACAGCACCAAATCGGGTATTCTCTGGAAGGAGGAGTATCTCAAGGTGTAAATGTCGCGCAACCTGTGACCGTGTGCTCGGATTAATCGATCTATGCCTTTGGTCGAATACGAAATTTTGAGATCTCTGATTCTAATGAGCATGTCATTGGTTAAAATTGAACGGGGAAGGTTCTCCTCTGACGGTAGTTCTTGACTAGGATTACTCCTGTTGAAATCTATATCAAGTACATCTTTGAACCACTGCATAAAATAAGGTATGTACAGTTCGCCTATTGGATATCTGTAAAGACAAAAGGAGTTAAATTTTAAGTACAACTAAATTTTGAAACTCAACTGCTGTTACATAACTTCTGAAATCTTTAATAAACAAGTAGGTATTTGTTATAGTTTAGATGGTAAAAATACTTTTTGCAGTAGACAAATTTTTTCGTCGTATATTTTTTTCTGTCTAGGCAAAAAAAGATGTTTTACTGTTCCTTTTACTTTCCAGTATGTCGAAACTAAAAAATAATTTTTAACTTTCTAGACACAGAAAATATTTTTTTCTGACTAGACCGTGAAACTGAATTTTTTTCGCCAAATAAGCAATAAAACTGTATTTTTTTCTGCAGCACAGTAAAAATACCGTTTTATCATTTTATTGTCTAACTAGAACAGTAATGTTTTATACCATCTAGGTAGAAAAAGTATTGCTTTCCCCCCTTTTCTCACCTGTTGCTTGTGAAATATAACATATCATTCTTGACGACAAATTCGGAATCTTTATAACCCCAACCATTCCATTTCAACAAATCTTGTCTGAAACAAGAAAAAGTAACATGATATATATTTTAAAAAATACAATTTAGCTGGAATAACTAATAATAATTATAAGGTCTTTATTTGATTGCAATTTCAGATTGAATGTTAAAGAAAAAATGAAAAGGAAAGTAGGTAAAAGGTGAAGTGTGCACTTAGCACACCACTTTTCGAAAAGCTAAACTTTAAATGAATATATTTTGAATCTATAACAAAGTACATCACATCTTTCTTACAAGCAGAATTTTACAACTATTGTTCTTTTTTTTTAATTTAGTAGAAAAACCTCCGTTTTTAATTTTATGATTATAAAATATCAAAAAATTTACTAGCTGGTCAGTTGTGCGCACTTCCCGTCAAAATGGGGTAATTGCATTGTTACGCGCCCGGATGTGCCACCTTGTTTGTTAACTTTACGGACAACGAAATAACTAATAAACACGGTCCAAACAAAAAACAAACTAAACTTATTGACAAATTAATTAATTAAGTGGACCGAAGAAATTGACTGAACTCAATGGAAAATAAACGCCTCTTTACCGGAGGGTTCACTTTGGAGAAATTTCGAAAAGGTCGACAATGTTGTTGTTATAAACCATGCAATTCCAAATGTCTAGACTCTACCTAAAAGGATTTATAGCAGGCACTAGCAATTACTTCCTAGTCTACTGCTACCTGCGTCGGCCTTTCGGAAATTCACGCAATTGAACCCTTTTTATGCCTTTTGTTCGTGATCGTCTAATTAAAAAAAAACGGGCCCTAAGTTGTTGTAACTGAATTCCAATTTTAGTGAGACGGTGAATAAATTCGAGAGATTAAAGGAACTAAATACGTATAAATAAAAATGCGGGATGTTAGATTTAATTAATTATTTATTGCAAAAAAAGGTAAAAACTCCTTCTACCAGCTACTGAGGGATCTAGTAAAATGAGCGTAAAAACCTCGTTTTAAAACAATATAAAAATCACAAGAATATAATTATTCGCTTATCAAGAAGTATAATAAATTCGCTTGCGTTTCACGTCGGATATCGTAGCGATCTAACTGATCTCAATTCACACAGCTGGTGATTTGGTGCACCCACAATTAGTAGCTGTGGCAACTTGTGACTTAAATGAGATCAACAATTAATTTATTTTTGTTCAAAATAGCTTTGTCTTGGTACTCGTGTTTGCCACCTTAGATAGTATTCGAAGACGCTATGAGCAATCAACCAGCGCACAGTGTGACAATGTGTCTACAATGTACTTTATTAATGGGAATTATTAAATGATTAATCAGATGTTCGGAGAATTATGTGATACAAAAGGACGCCTTTGGCGATCAATTTTCAAGATAATTAACAGCAAATGCCGCTAGTTTTTCAAGGATTCTTTTCAGAGGTGATGGAATAACCCTAACTCTAAGCTATAATTAACCTAATTAATCAGGTCACGGAGTAGAATCTTTGTCTACTACGCACTCGTGCCTTTTTTAGAGGGTGTTATAATGTACGCCTTTTTTCAGATCCCTCAACGTCGTTTTTCGTCGGCTAAACTTATTATCGAATTAATTTGTTTGCGCAAAGGACCCAAATGACTGTTTTATTGGCACTCCGCTTTTGCGGTTATGGCACTTTCAATCGCTCGACAAACTGCTTTCAATTAACCTGCAAATCTTTCGGCAAAGACAACGCTTCAGTTAGTGTGAGAGAAGTTTTGTTAAGAAGATATCTATTTATAGGTAGTTCAAATTGTTTGGCCTCGTAATTCTATGGAATTCGTAACGAGTATTAAATTTGCCTTAATTCCTGAGTTAGACTGTGTTGGCCGCACTGTGTTCGTCGGCAGATATAACTTTGCCTGGCCAGTGGTTTGTGCTGCAGATTTCCCTGAACAAATCGAAATAACACCGATAGCCTGTCTCCGAATAGCCAGAGAATATCGCAAAAAGGTAGAACTAAATTACAAAAAAATACACTGTATTTGAAATCGACCAATAGATTTTAGGGATAGTTAATTTACTCTGGTTGATTAAATCACAGATCGCGCAAACTACTGAATTTATTGAGTTTTAACTTTGATTCCAAGCAAACGCCAGTACCAAAAATAAACTAAAAAAATTGCCTAAGCAATACAAAGATTGAACTTTACAGATTTTTCGAGTCACAGATTGATGAGCCAAATAAAATAATTCTTAAACAAATTTATACCACCAAGTATGTGAAAAGAAATATTTATCTATCCGCGGTCCGCGGTCCGCGATGCTCACCTCACTCACTCACGCACTTGTTTTTATATAATCCTTTCGCGTCGTAGATCGCGGCGCGATTCGAGTCTTTTGTTTGTTTCAATTGCCCTTTTATTTACAATTTTAAACAAACAAAAAACCCAACTTGTTTTTAAATATCAAATCCGCGACCGTTTCAGCATACGAACTAGTCAAAAACGTATTACGAACTGATGCATATTTTTAATACAACTACTTTGAATGCTTATTATCGCATTTAATTAAATCAGTTCCAGAATTATGTCCTTTAAAAGAAGCAAGGATATCTTGATAATATTTTCAAAAATGTTACGGTTAATTCAAACTGTCGTCAGTAAATGAAATATTTTTTTACTCAAAAACGAAACTTTAAATAAGTCATTATTACAAAAGACAAATATTAAACTTCAAATCAAGTGCAGATCAATACGCACTTTCTTTTGGTCAATTTGCCCCGGATGATATTATGAGCGGGGCAAGCGCACAGCAGTAATTTTTCGGTAAAATTAAATATTTCTTCATTTAAGATTGGCTTTATGCTATATCCTTAGGGAATGAGATGTATGATGACGATTGGGTAGTTGTTTGGAAACAAAATGATCGAAGTTAGAATACTCTCACCACAACGGACTGGCAACTAATTGATAGACTCACCTACGAATAAGCCACCCGCACCCGTGAACACATCACTAGTACCCACATTCGTAGATTCAAACATTTGGTTTCCAAACAACCACCCAATCGTCATCATAAATCTCATTCCTTAACACACACTGTGATAAATAAATCCTGTTATCCCTTAACCGAAAACGAAATCTCCGTCTTCTTCAAAGGCCCAAATTTTGCCATTACTCCAAAAACGATACCTATTGATGACATCATAACTGAAGTTGAATCCGTCCTTAACAAACTTCCTTCTCACATTGGTGACCCTATTCGTCACAAAACTTCCGAAATTATAAAAGCAGCCAAACCCCCTAAACCACACTTTTCAAAAACTGAATTTTAAGCCCTCAAAACTAACCCAGTCATATTCTCTGCAGACAAAGGGAACGACACTATAGTTTTGGACCGCGTACAATACGATCAGAAAATCAATATCCTATTAGAGGACCCTGCCTACCCAACCCTTGCGGCGCAATCCGATCTCACATATAGAACGTACCGTAATGGCTTTAATAAAATCTTCTTCTATCCTTCCAGAAACACAAAAAATCTTGATCCCCGTGACTCCAGAATATCCAGACTTTATGGTCTCCCTAAAATTCACAAATCCGATACACCTTTACGTCCCGCAATCAACTCACCAACCTATAAAGTCTCCAAGTATCTAGCACACACGCTCAAACCTTTTTCAGGGAAAAGTGAAACTTTCATCCTCATTGGCACTTCGCCCAAAAAATTCACGAGATATCTTTAGACCCCCAGGACATTCTGGTCAGCTTCAATGTAGAATCTCTTTTCACCAAAGTTCCTATTCCCGACACCGTCATAATCATCCAGCAACTGTTCAGAGTCCATAGTCAACCCGAAGACTTAATTCCCTTAACAGAATGTTGTTTAACCTCGACTTATTTTACGTTCCGTGATCAATATTACGAACAGGTATCAGGCACAGCCGTGGGTTTTCCTCTGTCCCCAATAGTAGTGAACATTTTATGGAGGCATTCGAACAATAAGCTCTTACTTCTTTCTCCCTTAAACCCAAGTGTTGGTTCAGATATGTTGATGATATTTTTGCAATTTGGCCACATGGTAAAGAATCCCTGAGCAACTGAACACAATAAATTCTTAACATCCTGACATTCGTTTCACTTTGGAATACGAAATTGACGGTCACTTACCTTTCCTCGATATCTTGATAAGCCGCCTTCCGAACGGTAGATAGGGCATTCTGTGTACCGCAAACCGGCCCATACTGATAGGTATCTTAAAGTGCCCTCATACCACCATCCTTCTCAAAAATAATCAGTCATTGACTCATTAGTTAGCCGCGCCTTTGCCCTATCAGAACCCTCTTCTCTTCAAACTGAACTGAACCACGTAGCAAAAGTCCTACTCAACAACAACTACAACAAACACGACGTCCAGAAATCCGTTTGCCGTCATCTCACCTCAATTCCACCACTCCCTAAACCTAATGTACCACCAGTCGCTACAGCTTACCTACCTTATATCCACACCATAACGGACCGAATTGGCAAAACAACAGAACATCAAATCTGTTTACGTATCCATGACAAAACTTTCAGACCGTCTACCCTCCACAAAAGATCACATCTCCTTACAATCCGAATGTGTGTATCAAATTCCATGTTCCTGTGGGCGTGTATACATTGGTGAAATAAAATGTTCTGTTAACACTGGTGTTTCTGAATATGAACGCTGTACTAGACAACTCCAAACAACTGGCTCCGCCTTAGCTGAACGCAAACTAGAAACCGATCACCAAATCCTATTTTCCGACACAAAACTTTTAACCTGCTCATCTCATTTTTTCAACCATAAAATCCGTGAATCTATAGAAATCTTCAAACACCCCAATAACCTAAACTGTGATACTGCTTTTACCTTCACAATACCTGGAAATATCTCATTAGCGATCCGTCACGCCCCAACAGACCAATCACAGCTCACCGTTCCGATCCACTGCCCCCATCGATCACTATAAATACCACGTCACTACTCAGTCTCATCGACTAACGAGAAGTACTAGCAAAACCACCAGCAGTACCGCCAGCAGCAGGAGTAGCCCCGAAGAAGTTCTTCTGCAATGGAGAACGAAACGTCGACAGTAGGAGCAGTCGGGACGCGGTTCCAACCGGAAGCCAATTCAATTAGTGGTTTAAAACTTAAGTTAAGAAAGATAGGTGCTAAATTGCTAAATAAAACACAAATGTCAAGTTGAGAGCAAAATATGTATTTAACTAAGGCATGGAATTTTATTTATTTATTGCGTGTGATCCCATAAATAATGGGCCAAACGGCATCAATGGATAGGTGATCATATACAAAAACTTTTTTCCTCTAACAAAATTACGAAAACGGCATCGTTTGGGATATATGCTAAAGTATAATTCTGAGCACAAACCTCCATTCCCTGACCTGCGTAACGGAAGGCATATCGAACACTTGCTGTATACATTGCGGCAAGTAATGATTAGAGACCGGATTTTAGGTAAAATACCTTTCTTTAGTTTTAAAGTTTGCAGAGATTTTTTAAATATATCTTCTAGTTTCATTTATTTCAAAAACTTCTATTCTATAAAGATATATTTAAAAAATCTTTACAAACTTAAGAACTAAAGCAAGGTATTTTATCTAAAATCCGGTCTCTAGTAATGACATAACAATAGGAGTCCAAATACCTCAGAAATATATGTCATTATGTTGAGCAGGTCAGTTTTATTAACATATTACCTTCGTTTGATTCACATCTGCGTGCCAATGACGTATAAAATTTATAAGGAAAACAGAACCGCATTCCCTTCGTAATTTTTTTGAAAATTTTCTCCAAAAATTTACCGAAGCAAATCATTTTCAGATACATACGAGGAATCTATATGTATCACTATGTTAACCCTTGCATTATGGACCCTTATTTATGGCTAATAAACAATAACGTTTTATAAGCTTTTTTGTTAACCCCTCCCCCCGCCCTTTATGTTATGAGGCCTCGAAAAACATTAAAACCTTTATTTATTTTTAAATTTCGCGGTCAGTACAATTAAACTTTATTAGTGTAATTAATTGCATTCCGTTTACAACAATGTATACTCGTGGCCAAGTAAATCGTTACGATTCGAAGGAGACGTAATCCTTAGCGGCAATACAAGTAAGGGCGAGGTTAATATGTAAGGGTAACGATTTTAGTGGCCTCTTTTAATATTTTAATTATTAAGCGATTCAATAAATTTAAATATTGTTCTTATATGGCTTTACATGTAGTTTAAAATATTAGTTTGATAACTTAGAGAATCCAGAAGAGATAGCCAGAAAAGTAATATTTTTTACCCCTTTTTAAAATTATCTACCCACCTTATCACTCACTTTTGGAATGTATATGAAAAGATGACCTTACTGTTTGATGGGCAAAAATAAAATTTTAAATTGAACACCCTATATATTTTTACAAATTTAGAGTCCTTGAGTGATAGCTAATATACAAGGTGTTTCAGTGATGGTTCACCAAACTTCGGGGAAACGTTTCTGACATTATTCGGAACAAAATATTTTAATACAATTTGAAACAACTTGAAATTTGCATTAATTGGAGTTGATGTTTTTAGAAATACTGTAGCGATTTAAATCTCTGTGTTCGTGAAACAAAAAGAGAGATTTAAATTTATTTATGAATGGCACACGGCTGCAAGAAGGCAACAAATCTATCCGAAAGAATTTATGAGAGGCTTTTACTTCTGTCCTTGACTGCAAGACGTGTTAAAGGTGAAAACTTTGAAAGAACGTGCATTTATTAGCGTGCATTTTCGTCGCACTGACATTTATGCAAACCGGAATTACATCAAATTTGCCGAGCCTTGTAACAGTTTTTTATTTATTCCTGTATCCAACGTGTAAATCATATGATGTACACAACCAAGTAATTGAACAGTTGACTAAAATCTGTCAAATTATTTGCCTAACTATCAGACTGAACTTGGTCACATCAGCTAGAAACAAATTCGAAAGCGGGCGAATTACGAAAACGGCGTAGTCGCTGAGCTACCCTGATAAATGTATGATAATGCGGATGTCGTTCACGATTAGGAAACCGTTCCGCGTACAGACGTGCTGCCAAACGTGCGTTTCTCCGACATTCCTCGTATAACAAATGCATACCTGCGTATTCTCGAAATGTGAAATCGCTCATCGCAAACGCACTTACATACACTAATAAACTTAAAAATGAAAAGTTTAAACTATACCAAATTAACGAAAATTATGCTTTGCTCCTTACTACAACGTTAATAAGAACGGACTAAATATATTTCATGATATCATCTGAGGCGCGACATTTTATGGGGCAATAAAGCAATAAACCGATTCTTTGATCGAGGGCTAAGGCAGGTTAAGAATTCTGTTCGTCCTCATCTAGTTTACGATTCTCCTTTCTCTTCGTTTTTCTCAAAATATATTCGATTAAAAAAATGTATATAAATCTTTTATTTTTTTCACGATATCTACCTACCGAGTTTGGTGCATCTTCATTGAAACAGGCTGGATACACATACAAAAATCGTGTAATTGATTTACTAGTTTTTGTGTTATTCGTCAATTATTGAAAACTTGATTGTTTTTTTTTATACTTTGCATCCTTTATTTTAAAAGTTAGTTAGGGTTTTGTATGTATGTATTACCGTTTAGAGTTCTCACAAGAAACAAAAGTGCATCGCAAAGTGGAGAAAATACACGGCTTTTGTTTGTTTAAATGGAGTGAACCAAAGAATCTAAATTTGTAAAAATATACAGGATGTCCCTTTAAAAATTATATATATTACCAGTTTTAGGTTTTTGATATCAGAAGTAGGCAGTTTGTCTTGAATAAGTCATTTACAAGATGTTGATTGAGTATGAATAAATAAATATAAAATAAACCAGCTGTTATAAATTTATTTGCGTAAATTTTATACACACTTTTATCTGTGCGAATATTGTAATTTGTAAGAGACTTTATGGCATTATAAAAAGAATTATTTTGAAAAATTTGAAGAAAACTCACCGTCTTTTCGGAATGACACTTTTAACAACAATTTCTTCCTTCCGTTTGATTCTGGAGTCAACCGGCATCGGTTGGGCCCCACCGGCAATGTTATTAGAAAAATCGTCGATTTCTTCATTGTTTTGCAACCTTGTACTAGTGACAGAATTATTATTTCGTTGAATATCCATGTTGTAAATTCTAAATGTTATAACTCACTACTGACGGTAAATTCAAGTATAATCTAGCGAAGCGAGATTGTGAATAAAAATATTCCAAAAATAATAATTCGAATGTTGCGATTCTTTGAATGTATTTGAATAAGTGAATGTATTCATATTCACTCACCGCCGCTAATACATATGCATTACCACAGGGATCAGAGAGCACATTACATACATATTTTCCACCTCGCAAGATTTTGAGACATTTCTTTTCATATTGTGTTGTTGTTTGGTCTAGGTGTTCGGTTCAAAAACAAACATTCTATGTATGAGTCATTCAACGTGAAATAGCACAAATTTAAGGAAAATTTGACCTTGACGACTCCGATTTTGATAGTGTTTGCTTCAACGAGGGATTCCTTAGAATGGATATTGTTGTAAGGCAGCTGTAATGGATATTGTTGTGAGGCAATAATAATATCCATTCTAAAAGGTCCCTTACTTATGGAAGCCTCAAGGAAATACTATGAATACGGACATAAATCATTAATAAAATACAGACAAACCGTTTTCTCGATACGCCAATTTGTACTGCCAAACCTTAGTAAGCACAGCTTACATGACAAGCATTCCGCCCCGAACGCGCTATCTGTGGAAAAGTTTTGAAGTCATTTCTTATTCGAATTTCATTTTGAAACAGAATTGAATATAAATAAATCATTTTAGGCAAATAATGATTTTTTTTGGATTTTTTTAATATAAATCGCTGATACACAGTATGATTCAGAAGGACTGTACCATCGCTTGAATGGTTTTTAGAACAATTTATTTGTTTTCAAAAATTTTCTAGAAGGTTTCTTTGCGTAGCTACAGGCCTTGAAAGATACGAATTTGATGTTGATTTTGTATTTATCGGTTAGTGTAATTTTTTTATTAATGAGAGACGTAGAAATACGCATGCAAAATTTTTCCTATTAATAAACATAATTAATAAAAAGTAATAAAGTTAAACATTATTAACATTATTTCAGAGCTAAGGTAGACAACAGTGCACCGAAAATTTGATATCACTATGGTCTTTGTCTCGTTGTCCGTTCGTTTGCTTCTTCTAATTTCAGATTTTTTTTGTTCTTTGCAAGTTTACCGTGTTTTCTTTTTGGCAAGCTCGCCTCAAAAACTCCTTTATCAAATTTTTGCTTAAGAAACTTAAGAATAGCTGAATAAAATAAGTTATTAAGAAGTGACAATTATTATTATGTTGCATTTGATTTTCCAACGTTATGACAAATCAATACATATTTAGTTGTCAACAAGAAAAATGGTACCTATGATCCATGGTTTCAAATTATTAAGTGCATCTACAACGCACAGAGTTGTCTGTTTGTGATATCTTGAAACATTCATAGCTTGAAAATCACGTACCGTAAAAATTCTCAAAGTGATTTGTGTTTCTATTAACGTTCAATTTTTCCACTTTAAAATGACATACAGGGTGATTCTTGAATAAACCGTCAAAAAAAACGTGTGAAAGGAATTAAGTCATAGGTTAATGTTAAAAAATTCTTTGGGAAAATTTATAATTAATTAAAAACGACCCCAAAAAACACGTTACGCCAACGTGTATGGAGTTCGTCGCAATCGTAAATTTTATATCGTTTTCGTACGTTTTATTATGTTTATTACCCAGAGCAATAAAACTATAAAAGTTAACCGTGAAACTTATTTAATAGAGGGAACGCCATTGCACTGAGCTGTCTCAAACGTTTAAATTCATCCGGGCATTTATTAATTTATTAGCACGAAGACGATGACCTGCGAACGTCACTCCGCTGGGACATTTAAATCAGATCCGACTAAAATCAGTTTCAACAAAAGACAGTACACTCGTAATGCTAGTTGTTTTATGCTTTAAATTGTGGTTGCCGTACCATCAAATAATTAAAAAATAATTGTGATAAATAATTTAAAAATTCCGTTTTTACCTGTCAAAGCCGATGCTCAAACTGAAGACCATTGTTATCAATGCAAGCTATAGCCCGTTTTCTCAGGTCTTCCCTTACACGTTCGAAAACATCAGGTGTATTTCGAATCACTTCAGCAGCATGTTCGATGCGTTCATGCAACTCCTGTACAGTATACACTGGAGTCCAGGGGCTGACCACTCTGCAATTTTGGTGTACAACAGAGTGCAAATGTCTGTGAATTACTTACAATTCTCTGTAAATTAGTAATTGTCCGTGATATTTGCAATTGTCCGCAATTTTTTTGCAATTACCTGCAAATGTTGCAATTATTCGCAATTTTTTTGCAAATATCGTGCAATTTTTTAAATTTTGGTGTTTACTTAGTCTCCATTATAAAAAAAAAACAGAAAGCAATATATAAAAAAGTAAATAAAATTCTAGGAAAGTATTATGAATTTTGGTTTGAACTGACAAAATTCATGATGCACTGAGTTACACTGGACATCACATAGAAACGATGTAAACATTATCCCATTTATAGCTTCAAATATTTGCTGTATGCTTCTTTTTAAATAGAAGGATACTTTATTATAAAACACAAAGTATAATACGATGCTGTTAAAAACTCATTTATATCGGCGTTTTAATAGTTTGTAATAAAGGGAAATTGTTTTATTATCATTTTGAGAAATAATCATAGGAGTTACTCCTCTCATACTGATTGGACCATAAAATATAAATTCTGCTTACCTTAATTTGTTTCTTGCAAATATAACACAAAATTGAACATTGTATATCAATATTATTATCAGGAGAACGCTATATTAATGTCGCGCATGTGTAGCGATCACAGCCACCTGCGACCAATCTCTATATCACCGTCACGCACCAAGCTCTAATACCCTTCCACACCACACTCAGCCCCTCTACAAGATGGCTGTCGGGGCTATATAAACTAGAGTGAAACGACAAGAAATTCACTCTGTCTCAGCCAGCTGCATTCCTCGTCAGCTGTAAAGTTGAAAATTCCTTGCCAGTCGAAAGGTTGCACACTTCTTGCCAGCCGAAAGGTCGGACATTCCTCGCCAGCTGCAAAGTTGGAACTCCTCGCCAACCGAAAGGTCGGAGATTCCTAACCAAAGTCAAACTGCTCAGTCCACCCAGCAGACCCCCGGTTGCAGCAAGTGCGACCCGCATACGAGACTTTTGGGGAACACAACAAATTCTCTGAACCAGAGAAGTTGGACAACCTCTTCAGAGAAGAATAAGCACACCCAGACGAAATAGCCCACCGTCTACATAATCACCAGATGTTCCGACATATTAACACTTTGTACTATTGTTATTAATAATAAAGACATTCTCGTTGTGTTTGTGACAATCAATTGTTTGGCTCAAGAATACGATTCAACCCCCAAACATGTATTCCACAAAGTCTTCCACACACTCGACGATATTTTTCTTTTTGCTGATTATAAGAAACTTAAGTCGTTTGAGTATAAAACTTCTACAGGTTTTTACATGCTCATTCATACTAGTTGCAATCTCCATGCTGGTGCTAGTGCTAGTGCTGGCTGGTGGCCTAGTAGATTGGTTTAGGGATTTATGAGCTTCGCGATTAGCCGAGCGATTGGCTTTTTCCAGTGCGTCTTTCGCAGCTTGGAGCAACTTTGATGGCCAACTAAGAAACGAAACTTCTTAATTTTTTGCGAAAAATGGGCCAAAGTATTTTTCGTGATCATCTTTTTCGATTAAGTCTTTGAGCTCTACACTTACAAATGTGTCCAATTTATCCAAGTCGGTGCGCTTAATAGTTGAAATGGAATTTGATTGGCTAAGCCGTTGGATTTTAAAATGTTTTTAAAAACGTTGGAATTGTAATAGTTTTCCAATTCCTCTAAGAATGTATCCTCCGGTCCATGTCTACGTCACTATTAGTTAATAATTTAATACAGCAGCATTTAGATATTACTAAAAACAATAAAACTCGAACGAACAGCACTATACTATGGCAGTGCTATGTTGACAGACCTCGAGATTGACTAGGGATGGGAATACCAGGGGCTAGAAACTTAACCGCTTGTGCCATCTGTAGTTGCCGCATGAAAAAATTAATTCGTTCAAGCGATAATTCCAAAAGAAAAATCTATGCCATAAAACCTGCTTATTGCGTAGATGACTTGTCTGCAGTTACTCTTCGCTGATTTTTGTAATAAGTATCGTGAGCATTTATGTGTGTTTTGCTGTGTGCTAACTATAATGACAAAGGTGCTCCTAAATAAGCACTGTTTAATTTAATTAAAGCTATTAATTAATTTTGTAATGATTATTATAAACATGCATTACCGCAAGGCGTATTATGAGTATTTCCGAACAATTCCTCGGCACGAAAGATGACAATAGCTTTCGAATTCGAACACTGTGCGCTAGCCCGTGGCACAGGAGCCGAAAAATCCTAAAGCGCGAATCTGCGAATGGAGCTTCAAATATAAAATATCTTGCATTTCTTGCAAATGGCTGTAAATGTTGCAGTTGCAGACAATTGCATACATTGTCTGCAACTGTTTGCAAATTTGCTATTGTCTGCAAATTTGCTATTGTCTGCGATTTTTTGCAATTGTAATTTTGGTGTACACATTTTTCTTCAGTGGTCAACCTCTCGACTGGAGTAGAATAGACAAGCTGTTTCATCCACCCCCACAAGAAAAAATTACAGGGATTTAAGTCTGGAGACCGCTGGGGCCAAAGTACTGGACCATAGCGTTCAGTCCACCTATTATTGTATTTAGTGTTTAACCACTCTCTCAACACGAGCTGCTTGAGGGGGTGTGCTCCATCGTGTAAATACCACGTCATCTAATAGTAGCTCAAGATCATTATTTAAAAATTCTAAATAATTTATGGCATTCAAATGCGGTAAAACGTAAGGACCGATCAAACAATTAGCAACAATACCAGCCCAAACATTTGTCGAAAATTGCTGCTGATGATGGAATTCCGCTGTAGCGTGTGGATTTTCGTCACTCCATACGTGTGTGTTATGAGAGTTTCGAATACCGTCCCGAATAAAATGAACTTCATCGGTTAACAAACGTTTAAAAATTCGCTGTTTTGGTCAACTTTATTTAATATCCATGGACAAACCTAACACGATGATTTGCATCTTCCAGCTGTAATGTTTGTACTTTTTGTACACGGTGTGGATGCAGTCCCTGTTGACGGAAAATTCTCCAAGTCGTCGATTGGGAAACTCCAGTCCTGTATGCCTACCTTCTAGTACTGATGCTGGGTTCTTCGTCGACAATATTTAACATATTTATTCTAGCATCGAACACTGGTCTTTGGGCCATGACCATTTGCAGGACGAAAATGTCTGTGATCACGCAAATGATGCACCACCGAAACAAAAATGCTCCTATGCGGCACTTGTAAGAGAATTTTTTCGATCCATAAACGACGAGTGCACGTGCATTTCCTATTGCATCGCCGTATAACAAAACCATATCGGTTTTTTCTGATATCGAAAAGCGATTCATTTTGCGTTCTGCCAATGTACACTTCCGTCTGATTGTAAGTAATTGCTAAACTTCACAAGAACAAGGGCACTAAACGATGCTTAGGGGTGGAGTTTTTATTGGGCATAGGTACCATAAAATCACAAATTAAAAACATCCGCGGCCATAATTGTAAAGCCATCCGTTAATCTTAATTAAAAGCGGGTGTTGTACTGAATAATTACTACAGGCGATTTGCTTTTGCATGCTTTTAACAATATTGTCAATATATGTCGTGTGCGTGTCGTATGCGATCGAAATAAATACGCTCCGTACTACACTGTCTTTTTCTAGTGGTAAAATGTACACTAAAAATTAAATTGACATTGAATCATTTACGTTGCGTTTTAAGTGAATAAAATTTCATTAAATTATGCTTAGTGCAGTAATCAAACTAGTTAAATAAACAAATCGCTTCTTCACTCGATACTTTCGCGCTGCGTGAAAAAGTAGTAATATTGGTGCGCGTTATCGCGTAAAAAGTTTTGAACTTAGCAAAAATTCTACACAAATATATCTAATGGCTAGCAATATTAGCTCAGAATGTTTCAATTGCAAACAATCGTTTATTGACTTAAAAGTAGTCATCCAATTTAATGAATGCAAGTACTACTTCCACTGCTATTGCAGTGGAATCCCAGACTTAAGAGATTTTCATATGAAAAAAAATGTATGGAAATGCCTAAATTGCGAACCTAAGAGAAAAACTACTACATCAACCAACAGTGATGTGACTGCAGAAACACACACAGCATTGCACTACAAACATTTAATCTACTTGAAAAGATAAACACAAAACTTGAAAACCTTGAAAAACAAAACATGGAACTACAAAGCGAAAATCGTAATCTTCATATCGAAGTAACTCTACTGAAATCAACTTTAAATGAAATGGGAATATCTTTAAATAGATTAATAGACAAATTTGAGCATATGTAAGTTGCGCAGGTTACAGAAACCAAAGAATCCTCTAAACCATTAGCGAACTCTTTAAACTGTCAACAAAAACTAAATTACAAAGTTAAGGATACTCAAATCCACATAAATCGCGGTGAAGATTCATGTATTATAAACCCTAATGTTGGTAATATAAATAAAAACGATAAAACTGACAAAACAACATACGAATCTAACCTCTACAAAATGGAAAAAATACAATCCACAAAAATGAACGAAATATTAAGTTTGTCTGAACCATCAATTGCATATACTCAACAGTATGCTACTAAAAACAAGGACAAAGATGAGGATGGCTTCACCCTCGTACTGAATAAAAAGAAGCTCCTAAACAGAAAAAAACCCAATACAGTATTAGCAGGTTCAGTCTCAGCTGCAAATTTGACTATAAAGGGTGCGACTAAACCGGTACATTTCCATTTTTTTGGTTTCGATCCAGAGACAACCGTAGACGATTTACAAGCTTACCCCCTAAAAATAATTTGTCTAACACCAAATGTGAAAAATTAGTATCCAAGCGACCCGAGGAATACTCATCTTTTAAAATCTCACTACCAGAAAGTAAATTGGAACAATTCAAGTCTCCTGAATTATGGCCATTAGGAGTTAAATATAACCCTTTTTTTTATTACGTCTTCAAGTGAAACAAAAACCAACGTAGCAACAAATCAAATATTACCACATAATGAAAAACTACCCCTGGGTCTAAAATACAACCATCAATCATTGAATTACATTGAATTTGTTTACCAAAATGTACATGGATTAAGAACTAAAACGATTACTTTTTCACTTGAAACGTCTAACTTTAATTACGATGTTATTATATTAACCGAGACATGGTTCCAGCCCTTTATATCTTCGAGTGAACTTTTTGATTCCAACTACACCGTGTATCGAAGGGATAGAGACGCTGATGACAGTGGAAAGCAACGTGGCGGCGGAGTGTTGATTGTTGTCCGTTCCATCTTAAATTCAGCAGCCATCAAAATCGAAAATAGCAAGTATGAAGAACTATGGATCTCTATCAAGACCGGCATCACACAGCACATTTTGGGCGGAGTATACATTCCACCTAATTCTGAAGTAGACACGTATCTAAACCACTTTACATCTATTGAGTATTTAGCCGATCATTACCCAAATTCGCCTTTGCTTGTAGCGGGGGACTACAATCTTCCAAAAATAACATGGAGTAAGGACAAAAAAAATAACTCACAATCAGTACGTGAATCTCTAATTTGCGATACAGTTAACTTTCTTGGTCTAGGCAAAACAATTACATAAGTAATGCACGTAATGTCTTATTAGATTTAATCTTTACAATTCAAGTAGATGCTCTTAGCTACAACATTGTCCCACCGGACTCTAATCATCCTAGTCTATGCATCAAATTAGCTACATCGTTTCAAGAAGCTTATGATGCAAATGACGGTGAATGGAAATTCAATTTCAGAAAAGCACCCTATGATGATATAAATAATTATTTAAATTCATTCGAAGGGGATAAATTTTTTTCAAAAAATTCTATATTGCAAACCGTTGTAGACGCACTCTATTGCATCATTATATAGCAGCTTTGAAATTTCTATTCCTAAAAAATTCAGTACATCAATTAAATTTCCTTCTTGGTACTCCCCTCAAACTACCAGCTTGATTAAAACGAAAAATAAATTATTCAATAAATTCAAAAAAAGGAGAGACGATACATCAATATTCGAAAAGTTCAAATATTATAGAGATCTTTCGAAGACTAACCAAAAAAGACTATGAGAAATTTAAAAAGCCAATATTTCAAAGATTTTGCCATGTTTTTAAAGTATTTAAAATTTCAAGGCATTTTGACATGTTTTTAAGTTTGTACTATATGGGCCTGTTCAGCACAATAGTCAAATTTTAAGGATTCTGCCCTGTTTTTTAAGGTATATTTAAAAAAAATTGCAAATATCAAGCCATTTTGATCTGTTTGTATAAAAAAATAAGAATAGTGGTATATATATAATTAAATATTTATGAAAAACTACATTAAATACGTTAATTAAATCCAGAAGAAGCAATGGACTCCCTTCTTCCTGATATATTTTCCTATATTTCCTCCGGGTTCTACCACTGGTTTATTTCTGGATTGCTGCAAAGAAAAAAGTTTAGTTAGCGAGTTAGCGAGGTACAAAAAAAAAACATGGCGAGATTCAAGCATAGAGATACTATTTTTAGATAAATGTTTTTTTTTCCTGTATTTCATGAAATTTCTGAAGGCGATCACAAAACCTCTTTTCTGGCTGAGATTATCGAATAGGATCAACGGATCCGGTTTGTTCACGTGTGCAAAGAAATTAATTTCCACAGAGTCGAAGTCATTGTATGTTTCAACTTCGTCTTAAAGAATCATCAACTGGTGGCGATGTAAACCATTTTGCTTCGTTTCTATAATGGTTATTGCCACTCCTTGTGTTACGGTGATGTTAGCCGAAAACGTGGGCATCCCTTCCTTCAGTTTTACGCGAACAAAAAATGTCGTAATTTTTGTAATACTTTTACTCTTCTTTCTTTTACGTTTGATTTGGAATTGACGGAACTCCTCAATCATTTTCTTTAATCCATCTTATCTAAAATACTAAATATTGTTTTTACACGTACCAAGTCTGCAGTTCTGCAAAACAAAACACAAGACTACAGCCACAGACCATATGAACCGAACAAGCGTTGCTCATTGGTCGTTTTTCGCATGCTGTGCAAACTCAGATTGTCGTCCAGCTGGATATATAAATGTTTGCATAAATAGCATAGCATAAATTAATCTGATTATTGGTCGATTGTTTTTTCTACCAGTTCCAAAACTATTATGAAGTCTAATGTAGTCAGTCCAGGGACGGTGTTAAAGCCAATTTATTTAATAAATAAATGAAGAACACTAAGTTCACTAAAATATGCTAGAAAAGGGCTAGTGCTCTGCATACCAATTTTATTTTATTACCAGCTAATAAATTGGGTTCATTCCTTTTTTAGTTTAGAAAGGAGTTATTTAATAATGCAACCAACAATCATAGACAAAATAAACAGATCCTAATGCAAAAATTATCAATTTATTTATACCTACAAGGAAGTTTATAAATAAGGAAAATGAAATTACCATTGACTAAATTATAAATTCTCGGGACTTGATGGGTCATCCGATTCGAAAGAGTTATCGACTGGACCTGTTGTTGTACCTCTAGCGGAGTCTTCCGATTCCGAACCTGAAGAAGTTCTGCAAAAGCAAGTCAGAAAAAAAAATTAAAGTTGGTTTTTCTTACATGAAACCATCATGTTGGTAAGTTAGAGGCCTCAGTTTAGGAGGCGGTTTGATATGCGTTATTACTCTATACACTTGGTATATAGAGTTCACCATCAAGATAACTTTCTTTGCGGCGGAAAATCCTTCTAGATCAAACGTAATGTTTGTGTTTATGCAATGATACTATATTATTTTGTTGTAGGGGAATCGACCTGCTCCTACAGGCAAATCCAAATTTCCATTACAGTTTTGTACAATTATCTGCCCTGAAATCTCCCCCACAATATTGTCTGCAGAATCTATGAATCTTGCACGGCTACCTCCAAGTTCAAGAGCCATTCTAGCTCTTCTCCTGGCGTATTGGATCTTTCGCTATTCTTCAATAGCCTCTTGTAATTTCGGTGCTACACTTTATAGAAATGCAAACTTTTTAAATTCATATGTTTTGTTCAACGTTGACAAGATTGAATTCATTTTAATATTCGTAAAAAATTACTTTGTTCGAGAATTTTTAATCAGTTTTAAAAGTATACGAAACCAGTTTGTTTAATAAAGTTTTCAGTTGTTCCAATATACTTAAATTTGGGCAATATTAAAATCAAATGGAGCAGCTTTTATTAACATAAAATTCATCATATTGGTATGAAATCGCTTTGTTATCCTTCTTTTTTAAAAAATACAATATTCCATTTCTATATCGAAAGACACCATTAACATCGGATGGAATCGCAGGAAATAGTTGATTAATAATTCCGCGTTGTTTTGGTTTCATAGTACATTCAATCAATTCAATATAATAATAATTATCATAAAATATGAAAGTGCGTCCTGTGTACGAATTAAAAATTGTTTGAATTTTTTTTATTGCTAGGTACTCGTAAATGTTTCCAGAATGCTTCATTTGAAAACTAGGAAAGACTATGAAATAACATAAATTTTCATCTATAATTACAACTTCTCCAGAAGGTCTTTGATAGATGTGAGAGATTTGTTTTACAAACGGTAAATATTCGGATATTAATGTTGGATCTCTGTATCGTTTGTCATTTATATTATCAGTTGTTCTGTAATAAGTTGTTTATTTGTTGATATTTTGACAGTTGTTGTTGGTATTAATTCATATTTTAATCGTTCAGGTCTTCTATATAAATATTGAATTGCCCACATATCATCTTGAGTTAATTTATCAATATCACCGCGTACATAATCGAATTATTATTTCGAATTTCGATACCTAATGTATGCCCAATCTCGGGTAATAATACTGTATAAAAATTAGTTTGTTCATAAGGAGTATTGCTTGGTTCACCAAAATACCAATTTTCTGATTTATCAAAATGAATTCATCGACATTCATCATTATTTGGAAAGGATGTGCCAGAAAAGGGCTAGTGCTCTGCATACCAATGTTATTTTATTACCAGCTAATAAATTGGGTTCATTCCTTTTTTAGTATAGAAAGGAATTATTTAATAATGCAACCAACAATCATAGACAAAACAAACAGGTGCTAATGCAAAAATTATCAATTTATTCATACCTACAAGAAACTTTATAAATAAGGAAGATGAAATTACCGTTGACTAAATTATAAATTTTCGGGACTCGATGGGTCATCCGACTCGAAAGAATTATCGACTGGACCTGTTGTTCTACCTCTAACGGAGTCTTCCGATTCCGAATCTGAAGAAATTCTGCAAAAGCAAGTCAGAAAAAAAAAATTAAAGTTGGTTTTTCTTACATGAAACCATCATGTTGGTAAATCAGAGGCCTCAGTTTAGGAGGCGGTTTGATATGCGCTATTATTCTATTCACTTGGTATATAGAGTTCACCATCAAGATAACTTTCTTTGCGGCGGAAAATCCTTCTAGGTCAAACGTAATGTTTGTGTTTATGCAATTATAGCATGTTATTTTATTGCAGGGAATTGACCTGCTCCCACAGACAACTCCAAATTTCCATTACAGTTTTGTAGAATTATCTGCCCAGAAATCTCCCCCACAATATTGTCTGCAGAATCTATGAATCTTGCACGGCCACCTCCAAGTTCAAGAGCCATTCTAGCTTTTCTCCTGGCGTATTGGATTTTTTGCAATTCTTCAATGGCATCTTGTAATTTCGGTGTAACACTTTGTAGAACACTGAAATGATATGATACAAAACACTGTAGCTGTTAAATGCAGATAAGATATTAAATGTTAAAAAACCGATACTTTTTTCAATTATTTACAGAATTCCTGACCTATATATATGTATACAAAATTCCAAATAGGTTGCCCCACATGATAATGTGCCACATACATAAATCCCCTATTAATTAGATCGATTTAAAAATTAAATATTACTTACCTCATGTTGTTATATTAAACACAAGACACTTTTAATCCTTTTAATCAAAAATAATAAAATGCGATCTCTCTACGGAAATAATAACTAAATATGTATAAATATGTATGTATATGTTTGAGTTAAAAATGAGTGTGGTGGGTACAAAATACTGTATTGTAAAAACCTGTTTAACACAAAAGTAAAGAATCCAGATGTAGCTTTTTTTATAATTCCGAAAAGTCCTGAAATGTAAGTACCTATGTATGACTATAAAATACTAAAATACAATTGAGGCTGGGGACACACGTGCGTTGCAACGCACGTCACAGCGGACGTTATAACATTACTTTGTTTACTTGTTTTAAAAAATAATATGTTAATAAACAGAATGTTAACATAATCTTTATTTCTGTAGCATTTTGTATATCTGAATATCTGAAATAAAATAAATCGTTGGTCACAGTAAAAAAACTTTTTAAATTTCTTATTTAGTTTTAGGTTTGCTAAGTTTATCCATAAATCATAGCTTCAAATTTGGCGCGTAATTGTTCTTACATATTAACGCCCTCTGGCGAATCAGGTGCTTCAACTAGTCTCAAATTATAGTCGTTGTTTACTATTAGGGCTATAGGGAATTTTTCTTTCTTGACCTCCCTATACTTTGCAGGAGAAGGTCGAGTCAAACGTGTAACATTTTGTCGTAGTAAGTAACGGTATCTATTTGAAGAGGGCGCTATTATCAATGTGCATTTTGGCGGGAATATAATTTAAATATGTAGTATTCCAATGATTTCGTTCCACAAGCTGTTGTACATTATAATCGATAATGAAATACATTACATATCATGATTATGAAACAAAACTGCTTGTAAAATGTACTTTCTATTTATCGACAATGTACAACAGACTATGAAATTTTGCATCGGCTCCTGAATATTTTTTACTATAAATTAAAACTAAGAAAAAACATTTAGAACTGTATTTTTATTGAAATATATTATTAGCAACAATAATGATTTCTACAAGTATATTGTTGCATATAATTTAAATATAAAATAACTAATCAGCAAACGAACACCTTTATGAAAGATTGTTTGCAATTACCATCATGTGCCCGGCAAAGGAATCTGGGACAAGTCAACATACACATGCATTTTTGACTTATTTTATTACTTTGACCTTATATTCTATGGTAACGTACAAAAACTAATATTCAAAAGGATTGCTTGCGTGAGTTGCTTTCCAACCTGGAGAGTGTGACTAATGCCTGGTAATGTACTTTCAATAATACACTATGAGCATAAATGATTGAGGACAAGTTGAATTTCCCGCCTTTCAATATTTTTCTTAAGTTGGTCAAATGTATAGGCGTGCACTGGAATGCAATGTGGATAACGAGATTATTGCTCAATAAAATAGTCTGGTAATTAATTATGAATTAATTTGATCATTTCAAATACCTAATTGCAATATGTATGCAAACGTTGGCTCTGAAAAGATCCGACACTGAACAAAAATTAATTTATTTTCAGGACGGCTAAATACAAGGAGTAAAAATCACTAGATAGAGACGCGGGAAATTCAACTTGTCCTCAATCATTTATGCTCATACTGTATTAGCTGATAACGTCACTCCATTAAGTAGCCCTTCAGAAGGATAAGTCAAGCGTGTGACAGAATCAGAATTTCCTTGAAAGTAATAGTAATTAATCCAGTGTTCAAGATGAGAAATTAAAATGTCATTACACAACTCACAAGCAATATCCTTTAGAATACGTTTGGCAATGAATAAAATCAGTGTTAAGTTTTGTTAATAAATTAGTTATTAGTCTCATCGAGTATTTTAATTAAAAATAAATCAAAACGAACCCTAAATTCACCACAATATTCAAACTTTAAATTTAAAACAGACTGCCATTGGTCAAAGGCTTTTTGTGCTAATTCTTTCATTTCGTTTGTAGCTAATGAAAATCTCATTTAAGAGTTGTTTTAATCCATTTTTTATTATGTACTCTATGCAGTAGGATTATCTCTAACACCACACCTAGGTTTACTAATCAAAGCAAATGTTTTTTGATTTAATGTTCCATCAGCACGTAAATTATAGAATTCTTGAAACCTTATTAAAGACTCACTTGTTTCTATTAATAAAGAGTCATTACTCTCTAAATATCCAAATTGTTCTAAATAGTCAGTAATATTCATTTCCAAGCCTGTTGAAGTCAGTCCAGAGACGAAATAGAAGGATAACGAAAAAGAAATACTGAGAAATAATAAAAATATAAAAATTAACTAAAATTGTGTAACTGGCAATATAGAAAGTGTTAGGAAAGAGTTTATACATGTATTTCGGCCTTATTGGGCCTCATCAGAACTCTGTACCTTAACACTTTGTATATTGCCCGTTACACAATTTTAGTTAATTTTTATATTTATACCATGTAATCAGCTCACTGCAGTTGCATCCAAATGCCTAAAAATATGCAGAGGTTCCATAAAATAATGGTTTCCACGAACCGCGATTTTTCTAATCACTCTATATAGTTTTACAATATGCTACGTGTTGTCTAGTATAAATTTTTTTATCGATTTTTTCTTAATTTTTTTGCCATAGCCGGTAGTACGCTTTTTAATATTTTCAGAGGTATTTGAACTTCTAGTTGTACCGGAAGTCGCTAACAACTTCATTGTTTTAAATGGAATACTTTTTCTTACAAACTTAGGATTTACAGATAATTTTGAATAAAAAATTATAAGGTATCCCTAAACCTAAATGCATCCATTTTTTAAATATTCTTATTTTGTAAATTTTTATGCTTTAGCAATCTTTCCTTTTTAAACTCATATGTGGAAGTTCTAATCTGTGCCATTTCAAAGTGGAACTTTAAGTAAAGCGTTGATGTTTAGAAAGTGTCCTAAAAATTGACCTAATACAGTTTAGCGATTTCTTTTAAGTGTTGAAAGAGCGAGTTTTATTTTTGAATATTGCGATATTTCACACTGTTATATATTAGTTTTAAGTTGGTGCTCCTTCTTAGAGAACTTAACAGCATAGGCACATAATACGAAAAAGGGCTGCGCGCGCTAATTGAAGAAGCGCGCTCGTCAGGTTCAATGACTAATGTTAAGTCTCTACTGTATCGTGCTTGTGTAATTAAAATACTGTGCATTAAAATACTTTAAAAGTTAATTCGTGTTTCTTGTGAATTCCTTGTATTCATTCGGTCACGGACATAACATAATTTGGCGACGAGTACGGAAGTTTTACTGAATACCACGTGTCGAAGATGGGCAAGTTCCAGGAATTCAATGAATCGTTGGAAGTGTTTGAAGCATGGGAGGAACGATTACAGCAATACTTTATTGTGAACAATATTCAACAAAATTTGAAGGTACCAAATTTAATTTGTCTGTTGGGTGCTAAAACCTACGGAATATTGAAAACAGCGTTATATCCTGATAGTCCTGATTCAAAGTCGTATGAGCAGATTGTAAATACACTAAAAGATAAATTTAAGCCAGCTACCAGTATAATAATAGAGAGATTTAAATTTCACAATAGAAAGCAAAAAGAAGGAGAGAAAGTAGTGGAATATATAGCGGTGATAAAAGACTTAGCAAAAACATGCCAATTCGAGAATTTTCTGGATCAGGCATTAAGGGATAGATTAGTATGCGGCGTAATCGATCCAAATATTCAAAAGAAATTATTGGAAGAACCACCAACATTAACATTTGCTAATGCAAGTAAATTAGCAATGAGTCTTGAGACAGTTGATTTACAAAGCAAAGTGGTACAAGGTACAGTAGAAACAATAAAAAAGTTGTCTGTAAATTCCACCGTATCAAAGAAAAGTCGTAAGGTCCAAAAACCAGAGAGAAATGAAGTTTCAAATTCAAAATCCACAGTCAAGAGTCCATGTCATCGTTGCGGTCGGTATCACAATCCAGAAGTCTGTCCTGCCAAAAATTGGGAATGTTATGTGTGTAAGAAAAAAGGTCATACGTCGAAAGTTTGCAGAAAAGCCACTGAGAGAAGAATAAAGGCAATAGAAGAAAAAGAAGTTTACCAAGAAGATACGGAATCCGATACATCTTTGGAACTAGGCTTTCTAGGAAGTTTGTCCAGTGACGAAAATCCAGCAAGAATAGAAGTACAAATAGAAAAAAAAATCAGTGAAAATGGAAGTTGATACAGGTGCGTGTAGATCTGTTATGCATGAATCAGAATTTAAAAACATAATGCCAAATGTTGCACTTAGTCCAGTACGTTTCAAGTTGAAAGTAGTAACGGGAGAAAATGTAAATATCGTCGGTCAATGTCTAGTAGATGTTAGGTATAATAATAAGTCTTATCAGTTACCGTTAATCGTAGTAAGAGCTAGTAATAAGTTTAGTCCTTTAGTCGGAAGAAACTGGTTAAATGCATTCAGTCCTCATTGGAAAAGTAATATTTGTAATATTACTGATGTTGAAGTTGCCGATGAATTAAAAGCACAAATTAGGAAATTATATCCAAGAGTATTTGAAACTAGTTCTAAGGGTAGTATTGATAAGTTTAAAGCAGAACTAAAATTGAAAGAAAATGTAAAACCAATTTTTCTAAGAGCTTATGATATGCCGTATGCGTTAAAACCAAAAGTAGAGGTAGAGCAGAAATGTTTAGAAAAAAACGGTATAATTAGTAAAGTTTCACACAGTGAGTGGGCCAGCCCAATTGTAGTTGTACCAAAAAAGAAAACAGATGCCATTAGGATTTGCGTAGATTTTAAACGTACAGTAAATACTGTTATCGATACAGATCATTGTACTTTACCATTACCGAAGGATATTTTTGCGAATCTGGGCAAAAAAAAATATTTTACAGTATTAGATTTAAAAGGTGCGTATCAACAGTTAGAAATTGGGGAAGCTTCAAAGGAACTATTGACTATAAATACGCATATGGGTCTGTACAGATTTAATCGGTTAACGTATGGTATTAGTTCAGCTCCGGGAATTTTCCAGAGTATTATGGAAACCATTTTAGCAGGGCTCTCTGATACATTTTGTTATCTAGATGATATATTAATAGTGGGCAGTACACTAAGCAATTGCCATGAAAATGTATTAAAAGTCTTAAAACGTTTAAGTGATTATAATGTCAAAGTCAATCATCAAAAATGTAAATTTTATGAGAGTAAAGTAGAATTTTTAGGTCACATCATTAACCAAAAAGGTATATGTCCTATGCCAGAAAAAGTCAACTGCTTAAAGAAAACACCTAGACCTCAAAATTTAACACAGTTAAAATCCTATTTAGGTCTACTAAATTATTATGGAAAATTTATACCGATGTTGTCCGAGAAATTAAAGCCGTTATATGATTTATGTAAATCTAATATTGCTTTTGTTTGGTCAGATAGTTGTGAGGAGGCCTTTAATAAGAGTAAACTTTTATTGGCAAGCGACAGTGTATTAACACCATACGATCCAAATTTACCAATTATTGTAACTTGTGATGCAAGTTCTTATGGAGTTGGAGCTGTGTTAAGTCATGTGATAGACAATAACGAAAGGCCAGTTTTATTCGTATCTAGTACACTATCGGTAACGGAACAAAAGTATAGTCAGATTGAGCGGGAAGCTCTTGCAATCATTTTTGGAGTCAATAAATTTCATAAATATTTATATGGCAGACATTTTACTCTTGTAAGTGACCATCAACCATTACAATTCTTGTTTGGTAAAAACAAAAAAATACCAGTGACGGCAGCAGCTCGTATACAAAGGTGGGCCATAACACTATCGGGTTATGATTATAATATTGTGTATAAGAAAGGTTCGCAAATTAGTAATGCTGACGCATTGTCACGCTGTCCGGCTAAAGAAACTACTAGAATTGAAGATTGTCTGTATTCTTTCAATTTAGCTGAAAATCTACCTTTAAGTTATACTGATATTGCAATTGAAATAAAAAAAGATATTATATTATCTAAAGTATTCGATTTGATATTGAGAGGATGGCCAAATGCAGTTTCTGATGAAAAGTTTAAACCATATTTTAAGAAACGGCAAGAATTGTCAATTGAACAAAATTGTTTAATTTGGGGAAATAAAATTATTATACCAAAAGTTTTGCAGAAAGAAGTTTTGAAATTATTTCATGAACAACATCTAGGCGTAGTCAGAACAAAAATGCTTATAAGGTCAATATGTTGGTGGCCTAATTATAATGAAGATATAGAAGCTTTTATTCAAAACTGCGACATTTGTCAACAAACTCAAAATTTTACAAATAATGCTAGCTTATTGCCTTGGCCTAGCGCTCCTAATAATTTTCATAGAGTGCATGCAGACTTTTTCCATAAATTTAATTATATATTTTTAATATTGGTTGATAGCAAATCTAAGTGGATTGATGCTAAGATAATGGAAAAAGGCACTTCTGCCAAAGAAACAATTTTTAAGTTGAAAGAGATTTTCTCAGTATTTGGATTACCAGTAGAATTAGTGACAGATAATGGTCCCCCGTTTAGTTCTTCTGAATTTATTTTGTTCTGTCAAGCCAATGGAATTAATCCAGTAAAATCACCACCATATCATCCACAGTCTAATGGTAGTGCAGAGAGGGGAGTATTTACTGTTAAGAAATCATTAGAAAGAGCTTTGTTCGGTACAAAAAAAGAACAAATAACATTACCAGAAATACAAAATAAGTTAGTGAATTTCTTATTTACGTATCGTAATACACCTTCAACTGTAACTGGATTATGTCCTTCAGAATGTATTTTCAAAATCAAACCGAGAACAAGATTTGACCTATTAAAGCCTACATTTAAAAGTAAATTCAAATCTGTAACTAGTTTAAATAATAAGTTGGTTAGAGCTTCAACCCTATATAATGTAAATGATCATGTTTATGTTAAAAATTTGTATAACAAAGACGGAAAGAATTGGTTATTAGGAAAAGTTACTAAAATATTGAGCTGTAATACTTATTTAGTACAAATAGAGAAAGACATAAAACATGTTCATCGAGACATGTTACGAAAATGTGTAGCAGATGTATATGCTCAGCCAATTGCATTACCAAAATGTGTAACAGATGTACAAATACCCATTATTCGGGAATCGCCAAATGTAGCACAAGAGAGTAATAATGAGATTCAAGAAACATCAGTCCCAGCGGACAAAGATTTAAATACTGAGATTCATTCGGAAATTTCCTCGAATACTAGTACTTGTAAATCTGATGCTAATCCAAATCATGTTGTGACAAGATCTGGAAGAACTATTAAACCGCCACAAAGATTAACTTTGTAAATTAAATTCAGAGAGGAAATGTTATATATTAGTTTTAAGTTGGTGCTCCTTCTTAGAGAACTTAACAGCATAGGCACATAATACGAAAAAGGGCTGCGCGCGCTAATTGAAGAAGCGCGCTCGTCAGGTTCAATGACTAATGTTAAGTCTCTACTGTATCGTGCTTGTGTAATTAAAATACTGTGCATTAAAATACTTTAAAAGTTAATTCGTGTTTCTTGTGAATTCCTTGTATACATTCGGTCACGGACATAACACACACCAAGCGGTTGGCGACACTGTTTCTGGTCCGAATGTTGGTGATTTTTGTTCGGTAATGTTGATTTACTCGAATTTCCCTAAAAAGCAAATGTCGGCGTCGTGCGTTAAAACTTGAGGAAACTGTTTTGAATTAATACGCCTCGTAGGTCCATTTATTTAAAGGTAAAAACTAAACATTTTAAATTATAATACACTGAATCACTAACACAAATATGGCTGATGATTTGCAAAACTACAAGCTACAACTGCAGCAAGTGGAGGCAGCGCTGCTGTCGGACCCTGATAACAAAGAGTTGCAAAAATTAAAGATCGACTTAGAAGAGGTGATAGAACTGACGTTAGACCTGAAGAACAAGGCTGAGGAGGCCGCCAAACAACCGGAATACACGGAGTTTACGCCAAATTACGAGGAAGATGAAATCACCAAGTCTTTGCTCGCGGTCGAGCAGTTTGTGGCAAAAAACAAAAAGAAAAAGCACTGGCGCATAGGCGACATCTGCATGGCTAAGTGGAGTGACAACAATCAGTACTACGAGGCAAGAATTGATTCGATTAATCCAGATGGACAGGTAAATGTTACATTTGAGGCTTATAAAAATCGCGGAGTTACTACCTTAGCCGAATTAAAAGAATTCACAGGGCAAAAGCGTGTACTCACCGAGGCGGAGAAGTTAAAGCGAGCTAAAATGAATAATAAGGAATATCTAAAGAAAAAGAAGGCTAAGAAACAGCAACGGTTTAAAGAGTTGGAAGAAGAACGTGAAACCGAGAAACAGAAATGGCTTGCTTTCACAACAAAGGCCAGCAAAAATAAAAAAGTCGGTATCAAGGCCAAAAGTATTTTCGCCTCGCCTGATACAGTTAATGGACGTGTCGGTATCGGAACGTGTGGAATTAGTGGCAAACCAATGACTGAGTTTACTTCTGCTGAGAAGTGGCGAAAAGGAGTGTGAACAATTTCTTGCGGGGTGCAATCTGTGAACTATATTTTTGTTACTCTGAGTATATAAATCGGACATTTATTTATTTAAGATGTAGCCTTACTTTTTAAAGACAATTGAATCTGTTATATAAATATAAAAGTGAACAAAAAACAGTTTGTTTTTTTTTATTAGGTTTTCTTACATAGTTTAATTAATGTAGTGAAAATAACATTTTTAAGTCCTCTATTTTTTCACTGTAAATTAAATATATACAAAACTTACATATATTAGCTATTCCTTATTGATTTTTTCTTCAAATTTCCTAAACTGAAATTTCGCTACAAGATCTGACTCTTCTTCTACCTGTTCAACTCCTAAAACCTCAGGTATGTAAAACTGTAACATGTTTTGTACCCCATTCTTTAGGGTCACTATAGAACTTGGACAGCTAGAGCAAGAACCCTGCATTTTCAATTTCACAATTCCATCATCGTAACCAATGAAAATTATATCACCTAAAGATAATGAAATTATCCCAGCACTTCTAAAATAAAATAAAATTACTCACCTCCATCTTCCTGTACAGTCGGTCGTATTCTGGTGTCTAAAAGTTCTTTTATCATTTGAACAATTTCACTGTCATCCTCATTGATTTCTTTAAAACATAAACATTTACAACATAATTTAATTTAATATATCAATTTCTTACGAGTATCAGTATTAGGAATACCCTCATTCAAAATTGGTAAGCCACTTGCAAAAAAATCCATAATCGTTGCAAAAATCTCTGGTTTGAGTAATTTCCATTCAATATCGTCATCAGCCTTAGTCACAGTAATGAAATCAGGACCTAAAAAGACCCCTTTCACGCCATCAATTCGAAACAACAGTTTGCCCAAAGGCGAGCAATAAGCAGACTGGCCATTCGGAAAGTCCATGGTTTGCCCTGGCTCGAGTACTTTGACCCCAGGCAGGAACTTTAAGCTGTTTGGGTTCGGCGTTTCTTGTGTTTGTATGAACATAGCGAGTTTCGAGCTGGTTCTGATGTTTCTGCAAGCAAAATGTACCACCGGTCCATGGTTTTCTAGTAGACTCTTTAATCTAGAAAAAGAAACAAGGGACGAAAGTAGGAAAGAGTTTAAGTAATTAAATCAACTTACTTTATGAAACTATTCGCTTTTGTATGCGACACCCTCAATGCGTTACAGCACAGCCTGAAAGAACTGCGCCACATATTTAAAATTAGAAAATTTAAAGGTTAAGTTCCAAATGTCATGTTTCAAAAATTAGTCCCAGTCACTGTTGCCACTGCCAGAAAAACAAAATTTAAGTCACCAGATTAGCTCACAAAAGTCACGAGTTACCAATCGAAAAGCGCCAGTTTAAAAGTTTGTTCTTATCGTTATTTGTTTATATTTTTGATGTTATTATTGAAGCTTTAAAAATTATGTGAAATATTTAGGAACAAATTTAAATTTACAGCGCAACTCAGTAGATTAATAAAAAATTAACAAAAACAATTTTAAAGGAATGGTGACAAAACAAAAAAGAAACTAATAAAAATTCTAGAATATTGAAATTAAAGAAAACAAAAGTTAATCGATTCTACCACACAAACTAATAGATTAATAAATTTAAAAAAAAACAAATTCAAAAGACAAAGCAAAGAAAACAAAATAAATAATAAATTTCAGAAATAATCTTATTTAAAAAATATAAAAAAACAAAAGAAAGTATAAAAAAAACAATTTAATAGATTAATAAATTTTAAAAAAGCAAAATTGTGAAAAAAGTGAAATTTATAAATATTATCAACCTGTAATTGTCAACTCCATTAACAATTAAGAAAATTGCCAACATTAATAAAAAAAAACTTAATAAATAAGGTTAAAATGAAAAAGAGATTTTGTTGTTATTGTTTTTACAGATTGCTTGGTATTTAATTGATATACTGTTATTATTTATGTATATTATAGTCATATGTCAAATTGTGTATGTAATTTGTATTAAACATCAAAAATATTAAAGTGAGGTTTACATTGTACAAATGGTGTGTGCGAATTTTATTGACCGCTACCTTACTTGCACAGAATAGTAAGTGGGAGTAGGTATAATAAAGGCACAGATAAAAGAAACAGAAAATAAAACAGATACGCATTGATATAACGCATGCGCCGAAAAGTTACGCAACACTACAATCTTGGTGGATGTTGTACTTTAAAAAATTTCGTATGATGTGGCATAGTTACTCATATTTAGAAACAAGGAACTATTAGCTAAGACGCTCATACACATAGAGTCATGTCAATAGACTTGAAAAATACTTTACAATTCATTTTTTGTTATATTATATGCCCATCGATCGATTGATAAATTTAAGAAATTTTATATAGCTTTCAACTTTCGTGATACAGCTTTGCCCCTTACAATCGGAGATACGTTGTAATCTTAACACAGATTGATCTGATCGGCATATAATAAAAAAAAATTAACCATATATATTTTTTTAATGAGGGTACAATCAGGTAATAAAGACGAGTCTCCTCAATAAAATGTAATAATATTGCTTCCATTCCACTATCCGAGCAGACGGATAAACGAATGGAAGGAGCATGCTCAGGCACGTGTGCCGCAGACAGTCCAATTGTTCCGTTCCAATGTCCGCTTATTCGATATAACGTATTGTTACTTATCGCACACCTCGAAGTAAAGATGTACAAAAGAAAAAAAGGCTTTTTTGATTGATTATAATTCTTTTTGTAAAAAAAAAACAAAACTTCCCGGTTTCTAACGACCGCCTGCGCATATAGAAAAAAGCGGGCAATAATCCACCCATCAAGGCGCAGAGTTTGTCTGCGGTAGCTAAGGTGGCTTCTCTTGCTAATGGTCCCAGTGCTGGTCGCAGGTTGTCAACATGGACCTTGATTTAACGGTTGCCATGTTCAATGCCGAGTGCGACTGGGCCAACGGCCTCGGTGACCCAGTGAGGTCCAGTCCAAGTTTCGGGGAAGGTGCCGGTTATTCGTGGTTGTGCACGAGCGAAAACCCAATTGTTAGGTAAGAATCGTGGTGCTTTGGTCTGCTCGATGAGTAACGTGTCCGATAGCGATTCTGGTTCTGATTATCCACTGGATACGCTCCCGTCGTGGAAGGTTAGAACCTTGAGCATTGGTGCCTTCCAGATGCCAATCTCCTGGTCGCGGCAACTCGTAACCAAGCAGGACTTCACTTAGAGTGGTTCAGATGGCCACATTTCTCCGCATGTTGTAGATTACCCGGGGTAGTACTAGGTCCCAGGTGCGAGGATCTTTTCCCTGTAGATGGGTCCGTAGCCCCTTTTTGACTTCTTGGTTACGCCTCTCGTCGGGGTTAGCCTGAGCATGGGATATAGGTGTTGTCCAGTGGTAACAATCCCAGGGATCCCAGGAGGTAGACGAGAATTGGACCCCATTATTCGTGATGATAGACTTGGAGTAACCAAACCGACTGAAGATTTGGTCTTCTGTACTTCTGTGATGACTTTAGTCCCAGATCTTTTTAACTCTACTCAACGAGTACAGATCGTGTTGCTGGGTGACCGGTTCCCTGTCCTGTGGTGCCCTAATCCCCTCTTAGTGCAATTGCATGTGAGGAAAACTCGTACATAACGGCGTACTTCCTGCTTCATCCTCGACCAGTAATGATTCCTTCGAATTGCCCGCTCTGTTTCTTCGGCTCCAGGGTGACCGGCCGTGGTGTGCGTAGAGTACTCTTCTTCAAGCACCTGGTAGAACGAACAGCAGCTTTCTTCCGTTTTCTGCAATTCGCCTGAGATACCCAGTTTGTAACGAACACAGTTGGAGAAAACCCTAGTCGCCAGGTTCGGTTAGTCCGTTAGCGCATATCCTATTCTAGCGAGCATACATGTTTGCAACAGTTTCGTCTTCATTTTGTGCATTCTCACACTTTCTCTGCACTTCAGTGGAGAGTTCTGCTAATTGAAGTTGTTGAATGGATTCCGGTAGCAGTGCGGTGGTGACGGTGATAGTTTCGGAAATAATAACTTATCAGGGCTCCAAGACAGAGCATCGGCGAGCTGGTTCTCTCGGCTCGAACTTGAACTTGAACTGTTGCAGTAAGAGAGACCAACGAGTTAGTTTTGAGCAACAGTCTTTGCTGTTTTCTAGCCAGTACAAAGTTGGGCTGTTCGTACGGAGAATGAACTCTTGATCCCCTAGGTAAGGGCGGTACTTGCGAATAGCCCAGATATCTACGAGGCATTCCTGTTCGTTGGCGCGATACCTCTGATCGGCCTACTACTGCTATTCGATATGATTTTCCGATCATTTGGTGTATCTTGAGTGGTACAGCGACCACCCCTCGGGAACTGGCGTCGGTCTGTAGGTCGAATGGTAATGTAGAATCGGGTCGATTCAGCTGTCGTAGTTTACCAAGTTCGTGCTTCAAGGTCACGAAAGCAGCTTGTTGAGCTTCACCCCATTTCCATCTCCGGTTGATGCTTAGAGAGTCCGTCTGGAGTGCGGACAGTTCGGCACAGTTCGGCGAATTTGTGGTTTTCCTTGGGTTGAAGACCGGGTTAAACTTGTAGCTTCATCTTCGGTGGCGTTATTGAGCTGGCGGTAGTCCACGTAAAACCGGGGTGAACCGTTTTTCTTCTCCACTATTATGATTGGTGAATTGTATGCTGACGTGGTAGGATAATTCCTTCACTGACTATTAATTCGACTTGTTCATTGATGAGGCATTTCTTCGTGGCCGAACAACGAATGAGGAATAGGGATCGACCGACGGTCTCGTAACCGTATTTTGTGGATAGTACTGGAGGTAGTGGTTGGTCTCCTTCCGGTGGCAAAGACATCTTGAAAGTTGTCAACTAGGGTCCGGAAGCTATCGCGATGCTGTTCAGGGAACCAGTGAACCAGGTCTGTGATATTGATGGTCGGAATGGGATCCCTAGGCCATCGGATGAAGTGCTTTGTCGTTCGAGAGGAAGTGCCAAAGTAAATGCACTGTGCTCCCATGTCGATAACTGCTTGCCGTTCCTTCAGTCAGGACTGTCCAAGGATTATTTGCTCCCGGAGTTTTGGTGCAATCAGGGAACTGTTGTCCGTCAATGCTGAAACACATGTTATCTAACTCCGAAATAAATGGAAAGGAAGGCTCTTATACAGATAACATTGAGGACGTTCCTAATGATGTAAGATATAAGAAAAAAGAGAAATTCGGGGACAAGATACTAATATGGTGCGCCATTTCGGAAACTGCTATTTCAAGACCTTATGTTGGGCGAGTTATATTAGAAGATGCCTCCCTAAATTGGTAAATTTTACTCAAACACGTCATGTTCATGATAATATTATGTTCTGGCCAGATCTGGCATTGTGCCATTATGTAAGAGTTTACCTATGATGAGGCGCAACGAGTTTCAGTAAAGTCATTTTAAGATTTACTTTGTTAACAAAAGCACTATAATAAATGTTCGAAAAGTGCTCTTACACGCTTTAAATCAAATACTTATAAAGATTTTCTTAAGGTTTCCGGATTTAAATCAAGACATTTCATACAGCGCATTTATTTATTTTGAAGATCGCTAGGAGATGGGTTGCTTCTACATCCTGACATGTTTTCTTTCAAAACTGAACATGGAAATATTTACGTTGCATGTTCAGAGATATAAAAAAACTCACGGTATAGTTGAATTCTTGGCTTCCGGTTGGAACCGCGTGTCTCGGATTTCTCTACTGCCGACGTTTCGTTCTTCGTTGCAGAAGAACTTCCTCAGGGCTGCTGCTGGTGGTGATGCTGCTGCTGTTGGTCTTGTTGCTGCTTCGCGTATATTCGTGTAAGTAATAAGCAATGACCATGTTTCTTGCTATCTCAAGTCATGACCAATTCCAAACGTGGGAGTTTTTGAACGCACATCTTACAGAATAAACCTTTACGCATAACTTTTAAACACAATTCCTATCTTTTTCTAAGTTTTAATGGTTTACTAAGAAATCCTTAAGTTTTACAAACATATTGTTGTAATTAAGTAAATATAAGAAGAAAAATAATAGTGTAATTAAGGTTATGTTTAACGTCAACGTAATCATAACTATTGATGTACATCGAGCAGTTTTTAAATTATTTTCTGTACAAACTTTTGACTGCATAATATTAGGGCTGCCTAAGCGATATACGATATCATAAATGTAAGTAAACAAAGAAATGACAAGCAAAAGGTGTACGCAAAGTGGTTGACAATTGTTAGTTAAGCTACCTAAGTACATAAAATGAATTATAAGAAGAGAACTGATTTTCAATTAAAAAACTAAAAATCGGGCAAATTGTGTTGTTGATAAAGCGTGGTGTCCGTGCGCCGCTTTAAAAAATGAAGTGGGAGTCTATTTACGTCGCGTCTAATATTTATAATACGTGGACGGAGTAGATTATCATCGGAGTAGAGCATTCGCGTCGCTGAGGTAAGGTAGAGCGGTACAAGAGACGTTTTGCTCACGTTAATACTCCGGTGTTTTGCAGGAAGTGGCCGTTCTCAAATTTCTATCGAATTTAGAAATAGTTGAATCCGATATGTCTGCGTCTCCGATGGCACGCCAAGTCACTGAAAGTAAGGCGATCCCCATTCGAAGGATAGCGTTGAACGATCCGTCCGAGTTACCGGCCGATTATTCTTCGACTCCGGGTGGAACTTTATATTCCACAACTCCAGGAGGTAAGAATTGTGATACGTCAGTAATTTGTTGTTAACACCGCGCAATCAAAAAAAAATGTATTTGCAATAAAAAAGGAGCAAGCTATAATTGTGGCTTCGCGTGTGGTAGCACTGGTTTAAAAATAAATTGAATTATAAGTTGACAGTTGTTCGTTTATTCCTGTGAACTGAAATGAGCTTTCTTATACAATGCGATCAATAAAGACCGCCTGAAAAAACTACTTTCCAAGAAGGGTTGTATCAATATTTAAGTCCTCAATTGTATAACCTGAAGTTAGAACTTGGTGTATTCTCATGATACAATAACTGCTTTCCTTTTACCACAAATCTCACCTCACATCAGATGAGATTAGCACGAACAAGTAAGTTTGGACGGTTATTTCGAGCTACCAACTAATGGCAGCGCTCGAGTTGCAAGGTGGGAGGTTGAAATGTGAAGTCAAACTCACTTGTTCCTGTTAATTTTATTTGATGTGAGGTGAGATTTGTGGCAAAAGGAAAGCAACTAATAAATATAGAATAGAAGATATGATATTTGACGGTCTCAGTTTCGTTCGGTTCTGCGCATGACGTCACGCCCACTTTAATCAAATTAAATGGGGAAAAATGATAAAAAGATGGGACTACTCTTTACTTTACTTAAAAAATATTGCAATAAAACAAGGGTGCATAATAATATATATTTAAACAAGAAGTTGAAAGCCTTTACAAATCCGAACTGGTGTTTACTCCTGCGTGACTTTTCCAATACGTCACGTGGTTAAAAAAATGGCGTCCAACCTGCATAATGTCATATCTCTCTTGTAATCTTTATATCATGACGTATTCTGGGAAAACTTAGTGAATTTCTATTCATTGTCATTCGCTAGCGATATTTTTTTTATATTTATCTGTTCACTTTGCTACAATACAAAGTCAATCAGCTGTTTTAAAGACTTCTTTACATTAAAAATATATTTCGTAATTTGCCATATTGTAGTAGCTAGTCATGCGTACCTAAAAATCCCTCTCCTGTACGCAAACCTCACCCTTAAAACCTTGTGGTACATGGCTCACAGAAATGTCAATTGGTAGGTAGCATTTAAGCTGTGCAAGGATGTACCTATAAATTAAAATAATGACACGGACAGTCATTATTGATCGTGCTGTACAAACAATGTGTGGTCAATATAAATATAAGAAAGTGACTTTAGGGTATTTCTCTTTTACATACGGGGTGATTCTTGAATAGATCGACAAAAATACTGATGATAGAAGAAATTTATTTAAAAAATTTATACAACAATTTATAATTAATTAAAACTAAACCCGAAATGAAAAAAGCAAGATATTATTTAAGTTTCATAAAATGAAACCTTTTTCTGGTTTTGTTATTCAAGGTGTTTAAGAATAACTATTCCCAATTTTCAGAGATGACAGAGGGCATCGAATTAATTATTTTTTAAAATAAAGTAATTTTCGGAAATTTTTTATTTTCGAGATAATTCGCTATGAAGAACATATAGCCTTGGCCAAAAGTATTAGGCACCTTACATTAACTCCTATATCATAAAAATCTGTTGGAGGGGGTAAAATAAAATTCCTAGGTACGAAATAATAACAATTTATTAAAGTAATTCGTATTTTGTTGGGCCACCTCTAGCCTTAATCACTGCAGCTATTCTTTTCGGCTGAGTACTGATAAGTTTATGACATTCCTCTGCGATAATATTATTCCATTCTTTTAATAACACGTTTTTTAAAATTGCTTTAGATGTAATTGGATGCTTTCTAATGTTACGCTTTAGAATCCCCCACAAATGTTCCATGGGATTTAAGTCTGGGGATTGTGCAGGCCAATCCAGGAAGTTAATATTGTATTCTTGAAACCGCTTCATGGTAACTGCAGATTTGTGACAGGGTCCATTATCTGGTCAGCATTTTTTCCATATTTGATCACCTAACATTTTGGAAAATGATTGCCGTAATGTCGTTTCCAATACATTTATGTAAGTGTGGGAGTTCATTCGACCTTCACAAACAAACCAAGTGTTGGCTGTCGTACAACCCCAGATCATTACACTGCCTCTCCCGTGTTTCACTGTTAGTACCCGCATTCCGGAAGGTATTCTTCATCGATTCTCCGCCTCACATGCGTTACACTAGGAGTTCCAAATACCTTACAATTCATTAAAAAAACGTAGATTTTAAACACACCGTATAACTTTTTACTGGCGAAGTGTAGAAGATGCAAACGAATTGAAAATTACAAGTGATATAAAGCAAATATTACCTCAAGAGATTTGATTCGTCGGACCACACAACATTTGCCCATTTTTTCTCTGTAAATTGTTGGTACTTTATAGCCCATTCTAAACGAGACTTTTTATTTTTTCTGAAAGCCAAGGCTTCTTTCTTGTTTTACAGCCTTTCAAGACAGTTTCATTAAGTCTTCTTCTGGTCTTTCAGGCATCGATCGGCCTCCCGATTTCTTCGGATAAACTAGCAGGAAGTTTTCTTTCGATTTTTAAATGACTCTCGAATTAAATTTCGATCCTCACGGTCCAAAGTTATCCGTTTTCTACCTGATCTTGTTCGGTCCGCATGTGATCCAGTATCCACGTAACGTTTCAAGGCAGATTACAACGCGAACGTTTAATACTTTTGGCTATTTCTGTCTGCGTGTTGCCTTGTTCGTGGAAGAACTGAATTCGTAAACGTAAATGCTCACTAAGTTCGTTCTTTTTAGGCATTTTTTACAGCAAAAATGACGGTATTCAAAATTATAATGAAATAAACATTATACTGGAAAGATCGTTCTTACTACAAGCGCTTATACAAGACTGACTACCTATTCACGGAACCATGATTGCGAACTATCATCTGCCACATGTTTTACAACCGCTGTAAAATACTTAAATTATCGTTTATTGTTGCCGACTATATGATAATAAAATTCTAAGGATTTCTGAGTAATATTTTCGGAGATAAGTTAGAAAATTCAGGGTGCCTAATACTTTTGACCAAGCTGTACAATTTTGAAATAAAATCAAAGCGAAAAGTAACGTTACTGTTTATTTTTATCGACTATAATAGTAATAATAATTAATATTAAAAAAATAAGAACTGTTCTAGCGTCATTATCAATGCACAAAGTATACCGATGAACGACGATTTTTTTTTTAATTTCTGCGGTCGGTTATCTGTAACCGGCCGTATTAAAAAAGTACAAGTTTTAACATTTTGTGCATTATCTTGAAAGTAAAAAAAATTTCTGGAAATTATTTTATTAAAAAAAATAATGCTTAATTCGATGCCATCTATCCCTCAATGTTAGGGATAGTTATTCTGAAATACCTGTATATCTTGTATAAAAATTTTATGCTAGCAATGATCTCGAGTGATTTTTGAAATTTCACGTCCATAATGTTGCCAAATATTCGACAGCAATGGACGACGTATGTTATATAATAAAGATGCGCTACATTTCTTAGCTTCAACGTAACCTTGCTTTCGCATCGATTTATTAATCGATTTTTTTTTTTGTTAACAACAGATTGCTTTTCTTAGTTTGATTGTTTTTTGTTAATTTTTGTTTGTCGAATTATTAATCGATTAAATTTTTTAGTAACAGTTGCTTTTGTTTGTAATTGATTATCTTTTGTTTCTTTTGCTTTAAACGAAAAAAACAAAAATAATGAAAAATTCTTTTCTTGATCTTTCCAAACAAAAAATAAAAGAAAATTAATTGTCAATTGTTCTTTATTCGTTTGTTTCTTGTTTCTTTGCTTTTGATGAACAGAAAAATGAATGAATTTTTCTTAATCTTTCCAATACAAAGAAAGTTGTCCTTTTATTAATAGAATGCTCTTTGTTTGCAGTCGATTGTCTCTTATTTCTTTAGTTTTTCGTGAATAGAAAGAAAGTGAAAAAAATCCAAACCGAAGAAAATACAACCAAATTTTTTTATATTTCCGGATCTTTTTTTAAGTAAATATCGATTTATCAATCGATTATCTTTTGTTTGTAATTGATTGTCGTAATCGATTCTTTCATTCAAAATCGATTGTCACGCGTTTTTCTTTGCTTTTAAACCCTATTTGACACGATGTTAAATTTGACATAAAAGTTGACGTTAAATTTTCATAAAAATTAAATTCCGAAAGCTTCAGAATGTTTCTGAGCAGATTTGACAGAACTTTTAGGACATATTTAAAAAAAAAATTACGTCAAAATTTTACATAAAATTTACTAAGTATTAAATTTTTTTGTTTGCAAATATTTTTGCGAAAATTTATGGTTAAAGTTTAAGTCAAATTTAACATCGTGTTAATAACTAGAAAATATTTTCAAACAAAAAAATTGTCTTTAAAAAATTTTGTTGCATGACGGTTTTGATTGCAGTGAAACCCTCGAGCATTCTCTGTGCAGCTGTTTCGGCCCTATTTGGGGCCTCGTCAGCAGAAGCATAGCTCGAAAATTCCATTGCAAACCAAACCGACCTGTCCTAGTTATTCGCATAATGAAAAGGTTAGATCGCGACATCCTGCGATCGCTTTTTTACCTAATATTGTATGAGGAATTCTCGAGCTACGCTTTTGCTGACAAGGCCCCAAATAGGGCCGAAACAGCTGTACAGAGGGTACTGGAGAATTTTACTGCAATCAAAATCGACATGCAACAATTTTTTTTTAACTTTCATTGTGCTTTGACAGCACGCATGGCCGCCTTGTATGGGATGACTTATTAAGTAGCAAACTGGCTGCAATTTGTCATCGTCATGCAATATTAGGTCAAAAAGCGATCGCAAGATGTCGCGATCTAACCTTTTCATTAAAAAAATTGTCATTTGATTATCTTTTATTTGATGGTCTCTTATTTCTTCATGAACCGGACGAAATTGAAAAAAAATCTAAAGAAAAAATGCGAACTATTTTTTTATACTTTTTTAAAATAAATATCGATTATCTTTTGTTTGTAATTGTAAATGATTGTCTTTTGTTTGGTAATCGATTCTTTGATTCGAAATCGATTGTTTTTTTTTGTTCTTAATGACAAGAAAAATATTTTCTATCAAAAAATTGTTTTATTAATTCATTGTCTTTTATTTGCAATCGATCGTCTCTTGTTTTCCAAACAAAAAAATGTATGTACTTTTTTTAATAAATAATATCGATTGTTTTTTGTTTGTAATTAAAACTGATTGTCTTTTTTTTTGGTAATCGATTCTTTCATTCGAAATCGATTGTCTCTTGTTTTTCTTTGCTTTTAATGACAAGAAAAATATTTTCAAACAAAAAAGTTGTCGGTTTGTAATTGTAATCGATTGTCTCTTGTTTCTTCAGCTTTTCGTGAATAAAAGAAATTGAAAACATTTAAAAAAATTTTTTTTTTTTTCTAATAAATAATTAATATCGATTATCTTTTGTTTGTAATTGTAACTGATTGTCTTTTGTTTGGTAATCGATTCTTTAATAAGGTGTCTAATCATTCGTAATCGTAACTGCCTAATTATTTTCTCGATCATCAAAAATTAGTCTTTATTTCAAAACTGAAGTTACTTTTGTGTTTAATCGAACTTTCCTGAAAGCAGACGCGGGTAACAAGTAATTTTTTTCTGAATCATACGTAACCTACATTTTTTTTATTGTGCAAATTAATTTAATAACCAGCCGATTTTTTGCAATTGTCTACGAAAGCAAATCTCCCCGAAACCTTTCTAAGTCTAAGACTTCTAAGATTGCCTAAAAACGCTTTAACTTGAACTTCGATTAAATAAAATACTAAAATAAATAAATGACATTATGTGTAATAAACACTTCGGAAGCGTTGACATGGCTATGCACTTAATAATGGGCACTTTTCAATAGTCCTCGTATTGCGTAACCATGGCAACACTCCGAAATATCCGAAGTTTGGTAATAAGCCAGAGTTTGGAAGTAGTAAACAAAACAAAATACTACAAATACTTTTTATTATTTGCTATGTCTCTATTTTCTACGTCATTTACATTATTATTACTTTGCTGGATTCTTTTCTATTTTTTTTAGAATTGTTACTAAGGCATTAAAAGTTAAAGTCCCTAAATGAAATTTAATTAAGTAAATTTCCAGATGTCTAACTTAATTCTCGAAGTTTCTACTTTTGTGCACCGACCCTGTTGTAGATATTTATTGATTAATTAAATAATCAATTACTCTATACTTTACTTTTTATTACACTGTATATTTTTGGCCTTTTTTTACTTCAAATGATTAATTTGCCTTGGTGATACTAAAGAGCGAGTAACAATGCTTATTTATAAATTGTAATTAAATAATGTACGGGCTAGTGACCTTCAATGATTGTTGTTAGCTCGGCACCACATTTTTAAATGAAATGAACCGGTAAATGTCGCACAGACTTTATTTGTTTACGTAATATCTTGCGTACATTCTTAAAATTTAATATGAAGGTCAGACTATCTCCCAGCTACCTGTCTGCAGTCATTGGCTATTAGCATCAGGACCGATCGTTTTGTTTATAAATATTGCGGCGTAAACAACGCTTATTTACCAACTATTTGCGATCTGAATATACAAAATAACAACACGCAATTTTAATTCAACTTTATCATTCTTTCATTATAGACTATTATAAATTCCTTATCAACAATTAATTATCATTATCACGGTCCGCTATAAATTATTTTTGTTTCTGTGTCGAATTGATAGTAACAACTATCTAAATAAAATAACAAAAGAGCGCCTATTTTTACGTTCTGATTTTCCGAACACGTAGGTAATTGCTTCTCTTTTCTTTACGCTACAAATCACATGCGAATTATTTAATTTCGCTCCCATCCAGAGTTCACATTGTTGACATGGTTTTCGAATTTGAATTGCAAATGAAAGAGCAGGCACGTGCCGAACCTGCTGTTACGCAACCTTGAGTTTGTCCACGTCTTTTCGTATTTTTAAAACAAACTCGTTCAACCGCTGCAGATCTCGTCGAGAAACAGCGGGAATGCCTTCATTATGGAATCAAAAAAGAATTTGTAATACGTTCTCGTTGGCTTTCATCATCACTGAGTTAGGAGTAAACAAATTTCGATAATTAATTAGCACAGTATAGATGTACAGTTCGAATTAAAAGTACTGTCTCCTCAATTAAATACAAATGCGTGGTCTTGTCTATTCTGATCACCTTAACAAGCAGGCGACAAGAATTTGATACTCGTCTGCGTATGTATGTAACAGTCAGAATAGAAGTGATTGGCCGCAATTTCATTATTTATTGGCGAGACTTTACTTTTAATATTGATTGTACCTAATCAGAAACGAGATGATAAATTTATCAAGTGTTGTTGCGCAGTGTTGTTGAAATTCGTTTTAAATTTTGTTATTCACGTCAATTCTTATTTGGGGCTGACGATTTGTTTGTTATCTCTGACTGGGCAAATATTTATTATAGCCTTTCTAAAATCTGTCTGCAATTTACTCTTATCTCGATCTTACGGCCTTGGTTTTTCGTAACAAAGTAGAACTTATCAACGATAATTACGATCACGTTACATATTTTCGATTGTAAACTGCGCGGACTTTGGTTCGCAATTAATCTGCAATTGTAATTTTTAAGGTGATTCAATAGGATTGTTTACTTGGCTATTGTATCTTTCTTTTTAGTTGTTTTTGTTTACACGTTGATTATCGAACGGTGTTAATTTACACGAGTGTGTAATTAACGCGGCGAAGAAATTAGATATTAAATATGTAAATAGTATTAACATTTAGATTTGCATATTTGAATAACTTACACCTTAACTTTCGTTGAATAGGCGACAACTATAGCTGCGTATGTTTGGTTGCATAATTTTAATATATTATTTTCTTTTAAAAAGCCACAATTTGTAATAAAAACAATAAATATAATAATAATGTTTAATATAACTAAACAAAAATAGGTCGAAATAATAAAAAGAAAAAAGTTATTTCTGCTAATGTATGAAACCAAATTTGAACTGTGTTGGTTTGGGAACATATGCTACTTTTTTCCTTCAGTCTTTTCAACTTATTTATTGTTTTTTTTTACTCCAGTGCTTTCTAAAAATTTTTATATTTATTTCTAGGTACTAGAATCGTGTACGAACGCTCATTTTTAATGAATCTAAGAAATTCCCCGGTCTCACGTACTCCGCCGAGCTGTGACATTCCTGAATTCCTGCAGAAAGGTTCGAAGGTATCCGCTAGGCCCAAAGCGAAACCCAGCCAGGCGACCAACCGCGTCAAAACCAACCATGTCAACGACAGGGAGGAACAATTTGAGATGGATATGTGAAGATGGCGCAAATGTCCTCAGATAGTGGTGCTACCTGTTGACGATCGTGTTAAATAAATGTGGTCAGATTACGAAAATGCTTGACGTAATTTCGGTTAGATGGAAGATGCAATTTTGATTTTATCTCACAGACAACTTTAAAGCAGATCACCACTTTTTTGAATGATTAACCCCTATCAAGTAGCAACAAAACTAAACAATTTTAAACTTGTACTATACGACGTACAGTCTAAAATGTACCTCCTGCACGCAAACCTCACCCTTAAAACCTTGTGGTCCAAGGTTCTTAGGATTGTCAAGTTGTATTATCGTAATCATAAGAGATGAGCCCAGCGCCATTAAATATACACGTCTGGCGTTGAAGTAAAAGACATAAAGCATAACTTTATCCCTCTCTTACTCACCATTGAAAAGGAACTTCGGTGATTGATAACGAAGGGCTATCTTTCGTGAATTTGATAATAGCACTTACGTTGCGCACGACTATACAAATATAATGAATAGTTTGAATCGCGACATCCTGCGATTACTTTTTGACATGAGAGGACGCTCGAGGGATCCACTGCAATCAAAACCGATTTGCAACAAATTTTTTTATACAAATATAGTTAAAATGGGATAAACTGGAACAGGTTTTCTCAGAGTACTATTAAGAAAGTAGTTTTTGAGTAATTTAGCTTAGTTCTTGATTAAAATAAATTCAGAATTGTCTTCCAAATTATGAACAATCAAATAGATCTCATTTCGCGGTAAGATTTTAACCAGCAAAAGGTACAGAGGGTAGCGCAAAATTTACACTTTGTTTGGGAGGTCTGCTTTATTGTTGTCTGTAGTTCTACAGTCCTACTCTGGATTTTTTTTTAATGATTGGAATCCGAAAATTAGTGGAATAGTGTGCCATGACTATGTTTTTGAATGTTCCTACAATATCTAAGTTAACATACTGTGTAATCAAATGAAAATTTGGTTTAGAATAGGTTCTAGAACCGTTGGCAGCATTGATATTAGCTTTGAGTGTTTCTTTTTTTAACTAGAAAGAGGGACTGTCGAATTGCTTAGCGGTTAGGGTTAGCATTGCTGGCTTTAGGAGCCGTGCTGCTTGGCTGCGTGAGTTAGAATCCCACCAGGACCATGGATGTTTGTATTGTCTAAAAGTGACCTAACTCCCCCCCCATTCTGTAACTCCTAATGACATCGTTAAATACCGATATTCGTTAAGTGACATACTTTGACCAATCAGTACATAGAAATGTGTTGTACCTAAACACTGACTGGGCAAAATATGTCACTTAAGGGGTACGTTAGATCCAGCTATAAATAATACATTGTAGATTGCCTGAAACGGTAATTAGCCGAATGACAATTCAAACAAAACCACAAAGCAACCAGGAGTAATTTAAAATGTAATCTTCAAAATTTCTCAATATTATTGGCTGTTCGACATAATCCTTCAATTCAAATTCATAAACGGATTTCAAATAGTTTAAAACATGTAAAATAGCTCTTAAGTTTGTTTTTAATAATTAAAGTTACTGTAGCATAATTTTGTATAGATTTTAAAATGTCATTCTAATATTAATGTTGCCAACTTTGAAGCTGTAAGCACGATATTTCTCTAAGTGTGTTTTATTTGATTGCATAGTCAAAGAATAACAAGAAGCGTAATACGGCCAAATTTTGTTTACGCATTGTCAGAAGAAATGCAGAAGACAGACAGGGTGCACAGTTAAGTATAATACGAAAAAAAAATTTTTTTTCCACAATCGATTACTCAGTCCAAAATCATCAGATAAATTTGAAATTGTTACAACTTGTACAATAGCGGGCAATAAAATCTGGGCATGTCATTTCTACAATACAAACCTTTAATATTTTTGACAATTAGTACACAAACAAAGTGTTACCATTAATTCTGATGTTTACACATTTTACTGTTAATAGTTCCCGTTATTTTTGGTTTACTCTATATATTGACAAATTGCGTCAATTAAGTTCCTCCTAAAAGGAATTGGCTTTGCCAGGTAAAGTTTGGACAGAAGAAGCATTGCTGCTTCAGTTTACTGAGTTTAACATTTCAAATTATTTTTTTAAATTTTACCAAATTTGTGTAAATACGCATATATCAAATTTTTGCCCGGATTTTATTGGCTCCTTGTTTTTGAAGACAAGTACTATATAGTTTCCATTACAAAAATATTCATTTGGTTTGTCCGCAAAATGCCTTTCAACAGCCCCTATAACTTTCTCATCGTCCTTAAATTTTGTTGCCCTTAGTGTTTTTTTTTTGAGATTTGGAAACAAAAAATAGTCACAAGGCGCTAGATCCGGACTATAAGGCGGATGGTCAATTTCTACGAATCCACGTTCAGCAACCGCAGCTTTTCAAAGTCTTTACTTGTGGGGTGGTGCATGGTCGTGGGGCAACAGGACACCTTGCGCCAGTTTTCCGCGCCTTTTCACTTTAATAAAATCTCTGATCCGATGCATAAGCTTGCTTAATATTCTCCTGTTACCACACTACCTTTATTCAGGTAATCAATCATTAAAATTCCTTGGCAATTCCAAAAAACAGTTGCTATTATTTTTCCTGCAGAAGGGGTGACTTTAAACTTTTTGGGAGGGCTGGAGCCCTTAATATGCCACTGCATCGATTCTTGTTTCGACTCAGGATAAAAATGATGAAACCAGGTTTCACCTCCAGTGATTGATAATTAAATCTGGCTCATCTCCACAAAGCGCCAAAAATTATTCACACGTTTCCATCCTGATACGCCTTTGGAATGGCGAAAGCATTCGTGGAACCCATCTCGCGCTCACCTTTGTCATTCCAAGGTATTCGTGTAGAATTCTGAAAACCGTGATTTCCGAAACTCCTAATAAAGCTGCTAATTGTCGCTTCTTTAATCTTGCATCTTCCAGTACCAAACACTTGGTTCTTTCAATAACATCGGAAGTGATCACATCAACAGGCCGACCTGGACGGGAATCATCCATCCAGTGATTCTCGACTATGTTTAAACAATTTTGACTATTCACAAATAGTCGACTTGGAAGGACAATCATCCTCGTATACAGCCAACATTTCTTCACGAATAATTTTTGGAGCTTTTCCTTGTTTTTTTTAGGAATTTTATAACTGCTCGATATTCGAGTTTGTTCATTTGGATACGTGACAACACAAACTGTCATATATTAAAACTAATACTACTGCAATTGTTTTGTAAATTGTCAGACATATTACCAGGTGATTAAAAAACAATATAATGTAAAATTACATTAAAATCGAAAACTACCTAGTCCGGGAATAAAAAAACGAGCCCTCGTAGAAGTCACAAATAATAATTATTGCACAACGCGCTTCTTGTTATTCGTTGGCATAGTATTACAAATTTAACTTTCGAATATGGGACTCTAAATTAATTTGAATAATACGCTAAAAGTTTATTATTTTACTTAACAATGATTAAAAACAAAGTTTTTTTTCTATATTTGTGATAAATAAAAAAGTTTTCGCTTCAGATTAGTGATGCAGTCAAAGAAAATCAAAATGATATTTTTATAAACAGTAACTGACACATTATCATTTCATTTTTTCTTGTATTGCATTTATATATAATTTTTTTTGTTAAATAAATGTTTCAAAACATTCTTCGGTTTTTATTATCTACTTCTGCAGAGAAAATACTTCTTTCGAAGCAAGACAAAGTACACCTTAGAGCAACTTCTTTATTATATACAACAATTAGATCCACATCAAAATGAGATCAGGAGCTTGAAACGAACACGAGAGCTATTCTGCTGACAGACTTTGATTCTTTTTTTCTGCTTTGCTTGAAACACATCTATGCAAGTATGTACATTCCTTAAAAAAACTATACATGAAACAGGTAACTTTCAAACATAATAAAAACAATTAGGACATCAAAAACGATGCGTTGCTGGCAATAGATAGTAGTCTACATATATTTATTTTCCATCCATCTTATTCCATTGTCTTTACTGAATTCAAAATCATTCTGTGCCAGCATCGTTCATACTTTAAACAAAAAAAATCATCTGAACTTTTTCAGTCCAAACCAAGCGATTCTCAACATGAAAATTCGAGAGTTAAAAAATTTGCTTATTAGTTGGCAACTCTGGTGAATGCATTTTTTTAAAATAATTTGAACTATGATCATATAGGGTTTAGTTTTTTTTAAATTTTACTGGTTGCATAAAAAATGACGAAATAGTCAACTGCGGATATAGTGAACTTGTTTAAAGTGAACTTCCGGGTATAGTAAACGCTACTTCGAGTACCGAAAAATTTTTCCATAAGACCAATGTCATTAACCCGGCTATAATGAACTTTCGGATAAAGTGGACCAAATTTTATTAGAGGAAACTTTTCCGTTTATAATGAACTTTATAACAGTCTCTGAGGGATTCCCACATTTTTTACTGTGCATTTAGTGAAGTTTACGAGTTTATTGTGTCGTGCTGGACGTTCAGAATGGTAAAGCAAAAGCGTAAAGCTTTAACGCTAAAAGACAAATATGATATTATTCCAAAGATAGAAAGTGGGGTAAAGCAGAGTGATACTTATCGTGAAATGAGTTTGTCGAAATCAACCGTTTCTGTACTTAGGAAAAAAAAGGGAACAAATTTTATCATCATATGGCAAAGTTAATGCAACGTGTAAAAGGTTGAGAAAATCCGCTCACGAAGGAGTTGATAAGTGATTTACTAAAAAAATAGACAGGAGAATGTTCCCTTAAGTGGTCCTATTCTTTAACAAAAAGCCAATGAAATGCGCAGTAAAATTGAGGGAAGAAATTTTGCATGTTCAAGAAGTGGGATTGAACGTTTTAAAATTGGATCAGTTGATATGAATATTATCAAACTGACTCTTTTACAAACTGACCCCAGATAAAGCATTGAAATTCGTGGGAGAGAAGTGTATTGGCGGAAAAATGTCCAAAGTGAGAATTACAGTTTTGGTAGCTACAAACATGTTTGGAACAGAAAAGAGAAAACTGTTTACTATCGGAAAATTGGCCAATCCTAGATGTTTTAAAAACAAGACATTACCAGTCAAATACAGATCAAACAGTAAATCATGGATGGCATCAAAGTTGTTTACTGAAGAGCTAATTGAGTGGGATGCAGAGTTAAAAAGGAAAAACAGGAAAATTTTACTTTTAATTGATAATTGTACAGCGCATCCCCAAGTTCCACTAAACCAAATAAAATTGGTTTTTATGACGCCTAATACCAGTGCAAAGCTACAACCTATGGAACAAGGGGTAATTGATTCCTTAAAGAGTCGTTACAGAAAGGTTCTGCTGATAAAATGACGTTATTTCAACTGAATTCCTGACAGAAGAACAAATTATCCAGTCAGTCACAACAGATAGTATGATAAATGCAACTTTGGAATTAAAACTGAACCTGTTATTTTTTTCAGTGGAAGTAAGTGATGATGAGGAGAACAATGAGGAGTGTGATGAAGATGTTGTAGTCAGTATTCCCTCAATGAAAAACATGACACAGAAAATGACAGAAATTCGCACTTTTTTGCAATTACGTGAAATTCCAGAAGTTTGGTATAGTTTTTATAACCTTGAGGGATATATAAGTAACATTAGTTTTTCTAACAGACTCGTACAACCAAAATACAGGATTATCTTACATAGTTTACTTGTTTATTATTTTTATATATATTGAAACCCATAATAAACATAAATAATGTTATATTTCTTTTACAACAAATCTCGGATATAGTAAACCAATTTTAATGCATTTTTCAAGTTCACTATATCTGGAGTTGGCTGTAATAACAAAAACAAAAAAGTCACGAATTTTTTGAACATTTTTCCCAAGCTCAGAAGGGGTCCCTGACTAGCACAGAATGGCGATGTTTCACCATTTCTTAAGCAGCCTGTATATGAAATGAAGAAATCTGACATTAAAGAGTGCGGGTGAATCGAAAATTCTTAAAGTGAGGATTCTTTTTGATTGTACAATTTTAATTATGTAATTAACTTTGGAAATTAACTAATAACTTTCTTTTTAATACAGTAGACCTCAGTTATAATGGTCTCGGTTATAGCGATCCACCACTTATAATACAAAACTGCAAAACTGTTTTGTTAATTTAAAGAGTTAAGAACTACGTGCCAATTTTTAATTAATATTTTCTCAAAAAAAAATAAGCCTTTCTGACCCTCACAATATATTAGGTTTTTTACTGATGAAATCTCATCTACTTTCTACTATTTTGGTTTGAGCACTTCTTTTAGGGACACGTTGCGTAATGTTGCATTTTTGTATCATTATCACTTATTAAGGACTTTGGATATAACAAACTAATTTTGATGCTCCCTTGAAATTTGCTATAACCAAAGTCTACTGTATAATCTTTTCATATTTATTTCTAATTTACAGAAAATGCAATGTTTTTGAAAGAGTAAATATTAGTCAAGTAAAATACATTTTTCTTCAACGCTCTTCAACAAAAATTCTTTTGATTGTTGTAAATATAATTTCAATTTGTCCTAATGAAGGACTGTCCATTCAGAAATCAAAGTCTGAGAACCATTGGTTTGAACATCTAAGCTCAGAAATAAAAGAAATTTAAATCAAATGCTTCACCAAATCAATTTTTCGGCATTTTCGTACTTAAAAACTTTTTCACATTCGAATAAGAAAATCGTACAGTGCAATGCTAAATACAATAAATATAAAATCACGCCAGTCACATCAGAATACTTACGCTCGCACAACCTACACCAATCACTCGACCTTGAGTTTTTCAATACAATTAGAAACAATCTCGACCTCAGGCAGTCTCATGGCGCTAAAATCAACGTCTGTATTTTCACCTACAATGCTTTCAAGAGACTTGGCCTTCTTCAGCTGGGCCAGATCGTCGAAACTTTTTATAGTGTCTTCGAGGATCGCTTGCACTAAACTAGTACCGGAACTGTCGTTACTGTCGTTGTTCTCCGACTTGGTACGCAGACGTTCTTCTCGCTTGAAGACATTGTATGGCTTGTATCTGACATGTGGGGTCACCGGGCGTACCCTAAATCCAATAGAGACGTTGCTGACGTACCTGGTGTTTATTGTGAGCATGTTCAGCAGGTCCCTGTTTTTAGTTTCGCTGAGATACTCTCGTCTAGCTTCCGTGTACGTCGACAGCATCCCCAGCTCGTGGAGCGCGCTGTCTAATTCACTGAAATGCGAAGATGACTGGAACTGCAAACAAATAATTTACGTAAGGTCGCTATTTAACCTAAAAAGGGCAAATTTGCTTCCTTACCTTCAACTCTACATCGTCACAGTGCATCTTTTCTTCGGCGCTTGCGATCGATTTACGCTTAAATGTGTCCGATTTGTTTATGTTTACATGAAATGTAAATGTCTGGATTCGATCTTCGTCACAGTTTTGATGTCGACTTGTATACAGAATGAAAACAGAGACGAAAATAGCGATTCCGAATAAGTGCAAGCGAGACAACTATAAAACAGTGCATCCAACATTTACACTATTTTTACACCACGTTTGTAATATTTTTTTAAATGTCATTCTAGAATGTTTAAATTTGGTTTTTAATATTAATTTTATTTGAAGATGCTTTTTATAGCTTTAATATTACTGGAAAAAAGGCTCCTGACCTAAATATATAACGAGCGAGAGTGGCGCCACCTTTAAATATACAGTCTGTTCAAACTTAAGTCAGCACTATTGCTAACTTTCTTATTACAAAAGCAAACTAGTAGTACTTTTTACGCTGATTGCGATGATGTAGTCAAGGAAAACAATTGAACGTGGTATTTATGAGATAAAGTCAAAAGACACTTTTTTTAAATGGAATATCTGTATATCATTTTATCAATCGATAGAGAATAGAATTCTTAATTAAAATTATCCTTTGACATTCATTAGTAAATTAATAAATAAAGAAAATATTTTGAAAATCATCAAGGCGCCTGTATAGTGTTGTAAAAATACGGTATTTTTAAATATTTTTATTATACCGTATTTTATCATAAAATACACGTAGGACTGTATAAAATACTTTAAAATACTGTATTTTTACAACACTAGCTTGTGCGTTAGAAGCAAAACATTTGCAAACCGCTGAAATCCAATTGAATCATTTAACTGTTGAAAGGGATTAGTTAAGCCACTTTTTTAAGTTTTGAAAAAACTAAAAACAACTGTTTATTTCACTTATTTGGAAATATGTTTGAACACTAAACACTAATTAAAGCCTAGGAAATAAAATAACCAAACGATACGTCTACAGTATGAGCATAAATGATTGAGGACAAGTTGAATTTCCCGCGTCTTATCTAGTGATTTTTATTCCTTGTATGTGGTCGACCCTGAAAATAAATTATTTTGTTCAGTGTCGGACCTTTTCAAGAGCCAACATTTGCATACATAATGCAATTAGATATTTGAAATGACCAAATTAATACATAATTAATTATCAGACTATTTTATTGAGTAATAATCTCGTTATCCACATTGCATCCCAGTGCACGTCCAAACATTTGACCAACTTAAGAAAAATATTGAAAGGCGGGAAATTCAACTTGTCCTCAATCATTTATGCTCATAGTGTATGCCTCTACAATATAAAATGCGTTCAATAAAAACTGTTATCATGTAGGCTTATGTCAAATGCAAATTTTGCAAAGTAACTATTTGATTATTATAAACATAACCTAATTTTTTATATCCATTTAATTACGATTTTCTACAAAATGAATAAATATTTAAATATTTATTTTATTACAAATACTTCGAAAATCTTTGTCAGTTGATGTTGTTGATAGCACGCAGTAATTCAAGGTTTCAACATACGTACTAAGCTACGACGTGGCGTCATAAAATAAAAGCAAGTTCAGAGCCTTCTTGATAACGGATTTTTTGAACGCACGTTATTTTCATGGCTAATTTAAGATGGCCAAAGAGTGACTTATCTAATCTCTTTCAACAATGAATGATTCAATTAACCTATTGATACACAATTGTTTTTGAAGTTTCTGGTTTACTTTTTACTACGCATCCAGAAAAATGTAAAAAACTTCATGAATTAAAGTATGTATTGTAAAGTTCACGAGCCACGATGATAATTTTTGTACATTTTTCTAGATGCATCGTAAAATCCATTTCTTAACAAGAAATAAACCAAAAACTTAAAAAACAATGGTCTATAAAACAACAAATAAATTCTCGTCTACATGCAGCTGAAATCAATAAAATATTTAAAAAATTGGTATTTATTTTCAATATTTTCATAGTGTGAAAATGATTTTATTAGAAATAGGTTACAATTATTTTTTTGTAAGGTATTGTCAAGTATTTAATTGACAAATACATGTAATTAATTGACGAATACAACCATTTCATTTCTCGTTTTTTTTTTTTTAATTTCAGCTGTATTTAATGTTTTATTGCAATTTGAAGCAAGAATTAGTTAAAAATCTTTGATTCCACAGCCACCTAAGACTACAATAATTCTTGGACACCCATTAGAAATACATGATTCAATTTGATTGATTCAACCGAATTGAATAGTGTATTTTTGCCAGTGAACGAAGTTCTATTGAACACTTTTGTTCACTGTTCAATTTGGTTAAATCAACGAAATTGTTCGACCAATCTCACTTATGTATTTTCATCGTTAGCGGTAATATGAGTGCGGTGACGATAGTCGTTGAATAAAAAGAAAATAAAAGAATGTCGTTTTCCATAAAGTTTTTAAGAAAATTAAATCACTAACCGAAAACAAAAGAAGGAACTATGTGAGGTATCAACTGTAGCTGTTAAGGTAAGAGACAAGATAGGTGGTTGGAGAGTAGAAGGTGGAGGATGGATGGTAAAGGGTAGATACTTCTTAGCCTCATTATAGATTTACGTCCAGTCAGTATAGAATCAAATCCTAAGGAAAATGCTCGTATCAACAAAACTACTTAGGAAAATGGTTCTTTGTGACATGGCTCGATTTAATTTAAGACTTTCTACATTAAGCAGAAACTACCTTAAATTAAGCCTGCTGGAATCACAAGAAATTCGTAATGCGGCTAGCAATTTCGAAAATATTGTACTAAACGATCTAATGTATTGAACTTTCTTCGAAGATTGTAATAAAAAAAAAATCCCAAATGTTAGCTAGTTATTGTCAACAGCACTTAGATTTCTGCATAAACGAGTTATATCATAACGTCCGACAAATATTGTATTTAATTGGGGTCTTTTATTTGTTTTGTTAAACCAGGCCCGCAGCAACCAGTTTTGGCGCCCTTGTGTAATTTTATATTTGTTAAAGAAACCACGTTATTAAAAAAGTAATTTTTTTTCTTCTATTTTACAGTAAAAATTTATGTATATAATTTATAATAAAGTACATACATACAGAATATTCTTAAAAAACAAAAAAAAAACGTTTACAAACAAAACATTTAAATTTAAATTTCAACTTTAGCATATACATGTAATAAAAAGTATTTTTTACAAACATCAAAATTTGTAAAACTAACCTACTCGAATTTTTTCTTACTACTACAATATTTGGTTTACACAAAACCTTAAAACGTTACATTTCAATTAAATGAGTACAGCTTTTCGTGATTTAGATTTTGAAAATTGTTTGATTAAATCTTCTGTATCTATTTCTTTTAATAAATCTGATTCTATTGACATGATTGCAAGATTGTTCAATCGGGTTTGCCCCATAGTTGATTTTAAATAATTTTTGATTATTTTCAGTTTCGAAAAAGAACGTTCTACCGTAGGCAACAGAAACCGGCATTGTTAATAAAATGCGAAGAATCGCGGTCTTATTTGGAAATGAATTCGCTAAGTTGTTAATTGTGATAAAATTTAATGTTTTTTTCTGAACACGTCATAATTTTTCATCAAAATTTTGTAAAAATTGCAATTCTTTAAGAAGTTCAATAGCAATTATATTTTGTTCAGTTTGAGTTTTGTCGCTTAATACATTTTCAACTTTTTGACATAATTCTAATTGTTCGTGTTCAGTGTAACTTTGAAATCTATAGATTCCATAGAAATCTGAAGTTATGGAAATAAGAAGACAGTATTTGAAATCTTTCTCTACTGATATTATTATATCAGCTAGAATATTAAAAAAGAATCAACTTTGAACTTTAAAGTTTCGTTCTTAATGGGTTCATCCTCACACTCATAATCAAATCGTCTTTTTACTTTCCGTACTATTAGGCCCCTTCGTTTTTTAAATTTAGGTTCAACATCTAAATTAGATGCTATTTCTTTAGCATCGGTTAACAGAGCATTAAAACTTTTATCGATGTTTTCAAAAATTTGTTCAAATTATTTAATTGAGTACAACACTGAACAACTTTGAAGTTTGATTTTTGGATTATTTTACCGATAATGTTAACTTTACTTAAAATATTGTACCATATAATAAGAATGCAAATGAATTCGAAATTTTGTGATTTTTTGGCCAACGATGTAGCCAAATTCTTTACATTATTATTAAAATTTCCTTCGCTTACTTCAAACAGAGCATCGTAAACTTCTCCAAGTTGATACCTTAAGAGTATTACAGCATCAATCCTACTAGACCACCCAGTATCCGACAAAGGTTTTAAAGTTAAATTTGTTATGTGAGATTTTAAAACTGACCAGCCGAAAAAAATACAAACAGTTCTGGAATTAAAGGAAAGAAATTTATGCTCAAAGTATTTGATTGTGCGGCATCGTTTATGACTAGGTTTAAACTGTGATTACAGTAAGGGACAAAAATGCTTAGGGATTTAAATCCAAAATTTTTCTTTGTAGACCGTTATGCTTACCATGCATATTTGCCCTGGCCCCGTAAATTGTTGATATCTAAGCCATCTGTCACTAAGGCTGACAAAAGAAATTTTCTCAAGCTCTCACTTGATAAATCATCTATAGGGAAAAAATTTAGGAAATGTTCTTCTATACTAATTCCTGTGTCTTTTAAATTAACAAATATTATGCAAATTGAAATTTGTTCTTGATGACTAGAGTCATCTTCGATTTGATATTTTCGCCCCATCGAATTGATTATTTCGTTTTATATTTTATCCCCGAGATAATGAGGCATAGTTTTGTAGTCTTTTGCTTGACATCGCTTCGTGTGTTCTAACATGGTTGAATCGAATTTGAAATCATTTCTATGTATTTTAAAAAGTTACCGTTACTTTTTTCAAATAAGTTGTTACTGTCACGAAAAGCTAAATTCTGCTCACTTAAAAACTGAATCACATAGAAAATGCTTTCGATGCCATCTTACCAGTATTCAGTTTCCCTATTTACTAGTTTTTGAGTTTGAGAATCGATTATTTGATTTTTTTCAAACTGGAAAAATCTAAACATTTTCGATATGTAACTTGCTTTTTTCATGAATATTTAAATGTTCATTTAATTGTAGCCAGTCGTTGTAACCCGTTTCATCATTAAAGTGAACAGATTTCGAATCCGAATCGTAAAAAAATTTGCAACAAAAGCAGTAAACGGAATTTTTTGTTTCAGAATATAACAAGCAAAAGCATTCGCTTTTTTCCGTGTTCGGTGGAATTCTAAAGAAATAACTATTGGAAAACTTACGCCCCGAATTATTTACAGGATAAATGTCCTTTTTGTTTTGTTAATAAATAGGGCCACGTTCCACCAATTTTAGAATATCATTTGCATGTAATGTTTTTGGCCATTGAGCTGCATCATTAGAAAGTTCTGACAACCTTTAGATATTTTCAGTTCTTGAAGAACTGGATTCCTCGTTTTCAGCACAACTTGAAGTTGATGACATGCTTTCATTGGTTTCCGGAATATTAATTTCTTGTACACATTTTTGTAAAGGAAAAAAATGTGTAATTTTGACATTTTTCTCCAGTTCTTCCTCTTTTTTTCATTTATTCGGTAAATTTTGGTACCCTGACAAGTCTTTCTTTTTTTCTGACATTTTCTAAAAATGCATATATAATTAACCACAATTGAAAATGTTTAACACATAAACAGTAATTTTATTGTGTAAGAAAACGTAAATCGGTGTGTTAATAAGTGTTTCATGTAAAATTTAAAGTACCGAACGAAGGAGTAATAAATAATATAAATAATAAAAAAATATCTAACTGTAAGATTAACGTGTTTTAAAATTTAGTAATTAAGGTAGATTCTTGTCCGGTGAAATTGTGTAATGAATTATCTCAAACGGACATTGATAAATGGCACAAATGCTCAACGTTTCACTATTGCTTGATATCAAAATGACAAAAGTTCATTTTGAAGTACGCTTCAATTAATTAATATTTAGAGTGTAGTCTGGTTACGGTAGTAATAATAGTAATAATAATAATAATATATATTTGGTATTAATCCATACAATGGTTACACACGTCAGGTAAATTGTGCAGTACAACATATAGGGCAGTGATGCCATGGTTAAAATTACAATTAAGCACAATAACACATAAACTAATACACACTGAAAGTCTATGGAGGTAGTATGATTATGCCGGAACAACTATTTGCAGCAGATAGGCGGCGAAAATTTAAATTAAAAAATTCCTCAATGCTGAAAGGATCATTAACAATAAGAAATTTTTTTAAAATATTTTTGAATTTTCGTAAAGGAGTTCTTTTTACATTATCGGGAAGTACATTAAATCCAGAGTCTTTCAATATGTAAAGGGCAGGTAGCGTTAGAATTTTTAAAGAACAGAATAATGGTCTAGAGTACTCTCTAAAGTGTTTGCCTGCAAGGATTCTAACCACTTTTCTTTGTAGACCAAAAATTCTTTTGGCAGAGGAAGAATATCCCCACATGAGTAAACCATAGGAAATATATGCTTCAAATATGCCGTGATAAGCACAAAGTAAATTCTCACGAGAGATTTTGTTGATTAGGTTACGATAGAGGTAAATAAGTGAAGACAATTTATTTGCTAAGTGGTCACAATGTTCGTGCCAGGTAAGAGAAGTATCAGGATAGACTCATAATAATTTTACAGACTTAGGATTATCGAAATCAATAATTGGACGAGTAGAAAAAATTAAATGATGCGTTTTTGCTTCATTAAGGCACAGCTTATTTGAGGTAAACCAGTTTTGTTAGGAGAGTTTAGCATCATTCGATGATAAAATTACCTCTTTTAGATTGGGATTACATAAAGAAACTGTTGTATCATCGGCATAAAGAGTTAGCCTAGCATTAGGAATGTGGTGAGGCAGGTCATTGATATATATCAAAAATAATATCGGACCCAAGACCGAGCCTTGCGGGACTCCATGATTCACGTTGGAAAATTCAGACCTGGAGCCGTTAATGTCAACATACTGATAACGGTCAGAGAAATATGATTGGAAAAAATTAATAAATGACGTTGAAAGATTAGAGATTTTCAGTTTCTCTAAGAGGATTTCGTGATTAACGCAATCAAAAGCACGGGTAAGATCACAAAAAAGAGTCCCTGTATAGTGGCCATTTTCTATATTATTATTTATAAAGGATATGAAATCAATTAGCGTAGCTTCTGTTGACTTATCAGGCCTGAAACTAAACTGATTACTGGAGAGTAAATTATTGGATTCGAAATGACTAAGTAATCTTGAGTTTAAGATTATTTCGAGGATTTTACCTACAACTGGAATCATGGAAATGGGTCTGTAATTGGCTACATTTGAGGACTCTCCGCTTTTATAAAGTGGAATAACTCGAGAGATTTTAAAGGCCTTAGGAAATACATTTTCTTTGATGGCACGATTAAATAGCTTTGTTATGGGTGTTATAATTATATTTTTAACACGCTTAATATTGAAATTAGGAGGACACGGCATGATGCGTTTAATGCAGATTATAATTCCATTGCTGGTTATTGTCTTTATTTATATTCATACAGACAGCATGGTAAATTATTTGGAGGGATTAAAGATTACTGCGGAGTAATTATAATTTGACAAATTATCAATAATTTTACTGTTTATATCAAAAGCGTCCATGCTACAATTGTCCTTCATTTTATTAATTGCATCCCGCACCTCATTATAAGTGATTTCTTGCAAATTTAGAGTTGCTACAGACCATACTGCCGCTGTTGTGAAAACATTCGGATTAGTATTACTTACTTGCAACTTGTCGAATATATTATCTGCAATTCCGGAGAAAAAACTGTTAAATTCCGACGGTTGAGGTTTTACATTAGAATTAACAGAGGGGTATTTGGATTTGCTATCATCTGCAATACGCCAAAGAGCTCTAGGTTTATTAGGATTATTACGGATGAATTCCTCATGGGCTTCACGTTTGTCCTTAATAACATCATTGTGATAAATAGTTTTTAACCATGATATGTTAGATGTGTTCCGTTGAATAAATTTATTGAGAGGGAAAGAGTTACGTACTGCCGTTTGTAAAACACTAATAAATCTGTTGGCTACCTCATTTACTGTTTTTTTCGGTAATGAACTGCCAGTTTACTTGTTTCAGTAGTTGAAATAATTTTATAAGATCCCTCTGAGTAGTTGGTCTATAAGTACGTTCGATCTTTATGGTGTTTGCTTTAGAAAGGGATAAATTAATGATTTGTCCAGAGTGGTTTGACATATTATGATTGATCACATAAGAAGTATAAGGTATGTGATGATGCAGGTATGTGATGATGTTGTCTAAACAATTTCTTTTTCTAGTAGAATCAGAGATAGTACAGACATAACCATAAGATTTTAGAAGATCGATAAAAGATGTAGTTTCCTTGCAGTTAACATTGAACTTAATGTTGAAGTCACCTGCGATAACTACCTGGGATCTATTGACTAATAAGAGGAACAAGTTTTCCATAATACACAAAAATTGGTCGTAATTTTTACTGTTAGGCGGTCTATATATATTTACTACAGTTAAACCTTTTTGTTTGATACTTACTGCGGCTATTTCGCAAACATTATCCTGAGATAAATTACAATTTTTTTTACATTCTTCAAGATCATGATGCTGTTTTCTTATTAGAATCATGCTACCACCATAGCCCGCCTCCCGGACATGAGCTGATGCCGTGACATAATTATTTAAATTAAAATATAAGAGCTCTTCCGAGCGGAGCCACTCTTCGCTGATGCAAACAGCATCGAACTGGTAAAAGACATTTATATAACATTCAAATTCGGGACTTTTGTTACGGATTGATTGCACATTGGTATGGAATATTTTAAAATTCTTGGCGATAACCCCGTTCGCTGTTAATCCTCGACCATTCGCGTCCACTAGTATGTAATTTTTTCGTGACATACTTCAATAAAAGTTCTTTTGAATCGCTTATTACTTTGAATGTTTGCATGCTCTGACAGTAATCAACCGAACAAAAACAAAAAAATATTCTGTATGAAGCATTAATAATTATAATGGAAATATTAATTCGATTGTAAGAAATATAGCAAAAATATTAACAAAAATAAAAGGCGAAAACTGGTGAAAAGAACAAAACAAGAAAACAAAAAAGAACTGAAAATATGAAGAACGTGAATAAAAAGAAAACAAAAGAAATGTAGGTGCTAGACTGTACACATACAGAGTAATTTACTAAAATAACTTGTACTGAAACCAAAATTTAATATTGCAGGTCACACAGCATCATCAACAATAATAACTTTTTCACACGATTTTAACAATTTTCTCTCGAAGCGACGTAATTGACCAAATCTGCAACTCGGTTTGCGTATCCAAATTCGTTATCATACCAGGCGATTAACTTGACGAAGCACCTGGACAACGGTATTCCGGCTTTCGCATCAAAAATACACGAGTGCGTGTCGCTATAAAAATCCGATGAAACGACGTCATCTTCAGTATAAGCCATAATGTTCTTCAAGTAGCTATCAGCGGCCCTCTTCACTTTGCACTTGATTAAATCGTAAGGTGCTTCTTTCCCCAACTTCACCGTCAAATCTACCACCGACACATCGGGTACGGGAACCCGAAACGCCATACCCGTCAATTTTCCGTCTAACTCAGGAATAATCTTGCCTATGGCAGCGGCGGCCCCCGTCGATGCGGGGATGATATTGAAGTTCGCGGCCCTGGCGCTCCTCCATTTCTTACCCGGCGAATCCAGGACTTTCTGCGTAGGCGTTACCGCGTGTATCGTAGTCATCAGGCCTTCGATTATTTCGAAATTATCGTGGATCACCTTACACAGGGGCGCCAGACAATTCGTTGTGCAACTTGCGCAGGAAATTATCTGCATTTCCGGATCGAAACAGTCGTGGTTCACGCCCATTACGAACATGGGGATGTCTTTCGATGGGGCCGTCACGATCACGCGTTTTGCTCCATTTTCCAAATGAGGCTGGATTTAAACAAAATTGAAAATGGCATTAGCAAAATATATTATTATAGTTGAAGCCATCAGTTAATGTAACAGATACATCACGAATGAAAACGTTACAATTTTTAATGTATCTAAATAATAATTTTTAAAAGTCAGTGGAAAATCAAACTTTAATTTTTAACGTAAACATTTTCCAGGCGATAGTAGGCGTGAAGAAATATATATAAAGATATTGTGAAGTAAATAATCACATAGATAAAGAACTGTTAAAGTGTGAGAACGGCTAACTGCTGCCTACGCGGGATGAGAAGCGATCGGTCGAATTGACAGATACTTCCCTGAAAAGTAGGCAACTTAAATGACGCTTAAGACCTATTTGGCCAGGCCCACCAGAGGAAAACGCTAAAGATGGTAGCACGTCTCAAGAGAGGCCTGGGTTCTTGCTTTAAAAAAGAAACGGAACCATCTCCTATTCCATCCATTAAGTTACTAATTACTTATCTCTATATATAATTCAAGGCCACTGTACGAAGAGTTAACAATGAGGAATTTTCTAGTCTTTCATCCCATTGACCCTTCTTACAAGTGTATTTTCTTCTGAAGTAATTCTATTGATCTATTCATTGATGGCGTTAGCTTTATACCTCAAGGACCAAATGATTTTTTTTTTGAGTAATGAATTTTACTTACGGAAGCTTTAGCGCAAGAAGTAAAAATTCCAGTGGCATCCACTACATAATCCGTACAACTTGACTTCCAATCTATCTTCTTTATGTCTTTTTCCTGCGTCGTCTGTATTTTGTGTCCTAAAAACACATGAGTTTTAGCAGGCCGGAAAGTTTTGATATGTTTCAAATACCGTCCACTTCCAGGCAGGCTCCTACCACTCGAATTTCCCCAGGATATCTCCCATGCGTGGTGTCATACTTGAGCAAATAGGCCATATACTCGGCGGAAATGAAGGGGTCGTTGATTGCTACTACCTGTGAGGCATGGCCAGAACTGCATTTCTGAATCGAACATATACCAGCAAGGCTGATGAAACAGTTTCTGTTTAAGTCTTTACCTGGATGCCCTTCTTCAAGCACGCCCTCAGCACCATTCTGCCGATCCTCCCGAAACCGTTGATTCCCACCTTGACCATTTTCACGAGCGAAATTTTTACGAGGTTTGGCCGAATTGAACTACAGCGTGTGTGACAAACGTGTTTTGACTTATCTACATTTCAGGTTTTGTTTGGACGTTGTTTCAGCAATGATTTGATTTTTCCTGGCCTCGCCGTGAAAGATGTCAGATAATGTGTCGGTTCCAAATTATGTGAAATTGCTGATTTCTTCCACTTCTGGGTACGTTTCATTCTTATTAATCCTCCTCATACCAGAACCAGAAGGATCACACTTTGGGATACTATTTTAAGTTAAAATATTATTCGAAATAAGTAATTCTTTCGGGTACGGCGAAATTGTAATAGGATTGGACAATATCTCCTTAGTACTTGACGCCCAGAGGTACATACAAGAAGTACTCACAATCCGATACTTCTCCCATTAAAAAAGAAAGAAAAAAAAATACTAAACGAATTTTTATTTAAATACTGCTTTAACCTTTAGAAATGTACTTCAAAATTAAAATTATTAATTGTATTGTAATTTTGTAAATTTTGTTGTTTTCAGAATAGGAGCGACGACAATGCTTTATCCTTTAGAAGTAATTAAATTTCGAATGCAAATCAGCGGTGAAGGGGGAGTTGCTAAGGACCATACGCGAACTTTGGACTTTTTAAAGGACATCTATAAAAATGAAGGTATTCTCGGCTTGTATCAAGGATTATCAGCGAGTGCCTTACGGCAGGCTACTTATACGGGCACTAGAATGGGAATATATTTTATTCTGCTAGATTATTATACAAAAGAGTAAGACCGTGGTAGTATCTTATATAATTTGTCTTTCTTCTTGACTTTCCAGAGATGGAACGCCGCCAACGATTTGGGAAAAATTCATCTGTGGCATCGTGGGTGGAACGTTGGGGGGATTCATGGCTGTACCCACCGATGTTGTTATGACACGCATGGCTCTTGATTACAAGAGGCCACAGCTTTTGAGAAGAAATTACAAGTGCGTTTCGTTCGCACTTCGAACAATTTACCGAGATGAAGGCTTTTCAGCTCTGTTTAGAGGAACGACGCCCACCGTGTTAAGAGCAATCGTTGTGAACGTATCTCAATTCGTCACTTATACACAAACGAAACAGTTCTTGATTACCCATAGTAAGCGAAATTTGATATACTATGTACCACGTAGAAAAATAATGTAATAACTTTCTAAGAAAAAATATTACATACTTATTTTAATTTTGTGATTTTTTAGATTATACCAATGATAATACTGCCTGTCATGTCATCAGCAGTCTTACTTCCGCCTCTCTTTCCGCCTTCTTTTTACTTCCGATGGATATAGCGAAAACCAGGTAGTACCTACTTTTATTATAGTTTCATTACCTTTATATACGAAAGTCTTCTTAGACTGCAGAATATGAACATTGTCGACGGAAAAGCTCAGTATGTAAGTCTTCTGGACGTCTGGATCAAGTTGGTGACCCGAGAAGGTATCTTCTCGCTTTGGAAAGGATTCACGCCGTTCCTCGCAAAGAGCTATCCTCAGGGCATCATACTGTTCATTCTATTTGAAAATCAGTTAAAACTGTATAGGACGTGGGCGTTACGAAAATAAATCAAATTTTAATTTTTTATATTTTTCTCATCAGAAAAAATATACTCCAGCAGTGGGTTATTCATGATGTTAGTGACACTATAGCGACCTTCTGGAATATCTTTTATCAAACTTTATATTTCTGTAATTCAAAATTTAATGGCCCGTATTCTGATATTACGATTAAAATCATGTTTAACAAAGTCGTGATTAAAATAAATAAGAAACGATATAGCTTTATGCCAACTTAATAAGAGCGTCGCCGTGGAAAATAAACAAGTTATTAAATTAATTAAGGAAGATGGATGCTTCTACAACGAAGTGTAAGGAAAGCAAAGCATGATCAGAAAACAAAAGAAAATCAATAGAATGCAAAAAACAAGCCTAATTTCGCAATTTTTAAAACTTCGCGCAAAATTGCCGAATTTTCTCTTGTAACCAACTTCTTCTGAGAGACTTGATTTATCAAAATAAACACCTACTTTTGCTTCCTATTCAACCAATTCTTGTATTGTATTAGCATCTCTTTGCAAAACATTTTTTTGGTTAAAATAATTTTTAAATCTTTATGGTTGTTTTCATTTTGTTTTCGTAAAATTCTTATTTCAAAAAATTGTAATACAGGATGTGACAAAGTTTAATATTGTGATACAAAATACACAAAAAAATTATATGTACAGAAATTGTAGAGTACAAGAAAGTCTATGTAGTAAAAAATATATGATCAAAGATACAGAATGTCCCACAAAATAGAACACAAGAAATATCAGAAAGAAATTTAGTGCTAATGATTTTTTTTAAATCACGAAAAATATTTCTGTGTTCCCTCATATTTTTGTAATGTGAGTTAAATTTGGTAATAATAATTTAATAATCCCTGAGAAGATAGTTAGGAGTTTCGAAACAGTGAATTCAGATTCTGTTTTTGAGAAACTGAAAGCGTAAATTCGCCCAAAACTAATCTAATCTATTGAGTTGAAATAAACGTATTTTTCTTAAGGTATTGTAACTGCCTTGTTAATTTTCATGTCTGTTGTCTCGGCTTCTTAATAACTGGTGCGGGTCTGTTCGTCGGAGTCCAGGTTCATAAAGAAAAAAAAAACAGACATCAACAATAGAAACTTTATTCACAATCGTTCAGGTAAAAATGACATTATACAACTTATATAGCAGATTTACATACGGCGAAACGATTTAAGTGCTTCAGATCGTTATGGATACTTGTTAAGGTTCTCAGTTTCTGGTAGGAAACGCGGACACGGAGATGGCATGAACGAGACACTTGTTCTTAAGGTAGGTAGCACAAGACCCTTGTGCGGGTACAGCGTGAACAAGACACTTGTTCAAAGGCGGGTAGCACAAGAAGCTTGTGCGGAGACGACGTGAACAAGACACTTGTTCAAAGACGGATAGCACAAGACGCTTGTGCGGGGACTGCATGAACAAGATACTTGTTCAAAGGCGGTTAGCACAAGCCGCTAGTGCGGGGACGGCGTGAACAAGACACTTGTTCAAAGGCGGGTAGACGATCAGCGCGGCGCGAACACTTTCACTCATTGAGACCGACGTTGCGGAGGCTATAACACTATTAAAACTTACTTCACCCTAAACACTCGTAGTTCTGGCGCGTTTCCCGAGCGTTGCGAGTGAACGCAGTCCATTATATACGCTCAGAATTCCTCTCCTAAACATAATAAGTTTATCAAAACAAACCCTACCTATATAACTTAAAACTAAAACAGGAATTCTATAATATTTACATTATTTACAATTTTAAATATACAAACAATTTATTTTGTTACACCCTCCCTCCCCTTGTTACACATCTGTCTGCAGGAGCGTAGCTGGCCCGCGGTATTAAACCGGAGATGCCACTTTTCGTCATCGAATCGGATCTTATACTCTCGATAACGTATCACAGCCTTTTCTGGGACCTCTACAAGGCGGGCGGAAGATAACTGGTACCATCTAGTTGGTTCCCGGGAGTCCTTTTGGCTGTAGTAAACGGGAGCCAACTGGGCATGAGTATAAGGCGTCGGTGTCTCACCTTCTGCCGGAATGTTTATATCCATTTGCTTGGCAGGGGGGTGCCTGATACCAGCATTTTTGGTTGGAGACTTTGGGTATTCGTCCACCGAACGGCAGAGAGCCTCTTCTAGATCGACCATCCAGTCTTCTTCGATTCTTAAAGACTCCTCTTCTAGATCGGTCACCCAATCTTCTTCCATTGTTAAAGACTCCTCTCTTTCTGGGTTCATCATTTTATTAGTTCTTGATGTTGACGGTGAGGGAGTGGGGACTCCGGGTGGAGAGTTTTCTGGTGGGGGTAGTTTCTGTTTGCAATTTGGTTGCTTAAAACCCCCAACTCTTGAAGGCTTTGGTGCCGGAAATGTAAGCGGCGTCCTTGGCGCACTCGGGTTGTCGGAGGGGGCGAATATTTTTTTTCGACGAAAGGCCTCTTTCCTAGCTTCGCTCACGATTTTTGAACCACGAGTCCTCTTTTGTGTACCTTCGGGTTCCATTTTTTTTACCTCAGCATTTATAATAGCTCGTATCGCCGGGTTACGAGGACGATAATGTTGTTTTATCGGATTTACGTGATGTTGCATATAATGTGTCGGATCAATTACGCTATGAAACCTCTCTTTTTCTATTTCAAGAAATTTTTTAAAGGTTTGTTCTTTGTTTGATTTTTCTGTTTGTGCTCGACTAATATGACGAACGTTAATATTCTTTAGTTTTCTGGGAGCCGGAGGAATTATTAATCTCAGTTTATTAATTAAATCTATGCCAAAAAGTAACGGAACGCGTAAATTCGACATTATAGAGAAAACGTGTTGATACGTATTGTTCGCCAATCTGAACTTTATCAGCAACGTTCCTTGAATTACAATTTCTCTTCCGTCAGCTAGGCGTGCTGAAGCTTCTTCACTTACTGGATGCTGTCCATTTAGCGTGCTAAGTTTTAATATTTTATTATTTAAGTAAGATTTTTCGGAGCCGGTATCAAGCAAAGCCGAAAAAGTTTTATTGTAGATGTTGATTTTGATGTACGGACGAGGATTATAATAGATATTTATTTTTGGGGCCGGACATAACTTCCTGGCCCCGTCGGCTTTTCCCGCTCGTTTCTTACATTTACAATCCCTAGTAAGAATGTTGTTTCGACCACAGTAGGAGCAGAATTTTTGAAAAGGTCGTTTGCAGTCTACGCGTAAATGACCTCTTTGTTTGCAACGCCAACAATGGGTACTGCGGTTATAATCTTGCTGGAGTGTTGACATGTTTATATTAGTTTTCCATTCTTGTTAGGTAGTGTAAGTCTTTCAGTATCCTTCGTAGTCATTCTGGTTTGTCGGATTGTATATAGTTCTGGATTCTTCTGCACGAGGTTTCCTAGTTTTCCTCTCAGCTCTTCTTCTGATTCTGTAGCATCCAGTGTATTTGCTTCTACTTCTTCAACGAGTTGATATCTTTTCAGACCATGTATCCAGTGTTTCATACTAACTCACTCGCGTCGTGCAAACATCTATTGCGCGGTCTTTTTTTTTTAATCACTGGTATTTTAAACTGCTCACTTGTATTAAATTTATGGGCACTGGATAACACTCTTGTTTTTATGCAGGTCCCTGCTCGGGCGCTAATGTAATTGCCTTGTTAATTTTCCTCTCTGTTGTCTCGGCTTCTTAATGGACAGGTGCGGATCTGCTCGTCGGAGTCCAGGTTCATAAAGAAAAAGCAGGCATCCACAACAGATAGTTTATTCACAATCGTTTAAGTTAAAACCACAATATACAACTTTATAATTTTTATAATTAAACAGCGAATTTACACGCGGCGAAACGATTCATGTGCTTCAAGTCGTTACGGATACTTGTCAAGGTTCTCGGTCTCTGGTAGGAAAAGAGGACACGGAAACGGCGTGAACAAAACACTTGTTCCAAGGCAGGTAGCATAAGACACTTGTGCGGGGATGGCGTGAACTTGTTCAAAGGCGGGTAGCACAAGACACTTGTGCGGGGATGGCGTGAACAAGACACTTGTTCAAAGGCGGGTAGCACAAAACGCTTATGCGGGGATGGCGTGAACACTTGTTCTAAGGTAAGTAGCACAAGACTCTTATGCAGGGACGGCGTGAACAAGACACTTGTTCAAAGGTGGATGGCACAAGACACTTGTGCGGGGATGGCGTGAACAAGATACTTGTTCAAAGGTGGGTGGCACAAGACGCTTGTGCGGGGACGGCGTGAACAAGACACTTGTTCTAAGGTAGGTAGCACAAGACTCTTATGCAGGGACGGCGTGAACAAGACACTTGTTCAAAGGTGGGTGGCACAAGACGCTTGTGCGGGGACGGCGTGAACAAGACACTTGTTCTAAGATAGGTAGCACAAGACTCTTATGCAGGGACGGCGTGAACAAGACACTTGTTCAAAGGTGGGTGGCACAAGACGCTTGTGCGGGGACGGCGTGAACAAGACACTTGTTCTAAGGTAGGTAGCACAAGACTCTTATGCAGGGACGGCGTGAACAAGACACTTGTTCAAAGGTGGGTGGCACAAGACGCTTGTGCGGGGACGGCGTGAACAAGACACTTGTTCTAAGATAGGTAGCACAAGACTCTTATGCAGGGACGGCGTGAACAAGACACTTGTTCAAAGGTGGGTGGCACAAGACGCTTGTGCGGGGACGGCGTGAACAAGACACTTGTTCTAAGGTAGGTAGCACAAGACTCTTATGCAGGGACGGCGTGAACAAGACACTTGTTCAAAGGTGGGTGGCACAAGACGCTTGTGCGGGGACGGCGTGAACAAGACACTTGTTCTAAGGTAGGTAGCACAAGACTCTTATGCAGGGACGGCGTGAACAAGACACTTGTTCAAAGGTGGATGGCACAAGACGCTTGTGCGGGGACGGCGTGAACAAGACACTTGTTCTAAGGTAGGTAGCACAAGACTCTTATGCAGGGACGGCGTGAACAAGACACTTGTTCAAAGGTGGGTGGCACAAGACGCTTGTGCGGGGATGGCGTGAACAAGACACTTGTTCAAAAGCGCGTAGCACAAGACGCTTGTGCGGGGATGGCGTAAACAAGACACCTGTTCAAAGGCGGGTAGCACAAGATAGCACAAGACGCTTCCGCGAGGACGAATACGATCAGCGTGACGCGAGCACTTTCACTCATTGAGATCGACGCGGCGGAGGCTATGGCACTATTAAAACTTACTTCACCCTAAGCACTCGTAGTTCTGGCGCGTTACCCGAGACCGAGCTGACTGGCGTTCGGAGTGAACGCAGAGTATTATATACGGTCAGACTAAAGGAAAGGGAAACCCCACCAACAAAATCCCTCTCCTAAACTTAATAAGTTTATCGAAACAAATCCTACCTATATAACTTAAAACTAAAACGGAAATTCTGTAATATTTACACTATTTACGTTGTTACAGTATTGTAGAGTTAGAATTTTTACAAGCTATTAAACTATTTCTGAACTTTGACTTTGAATAGAGCCATTTCTTTTTAATAATAATAATAATATTAACCACAACAAAGCTAATAATAATTTTTCGTTAGAACATACATTCAACGTTATATTTATATCCTCAATTATGAGCAGTGATCGCATAACATATGATTAACAACTAATGACTAATGCCTAATAGCACATAGAGTTACACATGTAGTAGTGAAGTCAAAATTTCTCGTTTAAATTTGATGGTGGACAAAGACTTAAAATTGACTGGAATTGCGTTATAAATTTTACTAATATTATAAGTAAAACTTCGTTCAAAGTAACTCGTGAAATGAACAGGTGGAGTTATTAGACCTCTGCTTCTAATATTAATATGGTGTACATCATTACAAAAAGATATTTTTATGTACAAATATGAAGGACATTTATATAAAATGATTTTATGAAATAAACAAGTAACATGCAAATATCGTCTGTCTTTCATATTTAACCAGTTACACAATTGTAAAGTATGTGAAATCCTGTCATATTTCCTGATACCGTGGAAAAGCCTAAGGCATGAATTTTGCACCTTCTGAATTCTATTCTGAGTAGCAACATGAATATGGGACCCATAAACTACGTCACAAAAGTTAAATTGTGATAGCACTAGGCTATCACAAAGCTTGGCCTTAAGTTTCTGAGATAAAACATTCCTGTTCGGGTAAATTAATTTTAGCCTTATATAAGCTGATCGAATACACTTCGAAATATGTGATATAAAATGTAAATTTATTATATCAAGTATTAAACCAAGGCCTTTTGCCTCTTCCACAAATTTCAGCATAACACCGTCAATTTCAAGGTTAAAATCCTGGTGGTGAAGTTTACTATTGAACAGCAAGGCAACCGACTTGAGGGGATTTATAATCAATCCGTGCTTTCTAGATGCTTCAACCAGAGAATTTAAATCCGAATTTATTAAATTATTAGCAATCACATGATCATCATTAGTAAAAGAAAATAATTGCCTGTCATCCGCATACATATAATATGAACCGTTTTTTAAACAAGAAACGAGATTACAGGTATAAATAGTGTACAAAATTGGACCGAGAATATATCCCTGCGGGATTCCTCGCACCTTATCCAAAAAAGAAGATTCCCTAGACTTCACTATAACTTTCTGAATACGGTTGTTTAAGTAATGTTGGAAAAAGCATATAGCACTTTCGGAAAAACCGATATAATGTAACATAGCAAGTAATATTCCATGATGCAAGGTATCGAAACCCTTGTTGTAATCCAATAATACAAGAATACTACCATCACCACGCTCACCCGCTCTAAAAATATTATCTGTAATATCAAGCTTTGCAGTTTCACAACTGTGATAACGTCTGAAACCAGATTGATGCTCGGGTAAAATGTTTAGATCTGTTAGATATATAGTCATGCAATAATTTTCTCTAATATTTTAGATAGAGTGGGTAAAATGCTTATTGGTCTAAAATGGGATAATTCCGTGGGATTTTCTGTTTTAGCAAGCGGGATAATCAGAGACTGTTTCCAACAGGCAGGGAAGTAATTATGAAACAAACAACAATTAATAACATGCGTTATGAAAGGAATTACATACGGACAACAAAGTTTTAACATTACAATGTTAATACTATTTGTACCCATTGCATCGGTCTTAATTGACAATATCGTTTTAGCAATAATATTGGTATCAACTAGGGTGAAATTGAATATTTTCTCCCCGCCAAGCTTTCTGTTATTAGAATAGAAATGCATTAATATCGGTAAAGTCGACATTAACTTCAGGAATAGAATTAATAAAATAATTATTAAATGCATCAGGATTTTGTAATGTGTCAGGAACTGAAATGTTATTTTTCTGAGCAATATTTAATCGTCAAGTTCTTTCCAGAGAAGTTGAGTGTCACATGAGCGGGTCATGTGTTCAAAATATACTTTTCTTTCATGCCTTACAGTTGTCAAATTTCTAAGAGATTTAAAATAGTTCCAATACTCCAATTTTTTAGATTTTTTAAATCTATCTAAAGCTTTATCTCGCAAGTTCATCATAAATTTAAGATTATCTGATAGCCACGGAGCTGGTAAAACGCTTTGTTTTGAACGGAGCATGAGTGTCAAGTAACTTAATTAATCTCTAATTATTTTAAAATTGTATGGGGTTCTCTTTTTCGTAAAAATCATTCTATAGGTTTTAATGATATTCATTCATTTCATTTTTCATCAACATAATTAATTGCTTCTTCAAACCTCTTTAAAAATATGTCAATAGTATACAACTAACAATAAATTATTTAAACATTTATACAACCATAAAACATAAATTACTGATTTATTTAAAACACGCGATTTACTACATTTCTAATAAATATGAAGCTCCAAATATGTAAATGATTTATAACTGGCAACAGAATTATTCAAAATTACGCACAAACCTAAAATACTGATTATTTTAGCAACTTTCAGTGAATGGATGTGAATTTAACATTATAATTTTTAACAATCCTGTTTTTATTTCAATGAAATAAATCACCAAAAATGCTGTTGTTAGAAATACATTTTAAAAGTGCTGAATTAATTGATGTGTACATATTACCATAAGTGTTAGTGGATGCCTAATTCGGGTAATCACCTGGAATTCGGATATTGTTAAAAATCCCGTATACAGAGTTTAGAAAAATATTAATTGATTAACCCTCTATTGGGCAGTTGGGTTACATATATACATCAAGGCATACAGGAATAAATGAAGGTCCTTACATATGCATAAAATATATTTTTATATTTAAACTTTTGAATTTGTCATTAAAAAATTTATTGACATTCTCTTCACCTTAGGAAAAGTTTATTTTAGAACATCTTTACACTTATTACTCATCACCAATTGCACTTGTTAACTAACTTTGCATACCTTTCTGTGTTTAAGTAAGACAGAGAGCTTCTCACAGTCTCTTTTACACCTGGTACATTTATACCCGTCATGTTTTTTCATGTGAACAGTGAGATTCGTCTTCCATTTATAAGTCTTGTTACATATATCACATTTAAACGGTGCCTCACTACTGTGGACCTTCCTATGATCTTTCAGTTTGCTATTAGTTTTATAACCTTTATTGCAGATGTCGCATATAAAGTCTTTTGCATCTGAGTGAGTTGCTCTATGCCCCACTAGATTATACTTATCGGAAAAAGATTTTCCACACCCGTCAACAGGACAGATATACGGTTTTAAGTTCATGTGAATCTGTAAGTGCCTGTGCAGCTTGCTGGGTACACTGAAGTTTTTTGCACAGTATTTACATCGATACAGATCAGTGTGCACACGTTTGTGACAGGTAAGATAACGACTGATTGCAAAAGATTTCTGACAGACATCACAAGAATACGGTCGTTGTTTCGAATGGATGGCCAAATGAGCATTTAAATTTATTTTGCGCATGAAAGTCTTGCCACAATGTTGGCAAGCAAAACGTTTGTTTCGTTTTTGATCGTTTGTTTTCGCTTTGTTTCCATTGGCCACCGGCTCTGATTGATTTCGATTCTTTTTGTTTTCAGGACAGATCTGTTTATTCATTTCTATCGGATGATCATAGGGTTCATTGTAATTCACTACGTTTTGTTCTAACCTCAAATTGATATAGTTCAGTTCGTTATAACCCGAATTATCAACTTGCTTGTAGAAATCACTTGAATGGCGCAGGACAGTTTGATTGTGATCATAACACTGATTGTTTAATACGTTCTGTTTATTTAAATCGGGGGTTGGAACGTAGTTGACATTTACATTGAGTGGTGCAGCAGTGTAATTTGGGTCAGTCAAGTTTAAACACGCATCATCATGAATTTCCTGGTGGTTCAAATTGAGTGAGCTGTCATAACTAACGGTCATGACGTTCACGTGCGACATACTATCCAAGTTTGTCTTCGTGTTGACTATCACACCACTCATCTGACATTCTTCAAAGTCATTTGTTTGCTTCTCAAGCCAAATTCCTTGATGCGAAGAATAGATCATCGTCTCAAACTTGTTATTCGAAGCGTGGCACAGCTCTATGAATTCATAAAATTGGTTCAGTTTTATGTAACAACAATTACATATTTCTTTCGGTTTGTAATCGTCTCTGCAAACCTGCAAGACCCAAATCAGCGTTGCGAAGTCGAAATAAAATAAAACTTCGCTTGCTTACCGCAAAGGAGAAACACTTCTTCATTTTGATTTCGATGTTCTGCCCACAGTTCTTATCGAAAATCGGATAACAAATGTCGCCTATCTGGGCGCATATGCGGCAGAGATGCCGAGTCCAAACCATTTTTTGTTTGATACGTTATTTTGATTTGAATTTCAAACATAACCTCAATAAATTAAATAAATAATCAACGTGATAGGCAACTATCGAAGACAAAATTCAAAACTGCTGCCAATCGTCTGTTATCAACAGTGTCGCCAATTGCTTGGAGTGAAATATCGCTACAATTAGAAACAAAAGTTGCTGGTTTCGTCACCAAAACTTTAAAAAATTGCTACTTAACTTAAATAATAAAAATTCGCAAATAACTATGTTTAACAATTCTGTCAAAGATAAAAGTATACAGTAACAAATACATTTATTGAAACTGAGAATAGGCAACCCATTTTACAAAGCGGTCAAGTTACCAACATCCTCAGTAGTGATAGCATTAATTATAGCGACATATATAATATAGAGGGAGATCGAAATTGATTGTCTTGATCCTACACTACGTTCCGTGTGATAGATATCAATATTTACATCTATTACACGAAAACTAGAACGAAAAGTACTGGCGTACATAGAACATTCTTGAAATTTACAACCAAACCTAACGTAATTAATAAAGGATATAATTATTGTTTGAAATAAACCATTTTTCATGAATGAACAGCATTGAACTGTCAACAAAATCTTGAGATATCTAGTAACTTCTCCAGATCTCCCTATGTTGCTAGCTTCATTTTAATAATTGGATATAAATATTTATATTAAGCTCGTGGAAAGCAGTGTAGGATCAGGACCATCAATTTCGATCTCCCTGTATTATCTGAAAATATACATAAGGATCTTTTTCATAGACACTTTGAGAAATTTGAAATTGTGATCTGTGAAGGTTTTAGAAAAGGCAACGCATCAATCAAAACAAATAACTTATTTCCATAATATCACGATCACGAAACAGGAGTTTTGGTTTTGTTGGTTTATTTGACGTAATCTGCACAGTGACAGATTGTAGGTTATGTAAATGAAAATTAGCGTTTTAATTTAAATTTCCAATGTCTTGTAAAGTGACGAGTTGACCTCAACTGTCATGGCGCCCACTTGTCACAGTTTTGAAGCATCTTACGGCCGTTCTATGGTTTACTATTATAGTTCGTTGGAGGTAATAATAGCTATTATAGCAAGACGTAGACTATACTTTGTCCTCGACTACAAATACCAAGAACTTTTAATAACAATTTAAATAACAATGCTACTAAACCATTTGGTAAGACTATATGTTACGCGAAATGGTAGATTATAAACAAATTTTAAAAAGTTACTCTGAATATTTTGTAAATTATTTTAAGTTCTGCTAGAATTTTACTAGAATTTACTTGAATATAAACCATAAACAATGAAGATAATAATGACTACGTGAATAATGATTATTCATGCAGGTAGTGAATTATGTAGATCATTATTCTTGACCAAACACATGAATATTTGACAGATTATTGAGTAGTCGTGGATAAACTTATTTATTGCGTTATTGTAACGCATTCAACAGCGCCACCTGTTGAAACTTATCGATAATATCCTTTTCATTTGTGTCTACGGGATTCAGAAGTTATTCATGAATTATATTGAAAAACCATCAGTCATTGAGTTTCAACTGAGATTTATAGACAGTCATAAAAAATGATTGCGTAGTTTTAAGAGACTAAACAGCGCCATCTGTTGAAACATGCTGAAAATTATTTTCGTTTGTTTTAGTTTATGAATCTACTGAATTCTGTTCATTTGTTTTATTTGTTTTGTCACTTTTCCTTCAAGTTTGTTTGTAATTAATACTGTTCTGTAAAACCGATTGTCTTTTGTTTTTATTGGTCTTTAAACATTATTACTTCGTACTTTTTAAACATTCTATTTCATTTTCTTTGGTTATTAATGGTTCTTTTGATTTTTTAATCTATTTTTTAATCTATTGCATTGTAAAATACGTTGTCTTTTGTTTTTATTATTTCTTTTTGATTTGTTGCTATTCTTTTCAAATAGTCTTTCTTTTTTTAATCTACTGATTTGCACTGTAAAATCGTCTTTTGTTTCTGTTTCTTAATCTGTATGTGTTTTAACGACTTTTTTATGATTTTTAAAATTTGTTATTCGTAAAAAGTCGCTGCGGTTGGCAACACTGGTTCCAAATTAGTGATTATGTCACTAGATTTAACTTCTTTGAAACTTCAGAGACAGACAAAAATTAAGAAAAAAGAAAAAGAAATGAAAAAAATGAAAAGCAAAAGCCAAATAAAAAATGAAAATGAATAACTAAAAATGATAGCAAAGTTGAAAAGAAATCAAAAACCAAACGTGAAGGCAAATAAAGAATGAAACAAGATAAGTGAAAAACATGGAAAATGAAAAAACTCCAAAAATTAGAAAAAAACAAAAAAATTAAATTAAAAACAAAAAGCAAATATTAAATGAAAAAAGATACAAATGAAAAACAAGGAGAAAATTAAAGTGATAAACAAGAAAACGAAAAATTGAATGGAATGGAACAATTTGAAAAACATAAAAATTAAATTAAAAACAAAAAATGAAATGGAAAATGAAAAACAAAAGGCAAACAAATTTGTACGATCGTCATTTGTTTCTCATACTTTCTTCAGAAATTTTTTTCCCATTTCGATTGAATTTGTCAATCGTCAAAAAGTATTTAATTTTCTTCATTTTTAATTTTAATACCATTTTTCAGAAATTAAACTATCAAAAATTTAATTAAATTTTTTGCGTTTTGCTTCTTTCGTATGTTGCGATTGTGATTTGTTTTCCATTCTTTTTTTTTTTCTACGAATCTGAATTTTCATTACGTTTATTATTTATCTTTTCGAGTTTAAATTGTTTATCACGATCGTCATTTATTTTCTTTTGACTTGCTTTGGGAATTTTATTTTTTTTTTCGTAGAACAAAAATAAAACAAAGGAACAATTAAACTAATTAATGAGTAGAAAAGGAAAACAAAAAGCAATTAATTGAAAAAGAAACAAATCGAAAACCAAGAGATTAAAAAATGAAAAGAGAGGCAAGTGAAAAACAAGTGATTTTCAATTTCTAAGATAGATGTCATTGTTTTTATTGAAAATAGAAATTATTATTATAACGAGAAAATTAGAAAAAAAAAATCTAATGAAAGATCAAAAGTAAATGAAAAATTAAAGGAAAAAGAAAAATTATGGAAACAGAAATAAAAATCAATTTTTAAATTTCGAAAATAATTAAAAAAATTTTAATATCAAAAACAAATAAATGGTTGTGAACTTTTGTTTCCATAGAAAATTGTTGATTTTTCACTTATGTGAAATTATTTAAATTCAAATTGAAACAGAAAGTTTGAGAGATTACATTTAAATAAAAATACTTCTAGTAATTATCGGAAATACATTTGGTAAATCACATAATTTGTATTTTAAATATAAATATATACAGGAGAACTAATATCTGGCTTCCCTTCAATTTTCTATCAACTCAATCCAATCACTTCTTTTCAAATCTAACAAATTCATAAATATTTTCCATTGATATTTTATTAGTTTAGTAAAAAGAATTTTATCATAATTCCAGCTTAATTGGTGTTATTAAAATAATCTTATCTTTTTAATTTTGCGTGTTTACTAATTTGATAAAAATTTCAAAACACAAGAATGTTTCATAATCAATAAAAGACATATATTACAGGTAAATTTAAATAACAATGACTTAATAACATTTGAACAAAACTAATCGGGAGAATGTGGCGCTTCAGTACTAAAATATGGAGCTGATGACTTGACTAGCAAAGTGTGACAAACGTCACAAACTTTGGATGGCCTCTGATTTGGACCGCTCAAGACTGTATGCGCCAAACATCCGATACAAAAGATCTGTCCACAGTGTCGACAATGTTGCTTACGTTTTGTTACTGAGAAAGAGGACCGACATGTTGGACATTCCTCTACATCTTCATCGTGTTGCCATCTGACTTGAGTGTCTGATGCACGAATTTTTTCTAGCTGGACCTAAAACACGTAAAATAACATTAAAGAAAACATATGAAAATCAAAATTAAATAATATTAAACCTGTAAGCTCTGAGATAACCGAACGAAGTCCTTCTGCACAGTCTCACTAGTGTCTAATTCTTGTTGTAATGAAGCTACCCTGGTTTTTAACTCACTATTTTGATCTTCTAAATGTTTCTACAAATACAGGATTGGTAAATTAAGAACAATATTACAGAATTAATTTACCTTAATCAAATTTGCTTCGCTCCATTCACTTTGAGCTTTTGATAAACTTTCTTCCAACCTTTTAATGTTGATATCAAATCGTTCCACATTTTTTATAAGAGATTCTTTCTCCTTTTCTAATTGGTATTTCTGTGTTCTGCAATTTTTTTAAAGTTATTAAAATGATGATTACAAACAAGCAACTAAAAGACTTACTTTAACATGTCTATTTCAGAAACCAAATTATTCTCTAAACTTTCTTTCATTTGTTGATCGTTCATTATTTGATCCTTCAGTAACATTATATCGGACCTCAAACTGTTAGTTTTTTCTTCGGCAGCTTCTTTTCCAATTTTGGCAATGATTAATTCTTGGTGTGATTTCAGAACAAGTTCATGCAATTCCTGAAAGTTAAATAATTTTGTAAGATGATTAAGGAGTTTATAATTGATTCAGACTTACTTCTACTGTGTTTGGTAAATTAATGATTTCACTCTGCAGTTGTTGGGAGTGCAAGCTGTACTTTCCAACTAGGTTATCATTTTCCTTCTGTATTCTGAATAAAAATAATTAAAGTTAAATAAAAAGACGACAAATGTTTTTAGCTTACTTTTCAATTTCCTGTTGTACTTTCTCCCGTTCAGTTTTTAAAACGGCTAAGCTCTGCTTGACCTCATTGCAATTCTGTCTAAATATTTGTTGCATTTCTTTCAAATCAAGCTCAGCACATTCAGTTCGTCTTGTTAACTCAGCGACCTAGCAAAAATAATAACACTAAAGTCATCGACATGCTGTTTCCACTCACCTGTTGTTTGTGCTCTTCCTTTTTTTCATTCCATTTTTCCTCCATATCTTTTCTAAATCCAATCTCTTTCAGCAGATCTTCACGATGTCTTTCGGCAGCTTTTTCTAATGCTAAGATTTTTGCTTGCAAATCAGTTGTCCTTTGCTGCTCTTTCACCAATTGAGCTTCATAATTGCTACACATATCGCAAGTTGATTGCTTAGCTGCATCAAACGAAGTGTTCGTTGCCATCGATTGAAACGATTGTTTGTTTTCCGTCTTGGAATTTTGTTGAGATGTTGAGGATGGGTCAGCTAAATTTTTGGCCATTTGTGCCTGTGATGTTTTTAATGAAGACGTGCTTTTTGAAAGAAAACAAAAAAATCTATACCTCTTGTTTTAGAAGATGCCCACATTGACGACATTTTTGTAATTGCTCGTCTGTAGCTCTCAGTTTAGTCTTCAAAGCTTTGATTTCTTCTTCCAATGGGGCAAGTAGTGATTTTAATAATTCCACATCCTCTTGAGCCTACAATATAAAATGAATGTTTAATATTCGGCAGCTTTTTCCATTTTTTAAATTACTTTATTCAAGCTATCATCGCTTTCCTGTGATGTAAACGCATCTGCTCCCAGTTTCTTAGCTAACTTCTTGGTTACTGCACTTAACATAACACTGGGTGCTAAGCTTGATTGTTCCTAGAAAGAATTACTTTTATTTTTTGTTAATTCACAAAAATTTTACTGAGTGTATTTAATGTAATACGTAACACAGAATTAATTTGGATTTGTTTGACAAAATAAAATGCATTTCTTGAATCTTAATTACAGATGGATAATTAAAGTTCTCCGACATGAAATATAATCGGAGTATTTCCTGTGCAATATCTTGAATATTTGTGATAACAACGGAGTAACGTTACTCTTATCAAAGAAAAACCTGGTAACATTTTTAAGCAGTGGTGCTTGCTACGTGTTGTTAAATTAAAAATATAAATGCCACAAAAAACTGATTGTAAAAAGAAGTGCGAAAGTTAAAACTGATTCTTTCATGAAATCAGTATAGATGAGGTGAATATTGTCATAATTACAAAAGTGACAACTGGCCATAATTAAAATAATAAAAACAATAACAAGTTTGTGAGTTTATGGTGTATCTTTAAGTATAATGTTACTTCAAACGTAAACTCAATACCTTTACAAATTTGATAAACGATGCCATGATACAATTATTCTGCTGCAATAATTAAGTTAACTAGTTTGTGGCATAAACCAAACTAAAACACAACTTGTGACCCACTTACAAAAATTACTTATGTATCTCTTCCATATCACTTGCACACGTTGAGCATTTTATCACACGTGTGGTCGTAAGAATGAAGCATAACATGTAAAAGAAATGTTAATTAGGGATTTGTAAGGATTACTCAGTTCGAGCTGCAAAATAGATGACACTAGAAGTGAAACTCCTTGCGACTAAAAAAAAAAAAAAAGTGTGGACTGCAATGGTTTCTTTTTCATTAGTATATGTAGTAAACGTGAGGAAGCAGAAGAATATGAGTTTGATGGAAGAGGTATGTATATGCAAATGATTTCATGTACAATTTAATTACTTTAACTTAATTAAAAGTTAGCAGTTAATTGTAAATTTGAGGCAACACTGATAAAATCTTATTAACGACAGCCAGAGACTACATTAATATTTAATACAATGGAATATTTACGAGGGGAAGTAACATTTGGATTAGTTTGTCATCATTAAAGTTTATTTTTGTTGCAGAAAGCAACAAATATTGGAAGACATGGAATCCATCCTGATATAATAAGACCAAGAAAGTGAAATAACAATTAAAAAAAAACATCATTGAATATTCCATAAAATTTTAAAGAAAAATAAATAAATTTCGGATTAAAGTAAGCATATAGTAACTTTCCAGTGATTGAAGAATATTTGACTGGTTCAATTCAATGACTAGCCAATTCCATTTTTTATAATTATACTGGTGAGCAGAAAAGCCTATTGCTTGCAAAATACAGAATATTGATAAGAATTTTATTGCATTTGTTTAGTTAACGGTAACCTAGTAGCAAACAGTGGAAGTTGTATAGTTTGAAACATTGATGGACTTAACTAATTTTTGCCTGTTCATCACCAGACGAGGACTTTTTCATTCTACTAAATTTCTATAATTGCCAATTCGAGTTTATAGTTGCAAGTTTCATTTATTTCTTGCCACTAATAAAATAGTAGCATTTCTGAAAGCTCTTTTAATTTATCTTGTGCAGTAGCAATCATAATTCATGACCTTTACAGAAAAATTCATTGTGGACATTTCATTTGTGGTTCCAAACAAAAAAAGCGACGTTCATAACTTTGAAGAAGATGGGTTCGATGTTCTGTAAGAGTCAAGAGTTATGATTGTGACTGTACATAAAACGCTATTATTTTTTAACGTATTGAGCTAACTATGACAACATATTCATATTCAAAAGATTTGGGATTTTTATTGCTCTCACTGTAATTCTACTATACTGTTATTTTTTTGCCTCTTTGAGATGTTTCACGAGAAGGTATCACTATCACTAACTGACATAATTTTGTGTTTCTTTAAACACAATTCTCGCTTATTCTCCAAAGTCAAGATAAAATAAATGTTTTTCAGAATTAATTTATGACGGTACTTGTAAGAACAGGTCAATTTTAGGACTTGACTGGTTTTTACAAAGTGTACAAAAGCAAACAACCACCAACATACAGCGTGTTTCCAAAATAAGTGCAGAAATTTAAACATCACCATAAATGGGAACGATTAAACTTACATGCCCTTAACAAAAGTTCTACACATTTCGAGAAAATCAGTTGAAAATCGGGCAAGAATTAATCGTACGTCTATGTCTTTGAGGTAGGTCAAGAAAAGGAATTTTTATTGCGACAAAAAACACAAATGCAATCGAGCAGTGACTTTTGCCGAAGTCGAGAGGCCAATAAAAGCATTTTTTCCTTCACGTCGCAATAAATCGTATCACAGCTGAGCGAAAGAAATTGCTTGATTTTTAATGATTATGACACACAATTTATTGCTCCGTATCCTTTGGGATCAACAGTTTAGTTTGTGAAAAGTGGTTGAACAAGTTAAAGCTCATCTATGGCGAAGTTCGATGAAATGTTGAAGAAGCGCAGCGGCTTTATGCAAACAAATTTCCGAACCGAGAACTTCCTACTGTAAGAACATTTACAGCTAATGTGCAGCATTTACGCGATTACGACACGTTTCGACCGCAAGGTGTAAACCGATGACGTAACCGTGATACAGCTATTCTGGAACTGGAACCAGAAACTTTTGGACGTTGTTGCTGAAAACCCGGGAATAAGTGTACGTCGCCAGAATGGGTGTCTCAGCTAAGATTGTCTGGAGGACGTTACATGAACAGAGTTTGCATCTCTATATGTTCAACACGTACAAAAATTACACCTGGGAGATTCCGATTGTCGGCGTATCTTTTGCGAGTGTGTACTGGAACAACATGCAGAACATCCTAATTTTTTTCAAAATCTGATGACCACAGATGAGGCCACTTTTACTCGTGACGGCATTTTTAATAAGCACAAAACACATGTATGGTTAGATGAGAATCCTGATGCTGTACGTGAAGCTCATTCACAGCAACGTTTCAGCGTTAATGTGTGGGCAGGAATTTTGGGTGATCAACTTGTAGGGTCTTTTATATTACCACCTCATTTAACAGGTGTTGCCTATTTATATTTTTTGCGGCACACCGTTGAAAATTTTTTGGATGCATTACCGTTGAATGTGTTATGAAACACCTGGTTTATGCACGATGGCGCTCCACCACATAATATTGTTCTCGTTATAACCTGGCTTAATGCACATTTTACAAGAAAATGGATTGATCGAAACGGATCCATGTGGTGGCCTGCCCGATTTCCTGATCTAAATCCGCGTGATTTCTTTTTGTGGGGCCACCTGAAGCAAATAGTGTATGCCGCCCCTATAAACACATTAAATGAGTTGACAGTGAGTATTCATAACGCCACCGACAGTATTCACGCTAATCCTGACATGCTAATACGAATACAAGAATCGTTTCTTCGCCGAGGTCGCTTGTGTGTTGCTAATGATGGACGCCACTTCGAACAATTGTTATAAACATTTCTAAATGACGATAGTGAACGTTTGTTTGAATGTGATCCTCCACACAGATGATATTTGGTGAGTGTGCTTTGTGTATTAGTCATTCCCTCGATATTTACTGCCTATGATCAGCGAAGTAGGTTTCGTAAGTTTTTTGTTAGTTCATGAGCGCCGAATAATGGACGGATAAAGGAATTTTCTTTTTGTTATACGATTTTTTTTGTATTTTTTCGTATTTGTGCTGTCAGAGTACCGTGGTTAAAATTTCTGCTCTTATTTTGGAAATAGCCTGTATGTGTATTTTCTTTATTTTTTCAAAGTTAAGGACTCCATTTTTGCACAGGACGAAAGAGAATTTATACTGCATAGAAACGTATTCTTAATTAAAAAAAAATAACAATAAAAAATGGGCTTGACCTTGTTATTGCATTGAACCCTTCACTTGCATGGAATTTTATTTTTAGATTATTTCATTAAGAATTTTTTTGGATAAAATGTATGAATACAAAAGGGCATTCTTGGACTATTTCAGATGTTTGGGACACCTGTATATATTATATAACTATGTATTACAATTTAACATCTTTTAGAATGCTTTCGAAATGACGTTGAAGTTCCAGTAAAGTCACGTCGATGATTTGTTGAACTGTCCTGCATTTTTTTATTTAAACAGTAAATGTCATTCTTGACAAATTTTATTTTTCTTAAGTTTTGCCTTCAAAAATAAGAAAGTTAAAATTGTTGCATTAGCATTCTATATATGTGTACGGCATGAAAGAATGGTTTTATACCTGGTATAAATATATAGAGGGTGTCACAAAAAAACTGTTCCTAACTCTCAGAAATAGTAGAGCGCATGAAATTAAGCAACTTATACTAATAAAGTTGTATCCCGAAATGTTTCCATGAAAAGTTAAAACAAAAGTGTACCTTATATCCAGTGTTCTTTTAAATTTGGCGTCGAAGTTGGTCGTGACAAGGTGCTTACTGTGAACATACCACAATTTTGATTATTTGTTGTAAATCTTATTTTCTTATTATCTTTTTTGTTTGTTACAATAGATCTCATTTCTTTTATTACAATAGATCACATTCTTGTGTTGTCTTATTGTACTGTTGAGTTCGAAACCTCGAAAGCAAGGTTAGGAATGGCAAGTTCAAATGTCAAATTCACAACTGTCATGATGATGATGGTTCACAATTAAATTTACATGACCAATTTCGACGCCAGATTTAAAAAAAGCACTCTTTACATTTATATCATGGTTTTATAGTTATTTAATTACACTCACACATACAAAAAGGTCTTAACTGCTTAGTTACCATATCATTTGTAGAGTTTCCAACACCTTCAGTAAAAAAAATCTTACTTTTTATGATATTAAGCTTAAGCTGTTAATATTCACAGTATTAGTTATTGTAATGTTATGAAGACATAAGAGAGAAGTCTTTAAGTACCTAGTAATCTTAACAAATTTTGTTTCTTTTAAATAAGAGTCGGAATCCTTTTATTTTTGTCATCTGAAATCAATTTTCAAGCAAAAAAATTGTCCTACTTTTCCATCAGTGATATTTCAAAAGATGTTTTAGAATCCTATTCGAAATATTTCATAACCTCAACTATATGATACTTAAATGACCTCCATTTAATATTTGAAGGAAAACTTTTTTCCAAATATGCTCTAGAACAACGGTGGGCAACCTCTGGCCCGCGGGCCAACTGTGGCCAGCGAATTAATTTTTATCTGTCCCGCATGACCTAAATCTATTTTTTTATAAAAAAATAGATGTCAAATATTAATAAAAACAAAAATGTGAAACAATAGGTAAGTATACATGCTCCTACTAGTAGCTATTAAGTAACCGTTAATATTTACAAAAGGTTGCCCACCATTGCTCAATCTATTAGAATTGAACTGAAGAATTAGACATTTTATCAAACTATTACGTAAAAATATTGAATGCAGTGAAAATTTCATATGTAATTTGCTTACTAATTATTAACATACAGTGGAATTTGTTTATAATGAACTTCAGCAAACCAAGTGAAATAGACCAAGTATTCATCATAAGAGAGTTAAAAATATAAATTAAACAAATGTGTTTATTATGACAATTTTTATTAAAAAGTTACTCATAATTGAAAACTAAAAGTGAAAAATTTATACATATAAATTTATATATATATATATATATGTACATATAAAGTAAAACATTGCACAGGTCAATGACCTAATAGAAACTTCTTTTTGCTTGCATCAGTATATTTCATATATCGGGGAAGTACCGAATAGCTCTTTTTATAATGGACAAAATAACAAATTTCAGTTAATTACAGGCGAGAGTCTATTATAGAAGAATTCTTTCTAAACGAGGATCTTACAAGTATTTCGGCTGGGACCTTGAAAATGGTTCATTATAATAGAATTTCCATTACAAGTGAGTTTATTATCGGTAGATTCCACTGTATGTATATAAGTATTTTTATAACAAAAAAGAGTGTGATTCTGTACTGTGATTAAAATCTAGTTTACTCATACCTGCACAGTCTGATAGGGTGAATGCTGTATTTCCATTCTAAGTTCTTTATTCTCATTCTCTAAATATTCTATTAACTTATGTAATTTTTGAACTTCCGTATCATAAATGGTCTTTGAACAACTAGATTCTTCAACGGTTTCTAAAAGAAATATAAGATTAAAAGTGGCTTTAAAATACAGCTTCGCAAGTAGATACCATGTACTAATTGCTGTAGGGTTGCTATTTCTTCGGCGGCCTTGCGCTTTTCCATTTCGTAATTTGATTCTAATTCTAATTTGGCAACGCATAATTGGCTTTTGACATCGTCCAATTCGCCTTTCATACTCTGCATATCTTTCAATAGTTTGGCATTGTCTTCACTTTTACGATGTAATTCATCTATAAAAAAAACTCAAGCACTAAGCAATCTATGTGGTTTTTGTCTGCAATACTTGCCTTCCTTTTGAAGAAATAGCTCCTTCATCTTCGCTCGTTGACTATCGAATTCTTCACGGATCTTTTTCTTCTCATTTTCTAATGTCTGTATTTTACTTAAACCTGCAACATAATCAACGTAACGTTATCTCTAAATATTAAGGGAGGAAATGCATGTTTTTTTACTAGTGTCTTCAGTGTCTGGAGACAGTTGATCCTGAACTTGATCCATCTTGCTGCTTGGTCAGTGACAAATGACGCTTGACATAGTCCCGGCGTTTTCAACATTCACATTTACTGATTCAGTACAAAAACATTTAATTACTTTGTGTACTCTGGAGAATAGTCACTTTGATAATTGATAACCTCCATAGATAATATCAAACCACACACTTGATAAAAACGAAATCTTCCTAAATAATGTACTAAGCGCCACCTCCCATTAATCAGGAACAAGTTGTAGCGGGAAATTTAAATCTTTAATATTTTAATATTTATATACAAATTTCATCATATTTATTCTGTAACTAATTATAAGCCAAATAAACTTCTACGTTAAAGTAGCAACGCTGCAGGAAATTAAATTCAGGAAATACTTACGAGTAAAGAATAAACAGGAGGGAGTCATACTAACAGTAGTTTCTTGCAGTGTTGCCAGATTTGAAGGTTTTTAATGATTTGTGTTGTTGAATTATTACCTCGTGGTTATTTTAAAAACCGGGAATTTCTGGTGCTTTTCGCAAAACATTTCGCATGATCATTCTTTTTTTAAATGTATTAATATATTAAATTGTTTTGTAAAATCGATTGACTTTTGTTTTTATTTTACTTTTTTTTTTAATTTGATTATTTCCTAATTAGTATTACATATTTGTTTTCTTTGTTTTATCACCATTCTTTTCAAATTCTATTAAATTGTGCTGTAAAATCGCTGTCTTTTTTTTAGTTTATTTCTCCTTTTAAAATTGTTTATTTTTTAATTTAGTAATCTATTAAATTGTGTTATAAAATTTATTGTCTTTTGTGTTTTTTTCTTTTATAAATTTGATTATTTTTGAATTTTTAATATTTTGTTCTTTGTCCATTTTTTTAAAAGATTTATTAACCTATTAAATGGTGTTGTAAAATCGATTATATTTTGTTTTTATTATTTTTAATTTGATTATTTCTCTATTTTTATTATTTTGTTTTCGTTCTTTGGTCGCCACTCTTTGGAATTAAAAAAAATATTACCTATCTACTATTTTGTGCTGTAAGTTTAAATTTCTACCTAAATATTTTTAAAGTTGTAATAATAATGTCAAAAATAAAACTAAATCACAATGAGCGTAAAAATTTAAACTGGAGCTATTCAGTTGGTAACTTGGTGACTTCTTGCCAGTTAATCTGGTGGCTTAAATTTTCATGGTCTGGCAACACTGATTTCTGCTCCAAAGTGGTAACTAAATATGGCCGTTATATGTCATAACTTACACTTTATAAAATTCTGGAATGTTCATAAACCAGTAGTTCACAATTATTTATAATACACTTAGGATGGGTTTAATAGTCACAAGTTTAAGTTAACTCTAACCTTCAGTTAATTGTCATGGCAACAATATATATATGTTTTCATAGTCGTTACTCTGAGAACAAATTGACAGTTAGAGTTAATTTATGACTGATAAACCCACCCTTACTACATTAAATTTAGGAAAACAGAATTCTAGAAATATCAATGATATTTTCCACCTTGGAGTTCTATGAATAAATTTACTTTGAAGGAACTTACATTACACTTGTCGCAAATCCTAAAGCAATCTAAATGTCATTCATTTTTAATTGAAGTTCATAATAATGTATCAATGAATCATTTGTTTGTAAGTACTGCTAATTACAATTGCTAAATAAACACATAAATTCGTTCTAAACTCAGATACAAACACAAAAACGGACAAATTTTTCCATCAATGGATGTCAGCAGACCACCAATCGCCATATTGCAGCTGACCTGCAATTCCTGCAAAGTGATAACTTCCGAAAAATAAATTGCGTCCCCTCCACTGGCGTGAGTCTTCTCCTGTTAATTCTTTACACGTACTACAAAACTACAATTGAAGAATATTTGTAAAATTCGAAATTTTTAAGATAATACGGAGAGTAAGAGAATTATAAAAACACTAACTTCATAAAGTGCACCCCAATCGAAAACGTCATTAATAATTATACAGAAACTTTATTCTGCAGAATCCAATTTATTACATACTTACAAAATATCGACAAAAATTTAATTGTTAAAAGATTAGTTGATATTTCACAGTACAAACTGTTTTGATAAAAAATTATTTCTTTAATCGTGCTTTCAGGATAATTATCGTGTAGTTGGTAGCACTGAGGAAAATTGAATACGTGTCTTTAGCGCATAATTTTAAAAGTATCACAGATATTTATAATAATTTAGTATTAAAATGAAAATTGTACAAAAAGGTAATTACAAAGAATTTAAATCTCCAAACTTGCTTTAAAATTTTTAAGTATTTATATCAGAGGTTATAAAAGTTTATTTCTAATAAATAAAATTCTCTGATGAAACTCTGTAAATGTTCTAGTAATAAAATTTACTTGAAAACGCAGCACAATCTAGTGCCAATTTTTATAATTACCTAATGTTGTCTCCAATTCTTGCTACGTGTCACCTCTCTCTGTTGTTGCACCCGTGTTTAAGTCGTATGACGTAGCAGAAAATCTACCGTCTGACTTATTCGCGCTGTCATCTCAAAATTCATCACAAAGGTTTTGTTACCTTCGTTTTGAGGTCACGATTTTCTGCGATGTTTTCGTACCCGTGTGCGACGCTGGACGGGTTGGATTCAAATTTTAATGGGCAATAATCGCTCGAAGAAAAGCGTAGCCGATTCGCATAGCTCTGAAAACGTCCGCAGGCCCAAGCAAGTCAAATTTCAGGAGGTAAGTCCCGATGCGTTTCTAACCTGAATTGTTTGTTTACTGCGTCATCGCGCACCGTTTCCTTGTGTGATGCTTTATCAATTTTTTCTGCAGATAAACGCAAGCTCGACGAACAGTTTGTTTGGGAAATCCTTTATTAGTTTGGGTAGCCAACAATCAGTTCGTAGTGTATCTAGTGTATCTAGGCCTTGGTCAAGAGTATCTAGGAAAAGGTATAGTGTGTTTTATTAATTCTGATGATTATTGGATCAAATGTTTTTGCTTTGCTTTCTCAAAGTAGTTGTATAAAAAATAACTATGGAACGTGGGTGTTAGTTTTTATTTATAGATGAAGGGTTGAAATATTCGATTAACTAATTTGCCGACTTCTGTTAGACTATAACAGTCATGTTAAATGAATTTCAAGACAGTTTAAAGTGAAAAAATATCTTCAGTAAAGATGATGTATATAAGTATAGTAATTACATGAGAAACAAGAGATTTTAGAGAATGTAAAGTAACGTACGAAATATAGCTATTTTTATTTAGGCCTTATTCACAATGAACATAAACATGAAAATTCATATGTTGAAGTAATTATGTAAAGTTGGAAGCACATGCATATGCAACTATTCATGACTTAAATTTGATTTACGTTTATAATTTATTACATATTTCATAAAATGATGTAAAAAAGTTAAAAAGTTTAATTTTCTGTGTAGTTTATGTGGTACAGTAATGGACAATAAAGTCCAGGCATGTTATTTGTGCAATGTAAACCTTACTTTCATATTTTTGACACATGCAAAATGCCACTAGTAATTGTGACGCTTAATACAAATTTTACAATTAATAATTCATATTTATCATCTACTTATTCTGTATTTTGACAAAAACATTATCTGAAGTGCAGATTTTTTGAGGAAAAAAACCAAGAACGATAGACTTCTTTTTCTTTTTTAACGCTTCTTTGAATCGCAGAGTAAATATGTAGTTCGATTAGTTGATACTAGAGGGCATGAGGCTAACAAGTTTGAAATCCTCTTCACTTTCATCAGTTTCTTTAATGAAATTGGAATTTACAAAATGTGCAGTTTCTTAACACAGCAGAAAGCGCAACGAAACTGTTTTTCTTAAATTTAAAAGTTAAATTTGCTGTTCCTGACTTACTTAGTCATCAATGGAAACCGTTGAATACTTGTCATAAAACAAGGAATTGTAATTTAGATAAATGTAACAGTGCTTGCTTTAATAAAAGAAAACTGGAACTGTAGTGAATTTGACTCTGCTCTAAGTCACTAGATGGTGCTTGCATTGTAACAGCGCGGCAATCATAAAATTTAAGAGTCAAAGACTATTCTCTTTGTCTATTTGTAAAAGCTCTAAAACTGCAGTGACAATCCACTAGATGTCGCCAGTAAAACAATATCGTTTGTTTATTCTGTATTTTTTTTTAATTAAATGCACATACTCTCTTTATTTGACATCTGCACTGAACAAAATCCATAATTTTGAGTGCACTTGTACATTCAGTTACTAATATTTCAGTAAAAAGCCAGATTAGACGTTTGTCACAAGTGTGCAGTGTTGCCAACATACTATCAATTTGACAGTGCAGTGTCAAGTAAATTGACTATTATTTCAGTTCTGCTCAAAATAAAATAAGAGTAAGGGCTTTAGTAGGTAAAGGTTGGAGTTGCTGCGATATTTCTGTTTATTAAGTCTGATAGGTTTCAAATTTTTCTTGACAAAATCATAACCCCTATAGAAACCCTGGTTTATCAAATTTGTCTAATAGCGTTTTCGATTGACCGCACTAGTCCGCACTCAGAGTATCTTCATTTCGAGTTACTAAGGTTGAAATGAGATGCAAATACACTAGTGCAACCGGTGCAGGTGAATCGAAAACGCTATAAATATGCACGATATGTCAAATTCTTGCCCGGATTTTATTGTCCGCTACTGTACTGTAAATGTAGAAATCCAGAGCCTAGCTGTCAAATTTTATTTGTAGCACTGAAAATATTTAGATACAATCGCGAGTATTAAATTTTGGTCGCCACTGTCAATCAAAAATCAAAACGTCAGTTTTAATTCCAGAAATTAAAAAAAAAATCAGATAAATATCCTATTTTGTACCAAAAAAGTGCCGAAAATAAATTGTGAAGATATTATTAACATTCGAAATGAAAACATCAATCTTCTTATTTTTAATAAAATACAAATCAGGTACAGTAGCGGACAATAAAATCCGGGCACCTTATTTCTGCAATGTAAACCTTACTTTAAGATTTTTGACGTTTAGTACTTACGCAAAATGTCACTAGTAGTTCAGATATTTGAAACATAAAAATTTTATTATTTTGACAGAAATTTGACCTCAATAAAAGCCTGATTTACGACATTTGTCCAAAAATGCATGACATGTCGAATTCTTGTCCAGATTTTATTGTCCGCCATTGTACGAGGATATTCTGTTCTAAACATAACCGACACCGTTTCCTTATGGTTTGAGACGAGTTCATCAAGGGCAGGTAGTCCTGCATTTTTCTTGTTCGATAAGGTTAGGATTTTTGGTTTTTTTAAATTCGTCCTGCGGAAGTTCTTACTAAGCCAGATGTTTGCTCTAACTGGCGAGGGTTATTTTTGATTTCTCCCATTCTTCTATGACCTCTAATTCTAAAGATAATTTTTGAGTTTCGACAAAAAGTTTATTAAATATCTCGAAAGGATTGTCCTCTTTTAGGATAGCACTCATGGTAAAGATTAATTGTTGCATTTTCAAGAACTTCAATAAAACATCTAATATTAATAAAGGAGACGGCGGTTTAGAAATAATAAATCAAAAAAGTTTATATACGGTGCCATCTTCAATACACATAATTAAAAATACTTCATAATATCTTTTGTTGGTATAAAGTATTTCCATACATGTTTATTTAATTTTTTAAGCGTACCTTACAGAGACACTAAAATTCAAGAGAAATGCAAGCAATATGAGAGATTATGTTAATCTATGGCAGCAACCTAGCAAGATGTTACAAAAACTTGGTTATCTATAGCTTACTTGAATGCTATTTCACTATTTGAATGCTGCTTCACTACTTCAATGCTATTTCACTAAAATATTAAATGTTTTACATTTTTGTATATGGAATTTTATGCTTAGTATTCTCATTAGTTAGTGCTCGTTTCGTGAACATGTAAATCCAACTTTATTTTCGAAATTTAAAAATTGGTCGGAAATTTTTTATTCTAAGTATTCAATTTTTTTATTTTTGTTTTCCCCTAATTTTCCCTTTTTTAGTTTTTCATTTACCTTTGATCTTTCATTTAATTTTTTTTTCGTTCTAATTTTCTCCACATACGTCAGTGTTGTGGACGTATACACTAAGTGTAAACTTAAGTGCTGCTTATAAATGACATTCGAAGTTTTGCATCATTGTGAAAGTCACATTCTAAGTGACGCTTAAAGTTCAACTAAATTTGCTGAGTGCATACGGGCATGAGAAATTGAAAAGAGTTACTTGTCTTTCTTTTAATTTTTTATTTCTTCCTTTTTATTTCCGATTTGTTTTTTTTATCTCTTTTCGTTTTTCTTTATTACTTATTATTTACTTGCAATTTTTCATTTGTTTTATTTACTGTTTAATGAATCTGGACGTAAAAAAATGAAATAGAAGATGCTGCTTCAGTTAACTAAATTAGGCAAGCAATATTTTTTCTGACTCAATTATAATTGCACGGAGGCACATAAGAGCAGATGGTTCAATCATGCAGCAGCAATGAAGGACGTTTTATATACAACTGTATAAAAAGTTTGCCACTTAATATCCGTTCACGATCTTTTTAGATTACTCAGAGTAGGCCATGTTAGGGTGACATTCTTGTTGGTATCACTAAAAAGTACATAATTAAGGTAGATTCTTGTCTGGTGAAATGTGTAATAAATTATCTCAAACGGACAGTGAAAATGTCACTAACGCTCAACGTTTCACTCTCGCTTGATAGCTTCGTCAGGAGTGAAAATAAATGACGAAGCTATCAAGCGATAGTGAAACGTTGAGCGTTAGTGCCATTTTCAGTGTTCGTTTGACATATTCCTTACTGAAAACTACATTTGTCAGGAAATTGATTGACGTTCATTTTCGTTCATTCCGTGAAAACGAGAAGTACCGTCCCGAACAATTGATAATTATTTATTTTTTCATTAAGAAAGTATTACATGCAGGTATTTAAATAACAGGATCTTCTTGTGTCTTATGATTTACCCCGACCAAACCATGCACTGAACCTCATTTAGAATTCTGTTTACTTTCCCTAACCCCTCCAATTCGCACACCTTCAGATTCTTCCGCTAATGCCAGAGTTCTTCAAATCTGCTTATATTTCGGTGCATATACGTGGTTTTAGTTTGGGTTGCTAAGGATCGCCGCAGTTAGCATATAAGTTTTACAGATATACATGGTATATTCTACACTATAAAATTTTGTTGCCAAATTAAATGTTCCCCTTCCTCTTCCATTGATTCCATAGGAGAATCTGATTCATCATCAATTTCAGATGAATCAGATTCTCCTAATGCAATAATGAAAGGAGGAATATTTTCAAACGAAAAATTTCCCTTATGTTTCGTCCAGTCTTCCGAAATTAATTTTCACAATGATTACAAAAATTTTGCCATATGTCGGGGGTACATTTTTAAAGAGCCTCACGCCATAAATTTGCAACCCTATCTTTCGATAACGGTTGCGAATTTATGTACTGATTGTAAAAGCCTTTGCATTGCTCCCATGACATCTCGATGGGATTGTATTGACAATGGTATGGGGGCAATCTAAGAACTTCATAACCATGCTCCTTCAAAATTTCGTCAGTCCTGTTTCGTTTTGTTGTTCCGTCTGTTCTAAAAGGCTTAATTAATTCCCATAATTGCTTTTTTTGAAATTTTGTCCTCAATTTCGACATTGTGTTTAATCAACCACTCCTGCATTTGATTTTTTTACAGGAAAATGTGGGTGGTTTGTCCAATTGCACCGAATGATACGGTGCATTGTTCATCACCACCACACATTTTCGTTGCAACTTGTCTAGTGCAGGAATAAACTTGATTAACCACCCAATTTTGAAAAATTTCTGCATTCATGTTTCTGTGGTAGTCTCTGTCACTGTTTGTCGATTCAAGTAACAAGTCACACCCTTCCAAAAAGCCAAGTTTTGTTCCCCCGTGTAAAATTATAAAACGTTTTCCTTCACTTTAATTTTGGCTGGGTTACTTTTCAAATCTGTTTCGTGTATCCATTGACTAACCGACCTGAGGGAGGTTTTTCGCAATTGTGATGTAATAGTAACGGATAGCTTGAATTAAGTTCTAATTGTGGTTCAACCAAATATTTTTGAATTGTTCGCGATGCTGTTGGTGTGATCGTGTAAATACACTTGCTGAATACACTCCAAACATATTTGATCTGATCATGGCTGAAGTTTAAGGCTTAAGTATAGATGTAGAACGGAGTAGGAATATTATGGATCAAACTTAAACTTGTCCCTTGCAACAACTACCGTTAACCCTCTGTTTGACGCGCATGGGTCTGTCAGATTCAAGTCATCTTATTGTGTTAATTCGTTCAAAACAATTCTAGCTATAATAATGTATCTGTAGGGCATTATAAGGGAATTTTTGAGGAATTGTCTACCTGAATTTTATATGGCACATTAGTTTTATTGCCGTATAATACCAACAAGAATACGGCAGGTACCTGACAGATCCAGACGCGCTTGGCGGAAGATTAATTAATTAATAACAAGTAATCTTGACATGCTTTCAATGTGCTTAAAGAGTACAAATCTTTTGATTTATTAATACGATAAAGTAGTTATTATTGATGAATTTGATCATTGGAATGGTGACATTGCAGGTGGCGAGAGTCGACATTAACATTACCCTATGAAGCAAGCAAGACAGCTTGGCCAGTATCGCAGTTAGAATCGTACTTTCTACCTGTTTTTCCTGTAAATCCATCGGCTAGCGAACGGAATTATAACGTCATCACAGAAGTAGCCAAAGGTGCATTTGGAAAGGTCTTTAAAGTTTATGACATCAACGAAAATAAACATTACGCTTTAAAAGTCTTGTCTAAGTCAACTGTGAGTACTTCCTTTCTTTTTGTTTGTGGAATAAATTGGATAATTGTTTTTAGATTATCAAAGAAAACGCCGTTCATCAAGTTAAAGAAGAAGTGCAAATTCAAAGCGTCTGTGGACATCATCAGTTTATTGCTAATTCTCCATTCTGTTGGCAAACGAAAAGAAATTTGTATATTGGTATGTAATCTTATAAGATTAATAAGGTCGTTTTAGATGACACGATTTGATTCAATTAAACATTTAGAACACGACTTTTTGGACTTCAAATATGGTTTGAAGACAGAACATGTTCTAATTTTGACACAATTTACTACACAAACTCAATTGTTTAAGAAATTGAGCCAAATCAATCTTGATGTGAATGGGTGACTTGAATTGACTTGATTGAATGTAGAGTATTAATTGATTTTGACTCTTCACATGTGTCTAATGAAATCTAAATGTTTGCAAATATATTTGTGACATATTAGTAATTCATATAAGTTATTTATATTTTTTTATAATTCTTTTCAGTTAGTGATTTTATTGAAGGAGGTGAATTATTCAAATTGCTCGACTCCTACAGAATATTGCCTGTAGTCTTAGTTCAGTTATACGTCGCACAAATTGCTTTAGTACTTGGTAAGTTGAAAATTCTATTTTAAAAATTTTGTCATAATTACTTTATTTATTTTAGATTTTCTTCACAACGCTGGTGTGATATACAGAGACCTGAAGCCAGAGAACTTGTTATTAGACTTTAACGGTGACATTCAACTCGTCGATTTCGGCCTTTCAAAGTGGTTGTCGTACGGAAGCAGAACAAAAACACTTTGTGGAACTTTACGTTACATGGGTATGATATTCTTCTAAGCTGAAGATTTTTAAATTGCTAGAAACACTTAATATTATTAAAAGGCAAGAAATAAAAGTACACAGTGCAGATTTATAGGATAATATATAAAAAAAATTAAATTAACTCAGGTTATTGAGCTGTGATTAACTTTAATCATTATTATTATTATTATTAATGTAAGTTTAAGAGCTTAAAATAATTAAATCAATTTTGTATTAATTAATTTGTTGCACATTTTCTATTTAATTGTTTTTCTAGACTGACTTTGGGTTTTAAGCTTTACGTGCAATTAAAACTGAGATACCATTCATGTTTTACATCGATTATAGTTTTTAGGTCTTTAATCATTATTAACCTTGTATTTCACGAGTTCCTCTTTCGCGCACCCCTTAATATATGTATTAGTGTTGTAATTATCGTGGTGTTAGCTTGTGAATATTTTATGCTGATGCAAGATTTAGCAAAATGAATGCACGCTCTCAGATTTTTGAGTTAACCATGGAGGGGCGTCAAGTTGACGAAGCCGTGGCCAGCATATTTCACACGCTCCTCTTTCATCGATCACTAGGCAAGTTTTTATATAATACCGAAGGAAATTATTCCGTTGGTACCGTTGGATACACCGATGTTGATTGTGATTTTATCGATCTAACATACGTTTGCTGTACGTCACCACATTTAGATCAAACCATCAAGAAGGAAATCTCTTGCTTCTCAGAGTTACTACGCGGAAATGAGGGCACGGGTATGGGACAAATTAGTTTAGAGTTCTTCCAGAAGAAACCGAGCCGATGGATGTTTTCCCACGAGTGCATACCATGGGAAGTCTGGACGCTTCGATTGGAATTAATCACACTGAACAATGAGGACGAAAAGCAGGTGTGCAGAGAAAAGGTCGGCGAGATTCTAACTGACAAAATACTCTACATCACTGAAGTTATGAACAGACACGACTATTTACCTAAAATGCCTAATCAGTCAGAGTTGGAACTTATATTTGACACGTCGTATCAGGACGTGCAACCCTACTTGTTTAAATTACATTACACCACGTCCGGTCCTTCTTCTGGTTCATCGGTCGGATCTACCATGAAGAAATTAATAAAAGAAACACTTGCACTCTAAATTAGAATTTTTTATGATCACTTGTGAATTAATTAGTGAATTGAATTTGAGATCTCCATGTTTGTGTTTGTGTAGTTGCAATTAATTTTTGGTGATGTCGATCTTGAATGGACTTATTTTAAGGAAGAATCGCACTTTGAATTTCTTTTTGTAAGCATAAACTCAGTGTTGTTGGGAGAGATTACGGAAAACAAAGAAACAGATGAAAGAATAGATTAGAGATTTTTTTGATTTCTTGCATGAATTATATTACCTACACCTTGTGTTGTAAATTTTAAATATCGAATTGATTCTTTGAAGTTTGATGTTTTCTTTTGCAATTGATTATAAGAAATAAGTTATTAAATATTTGTTCTAATTTTTTTCTCTTTTTTTACAGTGCGTACTGTAGCAATATTTTTGTAAACAACTTAATACTTCGACCATAAAATGAATTTGAATGCAAAGGGTTACTTTGTGTTTTGATTTCTTGGCATTTCAATTTAAAGTTTCATTATCAAAATTATTATTCACAATCAAGTTACTTCTATTTTTGTAGCTCAGGATTATACCTTTGAAAAATATCATAAATGTTCATCAAAATTTAGTTCATACTATACCATTGTACTACTAAGATCAAGATTTTATTTCTGTGCATGAGGATTTTAAATTTAATTTTGATTTTAGTGATATGTACAATCGGAGTATGAAAAACTGTATATACATAGTTTATTGCTAATTAAAATTTTGAGGAGAATGGATGCTAAACGTATTTAGAACAATTAGTTACGAGAATATTGCCTATTATCTCAATATTTGTATTGATTTGCATTTTTTTCTGTTTTCAATAGGAGTAAAATTTTGTAAATTTAGTTTAATAAACGTTTAATAATTAAACGTTTATTATTATCGCACTGTAGATTTTGCTTATACACGGTTTTTGTATTTAAATGTATAGTTATCTCTGATTTAACAGTATAAATGATTGGCAGAACTGAGGCAGCACTAAATTTAGTTACTAATTTTTCACAGTCGCGTTGATAGAATGTTTTATGGGTTGTTGTTCTTTGGTTGTTGTATGCATTCATGTTTGAATTAATTAAATTTTTCGATTCTAAAAAAAGCATATGTAATTTCAGTTTATTTACATTTAATACAATGTACATAGGTACTTTGGTAAATACAGAGTGATTCAAGAATTGCGCCTAAACTCTCTCTAGACAATTAAGAGTTACCAGAAAAAAAATCTTAAAGTTTTACAAAATATAAGAAGTCAAAGTTGTTTTATTTTAACCTCTTAGAATTCCCAAAAAAGTCGAATAAAAAGTTTCTACATAAGTTCATTGCATTTGTTTTTTGTTCCATACAAAATTGAAGAAGAAACTACGTAAATTATGATTTTAAATCAAAATTAAACTTACAAAAATTGCTCATACCTAACTAAAAAATAATTTTGCATACATAACATTTTTTTAGTACCCTCCGAAGTGTTTAGAATAACGTAATGGAGAGTTTAGACGCCTTTTTTTTGAATCGCCCTGTATATCATACTTTTAGAATGAACATATAATACGCCATTTTCTATTGCCATTTTACCCAATTGTTAGTTGCTTACGTCATAGGTCACGTGGGATTCAAAATTAAATGAAGACCAGATTTTCTTCACATTACCCAAAATCGATTTTTTTTTAAACTATTTTTCAATCAAAATTTTGTTTTTCTTGATTTAAAAGTATGATTTGGTTGCAGTGTCAGGGTTGGCATCACGACTTTAGAATGTCATAAATAGTAGTCACAGAAGAAGAAAAAACTAAGTTATGAGTAAAATGGCTTGATGGTGAAGGTATTTCGATTTTTTTTTTGTTTTCTGATTATGATTTTACTTTAATTTACTAATACCTTCTTAATTTTATTTTAAAAGTTCTCGCCATTGTCAAGCTTTTAACAGCTTTCATTTTGAAGCTGCCATTCAGATGCCAAGTCTGAAACTATTACTTTTTTTTAAAGTAATCACTTTAATTTTGATTCACTTTTTCTTTATTTTGTGTCAATTTCAGTCAGGTTATTAAAAAAAGAAAAACCTAACTTAATTTATACTTACAAAATGTTCATGTGCGATTTAACGACCACTCTACTATAATTGTGTTAAGGTTTCAGTCCAGTGTTAATTAACGCTTGTTTCCGTTTCGTCGATAGTTTAACTTCTTGTATATGTATCATACTGTACCAATTTTTAAGTGATAAAACCAGCATAGATTTTAACAAAGATATTCTAATACAGTGTAATAATAAACGCCGTAGATTAGTTCTGTGACCTTGGATGCCACTTGTAAACAGCAGTAGATGTGATGTGTTGCATGCATATTTTTTTTTACCTTAAGTTTGCCACCTGTGATTCAATGAATGGTATTTCATTTGACAACTGAAGGAATTTAAAAATTTTATTCCTGGCGGTGGTAATGGTAATACACAAAGAATGGTTATTTTGCGGGGCTCTGTTTAATATACAGTGTGTTCAAAAAGTAATTGTCATCGCTGCCGTTGTTCTCATCATATGTTTATTTCGAAAATTCAATTAAGCTATAATTACAATGCTTTGTACAATAGAATACAGCTTGCTGCAGACTTAATTACTTTTTGAACTCGCTTTGTAAAAAAATTTTGGAAAAAGTCCAATAGGTTTGCATTGTGTACACAGAGGAATTGAATCTTTTTATTTAGACGTTCGCTGGATTACTTAAATAGACCGAACTCTTTATTTTAATAGTTTAATAAATAACTCACATTTTTTTTTGTTTAAATAAATATAATTCTGCACTTTAAGATAAAGTATGCAACGACTTTAATTTCTTAGACGTACTTAGGTGATGAATTACTTGTATTGTTTTTATTATTACATGCAAAACAAGTTAACATTTGCAAAATGTACAAAATGTGGATGTTGTTTCGGGATAGTACACTGTAAGATGCTTTTGATATTTCAATTTTTTTTGTAGTTCCTCTTCTAAACCACTTTTTTTTTTAATCTGTAATTAGGTTGTGTAACTGAAATTTGATTTGTCACTGTCCTACGAATTAATTTTAAGCTTTTTGATGTCTGAGTGGCGGCAGTCTTATTTTGTTTAGCAAATTAATCCACTAACGATAAGATAGATTACGATGTAAATACTTGTGAATAGTGTAGCTATATAAATGTTGTGATTTCATATTAAAGACTATTATTTATTTTATAATAAATGTAAGAATTGTTAGAATTAAAAAGTTCATTGAATATAAGAGGCCTTTTACTTTTTTTTTACTCGTTTTCTTCACTCATGACTCACCCAACAATTTTTTTTCGTAATAATATAAATTAAATAATATTGAAAGTGTAACTAATGGTGTAGTGTACTTAGTGAAGATGCGATATGGTAACTCAGGTAAGTGTTTTATTTTGTTTCAGCTCCAGAAGTGTTTAGTCTTCAACCATATGGGCATGCCTGTGATTGGTGGAGCCTAGGAGTCATAGCCTGTCAAATGTTAACAGGGCAGGTAAGTGAGAAAATACATTTTTTTTTCAAACAGAAACGTAAGTTGAGGTGTAAATAAGAAATAACAGCTCGAGCATGTGAACGCAATTTGTTGTTTCTGTCTTTACCTTGAATCAGTACCTTCAACTTCCACAAAGAGATCATTATAAAATGCTCTAAATACGGGCTTATAGTAATGGATTCTTTTGTGTATTCTATCGGCGATTTACACCCAAGATTGTTTATTACCGGTTTAATACTCATCAGAAATAAATGCGAAGTGGTCAATAAATCTTTGATTACTTTTAAAACCTTGAGCATTTATAGAAAATACAGTGGTTTTGATTAACTTCTAACCAACAGAGTAATTTAATTTTCCAGTGGGAGGAGACGGGGCCTTTAGGAAATTTTTCATAGGAGTATTTGATATCATGATTGCGTGAAAATAGTTAAATACCAAATATAAGAACGTTAAAACTAAAATACGTAGTATATGTAAGTTGTAAAACAGCAACTCCTTGACTTAAAAAAATATTCTATAAATAACGCCATAGAAGGGATGTCTTCGTTCGTATACAGACATTGCAAGTCTTACGGAGATTTTTTCGTGATACCGACCATGCAACATTCCGCAGTTCAAAAAGACACATCTATCTTCTTCCCTCCCTAGACGATCGTTAACCATCTTCGTTATTTTCAAAGACGCACCGAGATTAGGATCGTTAAATTAATGATTAAGCATAAAAAAGAACATCGACACGAACATCGGCAAATAGAAAAAAATAAACAAACCAGAAACAATCAGATAAAACAACAAACAAACACACACACGTACATATAGAAGCCTAGAACTTGTTTCGTTATTTATTTCAATAATTCTCACGGGTCTGTGTTAACGTTTGTTTATTTTTTTATTTTGTGTTTTAACAACGTCCAGTTTAATAATTCGCTCTGTGAACCAGTTTACCAGTATATTTTAAACATTTATTAAATTAGGGCAGTGACTGTTAGTTTCTGCCTTATTTTTTCGTTGTCTGCGGAGCTGATTGGTCATTGGAACGAATTATTTAATTAAGATATTAATTGTCTTTCATTAATCAATATAGTTTTAATTTTTATTGCCATTTCGTCTCGCTGGATCGCTTTCATTTAGTTCTTGACTTCTAGCTTTATTTTCTCGTTTCAATGACAAATAAAAATTAATAACGTAACATTTGGGCACGTACAAACGAGATTGTAAGCAAATTTAATATAAACTGCTATAAATAAGTTTATCTACATGGGGTGTTACCAAACTGTAGTTATTAAATAGTCAGTGCTCTGTTAATTAACCTAATAAATAAAGAAATAGTTTATCTTTCTTTAAAAAAGCGCGTTTTTAGATACCTACAATCGCCTAGTTAAATATTTCGTAGTGTGACTGAGTCTATGCCTTTACAGACTGTATAATAAGATCCACTAAAACGATTAGTTATTTTTATTGAGCAGATCGTTTCCACCCTTTGCAATAACAATGATGAAATTAATTATACTAAAATTATTAAAAGGCTCATAAATCTAAAGTATTGTAGGCAGATAATTGTTGTTATTGTTAAAGCAAATATGCAACTAAAACATTGTAAGGTTACGTTATCCAAAACTATTTATTAAACAATTCTTACGTAAGTAATAAAAATGGCTGTTATATTAATAACGTGTGTACTCTATATCGTATATCTAATTTCTATGCGACATTTTAAAAGAAATAAGAAAGCTAATCAAAATTTTCCGCGACATTGGTTAGAACATTGATGTAACATTTGTAGGTAAATCACCTGTGTCTGTATATGGTCAATATCATTAGGAATTTGATATCACTTGTCATATCATCTGCGATATTTAAACAGTGATTTTTTGATTATATGATTTGTTCAATCTGAGTTAAAAATACAACGTGAGCTTCGACTGCAAGCGGAAAAGCTAAACCACGAAAGTTAATATCAATCGATCGACATACAAATAAAAAAATGACGTGCAGTTTTTCATTTTTCTGTTAACGAAAGAAGTATCTTACTTTTGATGGCATACCTGTTTATGGGATTAATAAATGACTGCGGTTTAGTAACACACTGTGTCAGGATATCGTGTTTTGCTTTTTGTTTTTATGATTATCCTTATTTTATTCGAAATATCGAAAATTTTTCTTTTAAAATTTCATAAATTAAATTCAATATTACCTCCTTTTAGATGTTTTATACTGGGTGTTTCAAAAGCTATGTCTTCAATTGAAACCATAGATAGTAATCAAAAAGAAAGGAGCAAAATTTGTCGTACAACAATAGGGAAAAAGTAAATAATAACTCCGGTAAAAATCAGTTTTCGTTTTCTAAAAAATTGTTTCAGTAACGCTGGTTGCCAATTTAAATGGATTTAAATGTCTCAGCTGTGCAGAATTGGTGTTTTTTGTGGCCATAAACGAATAGACGCCGAGATGTGTCTGTTGGGCTAGGTCAGTGGTTTCCAAACTTTATGTTTCAAGGCCCCCTTTAAAAAAATCTTATCTTGGCGCCTTCCCTCTTTATTTTAATAATTAACACATTTTTAAAATGATAAATGGATTATAAAAGTTCTGTTATAAGAGTTTATTTACATTTTCACTTTTTTTAAAATTTATATGAAAATTATATGTATAAATAAATTTTTCGCGCCTCCCTTTGCACCAGTCCGCGCCTCTCAGTTTGAAAATCGCTGGGCTAGGTCATGTTTGTCCTTCGCAGAAAAAATCCCCACCATTTTAAATAAAAACGTCTTCACATACGCTGCCGGGAGGTTTCCTACCACAATTGCAATTACCTGTTACTATTTTATTTATGCTTATTTATTCAAAGTAAAATTTAAAGCAAACTGAATTCGTAGCACAATTATGCACTTCAGTTTTATTTTTCAAATGAAAATTTGATTCTGGTTTAAAATAATTTGGAATTTTCAGAAACGTTTACCTACATTCGCCTTGGCGATTTATTGGTAAATATTGCACTGTCATAAAATAAAATTCAGCTGGGTCAGTTTCGTTCCTCGTACTTTATTGTTTATTTTTATTATTATTATCATGCTGTCATAAATTCACAGATGCTTACATTAGGGATGGGGTTAGAATGAAAGACGAAGTGCTGAATAATAGTTTTTGAGAAAATTTAGTCTGAGCGAGTGCGTTTGTTTTTTTTTTTATAAAAGACTGAGGTTAAAATAAATTTTTAAAAAAATTAATAGTGTAGTTTTGTGTTAGTTTAATTCGTGTAAATATCTTAATTGAAGTGTATATAAGTAGTAGTAACAAATAACTGGATACGACGTGCCGCAGGACAACATTTTGAACATTTATTGTAATTACAAATCTCAGTGCCAAGAACAAGAAGTGAACTTTACTAAAATTCTAAGGTCATAATGAAGGCACAGGTATGACAACACGTTTGATATGCATTTTGTGCTGTACTGTATATTCTTTTTATTTCGCACTTTGCTAACCGTAGACGTACAGTTTCAATTCTTAAATTACGATCTGTTAAATTTAATTTAATACAACAGTGCTTGTCACATTGGACCTACTTGCTTAAGAAATCTGGAATTTATTTTTTCATAAGCTGCACAAACATCGTGATATTAACAAAGTAAACTATAAAGTTTTTAATTAAATAAGTTAAAAGTTTGTGTTTAAAATACAAATTATGACTAAGTGTGTTGATTATGTCGTCTCTTTAATTAGCTATTAAAAGAATTTCTGAACAAGCGAGAAATAAATATCATGTAACGCAACGAAAAACGCATTTCCCTATGCCAGTAATTGTCGGTGAAACACAGATGGTTATAAAAAAAATTGTCGATGACGCACGCGCGGCATTTGAGACGTTGACCTAATTCTTTCAAACGTAAATAAAAAATTTATTGCAGTTTTTGCTTTTTATTGAAAGCGGACTTGCCTCAATGAGTCAAAGTAAGCAGAGGTTTTAAAACAAAGGAACTGTACACGCTTGTGCTAGGTCAGTTTTTCATTTTTGAGCAATACCGTTCACATTTGGAGAATCAATCTCTTTTATAATGAGATACCTACAGTTTTAATTAAAGACATAGGTTTTGAGACATCCTGTATAATATACATTATAATAAAATAAATAATAGGAGTATGTGATATTCAAATGGAGGAGCGATTTTTTTAACAGCAATAATATACACCAACATTCTGGAAATGGTATGTTTTATAGGTTAAAATGTTATTATATTCGATGGCACAATTTTTAACTGAAAACCGTGTGATGTGAATATTTATCGTTAGTTATAATACATACAGCCTTTATAACTACCGGGAAATATGTACCTCACACGAATCTCAGTTAAAAATTGTAACCTATCTACATTTTAATTGTTACGTTGAAACATATTAATTTAGAGATGAAATTTTACTTATACGGGGTGACTGACAATAGTTCCGCCAAAAATGGATGTCGTAGATTACGGGAAAAATGTTAAAAAAATTCTTCTAAACAGTTTCTATATAATTAATTAAAAAGTTACATCAAAATCAAATTGCGGCTCTGTAGGACCGGCTTTTGCGAGGTCGTATTTTTATGAACACATTTTTACATATTATACAGAATGTCCCAACAGAAAGTTCTCGGGCAAGATCTTGATAACTACTAAAGATGAAATTTCCAATTGATTATTATTTTAGTTGGCTTCTTGCCTGCACACAATGCGACCTTAACACATATCTCAACTTCATTTGATAGCACGTTTAACAGTTAGTTAGTTAGTCTGAGTTATGTTTCTTTACGCGTTATAAATATTAGTAATTTCTAAAATAACTGGAATTGTAAGAGTAACAAATTTGTAAATAATTGTGAAAATAATTCATATCCATTTATTGGTGTAATTAGTATCTAATCAATCTGATACATTGTACGTCTGTCATAAACGTTTTATGATATTTACTCAGATAAGCTTGTAAAACTTGATCTTGCATAATAGACCTGTTAACCTGCTTGCAAACAGAATGCCTCGCGATGCAGGATCTTAGCTCGAACCGAATGCTTTTGGTGCTCAATGTGAACGTAATATTTTATATCCATATTTGTTTACTGACAATTTCGATCAACTGGATCAACGGCGAACACTTTCTCATGCGAAATTTTTACGAAAGTGCGACGAGGAAATTCGCGGTCTTGCTCAAGTCTGTACACAGCTTTAACTAGCTGACGAAATATTGCGAATAAGTTCTCTGAAAGCACAGGATAGGCAATTTGTTAAAATTTCAATAGATTTATATTAATAATTCGTCACACATGAAACGAAATTATAATAATTAACAATTGAAGCAGATTACGAATGTGTTTACTGAAATAAACTTAATTTTTCGCATTTCATACAGCAACATATCATATTAATATCCACAAAACCGTACAGTAATGGGTTACTTTACAACATACCAACCATTACATTATTTTTTATTTTCAATAAACATCAATTGTGACAGTTATTAATGTGACGGTGATCTATTAAACATTAATAAAATCAAATTTCGCATGAAATGGGAAAGAAAGTACACGCAATCTCCTTAGGAAAGTGTTCTCTAAACTAGTGCGACCTTTTAAATTACTTGCTCGCTACGGTCGCTCGTATTCAAACAAGCCAGACTCGTTTAGTAAAACTTCACTTTTCTAAACTCGTTGCGTAATGTACTATTACATTAAATTAAAATTAAAGAAAACTACTTAAAATTCTTAACATGGAGATGTGGATTGTTTTTCGTTTTAGTGATTTATATGTTTACCTGTCAAAGCAGGCGTTCAAAGTGGGATTGTTATCCTTTGTATGGAATAATCTACTTCAGGTGATTTGCTTGCATTTGTCAAGTAAATACAGTGTGTCCACGGATTTTCTGCAATAGACGAGTGACGTATGACTTTAGTGTACTTTTCATTGTCTCTTTTGTTTTAAGAGTTTCCTTTAATAAAAAATTGAAATCGCAATTAATTTGGTCTTATACATTACACATTTCATACTACGAGAATTTTTATTAATTTTAAATATGGAAAAAATTATTCAATATAATACCCAACCCACCTCTATGCACTTATCTACCTTATATCTAACTTCCCTGTGCACGTTACTTAACAATACATAATTTGTTTTTAACGAGCTAATTGTAACATGAATGCAAGGGTATTTTACATTAAATGTATAGAAAATTAATTAAAATTGTGTAACTGGCAATATAGAAAGTGTTAGGAAAGAGTTTATACATGTATTTCGGTACAGAGTTCTGATGAAGCCCAATAAGGCCGAAATACATGTATAAACTCTTTCCTAACACTTTCTATATTGCCAGTTACACAATTTTAATTAATTTTCATAATATTCATCTGGTAAGAAAACTTGATTTTATTAAATTTATAATTTTTTTTTATAAAGAATAGTTTTTTTAAACTAAAATAAAAAAGTTTTTCCTCTATTACAGAAAATCCGTAGACACAGTGTATTTTAGAATTCGTATTTCAACGTGTACATAGAATTTTTTTTAACGTTTCTGCCATATTCTCGGATATCATTTCTTATGGGATTTTCTTTGTCATTCACCCTGTATGTGATGGTATTTCTATCTGCGTCATTAGAAAATGAATTAGAATTAGTTATATCCTGTACAAGATTATATATATTTTTTATTTTTAAAATTATTTTTATATTAATGAAATATCATTGTACGTTTTTTAGAGTTTCGTAAAATTAAAGCAGCATCATTGATACTTTTTAAATTTCAATTATTTTTTACAGTTTTTTGGATCAAAATTGTTGAGTAATATATCAAAGTAGTTCTCAATGGAGTACAATGTTCTGTTTTAACAATTTAATTTAACAAAAAACCATAAAACTAAAATAAGAATATCAGCAGACGTTTTAATTTTCTATGTTCTGTTTGATCAGAACAGTATCTTCCCAGTAAACAAAATATCATCGGTATGTAAGCAGATGGTCAAATTAACGCCATTTTCAAGTTTAATGACCGTCTTCTGTGACTAACATATTAAGAAACTTAATTATATTACGTACATATGTTGTTATTGTTATTACTATTATTATTACTTTCATCTCATTGTGTATGGAGCTTTCTAGTCATGTTTTTCAATTTTATTCCAGAAGCGATTACTTGGATATCACAGTGATATCATATTCACATCACAAAGAAACGTTACAAGTGTGACTATTTTTCGACTTTCTGTGATGCCACGAGAATGCTTCATATTTATTGGGTTTTATTGTAAAATATTAAAAATATTTAAAAAAATGGTCAAGAGTCCTTAAAGATCACCATTTCAATTCAAAAACTATAGCGTGTTCATTATTAAAACAGTGAGGTGTAAGCCATGACATAAATAAAGCGTATGTCTACACTTAATTTGTTTATTTGTTCGTTATTTACAGCGTTTTCGACTGACTGTTCCAGAGATCTCTGAGAGTATCTCTATCCTATGTTATTACATGAGGTTAAAACAAGATAGAAATAAATTGAGATTGCTCTAGAGTAATCAGTCGAAATCGCTATTAGTAAAAGGTGCAGTAAGTTTAGACATGCGTTCTCCAAATCATGGCGTACAGCAAGTTACAATTTTAGGAGACAATGTGTAAAAGAATATAATGTCGATAGATGGCTTTCCACTACTTAGACAAAAAGACTAAAAAGAAAACGTTATTAAGATGTAGCTTTTTAGAATTTCGTTGGTGCAATAAACTTTTATAGAACAGAAAAAAAGTAGGTAATAAAAATGACGATTGTTTTAAATTTAATTCAAACGTAGGTGCAGGAAAAAATAATAAAAATGTGATCGAGATGTGGGCTCTCTAGACTCTACGTTGCTTCAACTTTTAAATGAGTCTAAGTAGCAAGAAATTAATAAAAAATACCGCTAAGAGATGGCTCTTGTTTTGAAGCATAAATCGAACAGTAAGGTATTTTACAAAAATCTTATAAATTCATATTAAAACACATTTTTTTTAAGTGATCAAAACCGTTTTCACTCGAGAATCCAAAAAGTTACTAAATAAATTTGTACTTAAAAAAGCAAAAACATTTCAATCACATGAAGGTTACTTCGAACGTTTTGGCTGTTTTGTAAAAGATTTGTCGTGCTATTGAGGTAGCAGTTGGATATTAAAATTTATTGCATACTAGTGTCGTAAACCTTCCTTTAATATTTTTTACATACCGGCTGTCCCGCGTTTTTCTTAGAATTCTTATTTTTAATCAATTTATCTAAAATTTGAAAAGGATAAACTAAATTAAAAAAGAATTTTTCGATTGAGGACTATAGGAGCTTCCGGTTTTTTAGTGCATCTGTGTAAATTTCAATTTAAATAATTCAACCGACATGGTGTAATATTATTTATGAACGCTGATAATGATTGCATAACAATCGAAATGCAAATCTGTTTAATTGCGAAATATTACCTTACGTCATAATTTTTTTTTCAGTATTATTATTAATTTTTTTATTTTTTGTTCATTTTCTCCGTCCATTTCCATTTCCCGTGAGATTATAAAATCATAAAATTTTAGTTGTTTAATTATTCATATATGAAATTAAAAATGATTCATTAAAGTGAAATTAAAATAAAATATAAATAATTGAATGTAAACGTCGGTGCAAATATACAAGGTGAGTCTCGATGCATGATTTAAAATTGCATGTCTTTGTTGTTTAAATTAAATACCCTCTTAAATTATCCGATTTGCATTTGTCCACCGAGACAGGTGAAGTAATTTAATTATTATCTTTGAATTGAATAACTATTGACGTATTAATTTTTAATCGTAAAAAATAATATTTTCTAGATCAACTGTTTAATACAATTTAATTTCCAAATTTGTTATCTATTAGAAACTGAAAATAATATTCTGTTTAAAAACAGTCTTAATTTATACAGGGTGATAGATGTAATAACTTGCCAAAATAAGAAAGTATTTTTTCGTGATAATATACTATGTATAATGTAATTTTTTTAAAATATTTAATGCGACATAATTTATGTATAAAACTTTATTGAAAGCTTTAAATACATACATGACACTTACTTAAAATTAATTAAAATACTCCTACGATATCGAGAAGTGGGGAACCTATGTAAAAAAGAAAAATAATTTACAGACATTTTCCTAAACGTTGTTTGTTCGGTCATTCCTGTTCTAAACTATCTACCTCTAGGACATCTATAAACTATTCAAAAATTAAAAAAAAAAGGAGAAAAAAAGAGTATTACGAGAGAAAAACAATACAAATACGCAACAATACATCTTTCAATAACAATTATTGTGTTTTGACGCGTTACGGGTACTAATTTGAGCACAATATAAATAAAAAAAAATACATCCGAGGTCCGGTTTTCCCAGTTATTCGGTTTTAAGTGATATTTTTCATAAATAAAAGGGCAAGCGGACCTCACACTCAGTCGTTAAAGTTTTTTCTTTTGTTTATATACTATTTTATTTCGTTCAAGAACTTGCCTCCGGTAATTTCTCCGCTAGCGTTTCGACTTTTTCAGGTGCCTGTTCTGGTATTTCGTCGTGCCCTAGAGATTTTTCCTCTGGTTTTGGTTCTACTTTAGCATCTTCTTGGGGTCCTTGGTTCGTTGGTTGTGCTTCTTGTTGCGGTTGTGGTTGGTTCGTTTGTTGCGCTTCTTGTTGCACTTGAGGTTGAGGTTCGGGTTTTTGTTCAGCTGGTTGTTCTGGTGCTGCGGGTTCAGATGTTAATTCCGGCTGTGTTTTCTCATCAGATTTTGCTTTCTTTTCTTGAGTTTCTGGTTGAGCTTCTTGATTTTGTGCAGGTTTCTGTTCGGCCGCAGCTTGCACCTCGGTAACTTGGGCTTGGTTTTCACTTTGAGGATTTGGTTGGTCTTGTGCAGGGGCAGGTGTTTCTTGGGCTGGTTTTACTTCAGGCGTTGATTCTTCAGCTACATTGGCATTTTCAACTTTCTGCTCGCTGGGCAAAGCAACTGTCGGTTGTACAGCGATTTGTGCAGGTTCTTCTGCTTGTTTATTTTCTTCTTTTGGTTGCTCTGCGGGTTTTTCTGTAGGTTGTGCTGGTTCTGCTTGCGCTTCCGGTGCAATTTGCTTTGCCTTCTCTTCCGGTAATGGAACTGATTCTTCTGCAACTGCTGCTGGGGTTTTAGCGGCTTCGACTATGTCAATTTTGTCTTCTGAAAGTGCTTTAACAGTGGGGATGTCTTTCTTGGCTTCATCGATGGCCGATTGAAGATCCGATGGTTTTTCCGGGTGGGATTCGGCTGGTAATGCGACGGCGTCATCTAGTTTCTTAGATTCATCAGGCTCGGCAGGTTGTGATTCTTCTGGTTTGGGCGCTTCAGAGGCGGCTGGTTCTTCCAGCTTTACCTCCTTTGACTTGGCTGCGATGGTTGGTATTTCTGGCTTGGTTTCTTCTACTTTGAGATCATCTTCTGCGGGTGCAGCTTCGTTTGCTGGTTGAGGGGCTTCAGATGGATTCGCTGGTGCTGGTGGTGCAGCTGCAAGTGCTGGAAGTTGTGGTTTCGGCTGGGCTTCAGGCTCCTCGTTAGACTCGGAGGATTCTGAAGAGGTGCTCTCGTTCGATTCTGATGAATCGTTTTGGACGTCCTCGCGTATATGCACTTGCACATTGGAAGTTGCTTGGTCATCAGATTTTGCTACTGAGGAATAGTCTGTGATGACTAGAGGTACCGCTGGTGAAACGCCATCTTGTTCCGCGACTGGATAGGTCAGGCTGGTGCCTACCAGGAAAATTACTCCCAATAAAAGTTTCATTCTGAAACAATAAATCAATCTTTATATTTCGTTTAGATTAAACGCGTGTTAAATTTAAAAATGATTGCAGGCAGAGTTATTGAAAACAACAGCAGATGTAATCAAGTCTAATGTGCATCTTCGTTTCCGCAAAACTTTCCTATTTTGCATATGAATGTAAAGTCGACGTTAATGTAATTCTCGACGCATCTCTACTTGCTGCATTAAAAAATTATGCGCCGCGCCGTCTGCTTTTACTTGGAACTGCGTCTCCTCTATTATACAAATTCTTTTGAATGTAAATTTTTACTCAGACTTTGTGGAAGCTACACACGACAAATAATAATTACATTTCAGATTTATATCTTCACATATTCAAACAAGTAGAACAGTTTGGCTATACTTTATTTGTTGTCTGTTGAAATTATATGAAAAAGAAGGAAATTTTTGAAAATACCTTCACTAAAGAGTTGAAGTTACAAAATATTAAATTTCAGGGGGTAGGTGTAGGTATTTTAAAGTTAAGCAAAGTCTAAGGGCTCATAACATAAGAGAACTCAACTCAGGACCTAAGCATTGGCATTGGGCTTCAAGCGTCGAAAGGTTATTCTCTTAAAACTTCTAGTTCGTTAGTGGAATAACCAATTCATTTGGATGGGAGTAAAAGTTAGGAAGAAAAAGGAATATAACACAATTACTTTTTGAAATCAAGAATCCCGTTGATTTTGGACAATCTAATAAAGTATTCACGTCGGTCTTAGGAAGTCATGTTTATTTAGGCAAATAGGATCTACTGCATAAAAATCAGAGGCAATGACCTCGTTATTTTTATTAAATAATTATCTAATAAGACTAGAAGGCAAGTTGAACGTCCTACATTCGGCATCGAAATTTTTGACGACCATACAGCCGAAGGAAGGTGTACAAAGGAATGTGGTGGAGAGAAAAGGTTGCGCAAGCGACGAGGAAATAAGATTTTTCTCACACGCCACACGATGCATGGCAAATAAATGTCATGCTGTAAAATTGCAGCGTTGGTAACAAGGCCAGGCAGGACAAGCCTCTCGATGATTGTTATAATGTGCAACAGCGTCGTCCGTCCACAATAGCCGTCCGTAATAAGAGGATAACCGCATTTGGTGGTGAATGAATACTTCGAATCGAATCAACTCACGTTCACAATTATGCTATTAAATTCTTTTGTGTGTTCCGGCCGGTGTTTAGCTTTTTCTAAACGGATTTAATTTGTTTTTTAACGGATGCGTGAGTAACAATGTTTTATTTGTGCGTTCTCACAATATCGCAACTGTTTATTTGTGGATTTTTTGGTTTTTGTTTAAGAAATTTTGACTTTATGAGCTGGTTTCAAATTAACATCATTTTGATAAATGAAGATGATATCAAGGTTTTAATGCCAAAAAAATGTTGTTTCCCTAGAATCGCACATATGTATTCTCTTCTTATTTTAAAATTTGGCACAAATACCAAACAATAAAGATTGAAAGTCACGTGGTCTACTAGAAGGTACTAACATAAAGAAAACGCACTTGATGGCCTAGAATAAGCTAATTTGCGTTTGAAGTACTATGAAATTGAATGTAAGTAAGTAATGTAAGTAATGGAAGAACTGAATGGAAGAAGATAAAGCTCACTCAGGATTGTGATGCGAAAGAAGAAAGAATAAGACAAGTAGGTTTGATTGGAAGGTCTACGAGATTGAATGAGAAGAATAGGAAAACAAGGTTAACCCAAAATTTTGATACACAAGGAAGAAAAACCTAGAAATTCTTCACCTTGAGTTATCTCTGTAATTTCCGATTTGCAAGATGCGAATAAAAGGAAAAGACAAGGTGGATTACATCAGATCTACTAAATTGAGTGAGACTAATAGAAAAAAGAACTAAATGGAAGAAAGTAATAGAGAAAATTAAGACTTAATCGGATTTCCGATGCACAAGAAGGAAAAGATCAGAAATTCTTCAAACTCATAACAGAAGCTGGAACTAAATAGAAGAAGATAGTGAAGCAGGTAAGATCTTCCTAGGATTGTGACGCAGAAGAATGAAATTCTTTACACCGAGTTTTCTTGAGTGAAGGATAAAAGCACAATCGCATAAAATCTAATAGGACATAGATAATGGTGACAAGAAGAGCATACGTAAACTGTGAATGTCACTTCTCTTTCTCTTTCTCAAAATCCTTACCATTCCAGGTTTTCTTTAGCATCACTTTTCGCTTTCGTTTTCTACACGCAGTTTATATCCAGTCTATTAGCCAGACTTTCCTCTGCAGTTGGTTCAATTTATCTATTGATCTATTTTAGTTTTATGGCATTTTTGTTTACTTTTCTCAAGTTTTCAATTCTATTGCCCATATTCTTTGATGTGTTTGGTTGTGGTAATAGATTTTACGCTTAAATGAATATCAACGTATATAGGATTAGAATCTAATTAAAGGGACACTATTGGGAATCTCGTAAACTATGAGAACTACAAGAACGGTTCAATTGCAAAAAAAGTTGCGCTATTTTGGGGTCTACAAAAATATCCAAAGAAGTCTTAGAACTAATTTCTGAAATATCTTCAAAAAACCGAAAATACATTCATAAAGATAGAGTCACAAAATTCTGTATTTTTGTATTAAATTCGATGGACACTGTAAAACAATCAATCAATAGAAATAGGTTAGGATTGATAGATATGATTGTCAATTGTTTTTCTCTTATGGGTGCCATCACATCTGACAATCATATCTATCAATTCCAACTTATTTCTATTGATTGTATTTCATTGTCCATCGAATTTATTAAAAAATACCGAATTTCGTGGCCCTTATCTTAATAAACAAAATATTCAAGATTTTCGAAATTGAGAATTGAATTTGTTGAAGATATATTTTTAATTTTTCGTGGATTCATCAAACTCAAATGAAAGCTGACTTCGAAGCCCAGTCTTTAAAATCTTGCCTTCGTGTTTTGTTCCAGAATTTCAAACCTAAATTTACCAAAATCTATTCAGAAATGAATAAAGATGGAAGCGATTTCTTTGCATATTTTTGTGGGCCCCAAAATAGGACAACTTTTTTGTACTTTAACCCTCTTTATATCTCTTATAGTTCACGAGTATTCCTATAATTAGTAGGAACCCTGTATACGGGGCGATGAAGTGTGAGGACAAGGGACAACTTTAGTAATTAAAGTTACAGTAAATTAAAAGTTGATTCCAATTTTTTTTTAATTGCTACATTATTATCGTGAATGCATTTTGGTCGTTTCTGAAAAAGACGCGTCCGTGACCGTAATTGAGATCGTTTTTCCATCTGCAACTTTGCAAAGAAATTACAGCGATTTGCATAACTAATTCCTACGCGTGCCAATCAGAAGATTGCGCTAATGCTTCATTGTCAGGAAATAAACGTTAATATTCATCGGAAATTGCACAAAGACCGACCTCTGATCTTTTACTCGCTGCTTTCTACACACACACATACTTGCTCTCCTCGCAAGGATTTGCTTTGGGCGTTTTTTTTTTATAATTGGAACTTTCATTTCACTTCGTAAACTTGCATCCCAATAACGAATTAAATTAAAAGTTCACTTAAATTGGTTTTAGACAGTTGTCTAAATATTCAAGTAAGTTGGGCAAAGTCGAATACGATTATTATGACGTAAGTAAATTAATTTACGGTAACTAATGTGATTTTGACTATTGGGCCAAATTGGGGAAGCAATTTCGACGACATATCCGGGAAGAACACACGTGTTCGACTTCCACAATTCACGTTTTTAAAGACGCTTGTTATCCTGACCGCCCACGCAGGCTTAATCTTCTAATTCAGAGGACGTTCAGTACTTATTAGTTAATGTGGCTGGAAATTATCATTGCCGTCTGTGTAAATAACTGGATACGCAGAATGCAATTTTATTAATTTCTCAATCTTTCCTCTTGCCTGGGAAAATAAACTGTTTATCCAATAAAGTCTATTCGTCTTAAAAACTGAAGAAGACAGTGTTGCAAGTTTATCCAAATACTTTCATAAGACTTGATTTTACCTTTTTTTTTACGCTTTGATCTCCATTTTGACAATCAATGTTTACTTAAAAAAATTGATTTAAATTTGGTTTTTTCAAAAAATTCTGTTGTCTTGTAGAATCAAAAAATAATTTACTTTCGCCAACGTTATTTACGAGCAAAAAATTAATAGTTAAAATAGAGGAAATGATTCTTTTTTAAAACTATACTGGATGATTCATAGGGAACCTTCATTACAAGGTACTATCATTTTAATGAAGATTTTGACCTTGCATATCCCGGTATTAATTTAGGCATGGAGTTTAGTAATAAAAATAAACAGAATGATAAAAGTACAAGCAGTAGAATTAACACTAATACAAACCTATGGAATGTTTTAGAAATTTTTTATTAAAAATAATTATGCATTTACAGTGCTGACTGATCTTGTACTTGGCGTTCTTGTACTTGTTGCCTGTCAATGCACGTGTTTAGGAAAAGTAAAAGAATTTACAATGTCAATAAGATGTATATGTATTCGTAAATCACGTGTTTTTTAATTGAAAATGGAATCAGTGAGACACATGTTTGGTACGAAAAGGATCAGTTTAGAGGAAGAAATAACAAAAAAAAGAGATTTACTTTCAAGAATTTCAACTTGGAAAGTTTGAGGACTATTTAATTTTAAAATGTATTTCGAAATTCTTTTTCAATTTTAATTTGCCTTCAATTTATCTAAAAGTTGTAGTACCATCTTTTAAACCATTTCATTAGCCTTCATAGTTAAATCCAAACATAAAAAATTATAAATAAAATCGACAGGATATGAATGTGGTGGTGGTAAGAGGCGACGTTTTTCTTTTGTAATTGCCTCAAGGGGATGTGTTTTAAAACAATTTGTCGTCAGGCCGGGAAAAATTAATTACAGTCGATAAAATCGCCCATTAATGAACGGTAGTAAAAACGAAAGTTAAAAACACTTTTCGCGGCAATTTAATAACGACACACTAGTATTTACCTACTACATGAACTGTTATCCAAGCATGCATTGTGGTATGCAATGATTAAAATATTACATTCAAGGTTTTCCGTACTATATTATATGAAATGGTGTAACAGCGCAAGTAAAGGCCAATGCGTAGATAATGGTAAAGCCGGGTTCACCGAGCTCACAAGACGGCGTGATTGTGGTTTTCCTTTTTAGGAACTTTCGCCTGCGCAAGAAATGAGTTTGGTCATGCGGAAACTGTACGTAAATGAGCTGACATTAGCTCTTATTATTATTGTTATTAATATTGCATCATGATCGTGCACTGATGATAATGGAATTTTTTTTCTGCTGATGGATTCTCTGCCGCTAATGAAGTGAGGAGTCACTGGACTGACTGTTAATCATCTTTAGTGGTCTATGCCCTCAGTTTTTTTTTCGTTTCGCCTTTTCAGTTTTTTTTACCGTTATAATTGTATAAAAGACTTGATGTTAGAATGACTCAGAATGTTTTGGGATAAAAAATTCGAAAAGAAAACAAAGGGGCTAATAAAAGAAGAAACGCGAGGAGGATGTTTTTTTCCAAAATTATAATCAAAGTGATGTAATAGATCAATATAATTAAACAATGAAGGCTTCGAAGGTATTAGCTTAAACACTTAACTGGTGAAAACTTTGAAACTTCAAACAAGTTGGAATACCAAGTACCAAATGGCGCAAAACAAGTTGAACCTTCACCTTCAATTCAACATTCTAATGTTGCAAGCGAAGAAACAATGTTTGTGCTCGAAACCATGAACTTAAAAGGCCGACGTCCTTACACTTACCAAGTTACAAAACAATTTAGCAACTGCTTAGATGAACAACAGTTTGTGAACGGGAAAGTTCATGTTGTGAAATGCCAGCATTAAATTCGAAGACTAAACAATCAAATACCTGACTAAAAGAAGCCATACTTCATCGAAAATAAAATTTGAAATCACCAAAACCATGTCGGTTTAAATTTGAAATAATATCATGAAAATGATGACGTATGTAATACTGAATGGTAATTACAAGAAATTGAAAAAGGAAAATCTACTTGAAGTAAACAAGTCCAAGCCAACATAAACACAATCAAGAATTTAATGACTACGACGAAAAGAAAAATGATGATCTATCTGCTTGAAAACTTTCTAAAATAGATTTTGGTAAATTCAGAATTGACTTCAAGGAAGTTCTGAAACAAAACATGACAGCAGGACTTTAAAGCTCCCTTAGTTTTTGATGAAAAAATTAAAAATAATTTTATGATATTTGAAGGAGACAAGACCAAGTTGATTCCAGACGTAATTAAGTTATGAAAGAACTGATATTGAGTGAGTAGAAAAAAGAAAAGAAAAATGAAGCTCAATTTGTTTCAAAAATTTTCGTAAATAGGAATTGGTTAATTCAAAGTCACCAAAAAGGAAGGTGCAGTCTAAGATAGGATAGAGCTTGAGAAATTAACTATCGAAATGGACTTGAAATGTCAGCCGTATACGCAAAGAGATATGTAGAAATTTGTTCTTGACATCGAAATTTCTCAAAATTCTATAAGTTATTTTTTGTTTTGCGAGATTGCAAAAGACTGTTTTGATCAAAAGGGGTGTAGACAAAGAAAGTTCATGGTCAAAACAGCAGTCCTTTGATCCGTTTTGATTTGTTTGAATCCTGTAATTGTGATGGTGACCAAATTCCCTAGAATATGTTTAAAGCACATAAGAGCAAGTTGATAGATACAATTCAATTTATGGAAGAACACAAGTTGATCCGTGAAAAAAATGTCAAAGATTTCTAAACAGCAAACTCAGGAATTTCAGGAAAGGATCTCCAGTTGTACGGAAATGGTCTCTTGATTGCTTAGTAGCAAAACAATTTGGAGATGTCGACACTCTGACATGTAAAAATGCGTTTAGAAAGACCTGTGCGTTTATTTGAATCCTATTGCTTTATAAAGCCAACAGAATTTCTCACAAAGAGGATAACCAAATGGTGCTAATATCTCCAAATTGGAATACATTTTGCGAAGGACAAAAAATTAAAAAAATAAAATGTATTAAAAGAATTAGAACAAAGCTATTCTGTAAATTGACAATTGAATTGATTAAAATTTGAACAGGTTCTGCCACATCAAGGATTGTTTGAAATAAAAATTTGAACTACAGCTTTACAAGTCTTGAAAATATTGAAACCCTAAAAGACCTAAACCGTTACAACGACGTTAGAAAACAAATAAATAAATCAAGAATTAAAATTAAATTGTTGCGGTGCGTTTAATTAAAAAGCCTTTTGCCTTTTTTTACGAAAAAAATTTGCCGGTTCAACTCCTGAGAAAATTGCGTTCTGAATTCCATTGCGTGCAACTCAGTGGTTTCATAATTTGTTTTAGGTCAAACCAGATTGTTTTTCCAAGTTTTTGATTTAAACCAATTATTTATTGCATCAGATAAAGAGTGAATTACGCAAATAATGATGTTTAATATCAATTAAGAAAAAATACAACTCCATGATTTACAAAGCTGAAAACTTGTAAGTAAAATATTTTATAAAATGGAATTTTTTCCCTGAAAATATTAATAAATATAATACGAATAATTAAGTTTTAAACTAATTTTTGCTAAAGTATTAAATCTATTTTCATAATAACGAAAAAAAAAATTTTTTTTAAAATAATGAACATGAACAGGTTCAAGCTTAGGCCCTTTGTTGTTCGCAATCTTTAATTTCGTTTTTGTTTTACATTCTGTTGAAGCAGACTTATTTAAGTATTGAAATATCTAAAAATATGCCAAATTTGTAGAAGTACCTTGCAAAAAAAAAGTGCAAAAAGGATGAAATTAACCCCTACCTTAAATATCTTCTGGGACTATGTGATTGTAGACTCGTTTGGTATGAGGGCCTTACACTGCACTTGGTCACTGGACAAGTTCTTTTGAGGAGTATGGAAGTGGTGGTCAGTTTTATATCCTACGTGCCCCTCCCCTTGACTACTGTGTATCTGTCTTAATGACTTCTCGAGGTGCATCTTCTCTGCGCTACGATTTTTTCGACGCTCAAAAGAATATTATTATCCGTTCATGCGACTGTTGCTCGTAGCCGTCTTTCTTCTTCTGGTTTCTTGTTTTTCGCTTTATATTTATTACGAGCGCATTTTTTCAGTTCTTCGCTTCTTTAAATTGAACGCGCAATGAGTTTGATATTTGCAAGCTAATATTGAAAGTTCAGACTGAATAATGCAACGCTTGAAACACACTCTTGTTATTATTACAATGATTCATTTAGTTTGCTTGTAGCCTGATAATTGTATTCGAAACGTACAGTACACGGTTGAAGACAAATTAACATGACATTACCCTAATTGCAGTACTATAAACTTTGAATTACCTATTAGCGTAATGACGATAACTGAAATAATATACATCCATATAAACAAAATAAAATAAAAAAAAATAAATACAATGTGTAATACACGGGTTCTTGGAATTTATGAGTACCAAGGTGAAAAGTAAGTGTTCCTTTTTTTTTCCTAATTTGTTCGTTTCTTGTTTACCTGTTTCAATTCACGGAAAATGTAGAAATAATAGAATGATTCTCTAGAAAATATTTTAAGCAATTTTTAACACGCCGCCGGTGAAAATTAGCGACCGGTTTTTTTTCTTTTGATGATTGAAACGAAAATATTGACGAAAAGTTTACGTACCTAGCGGTATAATCTAGTGGAATTTTTTTATTTAAATTCATTTATATAATCATATTAATTTAATAATTTTATGCGAAATTTCTTGGAAGAGTAAAACGTCACAAAACAAATACTTATTTTAATCACTGTTTCTCATTCTCCTCAATAATAACCAACAATATGTAATTAGAAACAATTGATTGAATATAATTTAAAGTTATTAATAAAACCTTTATTAAATTACAAAAATTTACAAAATAGTTTACATACAAGGTCTGAAAATAAATTATGTCAATATGCAACGAGTATCCACGTGAAAAAAGTTATCTGTGATTAATTAAAAACAGATTTACGCTTTTCAATTAAATATACATAAAATGCACTCAAGTAAGATGCTCCACTTCCAGCACTTATTATAAATTGTTTAACTTTTAAAATTAGCCAAGAAAACTCAGTTTTTCTTTGCCCGAAACACATACGTAGGTTTTCCATGTTCTATTTTATTTAGTGCTTAATTTTTTATTTCTAATAATTATTTTTTCTATTCTGATACTGCGTTTTAAATTGAAGTCAGTTTATGTTACAATTACTCCAGTCATAAGTAAATATCCTCTACGTCTCTACATGCATCAGTTCATCTTCAGGAAATGACGTACAGGAATGACGTAAAGTATATTTTATTGCAAATGTACATTGTTTCGACGCGTTGCTTAAGCTACGACACGCTCTCAACTCCCATGGCTTATTGCGAGGCTAAATTCAGTTAGACATTCTGTATGCACCTTATTACTAATTATCATCGTAAAATCATTTAAAATAAATTCTTTGAGGTTTGCTGCTCCACTTTTGAAAAAAGTTTTGTGAAATTTCATCAATAGGTAATATAAATTTTCTTTTTCAATTATTTTTTGCTTTTTGGGGAAAGTTATGAGACTGAAGTCAGGAAATAATTTCAACAGAGTTAGCTCCAGTTAAAAGCTCTCCTACAACAGTGTTACAACTGTAAAAAGCAGATATTCCTTAAGAGTTACGAAAATTCCTAAAATTTGTCACTAGATTCAGGAAAAAAAAATTAAAAAAATCATTAAAATATGTAAAATAGAAAATAGAAACAAAAGACGGTTAATCGCACAATTGAGTAGATTAAAAAACTGACAAGACAAGGAAAACAAAATAAGTAATAAAAATTCAAAAATAATCAAATTTGAAATAATAATAATAATAATAATAATAATAATAATTAAGATAGATTCTTGTCTGGTGAAAATGGCACAAATGCTCAACGTTTCACTATCGCTTGATAGCTTTGTCAGGAGGTATCAAGCAATAGTGAAACGTTGAGCATTTGTGCCATTCTTCAGTATCCGTTTGAGATAATTCATTAAATAATAATAATAAAAAGACAATGAACACACAAATAAGTAGATTAACAATTAAAAAAATATATATAAGAAAGTAAAGAAAATGAAATAATAAAATTAAAAAAAATGCGAAATATTGAAATTTAAAGTACAATAAAAACAAAAGATAATCGATATTATACCTCGATTCAAGAGATTAAGAAGTAAAAGAAAACTGGATGGAAAGTTGACAAAACAAAGGAAACAAATTACAAAATTTAAAGAAATATACGACAATAATATTTAAAAAAATAAAATAAAAACAAGATATATCGGTAAGATTCAACAGATGGCGTTGTTGAATGTCTTACAATAACGCAACAAATAGTTTTATAAACGTACCTATAAACGTACACTTTGAAAAACTACGCATATATTATACAGAGTGCCCATTTTAAATCGAGACCCCAGAAGGTTTTAGAAAACGTAATCAATCGATCAAATCAGAAATAACTTCGTGTTTTTATAATGTATGGAACATAATCACAGTCTACGTACAGCAGCCAAACAGTGCATCACGTCGGAGGCCCAATGTTCTCATGAATCTGAAGATGACACAAAACCCATGTCGAAAACGTTAATTCGCTAATAATAAAAAATAAAAAAATTTTGGATGTGAATCAAGAAGTTTTTATTTATTAAATTATCCAGCCAGGATCAACCTTCACAAACACTAAATCACTAAAGTAGATTGGGTTGCCTATTTTTAATTTTTAAGGCGTTACGATTTAAAATGGAACCACACATAAGGTTTTCGATACGAAAAATGTTAAACTGCGTAATTAGGAGCTTTTTGTTTTATTTTTTCACATTTAACCTCATTTTTTACTCTATAACATTTGTGAACTGTTACATAAGTAGACTGATTAATACATAAATATATAAAATCCATGAAAGAGCAACTTTGAATTGTCTAGGGACTTTCAGTTTTCAGTTTCCTTTTATGAAATAAAACTTGAAAATCCTTTTTTTTAGAAAAAAATTCCCTAATCCCTTGTGATTCGAGGAAAAGTCTTTTGCTATGAATGGGTACTTTTCATTGGTCCTCGTATTGCGTAACCATGGCAACGCTCCGAAATGTCCGAAGTCTGGCAATCAGGTACACTCATTGTCATAATGCAAGACTGTGTAAGATCTGTTAATAAAGTTTCCATTACAATAAAATTGCTGTACTCAAAGTGTCTATACTTTGAGAAACTAGGCGGAGCGTATTCGTATTATACAGAGTGCCCATTTTAAATCGGGACCCCAGAAGGTTTTAGAAAAGGCAACCAATCGATCAAATCAGAAATAACTTCGTGTTTTTATAATGTATGGAACATAATCACTGAAGTAGATTGGGTTGCCTATTTTCAATTTTTAAAACGTCACGATTTAAAATTGGAATCACATAAGGTTTTTGATACGAAAAATGTTAACCTGTGTAATTAAGGACCTTTTTATTTTAGTTTTTCATATTTAACCGCATTTTTTTACTCTATAAATTTGTGAATTGTTACATAAGTGGAATTCCTAATACATAAATACATAATACAGGGAGATCTAAATTGATTGCCCTGATCCTACACTACTTTCCGTGAGCTTGATATCAATAATTATATCTATCACATGAAGGTTAGAACGAGAAGCAGTGCCGACTTGTGGCGTACATAGAACATTCATGAAAGTCACATCTAAACCTAACCTAATTAATGAAAAACATAATTATTGTTTAATCAGATAGCTATGACAATAAAATAAACCATTTTTCGTGAATGAACGGCAATGAATTGTCAACAAAATCTTAGGATATCTAGTAACTTCCCTAGATTTCGTTATGTTGCTAACTTCGTTTTAATAATTGGATGTAAATATTGATATTAAGCTCGTAGAAAGTAGTGTAGGATCAGGACAATCAATTTCAATCTGCCTGTATACATGAAAGAGCAACTTTGAATTGTCTAGAGGCTTTCAGTTTTATAAAATAAAACTTGAAAATCCTTTTTTTAGAAAAAAATCTCTAATCCCTTGTGACCTGGGAAAAAGTCCTTAAAAAGGTATTTATCTCTTAAGTTGGCACCACTGCTTACAAATCCTCTCGCACATTTCGTAGTGTTGCCACGACTATGCAATGGATGGACAATTTTCATTGGTCCTCATATTGCGTAACCATGGCAACGTTCCGAAATGTCCGAAGTCTGGCAAACGGGTACACTTATTGTCACAATGCAAGACTGTAAGATCTGGTAATAAAGTTTTCATTACAATAAAATTGTTATACTCTTTACTGAATACTTTTGTAGTCCCTTTTTAACTTGGGAAGGTAAGCATCGTTGTTAGTGATTGTACGCCCTCCTCCCTTCAAAATAGTTTTGGAAACAGTTTTGTGAATGTCATCATTGTCACAAAAATGTTTTTTCATTATCTCTTTTATTATAATCTGGGGCTAGATTTGGGTAACTTAAAATTCTCTTAGTAAAAGTGTCAAGATCTGAAGTTAAAATTATTAGAGTCAGAAAATTGTAAGGTTTATATATGAGGTCTGACAATAAAGTTCTGTGCATGTTTTTTTTTTGTTTTAATTCTGAAAACACTGTGATCCCATTTAAAAGAATCCTTTTAAGAAGAGATGCGTCGATTGGTAGTGTTCACTACACATATTAAAATAGTTTTCTGAAGAGTTACCAACGTCAAAAAATGAATGATATCTTTCAACTCAGTATTTCTTTTGGGAAAACGTCTTAGCAAGTTTGAGTAGTTGCATTATCATAAGTGTTCGGAAGTAGTTGATTATGGTGTAAATTATCAAGAAAACTAAAAATAATTCAGTGAAAGTAGATGACAATACGCTACTAGTACACAGACGCGCGACAGAAATAGCAACGTTACGAGATGAAAATTACAATCACGATAGCGTGTTAAATTCATACGGCTTTCAATCATTTATGAACGCTCTGTAGATCTTTAAACAATATTGTATCAACTATAGAAAATGGTAGATTGCACCCAAAAATAAATATCCTAATAATTTATCAATTTTCTCGTTTTATGATAGAGGTACCATAAACCAATTGCACGTACTCATATGAGCTACTCCGAGTAGTTCCAAGTGCAATTGGAACACACTGGAGCAGCTCCGTAGTAGCTCCTATGTGTACTGTATTTGACTGTTTTATATTTTTTAAAATCTTATGTGTACGTTTGGAAAGCGCCTCATATCTACACATAAAGGTTTTTATTTAATTTTTTTTAAGAGGAACACTGATGTTTCGTATTCGTTTATTTAAACGAACTTGGTAAGTTGATCACCGTACGCCAAATTAATTCCCGCAGCCTAGAAGGTCGTAAATCTTCATTAAAACAACTCGTGGGAACTAATTACTAAAAAATTGTTACCGGTATGAAATTAAAAAACTTGAAACTCAATTATTGAGTTACAAACAATTAAACTGAATTTAAAAATGATTTTAACAGCCGAAAATTTCAGTGGAAACCAAAAATGGAAGTCGGGATGACTGCATTATGTTGATGCTCTCAGACCTTCTGGAAGCAATTTTAGTAAACCTTTTAGGAAACGAAATATAAAATTTTACAATTTAACAGTCTGAGAATGGAGTTTATAAATGACATAAAGGAAAGCGGCCTGGCCTCGTCTTCAACATCTGGCAAATTTGTTGTGAGAAAATCCTAAATTCTCTTCTTCTTCTCTGCCTACCTTCTACTTCTGCTAAATTGAACAAAAAATGTTCGTAGCTTTAATAATGCAGTGACATTCTCACTACAATAACATTAACCACTGCTACAGGTTAACAACAATGCACTATCAAATCTCAATTCATGTTAATGTTACTGTAATATAAAGATGTTTCTATGGCAACGTATCCGTAGACTTTATTGCCAGTCCACGTATGTTACTTTGAATTGAATGTGTACTTACAATAAATTAATTTTATTGCCTGGTATAAGTAGTGACTTTGTAATTAAAAAAATGCATTTTAATTATAACATAAACAAGAAAGAAATAAACTCGGAAATGTAATAATTTTCTTTAATATAATGCAACAGCATAAATGAATCTATTCTGTTCATATTCAGGGAAGGAGTAAAAACAATTCGAAAGTAAATAAGGTAACAAAACCAATGAAAAAAGCTTAAGAGCTCCGATGATTTTGTAATTCAACATTATTTTTTTTATCATGCACGCCTCTGGCGTAAACAAACACACGAGAACGTATTTCCGCTCTTTATGTATAGTGGTCTTTTAGAGATGCACTTGTCTCTAGAGGAGCTAATTGCATCAGCCAACGAGCCAACGTTAACCGCGGTCAGTTAGTTACTATGAAATAAAGTAGCGTTTACAGTGCTGCCATAAAAGTAAAAGGCGAGAATTATTGTTGTCATAAGAACCCTCGTATAAGCTGAGGGGCTCACTCCAGCTTCTTCATCAATACTCTGAGCATACATTTATGATAAAAAGTAGCAATTACTAAGAGCAGGTTGCTCTCAAGGTCATGTATTATTTTGATCGAATTTGGAGACAAAAAATAAGATAAATAAATATGAAATTTACTGTACCATAGGCTATTAAGCATTTTGTTTAAGAATATTAGAAAGTTATAATTGCGAATTTATTCAAATCCGCACGCCACTGTTTTATGAATGGTTTCTTAAGACCATGTAACAATAACTACAAATTTGGTTCAATGGAACAGTTGTAGCGCTATGTTGTAGTTCTCAAAAGCACGACTATATAAACTTTCATTTTCAATTACTTGTCTAAATACATAATTGTTTTGATCACTTATTCAAATTTAATTCTTGTTACTACTTCTTGTTTGTTTCAAATAAAAATTGAGTGATTATCGTGGAAGAGAATACAATACAGAATAATAATAAATTATCCTGGAATTTATCTGTTATAAGGTTGAATTAGTAAAAGTAGAAGAATTCTAATTAATAAATCATATGACCTAAATTAAAACAAGATCAAAAAAGACCAAACTGAATTCAATTAGATTAGAATCTGAACTGGATCGCTTACTGACATTAGGAGCCGTTCGCAACCTGTATATGATAAATAACATAAAACTATACTTTTAAGAAATTATTTCTGTCTCTCACCCTGTATAATACTCAATTCAAATAATACTACATCGTTTTGTTGCACGAATTATGAAAGAACCAATTAATGCGCGTAAGAATAAGAACGAATCAAGTGAAATCGTACATTCAATGTTCAAGGAGAAATGGTTAAATATTAGATAATTTAATTTTCATATCTTTGCCTTATTGAGAAATCAAAATTGTTTTAGATTGTCATAAGTGAAACTCTGTTGTTTTTCTTTAGTTTGTATCTAACCATAAGGACACGCATTGTTCTTAAACAAATAAAGACAAATACCTGGAACATCAAAATTTTAAACAAATATTTGATCGTGTCTGAGTAATTTTGCAAATTTTACAAGTCGCTTTCGACAGAGCGATTGTTTGTGTATTCAATTCGTTTGCAATTTTGTTTTTTCTGGAAGCATTTTGGCACTGTTTTTACATAAAATGTACCTAACAATAGAAGTTGGGGTCTGACGGTGCAAATATCAAAATCTAAAATTTTAATTGAATTATTTTCGTCCTCTAATAATGTTTGATTGCTGAGAAAAAAATATCCTGCGCTATTTATGAGGTGTGAAATCTCGCGACTTTGCCATTCTGTTGACCTACTGGACTTTATGTATTGTTATTTTTCTCACAATCAGCTTCAGCAGACGTTCAAGTTATATGATTGCTGTATGTAATACTTAAGGCTGTTTGGTATCCGGCAATTAAATTTAATGGCCCAGGTTTACGATGTCAATTAATGTGAGTTAACTCGAAGATGGATTTCAGTTTTTTTTTAAACAGAAACTCCGCAATTTGTTAGATGAAGTAACCAATCACAATGACTTTTTATTTGTTTCGTGTATTTTCTGTTGTAATGATATGATCCAGAGACATTTGATGTAATGTTGATATTCTCATAAGGTGAAGTTTGTTGTCAATTTTAAGAGAAAAAAGAGAACACAACAGTTCATTTGCGACGTGCATACATTTTCTATGACGAATCTCGTCAAACAAAATCACCAAGTATCTGGTCAAACAAGTCACCGAACATCTTTACAGGTATTATAGAGATTCTGTTGTATATATTTCGTTGTTATGATTTATTTTTAATCTTAAACATACTTTCCGAAGAATTTAGCTTACAACGATTGAATTAAATGCCTACATACTATTTTTAAATGAGTTTCGAGATTCAATTGAGATTTAAACTGAAGTAGTGAATATAATGAGGTTTATCGAAGCATCTGTAATTGAGCGGCTCTTGCTTCCATGAAAAAGGGTTGGCGGCACCATCCTGTGAGGCGATTTAAAAATTTCTCCAGCCGTTTAGCATTTATTTATAGGCATGTACTTACTTGATTCATGGTAGGTAATGACGTAGTTTTCCTTCTAAAACTATTACCGGTTTGACCTGGTAAGTAACCGCGAAATTCCTAAACATATTCTATTCTAATCCAATTATAAGGTGTACTACATTAATGTTAATTTTTTTTACTCTCAGATATAGTGGAACCCCGCTGTTATTCGTAATATGCTTTATCAGACATTGATCAGGATTATTTTTTATTAATTCGTTATTTTTATTCTGTAATTATGGCTGTTAGGGTTTGGTACTCGTGATAATTTGAGCTGTTAAAACTGTGACTATGGAAGCAAGTTTGATGCTTTATTTTTCAAATAATTCAAACAAATCAGTGCTCATGGGACTTTTCGAATCATCGAATCTAATCTCATAACGTTATTCCTGAAATTTGAGCTTGTCGAGAGAGGGTCTTCATAATCGAGGTTGTACTGTATAATTAAAATCAATGATTAATAATTAACGTTTTCATACACGTAGACTTTGGGATATGGTAAATAAAATAAAATTATATAACGTGAGTATTTGTGTGTGATGTGTACGTGATTATAAAACTAATTACACCAGACAATGTAAATGTTAGATATGAGAACAAACGATGTATATTTATTTGAACTGTTACTTTCAAATTTCGTTCTTCAATTTCCTAAGAAATTGTCCAGTCTCGATATAAATTTAACGACTTCTGAAAAGCTGATAACATTACAGATGGGGGTGCAATGACTAATTCTGAAGATTACTAACATAATGGAATTCAGTGAACGTTATCAGGTAGTACTGAAATACCCACAAAATGTTGTTTTAAGCAATTATTGGAATTTAAACATGTTTTAAGTAATAAAGAGTATTTACACCAAAGAATTTATTAGTAAATGCAATAACATACCTATAATATTTTTTTACAATAGTTACAAATTGATTGAAATTCTATAAGAATGTATGTAATATATAGGCTGTTTCTAAATTGCTTGAAAAAATAAGACGATTTAACCCACATATGGATAACCAAATTGTTTCGTTATTTAAAAAAAAAAAATATCAACAAATCTACGTGTCCTTACTCATCGAACAAATAACAAAAAATGTTAATAGCAAATTACTATTGGCAAAAAATAATAATTAACAGTTGCTTGATTGACATAGGAAACATGAGTAGGAATGTGGTATGTATTTGTCACTTAACCTTCTTAATAACAATGTTATTAACATTGTTGGCAAGCAATGTTACTGACAATGTTATTATTAAAGATGTTATAGATTTGTCACAAAGTTTTGGATTGTTATTTTACTGTTGTGGATGTCCGAACAAAATTAATTAATTCAATTGCAGTTGAAAGGCAAGGAAGTATTATAATCGACATGTTATCAATTTTCCACTTCTAAAAGTAATATGTTAATAACGTTTTCCTGTTCATTTATGTGGATTTCTTCCATATCGATCTCAAAGTATTTACTACCGGCAACATGTTATTAACACTTAACGAAAAAAGCAAATGTTTTAACAAAAATTAATAACTGCTGCCGACAAAGCTATCAACATGTTATGAATATTTAATGGAAAAATAATAACTGTGAAAGCAATATAAGAGATGTTACTAATAATTCACTTTTAAAAGTAACATGAAAATAACAATTTACTGCAATTATTCTTTGATTTAAGTAGGTTACTTCTAGATCGGTTTCAATACTAGCGATAAAGTAGCCAACATGTTATTAATAGTTAACGAAAAAAATAACAAATGTAAAAGCAAGTGTCTTAATTAACAAAACTTAATAAAAGTTGCCGACCAGTGGCGCAGCGAGGGGGGTTTTTGGGGGTTAAAACCTCACCCAGAAGGGTTATGTAATTTTTTTGCAATTGAATCGACACTGACGTTTAAATGACGCTACTGGATATTATTTATACTGTGACACAAATCCCAGTTTAGTTAATACTGTACCCGCAATTCAGGCTAAAATTGCCCAAGTTGGCAGAGAGGGCATGTACGTGCATGAGTACCTCGACGTGTGTAATAAAAATAACGTTAGTTTTTCAATCATTACAAATAAAAAAAAGACACTTTATTTTTAATATAATGTAATGACTAAGTTTTAAAGTGTTTGTGAAATCAAAACTATTAAGTTTCCTTTAGTCGTAATTTTATAAGATTATTACTTAGAACTTAGACAAATTCATGACAAGTATAGAATTTAATCAGCATTGTGACTTTTTTAACGCAGTTGTTTTACACAGAGTAAGTAACGGGTTATTTTTAAAATCCTTAATTGGAGTAAGCTTGGCCATGATTTTACAAAAGTTGTTGGTAATTCTGAAAAGACAACTGAAAGTTTAATTTAAGTCAGATAATTTACGTAATTAAGGCCCACTTCTTTCATCGCAATTTTAATTTAATTGCAATAAAGTGGCATTTGCCAACTAAAATGAAGTCCATGACTTACTCCAATTAATAATTTTAAAAATTAAACTTTAAATTAGATTTTAAAAATTTAAACTTTAAATTATGTCTGCAAATTCTATAAAAAAACCTACAAGTACAATTGGTTTTTATTTGTTAAATTTTGCACAGTTTTTAAATTCTTCAACCAGCTTCCTGTCGCAAACCTGAACCTAGGTCAAAATCGCCCACACCGATAAGCAAAAAACCCAGAATTAAGAAGAATGATCCTCCTCCAGCATTAGTTGATTCCAGGCCTTTAACAACAACATTTGATTCTGATATAGGCCTCTACGTTGGAAAACAGATCGATGACGACACCAGAAAGAAGCTTCTTCTAAATTCTTGAAAATCGGACTTCAACTTTAAGTTTCCACAATCTGGCCCGAGAAACTTGAGGTTTGTTCCGAAATGGGATGGTGAATGGAACTGGCTCTTATATTCCCCATCTCAAGATGGCGCATTTTGCAAGGTTTGCTTTTTAGACCTAGTAAACTAGTTCTCCGTCCAAACACAAAATGGAAACATGCCAATGAAGTTTTTGCACAGCATGATAAGACAAAATATCACGCATCTTGCCTTTAAAGAGCAGGTATGTTCATGGCTACAATCTCAGAAGAGGTGGCTAGTATTGATAAGGCTTTAGAAGTAGGCCATCCAGCTAAAGTGAAGAAAAACTGAGAGCAATTGAAGCCCATCAAATCTACAGCCCTATTCCTTGCCAGAAGAAGCTGGGTCTATGAAAGGGCACTTAAATGGAGTACGAGCGCACATACAGGAAAAATATCCTAAAGCTTTGTATGTTCATTGCAGCTCGCACTGCTTGAATCTCAGTATTTCGGAGGGATGCTCTGTGCAAGGAGTGCGAAATTGTATGGGAACTACTGATGCTGCATATAACTTTTTCAATACCCCAAAGAGGCAGGCAGTTTTGAACTCAGAGTTGGACAAAATGAAAGACAGTGAAAAGAATAAGAAGAAAGAAAAGCTAAAAAGAATGTGTCCTGCTCGTTGGGTAGGGCGCCACGATTCCCTGAACTGCTTCATTGCGTTACTTTACCCTCTACTGTCGGCGCTTGACGAAATTAAAGGTTGGTTGGACAAGAAAGCTGCCGCTGATGCTCAACTTCTCCAGCGTGCAATCGAAAATTTTTGATGAGCCTTTTCGTGACCGATTTTGTTTTTTCACTCACCTTGCCATTAAGCGTGTACCTTCAAAAAGAAAATCTAGACCTGTCGGCTGCCATGGACTATGCTATGACTCTGAAAAGGAAATTGGAAGAAACTAGAAGCAACGCATGTGAATCATTTTCACCAGTATTCAAAAAGGCGCGTGAGGTGTGTGAAGAGCTTATGGTTCCTGTTGCGAAACCAAGAGTGGCAGGGCAGCAGACAAATTCGAAACCCACTCGGATATATTAAAGCCCTTCCGATTATTGCTGAGCCTTGACAAAGTGGATCAAAATATTTCTGGGGTTGTCAGATTAGCAGAGTTTTATAAACTTGAAAGTAATGGGCTGAGATGCTGATGTGGCACGAGATTTTGAAAGAGAAAAAATCGAAAAATGCTCTTGAAGCGTTACAGTTTTGCAATGCCGATCTCCTTCCCACTGTGAATTCCCTTCTCACTATTTTGGCAACAATTCCAGTCAATACCAGCACAGCTGAAAGATCTTTTTCGTCGTTAAAGCTGCTGAAGACATACTTACGAAATTGAACTTTAGAAGAGCGTCTTAATGGGCTGGCCTTGCCATATATTCATCAGAGAATCGCTGTAACAGAAGATGAAGTACTTGACGAGTTCTCTTTAAAGTCACGTAGATTGAATATTTCTTTGTAATAGTTCTTTGAGGTAAGCCAACACCTTAAAAAAGAGTTTTTTATTTTTCTCATTTATTTGATTAAAAAGCGATCTATAATACCTTTCAAATTGATTTTAACAATAATAAAAAAATGTATATTTGAATCCTTATACATTTTCCTTTTACCATTTTGGAATACTGTAAATCAAGGGCGCCCATGAAGGAAGCTTGAGCCCCGACTCTAGACTTTGAAAAATATAGTTACAGTGAGGCCAAATGCTCCCTCCTCCACCATTATGTTAATTAATAATTAAACTGTTAATTATATTTTATGTAAACTTTCAAATTAGTTAAAATTTACTTTTTTAATTGGAATTTAATTATTATATCAGTCTAATTATTTAGCCATGGCCTGCTACTGATAAAGATATCAACATGTTATTAACAGTTAACGAAAGAAATAACAAATGTGAAAGCAAATGTCTTATCATTAATTAATAGTTAATGTTAACCAAAAAAATAACATGTGTAACAGCAAATGTCTCAACAAAAATGTAGAGCTGCTACCGATAAAGCTATCAACATGCTATTAACAGTTAACAAAGGAAATAGCAAATGTAAAAGCTAATATCTTAAGAAAAAATAATGTCTGATGCCGAAAAAGCTATGAATATGTTAACAGTTAATGTTAGAAGTTATTAATGCCAAAGTAAATGTCATAACATTAATTAATAGCAATATTTAATTAATATCATTTTTTCGATCATTATGTTAATGGTAAATGTTAACAATGTTCATAACAAATACGTTTAAATATATTTTGGTACAATTTTCAAAATTTGTCAACGACATTACTGTTTACAATCATCTTCATTGTAAGCAATTGATTCCTTTAATTTTAGTTAAGATTTAATCAAATAAAACATGTTTTTCAAATTTTATTCCATCTACATCCATAAATATTAAATGACAGCAATTTATACATTGTGAACAATTTTTGTTACTTCAAAATCGCTTTGCCTAGAGCACGTAGTTGGCCGGCGTTCGAACCCAGAATGGTCTGCAGTCTATTACATTTTTTGCTCCGTGCTGTTGACGTTATTAATACAAACTTATTACTTCAGATTGAATTATCGACTGAAAACATTAACAAAAAATGCAAATATAAATGAAAACTTAATAACAAATTAACTGTTTGTTTATTATTTTTTTGCTATCCTCAACTTGGCGCCTCGTAATATACGACACAGCCGCGTCAACTTTTTTTTTCGCATTTCGAACATTAGTAGATCTAATCTGAAACACATCTGCATGATCGCCTCCAGGGAAATCTTGCCGTGTACAGAAAAAAGGGTAACGGTTTTTCTGTCATTAAGAGTTCATGCTTACGGCTTTAGAGTTTCTGCCCGGATGGAACGAAGGCAGTTCAGAGCGAAGATGAACATTAATTTCAGAAAAATGTTGCTGTGTAATTATTTATGAATTAGAATACGCTTACAGAGCGTAATAGTGTTTTATTGCGTGCATTATTTACGGGAGAAAATTGAGAATTACATTGTTTAAGGCTTGAATTCATTATGAAGATATGTAAATTGATACATTTGAAATGACAAAAAATAAACAGACACGTAATAAGTTGGAAAAAGTGCAATACTCTTAAAACTGAAGCTATAGATATTCCACTTCCGTAGCAGACGTCGGTCCTTCATCACTAAATCTTCAAGTTATTTTACCATTTCTGTATTTCGAACTTCTACTGACCTTTCACCTCTTGGATCGTCCTGAATAAGTTCTCTAATACCCCAACGAGACTGCTTTAATCTAAATTTGACTTGTAAATATGATGGGGTAATCACGGTTCTCTCATGGATATCTTTAGGAGCATTCCCTTCTTTAGTCTAATTTTTGTTTACTATTCGATGTTCTAACTTGAAATCACCATTTCCTACTTTTAAAAGTTTAATAACTTTTTTTGATCAAATTACTTGAAATTCTACAGAGATGTGACAAAAATTTGTCAATCCATAACTGTTGAAAATCAACAATGTAACTCAATTTGCTTTTCCAATTTAGTTATTATAAAAAGACAGTAGAATTTGCTCAATGCTACCTTCGTAATAAAAACAGCGACATCTAATTAACAATCAGTATGCCTAAGACGTACCTCAAGTAATTTATTACAGCGAAGATTACGTCAAACTAACTCTTCGTATGCACAGCCGCCTCTGCATATTTATATTTTGAAAGCAAATTAAAGTTATCTGAAATAAGGTACACAACTTCAAGAAAAGAAAAACAATTATTTTTGTTCAGTGCTACTTACTAAAAATGTAATTTTTTTTCATAACAGGTGTTACTCTCAGTATATCTAATTTTGTCTTCTTCACACACAGTGTTTTTTTTTCTGGGACGACGAGAATGATTTTAAGTTACCGTCATACTAAATTGTTATCACGTTGGCAACACCCGGTTCTGTCAATCACCTTTGTCATTTTTCTTCTGATGTGAGAATAGTAATAGTAAAATAAAAAGAAATAAAAGATCAAAAATGTGCCAGCGAAAAACCACACAAAATAACTGAAATTTGATACTGAATAATCAATATTTATTCATCGTAGTCACATAACTTTAATCATTAAAAATCACACTGTAAATTATTTCCTGTATTCTTTACATTTTCTCTTATTACTTGTCTTAAGTCTTTCACTATTTTAATCTGTTAATTCTTCTATTTTCCTCTCCTTCTTTTCTTGTATGTTCGTGTTTCTATTATCCCTCTAATTTAATTGCTTACCTTCTACATCTTATGATATTGGAATCTGTTGCTAGCTTCTCCGCTAGTTTTCTTATATATTTGAGTTCAGCAACGTACTGAGTGACTGACAATTATTCTCCCAAAGAGAAACCATGATAAGAAGCGAAGTCCGAGAGTATGAGAAAAATGCAACATTTTTTTTCTATTTTAGTTTCGAGAAGTAATTTATCAAAAAATAGCCCCAAAATGACGATGCGCCTCTGGTTAAAAAATAGAAAAACAGTTGAACGAAATAAATGCCCTCATAAAGTTGTTATGGTAAGCATGGAGGCGTGGCATCGATTGTGAACTTGGCCTTGGAATTTTACGTCAACTCCATTCCTAGGTTAACGACCGACGCCGTGAATTACAAAATATTTATTTGCTTGCAAATCACGTGAAGCAGATTATTCCATATATAAACAATCCGAGTTTAAAACATTATTATCAGTAAATATCTTCGTAATCTGTTAATTACTATAATTTCGTTTTGTGTGTGACGAATTATTATTAACATAAATGTATTAAAAGTTTAACAAATTCAAGAGACGTTTAAAACTCTCTATCATGTGTTTTTGGCGCAATGGTTGTAAATCGTTCATCGTTCTACCGTAAACATTCTTTTCACTTTGAATAATTTGTTCGACTTTGCTCCATAGAATTTCTTTAAACGTGAAGTATAATCTGTTCATTCATTCGCGTACGCGATTAGATTAAAATTACGCATATCACTATCGATGTTTAAAACAGCTGTACGTAATAAAGCTTTTATAACCTAATAAATAAAAAAACTTGTCGGCGATGAATCTCAGGTCTAATAAATCGTTTCACATTTTTCAAAAACCCTTTCTCCTAATCTGTGACACGTATTCACATATGCGATTTGATAAAAAAATTGTATTATATTTCCGATGGCAACAGCTCATGCCAGTGAAATTATAGGGAGCTGGATTTACTCCCTGAGCGTTAGCTCGCCGTGTATTGTCTGGCACTCAAGAATAAAGAACGAACATAGTGGGCCTTTGGACGTTACGGGCCGCGATCACTAATTTACGATTTTCTTTTATGGGATGAAGCGGTTGGTACATTCCGCTCTAGAAAATAATCCTTAAGAATTAACAAACGATTATTTATATAGTTGTTCTTATTTCACACGTAATTCTAGTTATTTTAGAAACTACTAATAATTACGTCGCGTAAAAGAAACAACTCGGGCTTCCGTTCCCAGCTGTTAAACGTGTAATAAAACGAATTGAGGCTTGTGTCAAGGTTGCATCGTATACAAGCTAGTAGTCAATAAGAAACTATACTGCCGAATTTATAGAACGCGGGATCATATTTCGTACGCTTGATTTTAGGGTATAATTCTTTAATTAATTATAAACTGTTTAGAAGAAATTTTTAAACATTTTTCCCGTAACCTGTGACATCCATTCTTTTACGCGTTATTTTGCAGAACAGTTGTCAGTCATCCTGTATATTGAAATTTCTTGCTTTTGTTGATTCTTCAAACGAATAGGTTACAGATTCAATACAAGTGTAACAATAAAAATCTCAGACAAGCTGAGGTCAATACTGATCAAAATTAAACCTGAAAATGAGGACCGAAGATCGAAGAATTGTGTAAATGCGGTCGAGAGTAGCTACTTACATTGGAGAGACAAAAAAACATAAAGGACACAATAAAATGGATAGCTGAACATGTTTGGAATAAAAATCGCATAATGAATCCTTAAGAAGCAATCTTGTACATCAATCATTGTGGAATAATCTAAGAAGATGGTATAAAACAACCAAAGAAAGGCTAACTCCAAAGTTTCTTTCAATAAAAGAACTTTGAATGTGCAGTAACGTAACTTTGCAATTCTAACTACGTATGCTCGTATTGCAAAAACGTCAGTAAATCTAATATCAAAAAAGTGATCAGAGGAAACTAAAAGGGTGCAGCTGTAATTATGCTAAAGTAATCACTTCAATAGCTCAGTTGTTAGAGTACCTGGTGTCACAATGTTAAGATTCTAGGTTCAAACATCTTGTAAAAGAATTAATTATTTCCACAGTACATATAATAAATTGGCAACCGCTTTTGAAGGAAACCCCAAAATGTGATTGTAACAATTCCAGAATTGTGGAGGTAGTCCAATTAACAATTTTAATATCATTACGCATATGTCTTGGTCGATTTTCTTCCTAAAAGCGATTTTATTTAGAACATAGTAGATTTCTTTTTTGTGGTTGTCCTCGTTTCATTGCTTATCTTTCTGCTTCCCATCCCATTCCCACTGTAATTATGGTTTACAGACTTTTGAAGCAAGGAATTCTTCCAAATGTTTCCGATCAATTGTTATGTATACATTTTTTTTAATTCCTTTTTTAAACAGTTTATAGATCGCGACCTAACTTTTTACACGTACACAAATACATATACCATCATTGGTATTCGAATTTGGACCATTCTTTTTTGTCTTGCGCTTTTCGTTTAGCTTCTTCCCATGTACTTCCTTTCTTCATCAGCAACTCAATTATAGTATTATCCCATGTCTTTTTAGGTCTACCTTTCTTCCTCTTGTATAATTTTGCTTTCCATACTTCTACCACCTGTCTTTTCCCTCTCATACGTTACAGGTGCTCCCACCAACTTAGTTATTTTTTCTCGATGTATATATTTAGCGATTCTATGTTCAGTTCTTCTCGTATTTGTGTATTTCTAATTTTGTCTTTTTTTGTGACACCTCTAGTCTTCCTCAAGTAATTCATTTCTGGTGCTTGTAATTAAATTTTTTGTCAATTTGTCAGTACCCATGACTCACAACCGAAAGTCAATATTGGTCTGTATATTGTTTTATAGACGCTGATCTTTGTTTTTTTGTGACACTTCCTTCTTTCCTATCAAACCTTCATTCATAGCATAATAGGTTTTAATTGCTTTATCTATTCTGTTGTTAATTTCTGCATCTTGTGTTCTCGTATTCTCAAACATAACTCCTAGATATTGAAACATATCCACTTGTTCGATTTTTGTGCCTTCTAGTTGTATATTCATTTTTCGTTGGTCTCCTATTCTCATACAATTCGTCTTGTCCTTGTTCATTTCCAATCCATATTCTTTCAGGATTTCATTCCAAATGTTTATGTTAGCTTGCAGGTTCTGTTCGTAATTACCATCACGTCGTCTACAAATGCCCCTTCAGATATTTTAACCATTTGTAAGTTGTTGTATCCTACATTTAGTTTGTGTGCTTTATTTGAATGTCTTCTGATTATGTCATTTATAAATATAACAAAAAGTAAGGGACTTAAGCCTCCTCCTTGTCTCAGTCCTACCTTTGTCGAAAACACGTCTGATTTGTTGTTTTTTCATATTACACAATTTTTGTTCTTTTGGATAGACATTTTATGGCTTGTATTGTTTTCTCATTTATTTGTCTTCGTCCAGTGGCTCCCAAATTTTCCTTCTTGGCACTTTGTCAAAAGCCTTCTCTAAGTCTATAAATGCAAGTGAGGCAATTTTGTTCTGCGCTAATACTTTCTCTGTTACTTGCTTTATTGTGAATGTATGGTCCTGGATACTTCTTCCTTTACGAAAACCACATTGTGTGTCGCTTAATGTTGTATCTATTTCTGCTCTTATCTATTACCTAATATTTTCATATACTTTCATAGGTGTACTCAGGAGTGAAATACCTCTGTAGTTTTTACGGCATTCATTTTCTCCTTTTTTGTAGATTGGTAGTATCAGTCCCATTTTCCAATCGGCTGGAATAATCTCCATATTCCAGACTTTATTATAGATTTGCAATAATATCTCAGTCCCTCTTTTTCCCAAATGTTTTAACATTTCCGATGTAATTTTATCACAGCCTGGAGCTTTTCAATTTTTAAGCCTTTTAATAGCGTCCAATAGTTCTTGCCTAATTTCTTGTGTGTTGCTGTTCTATGTTTGTCTGTTTCATCTTCTACAACTGTGTCTGTACCTTGCAGTAGTTCTTGAAATCCATCGTATCATTATTTCCTTTTTGTCAGTCAGAGTCTCTTCTCTTTTGTTTTTTATATATACACTAGTTTCTTCTTTTTTTCCTTTTCTGAACGATTTTAAAATCCTATAAAACAGTTTCTGATTACCCTTACTGTCTTCCTCCAATTTATGTCCAAATTCGGTCCAACTATTTTTCTTCGCCTGTGCAACTAATTCTTTTACACTTTTCCTAAGTTTCTTGTATTCTTCATAATTATTATTATTTCTATTTGCAAGGTATTTCTTCCACGCCACTTTCTTCTTTTTGACTCTACGTTTTATTATTTCAGTCCAACACGATGTTTGCTTTTATTTTTAACCATTTTACAAACCCGACAAGTTTGTTTTGCTGCGTCTAGTATAGATTCCTTAAATGTCTTCCATAATTGTTCTACGTTTTGGTCTTTATTAGTATTCAGATTTATGTTTAGTTTTTCCTCCACTAACTTCTTAAATTTACCAGCTATTTGTTCATCTTTTAATCTAAAATTCTTGATGGTTTCACATTCTATTTTTGGTTCCTTTCTTCTTACTTCTTTGTATTTTCCTTTTTTAAAAATTGTCGTTAGAAGGTAATGATCATTCTCAATATCTGGGTACTTTTGTATCAACTACTTCTTTTCTGTTGTCTTTTCTCACTATTACGTAATCAATTACTGATTTTTTTTAATACCAGTATAAAAAAATTAGAAATGTTCTTTGGGAGTCTGGGTTCGACCTTCCGTTCGCTCTTGGTGAATGGCTCCTTGGACCTGTGTCTGATGGTACACGTGCATCGTGGTTAACTTTGGGATCCGAAACTGCTTGCATTGGTGCTCCCCTATCAACAACTTTCAAGCAGAATTAAGTATGTGATTCGCGTTGTAATTACAAATACAAGACCTCAACTTACTATTAGTGCAAATATATTGGATTGTTTACCAATACGACTATGAACCATGACCAAACGATAAGTATGAACATTTTTGAACTTCGGTTGGATCCATGAGGGGTCCAAACTGTATAGATAGCAACAAATTTTTCTGATTTCCGGAAAGGTTCATTTCAAATTATTTGAAACTCATAAAACTGATTGTAAAGTTCTTAAGATTATTAAGTATTGGGGATGGCAATCTCTTTGTGACCATCTCATACCCCGTTAGTATTTTATGAGTTACATCTCTAATGAGATTGAGTTCCCTATTTGGTCTTTTCTTACATACAAAACCATGTTAATTATTTTATTAATTTTGAATTTCTGAATTCTATTTGAATAATAGGAACGAATGTAATATTTTTTCTTCTAAAAAGAATTAGTAAGTATAATTTCCGGTGCCACTCTAAAAAGATATTCTGTTTACCGATTTAATTAAGAGTAATCTAATTTAATTTGCTTGTATTCGAGTGATTCATTTGTGGATTGATTAAGACTGCGGAAAATTGAGCAAGTCTTGTCGAGCGGCTTCATATGAAGATTAGTAAACAATGGAAAGTCCGGATACCTCGGAATTGTTTAATTATTGTAATTACGAGTGACTCAGGCTAGATATGTCGCACAGGATGAATACAAGTCGCACTTTTAACATTTATTATTTGTTGAGTGACGTTAAGGCGATGCGAGATTCATAATTAAATATTGTGTGCTGTCAAATTTACGTGCGCTTGACTTTGTCCTTCATTAAGAAAATAACGTTTACATTTTGTCCAAACACTATTATACTATTGTGTCTTGTTAATAAGTTTCAGTAAAATATTCTTCCGAAAGAGATACTTGATTGCTATCAGTTTGTTGAAGAGATTTCTCGCAAAGTTAAACTTAGAAAAGAAATAAGAAGAAAGAAAGAAAGAAATGTTGAAAATTTATAATAGCGAACGTGATATGATATTGAATGTATATCATGTTAGTAGTAGTGTTATACAGATATGTTGGTTATTATGATATGTTATTGCTCTGTTAATAATTAACATATTATTTTACTTATTCACTGATCACATGGTTACAAGGGTTAACTAAAACGTTATATGAGATATCTAGGAAAACAAAGTTGTTTTTATTATGAATAACTGAAACGTTTCAGTTATTCATAACAAAAACAAGTTTGTTTTCCTAGATATCTCATATAACAATGTGTAATATGTGTGAGGTAAGTCAGTGCATGTGAGTATAATAGTTTTACAGTTGACATTGTCATGGGATAATATATATTTGGGAGGAATCATCATGCAATTTCTGATTTAAGCCAGCGCTCAAAATAATGATTATTGTTATTAAGTACGTAATTACGCACGATTTTATATAATAATAATAACATCGTGGGCAACATCCAGTTTCTTTTCATCCCAGGATATCGAGGCCGTCCTTGAACTGTAGAAAATCTATAAATACGCACTATTCGAAGTGAAACTGGAAGTTCGCATTTAATGCGTGTTCGTTTGTATCTATTTATAATTTTATAGGTAATCGCCGAGATTATTGAACTTGACTGTAGAATATCGTTAATGTCAATTAATTTTATTATGTAGTTACCTGTTTTATTATTATTGGATTGGCAGACTATCGGATGTAATTTATTTAGCAAAAAAGTCAATCCTAACAATAAAAGCATCGATCATTTTACAGAAGTGTAATTGATTTAATTAAAGTAGTTATTAACACTTGAACTATCTTTAATTATTTCTTTTTTTACTTGACCCGAACAAAATTTGATCTGGATTTGATCAAATTAAATTCGTATATTGTTCCACTTTTGTTTTAATTATATAATCGAAAATGGATTTAGGAAATATACGGGGCGAACCAAAAAGAATTGAATTGAATTAGACAGTGTCTTTTTGCTCTACCAGGAAACATTTTTCCAGAAGTATCATATTTTCGTGTCACCTTAGTATTGAAATTGTGAAGAATGTTAAAAATTTCTTAGACGATTGTAGAAAGAGCAGCTATAACAAATAAAAGTTCAATGGACAGAATGTATTTGTCTGCTCGGGACAATTTCTTGAACTTAAGGCTCAGTTCTATAACGCTCGTTTAAATTTAAGCTGAAGCTTAAACTTATTCCAACGATTGTTGTTAAGGGTTTAAGCTTTGGTTTAAAGTTAAACTGGAATTGTACAACTGAGCCTTAATATATTTTTCTATTTTTCGTTTATAATGTGCTAATTGTGATATCAGAAAGTGTTTCATAACTATTTTTGTGTCTAAGTAGCGTATGCACTGAACATTTAAGCCGAGTTTAAATTTGAGTGACGTTTATAATATGATATTTGAAGTTTCACAACATTGTTTGTATGTCACATTCTAAGTGACGTTTAAAGTTAAACTCGATTAATGTGTTCGGTGCATATGATCATGAGACCCAGTATTTCAGTCACAGATTAACTTTTATCTCCAGTTTATTGCCGTAGAAGCAATTGTTTTTATAACTGTTACTTTGGGAATAAACTGAAGTTTAAAGTTATGTCAATTTGTTTAACATTTCACATTTTTGTTCGTCATTTGCGAAATGGCGTATAAGCTAGATTTGCGAAAGTCCATCTGCAACCTGGTTGGTCAGCTGCCTAGACGAGATTGTTTCGCGGACAAAATATTTCAAAAAGTACCATATATCGGATAATTCGGGAATACGAAGAGTGAATTCCTTGTATAAAATTACCAATAATAGGCGGCCGTCCACATGCGTTAACTGAAGTACAAGTCAACAGACTAGTCAACCGTTCCAGAAACACCATTGGAGTGTCTACCTGCAAGCTTTCCCGTCGTTTCCGCGTTTTAAATGCTACAATTTCTCGTTACATTGCAAGAACAGGCCTAAAATACAGAAAACACAAAAAATGCCCCAAGAATACTCCCTCACAATTGGCCAGAAACCCTGATTGTTGCCGAACTTTGAGACGTCGTCATTTCGCCCATACCGGATCGTAATCATGGACGACGAGAAATATTTTACCTTTGACCATGCAGAACTTCCTGGAAATGCAGGCTTCTATACGGATAATATTGACGCATTAACGTAAGGTACAAAAAGAAAGCAAAATTTTCTGACAAAATTTTGGTGTGGTGCGCCATTTCTGAGGCGGGCATATCTAGGCTCTATGTAGGCCATGTAAGAGGCCAGGCAGTGAATGCTGAAGTATACATCCGAAATTGCCTATCAAAATTGATTATTTTTATTAATCAGCATCGTGCTAATGATGATTACATGTTTTGGCCTGACCTTGCAATATCGCATTATGCCAGAGATACGCTAAACTGGTTAGAAGCCCACCATGTGCCATATGTCCCTAGAAATGATAACCCTTCAAATGTCCCTCAGGCAAGGCCAACTGAAAATTTTTGGGCCCTATTGACAAGAAAGGTGTATGATAATGGTTGGGAAACCCAAAATGAACAATTGCAGCAAAGAATTCTTCAAAAAATTAGAGAAGTATAGTTAGAAAGCGTCCAAACCCTGATGCGACATGTAAGGCAAAAATTACGTCTTATTGAAGATAGAGGTCCCCTAGCAGCAACATGGCAACCAGGTGTTAAAGTTTAAGATTTATTGGTGATTGTTATGTTATGTTTACTTAATAAAGTTCTCTTAAATTTAAATTTAAAATAATACCCTTCTATATTTCTCCCAAAACTTATGTAACAGGTGTTATTGTAGGCAAGGGAATAATCAAAGGCTAGAGTTAATCGGTGATTAAAGTACAGGAGGTAAGGCCCTTTTTCAGGTATTTCAGTCACAGATTAATTTTCGTTTTATTCTCTTAGTAATAATTGAAGGGTTTGGTGCAAAAACCCGCCAGCTCCATTCTTCTTTGAAAATCACTTTTTAGTTAGATTTCATTCTACTTCTCGCGCCGCGCCGTTTGGAATTGAAAACGAACAGCTCCACGGTTTCTAATACGAAATATTTGAAACCAAATTTTCTAGTTTGTATTGGGTTTCCTTATTTTGAAAAACAGTTTTTTGTTGCTACTGAAAAATTAAAAAAAAAATGGAGTTGACCGGTTTTTGCACCAAACCCTTCAATTGTAAAGACAATTATTTCTGTAGAAATAAAACGAAGCTTAAAGTTAAGCTCCGAATGAAATACTGGGCTTTAGGCTGGTTTAACTTTAAGCTTCAGTTTATTCCCATGGGAACAATTGTTTTTATAATTGTTACTATGGGAATGAACTGAAGATTACAGCAGAGCAGTCAAGTTACACAGATTCGCTGAAAATATTTCTCCTGTAGCTGAAAGTCTAGTAGAAAACTCATTGCTAGACGTTCACTGCATCAGAACATCTCAAAGATCAGTCTATATCGCATTTATACAAAAACCTTGGGCTACACGCTTGCAAAGTGCATCTGGTGTAAGAATTAAGATTAGCAGGCTGCTAACCTTAATTCTTTAATACATTCATTGATTGGTTGTTGGAAATTACATTTTTTCAGAAAAACTATTCTGAGTGATAAGGCTCATTTCCATCTTAGTGGATTTTTTCCTTTGAGGCTACGACAAATATAAAGTCTCTGCCACTAATCCTCAAACAATCCAATTCTCAAAGATAATATTTCAGCTGTTACCTGCGAAACAGAGCCTCAATTATGCGACAGTGTGATGCATAATCACAGAAGTCGAAAAGGCCATCTATCATATTTTATGTTCCACGTTAATCTTAGGTCTTGTACTTAAAAAAAAAACTACAAATCGTAGAACCAGCACCAAAATACGCAATTTTGCCCTAATTTAACTAACATCCAATCTCTTACCGTTTTCGGTATATCGATAATGAGCTCCCATTTGAAAAAATAGAAGATAGCTCGAAAATTTCACATTCAGTTGGTTTTATGATTTCATATTTTTAATCAGCAGAAATGGTTAAACAAATTTGTTAATTTGATTCACTCTGCAGCTCCTAAAATAAAAAAGTTAGCAATGGTCCGACTTTCTTAAAAGCAGTTTATATACAGGGTGACCAAAGTTACTGTCGCGCTATCGTTAATTTCGTTATAATAGGAGCTAGGTCGTTTAAATTAACGAGTGATTTGTTTTCATTCAGGATGACAGTGGTGATATAAAAGAAACAATTGCACATCGGATTTTTAAAATACTTACTTATGTGTAGTTTTCTTTAATGGAACACTACTTTTTTATGGCAAATGAAGGGGTATCAATTTCTAAATACAAATTACATTTTACTATTTTTCCTTAGAATGAATAACAAAGAAGTTATTGTTTTTTAACACTTAAGTTTTTTTTATAATTTTTTTTGAAATTAATTTAAGTTATTACAATAGTTCCAAGGGTAGCACATTTTTTAATCATTTAATAATTTTTTTCTAATATCGTTACTTTTAATTTTATACACAATAGTAATTACATTTTTTTGAAATATCAGTTCTTCAAAGTGTTGCGTCAATGTAATATAGTAACGACTATGAAGTCAATTGTTCCCATGGCAATTAACTGAAGGTTAGAGTTAACTCTAACTGTCAGTTTGTTCCCATAGTAACGACTATGAAGACAATTGTTGCTATGGCAATTAACTGAAGGTTAGAGTTAGCTCAAAATTAACTTGTGATCGATAAACCCACCCTTAGTGGTATGGTGTATTAAACTAAGTAAAGTTAATTGTAATAATGAATATAACTATCGCAATAACTTCTTTTATTACTCGTTTTAAGGTGAAATAGTAAAGAGTAATTTGTATTTATAGTTTGAGTTGTTTCACTTGTTAGCAAGAAATATAGGTGTTCCCATAAAGAAAACTTTACATATGCAAGTGAGAATGCGATGCGCAACTGTTTTCTTCATATCACGACTATAATCCTGAGTAAAACAACTTATTTTTGGTAATTTTAACAAGTTCATAGTCCCATTACTAATGAAGTTGGCAATACTGCGGCAGTCACCTTGATGACCCTGTATATTGCTGCTTTTTATAAAACACTTAATTTTTTTCTTTTCTGAGGATAAGCATAAGCAAAGATTGATTTTCTTAATTTTATGCTTCTTTTTTTAGTTTTTATCAAGTGTCAAACTTGTCAAAGCAAAAGAGCAATCAAATGTCTGAAAAACATCCTTTATAAGGTATATCTATATATATTTACTATTCTTAATTTGTTGTTTTTTAGGCACTTAGGTATTACTTTTCATACTTTTTTACACTAACTGTCAAGAGTGAAATGTCGACAAAAGAGCACGTTTCTGCAGCAAACTGTATCTATAAAGAGAAGATGCCAGAATCTTTTTAAACATAATTATTTTAGTGAGTTAAACAAACGCATTTGCTTTACAACCTCCATTAGCACTATCGTAGGACTAAATCAAGAATTGACTCAAATTTAGGACCACGCTGTGATAAGAACGATAATACTTTGTATGGGATAGAATCAGTCCATTAATCTTTTTTGTTGTTTTCTTTTCATTTCTGTTTTTTAATAATAACATTGTATATTTATTATTACTGGGTTTTTCATAAAGTTTTCGCATTTCGATTTTCTCGGTTGCAATACAAACTATATTAAAAAAAAAACTTTATGTAATTGATTGATTTGACAGAAAAAGGAAATTTATTTGAGCTCACTCCCTAGGTGTGTTATTATGTTTTGTTAGTTTCGTTAATTCAAGAGAACAGAAATAGAACGTCCTTAACTCATCACAACCACCGGAATGAAAAGAAAAATTTAAATGACTATACCTGTGCTCTCAAAACTTGTTTATTTATGCCCTTCCTGCTGATTTTAAATATTACCTACCTCTTGCGGATGAATTTGCATTGGAATTGCACCTAGCTTATCTAATTCTCGATCTCGTTCGACTTCAGAACGAGAATTAAAAGTTTTAAAAGGCGCGCGTTTACATCATTACCAGAAAAGCGTGATCAAAATTCAAATGGGATTACAAGAATTGTTATTAAAATAATTGGCCGGCATTGAAAACGGTAGTAAACAACCGCGAACATATTTTTTTTTAATCGAATTTGTCATAATACGTACTGACGCCGCTTACTGAATGAACCGAATGACCTAGAAAAAATACTATGTGTCATTTTCTCGGAAACAAAAGACCTCAGTTACGTAAACGGTCGTAAAACGTCGACGGTAACCTTTACGGACGTGAATTATAATTTCATCTGAATGCGGCACGACACATCTTTAATCACTGTAATCCGCGCAATTTGCGGCGATTTTCCTTTTGCGCCGATGAGATGCCGTGATTTTTGGTATTTTTTAAACGTCGTACGGTTAGAAGTGATGAGTTAATGACATTTCTGTTCAAATTACATTTAATTTCAAGCTCCGCCGCAGTTGTTTGCGTGAGAATTAAATCACTTTGCATGTCGACAATAAAATCTTCGGAGTTAGGTACACGCTATTTTGCTGTTTATTTATTTATTGTATTTGCAAAAATATATTAATTTACTTCTTCAGTTATCCTCACTGGTTTGCTTTAAAAAACTTCTTGTTCCTTTTTGCCTCATCTGGGTATGTCCTATTTTCTGTAAAATCTTTTTGTCATTATCCAAAAATGTTAAAACAAATGTGAACCTACTTCTTTTAGTTTGTTTTCACATCTCTCTCCTGTTTAGGATAAAATCAACTTAAACGTGCATGAAATAACGTTGTGAAGACCTGTATTTTGTTATCCTCTTCCTCCTCCTTTTTTTCGATGAGTTCGTCATTTTACAATGACATCAGAAATTATTTCAATCCATGTGACCAATTAAGTTCTGTTTTCTTAGAAGTGGCAACACTGAGAAAAGTGAGGTCGCTGTTTCAAATAGGTGTGTTTTTGTTATTAATGTTCGATGTTCGTGACTATAGGCGTTGTGTTGTGTTTAACGAGGTATTCCCAAATGCTGGATCTAGATTACGATGCCTTCGTAGATCGCAGACATTACATTCTCAAATGATTTAACAGAAAGCACTGCATTGTTACCAACAGAGTATAGTTGGTTGAAATCATTTCTGAGTCTTCGTATCGTCCACGCTTTCTATCATTTCCTTTCCTTTTCTTTCATCCATTGAATTGGAATCCCTGGAGAGGCTTGGTTTCCTCTTCTGTTTTCCTCGGATAATTAACGAACAATATGGTCACTTAATCTTTTCCATCACTTGAATTTGACCATGTGTTTGCAGGACTCTTCAAGGGTTTTCATATTGGAGTAGATAACAGTCCTGCATCCTTAAAATTTTTCATTGAAGGTTTGTTCCAGCTGCACTAGTTCCAAACCGTTGGCCACAGATTTTAACGACTTCAGCAAGTGTACAATTTCGATGTTGCCCTTGATAGTTTCAAACTAGTCAGCAATTGTTGTTGAAACAAACCTTATGAATTCGATCTCATTTGGTATGCTGAAGTCAATTTTTTCTACTAATGCTGTGGAAAATCCTGTCATGTTTGTGATTTGTTTAGTCCTTCTGCTATTTAGCTGGATTATAATCTGTGACAACTACGCATTGGTTAAATGAATGTTTTGAAGTTACCAAGATATAGTTAGGTCTAGGTAAAGTTGGGGTGTGGCTCATAGTTTAGGCTATAGTACATAACTTATTCAAGAGAGCACACCGAACAAGGAAGCGCAATCTAGGAAAAGATTTACGTCAATTTAAATGTCCTTTCGTATTTTATTGAGTGTTTCCGAACAAAAATTGTGTTTCCGACAATAGGCGCAAGCCATCGCTACCTCAATTTCAAGAATCAACTGTTTCAAGGTCGTAGAAATTTCTCGGCAAAGATCAAACCGATACTGAGTATCTCCTCTTGAATGATAGATCTGCTCTTTGGTTTAGTAGTCGCAATCGTATTGTTTCTAATATTGGTGTACGTCAAGCAAAAAACTGCAGGTAACATAGGAAGCCACGTATTTCCTGCATTAATACATCCAGCCTGTCAGATGTTACTTGTCATTTAGTCCGCGGATAGTTTGTTGTGTTATTTCTTTAATGTTTCACTGATTATTTAATATAGTCTTTAATTTGCAACGTTTGTAAGATTTTTTAACTAGATTGCGATTTAGAAGTAGCTCCTTTTTTTTAATAAAATTTATTGTCTTAAATTTAAAAAGGGCCCGAATGACATCTACGGAGCAAAATGTCGAATGTCTGAAAGGAATCTGTACGATATGATTGAGAACCCAACGCTTCATGTGGATTGAGCAGCACTCTGAAATATGATGACTCATACCCAAGCTTAACTGGGCACGACTATACCAGGTATTTTAAATTTAATTTCATGCCGGAACTCTTTCAGGTACGGTGCATTACAATTTATTGGAGTACAGGAAGTCTACCGGTGAATTTTGATTGATTGGAGTACAGAAAGTCTACGGGTGAATTTTGATTCGAATCAAATAACTGCGTTCGGTTTTTACTCAGTTGTGTCACAGTGACAAGCCAACCTCTATACATGCCTTTTTACCTCGAAACTATCTAAATAATTGAGTGAAACCTATAATGTAGTCACGGTTGCAGGTGATAGACTAGTTTTTGCGTAGTTAATGCCTTTTCCTTATAACAATTTTTTACTTCTAGTTTAGAGTTAATAAATTATATCACCACACTACATTACAAAATGAATAGAAGGCGCAAACCTCTAAATTTCAAATTGGTCGGACTTACTGATGATGAATTGTATGATGAAATAAGCAAATTTGAAAATGATTGTGCTTCCATACCATCTGACATAGGATCTGATGATGATAATAAAGATAATGAAGATTTACAAAGAAACGACAATGATATATGGAATAATAATAATAATGAATTTGTGTTGTTAGATAGTGAAACAAGTGATGAATGGAATGAAGAAAATACGATTCCATTAGCAAAACTGGCACAAAAATACACAAAAACAAATGAAATATCTTGGACAAATGATTTCCGTAATGTCAAATCGGCGGAACCATTTGTCAACGATGCTGGTTTACCTCAATTCATAAAAGATAAAACAATCCTGAATCCATATGAAGCCTTCAATTTGCTAATAACTGATGATATTATCGTATTTCAAACTAATTTATATGCACAACAGGAATTTCAGACTACCGGAAAATCATATATACAGACAGACCTTACAGAAATCAAAATTTTTTTGGGCATGAATCTCCTGATGGGCATAAAGAAATATCCAAGTTACAGAGATCACTGGAGTTCTTCTCCAGATCTTCATGATCCGTACATTAGTAAATTGATGACGTTACACAGATTTGGTTGGATATTGACCCATCTTCATTTGAATGATAACGGTGTTATACCTCAACGCGGTAGTGAAAATTATGATAAGCTCTATAAGGTCCGACCTTTCCTTACTTCTCTAAAGATGAATTTTCAAACATGTTTACAGCTTCATGAAAACATTGCTGTAGATGAAACTACGATTAGATTCAATGGGCGCTCTTCCCTTAAACAATACTTACCCAAGAAACCTATCAAAAGGGGTTATAAAGTTTGGACATCGGCTGATCAAACCGTTTAGTGCTGAAATTTTGAAATATACGCTGGAAAAACCGGAGATCAAGAAAGAGAAAAAAATTTGGGTGCCAAGGTGGTCAAAACTTTAACGACACCGCTTATAAATAAAAATTATCGTATTTCAAACATTTTTTCCAGAATTTATTACTATTTCGAATTTGTTATTTTATAAAAGAATATGGATATGCTTTTACTTTGCTTTTCTTGCAACCTGTTATTATGCTTATATTTTACTATTTCTTTAACATTCTCGCCACTATTTCTTTAACATTCTCGCCACTATTTCTTTAACATTCTGTTCCATTTGTTTTCTCTTTTCTTCTTTTTTTTGCTGATTTTTTTCTGTAATTGCTTCTATAGTATGTGGTTCTTATTCTCAAATATTTTACTTGACAGAGGACGTAAGGCATTTTGATTAGTGAAGCCACTTCAAAACCACTAAGGGATTTTCTACGTTGTGTCCGCCAATCCTAACACAAAAATAAGATAAAAGTATACTGAGCTTATCTTTATTTCTACTTAAGTAAATAACAGGAACTATCCAAATTGTATTAACAAAACAAAATATTTGTATAACATAAAAAATGTTGCGTCGATTTGTAAATATAAAAAAAATTGAACATATGCCAAAAAAGTACGCAATATAGATAACATTTCTAATGGAAACCTTTGCTCAATTTAAAAACAAATTGTCGTCCCCATTAACTTGGACCACTAATGAATGTGTGGCCATATCGTTCTGAGCAAAAGCAAAAGTTTCCAACGTTTCACCCTGGTTGATTTCAACTGGCTGCACTGAAACCAAAGGAATAACGTAGGTTAACTGGCCATGTGTACAGCCTCTCATATCAAGAAAAATAGTATTGTTTGGATCAACAGTTACAAGACTGGTAGCATCGTAAATGTACTCGACTTCATTAGATTGGTTTAATTCCGGGCATGGAAGATACTCATTTACATTACCAAAATTTTCAATTGTACTTGTGCAGTTAAACGAGGTCTCAACAACATTTGTGGTAATTTCAACTTCATCTTCCTTATTATGAAAGTTTTCTGTTGTTTCTACATCGGAAATATTAACTCTTTCACAGGATTCCGTTATACTATGGTGAACCGTGGTTTCATTTTTAATAAAGATTGTTGAAATGTCATTGCTACGTGTGTCTTCTTCAACGCAAGAGGCAACATTGGTACAGTCGCAGTAATTGACATCGTGGTTTTGGTTTTGATTTTCTTGCTCACTTATGTTTCTGTATTTTGGTAATTCAATTTCTTGATATTCAGATTCATCTACATTTTTGCTCGTTGACGATTCAAGGCTGTTGTCGCAAGTGGACTCTTCCTGGTTGCTTTTACCAAAGGAATAAAGGAAACGCTCTTTTCCATGATATCGATAGCAATCAACTACAATCTGGCGCAGCACTTCTGTCCAAGACATTTTCTCTTTTTCTTTCTGAGGGCGCGTATCTGAACGAATACTTGCCCAAGGCAAACCAGCTGGCCACCACACAGGCTTGGTTTCCTCATAACCCCAACCAATCTTACTTCTTTTTGTAGAGCACTTGATCATATGGGGAATGAAAGTTCTTAACTGACCCTGAGTCAGTTTATCAATAGTGGTAGGTAATCCTTCCACAGTCAAAAGCGGCAAAGGAAAATGCGGTGGAAATTTTGGACTTGTCATGTAGAAAGTTTCTTCATTTAAAGCCGTCTTGAATTCGCTAATTATTTCGGTCTTTATCTCAATAACCGCCTTCATTAAAGTATCCGTTCCAAATATTTTAAATCCATTAAACCTAGGAGACACTGCCATAAATACCACGTGCTTTCCAAACTTAAAAATGTAGTCTTGGACTAAGCCACGCAGCTTTCGAAGTAACTGTGTCTTCTTCCTCCTGCGCTTGAAGGGATCTCTCTCAAAACTATGACGCACTTTATATTTCTTCATTGAAATAATCGCAGCTGCAGCAGATAAGCCTTCAAGTCCTGAAGCTGCAAGATCGGATATCAAATTGTTATCAGCGGCTGAAAATTCCATATTTTTTTCCTCGGAAGCTTGAATTAAATTCAAATTGGTTTGATCTTCATCGTTAAATAAATGGCGATCCAAAAAAACAAAGGGCGAGGCCGGTGATACATCTACAAAAAGGCAGAAATTAACAATTTTTTAACAGAGAAAAGGCACTTATTAAATAAAAACTGTAAATTTTTAAAATTTTGTTGCATCATACAATAAGAATTTACATTTGTGTTAAATTTGGAATGTTTGTAATAAATGTCGCCTAAGAATGAGTTAAATTTATAAATTAAAATAAAGTTGAATTTAACGATCAATTAAAAAAAAAAACAAACCAAGAGCAAGGTTATGATTTGGAAATATAAAAAAAAACGTTCGAAAAGTACCGAAAGCAAACAGGCGGAACAGCGTTAGTCTGGCTGTTTCAATGCGGAAGAAAATTATTTACGGTTTGAGGAGTACAAATGAATTCGTGACCTTGAAATTAGTACAAACAACGGATATTACATTGCAAGTGGAAATGTATATATTTACTTATTTTTTTCACCTATGTCCACAAAACTTTTAAGCAAACTGTTTCTATAAATGGAATATTTTATTTTGACAATGTAACATTTCTCAATTTTTGAAGAAGATAATTACAACAAAGTACATGATTACTTGTATTTCTAAATCTTCAGAACTTATTTTTTTTTTGGTTTTTAGGTTGATTATAAGATATTTGTATTTTTTATGTAGAAAACTGAAACAATGAGCACTAAAAGAGAGGGTATTAAATGTTTAAAAATCGTATCTGTAAACAAAAATTTAAAAAATATAGCTCAAAATACAGGTGATTTTTAATGATTGAGGATATTTTGAATTTTACGTTTTAAATATGACTACGGTGCGTTCAATAAAACTACATGCGTTCAATAAAATCCGTTATCGAAAAGGCTCTGGTCTTATTTTATGACGGCACGTCATAGCATGTTGCAAACTTGATTATCTGCATGCTATCAACTGTCAAATGTTTTGTTTACATTTTCGAGGTATTCGAATCTGATATACAAAGTGGTTCTTAAGTAATGGCACACAGAGCAACAGTGGATTACTGTCATCAAAATATTGCGATAGTATATGGATTTTCTTAAAAAAAAATGAAAATAAATCTACATTCTTTCCTTGTGTTTTGTAATGACGATATATTGTTTAGGAAATAGCTGGACAAACTTTTTTTTAGCCAATACACCTCCATTATTTCTTGAACAGAATAAAAATCGAACAATACTCTCGTAAAAGCCAACGTGCTTTCAGGCTAAAATAGCAAATATCTCGAAAACGGTTAACTTTAGCGCTATTGAACAGGTGTACCTAATTGTTTTAAAAAAGACGAGGAAATAAAAATCTTTTGTCAAAAGTTCCATAAGTCTACTCACAAAAAAGTTCAAGCGGTTTAAATGCAAGATTGATACCATACGTAGCGTTCTCTCAATGTTGCCAACCATTGGGAGTCGCTTTTCCCTTATATTGGGGCAAATATTCTCTTTTATGCTTTCTTTTTCCCTCAAATTGCAATTGTAAGGTATTTTTATGGATTTTTGTCAAGATTTTCCTTAAAATTTAAGTAATTTTTTCTTAAAAATTCCCTTTACTTAAGGGCCACCTTGTATGTGCTGCTAATATAATTCCGCACAAAACAGTTCCTTTAAGAACTAATCAGCCCAAAAATATTTTACTACTTATGTTTATTTCATTAATTGCGTTTTATTGTCCATTTGTAGAAATTGTAATTAAAAGGGCATAAATGTTATGTTTATTCTATTCTTATGGTTTAAGAAAAGTTTAGATCGTGACATCCTGCGATTGCTTTTTAACCTAATATTGCATTAGGATTGAAAAATTGCAGCATAATTGAATTGGCGTCCCGTTGGAACCGTGTCACGACTGCTTCTATTGCCGACGTTTCGTTCTCCATTGCTGAAGAACTTCCTCAAGGCTGCTGCTGCTGGCGGTGTTGGTGCTACTTCTCGTTAGTCGATGAGGAGCATCAGCAGCAGCAGCCCTGAGGAAGTTCTGCAATGGAGAACGAAACGTTGGCAGTAGAAGCAGTCTGACGCAGTTTCAATCGGACGCCACTTTGATCTTGGACAACGGCAGCGGAAGCCTTCAAGTTATATTAAATTGCAGCATGTTTGCTACTTAATAAATCATCCCATACAAGGCAGTCATGCGTGCTGTCAAAGCATAATGAAAGTTTTAAACATTTTATTGCAAGTCTGTTTTGATTGCAGTGGATTTTTCTAGCATCCTATGTACAGGGTGGGCCAAATTCGACACTTTTAATAGGAAACTCCCACTTTTAGACGAGTTAGACAAAAACTGACCTCGGTCCCTGGAGCTCGATTTTTAAGACAAAATTAATGGTGAAGACCGCGTTTCGATATCTTGTACCGTTTAGGAGCTACAGGGCGTTTTTCAACATTCTACGATTTTTAAAACCCTTCATAACTTTTTTGTTTATGAAAATTTTTGATTTCTATAAAGACTTCTTTAAGGCACTTTTTCATGCAGAATTCATTGCTCTAAGTTATTTTTTTACAAAGTGCTCAGAATTTGAGATATTAGCAGGAACTTTGATTTTTTATATGGAACACCCTATATATTTTTACATTTTTGAAAAGGGCATAAAATTCTGCTTACAAAAATATAAAACACTTGATATTTTATTCAAAAAATTTTTGAGTTGTAGAGCTTCATGTTTTAATTAAAATTTTGATGGTTATTGCAGCATTCAAGTAGGCTGTGGATGATGATAGTTAAATATTTTTTGAAGATTCAATGCGCCATAAAAAATATTACTTTGTTTTCAATAAATATAACGAAGTTATAACGAATAAATACTAACGTAATCGAAATTGCGCAAAAGTTACATAAAGTATCAAATTGTCGGCCATTTTGTACTAAACATAAACGATTCCGTTTTGTTATGGTTTGAGCTGACATCACCAATTCAAGGACTGGTAGTGGTGCATTTTTCTTATTCAATAAGGTCAGAATTTTTGTTTCTTTAAAATTCGTATTGCAGAAGTTCTTGCTAAGATGTTTGCTCGAACTCGCGTCGGTCATTTTCAATTTCTCCCAAAACTATGATCTCCTCTAATTCTTTATTTCCGTTTTGAGATTCATAATTTTTTATTTTTATCAGTTTAAATGACCAAAAATTTATTAAATTGTTTTTAAATCTCAAGAATATACGTCTGAAGGATAGTCATCTTTCAGGATACCACTCATGGTAAAGATTAATCGCTGCTTTTGAATTTTCGCCAATTTCTATAAAACACTTTAACATTTAATATTAGTAAAGAAGATAGTGGTTTAGAAATAACAAATCAAAAAAGTAAATATAAATCAAAAAAGTTTATATCCTTAAATATAAATCAAAATAGATTGTATCCGCAGATACGTATTTCGGCAGCTACGCTGTCATCTTCAGTACACGCATATACTTACAAGTTAAAGGCACTTCATGAAGTCTTGAGTTGGTATAAATATTATAACATGTCGAATTTCTCGTAGTTTTCGTACATGTTTAATTATCTCCCTAAGTCTATTTTATAGAGATAGTAAAATTCAAGAGAAATGCAAGTACTGTAAGAGATTGTGTCAAATTTTGACAGTGGCCTACCAGGAAGTTACAAAAACTTAAATCACTTAGTTACCGTCATCCATAGCCTACTTCAATGCTGTAAAAACAATTAAATTTTTGATTAAAACTTTGAAACTCTATATTTCACAAACTGTTTAAATAAAATATCAAGTATTTTATATTTATGTGAATGAAATTTTATACTCCTTTCAAAAACTGAAAAATATATAGGGTGTTCCATATAAAAAATCAAAGTTCTAGCTAATATCTCAAATATTGAACACTTTGGAAAAAAATAAATTGGAGCAATAAATTCTGCATGAAAAAATGCCTTAAAGAAGTTTTTACAGAAATCAAAAATTTTCATAAACAAAAAAGTTATGAAGGCTTTTAAAAATCGTAGAATTTTGAAAAACGCCCTGTAGCTCCTAAACGGTACAAGATATCGAAACGCGGTCTTCACCATTAGTTTTGTCTTAAAAATCGAGCTCCAGGGACCGAGGTCAGTTTTTGTCTAACTCGTCTAAAAATAGGAGTTTCCTATTAAAAGTGTCGAATTTGGCCCACCCTGTACAGCTGTTTCGGCCCTATTTGGACCTCGTCAGAAAAGCGTAACTCGAGAATTCCAATGCAAATCAAACCGACCTATCCTACTCATTCTCGAGCTACGCTTCTGTTTACGAGGCTCCAAATAAGGCCGAAACAGCTGTACAGAAGATGCTAGAGGAATCCATTGCAATTAAAACCGACTTGCAACAAAATTTTTAAAACATTCATTATGCTTTGATAGCACGCATGGCTACTTGTTAAGTAGCAAACTCTCTGAAATTTGTCTATCCTAATGCAATATTAGGCCAAAAAACGATCTCAGGATGTCGCGAATTAAACTTTTCATTACTTTTACATGTCGGTTTGGTAGAAGTCTCGAACTACGCTTCTGCTGACGTGGTCCTAAATAGAGTCGAAACTGCTGTACAGAGGATGCTTGACGAATCCAATGCAATCAACTTGCAACAAAATTTTTAAAATTATGCTTTAAGTTACGTCGTGACATTGTAAAATTTCCATTTGACGTAAGTCTATTTGATAATGTATTTCTTGGATGCATTATATTTTGTTGGATCTTCGCAAGCGCATTTTTGATGTTTTATTTCTTTTTATTGATGAATTGATGATAATGAAGCGGGTTTACATAGTTTACATATTTATTATCATTTAAATAACAATTCCACATCAAATTTTGATGTTAGATTTGATAGCTGGGCGGTTGAACTTAGAAGTCAACAAATTCAATTTACTTGGCCAGATTTTTATTTAGACACTTATTTATTTTCTTATTGGCTTGACTTTTTCGGAATAATTAAAAATCACAAGTCACCCTATATGCGTCTAAATATTTTATCAAAGTAATTTGTTTTAGTTCAGAATTATACATTTTTTACGTGCAAAAGATAATCACAATCATCATCAATAAAGAAAACAATAGAAATTACAGATTTTACAAAAAAAATTGTGACTAAATACATACTTTAAGTAAACAAGAAAACGTGATATTGTCAGAGCAAGGTCAGGGAAAGAAAAAGTTTTAATGACTCCTTTAAATAAATATTTGCAAAATATTAAAAAAATAATCACGCAACTGAATATTCTGAGTTAGGCACTTCAGAATGCTTGAGCGTCAATTTCGTTGAAAGTAAAATGGCAACCATGTCCGCTTTAGCCAAATTCTACGGCGCATGTGTTATAAACCTCGAAGTCGGAGACTGCGCTCTAGTACAATCATATCTATGCACTTACATTCGTACTTACCTGATGCAGACTCCATTGTTTTCCGAAATAAGCTCTATTTACGCAAGACACAATTTCTTCTTGTTCAGTTTTAGAGCAATGCTTACACGTGTACACTGTTAATATTCTACTTAATAGTAAAGAAGTACAGCCATTGTATTGTGACCAACCATGTCTGAGAATTCTCAAAAAACCCTGCAATTCCTAGGGATATATAGAGTCGCGGTCAAAAAAAGTGGACACTTTTCTAAACGTCAATTTTATAATACTAAAACTTTCGCTGGGTGGTTGTAATTACGAAATGATACTTACGGATGACAAAGAATAATTATTACCAATTGTCATCAGTAAGGATCAAATTTATAATTGTAATCACCCAGCAAAAGTTTTGGTATTATAAAATTGACGTAAAGTTTAGATCGCGGCATCCTGTAATCGCTTTTTAATCTAATTATATTAAATTCATAAAATTGATGTTTAAAAAATTATCCACTTTTTTCTGACCGCGACTGTAGAACTATAAAAAGTATTATTGATTCATTAATCATTTCAGCGTTTTTAGTAAAAAAATTTTGGAGGATCAAATGTAGTAAATTCTATTTTGTGAAACCAAAGCCAAAAAATTAAATAACTTGACTGATGCTAAAATCATTTATCTGTGTTCAATAAGTTCTTGTCGCTCTATGTTAAGTTTGTTATTGTCCATACGGCGTTGTGCAGTGTTGCCAACTGTACTAGAATTCCACTATTGTAGCGAATTTTCAATGTGTATAGTGGCGTAGCGGATATTTCTTCTTCCATAGATAAAATTAGTAGTTACCCCATGGAATATTTTCAAAAAGCGTTAGCAATATGTGAAAATGATGGGAAATCTGGAAATTTACTTATAGTGCAAGAAAGATGACTCATTAACCTAGGCAACGGAATTTAATATTGTACACAATATATTCCATTCGCGATCTTTTTAGACTCTAGAGGGCTATGTTTTTTTTTCGTTAAGTTACGTGCATGTATTTTGCTGGAAATCAAAATCTGACATGAAAAAAATAATGATAGCGTCACGTCAGCTATACTGATTATGTTGCCAATTCGTAAACAACGTGGGATACGGTTGCATGATTAAAGTAAAAAGTAACTTAAAACAAATACATCTTTATTTATAATCCTGTCAAAACATCAAAAATCATAAGCGGAAGAACTAAGCACTCAATAGGCAAGGCGTTTAATTATTGCAAAAAGCATCGCCCAGATTTAAGAAATGAAGAAATAATAAGCAGGTTGGCGGATATACGTGAAGTAAGTTTTTAAATATTTAAGTCAGCTTTATTTTCTAATGTTTAATATTTTAGATTTCGCGTTGTACGATAATTAAACAACAAAACGATATGTGACTGACGAAAGTTTGAAGGAGCGTGGCTATGAAGTTATTAGATTGCCCCCATACCATTGTCAATATTGAGATAAAATGGGGGCAATGCAAAGGCTTTTACAATAAGTACATAAATTCGCAACCATTATCGAAAGATAGGGTTGCAAATTTATGGCGTGAGGTTTTTTCAAAATGTACCCCCGACATGCGGCAAAATTTTTGTAATTATTGTGAAAAATTAATTTCGGAAGACTGGACGAAACATATGGGAAATTCCTCTTTTCATTATTGATTTAGGAGAATCTGATTCATAATCAGAAATTTATGATGAATTAGATTCTTCTATGGAATCAATGGAAGAGGAAAGGGAACATTTAATTTGACATCAAAATTTTATAGTGTAGAATATACAATGTATATCTGTAAAATTTATATGTAAACTGCGGCGATCCTTTTAAGCAACCCAAACTAATACCACGTATATGCACTGCAGATATAAGAAGATTTGAAGAACTCTGGTTCTAGGTATGCGTATTGGAAGGATTAGCGAAAGTAGACGGAATTCTAAATGAGGTTCAGTGCATGGTTTGGCCGGGACAAATTATAAGATAGCAAGAAGATCCTGTTATTTAAATACCTGCACGTTATACTTTCTTAATGAAAAAATAAATAATTATCAATTGTTCGGGACAAACCTCGTTTTCACGGAATGCTTTAGTCTTGCTTCAGTCGAACTGGCAACATTGGCAGTGGTAGTTTTCAAAATTATAACCAATCAATCAATTTTCTGACAAATGTATTTTTTAGTGATATCAACAAAAATGTCACCCTAACATGGCCTACTCTGAATCTAAAAAGATCGTGAAGGGATTTTTATGTTATGTGGCAAAATAAATAAACAAACAAAACTTTTTATAAAGCGTTTCGTCGGCAAATGCACCAATCCGGGTTATTCCTTCTGTCACGTGATCCGTGATCCTTTTTTCATGTTAGGATCCTTACCTATCTCTCAATCTAATTATAATTATACCACATCTATGTGTAGTAAGTAATCGTTGTGAATACAAGATTGAAAGTATTCCAGTCGTAAACTTATTGGACACTAGGGAGAAGTTATCACCTCTCAGGTGCACAATTTTGATAGTTCACTTCTGTCAAATTGACGTGACATTTCGTATTATCAATTCTTCAGTTAAAAACTATTTTAGACAGTTTTGTACCTTTTAAGAAAAAAATTATATATAACAGTCTATGTTTCAGAAGTTCAACAGTAATAACTAGACACGGTGAACGCAATAAGCCGTTTCAATGAGTGAAAATTAGTGCGACATATACACAGGTATAGATAAGAGGATGAAGATGGGAAATATTTTACGTGTTCTAGTAATAATTTGAAAACTTACTAGTACTTATTTGTACAAATTTGGAGATAAAAGTTAATACTTCTACTCCAAAATTTTGTATGATAACTTTCTGTTTCGATTTTGCGATTTTTAATCATTTAAGTTAAAGTTACCTTTAATTTTCGTTTTATCCCCATAGCAATAATTGGGAAAGCAATTGTAACTGAAGCTTAAAAATTATTATAATATTAATATAATCTTACATATGAATTTTGTTAACCCTATACGTATAGGAATCTGCAAATCTAAAATCTTAATTAATTTACTTGACAGAGTTGCAGGTTCGCAAATATATCGAGGCCGCAAATGTGTACGGGCGTAGCTTTACTGGCACTGTCATATTTTAGTCTATTCAGTAAATTTTTGACAATTTTTGGAATAAAAAAGGCTCCTGATGGATTTCTTTTTTATACATTTTGGATGTGTCCGTATACAATTTCATTTAACGCAATTTGAACTTTAACATACAACAAATTGAATAATTAATAATTGAAATAAACGGGGAAACAATAAAAACAATACGTATATTAAACAATTTGCTTAATGCTCTATTCTCCTCGGAGGGCGATGTCTCTGGTAGTGTCAAAGACGGGGTTGATACTCTTTCAGGACGGTGTTTCTATTCTCTTCTTCTACAACAGTTGGCTTCGAAATGTCGTTGGATGTGTGGGGAGTATGAGTGATCTTCTGACAATAACTGCACACAAGGCTTGTGTTGGTGCTTCTAATAATGGCTACAGAGAAGACTTATGGATGCTTCTGACAATGGCTACACAGAAGGCTTGTGAGTGTTCTCGACAATGACTGCTCAGGATGCAAACTGAAACTGAAGCGGTTAGTGCTCTCGCTTTTATAAGGGTTTTTCGTAGCGGGGATGAAATAAATTTGCTTCATTGGTCTAAAAGTGTAATCGAATAACAGTTGACCAGAGTTGTAGTTTATTCGTCATGGAGCAGTGTATTTACTCCGGGGGTTATTTTAGCGACCAAATTTGAGGATGCGATCTTATTTGCGGGTCAATTTTGAACGGTTTAATTTATCAAGGGGCTGCCTAAATTTTGTTTATTTGCAACGATTACCATCATTGCTTTGTTACATAAATATCAACGTAACGCTTCGCCCGTATTTTCCATATGACACAAACAAACGTTGTCGATCTGACGTTTCTTGATATATGTCATTATGAGTTTCTAACATGTCATTTTGACGTTTGTCAATTCGACAGATACGCCTTTTTGGATTCGGACGATAGTATTTCGCAATCCGATACCTTGCCCATTAAAGAAAAAAGTTATGTTTTATCAAAATTATTTAAAATGTGGAGTTTTTTTAATTGAAGGCATAGAAACAGCTAATTATATACAAATTTTTGGAATATATCAGTTTTATAACCAGCAAGACAGATGTGGAAATATGTCGTATTAGGTGTATTAGTGACAAATATAGTCACGCGCGTCGCGTAACTCCACAGCTAACCATTGTTGTCTTTGTCTTTACTCCAATATGCTTCCGTCTTTGCATTGATCATTGTCAAATAGCTCTTTACGCATGATATGTAAAATAATGGTTTGGTTTAGTTGTTATGGAATAACATCGTGCTCAATACACAGTATAAAATCATCAAGTATTTCAGTCATTGCTGGTTCAACCAATTTTGACACATGCTAACAAATAAAATTTACATAAACCGTTTAATTTTAGACTTTAATTTATGAGTTCCATGGTTAATTCAATTTCATTTTTTATTTTCTTTTGTAAAATGAAATTCTTGTGGTTTAAAGTTCCAGGATCTCGTTCAAAACAAAGTTAAGGATTTTAATTACCAGCCTCCGAAATTTTCTGGGAAGGCGATTTCATCGTCGATCGATAAATAATCGTTTTTATAAATTGACAGTTAGAAACCTTCTTTCTTTCTTTGAAATATTTCGTAGTAATCCCGATCATTCTACGAAGTCCTTTCAGGGTATCGTAAGGTCTAATTAAAATGTGTGACTATAAGCAAGATGACCGTTAATTAGAGTCTAACAACGAAAGCTAGTATATTATTAATTATTCCACCTATTCATCAGAGCAGATTTCTTTATTGGTTGCGTTGTTATCATTTCTATCGTTTGTATTTACATACTTATTAATGGGAATATCGAACATATAAAGAGCTCACCCGGATTCAAAAACGTGTTTGTGATCTATAAATAATTTGTTCTGTTAATTTACAGAGTGAGATTTTGAAAAACAAATACCACATGACGGTTCGTATAGGCAATTTCCTTTACGTAAATGGCTGTTTGCAAAAGTGATTGCTAAAGCACGGATTTGGGTGAACTTTAAGGTCATGCGTGGAATGATACTCGTGATCTAAAAGTTCACCTGAATCCGTGCTTTGGAAGTGTCAAATTTTAACAGCACGGTAGTATTTTTTATTAGTAAAATTATAAAAAAAAATAAATAGAGTGTTAGGACAATTAAGCTTCGAACCATTAAAGGTACTGAGAATCGACATTGTATTGTTCGTGAATTAGTATTAGTCTAAAGTCTTTAAATGATACGTAGCTTAACGTTTTCTTTTTTAAAAATAACATCAGTTCAAGTCTCTAAAGAAAAGACTATAAAATAATTTTTGTTATTAAAATTTAAAATATCTTTAAATTTGTTGGTTACACTTATATAGGGTTGTCAACAATGTTTAAGTTCCAGTGACTAAATTAAATTACTTTCTAGCAAAATTGCTTCGCCTAGATGGCGACACTGTTAGATATTTTCTTGTCACGAAAAGAAAGGAACTAAGTTTAAGATATACGCAAATTTATTTGTAGTTTTAATCAATTAAATTTTTTGGTGTAAGTTTATAATATTGTTTAAGGTTACGTTTGTTGCTTTTATGTTTTAACTTAAAACTATTTTTTATTACATTTTCTGTTAAAATCAATTTTATTACGCCACTGAATATTCTATTATTGTAGTTAGGGTTTTACATTTTAAGTGTGTATTACCATAAGACCTGATTTGGGTGATCACGTGGGGCTTGGACATTGTTGAAAACCCTGTAGGAATAGTTAATAGTATATTTTCTGGTTTATTAGAAAATATATCAGCAGTGTTGCCAATCATTTGAATGTTATTTTCCGTTTTCACAATTCCGTCAATAAAGTAAAAAATGTTAAAGATAAAATACATTTTTTTTATTATTCGCCAAAACAGACGTAAATGTTTCAAAATTTACTTGACTTTCGATCAAAAAATACACAGTAATATCTCTACTAATACTTTAGAAATTTTTGACAAAGAAACATCATCGTACTATGAACTTGTTAGGAAGGTCGAATTTATTAGACAATCATTCACTTAGAGGATGTAAATAATGTTTACATTCCACCTCGTCGAAAAAAAAAAACAACAACAACGGCAGTAATTTCGTTGATTGTAATTATGCAACTGTCTTGTATATCAATGCGACAAAGAGAGAGCAACAAGTCAAATTGAAGTAAACTTTATATACCAACAAGGTCGCGTAAATGCGTGATACCGTTACAAATAAACAAACTCAAATGTTAATAATAAACAGGGACACACGGAGTTCACAAGTACAAGTTAATCAACAAGATAATAAGTATGTACCCAAAATGAAATAATGGTCCTAACCAGAGATGTTACTTATCTTAGGTATATCGAAACTCGGGAATCGGAATTAGAATTTTTAAACAAATGACTCGGAATCGAATATGTAGATATATGTATATTCCTAGATCATTTAATGCAGATAAAATTCTTATTAAAATGTGTTTTTGAACTTAACTAAACTAGATTCTAAATTTGTATAACAATTTTGTTATAATTTTATCACAAACGGCTTAAATAACGTACAAATAATTTTACATCATTTGATAATAAAAGAAAAAGAAAAACATCACATACTTATTTATGAACTAAGTAGTACATATTTATGCTTATTATTAGAATAGGCTTAAACTATGTAAAACTTTCAACTAAAAGCATATAGGATACTTTACATAAATTTCGTTTTATTTTACCAATGTGTTTCTCAGATTGAAAAAAATACACACCGGGTTTAGAATTGTTTTCCCAGACAAAGAATTTTACATGTACAATTAGGAATCTTCTTGGTATTTTTCAACTTTTAATTTCAATTCTATCTAACTTTTGTTTGTTAACGAACCTGAAATTTTTATTTTGGTATAAAATGTATTAGGTGGCATTACACCAAGGTTGGTAGAGCTGAATTGTGTTTAGGCGATTGTCTCGATCAAGAAGACAAGGTCACTCATTACATCAGACCACGTGACAAAATGCATTGAACATATTCCAGGTTTTTACGTTAAATGTCGATTACGACCACAGAATTAATTATATTTTTAATTAATAGATTTATCTTTAGGAAGAACAAAAAAAACAAATAGAAAAGAGGCAACTTGTTAGATACAATATCACTTCTGCCAACCTTGGAATACAATCAGAGTTCCAATCAGGGTTACGATTGAAAGAATTTTAATTGTACCAACATTTCAGATGAAATTGTACTAAAATCATTAACATTGTACGATTACACACATATGACTATGGTCTAACCTTGAACATTCTAATAGCAAAAAAATCTACGACCTTAACAGTGCTGCCCATAGGGAAGGAACCAGAAATAAAAAAAGAACTATGAACCATGAACGATATTTTTTCACTGCTAATTATTTTATGACGGATGTCACCACAAAATGAAATCACTATATTTGTCATTAAACCGGTCATGAAATTACAAAATTTTCGACATGTTTGAAGTCACCGGAAGTTGTCCGAAGTTTCAATAGAAAGTCACTAAAACTAGTAAAATGCAAAAGAACTCTCTGGGCCAATTTATAAAATATCACTCATATTCAACTCACACTCAAAATTGACGTTTGATGTTATTTGAAATTCAGAATGTTTTAATATTTACTCGTATAATCAAGTTTATGTTCAGTGTAGGTATTTTTTACGACAGAAAGTCAAAAAGTCATTAGAATGTCAAACTGTCAATTTGAATGTGAGTTGAGTTTTAGTGATGCGCCAGAATTTGTCCCTAAATTCACTATCACTTAAATGGCCATCTTGACTCCTTTTTGTCAACTTAGATTTGTTTAGTCTGATGACTTCCACTTTTAATAATAAATAACAAATATTGCTTTTAAGGTACTTGAATGATTATAGCGCAGTTATTGACTATGATGCGATTACGAAGTTTTTTAATTAAAAAGTTTGTCTGCTGAGGTAGGGCCACTTTTTGCTTGTAGAGTGAAAATTGATAATGTTGAATGTAAAATCCTCTAAGCGCTCAAAAAATCCTACGAATTTAGATGATGCCTATGTGATTTTTCAAAGATCACTGATGACACCTGTCAAAATTTTGCACGCATATATTTGACAATTAACAAATAAAACAATTGTTCAAAATTCGTCACTACCTTTCAAACACCCTCTGATAAACTACTCTAATTTCAACATCTTATGTTGTCGAGTTTTTTTATACGGTAGTTAATTTTCTCTTTTATTTTCTTCCATATTTTGAAAGTGGATGCTTCTGCGGTTTCTATTCACTAACATATTCTCATTCATATCTTTGCCACTGCGTCAGTTCATATTTTTTTTTTAGGTTAAGCTTGATCATTAATGACCACTTGCATCAAGCCTTTAAGCAAGACTTAAACTGAGGTTAAATTTAACTGGTGTTTATATTGTGACATTTGACATTATACAATTTCGTGTAAATCATGTTCTAAGTGACGCTTAAAGTTAAGCAGAGCTTAAATGGTTGGTGCAATTAGCCATAACACACTTTGAATCAAAAGTAGTTCTTGGCAGAAAAACTATAGGTTGCATCTTTTCAAACATATACAAATCTCTAGTATTCTTTAGCTTAACCATACTGGCTTTCTTCTTCTAACAATTCTCATATATTTTAATTTCTTTGATTTTATGATTTTTTCTTTTCATAGTATTCTAGGCACTTACATACGTTTTTCCTTTATAAATAATCGTGTCCAATTAATTATGATGGAAAAGCATTATTTAAGGTGGAAATACTTGAACCAATTTGGTTGATTCAATCAAACTGATGCAACGAAATTGTAGATGAAGAGAGACAAATGTGTACACGTATACAAATTTTATTACAATAATACTTCGTCAAATCAAACCAAGACAGTGGCAGCGATTGAATAACATATTTCAACGTTCAAACAACATCTTGTATAGACGTGTTAAATGTGGATGAATCAACCAGATGTACAACTAATTGAAAGAAAAGTATAGCTCGCTTTACTTCGTTCAATGTTCAGTTCGATTGAACATATCATATACAGTCTGTAAACTGATTTGTGATGCACGTAAATTGGTAAGTTAAGGGAGAAAATACATTGTATTAAGCGTGTTAATGACAAAGACTATAAGGGTGGGGTCGGCTTGCATGTCACGTATCGCCACAGCTGATTGTTACAGTTTTACTTTTTACCACATCTGCTCCCATATATTTCTTTCTTTGTCTTGACAACCGTGCAGATTGTTATGTCACGTATAACGGTTTACATACGATATGTAGTGAATATTTCTGAAAAAGGGTACATTGACCATTTCTTGCTAAATTGCAGAAAGATAATAACTGACGTGACGTGACGTGGAGGTATTTAAACTCATTAACTTTCCATATGTTGCGGGACAAAACATCGTGGAATTTCAAGTATAGACAGACCGGGCGAATTTGCACCTTTTGCAAAAAAAGGAGCGAAAAGGGCTGGAGATTCCGCGCGAGTCGACCTGACGGCTAAATCTGGAAGCTTTCCATTGCCGAGAAATTACTATAATTCGGTGGGCGAGAGGGATCATCTACCTGCCGACGCGTTCCACAAATCAAACTTGTCTACCGAGGCGAGAAAATAAAACATTAGAACAGTGTTCATAATTAACAGTCCGATTTAAAAAAAAAAAATACTGCGGACGTGGCGTGTCTGTGCGCCTATTTAGCTTGTATGTATATGGACAGGTTTCTTTGTTGTTGTCTTTACTACAACAGCTTACGAACGAAACGTTAACTTCAGAAAGTAAGAAGTTATGCATTCCTTTTAAATTTAGAAGACCACTACCAGAATTAAAAAGAAAAATATCTAGGGTACGTTACACTTTTAATGCCTACAATGGTATACGCAATCAGAAACGTATTTATGTAAGTATTAAAGGAGATGACATATATGTTGAAGTAAAATAATAAATTGTGTTTCATTTATTTGAAGGATGGGGGGCACTCAAGGTTCTCTGACATAAAAAACGTTTGCTTTGCAATAATAGATTATCTAGTAAGTCGTTGGTGGCCGCCTCCTTGACAAGTTAAAAGCAGTTACGTTTTCTTTATAATAATTGTAGTAAAGTTTTATTTGCAATCAAAGAGATACAAATCCAAACTAAACAAATGAATTGATGAATTAAATAAAAAAAAGTAAATTGAAGCTGAATTGGTTTGGGGATTCTTTCCCAATCAATGAAAGTAGGACAATGTCCAACTAAGGGAAGGGCCCTATTGTATCGACAAGTACATTGAGACTCAAAATTCGGAAAGGAAATGGGGTGGAGTCCTTGAAAATTGGGTCATGCTCCTATGTTTAACTTGGAAAGCTTTTCCACGCCATTTAGATGTTGTAACGACTATTGGCGATCTATACTTTTTGGGCTTTTGAAGCTTGAACTCGTATGGAGATTCTTTCGCAACAAATCATAGTAAGATAACATGAAACAAGATTGGAAGCTCTTACAAGTACATTGAGACCCAAAACGAGGAAAGTAGATGAGATGGAGCCTTTGAAAATGAGGTCATGCAATGATTTTTGTTGTCTGGTGGATCTACAAATTTAGGAGCTTTGAAGCTTGAACTAGTTTGGAAATTTTTTTGCAGTCAATGACGCTAGGACAATAACCAACAAAGGGAAGGGCGTTAATCCGAGAAGTACTTGAAATCCAAAATTTGGAGAGTAGATGAGATGGAGTCCTTGAAAATGGGACCATACACTGATTAATGGCTTCCTATTCTCGAAGTTTTCTCCATCCCTTCCAGACGTTATAACGGCCACTGGCGTATTTAAATTTTTTGGGACTTGAAACTTGAACTCGTATGGAGATTATTTCGCAACCAATGACAGTAGGACAACATCTAACAATTTCGGAAGCTCTTTTAAGTATATTGAGACCTAGGATGGATGGAACCTTTGAAAAGGAGGTCATGTAATGATTAATGTTGTCGGTGGAAAGACTTTCGACGCCCTCCAGATCTTATCATAACAATTGGTGGATCTCCAATTTTTGGAGCTCAAAGCTTGAACTAGTTTGGGAATTGTTTCGCAATCAATTATGGTTATGATTATGACAATAACCAATAAAGAGAAGGGCCTTATTGATTTAACAAGTATTTGAAATTAAAAATTCGGAGAGTAGATGGGATGGAGTCCTTGAAAATGGGGCAATTAATGGCTTCCTATTTTGGAAATTTTCTTCATGGCCTCTAGATGTTACAACGTATCGGACTTTGAAGCTTGAATTCGTATGAAGATTATTTCGCAACCAATTATTACTAGCACAATATCTAACAAGGTCAGAAACTCTTACAAGTACATTGAGACCCAAAATAAGGAAAGTAGATGAGATGAGGCCTTTGTTATAATGACAATTGGTGGACCTACATTTGTTGGGATATTTTCTCAAGTCGCGTTAGTATGACAACATCCGTAACCATTTATTTAATTTATAGCAATAATTTTCGGACATTAATATCGGAATAACTGGATTCGTGGCTGAAAAATCAACGAATTGATTATTCATAATGAACAAGAATTTCCTGCTTAATTAGCATTTTTGTGCGAAAGCTATGCAAAATCAGAATTTGCAATATTTTCGACTTAACAGTTACTTGAACTACTCGTTTGCCTATGAGTGCAATAAACTCACTTGTTTAACACACGCCGACCATTAAGATTCTTTCTATGAGAAGGAAAAAATAATCATAACCGTGCATATCGTGGTCATCATCATTATACAGAAACAGAATAAGCCTAATTTGCATTTATAAAGCGCTCGAAGTGGTATCAATTTGTTTCATGCAAGAGGAATAAAAATCGAGTAATTTTTTTTCTTCGTTGCATCGTAATCTAATTTGTATTATGTTTTGTATGTCTCTGTTTATCTGATATGCATTGCAATTGCTACTGAGACCTGTGTTGTGATTCCAAGAGAAATCTATCTGTTTGCTAGCGACTAACAGGCGACTAGCTGATCTTCGCAGAGTGGAAACGGTTCGAGAGGATGTGCCCGTGACCTTGCACGGTCATTGCTTCTGCTGCAGCAAGCAGGACGCTCTGCATAGCCGCCTGAGACCCCTGCTGAAGACAGTGGCGTACGCAAGTGCTTTCATTCCTACTAATAAAGAATCTATTGAAATTCCACATAAGACATTTTTTACAAGCAACTTTCTTTTATTTAATTGTCCTTCAATGTCTTACAATGCAATAATAACAACTGCGGTTGTAAACTAGATTCAGTTTGAGCTTTTAGTATAGAAATATGTATAAATAAGCATATATATACATGTCTGTCTTGTAGGAATTCAATGATATTCACAGAAAGATTTAAAAATTCTGTGCCTGTTCGTTTTTATTATTCATCAAGTGCCGGGCACTCGGTTCCGGACTCCGGAACTTCGCAGCGCGCATAAATAAATTTTTCGCGCAAAACGACTAAACTGACCCTCTTAATGTCGAGGTCGGCGGGAGATACGCTCGAAGAACTATCTTCTTATCGGCATTATCGCAAGAACATAAGGCCAAAGTATGCTGCCAAGATTTACGGTGGTCGCAATTAAATTGTTTGCGTTTTAGTATGTAATTAGGAGTCGTGTTGTTTCCCAAGACCTTTTTGGTATGCGTTTTACTTACAGTAAGCAGATGTAATCGTGCAACCTCTACAAAGGAAAAAAGTTATCCTTACCTTGTTTTATAACATTAATAGCATTGCCTACAAGTACATACTATTGTATCGGTGCTTATAATTTTTTTACCTTGCTGGAAGTATTAGGTTGTTCCATAAGTCTTCGCGCAGAAAATTTTTGTAGTCAGTGTATAACCATAACCGAATCAAGTGTGCTTTCCCTGAAGCAATTCTCGGACAGTTTCCAAAATACTGGCAGTACGAGCTCTAGCAACTATATAATTTCTTTTCCGAACTGCAACCCTTGCAATCTACAGTGGTTTTAATTTCACCTTTTTAAAAATAAAATGTATTAAAATTTAGGTTCTAAAATTTAACTGAGTATTGAGTGCAATAAATGACATTTACTTTGTAGAAACCATAACCGGATTTGTGTAACTATTGTTGGTAACATTCCCGAGAACAATTAGACCAGTTTCTTCACTCCATTGGAACTGCATTTCTCTTAAAATACTTGCCGTTTGCAAATTTTATTGTGAATTCTTCGTTGTCTTCCTGTTACAGTGCTTGGTTTTCCAGAACTTTTGCTACGAAAATGTTTGCCGTGTCCCCATACTTTTTTATACTGATAAAAGTAAAGTAAAAGTAAAAGAACACCAAGAAGTGGTCATTCAATTGAAATGATTTTAATATATTATATTTAAGTGGTCAAAATCAGTAAACGATGAACATTTGAAACAAAACAAAAGAATAGTACAGAAGTTATCATTAATAATGCGTCGTCTCGCCATGGTGTTCTCTGCATTCCCTAACACGTTGTGGCATTGAGTTGATGAGGTTATTAATTTCCTCCTCCTATCTCACCTGTATTTGATGTCGGAGCTCTTCCAGAGACTGTGGAGGACGAAGTAACTGGCTCAGTCGTCTGCCGATAATATCCCAAACATGTTCTATAGGGAATAGGTCAGGAGATCTTGGAAGCCAAGGAAGAAGGGTGACTTCAGCTTCTTCAAAACAAGCCATAGTAACCCTGGCAATATGCGGCCGGGCATTATCTTGCTGAAGAACTGGGTTTGGTAAGATGTGAAGATACGGAAGAAGATGAGGCTCTAATTATAGAGCCTCATCTTCAGATATTAATCTGCAACGTATCGTTGAGCATTCATGGTGCCGAACGAACACCAAGGGTGATCCACTACCATACCCAATTACCTCCCCACACCATAACTCCAACAGTTTGGTTTACGTGGCGTTTCACGAAAAACTGTTGATGTCTCCGTTCTCCACGTCGTCTCCTAACCCTTATTCGACTATCGCTTATACCCAAGCAAAATTGGGATTCGTCACTAAAGATCACCCGATGCCATTCTTCATCCCACTGTAACTTTTCTCGGCACCATACTAATTGTTGTCTTTTTTGATCAGCGGTGAGTGGTAACACAAAGTGCGGCCGGTAAGACATGAGCCCAAAAGATCTTATTCGCCTGTAGATAGTTGTAGTGGTTACCTTTCTGCCTTCTTCTACAAACCATTTGTCTGCAATCGAACAGGTGGTCGAAAAACGGTCCCTCACAGCCAGCAGTCTTAGGCGACGGTCTTGACGTGCTGTTGTTTGTCGGGGCCGCCCTGAGCGTCTGGCTCGTTATTCTCGTTCCTCCTCAGACCAAATATGATAACAGTTCGCCACAGCTAACATCGTTCTGTTTAAACGGGCTGCAATTTGGCGAAAAGATAAATCCTCTTCTCGAAGGCCCACTACTCGACTGCGCTAAAAATTACTTGATTTGGAGTGCCGACAAATTCTGGGCATTTTAAACAATATGTCAAATACGTCAAAGTGACATAAATCATCAACTGACCCACACATATTGCGCCAACTTATTCTTCAGCATAAAATATTTGCTGGAACTACTAAAGAAATAGAGATAAAACCACCCACAGCTCATATGCAAAATTTGGTTGAAAAATAATAATTTATTCTTCGTATTCTTTTACTTTTGTCAGTCAGTATATTATATCGCGAATTATCAATTAGTGGATAAGTTAAGTTGTTTCGCAATTTTTTTAAAATTATTTTACCCGCAGCATAACGACTAATTATAATTTCACGTACTTTTTTATGAGATGGTATGCCACGGATCATATTTTTCATAAACGTTTTGTTGTTAGTAACAAAATCAACAATTAACTTGTGTTGACAACGATTTATGGTTTTGTTTTCAAAATTTTCTTTTTTTTAAAACGTAAAAAGGTAGACGTCCGAACAATTAGTTGGTACCAAGTTTTATGAACCAATCAAATTAATTGTATTAAGTAGACACAATATAAATAATTTAAAAATTAATACACGCTATATTAATTAGGAAATATATGTCTTCAATAATCTATACAATACTTTTTTATAACTGTAATCAGAAAATTAGCGGATGTTAAAAAAAGCAGTCTGTCCAATTATTTAGTTGCTAAGGTTCATATTATTGATTGCGTATTTCTATAAAATTTGATTTCACTTGACAGTTTCCTTGCATCTGTGACGTCACGCTATCCATTGCTGCAATTAATCGCTGGATTTTCCAATTTACGATTTTGCTCACACTGTATATTCTGTATACGACTGAAGTAATTTTATAAAGTTAAACCATTCTTCTCTGAATTAACAACAGATGGAGGTCATTAGAGTTTGTTACTTTGTTATATTTATCATAATTGTAAATCTGAAATACAATTATTAAAAAGTTTTATTGTAGAAACGAATTTATTTCGTAGTGTTCTAAAAATATTGCCTAACCATAATGAATTGTTCAGAGATGGCAGCACTGTAACTTTTACGCAACCTTACGCCATTTGATATAAATTGTCGTTCCTTGGGCTGTCACCGCCATTTTTTGGATTATTACAATTTTAGCATTGCTCGAGAAAGTTTGACGATTTTCTTTTTTTAAAGTCTTGAAAGTAACTTGAAAAGACCACAATAAAACTTTGTCAAGGAATAAATCATCAACTTTTTCTGAGGAAAGCTAGAAATGTTCATTATTATTTTATCTCTAGAATTAATATTGGAAAGTAAAATAGAAGAATTGTAACATTTTTTCAACAAGAAAAGACGAATTAAAATAACTTTTGGAACTATCCTCCGCCTTGTTCGGTGCATACATTTACGCGCCTTCTCAAGCTAGCATAAGCATTTTTCAGCATTACTTGCGTTATGGTTGTACGTTCTTCAACAATTCGTTGTTCCAGTTCTTCCAAATTCTCTACAGTACTTTTGAAAATTCTATTTTTTAAGTAAGGAAACACAAAATAGTCCATGACGGTCAAACAAGGTGATCTCGGAGGAAACTCAACTTGCTTATGTAAACTTATCAATCGATCATCAGAGAACTCGCGGAGAAAAGTTTTAGTGTCCCATGTCGGATGCGCCATTGCATTGTCCTGTTGAAAATAACCATGCTGAATTTCATCTTAGAGTAATTGTTTCTGTACCTCTCGGCATTGACAGTAAAATTGAAAAAAAAAATGGGTCCAATTAATCTTCTGCGAGAGACTGTTATCAAGACATCCAATTTTCTAAGCTTGCAGTGGATATTCAAGAAAAATATGCGGATTGTCAGTGCTCCATATGCCCGTATTTTGTGAATTAATGTACCCAGAAAGGTGAAACCACAAATTTTAAGTTGAACAGGTCGTTATTCATGAAATTATTGGCAAACCACTGGCAATATGCTAAACGTTTGGGGTGGCAAGAGTGTTTGATACGATTGCATCTTACATGGATACATGCCCAAGTTCTTCTTCACAATCGTCTGGCAAGTTCCATATGAAAGTCCAATTTCTTGAGACAGATGTTTTATAGGTTTTCTAGGATCTTCTTCCATATATTGACGAACATCATTAACAACTTGTTTTGTCTGAAAGTTTGGCCTAGCACCACCTTCTTTATGAGTTACAGACCCAGTTTCTCGAAACACAAGACCACAATTTGTAAGGTACCCATAAAAATCCTTCGGTTTTACAACAGGCTTTATAATAGTGTAAATCGCGACGCTGATATCTTTGATAATAATTATGTGAGATTTGTTTACAGGTTGAATAAATGTGTTGTCTAGATTGGAACATGTAACAGTAGTTATGTAATTTAAGATCACTTCGTTTTATATATTTTCTATTTACTTTAATTCAACTTAATTTAATTTAAACTATTATTTTTTGGGTTTTTGATTTCCCTGTAATTGGTCTTTGTACTGTTGGGAAATAAACTATTATTATTATTAGTAAAGTCTGGGAAACGTTTTCAAAAAATCATTCAAACATAAACGCTGACTGTATTTCCAAATTCCATTAAAAAGCACATTACTTCGGAAATAGGATTCAATTATGTAAATCTTTTGTTGGTGAAAACCATAACGCAATAAATTTTAAAACGCAAATTGCAAAACCGATAAACTCAGAAAACTATTAACAGCAAGTAAAGCCAAGAAACCAAAGAAATATCGGTAAAAAATACTGTCAGTGAGGGAAAGCGTTACATAGTGTTCATGTAGGAAATAGTGACGGTTTTATAAATGGTGCTGAATTAGAATTTTCTTCAACCAATAAAAATGCCGATTACCATGATTCTATGAATTCGGAAAATTTTGTGAAGTGGCTGACGGAGTAACTCACATTATTCTTCGTTTGCCTCCCTATAATTGTCAATTTAATCCCATAGAAAATATTTGGGGAATTTGTAAAAATTATTATGATCGGCACATTGGCAGAGACGGTTATAGTCAGGAAAATGTTCTTATTATGGGAAAGAAGCATTGGCTACAGTGAAACCTGAAATATGGGAGAAGACAATAAATCACGTAGACAAGGAGATTTCCAGATGGTGAGAACGTGAAAAATAGTTGGATAAAGAAAAGTGGAACCCTTAATTATTGTTGTCAACATGATGACAGTGACGTTTTCATAACCGCTTGACAAATTTTGACCCAACCCAAAAATGATTGATGTAATGCACGAACCTAGCTTCGAGAATAATTTTAAAATCCACGACCACGCTTGATCAAAATAATTTTTGATGTCATAGTAGAATGTCCATTAGAATAAAATAGATCCGTGAGAACGGATAGATCGGTTTGTTTAAGTTTTTGAAAGCGATTAGCAATAAAATTGAATATTAAAAAAATCGTTTCACTAAAAAATAACATTCGATCATTTTAATAATCAATTAAAAACCAATTATTAAGACTGCTGAATTTCTTTTCTTTAGCAATTACTGATTCTTTTGAATTCTTCTTCCAATATTCCAAACTTATCGAAATTACAATAAGCAAGATTTTTTTAATTGTAAAAAATTTGCATTGGTTAAAAAATTCGTAATTTTATCGATTCTCTGATTGCAGATAAAAAGAAAAAGCGAGCAGTTCAAATGAACTAAAACCGAGAACATTTATTTTGTCTAAATTTTATAAACTAATAAATCGTCAGATCTGCAAATCTGGATATATTGTTTATTTTTCTTGTTGCTTCCTTTCGTTCCATTCCAACGTAATTCCCTTTTAATTTTCAGCATTGACATCTCTACTCCCTTTCTTGAACAATAATCATTTTGAGCACCACATTCAAAGGATACGTTATCTATAAATATTTTTCTTTAAATTTCTTTCTTCTGCGAAAATTTGACCAATTTTATGAGAGCGATTGGTGTACCATTCTGCACCAATAATTCGATGATTTCTTGATGCTACCATTTCCTAGCAATGACTCGATTACTTCTTTATGCTACCATTATTTACCAATAACTCGATGACTTCTTGATGCTGTCATTCCGTACCAATAGGATAATTTCGTCACTTCCTACCTGAGAGTGTAGACACTCATTAATATATAATTAAAAAGAATAAGAAGGTAGCGTAATGTGTGGTTCATTAAAAGCAAGAAAAATCCTCTCTTAATTTAGTTCTAATACATATTAGAATACTGAAGTACTGAAGACCAGATGATTTCTTAGTGCTACCATTCCATATCAATAATTTAATGATTTCTTGATGTGACCATTTCCTATAAATGAGTCGATGACTTTTTGATGCTACCAATACTCGATTTCTTGATTACTTCTTGATGCTTTTATTCTCTATGAACAACTCGATGATGCCACCATTCCCTATCAATGTTTCGATGACTTCTGGATGCTACCATTCTCTATCAATAACTCGATGACTTCTTAGGGTTATCGCCCTAGATGTCTATGTTTTGGATCTAAAAACCTATTGTAATTAATCATTAAGTGAGGAACTAGTGAGAACAATCGAAATATCCACGTTGACGCCAATTTGATCATTCCCTACCTGATAGAGTGAGTATCCAATTAAAAAAAGTACGAAGACACTGTAATACATAATTCATTAAAACTAGAAGAAATCGCTCACTGGAGTCAACGCATGGAAATAATGTAAGAATAGCAAATAAAAGAAACCACAAGGAAAGGGTGTACAGGAAGACCGCCAGAAAGTTGAAGTCAGAGATGTTGTCTTTAACAATTTAAACACCGATTTCAAAATCGAAGTGAAACAGCCATTGCCTAAAAAAAGAAGGAAGAAGTAACTGCGTTTTATTACTAAATGTAAGTTGTCTAATTTGTAGGAGTAATCGAAAGGCAACTGCTAGTAGTTTTATTATTTTGTTATGAGCTTATAATTCTGATAATTTTTGGTATTAAGTATTATTCTTCAAATCGATAAAGAGCAGAATTTATGTTCTCTAAAACGATCTGCTTGTTTTTCGTGTCAGAAGTATTACGTATTACTTTCTCTATGACGTGGATCTAAAAGTCCCGCTCTTTTCTTTAAATATGTTGTAAGTTTAATATTTTTTTTCTTGATTATTCAACAATTTTGCATTTATTACATTACGTTAGTAAATAAATTTTTGTAAAGAGTAGGCCAGGGGCAATTTCCTGACCTCGATTGCTAAGTGTTGTACGTTTATATTTCCATGGTCTCCCTTTATCAAAAAAAAAAGTTAGCACAATCAGTACCTAAAGATCACAAAATGCATGTTTGTGAATTTGAATTTTCATTAGGTTTGTCCGTTTAATAAAGTTGTATGTATTTTTGATGGCGCTGTTAAAATCGATCATTACTTCGGAGAACAACTGATTCTGACCGTTTCGAACTAGTCAGAAACTGCTGTTGGAACAAATTTGATTGTTCAAAAAAAGGCTTTTACATTCGGATGTATCATTTTATGAATTTGACGATAATGCTTTAGGAAACCTAACGTGTTCTGTTAGTTGGTTAAGTTAAGCTTAAAGCAATTATGTTCTGAAATTGGAAACGGATGCAAACAGATAATGTAATACAACAGAAAAGCATCCCCGAGCAAATTAGATTTTTATGTCTTAAACTTGTGTTGTTGGCATTGTTCAGGGTAAATTTGCATTATTGTCGGCGCCAACAGGTAAATATGCATTCAGGCGCCATCAGGTATTCAAAAACGACTATTGCCTTCGCGGCTCGTGATTGCATCCTGTCGTTTTCATGCATCGATTTAAAGTCTTGTAAACGGATGCCCGTCAGCCTATCCACTTTGAACAGACAGATAAAAGTGTCTTCGTTCTTGCAATTATTCGGGCAATTAATGATTTATGGCAGGCGAACATTAAAGGTAAAGCGTGTAAAAAGCAAAAATACTTGCACTCAATTGTCGAAGAATGAAAATAACTATAAAAACCAGACTCAGACTGGTTGCAGGTATTTTAAAATGTAACAAATTGATTAATTTAATACTTGCTTTTTAGTATCGTTCCACATACATACCAGACAGTGACTATTAAAATATTTAGTAAAAGTTGATTATTTACACCTACCTGTGATCTCATGTTTTACTTTTTTAGTTAAGTAAACATTGAACCAAAATCTGCGCGATCTGGAGCAATATACGTAAGGTCATTTGTCAGGTGAAGGCATTCTTAGTTTGTGAAGGTCGATAGGTCAAACCTAAGTCAAGTCTGCTAAACCAGTTTCCTTCTAAAGATAGCAAATTATACGAATTTACTATGCCCATAACTATACGTTTGCGATTATGCGTGCTTTTTTTCCCTTATCCTGTTCACGCGGTCGGATCTCTTTTTTTTGCATAGCATACATTTCTGGTCGCTCAGTTTTACAAATCATTAAAATATAATGATGAACAAAAGTTACGGCGAACGCCACAGCATAAAAAACATATTATTATTAACGGAAGTTTTTTGTGCTTGCCGTTTATATAACGGATCGATGGATGGTGGCAGTTTTAATATTAATTAATTTTTTCGTTTGCCTATCACCGGGGCGTATCATCAATTCTAATTTAGCCGTACAGTTTTACCAGTTTTTACTTGTTTACAGTTTCCGAAATTCAAATGCAACTTTTTCCTCTAATCTTTACTTCTACACAAGATATTTAACACAATCCAGCAGCTGACTTTAGAACATCTGATGTTAGAGATATGCATTTTTTCCTTTATATACGTGCGGGACAAAAAAAATTAATGAGATGATAGCAAAGCCACGATAAACTAGGCACAAAATAACTGGCAAGAAGCAAATATAATTGCATTATAGGATCTAATTAGACTTGGAATTTACAATTACTATTTATAGACTCTAATCATTATATAATGACTTCGGTTTGTTTCCTTATTTGTAACATGGAAATGAGAGAAACGAACAAAATCGGTCGTTCAAAATTATCCCGTCAAATGTATATTGCAAGTGCAGGTTAATTACATAGTTTGTACGACAACCTGTTCACTATAAATAGATCTTTCCACATGTGTTATTTCATGCCCGTAGAAGATAGATACCGTGGGATCAAGCTATCGTATAAAATAAATAACGCTTTTGTTTTGATTATCAACGAAAGCTCAACGTACATATAGAATTATTGTGAATCGCTATCAAATAGAAAATACTAAAATGTTCAGTTCTTGAGATTTATAAAATGATTACAAAAAAGAAATAATTTTAAATAACTAATCAGCGATGAATTTACAGTGTTGGTCATGAAAATTATTACCCCTGCATGCTCACTTCGCTTTTATTAACCAGAAATGGAAAAGCGGCTATTGTACTCATCATACGGCTAAGGGTTGCACGTCTATTCTATATTTTTTTACAAAAAAAGTAGAAAGAGAACAGAATTTGATAACGATTTATGAGTTTTATAGCAAATAGTATTTCTTTAAATATTGTTGTAACAAAATGAAGAGTCTCCATGACCTGATAAGCCAAATTCGTAAAAATATTCGAAGGAAACCAAATTTAAGAAACTCAAAAATTTTCTAGAGTTATAGGTGCCATTGATGGTATCCATGTTAAAATTAGGATCTTTCTGCAGTGGCAATTGCTATTATAGAGTGAGAAATAGACTCTACGTACCAATTATTTCAATGAAGCTTGAAAAAAGGCGGAGCTGTGTTATAAAAGAAAGGTTGTAAAATACGAAGATAAATTATTTACTTGCTAAGGAATGCCTGCTTCGTTATTTTTTCTAGGCAGGCATTCAAATAACTTAAGAAAGTGCGATAAAAAATCGCGTTTATTTCGACCTAGAATTGAAGAGTGGTACATTTGTATCAGAAAGATCCGAGGAAATTGTATAATTACTGTCTTAAACTTCTTTCAAAATTAAAAAAAAATTCAATTCAAAATTATTCATTAATTTCATCAACTGAAAATTGTCATCATTTCAATCGTTTTGGTTTTTTATTTGGTTTACGAGATTGTTTGTGAAATCGATCGTCTTCTCTTTGTTCTCCTCTCGAAGCCTCTTTAAGCGCCTTTTTGTTATGATTTCTTGGCTAATGGCATCAGCCTTTTTCTTTGCGATAAGTTAAATGAGACGTCGTTGGCGCCCCTTAGGCTGCTGCACCCCCCGTTCCCCTAATCACTATACCACTTGCTTTTTTCAATCGTGAAAAAAAAGTTTATTTCACAATTGATTTTTTTTGTTCCATTTTACTTTATTTTTAGAAATAAAAATAAAATTAAATATTGTTATAATTTCGACTTTCTAAAAATTATTTTGTTTGTTTTCCTTATTTATTTAGAATAATTGAAGAGCCATAACTCGAAAAATAATTGCAAAAAAATGCTTTGTTTTCTGTTTGTTTTTCCAGAAAGTCGGCAAAACATTTTTTGTTATACCATTGTCTTTGGAGTAGAAAAAAAAACTATAAAAAAATTGTTCATCTTTCTTTAATTTTATCATTTTTAGCATTTTTGTTAGTTTTTGTTTCTTTATTTGGTGGCGAGATAGTTTGCTTTCTCTTGTTGGAATTTTCTTTTAGCGTTTTTTTTTTGTTATGATTTATTAGTTGTGGTGGCATCATAAGCTTACAAAGCGATTTAAAAAAAATTAAATATTAGTGATAAGTTAAATCAAATGTGTTTGACACATCTTAGGCCGCTGCGCCCTAATGTAAGTTTGTTAGTTGCAAACCAAAATTTGTTTGTTCTTTGTAATGTTACTAAAGGGTTTCAATCTTTTATTGCAAAAGTGGTATCCTAAATATAAAGGTTCAACTGTGGATGTAATATACTAAGATCATAGCAATTCATTGAGATCAAAAAGCGCAGAAAAGTAAAAATTGAAATTTATGAAGGTTCTACATAAGGAAAATGTCATGCCTTCACAAGAAGCTAGAACATACAAATACCTCCTCCACCTCTTCTTTTACGTGCCTTTATCGCTTTCTGACTGAAACATTGAGTATTCTTTGAAAAATAAAAATTAAAATGTTTATACAGGGTGAGTTCTTTATCTTGAGACAACGTAATATCTCGACAACTACGCCTCGTATCAAAAAACGTTGTAAGTACAATTTGTTAGACTCGAAGGGGCCTATCTAATGATACCAATCGCGACCCCATATTCCCACCCCCAATGGATGGGGCGGGGGGCAATTTTCAAATCACAAATAGGAACCACTATTATTTATTAGAAATTCGGATTCTACGCTTCAAACTACGTAGGGTTTGTCCGAATCTTTGTTTTGGATTCCTGACGAATGACGTTGAATATTTGCAAGACCTACTTTTAGCGTTACGCAGGAACAACGACGTGGACCTAGTAAGCTTCTGTTCCCATCGGGGTGCTTGCTTTAGGTGCGTCCCCTCGCCTCTCACCATCGAGGTGTTTGTAATATTATTTCAGTAAGTGTTCAAAAATGTGTCCATCTACTTCGATGCACTTATTTATCCGCAGTGGGAATGCTTGGACACAACTGAGAAGTATGTCTAGTGTAATCGTCCGGCAGGCATTAGTGATTCGCTCAATCATGTTCTCATGCATTGTTGGCAGTGCATTATAAACTTCACCCTTCAAGTAACCCCACAAACAAAAGTCAGGCGAAATAAGATCTGGCGATCTTGCAGGCCAAGATACTGGACCACCTCTTCCGATCCATCGACGATTGTAGATGCGATCTAATATTTCCGATGCTGCTGCAGAATAATGTGCTGGACAACCACATTGTTTGTCGCACATCCAAGGGAAGGTCTTCAAGCAATACTGAATGTTCGTTCTCCAAGAAAGTGCGATATTTTCACTATTTAAGTTGCCATCGATAAAAAATGGATCAATGAGGTTCTCGCCAATTATTCCGCACCGTGGTTTGTAAAACTCGCCTCGTTAGAGAACAATACGCAAGCAAAGAAATGGCGGTCTCGTTGTATTTAATGAAGCGCCCAGTGACAGAATGTCACTAGGTTCAGGAAATCTTCGCCATGAAGTTCTTGATGCAGGGAAACATGAAATGGATGATATTTTCTATGCTTCAATATTTGGCAAACAGTAGTCTGACTCGGTCCCGATTCACGACTTATGCGTCGAGTACTAACGTGTGGGCTATGAGCCACTATAGCTAATAATGCATTTTCATTATTTTCTCCAGCAATTGTTCTTCGACGGGTCCTTTTTTTGGGTTGTACGCTTCCCTCGGTGAAGAACTGTTGAACAAACAGGTAAAATGAAGCGCGTGACCGTACCTTGTTTGGAAAACGTTGAGCATACAGGATAACAGCATTATTGATATCCTTGCCACTTTCTGCATAAATGTAAACCATTTCAATTTTTTCTTGTACTGTTATAGCCTGCATTATAACTGATAATGCAGTTACGTAATGACGGAAATTTTGGTGATTTTATGCGTCCGCTATTAATTTTTCAAACATTGGACAATTGAAGATCCCAGTCGGACAACTTGGTAAAAACCATTTTGGACAAATTTGTGTTTTACGTGGTATTGACCCCCGAAATTGGGGTTATTTTTCATCAAATTTCGTTGTGGCTCAGTGGAAATCTCAGTAGGGGGTAGAATAAATATTGCATAACATTGCTTTTCAGAAAATTCTCCGGGTTTTTGAAAAACAGTTCTTTGTTTCTCCTGTAAAATTACAAGTTTGGTCTTTACGTTTACTTTACTGTAAGTTGTCCGATAGGATCCTCAATTGCAGATTGGAAAAGATGTCATGTATAGGCGAGTCCAAATTTGAGTCTAGAATGAACCAAAGATGTAAAACTATTTTAGAAAACCACATGTATCACCTGGAGTACGATTGATCTGAAAAAAAAAAGTGAAAATGACTTTAAAATAACTCTAAAGTATTTCGTGGGTTTTTAGAGAAACATGAAAAAAACAAAACATTAATATGTAGTGGCCTACACAATTCCATAGAATTATTCCACACAGAGTTCGACATGGCTGCCAGAAAACACTGTCCACCATCAAACTGTTGATTTGCTCACTCTATGTAAACTTTCAGAGCGCAGCCACTTGTAAAACAGTAGAGTAGATATATAGATGTAGGTATTTGTTTTGATAATAAAAGGCTGACACTTGTTAGAAGTTGCATTTTGAACAAAGTATCAAAAAAGTAAAGTATTAAATGTAAGAAAAAGCACCAGTTTTGAGAATCTTTACAGGAAACTTGACACAAATATAACTTAAAACGAAATTGTACTGACAATGACACGTTTAGTCCAGAAACCATAAAAGTCAAACTACTATAGCTGTATTCTTTGGATCTGAACGAAGTCAATGCGTTCATCAAAATGAAAATATTCGATTTGAACGTATTTTCTCGTTGGTGTTCAGTTCCCCCACATTTGTGAAATAAGTGATTTTACATTCAGTTTTTACTGCACAAATAATTTTGCCAATCAGTTCGTACTGAAAGTGAACTGAATATCTATTCACTTTCAGTTTGTTCAATTGAACGCATTCACTTCATTCAGATCGAAAGGATACATCTTATATTATCTGATGCATTAATAATTTATTTTCATTGTTAAAGTTGATAAGTTGTAGATAATAATGTGATTAATGATTTATGTCATAGGTACATTGCATCATATTCAGTATTTCTTCTTATTTCGTTAGTGGTTTTAAATTTTTGGCCTTTGCCTATGTAATTTTAAGCGGCACAGATTTTTTAAATGCGAAAAATGTTCATCATGACGCTGATTCTTAAGAGATTATAATAGAAAAATAAATCTAAAATAATTCTAGAAATATTTACAATAGTAAATTGTATAAAACTTCGGAAACACTGTTTAATATTTAAATTGTGTTTGTTTTTAGAAGTGAAGATCTTCAGCATCGCAGAAATAGAATGAAAGAAATAAAAATGATACCAAAACACTAAAAATTAAAAACTAAGTTGAGTAAAAAATTGAGACAATAAATTTAATTGGAATTTAAATTGTATTTTACTGTTTAGATTTTGTTTATAAGAGAAAGTTTATGTTAATTTTCATTATTTATATTCGTGGAATTAGTTTAAGATCAGATTTTGTTACAAAATTGGGTTTAAAATGTAATTGTAGAAATTAGTGCGGAGACTTTAACGCTATAGCAGACCACAAGCCCAACTTTGTTAAGTTTCAATATCCAAGTAAGTAAAATTTATAACAACTGTTACGAAGTGAATTGAAATGGTTTTAATAAAGGGACTTGATTAAATAATTTGTCATGTTCTTTTTGTACGTGTTCGAAATATGTAATTAAATTATATTTGCCTGGCGTTCGGTAACTCAGAATTACTAACAAAAACAATGAATTAACGAAAAAATTAGTAACGCAATACGAAATTTCTTTATTGATTCTATTTCCCAAGAATTAGAATCGAATAAGAAAAGTACCGCTACACCTAGTAATGAGAGATCGAAAGAAAACGCGCCGTAATTTGCTACCGTCTATAAAAATGGCTTCTCGTTCTTCTTCCATCGCTCATTTCGGATGCTATTCCATTCTCATCTTCATCTACTTCACGTACGCCGGCGAGTTCGATCGAAATAACAAAAAAGGAACGTAATTATCGGTGAAGCAAAAGAACGTCGTTCGGACGGTATATATTTAGCTAAAACGAGCTTCGGCCGATATTAAAACTAGCTGTACACACACTCATGGGAAGATCGCCGACTTTTTTCTAGCACTATAAATAGCAACGTGTTTACGCCGTGTAATTTGAACGTCCTCGGACATTCATGGTCGTTTAGGTCTTCAAGTTCTTCACCTGAATAATTTGCTCGGCTCCTCGTGCAGAAATAGCATGCCAGACTCGTTAGAGGTATTCTAACTGTTGCTATATAAAGTATGTCGCGATCTAAATGGTACGTATACGCGTACTTTATATAATTTAGTGTTCTTTTGTTTCGCCGCTAAAAAACGTTTTATTCATTCCCTTAAGAAAAGCGATTTTTACGTTGAATGATATGTTTATGTCGTTAATGCGCCGCATCGTAATCGCTTATAGTCTGTAGTTTCAGGTAATTTAAAACCATTCGCTTTTTTATTTTTGGGGTGGAATAGTTTAACAGGACTTTTACTTTACACAAAAAATACGTTATATTTTAGTTGAACGTGTTGAAATGTTCAAATTATTTTACGCTGATTGAAGTGATTAGAAATTTTGAAGGAAAAAAGTTAAAAATCACTCGGAGAGTTTATCTTGTATTCGCGTAACTCAAATACGTTAGGTTCCTTTTAATCAATGGGATAACTTTCTTCTAACATAAATAGAGAAAAAGCAATGAAAATTGCTGGCACAATTTATATCTACAAATTGTTACTAAAATGTTACAATAAATAGCAAATATTTACATTTGATTGTAGAATACCTAATGTTTGCAGTAAAATATTACACATTTTTAAGAAAATCGTGTAACACAAATAGTAGTAAATGTATTAACATAAATTGTGTAAATTAATTTCATAAACTTAAAATTAATTTCATAAGCATGTTATATAAACTGTTGAATTAAATAATATTTCATACAGAAGATTTTCTCATTTATTTAGTAAAAATTGGCAAATATATAGTACTACTTAACACAGTGTTTGGAAACTAATACAGTAAAGGGTAGTACATTTTTACCAAATTGTAGTAGATATACTTTTATTGATTTTGTGCGTGCGAATTATACACTTTGTGTTAATGATCACTCATTATTGTGTTTCTGGTTCCATATATTGTGTAAAAATTACAGTTAAAGGTGTAATTCTGTACACATCTCTAAGGAAGAAGATCAGTCTCGGAGCCGTTGAAATCGAATTTTGACTCTCAACTGGGCAACTCAAGATGTGGGTTCGACCTCGTCTTGATACATGCAGCTCTTGTCAAGAAATTCACAGGCTGGTATACGGCAGAATTGATTCCGACCTGGGTCATCTATAGACATTAAAAATAACATAAAGGAATATTTAATTTAGAAATATTCGTATTTATTTTCAAGGACAAGTCTATTCTTGTTTATTCATAGAGTCGTGTATGCCACTTAATTGTTGTCTGCATTAAACGGCTAATAAGAAGACGTAAATAATCACAATTCAATATTATTCAACAATTTGTATAAGATGTTAACATATCCAATGGTAATTTTTTCTAACGAGTTAATAATTTAATCATTTTCAAATTGTAGAAAACTTGTCACTGCGATTCTATTATAGTTTTACACAATGTGTAGAAATTTATACAACAAAATGTGAAAATAAAATCTTCACAGTTTGTTGCAGTAAATTTTTACACAATATTGTGTAAAATCTCACTTTCTATCTGTGTACCTATCGATTTTAATATTTAATAAATTCACTTTTCTTAGAACTAAGCGAAAGTAAAGTATGTGAATGAAAACATCTGTTTATGAAGGAGAGTGGAAAAAGAAAAAAATTAAAATAAATCATTTAATTCTTATTGATTTTGACATTATTAAACAAGTGGGTTGCTAAGTTCATTTTAAAGTCATATTACAAAAAGTGTAAAATAAGAAAATCAAAATTTCAACATTGATGACCAATAAAACGCACAAGAAAGCTCCTTCTTCTTCTCGAGAATATTACAAAGTTAAATTTTTTACAAGATGTTACAGAGTAGGTTTGCCAATTTTTCAGCACCCTGTAGTTAATATCCATCGTCTAAATAAAAATAACCAATTCTTCAGCACCCTATAGTTATTATTAATTTTTAATTAATTGTCATTTATTATATTAATTGTAATATTTTTATTGCTTTCAGGGCAATTTATGATATAAATATTTTCCAATGTTTAAATAAAAATAAAATTTTTCACTACCTACATATATAGGGTGACTTATGAATAGTAAATAAGTTACCCTATCTAAAGTATGAGTACTGTCAATTTTTTTCATTATTTAAAATAATAATGTTTTGGTATACTGCTATCACATATATAATCTGTACGTATTATCATAGAAACAAAACTAATCCAAAATAAACTTTGTCGTAATTTAGAGGATATTGCTAATGGTAATTTAAATCACATGACTTTATGAACATGACCAAATCGCTGGAAAGAATATCACTTTCATTAGAAACTCAAAATCAGCATAAAAAGTAAATTAAAAATCAGAAAATCTTTACTAATATAATCAAATCTATATTTAGAAATAAAAAAGTTGTCAATGGTGACCGGTTGAACAGCCTGTATATACATGCGCCTTTGCCCTGAATTCATCGGACATTTTTCATACAAGGCACTTTTGTGACGTGTGACTCTAAAGAGATTTGAAATTGTAGATTTTAGCCCACATGATCAGAGAAAGACAGTTTTAAGTTTTTGATAACAGAAGTAGACAGTTTGCGCTAAGTAAGTCATTTGTAAGATGTGAAATAAGGAAATATAAAATAAGTGTACAAGATTCTGCATAAATAATTTTGATTCATTGGTTATGATTTGGATGACTTTAGGTAAAACCTAAGGTCATTCGCTCTTTGGTCATGATCCTTCAGTATTAAATATAACACACTATGTTGCAGTGACGTACATATATAAATTGATAAATTGATGGAAAAATTATGGCCCTAATTTTCACAGAAACAATGTTACAAATTTGCTGATATTCCATATTAAATATGTATTAGTCTTCCAGTCTTCTTTTGAGCAATGAATATATTTTTGGCATTATGAGCGTTGCCCCATAGTTCATAATAATACAATAATAAAGGGTAACCAAGGCTATGATAAATTTGGACAAGACATGTTTGTCCAACACGTCTACGTAACGCTTCACATTTAAAAGTGTGAAATGTGCGCTGCGTAGTTTGCATACATTCCCATTATGCAAATCCCAAATTAGATGGTTCCACTCAATAAGCGATATATTCTTATAGAATAATCTCTTCCTGGAATAATTACGTTTATACATATTTTGTATAGGCCGACGATTGTAAACATTTATTTGGGGGTTTTATTATACTTTAAAATTAAAATGTTTTTAGCTTACCAAGGTGTGAATTGTAGTATAATAACATTTCGTTTTTTCTCTTCTGAAAGTAAGACTGTTGCCTTATTAGTAAGTAAAAGTTATGAATTTTCTAAGATACCTCGTTTAAATTGGCAAGGTATTAACGATGATTAGAAGGAATCTGAAATTTGGACGATAAAATATAATAATCATTCGTAATCTGTTTGGTTTGTTAATTATTATAATTTCGTTTCGTTTCAATGAGAAACAAATTTGTTATAATCAACGATAAATTATTAACACAAATCTATTAAAAGTTTAACAAAATTCAGGGCGTGTTTGCAACTTTCTATCTTGTGTTTTTATCATAAATTGTAAATTATTCCTCGTTTCATCTTAAGCATACTTATGACTGAATAATTTGTTAGGCTTTAATTTAAATTTTTAATTACTCTAAACTGTTTCATAGAATTCTTCCTCGAAATCTTTGGCATTAATTCACTTAACCAATGACCAAATATTTTACGGAAAATCAAGGGCATATAACCAGCGACGGTTAAAACTCGTGCATTCTACAGCAAATCTAATAAAGTTTTATTGTTTTATGTTTCCGTGCGACCATCACATCGACGAAAGCTTTTACAAGTTTGCATGAGTGAGTACGTTCGCTCGTTAATAATTAAAAAAATGTCAGCAGTGAATTCCAGGTGTAATAAAGCGTTTCACATTTTCGAATTAAACTGATGTGTAAAGTGATTAACAGTAATTTTGCTTAGATTAGTATCTATTAATCTTGTCTGAGCTTCTGAGATTTTCAACATCTCCAGCATTTTGCAATTTAAATACCATTTAGTTATATCGTGTAAACGAAACAGAACTCAGACTTTCGTTTCCAGCTGTTAAACATGTAATGAAACGAAATTCGGATGTGTTTCAGGCTCACATTGTCTGTAGTCAATAAAATATTAATCATAAAACTTTATAATAGTCCAATTTACTGCTGCATTTATAAAACGTAGTGTTGTTGAGCTGTTTTCTTATAAGTTTTATTTTCTCCGGAATAATTGTCAGTTACCCTGTATAATCACACGTTCTAGAAAAAGTTAGTAAACAAGAGTAACAAAATTATTTTCCTTTTTATTATGAATTCATATGAGAAGCTATTTTTTTTGAAAAGTAGCTAATTATCATCTTGACTGTTTCATTTTCATTGTTGCACGAAAATACGTAATTATGGTTGTTCCGTTGTAGATTGAGTGCTTTCTCAAGAGTCAAAGACAAACATTGATAGATAAAATCAATTAAAGGTTACATGTCACACGTTTTGATTAGAGCAGGAAATCGTAATTGTCATTGTTATTAGCGTACACATATAAATATGACCTGAAGGTTCCTCCTAGGAAGCTGAAACATTGCGGTTAAATAAAGTCAACATTGACTTGTGTTTTAAGGTCGTTGTCACTGAAATCTCGTTGCTGGTCGCTCCTGTTTTTAGAATACAATCTAAACAGATTCGATTTAGCAAATTAAGTAGAAACGGTAATTTTAACAAAGAATGAATGCAGCCTAGACACACATTTTTTGATTTAATTTTATTCGCGATTGCTATTTATTTTACATGCATTTTTTTTAACCATATTATATATTCTTACCTCACTTTTGAAAATTGCTATAGTTTGAAATTAATTGTGGTTCTGAAACATGGAATACGCTTGAGATTTTACAATATGTGGATCGATGCAGTTTCTAAATCAGTCAAACAAATTACTTTTATGTACTATTAAAATTTTTCAATTTTTTTCTGTTTGTTCTTGTAGTATCCAACAACGTGGGTTAGCTCAGAGGATGGCGATGCAACAGACAACTCAAAAACACCAGGAGCATTACCAGAGAACAATAAATGGGACCTGCCTTCAAAAGATTTATTGTTGAGGTTACTTCAAGTAGACCCAGTGCAAAGGTTGAGGTCGCTGAGAAGTTTGCAATCAATAGCATTTTATAAAGGCTACAATTTTGACGATGTTAGAAACAAAAAGGTTGGTGATTTACTGCTTCCATGTTCTGGTTGTATTTTTTGAATTTTAGATTCGCCCCAAAGATATTCTTAGTCTACACTTTCCCGACGGCCCGCCAGTAATGGACGAAGTTGATTCAGTGAATTTTGCAAATTTCGATACGATTGTATGATATTAGTTAAACTAGATAAAATGTTGCTCCAAATACAATTTATTTTTTTAGAAATTGGATAGTGAATTTTATCGCTTAAAAAATAATTATATTTTATCTTTAGTGTAAGTGCCTCAACAGTATACATGTTAAATACTTTTAAAAATATGATTATGTTTTGAAATATCCAGTTTTTTTTTTTTATTCCTAAATATTTAAATTCTAATAGATTTAATGAATAAAAATGAAACATATTATGTGTAAGTACGAAGTAATATCTGCGAATTTGTAAATTTGTTATAAATTCGATTTGAAAGTCGACGTTTAGATGTATGTTGACTTATTAATTATTGTTAACTGTTGGTGTTTAAAAAATTGTCACACAATATGAATCGTGTGGTCGCTTCAAGATAATGAAAGATTGATATTTAAGAGTTAACGAAATTGACGAAAATGTTTCTTTTTTTTATAGGTTTCTTAGTGTGTTTTAATAAAAAAAAAACTTGAATAATATATATTCACACAATAAATTTATTAGAAATTGATAATTGAAAAACTATACAGGCTATCTCAAACCTCAAATATACATTTTATCAACCGATCGAATATGATCCAATTTTTGCTTAAAACTAAAAATAACTCATAACAAGTAAATATAATGTTTTATCGTTCTCATTGGCTCTTCAAGGGCTAACCAAAACTGCAATAAAATATATAGCGTTCCATTTAAAAAATTATAAGTTAGGTCTGTAACTATAGTTGGAAATAATTTTAAATAATGCGAAATGGAAACCTACATAACTTCTATCAAGAATTTCTCTTACATAAAATGAATTTAAAAGTTCATTTTTGGACATCATAGGTTTGAGACACCCTGTACATTATGAGTTTATACAAAATATAAAATGTATAGTAACATCTACTATTCAGCTGTTGCTTCTCTATGGAGAAATTAGTGACACGTTTTACAAAATGGCTCATGGTATTTGCTATAAACTAACCCGAGGTTTAGTTGTAAATTAGACAGTTAAAATAAAAACAATATACGGGTGGCGGAAGTTTAAAATAAATGTTTACTTGTAGATTGGTTTTAGTAAGGGACTATTAAAAAAAAAAAATAGAACAGGTAAAAGGAAACCGAGAGACGATGCTTATACCTCATCTATAAATTTTATTATTATTATTATTATACACTCCGCAGCTATCGCCAATTAAGGAGCATGTCTCTAAAATTAAATTGTCTGCTTACTGAAAAATTATTTAAGTCAGTGGCTATATTTTTCATTTCATTGATGGACCTGTTTAAAGTCAATCTTGTCCGATATTTCGTTAAGAAGACTTGTCATAATATAAATTGGTGATCGTTTTAGTAAATTGGTACGGAATTTAGGACACTTTAGGACATAATTTGATCCGGTATTTACTGGTACTCTAAAATTAATTTGTGACAATAGAAATTCTTCTTGGATCACATTATTAATAATAATAATAATTAAGTAACGTTGACTAATGCGGAAACAATTCTCCTGGTCTCTAAACTATCATAATTGAAACATTGTAATAGTTCATTATAGTTGGTGGATGAAGGGAAAAGACCAGTCCCCTTTAAGATCACGTATTTTAAAAATCTTTTTTGAATATTTTCCAACAGATTTTTCTGGTAACTGTAATATGGAAACCATATCAAGGAGGCGTAATCAAGGACTGATCTCACCATTCCGAAATACAATGTTTCCAGGGCCTTAAGTACTAAAATCACGACAAGTACGAATTATAAATCCTAACATTTTTAGACCTCTGGTAACAGTCTGCCTAATATGTAACTCAAAAATGAATTTAAAATTAAATGACACTCCTAAATCCTTGAGGTTGACATGAGTTGATAGTCGAATAATATCACGTTCCTTCTTCTGGTATATGAGGCTATACTACATTTATTTACATTGATTCTTAGTTTATTAAGTTTACACCATTGTTCAAACCTGTTAAGTTGGTCTTGTAAGAATTGACAGTCACTTATATTCGTTATGGATTTAAATATCATCAGCGAACAATAAAATATCGCTGTTGATTACATCAGATAAATCGTTAACGAAAATCAAAAATAACAAGGGGCGAGATTCGAACCCTGTGGTACACCTGAAGATGGTACATAAGGAGACGATTGAAAACCGTTAACGACTACAAATGATTGCCTATTCCTCAAATAGCACTCTATTAATGCGACTAACTTTTGAGAAAAGCCCATTGTTAACAATTTCCGAAGGAGAATTTTGTGATCAACGCAGTCAAAAGCTTTTTCAAAGTTTGTATATATGATATCAACTTTGTATATATGATATCATCTGTCCAAATGTTTGGCTACAACTGGGAGAAATGACATAAGTTAGTAACTACCTGCTTTAAATCCATGCTGACGGGGACTAATAAGATTCTTAACAACCGAATACATATTCGAATAAATAACCATTTCAAACACTTTAGCAAAATTGTTAAGAATTACTATTGAACGATAATTACTAATATTAGAAGCGCCGCCCTTTTTATGAATAGGAATAGTTTTCGACTGTTTCCAAATGTTGCAGTTTTGAGGCACAAATTAAAAATTAGGCATAAAAAAGGATGGGAGATCATCACAACCAGCAGTAAAACGGTTTTTTAATTCTTTACATGCTGTGAAAACTTCTTTAGTAACATTATCCAGATTACAGTTGTTAATCATATGATAATCATATGAATTTGTTGACTCGTTATGTTCATGCAGGCTCTCCGAGATATTAAAGACACTTAAAATAAATAGCAAAACCCTCAACTATTTCTGCATTTCCTCTAAGACTCTGAAAACCGTCAAACATTTCGGATGGCAAAGTGCCTGTGTTTGTTTTCATATTAATAAATGACCATAAATGTTTACTATCCTTGGCAACATCATTTTGGGATTTATGTATAAAGTCTTTATAATCCATGTAGTTTTTGTAGTAAATTCAAAAATCACATAACCTCAGTCTTTATTATACTTTGTAATTGGTCGTATATACATTCTGAATTAAGAAACAGGCTTGGTATAGAAAAATCTAAGAAGCATACATTGTTATTATTCTTTGAAACTTCGAGAATCAATCATCTGGTAACTTATTCAATTAAATTTTCTTTGAGGACTTTTAAACAAATGTTACTAAAGCAGAGTAAATTTAACTTTCACTTATAAAATTTGAACTTAAACAGCTCAATTAAAGTTTAACTTGCCTTAATTCAACACAATCTTGGTTTCCGGGTTGGGAACCGCGTCAATTCTTCGTTTTGCCGTCGTTTCGTCCATCTCGCCGTGGACTTCTTCAGGGCTTCGTTGGAGGCTGTAGCTGTTGATGTAGTCGCTGCTGCCGCTGTGAGTCTTCACAAACCAAGATTGTGATGGACAACGGCCGCGGAAGTCTTCAAACCAAGCTGCCTTAATTCAATTTTAGAATAGATTTCACTAAAGAAGTAACAATGATGTAGAAAATTATATCATTTTTAACGTAGTTTTTTCAAAATAATAGATACGTAGTTTAAATTTAAATACTACGTGTACTTTTTTAACGTAGTATTTCATTTTTAGTATTTCCGAATCCTGGTGCACATTGGTGCAGTCAATCGAAACCGCTATAAATGTCGCTAATGACGTCAGTGGAAAAGAAATAAATTTGTTGAAATTGTATCTTAATTTCTGTATTTTGCTTTTAAAAACAAGTTATTAAATTATGGATTATTATGATCTTTAATTTAATTAATTAATTTGGAGCTACCATACGTATTTCTATCATGTCTATATCTAGGATCTTTATCCAATCATGTAAGGATGCGCCATCTAATAAATGGTGTTTTAAAGAGAAACAGTGTAGATTGTAGAAATCTGTAATATTGACACCATAGGTAGTGCTACCATCGACAGGTGAAAAATAGAAATGCCATGAATAGGAATCTGTAATCAGCGGTAGTATTTCACATTAACATTCGATGAGAAGGAAGAAATTTATATAACTTTAACAAGAAATATATTACGCGTATTTTATAAATCGTTTTACTGAAATATTAACCAATAAATAAAAATTATTATAGCGACAGGTTGATCTAAATTTTTTAAAAAAATTTTTTGCACCCTGCCTAGAGGCTTCATTTTATGAGATAGAGAGGGAAACTTTGTAAACAAAAGTTATAGTAATTTATGGATTTATCGAATATAACAATTAAGCATTACAAAGTGGAGAAAGAAAAACACAATTCTTTTAGAATTCCATTTATGGAATGAAGCTAAACTTCAGTGTCATTTTTCAAATTTAAAGAACCAAAAAACGACATGCGGCGTTTTGTTTTTAACTATTTTTTTATTCGATCATATTGTACCTATATCCTTAACAAATGTCTCCTGGCGTATATAACGTCTCCGCAATCTCTGCTTCGCAGGGGGCGCATCAGACAGGAAGAAAATAGTGATTCGAGATCATTTTAGACACAACAATTCCAGTTGCATGGGGGCGTACCGTACCATAGTTACGCTAGTGCAAATGTCAACATAAATTCGAATATTTGAAATAATTGTTGCGTTCCTTTTATAATGGAACTGAGATTAGACTAACCCTCCTATTCTGCAACTCATAACGATATCGTTAAGTAATGACAATCATTAAGTGACAAATTTTGGTCAATCAGTGGGTAGAGTTTCACATCGCCAGTGTTTTCTTTGGGTATATCAGATTAAGGTGACCATATGTCCCGCTTTTGGCGGGACAGTATATATAAAACTCCGTGTCCAGCGGAGTTTTAAAAAATCCCGCATAATTAATTTATGTTGCGGGCAATTTATTTATTTCCACGGACACCGTTAACTTCGGTCGTGGTAACTGTGACATTCCTTTGTATCCCTCCGTGGTCTTTCTGGAATCTTCTGATTTAGTCTCAGATGTTTCGGTGCGTCTTCGAAGGTGCCTGTGACGTGGCCCAACGCCATAAGGCATTGACGTCACTCTGTCTCGCCAGTTTCGTAATTGCGCCGCAATATTTTAATAACACGAACTCAAACTTAAAAAAAAATCAATCAAACGCGAAATACCGACAGATTTCTTAATTTTTTTTATCAACTCTTGGCTTGAAATCTGGACAGCTTGTCTTAGCTTAGCTTAGACAATGCACTCTGAAAAGTAAGTCAGTACACTCCTTAATGCTGTTTTATAGTAACGCTAAGATATGTCATTCAAATTACGTGGAAAGCGTTGATAAAAATTGAAAATATTAGTCGGTAAATCCGGAAATATAATATTGTTACATTTTTAACATATTGTAACGTTTTTTATTAAAGTATAAATTAAAAACGGTGAGTTTTAAATTAAAGAATATACAGCGTGTTTCGTTGAAGATGCATCAAACTTGGGGGACACGTTTCTGATATTACTTTAAACAAAATATCTTAATAAAAAATTTTAATCGGAGCAAGTTGAAATTTGCATAATTTGGAGTCGATGTTTTTTGAAATACTGTAGCGCGCGGAATCGTGAAACAAAACCGGCGATCTAAATTGCATTTATGAATGGCACACAGTTGCAGGGGGGTAATAAATCCATAAACAGCGAAGAAATTTATGACTAGATTTTATTTTGCCCTTGACCGAAAGCTCGGTATATTGAACTTTGCCACACGTCAAATGCGTGGATATTTAAACTTATTTAATTTAATAATAAATTACAAATGTGGGGCTCTGCAAAAATATGCATTTAGTATGTATGTTGCCGCACATTACAAATTGTTATTAAAATAAAATTTATCGAATCTTATAAATAAAACCATTTATTTTTATTACATTATTATTATTATTACAAGAAATGTTCAAAAATGCCTGCTTCTTGCTGTACACACACAATTATTCGTCGCTTCAGTGCACGCCACACATTATCCCACAGATTGCGTTCCCTAATGTGCGCGGCAGCTTCAAATATTCGGCCCTGTAATTGTTGTTGAGTGTCTACAGTGTTTTGGGTAAAACCAGGTACTTGGGCGCTATATTTCTACGAACGATTTCATGAAATGGTGAATGTGAATAATAAATTCTTAAATAAGCGCAAACTATTAAATGTTTGAACAATCCTAAAATTCTTCAACTAACAATTAGAAAATTCGTATTAAATGGAGAACAGAAAATAAATGACTAATTATTATTATTATTGATTGCCAAGTTTGATGCATCTTCATTGAAACACCCAGTATAATAACGAGTTATATTAAAACTATTAAACACTAAGGCCCGGTTTTTTCATCTCCAATTAACTTTATCCGACGATTAATTCCCATAGTAACGATTGTGATCACAATTGTTACTAAGGGAATAAACCGTCACATAAAGATAACTGGAGGTGAAAAACTGGGCCTTAAACTAATAAACAAACACTAACACTTAAAACTACATATTTATCTTCTTAAGTAATTTATGCTCGTCGGATTCATTTATTTCCACGGCGTGAGGCGTTAAGCTTCATTCGCGGTGAGTAGTGACTAGCTTCGCTTTCGACGGGGCGAGCTTTATATCTCTGCATAGTTTTTCTGGAATCCTCCGACTCAGACGTTCCGGAGCATCTTCGAAGGTGGCTAAGCACCGTTACAATGCTGTTCATTAAATTTTTAAAGTTATATTTAATGTATTTTTTTCTTACGTTTACAGATGTACAAATGTTCTGTTATTGAAATATTTCTTCTTTTGCTTCCTTTCATAATAAAATTTAGTATTACGAACAATTTTTTAAGTATTTAATTATATATATTATTTATAGTCTCCCCACCCCTCGGTCGATTTTGACTCGACTCCCCACAATTAAAATCTGGTAACCTTAATCAAAATCTTTGAGCAATTGAAGGTCAAACACGAACCCAATAGATCATTAAATAATAACGCAACAGCGGAAACACATGTCTTGCATATTTACAAAGATATGTAATGTATGTGCATTTATGACATACGCATGTAATTTCAGAACATAAACAATTCTACCTGCAGACTCATGTAGCCCCAAATTAATGCAATGGAGTAATTATGCAATTTGATTAATGCGTATACCTTGTTGACATATCTTATAACCCCCTACGTAGATTTGGAAATAGGGTTAGCCATAATGTTTTTGGATGTTACCATAGCATTAAGAAATCAAAGAATAGTTAATTAAAATAAAATAACGTAAGGTCTGATTTTAGAGCACGCATCCAAGTTTATAAAGTGAACTACACAGCGGCGAATTTTCTAAATTAAACAATTGCGCTAAAATGCCTTGACGCGTGTATTTTATACTACATTTTCTATTTTGGTTTTTAAATGTAAAAAAGTTTGAGTTATTTTGCAATTTGAATGTAAGAAGATTCGACAAAAACGCCACTTGTTTGTTATAATCTGACAATCGTTCTTTGAAATGAGTAAAGTCACGTGTTTTCACAGTTTTTTTATTTGTTTGTTTGTTTAATTAAAGGTGAGAATATCATTAATTTTAAAATAACCAGGACCTGGAGCATCTGCAGAGTAACAGCCAAGTCGAAGCACAAAGTAAAAAGTTTCGCATTTAAAATCGAAGTCTGGCGGACGCGCTTTGCATCGGTATTTATACGGAAAAACAAATGCGATGCACAAAAATAAAAATTTGGTTGTTTCTTGTTTGCTGTTTGGAATTACGATGCAACGCTACTCGATTTGCTGTTGGTTAAGTGCCTCTAGCCTGTTTACTTTGACAAGCATTCCCATAATTTTTCGAAATTTTCGAATTTACGTCTACCAAAATTGAATGTAAGTAATTTGGAAATACATGTTTTACAACTTTCAAGCTACATCTATTTAGTATACGCATTAATTTGTCTCATAAAAATCAAATCTTGGTTCGCTTAACCTAACTTTCTAACTTCGCACACTCAAAATTAAAAACCTACAACAAAATAACTTGATGACTTTTAACTCTTTTGTAATAATTTTTAGATTATCTACGTTTGTCTAATTGCGCAACGACACTTTACAACCGCACAATACCTTTCACCGAGCACTTATTTCACCTCCTGCGGAACCCGTTCTTGTTTCACTGGTTGGTACTTCGTTGTGATGTGACATTTTCTGCTACCTTCAGAAGTACCTCGTTAACCAAAATTGCACGCAATCAGTTGTGTGTAGTTGTTTGAATTGCGTCTACTCTCCTCAGATAGGTAACTTTTCAGGTGGATATCACAGCAATATGTTGTCGCCAACCAAACAAAATAAAATTTCGAGTGCTTTAACAAGCCACTTTGTGGAACTCAAGTGAGTTTTCTAAAGAATCAAAAATAGAAAAATTAATTGAATGTGTACTTTAAAAAGTATGAGTCATAAAATTCAAAATAGTCCACATTGAATGTAAAAAAAGTTCGGTAAAGCTAATATGTTCTAGATAGCTGATTGATTTACTTATTTACGCAATAAATAAATTTGTTTTTTACGGTCCTCTAAAAATAGTTTCTATAAATCACACGAAAGAACATTACCCTATGTTTATGCGATTTATTCACATAGCTTCATTTCTTTGTAAAATTCTCTCTAGCCCACATTTTGTTATTTGTTGTACTGTGCAATAGGTGCTGTTTCCTCGGTACAGTTATTAAGTCCTGAACTGTAATGTTTATCATTCCGAAATTGCTAATGTGGGAAATGTTTTTCAAGGTTTCATCTTGTCTACCTTTATAACTTTGCACCTGCACGGTAAATAGTACTTTCTCCTATCCGTATGACATATTACACAAAATTACACAAAAATATAAAAAAATTTAAAGTACTACTTTGGCCGCTTTTAAATTTCAATATAAAGCACTTCCAAAAGTAATAAAATTGGTTTCGAATGATAAAACTGAAAAAGTCGAAGAGGGTATCATTATTTCTTTTTTTTTTTTTTCTTTGCGCAGCCTCGCATTTTTGCCTTTTGGCATTAACTATTCCAGATAATCACTTTTTAAGTTTGTAGCTGGGTTTGAACTTGTACAGCACAAACAACCATGGCCGTGGTAGGATTCGAGCCTGCGCCACTAAATGACACGGCTTACCGCTAAGCCACTTGGCGCCCCAACTAGAGTCCAACCCAACCCAAAGCAAACTCTTGATTCCATATTAAAAATATAAATCAACCGAGAGCAGATTACACTTGTACTTACTGAGGTAATAACTGTTACATATTACGTGAATGACCCAAGATAGATATATAAACAAATAAATTATTTATTTATATAAATAAACAACTAAGATACGGTGGTAATGAGACGACACATACTTTGTGAATAAGAAGTAATGAGAAATTATCTTCTATTATTCACATTTATTTACATTTGTTTACATTTACATTTGTTTACATTTACATTTGCAAATTATTGACACTTTTACGTAAGTTAAACAAACATTCAATAGAATATCGCCAGCGCGACCTCGTATAATAACTTCCACATAAAAATAATATAAACAAATGTTATAGTGATTTGTTTTATCAAAAGCTGACTTCTGCAATAAAATTCCATTCAAAAATGCATATCGAATAGTCATCGAGGTGACCCATCAAAGAAGCTGCGATTGTGCAAGCATAAACAAATCTGACTAAGAGCAGACGAATCTAGGAAATCCTGATGGCTTATATAGGGCAAGTATGCATCTTGATCCCATACACAGAATTTTGTTTGCAATCGAAATTTCTAATCTAAAATATACTTTCCTCTTTTATTTGAGAAATCGTGGGTGTAATTTACAGTTCGGGGGCCGGTAAGAAAGGAATGTTATTACCTATTGCTATTGCAAGCATATGACCAGTGGCATTTAAACAAATAATTTAATGCCAAAAAATATCAAAATTTTCGCAAGCGTTTCTTAGTATATTGCATAATTTCAGTTACTCCTTACCTTACATTTAAATTTTATGTTTTTCTAAATTTTTCTAAATCAGGGAACGCAATCTGTGGGTCAATGTGTGTCGTGCACTGGAGCGACGAATAATTTTGTGTGTGTACTGCAAGAAGGAGACATTTTTCAATAATAATAAAGTAATAAAAATAAATGTTTTTATTTATAAGATTCGACAAATTTTATTTTAATAACAATTTGTAATGTGCAACAACATACATACTAAATGCATATTTTTGCGTAGCCCCACATTTGTAATTTATTATTGAATTAAATAAGTTTAAATATCCACGCGATTTCACATCGCTGCTGCATAGGACGAGTGGCAAAGTTCAATACACCGACTTTCGGTGAAGGGCAAAGTAAAATCTAGTTTGTTTATGGATTTATTATCCCCCTGCAGCTGTGTGCCATTCATAAATGTTATTTAGATCGCCGATTTAATTTCACGATTCCGCGCGCTAATTTCAAAAAACAAATTATGTAAAATTTCAACTTGCTCCGATTAAAAATTTTTATTGAGATATTTTGTTTGAAATAATGTCAGAAACGTGTCCTCAAGTTTGATGCATTTTCAATGAAACACGCTGTATTTGCTTTTTCTTTTATTTTCGACTAAATTTCATATAAAAGAAAGAACGTAGGAAAGAAGAAGATGCAGAAGTGTAATTTCGACAATCCCAAAAAATACAGCGTGTGAAAGACTACTGTCATTCATTGAAACCACAAATATTACTCATGAACACAAGAAAAAAGTTATATTATACTCAAGGGTTCACTATTAACAATAACGGCGTAAATGATGAATATTTGTTTATACAAAAATTGTTCGGGTGTTACTGGTATCGAATGGAATCGGTTATTACAAATCCCTTTATAAACTCATAAATTTTGATACGATGTTAGGGTAGGTCTGATTGGAGAACTTAAACACACTGCCTTCAGTTCGTAATTTGAGAATTTTTAATTTGCTTTTGCGAAATAAATATTTATTTTTTTGTCATTTATGTAAAGAAATTTGAGTAAAAACTTGAGTGAATAAATTATTATAAAACTCGTTTGTTTATGATACAACGAGAAAAATTATTTATCATGGTTCACGTATTTACAAACGAAGAATAATGGCCATCGTATTTTGCTAGTGAAGCCAGATAAAATGCTGCTGCCGCAGCTCGTTTGTATGCCTAAAAATTTCCTGGTAACACCTGCTACATAAGTTTTGGGAAAAATTTTAAATTCTCTTTGTGACATAGTAAAACCAATATCTCTAGTCAACTAAGGCGAAACATATTGCTAGGGGTTATGTCAATTTGTTTAACATTTCACATTTTCGCTTGTCATTTGCGAAATGACGTATAAGGTAGATTTGCGAAAGTCCATCTACAACCTGGTTGGACAGCTGCTAAAACGAGATATAGTAAACTTGTTTCGCGGACAAAATAATTCAAAAAGTACCATATATCGGACAATTCGGGAGTGCGAAGAGGGAATTTCATGTATAAACCTACCAAAAACAGGCCGTCCACTAGGCCACTAGTCAACCGTTCCAGAAACACCATTGGAGTGTCTACCCGCAAGCTTTTCCGTCGTTTCCGTATTTCAAATGCTACAATTTTTCGTTACATTGCAAGAACAGTTCTAAAATACAGAAAACGTAAGAAATGTTCCAAGTATACTCCCGCACAATTGGCCAGAATCCCTGGTTATTGCCGAGCTTTGAGGCGTAATTTCGCCCACAACCGGATCATAATCATGGACGACGAGAAATATTTTACCTTTGAGGATGCAGAACTTCCTGGAAATGCAGGCTTCTATTTGGATAATATTGAAGACACTACCAATAACGTAAGATACAAAAAGAAAGCAAAATTTTCTGACAAAATTTTGGTGTGGTGCTCCACTTCTGAGGCGGGCATATCTAGGCCCTATGTAGGCCATGTAAGAGGCCAAGTAGTGAATGCTGAAGTATACATCCGAAATTGCCTATCAGAATTGATTATTTTTATTAATCAGCATCATGTTAATGATGATTACATGTTATGGCCCAACCTTGCAACATCGCATTATGCCAGAGATACACTAAACTGGTTAGAAGCCCACCATGTGCCATATGTCCCATCCAAATATTCCTCGGCTAAAGCCAATTGAAAATTTTTGGGCCCTATCGGTAAGAAAGGTGCCAATGATAATTGTTGGGAAGCCCAAAATGAACAACAATTGCGATAAAGAATTCTTCAAAAAATTAGAGATGTGGACTTAGAAAGCGTCAAAACCCTGAAGTGACATGTAAGACAAAAATTACGTGTTATTGAAGATAGTTACATATATTTTTCCCAAAACTTATGTAACAGGTGTTAGGGTATTGCCGACCTCCAGATCATTTGTGGCAGTAGTGCAACGTGGACGGTGTACCCTGGTCGTAGGCGAAACGAAGGTGGACAACGACCTGTCCGCGTATTGAATGCAGAAGAAGCAATCCTCCACATGGTAGTTGAAAATCCTTCCATAAGCACCCGGGAAATCGCACGTCATTTGCTTGTATCAAATCGCGTTGTGTGGCGTACATTACGAGAAGCACAGTTGTACCCTTACCATGTGCAGAGAGTACAAGCAATGATTGCGATGGATTATCACCTTCGACAGACATTTTGTAATTGGTTGTTGGAACGCCATGAAGAAAATCCAGCTTTTCCAACGAATGTGTTATGCACTGATGAGAAAAAGTTTACGCGGAACGGCATATTAAATTTCCCAAATATACATGTGTAGGCAATGGAAAAACCCACACGTTACGCGACGTACTAATTTCCAGCACATGGGCATAAATTGTTAATAATATGCTCATTGGACCGTACGAATTATTACCAGCTTGTTTATCTGGCGCAGACTATCTTCAATTTTTGCAGAATGTTCTTCAAGACCTTTTAGAAGATGTACCGTGCTCAAATCAGCGTGTTTATGCAACAGAAATAAATACTATTGAGGATTTGCGTTAGCGAATTCATGACTGTACTACGAAATTACGGAATAATTTTCTCCGAATAACAGAAAACTGGCTACATCGAATAGAATTATATTTCATAAATGGTGGGCAACATTTCGAACATCTTTTGTAATGCTCGAAAGTATGAAAAACAGCTGATACCTAAATACGTTTTTATCATTTAAGAAATAATAACAATAAAATCCATTCATTTCGTATTTTTTCAACGGTTACACATTCCTGACCTTGGCATTTATTGCATCTATCCAGCCGATTACTTGGCTTAATGCGCTCAAATTTTATTGTTTTATGAACGGTCCGAAGACAAACTGAATTGCATGAACACCGTAAAATGGATCAGAGGTTTTAAAACATATATGTATAAGCATTTCAAGGAACAATATGATTTTTGAAATGAATAGACTCATGCTATCTATGGTCCTCTGCCGATCTTCAGCGCTGCCAAATGCTATAGCAGATGACTTCCTCGACGTCATGCATAAGCAGTGGTCATTTGATATTGACAGTAAATGTTTAAGATCTTCATAAATTCAATCAATTGTTAACTTTATGTCTGGAAATTTAAAATTATAAAGCAGTTGAGTATCATCAGCATAAAAATAGGAAGAATATGCTTTAATTTGTGCACGACCTACAGAGCTCTTAACCGGCCTGGGTAATATTTCATTTAACGTAAATTTTCCTCGCTTTGGCGTTAGTTACCTAAATAAAAAAACCTTAAATAACGAAAGAAAAAATCACAAGGAAACTATATTTGGGCAAGAAAATACAACCGTACTTGCCATAAACTGCGTGACGTTATTTAAAAATGACGCTGTGAAATAACGTTCCGGATATAATTCGCTTCCGATTTTTTAGGTAAGCGGCGCCAGCGGAGAAACACTTGAACTAGTGAATGCCGGATAAAATTTCGTGAAATTTAGTAGGTCGTGAATTTGTGCATAAAAATCAGAAGTGTACAAAAGCGCCCCATTACAGAGCCTTAGATATTTAACGATTCATCATGCTTGACTTTGGCAACAGACACAATAAATAGTGTTTGATTGCAAGCTTAGAACAAATGTGTAAGAAATGTAACTAAGAAAAGATAGCATTGCTTAATAAAGGGCGGTAATTTATTACGTTCCGTAGGGAGGACGTGCGATCCTGTCAGACAAAATTCAGCTTGGCGGGACGTTTTCAGTAGTCGGCGCACTTGCGAACTAAACGCAAGCTAAAGCAGGACCGGTATGGGAACTTTTCGCTTGCGAACTGATGTATTTACTTTATAAACGAAACAATAAATTTCTACCTTCGAAATTTTTGATAGAAGTGTACGCATAAATAAATTGTTCGGTTCTTGTGCGCACGGATGTTTTAATTCTTTACTCAATGAACTATTCATTAAAAAAGAAACATTAATATTGCCTTCTATACACATATTGGTAAGTTTAAAAAAAAACTTACGTAATTCTACTTTATAATTATTTCAATTTTGAAATGTAGTTTATGTCAAAACAGTAGACTACTTACGTGCTGCTTCTAATTTTTACTAGAAACATAAATTGATTAATAGAGTACAAACGAATTCTATTAAAAATTTGCATGTATTGACTGTATTTATTATTAAGACATTATTTTCTCTTTCATTTATATTCAAGTAGGAATTTTATTTTCTTCTTAATCACTGCCCTACTCTGTTCTTTTGCCTTTTTTGTGAAATTAATGATTTAATTAATTAATCATTTGGTTGATTTAATAAAAAAAGATATTTGGTCACTGTATTAACTAAACTGTTTTCTGATTAATTTTTAATGCAATTAAAAGGATACTGATCTTTACATAAAGTTACGTGACTAAAAACAAGAAGCACAAAAACGAACAAACAAACAAAAGAAGAAGATGCTCGGTTGGCGGAGACATTTACGGAATCATCTATCTCGTATCATCTTAGTTACAGCAAAATGCAATTCTCCTGTTGAAACGCTTTAGATTCGAGTAAGATTAATGAATCTGCAGAAAGCGAATTGCACGTTTTTACTCACGGAAAGGATTTACTATCAGAATGTTGACGTTAAAATTCTCTTCACGTCGATAATCCAGGAGGAATTTCAAAACGGGTGTATCAATGGGGGGGACAAGTTAGTTGGAGCGCAGCAGGGAGATCAGCTTTGATGATTTATTGCCAGATTAAATTTCAAATCTAAGCAAAACATACCTGAAATTTAAGTGAAAGGAAAGTCGATAAGTTGATCTGAAAAGGTTTTTTTTTAAATTTTAAATTAATTTAAGGATGAAACATTTTCTTTAAAATGCTTTGACACTGTTTAAAACGGCTTGATTTCAATGGACCAACTTCAATCGGAAGAATAATTGACAAATGAAGTGGGGATATGAAAAGAAATAAAAAAAATAAAAAAAAAAAACTACAATCAGAATTGAAATTAATGTTTCCCCAACAAAGCGGCCTAATTAGTTCTGACTACTACAACAAGTAGTCGGACAAGCGGACAAGTACTTGCCGAATTCTACTTAGTCACCTGCTTGTTATGGCGTTCAGAATAGATAAGAAACACACTTTTATATTTCATTTAGGAGATATTGCTTGTAATTCTGACTATACATACATTCCTAGTGTTTATTTGTTCTCCACTGTAAATGCAAAGTCAATAATAATTTAAATTAAAATCTCTCGAAACATTTCCACCACATGTTAAGTTTTTCCAGAATTCAATGCATTTGCTCGTCCTATAAATAGTTTGTGCATTTTATAGCTTCAAACATTCGAGAATAAAATTACTTCGTCGTATAAAACTTTATGATTCGTTATAAATTAAAATTAGAAAATCTAAAACGAATTCTAAAATGATTCATAAAGAGTTTGATGCATACAAGCAAAGAAATAATTCGGTTTTTATTTTTATTATTCATCGTGGGATTTCATCGTATAATATGTAAACAGGTATGTGTAACGTAGCTGTTCGCGCAATTGTCAAGACAAAGTAAGAAATACATTGGGACATACGTGGTAAAGACAAAGACTGCAATAATTAGCTGTCATAATACGCGACGCGCGAGCAGGTCCCTCCATTAGACATTTCCTTTTCTATCTTATCTATTACACAGTTATCAGTTTACATAGGGTATGTTAAATGTATATAAAAAATCTAGTAAAAGAACTGCTGAAGTCAATATTTTGATTGATGCAAAAGTACATAAAGTGTGGATTATTTTAACTTTAATCTTAATTCCAAAAAGTTCGTCTATTTACATTTTCAAAATCTGCTTTTTCTTAGGTTCACGTAAATTCATCAGTCAGCAATTTAACTTATTTAGTTATTTTAAACGCACGTCGAGATCGTGCTTCCAGTGCTTAGAAAATTATATCCACTGATAGATTTGTGATAACAGCAGTTTTCCGAATGACTATAGACGACGCCTTAACGGTTGAGGATCGGCGCAAGTTCTTTGATGTTTTATCAAATATCAAATAATAATAATCGTTACTTACTTTTTGATCTTTTTAAGACTGTTCAAAAAATATGAAGATATCATATATTTTTATTATCTGAAATAGTATTTTAGTTTCTTTTCAGCTGGTTTTACTCTCGGATTATGTAAAAATGTTTCAAAATCGTGAAAAGAAAGCGTCTCTATTCGTTTCCATCCTAGATCGATTGATTTACAACAGTGATGAGATCTTTTTCAATAATATTAAAATATTGATCTATCATAAATAGAGAGAAGTAACTCGTACACAATCCTCCAGCGGAACAAGTATGTTCTTAATAGCGGTGCGTGTAATCAACTCAATTAAAACCCAGGGCAACTAAGCTGCTCCCCTTCTTTCGCAGTAGGTTAGTCTATTTCGGAGGGGAAGTAAAAGTTTCAGAAACTTCGCAACTGCAACGTCTTCTAATTATTCTACACTCGAGGAATGATTTATATAATTTTCCTCCGTAAATCTCGCCTGTTTTGATTTTAAAATCTATATAAAGGCTGAAAGACTGCGTTCTACATAGCAACGTGACACCCACCTATACTACTCCCTTCTATCACGTGTACGATTTACTTCTCTCTAGTTATAAAGCAATTCACTTTGAAATTGAAAACGTATTGCTATCCATCGGTCCTTATTTTGTCGATATTCGCAACCAAAAATTGTTCCTTTTGTGCTAGGCTTGAACTTCATTTCGCTTTTGACTTCTTCTTATTTTCTTACAATTGCATAACAAAGTTGGATGGTTGTTAAGATCGAATTTGTGAGTCGGGGAACACCAATAACAACACCTTACAGTAGAATGAGTTGCAATGCATTTCTTGTGTTAGTTTTTTTTTTTGAATGTACTTTTACAAAATTCAGACATAGATAAGTAATTTTAGAAATATCCGATCAATAATAATCGTGTTACTAAATCTGCGCGGTAAGTATGGAAATTTCTTGTTTTTATTAATTGTTTCTTTCTGAACCTACTTTCTTCCATAGCGTTTTGAAAATAATTCAAGCTAATTATAAATCATCTTCTGTATCCTAATTAAATAATGACTTAAATGTACTTAACATAGTTTCACAGAAATATCCAGTAAATAAATCCCTTTCTGTGAACTTATTATTTTAAAGTCTAAGAGTCGGACTGGATCGTAATCAAGACCCGTGTCGGTAAGTTGTGACGCTTTAATAGGCCTTCCTCCAGCTAAACTAGGGTTTTGCACCCATTTCACCGACAAATGTCTCGCTGTGGCCACGTTGGTTGGGCTTCTGCTGCTTCTTTTGCTAACATTCGCAGAATTCTATCTGTGCCGCATCCTCTATCCAAATTACCGCGGCATCAAATTCAAATTACGCTTGGAACATTTCCTTCCAAGTTATTCGTAGCATCAGGTTGCAAATAGTAGGCAAGGAAAATAAAATATTATTATGTGGTAGTTTGTCAAGCAATTGAGATTGACAATAAAATTTGTGCTAAAAAATATAAGAATTTTAAGTATTTCGCTGCGTTTAACTTGAAACCCAATCTGTTCCCTGACGTTCCCAACCAACCCTATCACGTCTATAGCTAGATCACCGTACGAGAGTGTAACATTTGGCACCCAGAACGTGGGGCTACGTCAACATTAGATGGAACAGCTGATGCCGAAGCTGTTCCCACTCGTCCTATCCGTGCTTTACTCTGTAAATGGTAAATCCCGTCTAAAATATTCACGTATTTCTGGAGACGCTGACAAGCTCCAGTGGCACCCAGCAACAGCAAGAATGAACAACGAATCTTCCGCAACAGAAGAGGTTGTTTACAGTCATACCCTGAAGACGTTCGATCTTCCGGAATTTCACGGTTCCAAATTCGAGTGCCCGGAGACATTTCTTCGAACGCTGGAAGAATATTTTACAATCACGAGGACTCCAGCTTGGATGTGGGTCTCCATCGTTAGTAAGAAACTCGCAGGTGATGCCCAAGCCTGGTATAGGCGCTACCAAAACATCCAACTCACGTGGGCTGAGTTTCAATAACGATTTACGGAGGAATACGCCGGAGTCCATGTCAGGATGAAGGTATGCGCGAAACTTTACTCTACGCAACAGAGAATGACAGAATACACGGAGCCATTTATTACCAGCAAGTGGAAGCTCTTTGATCGCGTAGCCGCAACTGTTCCAATTGAAGATCGGATCGCTATCATTATAAATCAAGTACGACTAGACGTACGAATCGGAATGTCGTGCCCGCCTCCAACATCTGAAGCAGACTTAAGGTCACGAGCAAGGTTGTTGGATCGTTCCATGCTACCAACGGATAACAAGGCACCTATTCCGCATGAGGTTCCAAAGCCTGCAGCTACACAGCTTGCAACCTCAAGACTGGTGGATACTCTACTACAGTGCCGTTAATGCCCAGGTCGGCACTTTCATCGAGACTGCCCAGTTAATAATCAAGGAAAACTCCAACAGGGCTAGCGTCAAGAACAACACCGGCCATAGCATACGGTAAATCAAATAGGACTAGTCACTTTTCTCCGGCTACCAATTCGAATTGGCCATGTTCAAGCAGAGGCTCTTGTAGGCACTGCTGCCACCAGTAATTTCATTAGAACCAAACTGGCAGGAGATTCAACACCAAACAAGACCTTTGTAAGAGTCAGTATCGCAAGCCAAGGCTTTGAACTCACTATCTGCGGAAGTAAACCAGTCTGCTATCATATAGATGATGAAGACTTTACGTCGACCTTCCTACTGCCGGACGAGTTACGAGAGAGTGTTATTCTTGGACAACCCTGGCTTTTAGAAAACGATGCCGTCATCGACACTCGTCGAGGCTGCGTTCACTTCGAGAAAAAGAAGAGGAGGACGAAATACTTCATTGCTAAGAAAAAGCAAGTGCCCGGACAATCTTCAAGTCTTACCGATCTACAACATGGGTTTCCGCCAGAATATAAAGCCGAGTTACAGCATCTCGCCGATATATTTGGAGATGCACTTTTTGAAAAGGGTCCACTCACAGCAACCGCTACCACACAGCATCAGATTCGCCTGCGGGACAAGAGGCCGACCCGGCAGCCTCCATATCGGTGTTCTGGGAGAAAAAAGAGAATTATCAACAAATTGAGGAAATTGACGAGGACCATCTACTGCCTCCAGAAATTGTATAAGTGAAAACGATCAAAATATAATCAATATTGTCGACCGCTTGCACCGCATCCAAACAAACGGTCCAATTGAAAATGGGGACATCGCCTTCCGCCCATTGTATAGTGTCGACAACGGATACTTGCGGCGCGTTAGCGGAAACACATGTCAGCTCGTCGTACCACCAGCAGCAGTCAATCATGTTCTAGTCCGGTTCCATGACGACCCAACTGCTGGACACCCAGGCGCCGATGAGACCATAAGGGTTATAAGACGTCACTACTTCTGGCCAAAACTATCGGAAGATGTTCGCCGTCACGTATTCAATTGTTTGACATGTTGTTGCACCAAGAAGGGCCCTCTGTAAGCGAAGGCTCCGCAGGCGCAGGATCCGTTGCTTACTGGATCCAACGCAACAACCAAACGGTAAAAAAAAACACTCACGAAAGAGGCACCACCATAAAAAAGTTGTTAAATTACGCTTGGAATATTTCCTTCCGAGTTATTCGTAGCATCGAGTTGCAAATAATAGGCAAGGAAAATAAAATATTATTATGTGGTTGTGTGTGAGTGTAACAGTACTTCAACGATCTCCCCTTGCCTCCTTGGGAGAGTGTTCTACTATGATGTCTTGGTACAAAGAATAACAGGTAAGCTATTAGTTTCATTTTTACTGATTTGTCTTGTTAAAACTTTTTTCTTCTAGGTGGACGCGTTCGTATATAATTTTATTTAGCACTTTAACAAATGCAACAAATTGAATAATTTGTAATTGAAATAAGCGGGTGGATAATAGAAACAATATATTAAATAACGTGCTTGACGCTCTATTCTCCTAGCTGGATAGGTGTGGATTCTTGGAGGGCGATGTGTCTGGTAGAGGGGTAACGGATGTCGAAGACTGGGCTGATGCGGGAACTCTTTCAGGATGATATGTTGCCTACGATGTTCCTATTCTCTTTTTTTACAACAGCTGATTTCGAAGGTGTCGTTGAATGTGTTTGGAGTGTGAGTGATCTCTTGACAATGGCTAGATAAGAGGTGTGGTGATGCTTCTAATAATAGCTACAGAGAAGGTGGATGCTTCTGACAATGGCTGCACAGAAGGCTTGTGAGTGTTTCCGACAATGACTGCTCAGGATGCACACTGAAATTGGAGCGGTTAACGCTCTCGCTTTCATGGCGATTTTTTGGTAGTGGGGATGAAGTACTTCTGCTTCATTGGTCTAAATATGTAATCGAATCACAAATCACCAGAGTAGTATCTTATTCGTCAGGGAATAGTCTTTTTGTAAATTGGCCTTCCGATAGCAAAGGTAATCGCTTTTTCCTAGAGTTTTGCTGCTATTTTACCGGTGAATGTTTTGCTGTGGCCAGGTTGGTTGGGCTTCTGCTTCTTCTTTTGCAAACACTCGCAGAATTCTATCTGCACCACATCCTTTATCTCAACCACCTCGGCATCACTGATGATCTCCTCTTGCCTTCTTGGGAGAGTGCTCTACTACGAATGTCTTGGTAAGCTATTAGTTTCATTTTTGCTGATTTGTCTTGTTAAGCCTTTTTTCTTCTAGGTGGATATTACAGCAGTATGCATAGTGAACTTAGCAGACTAAAAAAAAATGTCAAAAGACACAATAAATTATTGTTTTGAATTCGGGATTCGCAAATTATAATCGTCGTTTATTTTAAAAATATTTTAATATCCACAATCGCTTAATACTATAAAAGCACCAGAGGAACGAGCTGCAATACTTGTCTAATAAATAATACGTTTTACTAATCGCTAGATTCGTCCCTTACATATTAGAGATCCTTTTCTTTTCGATTTTTCCAGTAAACGCACGGAACCCTCTGGCGTTTAACTCGAAACTCACTGGAATAATCGATAGAAGGTACATGGCGTGACCAGGCTAAAATTGAACCATCAGGAGGTTCGGACGTAACAAAATTATTTTTTTCTGTAATAAGAAACAGAACAAATGAAATAATTAATTTTCATAAAATGTGAAGGATGTTTTCGCAATTATAATTGAATTATATGTTTTCATTGAGCTTCATTCGAAATTTCTCGTTTTTATTACTTATCTATGTAGTAAATTGTTTATGCATGAGTGAGCAAAATAAAGTGACTTGCAAAACCAGAAACATATTTTTTGAAAATCCATTCGTCTTATGTCAGTACGTGAGAGTTCTAAATTTAAATGTAAAGTATACAATTTCACCTAAAGTAAACATCAAAGCGTTCACCGCGACAATAAATTTAATTTAAAATTAACGCGAACTTCAGCCACTGAACTGCTCTTCCAGAAGTAAATCTCACGTAAACAGTCTGATTTAATCGTAAAGGTAATTTAGCGGATTTCAAAGGGCTAAATTAATTGAAAGCACGTGTGTTAACACTTGAATGATTCTTCTTGGAAGAAGATTTCGCTTCAGGATGAATATGGAGTATACTGTAACTTTATTTCCTTGGGGTTTAAAGATGTGATGTGGGTTTCAAGTTTCTTTTCTAGCTCTGAAGTGAAGGTCGGATAAGATAATTGATACTGATGTGTAGGCGCTTGCAAAAAGCCCGTCGAATATTTTAGAGTTTGTCCTGACCCTGTTTTAGAATCGTTGTGGACACATGCATATTTCTCGCATTAATCATTGTGAGAAATATACTATGCTCCTGTAGGATGTCTGGAAAACAGTACATTAAAAGAATTTCATAGAAATTTCATAATTCAGGAAACTTTCTTAAAAAAAACTATAGTTATTGTAGTTATAAAGTGTGTTGTTTTAATTTTATTAATTGCAGGACGGAGAAAACGAATTTATATATTAAAAATTAGGAATACAAAGAGTTAAAATAATTTGTTTTTGATAATTTCTAAACCATTGCAAATAATCTATTGCGATTTTCTAGATCTCAAAGACAGAGGACATAAACTAACAGGGATAAAGAAGCTCATTGTTGGAGCTTCCCTATTATTACAAGAACAAATCATGTGACACATTCATGTTTACTCCGGGATTACAGTGTATAGTTGCAAGTCTGTTGTGATTTTGGGTTTAGTTAGGGAACTAGCAATACAATATGTGGAGGATAATATCTATAGGGAATCTCGAGAATTCAGATTGTCCCAAATCGGAGCAAATTACGGTGTATGAACTTGAATCTCTACTATGTATTATAATCGTGCAGATATGTAATAATATTTGAGGGAATTGTTTCAGGAATTATTACGTTCAAATTTTGCACACAGAGAGGATATAGTTAATTTCAATTGCACTGTTATTTTTCTTATTTACTATTTTAATAAACAGCTTTTTAATTACTTTTATTATATATCTTTTATGTAAAATAAGAAGTAGTTGTAGGAAAATACACGATGTATTTTAAAGCTGCTTGTAGAACAAAGTTTGGGAAGGAGCTTACCCTTTGATCCTTGCCAGGAAGCGAAAAAGTGAGCCTTCTGTAACATTGCAGGGTTAGCTATTAATCCTTGACATTTGCAGCGTCCGCAAAAGTCTCGTTCCATTTTTTTTTTAATTTCTCTACATTTGTGAAGGTAGAAACAAATTTACATTTTTTACGTTTGGATATTTTTTTAATTACAAATAAAATCGTAATTATTTTCCTCTATGAAAGGAGACGTTCACAAATAATGTACAAATTCACTGGAAATAGATATAAAAAAGTCAAAAAGGTTGAAACTAATCTTTACATTTCAGAATAAAGTCACGTTTTTAGCAGATAATACTCCGTCATTTCTCCAGGTAATGTTATTAGAAGAGTTATTATCCAACGGGCAATTACATTAAATAATATCCTCGAAATAATGGGCTTGCTCTTCTCTCGTATAAGAAATAAAACGGAGTAATTTAATCGAATGAATTAATCAAAATAAGGCTCTATGTGACATGAATACTTATTACAGTCATGAAATTTATATTTATATTATTTCATTGAAATAAAAATATGATTGCAGAAAATTATGATGTTAAATTCACATCCATTCACTGAAAGTTGCTAAAGTAATCAGTATTTTAGGTTTATACGTAATTTTGAATAATTTTGTTGCCAGTTATTCATAGCGTCAAAAATATTTTATAAATGAATCCTATAAATCATTTACATATTTCGAGCTCCATATTTATTAGAAATGTAATAAATCGCGCATTTTCAATAAATCATGTCTATGTCATGGCAGTTTTGGTTATATAAATGTTTAAATAATTTATTGTTACTTATCTACTATTGACATAATTCTAAAGAGGTTTGAAGAAGGAATTAATTATGTTTCGATGAAAAATGAAATGAGTGAATATCATTAAAACCTATAGTACGATTTTTACGAAAAAAATAACTCCATACAATTTTAAAATAATTGGAAATTAAGAAAAATAATTGCCTATATTTTGGGCAAATTTATGTTTTTCTGTTTCTCAAAAATAGAATCTGAATTCACTGTTTCAAAACCCTTAACTATCTTCTCAAGTATTATTAAATTATTATTGTAAAGTTTTATTGACATTAAATAAATATGAGGGAACGCAGAAATATTTTTCATGATTTAAAAAAAAATATTAATAGCAAAATTTCTTTTTGATATTTCTTGTTACTCTTTTGTGGGACATCCTATATCTTTGATTATATTTATTTATATATCGACTTTCTTGTACTCTACAACTTCTATACATATAATTTTTTTGTGTATTTTGTATCACAATATTAAACTTTGTCACATTTTGTATTACAGTTTCTTTGAAATAAGAATTTTGCAAAAACGAAATGAAAACAACCATAAAAATTTTAAAAAGTTTCGCGCAGAGACGCTTATGTTTCCGTTCTTTTTTGTCTAATTATATTAATTATATAATATAACTTGAAGGCTTCCGCGGCCGTCGTCCATTGTTGAATTCTTGGCTTCCGGTTGGAACCGCGTGTCTCGGATTTCTTCCCTGCCGATGTTTTGTTCTTCGTTGCAGAAGAACTTCTTCAGGGCTGCTGTTGGTGGTGATGCTGCTACTGCTGCTGCTGTTGATCTTGCTGCTGCTTCGCATTAGTCGTTAGTCGTTGAGTCTCAAGAAGAAGAAGAAAGAAAGAACAAATCCGAGACACGCGGTTCCAATCGGAAGCCAAGAATTCAACAATTATATAATATATTAATTATTTGTAATTATTTTGGACGCGTTCGTATATAATTTTATGTATAGTTCGTCCAACGCTATTTGGATATTACACTTTACGATAGGTTTGGCAGGTAAGGTTGTAAAAGTATTAAGCTATAGAAGTATAAAGATGCGATTACTACGTTCGTTGTACAGTGGTTGTATTCAAGAAATTTATTAGGAATTTTGGTGCCATAAATGACTCTTCAAGTGAATTAGTCGTAACGGCCGTATTATCCAAATAGCGTTGGCCGAACTATAATACAACTTGAACTTTAAGAAACATAACAAATTGAAATAAACGGGCGGACAAAAGAAACAATATATTAAATAATGTGCTCGACGCTCTATTCTCCTAGCCGAGTAGGTCTGGATTCTTGGAGAGCAATGTATCTGGTAGAGGAGACGGTGCTGATGCAGGAACTTTTTGAGGATGATATGATATATTGCCTACGATGTTCCTATACTCTTTGTCTACAACAGCTGGTTTCGAAGGTATCGTTGAATGTGTTTGGAGTGTGAGTGATCTCTTGATGATGGCTATATAAAAGGTGGGGTGATGCTTCTAACAATAGCTACACAGAAGGTGTTGTGGATGCTTCTGACAATAGCTGCACAGAAGGATTGTGAATGTTCCCGACAATGACTGCTCAGGATGCACACTGAAACTGGAGCGGTTAACGCTCTTGTTTTCATAGCGCTTTTTCGTAGTGGGGATGAATTATTTCTGCCTCATTGGTCTAAACGTGTAATCGAATGACAAATCACCGGAGTAATAGCTTATTCATCAGGGAAGAGTCTTTTTGTAGATTGTAATAAAAAAATCACTTGTATTTAACTGTTTCACAATTTTATTTCAGAAATTCTGACATATGTTTCGGTAAAGTAAATTTACCATTCTCAAAGGGAAGAACAGTACTAAACAAAAGTTTACAGATGGGGTTTTATAAGCGGTTTTACTCCTTCCTTAGTTCTACGTATTGATCTAGGATTGGTGTATTAGCGAATTCAACATAGTTGTTAGTTACTTGTTTGCTATTATTGCAAATCACCCGTTTTATTTCTAAAGTTTCAAGTAAGTCTAGTTTTTTGTTTTTATGTATATGTGTAATAATTTACAGTTATCTATATCGAAGAAATCCAGTGTTATTGATGTTATGCATAATTGCTTTTTTATGATCATCTAGTCTAGTTTTAAGTTTTCTACCACTTTGTCCGATATAGATGGCTTCACAATCTAAGCAGTTTATTTGACAGACTCCGGTTTTGTTTTAAAATTGAGGTGATTTTGCTATTGAGAGGTGCCAAATAATTTATGGAATGCCAATTGTTAATGGGGTCATTATTTTTTCTATTGGATAAAGTTGTTGCTTTAGTACTCGTTTCTGTTTGTTTTGAATCATTTTATCTATTAAACCTTCTTTATATCCGTTGTTTTTTTTGTAATGGTTTTGATAGATTGTATTTCTTTTTGGAAATTTTGTTCACTTATTGTTAGTGCTATGTTAAATAGTCTGTGTATGTAACTGTGGAAGACAGCCATTTTTATTGTCCAGTTGTGAATGTATTGTGTGTGAATGATGGTGTCTGTGTACATGGGTTTTCTGTAAATGCTATACGTTAGGTTACTGTTGTTTCGTTCGATGGTTAAATCTAAGAAGTTGAGTTTTTTGTCTTTTTCTAATTCCATTGTGAACTGTATTTTGTTATTTATTGTATTAAGGTGTATCAAGAATTCTTGTATTTGTCTTTCTGTTCCTCGCCATACGCATCGACACACCGTGCCCAAAATTGTATGTGTTTAATGTTCTTGTAATTACTATGGAATAATTTTTCTTCGAAATCTGTCATATATATTTCCGCTAGCAGAGGGCTTAGTGGGCTCTCCATTGATAAGCCGTTAACTTGTGTAAAACACTTGCCTTGGAATTTGAAATAATTCTGTTTTATACTTATATTTAGCATTTCCAGGATGAGCTCTTTTTCCATTCCTCTGTTTTACTGTTATTGATTTTTTCTATTAGTATGCTTTTTCATTTATCTATGGGTATCGAGGTGAATAAGCTTTTAACATCGAAAGAGCCTTTTTGTATTTACTCCGGATGTTGTATTAGTGACCAAATTTGAGGATGCGGTCCTATTTGTGGGCTAATAATGAACGAATGCGGTTTCACTAGGTCTGACTATAATCCTAGCACCGACCCATTACGATTAGGTCTAGTGCGCGGAGTCCTTAATTTGTCAAGGTATGGCCTAAATTTCATTTATTTGCGACGACCGTTATCATTGCTTTGTTACGTAAATGTTTACGTGATGCTTCGCCCGTATTTGTCCATATGACATTGCCTGACGTTGTCATTTTGACGTTTCTTGATGTCTGACATTTTGATGTTTGACAATTTGATATTTCTGACATTTGTCATTTTGACGTTTGTCGTCATCTGACATTGTGACGTGCTTCGTTGGTCGTTAAGCCCCCAATTTTGTTTTCTTAACAGCGTTATTTTTGAACAATCCGCTTAATAATCATCGGTCCTCTTGCTTACCTCATGCTCATCCTTTTTTCATAATAGGTGCGTTCGCTTTACTTCAAAACTCAGAGTTACTCTACGTCACTCAATAACCTTGAAAATTTGTGCGACATTTTTACCGGCTCGCTGCTGAGATTTTATGAGAAAATCTCAATGCCCCCACACCGATCAAATAGAGTTATGTTAGAATTCACGCGTATGTAAAGACTGAATTTGACATTTATACGATGTGAGTGAAAATAACTTGTTTTTTTTTTTTTAGGAATGTCAAGTCAGCAAATCTCATTGTGATATTTACTGATCTGAGTCGAATGTAATACGGACACACCTATGTTAACTCTTATAAAAATGAATGGTTTTCAATAAATTTAAATTTACAGTTTCTCAAAAATTAGTATTTGAATTTACTGCTTCAAAACTCTTTTTCAATCTATATAAAAATTATTAAATTATTTTTGTAAAATTACCCAACTTTAAAAAATATGAAAGAACAAATGCTTCTGGTGACGAGGCCCCAAATAGGTCCGAAACAGTTGTACAGAGGATGTTCGAGGAATCCGTTGCAATCAAAACAGACTTGCAACAAATTTTTAAAACCATCAATATGCTTTGATAGCACGCTTGCTTGGTTGGGATGACTTATTAAGTAGCAAATTGGCTGCAAGTTGCAATATTGGGCCAAAAAAGCGATCGCAAGATGTCGCTATCTAAACTTTACATTTTTATCATTAAGCGAATATACATTTCGATTGCTGTGCAACTATTGTCAATGCTAATCTGGTGATAATTATTATATATATCAGAGTTTCAGTATTTAGTTTTGTTAAAACTAGGCGTTTCTTTTGTAATTATTCTCTTAAATATTTTTATTTTTAATATTTTTAGTTTTTTTTTTTGGTTCATTCAAATCACCAGTCAAAATTTTATGATTAATAACATGTAATATGTGTACAATATTTTCAAATAACGATCCATTCGTATGGTAACATATAGAGTGTGGAATAAATAAATAGATACGAATAAAATCAAATGAATAAATGTTAGAAAGCATACGACTTCCACGTTGCATTGCGTTTGAACATCTCTTGTAGAAATTAGGTATGTATATTATTATAACTCTATTTATTATAAATAAACAAATAATTTACGAATTTTCTTTTTTATTTATTTTGATTTATTTCGGCTTCTTGAATCGAATTACAGAAGCACGAGGGTTACTCTAGAGACTCCCTGTATACACTATCATTCATAAGGAAGTTACCCATAAAAAGTACTCGTTTGATTATTAAGTATAAATGAAGTACTTCCATAGTTTTAACTTTCAACTTCTACAATTACGATTTTTTTACTTTAGAGTTACAGCCATTGTATAAAAGATATTTAGTTTTCAAAATAAAAAAAACTATCAAAATGTGACAAAAAATCGATTTGGTTCGTTGATAAAACTATAACATGAAAATATTGTACGTATACGTGAAAAAGAATTCATTATGAGTTATAAGTACTTTTATACAAGATCAATAGTTAAAGGGCTATTGGAGTAAAGAAAACTTTATCAAATTTTTCCTAACTTTGTAACCGGTACTGTGTTCATTTTCTTATAATAAAACTTTAATGGCTTCTGAAGATAATCTATAACATAAATGGAATAGCATAACCTCATACATTATTTATGTTTCCGATTACCTTCCTTTACGATCTGTGAGCACGAGAATATTTTTCGATGGTACGGTGCGAGCTTGTATCGCTTCTTCGCACGAAATAGTAATTTACGGTATCTAAATCTTAATCGAAATTAATATAAATGTAAGAAAGGCAGCAGAAGAAAATTAACTTGTTTGAAAAAACACAAGTGAATTAAAAAAAGAAAAAGAGTCGTCGGCTGGCGATGATCTGGGCACTCGGCGAGGATGGTGTACTTTCTATATATAGATTTGGAAAAGGCGGAGACAGAACAGAAATGTCTGTATAATAAAATAAACGATGTAAGAGGTGTATTTTAATGTACGCTTTCTTATGGGTCAACCCTTATATATGTTTTCATTACGTTCCAAGCTATGAATTTATTTATTCATGGAGTCTCGCAATAAACTTTTAATTCTGCAAAAAAACCATTTGAGAGAACGAATGATTTTAAATTTTGCTTTGATGTTATTCAAATTTGAAAAAGCATGAAATGAACAACCCCTGAGTGTGTGTTTACTAAATTTACAAACACTGCTTTCTGTTACACAGCTGGTTTGAAATGAAAAAATTATTATCGCTGTGTTGGAATCACGAGAGCTCTTTACACAGAGCAAATATGAAATGTAACGGGTAAAAATTATTGTATTTATTTTGAAATACTCGCTAATTGAAAATTGTTCATTTTACATGGTATACATGTGCATGTTTTAACTTATAATTAATTGTAAATTTGTTAGGATTTGTGTATATTAAAAAAGGAAAGTTAGAGACTCCCGCTTCATCCAACGTTAAAAAAAAATTACGAATTTAATATTGGTTACAAATTTTCTGAAACAAAGGAAAATACTCAATAAGGAAATGTATTGCTGATAATGACAGAAGCGCTTCTGTCGAGTGTAAGGTTTAAAAGAAAATCTGCATAGATAAACTATCTTGTACACACCCACGCAACAGGATCCCATATATTTCACCGCCTCCACTGTACCCCCGGTGCAAGAAAGGATGTGTTTCTGACAGTTCAATATATTACATTCGTTACTGTTTTCACCCCTAAGATCAAAGAAATATCGTCACAATACAAGTGAAAGGATTTGGTTAATGACATACTCAATTGCTGCTGGGAATCTTAAGACTAAAAAAAAGTGCTATTTAATTAATTTTGAAAAGTCTGACCTGTGTGACTGGGAAAAATTAGATTCAATATGTTATACATATTATCTAATCACAAATTAAAAGGCCACAGCCAGTGTTGTTTTGTGAAAAATACAACTAGCAACTTGTCCTAGTTAGAAATTTGGTAATAAAAATGACAAGGTGTGAAATAAACGAGGTCATGAGTTTTAAATGTTTAATAATTATTGTGATTGATTTCTTTGTAAAAATATAAAGGTGTTCATTTAAAAAAATTGACATTTCTTGTGTTACTCTTTTGAGGGACATCTCCATCTTTGGTCATAATTTCATAATATAAACTTTTTTGAGAGAATTAATTCGACAGGAAGAAACAAAAGAGAACTGAAACAAACACCAATAATACATAGAATGGGATGAACAGAAAACAAATGAAATGTCGCAAAGTTTTAAAAATTTCAAAAAAAGTTCCTTTTTTGTTTCTTCTTTTGTTTTCTGTTGGTGATTTGTTTTTGTTTCACTCCGTTGTAAAAGTATCGATCTTACTTTGTTTACTTTTGTTTTCACCTTCATTCTTCGTACATCCATGTTGTTGTTTCAGTTCTTTCTTGTATTATTATTATCGATTATTGATTAATCATTATTTCTCGAAAACTAAACTGTACAAAATTTTTAAGTATTTTTCCCATACTCTCGGATATACAGGGTGATTCTTAAATAAACCGCCAAAAAAAAATCTGTGAAAGGAATTAAATCATAGGTTATGAGAAAAATATTAAAAAAATTCTTTGGGAAAATTTATAATTAATTAAAAATGACTCCAAAAAGCACGTTACGTCATAAATAAATAGTATGGATTCGTCGCAATCGTAAGTTTTATGATATGGTGTTAATAAAAAATAAAAAAAGCTCCGGCTACGATGGCTTGTCATTTGCGCTTCTGAAACGATCCATTCCTTATCTTGTACAACCTTTATGAAAATTAATAAATATATCCCCGAAAAGGAGTATTTTCTCAGAAAACTTTAAAATTGCCATTGTAAGACCAATATACAAAAAAGGAGATTCTAATATGATGAACAACTGAACAACAACAATTCTATTAGTATACTGACATCTTTTTCGAAAATTTTTGAACACGTGATGTACAACAGGCTATATAATTTCATAACGAGCTGTAACCTATGGAATCGGGCGCAACACGGCTTCCCGAAAAACAAGAACACAACATCTGCAATATGTGAATTTACAAATGCTATCCTAGAATTCTGGGAAACCAACAACATCGCCTGTGAGTATTTTCTGGATCTATCTAAGGTTTTTGATACCTTGGATCATAATATTTTATTGTTAAAACTAGAAAAATATGGAATAAGAGCCCTTCAGTGGATTCAATCATATCTTTCCAACAGAACCCAAAAGGTAATTATCGAGAGGAAAATGTCGCAAGCAGAAGAATTATCATTCATGAAAGTCACGTGCGGAGTTCCCCAAGGAAGTGTTCTCGGACCACCACTCTTCATAATCTATGTAAACGATCTACCCTGCAACATTGAAAACGCTTCATGCACCGTATGTAGCTATGCAGATGATACAAGCCTTGTGGTAAAATGGCAAAATTTTATGGATGTGGTGAAAACCAGTGCTGAAGTTATGTAGGGGGCGCAGGACTCGTACAATTCGAACGGAAAACGAAAACTAGCTCCCTAATATTCACGCCTAAATCCAGTGAAGAGTCATCGAAATACATTACCTTAAACGACGGCAAATTGGAAATAAGTAAAAATGCTATACGAGTTTAGCCATTTTAAGGACGGTTAACTTCGCAAACTTTTATTCAATATGCCAATATGGAATAATTGTATGGGGTGGTAGCTCGAACATCAACAAAGTTTTTATTGTCCAAAAAAGAGCTATCAGAATTATGTACAGCCTACCCATCCTATCGTGTCGTTCTGTGTTTAAGACTCATAACTTACTAACAGTGTATGGCCTATACATATTCCAATGCGTGATATATTTAAAACAAAACAAACATATATTTACGAAATACGAAAATAAGACTGTGAATTATTATGAAACTAGAAGAAAGGACTCTTACTTGTATCCAATCCATAAACTGACAAAATATGAACAAGGAACTAATTATTTGTGTATGAAACTATATAACTGTCTACCCATATATATTAAAGGAAATCCAGTGTATTAATCACTTTAAAACTGCAATGCATAAATTCTTAGTCAGTCTAGAACCCTACTATTTAAACGAATTTTATAGCAGTTGAAACGGTCGCGAATTTATTTGGAAAACAAATGCGCGTTGTTTATTCGATGGCTTATTAATAAAGAGAAATTTACGAGGCGCAGCTTGTCACAGGAAGACGACTCGGGTCAAATTTATGGGTTTTTTGAACATCTAGTTCGTGAATTGCATTTGAAGTAATTACCATCGGCCATAAATTAGCTGTGTTAAAGTTGCTATTGAAAATTTTGAAGACCTTTGTCGCTAGTATTGCCTTTCTGTCATATTATAAATCAGGGCCGTTTTGTTGTCTTGGTGCGCGTTAGAGTCTGAGAAAGGAATTTCACGCAACATTTAAGTTATTGGGAATTGGAAAAGTATTAGGTTTCGTTTTAGTTGAAAGAAGTTGCTTTGAAAACCAGAGACTGGCCTTTGTTTTTCAAAGTCGGGAGGCCATAAATATGTCAAGAGATACTTGTAGGATGTTGTTTCAAGAATTTTAGAAAGCGGGAAAAACATGTGCAGCGCCCGACAATCTGTCAGGCGAATTGGGGGGTCGAATTACTAGGAAGAAGCTAAACTAGAAAAGAAGCGTGTGTTTCTTCCCGAAATAAAAGCGCGTATTGGCCGACGGGTTTTTTTTGGTTACTTCAGGGGATGGGGGAGGAGTCAAAATTTGTCACTAGTGGAAAGTCAAAAGTAAAAACGAGAAACAGTTGGCTTACGCCGTCCGAACGACAAGCTGCCTTTTTAATTGAACTCGAGTAGTTTATTTTTGAGGGCTTTGCAATTTACTTGATCTAGCGGCATAATTAGAATTCGATCACATCATTTCGGGGCGTTAAAATTATTGTGAATACAAAAGGGCCATCAAATAAATAACTGCGAGGCGATCGCGAGCGCGAATTAAACGATAAGTGCGTGGGTGGAATTAGTGAATTGTGCGTTGCGGAACGGAATAGGTATAATTGCATGAATTTTTTCTATTTCTTTTCACATACTTGGTGGCATAAATTTGCGTAAGAATTATTTTAATTGGTTTATCAATCAGTAGCGTGGAATTTCTGTAAAGTTCCATCTTTGCATTGCTCAGGCAATCTAATAGTTATTTTTTTGGTACCTGCGTTTGCTTTTTGAATCAAGTTAAACTCAATAAATTCAATATTTTGCGCGGTCTGTGATTTAATCAACCAGAGTAAATTAACTACACCTAAAATCTTTTGTTCGGTTTCAAATACAGTGTATCTTTTTGCAATTTCGTTCTACCTTTTTGCGATACCCTGGGCAATTCGGAGACACGCGATCGGTGTTATTCTGGATTGTACTGGGTTATCTGCAACTAAAGTCTCTGGTCAGGCAAGTTATATCCGCCAAAAACACAGTGCGACCAGCACAGTCTAGCTACGAAATCTAGGCCAATTTAATACTCTTTACGAATTCCGTAGAATTACGAGGCCAACAATTTGAACTACTTGTCAATAGACATCTTCGTCACAGAACCTTCTCACACCCTGCGTGTGTGTGCTGGAGTGTTGACTTTGGTGTAAGATTTGCAGGTTAATTGAGGGCAATTGGTCGAGCGACTGAAAGTACCAAAACCACACAACGTGGAGTGTCTAAAACAGTCATTAGGGTCCTTGCGCAAACAATTAGTTAGATAATAGGATTAGGCGGCAAGAATACAAACGAAGTAGAGGGATCTGCATACAGAACCTCGAACGACTCTGGAGCATGTAGTTGACGAAAGATCCTACGCACAGTTGTCTAATTAATTAGGTTAATGAGCTAGAGATAGGGCTATCCTTCCCGTGAAAAACTAACGGCTGTTGCTTTTGGTTATCCTGCAAATTGATCGCTGGAGCGGCCTTTTGTACCACATACATCTCCGAACATCGGATTGATCAATTAATAAGTTCCAGTAACAAAGTACACTGTATATACACTGTTACACAGTGAGTGCGCTGGTTGATTATTCATAGCGTCTTCGAGTACTAGCTAAAAGTGGCAAACACGAGTACCAAGACTAACTACCTTGACTAAACAAAGAGATTAATTGTTGACCTGATTTAAATTACAAAGTTGACACGGCCTAATTGCGTGTACAACAAGCCACCAACTGTGAGAATCGAAATAAATTAGATCGCGACGATATTCGGCGTTAAATACGTTAAGCAAAGTTTATTGTACTTCTTTGGAATTTTGTATTTAATTTATTGCGAAAGATATCCATTGTTTCAATCTACGGTTTTACCCTCAAGTCCCTAGATCGTTAAGATCTCGTGACAGGAGTTTCCGTTTCTTTTTTTTTTTTTGACAATAAATAATTAATTAATTAAACCTGGCATTTTATTAATTCGTAATTAGCATCTTGCACCTCTCGATTACACCGCCACACCAAAAATTAGAACACAACTACGACAACGTAGGGCCCGAGTTTTTTTATTTAAGTAGACGATCCAGATTACCGGCAATTAAAGTTTTAATTTTGGAGTTTTAATAGCGCCGAGGAGATAGGTAGAAAATTAGTCGTAGCGCCACAATAAAACCTAACCGTAGGAGGTAGTGACCTTTTTAAAGTATCTTTGTAGACCGCATGGGAGTTTATTAGTGCCCCGGCGCTTTCAAAACCCGAACAAACCCTCGGTAAGGAGGCATTCATCGCTTCCTAGAATTTAGTCAAATCCTTCGGTCCATTTAATAAATTAATTTGTCAATAAATTTTAGTTTGTTTTTGTTTGGACCGTGTTTATTAGATTATTTAGTTGTCCGTAAAGTCAACAACAAGGTGGCACGTCCGGGCGTGTTACACAGTTAATTTGGTGGATTTCTTTATATTTTTGTTTGTTTATATTTCTTTTTTATCTTCATTTCTTTAATTTTTTTGACGCTTTTCAAACTTTTGTAACATAGCAGCGTTTGAAATAAATATTAAAAAAAAAGATTTATTATATTTATTACCCAGAGCAATAAAACTATAAAACTTAACCGTGAAACTTATTTAATAGAGGGAACGTCGCTATAATGACCTGCCCCAAACGTTTAAATTCATCTGAGCATTTATTAATTTATTAGCACGAAGACTATTACCTGCGAACGTCACTCCGCTGGGACATTTAAATCAGATCCGATTAAAATCAGTTTCAACAAAAGATAGTACCCGCGTAACAATTTAAAGCATGAAACACCCTGCATTACGCTCGTAATGCTTTAAATTGTGGTTGTCGTATTATGAAATAAAGAAAAAATAATTGTGATAAATAATTTAAAAATTCCGGTTTTACATGTCAAAGCAGATGCTCAAATTGAGGACCATTGTTGTCAATGCAAGCTATAGCCCGTTACACGTTCGAAAACATCAGGTGTATTTCGAATCACTTCAGCAGCATGTTCGATGTATTCATGAACTCCTGTATAGTAAGCACTGGGGTAGAATAGACAAGTTCTTTCATCTACCCCCACAAAAAAAAATCACAGGGATTTAAGACTGGAGACCGCGGGTGCCAAAGTACTGGACCATGGTGTCCAATCCACCTATTATTGTAATTAGTGTTTAACCATCCTCTCACAACACGAGCTGCATGAGGGGGTGCTCCATCGTGTAAACACGTCGTACAGCTAAGGACACATAATCTAATAGTAGCTCAAGATCATTATTTATAAATTCTAAATAATTTATGGCATTCAAATGCTGTGGTAAAATGTAAATTGTAAACAATTAGAACAATACCAGCCGAAACATTTGCCGAAAATTGCTGCTGATGATGGAATTTCGCTCTAGCGTGTGGATTTTCGTCACTCCATACGTATGTTATAAGAGTTTCGAACACCGTCTCGAGTAAAATGAGCTATCACGTTTATAAATTCGTTGTTTTGGTCAACTTAAATTAATAATACCACTGACAAAATCTAGCACGATGATTTGCATATCCCAGCTGTAATATTTACATACATGGTATGGATGCGGACCCTATTGACGGAGAATTCTCCAAGTCGTCGATTGGGAAACTCCAGCCCTGTATGCCAATCTTCTAGTACTGATGCTGTGTTCTTCGTCGACAATATTTTAAATATTTATCTCAACATCCAACACTCGTGCAGTTGTCATTGCGCCATGACCATTTGCAAGACGAAACTGTCCGTGATCATGCAAATGCTGCACCACCGAAACAAAAGTGCTCCTATGCGGCACTTGTCCTAAAGGAAATTTTTCGATCCACAAACGACGAGCGCGACGTGCATTTCCTAATGCTTCGTCGTATAACAAAACCATATCGGTTTTCTCTGATATCGAGAAGCGATTCATTTTGCGTTCTCCCAATGTACACTTCCGTCTGATTGTAAGTAACTACTAAACTTCACAAGAACAAGGTTTAATGAAACGATGCTTAGGGATGGAGTTTTTATTGGACATTGGTACCATAAAATCACAAATTATAAACATCTGCGGCCATAATTGTAAAGCCATCCGTTTGTTGTTGCACATTTATTAATCTTACTTAAAAGCGGGTGAAATTTATTTATTTTCGCAAAAACTAGCAGCCTATTTGAGACAAACAAATAATTTTTCTCGGACGCGAACGGGCAAACTTAACGAGAAAAAAAGTTTGTAGTGCTAGTGGAAATAAACTTGGTGAACAAATTGCAAAACCTCTATTATCATCATTTTATAAAATTTGTACTAAATACAACAGGTGATTTGCATTTGCATGCCTTTATCAATATTGTCGTAAATATTTGAAAGTTTCTCTTTCCGCTGGTTACATTGAATTCCGTTGAAGGGCAAATTCGCCCGATTTCTTGCCGCAACAGCCACAAAACGATAAAACATTTGTGATTGTGCTTATTTCAATTCCTTTAGCTGCTAGTTCTTAACCAGTGAAGTACCTTGTATTTGGGTAAAATTTTTGATTAATTATTTTTCGAGAACTAAAGTACGCAATATTTTTTTTACCAGTTTAACTATAATCTGTGATTTCTATTCTTGTACGGATTATTATTTGGCGGTCTATTGAAGAATCATCCGTAATTTTTCTTTGGCGGTACAATTATCAGTCACCCTGTATAAATATTAAAAGAAGTGATAAAGTTATCTTTTCTGTTTTTGGACGTCTTCGATAGAAACGTTGCTACCTCGGCATTTCTGAATATACACACATGACCCTTGAGATGTTACCTTTGATTATTTTTGATATTTTAAAAGAATTAACTTTTGTTAAATCAAATTAAAATTGTAAACATCATCCAGAGTATACTATTGAGCTCTTAAAATTTTGCACAATTTTTTATCAATTAGCCAGAATTTCTATAAATTATAGTTTTCTAGAATAGGCTTTTCTTCTCAATTTTGACACTAAAGACATTTTACCAAAAATCTTTTAGATTTCAGATTGTTTGGTTATAGTAAAGTATTAGAACTGAATTAACGGAATAAAAGTAACAACCAAGCATCTTCTAATTTTGAGATAGCAAAACCCTTCTTTAATTCAGAAAGCACGTTGTTTGACATTGTGATGCTATAACTACATTACATTACATTGCATTACATTTGAAATCTAACGTTTAAAATTATTATTTTTGACAAGCCGCGATAGTACATAAGAAAATAATCGATAGGATAGGAAGTCGTCGGACTTTCTGAACTGTGTTTCAAAGCAGCTTCGTTGTTCTGGCATTCTAGATCGTTAATTCTATTGCTCACGTTCCTCAGAAACTCACGTGATGCAAGTCCAGCACCTTAAGCAATAACTGATCGATATAGAATGGAAATACTTTTTTTCTTTAGATTTATACTATTTGATCTAAAATGAACGAATGAAATAGAATTCCACTTATATAAATATTTATTGATTGTAAATTGTAAATTGTAGAAAAGTTATTCTGGTTAAGGTCTTAAATTTAACTGCTTTTTTCCAGATATGGATTCAGTCATCTATATGGAAAACATAACGGTTACTGCGGTAGACCTCGCAGATGAATATACGCCGTACTTTCAGAGGCCAGAGACTTATATCGTCCCGGTTTTATTTTTTATAATATTCGTGGTCGGCGTACTAGGGAACGGGACCCTAGTGGTTATCTTCCTGAGGCACAGAGCTATGAGAAACGTTCCCAATACGTAAGTTTATTCGCCCTTTTTCTTATTTCTAAGTTAATATTTATCTGAACGTCCAAACAAAACCGAGCCTAAATTTTAAAATAAAACAGAATGATATTTTACGTTGTTTCCAAATCGATTCATCTTGATTTTAAACAGTTTTAATATATGAATGTGTTTTATAGCGTGCGAGTCTGAGCACTAACGTATTGTCTCCAATTTTCTAAGTGGCAGTCTCGGTTTATTTTTCTTTTAGTTATTTATTTTCTGAAGCAATACGTGCAACTGTAGAAATCGGTTTCTAAAAAATATTGTTACAGTATTTGCAAGATTGAGATGTAGATCACAGTTTGAAAAATTGCTTGAAAAAAATCTATATTAGCCAAATAAAGTAAAATTTGATAGATTTGTATAATAAACGAAAGATAAAATTGACAATTCTCTTTTTTTATTTTCAGATATATTCTGTCTCTGGCGCTTGCAGATTTACTATTAATATTAACGTGTGTACCATTTACGTCAACCATTTACACCGTGGAAAACTGGCCATGGGGTGCGACGATGTGCAAAATGTCTGAAATTGTCAAAGATATATCTACAGGTGTCTCAGTTTTTACATTGACGGCCTTGTCTGCTGAAAGATACTGTGCAATCGTTAATCCTCTTCGACGGCTGCAGGTATTGTTACATTATTCATCGGGCCAAAAATATTTTATTATTCACATGAGAAATGGGATGTATTTTGAATTCGGAGCACCCTCTCATTCTTTAGGTACAATATTAAATTATATTTGAAAAATCATTATTCTGTCCTTGATATTTTAAATTTAACCCTGCTGTTCTCCTCGGGTCAATATGACCCAAAACGTATTTTCAGGTTCTATAACTTTGTCATCTTTTATTATTTGTTTCTAAGATTTTATGACTTTGTTTGCTGGTGGATAAAGTATAATATCACCAAATAGTTTTTACAAGAAATTATTGTTAAATTTTTTAAACAAGATTGTTACATATATAACCTTCGGGTCATTATGACCCAATACTGTTTGCATTTATCTGACTTTATGTAATTTAATTTTTAACTTTATTTATATGAATATTAGAAGTGTATTAGAATAACTGTATAGCAACCCACAAGATTACGCATTCGTGTTGGTCGAATATGTAAGTCCGTGCAAGTCCATGCAAGTCTGTGCATGTCCGTGCATGCAAACTTGTATATCGTATAAATAGGGAACGCGGGCAGCAGACTTCAGTTTCTTGATGTTGCTGAGTGTTGAATAAGCATTACCATACATAATGTCGAGACGATTTCTGTCTGATAAAGAAATAGCAGAGATACATGCAAACGCATCCGACGATGAAGATGTTTCCGAGATTGAAAATCATACCGGTCACGATACCGACTATGAGATATCCGAAGTAGACTATGATTCTTCAGATAATGATGTACTGCAAACAAATACTGTGATTCCTGTGCAGTCAGTACAGTCAAAAGACAAATTTATATCTTGGGTGTTAGAATCTTTCCCGCAAAGTAGACGAGCAAGTAGTAAAAATATAATAAAAATGACTCCTGGTCCAACCAGATATGCCATATCCAGAGTGAAAGATATTCTATCTGCATTTCAAGTTATCGTAAACCCTAGTCTTGAAAATATTGTATTGAAAATGAGCAATATTGAAGGTCGGAGAGTGTACGGATGCGATTGGGAAGATCTGGATAATATTACACTACAAGCATATATAGGATTATTGCTGATGGCAGGAGTTTATAAATCACACGGCGAATCAACAAAAAGTTTGTGGGATGCAGAAACCGGTAGACCTATTTTTCGTGCATCGATGTCGTTGAAAGTTTTTTATCGAATATCACGCGTATTACGTTTTGACGATAAAGTCAATCGTCAAGAAAGGAGAGCAAGAGACAAATTAGCCCCTATAAGAGAGTTTTGGGAAACGTGGACAGAAATTTTGCCGAAACTGTACAATGTAGGTGATAATGTTACTGTTGACGAACAACTTGTTGGCTTCAGAGGACGCTGTCCTTTCAAACAGTATATTCCAAGCAAGCCAGCAAAATATGGCATCAAAATATGGACTCTTTGTGACAGTAGTAGTTCCTACGCCATGAAAGCTCAAGTTTATATGGGAAAATGTCCAGGTGAAGCACCAGAAAAAAATCAAGGGATGCGAGTAGTTTTAGACCTAACACATGAACTCAAGGGACAAAATGTTACGTGTGATAATTTTTTCACGTCCAAAAAATTAGGTGAAATGCTGCTCAAAAGAAATCTTACAATGTTAGGAACAGTTAGAAAAAATAAAGCCGAACTTCCCGTAATTACAATAAGTAAAGAAGTACATAGTTCTACTTTTTATTTTACCAAGGATACCACAATTGTGTCATATGTGCCTAAAAAAAATAAAAACGTTATTCTCATGAGCACAATGCACTGTGATAAAGAAGTGAGCAGCAGGGAGGACAAGAAGCCACAAATGATACTAGATTATAACTCTACCAAAGGGGCGGTTGATACCTTAGATCAAAGTATTGCAGCGTATACTTGCAAAAGAAAAACCAATCGATGGCCTATTATTTTGTTCTATAATATACTTGATGTTAGTGCTTATAATGCATTTGTGATATGGAGAGAAATAAATCCAGATTGGAATAAGAACGTTCTGTACAAGAGAAGACTATTTCTGGAAGAATTGGGTAAACTGCTGGTGACTCCCTATATGTTATCAAGGGAACATAAATCTCGTACTGCACAAGCTTCTGCTGTAATAAAAAAAATTCAAGATCAACATGGCGAGGTAGCAGTGCCATCTACATCTGATATTATCAGTAAAAAAAGAGCACGATGTAATATGTGTCCATCAAAATGTGACAATAAAACAAGTATAACATGTTGTATGTGCAATAAATATTTGTGTAAGGTACATGTGGTGTATTATTGTCATCAGTGTAAACATTAGGCAATAATTGGATGCACATCAGAATTTATTTGATACTCCATCTTGTCTTTGAATTTAGTGTTTGTAATATTTTTTATTATAATGTATTTTATTTTGTTGGTAATAAAATTGCTTTTCATCGTTTTTTTTGCGTTTATGTATAAAAGTAAAATCACAATATATTAATTACGAGCTATCCTCTATACCTGCATACCTCGGGTCACTATGACCCGAAGGACTACAAGTGTATAGAAAAACGAAGGAGGACAGCAGGGTTAATTCTAATAATATACGAGTGAGAATAAAATACTGTGGTTGACAGCCTGAATCACTGATGTAGAAATTAATGTACTCAAATCTGTCAGGCCAGATGTATTTCATAATGAATATAAACATGAGACCAAGATATACAGGGTGTTTCGTAACATCATGAAAATAAATTAAACAATGAAAGTTTGCATGAAAATGAATAGAATGAACCATTTTTTGTTGAACAAAGTGTTATTAAATTTTCGAGAAAATAAATAATTTTGTCGAACGGGTAAGTTTACGATGTTTACAAAGAATATGAGTGATGTAATTTATTGTTAGTCATCGCCGGCCGGGCCGGGTAGTTTGAAGGTGTACGTTGAGATGGTTGCACGGAAATTTACTGAAAAAATTGGCGGAATTTGCAAATAGTGAGATTGTTGACATGATTCTAGTGTACGGTGAAAGTGGGCAAAACGCATTAGCGGCAAGGCGTTTGTATGTACAGCATTTTCCAAACCGACATTTGCCAACCAGTGCCACATTTCTCTCTGTTGTGCAAAGAGCGAGGGATACTGGAACTTGAAGGGCACGTCGCGGAAGAGGTGGAGGACGGCAGCGTCCACAATGCATCCTAAACAGAAAAGAAGAATTACTACAACTTATCGAGGAACATCCTTCGTTAAGTGTACGTGATATCTCAAGACAAACGCGTTTATCGTCCTCCGTTGTTTGGCGCATTCTTTGCGAACAACAATTACATCCGTACCATATTCAAAGAGTTCAGGCTTTGCTATCAGCCGACTATGCTCTACGCATACGATTTTGTTGTTGGTCACTTCGTAAACAACAGGCAAATGCGAATTTAGTTCATAAAAGTCCTGTTTACCGACGAAGCTATTTTTACCAGAGATGGAGTGTGCAATTTTTGCAACATGCACTTGTGGGGCGAGGAAAACCCTCACGCAATTCGTCGCGGCCATTTTCAACATCGGTTTTCTGTTAACGTATGAGCAGGTATTCTAAACGGCAATTGCCGAACCGTTTAGATTGTCTCCAATACTTAAATTTTCTACGAACTAATCTACCGGAACTTCTCGAGAATGTGAACTTAAATCTTAGAGTGGTTTATGCACGATGGGGCTCCACCTCATTTTCGACGAGAAGTACGTGCTCACCTCGACGAAATTTTTTCTGATAGATGGAATGGAAGAAACGGGCCGATCAGGTGGCCTGCAAGTTTACCTGATATAAATCCGCTAGTTTATTATCTGTGGAGACACGTAAAAGCGTTGGTATACGAAGAAGAAATCAACACGTTCCAAGAATTGAACGATCGTATTAACGCTGTATTTCTCTCTGTTCGACAACAAAACATGTTTCATACCGCTTGTGAATCATTACTTCGCCGGGCAGATTTGTGTTTACGAGCGGCCGAGGGAAGGAATTTTGAACACTTATTGTGACTCAGCCGGCACTGAGCCAGAGATTCTAAGTATTTGTCAATGCGTTATCAGTTGAGGGTAAGTTTTATTTTGTTTTTATTTAGATGCATTTATGCACACATCTCATTATTTTTTTTCACGAAATTGCGAAACACCTGTAGTTTAATACGTTTTGAAGTACCTACAGCATTTGCCAAATAGACTTCAGAACGCCATCTTTGCTAATAGTTTTAAATTCACCATGATTACTCACTCTAAATCTTTTTTAAAATTTTTGAATCTTGAAACTTATGAATCGTTTAAAATCGTTTGTTTTTTTAGCAAGAACGTTGATTTAAAAACAAGCTCTGTATCGAAAGCCCAACGCATTCGTTTATCAAAATTTTCTTTGGTTTTTATGCAAAGGTTGTATCAAAAGTTCCCTCGATTTTATTGATATTATTATATTAATTATAATTTGTCAGACAGCTGTAAAATCAAATAAATCTCGGCGTTTTACTTTGCGTTGTAACATTTTGCAGGAGAAATAATAAAGTGATTATAAAACTTATTCTCTTTGCTGCAAATGCTGCACCGTTTTTTCTAAATTGCTCAAGAATTCACAATTCAAGGAAACAACCTGTATATTAAAGTTCATTTCCACAGCGACTTTATTCTTTTTTTAATAGTAAACACTGTAACAGGGCCTAAGAGGAGATTTATTAGCTTTTATAATAAGGATTACTTATTATAATTTATTTTAACTTGAGCAGGAGGGCTTTGCATAGTAAAGCGTCTTTTAAAGAAGTTTTCTCGTTAGATGTGAAATTCTGTAGGATGAAAGGAATTTCAAAGAAATTTCAGACTTCCCACGATGTCATTACGCATACCCTAACGTTACTACTACTTACTTGCTCATCTACTTTTAAAGTCAACCGCGAAGTGTATTTACGAAAGCTTCATCGAAGTTCTTTGGTTATTTAATTAGGAAACTGTTGAAGCACACTAGTATTTATTATTAATTAAATTTTTAAGTTTTATAAAGTATCGTTCAATTCTGTTTTAAAGACGAGAGAAGCCTGTAAGTAAAATATCTGAAAACGGTTCTATTTTCTTGTTTTCATGTCAGTAACCTCATTTTTACTGTCTTTCTTGATTAAAAACAACTTATTGACTTCCCCGCGTATATTCGAAAATTTCTGTTGCAGACAAAGCCCTTAACAGTTCTGAGTGCTTTGCTAATCTGGCTTCTGGCAATGTTACTTTCAATTCCCGATGGAATCTTCACCAACCTCAAGGACATCAAGGTGCCAAATTCGACGCGCTTCATAATCGTGTGCACGCCTTTTCCGGAAAACATCACCAGCGTATATTATGGAAAATATAACGTGGCGAGCAAGGCCCTGATTTATTATGTTGTGCCTCTGTCAATCATCGCCACATTTTATATATTGATGGCCAAAAAGCTACACGCCAGTGCGAAAGAAATGCCCGGGGAGTTACAAGGACAAAGTGTGACGCAAGTCCGAGCCAGAAGACACGTGGCGAGGATGGTGCTTTGTTTTGTATTTCGTAACTATCATTCTAACCTTTTTAACAATCTTATTACTTGTAGTAACTAAAAAAACAAATTATTAAATTACTTATTTTAATAAGATTAAAGATTGTTTTTTTTATAACAATTTTTTTCAGTGTTTTTCATCTGCTTTTTTCCGTATCACCTCTTCGCGCTGTGGTTCTTTTTCAATCCGAACATGGAAAAAGAATACGACGATTTCTGGCACGCCTTGAAAATCGTGGGATTTTGCTTGAGGTAGAGATGCGATGCAATGTAGAATCCAATAAAAATTTTAAGGTCTGATTACAGTTTCATGAACTCGTGTGTAAATCCCGTGGCGCTTTACTGTGTAAGCGGAGCTTTCCGGCAGCATTTCAACAGGTATCTTTTCTGTCAGGATTCCAGAAGGCTGCGGCGCAATATGCCCTCGTCGATGGCGAACTGCGAGACCAGCTTCAATTCGACTTATCGCCGAAACACACTGGTAATTTTTCTTTTGTTACCTGCACGAGAGTTTTAGAAAATTTTGTATGCTACCATTTTTTTGCTGGACACAGAAAATATATTTATTTGGATACAAAAAATATAAAATATATCTGTGTATCAAATTACGAGCAATTCAGATGTGCTTAACCTATAGGCGTTTTCATGAGCGTTTTTAATTTCTTAAAGAAAATACGCCCTCATAAATTACAGTAGGATCAAGTCAGGGTAATTATTTTTATAGCGTCATCATGCCAGATTATTTCCGCCAGGTCATTTAGGACAGTAATAAAAATGAATGTGCCCGGATTATAGGGAACGACAATAGAAACGCATTGCGTCCTGCGGAAAAACATCGGGTTTAATAGACAGGACACGACCTTATTGAATCCTGACATCTCCAATAAGAAGGACCCGGACGTCGGACTTAAAACCACAATTATCTTACGAAACGAAAAGGACACAGACAGAAGCAGCTTTGGCAGTTGAGAAAGATTGAAACTTCTAAATCGGGAAGCAGTCGTCACAGATACTCGACTGTAAATGATTCCACGATGTATATACGGTAAGAATTTTATAATGAAAGTTATGGAATAATTGAAACTTAAAACGCATGTGAATCTTACAATTAGTAGTTTAACTTTTACACTTTTTTCAGAACCTGCTGGGCAAAGCCGTACTTAGGTATATCGTCGCGTTTTTGATTTTATATACGTAAAAGGTTCATTGGCGACTTCCAGTAGAAATAATTTGCAAAACATCGTCTTGACTTTTTTAAAGTTCGTTTAAATTAAAGGGGAAACCAAAGAGCTTCTGATACGATGTACATACACATGTTTGTGTTCGATTATTTATGTATATATTTAGCTTACGAATTCCTGGGAATGTAATCAATGTTAAGCACGTTTGTGATATGCCTGATTATTCCAACAAATGTAGTTATAATGAAGGCCAAAAATTACGCTCAGAAGTAGGTATTAGTTAAGTGTTAGTCTTGATAGAGTAGTTAAATGTACGTTTTCATTTCGGATGTTAACAACAATCGGCATCAACCACTGATAGTTGACTACAGACCTTGATCTCGATAGAGTAATTAAACGTGCGGAGGTCAGCAGCGACTGTCGATTTTATCGATGGATGACAGTCGACTATTGGGAGCTTTGGCCCAATCTTCTTTAAGAAGTGTTTAGATTTATGATGACAATCTAATTTCGAAGAGGCACTTTTATTTTGATATCCAACAGTGACTTTCGGCATTCGGTGGCGTTATAATGTATTAATTTTGTCATAATTTCTTAATGGACAGCTTAAAAGCCACACAAATCTCAACGTTTCGCTATCGTCTTGATGTATTTTCATTTGATAACAATCTAGGGTCAAATATGAATTTTAATGGCGGCAATGCAACATCCGTTTCTTATGTCCCACGGTTTACGACGTCTCCATGAGATGGTATGGTTGTGATTATAACGTATTTCAAAAAGTTTGTCACAAAATTCAGAAGGAACTGAAATTCACATTTGTGTAAGACAGCAGCAACGTAAATTTTAATAATCATAATTAATTTCTTAATGAATTTCGCGTTCTCTTACACGTAATTATGTTATCGATAAAATACTCTAGACATTCAGGATATTCTCGAGTTATATATTTTTTTTGTTGGTGAATAAATTTGTAACAAGTGAACTGAGTTATAAGAAACGGGGGGGAGGCACTTAATTGATTTGATGGGTCCTCCTGAATTTGTCGTAGTTGTCCTGATATGCAATAAACGTGTTAGTTCATTTTTAATTTTGTAGATTCGTGTAAATTTAATTCAATTTAATTTAAAGCACTTCGAACACTTCGTCTTGCAAAGTCGACTGCTGACCGCCACGACGCAACGGTCGGAAGCAATTGCCAGCCGTCGATGCCAACCGCGGCTTCCACACCGAAAACTTGAATTTTTGATATAATATATTTTATAAAGTTTTTTAAATTCCTTTTCGAATTTTATTAATATTTCCTATTACTTAAAACTGTAGATCCACGCTTTTATTTCATAGGTATTTTAAGTCAGTCTGATGTACATATGCCACGTCGCGTGTTTGTAATAAAGTTTTGGAAACTCTGTAATGTTTTATTTCCATAAAATAATTTTCCTTTTTATAAAAGATCTGCAGTTGTCTATTAAAAAGGATGAAGGTTATCATGTCTAAACGTATTTATGTGACATAGCTGTTCACATGATGGTCAATACAAAAGTGAAAATATTTCGGAAGAAAAATTTTTACCAGAAAATGAAAACTACAACAATTAGGATATGTAGCACGTGGGCCGACTCCGCTTTATTTAAGTCTTCGTTACTCTCTCTTTATTATTCCTTATTATAAGTGATGTAGAATTTGACATATAATATAAAAGTCACAGAATTAATTATCCTTCATATACTTTAAAAAAGACCAAACATTAGATTAGCATGGTCTTGCTCATTATTAAAATATTATTTACTGTATACATTCAGGGTGATTCAAAATAAGTGTTCGACCCGTTAGGGGCGTACTTACTAAGGTCATGTAAGTACAAAATTGAAAGAAATAAATTTATCGGAGGCATTTGAAAAAAAAACCTCTTGTGAATCCTAAATCGAAACTGCTTAAATACCATTGATGTCTATAAAAATGTGATACGTGCGGCGCTTATAAAATTACGTAAGAACCCCCCCCTCCCTTGACTGCAAATTTATTGTAATCGATATTGAATTTGGCGCCGTTATAAAAGTTAAGGTCAAGTTTTTGTGAGTTTCATATTAATATTAAAGCGAAACGATGTGCATAAACTTAAACTTACGGTTTTTATAACAGATGCTCGATATGACCCTTTCTTGTTGTATGATACTAGTCGTACGATTGATGAATGATGCACTTACCCCAGGAAACATTCGATTCGCATTGTTTCGAATTATTTCTGCTGCGGCAAAAATGCGATTGTGAAGTGAACTTTTCATGTGGCCCCACAAATAAAAGTTTAAGGGATTCATATCGGGAGCGGGGAGGCCAAGCTACTGGCCCACCACGCTCGATCCACCGATTTCCAAACTGAACTGTAAAAAAATTCCGCACATTACGTAGAAAATGTGGTGGTGCACCATCGTATAATCACCACATGTTACGTCGTATGTTTAGAGGTACTTCATCGAGCAGTTCGGGCACCGTATTACGAATAAATTCCAAATACCCATCTCGGGTCAAGCGTTGTGGCAATACAGACGGCCCAATTAAAAAATCCCCAATTGTTCCCGCCTACAGATTAATAGAAAATTGTCTTTGAAAGTGACTACTACAGCGCACATGTGGATTTTCTGTTACCCAGACATGACTGTTTCGTGAATTAAAGATTCCAGCACGAGTAAAACACGCTTCGTCTGTAAACAGAATGAAATCGGAAAACAACGGTTCCTCGATGATTTTGTCTAATAACCATCTACAAAAAATTAATCGTTGGGGATAATCAGGTGGTTCAAGCGCATGCACGCGTTGATAGTGATATGGGTGAAATGAATTTTCATGCAGAATTCGCCATACGGTAGCTTGTGTCACATTTGGTTGACGCCCAAAAGTACGGGTGCTGAATGTTGGATCGTCTTCGACACTTTGAAGAATTTTTTCGGTAACTTCTAACCTGCGATTATCTATAACACGTCCGCGTTGTCGATTTCGTGGCACCGGCGAGCCCGTTTCTCGGAGTCTGTATGTTGTGCGTAAAAATATCCGAGCTGGTGGGTGTCGTCTTGCAGGAAATCGTTCTGTGTAAATGGCAGCAGCTTGGTTAGCATTCTGATGACATTCTTCATAAATTAAGAGCATATCTGTTAATTCTTCATTGCTGTATTCCGTCATGATAATCTCAATACGCACTGATTTTAATAAATTTCCATCAATTGCCAATACAAATTAAGCGAACGTTTCGCGCAATAACACGAACTAATTTGCACTGACAAAATCATAATTGTATCCCTTCGTTTGTCGTAAAAAATGTGATTCATTTCTTCCGTCTGCACCACAAGTTCGATGTCCGCAATAAATGAATTGCCCGTTATAAATTCTTTCCGCATAAATAAGGTCACAAATATAAACGTTTTTAGTTTCAGTGCAGGGTGAACGCACGTGTTTCGTTTTATTTTTGCGAAAGATTATTGCTTTCGTGATGCAATATAGTTATTCCATTGGACACTAAACAATTTACATCTGAATCTTCAACCAATTTTATCTCAAAAATTATGCATGACAGACCCCCCCCCCCTCCCTGATTATAGTTTTTTTGTTTTGTTTTTTCATGTATTACCTGTGGTTAACGGGTCGGACACTTATTTTGAATCAGCCTGTATTTCTATTAATTAATGTCTTTCGAAGATGAAATAAATTAACTTTTTGTTTCGATTTAAAATAATGCTTGAATTTTTATGAAATTCATAATATACTAAAATCACAAATTAGCGTTTAATTTAATTACAAATTTGTAATTTGCAATTAATTTTTTTTAACTCAGTACTTTATTCGAGGTCGGTTTAGAGTTTCTGTTCCCTCAAACAAGTTTTTAGTGCCCCATCTAGCGAAGTATTAAATTATTTGTGACGATGCGTCGTCCCTGGATATTATGCTTCGGAAGAAGCTGCTTGTTTTGCTGCTCTCTAAAGCCACCCCTAATCCTGCTTACCAAACCATCCCGAATAGTAGTTATGTAATTATTACTTGTAAAACAAGCATCGTTTTTATGAGGAAAAAAGACGAATGCTTGAATGAATAATTTAAATAGTTTTCAACATGTAACGCAGACATATTGTGGCAACCACTGAAAACTAGTAAATACGTGATTGATTAAATCGGCGAGTAAAAATTTTATGGAGTAAAAAATTTTTAATTGGGTTTTAGATTACTGGTCGATTAAGTTATGGGATTTGTTTGCCTGCCAATCCAATTCTTAATTAGACTCCGTCGAACTTTTCTTATCAATTACGAAAAAAAAGTTAATATATTAAATTACGAAAAAAATTAATACATCAAAAACTCATTAAATACAAAATCGATTATACACAGGACGAAAAAAAAAACGAAAGTTGTTCTTTTTTCTCGTAATGAAATGGCACAGCAAATACTTTTGAACTTCAAATTTTAAGTGAAAGTTAGATTACTTAAAAAATACTTAGTTTATAATAAGTTCTTGATTACACCTTTTTATACTTTTAATAAAAATGTTTGTCATTCCTTATTAATTTAAATGAATGTTTGCGTTTCTTCAATATATTTTTTTAGCTGTTCATAAAAGTCCTTCAATCAAGGACATAACTTCAAGAGTGTGCTATAATAAGTTTTGTCAATTACAGTGCGTATTAAAGATGTTGGCAGCGCACTAGTATTTCATTATTATCGTTTTAAATAACGATTTCTTTGTTTAATATAAATATTACTCTCGTCCTTTTAAACGTTGATGAGATGACGTTGAGTGGAGTACTTAAGTTATGGCATTAAAATAGTTATTTTAGTATCTTTTTCTTCTGTAGTTTTCAGAATCTTGTAATTATAGCTAAGATTGGCTAAGGTATTAGATGTTTGGTGTGCATTCTACTACTTTTTTCAAAATGAAATTAAATAGAATTGAGCCGGGGGTAACACCTTGCCCCGAGATTAATTTTACGTCAATTTTTTCAATTCGCTGTTTCTCCATTCAATTCCATCCCCATTTCTTTCTTAAAATTCTGTCACATATTTGAAACCTAAAATATCAAAAAATTAATACGTTTTGTTTAACGATTCAATTTTTCACGATAAATTTGAAAAAGTGATTTTTTAAAAAGATAATTGTAACCCACCTTGGTTAGCATTTTTATATGGGAACTAAAGTTTAATGGAGACAGTTCAAATACCATCCAAGATATATTTAAAAAAAATCACATTGTACGAAAGTCTTCTCTGCTTTTAACGACGGAATAAAAATTGAACGAAAGCGTCGTATAAAAAAAGAACTTGATTGCTTTTTAAACGCAGTAAACTGGCGTACGTTTTTCCCCGGAACGCAAGGAAAGTTCGTGGGGCGTTAAATACTTTTTAATGAGGTAAGTGCAATTCAGACCGACGGAAACTTCCATTTAATTCGAAACTTTCCGAAGCAATTTATAGAGGCAACGGCAATAAGGACGGCTGCTTTTCATACAATTTTTTTTTTGGGAACGACTAAAATGTTCTTCATGTATCGGGGTAATGCGTTTATTTATGTATTTTAAGCGACTGTCGGGCGTTTGAAAATAAATCTGAATGGAAGTAGAGGCGTTGGGAAAGAGGTGATTTTTGACGTGTGTTACTATAAAAAGGCTTTTGTATGGCAGGTCATGTTTGATTCATTGCATTTTCTCAATTTCCAAAGATGAAAGCCTGTAAATTAGATTTGTTATAACAGAAACACAGCGTGCTATTCAAAACTTAAAATTACGAATATTTTTACGTTGTACATAGATTGATAATGAAATGTGAAAGCAATTATGTGAACAGTTTGAATAAAGATAGTTCAAAAGCCATCCAGACTGTATCACAGTTATCTATTTAAAAAAATCAAATTGGAGTTAGAAGGAAGTTAAATTAATTCAATATTGCAAGCACATAACCATAAAAGAAATAAGGGAACATGCAAAATAGAAAAATAAATAAAAATGCATCTATTTTGGCAGTAATCAAATTTGAAATAGATTCTAAACCCATGGGGCTCAAGATATAAAGAAGAATTTCTTCAGTAGACGTGATTCTATAGGATCTGCTAAAGTGATCAGTCAACAAGTGTTAGATTATGTTGTTGGGCAGGAAAAGCCAAGCAAGAGGACATTTTAGAGAGTCGGTGGAAGTTCTAATAGAAACATTTCTGTCAGAACTTCAATAGTTTTGTGTTTTCTTCATTTGAAGATACCTCAAGGCGGAAATCTTCAAAATAATCAACTGACGTCATGAAATCACAAGAAACAATCATAATAAAAAATCTGGAACATATTTTGCTAGACCCTGCATTTCATTTTTTTAAACGAACCGTAACTCAAATTCAGTTACTCAATTTTCGAAATACTTATATAATCTGCGGAATCAATACAGTTTACACTTCAAATTTTCTAGTGTAAATTCATAAGAAGTCTAGTAGCGTAGCAATAAAATTTATTAGAAAATTTGATTGACATTAAGTGTACGAAACTTCAAATGTTGATAAAATGACTAGAAATAAAGTGCAAACTACACTGGCTAGGAAAAAATTGAGGTCGTAGTTATGATATCTTTGTGGAGTTTTCTGTTTTAAACTTATATTGGCCAATTGTAAACTATTGTACTATAGTTTGCAGGTTAAATTAAAAATTCAATGATGAATTGTAAAGCATGTTTCTTGTTTTTACGATTTATTGTGACAGAGCAACAAATTTTCATTTTAAACCAAAGTCGACATAGGACCAGTATGGGACAAAAAATTGAAAATAATAATCACTAATAACATGTATTCCCTCCTCTTGCTGCTTGAATTAGGTTAAGTATTACATTCTGATCGATGTTATCCCATTCTTGCAATAGTAACTCCCTCAGCTCCTGGGCAGTTCTTGGAGCGGGTGTATGCCTGCGAACACGTCGTCCTAATTCATCCCAGACATGTTCGATGGGATTCATGTCCGGACTGAGGACTAGCCAATCGAACAGCGTAATTCCCACCTCATCCAGATTTTCTCCGACAAATCTAGCTGCGTGAGGTCTAGCATTATCGTGCATAAAAATGCCACGCTCGCCCATAGTGATCATGAAAGGCGTAGAATGTTCTTTTAGAACCTCGGTAATGTACAGGGTGGGCCAAATTCGACACTTTTAATAGGAAACACCTATTTTTAGAAGAGTTAGACAAAAACTGACCTCGGTCCCTGGAGCTCGATTTTTAAGACAAAGTTAATGGTGAAAACCGCATTTCGATATCTTGTACCGCTTAGGAGCTAGAGGGCGTTTCTCAAAATTCTAAGATTTCAAAAAACCTTCATAACTTTTTTGTTTATGAAAATTTTTGAGTTCTGTAAAAACTTCTTTAAGGCACTTTTTCATGCAGAATTCATTGCTCCAAATTATTTTTTTCTAAACTGCTCAGTATTTGAGATATTAGCAAGAACTTTGATTTTTTATATGGAACACCCTATATATTTTTAAGTTTTTGAAAAGAGTATAAAATTTCATTCATATAAATATAAAACACTTGATATTTTATTCAAATAGTTTATGAAATATAGAACTTCAAAATTTTAATCAAAAATTTAATTGTTTTTATAGCATTGAAGTAGGCTATGGATGACGATAACTAAGCGATTTAAGTTTTTGTAACTTCCTGGTAGGCCGCCATGAAAATTTGACGCAATCTCTTACAGTACTTGCATATCTCTTGAATTTTACTATCTCTATAAAATCGATTTAGGGAGATAATTAAACTCGTATGAAAACTACGAGAAATACGACATGTTATAATATTTATACCAACTCAAGACTTCATGAAGTGCCTTTAACTTGTAAGTGTATGTGTATACTGAAGATGACAGCATTACTGCCGAAATACGTATCTACGGATACAATCTATTTTGATTTATATTTAAGGATATAAAATTTTTTGATTTATATTTACTTTTTTGATTTGTTATTTCTAAACCACTGTCTCCTTTACTAATATTAAATTACTAATGTTTACTTTACTAATATTAACTTACTAATGTTAAAGTATTTTATAGAAATTGGCGAAAATTCAGAAGCAGCGATTAATCTGCTGAAAGATGACAATCCTTCAGAGATATATTCTTGAGATTTAAAAACAATTTAATAAATTTTTAGTCATTTAAACTGATAAATACTAAAAATTATGAATCTCAAAACGGAAATAACGAATTAGAGAAGAGCCGAGTTGGAGCAAACATCTTCGCAAGAACTTCTACAATACGAATTTTAAAGAAACAAAGATTCTGACCTTATTGAATAAGAAAAATGCATCACTATCAGTTCTTGAATTGGTGATGTCAGCAGGAACCATAACAAAACGGAATTGTTTATGTTTAGCACAAAATGGCCGACAATTTGATACTTTATGTAATTTTTACGCAATTACAACTACATTAGTATTTATTCGTTATAACCGTTATATTTATTACAAATAAAGTAATATTTTTAGGGCTCATTGAATCTTCAAAAAATATTTAGCTATCATCATCCACAGCCTACTTGAATACTGCAATGACCATCAAAATTTTAATTAAAACATGAAAGCTCTACAACTCAAAAATCTTTTCAATAAAATATCAAGTGTTTTATATTTTTGTAAATAGAATTTTATGCTCTTTTCAGAAATGTAAAAATATATAGGGTGTTCCATATAAAAAATCAAAGTTCTAACTAATATCTCAAATATTGAGCACTTTGGAAGAAAATAATTTGGAGCAATGAATTCTGCATGAAAAAGTGCCTTAAAGAAGTTTTTACAGAAATGAAAAATTTTCATAAACAAAAAAGTTATGAAGGTTTTTAAAAATCGTAGAATTTTGAAAAACGCCCTGTAGCTCCTAAACGGTACAAGATATCGAAACGCGGTCTTCACCATTAATTTTGTCTTAAAAATCGAGCTCCAGGGACCGAGGTCAGTTTTTGTCTAACTCGTCTAAAAATAGGAGTTTCCTATTAAAAGTGTCGAATTTGGCCCACCCTGTACCTGTGAGCTGTCAGGGAACCATTCTATATGAAAACCAACTCTGTGCGTGCTTGTGAACTGATTCCTGTTCAAACCATAACAGACCCACCGCCAAAAGGAAGTCGCTGTCAATACAAGCTTCAGCGTACCTTTCTCCGATTTTTCTCCATACACACCGACGTCCGTCTGACCCAGTAAGACAAAAACGCGACTCGTCTGAAAATATTACCTTACTTCAATCCTCATTATTCCATGTAACATGATTCCGAGCAAAAGTTAATCTTGCAACTCGATGCTGACCTTGCAATGGCGGACCTGTAGCCATTCTTCTACAAGACAATCCAGCGGGACGAAGTCTTTTCCTAACGGTCCATTCACTAACGTTTACATCTCTAACTTCTTGGAGTTGATTTCGTAGCAAAACTGCAGAAGCTGTTCTATTCCGCAAACTAAGGGTCACCAAAAACCGATCATCTCTTTGGGCGGTGATTCTTTTTCGCCCCGATTCTGGTTTTCTGGTTATCAGACCAGTCTCCTCGTAGCGTTAATACACTTTCTGTACAGCACAAAAGCTCCTACCAACAATTCTTGCAGTTTCACGTTGTCCTCGACCATCTTGTATCAACGCTACAATTCTTGCCACAACGATAGGATCTAAAGGCATTATTACAAGCGCAGTAACTTCTACGAACAATATACCATGCGACTGAGAGATTCTACAGAGAGAAATCAAAGCGAACTTCAAAAAAGACACCAAAATGTGAATTTTTAATTAGAAGGAACGCACGCTATTTCATGGGATTCGTAATTACGGTGATAATACATGACAGATAACCAACATGACACATAACATTTCTCGAAAAAAAGAATGATTAAACGCCTGCTGTGATTAACAATTGGCCAGTATAAGCTTAACAGAAAATTCCACAAAGATATCATAACTATACATTGATATCAATTTTTTGCTTTCCAGTGTATATTGATTCCCCGGCTCTACGTATGTATTTTAAATATAAAGTCTTTAACAGAATTGTTTGCTTGAGTACTTTTTGAAAGTCTTTCGAACGGTGATTTTGTTTTAAGATTGCAATTTTAGGCATAGGATGAGTCAAAATTGTAGATTGTAGCGGCAGATTTTGCCTAAAATTCATTTGCGATCGAACGAACAACTATCACAAAGAACATTGGGTATCTTTATGGAATTAAAAAAATGTATTTTTGAATTTTGGAGTAATAATTTTGGGATTTTAAATACGAAAAAACACATCAAAAGTTTGAAGTATGAACTTAGAATTTAGAAACATGAATGACCAATTTCTCTGAAAAATATTATGTACAATTAATTGGACAAGAAATAAAACATGATTCTCCAGTTGTAGATTTCTTTACTTCGATTTTTAAGGGTAATCCATCTAAGACTTGAGCAAAACAATTGCATTTACTTAGTACACAATATTATCTAGTACTATGTAGTAGTGTAATTTACGCTTAAGTTAATTTTATTCAAAGTAAAATTTGAAATACAACTATTTGAATTCGTAGTGCCATTATGCATTTCAGTTTTTATTTGTATGTCTTAAATAGTTACAATGTTTGGATTGTATAATAAGAATATTAGTTTGCACGTATTGTCCTTTGATTACAAAGAAGGCAGTAGTCGTTTGGTGCCGAGTCGAACATTTCAAAATCTTTGTTACGAAGGACATCGCTTAAAAATAAGAAAACCAGAATTGTACATACACCCATCTCTTTAATAATTTATTAAACAAATAATTTAATAAGCGCGAAATAAATATCTTTATCATGTTAATAAAAACCGACGAAAAGCGTATTTCACTGGGTCAATTGTCGACATACTGACATACTGACGGATATTTGAAAATTGTGCCGATGGCGCCTATAAAACAATATACACTCGTTTAAAATGAGACCTTGATCCAATTCTTCTGCACGTAAATAAAAAGTTTTATTGCAGTTTATTGCGTTTTATTAGATACGATTGCGAAGACAAGTCACAAATTGAGCAGAGGTTTCACAACAAGGTGACTCCAACGGAGTCCGCTCTTTTGAGGCAGATGAGTTTCTGATTTTTTAATTGAGATCATTGAGATTTGCAAAATCTATTTCTAATATCATGAGGAACTTACAGTTTTAATTAAAGACAGAGGTTTAGAAACACCTTGCATAATGAGGAAGGTACGGTTTTAATTAAAGACAGAGGTTTAGAAACACCTTGTATAATGAGGAACCTACAGTTTTAATTAAAGACAGATATTTAGAAACTATACGTATAAAATACTCGCCGGCCCCTTTTACTTCAATTCTAAAAATATCTGGTGTGGGCCGTGTAAAGAAGAACACAAATCAGAGAAGCCCTATAAGAAAACTCTACTTCTGAGTCTATAGTGTCTACAGTCTACATCTTCTCAGGTAGGGAATCATTCCTTGTATTTTATATCCTGCTTTGTTGACTTAAAGGTCTATTAATGTCCCCAATGTAGAATGTGTGCTAGTACATTTCTAGAATTATATTCACTTGCACAGTTTTTGAGCCTAGAGAAACTCTTCTCCGAAAGTTCTACGAAATCTATAATAAGTGGACATTAAAAGGGACTGGAGCCCCGTTAAACTTAGGTGGTGGCAGCGCACTTACTTTATTTTTAATAAATTTCTCTATTTTACCATTCTTTAATATGATTTTTTTCATAAATTCCGTGGCCGCAGTGAGAAGAGTTTAAAAGTGGGGAAAATTCTGAAGTTTCGCCCCTCGACACTACCTACAGTTCCTTAACTTTAGGAATGCTAGAATTATGTTTAAGATTAATGTAAATTTGAGTCAGCATATTTTAATTTGTTAATTATTAATTATTAAAGGCAACTATATCAAATCTGCCAAGATAAGCAAACAACGAACTGCGGCGAATACGTTCGGGAACAGCGTCCCCAACTGTAATTTAAGGTATCACCATTTTTCATGACACTTGAGGTCAAAGTTATATGATGATAATTGCTTATGCTTAACGTTATTTGCTGATAAGTACATACTTTGATCCACAGGCTGAATTGTAAACGAATTATTTATTGAGCAATTTCTACAAACAGAAAATGCCCGCTGCTTGTTTGGCTATAAATTGCAGCAATAGGAGAAAAATAAATTATTAATAATAAATTTAATAAAATTAGTTTATTTATATTAAATCTGGGGTTCCCCAAGGCTCCATTCTTGGCCCGCTTTTATATAGTATCTACACTTGCAATTTCGACACAGCTTTCCGCGAGTGTAAGTATCATTATTACGCCGATGATACACAAATTTATAAATCTTTCTTTAGCGGAAGCTCCTCAAGCATATGAAGCCATTAATAACGACCTCTCTAGATTATGTGAAGTATCTAAAAACCATTGCTTGAAATTAAACCCAAATAAATCCTCAATTATCTTCTTCGGTAGGAAAAACGATAGACGTATTGCTATAAACAATTCTAATATTTTTGTTGACAATGTAAAACTGGTTTCTAAGAAAAGTGTAATCAAAGCGTTAATTGACTCTGACTTAAGATTCAGTGAACATGTCTCCATGATCGTAAGAAATGCTTATTATAGTTTGAAATTGTTATATAGATGCAGACATATCTTGAGTCAAAATATGAAAATACAATTATGCAATACTATTGTTCTTTCCAAACTGAATTTTTGCGATACGGTATATGGACCTTGCTTGAGTGATGTGAGCTGCAGGAGGCTTCAGCGTGTTCAAAATTCCTGCTTACGATTTATTTACGGTATAAGAAAATATTAAAAAATTAGTCATAAACTACTTGAAACACATTGGCTAAATATGAAAAACCGACGATTATTTCATGCAGGTTGTCTTTATTATAAAATTCTTTGGCATAAATGTCCGCCTTACCTATTTCAAAAAATTTCTTATCGCACTGACGTACATAATCTGAATATAAGATTCAAAGAGCTGTTGACTCCACCTTCTCATTCAACTCAGCTGGCAAAACGATCGTTTTTATATAATATATACAATATCCATTCATTCAGATTTTTAAGTTACATTCATTACGTAAATTTAAACAAATACTTTTTGAGCATCTTTTGCGACAAAACATTTAGGTGAGCAAAATAAATAAATATTTCCTTATTATTAATCACCACGATATTAGGTGAGCAAAATTTGTTTTTTCCTTCATTATTAATATTACGATCTTTTTCAGAATGCTACACTAGCTACAATTATTTTAGTCATTAAGATACTATTTTAGTTTAGTTTTCTTTAGTATTAGTTTTTTGGGGGTTAAGTGGAGCAGTCGACAATTTTTGTCGAACTGGACTTCGCCTCCATTACAATATTATAATCTTTCTTTCAAAAATTTGTAATTAGTACGAATAAAAGTCTATTATTATTATTATTATATTATTAAAAATTATTTACTATTTCGTTGTAAGCAAATCATCTCAGCTCATTCATATAAAAGTCATTCATTTAAAACTTACGAAATAATTTTTTTGCATTTGCTAATTTGTATTGAGTACAATATGCACAATGTCTCGTATTATTTATAAAATAATTATTTTTTTCCATTTTTAAACAATGCCAATCATTTTATATATAAATATTTTGTGATTAAAGTTGTTGATTATTGGAATAGTTAAAATGGATTGTTCTTAATCCGATTTACCCTACTTTCAACAATTCCTGAGTTCTATATGGTCACCCAAATTAGACAAAGAAACTCGTACTTATGGTAAATACTTAAAATAAAATACCTCAAATACAATAATAGGGTAATCAGTGGCGTAACTGAATTAATATATTCAGAAAATGTAAAAAAAAGTTCAACGCAATACCCGAAAATATATTATACAAGAATTAAAAAAAATGTTCCATAGAAATTAAATAATTTAATTAGAACCAATCTGGTCCCAATTACAAAGTAATATAACAATACTCCTATGTTCACGTTGGTTAGTTTTTTTAGTGACACACGCAAACATCTGTCAAAATAAATTTCTAAGAAAGTCAGTTAATTCGCCAAAGAAACTACAAGTGATTCCATTTTCAGGAAACGTTTTGGCGATAATGCTTTGGGATGAGAAGCATTTTCTTTATTGGTCACGTGGGACTCGGGGATTGTTGAAAGCACTGTATAAAAAGAATTGTGACCATTTTGAGAGCAATAGATAGATATTCGGAATTCCATATTCTATCAAACCTTGAATTTGGTAAAATAAAATGATAAATTTAAATCCCATATTGTTGTTATCATCAAAATTTTGAATAGGTAACGAAAATTTGGAAAATCTAATAAAACAGCTATCGACATTTTGCTAAAAATTTTGAATACTTCTTGAGATACGACTCTTTTGAAAGCACGTTTCGCTGTTGTTAATAATTAAACTAAGAAGTTAAAGCATTTAGCACTTAAATTTTCCTTAAAGTAATTTTGAAGCATTATCAGCATATTTTAAATGACAGGTCACAAGCAATATTCAAATTAAAAGTATATGAAAGCTGCCTTTAACTGATAGAAAAGTATTTAAAAGTTTTGCGGCCGTTGTAAGTTAATTTTTCAGTGAAAACGTGCATAATTTAATTGATTATTATCTGAGCCCTTCTTCTGAAGAAGAATTGATACTGAAACAAAAGTAATTTAAAGAGAGAACAAATTTTTAGGATACTTGACAGACGAATAATTTTTTCAGCGTTTAGGTCAAAATAAGCCAAGCACTGTAATGCAACTAGAAAAAATAATGATGGATAAAATTCCCAAAGAAGTATCTGATAATAAATTTTAAAATCTAGTATAGAGTAAAACCTCGGTTATCCGGTCTAATGACCGGAACCAGTCCACCGGAAAATCGAAAAACATATCGAAAATACAAGAAAAAATCACAGCTAGCCAAAAACTTCAGGTTTTATTAGAAATTTTTCATACGTGTACATACATAGCAAAATAATTATGTTTCAAAAAAGTTTGTTATGTGTGTTTGGCTTCTTTTATTTTGTATTTTTAGACAAACGTAGGTACGATTTTTTCTTAAATTCATGACATCAATGTAATCTGCATCATTTTCTTGCTCCAGGTAATTTAATAATCCATTTGCATATGTCATCGCATTTTCATGAGAAATTTTTTTCTCTCGTGTAAAAACCTCTTCAATGTTTACTTCTTCATCTAATATCTGGTATCCTGGTTCATTTAGATCAGAAGTTAGCCGCTATTCAACATTATCTAGTGTAACATTTTCAAACTCAATTAAATTTAAAAGATGTGCAGATGTTACCGTATTTTCCTCAGTTTCAGGACAATTTAAATTATCTTTCAGTTCAGGCCAGAGTTTTAACCATGATTTTTGTAAAGTTACATTTGAAATATCAATCCAACTCTCTGTCGCCGCATAAATTGCATCCTTAATGCTCCATTATTTGTAGAAATCCTTTAAACTACAATCTGCTTCCAAAAGTAGTCGCAACATAATTTTCCTGAAACGTCGCTTGCAAGCCTCAATTATCCCTTGATCCATTGGCTGCAGCAGTGAAGTCACGTTCGGCGGAAGATACTGGATAAAAATTTGACCATCATCAGTTTTTAAGGAATTTTCATCGGGGTGTGATGGAGCATTATCCAATAAAAGTATTGCTTTTTGTGACAATTTTTGGAATTTCAAATGGCATTTAACTGAAGGGACAAATTTGTCGAAAACCCATTTTTTAAAAATTTGTTGATTATTCCATGAGTTAATTTGATTTTCATAAGAAACGGGAAAATCTTGTATATCCGCTCCCTTAAATGATCGTGGGTTTTTTTTAAGTTGCCAATGTAGAAAAGTTGTAACTTATGGGTGCTACTAGCATTGGATTTATGTCCGGGAGCAGATCATTTATTTTGTATTGCAAGCGTTTTGGATGGCAACGATTTCCAAAAAAGTTCGGTTTCATCCGCGTTATAAACTTGTTTTGGAGTCAATTCATAACATTCAATTAAACGTTGTTGAATTCTTGGCTTCCGGTTGGAACCGCGTGTCTCGGATTTCTCTACTGCCGACGTTTCGTTCTTCGTTGCAGACGAACTTCCTCAGGGCTGCTGCTGGTGGTGATGCTGCTGCTGTTGTTCTTGTTGCTGCTTCGCGTTAGTCGTTGAGACTGAGTAGGTAAGTCCGTTGTCGTGGTATTTATAGGAGCCGGTGGGAGCAGCGGGGTGGAACGGTGGGCGGGGCGGAACGGTATATCGGTGCGTGACGGATCGTTAATGAGATGTTTCCAAGTATTGTGAAGGTAGAAGCCATTGTCACGGTTTAGATTGTTGGGGTGTTTGAAAATTTCTATGGATTCACGGATTTTACGGTTAAAGAAATGAGATGAGCGGGCTAGGAGTTTTGTTTCTGAAAACTGGATTTGGTGGCCGGTTTCTAGTTTATGTTCAGCTAAGGCGGAACCAGTTGTTTGTAGTAGTCTGGTGCAGCGTTCATGTTCAGAAACACGAGTACTGACAGATCGTTTAGTTTCACCGATGTATACACGCCCACAGGAACACGGTATACGATATACTCCTTCGGATTGTAAGGGAATGTGGTCTTTCGTGGAGGGTAGGTAGTTTGAGAGTTTTGTCATGGGTAAATAAATGGATTTGATGTTTTGTCGTTTGAGGATTTTGCCTATTCGGTCCGTTATGGTGTGGATGTAAGGTAGGTAAGCCGTAGCAACTGGCGGTGCATCAGGTTCAGGGCGTGGTGGAATGGGGGTTCGATGACGAGCAATGGATTTTTGGATGTCGTGTTTGTTATAATTGTTGTTGAGAAGGACTTTTGTTATATGGTTTAGTTCAGTTTGGAGTGAAGAGGACTCTGATAGGGTAAAGGCACGATCAACTAGTGAGTTGATGACCGATTGTTTTTGAGAAGGATGATGGTGGGAATGTGCGTTCAGATAGCGATCAGTATGAGTTGGTTTGCGATACACGGAATGTCCTAATCTACCGTCCGGGAGGCGATTTACTAGGATATCAAGGAAAGGTAAGTGGCCGTCCTTTTCGTATTCCAAAGTGAAACGAATGTCCGGATGTTGGGAATTAAGGTGTTCAAAGAAGTTGTCCAAGGATTCCTTACCATGTGGCCAAATTGCAAAAATATCATCAACATATCTGAACCAACATTTGGGTTTGAGAGGGAAAGAAGTAAGGGCTTGTTGTTCGAAAGCCTCCATAAAGATGTTCGCTACTATTGGGGATAAAGGGGAACCCATGGCTGTTCCTGACACTTGTTCGTAATATTGATCTCGGAACATGAAATAAGTTGAGGTTAAGCAACATTCTATCAAAGGAATTAGGTCTTCGGGTTGGTTATGGGCTCCGAACAGTTGCTGGATAATAGTAACGGTGTCGGGTATTGGCACTTTGGTGAACAGGGATTCAACATCGAAGCTGACCAGAAGGTCCTGCGGGTCTAAGGATATATCGTGAATTTTTTGGACGAAATGTTGGGAATTGAGGATAAAGGTTTCACTATTACCTGCAAATGGTTTGAGGGTGTGTGCTAGGTATTTGGAGATTTTGTACGTTGGTGAGTTGATTGCGCTGACTATGGGACGTAAAGGTGTGTCGGGTTTGTGAATTTTAGGGAGTCCGTAAAGTCTGGGAATTCTAGAGTCACGAGGTATCAAAGATTTTTGTGTGTCTGGAGGGATAGAAGAAGATTTTATTAAGGTCGTTATGGTGCGTTCTATACGGGAGGTAGGGTTGCGTCGTAAAGGTTGGTAAGCTGGGTCGTCTAACAGGTTATTGATTTTGTGGTCGTATTCTGCACGATCTAAAACTACAGTTGCATTCCCTTTATCTGCGGGGAGTATGACTATGTCTGGGTTGGTTTTCAAGGTTTTGAGGGCTTGAAATTCAGATTTAGTGCAGTTTGGTTTGGGGGGTTTGGCTGTTTTTAGAATTTTGGAGGTTTCGTGGCGAATAGGGTCTGCAATATGGGAAGGAAGTTTGATAAGGGCAGATTCAACACTAGTTATGATGTCATCAATGGGTATGGTTTTTGGGGTTATGGCGAAATTTGGGCCTTTGGCGAGGACGGAGATTTCATTCTCGGTTAAGGGATAGCGAGATTTGTTTACCACGGTGTGTGTTAAGGAAGTAGGTTTATGATGATGATTGGGTAGTTGTTTAGAAACCAGCTGGTTGAATTTACGGATGTGGGTATTGGTGACATGTTCGCGAGAAGAACAACAGCAGCAGCATCACCACCAGCAGCAGCCCTGAGGAAGTTCTTCTGCAACGAAGAACGAAACGTCGGCAGTAGAGAAATCCGAGACACGCGGTTCCAACCGGAAGCCAAGAATTCAACAATGGACGACGGCCGCGGAAGCCTTCAAGTTAAATTCAATTAAACGCTTAAATTCGGCGAGATATAATTCAGCAGAATTTTATCTGCAATTAATTTTTCGTCGTTTTACGAGACGTTGTCTCCTTAAGAGTATCGGACCGCGAAACAAATCTCAAAAGTGTATCTTTTTGGCGTAAAATATTACAATCTGATATTGTATGACTTTGCTAAAGTACCGACACTATCGCCTTTTTCGTGTTGTTCAATTAAATTTAACTTGTTCTCAATACTTAAAACTATCTTCTTTCTTTTCGCGTCCATGGTTTATAGGTTAGGTACGTCGTATGCGTACCTACGTACTACGTACAATATTTGCGCATAAAACACAGTCTAATACAATGTGTACGTACATGTATATATATACGCGTAAAAACACAATTGTATGTATAAAACTCTACTGTCTTACCGAATAATACTATTTGTTATTTACAATATCGGAATGTCCTCTGTTTATATGCACCGCAATCCACAATATGTAGCTCCCCAGTTCGGATATGCGCGGTGCCTTATTTACGCAATGTGAAGTAATACGAATAATCGGGATATGTAAGTACGTCGTATGCACGGATATCTGAAACAGTAGGCCTGCACGGATTATCGAGAGAAACGGATAATGGGAACACGGATAAACGAGGTTTTACTGTAATTCAGTTTGTGCTTGAATAAGATAATTGCAGCAACTGCTTTCTGACTCTACGTTTCTTTGCTAGTGGTTGTATGCAACTGATTTTATGAGAGACAGAGACAACAGCAAAGTTACGTCCACAATTTATATACAGACGTCTTTATGCCTGAATTTGGCGTAAAGACATACCTCTACAAAGGAACGCTTCAATAATTTTGATAATAGTAGGTATGATGGTGACAGGAATGTTGGTCACGTTTTCGGATGATTTTATTAAATAGCAGTGGATCGTTAATGTTCCATAACACAGATGTAGCAATAATTTTTTTGAAGTTAGGAAATAACTTTAGTTAATTAATTTTCAGAAAGCGGCATTAATTGGGAAGCTTATTGTGTCCTTGTGATTTTTCATTTTTGAATCACAAAAGATAAAAATAATGTTGTTAGGTATTAATTATTATTTATATACTAAATAAACCAAAATTGTTGATTTGCATATTTTCGATTACATTTTTTATAATACATATAAAAAAATAATGAAAATAACAAAATAGTTGAATAGCTGTTTCTCCGCAAAATTACATTTACTTAACGCAACTAAATTTAAAAGTGTCCTCTATAAATTTATTTGAAAAATACTTGGCAATACTACAATTTAATCAAAAGAGGTATTTAACCAAATGCACATTTACTAAAAGCTTATCTAGGAGGGGGCCTAAAAATAATAACAATTATAAGAATATACAAGGATTATATTCAATAATAAAGATACATAATCTGAATTTATACCGAACTAATATTAAGTCGAAATTAAGTTGACGTGCTCTTTTATATTCCAAAATTGATATTATATTATTAAATTTGAGTACCACATAGCTATCTCTGGGGCGAGCTTCAGCCTCCTTAGCCTCTCCCCTACTGTGGATGCGCCACTGATACCAGCCGTTAGACTTTTAAACTGGAACACAAAATTATATGAAATAAAAAAATGTAACTTTTTTCTTAAATATAATTCAAATTCGTCTTTTCTTCACGTATATTTAAGCAAATTGTGATTTATGTCACTGAGAGATTATATTATTTTCGCTTTGGGAAAATTCCGAGTATAAAACCTATAAAATATAGCTTTTCCAAGTAAATTTCAATTTAAAAACAGATTGAAATCGGAGCTACAAAAGAAAAACAAAATGTGAATAAAGCACTGCACTGTGTTTACGTGTGCGATCGACGATTTCTTGACAACTGGATCAAAGAATTGTTATGATTCGATTAGTTATCGTTCTTTTTTAAAGTCCGACTCGTGGCTATAAAGAAAAATCTGTGACATTCTGTTTAATGCAATGCAATGCAATTAATTTAACGCAATGCACTTTTCCTATTTCTAATTTTCTATAATGTTATTAGCTGTACTCGTATATTAACGAAAGCTAAAATATTCGCCTTTGAAGTGACTCTTTAAATTTAATTTAATGTCATGAGTCAGAACATTTGTTCGTTTTTGCCTCTGTAATTATTACGTACATTCAATTAAAATATTTTCGAAAAATTAAATTTGTTACATAACTCTTCATCTTATTGCCTCACATAATAATTATGGTACTTGAAGGCAAATTCAATTGCTTTCTGGTGCTCCAAAAACCCCGTGTAATTACGTTAAGCTTGAACTCGGCCCGAAGCTTCCGTTCTTCGCGATTTGATAATTAATCTGATCCTGTCATACTTCATGGGACGCTCTAAAAGCGCCAATTTGCCGATGATTTGTCCTTGTTTGAATGAAGAGAAATAACCGGCGCTGGTCGTAATTCAGTTTTTTTTTGCTTTTCAGTTTCGGAGCCGGCTACCCGAGCTTTCCTTAATTAATAAATATTTTGAACGTTCCGAATAGAAAATGGTGCTATAATTCATCAGGCTAACGTCTTCGTTTTCGTTTATTATCTTTGTAATTAAGTTACATTTCGCAAATGAATATGTATTACTAAAATTTATACTAAAATAAATTGATTATTCGTATTTCTCTTTCGCTTTCTAACTTTAATTTTAATTATCTTTTATCTATTTTATTTTCCTATAGTTATGTTTAATTTAATGAAAGCGAATTTCATTTGTTTATATAATAAATATACAGGGTGATTATACTTAGTAAAAATGAGATAAGTCAATATTTTGTCAAAACTATTGTTTGTAGTTAGGGCGTAAATCCAATGCTGAAAATGTTTGTTCTCGTAGGCATACTTAAAATCCGTTAACATTTTAGTTGACACATTGGCGGCATCGTTGTATTTGCTTTCGTTGTTTACTCTCTGGATTTAGCATATAAATACACATGGAATCTCGAGACAAGCTTTCACAATACACATCCATTCAACCTGTGTTTATTTTACCAAATTTTACTTGATTTAAGTTCTCGCACGAATTATTTCTGGAAGCAATGTCCTGTATATCACACGAAATTATTTAGAAGTCATTCAGACGGGATTCAAATGAATATAAACACTTAAATGTGTTTTATTGTTAAAGTGATTTACGAGGATTATTTCGAAAGTTATGACAAGTTACTTTTTTAAAAGAACATGAAAGGAAATAATTGATTTCGATTTTGTAGGAAGATATACTTGCGCTCGTTAATAAGACCCAAGAAAATTCATTTATCTCTGCAGTACAAAATTAGTTTAAACGGACACGTAATAAATTTTACTTAAAATAGTATTGGTCAGGAAACAATTTAATTTCGAACAGATTGCAAATAGTTTAGTGGACCGGTAAATCGCTTCATTTGTCTTCTAGTCTACGACTATCCACATCGTAGAAATTTTCGCGAAGTAGATCTACTAAATTCGGTAAATATAATTAATACAGCAAGACATTTTTATTAAGAAACCTCGTCAGTTTTTTTATTTTATACAACACCTGATGTTTCTCAATTTTATTGTTTCGGTATCCACATAACTCTTAATTCATGTAATTTATGGAGGTCTCCCACGCAGAAAGGAAGTATTTATTTTGAAAGGAAAGCAAATTCATTGCTCTTGTTATTAAACCACATAAAACAAATTTACAACCGGTTGCATTAGGTGTATTACACGGAGGGGATGATTTTGCTTTTAATATCCAAACTACTATGAAAACAACAAAGCGCAACAATAAAAGAGTGAAACTTACTCTCTCGGACTATACGAGGTGTTATTCAAAAGTTATTTAATGAGACTTTTGATATCTCACACGAACCTTTTATAGGATAGATAAGGTACTTCGAGGTGTATAATTTGTAACCTATTTTCAAAGACATTCACATGTTTTCAGTTTTATATAATATTTTGTTTCTCGATTGCCTCGATAGATAGTGCTAAGGAATAAAAATTTACTTACTTTGCTTCAGTTAGTACCTCTTATATCCATTGGGTGTCGAGGTGTGTATCTTTCTTTCTTGAGTTTTAATTCAAGTTCTTTTGTTATTCTCAGCCATACCTTCCTGTCTCGTGCCATAGTCTTGATTTGATTCATTGTGAGCTTCTTTGCTTCTATGATGTCTTTGACTGTGTTGTCCTAGGCTTTTGGCGGTCTTTCTCTGGGACTTCTGATTAAGTTCCCCTTGCTGGTCTTTCGACTGGAATTTTTAAAAGATGTCCAAGCCATTGAACTTGTTTTTGCTCTACTTTCTTGTCCAGTAGTTTTAAGTTTAAGGTTGATCTTACAATATAACTTCTTATTCTATCTACTTTTAACATCGCCGTTAGTTTACTTTTTTGTCTTTTTATTATGGTCCACGATTCACTGCGTACAGCAATCTGGATTGGATTCTGGATTGGTGAGCAGGATGAATAAGAATTCACATGCACTTAGACCACAATTGGGTCCATTGTACTACCCCCATGTTCAGCAGTGTTTAACTGTCAGCGTTCTTTGGGCCATCCCACCCTTTCAATGGAGTCAAGAACGTCCGACAGAGGGGGACTGCGAATTCCAACCATGTCAGGCCAGAACTCCCATAACATGGAACCTCTAATCGAGGCGAGTGCAGGGCAATCACAGACGATATGCTCAGCTGTTTCTTCCTCTAAGTTACAACCTTTACAAATTGGGCTGTCTGTTAAACCAATGCGATGCATATTGTAGAGTTTGTTGTAAGTGCCCTACGTTGGGGTGTCATTGTAGTTTTGTTGTATATAAGTGCTCCATGTTGGAGTGTCAATTAATTGTAATGTTGAGTAAGTTGTTTGTAGGTACGTGTCTACTTTTTTAAATCTTTCTCTCAGGGTTTCTCTTTGGGTCGCTCGGAATTACTCACTTATTGTTTTAAGGCCCCATGATGGACACATACGATGACAAAACACAGAAATATGAGGGGAGAGGGGAAGGGAGTGTCAGTGTTAAATGTATATGCGTCCGTGTGTCAGAAAAAGAAATAAAAAAAATTATCGAAAAAGTTGTCTGTGCCAAAAAATGTACACCGGTTAGCACAAGTCGGTCATGTCACCTCGCCTTTCACAAGGTTCGGTGGACCTCTTGTCCTATCAGATGTATATTTTGTTAAAAGTGGACGCTCTGTATCGCCGATCACGCATGTGCCTCAACTCCTTCACAAGAGAGAGGCGCCCTTCGGCGATACATATCCGTACAAAGCGAACACCAGGTATCACAAGTAGGTCATATCACCTCGCCCTTCACAAGGTTCAGTTGACCTCTTGTCCTACCCGTTGTATACTTATCAAAAGGGGGACGCTCTGCATTGCCGATCATGCATGTGCCTTAACTCCTTCACAAGAGAGAGGCGCCCTTCGACAATACCAAAACGTCTGTACGGTGTTCAATAAAAAAATTTTGTTTGTGTTGTCATGTATATGTTACCTGGAAGCCCATGTCGTTGGTTAAGGAGAAAGGATACAGGTATTCAGGATCCAAAAATGTTTCTTTCTTAATGAAAATACCTCGTACTAAATAACCTTTTTAATTAAAATTTCTTCTCTGCTTGTTGCGGAGGTCGAGGCAGGAGTTCTACTCACGGAGGTCGAAGCAGGAATTCTACTCACAGAGGGCGAAGCAGGAATCCTCCTCACGGAGGTCGAAGCAGGAATGTTGTTACCCACGGAGATCGAAGTAGGAATCTCGTTACCCACGGAGGTCGAAGCAGGAATCCTACTCACGGAGGTCGAAGCAGGAATGCACCAAATCGCGGAGTGCTCGCCTTTTATAGCGCTTTTTGTTGTTTATTTTCCCGTTGTCATGGTTACCGGAACATTCGCGTTCTGATCTAGTTACATACTAGATTTGAGTTGGTAACCAGACGTCACATTTTTGACAATTATCGTTTTATCTTAAAGATGACTACATTATATTAAAATTAAACTAAAAATTGAACTAAAAATGGAACAAACTTAACTCTAAACAACAGGTAAGTATCTAAAATACATTATTTCCTAATTATCTAACCTATAACCTATAAAACTTATCTAAAAATAATTCTCAACGTATCACCAACAAAACAAACTTAACCTATAATAATAATATCCTATTCTCTTACTATCTAGACTTTGTCTTTTTTTAGCACTTCCATATAAGTGTTCGTCATATAATTTTTGATAATCAATCAAAAAGTCCGGCACTTGGTCCCATCGGCGACGTATTCTTCGGCCGTCTTCTAAATATATCAGCCTTTTCTTGTTTTTGGGCGGCTTCCTCCCGTCTACTGGCTAGTGTAATGCTGTTATTGGCCCCCGAAATGAGCCAAACCTCTGCTGCATTGCTGCTACAAAATTCCAGTGCTTGATCGCCCACTCAAATTGGTCGACCACCTTGGAACTCCCCTCTGCGATGCTAATTTGATTCGTTGAGCTGCAATTATGCTTTCTCTAACTACGTTTACATTTGTAAGTGTCCCTTTTTGTTTTGTATTCGTGATATAGTCTATTTGTTTTAGATGCATGTCGTTCTGTCGAAACGTCTCGTCACTCTTGCGTCTACCTCGTCAAGTTGTTTCAAAAGTTGTTGAACGTCTGCTGGACCGTGGTATTGTTGTATATGTTTTTAACTCTTCTCACGTACCGTACTTGTTTAATTATTTTTTTTCAAAAAGGTAATTAACACTGCAATTTTTGTTTAGTTTGCAATGTCCTGAAAGTATTCCTACGAGTAGACGTAGCCTTCTTCTAGATAGTTGCATACAGAATCGTGTCAGTTTGAGCGAGTGGGCCGTTATAGCCTTTTTCGCTTGATGATACATGTACAGCAATCTGGTTGGTACATAGTTTCTATTGAACGAGTGATACAGTTTTGCTGTTGATTGAATTCTAGCCTAATATAATTTTCTAGAGCTCCTTTAGTGTTAATAAATACTACTAAATACTTATCTTCTTCTCATTTATATTTTTGTTTCCTTAAGATTGGTCTTTTTTGCGTATAATATCATACCTACTCTCTTCAGTTCTTCATAGCATAAGTTCATATTATTTTGCAACACGTTTTCTGTTTTGGCAAATATTGGCAACTCATCCGTGGAAGCACACTCTGAAATAGATGTTGCCTTTAGGTTTCTGTGTCCTAATGTTACTTTGGATATTCTCTTCCTTATTCGTTTTATAACTTCGTCCATTAATATTATAAACAAAAGTGGTCTTAGTGCTCCTCATTGTCTCAGGCCTCTTCTTGTAAATTCCTCAGAGTGGTTGTGTCTTCTCCTTATGTGATTTTTTTATATTGTTATACATGTTTCCAATTTCTAGTGTAAGATCTCCAATGATTATCCTTTTCTTTAAAATATTCTATACATGGAATCTTTGGAATTTGTCCAACGCCTCTTCTGAGTCTACGAAGCATAAGAAACAAATAAATAATTAAGTTTAGTTTGTATAAAATAATCCAAGATAACTAATTCCAACTTTGCCAAAGTAAACGTCTTTGATAATTGATAATTATGAAGGATTTACATTTTCATAATTTACGAGCATAATGTTCCACGTCTGCGGTGAAAGTGCCAGAAATTGCTGCCAGATTGAAACTTTTTTAATAAATCGCTCTTCGTTTAATAAAACTAAAGCAGATGGTAGAGCATAGTTTGCCGGACTGGTGCAGCTGAAATTTTTTAATTAAAATTATAATTTAGTTAAACAATTTCTGCGGTGTCGTTTTACTTTAATTAAGTTTTAAAAATTCCCTTACTTTTCCTGTCTCAAATTTTATTAACGGTATTGCACTTTATCATAGTATTATAGATAAATAGATATATTACAGACATTAGTGTCTTACAACGACACAGTAAAAAAGTTACACAAATGCACACTTTAGAAAAAAAAAAGGATTAACGTGGAAACTATAAGGAAACTAATTACCTGCTCCTGTAAACTCTGTGAACAAAAAAAATAAGAGGGTAGATAAGCAGTAAAAAAGAAGGAAAACTTTGTAACGTGTGTAACCTACTTCACTCCGCTTTTTAAGATAAGCTTTTGCATTTAAAATTTAGTGACCTTTTAATTTTTTTTCTTATACATAGTATGAATCTGTAAGGAAAAATTACTGAAACTGAAAAGTCTGCAACATTAGTTTTTAATAGAAAATAAAGTATTGAAATTTTTTAATTTAGTAATTTTCAAACCCAGTCGCTTATCCACTTCCGTATTCTCAATGGTTCATATTTGGCTTTATTATTTCAGTTCAAGTCAATACGTTTTGTATTAAATTCGGCTATGCTAGAGCCATTATTTTGCCAATAAAGTTTCCGTCGACGAACATGTAAGTTACAAGAACAGTTTCGGACACATAATGGGGATTAAGAAGTTTATTCTAAAAGCTCGACTAACTACACTATTAGCACAGTATAAAACATGTAGAATGATCGATCGAGTTTCTGATTGTATGTGTATGTATTTGCCGGAAATGTATAATGAAAGCATTTTTAATTCAGAGTAAAAACTTATTTTTGTTTGTTTCAATTTAATTTTGACAGCAATTTATTGTAAGATTATGCTTCTAGAAATAATTAAAGAAATATTGTACCCCAAACGACGATAGAGGCGATGAACGTAATAAATGCAATTATAAAAATGTATTATAAAGTTTTATAACTGAGTGTAAAAACGAGTGGATTCACTAAAGACCTTGTCGATGTTTACATGATGATTATCCAAATGTTCAACTGTAAGTCGATTGAAGTATTTATTCTTAATAAACTTCATATTGGAGAAAGGAGATTCACACAAATAGGTTGAACTAAATAATTCCTTTACTTTCAACGCAACACGACACAGAACTGAATATTTTTCTTTACTTACTACAGGCCAGATAAATGTTGTACCTGAGACTAATGGTTTTAAGGCTAAACGCATTTTAAGGCTAAACGCATTTTGAAACGCAATCACTTCCATTTCTGTTGCTAAGATGTCTTCGCCAAAGTTTTGCATAACACAAGTTGTAAACTGTTGGATATCAATTTCCATGAAAGCTGAAACAACAAATAGCGCCACTAAAGCCATTTCATTGAAATTTTGAAACGATTTTTGAAGTTTTCCTTCAACTTGGAAACTATTTCTTCATGATATTTACTGTCGGAGGGTTCCGATGAATAATATATTCTGAAAGAATACGAAAATCCCTGGTATCGCAGTTGATTAGGTTTTGTTCCCAAAACTCAAGCTTTTTGGTCAATGCTTTTATATCAGAAATCATTTCCGCTTCTTCTTTGTCCCTCCTCTGAAGCTGTAAATTAAGTTAATTTAATTTTTCGGTAATGTTCACAAGAAAACCAAAACCTCTAAGTCAGATTGAATTTTCCAGTTCAGGAATCGGTTCATCGCGTTGTTTAAAAAATTTAACCACGGCAGATAGGATGTCGTTGAAACATTTCAGCACTCGTCCTCTACTTAACCATCGGACTTCAGAGAGAAGAAGTTCGCCGTACTGACAGTCAATTTCATCGGCCAAGGTTTTGAATAATCTTCTTTGTACGCTTGAACTTTAATCTTGTTCACAATTTTTATAAGTAGTTCCATAACGTTGTTTAGTTTTAGAAAGTTTCCGCATAAGGCTCGATGATGGATAATGCAGTGGTGACAGAAAAACTGTGGAAATGTTTCATCTTTACGACATAACGCCACCAGACTCTTATCACAATCCACCATAGCTGGAGCACCATCGGTAGTCAAGCCTACCATTTTCGATATGGGAATTTTCTCAAATGATATAATACTTTTGAAATGGGAAAACAACTCCTGACCAGTAGTATGTCCTTTCAGCGGAATAAACTTCAAAAGATCTTCTTTTATCGTAAAATCACTAAAAACATCCTTACAAACACGGCCATCTGGGAAGTGTCAATCACATCTGTTGATTCATTCAGTTGCAGTGAAAAATAAACACAGTTATCTAAGTCAGTTCTTAACTGTACAAAGATATCGTTGCTCATAACTTCTACCCGCCTCATTACTGTATTAGCAGAAAGTTGCATAGATTTTATAGTTGAAACTATCTCGTCTCTATTTCTAAAGTTGGCAAATAACGAATCTGTAGCTTCTAAAAATGCCTGTTTTATTATTTCCCTATCTTCATAAGGTTTCTTCTTTTGTGCAATTATCTGGGACACACGGTGTGATGCTTCAGTTGCAGCCTTATTTTTGTCGACTGTTTTTAAAAATATAGACTGTTGTCCAATTAATTGGTTTTTTAATTGTTTCAATTTTTCCTTTCTGGTGGCAGAATGTAATGGAAATGATTTTTCAAAATTCTAATGCACAGTTTTATGATGCCTCTCAATATTCCCTTTTTGGCAACGGAGACAGAAATATTACACAGCAAACATACATTTTTGCCTTTAACTTCTGTGAAGAAATATTGTTCTTCCCATTCCGAATGGAAATGGTATCCTTCCAACTTCTTACTACTGCTTGCCATAATATTTGCTACTCCTCTCTACTTCGCTACGGACCCAACTGCTGGACGTAGATTACGTGATGATTTAATTACATTAAGAAAGTTATTTGACTTATTTGTTTAGTTAAAGATCCCGACAATCGTATAAAAGTTTGGTTTTCCCTGTAGTTTTATTAATTCTATGTTTTAGTGTTAGCTAGATTAGAGAATTCCATGCGTAGTCTTATGGGAGCACACTGGAATATTTTTATGAGTTTCTTATATCACACTTTAGCTTTCTATTTTCTTTTGATAATGTGATTCATTTCGGAGCCGTGCTCGTAGCAGTAGCATCAATTTTAATTTAGTTTAATTTAATAGACGTATTTCAGCTTTTATGAGGAATCTCGGAAGGATTTATTCAGATTTTATGTATAGTAGAGTATGACGCTGCTCGTTTAATAACTCTAGTAGGATGGCGCGGAGCTTCGACGTCGGAGATTAAAGCACCAATATCACGCTCACTTATTTATTCCAATTATTATCCTGTAAAGTGCATCTGGGGAGTTCATTGAGAGCATTTGCTTCTGCTTTAGCTGCTATTCTTAGTAAAATTAAAAAAGATCCTATATTCACCAAGGCTGCTGCATGACATTATATAACCCTCTAATATGTACCTGCATGCAATTTGTAAAAATTGAATGAAATGAAGGAAGTAATACTGAACATTTTCGTATACTTTATTATTTGATTTCAATAATAGAAGATCGATGAGGCAACTCGCAAAATTTAGGAACATAACACATTTAATTTGAAGAAATCCTTTATACAGCACTACGATGAAAGAAATGCATGCAACTACTTCTTCCAGCTTAAAGCTCACCCCTTCAACAGGTATCAAAGAGATTCGGGACTCGCGATAAATTGAATCGGTTTTTACATTAGCCGAATTTATGTCGCAGGATGAACATTGAGCGCATCGTTTGAGGCTATACAGTGCCTGAAAAAAATCAGATAAACGATGCGGATATGGCGCGAGTTCTCATTTACGGACAATTTATTATATTTTAGTGCATCCACTAGTGTTCACGTAGTATATTCAAAAAAATATGAGAAAATAAATCTTTTAACAAACGAACTGAAGATAATCGTGTTCGATTTTTAAGTTTAGATTTCCAATGTAATAATATAGTGTTGGAGAAAAGATAGGGATATCAAAAGAGAGTTTCTAATTAACCCTATTTAAGATCATATTTACTGATAGATATAAATTTAAAGATTTGATAATTTAAAAGCTTGGAAACATTATAATGAATACAGGGTGTTTCGGAACAACGTGAACAACAATTATATCCGTGCCATATTCAAAGAGTTCAGGTTTGCTACCAGCTGACTGTGCTCTACGCATACGATTTTGTCGTTGGTTACTGCATAAACAACAGGCAAATGCGAATTTTGTTCATAATGTCCTGTTTACCGACGAAACTATTTTTACCAGAGATGGGGTGTGCAATTTTCGCAACATGCATTTGTGGGCTGAGGAAAACCCTCACGCAATTCGTCGCGGCCATTTCCAACAACGGCTTTCTGTTAACGTGTGGGCAGGTATTCTAATCGGCAATTTAATCGGCCCGTTCGTCTTGCCGAACCATTTAGAAGGTCTCCAATACTTAAATTTTCTACGAAATAATCTACCAGAACTTCTCGAGAATGTGAACTTAAATCTTAGAGCAACGATGTGGTTTATGCACGATGGTTCTCCACCTCATTTTTGACGAGAACTACGTATTCATCTCGACGAAATTTTTCCTGGTAGATGGGTTGGATGAAACGGGCCGATCAGGTGGCCTGCACGTTCGCCTGATCTAAATCCGCTAGATTATTATCTGTGGGGACCCGTAAAAGCATTGGTATACGAAGAACAAATCAACACGTTCCAAGAGTTGAACGATCGTATTAACGCCGCATTTCTTTCTGTTCGACAACAAAACATGTTTCATAACGCTTGTGAATCATTATTTCGCCGGGCAGATTTGTGTTTACGAGCGGCCGAGGGAAGGAATTTTAAACACTTATTGTGACTCAGCCGGTACTGAGCAGAGATTCTAAACATTTGTCAAAGCGTTATCAATTGAGGGTAAGTTTTATTTTGTTTTTATTTCCGTTTTTAATTAGATGCATTTATGCACACATCTCATGTCCAACACGCCATTATTTTTTTAAGAAGTTGCGAAACACCTGTATATTGTTCTTAGGCCGGAAAAGTATTTTGCATCTGACGAAGTAGCTATCGAACAATATTTTGCAGAGGTGCCGAAGAAATTTTTCTCTGAAGGCATGGGAGTTCCGCAGAAAAATAAAGAGTTGTTAATTGATACGTGACTCTAAGTATGTAACATAAAAATATGCCCTCGTATTAAATTACAGAATTAACGTTTTTTTTTCAATAATGGAACATTGAAACATTCGGAAGTCAAGATAACATTGTATACATCCGTAATATAAGGAACTCAATAATAAAGATATATTTCCGTTTTAAATTTTTTCTGTATGCTAAGAAAAAGAACGAAGAAGAAAATCTCGAACAATTCGCTGAGTAGGAGGTACTTTAACAAATTCTTATCGAAATCTACTTACGTCGACGTGGAAATCAAGGAAAGGATTTATTTCATCAGACTTTATCGTAGGAACAAATTAGAAGGAAACTTTGTCGAAAAAGTAAGTTCTCAGTTTCGCCATTGCTCATTGCCTAGAAAAGAATTATGTTACCCTTCCAGTTTTATTGATGTGGATTAATTTATGTTATTTTGATATCTCATTCTTAAATTTATTTGTTCCTACTTTTAAATCTAGAAATACCTACTCAGGTGCTATAGATTTAACTTTATTATAAATGCATGATAATTAAAATAAATTTGGGAATGTATTATTTAGAGTTTCTTTTTATTTTATGGGATATCCTATGAAATGAGAGTTGAGTAATACCAGAAGCGAACTCCGACATGTGTACTTTTTTGTTCATAATTTTGTAATTTGTATTGCTCTTTATATGTACGTACCTGCGTAAACTACGTAGAGTGTTTTATTTTATTTAAAGTACTTTTTTACAAAGAAATTTCAACTCAAAATTGTAAGGTATTATAATTCGCTCGGAGGGAAATTGATGGCAAGTGTTTATAACGATTTTTCAATTAACGAGATTCAAATCTACCCTCCCTAATTTACATGCATCAACATTCAAGCAAGCATTTTTACGCTATCTTCACTTGATCACAGTGGTAATTCAACAGCTGTTAAAAACAGATTTAAAATTAAAATGAAGGATGAAACAATAAGATCTGGAGGCGGAAACTATCTGTGTGAATATTCTCTCTTTTAAACTCGGTTCCGAGAAAACAAATATGTATTTTTCATTAAGATGCATAAAATATTGAACGTAAATTTTAATTTTACTTCGTTGATGCATTTAACACAAAGTTATCTCACATAATAATAAAAAATTTAATTCATAAAAGTACTGCAAAATTAAGTTCCCATCGGTGAAACCCATGATAAACAAATAACAAATTGCGATTAAAAATATAAATAAAATAAAAACGATAGTGAAATGTAGAACGTTAGTGCCAATTTTAGTGTCCGTTTTAAAATAATTTATTATATTATCTACGGTGTAAAGGTGGTAACATTTTTCTAAATTGGCTTCTTTAGTACTGTTTTGCTAGAAACCTGATTTATTCCCTGTTTTTTATTTTCTATTTTCATTTCTCAAATGACTTACTTTTTTGTTGTTTTACATTTTGCTTATACTCGTAGATATATTTGAACAATCTCAATTGCTGCGTATTTATTTTCTCTGACATTTCCGTCATTTTCTTTTTATCTTTGACTACTTTTCTGTAATCTTCGTCCTCCTAATATTTTCTAGAGTCCCTTCTTCTCGCTTGTCTTTTCTTTTCTGCGTTCTTTTCGTTTGTTCTAAATCAACTCCTCTAGATGTTTATACAGGGTGACTGACAATTCTTCCGCCAAAGAAAAACCACAATAGGAAGCGATATCCGAGAGTATGGGAAAAATGTTAAAAAAAAACTCTTTCTACTTCAGTTTTCGAGGAATGGTTAAACAAAAATTAGCCCCAAAACGACAAAATAGAGGAGCAGATAAACGAAATAAATAACAGTTTTATAATAGGCACGGCGGCGTGGTATCGATCGTGAACTTCGCCTTTAAGTAGAATTTCACGTCGCTCCGCTTTTAGGTCAACAATCGACACCGTGAAATACAAACTACAAAATATTTATTTGACAAATGTATGCAAATCACCTGAAGCAGATTATTCCATACAAAGGATAACAACGACCCCATTTTGAACACCAGCTTTGATAGCTAAACAAATAAATTACCAAAACGAAAAACAATTTAAATTTCCGTGTTAAGAATTCCTAGTATTTTTCTTTAATTTTAAATTCAATTATATTGAAAATAAAGTTCATTTCCACAAGCATATGTTCGTTGTAAACTAGAATTTAAAAGATTATAATCAGTAAACACATACGCAATCTGTTTCGATTATTAATTATTATAATTTCGTTTTGTGTGGGACGAAAAATCTTTTCGACTTTGAATTAAATCCTTAATTAATTATAAACTGTTCCATAGAACATTTTCTTCTAATCTGTTACATTCTTACACGTACGCGATTTTATCAAAAATTGCATGCAAAGCACCAGCGACGTTCAAAACTACGTTACATAATAAAGTTTATTATATTAAAGATTATCTTAATTCTTGTTTTTGAATTACTCAATTAATATGTTCTTCATTTTGAGCACCTGCTTTGACGAGATAGAAGTAAGTAAAATTGACTTCGTTTCTTCCGTTCCTCTGTTTCCAGCTGATAAACATGTAATAATAAAATTAAATTGAATTGTGTGTCAATGTCTGTTTTGATTGTTAATTGTTATAATTTCGTTTTGCGTGTGACGAATTATTAAAACAAATATACAGAGAGATCGAAATTGATTGCCCTGATCCTACACTCCTTTCCACGATATTTACATCCAATTATTAAAATGAAATTAACAACACAGGGAGATCTGAAACAGTTTATTTCATTGTAATAGCAATCTGATTAGACAATAATTATGTCCTTTATTAGACTAGGCCGGGGTAAATCAAAAAACAAAATAACATTACATGATCAAAGTTCCGTAATATCGGATGATGGTAAAGTTGCAGAATTATTTGCCCATCACTTTTCAAATATAGTACCAGAAAGCTTGAATAAATGCTTCGGAGCGAACTATAAATTGAATCCTACGGTAGGAACTTTTAATAATAAATCCTTTGGTTTTCTACCTACTGACGCAGAAGAAGTTGCTAAAGTGATCAGCGGATTAAAAGTGAAATGTAGTGCTGGTGTAGATAATATTCCCGCAAAAATTCTAAAATATGTCGTGGACATTATTTCGCCACCGTTGGCTAATATAATAAATCGCTCTGTGGAAGATGGTCAGTTCCCCACCTTGCTAAAAACAGCACTAATTGTACCAATTTTTAAAAAAAATGACGCCCATGATGTAAATAATTATCGTCCTGTGTCTGTATTAAGTGTCTTATCGAAAGTGTTCGAGAAAATTGTAAATAGTAGGTTAACGCAGTTTTTAGAATCCTGTGAAGTTTTAAGTAACTCGCAATATGGGTTTCGTGCGGGCAGATCGACGGAGGGGGCCGCATCTAACATATTAGAATACATATATTGTAAAGTAGACGAGGGCTCCCTCGTGGCTGCGCTGTTCTTCGATCTGACCCGCGCTTTTGATTGCCTTGACATTGAAATTATCTGTGAGAAATTATATGTAATAGGTGTCAGAGGTACAATTCTATCGTGGTTTAGATCATACCTCAGTGCCCGAAAATTATGTGTAAAAATAGAGACGGCGAGATCCTCCGAATATGACGTCATCTACGGAGTTCCTCAGGGGTCCGTCCTGGGGCCCTTAATCTTTATATTATTCGTAAATGATATGATACAACATCTCAATCCTGAAAAAGCTACATTATTTGCAGATGACACGTCCATGGTTGTTTCGGGACGGACACCTGAGGAACTTAAAGGAAAAATTTACAGTCTGTTATGTATGTTTGCAGAATGGTGTAAGGTGAATGGATTAATTTTAAATCTGGACAAGACTGTGGTCATGAACTTCTTCAACAGGAAAATCCCCATTAGAGAAACCTTTGAACTAAATAACGTCGAAATAGTCTCCTCTCAGAAAACCAAATTTCTTGGACTAATCGTAGATGAACAATTATCTTGGCAGGATCAAATAAATTCAGTATGTAATAAACTTAGCAAAGCTTATTTTGCAATTTTACAGATGAAGAAGATCTTGACCACAGAAAAGTTGCTCGATTTATATTATGCGATGGCATACTCTTACCTATCCTATAATGTTGTATTGTGGGGAAATGCAGTCAACATAAAGAGGGTTTTTGTGACACAGAAACGAATTGTACGTTTAATATTCGACATAGCACCTAGGAATTCGTGTAGGGAGATTTTTAAAAGTAAAAATTTGCTTACGTTTCCAGCTCTTTACATTTACAAATGTCTTATTTATGTGAAAACGAATTATTGTCAGTTCGACCAAAATTCATGTTATCATGAATATGACACACGTTCTAAGAATTTATTCGTTATACCAACGCATAAATCTAAGAAATTTGAGCAGGTACCATCTTACATGGGCATCAAATTCTTTAACAAACTTCCGGAATTAATAAGAACTCTAAATTGTGGAAGATTCAAAATGTTAATTAAAAAATTCTTACAGTGCAAATGCTACTATTCCATTTGTGAATATTTAACCGACGACATAAAGTATGTACATTTTGATATTTAGTATGAATTGTTATCTTGTAAGTTTGACATGTACAATCCATTATGATGGCAAAAAGTACAAATAAATATTATTATTATTATTATTATTATTATTATTATTATTATTAGGTTTAGGTTTAGATAGAAGTTTTATGAATGTCCTGTGCACACTATTGCTTTTCGTCGTAAACTTCTTGTGATAGTTGTAAATATTGATATCAAGCTCAAGGAAAGTAGTGTAGGATCAGGATAATCCATTTCTAGCTCCCACTATTAAAATTGAGCCGCACATTTCCAGGCATGCTGTCTGTACGCATGTGATCGAATATCTTAAAACGTTTATGACACAAGTACGCTATGAATTTGGCGTTTTAATCTATATACCTACTTTTTTTGGGTAAATTTATAATTAATTACAAACTATTCCATATTTTTTTTACATTTTTTCGTAATCTGTGACTCTTATTCACAGCTGCATTTAATAAAGTTTCTGTTTCCGTACGGCATCGATTGGTATGAATGCTTTTCAGATTGGTTAAATACTAATTGTACCAATAAATGGAACGGAATTATTTACACAATTAGTTGCGAATTCGTGACTCTTTAGCCCTTTTTTCATATTGAATTCTACTTATTTTAGAAATAAGTAATAATTAAGTCGCGTAAAACAAACAATTCAGACTTCCGTTCCCAGCTGTTAAATGTATAATAAAACGAATTGAGATGTGTGTGTCAAGGTCGCATTGTGTGCAAATGAGTAGTCAATAAAAAATTTTAGTCCTGTTTCACATGCAACCGATGGTCAGCCCTGACGGTCCGTCGGGGCTATTGTTTAAATTGACTATTTCACTTGAAATGCGGACTGTCCGCGTGGATTTCAGCTCCGTCGCTGGTAGTCAGCCCGGACCATCGGGCGTATGTGAAACGGGTCTTGTACAGCGTGTTTCAGTGATGATGCACCAAACTTCGGGGAAACGTTTCTGACATTATTTGGAACAAAATATTTTCACACAATTTTGCTTGAACTTGAAATTTGTATTAATTGGAGTCGATGTTTTTAGAAATACTGTAGCGATTTAAATCTCTGTGTCCGTAGAACAAAACGAACGATTTAAATTTATTTATGAATAGCACACGGCTGCAAGAAGGCAATAAATCTATCGTAAACGAAAGAATTTATAAGAGGCTTTTAATTTTGCCCTTGACTGCAAGACGTGTTAAAGGTGAAAACTTTGAAAGAATGTGCATTTATTAGCGTGCGTTTTCATTGCATTGACATTTATGCAAACCGTAATTACATAAAATTTGCCGAGTCTTAATAATGTAGTACGATAATTAACGCTTGTAACGGATTTTTATTCTTTCCTGTATCGAACGTGTACATCATATCATGTACATAACTAAGTAATTGAACAGTCGACCAAAATCGGTACAATTAATAAATGGGGACAATTAGTAACTGAACTTGGTCACATGAGGTAGAAACAAATTCGAAAGCGGGCGAATTACGAAAACAGCAATTACCTTACAACATGTGTTCAAATTCATCATATCATCGGAGGCGCGACATTTTATGGGGCAATAAAGCAATAAACCGATTATTTGAACGAGGTTTAGGGCAGGTTAATAATTCTGTTCCTCCTCATCTATTGTAGGTTTTAAAAATATACGATTCTCCTTTCCCTTTGTTTTTCTCAAAATTTATTCGATTAAAAAAAATATATATAAGACTTTTATTTCTTTTCACGATATCTACCGCCATACCGAGTTTGGTGCATCTTTATTGAAAGAGGCTGTAGTCCTATTATACTGCCGTATTTATAGAACATGGCGTCGTATTCCGTACGCAGTGCCGCAGCTTCATTTTGGGATAATTTTTTAATTAATTATAAACTGCTAAAATTAAAAAAAAATATTTTTCCTGAAATCTGTGACATCTATTCTCCTACGCGTTTCAAGAACATTGGAGATTACGTAGAATTGGTCGGGGGAGTGCAGAAAATTTTCCAATTTTGCTAATTTTTGAAAATTTTTGATGGAACAATTGTCAGTCACCCTGTATTCCGCAAAAGAATATTTACGGACACATTTAAAATTTTATTATTATTTTAATTTCATACAACGTTAAATTGAAAAGTGATTACTTTGCCTGTTAAATAAATAAATAATTAGAGGTAGTAATATATTTTGTACCACAAAGGTCCATAAATTCAAGAAATACTGACATATTTTAAAAACATCAGCGAGAAAATAAATTCCGATATTCCAGCTTGAGAGCTACAACTACATCGTTTCCTTCTTAGCCAGGTCATTATCTGCAAACTGTGCACATGATTTATTGCCTTGCATTTTGGCCTTACATTGTACAGTAATATTTCATATCGTGTTCATTATTCAATATTTTAAACGATCGTTTTATCAGAGGAGTAATATTTCTGCGGTATTTTGAAGGAGTTACTTGATCTTTAGGATTGCAAGCAATGATAATCTGGTATTGCTGTAAGTAAATCTAAATTTCCGCCAAACAAAATGAATTGATAAAAGTACTTGGGTAATAAAACGGCAAAACGACGGGAATAATGACGCGGATAACTTTCGCAATTTCCCCAACAATGTAAAAATCGTCTGTAAAATTTGATCATTAAAGCGCAGTTTAATTGTTTTCCACGGTAAAATAATGACCTCATTAAATTAATAATTGCGATGCTACATTGTGATGAAGTATGTAGATTTCTGAATCATATTATTTGTTCTAACTACAAATTTTAATTGAATACCTTTAAGTAAGAATAAATTAATGAAATACAATTTGCTACGTGTACAATTTCACGATTTTTTTGACAAAGTACGAGGATCATTCGATACCTAACCTAATGATCCTCGTACTTTGTCAGTGGTCTGACTATGGAGAAGACTAAGAAATATAATTTTTTTTTTGTTTATAGTGTTTATAGTTTGAAGTGTCAAAAGATTTTGTTTTGACTCGTTCGCATAGCTTTATTACTGTTGAAGTAAAAATTTTTGAAAACGACCACTTTTTACGGTTACTAAAATGTGTGATTTTTATATGAACAAAATTTATAAATTAAGTTGTATACATTTAAAAAAATAATCACACATCACTTCATATACCTTGACTATATATGAATGTAACTTTATATTCTGTAATTATATGCTACCAACACTGATAAATATCTAATAACTTCTCATTAATGCTAAGTGAAAACCTATTACGTTTACATGGGAGCAAATTTAATTGCTTTAGCCATGTATGGGGATAATCCCATATAATACCTATAACCAGTGAAGTCGTATATTGAAATTTACTTGTTTCGATAAGCTTATTGTTATTGACATGAGCAAATTCAGCCTTCAGCAATCAGCTCAACCGACTAATTCGTTTTGTGGCGATTGTTTTGTTTGTAAACGAATAAATGTTATTGTATTATGCCTTGGAACTTAATTTTGAATCACGGGCTTTCTTGTAAGAAACAATTCTTTGTATTTATTTTACATTGAAAAATATAATACCCACTGGTTGTACGTACGTAAAATTTTCACGTGCAGAAAATATGTTATCGTCGAGAAGTAAACGTCTCTGACTGGAATTAAGGCAAAAACCGAAGGGAAATTTGAATACATAAACTCTCCTGCACGTTTATTCCCGGCAACAACACACCCATTTCACGGCTCACGTCGTGTCTTGATGTTGAAAAGAACGGGGTAATGTGTTCCTGACGGTTCGGTATGTTATTCTCTTTATTGTTTTCTCGCTGGGATATCGTTATGCATCCTAGAAATTGTGAAATAGATATATTAAATTGCACTCCTTATCTGGCACCTATTTTCCATAAATTAGTACTAAATAAAAAAAATGAAACTCTTCTAATGTGTGTGTGTGTGTGTGTTAATATCTGTGTTTTAACTACTTGTAATATACCTTGCAAATCTAGTTTTTTCTTGTATATCTGCCTTAATTTATTTTCCTTACCTACCTTTTTTGAAACATGCTTTTAATTCAGTTTAGTTCCTGAAAAAGCTGTCAGTATGAACAGCGAAACGTCGTTCTACAACAAATTCAGCACACGGCAGACTCCGGAAGACATCGACATATATTTTTAATTCATTATCGGCACCAGATTTGAATAAATATTTCAATAATTTTAATCATTATTATAAAGTTATATTTAATGGGCTATCTAAATGTTGCGTTTAATTAAATAATTCTGCATCGTGCTGCACAAAAACGTCCCGGTTATCAAGAGTTTTAAGCACATAATTTGTTAATATCTGTCATATTATTGCCAATAAATCTTGATTACACGCGGGACGCGTAACTTCATTTGGTGGACTAATGGCTATGTAGCTTTATATTAGCGACGTTTAATTTCATTCGATAATTTAAACGCTCCAAAACTGGTAATATGCATATTCGTCCTAACCGTTCGCCGACCCTCAAATTTAACCGGTTTATGCAAATGCGAAAGTCCAGTAATTTAACGAAATTATTTTTAATTTGATGTTGAGGTTCGTATTAAAAAGATTTTAGTCATTTTTGATAGCGGTGGCCATTAAAATCGTCACTCCTGCTTGTTAATTTCATCCTTATTGATCTACAACAGAAACAACAGCTGCCGTCTACCCAAATATCTTTCGAGTCATAACGATTTACTTGGCCATCAGTGTACATATTGCTATGATATTTGATGTGATATGATGATATGTTTAAGAAAAACAAATAAACAGACTAGAAACGAGTAATTTACGTAACGCTAAAAAGATTTTAGTCATTTTTAATAGCGGTGGTCATTAAAATCGTTACTCCTGCTTCTTAATCTCACCCTTTTGATCTGCAACAGAAACAACAGCTATCGTCTACCCAAGTATCTTTTGTGTCATAACGGTTTACTTGGCGGCCATCAGCGTACATATTGCTATGATATCCGTCTGAAAACGGGAAGAAAAGGTTTAAGAAAAGGAAATAAGCAGACCAGGAACAATTAACTTACCTGTACTCGGAACGGTAGGGGTGATTCAAACAACTATCGATAACTGAAGTCGTGGGTTTTGGTCGACGAGGTACTTCTTGATGTAGCAGAAACCAGCCACAACGAAGTATCAGTCGGAGCAGTCAGAACGGTGTCTGAAGGAAGTGAAATGAGTGCTCAGTGAAGTGTTATGTGTGTTAATTTTAAAACGATCAGAAAAGAGCTAAAAGTCATTAATTAAGTTATGGCAGTTCGTCTCAAATCGAAGTTATAATAAAACGTAAAAATACTTGGCCTCTTATTGACGTTTAATATAATAATCTAATGTTGCATCAAATACGATTCATTGCTACATCAATTGCTGCATGTGGAGTGCGGACGGCGAAGGGATCGATTCTTTGACAGCTGATTGGAACGGGGACGTATATCTTATGCAGCCGATTACAGGCTATGTAGCGGCGACCTGGAGGTTTTTTAGAGTTTGACTTGGTGGTTTGACTAGTCGGATGTTACGGGCAGCTTCTATGGAGTCGGTGGTAGCGGCAAGATGCAGTACGGCACTTTACGGAGATACGGCAGTCCTTGAAAAATTTCCTAAAAATTTTCCGTTAGGCCTTCCAGGTGGGAGCCTTGGGGGTTCGACGTGGTCCCTGATCATTTGTGGATCGTGGTAGAGCGATTGAGAGATCGGCTGACATTAGTTATAGGTCTATAATCATTTTGAGGGCTAGCTTACGTTATGTGTATGAGCGCCTTAATAGGTAGTAACGCGAGATAGTTCTTGCGTTACGTGTCTAAGCGCTTCAAGAGCTAGCTTATGTTTGTGTATGAGCGCCTCCAGAGGGCTAGCTCGCATTATGTGTGTCAGCGTAGACCTACTTGAAGTCAGAGAGCAACTGACTTTTGATAGGCGAGTCATCTTCTTATTACATTCACTTTCACCTCGCCATCTCCTGAAGCTCAAGCGACAATGTCTAGTAATTAGAATCAGATGGAAGTAAGATAATGCCTTTATGAAGGACAATAATAATGAAATAATATTTAAGATGTGTGTTAGATTATTAATAATTATTAAATTTAATTTAATTATTAGTATTATTAACGCTCCAACACACATCGTAAATATTATTTAACTGGATAAAGATATTGCAAATCCATTTGTTATATCAGGTTTGAATTTTATTAGGAAAGTATGGGGTTCTCTGGAGCCGGGGGTCCACCCGCACGGCAGTATCTGTGGTTCAGACGCGTTCATGAAATCACCTCTGAGAGTAGTATCGGTACTCGCACTATAATTACTCTCAAATGGACACCTTTGGAGCTGATGAGCAAGCGAGCGCACGTAAAATCAAACAGCACATTCAATTGTTTTTCAGTACATGTATCGGTGCAAAGCGTACCTGCGACATTCTCACTGCGATTTACAACACTAAATTCTTACTTCGACTTTAAGCGCGGAAAATTCCATCTTCCACTTAAACGTGAAAAAAATACTTCGAATATAAACTCGAAAATTTTTAGTTCGACTGTAAACGCGAAGTGTAGAGAAAAATGAAGTGAACAAACACAAATGGGATACATTCTTATTACAATTTAAAATAAATATTAAATTAATTAATAATAATTAATAATTAATTAAAAAACTAATAATTTGGGCTGGTTGGTGTGCAAACTCGCTAGATCCTCATTATTTTAAAGTTAAATAATATTCTCACTTTGAAATAAAAACAAATTAAACGTAAAGAGAAAGTTGCAAGCACGTGACTTCACCCACTTAAAAGATCGATCATCACATTATAACAAAAAATGGAAGGAGTGACATTTTAGTCACATTAGAAATACTTAACCTCTTATTGACGTTTAATATAATAATCTAATGTTGCATCAATTATGATTTATTGCTGCATCAGTTGTGGAATGCGGAGGACGAAACGGCTTGGATCACTTAGCTTGACGCTGAAGCGGTCGACTCTTTGATAACTGATTGGAACGGGGACGTATATTTTATGCAGCCGATTATAGCCTATGTAAACGGCGACCTGACTAGCTGGATGTTACGGGCAGCTTCTCTGGAGACTGTGGTAGCGACGAGATGTAGAATGGTAGTGGCGAGATGCAGAAAAGCACGTGTTCTCGATGCAGCTTCTCTGGAGTTGGTGGTAGCGGCGAGATGCAGTGCGGCATTTCACGGAGGCATGGCAGTGTAGATGAACAGTTCTTTGAAAATTTCCGAAGGATGTTGCGCCACAATCATCGTTAGGGCTTCTGGGTGGAAAGTTTGGGGATTCGATGCGGTTCTTGATCGTTGGTTGACCGTGGTGGAGCGATTGAGAGATCGGCTGACAGTGGTGTTATAGATCTACAAGCGTTTCGAACGCTAGCTTACGTTATGTGTATGAGCGCCACAGAAGGACTATTTCGCGTTACGTGTATAAGCGCTTCAAGAGCTAGCTTATGTTTGTGTATGAGGGCCTCGAATGGGCTAGCTCGCGTTATGTGTGTGTGTCAGCGTAGACAGTCGAGTCAGTTTCTTATTATATTTCACTTTCACTTCGCCATCTTCTGAAGCTCAAGCGACAATGTAATATCGATACTCGCAGAATAATTACTTTCAATTGGACAACACCTTTAGGGCTAGTGAGCGAGCGAGCGCACGCAAAATCAAATGGCACATTCAATTGTTTTTTAGTTTACTAAAATAACACAGCAATGTGTAAATAAACTCGTGATTAATATGAACAATAAACGATATAGGCTTATATCAAATTAATATGTAAGACAAAGTGACGGACAAGCCTTGTTAAGGGAAATAAACAAAGAATGAGAATATGAGCTTTTATTTTTAACATTGACCATATATCATATTGTGTTAATCGTTTGTCTCACGTTGGTCGCCAAGAATTGCTATGTAATTATGGTTATTGATAATTTTGAAAATTGTTATCTTTAGAAAATTTCTTTTATTTCTCAAAGTATATTGCTTGTCGTAATTCACATAATACAGTTTTTCCTAGTCCCTCTCTTTTATTTATTTTATTTTGTTTAAATGTGTGCCAGATTACACACAAACCTCAAAGTGATGTGACTAAAATGTCATATCCTCCATTTTTTGTTATAATGTCATGATCGTTCTTTTAAGTGGACGAAGTCACGTGCTTGCAGCTTTCCCTTTACGTTTAATTTGTTTTTATTTAAAAGTGGGAATATTATTTAATTTTAAAATAATGAGGATCCAACGAGTTTGCATAACAACCAGCCCAAATTATTAGTTTTTTTATTAATTGTTTTAAAAATTAATTTAATATTTATTTTAAATTGTAATAAGAAAATATTCGATTTGTTTTTGTTCATTTCATCTTTCTCCACACTTCTATTTTTAAAAATTCATAAATTGAGCAGAGGTTCGCTTTTAAAGGCGAACTAAAAATTTTCGAGTTAATATTCGAAGTAAAATTTTATTGTGTTTAAGTCGAAGACGGAATTTTCCGCGCTTAAAGTCGAAGTAAGAATTTTCACGTTATAGATCGCACTGAGAATATTGCGGACATGCTTTACACCGATATTAAGAAAATCCTGTACATATATTTGTTAAGTTAGAAATATTTTGTATTTATTTTATTTTATAATTTGTTAAAAACAATGTACATTGTCTTATAATCTTCCAGAACTCAAATGGAATTAAATTATTTGCAAATATTTAATTTAAATTTCTGTTCTACTTAGAAAATGTCGAATGAAGTAATAGAAGTCTCACCAACAACAGAGACTTAGTTTCACGAGAAGTTCAACGAAGTCTTCAATGATGTGGAGAACTTCTGGGACTGCAATCTCAAGGCTCCAGAACTGATTTCTGAACCTCCTTGTCTTGAGTAACAGTCCCAACACTTCAAAGAACCATTCCGGACTGATGACGCAACACAGGGAAGCTGTTCACATTCTTCAACGTCACTAGAAGATACCATCAGGGACAAGCCTCGAAAGTACTTCTTCAAAAAGAACAGTGGAAGGCGCCGTGTAGTTGTAAAACTGAAAAATCAAATTAAATTAAGACTTTTCAAAATAGAAGTTTATAAAAATATAGCGATATAATTCGAAATAGATAGAGAATGTCTAATTTATTTGAAACTTTAAATTTTAAAATTCATTCATTTAAAGGTTTTACATTTTTTTAATTTAAGGTTACGTAGTTTTTCTTCATTTATTTTGCTATAAAAGGAACAGATCCTGAGTGATTTGAGAAGTCATGCTCAACTCTTCAAGCTGAACAGATCAGTCTTTAATAAGAAGTGAGCTGTGAAAGAAGTAACACCTCTTGTTTAATAACTTTGATTGAAAATGCATATTGTTTTAAATTTAATTGTCTATGTAATTTAATTCGAATTTTAAAGTACATTTACTTTAAATTTTATGATTAAATTTATTTCATTGTTAGCGGCTGGGCAAAACTTTGTATTGTGTGAAAACTAATAAGAATTATTTTAATTTTGGCCGCATACAAAATTTTTGCCTAAGTTATTTAAAGGCGTTATTATCAATGGATTTCTAAACAAATACCGTGTGATTAGACTGGAGGATTATAATCTTGTCTGCATCGTGGCTATTTGTTTAGCTTAAAGCTTGAATTAATCAACTCCTTTAAACAACAATACAGGTACAATTCATTTAAATAAATGTTTATGATGTAATTCTGATAAATAAATTAATAATTAATGTTTGTTAAATAATAATAAAATCAAAAACTTACCCATTGTAACAATTTTCATAACCATAGTTACTTTTGTTCGTAAGAAAGGCTATTATTGTATTTTTGGTTATAAGTCCATGTATGATTTGACTAAAACAATTATTATTAATGTGTTATCAAATTCATAGTTAGTGATAATTATTTAAAAACAAAATAAACTTTTCCTGTATATTTGTGCCATTTTACAGCTTAATTTGCCAACAAAAGCAAAGTAATGTGCAATTAAAATTTGATCGCAAATGAAATATTTAATTAATAAACATTTATATGATTAAAAATGGTCTTTTACCTACCTATTGCAATTCACGTAACGAGACGAAATTATCAACAAAATATAGTCAATAATTTTAAACAAATTAAAGACAAAACAGAACCACATAATTCTAATTTGTTAGCTAGACAATTGGCAACCCTGAGATACCAGTTTATTTAAACAATTAAAAAGAGAAAAGAGTCTTAATGTTAAATAATTATGCGTGAACTTGTTATTTGTTGATAAATTTTACATTTAAAAATAATTTAAACAAAACCCACTATCAACGACAATACATCGCAACATGCCTTTTTAATTATAAGATCAGAATACGAGTCATTCTGATTTATTGTTTCATTACTGTTAAGAACCAAATTCTCCCCCAAACGAAAAAAATAGGAAAGAAATAACGATAAGCATTTTACTTACGGTTTTTTAGAAATTATAATATTGTCTTGCCTAGTGTGTATGAATTTAATCGAAATTGTACGTCACTGTTTTACGAAGGGTATCTTGAAATCGCAGAACAAGGAATAATGAATACTTAAACATTTGACTCTGACAACTCAAAAGAACCGTAATAAATAGTAAATAAAAATATAAAGTATGTAGCTATCGCGTTTCTTACAAATAAAAATACGACGGGGTTAAGACGCAGGATGAATAAGTGATAAAAGGAAATTCTTTATTTTCCTCATATTGCGAAAGAATTGCGCCAATTGAGGTCGACAATTTTCTTTCCATATTTCATCTATTTCCAGCAATAAAGCTAGAACGATTTTTCAATTTTTCAAGTAATATATTCTGGGCACACGAGCCAATTTGATGAGGTAAAATGCGGAATCATTATTTCAGAAATTAAGGCGGTTGCAGAAAGTGATTTTCGAAGACACGAAACATTTTTATGGATATCCTCCATCGTAATAGATATCCGAGGACTTTGCTTTATTTGCCAAGGAAATTGAATCTCTGCATTTTATAGCGTACTGATTTAAAGTGTAAAAATCAACTGTGGCGTTGGAATTTTATCAGCCAGCTCTCATACATATTGAATTTTTATTGAAACAAAGTAAACGTTTCTTTCTAATAATTATGTTATTAGTCATTATATTTCAATCTTTAGATCATTCTGGTTGTGTATACACATAGGTACCCTAAGAGTCTTCACTGGTCACCGCGGGCGTTTTTCTTTCAATGCAATATCAGTATAAGCGTAATCATTCCTAAAGATATATTACGTCCGCTGTACGATTTGTCAATCTTCCCACGGTTGCAAATCTCTTTCCAATGCTCGCCGCCCTTTTTGTAAATTGCACTTTTCACTCACTAAAATAAATAAAGATTTTGTATCCCTTGAAGTATTGTATTTCAGGAAACGCAAACACTCAATTTAAGCTTTCGGAAAAAACTAACTTAATCATCTGTTTCACTTTTTGACATTAAAAGATTCTGTAAATAAGTATCTTTTTTTAATTAGATTAATTATGCAAATATCTTTTAAGGTAATTAGTTATGATATGCATTTTTTCTACAGGGATATGTTCTATATAAGCTTGTTATTAAATTTCAGCTAAAAGAGGTCAAATAATTTTTTAATTTCAATTAGCGTAACAATATTAGAAGGTTAAAGATTTTAAATTGACCCTAATAACAACAGGAGAATTTTATGTTTGCGAGTTATATCTGAATAGAAAATAAATTAATATTTTTCCCATGAAAAGAAAAAGCTCGTTCTCGAAGCTAAAGGAATGAATAAAAGAATCAATCATATTAACCTAGACCCCTAACATCTGAATGTCTATGTAACTCCAGCCAGAATGAATGACCCAGAAACGGGAACATTACAATAATATATTATAATTTCTTTAAAAGTTCCTAATATAAATATTTTTCTGTTTTAAAATTTCAGAATGAACTACACATATACAGGGTGCCTATTTTAATCCATAACAACTTAAAATTACAATATAGGCAACGTATTCTACTCGTATGCTTTTAGTACACTATGAAATGACAATGATTGATGGGTTCCCTATTTTGAAATTTTCAGGGGTCACGATTTAGTCTAACAAACATGATCATAAATTAAGTGAAAATAGGGTATTATACAATCAAGAAAGTAAGAACAAATATACAGGGTGACTGTTAATTAATCCGACAAAATTGAATCCTTAAAACATGAGATGTCCGGGAGTATGGGAAAAATGTTAAAAAATCTTTTAAGTAGTTTATAATTAATTAAAAAATTACCCCAAAATCAAGCTCCGGCATTGCGTACGATATACGACACCATGTAGTAGTATAATAGGAATTAAAAGTTCTTTTATTGATTATTCTCTTGCCACTATGCAACCATGACCATCTCAATTCGTTTTATTACATGTTTTACAGTTGATAGCGGAAATCTGAGTTGTTTCTTTTATGCAACGTAATTATTGACGATTTTTAAAATAACTGGAATTGCGAATGAAATAAGGGCTAAAGAGTAATAAATTCGTAAATATTTTTGTAAATAATTCCAATTGGTATAATTAGTTTGATAACTCCTGACGAAGCTATCAAACGATAGTGAAACGTAGAGCGTTAGTGCCAATTTTAGTGTCCGTTGGAAATAATTTAATAATACTTTAAATTACACACATTCGCATAAATCTACCAAACCGCGAGATTTATTATTTTTGCAAGTGTCATGGCCCATTGCGCCATTTATTTGAAGCAATAATAAAAATTAATGCTTCTGCATTGCAGGCCAACATAAAAAATTGCGCTGTATCTAGTGGAAGCCCGACGTGTGTGTGTGTGATAAATAAATAAAACATGCAGGGCACGATCGTATTGAACCTTGACTTGGCCGTCCAGAAGGACTTCAAGGAGATAGATATTAAAACCGTCATTATCCTGGGCAACGAAAAGGATGTCGATCGGTGGTTGAAGAAGGTTGACGTGGGGTGAACCGAAAAATAGTCGTTTCCTCAGATACCTCAGACGAAGGTACACATTCTGTAATACAATTTGTTTGAAAAACTGGTGGAGCAAAAAATTAAATTGAATTAGAAATATTTTTTTGTAGCAATTTGTTATTTACGTCAAGCATATTAAAATTCGCTGATTATATTTTTATTAATTTCGTTGGTAATCAAGCAAAATCCTTTGATTGTTTACAACAAGAGACAGTATTTGTAGAGGACATAATGCGTTTGCATTTTTCACCACCGAACAAACAAGAAGTTTGAAAAACGTCTTTCCGTAATACGTTATTTAATTACTGTGTGCACAAAACAAATATTTGCGGTACGCTCTGCACCGAAATTAAGCTCGCGTAAAATTTTTCGCGCAGAGTAAACAAGTTATTTTCTGACACGCAATTTACCCTAAAATTAACCCTTATGAATATATGCATGACGAGGCTTTCTGGTAACGGCGAGAGCTTCATTTAAGCCCTCGTCGGACACAGCAGTGATTGTGGGAGGTTTCGATTTCCAAGTGAAAATATTTACGCTTTATCGAACTCCAAAACTCACGTGAATGGTCGCTGCAGGATTGTCTGCCTTGTTTCAGTTATTTTGGAAATTTTAATTAATTAAGTGAAACTTACAAAACACTGCACCACTGTGAACTTGTTTCAACGCGTTCGCAGTTTTCTTTCATCTGCAGGTAGATAAATAATTGAATGCTCCTCGTAATTAAATCTGCTCTTGCCTTTCAGTTCTTAAAGTAGTTTCACGTAAAAGGTTAGGAGATCGGAGACGTATTCAAATGCTTATTCAATGCAAGATTTAATTTGAGATGCGGAATATAATAATTGAACGATTCTTTGAAATTGCTGAAAGACGGGCATTGTTTTCTTTCTGAATTCTATCGTATGAGATAGATGAAAACGGGTTGTGTACCAACCCTGAAAGAATATATTAAAAGAAAAATGTTTTCATAGGCCAAATTGACTAAACGGACTTTTACGTAACAAAGTCGGAGATGTTCTCTGATTCGGTTTTATGTTACATAAAAAAATATCGCTCTAAAAACAAAATATTTTCCTCGGGAGAGTCTAGCTAATTCTGTATAAGTAATATTTTTACTTAAAATATAACCCGTTTCACATTTATACACGTTGGCTTTATGATTTACAGCAAGCCTGTAAATTAATGTTTTTAAAAAGCGTTCTTGAAAAAAAATTACTAAAATAATTCATCATTTTCTAATTGAATGCATATTTGCATGTTTACATTATTTTAAATGATTAACTAATTATTATCATTAATTACCATGATTTTACACATTATACATTTTGTTTCTAAATTGCCTAAAAATTAAAAATATATATCGGACAACCGGCAATTGCCTGTCTGCATACGTTTCAGATTATCGTGAAACTGTATCAATGTGACATTAACAGTGTTATCAAACTGAAAATTATGGAATCACGAAACATTAACCAATTAAACTGCAGATGTTTTGTTTAAGTGATACGAACGTGTTACTGTTTATATCATTAATTTTTTCATTTGTGAGAAAAAGCGATGAGTTTGAAGAGCTTTTGCCGTTTCATTCGCATGAATTAACTGATTTTTTTGTTCTCGCTGATTTTTATTTCTATTCGTATGTGACATCTCAAATTTTCATTAACTACTCACTTTACTATGTCTTTACCAATTGTACTATGAAATTTGCAAAATTAATAATTCGTCTAAAGTATTAAGCTTTTGGAATTATTGATTTTGTTTTTATTCACTACAGTATTGGAGACATATATACAACTTGCGAACGGTTGCTAAGGTCATATCCATACGGAAGGCCGACTCTTTCGTATCATTACTTGCTTTACTCTACTTTGTATGAGGAGCTTAATCCGCCCAGATTTAACTGTTGCATGGACCATTTGTTGCTTCCTTGACTTCTCTTAATATTTATATTATTTCGTTTCTGAATTATTTTATTCTAATTTGATATTCGCTTTAAAATGTAAGCTTTAAGGACATATTTCAAATAAAATTTACAGACATAGCAAAGGAAGCAGTACGGAGTTTCTTTCTATTGCAACTGCAACGTTGGTGGAAGTGGTCAACGTGAAAAGATATTTTGAAGGTATGTCAGTAAAGCACACTGTTCGTAACTTTCGCAATTTCGATTACAATACTTTTCTATTGAATTTACAATCCCTGCATTGGTCTCGGATTTATGATATGGATGACATAATTTTTGATGAACATGTCCCTCTCAAAACGGATACATTTAGTAAACGACCAGTTCCTTGGTTTACGGATATCAGGCTTCTCATTTCGCTTCGTGATTCACAGTTTAAGAAGGCCAAAGCGTGTGGTAGTAAGGAAAGCATGGATTATTACAAACAACTGCAGTTGAATTTAATTATCGTAACAATTCTTTATATACTTTTTGGAAAGATTTTGAAGACATGTGCATTTATAACAAAAAGAGTACTCGTACAATCCATTTGTGTGATGTCAATGCAATTAATTCTCACTTTTTTTTGCCTAACACGAATGTTAAGGCCGACCTCATTTTATTCACAAAGTAGACTTAGAAGATTTAATATTTCAACCTGTAACGGATATTACTAATACCTTACGTAGCACTAAAACTAAGTCTTGCGCTCCGATAAAATTAATAGAAGAATGCTGAACTTATGTTATCCGACACTGCTACCATATATTAGCTATATCACTAATTTCTGTCTAATTAATGAAGTTCTTCCTAATTGCTGGAAGGAAGCACTTGTACTACCTATTCCGAAAACTTCTAAGCCCACAGATTTTAAAAACCTCTGAAAAATGTGTTGACAGACAAATCCGTGCATACCTAAAAGAACACAATCTTTTGCCGCCTTTTCAATCTGGATTTAGGCACGGATTTGGCGCTATCCCTTATCATGGACGAATCCTTCATGCAATAGATGATAACAAAATAACAGTCTTAGTCTTAGATTTTTCTAGGGCTTTCGATACATTAACCATAAATTTCTTTGTGCTGTTTTACATTATAGTACAATCATTATCTTTTTTAAGAACTATCTATCTAATAGGACACAAAGAGTTTCGGACGCCCTAGATCTTTCTTCCGGTGTTGCACAGGGGAGTATACTAGGCACTCTATTGTACTGCATTTACACCAGCTTCATTTTTAATTGTCTAGAATACAGCAACTGTCATATGCACGCCGATGACACTCAACTTTTTATTGCACAGATATCGTTAGAGGCATAGCCCAAATCAACTTGGACTTACAAAAATTAAATGTCTGTTCCTCTGATCACAGCCTGGTGTTGAATTCGTATAAGTCATGTGCATTAGTGTTTGGTAGAAACAAAACTCGGTTATCAGCGTTAAAATACATGTTAACAACCAAGCAGTAACAATTACTGGCTGTGCCAGAAATCTTGGTGTATTCATCGATAGAAAGCTCAGGTTTAAAGCGCACGTTAACAAATTAATACAGAAAATCTTTGGTTAATTAAAAATATCATACAACAGCAAAGAAAGTCTAAATCGAGATTTATGGAAAAAACTATCCGATACCCTCGTACTATTACAATTTAATTACTGTGATACTGTCTATGGGCCTTGCTTAGACAACATGGACGTTTAAGAATTCAACGTGTCCAAAACTCCTGTCTACGTTTTGTATGTGGAAGAAATCACATTTCACATACTGTTACCCAAGCAAAATGGCTCAATATATCTCAAAGAAGAGAATTGCATTTTTTTTATAATATTATTTCATTGAAATCTCCTTCTTATTTATATAACAAAATCTCATACAGAACAGATGTACACAATATTAATATGAGAAACAAAGGGTTGCTCACACCTTCCATGCACTATACGGCTATATTCCAGAGATGATTTACTTACAACATAATTAAATTTTTCAATAAGCTTCCGAATACGTTCAAATCTTTTTCTAATCACACTTTTAGGCATTTGATGCGAACCTCTTTACAACATAGTCAGTCGTGAACTCTTTATATTTGTGCTTGTGCATCTTATTTAATCTAAGCGATTTGTTGCACGGATATTTCTCTTCTTCAATTTCTTTGTGTTTTATATTTTCAATTTAAGTCTCTGTTGCTTTATCTGTTACAGTTTGGTTATGCACTAGTTATAGAATAGTTAGTTAGTTTAAAGTTTAAAGGGATTCGAAGGGAGAGCAGCTTTTCCCATGGGAAACGCTGATTCGGATTTCTTGATCATTACTCCAAGCTTCCTCATTCAATTCTGTTTTTCTCTCTTTTCTTTTGTATGAACTATGTAATGATCCAATAAACATTATTATTATTATATTCGTTTCTAAAAGTATGTATTAAAATAAATTGTATGGACTTCAGTTCCTTTACATAATATAAATACCAATTTTAACAATTCTTGCGTTAATCACAGCATCTGTACAGTTCAATCTACGATATATACTTTTTTGTTAAAGATCCGATATATATATATATGTGTTGTAATGTTCTTCCGGGTCTTCCTCTGCGAAGGGTTCTCAAGAGAACCGTTTTTAACGACGTTTCGGCAAAATCACATCTGCCATCTTTAGGTCTTCTCTGCTGCTTGCTTGGTTCTGTTTCTCGTAGTTATGCGAGTCGAAGTGACTTCTGTCGGCGCCGGTGGTGGTTTATAAACCGACTTGCAGTCATGCGTCGTTACGCTCGATGGTTTTCTGGCCTGGCTTCTCGTTATTGGTCGTGCTAATGGACTGGCTCATCCGCTTGTTGATCTTGGTTTTGTTTGTAACGCTGGTTTTCATGTTGTTGGTAAACATTTAGTATCGTCTCTAGTATTTAGATTTCTCGGATGTTTCTCTATTTCTATGGCTTCTCGCATGATTCTTTCCGATAAGTGGGCTATAGTTTTTGTATTGTCGAAATCTATTTAGTGTGAGGTGGATGTTACATGCTGTACGAACGAAGACGTTCTTTCGTTTTTCTCGACGACATTCCGGTGTTCTTCTCTTCTCACACTTATTTTTCTGTTCGCCTGTCCTATGTAAACTATGTCACAATCTTGGCAAGGGATTTTATACACTCCTTGACTTTCCGGTTGTATTTTTGAGAGAAGCAGAATAAGAAGTTCCAGCGTCTACAAGCTGAGCAGAGACCAAAGAAGATAGTGACAGCCATAAAACCGGAGAAAGCAGTCCACAATCTAATCCAGATTGCCGTTAGATGAAGCAACTAGAAGTGTCTTAGCCAAAGGATTCAATTACGCAGTGGCACCTTCTCGTATACCAGTAAAACATAATATGCAACGCAGAAGCATCAATCGCCGAGCTACCAGAAAATACTGCCGAAACCATACGACAAGCAAGACCACTGAAGAAGAACTTGTCACAAGAAGAACTTCAAGCTCTATGTTCACTAAAGAAAAACGAAGATATTATCGTCCCACCAGCAGACAAGGGAAACGCAACCGTAGTATAATGTACATCACAGTTTACGAAGAAAAGATAAAAGTGCTTTTAGAAAATCCAGCATACAAAACTATCACTGCGGATCCAACGACATATCTGGAGAAGACGTCAAAAGCTAAAATCAAAGCCAGCAGCATCAGCGAAGAACAACAACCCCAACTAATTCCAAGGGAGAAGTCGTCCAAGTGTCCAAAACCATATGGACTGCGAAAAATACGCAAAGAAGGTGACTAATCGTCAGTTCCATGGGATCACCGTTGTAAGTTGCTAGCTAAGTTCCTGGCAAAACAGCTACAACCCTATTCCGAAGAAGTGGATTCTACCGTGAAGAACGCAAGTCACTTCATTGAACGTGTAAGGAACATTACCGTTAAACCAAGGCTTGTGTTTCGACGTTGTATCATTTTTTACTAACATACCTACAGAACAGGCGGTCGATATCATACAATGCATACATCAACTCACAAAAGATACAATAAATTTGACGATGGATTGTCAGAAGAATACGTACTTCATCTTCAAAGAACAACATTACAAACAAGTGGAAGGAGCTCCTATAGGTTCACCATTATCGCCGATAATAGCCAACCTATTCATGGAAGACTTGGAAGTAAGAGCTATAGGAGCAGCAAGCCATAAGCCACACTTATGGCTCAGATTATACACAAAGGCTTCACGAATATTTTCTTAAACATGAAATAAACAATAGCATATAATAAATTATAGATTTATAGTCTTCATTTCCACAGTTCAAATTTTACAAAATTGCTCTCTGGACTACCTTGCTGAATAGAAAAATCGCACCAATATCGCTGCCTCATAAGCTACCAGCCGACTTCCGGCCAAAATTTTTGTGTTTCTATTTTCCTTATTGATTTTGTGTTATTTTACATTTTAACTTTCTTTAAATATTGTTTCTACTATTATTTTGCTTGTAAAAACTTTCGTAATGTTTAATTGAATATGGTTTGGTATTTTATTGAAATACAAAAATTCGTAAACCTAACAAAAAAGTAAGAGAGAAGAATAAGTGGAAAATTCAACAATTCCGAAGCTATATAGTAGCGGTGACGGTAAGGGCCAAAAATACATTCCATAAAGGGCGATTCCTGGCTTCCTAAAAAAACTCAATCAGGAGACGCTAAAACAAAGAAATTGCGACTTGGATCTCTTTTGATTTGTTAAAAATTAGGTAAAAAGACATTTAGAAAAAGGTAATGTCGTCGTTTATTGTATAGAATTTTATTTGAAGTCTCTCTTTTGATCATTTCTCCTCAACACCGTCTTCACATTTTATATTACGCGTATTTAATTTATAAGCGTTTGGCGTTTGAATTAATGATTTCCGTTTCACTCTACTTTATTTTTATACGTTTGTAAAACAAACTTTCAATACTGCAGTTGCTTCGGTACCGAATACAACGAGTATAAATCGATGTGATGGATATTTACAGAGTGAAAATAAATAGCCGCTTTCGAACCTTTGTTCGAATTTGCATCTTTTAATTGCACTTCTGTTGTTTCGACTGCAATTGAAAATGCAGAGCATTTTATCCATTTAATAAAACCTTTAGGTTACTATGTCAGTACAACAAAGTAATTTAAGAACCAATTTTTTACGCCTCATTAAAATATTGTAAAGAATGCGTTTAATAATAAATATAATTAGAAAATTCCATCGAAGATAAAACATGACTTCTTGTAGAAGCGCGATTGCAACTTCCATTTGGGAATAAACTTTTGTTCGCCCCTCGCAGAGAGGTTCGAAAGTGAAATGAACATCTGACTAATTAAATTGAAATTAACTGAAATATTCGCATACTTCGTTGAAAGTATGGCGTTAAGTACAAGTCGCAAGGGCGATTCAAAATTTTTAATTGGTCTCTAGCTACTTTCACTCCAGCTTTCGACAGTTATTAAATATGAGATTAATTAATTCCATAAAAGTTCAGTAAGTTTCGATTAGTCGCTAGATAAAAGAAGAAATGCAATAATTTAAATATTTTCTGTCAATATTTCAAGCAAACGAAATCAGATTCCTAAATTACAAAAAGTTCATTTGAAACGTAAAGTTTCCCGGAACTTCTTTCCTACTTTTCTAAGTATTATTCGTTTAAAGCTAAAACTTATCCTGTTATAAGAAATGGTAGAATAATCAATATCATCAAAGTTATATGAGAAGCATTAGTCTCGTGTACTTTCCTTCTTTTTTGCTAATTTTTTAACAGTAAAATAACTTAGTTGTTAGTGAAACAACAATAAATATGTTATTGAAGCATCCTCTTAATTGAAGTTTCGTAAAAGCAGCTTCGTTGTAATTTAAAATTAAAGGAAAACTCGCCCTGCCTTTTTTCTTTTTAAACTAGGTAGAACGCCAGAGTAAATAAAGTTTCTGACGAAGTTTCAATTCTCAAAGCGATCACTGGTGCGGAAACAGGAACAAAACACAAGTCTTCTTCTATAATTATTGAGTATTTACACAGGCGAGAAGTTTACAGTTCAGATACATGTGCCTTTTTAAAAAAAAAGTGATTATTTGTTACAGTAAATATACCTTTGTAATTTTCTTAATTATTCAGAGTCGATAATCTTCTCCTACATGATTACAAATTAAATTTACCGTGATATTTTAAAGGACTTCATTGCTTGTATTGTTTCGACAAATCAGATTTTCCTTTTGTTCGTTGGTTTACGAAGCGGTGTTACCTGTGCATATTTATCTTATGTCAAACATATATCAAATCGCTAGTTTGAGGACGTCTTCAAATAATTATGTGTAAATATTTGAGAAAAAAACTCGTTATAATCTACGTACTTTTTATCTCGTTTATTTTCAAGGGGAAGGCAAATACATATTTCCATTTTAACTCAACCTACACACGTCGTATTTCTTTGATGAAGAAAGTTGTAAGTAATGTAATAAAATGTAATTTACTATTTACGAATGAGTTTCAGAACTCCTACAAAATAATCTCATAAAATTTCGCTATGATTTAGAAGGTGGAAAATAACCAAATTAAGATACACATTATATTTGTAAATTATCCAGTAAGAAATAGTTCAAAGTTACATTTAGACAAAAGGTTAATTTGAGGTTAACATTAATATATTTACATAAGTAAGCAGCTTGTTCACAAATTGGGACTTTGGATGACGACGAAAAAATGAAAACACACTGATAGCGTCGAAATTGGCTTGAAAATTTAATTTTGAATCATCATCATCAATTTGACATTTGAACTTGACATACCTTACCTTGCTTTAGAAGTTCCGAACTCAACAGTACGATAGGACAATACAAAAGTGTCTATTGTAATAGCACACACTATCAAATCTATTGCAGGGAAATCTGAAACTTTCATCCTCAATTTCAGGCACTTCGTCCAAAAAATCATCCAGCAACTGTTCAGAGCCCATAACCAACCGGAAGACTTAATTCCTTTAATAGAATGTTGTTTAACCTCAACTTTTTTCATGTTCCGTGATCAATTTTACGAACAGGTATCAAGTGCAGCCATGAGTTTTCCTCTTTCCCCAATAGTAGCGAACATTTTTATGGAGGCATTCAAACTCCTTTAAGCCAAAGTGTTGGTTCAGATATGTTGATGATATTTTTGCAATTTGCCTTCAGTAAGGAATCCCTGAACAACTTCTTTGAACACCTAAATTTTCAACATCCTGACATTCGTTTCATTTTGGACTACGAAACTGACGGTCACTTACCTTTCTTCGATATCTTGGTAAGCAGCCTTCCGAACGGTAGATTAGAATACTCCGTGTATCGCAAACCGATCCATACTGATCGGTATCATAATGGGCACTCGCACCACCATTCTTTTCAAAAACAGTCATTAAGTTACTAGTTAGCTGCGCCTTTGCCCTATCAGAACCCCCTTCTCTTCAAACTGAACTGAAACACGTAACAACAACTACAATAAACACGACGTCCAAAGATCCATTTGACATCATCTCACGCTAATTTCACCACGCCCTAAACCTGATGTACCACCAGTTGCTACAGCTTACCTACCTTACATCCACACCATAACGGACCGAATTGGCAAAATTATTAAACAACAGAACATCAAATCCATTTACTTACCCATGACAAAACTCTCAGACCATCTACCCTCCACAAAAGATCACATCCCCTTACAATCCGAAGGTGAGTATCAAATACCATGCTCCTGTGGGCGTGTATACATCGATGAAACAAAACGTTCTGTTAGCACTCGTGTTCCTCAACATGAACGCTGTACTAGATTACTCCAAACAACTGGCTCAGCATTAGCTCAACACAAACTAGAAACCGGTCACCAAATCACATTTTTCGACACAAAACTTTTAACCCGCTCGTCTCATTTTTTCAACCGTAAAATCCGTGAATCTACAAAAATCTTCAAACACCCCAATAATTTAAATCGTGATACTGGCTTTTGCCTTCGCATTACTTGGAAACATCTTATTAGCGATCTGTCACGGCAATCCCCGCTCACCGTTCGGATCCCCTGCCACCACCGACCACTATAAATATTACGACATTCAATCTCAACGACTAACGAGAAGCAGTAGCAATATCGCCAGCAGAGGAAGTTCTTCTGCAATGGAGAACGAAACATCGGCAGTAGAAGCAGTCGTGACGCGGTTCCAACCGGAAGCCTATTCAATCATGGACAACAGCCGCAGAAGCCTTCAAGTTATATGTCGATTGTAATAGTTACCAAACGACAATAAGAATGAGATCTATTGTAATAAACGAAAAAGGTATAAGAAAAGATTTGTACAAATGATCAAAATTGTGGCGCGTTCACAATAAGCACCACCTAGTTCGACGCTAAATTAAAAGAAAAACACCCGTTATAAGATAGTGTTCAAACTCACATAGACATGCAGCAACGATGCATATTGTTTTTTTAGATGTAATTAAAGAGCTACTGTGAAATGGTTTTGCATTCATCATGGTAGGCATATTAGCTGACGACATAAACAATTCTATTAATATTGTCAGTTTTATTGGCAATAGAGTCTAACAAATTAGGATTTCAAATTACGATGCGCAATGTATAATTATTAAATTTCTTTTAAAGGTGTTAGAGCAACAAAAATTCATCAGAGACTTCAAAGGCAGTTTGAAGAAGAGTGTTTTATTTCATTGAACAATTTTTGATTTCACTAATTCTTCCCATGATGGATGCAAACGCTGCCCACCCAACGTCTATTGTGAATCATGGGAACATTCAAAAAGTTGACCAGCTTTTCCATGGAAAAAGAAGAATATCTGTGAAGGAAATGCCTGGAATTTTAACCATTAGTGTTATAAGTATAGACATTAGTTTAAAACTAGATGCCAGATGGGTTCCAAAACAACTTTCTGTAGAACAATAGCTGAAACGTCTTCAGGATTGTAGAGAACTCCGGCTTCGCTATGACAATGGTGATGATGACATTTCGTTGTGCTGATGAAATCTAGGTCCACCATTTTACCGTAAATAACAAAAATGTTAGTACGTACAAGCTCATCTCCACCCAAAAACTTAAATACCAACCATCATCTGGCGACTGTATCTGGAATGCCATTGGACCAATTTATATCGATTTTTTTGAAGATAGAAGAACAATTAATGCCGTTTATTATAGTGAATATACAATCCAGTTTGGGCCCCAAGTAACTATCATCTCTTTAGGCCACTCAAATGATTGTTGGAAGGCAAACGATTTTATTCTAAGGAGGAGGCAAAATTGGTTACAACCAAAAGAATATTTTTCAGCGGAAATACGAAAGCTAGCAGAGAGGTGAGATGTATATTCTAAAGGGCGGTTGTCTTTTTAGAATAAATTAGATAAATATAACGTTATCTTATGGTTGGGTTGCGTTGGGTTGGGAAAAAAAATAAAACGCAGGTCAAATTTGAACCTCCCTCGTATAACGGTTCCAATCGAGAATCCTAGAGGATGGTAAATAGATTCACATTGATGTTAAAAGTTTCCTACATGTAAGAGTGATGTTACAGACACAAAAAAAATAAACAAAGAGAAATTCCAGAGATCTTCAAAGGAACTCACAGGGAAAGCTACTAAGAACAGTCAAAAGGCTGAAGTGCATAATATCTACCATTGATGATTATTGCTTAGTGTTTAGTCTCAGTTAGCGAATATTTTGAATGAAAAATGAAGTACCTATGTCAGTAAAAACAACAGGTTAAAGTACGTCCAATGGTGAGGTGTGCAGAATACAGAATTGGGACATGTAAATTAATTCAAAAGTTTGGTGTTTCGAGGGGATGTAGTACGAATGAAACGAGAGCTATAAAATTAAATATCAAGCTCCAAAATACAGCGAAAAACAATTAATACCAAAACAAATGCAAAGAAAAGAAGTTCTTGTGTTCAATTCAATTTTAATGAAAAATGCTTTCCTCTTTCGAATGATAATTGTGCCAGTGATAATGACTGTATTTTATACAACAAATACAGAAAATATCTTTTACACAGCAAATTCATTTCAAAAGAAAAATTTGCAAAAAATTATTGGTGTGGATGGTTTTTTCCAAGAAAGGGATTTTAACATCCCTCATTTCAAATTCAGAAACTACTGCTATCACTACCGAGTTTCATCAGAATTGCAGCCTTTCACTCTTTTTCAATATATTTAGAACCATCATTCTGATCACTATGTCTTCGCATTACGTTGAAAGGGCTTAGCAAGTTTGGACATTACTGTCTTTGTTTTTTAACCACTTTTGTCTTGGAAGGTCTAGTGACGGTTAGGCGATAAAATTCGTTGAAGTATTCAAACGTAGAATTCAAAATAAAATTAAGGAAGTATACATATTTGTGTTCCAAGCGATTGTAAATAACCGAAAATTTAACTCTAAATTATTAAATTATATAAATTAAAATTAATTAAAAAAAGCTTAAGAAAATTAAACATTTATACACTATCGACCGATATGATCCGTAGGTCCAGATTCTCCAACGAAAGTCTGGTAATTGCTTCTCCTTCCGTTACCTCTGCGATTAATTGTGGATTCCTCATTTTCTTTGGCGGTAGGAGTCGATTCCTCTTGTCCATTTTGCGTTTTGTGGAAACTTCAATTTCTTCATAGGGTTCGCCCGTATCTCCAACATTATCTCTGCTTGACCTTGCTAATTCATGGATAGTTCCATCTTTTTTCTGGGAGCTTCTTGATTCTTTGACGGTTTTTTTCATGGGTCGTCCACGATTCTCAATATGTCTTTTTCCTCCCTCCGCGTCTCTGTCATTCAAACGTCTCTTGACAGACGCTTGATGAGCTGATTGACGTTTCTTCTTTTTTCTGCATCTTCTGATATTATATCATCTAATTGATGTTGTGTTAATACGCCGCAGCACCAATTTAGAGCGTCACCCATACAATTGAGTGATCTCTTAGATACATCTTCCACTTTGTTCTCTGGAAATTGGATTTGGTATTCGCTAAAGATCCATCCTTGTTGAAGGATTTTCAGTTCTTGATCCAATTCGAATCGTAATTGTTACAATTTTTCGCTCACTTGACATTCGAGGGTCCCATTCATGCGGTACTCGATGTACTTAATGTAGTTGGTGTTGACGGTTGATGGTGTCCACGGTGCCTGGTAAACGATTGGCACCCTCATTTCGTAGACCATTGTTTCTGGCAGCGGTTTCCAGTGGATTCCAGTGATTTCCACGATTGCTCCATTGGGAAAAGTCCACGTTAGGAGGAGTAGGATGACTTTCGGAGTATGAATCATTTCGGAATTTTCATAGAAAGAAAAATTGTATAAATAAAAATAGATAATAGATGCATAAATTATAACTCGAAACAGACATTCGCTGCTCCTTCGAGGAATGTTGACAGTTAGTAGATCATCAAAGAGTTGTCCCGTCCGTTGGCAATGACCGTCCTCTCGTATGACTTGATGAAGTTGATGATGTTGGATGCTGATGGATTGAACTACTGGGGTCCTTGCAGATGCAAGGGCTTCAGATAATGTTGTATTCGCTATTCTTCTTTGCGGCGGCGATGCTTGGAGTCGATTTTCTTGTAGTTGGACTCTCAAGACTGCTTCTTCCGTTACATTTTCTCCGCCTCTGGGTTACTTGTTTGAATGGTAAGTCGACCAGGATCTATCGCTGTACGAGATGCTTGGGAAACTGGCTGTCGTCTTCTCTTATGGAGACTGCTGCTCTGCTGCCGATATTTTCCACTGTGTGGTGTTGTATAGAAGACGTACCCAGGAATAGTACGTCTTCGTATGTTTCCTCTGAAGAATCTGTGCTGCCGTGACGGTGAGGGATGATGGTGTCGGATGACTCCTCGAGGGTACTGGCCTCAGAGTCCTCCGTGTTATTGTACACTTTCCTGCTTCGATGGGGTCGTTGAAACTCGCCGGGTTGTCTTGGTGATTGAGTTTTTACTTGGGCCCTAGTCCAGTGGGTGCTGGCATATGGGAATGTTGGCATCTCTACCATGTCACGAACGGGTCTCCACCATGTCACGAGCGGGCCTCCACCATGTCACATGTAGATTCCGGGACCAAAATATGAAGAGTTAATAATGGGGAAATTTTTTGTTTTTAACTCCCAACGACCATTCCTACACGATGATGAGACCTTTGAAAAATAGAAGACGGAAGATCACTTTTAATTTTATGGTCATATGTTGTATTGTGACGGAACATGTCGCTGACAAATGTATTTTCATATTTATTACTCAGTAGTTTGAAGTGCGACATCCTGTGATCACTTTTTACACAACTTTGTACAGGAAGTGACAAATTGCAGCTAGTTTGCTACTTAATAAGTTCTTTCATAGAATGCAGCCAATCGTGCTGTCAAAGCATATTGAAAGATTTACAAAAATTGTTGCAAATCGGTTTTGATTACAGTGAAGCTCTTGAGCTGTATAGAGGATGCTCGAGGGATTCACTGCAATCAAAACCGATTTGCAACAAATTTTTTTATATAATTATTAGGTCATCTATGAACTATCCGATGATTGAGGAAGTTTCTGCGAGCGCTCTAGATATGCGGGAATTGATCAGGAAGCTCCTTACTTGTTCCAGAGATTTTCTCGAAGAAGGAACCTCTTTAAAGGAGAATCGGTCACCAGATTTAAAATAGTTTTATAGTGGATGGTTAATAGCGAATCGTAGAACGATTGGTAGAAAGTAAACGAACTTAATATTATTTAACGAAAAAAATTGTTTTTAATTGATGAGTATTTCGCTTTTCGATTCTTAATGATCACAAATAAGTTCGACGAATCGTAAAAGCAGCATGTGAAAGTTTCCCCTGTTATGATAAAATAAGCTTAATTAGCACCCGAACGTGTATGTTTAAAATTTTAAGCACGTACCCTCATTGGGCACGTTTGAGAAATTCAAAGTCACGTCTTGAGCGGGTAAACAGAAAGAAAACCAAACATGTTTGCACGTGTGTATCCTTTGCAACCAAAATAAGTTTCAAAGTACGAAATTAAAAAAAAAGTAATTCCGTTTGCTTCAGTAAACCAGATCACGAAATTATTTTTGAAGGAAAAATTAACCTGAGTAAGTGCGATATAAGCATGCTCAGCATGAGAAGCTAACATAATTACAAGGGCCCAAATCCGAACGGGCGAATTCCGTACGCACATCGACACTGAATAATTAATTTGACCCTTTCACGTTTCATCGCGTACCCGGAAAACCCAATTTGAGTGTGATACGTCGTATATAAATGGAGATATTTAATGAAAGGTACTTGTCAATTCAGGATTTCGTGATTTAATTTCTTTTTTTAATTGTGTTTTCATTTAGTTTTGATCTTAATTCATAACTGTTCTTTTTTGCAACAAAAATGTGTTTGATGATATGATGCTTTACGTCTGAATTAGGTAAAGTCATTGATAGGACCTATTTGGAAATCATTATCTGTTAACACCGGAGCTGACGATTTTTAAATCTTTATTGATTGTTAAATTTATTGAGCCATATCTGCGAGTAACTGAATAGAGCAAGTCCCACTTGGAAAAGTATTAAATGTCTTTTTTTTTCAGTAAGTTGGGTGGGTAATAGAGAGTAGGTTTCCGTAACTTATTTGATTTTTCTAGCAATTTGTTTTACTTATAGTTGTCCTGTAGTGACACACTGTGTACAGTCGATGGAATTAGGATTATGTTAAAACAAACAACATCTGCATAAAGAAAACTTGAGAAACGAAGCAGTAAGAATCTGAAATTAAACAGAAGGCGGCGGAGAGACACCGTGGGGAGATTAAAGTATTTAATGGTCCCAGGAGTAGGTAAGTTAGGGTCGTTTTTATAATAAACACGTTCCCCTGCAGTTTATTAAAAATTAAAATGGCCCTTAACGAAAATATGTTATATACAGTATTTAAATGTGCGTTTAAATATGTAAGTACACGCTTTGTTATTATTTTTATACTCTGCTTCCGGATTTTTTTATTACACATTTATGGTAGATTTAAGGATGGTATTAATAAGGGCTTAATCGAGTATATTTCACCCAATTTACGTATTTATATTTGTTTTAATAGGCCTGTTCGTACAGCATTTCTGATTAATTTGAAACTATCAAATATATTCGTCCGTCGAATTTATCACCGCTTTCAAGAGCTGCATTAAATGTAAAGCTTAGATCGACGCATGTTTCTGACAGTTTCGGACTAGTCAGAAGCTGCTGTAGGAACAAACCTAATGCTTGAATTTATTCCTCAATGCATATTTTCTGTATCATACTCATTTTATTTGCATAAATATATGTTGCACGTAAAATGTAATTTTATTCCATTACAATACGTAATGCTGTGTAATATTTTCAATATAATACCCATTAAACGAATTTTATGTACATTTCACCAGTTTAGAAACATTATTTTGTCGTATATGCAAACATTGAAATGTACTAATAAAATTTTATAATCAAAAAGGCAATTTTAATGTTTCATATTGATTCACATTTTAAGGGTTTAATAGTATTAAAGTCCGTAGGCAGTAAAATCAAATCATCAGTGATGTGATTTACGATAAAAGCTGTTTTCCCTCATGAGTTTGCTTTCTAAATTAATTACTTATTCGTGCCATAAATCGTTATTACTCTTTGTTTCAATATTCATGTACATACAGTAAGGTTGAGAAATGTATGGTAAATGTAGGTCTGTGTGATAATGAAATGTTACTATTGAATAACGGTAGTTTTCAATCATCGATACATATTGCTATAAATATCGTAATATTTATGGATACATAGATTTAGAGGACGGCGGCCCAGTTATGGTAAGGGCCAGGCATTACATTTGATGCTCATACGAAACAGGTCTTGGCAAATAATGGATCTCTTATGGTGCTATTTATTAAGGATGAATTCATTTTAATGTACGTTAATGCTAGACCACTGTTGCTCGAAGCGTAATTGAGTACCTTAGAGATGTTAGAATCGCTACCGTGGTTCTAGAAACTCTAGCAGACCATCAGGTAAACCTATTAGAAGAATGAAATAAAATTATCTGCATTATGTTCAAAATTTTACTAGAAGCACAAGGGTGTTTTGATATATACTTATCGAAGCAAAAATATATTACTATTCAACATAGTCTTCTCTTGTTACAGCGAGCCCAACACCTTTAATCCTTTTTGCTCCGGAAATCAGCCCTCCACAGCCTCTATTTCCTCTTCTTTGCACAAAAATTGATGTCCTTTTACTTTTTTTCAATTCAGGGAAGATATATGTACTAGTTTAAAGTGGCTAGATCTTTGTGTTCCAGAAATTTGAACCTTAGATCTTGAATTGGGTTCATGTTCAAACCTTTCGCTAACGTACCCCTCTTTTTTCATTGCTTCTTTCTCCTGGGGTGGTTAATAATTTAGAATAATAATCATGTTATTGTTAGGCCCTTTTCTAGATAATACATCATAATTGTTCCTCAAAGATTCCTAAAAACCGAAAAAAAGTATTTTTGAACTTGAAACTTCTTAGGCTTTGCAGAACCACGATGCTTCCATGCCATTGACTGCTGTTTTCTTTATGTTTGGAGATCGCAAAAGGCAAAAAAGCATTTTTTTTTGAAGAACCACTCCATTAATTGTTGCTTTTTTTGTTTGGGGGTCGTAATAATGAATAGACACCATCAATCCTGGAAAAAACACAAAAAAGGACTCCGGTGTATCAAAGCTAGCTATGCAAACACTATACTACAGTTATCCAAACACTACACCAAAATTTTTAATGCCTAAATGGTTAGGCTCCACAACATGAAAATATTTGGGTCCTAACATTTCGATAAAATAAGAAAACGAATAACATGTTACGGGCAAAGTCTGAAAAAATGGTTAATTTATAGATTTGACCCGGTTCCATTGGAAGAAATTGACACTGTCCAACTAGAAGTGGACGAACTCCAGTTACAGTTATCGCTTTGCGAACTTCGCCTGGTTTTAAGTAGGCATTGTTGGCGATGCTATATCTCCATCAGCAGAATACTAACCTCACCAAGTATTGATTGCAATAATCAGAGAAGAAGGGTTTTATAAGACATCAAAAGTGGCAATTTATCTTCGCTATATTCCCAAAATCAATTGGATACTTCTAACGAAATCTTTCTAATAGTGTTTTGTAGTAAAATATCTCTGTGCCTCTGGTGACCAATCTGCTTTGGGTTCTCAAGATTATGTTAAGGCTGTGTCTAGCCTGCTGGTAGTGGGAGGGAGTATAATCTTGGTAAAATTGTTGACGTCAAAAAAATTACGTACAAAAATTACCGCAAATCTACAACGATTAAATGTAAAATTCTTTGGCAACAAATATTTTTGAAATTATTCGTTTTTATTTAAAAATTTGCGTTTTCGTGCCAAATTTAGAGCCATCTTAAGGAAAATTTGAAAAGATCCATAAAGTGCAATTGTTTTATCTAATTTACTAAATATTGTTCTATGTGGTTGGCGTCTTTCTGGAAATTGTTGGAAGTAAATTTCTCTCCCTACTACTGAATTATTGTTAGCACAATAAATTGTTCAATTTACGTCTTTCTTACATTTAGATTCATAACATTCATTTCGTCAGCTTTTGTGATATACGAAATAAAACTATGAAGATATATCAGTGCATTTTTCTTTCCACTATTATTTTCTATATAATAAAATCTATTTCACTAGCTGCGCCAAATGTTAGAAACAATACATCGATAGAAGTTTTTTTGAAGGCGTTTTGCTATCATGTGCTAAATTTATTATTAACTATATCAATGCAAATTGTATCAATGAAACACTTTTATTTGCCCCCTCTAAAGTGATCAGTTTAGGCTTACGTGGTATTGATTTTATAAAACTTTACTCCAATTTAACTGATTTAGAATCGCTTACTGTTTTCGAGATGTCAATGGTGAGCATCGAGTTTGCAACAGCCTGAATTTATAATGATTGATATTTTAATTCATTTTTAAATTCTCTATGCAAGAGTGAAAATACTGTAGCCCTGTTTTTTTAGACACTGGAAATTATAATATAAAATTTGTATTGTATTTGTATATATAGTTTCAATTAATGATTTTATCGTAACTTAAAATTGTATCTGACAATAAGGCACCGTTTTAATGCTGAAACTTAAACTCTTAACAACGATTATTTCAATAATTGTTGTTAAGGATTTAAGCTCTAACTTAAAGTTAAGTCAGAATTGTACAACTAGTCAGATTGCAAACAGGTGCGTTTCCTACGAATTCTAATGCGAAGAGAATTTAACGTTCCGTTAGTTGGTAATCGTAAACTAGACAAATGATTATAAGTACGATAAAATCGTTATTATAAATTAAATTAAGGCAGATTTTGTATCCCAAAGCAACCTAATATACTTTCAGGTGAGTAATCAAAAAGCGTTGTTTCTTGACGAATACTATTCGTTCACATATTCCAAAAATATTCGTGTAACTGTCAGAAATTCACAATTAAACTAAATGGAAATATTTAAAACCTGAAGAGTAATTTTTCACCTACAAATTCCATTAAGTGGTCGTATAATTAAGTTTAGTGCTTTTTTCTATAAAATTTTATTAATATTACTAGAAAACGATACCATTGTACAACAAAAAATAACTTTTTACAGGTTCCATGTTGCCTTTGAAAATGGAAGTAATTATGAGGCTAGATTATCCTTTTTAGATTTATTTGAATTTCTTATTAATCTTCTAAGAGAGACTCTCTTCATGAGCAAACGTGCAAGAAACTTTACTTTTGACAACCCACAGATGACAACTTATCCCTTTCGAGGAATAAGTCCTGGAAGATAAATTTCATGAATAAATTTCGCAAACAAAATTAGCATAATTCGCATCTTCTTTATTATTTTTATTTATTTCAAGGTCAGTATCTCTCGTCCTGTTCAAAATTTTAATTGTAACCCGTAGTATTATAGGTTCCTGGCAATTTTTACCGGGATTGAACTTATTTCCGGTACCGGGAGGTTAGACACAGCTTTATACTAAACGTAACTGTATAAAAACATGTCGACAACAAAGCGCTGTAAGTGTAAGAAAAAGAAAATTTTATGTAATTAAAGTATCGCAGCTTGATATAAGTAAAATTAAACATTTTCTTTGTAATAGTACACTTTGTATTATACTGGGTATTTCATTGAAGATGCATCAAACTTGGTATGTGGGCAGATGTCGGGAAAAAAAAGCAAAGTTTCTTTGTAAAATTTTCTCTGTAATGAATAAATTTAGAGAAAATCGAAGGGAAAGCAAAGTCGCATATTTTTATGATGTACTTTAAATGAGAATGAATGGATTGTTACTCATTCACATACGAAATCGGTTTATTGGTTAATTGCCTTTAAAATGTCGCCCCAGTCGATTCGGCGGGATAATGTGTGGCGTGCACTGGAGCGACGAATAATTGTTTGTGTACAGCAAGAATGAGGCATTTTTGAACATTTTTTTGTAATAATAATAATGTAATCAAAATAAATGTTTTATTTATAAGATTCGACAAATTTTATTTTAATAACAATTTGTAATGTGCGACAATATACATACTAAATGCATATTTTTGCATAGCCCCACATTTGTAATTTAGTATTAAATTAAAAAAAAGTTTAAATATCCACGCGATTTCACATCGCTGCTGCATTCGAAGTTTGGCAAAGTTGAATACACCGAGCTTTCGGTCAAGGGCAAAATAAAATCTAGTCATAAATTTCTTCGCTGTTTATGAATTTATTACCTCCCTGCAGCTGTGTGCCATTCATAAATGCAATTTAGATCGCCGATTTTGTTTCACAATTCCGCGCGCTACAGTATTTAAAAAAAACATCGACTCCAAATTATGCATATTTCAACTTGCTCCAATTAAAACTTTTTATTAAGATATTTTGTTTGAAATAATGTCAGAAACATGTCCCTCAAGTTTGATGCATTTTCAATGAAACACCCAGTATTGAGATTTTGCATTGTTAACACTATCCACTTAAAATCGAGCAAAGTTTGCAAAGAAATTATTGGCAACTAACATCGCCCATCTTTGATAGACAGTGTTGACACTGCCGTAGTTAGCAGCGGTGTGCAATGCAGATATAATAATCAGTAAATGTATACATGAAAGTGAAACCTATTATCGAAATCCAAGTTAGAACAGGAACGCGCTTCGCTGAGTATAATTTTAACTAATTATTGAATCCTGCAAGATTAAGGCCACCCGTCGATATGATAAGTGCAGATTTTGCTCGGTATATCATAAAATTTATAAACATCGTCAAGTATGTTGGTGTGAATCCACTAGTTTTCACAATGCGGATATAAAACTCTATAATATAATTTTACTTCGTTCGCTCATCACCTACTACTGTTCGCCATGGAAGTTTCGTCGTTTGTTTATTTTATTAATTATTTCTAACATTTTCTCCATGTTCTGGGAAATCACTTCTTTCGTTAGTATTTTTTGTTGGTCTATTCAAGATTCACCCTATATTTCATATTAAAAAAAAAACTTTTTAAATTAATTTATTACCCACTTATTGGATATGTTTCAAACAAACTACAACAAATCGGAGTGTAACTAAAAAAAATAGGTGTCGAAATGAAATATACTTCATCGTTCTGCGCGATTATGATAATTTGCATGAGGGTGCAAGGATATACTTCCTGAGATCACAAGGAAGCGACGAGCTGCGTGCTCAGGCGTTTGACTTCGGATATACTTTTCGATTTATATGCTTCGTTAAAATGTTGTATGCGCTGGATTTTGGAATGCATTGAAGTTTCTTGTGATTTATTTAACTTCTCGAAGGAATTTGTACTTGTTACCCAAAGTTAAAACTATGAAATACTTGCATGGATTTGCAAATAATTGACATGCCTTAGTTAATTAAAACTAGTATGGTATCAAGTGGTTATGAAGTGGCGGACTCTTGCGGTTTTGTGTTTCGACGGTTATTTTATTTGCATAAAATGTATGTGTAGAGAGAGACGAAGTAAAAGTAATTACAATTAAAAAAATAAAGTAGTTTTATGACAAAATCATTTATTTTTGGTGAGAGTTACCATTGCACGCCTTTTCATAATGCTTTTAACAAAATTTCCTTGATTAAATTGTAGCTTAAGGTTGGTTCATGCAAACATGATTTAATTTAAGAAGTAAAGTAATTTAAGGACTTGACAAAGAGTTTATGCACGTCCTACAATGTAATCTAATTTTTCGCTTGTACAGAAATGCCAATGACATTGATATAAGAAAATAAAATAACGAAATATCACTTTCATCCATATTTAGCAAATTATGCACATTTCAGATAAAAAAAGACACTAATACGAAATGTCATACGATGTTTATGTTTTCTGATTGCATGCGCAAAAGTGATATCATTTAATGCAATTTAAGAAAGATAAAAGTTGACCAACTCTTAAATTACACTAGATATCTTAAATTATGATAAATAATTGAATAAATGCATTGACTGAATTCTATATATTTATCAAGAGATAAATATGAAAAGTAATGTAAGAACATTACTTTTCATTACTTCACATTAAATGACGGTGATTAAACCAACCTATTTTCCTTTAAATTTATTTATTGCTCCATATAACGAGCGCAATTATTTACTTGCAATGTAGATTATTTATTACATTTCCGTCGGTAGCATCCCGTGAAAATTTGCATAAAATAACAATTCACCGATAATAGCGGCCACGTTATTTCATGAATGTATATTTAATTAATTAATTAATTAATTAATTAACCGCGGTAATAAAATTACTAGAAAACGTGCAGAATATAATAAAATCAAAAGAGAGTTTATTCAATAAATTTAATCGTAAACGTTTCCTAAACGTTGCAGAACTTTTTTATTTATTTGAGTTCATAATTGTTAACAATAAACTAAATGTTACTGTAATGAATATGTTTGCAAATGAAATAAATTTTTTGTTTTTCTTTAATTGTATTTAGTTGTTGTTATCCTCGAAATACTGAACTGCAAGAGGTTAGGATGGGGAACAAGAGGTGGTCATAAATTCTGAACACTGAATTAAATTTTAGACGTCAACACAAATTTAAACCGGAAGTGAGATTTGTGCAGTTTCAAAATATAAAAGAAGCAACAGGTGATCAATGAAATTAGTAAAGATTCCTTAATAAAAATTGAAGACGATGCACTATCGGTGGGGTCTTACTTCACTTTTCACACCACAATTATTTTCAAATTTAATAGTGATTATTTATATTAAAATCCAATACATAATAACGCGTGATGAATATCTTTTCTAGTCAAGTGATCTATGTATGCCTTTGATTAATTAGTTTTTCCAAATGTCATTATAATTATTTATAACTATTAGTAAGTTTAATTTTTATTAATTTTTGTTCATAAGAGTTTATTGTTACATTGTGAACAGTTAAGTAACAATCCAGTAATCTGACTAACAATTTGAAACGCAGAAAAAACGGCGAACATTTTACGCACGTTCTATGAAACGTCATTGACGTCATTATCTTTAACTAAGTGTGAGCATAATTAAATAAGTAAACGAAAGTTTTATTCCAATACTTTTTATTGCACTAGATCATCATAACAAACCTCATATGCACAGAACGTAATCTTAAAAACTGTCGTTGCTACAAGCTGCGACTGCGCATATGTTCTTGGCGCGTGCTTTCTTTATCAGTGGGAAATATGAACTTGGAATTTGATATCCAAATTTATAGAAAAAACATGTAATACGTAAAAACAGCAATTAGATTTTGTGTAGGAATGCAATATAAATTATTCAAACGGTATTTGAAATAATGAACTAATCAAAGACTCAGAGACTAGATTAATGAATAATCCAAAGAGTGGAAGAATTCTGGTTCTCCACGACCCAAAAAATGTCGTGTTCAAAAATAGATAGATTACCTGAAACAGGGTAGAACTTATCATGAGAGCATGGTTGTTAACTAAATCACGTAAAAAAATTGTGGAAAAACACTGGAAACTTGTTAAAGGTGTACCTTTTTTGCAAGAAGGCACTTCTGCTTACAAGTGGACTGCAAAGATTTGATAAAATTGGTTTCGAGTTGGTTGGTCACCCGACCTAATCTTCGGATGTAGAACAATCAGACTATTATTTGTTCAAAAAACTCAAAATAATATTTGAAGGGTAAAAGATTTTCGACAAATGACAAAGTCATATGTACCGTTGAGGAATGGCTTGCAGACCAAGACAAATAATTTTTTTAAAGGACTTTGAATTACTTTATGAACATTCTACTAAATACAGCCTGTTTTAATGAAGATGCATCAAACTCGGTATGACGGTAGATATCGCGAAAAGAAATAAATGTTTTCTATAATTTTTTTTAATCGAATAAATTTTGAGAAAAACGAAGGGAGAGGAGAATCGTATATTTTTAAAACGTACAATAGATGAGGACGAACAGAAGTCTTAACCTGCCTGAACCCTCGTTCAAATAATCGGTTTATTGTCCCATAAAATGTCACGCCTCATATGATATCATGAAATACATTTAGTCCGTTCTTATTAACGTTTTAGTAAGGAGCGAAGCATAATTTCTGTTAATTTGGTATTGTTTATACTTTTCATTTTTAAGTTTATTAGTGTACGTAAGTGTGTTTATGTAAGTGTTGGTGTGTTTGCGATGACTGATTTCACGTTTCGAGAATACGCAGATATATACTTGTCATACGGGGAATGTCGCGCGATTGGCAACACGTCCGTACGCGGAACGGTTTCCTAATCGTGAACGACATTCGCATTATCATACGTTTATCATGGTAGCTCAGCGACTACGCGACGCAGGCCCTCTTTTACCTGAACAAGGAGTCAGGGGCACGGTGCGGCCACCTTACGTTGCAAACGTAGAAGAAGAGCTTCTCAATGTGATTGAGAATGACCCCAACATAAGCACACGGGAGGCTGCTCGACGTACAGGACTTGCAAATGCAACGGTATGGCGCATATGGAGGGAGTAACAGCTTTATCCGTACCACTACCAACGTGTTCATGCTTTGGAGCCGCGAGATTATGGTGCTAGACTGCAATGTTGTAACTGGCTGCAGGAAGCCCATATTAATGATAACAATTTCATGAGTCGAAGACTTTTCACGGATGAGACATTTTTTACACGCAATGGGGTAGTGAATTTTCATAATTACCATTACTGGACCACTGAAAACCCGCATGTAACCAGGAGACACAATTTTCAACGCCGTTTTACAATTAATGTGTGGACAGGAGTAATTGGTAACCATTTAATAAGACCATTCATGCATACCTTGCATTTTTGCAAAACGATTTGCCAACATTGTTGTAAGATGTACCGCTAGCCACTAGAAGAGACATGTGGTTCATATGTACGATGGGGCGCCTCCACATTTTAGTGCTGTCGTTCGATGATATCTAGATGAGCTTTTCCTTCACCGGTGGATTGGCTGTGGTGGTCCTGTAGCATGACCACCGCGCTCTCCTAACATGAATCCTCTTGATTTTCATGTATTCAGTCTGATAGTTAGGCAAATAATTTGACAGACCGGCGAAAGCACTAATTCTGGTTACTAAATGTCCCAATTTATTAATAGTACCGATTTTACTCAAACGTTCAATTACTTTAGTTGTGTACATCATATGATGTACACGTTGGATACATGAATAAATAAAAAACCGTTACAAGCGTTAATTATCGTACATTATTAAGATTCGGCAAATTTGGTGTAATTACGGTTTGCAAAAATATCAGTGCGACGAAAACGCACGCTAATAAATGCATATGTTTTCACGTTTAACACGTCTTGCAGCCAAGAGCAGAATTAAAAGACTCTCATAAAATTCTTTCGTTAACGATAGATTTATTATTGCCTTCTTGCAGCCGTGTGCCTTTTGTAAATAAATTTTAATCGCTCGTTTTGTTTCACGGACACGAAGATTTAAATCGTTACAGTAATTCTAAAAATATCGACTCTAATTAATGCAAATTTCAAGTTGCTCCGATTGCAAAATTGTATTAAAATATTTTATTCCAAATAATGTCAGAAGCGTTTCCCCAAAGTTTGGTGTATCATCATTGAAATAGCCTGTATGTAAGTCTTAAATGAGATTATGTTGAATAAATAAAATTTTGTTTTGAAGTAATTTGGCGTTTTATATGGCAGGCTAAGTACTCCCTCGTAATATAAGTAATGAATTAAAGACGAAAATAAATCGTAAAGGTATATATTGATGATTACAAATATCTTTTGTACAGATGGAAGAATAGTATGTAATACTATGCACGATCCCTTGATGTCAATAAAAAAAATTGGAAAACGAATAAATATCAAAAAAGGGCTGCCTTGATTTCCCATCGTTCCTTTTTATTGCTCTTCCAATCTACTTATTCGTGGCCACCAATAAATTTTTTATGCTAAATTGTTTTTTAGTGACTCTTCTAACTTACTACTTTATCTTTATTGAACACCATAATTTCAATGAAGCAGACAAGAGTAATTGCTCCATACCTCATTGGAAAAAATAATTGTTATGGTGGCCGCACACTTAGGCGCGACGCAACGAAATATTTTTGCCGTGACATGGAATTTACTTTACACACATTGTAGCCAATAAAGACATTTATTAGTTGTTAGCTTTAATATAGAATGATAACAGACTCTCGTTTGAGAATAGCAACTTGTAAATTCTGCCTAAGTATCGTTGTTTCTAGGAGCAATAGATTAATAATTTACAGCACGTGCGGGTCTTAATTTGACAAAGCTATGTATGTGCAATATTAGGGGAGCCTGAGACATTCATGCGACAAAGACTGAGGCTTAATTAGTGTCATACCCCACTGAAACTTTAATGCGGTAGTTGTGATCTGTATCGGCGCAACATGCATAGTTTGTGGACAGCCACATAAATACTTCAACTGTTCGGAATTTCTCGTGCAAATTTTAATACATGGTTGCACATGAATTACGTGTTCTAATATAATTAATTCTATCAATAATACTCTCAGAATAAGGGATGTTTAAGTCATTGAATAACTAAAGTCCGCTTATGAAACGAAATTAAATTTTCTTCCTTGACCTTTAGAATTTTACATTGGGTAAAATTTTATCTAGAATGTGTTTCATATGTTGTAATATTTTATCAGCAAAGTGCAGTTAGTATACGAAACGAAAGTGGAATCTTATGTTAAAAACCCATTTCTCTATTACAATTTGTCTTAGGAGCAACAAGATCTATTCCTATGGGAGAAGAAGAACAACAAAAAAAAACAAAAAAGCTAGTTCTAACCAAGAATGGAACAAACATAAATAAATTCCTGAAGAACAGTAGATGCTTTAATTGGTAAAAGAAAACTTGACAAGAAAAAGTGTGGCAAACTGCACGTAAGAAAACCAATATTTGCCAGGGCAGATTGAAAATGAGGTCTGGCTTACACAAAAAGTGGCTATAAAGAATATTCCCCGTGGGTATAGAAATCTGGGTCTGACAAATAAAACGTGCGCACGTAAAGAATTGCAACTCGGATCCGCAAATCTCAAATTTACAAGTCACATTTCAGGGAATTCTAGTATGTCCGTAAATTACATTACGTAGTTACTCGTTACTGTTTAGTTTAAGTGTAAGTTATGTATGCTTTCTGAAAAACGTTATGGGAGAGTCATAAAAGTAAGAAATTATTTAACAAATTTATAAATATAGTTCGCTCAAATAATCTAGCACGCAGAAAAGAAAGATAACACATGTTATTTTGCTCGATTTATCAGAAATTATTGTGTGAGGGTTACAATAAAGTAATATATTCCAGTGTATCCTCCTTCACGACTTCATTGTAACAGCATTTCAATGAATTTAAAAGGTAATCTATGTCAGTTTTTCTCTAAGGTATAACACGTATCCAGATTACCTTACGCAAATATAAAATCTAACGAATCTTGTAACAAATAAGATTAGATAAAACTTAGAATATTGTATACCTACATGTATGCATACTTATGCATTGCATCAATTTTTATTCAGATGTCATACGAAAGTACAACATCGGAAGAGTATCTCCGCATAAAAATAAATACGTTTCCTGCGCCAGCTGCATGCAATGAATGTATATGTGTATTGCCAGTAGAATTTTTGCATTGAGTATAAAAATTCACTTGCAAGTGTATCCAAATGAATATATTCTGAGGAAACTGTATCAGTGACGTTCGATTAGGTATAGCTTTGTTTAATGCATATACAGGTGATTCTTGAATAAACCGCAAGAAAACCTGTGAAAGAATTAAATCAAGGTTATGAGAAAAATGTTAAAAAAATCCTTGGAAAAAATTTATGATTAATTAAAAATGACCCCAAAAAGCACGTTACACCAATGTGCATGGAGTTCGTCGCAATCGTAAGTTTTTTTATATTGTGTTTTCGTACGCTTCATTGTGTTTATTACCCAGAGCAATAAAACTGTAAAAGTTAATCGTGAAACTTATTTAATAGAGAGAACGCCGCTGTAATGACCTGCCTCAAACGTTTAAACTCATGCGAGCATTTATTAATTTATTAGCACGAAGATGATGACCTGCGAACGTCACTCCGCTGAGACATTTAAATCAGCTCCGACTAAAATCAGTTTCAACAAAAGACAGTATCCCGTAACAATTTAAAGCATGAAACACACTGCATTACACTCGTAATGCTAGGTGTTTTATATTTTAAATTGTGGTTGTCGTAACATGAAATAAATAAAAAATAATTGTGATAAATAATTTATAAATTCCGGTTTTACCTGTCAAAGCAGATGCTTAAACTGAAGACCACTGTTATCAATGCAAGCTATAGCCAGTTTTCTCAAGTCTTCCCTTACACGTTCGAAAACATCAGGTGTATTTCGAATCACTTCAGCAGCATGTTCGATGCGTTTGTGTAAATTTGTCAAAAATAATATTTATATTATACAAGTACCTGTACAGTATGCACTGGGGTAGAATAGGTAAGCTGTTTCATCCACCTCCACAAATAAATCACAGGGATTTATGTCTGGAGACTGTGGGAGCCAAAGTATTAGACCATAGCGTCCAATCCACCTATTATTGTAATTAGTGTTTAACCACTCTCTCACAACACGAACTGCATGAGGGGGTGCTCAATCGTCTAAATACCACATATCGCAACGTACAGCTAAGGACACATCATCTAATAGTAGCTCAAGATCTTTATTATTATCATCATTATCATTCAAATGCTGCTGTAAAATGTAAGGATCGATCAAACAATTAGCAAAAGCCCAAACATTTTTCGAAAATTGCTGCAGATAATGGAATTCCGCTGTAGAGTGTGGATTTCTGTCACTCCATACGTGTGTGTTATGAGAGTTTCGAACACCGTCCCGAGTCAAATGAGCTTCCTCGGTGAACATCACGTTTAAAAATTCGTTGTTTTGGTCAACTTTATTTAATATCCACTGACAAAACCTAACACGATGATTTACATCTCCCAGCTGTAATGTTTGTACTTTTTGTACACGGTATGGATGCGTCCCTGTTGACGGAGAATTCTTCAAGCCGTCGATTGGGAAACTCCGGTCCTGTATGCCAATCTTCTAGTACTGATGCTGGGTTCTTCGTCGACAATATTTAAAATATTTATCTCAGCATCCAACACTCGTGGAGTTGTTTTTGGGCCACGACCATTTGCAGGACGAAATGTCCGTGATCATGCAAATGCTGCTCCACCGAAACGAAAGTGGTCCTATGCAGCACAAGCCGTAAAAGAAATTTTTTGATTCACAAACGATGAGCGCATTAGGAAATGCTTCGCCGGATAACAAAACCATATTGGTTTTTTCTGATATCGAAAAGCGATTCATTTTGCGTTCTGCCAATGTACACTTCCATCTACTAAACTTCACAAAAACAAGACAACTAAACGATGTTTAGGGGTGGAGTTTTTATTGGGCATAGGTACCATAAGATCACAAATTATAAACATCTGCGGCCATAATGATTATTATTATTATTAGATAAGTGCCCAACAGGACAAGCCCATTTATAGAACACCGAAAACTATACAATATACATAATTTAATTTAATGCACGATAGTTCTAATTTCTGAGATAGTACAGTCGAAAATATCCAATGATAGCTCTACTACGTTGTAATTTTGAATCAAGCAAGCAAGTGGAGAACTCACCCCTATATCTGTTCTGACATTTAACGCATAGAACACATTCCTCAACCTAGAGTTGACTCGAAGAATCCAGACTAGTAGTTACATCATTAATAAAAATATTAAAGAGCAACGGACCCAGAACGGACCCTTGAGGTACCTCAGTTTCCTGCCTAAAACGATTAAGCTTTACGTAGAGATGTCTACCTTTCAGATAGGAAGTCATTAATTTAATTAATTTGTTCGAAAAACCAAAGCAATCGAGTTTATGTAATAAGAGCTCATGATTAATTTTGTCGAAGGCCTTCGAAAAGTCGGTAAAGGCATCCGTTTGTTGTTGCACATTTATTCATCTTACTTAAAAACTGGTGAAATTTATTTATTTTTGCAAAAACTAACAGCCTATTAGAGACAAACAAATAATTTTTTTCGGACGCAAACGGGCAAACTTAACGAGAAACAAAGTTTGTAGTGCTAGGGGGAATAAACTTGGTGGTCAAACTGCAAATCTCTGTTATCCTCATTTTATAAAATAATTACTACAAGTAATTTGCATTTGCATGCCCTTATAAATATTGTCGTAAATATTTTAAAGCTCTTGAATCCCGTTGTCATGTCAAGTTCGTCCGATTTCTCGCCGCAACAGCCATAAAACGTTAAACATTTATGACTGTATTTATTTTTATTCCTTGAGTTGCTGGTTCTTAACCAGTGAAGTATCGTGTATTTGTGTACAATATTTGACTAATTATTTTTCGAGAACTAAAGAACGCAATATTTTTTTTACCAGTTTAACTATAATCTGTGATTTATATTCTTGTACGGATTATTATTTGGCGATCTATTGTATGTATAAATGCAGACATTCGACTGAATACATAATTTGGGTAAGAAATGCTTAAATTGAGAGTATTATGTAAAGAGGAATTTAATTTGTGCTTTATTTTAAAACACCCTCTATGTAGTTTGCTATATTTGTTAAATGTAATTTACTTTCGTGACTATGAAATCCTGAAAGGATAAATAGTTGAATTTGAATGTAAATCCTTTTAATGCAGGGTTTCAAGGAAGTACTAAAAATACAACAGCGAATAATTTCAGAAAAGTTGGAGCGATTTTCTCGTACGTGAATACGTCAGGAAGTTGTTGTCCTCGCAAAATAAAATTCTAGGGAACGATAACGATCCTTCTTCTTCGGTCCAATTCGAATTTACGCAGCATTTTACATGTCAATGTCGATAACACTGATGTCTAAATTTGATATTGAAACTTTTTAGGGAAATAGAAAGTTTTTTAAGTGTGTTGTATAAAAAGTAATTTCACTTCGCTTTCGTCCACGACAAACGCACCGTTCGCTGAAAGTTCGAATATTATTTAAACCTATAATATGTATATAAAATTACACATATCCAAATAATTATTAATATACAGTATGATACTCAAGTACGATAAAGGAGGCTTGTCATAAAACTCTAGAGGAAACTAAATCAGAGTCTGTTTAGAAATGAATGAACTCCATTGATAGAATTCTCGATTTTTTTGGGCTTATTGTTCATGTATGAGTTACGCTGTCGGCTTCATCTGTTATTTACGTTTATCAGTTTGTGTTTGCGCTAGATCCTCCTGACTCATTGATACTAACAATACAGAATTCGGTTTTTTTTGTTATATACGCTGCAGCAGTTATGTTCGCATTCATTGAACGTGGTGCAAATTCATACGTTCTTTAAAATACACGTAAGATTATTAATTGCTAAATGAATTAAAAATATCAAAAGCCATTCCTTTTTCTTCAAGTCGTTTAAGTTTCGCTTACTGTAACCACTATTAATACACAAGACTAGGGAATACTATATTTTCGAGCCCGGGATTTCCGGATTTTTTGTAAAAGTCATCCTGGGATTCCGGGGATTTAATTCCGGGACTGAAAATAATTCATAATATTAATAAAATTAAATTTATTATTCAAAATTTAAATAATTTAATCAAATTATAAAACATTATTTCTTAAAAATCTTTATTTATACGAAGAGGCTTTTCTACGTTGATACCCGCAGACATGTCCGCGCATGTCCGAGCCTTCACAATGGCAGTGCAATAAAAGACGTTTTGACGTCGACACTTTACTATACGCGGGCGGCTTCAATATAAACTGACCAACAGACTTACAGACTGTACTTTCATCAAATAGTCCTTGCAACAGTTTCTTTCTCATCCCTACTAATGTGCACGAGGCTCAAATACACACACTCAACAGAAATCGATGGCATTGCTTTAAAAATTATTTGTCGTCTTCCTGAACGGGTGGTGAATATTCTTGCTGATTTAATAAATATTTCGTTTTGTGAAGAAAAATGTCCCACATGTTTGAAAATAGAAGTAGTTATTTCCATACCCAAAGGAGGCTCTGATCTTGGCTGCTCCAATTTTCGACCAATATCTCTTTTATCAGTTTCCTCGAAAATCATTGGGACTACCGTTAAAATTAGAGTTGTAAATTACTTGAATACGTATAAATTAATTGCTTCTTCACAATTCGGTTTCCAATCAGAGAAGATGCCTGCTATGACCTTCTTTCCTACACGTACGAACACTTGATGCAGGAAGTCATGTAGCCACAGTCTTTTGTAACTTAGCCAAAGCATTTGACTGTGTCACTTATTCTATTCTTTTACAAAAGCCTTTCTCAATGGGATTCCGTGATAAAACCCTAAAATGGTTTTCATCTTACTTAAATGAACGCTCTCAGTTGGTACAGGCACAGATAAAAGATCTCTCCAGATAGCCAACGAGATAGGAACGAATGGACACTCTAAAAATAGTTTCTCAAATGCACGATAGATGTCACTTGTATGCACAAATTCGAAAATCGAATATTTGTCACAAACCATTTGCTAATTCCAAATCTCAATTGGCTCACGTATCGCTAGATGTCTCTTTGAAGTAACAGAGAAATACTTTTAAAATGGGTTCAAGACACGATAATGTGACGTACGATTATAATATGCTGTTAATTCTCCTTTTAAACTTTGCATCACACCTCTTAGTTATAGAGATTGTTTAAATATTACTTATATTTACAGGTTGCGGTTTTCCACTCTGTTATTGTAATAGTAGCGCCACCACATATTTGGTGCGCTGTCTCCAAACTAACACCGAGTTTGTCTCTAAATCGGAACGTCAAATTTAAAGCATTTGATGAGACATCTGTCTAGTTCTATTATCTGTGGTACAGGTTACTAATGGCAACGAACTTAGTACCACCAGTTTTTATTTTAAAACACAGGGTACCCCAAGGATCAATCTTGGGTCCCATTTTATTTCTAATTTATATAAATGATTTGGCTAAACTCAACACAAGTGCTAGGGCAACCTTGTTAACGGATGATACATCTTTCACGAGGCATGCATCAAGTATTGAATCCTTGGAATCTACAATTAATAATGACTTATCCGCAATTCAAACGTGGTACAACGTATAATAGCCATGGACAGTTGAACATTCATGTTAAAGATAAATCAATTACTCAAGAAAATAACATTAAATTTTTAGGGTTACATATAGACGCTCCTTTAAAATGGAAACACCATATCTTATCATTGGCAAATAAGTTAGCATCAGTATGTCACGCCTTAAGAGTGGTGTCGTCTGAGATAGGACCTGTTGAGGTAAAAGATGTATATCATTTCTTATTTGAATCGCGACTGAGATATGGTATTTGTAATTGCGGCTTCTCCTCTAAAGAAAACTTAAATATATTATTTAAACTTCAAAAGAATGCAATCCGTACCATATCATTTTTAGAACATAGAGCTCACTGTAAACCTCTTTTTATACAAAAACAAATATTAACCATCTTTTCATACTGGAGGTCGTCTCGTTGTTCTTCAAACACTCACGGCTCATTCTCAAGCGTGAACATATACATAAATATTACACTCGAGCTGGCAATAACTTGACACTGCCACTACCTACCTCCTCATTGTACAAAAACTCTCCTTATTATCTCGGTACAGTTTTTTTAATAGACTACCAGATCAAGTTAAGAATTCGGCTAAATCTTAAAATCTTTAGAAAAACAGTAAAACGTTTTCTCATAGATCAAGCGTTCTATTCTACTAGGGAGTTTCTTATCTGTGATGATGCTGATACTATTAGATTGCGGTCTGTGATGTAGATGTTAGATTTTAATTTGTTTGTTAATTTGTCCTTATGCTTTTTTCTTATTTTTTAATGTCGCAGTGTTTTTTTTCCTATACACTTTAGAATATTACCTTTGAAATTAGGCTTTTTGTTGCTGTCGCAAGATGGGTTAATAAATTCTATTCTATTCTATTAATGAATATTATTTATAATTAATTTAAGCATGAAGTATATCATGCTTTTAAATCCTGCTGGGCAATCCCGAAAATCCTGGGATTAGTACTTTCTATTCCCGGGATTTTCGGAACCAACAATCGGCCGAGATCACAGGATTGTATTGTCTAGGCAGAAGTCATGACGACGACAAAAAAATGACAAAGAAAGTGGAATAATAGCGGAAAGAGGGATTCTAAGAACAGAAAAAGAACGAACCAGTAAACATTACAAGAAATAGAGGAAGATATTGTAAACAAGATAAAGCAGTGAAGGCCAAAACGGCTGAGAGTGGACCACCAACGGAAATGAAGTGGATACCAGCAGGAAAGAGAAAGGATAGGCCAAAGATAAGATGGTGAGATAAAGTAAGAAAAGACAAAGCTTCAAAGCACAGTTCAGGAGTTGAAACATTAGGAAGAAGTTGAACGAATTCTTTTGGACATGCTGCAAAGAGTAAAGTGTGATGTTTACAAGAGATCTTTATAGAGAAAGTAAAGACATGAAGTGGCAGTTGCGAAGATTAATTTGGCGGAATAAAGAACTGAATTAATTTATGAAGTTGTGTAACGCCGTGTTGGCTATATATTTTTTTGTTAAAATATTATTGACAAGTATTGCTGTCAGAGGACGGAGTTCAAAATAAACATTTACTCACCCTTTGGTTAGATCTCTTTTACCCTGCTTTCTTTCCCTCTCGATCGCTTGCAGAGCTGAGGGTAAACGTCTTAACATCCGGGCGCCGCTTTTCCATTTGGCAAGGGTGTCATGCAAAATAACAAGAAACCACTTATGAACATCTTCTCAACGATATGGAACATTTTACTTAGCGGGGCCCTTTCCCGGACCCGCTTACTCCAGTGATGAATCTAGACGCAGCAGCTCTCTGCAGATATAGAAACTCACGGAGAAGGTGTCCTCAAATGTCCATCTTCATACTTCGCATGCATAAAGACGAACCCTGGGTGGATATTAGCATACCTTGTCTTCTGAGCACACATTCTCAGAATCTTTGGTGCTGCCTGCTTCCTTCAGTGATTGCCACACTGATCTAAGCACAGTCAACGCCAACTCAACTTGGGAATCACAATGCAATCCACGGGGTATCCAGCTAGCTGTTTACCGACATCACCGGTCCCCTGACAGTGTTGCCACACCGCGACCATTCCCCGGCGATGTCGTACTGCTGGTGACAACACAACACCATCCTCAACAAGTGTTCAGGACTCCGCTACGCCCGACAGTCCCTTCACTTCGCTAAGTCAGGTCGAAGTTTTGCGAAACTATCTTTACCAAAATATCGCCATCTCGACGCCGATATTATCCCTGGCAAGTTATCGCCTTCTCAAGGCCGATATTCTGCATAGAGCCCTTATCAAACATCTAATACATTTTATTAACAAATACTCTCGCGGACGAGAGTATTTTTCGTATGTTTCCAACACGTTTACTATTCAAAGCCCACCCGGAGACTGTCTGCCGTACCTTCTCTTTTTTCTTACATCCTTCTGCCTGAAACGCATCCCCGTATCATATTACCAAACCACAGACAAAGTAAACAAACATGCTCGTGATTTACGGATATATTGAGAATATATAAGCTTTTTTAAATCTAATTTCTTAATTAAACAATGAGAACAGCTGTAATTCTTCCATTCTCAATACTTTGAATTTCTTTTTGGTTTAGTTATATTCCATCTCAAATGCTACTGCTACCATTTTTCGTGTTGTTTAGTTCTTTATTGTATCCAGCTATATGGTAGAACATCTTTCTCATCTCCTTGGTTCAAACTGTTGTTTCCCACTTAGAATAGCATGGAAGAAAGAGGGATTTCCTTATCTTTATCCTGTTTTAATAATAAAATCTGTGGATTATTGGCCTGTTATTCTTTTTTGTTGTTCCTTTGGGTCGTGTTCACTAAGCTCTGTGGAAGTACATCAATCTTCTGTAACCCTTTTCAGTGTTTCTTTTTATTGAATGTACAATTGCATAACACATTATTAAGACCTCCTTCACGATCAAAATTTGAAAAGTCGTTCTTTTCCTTTTTTCTCCTTATAGTAAAAGTTTATGAGACAACTTTCTCACACTAGTAAGAGAAAGAAACTTTTTTTTAATTAGAATATCACAAAGTGTATCCTTTTATAAAACTTGAAGAAATATGTTTTAATAACACTACTCATAAACGACTAGGAATTTAAGTTTTATTGAAATTAAATACTTTTTTGTAAAAATATTTATTTATAAACCGTTGTAATTCAACGTAATGTAACAAATGTACGCACTAGGCAAAGTAGAAATGTGCAATTTTAAAGAAAAGAAATAAAAAAGCGTCGGCAGCTTTTTCAACTATTCGTAATAACTACCAACCTGTTTACGAGCAACTTTCAAAGGAGTGCGCATTGTTTCGTCTCTTGATACTCGCAGTTGGAATGTGAAGTTGTTCAGATTCTTTACGAGAGTGCAAACAAGTTATAACAATTATTATAAATTTGCCCTGCTTTTAACTAAAACTTACGGCGGCGTCTGACGCGATACAAAAGTCTACTGCTACAATAAAACCGTCGTCGTAAACGTCTGCGAAAATAATTGTTGTTTTCAACTTGGCATCTTTTGCCAACTTAAAAATATATGCTTTCAGTTATAAAAACATTTGTACAATACAAAATGGGTCGTGGTTAAACGAGGAAATCAAACTTAATTACTACTACCTTCTTGCTATATTTTATAAACTTTTTGGTAATGAAAGCGTTTATTAAAACTAAGTGCACAATTTGTGTTTACCTGCGAGGAGGATTGACGATAAAAAATTCGGAATGAACTTATACATAGATTTCAAAAATAAATAATCTGTTTGATTAAGATATTTTAGAAAAAAAAAGCTTTCTATTGGTGTTCGCAATCATTCTCTTTTAACCGTCTATTAAAGTTAAGAGATCCTGTGTAATGTTCGCTTTAACCTACCACTGAGTGTAAATTAATTAATTCCCATTCGTATATAATTTGTAGAACACTTTAGCCTTCGCAGATAAAATATTAATACGATGCATTTATGCATGTTATAATTGCTTAAAGTTTCCAAAGCAAAACGTTCTCACGGGAATGTAATAATTAGTAACAACGGTTTTGCTGATGAGAACGGATGAATTAATTCTTTGCAAATTAGTACGATAGGAAGCCCCTTGACAAGCTGAATTTATACGTAGTTCGTAGTTTCAGACGCAGTTCCAGTATAGTGCTTCCATATTTCATAATAGTTTCAAAGCGCAGGCACATCGAGATTGAAACCAACTAGAAACTAAAAGCCTTAATACGTGCCCAGGAAATTATGTTGAATTTGAAACGAGACTTGCCAACTGGCTTACACAAAAATGTGTTTTGAAAACAAAAGCAAACAGTAAATTCTAATTGTTTTAGAAACGCAGTGACATAAAATGATTCATTCTTCAAAGAGATTACAGTTGCTGCAAACGAAAACAAATTAGGAATTTTTCACGAATATGTACGTAATTATTTGTGAATTTTTGAAAACAAAGGCCAAATTAGAAAGTACGAAGTCGCAGATCCTTGCATTTAATTCGCAGGTAAAAAAAGAACACCGGATAAAGGCACAGCCGCCGTGTAACGGTGCTTTGAAAGAATATCATTCAATTAATTCTTTCAAGGAAAAAGAGATCATCGCAGTTACGTCAGCGCAGCTCGTTTGCTTTAAATTAAAAGGAACAAAGCGTCAAAGCGAAGACAAGGCAAGAGACTTTTATAATTGATAGTAAAAGGGATATATAAAATATTTTAATTTTCATGCAATGAAACACTTTTTCGGAACCTTTGAGCTAAAAAAAAATTCACAAAATACTCTAAAGCATTCATTATCAATCGGTTGACATACATTTCATTTAAATAATTTATACTACAGTTTTTGTTTATTTTCATTTTATCAGTGTTTGTCAAATCTCCTAATTATGACTCCTGTGAGTAGTACACTTTTTAAAATAAAAAGGTGGAGACACGCCTATTTTTCATAGTTTCTAGATGTTGCGAGCGAGAAACTTGCCTTAGATTTCAACTCAAAATGAAACACGGTACATATAAGTATTTATAAAAATAATTTCTTAATGGCATGCGTTTCTAAATTAAATTTCATTTTAACTCTATTATGTTTAACCTGTCCGTGAAGAGATAATATGAAATTGTTATATAATTAAATTAGTTAAATAATAATAAACCAAAACTGTTTAAAAGAATCAGACCACCTCGCTTTATAAGTTTTTCCTTGTCCCATCGTAAACTAGCTTTACTTATATTTTTATAGTAAAACGGGTCACTTCTGATAATTCTAAATTTTATTATCAATTTGCGCACTAGTTTGCATTACGAACACATTAATAAAACTTAATATACCTCTTCAAGGGTGATCTATCGAATCCCCTTCAGAAATTCATCCCGGCCTCGAGTATTCACCCCTTCTGCGACAGCGAGGCGAAAATAGCCGCGAGCCCTATAATAAGACCATCCAAGGCCTGAGAACGACAGTTCTTCGGTCTGAACAAATCCGAAAAAAAACTCCTGGCCGAACAAACTATGCTCACGGATTGCACAAGCCGATACACTTCTCCACCCACTGCACAAGTAGCAAGATCCATTTAGCCACACCACTGTGCACAAGATTATATGTAAACACAAACAAACATTCTGTCATTTTTGTTTATTATCATATCTGGAGTCACATTTGTTAATAAAGAAACATTTGTTCGCTTTGTGGCACAATTGTTGACTAAGAACACGTAAATAACACACCTCACCCCAAACTTTCTCAATGAAAAAATCAATTAATCAATAAACGTTTGTTCCAGACGATATTTCTCGTTGTCATGGAATACTTTGTACAGCACAATTGAACTGACAACGTTGGCAGTGGCAGTTTTCAAAAATTAAAAACGAACATCAATCAAATTTCTGACAAGTATATTTTTTTGTGGTACCAACAAAAATGTCACCCTAACACGACCTACTCTGAAAAAAAATCGTAAACAGAGTACAACTAAATTTTGATAATAAACGTCATGTCGATTTAGTTACTCCAAATTAGGCTCTGTTGCGATATTTTCTCTCCATCACGAGATGTATTCACTTCCAAACTTACATACGTAATACCTTCACTTTTAATTTTGGCTGGGTTACTTTTCAAATAAGTTTCGTTGACCTATCTGATTTGAATTGTCATAATTTGGCGTATATTAAAATTATATCAAATTTAATTTGTCTAATTTTACTATTATAGCCAATCTACTAACTTAAAATAATAGCCTACTACGATGGTAAATAGATAAAGAATGGATTATAGGAGATTTGTATCTAGAACGTAGGATAAGGCAAGGCATAGATTAACGAGAATTTTACATCCTTTATTTTGTAATGTAGCTATCTTTATCATCTCTCCGCTTCTTTATCAAGTTTCACGGAAACAATGGGGATGTACTTTAATTAACGTTTTAAATTTCGGGAATTAGGTAACTCTGCATCATTGCTCTATTTGCTTGCTCGGATCATTGATGAGTTGCATCCTATTTGTGTTTGGTTCCCTTCGCTTCTTTATCAAGTTTCAATGAAACAACCGGTATGTACTTTAACTAACGCTTTAAAGTCCGAATGTGATTTTAAATGACTCGGAATCGAATTCTGATGCAGAGTGCGTGCACTTTATCCACCAATGACATTACCTGCCGCCGGCGAAGTAGGTTTGTTGATATACTGTTTGCTGTTCTATAAAGCACCAGTGGGTAAGGTGTGTGGTATGCTGGATTATAAGAGTGCCAGCGAGTGAGTTTTGCCAGACTATGCAGCACTAGCAAATACTGAGTTTCATTGATATGCGTTTTGCCTTTTATATTCTTGTTTTGTGACAGGGATTGGGTAACTCTGAATCATTGGTCTATTTGCTTGCTCGGATCAGTGATGAGTTGCATCCTATATGTGTTTGGATCTGTGGTTATCTTAGCCACCAAAATGAGGTTAGCGATCCTATTTGTTGGTCAATCAGAAACGATTGCGGTTTCGCTTTTAGTCGTTAAGGGGCAGTTAATTTTTACGGTTGCCGCCTTGATCCTGATACGTGACATTTCGCCCGTAGCTGCCATCGTCACATAGCATGAAATTTGTCATTGTGATGTTTCTTGTCGTCTGTCATCGTGACATGTTTTTGTGGTCGCTAAGTTACCTGTGAACCCCCACAAGAGTGTTACTATACTTGAGTTATTTATTACCTGCATCGATAACTCATAAAAAGAATTCATTTTAAAAATAATTTGCTTAACATGTTTTAAAATTTAGATATACTATTACATACACTACTCAAAATAATTAACGTGATAAGATACGGATAATCTAAATTAGACGTTTAAATTTGACAAATTTTATTATTTCTTCTTATTTTGATTCATTCGGGTGATAAAACCATCTCTTGTAGTTTTTGCCTTGTTCTGAAGAAATTTCATTTTATTAGCAGTTAAAATTTTGTTTTTGTTGAATTTAATAATGACAAATAATGACTGAAATCCTGGGTGTGAAGCGATCAACAATTAGCAGATGTTATCACCGACATCTAGAGAAAGACCGATTTACTAGACGTCGAGGACAAGGTCGATCAAGAATTACAACAGCAGTACAGGACCGTTTTATTAGAATTGCAGCGCTGCAGTGTCGTACTGTTACTGCGAGAGGATTGCAAAATGACATTCAGCGAGTCCATACATTAGAGTATCCGATCAGACCATTAAAAATCGCCTCCACGAACATCACTTAAGGGCAAGGCGCTATGGTTTAACCAGGGATCATCGTATAAGACATCTTACATTCGCAAGGGAACACGTTGTCTGAACCCCTGAAGATTGGAACGTTGTTCTCTTTACGGATGAGTCTCGTTTTACCCTAAGCAATAATGACCGCAGGGTAAGAGTATGGAGAACCCCACGTAAAGTGCAATATCCGGCAATTGGATGCATTGGGCGGAGGTGGTGTAATGGTATGGGGTGGCATTAACTTTCGCGGTTGTACCGATTTGTATGTGTTAGCTAATGGGACTCTAACTGCAGATCGGTATATAAGGGACATCTTACCAGAATATGCTGTGCCTTTTGCCCCAATTATTGGAAATGCATTCCAGTTAGTGTTGGTATCAACCAAATCGGCTGGCCAGTGAGGTCTCCGGATCTGAATTGTATAGAACACATTTGGGACATGTTAGGGCGAAGAATCAGAATGAGGGAAAATGCACCACAGACACTTCAGCTTTCTGAAGCACTTGTTAAGGAATAGCAGAATATACCCCAGGAATTTGTTCGAAATTTAATTTTGAGTATGCCAAATCGGTGTAGAGCTGTCATACGAGCAAGGGGAGGCAATACAAATTATTAAAGCCTTTCTTTCTTCTAAAAAATCTTCATTAATTCAATTTGTTTTTAGTGTTAATTTGTTTTTCAATGTTTAGTTTTCATTTCTTCATGAATTTATTGTTTATTTCACGTTAAATTAAAATTTTGTCAATAAAAGATTAATATCAAATTCTATTACTTCTTATCCATCCTTTAAATCTTCTAAAATATTGTCTTTTGCGAAATATGCGTTAATTACTTTGAGTAGTGTATTATTTTCTTAACTTAACTTATTTTTGTTGCGTTTTCTTGTTGCTAATATTTTGTAAGTTTAATTTTAATGTTAGGTCAATTATTTGGCGCTTTTTATGATTTAACAAAAATTAACAGGATGACGAAACCGCGGTTGCAATTTAAAAAGAATAAAATCATTAGAGCAAGGCAAACTCTTCTACTTTCTTGTCACTTTGTTTAAAGCGGGCGATTTTTTATGTTGATAATGATAAGGTATTTTTTGTACATTAAATAGTTTACTATTGTATAATATGCGTATCATCTTCGATTTCTAATGATTTTTTTTACATTCTGTAGAATATTGCTAAAATGGTTTCATAAAGTAAGGCACTTTTTATTGACTTTCTTTGAATGGATACTTACTTTCGATAAATAGCAAATAATTCAGTTTCAGTAACACCCTGTATTTTTATTAAATAAATATTGATTTTTTAAACTATTAAATTATGTTTAATAAAATACTGAAACTAGATTTTGCAAAGAATTATAATGCTCCTTTTTTTCTAAGTACAAAAATATAACTTTTTTCTTAGGAATCTCAGAGTATATTAACACAAAAGAACTTTTTATTGTGCTATAAATTTGCATATTGATATTTTCTGAATCTCCTCCTTGCTAATAATTGTATCATTCGCAGCTCCGGAATTTCTCCAATATTATTTCGCCCCGAGTTTCATGAAAACAGATATTTTGCATTAGCGCGGTATCCAACAAAAATAAAGAGTTTCCGGTATTACTTGCATCGCTACGTTCGATTCTGTAAAAGTAAGAGTTAATCTCGCGCCTTCACACAACCCTAAAAGATTTATTTGTGAAATTTAATGTAGGTTGTTATTTCCGTAACGAATTTATCTAATTTAATAGACACTGTTTTCGCATAGCAGAATTTGGAAGAGAAAAAATTTTAAAATCCTCTAAATATAATTTTGAAATTATAACGTTACAACTGCTACTGTATATTTTCATATACAGGGTGAATTCCTTTAAATGTCAAATACATTTTGTCGAAAATCAAAGCTTTCATTTTTCATAAAAGTATAACCTTAGATCACCCGCATAAAGTGTGATAGTATTGTTAACCACTATGCCGAGCATGTGCTCCGTAACCGTCCATTCCAATGTCCGCTTACTCAACTAAATTTACATTTTATAGGGAAGACGTGTCTTTATTACCTGTGTGTACTTATATAGTATCTTATAAATTCGATTCTGAAATCTACTTACTGTTCATAAAATTGATATTTCTTGTTAGATAATGTACTATTGTATTATTTGATTGCGTTATACGCTTTGAATATTTGGCAACGATCCAATAGTTAACAGTATATTAAGCTCCACGAGTATCTGGTTTAATTTATAATTGACTGATTTAATAGTTTACTGACAAGTCGTTAGCAAATAAAGCAGGATTACTTAACTATATTAAAAGCGATGAAATCTTCATGCACACTTGGGATGCAGTACATATAAAATACTTCCTAGGAGAAGTTAGGAAGGTAAAAATTCAAGAAAACTCTTGAGGAACGAAGTCAGCAATCTTACTTAATTCAATCAAAGATGAGTAAAAGTAATAGGTTATTTGAAAACGAAACATTTGTACAATATTTTCAGAAAATAGTGTTAGCTAGAACAACAATAATACTTATCGATCCTTGTTGTATGTCCTGCAATTCCCGACTTCCTGGTTTACTATTCATATATTTCCGAAGTAGCTTCGGTACTGCGTCAGTGATGTGTGGAATCGATTCTTGTTTTCGTTGCCGAATAATGATTTTTACATACCATTTGATCGTGACAAGCGAATTTCCATTCGGGCTGAAGATATTGGAAATATGATGAGAATTTTTATGAGCGGACGACATGTACGATTTTATTTATTTATTTCCGCTGATTTTTCGGAGTCAAAACTCTATTTCACAACTTCCAGTAAATTAAACGTGTATTCATTAGAATGCGATATAATAAAAATATATTAAAATACTTTTATGGAAATACTATACAGTACGTACTTAAATAAATAAATAAAGAATAATAAAACTGGTTTTTAGTTTTCGGTCAAACTATGAAATCTGAGAATATCTTATGATTTTTTTTTATTTTATAAAAATAATTGACGACAAAGCCTGGGCGGCTATGAAATCAAACACGAATATCGATTCTTACTTCGTAAACGTTGAATTGACATCAATTCACGTAAGAATTGACATTCATGTTTGATTCCGCAGCCACCCAGGACTACAACAATTGCTGGAAACATGTTACTTTTTACTATTAACCTTTACAAAATAATGCAAAAGTAAATGAAAATGAGATTATTTTTTATTTTGGGTACTTGCAATTACCTTTAGAACCAACACGTTCACGTAATAGATCGTCGAGTTCCTCTTTACTCAACTCATTTCAATGAAGAGCATGCGACTTGCAATATTCTCAGCTTTGCTCTTCATGCAACCACTATTGGCTAAAGCGTACGTCTTCAATCTATAAATAAGTACATCTATATTTATTATATTTAACTGCATCTCATTTTAATTATCACACTCAGTGTAATTATAAAGATTTTGATAACAGGAAATGCAAATTACATTATTAATAACTTGGAAAACTTTCGCGTAATTACTTAATATGATTGCCCAACTAAGTTTGCCGATCCGTCACTAGTACATAACTTTCCTCATAAAATTAGTCGACCACGACGGTATTATCTGTGAAAGACGTGTCTGATGTAATTAAGCTGTACGTTTGGCCGCTATCTAGAAATTTTGCTGAAATGTTAGCACAGTCGTAAATTTGCGCTTATTCATGAGTTTCATTGCGATTCAAATTCAAATGAGTATTGTTACGATTCAAATTCAAAATAATTGCTCTCAGTTTAAACAAACGAGTTAAGTTACGATACTTCATTAAAGACTAATATTTACAATAGTTCACAGTTCTTTTTTCGCTACATTAATCGCTTTGGACACAAATTGCTTGGATTCGGCGTTCGTCGTAGCTTGGATTAGTTCATCTCGATTGAATGACCTTAGTCCAGACTAAAAAACCTGCGAAATATTTTGGAAACGCGGATGATTTTGTAAAAACACTACTTGCAACAATGATAAAAGAACGGGCACAACGTAATCAGCAGCATAGAGAGTTGATCCAAATGCTTATGGGAAGGCAAAATTTGAATTTAGAAGGAAGTGACTCTACATTTATACGAACGTCGTTAATTGTAACCTTTAATCCTACAGAAGATTGGCGAACGTATCATTCAAGACTGATCCAGCATTTTGAAGCTCATCATGTGATTTCAGAAGAAAACAGAGGAGCATATTTTTATCATGGGTTGGTGATGGAACTTTTGTACTTTTACAAAAATTATTTGGCTCATCTATTACCAAACAAAGCTTTACTGTACTTACTGTAACTTCGCAAGACGTTAATGACAAAGGACCAGTCTTATGCAGAATGAGTCGCTGAACTCATAGATGAAAGTGGCTGAACTTTGAGGTGTACACGTGAATGTCAATTTATTTGTTCACAGTGTCAAAATGAACTGATTGACGAGCATGACGTGACATGATTATTTTATACATCCCTCATCCTCATGTCCGAACTGCCGCATTACAAACTGCCTACACTGGAAACTGTTCTACGTCAAACACAAATTTTTGAAACGATTTCTGCAAGTCTCACGATTATTGGAGATGTCACCCAGGTTGAAGTAAATCAGATGTCAAGCGAATATCCTTGTGGTAAAAGTTCTAAATTCTGTAATCTCATCTTAGACTCATCTGAATCGTATTACATAGCAATCACAACGCAGCAACCAAAATTGCCTTCATGTCCGCAATGTAATTATCAACACAAACGTTCCGAATGATTTCTTTGTACTTCTTAATGCTACTTGCAACAGATGCAACAAACGTGGACACATCGCATCCGTGTGCGTGTCTAATGCTAATAAAAGGAAGAATTTCGATGGCAAAGCACATGAGTTGAAGAACAGATACAAGAATTTCAAATCATCTCAAACATTGCACTGCCAATCATGAATTGCCGATAAACGAACGAATGTCAATGGAGGATACGGGTCCTGCGCACAACATCAATGGTGTCAAGCTCAAGTTTCTATTGGATACTGGAGCATTTGCATCTATAATTGGATTTACCGGATATGAATTGGTTCTCTGCCGCTCAAATCCGCAAGCACTCAAATTAAAGATTATTGTAACTCAAGCATTCCAATCAAAGGATACTTTATATGCAACGCACAGATTGGGTCAAATCTCCGGAAACTTTGGATTTTCATAGTAGATTACCACGATACAGTTAATATTTTTGGTCTAGATAGGTTCAGGGCTTTTGGTTACAGTATTTTGCAACGAGATACAGATGATGATTCCGAATTAATTAATGCACTAGAACTTGTACACTATGTAACATCTACATCCGTAAAGCCTCCAGAGTCTTCAGTTAACGCAACAGTCATCAATGAACTTTGAAAGCAGCATCCGCAACTTTTCAAAGAAGAATTGGGCTAATGCAACTCATTCAAAGTTTCATTTCATCTGAATTTAACCGCAGCACCATCTTCAAGCCGAAACCAATCCCATTTGCTAAAGATAAAGATAAAGTTAAAAAAGAGCTCAAACAACTCGAAGCTGCTGGCATCATTACACTTGTATGATTTCGCCTTTGGACTGCACTTATTGTCGTGGTACCGAAAACAAATGGAAAAATTCGAATCTGTGGAGATTATAAGGTAATACCTAATCCACAACTTGACATTGAACAATTCCCAATTCCACGTATTCCACGAATTTGAAAATGGACAAGAGCGCCTGTGCAACTTACAATGATATTTCGTTATTGGTGTAGCCAAAGCAGAACATCTTGAAACACTCAATAAATGTTTACCTGATTGGAAATAAATGGTTTACGCTGTAATTGATTAAAATGTCAACTTTTAAAGCTGAAGTTGAGTTTTTTGGAAACATAATTAGTTCACAATCTGGAATTAGAGCAACGATTTACGTGAACTCTAATATTTTCTAGGGAAAGTCAAATACATCAAGTTCATGCCAAACTTTTGCTGCTCAACTCAATATGCTTCGTAAGAAGAAGGCCAAGTTTACATGGGGAACCTGTTCAAAGAAAAGCATTTGAAAAGCTGAAGCAACACATCATTGGTGCCACCACGTTTGTACACTACAAACCAACTCGTCACTCATTCTAGCGACTGATGCATCTTCGTATGGCATTAGTGCTGTATTCTCGCATCGTGATGAATAAGGGACAAGAACATCCAATCGCATTCGCATCCAAAATGATGAACAAGCATGAGTTAGTTGACAGCCAAATTGAAAAGGAAGCTCTGGGCATCATTTTTGGTATAAAAAAAATTCATTAATACCTTTATGGCCGCAATTTTGAACTTATTGCAGACCATAAACTTTTGGTATCAATTTTTCATCCGGTGTCTTGCATGGTTCATGGTTTACCGATTAACTGACAAGCATACAAATGCAGATTCACTATCGCGGCTTCCATCTGGTGCAGACACCTGGTTTGATAAAGAATAAGCAACATATATGTTTCTAGAAAATATTACGAAAGGAACTGATTTTTCATTCGATCTAGAACGCATTGCAAAAGCAACCAACCAGGCTCAGATTCTCAATGAAGTAAAACACTATATTGAACATGGTTGGCCAGAAAAACTGTCATCGGAACATAACGATTTACAACCATTTTTTATTCGTCGCAACATAATCAGTCTCAAAGCTGGAGTATTTGTTTGGTTGACAGATCACACTCGGATCATTCAAGAAATTGGTAAAATGATGCACCTCGTCAGTACCGCCAGAAACGGAACACATCGACATCAAAATCAGTTGCGCAAAGACACAAATGACGTTCCTGTTCCTATCTCGGAGAACAATGACGAGGATTCTAACAATCTTGCATCCATCTCACGAGAGGTATCAAATATAAAACAAAAGTAGCAATTTGATACAGCAAATCAAACCGACAGCAGCAGTTATGCATCACAACAAGAAACAGTTGAAGCCATTCCCACGGTTGTAACTGATCCTTCTATTTTACCATCAGTATAGACTGTACGACGTTCATATCGTTATCGGCATTCACCAGTTCGATATGTTCCCGGAAGTTAAACATTTAAAAAAGGAGGAATGATATGTAGCTAATTAAAATAATCTTGGACGGTACAATAATTAGGTTTCTTACAACTTAGTAAAAATTGATCAGAAAGTTTAGCCACGTTGGAAAGGGAAAGAGATTTTCTTTCTCGAATTATCACCAGGGATAATATTTGGGTATATTATTGGGATCCTCCCTCTAAACAGAAATCCATGTAGTGGTCCTCCAACACCAAAAAAAGCCAAAACTCGATTTTCTAGAAAAATATTAATGGCAATAATATTATAGAACACTGAAGTAGTCTTGACTATTAAGTATATGGTGAAGGGGTCTAAGGGTCTAAGGAGTCTAAGGGTTCATGAGGCAAACAAATTCCAGTAGTTAATCAATAATTCATGGCCAGTTGCACCAAACCCTTAAGTCTGACTTAAGCTGAGCTTAAATTTAACATAGCAAAAATTGGTCAGAAAGTTTAGCCACATTGGAAAGGAAAAGAGATTTTTTTTTCTCGAATTAACACCAGGGATGATATTTGAGTATATCATTGGGACCCTCCCACTAAACAGGAATGCATGAAGTGGTTCTTCACCACCAAAAAAGCCAAAACTGAATTTTCTGGAAAAATATTAATGGTAATAATGTTATAGAATATTGAAGTAATCTTGTCTATTAAGTATATGCTTAAGGGGTCTAAAGGCCTAAGGAGTCTAAGGGTTCACGAGGCAAACAAATTCCAGTAAATAATCAATGGCTCATGGCCAGTTGCACCAAGCCCTTAAGTCTGACTTAAGCTTAATAAATTTAAGCGATGTTTATAATGTGACATTTGATGTTATACAACACATTGTGTAAATCATATTCTAAGTGTCGCTTAAACTTAATCAGAGCTTAACTAGTTGGTGCAACTGGTCATAAGAGTTTATAGACTTAAGGCATCCACACTGACCTAGCTCCGTCAGACTTATTTCAATTCAAAACTTAAAAAGTATCTTAGGGGAAAGCGTTTTGCATCTGATGAATTACTTAAAGGTGCCGTTGTAAAGCATTTTGTCGAAGGAATTTTTTTCTGAGGGTGAGGGAAAATTGGGAAAAGATGGAGTAATTGTGTGTGTTGAAGGAAGTTATACAGAAAAATGAAGGGTTGTTAATGTGATACGTAGTTTCTTTCAAGACTAAGTAGATAACATAAAAATATGCCCTCGTATTTATACAACTAAGGCCTAACTAACAACTAATTTTCACTTTATTATCAACTGTTACTCTACGAATAAACTGTGGATTTATATTTAACTTGTGTTCATAAAATCTGATTTATAATTCCTACCTTAAAAAATATACTCTCTGATTAGGTCTGTACGAAAGTAAAACGACTCAACGTATGTGAACAAATTTATTCCGGCAATAAATTTAAATTAATAAACTTAATACGAGTGATATAAACGAGATTAAAGTTTTACAGCTTGCTGGGGACTACTAACTATCCTAACAAGTAGTAATGGACAAGGAACCCACTTTAACTTCCACTCCTATATCATCCTGCATTATACTAATTACTAGCCCTAACACGATTTAGGGAGCCTTCAAATTTAGCTGTGCTCAAGTCCAAAAATGATTAACGATTTTTTATAATTATATATATATTTCTTAAAAAAAATGGTTACATTTGTGTTTTCTTATGTAAGAATTTAAATCGATAGATAAAATCAAAGCTTTTATTTATTTTAAAGTCGTCTATTTTGAGTCTAATTCTGTGCAAGTGAATTAATATCAATTGAGTTCAATATAAAAAGAACTTGGGGATAACATATTTCCGGTGTTGCGTTGTAGGAGTGAGCCAAACTTTCGCCATTCTTTTTCTGAATGCGCGTTCATACGTTATCTCACGTCCCATAATTTATTTTATGTACGGAGGGAAGCTTTACATTTTGTGCATTCGTACGTGAACCTACGTTTATCCAGCGCTCTCATAACACAAATATATTTTTTAAATATTAACGTATGTAGTGAGAAAGCTTCCCTTACTTTTATTTTGTTCGGTTGCAAACAGAATTCCAACTTTGGGCCAATTAATTTCACAAGGTAGAATTGTCATTGAGAATGTGATAAATCACCCTCTAATTTAAAATGATTTATAGATGATATTATGAAAATGTTCAAACCGCCTTTCCGGATAACTCACCTTGAAAGTATAGATCTATACCTATGTGTAGGAAGCAACCACTTTCAATTAATTAATGTCTTTTGAACGTTTTCGCTTACTTATTTCATGGTAATAATATTAATTTACGTTTTTAAAATTTCAAATAAAGATTTCTTAAGTGTATGTACGTTACACCTCATACAATAATAATTTTGAATTGAGATTTATACCACGTTGCTAATAATCTTTTAAAATGAACGAATTTCTATGATCAAAGAAAATTGCCTCGCGGCGATGCATTTTTAGAAGATAGAGTAAGCCCAGGTTTCTTATTTCGAATTCTTTGCTGGATCCTGATAAAGAAGTAGGCGGACGACCGCGAGGACGAGTGTATAATTTACATCCTATGAATGCCATCGTGTTCATTCACTGTAAATTTCTCATTAGTACAGACGTATGAAAACTTTGATGTTATTTTTTTTTAATTTGAAAATACCGCTGAATATGACAGCTAATTACAGAAATTTTACACTACATATTCATATACGTATACATTTATTTAATGATGGTAATTAATTGAAACACGTTTATTTTATTACATTATATTAATTATAATTAATTTATAACGGAATGTATAAATAACATCGACACATGCTTACTCACAATCAAATCGAAAATTATAAATGATTCTTCTTCTACTGATGTCGTTATGTTATCTGTGGTTATTTATTACGGAAGGGTGTTTAAAAATTACATTTTAGCCAAAAAGAAGAAGAAGAAGAGAAGGGGTAATTTAAACATTTCTATTCTTTCGTATATTCTTCATTTAACTTCACAAACTTGTGCTACTTTTTTCCAGTTGTTCTAATCCACTTGAAAAAAGTTTTTTCGGAAGCTCTCCAAAAAAGTTTTCCTCGACATCTTATAAGATCTCGATTTGAAGAAAATTGTCTTCTTCCTAGGTTATTTTAAGTTTTTGAAATATCTCTTTACACAGCTTATAAGGTCGTTTTTGTTCAAGTGCTTTTTTTTAAATTTTGAAGTGTAGTTCCGTAAGGTTCTGCATTAATTGTTGAGACTTTTGGTATACATTCAATTAAAAGGATACCTTCACTGTCCTAAAAAAATCATAGTTATCCCTGCCTTTTTCGGGGGTGGATCACTTTTATACATCCATTATAGATTCTGTACCCATGATTCATCGCCAGTGATAATTTGTGGAAGTAGGCTAAAGTTTGCGATAAAACTTTTTTGCAGCACAATTTTCCTTCTAGCGTCAACAGTCTAGGAATCCACAGCTCAGATACTTTGCTAACTTCAAATGTTCCACTCATATAGTAATTGATGATACTTTTGGATGTCGGTGCTTCCTTACTAAGTTCTCAACTTTATTTACTATTTCTGTATTTCGAATTTCTAAGGTCCCCCTACCTCTTGGACCGTCCCGAATGGACTCTCTGCCTCAACGAGGTTGACCAAAGTTTGATGATTAGACTAAAAATATTTTGGACAATCATGGTTATACGCTCCGTTTTATTATTATTATTTTTTTGATTAAATGAATTGAATTTTTCCACAGATCTATCATTTTTTTAAAACTTTTCCAGATGTGATGAATTCCATTTTTTCTATTCGAATTCTAATCCTAAAAGGTTCTAGAATTCTTCAGATTGCTATAGTCTAGCAAAACTAATATTGTTAACTGATTGCAGTCAGATGCTTTTATTATGTCATCAGTAATATTAAGCAGTACTTTGATCGAAAACCAGATTGATTGGGAGGTAATAAGTCATGATTATTCAAGTATGTTACTAATTGTTTTCCAATAACTTTTTCAAAAACTTTAGAGAGCGTTGGAAGTAAACTAATTGGTCTTAGATCTCCGTACTCTGATGGATTATTAGTTTTTGGTACAGGAATAACCACAGATTTTTTCCAAACTGAGGGAAAAACGCTATTTGAAATACAAAAATTGATAATGTGAGTAATAAGAGATATTACAAATGGACAACACAACTTTACGAGACTAATGGAAATACCATCAGAGTCAGATGCATTTGAGGTAATTGTTGACATAATCTTAGCGACATCAAAGTCAGTAACTTCATGGAAAGTTAAAGTTTATCCATGTGGTAAGCGGTTATTTTTATAATAATTTGGAAGTTCAGGATTGGCGTCACCGGCACTTACAGAAGTAATAAAATAATTATTAATATCATTTGCATTGCAAATATTTACAGGGATATTGATACGTTTTTTACTGGTGTGAATATCCATGTTTTTAAACTCATTCCATAGTTCTCTAGTAGTTGCAGTGCGCATTTTAAAATCAAGGTATGCTTTCTTTTCTTGCCCAATTGCATAATTTGTATAATTAAGTAATTGCTTATAATAACGAAAGTCAGCTTCACTCGAAGAAGATTTAAACTTCTGCAAAGCTTTATCACGTAACGACATTAATAATTTGATATTTTGCGTAATCCATGGGCAGTGAGGTTTAGTATAAGTACGCGTAAGTAAAGGTGCGTGAACATTGAACAGGTCTAAGAGAGTTTGGTTAAAAAATTCAAGTTTGAGGTGATATCTTGTAATTCAGTAATAAAGAACCATGGAAGTGAAGTCAGATCGTTATAAAAGTTATTGTAGTTAAAAAACGAGAAACTTCGAAAAGTTCGAGTATTTGTAACCGGTGCAGATACATTAAAAAAGATGTGCATGTGATAGCTGAGTGATCAGAGATTTCATGTACGTTCAGTACATCCCAACTTTCAACAAAAGTTTCATCGGGCAGAATTATATAATCTAATAAGGAGCTAGAATAGGAGAGTTATTCTGGTAGGTCTATTGATTAGTTGTCTTAAGCCATAGATTTCAAGACAAGTTAAAAAATTTAGGTGCAACGAATTATCCATAGATCCATCTTTGTTAAAATCACCTAAACATAAGATTTCAGCTGCTGTATATGTGAGGCTATATAAGCTGTCTTCAAATAAATTGCGAAAAGTTGCATATTTGGAGTTGGGTGGTCGATATATAACTCCGATAATTATCGGAGTAACGGAAATTGAGAGCTTAATCCAAAGTTGTTCAATGCAAGGATCAATCATAGCTAAAACAATATTTAATTTTATACTTTTCTTAACATAAAGGGCAATACCGCCTCCTCTACCCTGCCTCGCTATATTCACAGGTAAATTCCTCTGCCGCTTTAATCTTTTTTGAATTAATTAGTTCAGTCAATAAATATGTCATAAGTCAGTCAAATTGACAAGCGACTAAAATACAGTCACCGGCACAAAAAGCGACTCACTTTGAGGTCTGTGTAATTCATTGCGACAAAAAAAAATTTTGTATAATTTTCGACTGATATTGTTATTTAGTTTTCTTAGTTGATGTACATCAAATAAGGCCAAAAATAAATAAAACAAACAAGTTTTTAATAAAAATAATAAAAACTGCAAAATTGATGAAATTGTAACTTAAAGAAAAATGCAAAATTTCAATCTTCCTAATTAATTAGTATCGAGTATTGCCTCCGCGAGCCTGTATTACAGCCTGCGTTCGTTGTGGCATCGATTCCACCAAGTGCCTAATCGCTAAATTGTCAAGTTGATCCCATTCTTACTGAAGCTCCATTGATAATTCTTCTAGGTTAGCTGGGGCGGGGACGCGAGCTCTAATATTCCTTCCTAGCATGTCCCAGACATGTTCGATGGGATTCATGTCGGGACTTCACGGGGGCCACTACATTCGGTTATCACCAACAGCGTCAAGAAATTCATTAACATCTCTGGCGACATGTGGCCGTGCATTATCGTGCTTCAACATAAAATTGTCGCCAATAAAAGGGACAAAGAGTATCACATGATCTTGAAGAACGTTCTCAATGTACCTCTGAGCGTTAATAACTCCCCTTTTATTACAACAAGGTCTGTACGTGCGTTCGTAGAAATACCGCCCCATACCAAAATCGAATCTCCGTTGAAAGAGAGTCTGAAAACAATATTACGTTGAGAATACCGTTTGCCAGTCCTTCTCCACACTCTTCCACGCTTCCACGATAATCTGGCGCTCGTAGGCAGAAGCAGGACTCATCAGTGAAGAGTACTTGACTCCACTGCCCCATATTCCAATGAACATGATCACGAGGAAATGCAAGTCTACTTACTCTATGCTGTGTGTTAAGCTCTGGGCCATGTGCAGGTCTTCTTGCCATTAAATTAGTTTCATTAAATCGTCTTCTGATCGTTCTGTCACTTACATGCACATCTCGAACATCTGCCAGGCGATCTTACGAATCTTCTTTTTTTTCGAATCCATCATACAGAGCGCCACAGTGACATTTTAAAATTGAAAATAAGCATTAGGAAAACACGAAATTATTTCTGATTTGATTGATGATTTGCCTATCCTAAAGTCTTCAGTGATTTAAAATTGGCACTCTATAAAAAAGGTAACTAGGAAAAATAAAAAAGAATACACCCACTTAAAATTTAAAGTTTTTCATTGAAGCAAAATTTGAAATCCAAGTTTTCAAATGCATAGGTATATTTATTAAGATAAATGAAATTTACATTTAGTAAATGAACTACATAATTAGAACCCTGGGGTCTTGAGGTTCGTGTCCATTTCTTCAAACATAATTTGACAAAAATATATTTGGGCAACAATTAATTATTTACGCAGTTTTAAGCGTTTTTATATCTGGATTCGAAATATCCAAATGAAGAAAACGCGGAGATGCGAGTTTTAAAATCTCGAATCTTTTCAAGACTTGCGGATTTCGAGGATTCTAATGGCCTGTCCCTAGTTGTATGGAATTAGAAAGAGGTGGCTTTTCCTTGCCTTTCTCATCGCAGCAAACTAGCGAACTTGCTCTAGGGTGAAAGATAAGAACTTTCCGCGTAATTAACACTTCGTACTGTGGCCGGAGGATTTATGAAATAAAAAAAAAATAATGTACTGGGAATGAATTAATAGAGAAATTATGTTACCACCGGAATTAGGGTGGGGTTCCGGTCTCTTTTAAAACACTGTAATTATTACTTATCCCACCTAATAATCAGTTATGCGCTCAATGTGGGGTATATTAGAGGAGCTTTTTGGCATAATTAAAAACAAATAGGTTCCTACCTTTTTTCGAGACAAGCAACAGAGAATCTTTCTAATCTTTTTGAGTGTTTTTGAATTTCTCAGGGGAAGTGCGCTGGAATTCCTCAAGGGAAGGGGGCTCTAGGTGAAAGGTTTTTAAAGAAAACTGAAGCAACCCTTCAAAAAATACTAGAAAAACATCAATATTTATAAAAAGACAACGAGAAACTTCTAAAAGAAAAAGAGGACGACCTTCACGTGAAAGAAACAACTGAAGTGAGCCTTAAAGAAACGCAACAAAATTATTGGAGTTTACAAGAAAATTACGAAAAACTCAGTAAAGGAAAGCAAGCTCTCATAAAAGAAATTGAAAAAACCAAGTTGCCTTAATGTAATATAAAGAAAGCGATCACAAGTTGAGAAACGACGAGTCAGCTCTGCGCGAGAAAATCAAACACTTATCAATTAAAGAAGATAGTTTGAAGAAGACCCTCGAAGAAATGCAACAAAACAGCGAGAAACTCATTAAAGAAAACAAGGAGCTCAAGAAAGAAATTGAAGGCAGCTTTAAGGTACGTTCTAAAATTGGAATAGAACTTGAAAGCATGCAAAAAACCTTTCAGTAGACGCTCAATGATTTAAACAACATAAGCAGGAAAGAGACACTTTAAAGACAACTGAGTTAGAAATAAATGACTTGCAATATAAATATAAATATAAATTTGGAAGAGAAAAACAGATAACTCATAAAAATAAACGATGACAATCTCGAAGACCTCCGACAATTTGAAACCAAGTATGAAGACATCCAAACCTAGTTAAAAACAGTGCGCAGTGAACTTGAAGAATGCAGCGAACAAATAAAGAAGTAAAGAAAAAAGAAGAACGAAAGCGTAAGGAAGAGGACCAAATAAAAATAAATCAGAATGGTGAAAGGAAAAAAAAACATCAAAAAAGGAGAAACGACGTTAAAAGAGCTAGAAAATACATTCAAAGTAAAAGAAGAAGCTTTTGAAAAAGCAAAACTGACTTGATGCTGCAAATCACAAGTCTAAACGAAAAGTACAAAATTTTGCAACATGAAAAAGATAAAAACATATCAGCATCTTCTAAAGCAATTTTTACAAATACAGGAGCTGAAGAAAAACAAGGAAACGCTTGAGGAATTAAAGGTGGAACTAAATGAGGAAAGGAAGAAATACTTCACGGAAAAAAAGTTTTAAAGGAACAATGTAATTTACTGGAAACCAAATTGCTTAATTATGAACAGAGCAACCAAAAAAGCAAACTAAAACATCAAGTCAAAAATCAAGAAGAAATTTCGAACCAAGAGAAATTGAAACTCAAACCCATTAATGAAGAATACGAAGAAAAAACGAGTCTACAAAAGGACAACTTTGTTGTTTTGAATAAAGCGAATGAAGAGGTATTTCAAGCCAAAAAAACGAAACGATCTATTAGTTAGAAACAGAAGAGCGAACTTAGAAGAAAAAATCACTGAGTTGACATATCAAAATAAAAATTTGCTCCGAGAAAAAAAAAAACAAAGCGACATACAGATAGCAGAGTTGCTCCAGAAAGATTAGCGTCTACAAGAAGAAATTAAAGAAGTAAAACGAAAACTCGATGAAAATGAAAATTTATAAAAACGAAAACGCAGCAAACGGAGAAGGCCGACGAAGAAAAAAAAGACAGCAATCGAAAAGTGTAATCAACTGGAACATAGCCTCATATCTCTTTCTGAAGAAAAAGAAGATTCTTTGAAGAAGATGACGACGTTACAAAGCCAAGTCTTGATTTTGAAAAACAAGAATAATCAGCTTCTTAAGAAAAAAGAAGAAATTGAACACGAGCTCAGTTCTATTCAAGAGATTCTTAAAAAGAAAAATGAGCTGACGGAAGAAGTTTCGGAGTTGAAGATTAGAATTGACAACTTGCTGGAAGAAAGGGAAGAATAATTTGATACTAAAGAAGAATTCCTACAAAATACGAAGTTCTTCGAAACAACTTTGTGGAAAACTTAAGACAACAGACCAGATGTCAGAAGTAGAGCTAAACTTTTTCATGATAGCCAGAGTTTAAAGAAAGACCTAGAAAAAGCTATCAAGAAGAATTCCAACTTAACTAGAGAAATAAAGAAAACAAATCAAGAATCTTCTACACTAAAGCAGGAAGCCGAAAACTTGCGAAAAGTTTATGAAGAAAAGTAAGAAAGCTAGAAGATTATTTCAAGAAGGAATCAAGCGAATGAAATAACGAGATATCATCTTAAAAGAGGGGAAAAGAAAAGTTCAAAAAAGAAATGAGAAATGTTATCCAACAATTAGAAGCGATGATACAAGAAAAAGACTCAATCAACGAAAACCTAAATGAATTAATTCAAGAAACAAAAACTGATAAAAAAAAACAAAAAAGCGTAGAAGAAGTGTTCAAGATTATTATTCGCCTTGACGAAAGTGAAGCGGGATATAAAGCGAAAGAAAAAGATTGGCACGATACTGAAAGTAACTTGAATAAGCAATTGTCACTCACTTATAAAACAAAAAGCAACAAAAAAAATTGAGATCTTTGAGAATCCGAAGGACTTAAACATGAACTAAAAACTGTGCAACAACTGTATGAGAAGGAAACCGAAGAAAATTTTACGAATGAAGAAAACAACCTGAAAAACGAACTGGCATCTCTCAAGGACAACAACAAAAAGCTTGAGAATTACTTGAATGCCATTGTACAAAATAACTTAAAATTAGAAAACGAAATTCAAATAATTAAGAATGACTTGGACCTGTACAAGAACGAAACGGTCAAGCCCAATTACGAAGAATTGTTTGCGAGTTTGGGGTAACTTGAGGAACAATAAAAAGAAAAAGTTGCTACTTTAGAGCAAAAAGATGAGTTACTTAAAGAAGCGAAAAGAAAATTAGAAGAAACCGATGCACTTGTAGAGCAAACTAAAACAGAATTAAGATTAAAAGAAGAAGAATTTAATACCAAAACTAATGAGTGTAGGATAATAAGGGCTTGCAAGAAAACGCAGTAATTTTGAAACAAGAAAATGCCGAGCTAAAGGGAAAAGTGTTGGAAGCAAGCCAAGAACGCGAGTTGCTACTGACTAAGCAAATTGCATTTGAAGATCAAAGCCGAAAGAACGAAGAAGATTTCCAGAAAGAAGCACACAATCTAAGTAACGAATTATCATCTCTCAAAGGGTGTAACCAAAAACTGGAGGACGACTTAAACGATGCTTTATAGAAAAAGTCGAAACTAGAAGATGAAAATCAGGTAATTACTAATGAATTGGACCGATACAAAACCATGCCTTTTCTGAGCAATTATCAAAACAATTGGCGCAACTTGAAACACAATTAAAAGAAAAAAGTGCTGCGTTAGAAAACAAATTGTAATTAATTGAAAAAGCCGAAATTCAAACAAAAAATAAAGAAATGGAATTTACTAGACAACTAACGGAAATTTGTAACGTCAAAACTAGAGAACATAACGGATTATAGAGTGGATTGAAATAGAATTCAACACGAAAATTAAAGAGTATGTCGTAATTGAAAAGAATTTAAAAGAAAACGAATTAATCCTGAAACGAGAGAACGCGAACATCATGGAAAGAGTGACAAAAATTAATCAAGAATATAATGAACTCCGTCAAGAACTAGAGATTCTAAAACTTGAACTAAACAACAAGAAAAAAGTCTATGACCAACAACGCAAAGAATTTGAAGAAATTTCTAGGAAAGAGGCAAATGATCTAAAAATGAAATATCTGAATTCCTCAAGGGAAAGATTTCTTTCTTATATCCACACTAGGATTCTAAATTCAACAACTCGCAACAAAGACTCGATAGTAAAGTTAAAGGGGAAGCAAAAATTGACAATTGATTTAAAAAAGATTCAGAAATAAAATAATAAAAGGGGTGACATGAAAAGAGTTCAGCAAACATTAACGTTTTCTTTCCCTGGGGAATCGCATTGTTTACATTTTAAAAATCCAGAGGTTCCGCCTTTTTAGGTCACTAGAATGAAGTTGTCATGCCCTGACACACTGTGAGCGGCAAATAACTGAAAGGTCATCTGAGAGATGGTCCGATTTCACCGTTTCGCTTCAAGACCTGAAATGATTTAGATAAGTGAGTGGAATAAAAGAGGAGAGAGTATACAAACCAAGAACTGCAAGAACTGAAGAAATTAACAAGAGAGGAATATGAAATCAGGGTATTAAAGAAGTAGAGGAGAAGAGATAGCGAATGTAATCAACTAATCGGAATATATAAGACCTGTATTCATGTCTTAACCAAAACGACTTTTCTATTAAGTTAGTTGAAGTTCTCTCACTCGTTATAAATTAGTTTTTATATGTTGTAAACATTGGTGGGAGTATTTATTTTAAAATTGTGCAAGTCTGTTTTTTCCATAAACATGTCGTTTGGGTTCATTACTTTTCCTTTAGTTTCATCTGTTAGAAGCAAGCACAGCATCTAGGAAATCAATTTAACTCGGCGTACGTAACACAAAGCTAAGATACTATTGACAAATGTTAGAGTAAAAACGCAATTTCGAAAGTCACGCTGAATTTACGATCAATCATTTCATATACCGCCTCGTCATCACGATAATGAAAGCGCGATCTGTCACGATTAATAATTTTTTTAGCAGTGACAAACACAGAAGCTGTAGAATGTGAGCTGTTTAAAACATCAACGAATTCATTTTCTTTTTGACTCATTTATACTAGGAAAGTATAAACGAGTTTAATATATCATAATATTAAAAGAAAACTGACTAAATTTTTTTCGTACCAAATACAATAAATATAATTTTGAGTGGGATTGAAATTCGTTTTACAATATTTTGAAAGTTAAAAATTTGCGACTGAAGACGTCTTGCTGAAAACGGGACTTATTTCGAAATGAAAGCAGAAAGACGAGGGAAATTTGTATGCTGGTTCATGTTCATAGCAAAAACTGACACATATCACGGGTTCTTACTGCAAGCTTATACAAAAAGGGTGTGCGTAATATGTTTCTGACGGTTCGGTATATTACTCTCATTACTCTTTTTTACCCTGGAGATTAAGAAAATCTCTCACCATTCCTGTAGTATGTATTTTAACGTGATGGATAAGCCATGATTTGCTAGATTTATGTACCAGATTATTCGATCGTTTATTTAATGTAACCTTAAATATTAGTATTTTTTATTACCTTTGTAGTTTATTTTATATTCCCTCTTTTACACTTTTTTAATGATCATTTAGTCTGATAATTTAACTTTCGTGAAACAGTTACACAAATTAGAAATTACAGAAGTGAGACACAACACCAATATAATTATGTTACAAATTTTATGAATGGCACTGTATATTAATATGTCAATCATTATAATCGTTTTACTAAAATTTCCAGGAAGTAGTAAATCAAGGTATAAAGAAATGGAGACATTAAAAAAGTCCTTTGTGTTCTTCATACTGTGAAAGAGCTGTTCAATTCGAGGTCAATGATTTCCTTTCTGTATTTCATCTAATTCAGGCCCGTAAAACTATTTCAGTGCTGGACGGCTTTCAATTTTTCAGGCAATATACCCTCGGTGCTTTCGTGCAGTATAATGCTGCAAGCTGATTGAATCCACCGACGTAAAATGGGAAATCGTTCGAGAAATTAATGCGGTAGCGCAAAGTAGTTCTCAAAAAGCCACGTCTAAACACGAAATATCTGCGTTTTATAGACGACCATTACCGGGATAAATTTCTGACGGATCTCCGCTTTATATTTACAACGAAAATTTAAATTGCATTTTGTAAAACCGGAATGATTTGTAGCTCGACGGTACTGAATTGAAGCATAAATATAAAAATGAAATTTACTACCTACTGTGTTACACGGATTATATTGGAAGAATATTTCAATGGAAAATGTTATTATACCTTTTGATTAACAATTGTTTGATTTACACAGTTTTTTTAGAATACTTTATACAAATTTTACATAGGTAGTGCATGAAGTCAAGGGGGGAGGGGTAAAAGTACATAGGAAATCGAAGACGCTGAGTCCGAATCTGAAGTTCGTTTCTGTCTTGGGTTTTCTTTAAACAAGGGCCGCAATTTTTAGAACGTGTTTTCTTACAGTGAAATTATAAACCATTTTATCGATTTTTGTCAAAATTTTATTGACACTGAGACAGTTCTTATTGAATTCGTAAGTTTCAGACCATCTGAATCTTTTTACATAAATCTTTGTTCTACCTGGGAAGTAGAAAACATAAACATAATGTAACCACAAGAATATTCAAAACTACCTATTACAGAGACTTAAATTAAATTGCCGACCTTATATGCCCACACTTATTATACTCGTACATACAAGACTTTGTCTTTCTCGTTTAAAAGATAAGACCGTAGTTGACATAGATGGGCTTAATTTAGGCGGCCTATGTTGAGATTACGTCTAGCTCAATTTAAACTAATTAAATGCGCGGTTCTACTTCTAGTAAACTTGCTGTCTCAAATTAATTTTAGAACTTTCAAGTTCAGCGTTCAGCGCAGTTCAAGTTCTTGCACGAAATTGTGTGATTTATGTTTACTACTGAAACCGGGTTATTTATGGAGTCTTATCATCAATAACAAAATATTATCTTACACTATTAAAGAAAAATGAGTCTAATTACAATCAATTCGTTCAGAGAAATGAAACTAAAACTCTGTAGATTAAATTTAAATGTTCTTAAGACTTTTAAAACGCTCTCGCATTATAAACTAAACGAAGTTTCGACTCAATTTTCTAGCATCCCATTTTGTAGCTTTTTTAACATTACATAAATTGCTTGTAAAAGTTTACGTCCGTATAGTTTCGAATGGATCATTAACTAAGAGGGTTTTGTTTATTCTTATAAGAAACTAATTTAATTACAGAAAATAATTCTGCAATTTACTTAATATGCTTCTGTTATGTAAAATCTAAATGAACAGCTGATATTAGAACGACGTCCTGTATTTCTATCCCAGCGATTTATTAAATTTGTTTATAATTAACTGTCTCAGTATAATGTTTACTGTTTAAGAATTTTGGTTTTTGAAATAAACTTTCCCAAAAGATAAGTGGGCGCGAAGGAAATCATTTAGACTAAACGTCAAGTCCTTCAGTCACGTGGTCATTTAGATATCGCTAAAATAAATATTTGGTGCGATAATAAATTATCGACGCTGAAAAATACGCTAATCGAAACAGAAATGGAAATATCTAGTTATTATCCTGAAGGATAGGCAACTTAAGTCACTCCAGTAACCTAAATGAACAGAACCATTATTATTATTGGCAACTAAATTAAGAAATCAGTAACTGAATTAAACATTTTGCTTTGTATTTATGGAGTCCTCTTCCATTCGAGATAGAAACTAATGAATTCTTAGTATCCACGAGGAAAAGCAATTGTAAAAGAATCTCATATTTTACTCATACAAATGCTCTCGGCAATAAACCGTGAAAAGTACAAAAGGAATCGAATTCAGTTTCGTACAATGGCACGCATTTGCAATTTAAATATCTAATTTATTGTGCCTCTTTTAACGTTTGTTTAGTTTGTTCCGAATAAATCGGATGTACTTTTAGTGCGGGTGAAATGAAAAAGGTCGTGGATTTCGCAATCATCAACTGAATTATTTGTTTTGCGTTAGAACTAACGTAAATGAAGACGGAAAAGGAAATTGAAAAATTCAGTCTTCGATTATTAATTGTCGTCAAGAAAATAATTACAAAGAACGACTGTCCAGGCCTCTATAGTTTTTAGTTTTATTTAAATCCTAATGAAAATGTAGGTAGGGTTGTTGGGGATGATAGATAAAGAGTTTCCCCATAACTAACCTTGTTAACTGTGGCCGCGGAATTTACTAAGAAAAGCATGTTGAAGACTGATAAAATGAGAAAAGTTTGATTTCTTTATTGGTTGGTAGAAATAGAAATGAATAACTTATTATATTTTAATTAATTACGCTGTCACCATCGCAGTTATAAGCGACATCGGATCCTTTGTACATTTGCTAAAGCGAATTACCCTCATTTATTTAAATAACAAATAAAATATTCAAAATTTATATTTAAAAACATGAAACCTTGCCTCTCTCGATATGTGTTGCCATCTTCAGCATTTTCTCCTGGTGGGTCTGTCCAAGTTGCCTACTCTCCAGGTCAATCGGTTAACTCAACCGATCGCTTGTTTTCGTGCGTGGGTACCAAGTAGCCGTTCTCACTCGTTATGATATGATTATTTATTTTACCGTGTCTTGTTGGTCACTTATCTGAAGGAGAGTTTGTATTTCGCCTGACCTATATCCTTACACCTCTTACCGCTTGAGAAATTTGATTCTTATTTTAATTTGATAATAATAATAATAATAATAATTAAAAATATCGTCATTTACCGAACTCGAAAATTATTTTGGAATAGTTGGACCATTCTGATATTCGCTGGGATTAGTTAGACTAACAGTTGGAGCAATACATCGATGGAGTCGCGAAAGTAAAAATAATGTACAAAAATAAAAGATACAAAGAAGATTTTTGTTTGTAATAATCACACACAGTGGTTGATTTTAAGTCTTGAATGATCGGAATCTAAATACACACACCGGCAAATTTAAAGGAACCGATTGTAAATTCAGATTATTTCTTAATTTTATTATTTTATTGCCTATATCTAAATAGCTTTGAATGCTCCACTAAACAATTGAAGTTTTTAATGTCAAAACTTCAAACGTTCATGATGCGTCTTACATTTGAAACACGTATTATCTTTAGATAACACAAAAGTTGTTAAGTAATTGATTTAATTTGTTTAGGTTTGTTGGAATTTGTTTTTCTTTTGGTTTGTTGTCTTCAGTGTGTTTGTATTGTTAAAATCAAGTAATAATGGGTGATTTAATACTGACTGATATTGCTGTTGCCGTAGCAATGATCGAACATGGTCGAATATACCGTGAAGTTACCCAAAGGTTTGGTAAATCAGAATCAACCATCTAACGTAACGTAAGTCGTTGGAGGCAAACCGGGGAGTATGTGAGCAGAAGAGGGCAAGGCAGAAAATGCTCAACCATGGCTGCAGATGATCGTTTTATAAAGCTGTAAACACTGCGTAACAGATGCCAAACGGCAGTTCAAACAAGAAACCTACAGGAAGATGTTCGTGGAACCACCATAAGTGAGCGCACATCCAATTTGGTCGGTACGCTTAGCGTACCCAGGCTTCCGCCCATAACCTGGATTGGTTCCAGCGAGGGACCACCACCCCTAAGAGGCCAACACCAGTTGAGGGGACTCGAATCAGTCGGTGGACTCACTCCTCCCCTTAGCATTCATGGTAGAAAGGCTTCCCTTTCAACGTAAGATGAATCACCATTCGAGATCACTTGCGCAAGTCTCTCCCACACATATTATTCTAACCCCAGCTTTTGTTACCCACATAAGTGGGATAGGGTAGCTAGACAGGTTAGTTTTAGGGTAAGCGGCGTGTGGTCTGCATCGGTTCTCGTCTCGGATCCTAGGCTTCCGTACATAAGACCCGACACCTCAAATCCTACGCTCATTTTGGATACTAGTACCCCATGCCTTTCACCCAACACCTCAAGCGACTGCTCCGCATCAACTCTACATACGAGGCGATATCCGCTTATCCGTCAAGATGACGGTGGTAGGGTCGGTTTACTGGTTACCCGGCCTCCGGGCATCAACCCGTCCTCCTGCACATATCCCGAGCAAGGGGGGGGGGAATCCGGTCCCCATCCCCTAAGCTGGCACTCATGTTAGCAAGGCTTCCCTCGCAACGTTTGATGAGTAACCGTCGAGATCACTTATGCAAACCTCTACCACACATCTATTACTAGCCCCAGCGTCTGTGGGATTGGGTAGCTAGACAAGCTAGTTTTAAGGGTGGTCGGCGTGTGGTCTGCATCGGTCTTCGTTTCGGATTCTAGGCTTCCGAACAAGAGGCCCGTCACCTCAAAGAATAGTCTCCTACGGCTCATCTCGGATACTAGTACCCGACACCTGTCTTTTACCCGACACCTCTAGCGACTGACCACCGTCGCCAATGAAAAACAATGACGACATCCGCCACCCTGAAGTGAGCGCACAGTAAGAAGAAAACTTAAAGAAGTTCGTCTCAGGTCATGTGTACCAATAAAAGCCCCAAGATTCCAGAGACGTAATCGTGTAGCGCGACTAGAATTTGGTCGAGGACATCGAAATTGGAACGATGACCAGTGGAGTCAAATTTTGTTCACAGGCGAGAGCCGTTTCTGTATAAATTCAATTGACAGTAGGGAAAGATTGTATCGACGCCGAGGAGAACAAAATGCACCATTCAATTTTATTACTGCTGTACCTTTTGGTGGAGATTCTATTATGGTGTGGGGGGGCATATGTTTGGGGACACGCATAAAGTTAGTGGTGATTGATGGAGGAGCGTTAACTGCTGATAGGTACATCAGAGATATTCTCCAAGACCATGTGGTACCTTTTGCCCCATATATCGGAGAAAATTTCACCCTAATGCAGGATAATGCGCGCCCACATGTCGCCTACTGTGTAACTGACTTCTTAAACCAAATGGGTTTTACAATAATGATTTGGCCAGCGTGTTCCCCCCGACCTGAACCCGATCGAACATATTGCAATGTTAATTACCTTTTTGAAAAAATTAATTAAACAAGTACAGTACGTGAGAAGAGTTAAGAACATTTACAATAGTGCCAAGGTCCAGCAGACGTTCAACAACAACTTTTGAAACAACTTAACGAGGTAGACGCAAGAGTGACGAGACGTTTCGACAGAACGACATGCATCTAAAACAGACAGACTGTATCACAAATACAAAAAAAAAGGGACACTTACAAACGTAAACACAGCAGCTATAGAAAGGATAATTGCAGCTCAACGAATCAAATTAGCGGCACAGAGGGGAGTTCCAAAGTGGTAGACCAATTTGAGTGGGCGATCAAGCACTGGGAATTTGTAACAGCAATGCAGCAAAGGTTTGCCTCATTCCAGGGGCCACTAACAGCATTACACTATCCAGTAGACGAGAGGAAGCCATCCAAAAGCAGGAAAAGACTCATATATTTAGAAGACGGCCGAAGAATACGTCGCCGATGGGACCAAGTGCCGGACTTTTTGATTGATTATCAAAAATTATGTGACGAACACTTATATCGAAGTGTTAAAAAGGACAAAATCTAGATAGTAAGAGAATAGGATATTATTATTATAGGTTAAGTTTGTTTTGTTGGTGATACGTTGAGAATTATTTTACATAAATAAAGTTTAGATAATTAGGAAATAATGTATTTTAGATTCTTGCCTGTTGTTTAGAGTTAAGTTTGTTCCATTTTTAGTTTAATTTCAATGAAATGTAGTCATATTTAAGGTAAAAGGCTAATTGTCAAAAATGTGACGTCTGGTTACCAACTGAAATCTAGTATGTAACTAGATCAGAACGCGAATGTTCCGGTAACCTTGACAATGGGAAAATAAACAACGAAAAGCGCTATAAAAGGCGAGCGCTCCGCGATTTGGAGCACTCCTGCTTCGACCTCCGTGAGTAGAATTCCTGCTTCGACCTCCGTGAGTAGAACTCCTGCCTCGACCTCCGCAACAAGCAGAGAAGAAATTTTTATTAAAAAGGTTATTTAGTACGAGGTATTTTCATTAAGAAAGAAACATTTTTCGATCCTGAATACCTGTATCCTTTCTCCTTAACCAACGACATGGGCAATGCTTCCAGGTAATACATACATGACACACAAACAAATTTTTTTTAGTGAACACCGGACAGCGGGAGACGTTTTGGTATTGTAAAAGGGTGCTTCTCTCTTGTGAAGGAATTGAGGCACATGCGTGATGGGCAGTACAGAGCATCCCCATTTTGACAAGTATACATCGGGTAGGACAAGAGGTCCACCGAACCTTGTGAAGGGCGAGGTGACATGACTGACTTATGATACCTGGTGTTCGCTTTGTATGGATCTGTATCGTCGAAGGGCGTCTCTCTCTTGTGAAGGAGTTGAAAACACATGCGTGATCGGCGATACAGACCGTCCACTTTTAACAAAATATACATCTGATAGCATCTGATAGGACAAGAGGTTCACCGAACCGTGAAGGGCGAGGTGACCTGACCGACTTGTACTAACCGGTGTACATCAGACAACAACTTTTTCGATAATTTTTTTATTATCTTTTCCTGACATACGGATGCATATACATTTAACACTGACACTCCCTTCCCCTCTCCCCTCACATTCCTGTGTTTTGTCATTGTAATGTGCCCACCATGGGCCCATAAAGCGAGAAGTGGGTAATTCCGAGCGACCCAAAGAGAAACCTGAGAGAAAGATAGAAAGAAAATAGACACGTACCCACAAACAACATACAAAAAACATTACTGCAATTGACAACCCAACGTGGGGCACTTCCATCAATATGTACAATATGTAGGACATGCTCGGCAGAAGACTTAGGTCAAGAATTCCTGCTGTTGAAAACTGAGAAGAAGTGAGAATTGCATTGATTGAGGAATGGGACAAATTACCTCAAGAACTGATCGATGATCTTATCAGAAGTATGGGAAGGCGAATGACTGCAGTTGTGAGAGCTCGTGAGGGGAACACACGCTATTGAAGCAAAAGAAAAAACTCATTAAATGATTAGCCAAATTCAAAATGTACAATAAAGTTATTCTGTTTAAAACCAGTCTGACACCTCCGAGTTTCTTTCTTCTACATGTTTCACGTGGTACAACCTTTGTAAAATAAATTCCATTTACTCCATCTAACTTCTTATTAGGAGATTATTTGAGAAATATTAACAATATGTATACTATAGAGAAAACAATTAGATTTATATCTATTCCGTTAAATTTACCGGTGTGTTTAGAATGAGAAGCAATAAACTTCATTATTATTCAAGTTTCTATAAAAAAATTAACTTATCTTTTCGGAAAATATTATTATATCCTGGTCTGTTTTTATAGTTTTCGCGTCACCTTTCTTGATGATTCTAGTAGTTTCAAATAGAACACCAAATTATACTGGAATATTCTAGGGTGGAAGGACCTCTATAAAAACAAAGAGTGAAATCAGGTTCTATTTAGAAGCGACATCTGCAACTAGTAATAATTCGTAGTACGATAAATAAAACATTTTATGAAACAGTTATTTAGTGTTTTATTGTTTTAATCGACCGTGTTTGAATCCTGAATTCATAATTAAAACCTTTTCCAATATCACCTTTAAAACAGCGATAATAAAACCACTTTGTTCTCTATGAATTCTCTAGTGCTTCGCGTTTCGAGACATCTACGTGTTCTGCGCTTATTCAACGAATTATTAAACAATGCAGACTTACATTTTCGAAATGCGATATCATCAATGATGCAAAAACTGATCACTTGTGCTAGCATGAATTTTTTACCGTGCAACGTAACGTACTTCATATTAATATCAAATAATAAATGGAATTTGAATGTTACGTATACAAAATTCGCACATAATTACTCTTCTCTTCTTTAGTTCATCAAGAGATAAAACACAGGTGGGTTTTTCTTTTTGCTGTCGCCGCAGAAATAAACCGAATCCTTTCTGCCTTATTTGCTTATCGCCTTGCAAGTGTCTTTTACGAGGATCTAGGTTTCGTCATTTGCATATAAATAGCGTAATCTGTGCTGTAAAATGCTTCAAATGAGGGTAGATGACGTAGGTTTCTTTCTTAAAAGTCTAAGCGCCTGCCTCGTTGTATGTAGTTATGAAGCGGCGAATCACAGGAATAAGGGTTTCGTTGTTCGAGACCAAGAACTGAGCTCTTTTAATAGAATTGGACTTTCTCTGTAAAAAACTGAGATCACTAATACTATATATACTTTTACACGTTAGGAAAGTTTAGTTTTAGTTACCGAATCGCTGTCGGTTGTAGTAGCGAATGTAATTAACTCTCTTTTTTAATAAACGTAGGTTCGTATCCTACTTATTTTATTGTGTTTGTTTTAAAAACACTGTCGCGGGTTACGCGAACATAACTATGTACGGTCTCAAGACTGCAACCACAAATAATGGTCGTTTTTGTCTCTACTATTCTACATATTTCATTAGTGAAGCCTGTTGGGAATATAGATGTTTCAAAAAAGTTTCACAACTTAAGAAATTATTTGTCATACAAACTGCGTCATAGTTACGGTTAATAGGAAAACGTAAGACAAGTTTGACAGTAATCTTGGAATAGATCGACTGCTGAATTTTATAACTCCGCATATATGATCGCGAACTTTTACGAGCGTGTGATTGTTCCTTGAATTATTTATTTTCTTATATGTTCCTAATGAATAATGTATACTTGAATTAGATAATACGAGTGTGATTCTCATTAATATATGTATGGATCATTTACGGCTATCACATATTTTGGTTGGAACTTTATTTATGGTTACCAAAAACTAATAGTATAATGTAGCTACTCCCCGAGGACATTAGCAAATTACTACGAGGCAATGTATCACCGTTTCCAAATTTTTGCCGGCGATATTTGTGACAGTTACATATGTTTTTTTTTATAATTGCGGAATGTTATGATTACATTTCATGCTAACTGCAACAACTAGGACATATCGCAAACTAACGAGACCGGTGGTGTAATTTTATTCTCGTTCGGAACTCGTTAATATAAATTTTGATTTATTACATATTCCACGTTACTTAAAATTGATATTCCAAGTTAGTTTCACAGTCTTACAGGATGGAATGCTCCAGATATGGAACTTTTCGAACACGGATCTTCCGACTAACGAGAAACTTAATTTAATTTCAACCTTTTAAAAATTGTTTTAAACATTCGCAATAAATATACGAGGGCGTATTTTTATATTGTTTTTTTAAAACATTGCAAAATACATATTCCCAACGCGACATTACAAAAATTGACGCCCAACGTGGGGTAGAGAAGCACACACATAACATTACAGTATGCTAAGTTGTGTTTAATTTATGCGACTTATAGAGAATTAGGAAGATTCATAATAAATGAGTGAAATTACATTTCTAATTGGAAAAAAGATGGAATAAGTGTATGAGTGTTGAAGGGTTCTTAATGTGATTTGTGCTTCTTTTTCATGGCTAACATGAAAATATGCCCTCGTAGACATCTACTAATTAATCGCAGTAATTATTCGCGACAGTTATGCATTGCAATTTGCACCGTCCGTATTAATTAATTAAAACTGATTTCAATTGGATAAGCATAGTTAAACACATAATGCCAAAGGTAATACAGTTTGCCATACTCGATCACAGTTATGAATTAGATTAAATTACAGATCCTTTACACGTAGTTAAGCTCGGTGCATATAATGTGAATCGCATTACCTTTCCTGTTTCGGTGCTTGGGGCTTCATTCAAATCCTTTCGAAACTTTGTCAAAGGCGAAAACTTATTTGATGAAGAAAAGCAACGCCGCGGATGTCTGCAGATTTATTTGCTTTTCCGTAATTTTCAATGTTACTTAGCCTTGGCTTTTGTTTAAGTTCAACGGTGAAATGTAGTCTTTCTTTGGGGGAAGTAAGTGCATACCAACTTCGTCAACTTCATCGTGTGGAATACTCATTAAGTAGTCTCAGTCTTAATAAACTACTAGTATTTCTTAAAATGAAGATTTTAATATTTTAGGACAGTATACAAACTCACTATTGTGAGAGGCGGGTGTTTAAAAATGATAAAAGAAAGGAGATGAATTATACTTTACTTTCAATTTCACAAAAACTTGTCGAGACACTATGCTTCACTGTATGTTACGACGAGTATGAGAGGGAAATTCTATTATTACCCCAAACTCTGTCTTCTTTCTAACTTTACAAAAATAGTTACAATTTCTACTTGTTCCCTTCCCTTTTTTACCAAAATTTAATCCAACGTAACGGACTTACGTAGCAATTTCTTTGTTTGTACGTTTCTGGTTTGAGTTTAAATTAACCAAATACTGCTCTCAATGCCCCCTTTATGTGGCATATTAGCAAAGAATATTTAGACAAATGTAAAGTTTAAATATAATTGAATATTACTTTAGAACGATATCATACGAGACAATGCAAAATAAAAGCAAAATAATTTGTTTAAAACTAAGAAGTAGCATTCTACACATCAAACAAAGCAGATGTTAGTCTTTAATAACAAATTGGCAAATAAATTAAATATTCGCTCACCAAACCGTGGTACTGGATGCAGAGAAATAGACGGAATTTGTGACTGTCGTAATCACACTAAGAAATGGCCATTTCTGCCGTTGACTCCACAACCAAACGTCTTCTGACTGTAGGATGTCTAATCATGTGAAGTTATATGAAATTTCAAACTTAAAATTTATTTAGTTTTGTTTACTGGTGGTGTGTTTGTTTGAATGTAGATAAAAAAACAAATATTTAGTAAATACATTGTGTAATTAGAGCGACATTGTCTCTGACTTAAAATGATTCAAGGCTCAATAATTTTTAGTTCAAACTTGTTCAAACTTTCAGTTACGTAAGTGGCAAGGAATATTAAAAAATAAGATTCCGAGAGGCTTTGGTGGTGAGGACTTGTGTAGTGCGCCGGACGAAGAATTAAAATTCAGGTTAGAGCAGAGTCAATTATTCACATGCACTTTAACGATTCTGTAATAATAATATCGATAAATGAACAGTCGGTATCAATCTACCAATTAGATAGCTAAAAGTCAGTGCAGTCTTTGATTAAAATTAGTTAATGGTCTGGTCCGTTTGGTCTGGGCGGGTCGTTACGTGGCATTCCTGAAACCTACTGAGTGGTAGACTGTGAGGAGCGAACTTCATGCGCTATCCCTTGGTTCCCATTGCACCACCTACAGCGGGCTATGGTTATCCTAGCCGGGGAATGCCAATCTATTAAATCTAGTGGTTAGATTCCTGAAACCTACTGGGTGGTTATCCCCCAGTAGACCGTGAGGAGGGAACCTCGTGCGTTATCCCTTGGTTCTCATTGCATCACCTACAGCGGATTATGGTTATCCTACCCGGGAAATGCCAATCTATTAAATCTAGTGGTTAGATTCCGGAAACCTACTGGGTGGTTATCCCCCAGTAGACCGTGGGGAGGAAACCTCGTGCGTTATCCCTTGGTTCCCATTGCACCACCTACAGCGGGCTGTGGTAATCCTAACCGGGGAATGCTAATGATAGTTAATTTCTAAGTTGGCCCTGCAGGACGAGGAGCTTTGTTTGTTATTCCGGGCTCCTGTGACATTTGCCAGGGTCGGTAATACAATGCCGGGGACAAAACCTATACTAATTGATTCACGGTTACCACCGTGGAAGCCTGTCTTTAATTACTGTTGAAAGTTGTTTAAACTACAATGATTATCGAGATGGCGATTTCCTGCGCAAAACGATAAACGGCTTAAGTGTGTACACTTATTCGAAGAGCAAAGTTCATTAGCGATATTAGCTGCAGTTGAAGTTTTACATAATGGTTGGACCGGTACGTTTCTGTTATTGATTTATGGAATTCTGATATCAGGAAAATGCTGCAGGCGATTTATTCACGAAATTCAGTAAGCTAGTTATTCGACATTGCGACCCCGTGTAAAAAAAAGGAGAAATAAATATTGATTCGAATTTAGCGTTTGTTTGAAATCGTAATCTTACACCAGTGGTCTTTTATGTGGTTTATATCGGAAATTCCGATCAGGAAAAACCTTGCATGAAAACCACTTGCCTCATAAGTCAACGTGCTTTTCCTAGATTTGTCCACTCTTAGTCATGTTTGTTTGTGCTTACGTAATGCCAGCTTCTTTGATGAGTCACTTCGGCGAGGATTTTATGATGCAATATGTAGCTGCTTTCAACACAGTTTTATTGCAATGGTCAGTCACATTATCACTTTGAAAAAGCAAGTCGTTTGTTTACATTATTTTTGGTTGAATATTTATTTAACTTATTAAATTTGCAAAATATCGATTTTTTACACTATCGATGTTTACTGAATTCATCTAAGGAGTTAGGGTCAAACAGAAAATGGGAAGTAATCTTTTACGTATACTTGAAGGTAACGTTAAGCAAATATAATAGTTGTGTGTTGTGTGCACTCAGAGAGTTCTTTGCTTTTAATAGCTGTATTTGAGAGTGGCATTTTAATTGTTTGAAAATGTGAAATTGTTTCGTTCTATGTTGAATATAAATTTTTAATCGATTGAATAGCTTTTCTGATATTAGATAAAAAAATCAAAAGGTTAATTGCAATCCATAGCCACTAGTATATTCGGTCTCAGCTGTAAGGAACGGATTCAAACTAGAAAAGTAATTATCAATAAAAGGATTGCCTTAATCTGAAAGGATTCGCTTAGAAAAATTAAATTTGTGGAAATACAATCAACTTTACTTTCTTAAATTTAAATACGAACTTGGAAAATATCGTAACTTTATTTAATTCCATTGCACCAATAAAAACCGACGGGTTTACGTTTGTGCAATGAACTGTTATGGTGAGTTTGTTTTACGTGAAATAATAAAACGAGAGTCGTTAGTTCAAACGACAAGGGGCAGTTTTAAAACATCTTCAGCGCACAGCGGTGGTTTCCAAGTGGTTACTGAAACTAGCAATAATAGTTACATGTTGGACGTGGATATTATTTCACAAAATAATGACTTTAGAGAAAAATATATTTTAATGATAATAATAATAATATGTATTGCCCATAGAGAGATACAAAACGAAACACAATTTGTAAAAATTTAAACTAAATTACTCTTCATTACCTTGAAGGCAATTGTAAACAGTGGAAAATTAAAACTACAAATTATTAAATTAAAATGAAAATCTTTTTAGACGTATCCACAAAAAAATTTCAAACTTTCATTCTAACGTAAACGTAAGTGAATTAATTTGTTGTATATAAACAAATCTTTCTTCGCAGAACCTAACTGTTTAACTTTGTGTCCTCAAAATTAACTTCTTATTTGAAAAAAAAAAGTTAAATTTTGTTCTAACAAAAAATCTCTTATGTATTTATGTTAGCTGTTAAAGCTATTTCATCATCTAACTTACTTATTTACATAATCTTGATTACCTAACCACTTTTCTTTATTTTCTAATTAAAAATTTACTATAAAATAACTGAATTGATGACTTTTAACTCTTTTCTAACCATACGTAGATCATTTACGTCCATCTCATTGCCCAAAGGCATTTTTAAAACCGTACAGTGTACTTCATTGAACACTTATTTCACCTCCTACGGACCCTGCTTTTCTCTATCGGTCGATCAGATAACTGATTTCTGCCGGTTTTTTAGATTGCCGCAAAAAGTAACAGTAGAGTTATTAACAAAAATATGATAGAAAACAATACGCAAAAACTTCTTAACTTAATGCTCGCAACAAAACTCATCATATCCTCATCACAAGCCGAAACGTTTTCATCCACTTTCCCGCGAGCTGAGAGAAATGATTAATTGTGACACGAGTGTCACTGAAGAAGTCGCAACCCCCAAACAGAGAGACAAACAGATTTCGCATCTGTAAGCTCTGAGCCTCTTCGTTTTTACAAAGCAAACGTATTCGATCTCATGCTCGTTTGGTTGACCTTACCCAAGGGAAAATACTCCGGAATATCCAATTTATCGAAACAGACGTTAGTTTAAGAACTCCGGGGAATTTGTTTTCCTTTAAAATTAAAGAAAAACTCCGCTTCGCCTTTTTCTTGACCTAAACAGCTGTAGTGTCCGGTGTAAATAAAACTTTCTGCCAGTGTTTCAACTTTCAGAGCGTATACCGGAAGGAGAGCGGAATAGAAACGATCGTAGGATTTTTTCTTGTAACTATTAAAAGTGACTTTAGTATAAAAATCTTGTTAACTATTCAAATTTAAAAAACATACATTCGGTGATTGCCATAAACAAAAATTAATTAAACAAAATTCAAATGAAAATAGGCGAGCCGATAAAATTCCGTCATGTAGGTACACGTATAAAAAGAAAAGTTCACGAGTTGCAGATGAGTGTCGTTCAAATACTTTCAGTAAAGTCTGAAAAAAATATTTCACGTATAATTTATGTACTCCTTTTTTAAGCACGCCTGTATAAACGTAAAACACATTTAGAAGCGATTTATCGGGTTGTTAGCGTCCAGCTAGTAAATCTCACATGCCTGTAAAAAGACCGATATGTGTTTGGCGCGAGGTGAAGGATGAAAAAAAGGTCGAAGGATGTTGACGCATAATCGTTCAAAGCCAAATGGGCCTTAGCGATTCATAAAACGGTGAGACGGTGCCAGTTTATAGCGGGGAATAAAGCTTTGCCCCAATGTAATTTTTTACGGCCTTACTATAAATAATTGATGGCGTACTTACAAAACGTGGTACAAAGAATTAGGTACTTCTACATAGTTTTCATAAATTTTAACTGAACGCATCAATGAGTTCGGTGCATTTTGAATGCAATTTTATAGCAAAGGTCAGACACATTATCAGGATGGCAAAACTGCTTTTGAAAAAGTAAGTCGCTGTCACATTTGTTTACATTATTTCTATGTGGGCGCAACATCCGTGGTCGCGCTGGCGACGTTCTAATTGCCTAATTTGCAAAATGAACTTAATAATTTACAAAATGCTGATTTCTTACATTAACTTGACACATCTTTTACTGCTTTTGATGCCAAGAACTTAGTCCTCCGAAAATTAAATCATACTTAAATAAATGACGGTCATTCTCTTTAGTAAATGTACAAAGCTCTGGTGTGGATCAAAATTCCGATGGCGGGCGCGTAATTATTTTACTTTAAGAATTTCTTTATTCTGTCATTATGTGAAATCTTCATTTTAGAAAAGAACCCTCCTACAGAGTCATGGAAATCGAACTTAGTAATATCTGGTAGTAATATCTGGTTTTGTGGGACAGGAACTACATGTCCACCATGACCTTCCTTAAATTAGCAACCAAAAAAGACCATAGAACGGAAACTTAAGCACACGGTAATTCCGTTGGCTAAAATGTGTAAGAACCTGATCAGTACGGGAGAAAGGGTGGTTTATATTTTGTTGAAGTAAAATAAAAATAAATATGAAGGGGTAGGTTGTTCCCTCTTTGTTTTTTAAAATGGTGTTCACAAAAGTGCATGGTTAGTCTCAGAGACCCGGCGCGACCACTGGAAGGTTAACTTAAGTGAAACGTACGCCATTGTACTCCTTAATGCCGTTTTACAGTAGACCTGAGACATGACGTCTAAGACAATGGCAAGAGTTGATAACATTTTTTAAAAATGTCTTGGTATAAACTGACATAAAGTAAACAAATGTTGCCTACTTAAAATAATTTTTTATTGATTTTCTATTTTTATCTCTTGGATAATTTCGTTAACGTGTTTTACTTTAGTTTACTTCCATGCAACTTCGAGAAGCCTGAGTGTCTTACTTATTAGTTTTCAACTGCTCTTAAATATTGTGCTGCCAACTTATTAATATTCACATGTGCTACGTCAATATCTTATACAGGTTGAATTTTACAACTAGGTGGATAGAAGTAAATTCGGATGAAGTTGTGTAGGAGTAGAGGGGGTTCTTGCGCTAGCGTGTATCAGTTCACGCCTCCAGTTCGAAGCGTGTAGGTTTTAGAGTTGTTTTTAAGCTACAAATATACATTTTTTATTATAATATAATATTTATTTTAATTGTTCTTTATTTTTCTTCAGTACAAAAATTCAGTATGAATTATAGTGCACCTGAGAAAGTACAAATTATAAAGTGGTATTAACGAATTAATTTATTCAGAAAAAAATTTGTAAATCGTCCAATTCCTTCTGCTACAACCATCCGCAGAATTAATAAAAATTTTGATAGATACTTAATATATTTATTATTTCTTGACCAGAATTACTTTAAATTTATTTTATTTTTATCTTCATTCTATAAAATCTTTCATTCAATTTGAGAAATCGTTTTTTGGTTTCAAGAGAATCTTTTATTACGTTTTTTATTATCGTTGTGAATTCTTTTTAATTTAACCATTACCAGAGTAGATTTTTCATTTATTAATTTCTGTTATGTTTATAGAAGTATTGTTTAATTACAAACAATAATCCAAATGTATTGCGGTAATTATAACTATTATTGAAATCCTAGTTAAAATAAAATTATTAAATACGCGCTCATCGTTTCGCTTCCCAATGCGAGACAATGCCTGAATACATCCGAGACACGCGTCACTTACTAATAAGCTTGTGATTGTTTGTATTTTATGTTTGATGTTTTATGAATAAATCTTTCTCCTTCATTAACTGTCAGTATTTTAAGTTTTCTCTTCTTTTCGCCGATAGCTTCTTTCAATTCAGTGTTGCCTATCAGAATTTATCCTAGATTTTACTTGGTCTTCTTTCAACGACATTTCTTAAATAAATATTCAGCTTTTCACAACCAATTAATTTTTCTATTTTGTGTCTGTTTGTCTCTGTTTTTTCTCTTATTACTAACCTTCTTTTTTTTATAATATTTTGCATCAATCTTGCTCTGACCTATTATTGTCTCTACAACTAATTTTGAACGTGGCTTCCTTCAATTCAGTGTTCACTAAAGTATCTCCTACATTTTACGTAGTCTTCTTTCAAAGTTAACCACGGGTGTTTCCTAAATAAAATTTGGCTTTTCACAGACAATTAATTTTTAAATTTTTTCAATGATAGTACTGCCAAGAAAAATAAAAAAGGACGTGGATTTCGGTGGACACTGTGCAGGGGTTTTCAATGTTCAGATAAATTGTGAAAGAAAAGTAAGCCTATTAAGGCTAGTTTGATCCTTCTAAAAAAAATTCTCCTTTTTTTGATATTGATATGAACTTTTTGTTAATGTTTAATACATCAAAGTACGAGTCTTAAATATCTAAGGCGCTTAACTGATTTCATTAGAGAAAAAAAAATTGTATCCATGTAATTTTGAAAAGCATCGTTTTTTTAATTCCTTAATTAATTTTTCGACGTCTAAATGAATAGCAAATGAAAAGAAATTTTTCACAGTAATAAAGAATGCAATTCTTACGATTATTTAAACATCGTTTCTAACAATGTAACAATCATAATTATTTATTTTCAATGCAACTGGATAAGCAAGTATATTTCATTTATAGTTGCGGACGATAGCACTTTTTCTCATGCACTTATTTCATAATCCTTGATTTTGTCTACAGAAAGTCTAGTAAAGCAAGTGCACATTAAAGGATATCCTTTACATTAGAATATATCTCTTTTTCTCCTGTCTCCACCTTTTTTCAAGAATCAATGAAATCCTTGGTATGTATGTATAAGAATTGCTTAAATATTTTCTGACTTACTTCGATGTTGTTTATTTGTTCAAGCGCGGAAAACAATATTTTTTTTAATTATCAGAAAATTGTTAAAAAAGTGATCAATTTAGTGAATGAAACGTAATTGTTAAACACGTAGGCATTTTATTTCGTGATTTGGAAAAATCTCACACAAATTAGGAGTTCGTAAAGAAGAGGTAACATTCTCGGATTACGCGCGCTTATCTTAGCAATTTCAGGATCTTCAAGCACCTCTAAAAACCGTACTTTACTGTTACGCGTTCCAGAAAAGAGAGTTTTTCCCCTTGAGCATCATCGAGTATAAAAATACGGCCTTCGTCATTAATTTAAATGCTGCACAAAGAGATTTAGCGAAAAGCACTAATTAAGGCGGCGTATTTAAAAAAGCCGAGACCTCATTACTGACGAAACATTTTCATTTTCGTTTCGCCGGGAAAAATTGCGATTACTAAATTTTCCAATTAATCTCGGTTTTTCTTTTTTGTACGTTTGACCGCGGCTTATAATTCTTTGTTTGTGCATTAATTATTATTAAAACAATAAAGAGATTTATGGAACTTGAGAATCTACTATTTTGTGTAACACAACAAGCTTTATTATTGCGATTTTAATCTTTGAACTTGAATCAGGACGGTTCGGATACACATGCACACTAGCAACCAAAAATAATGTCATAAGAAAAAACAATCGTCTTTACTGTTCTCTGATTCTAGAAATAATGGAACATTTTAAGTTATGCCTCAATTAATTATTTTTGGAACTAGGAAGGGTGCTGCCCATTTTAAATCGTGACACATAAAATGGAAATAGGCAACTCTTTCTTCTTCCGTACTTTTAGTATATTAAGAAAACACGAAGTTATTTCTGATTTGATTGATTGGTTGCATATACTAAAATTTTCAGGGGACATAATGACGTAGCTTTAAATTTCTTAATTCGCACTATGTAGAACGTAGCAAATTTTGTAACCGATGGAAAATATCCTTTTTCTCTTAAATAGAGGTACTATTTGTAACACGTTAAAGATCCAACTGTGTTCTTCTATGCAATTTTGCTCATTCTAAAAGCATCAAGTAGGGTTTACATAATTGTTCACCTAAGAAAATTTAAATTGCGTGAATAGGAAATAGGTATCTCCATCAATTTACTTTCTGGTGCCTTGAAAAGCAAATGTAATTATATCTGCTGGAATCTGGAGTGCAACTCCGGGAAATTCCATGCACCGCTGGTAATTAATTCCCTGCTTTTTCACGAACAGGCAGTAAAAACGAGAAAACAAGCTATTTACGTTTATACAATAAAATCATCCGTTTTTATTACCTAGTTGTCTAGATGCGGTTAATTAACAAATTAATGTGCGTCAGCTTCAGCCAGAAGAAGTACAACAATGTAGTTGTTTATATAAGTTTTTGAAATGCTAATTCAATTTAAAACAATTATTGAATAAAAGATGATAGCCTATTCTCAGGATTCTTAAATAAATAAAATAAAATTCCCAATGTAACACGCAATATACAGGCTGACAGTTAATTAACCGGATAAAATAAAACCACTAAAAAGAAGTTAAACAAAATTCAAGGCGCGTTTCCAATTATCGGTTGTAAATTGTTTCTCATTTCACCGTTAGTTGAAGAATTCGTAAAAAAAACATAAGTGATTTCATAGTTTGTTCGTACGAGTATGGCATTACTTTTTGATCGCCAGGTTAACTACGTAACGGCATTTCATCTATTAAGTATCTCGGTGAAGTTTTACAACTTTTTACAGCTCTCGGATATTATAAGTCGCTCACTCTGTATGTTAAAATTACCCATTTCATGTGTAAACTAGAAAAATTGTTATATTTCTCTCTTCATTATGTTCTCATATAAATTAGTTATTTAAATTTGAATATTAACAAATAAACTTATTCTTGCCTATCCGTGCATGCAACATTCGTTTGTGCTGTTACTTCAACAATGTATTTGTGTTTGCTTTTATTGTTTGTTCATCAAGTTCAACAGCTGCATCTAAACGGCACGTCAACACTTGAAGAGATTAAACTTTTACAATATATCATCTAGTCACCCTGTTTATGTTCTCTGATCGCGTCCAAAAGTTTACACTCGTGTAAACAGCATTGAAAACACGTAGTGCAGAGTCACATGAAAAATGAGAATTACATAGACATTATTCTACTATACAGGGTGTAAAATGTTCCTTTGTTTTAATTAAAATCAAAGGCTGATATTCACACAGAAAGTTCAATGGATATTCGTTCCAACTATTCCAAGCTCTTAACTTTGGGTTATTTTGCATAAATAAATTTGTATTGGTCTTAGGAATATTCAAAATAAAAAATTAAGATTTTACGTTAAGTTTCAGCCGTAGTTTTTGGCAAAAAGAAAATTTATAGAAATGGAAAGAATACCTGCGGATGTAACAACGGAATAGTATGTATAGCAGAAATAAAAGGAAAACGACTACTAAGATAAAGGAAATGACAAGCTTCACGTATTTAGGTGTAACAAAAAGGAAGATAATTCAACCAGAATAGAAAGAGTAAAGGGAAATAGATATACAGGAGCTCACAGTACAGGTAACCAAGTTCATGCGGTTTTTTTACAAACAAGGGTTGTGTTCATAAATTACACTAGGGTCACTCTCGGCTAATATTGCGGTCTCTTTCGCATAAATGAGTTTGACAGACGACAAGAATCGTCAAAGATGTTAAGAAACAAGAGAAACGTCAAGAAATGTCATCTAGGTATAAAGAGGCGAAACGTCACGTTGACATCTACGTATCAGAGCAACACTGACGATCAAAATAAACAAAATTAAGGCGAATTAAAGCGACATCGCATTAGTTTGTGATTGGCTAATAAATATGATCACAATCTCTTTTAGATCGCGAAGACAACCACCGTAGCTAACGCTAAAAGATTGGCCCCTTACGAATGAAATACAGCTCTGCTCGTTGTTGATTCGGCTATGCATTCAAACTAATGAAGCAGAGTTAGTTAATGCTCGTCACGAAAATACCCTATAAAAGCAAGAAAGCAAACCATTCCAGCTGAATGGCTTCTAGGGCAGAATTGTCGAGAACACTCAAATACCTTGGCGGTGACCAGTCTTCGTGCAACACTCAACTGCCTTGACGCTATCCGGTCCTCGTGCGACAGTCAACTGCCTTGGTGCTGAGCGGCCCTCGAACGAACACTCATACCACTGCTTGTGCAGAATTTTGTCGAGCAGCCACCACATACCTTACATTCCATCGATACCATTCCTACTAGTTGATGGAAAAAAGAAAAAGAAATGAGGAACGTTCTTGCATATGGGCCATCTTCTGGCGAAAAACACTCCATTATCGACGACAGCATCACACAAAAAGAAGAGATCAACAATATCAACTGATCATCAGGCTCTACCATAACCCTTCTGGATCTAAATTTATATTATTCAAGCCACCTTGCGTGCATTTGTCATATAAATGAATGTAAGTATATTTAAAAAAAGTGGCAAGCTGGCCATATTAACAACAGTATTCTACTTATATGGCTATGAAGGGTAAATCACCGACTCAAACGTTGTACACTACTTCCTTTTTGTACTATAATTACTGGATATTACTGAGTAATTCCTAGCTACATTTGAAATAATTATTTATAATTTTTTTGAAAGCTCTTTATTTACTTGCGCTACCTACAGAATTTCCTGTAGTACCTACATGATTACTCATATTTCCATGGAGTTTCCATTTTACTTACGTATTAGTAATTCCTATATCATCTAAGTAATATCCATTATTACCCTAGTAATACTCAGTAACTTCCCGAATGTGTACACCAAAATTCCTCAGCGGTTTATCTCGCATGACCGTATTGTCAACAAATGCACTTTTTATTATTAATTATAATAAATAAAAAATTAACGTTTTATATTTAGTTCCATATATATTTAAGAAAACAAAGCAAATAATACTTAAGTATAAATAGTTATTATAAAAACGGTTTAATAATTTTAATCTTCTGCACATTTTGGACATAAGAAGATTGTATAATGAGCACATTTACATGTAGGAAGTCGGCCATTAATACGCCTGAAGCAAAAGGGGTAATATTTAGCGGAAACTTTTAAAATGATGAGTTCTGCGGGTGTCGTGGCGCTATTGAACTGGATTAATAGTTTGGGAAATATAATAATCTGGCCATGGTAATAACCACCATTGGCCATGTTCCTTCCTGGTACCTTAGTTACTTTCCATCGTACTCAATGTCCTTTGACCAACGTGACACCAATTTTTGTACAAAAAATTGATGTATGCGTTTTCCACTCAAGTTACAACTTTTTTTAAAACTTTTTTGGATGCAAGGAAGCCTTTGGAATATGTAGTGTTGGGTCAGTTGACGACAACCAATGATACGAACGCCTAAAATGGGACTACCTTTTTCGTCGCATGTCAACACGATCAAGGAAAGGTTAATTTTCTTGCATGGAAGGCAAGACGGCTCGATTCATGTGGCACCCATTTGCTTAGGTCCCATGTCTTTCCTGGTTGGTAAAGGTGCAAGCGAATCGCTGACATTGAACCTTTCTGCAAGTTCTAAGCACATTTAAGGGATTTTGTCTCCACAACCGTTGATAATGATCTTTTTTCCCAGAACATGTTTCAACGGTCAAACTGAAATCTCCAGAAGAAAAATTTCTTGAATCACTTCTGTGCTGTTCGATCACTTACAGCATCATCTCGTTTATCGCATCGCTTCAGCGCTTTGGTGCCGAATTTACACTCATAGAGTAAACAATCTCCAATTAAAAGTTTTATTGTATACAGCGTGTTACAGGACTACTGTCCTTAAATGAAACCACAAATAGTACTCATGAAAACAAGAAAAAGAAGTTATATAATCAAGGGTGTACTATTAACAATAATGGCGTAAGTGATGATTATTTGTTCATATAAAAATTGTTCGGGTGTCACTGGTATCGAATGGAATGCATAGCTGTGCGAAGGTTTTTACAAATCCCGTCATAAACTCATAAATTTTGATACGGTGTTAGGGTAGGTCTGATTGGAGCACTTAAACTTGCAGTCTTCAGTTCGCAATTTGGGTACGTAAGTATTGGGAGTATTGTTTCGCATTCTCAGTACTGTGCAGTGTGTAAGTTTTACCTGAAGAATTTTTAATTTGTTTTTGCGAAATTAATTTTTATTTTTTGTCATTTATGTAAATAAATTTGTGTAAAAACTTGGGTAAATAAATTATTACAAAACTGTTTGTTTATGATACAACGACAAAAATTATTTTATCGTGGCTCACGTATTTACAAACGAAGAATTAATGGACATGGTGCTTTGCTACGGTGACGTCAGACAAAATGCTGCTATGGCAGCTCGTTTATATGCCGAAAAAATTCCTGGTAGGGTGATGTCAACCCCCAGAGCATTTGTGGCAGTAGGACGGTCTACTGGAGATTTGAAACTTCGTCATGGGCGAAACGAAGGTGGACAACGACCTTTCCGCGTATTGGATGCAGAAGAAGCAATCGTCGACATTTGTACAGTTGTATCCTTACCATGTGCAGAGAGTGCAGGCAAGGATTGCAACGGATTGTCCCCTTCGACAGACATTTTGTAATTGGTTGTTGGAACGCCATCCAGCTTTTCCAACGAATGTGTTATGCACTGATGAGGCTACTTTTACGCGGAACGGCATATTACATTTCCGAAATACTAATGTTTGGGCAATGCAAGACTCACACGTTACGCGATACTAATTTCCAACAACGGTGTTCCATAAATTTATGGGCAGGAATTGTTAATAAATGCGCATTGGACCTTACGAACTACCAGCTCGTTTATCTGGGGCAGATTATCTTCAATTTTTGCAGAATGTTCTTTCAGAACAAATGGATGGTGCTCCACCTCATTACAGCCATGCTGTACGTAAACATTTACACACTGTGTTCTGATCGTTGGGTAGGTCGCGGAAGTGCTACACCATGGCCTCCTCGTAGTCCTGATTCAAATCCTTTAGACTTTTTTTTATGCGGGAGCCTAAAGCAGCGTGTTTATATGGAACAGAAATAAGTACTATTGAGGATTTACGTCAGTGAACTCATGACTGTGCTACGGAATTACGGAATAATTTTCCCTGAATAACTGAAAACTGGCTACATCGAGCAGAATTATGTTTCATAAACGGTGGGCAACATTTCGAATATCTTTTGTAATACTCGAAGGTACGTAAAACAGCTGATACCTAAATACGTTTTTATCATTTAAGAAATAATAACAATAAAATCCATTCATTTCGTTTTCTTTTTATGGTTACACATTGCCAACCTTGGCCTTTATTGCATCTATCCAGCCGATTACTTGATACCTTATTATTACTTATTACCTGATAATACACACAATATCAAAAATCTTGGACCCCCAAAAGTTTATGATAATAGTGTGTTATTAACAAAAATTAAAATATGCTATTGAAAACATGTTTTTTTCAGATGAAAATTTGATAATGATAATTGTTAACCAACGAAAGCACTAACAGAAGAAACAAAAAGAAAAACTTAAAAAATTTAATAAACAAGAAATGATATAGAAACAAAGGAATAAGTCAAATAAACAATATTCAATAGTTGGTGTGGAGCTTCTTACTAACGCATTGACACGCTATGCATTGAAATAATCAATGAATTGATGAATTCTTGCGGAATATTGTTCCATTCCTCTATAACCACTATGGTTAATTCTTTCGCGGTGTGGGGTGGGTTATTCCGATTGCGAATGGCTCTAGCAACAAAATCCCACATATGTTCTATTGGATTCATATCGAGGTATTGTCCTGGCCAATCCAATCCGGTGATATGTCCTTCTTCAGGTGCCTCCCGAACCCTTATTGCACGATGTGGTCTGGCATTATCATCCATAAAGATGAAATTTTCACCCAGTTCGTGCGTAATGGATAGATAATAGGCCTAATAACGTTTTCAATGTAAATTGCACTTTGTCATGTTCTGTTGGATGGGAATTAGCGCGGCACGGCGGTTGAACATTATACCACCCCAAAACTTGACTGTACCCCCTTCGTAAGGGGCAACTTCACGGGGCAAATTTAATCCCTCTTGACGACCTGGTACCCTCCAGACCCGTTGCCTATGATCATCAATCACCAATCCAATTCTGGTCTCATCGGTAAGGACCCATAGCCACTACCATAAAAGCCAATCCCTGTGCTCCTGCGCCCACTGGAAACGAGCAGTTCGGTGGCGTGAAATAAAATTACACCTATCATTTATTTTATATAGAGGGGGTCCAAGACTTTTGATATTGTGTGTAGAATGAAAGCCAAAGATATTACAAAAAATGCTAAATTACAAATGTAGACTTCGGTTTTTGACCAATAGGGTCCTAAATAGAAGGAAGGAAAGGAAGACGGAGATCAAATGCTAAACGTAAGAAATTGTTAAAGAATACCAACACACACACATTTTCTAAGGAGTATCATTAGAAGATCAGGGCGGCGAAAAATTAGATGAATGACACTTTTCTAAGGGGTCTGAACCAGAAGGGACATGAAATTAGAAAAAAAAGGGCAAGGGATAAAACAGGCTGCAGTTTTTAAGAATTAGTTAATGAAATAAATACACTCCTAAAATTTTTGTAATCGCACTGTAAAAAAGAGTGAATTCACAAACTTTCTTGTTAATGTTGACATAATGTAATGTGTTTATAAATTTTATGATATATCGAGCAAAATCTCCAACCTTTCAGATCGTCTTTTTTTTGCTCTATTCAAGAATCACCCTGTATGTGAAGTTTGTAAATGTAAAACCGCAAGCAAAATTAGTTATTATTTTTATTCAGTGTAAATGGTTTGCCCTGCTATTCTCTCATCTAATTTAGATTTGAGGACATTCTGGTAGTTTAAACTATAATAATTTGTTTATGTATTAATTGGGGTAAGCGGGTAAGCTGAAATTTGCTTTATCAGCATAGTAGCATGTAAATTTTGCGTATAATATTACAAGGGTTGTGTTGCATCGGCAGTCGGCAGGTCACGAAATCAAATTTCTCGCAGAGCGATTTTCAATAAAACTGTATTAAATTGGATGACCTGTCGGAGTCCTGTCCCACCTCGATAACATAACTCGGTGTGGCGCGCGGAATTTCAAAACCAATTGTCCCTCTGACTGACGCAATTCCAATTATTACAGAACCTTTGGTGGCCCGCCCTATTTTACATAAACACCGATGACCTGTTCCCATAATTTAACCAATATTATGCAAATCTGAGGTAGTTATGAATTAAAGGAGGAACAATATTCGTATTTTTGGATTTAATTTAGAGCTTACATTTGCATCGCAGAAGACGACCCTATCGATTAATTTATACTGAAGTTATGATCGAATATTTATATATCTCAGATAAATACATTATAATTTTTGTTCCACGATTTGATTAGTTCAAAAATTAAATTAAACTACGTGAACATGGAAATAAATAGCTCTGGATAATTTAATCCCTGTTATTCCGGGACACAGATGCAATTACGTCGAGTCAAATCCGGAGTGCGATTCCGGAAACTTCTGTGCATCGCTAGTAAGTAATTAATCGTACACATACATCATAGAAGCATCTACATCAAAGCGAAAATGCATTAATTACTTTTAAAATCAGATAATAACCGAAATTATATTCCGTTTAGCAATAGTTATCTTTAATACCCCAAATTTACGAGTCTTATCCGGACATTAATATAATTAAAGAAAAATGAAATTTAAATTTTTTAGCCATATTTATTTGTTTGACGTGTCCTTATACAAAGTGAACAGATTCAACTGAGCGGAGTTGGTACCAAAAGGGTCCTTTAAATGAAATGATTTAAACACGAGGTAAGAAGTAAAAGTAATAAAATATACTAATAAAGGATACAAAAGACAACAAATGTAAACTAGGCATGCGAATAGTCGAACACAAATTTTCTTTCATCTAGGAATCTTTTTAATATCAACCTCGCTTGCTCTCTGCAAATAACAACTCACTAATATTAAATAAATGAAATTAAATTATGAAATAATTTATTTTATTAAAGTTAAGCTTCTACTAAATGAATGAAACAATAATTTCACACAAGATTTGATTGAATAGAATTACCTCCGGAAATAAAAATAAAAATGCTTCATCCACTTGAATTCCAAATTTCCAATTAAGGTACAAATTTTGTCTGCTGCCGCCGGTATCAAGTTCATAATCCAGCTGAAGGGATATTCATCCAATTTTACTTAATATTCCGTGCAATCAATCGTATTGGTAATGCAAATCTGAAATGCTATGTGCATTACAATACGCTTTATTACTGCCCAGTGGGTGAACGCCATCACGTAAAAAATGGCTTAAAGCGGGTCTCCATGGATGTAATAATCGTCTTTTTCTTTTTCTCAATGAGGGCCTGCAATAAAAAAATTATACGTTCGTTCTTGCATTATTAAGGAAATACGAGGAGAGACTAAAATATCTGACTATGACGGAGGTTGAAAAATGTTTTGTTTATTTCTTGAAGTGCAAAAAAAATATCTCCAAGTGCCATCTATTTTATTAAAATGTGCAAAGTCTTGACTGATTTTTGAATTACGAGCAATAAAATATTTATTACATTTACAGTGTATCGTCTCCATTCTTACGAAACAATAAAATGTTGGTTAAAACAATTTCTGCAGAGTCGAAAGTACTTGCAATCAAAACCGATTTGCAACAAAATTTGTTATAGATATAGAATACTGTGAATATAAAATATTGTAAATGTAAGTGACTGTAAATGCAAAATACTATAAATATAAGATTATGTAATATAGAATATTGTAATATAAAATAAAACATAGAGCGTAAGATAACAAAGACAAAACAAACGAAAAAAGACATCAGAAATAATAGTTCCAGCAACTATGAGCACAGAGATGTACATTACCGACCTATGTAAGTGATGGACGAAGCAATATATGATATAAGTTCGTTTATATCATAGAAGTTCTTCAAAAGTAAGTAGCTTTTAATTGAGGTTTTAAATTGCTTTAAGCTAAAGCTCAAGGTACTGTAAGACCAGAGGAAAGAAGAAAGAGGGTATTAAGAAGGGGGATTTGGAGAGAGTTGAAAGGACAAATTCCTTTAATGACAGGAGGCAGTGCATTAAAAACTTTTATGGCCCATGTAATGAGCACCTCGTTGATATAGTGTTGACCTGTGACTGGAAATCAGAAATCATTACAGTTCCTGGTGTTCATATTGGCAGACAAATCCGAATTCCGAGAATACAAGTATTCATGTTATTTTACAAAATTAGCTAGCTCTAGGATATATAAGCTGGCTAATGGTAATATCCCCAGTTGCTTATATAATGGTCTGCATGGAGTAGTCAAGGATGCACCACACATAATTCTTATAATTCTTTTTTGTAGCATAAATAGATTTGTGAAGTGACTGCTTGAACCCCAAAACATTAACCCATAACGTAATCTCGACTCAACATAGGCAAAATAAAATGTTATTAGTGAAGCTTCCAACATGAAATTTTAAGTTATTTATAGCATAAAAAAACAATTTCTTGCTGAGTTTAGAACAATGCAATTCCCAATCTAGCCTAGAATCAACTTGAAAACCCAGAAATTCAACAGCAAAGGCAAAGATTTGCTATTATGTTTAATATAAATGCTGTAGTCAGGTACATAATTTTTTAATATTATCACATTTGTTTTTTCCAGATTGAGTCGAAGATTATTGATAGTATACCATAGATTCATGTTGCACACAACATCCAGTGCTCGTTTTAGCGATTTCAGCAACCGATCGATTGGCAATTATTACATTTGTATCATCTGCATATTGCGAGAGGTGCCCCGAGGTTAATGATCTTGACAGATAAATAAAAAACAGTATTGGTCTTAAAATAGAGCCCTGAGGAACTCCACGGTTAATAGGTGATCTTAAAGATTCATAAGTCCATTAAACCATTGATTCTTAATGAAAAAACCTGACTGCGGTTATTCAGGTATGAGCGGAATATGCCTAATGATGTGCCACGTATACCATAAGCTTCCATTTTAGTTAGTAAAATACTATGATCCAGCAGATCAAATGCTTTTAGACAGATCAAAGAATATGCCAGTGACATTATGTTTCTTGTCATAAATAAACGTTAGTGTATTATAAATGGCATCCTTTGTAAAAACTGCCTTTTCAAATTTGGTCAGCTAGGAGACCAGTCTTTCATTTAAGATCTTTTCAAATACTTTGCTGAAGGCAGGTTAAAAGCGATTTAGGTTGGTAGTTATTGAGATCTGATCGATCACCTTTTTTATAGATAGGTATAACTTTATCATACTTTAATTGATCTGGAAATATACCTTGAAGTAAGCATTTGTTTATTATGTTTACTAATGGAGATATGATATAGTTACGAACTTCTTTAAGCAGTGAACGGGGTATTACATCTATTCCGGCAGATTTTTTGTTGGAAATTATTTTAACTATCGACCTAATTTCCTCTGCATCAGTGGGAGTCATAAACATAGCCCTTATCACACCCAAAATTAACAGCATTATTATTATGTTGAAAACTTATTCTTGAAACTAAGTTACTGAAGTGGTCGCAAAACATTTGACTTGTTACTTTAGGATAAGTCATCTGAAAAAGTTTTAAAAATTAAATAAATTATATAAACAATGAAGACGTGCTATTTCTAAGTACTAACTTGCAAATGGATTGAGGGGGCAGGAGGGAGTGGTCCCAGAACACACTACTTCGTAACTCGAGAAGAACCTGTGGCGGAGCTTACTTGCTTATAACTACTATACAGGTCGCAAGTCACGTGACAAGTTGGAGAACTCTTTAACCAGAGGAGTTAATAACTGAGTTTTTTCCTTGAGACTAAGTACTTAAGCACTCTTTTAACAGGTAATTCCGGGTGGGAAGATGTCATCATGGGGCCAATCAAATTTGAATATTTTTATCCCTCGTTTAGCTTCCGATGTTAGATCGGATGGAATTATCCATTCCCTTTGTATTTCGGTGCCTCTTTTTCTTTTGACTTGCCGATGTAAGCCATTTTCGCATGGTGGTAAAAACAACAATTTTCTTGGAATTGCTTGTGCCAAATACAAGACTCCTATTATTTTAAGTCGTGGTTTAAATTTATCTGTGTAACACGATGTTTCCTTTTTGAACTCAACGGAAAAATCCGTCCTTTTATTTGCATATTATTGTGATACTTGTCGGACCCACGTTGTCAAACCAAAAATGAATTGAAAATTAATTAATTAATAATACTTATTAATTTCTGTAATGATTTTCTTATTTTGAGTTCTTGGGATTGTAGGAGAATTTACCTTACTGTTTCTTTATCCTCATCGGTTTATTTATTTAGTTTATTGATTATTAATATTTATACAGAGCATCAAACCAAAAATAGTTTGCACCTCTGGTTTTTCTTCAACCTTTGTGTAAACACTACATCCAGTTTGCACCAAATAAATGCTTCTAATTGTTTAATTTTTTTCTTGTTTTTTAATTTTTTTAATAGTAATAATACTTTCAGTTAAAAAAATTATTTTAAATTCCATTTGCTTTTATTCACTTCACTTCCTTAACAATTGTCCTTTTCTTAAATTTACAAATTGCAAATGTTTCGTATTGAATAAGAGTTTTCACGTTTAACGTCGAAGAAGGATTGTTTCTCGTTTAAAGTCGTTGCAGAAAGAACGTTCGCGTTTACAATCCAACTAAGAGTTTTCGCGTTGATAGTCGAAGTAAGAAATTCTTTGGATGCTCTCTGCGCCCGTATTAATACCTTTTCATTTTAGGCGAAATTTGAAACAGATTGGCGAACCATAATCATGAATGACGAGAAATATTTTATCTTTGACCATGCAGAACTTCCTGGAAATGCAGGCTTCTATACGGATAATATTGAAGACACTCCCATTAACGTAAGACACAAAAAGAGAGCAAAATTTTCTGACAAAATTTTGGTGTGGTGCCCCATTTCTGAGGCGGGCATATGTAGGCCATGTAAGAGGCGAGGCAGTGAATGCTGAAGTATACATCCGAAATTGCCTATCAAAATTGATTACTTATATCAATCAGCATCATGCTAATGATGATTACATGTTTTGGCCTGACCTTGCAACATCGCATTATGCCAGAGATACGCTAAACTGATTAGAAGCCCACCATGTGCCATATGTCCCTAGAAATGACAACCCTCCTCCAAATGTTCCTCAGGCAAGGCCAATTGAAAATTTTTGGGCCCTATTGGCAAGAAAGGTGTATGATAATGGTTGGAAAGCCCAAAATGAACAACAATTGCGACAAAGAATTCTTCAAAAAATTAGAGAAGTAGACTTAGAAAGCGTCCAAACCCTGACGCGACATGTAAGACAAAAATTACGTCTTATTGAAGATAGAGGCCCCCTAGCAGCAATAGAGCAACCAGGTGTTAAAGTCTAAGATTTATTGGTGATTGTTATGTTATGTTTACGTAATAAAGTTCGCTTAAATTTAAAATAATACCCTTCTATATTTTTCCCAAAATTTATGTAACAGGTGTTAAATGCATTTTATTATTTACTTCCTGGTCCTGTTCAACTAAATTAATTTTCTTTATTTCCTAACTGTAACTTCTACAATAAATTAACTTAATTTATGATTTTTAACTCTTGTTTAATTTACTTTAGATTCATAAAAGGTTTAAAGATGTCAAGATCACTATGAAAATTAAGGTTTTTAAACTTGTTTATGGTTGTTTGATTGTCCAATAGCGCATTCAAAACCGAACCAAACCCTTCACCTAGCACTCACTTCACTTCCTTCCATTGATACGTCGTTGTCGCTGGATGACTGATTTCTGCTGCCTTCAGATGCACCCCGTCAACCAAAATTCTACAGCATCTGTTGTGTGTAGTTGTTGAATCAGCTTTACTGGTCTAGGTACAGGTAAGTTACTACTTTTTTCTTTTATGGTGGATTGAAACAATTAAAACAAAATTTTATATTTTACTTATCAACTTTACACTTAATTTTATTTTTGCCTGATGAAATGAACAAAACATCGTCGAGGTCAGAGTTTAAAAAAGTTAGAAATTAATGGAAACGGAACTGCAAATTTCTACGCGTCATATGAGAACTTGCTCTTGAACTCTTTAAACATTAGGCTCTATTAAATATATTTACCTATTAAAAATAACGAACCGCCACTGCAACAAAAATAAAGTTTTGTGAAAATATATAGTTTTTTTTTTTTCTGGAACATAAGCTAGTTGACAACACAGCTTTGTAAAATGCCGTCGCCGCGGCGGGTTGTTTCAGACGACGGCGACGACGCTAGAGGCATTTTTCAGTTTATTCAAAAGTAAAAATAGGAACTTGGTTACAACTGTTGTAATATTGCAATGAATTTTTCTGCTTTTCATGTTGATATCAGACATTTTTTAAACTAAAATTGATCAAGAATTCCACCATGAGAGCATCTTAATATGAAGACTGAATTGATTTCGACAATTCACCAAATACTTTGTTAACTTAAGAAACGAAAAAAAAATATTTACTAGATTATTTAGTAGAATTTTTCAGGAAAACCACAGTGTCCTTTTATTTTGTTTTCTTCGTGAGGAATGGTGCATATTCCACTAGAGTGTTTCTTTAACTTATCTAGTTAGGAAGAAAAATTCGCAGGGCTACAAAAAATTTTTTTTCTTCATAACTCTGATGATGTCATGATTTAGTTGTTTTATTCCACCAAGAAATAAATATTTTGTTTACTCCTCAAAAAACGACGCTCCAGCGATGTTCAAAATTTTCGGCCCCTGAGTTTTTCTTCAAATATTTATGTAAGAGGAAATCACAGGGTGCTAACTCAGGGCTGGGGTAGGACTTATAACTCGATGAACTCCACAGCTTTCGAAACAGGCTTGAACAGTGCGAGTCTTGTAGATCCTACAGTTGTTACGCAACAGCAAATTTTGGTTCTCCATGAATTCGGACGTTTTTTTCTAATGGCATGCTTCTGATTTTGAATCGTCTTTGCGTAAACCTTTTCATTAATTGTAGATTTTTTCCATATGTTCAATCAGTAAAATATCTTCCATAGGTACCAAAAACGAAACCAATCAACTTTATAGAAGCCAACTGAATTTTCACCTTCTTTAGATGTGGAGAGCTCTTAATAACTCGTTACATCGACTTCTGCTTCCTGGGGGGATGCCAAGTCTCGTCATCTGTGAAAATTCGCGAAAAAAAAACTCTCATTGCTATCTAGAGCGGCTAAATGTTCTTAACACATTTCTTTCCTCGTCAGTTTCAGCTCTGGTGAAAAGAGTTTAGGAATTCATTTTGCAGAAATTTTCTCATCCCTAAATTTTCGTACACGATCTTGTAAACTATTGTTTCGGACACTTCAGCTTCTTTAGCAAGCACTGACATCTTCTTTCGTCGATCTCACAGCTGCAAATTCTCAGCGAGCCTGTTGGTTTCCTCAGTTTTTACGTGAACAGGTCTTTCTGATCTAGGGTCATCCTGAATTGAGTCGCAGCCCCACCGAAACTTTTTGCACCAAAATTTCTCTTGAAATTAAGATGGACCGTCATTGCAGTCATCTAGGCCGTCATAAATAACTTTTAAGTTAGAAACTTTATTACAGCGCAATGTTCCAAATTATTTTCACTCATTTTTCAGAAGAAGAAAAATTGCAAATTACAATGAACTTGTAGAAAATTTCGTTTAAGTACTTTTTTATTTCTAAAAATCGTTGTAATTTTTGGAATATATTTCAGAGTGTAATTAAAATGCACTAAACAGATTGCTGTGCTATTTAGTTATTTTAGAGACACCTGTATGTAATAGTTAGATTAGAATAATATTTTGTATTTTTTATTATTATAATTTGTAAAAAAAACTATGTACATTACCTTTATACTCTTCCAGAACTCTTATGAAAATTTAATTACATGCAAATATTTAATTCAAATTTCTGTTTTATTTAGAAAATGTTAGACGAAGTACTAGAAGTCTCGCTTTCACCAATAAAGAGACTTGGTTTCACGATAAGTTCAACGAAGTCTTCAATGATGTGGAGAATTTCTAGGGCTGTAATCTCAAGACTCCTGAACTGACTTCTGAGCCCCCTTGTCTTGAGAAACAGTCTTATCACTTCAAGGAACCATTCCAGGCCGATGACACATCACTGGGAAGTTGTTTACATTCTTCAACTTCACTGGAAGATGCCATCAGAGACAAGCCTCGAGATTATTTCTTCAAGAAGAACGGTGGAAGGCGCCGTGTTGTAGTAAAACTGCAAAATCAAACTAAAATAAGACTTTTCAAAATAGAAGCCGTACGGCTAGGTTTATTTAAAATGTAATCACATAATTAGAATCAGAAGGAGAATGTTTAATTTATTTGAAACTTTAAAATTTGAATTTCATTCTTTTAAAGGATTTATATTTTTTTTTAATTTAAGGTTACACAGTTTTTGTTCATTTATTTTGCTATAAAAGAGAGAAATCCAGAGTGATTTGAGAAATTGTGCTTAGCAGTCTTTAATAAGTAGTGAGTGGAGAAAGATGTAAGAATTTTCCATTACTTTATAACTTTGATTGAAAATGCATGTCTATTTGTAATTTTTTGTCTATGTCATTTAAATCGAATTTTAAAGTAGATTGATTTACTTTAAAATTTATGATTAAATTAATTTCATTGTTCACAACTTGGCAAAATTTTGTATTGTATGAAAACTAATAAGAATTATTTTAATTTTGGCCGCATACAAAATTTTTGTCTAAGTTATCTAAAGGCGTTATTGTCAATAGCGTTATAAACAATTACCGTATGAGTAGTCCGAAGGATTATTTATAATCTTACTTGTATCGTGGCAATTTGTTAAAGCTTGAATTAATCAACTCCTATAAACAACAATACGGATTGTATCATTCGTTTAAATAAATGTTAATGATGCAATTTTGATGAATAAATTTAATTAATGTTTGTTAATTAATAACAAAATCAAAAAACTTACCTATTGTAACAATTTTTATAATCATAGTTACTTCTGTTTGCAAGAAGGGCAATTATTGCATTTTTGGTTATAAGTCCATGTATGATTTGACTAAAACAATTATTATTAACATGTTATCAAATTCATAGTTAATTATAATTATTTAAAAACAAACAAAACATTTCCTGTATATTTGTGTATGTCATTTACGTGTCTGACGAATTGCAATTTGACAACATATTCGGCCAACAAAAAGCAAAATAATGTGCAGCTTGCAATTTGTTTTTAACTAAATTATTTAATATTTATTTAATAAACATTAATACCATTAAAATTGTCTTTTACTTGCCTATTGCATTTTACGTAACGAGACGAAATTATCAACCAAAACGAGTCTTATAAATAAGTTAAAGAGAAAACAGGACCCCGTAATCCTAATTTGTTAGTTAGACAATTAGTAACCCTGAGATACCATTTCAATAAACAATTAAAAAGAGAAGAGTCTTAAAGCTAATGCATTATGCGTGAACTTGTTATTTGTTGATAAATCTAACTTCAAAAATAATTTAAACAAATTCCCATTATCAACCACAATACATCGCAATATGGAAGAAGGGAGAGGGGCAGTACTATAACTATCTATGGAGCAATCTGTATAAATAATTTTAAAATGTACACATTATGAAGATTTTTTTTGTGTATATTGTCATTTTTAAGAAATTTTGCCTTTTTAATTGTCTTTAATTTTGTCTAATACAACGTTCTTCAGAATCCAAGTCTTAATTTTATTACCCAATCATTAAATGTAATAAGTCCTCTTAGATAATGGGCCGAAACAATCCTAATTAAAGGGCTGGCGTGTGATTACGTCCCACAGAGGCAGGACATGCGAATCCTTTCTTCGGCGAACAGAATTCAACGTTGGCGTATTTTCAGTAGCGGGCGAACTTCCGAACTATGCGCAAGCTGAAACACGGAGCGTCTGCTGGTAAATGACGTCGAAGAAACTTTCCGGTTACGACGAGCGTAAACAATTAGGAAGTTTAGAAACATTCGATTGCAAATATATTATTTTTTAAATGGTGGTGATAACTGTACATTTAATTTGTGGATGCTAAAGTTGGAAAAAGTTTTGAACTTTGTCTCCTCGAACTATTTACTTTTAAAAAATTGTCAGCTTTCTCTTAGATTTTAGGTGAGTTTTCAGTGTTGTCTTTCGGAAAAATTTTGTTCGTGTTAAAAAAAGACAAGTCAACGATTTGTTTGTTATTGGGGTTGCTGCTTTTTATAGCTGGCACCAGTTTCATTTCTTTATGTGGAAAGAGATTTAAAAAGAATCTTGATGCAAGTTTGTATGTTTTGTTGTTTGTTCACAATGAAATAATAAACTCGGCTATTCTTGTTGCAAGAAAGGAATATATAAAACGAAAAAAAATACAATCTTTCTAAATATATGTAGTTCGTCGGACTAATATGAATTCAGTTTAAAAGTTGTCGTTTTGTCGTATCCTAACAGTTTATTCTTCAGAAGAAGCTGTTAACCTGCAACGAAACGTCGAATTTTAATCTGAATTTACAACTATCCCGACTATTATATTTACATATTTTGTAATAATTTTCAATGAACAACAAAATGCTTTAATTAATTCATTTTTTATAATAAATATTCTAAGAACAAAATCGTTTAAAATGACATTACCAGTCCTTTCTGATTACAGTAATTGGTGCAACTGCAATTAAAACTAGAGTGTTATTTGAATTACTCTCTAAAACGCAGAGCTAAATCGACTTTGAATTTGTTGGAATTAATTGACCTAATTATCCAAAGTAAAAAAATTAATTGAATATTGATTCAGTTCGTGTTTTAGCCGTAATATTAATAAGAATTTTCATATTCTACAAAACATATTTGGTAAAGTTTCAACTAATTATAAGCTTTATGAGAATGTATTCTACCTGCGTTCAAAACAATTTAGCTCGTATTATTTAATAAGTTTTTTTTTTATTTAAGATAACTTGATTGTCGAAGATATTACTTTTTCATATCATAAGGGCTTAAGTGATTTCGAGAAAAGTCTGCCAATTTTCCTACAAAGCGCAATATTTTGAAACAAATAATTGCTCTTGATATGTATTACAAGTGCCTTATTTAGCTTGCTTGACGATATTACATCGGTCTGCAGCTTCTTTCTTTGTTCAAGAGGTCTTCGATATAAAAAATTTTCAAATAATTGCTTCCTTCTAGTTTAGAAACAACGTGACCCGTGCGGTAACAAGGCAATCATTACTGTTACGAAAAACTTTGTCAGTTGTAAGAGGATAACGTTTTGAGGAAGCGATTGATACACGTTTCTGAAAAGACGTTGTTGCAATCAATTTACACATAAGCTTCATTTTATTTTAAAATTGACTCATAATACGTTTAAGAAAATATTTTGTTGATTGCAACAGAAAGTGGTTGTGAATGTATGCTTGTGTCTCATTACGTTGAACAAAGAATTGTTATTTTAATTAATTTAATATTTTCCTCATTATTAGAATTAGCATTCATAGGAACATGAAACAGAATTTTCTGCGAAGATTACATAGATCTGCGTACTTTGTTATATACGTAAATGAACAAGAAAAACTATCCATAAATAAATTCGTTTCCTTTTTTTAACATTGCCTTCATTGAGGATACTTGTGTTACAATCTTCAGTAATGAACGGAAATATTTTGTTCGATTTTAATTCCACACTTTATTATTCTTTAATTGGGAATTTACTATTTTTATAAATAGAAATTTTAATGCCATGCTTTTCGAGTTTAATTAAAAACCATAGTTTTAGATCAATTTCTATTGTTTAATTTATTGCTTTATATAATTAATTTTGCAATTGTAGGATGTTTAAATAATTTATACATATACATTTAAAGAACATAAAAATTAAATTCTATTTTTCTCGAATAACGAAAACGTCGCGGGTTAAAACAATTTTCCACTTTCAACTTAACATAAAATTATTTACTGTGCAGCAAAATCCGATTAAAGGAATGTTCTCTAATTAGTTCCATTTTCAGGACGGCGAAAGCGTCAGGTTGGTCTGATTATGTAAATTTGCATCAATTAAATTTATAGTTTGTAATGTCATAAGATTAAAGTAACTTCTAGCAATGTACTAATTGTATTTATTTCATGCAAATGTCTACGAGAATTGTGAAATTTTATTGCGAAATCTGCCGCCATAAACTCTCCTTATGACATTGTTTACGGAAATTTCATATGCGCGAGCTTTTCGTAGGTGGAAACTCATTTTCTGTGCACGCTTCAGGACAATTACTAAGAGAGAATATTGAAATTTAGAAATTTGCTGGAGAAACTTTAGTATGTCTTTTTTTGTGTGTGAAAATTAAATTTCCTGAAAAAAAATGTCCAATTACTTTCTCCAAAATAAATTAAATGGCAAGCTAAGTAATGAAAACCGACAAACAATTTCAATTTTAATATAGTGTACAGTGACATATTAGTTTTTCCAACTTTCTACTGAATACTGTTATACGTTGGTTTCCAGTCATTAATCTCACCTGGACTTCTACGCCTATACACGTTTCCTTGTAAATATATAAATCTGTCTGCCCAGTCCATAAATTTTTTCTTTCCTTCTTTTATGTTAGAATATTTTTCTTGATTTTTCTCCAAGTCTCTTCACTATTTCTTAATTTAATGGGCGAGGAATCGGGTTTTGGAATACTCTTCGTATCTCGAGGCATAAATTACTAAGGTCATATTATCAACGTTGCAGGAATTTTTCGAACCGCCTATAAGAACTTTTAACGTGCCATCATCATATTAATATTAATAATAATAATAAGTTTACTACCCATCACTGACAGTAATACATCTCGTCATTAATTTCAATAATAATAACCATCACATACAAAATACATCACTACATCAATTTCAATAATATACAAATTTTTTATAAAAAAGTATATACTATTGTAAGACAGCTATATAGGATGGCCCATTAAAATGTGTACTCTAGAATTTTTACTCTAGGAACTCATTTAAAGAATAAAAGGCTTGTGTTAGAAATAGATGTTGACGACAGAGATGTCGCAACATGTTGAATATGGCTCGTCCAGCTTAAATTATCGTCTAAGTGGAGTCCTAAAAATTTTATTGCTTTGATTTTACTTAATTTGTTATCTCCAATTAATATATCGAAATCAATTAACTTGTTCTTAAAAACGAGATATTTGGTTTTGTTCGAATTAAGCGACAGCTTGTTAGTAGCGAACCAATTTTTGATTAACAACATATCATTGTTGATGCATGTTTCTAAGGTGGCTTGTTCCTTTCCAAGCCAAATGAGAGAGGTGTCATCCTCAAAAAGTGACAACTCAACTTAAACGTTTAAAAGTACGATGTCATTAATATAAATACTGAAAACAAGTGGCCCAAGTTTAGAATCTTGGGGTACCCCAAATCCATTCGCTTTAATGTTCGATGACACCTCACCTGTTTTGGTTGGTACGACCACATGTTCGACCCGTTAAATAAGTTCTGATTCAGTCGTTGGCGACTCCACGAAAGCCGTATATGGTAGCTTTTTGCGAAAGTGTTTCGGGATCAATGCAATCAAAGGCTTTCGTGAGGTCGCAGAAAACTGCAACTACTATGTCTCTGTTATTGATATGTTTATATGTATAATCTTGGCAATAGTAAATAGCATCAGACGTAGCTAAACCCGGCCTGTAACCGAACTGATTTTTCATCCATCATAATGTTATTAGCTTAGAATGGGTACTGTCATAATGCACCTGTCTTACTTCAATCTCATTCTAAGGGTTCCCATATTGAAGGGAACCTCAAGGAAGCGCTATGAATACGAACATTAGACACCAAGGTAGAAGAAGTAATTAATTTGTTACCGTCAGTTAGAAATATGTATATTTTCAACAGATTTACCTTTTTTCGAATTAGTTAATTCGACAACTATTTTCCATGTTTCTCTAGCGGTGTTAGAAGATTTAATTAATCTTTCTGAAATTTACATTTTTTTCGACAAATTAATGAGCTTTTTTAGAATTCTTTTATAGATTATGAAGTACTAGTTAAACCATGTTCATTTGTAAATTTTTTGACGTGGGTTAAGGCTTTCTATTCTTTAAGATACTTTTTAGATCGTGTTTTGGTGATCTTACTATTTTCCTTTTCAGAGGAAATGATTTATTATATAATTCTCCAAGTAAATCATAAATGATATATTGACACGGGTCTACTTCCTATCCGAGAAGAAGACATGTTTAGTGATAACCGCCCAATAATACACATGCCTTTAAAAATTCGTTTCTTGAATTCACATTTGGATTTTTTCCTCCAACCTTGGTAGTATATCTGGTGAATATGGAGAACGTTTTTCTCGGGAAATAAGCACAAAGGTTAACTGTTACGATGGTGAATGGAATCCGACTGTTGCTGGACTCTCAAGCTAAATGCGCTAGATGTTAATTTTAGGTCAGCATATAGAATTTGTAACACATCTACATTAATGGGAATTTATATTAATACATAGTTGGAAATAGTAAACAGATTATCAGTGAGATCATAGAGAATAATTCTAAGAAATTCGATTCTAGAAACAGCAGCACCACCTTCTATATCGATGGAAGAAAATATCGGCAAGTAGAAGAATTAGGTATTGCTGCGGTACTTAGTCCTAGTGAAGATGGGCGTCGGCTACGGAGGGACTACAAGTATATCTTCTTTACATCAATTATCAAAAAGCTTAATAGAATACGGTCTAAGAAGACGTGGCATCTTGAACTCTCCGTCTTCAAATATTTTGCGCATCTATTTCTCCTTTATCCTTTATCCTCTCATATGCCTTTTTTAAATTTGTAAACTAATTACAAATAGAGCATCTTATTCTTACTATTTTTTTTCTCACAGTTCAGTTCTATTTTTGAGTCCTTTAAATCCAGAAGTTTGTCTTTCTCTATTTAACGTTCTTTATACTTTCTGGTTGGATCTCTACATGGCACGTCACCTTCCCTGGTTTTATTTCATTGTCGCATTATCTAATTTTGTTGTTTAAAGCTTAGTTTCCATTAGAATTCGTATGAGAGACTATACGAGGTGTGTGAGAATAGTAATGAGACTGACAGCACTGCGAGCGATCTGGCAACGCTGTGTTGTTCTACTTATCTAGACAGATGTCTTCATCCCTTCCAGGTGCTCAGTTCGAGTTTTAGCTCCGTACAGCCATCACGGAATTTTTGAGAGCATCATCAGTTGCGTGTTACGAAAATAGAACAGCGGAATTTAGAGCAACATTATGCTATGTTATGTTATGTGTTAAACTTGGGGAATCCGCGAGTGTGACTTTTGAAAAGTTGAAGCGGTCCTATGGGGAACATTCCTTATCAAGAGCACAAATTTTTCGCTAGCACAAATTATTTTTGTAAGGCCGAAAACACGTTGAAGATGAACCTCGCTCAGAGAGACCTTCAACTTCAAAAACCGACGAAAATGTCGAACGTGTGAGGGCTCTTGTGAGATCAGGATGATGGGTGACCAGTTAAACTTAAACACTTTCACCGTACATCAAATTTTGACCGAAGATTTGCACATGCGAAAGGATTGTACCAAAATGGCCCCGAAAAACGTCACAACTGAGCAGAAGAACATTGAAGAAACGTGTGCGCTGATCTTCTTGAGAGGATTGCCAATGACCACGAATTGTTCAATCGTGTGATCACAGATGATGAATCATGGATTTCTGAGTACGATCCCGAGACAAAGCGGCGATGTGAGGAGTTGCACACTCAGACATCTCCTCGACCGAAAAAAGCTCCAAGATCAAAACAATGCTGATTTGGTTTTTTGACAGTAGGGGTATCGTGCATAAAGAATTTGTTCCTCCAGGTTAAACTGTCAAGCAAGTGTTTTATAAAGATGTCCTTGAAAAGCTCAGGGAGAGGGTGATTCGTGTGGGACCGGACACTGCAGAGAAAGTGGATGCTTCATCATGACAACGCCTCATGTCACACGACCACTTCCACCACGGAATTTTTGACCTCAAAAGGCATTCCTGTTGTTCCCCAGGTCCCCTATTCGCCTGATCTGAGTCCTTGTGAATTTTTTCTTTTCCCGAAATTGAAAAATGTCTTAAAAGGATGTCATTTTGGGACTCTGGAGAACATTCCAAAGAATGTGACCGTTAAGTTAAAGGTCCTGCCAGTTGAAGACTTTCGGCGCTGCTATCAAGACAAGGGACAATATTGTTGTTTGAAAAAATAAAAACTTTGGTAGATAAAAATCAGTTTCATTACTTTTCTCATACACCTCGTATTTGACAAGTTTTGATACAATTCCTCATACATTTATTTATCATGTGTCATTTTTGAAATAGTTACGGTACCTGCATTTCAAAATAGTAACCTTTCTGAGCAAATATTGCGCTACCGTACTTAGTAAACCCAATCTCATTCTTGTATTTGTATATACACCCACAAGTCAAAGACTCGTACAAGTTCTTTATACGTGTTTTGTACAAGTTCTGATACTTGTGCTCAGAGGAAACTAATCTTTACAAACTCATTTACTTACATGATGTTTTAATGATGTTAATTTCCTTTATTATCCCCTTCCACATTTTTTCTATGTCATCTTGTCTTTCTAAAAGATATTAGCTTTTCCGAGTTCTTTGGTTCTTTTGTACTAACGTTTTTAAAGTTATTTGGTTGTGATGTTCTTATATTCTTTAAAGTTTCATAAAACAGCTTCTAACGTTCCTAATCAACCAAAGGATAACAATCCTTTTCTTTTCACTTCGCTGGCCTTTATCACAACTTTTATCTTCTCTCATTTCTTTTTTTATTTTCAGTTTTCCGAGTTCTTGTAGCTTTTATGTTTTTTTCTTATTTCTAATGTTTCTCTGTATACTTCCTGTCCACAAGATTTGTTCCTATTTTTGTTGTGTCTACCACAGTTTTTATTTGCCGCATGTATTACATATCCTTTAGGCTGAGGTCGCAGTGCAGGATGGTCGACTGGAGGATTGATGGTGGATACATGCGTTCAAAAATACGCCGTTTGGAGTTGATTCGGTAAACGTATGTTGGTGCTGAAATCATAAACAGCTGACCTAACTTGATTTACTTGACGTTTTAATACAGTAAAAAAATTTCGTGATTTTTTCTGTCTCAAGTCATGGCCAACTTCAAACGTGGCAGTTTTTGGGTGCTTGATATTTACATGGAATTGCGGCTGGAAGCAGTGCGACTGGTTCCACCTCAATGCATTTACAAATTGCTTGAATTGTCACCAGGCGTGTATCCATTCTCAATCCTCCAGCGGATCATTCTGCGCTGCAGCTTCAGCCTTAGGAATTTCCTATCTCTCTTCCATTCATTTCAATAGCAACATGACTTATGTGCTTTATTGAATTCTTGTTTGTGCTCCTTACTTCCACTCTATAAACTTCCTCTTTTTTAACAATCTCAAGTAATCTTTAACATTAAATCCATAATTAATTATTCGGTTGTTATAATAAACGTGTTCAACACTTGAATGCGTAAAGTTTAAAAGCCCTTTCATAACGCGCATTTCCAATGGCGAAAGAAAATACTGACTATAAACGCAAATATCAAAAGCGGCCTTCTTGGGTTTGCTATCTTCTTCGTTTCATCGCTTACTCCATCAACTCATCGTCGTCACCAATAAACTTTATGCGCAGTATTATTTTTTAACGGCCCTTCTGTCTTATTACTTTACCATTACTGAAGGTCGTAATAATTGAATAGAATAGAATACGGCGCAGTAGGCAGAAAAAAATACTGACTTTACGATCGTTTATTATTTTATCTACTACTGGCTTGGATAAGAACCTAATTATGACATTGATTTACGTTAGTTAATGAAGTTTATTACCACATTGAGTGTGGTAATGAAATCATTAACAATCTCACTTTTTTTTAGCACCATTTATGACGGAAAACTTTATTATTTCTGGATTTATAAGTATTTAGAACTATTACATACTTATGAACATACTTAGTTATTTTTCCCATTTTTGTACTATAAAACAAAGGGAAATTGCAAAAATGCAATATATATATACTACGTTGTTGACATCACAAGTTGATATACAAATTGTCTGGTTGCTATGTTTTCGAATATTAAACTATAGTGATTTTAAATAAGAAAAATATTGCACCATTTTTCATAATTATTAAAAATGTAGGGGAAATAAGGCTATTTTTTTAATTCGAATTTGTATGACGCTACTACTTGATGTATCAAAATGGAGTAAAGGAGGTAGGGCAGCAAGAACGACGGTTCAAATATTGAACCTTGGGGTACCTCTTCAGCCGAAGTTCCAAACTCCATTCCCCATTATGATACACCTAATGGTATCTATTACTTATATTTGAGGACATGAGTGGGTAATATATACATACATACGGGCTGATTCTTGAATAGATCGACAAAAAAATTACTAACTCTAATGCTATATATAAGGTATAACTTAAATTTGTAAATCACATCAGTCTTATGCTTATTTTGTAGCCTAACATCTCGGCCATAGAAATGCAATAACGTAATCTCTTCTTGATCGAAATTAATGATTCTGCACGAGTAAAGTTACCGAAACGTATTTTTTTACGCACAGAATGAATTTATGCTCATCACAAGTCCCGAGCTAGCTAAAATTCCTTCCACGTCGATAATAAAGGAGGAGAATTTTAGAAAGACGGGTTAGATGGGGTGTGGTATGAATTCCAGGACGGGCCGAAGATGATGATTTATTACTAGAATAAACTCCTAATCTTAGAAAAATGCTGCGAACCGATAACTTTCAAAATTCGTAAATTGTATGTTTTGAAATTTGTTGTAGAATATGCACTTTTGAAGGTAACATACTTATCCGGACAAGCAATCTTTGTTTTGAATTTCTGATACAGGGTGATTCACGAATACCTTCATCAACACCAAGGTGTGTTCCCATAATTATTTATTGGCCATTTTAGTTATAATTAAACTTTTAGTACTACTAGTTTTATTATCATTATCTGAAAAACTAGTCCGTGTATGTACGTACGTACATATCCCATACTAATTATTTGCGTTTGTTGCAGTAATTATCGGATTGGAACCATTAACGAACGTAATATTTCATGCACCAATCGGTTTATCTGGTAAATACCCACAAAATGTTATTCCCTGTTTTAATTATAAAGTGTAAATATTTTACACCCACATGATTTCTACTAGTCTAGAAATGTCATAAATTATTTCAAATAATTTGTAATATATGATTGCATTAAAGAAAAATTATTTCTTTTCTTTTATTGTCTGCAATGAAGCTTTGACACGGAGTCGCTTATAACTTTTATTATCTCAGTTTTATTTGAGAGAGCGCTCTCAGAATGCGAATGCACTCGGCTTTATTGAAATTCAATTCGCCTTGTGCTACTTTCGCGGTATTGAAATGGAATTAAGTGTTTTATCAGTAGCTGGTTTGTGTTTCTAATCCGTTGCTTTATGCCGGATGAATTGTTTAAAATTACAAACTGGAACGCCAAATGATATTGTGCGAAGCAAAATCCTTCTGCGACTAATCAACTAAATATAGTTTACAATGAATAGTGAGAAAATGTTCCTATAAAATCCGTAGTCAGAAATGTTTGCTTGAACTCTGTAGAATCTTAAAAGCATAAATTTTATGTAGTATATTCATTATTTTAAAGTTAAATTGAATGAGTATCAAACTTTCTCTTAATTATAATAACTTTTCCAATGAATTCATTCCACAATAATTAAAGTTACTGAAAATGTTTTGAACGGCTGCGTCATAAAGAAATTACACTAAAAACATTTTTAAACTTAAATCTTGTTAGCTTAGTTTAAGGTCTTAATAGTAAGTAACAAGAGCTTTTCGATGTGTTTTCTTGTATTCAGTCTCAGAATTATTTCAAAAATACATTTCACGCATAATGTCACGAGGAGAGTTGCTCAATGAATACATCTCAGTTTTAAATTAATTGCGCAATTACTAAGCTAATAGTCGGTTCAAAGGATACAAATGAACCTAATAAAATCGTTCGTCTCTCATGAAAGGGAACAAACGTCTTCCATTAAAATAATTTATTTATTAGTTTCGCCAAAGATGCAATGAGTTTGAAATTTTCTAAACTATGTCAGAATTTATATACTTAACCATTAAGTGTAGCATTGCCAACAAAGTAGTAAAGATTCCGTTAGACCTCCCTCATAGAATTTTTACAACCTTGTTGACATCGCTGATTAAGTGATTAAATATTTTCTTCTGCAAATTTGGATATCACATTACCAAGAACCTCTCCGCACCAAAAATCACACTCAAAAAAGAAATTATTAAGAAAAATTCACTGTACTTAACTCCAGTTACCAAAAATAATATCGAAAATATTATAAGTAGACTTAACCCATCTCAAACCCCAAACACCTACGGTATGAATGTAAGACTCATTAAAAGGCTTAGCAAATATATCTCAGAATCTCTAATGGACATCATTAACGTGTATGAAAAAAAGGAATTTTCCCACAGAAAATGAAAACTGCAAGAGTTATATCAATACTAAGAAAATATAATCCTCTGTCGCCTGACAATTATAGGTTTCTGACAATCCCACCTGTGTTTTCGTAGGTGCTTGGAGCTGTTCTTTCTTAGAGCTACAATCTCTTGACAAAAACCTCTAGAAAATAGAGACATGTGAGGCGATCCCGTGCGATTTATCTAAAGCCTTTGATTGCGTACAATATGATATTGTATTACATAAAATGTATCATTATGCCATGGCATTAGAGACAATGCCGTCTGGATTCTGGATTCGGGATTGGTGAGGGGGGCCACAATTGGGCCCATAGTACTACCCCCATGTTCAGTAGTGTTTGACCGTGAGCGTTCTTCAAGCCATCCCACTCTTTCCATGAAATCAAGAACGTCCGATAGAGGAGCACTGCAAATTCCAGCCATGTCAGACCAGAACTCCCCTAAAATGGGACCTCTGATCTAGGCTAGTGCAGGGCAAACCCAGAGGATATGGTCAGCTGTTTCTTCCTCTAAATTACAACCTTTACAAATTGGGCTATCTGTTAAACCAATGCGATGCATATGTTTGTTTAATTTGCAATGTTCTGAAAGTATTCCTACGAGTAGATCCAGTCTTCTTCTAGGTAGTTGCATACAGAATCGTGTCAGTTTGAGCAAGGAGGCCGTTATAGCTTTTTCGCTTGGTGACACTTGTCTAGATTTACCCATCTGTCGATATGTCTGATTCTTTGTTTCAATAAGGTATTAAATAGACTTAATGACGAAGTTATGGCCGGTTCGAGCCCCAAAAAGGCCGCCCCGAACCAACGTGTTCCAACGTGTCCTTTAACCCAAATGAGTTGCAGGGCGTTGTATTTGGTCACTTGTTCTAGTGAGGCAGTGCCTTGAAATTAATTAACTCTTACCTCATGGATAGGAAACAATGGTGGACTTTAAAGGTACAAAATTCCAGCTGTGCAAAAATATATGTGGAGTAGCTCAAGGATCGCTATTGGGTCCGCTATCATCGTTAACATCTCCCTGGCCAAGCAGCTATATGCTGATGACACGACATTTTGGTGAGTGACCCTAATGTTGATATTTTAACAGAAAAGAGCAACTGGTTTTCATCGAAGCATCAGAAAGGTTTCTAACAATCCATTAGCGTTTAATCACTACAAAATGGAGAAAATCTTTACGAATGACAGAGGGTGTGAAGCAAAGATATCCTTGCATTACGAAGAATCAAATAACTTATAAGTACTGTTGCTCCTGCAATCACTACATATTTTGCAATTTTTCTTTTAAAATAACCTATAGAATTCAAGTAGATCGGTATGGAAAAAATCGATGCACACCAAAACCATTTTTGTTATACAAAAAAAGGCTGTACGAACTATCGCAGTCATCCCCTACGACATCTAATGCAGGCCATTTTAAAAAGCTCAAGGTCTTGACTCTAATGTTTACATACTTATCCAGCTTCTGGCAGCAAAGAAATAAAGCTTTTCTCTGTAAACCAGAGGAGACTTCCTCGCATATACTTTAAGAGGAAATCAAAATATCGACAATACAAAACACAGAATCGTCACCACGGAAGTCCAACATTTACATTTACAAATTTCAACTAAATTCCGAAGAATTGGAAAAACCATTTAAAAAAATTGTAAAATCCTTCCCATAGGACCAATATTTCTATAATACAGAAGAATGGTTTCATATAGGTTCTCCACCACCAAATAAAGCCAAAACACAATTTTCTGGAAAATAACTGGTGGTAAGAGTTTTCTGGTACGCTGAAAAAATCTTGGTTATTGAGTATGTGCCAAGGAGAGACTTATGAAAACACAATTCAAAATTTAGAAGCTGTTCTACACGAAAAATGCCCACATTCTTATTCGGGAGAAAAACTTGTTGCACGACACTTGTCAGGTTCGAAAGACAAACAAAGCCTAGCACATAAATAATCAATGATTAAAGTTCATGGAGTCTAGGCATCCACCTTATAGCTCCGTTTGACTTTTATTTTTATAAGCTGACAATTGAGGAAAAGATCGAGGAAAGATGAAGGGAAAAATAACAGAAAGTTCATTAATGAAGCAGAGTGGAAAACACGAAACGTTAACGGTGATTCATCTCAATATCCGCAGTATATGAAATAATCTGGAATTATTAGAAGTGTTTTTGGTATTGATATTCTTTGTCTTTCTGAACATTGACTACATGGCAACGAATTTGTCGTTATAAACAATTACCAATTAATTAATAGTTTCAATCGGACTGATAAGAAGGGCGGCGAAGTGTGGATATACACTAAGAGTAGTCTTAATGCAAAATCTGAATCCTGCGTATCCATTGAGGGAACCTGTGAATTAACTGCTTGTTTAGTAGAAATATGTAATGACAGATTTCTAATTGTAGCTGTATACAAGCCGCCAAATAACGACCTGGTACAAGCACTGGAACATCTAGATACTGAGATCTCGAGAATATTCGAAACAGTCCGGAACCTCATAATATGTGGGGACTTCAATATCAATATATTACTTCCTTCCAATGAATCTAGAAAATTAATTAATCTCATGCTGGAATATAACTTAGTATTAAAAACTACTGTTGGGACACGGTTTCACAATAACTCTGTAACCTGCATCGACAATGTGTTTACGAATTCCATCAGCGAAGTCCAAGTTAAAGAAACATCATTGTCTGAGCACACATATCAAATAATACAAATACCATTGCCGACACTGACAACATGTTCTCAGATGGATGGTTACAGTTACAAGAGAATTTTTAATCGTCAAAATTTACATCATTTCACAGATCTAATAAAGTCTGAAACTTGGACTGAGGTGTATCAAGAACGGGGAACCGATAATAAATTAAATATTTTTTTCGAAAGATTCCTGTTTTTGTTCAATACTAGTTTTGCACTAATGAAATTGAAAAAATCAATTACAGAATGCTGAATGACATGCATGAACTGGAAAAGATCTAAAAAGCGAGACTTACCATTTTCGATATCTATCTTTTAAAAAACTTTGTAAATTACAATTAGATGAGGCCAAGCGTGCCTATTACGATGACAGACTTCTTAACAGCCCCAATTTCACCAAAGAAGGATGGAAAATTATCAATGATAATCGTTTTCATAAACGTGAGGCTAAAATGGAAATTTTGGATACTGCAAATAACTCGATTACAGATAGTTCAAACATATGCGAATTCATGAATCAATTCTTCATCAATTTATTTAATAATCTGCCCTACGCAACTAGAGACGCCCTGAAAGTACGGATGACCAAAGCCTCTATGTTCCTTTCACCCACCGACACGAAAAAGGTAATAGAAATAATTAAAGAAAAATGTGTACCCGGAATAGCTTTAAAGATAGTGGCCGACTTGATATCCGACCCACTTTGTCACATCATTAATGATTTCGTTTGCTGAAGGAAAATACCTAGAGGCATTGAAATCTTCAAAAATTGTGTCAGTCTATAAAAAAAAAGGGAATTACCAACGACCCTGCTTCGTATACACCAATAGCTGTACAAAGTCAGTTTGGGAAAGTCTTTGAAAGTATCTTCATTAAGCGTTTAAGTTTTTTTATCGACAAACACCAACTACTTAATGAAGGTCAACATGATTTTAAAAGAGGAAAATCAACCACTACAGCCGCACTTCAAGCAGTAAATTGTGTACTAGAACAGTTCAACAACAAAAAGAAAGTTTGTGCGCTATTCTTTGACTTGAGTCGAGCGTTCGACTCTATTAATCATGATCTACTTTGGTACAAATTGGATGTGATGGGTGATGGGTATCCGTGGTATCCCAAACCGATGGATAAATTCATTTATTAGTGGTCGTTCGCAGCGCGTGACTATCAAGAATTCACAATCCAGTGCCCTTGAGGTGAAGGTTGGTGTTCCCCAGGGTTCAATTCTCGGCCCCATCCTGTTCTTGCTATTTATAAACGATTTACTTAACTACTGCGTGTCTTCATTAAAAACTCTAAGGTATGTCGATGATACCAGTTTTTTACTTTCCAAGAATGGGTTTGAAGATCTTTTTCAATAGTGCAATGTCGCCATTGGTGAAATAAAAAAATGGTGTGAAGGAAATGGTCTCATGTTAAATGATGCTAAAACACGTGTGATGCAATTTGTCACGAAAAACATAAAAATTGACCTTCGCCTCTTATCTTCTGTGATTCCAAGTCAATCGTAGCTGTTGATTCCTTTAAATTTTTAGGTATCGAAGTAGATTCTAAACACAGTTGGAAGAACCATGTACAACATAGTTTAGTTAAAAAGTTAAGTGCGAACTCTTTTTTATTTTATAAACTTAGAAACTTTGTCTCTTTAGAGGTGTTACGAACTATGTACTTCGGGCTCATCCATTCTGCTTTATTTTATGGGGTAACTCTTCTGATATTCTAGATGTTTTTCGACTTCAGAAAAAAATAATTAAAACTATGGCCTTTGTACCTTTACGACATAGTTGTAAGAATTTGTTTGTTCGTTTCCGTATAATGACTATTATATCGCTTTACATTTATGAGTTAATTATGTTTGCTAAGTTCTATAAATCGAAAAAAACAATTATTACCAAGATTATGATACCAGGCAAGCCACAGATACGAGATTGCCTTTTAACCGTTTAATTGTCGGGCAAAAAGGCTGTGTGTCTTAACAGGATTACTTCTGTTTGGAATGGTGATATACTCCAAAGTTTGAGACTTTTTAAATCCAAACTTAAAGACTTTTTAATATCTAAGGCCTTTTATAGTATGAGTGAATTTTTGGGAGATTGAAGATCTATGTCTCTGTGTCTTTATTAGGTATTATTTTTATTATGTTAGTAGGTATAATTATCAATATTATGTTATTAGACATGTATTCTAATTTAGTAGGATTTAATTTAGTTTTCGCTTCTGTGTACCGTCCTCTGTTGATAGATAGTATGGTCTGTTTATTTTGCCTATTTTTCTGACTTGTCACGAACCTGCGAAGAGGCCTCTTGTATTACTTCTGTAAGGTCTGACTAATAAATTTATTATTATTAATATTTCTTTAACAGAAAAATATGCCCTCGTATGTACTTTTACAATGAGATATCTTCTTCTAAATTAGATACATTTTGTTTCTGAAATTTACATATATTAAACTTAATTGGACGACACCGTAATTTACTTGCAGATTGTTGACCAAATTCCAACAATTCCCTAAACCATTATGAATGAAGCTCAATAAAGATAAATGGTTTAATTTTAATTTCTAAGCAGGGCATTTATTTTACGTCAACTACACCAAATACAAACGCTTCTCTCAGGAATTACAGATAATTAATTCAGGGAGGCATTCGAGCTGGCCTCGTGCATTACGGAGCTACCACCCTCGAGGTCTTAAGTGTACAGTGTCTGTGCTTCTTTTGACAAAAAAAATTAATTAAATTTCCGTCTTAATTAACCCGATGACAAGGCGATGTATGTAATGATTGATTACACGGGTGGGCGCTGATTTTCGGCGCCGCTTCACTGTGACGATGTTTTTTGTCACCGCGGGTTTTAGGCTTTTTGCAGTAGGAGTCAAGTTAAATGAACCAACTTCCTGGAGACAGACATTCAATGAAATTCACTAATCAGTGAATTCCTTGAAATTAAGAAGCGCCGGTTAAAAGGGGGAGAGAGAAGCTATTGTCGCCCGTTTTTTCTTTGAAGAAATCATGTCGTGTGACCTAGAAGAGATTTATGAATAACTCAATAACTTTTCAAATTATTATATATTTTTTTTATTATTGTTACACAAAGTAAGGCAAGCTTTCTAAAATTTAAAAAATTGAAACATCTTTCTCCTAGAAATAACTTTGCAATCCCTCACTCAGATTTTTCTGAATAATGAGAATCTCATTTTGGCATCAACCCTCGCAATATTAGCATACATAAATATCTAATCATTTCTTTCTGGGGGCCTTCCAGTAATTCACCGGCTGTTAAAATAGATTTAAAATTAAAATGCGCATTGACATAATCAAGTAGATATTAATGGGAGTCTGCGGAAGGTGAAAGCTTTTTTCTTTGGAACTCCTCTCCATTGCCATTTTTTTGTTATCTACCGCGAAAACAGATAATTTGCATTAACATAAGATTGAATTTTCGTTCGTTATGTCGTTCTCAATGTAAGAATCTTCATTTGCTTTTCATTTCCTTATTTGATGATTCTGGCTAATGCGCAAGCTAATTCCACGTTTACACCACAGCGTAGCGGGAAGGATATTTACAACAAGAGTAATTCCGAGTGTTTAGTTTGGCTTTATTATTTCTAGAAGCACTTGGCGATTTGTCTTCAGATACATCGTCACTATTATTTCAGTAATAGACGAGCCATACAAATAAATATACATGTAATAAATTCAAAAGAGAAAATTATAAATTATTAAAGTAGCGACAGTTATTATTAAAATACCGCTTACCATAACCGTGAAGGGCATGAAATATTCATGTTTACATTGCGATTACAATGTCCAGTTGCAAGTTTGTCCAGTACGTTTATTTAGGAAACCGAACAATATAACAAACAGGATATACATGACGTATAGTCAGGAAGTTCGAGAATTTGTATTGTCCTTAAGCTGAAGTAAATTAAGACAAATCACCTGCCCAAACATAAATTTACTTACCAACTTAATATTTTCTTGCTTTCTTGAAGCAGACCATGTATTTAATTGTACCTTGTACCTTAGAATATTATATTTTAAGTTTCGAACCAAATTACATCTACCTGTGGTAACTTTGCCTCTGCTGAAAAGAGATAACAAAAAAGCCATTCTCTACCATATCACTATCACCAGTTGTGATATAATATCTCTGTGATCCAATCTGGTTCGATCGTGATTCGGTTAGTTATCTCCTCGATTGTTTTGTGCGTGTACAATAATTGACGGCGACATTGAATTCAAAGCCACTGTTTGAAATTACCCAATGTGGGAATGTAATTTGCCACTTCGGCTAACCTTCATATTGAGATGTGTTATCTAGTCCGATCGATATTTGAATTCAAATAAAGTAGCTGCCTTCCGCAAACAATTCCATTCACAACTCTCCAGATACTTTAATTTATAAGAAAAACAGATTATTGTCCGGTGAAAATTTGCTTAACATATTCATAATAACTTCTCACAGACAGCTTGAAATTTGCTCTACCCTCAACGTTTCGGTATAAGTTGACATAGCTCTTTACGATTGAGAATTGTGTGATTTTTAAACTTTACTTACTCATTATATACACTTCGAATATTCCCAATAATGTTACACAATTACGATGCAATTGTAAAAATTGGATTCGACTTTTTTGTTTGAATTAAATGATATCATGACTGTTAAAGATGTATTACGCTTTGCAGAAACTAACGATTAACAATTTCGCCTTAAATGTTGCAAGAAAATTAAACTATTTCATTTAAAAGAAAAATCTCTTACGGTTTAGGGCGGGGATGGATTTTATCAAAGGGTCAAATTTAAGTTAATATTTATTTCTATCTGGAGAGATAATAAAAAATAATAATAATAAACTTTTTGCTTTATTTTTTAATATTAAGAGAAACCCAAATAATATGTGCTAAATTCATGAACGAAATTATGTAATATGATTGACTATGTATGTTCCCCGAACCACCACTAGATAGTAAATTTTCTAATAGAATTATGTTGGCAAATGCCTTGGGCATTATTTGCGAAAGACGTAAGTTAATTACCGATCTGATCTTGTTAAGGAGAATATTTCGTACAGAAATATTACGGCGCGTCCGTGAACTTGTGCATTTATTTATACATGAATATTCAATTTGCGCAGAAGAGTTAATTGAATAATATGGACGCGCCGGTGCTTGCAAATATCATATGCTATAGTGTTATGGTAAAATATAAGAGGAAACTCAATTTGCCCCATGTAACTCCCGTATACACAGTTGTAATTGAAATATAAGAATAATTTTAAAAAGTAATATAAAAAATAAGAAATTTAACAATGACTTTGAAAAATAAGCACTTGTCTCAAATTGAATATATTCGAAACGCTCTAATAATCATTAACCTTACAATAACAACGAATAAAGTGTTCATGCTGGGGCATACATATATTAGCCGGGTCCAAGCCACTTTCTTATGGAGAAATAATATTATATACCAAATGTGTGTGTATGGTTGCTTATTATCGTACTGATAGGCGTTCGGTACGATAAACTCGCTGACTGGGAGAGTACAGAAAGAACTTAACTTCTAGGTATGTTAATTATATTTGTTTTTTTATGTTTCTTCTACAGGGTGTTATAACACTATAGTCATTTATTAATACGATACATTCCTTTGCATAAAATGGATTTATTCTGCAAATCTCAAATCAGGTTAATATTAAAATAAAATTAAAAATATTAAAAAACTGACCTGCGTAACATCAAAAAGTTCCACGCTTTTAAAACCCCTGATTCATATTACGGTGTTCATGCAATTCAGTTTGTCTTCGGACCGTTCATAAAACAATAAAATTCGAGCGCATTAACCCAAGTAATCGGCTGGATAGATGCAATAAAGGCCAAGGTCGGCAATGTGTAACCGTTGAGAAAATACGAAATGAAAGGATTTTATTGTTATTATTTCTTAAATGATATAAACGCATTTAGGTATCAGCTGTTTTACGTCCTTCGAGTATTACAAAAGATGTTCGAAATGTTGCCCACTGTTTATGAAACATAATTCTGCTCGATGTAACCAGTTTTCAGTTATTCGTGGAAAATTATTCCGTAATTCCATAGCACAGTCATGAATTCGTGACGTAAATCCTCAATAGTATTTATTTATGTTGCATAAACACGCTCCTTTAGGCACCCACATAAAAAAAAGTCTAAAGGATTTAAATCAGGAGACTATGGTGTAGCACTTCCGCGACCTATCCAATGATCTGGACACACAGTGTGTAAATGTTCGTGTACAGCACGGCTGTAATGAGAAGGAGCACCATCCGATAGTAACCACATGTTTTGCCGGATGTCTAACGGTATGTCTTCTAAAAGTTCTGGAAGAACATTCTGCAAAAATGGAAGATAGTCTGCTCCAGATAAACGAGCTGGTAAGGAGCATGTTATTAGCAAATCCTGCCCATAAATATATATAAAACCATTGTTTTAAATTAGTACGTCGCGTAACGTATGGGTTTTGCGTTGCCCAAACATGTGTACCTATTTCGGAAATTTAATATGCCGTTCCGCATTAAGGTAGCCTCATCAGTGCATAACATATTTGTTGGAAAAGTTGGATTTTCTTGATGGCGTTCCAACAACCAATTATAAAATGTCTATCGAAGGGGATAACGCGTTGTAATCATTGCCTGCTCTCTCTGCACATGGTAAGGGTATAACTGGCTTCTCGTAATGTACGCCACACGATTTGATATATGCAAATGACGTGCGATTTCCCGGGTGCTTGCGAAATGATTTTCGGTCACCATGTCGAGGATTGCGTATTCTGCATCCAATACACGGACAAGTCGTTGTCCACCTCCGTTTCGCCAACGACGAGGTTTCAAATCTCCAGTAGACCATCCCCGTTGCACTACTGCCACAAATGCTCAGGGGGTTGGCACTACCCTACCAGGAAACTTTTCGGCTTACAAACGAGCTGCGGCAGCAGCATTTTGTCTGGCTTCACCGTAGCAAAGCACATGTCCATTAATTCTTCATTTTTACAAACGCATTTACATACGTGAGCCATGATAAAATAATTTTTCTCGTTGAATCATCAACAAACGAGTTTTATAATAATTTATTTACCCAAGTTTTTACACAAATTTATTTACATAAATGACAAAAAATAAAAATTTATTTCGCAAGAACAAATTAAAAATTCTTCAGGTAAAACTTACACATTACACGGTACCAAGAATGCGAAATAATGCACCCGACACTTACGTACGAGGAAAGTCATACCCATATGTTTGAGCTACCCGGGTACCCGAATAAACTACCCGGGTACCTGTATCTTGCTCGGGTACTCGTATAAGTAACCCGTGTAAATTCGGATACCCATATAAGTATTGATATTTCAACTTAGACGGATACACCAATCTTACGTGAGTGTTCGAATATTAAAAAGAATCAAGTTTTTATCGTGTAATAACAACCTTATTTTTTAACATCAAAAATTAACAAAACAGCAACAAATTCAACATTATAAATATTAACAAAAATAAAACGTATTTCATTATCCACATAACAAATAACAAGAAATAAATATCAAACTTATGTAAAATAATAGTCTTCAACATGTAGCCGCTCGCTTAAGTCTCCGATGCTTCATTATTTATTCGTATAAATATTGCTTCGTTTAATGCAATTAAACAATTTTATTATTTTTTTAACATATAAAAGTAACAAAACAAAATAAAAATACACATTATAGATAATAATAAAATTAAAACGTATTTCTTTTTTCTTATAATAAATAACAAAAAATAAATATAAGATTTCTTTTAAATCAAGTATGTCTTTAACAAAAGTAGATACGAGTATATAGGACGCAAAAAAAATGCCAATCGACATCAAACTACACTAATAAGGGACTTCTCTGAGCATGAAAAGGTTAAAAGAATTCACTCTCGTGTTTTATTAAAGGTGTAGAGGTTCGAAGACTGAAATTTAATATTGTCATTAATAAACAATTCAGAAGGATTGAACAACATCTTTAAAGAGAAACGTTTTGGAAATTCCATTGAATACCTAAAAAGCTAATTTGTTAATAAAATAAAGTAAATAAATTTCGAGGTCCTAGAAAAGAAAATATAAATAATTAGATAAGAATTATTTAAAATTTTTTTCCGTGTTTAGAATACAGTGAGTAGTGCAGTGCAGTAGTGATTTGTCATTTTTTACACACTTGCATTCTGAAAATTGTTTCTGGTGAAAGCCTATTTCTTGTTTTTGAAACTGTTCGCCCGGTTGCTGAAAAATGTCTTTCCGAAGCAACCGATGTTGCCGGTATACATAAATAACTTTTGGCGAGTTTCTATAATATTGGAAAATATTTTTCATTATTCTTCCACCATTCTAATGGATTATTTTTTAAATGTAAAGTAGGAAGCTTAAAATATTTCTGTAGGTTGCATGTTATTATTCAGGCAAGAACCAAAAAAAAAATGTACTCCTCGTCTTCAGCAACAATTTGTATTTCTTAGTTTATATCTGCTAACCCGCTGGTAGTTTCATCAGATGTTAAATATTTTTCTATTTTATCATAAACCTTTTGTTTAAATTCTGAATTCATAAAAGTTAAAGACTTATAGCGGGTATCAAGCGGAGTTGCAATTCCTAATATTATATTTTCCTTGGGTTGAAATTTATCAATAATATTTACTCTTAAATCATTTTTAAATTTCGATATAATAACATCATCGGGTTTATTTATCTGCAGATGAGTTGATATTAATGTATTTAATACGGGCAAAATTGAAGAAATAGTGACAGAACAAAGAATTGGCAATTTTGAGTTGTTTGAAAATAGGTAAAATATTTTCTATTAGATTCGATTCTTCAGATTTTAAATCCAAATTATTAGCATCTACTAATTTTGTTATGCTTCTATCACTCAAAACAGCAATAACTACCCAACGTAATTTATGAAGACGTTCAAACATGTCATATATTGAGTTCCATCGAGTTCGGCCGTACTGAATTAATTTTAAAGGTTTGTTTTCTGACTGGGAACTGTTATCTAGGTCAATAGCTTTAGTAGAATTTGTACGTTGCCTTTTTAGCAATTCGTTAGTTGCCAAACAACTCCGGTGAAAAAAACCAACTAACTTGTAGCATTGATCGTTTGTAATATTTTGTTATCATCAACAATTTTGCTAAGTCCCATAGCATTGTTTATACATATCCGTAATGTATGCGCAGCACAACTTATATCGTACCAATCTTGTTAGCAATATTTTTAATATTGCTAGCATTGTCGTGAACAATTACCACACCATTATTTTTAATTTGCCAGTCAGTTATTATTTCTGATAACTCATTACTTAAATAGTTGGCCATATGTCGTTTCGTCAAGTTGTGGGTTTCCAGTACCCAGTCATCATCAATATACGATGAAGTTACAGTTAAGAAACTATCGTTGTTTATAGGCGTCCATATATCCACCATTAGAGCAACATTAGGTGTTGCTTTCATATTTTTAATTTTTTCTTTTATGTCCTGCTTTATTTGCAAAGCTTTCTGTTCTATAATTGTTTAAGCAGTTTCATAAGAAATCGGTTTGTAATTTGGTTCTAGCGACATTAACAGCTTTCGTAAACTTTTTGACTCCACTAAAGCGAGAGATAAACTATTTTCTGTCACTACATCACAAAGCATTTTATCTATAACTGTTTTCCTGCTGTTACTGCAAGGTATTCCTACAGTAACTCCAAATTTATCAAGACAAGATGTACTGGCTTTATTAATAACTTCAGGGGTTGTATTAAAAATATTTCTGTGAACAAATTTCAAATGTTTGACTAACGAACTTGTACACCCTCCGAAATAGCTTAATTCAAAATTACATATTTTGCATTTAACTTTTTTACCATCTTTTACTTCTTCGAAGTTTTTCCAATGAAATTTTTGAATTTTTTTGGAGGCATTTCAAAACTACTTTTGCTGAAATCTTAAAAAAAATTACTTTGACACTGAGTTTTTATAATATTATATTAATATTAACTACTAATATTTAATTTATATTTATATAAATATTTTACATATCTCAATTAGGAAATAACATTATTTGTGCGACGTACGTACACAAAAGAATTCACTGCGACCATTATAGCCGATTAATTATAAACTTAAATGCGTATGCGTTACTACAAATGACAACAAAGTTTTCATGATCCTACAAAAACTGGATGTAATTGATCAGGGAATCTGTACTGTCCGCCTGGGAAAATTTGACAGCACTAAGCTTGACCGCTGTCGTCCTCTCAGAGTCTGTTTGTCTTCTATCAGCAACGTTGAGAAGGTCTTACGTAATGCATCGCAACTGAAAAATTACCCTGACTTTACTAGCTGTTTTATTTCGCCTGATCGCACTCCTATGCAAATTGAGAGATATAAGCTTGTCAAAAATGAGTTGCAACATCGTGCTTCAAATGGTGAAACTAATCTTAAAATTAAATATAAAAATGGTCTTCCTACTATTGTTTCTTTGTCTAATATAAATTTAAACTAAATTCGCCCAACAAAATTCCCAAATTTATAAACATATTCTACCAGAAAACTCATGGCTTGCGCACCAAAACTCATGAATTCTATATTAATGCATCTGAGCATCTTTACAACATCATTATTGCTACCGAATCATGGTTAAATGATTCTATTAATAATGGCGAGTTATTTCCTCCTAAATATGATGTTATTAGGTGTGATAGGAACTTTAATGTTGTGAATAAAGCAAATGGTGGCGGTGTCATCATGGGCATCTCTAAAAATCTTAAATTTGAAATAGTTGATGCATCTCAATTTTTTGGTCAAATCGTATCAATTGACTTTGTCATCTGCAAGCTTTAGAATTTTTTCTAGCTTCCTTCTATCTACCACCTAACTTATCTCTCAACGATTACGAACTCTTCTTTGATGCTCTTGAAGTCTTTTCATTAAATAAAATATTACTTATTGTTTGTGATTTTAATATTTCTATTATTATATTTCTATTCAAATATTTTATGATATTCTTTATAATATTATTGACCAGTCCGTTCCTCGGTTTAAGACTCGTGCTTTATCTTATCCTCTATGGTTTACAGGTTCCATTATTACTAACTTGAAACTGAAAAATTATTATCGGCAGAAATGGTTAACTACGAATGACTTATACTTTCTTAATGAATTTAAGCTTTTACGTCTTGCATCGAAATCCCAAATATCTACGGCTTACAAAGCATTTATGCATCTTACCGAAGAGTCTATTCTGTCTAATCCTAAGAGCATCTTTCAGTATGTCCGTAGGAGGCTCCGGATCCCGAATAAATTACTTGCAAATGATAATACCAATGGCTTTGCAGAATGGTTTTCTAAAATTCATTTGCCTGACTCTGGGAACATCGAACTTAACGATGTTCACTCAAATTTTCTCCCATTTCCTCTGGCCCCTGTTTCTGAGAAAGAGCTATTGGATATCATGGTTAAATTTCCTGCTAAACTTACTGCTGGAGAGGATTTAATTCCAAGTTTCTTGGTTCATGATGCTAGATATATATTTGTCAAACCTTTACTGTACATGATTAATCTAGCCATTGCCACATCCTCTTTTCCTGATGCCTGGAAGCGTGCTAGGATTACGCCTGTTTATAAAAAGGATGATAAGGCGCAGATAATAAACTATCGTCCTATAGCAATATTGAACATCTTTGCTAAAATTTTTGAACAGTACATATACAAGATTATTTATAAACAGACTTGTTCTTATATTGCTTCCTCTCAACATGGCTTTGTATCTGGAGGTCAACGACTACGAACTTAGTAACCATTACGCAATTTATTGCTGAACAACTGGATCGTCAAGGTCAGGTCGATGTTATATATACTGATCTGTCGAGTGCATTTGACACGGTACATCATGGTATCCTTCTTAGGAAACTTAGTTCCTTCGGGATGTCCTCCTCTTTCTTGCATCTAATCGAATCTTACTTATCAGGCAGAGTAAGCTATGTATTTTATAATGGTTACAAATCCTTCGAATATCATTAAACCTCAGGCGTGCCTCAGGGCTCTAACTTGAGACCTCTACTATTTCTGCTGTTTATTAATGACCTATCAGTATCTCTTAAAAGTCAAACACTTGCTTTCGCTGATGATTTAAAAATATATGCTTCTGTTTTGACTGTTCATGAAGCTGTTCAACTACAACAGTGCCTTGACATTATTGGCCACTGGTGTGCTGATAATTATCTAAAATTAAATGTTAATAAATGTTGTGTTGTAACGTACACGAAGAAGCTTAATCCCATTAACCATAGCTATCCACTAAATGGTCAATTACTTGCAAGAAGAGAGTCCATGTTGGATCTTGGGGTGCATTTTGATTCTACTTTGAGTTTTGCTCACCACATTGGCAATATTGTCACCTCAGCCTCTAAAACTCTTGGTTTTGTCCTGCGTACAGCTAAATATTTTAATAACATAGATATCTTTAAATGTCTTTATAACTCGTTAGTTCTTAGTAGGCTCGAATATGCTTCTCAAGTTTGGTCACCGTATTACATTTGCTATCGATTAGATATTGAACGTGTTCAACGAAGATTCCTTAAATTTCTGTCGTTTAAATTATCCGGGCAATACCCTCCTAGAGGTGTTGATTATGATTCTCTGTTACACAGACATAACTTTCAATCCCTTAGTCAACGTCGGAACATTCACGGTGCTCGATTTATATGGAAACTTGTGCGTAATAAAATTTATTGTATCGCAAGCTTGGAATCCTTAAATTTCTTAGTACCACGTCTTAATTCTAGGTGGTCTACAACCCGGATAAAAAATAATACCCGGGTAACAATTATACGGGTACTATTCGGGTACCCGGGTACGCGATGTCTTCCCTATTACGTACCCAAATTACGAACTGAAGGCGTGTTTAAGTGCTCCAATCAGACCTACCCTAACATCGGATCAAAATTTATGAGCTTGGGATATGGGATTTGTAATAACCGATTCGCACAGCTGTGCATTCCAGTCAATACCAGTGACACCTGAACAATTTTTGTATAAAGAAATATTCATCATTTACGCCGTTATTGTTAATGGTGCACCCTTGATTGTATAACTTTTTTTCCCTTGTTTTCATGAGTACTATTTGTGGTTTCAATAAATGACAGTAACACGCTGTATAGTCAAACTGCAATTTTATTTGGCTGGTGCGGAAATAAAAAATCTGTGTATGGAGTTTTAAAGCCAGAGCTACAAAACGATAGGAAAAAAATTTTAATATTTTTTTCGCATGTGAAACCAAAACTCGTCGAGGATAAATTGATCCACCTAATTACTGCTGGTTGAACACTTTCACGGTATCAACATCGTTTGAACGTTTATGTACAGCAAACCACATTTTTTTTTTAGTGTTATCTAAATGCAAATGCAAAATATCATACAAATTCGTTACTGAAGTCAATGAAATATGTATTTTGTTAACGAGAGCCTAAAAATATATATATTTTGTATATTTCGTAGATTCATTTTAATGTCGAAATTGACAGTGGTGAACATGAAAAACGGGTGATTATTAATTGTTGGCAGTTGTTACGCAAATACTTCGAATACTATTATATATACTTCTTCTACTATAAATACTTCGAATACTATTATATATTTCATATAGGTAAATACATCCTTTGCAATAAAATTTAATTCATTTACTTAACTATATGACATTCATGAAACTAATTTAAGAAGTTCACTATAAAGGTCAATCGCATGGAGTGAATTCTACGGATGTGTAGATAACTTACATGAATGAGGAACATGTATAAATCAAGTTGCGTAAATGCTCGGATGCCCTAAATTACATCTGCATGAATAAATGGGAAGCGTTGTTTATGTTGTGGATATGACACGCACATGTTCGTATTGTAACCGAACGGATTATGGAGCCCGTTGTGATAATATATTTTAATTATGTGTTCCTTGAAATTAGAATTTATGCACAGTAAAATAACTAATAATTGTATTTAACGTGAATTATTTGACGATGTACGAGACCTCCTAAATTGAGTGACATACTAAGTTTTTTGTGCCATTAAGGCATTTCATTTGAGAGAAACCTGTGTCCTTTTGCTTACATCTGGTTTTTCTATTATTTACGATTTAATTTTTTTAATGTTCTTAACTTTTTGGAAAACGTCGAGTTTATTACAGTAGCCAATTAAATGAATAAAAAAAACTGTTGATAAGTGCGGGCCACCATCCAAAATCCAATTACACCCGTCCATTGTTTTTTAGATGAAATTACTTGCTGGCGTAAATCGCACAAAACATGTGTGAAATAAAAAACAAAGCGAGGTTTCGTGCGCGCAAGTATTGGTTGCCTACAACAGCGTTCGAATTCAAAGCAAAATTTATATTATATTAAAAAGCACCATTCATTAGAAACAATATACAAAAGTTTTACTTTTCAATTATTGTTTTTCAAATAAAATTGTGTGTGAAATTTAAAAATAATTAAAATTGCATTTATATACTGTAATACACCGACATAGAATCAGAGAACATGACAATACGTCCCTGGTTGCTGCAGATGAATGACATAAATACAACCATAAAAGTGTTTTCCAATTTTATGATTGTTACGGCGCGGCATCACGCGTGAACTTGATCTTTAAACGGAATTGACGTGATTAGCTCAAATACGAATTCCAAAATATTTTCTTGAACAGATACAATACTACAACATAAACATTTCGACATCTTCTTATGGCCCTATATTACGCGTTACCCTTCCCTTTCATTTTAATTAGTAGGTTTCCTTTATGTCGTTTATACAATTTATCGATATTTGGTGTAATAATAAACTTTGATAATAACAAAGAAATGGTGGCGACCTTTAGAACCTTTAGAATCAGTAAACATATTCATAATATGTTTGTTTAGTTAATTATTATAATTTTGTTTAGTGTGTGACATACAATGAGCAAGAAATTCTATTGTTATAAAAGGTTAATTATTATTAACGCAATTTTGTACAAAGTCTAACAAAATTACTCGTCGTAAATTATTGTTCGCTCCAATTTCAAAATGTGCAACTGTGTGTTATTAGTTAAGGTTAAATTTTACAACTAAACGATTCTCTGGGTAACACTACCATAAACGATTTTGTTCTCGTCTTATTCATGGGCGCAACATGCATTTCGAGTAAATTTTTAATTAATTAATCATAAATTGTTGCATAGAATTTTTCAAAAGTTTCCACATGTTCTCCTCTTTCATCAGTATTTTTTGTCGGTCTATTCAAGAGTCAGCCCATATACAGGATGTTTCGTAACTTCATGAAAATAAACTAAACAATGAAAGTTTGCATGAAAATGAATGGAATGAACCATTTTTTGTTGGACAAAGTGTTATTAAATTTTCGAGAAAATAAATAATTTTGTTGAACGGGTAAACCGTTCGAACGTCTCTAGTTTAAGTTTATGATGTTTACGAAGAATATGAGTGATGTAATTTATTGGTAGTCATCGCCGGCCGGGCCGGGTAGTTTGAAGGTATACGTTGAGGTGGTTGCACGAAAATTTACTGAAAGAAATGACAGAATTTACAAATAGTGAGATTGTTGACATGATTCTAGTGTACGGTGAAAGTGTGCAAAATGCCTTAGCGGCAAGGCGTTTGTATGTACAGCATTTTCCAAACCGACATTTGCCAGCCAGTGCCACATTTCTCTCTGTTGTGCAAAGAGCGAGGGATACTGGAACTTTAAGGGCACGTCGTGGAAGAGATGGAGGACGACAGCGTCCACAACGCATCCTAAACAGAGAAGAAGAAATACTACAACTTATCGAAGAACATCCTTCGTTAAGTGTACGTGATATCTCAAGACATACGCGTTTATCGTTCTCCGATGTTTGGCGCATTTTTCGTGAACAATTACATCCGTACCATATTCAAAGAATTCAGGCTTTGTTACCAGCTGACTATGCTCTACGCATACGATTTTGTCGTTAGTTACTGCATAAACAACAGGCATATGCAAATTTTCTTTGTAATGTCCTGCTTACCGACGAAGCTATTTCTACCAGAGATGGGGTGTGCAATTTTCGCAACATGCATTTGTGGGCTGAGGAAAACCCTCACGTAATTCATCGCGGCCATTTCCAACAACGGTTTTCTTGACGTGTGGGTAGGTATTCTAAACGGCAATTTAAACGGCCCGTTCGTCTTGCCGAACCGTTTAGATGGTCTCCAATACTTAAATTATCTACGAACTAATCTACCAGAACTTCTCGAGAATGTGAACTTAAATCTTAGAGCAACGATGTGGTTTATGCACGATGGGGCTCCACCTCATTTTCGACGAGAAGTACGTGCTCCCCTCGACGAAATTTTTCCTGGTAGATGGATTGGAAGAAACGGGCCGATCAGGTGGCCTGCACGTTCACCTGATCTAAATTCGCTAGATTATTATCTGTGGGGACACGTAAAAGCGTTGGTATACGAAGAAGAAATCAACACGTTCCAAGAATTGAACGATCGTATTAACGCCGCATTTCTCTCTGTTCGACAACAAAACATGTTTCATAACGTTTGTGAATCATTACTTAGCCGGGCAGATTTGTGTTTACGAGCGGCCGAGGGAAGGAATTTTGAACACTTATTGTGACTCTGAGCCAGAGATTCTAAACATTTGTCAATGCGTTATCAGTTGAGGGTAAGTTTTATTTTGTTTTTATTCCCGTTTTTATTTAGATGCATTTATGCACAGATTTCATGTCCAACACGCCATTATTTTTTCTCACGACGTTGCGAAACACCCTGTGTAGTTTTTAAACTGCACTATCATTTGAAGTTTTTTAAAAATACAACTTTTTTCAGTTCTCTGTATGTAATTCAATACTGCTATAAATAAAATTAATTACATTAGTCTGAAATCAGAAATTTATAATTTCTATTTTTTTTTCAATTTCTCGGTTACTAATGTTTGTACAAACTCTGATATTCAGATGGGAAAATCTTATTATTGATTACCATAAATTTATAACCGATATTACGGAAATGAAAGAGTAACTAATTTTCCGTCGCGGGGAAAATTTCAGGAAATAAAGTAACAGAATCGCACAGGTCTGAAGACAGTTAATTATAGCTCGGGAGGTACAGAGTTTTCGAAGCAATTTTCTTTGAAATCTGATAAAGCCAAATCATTATCGAAGTTAGAAATCCAATAGCGGCTGTATATTGAGTAACACTTACGATGCCTAGATAATAAATTTGACCTGATCTCTTGGCATGGGGTTAATGAATGTGTTCTCTGATTACTAACTAAAGATACGTGACTGTTACCCCGAAGTCAATCATAATCAGTTATACCGTGAAAGGGCTTTCCGTAACGGTTTACGCTAGATACAGGAGATCTCCTTTCAACATATTTCAATTATAAATACAAATTTTCAGTGCAATGAATGCGACGGCTCAAGCAAATATTACATTAAATTTACAATGAGACTCCAAAAATGATATTGCGCAAAATATTCACGCCTCATAAACAACAAACAAATAAACGAGTTACACGCCAATGATTTCAAATATTTTCAGAGGGTGCTACTTTTGAATTTTAAAAGTGTAATAAAAATGAACATGAAAATAAATCGAAAATTTCAACTCAGAGTGTGAACCACCTACGTATGTCTCGCTTCAGACATTCCCTGGATTTTAACATCGGGAGATAATAATCTTCTAATAAATATTAATATCACGTTGCCAATTATCGCCTTAAAACTAGCGAACGAGATTCGAACGTGAAATTGCCTCCCTCAAAACAATGAAAACGCACTCTCTTGTTTTCAAGCCTACTCCGGTATCCTGATGAAGGATTAGGCGTATATGTAATTTAAATTCCAGGAAACACACCAAGTTCATTCACCGGAAATTTCTCATTAGCCATACCTAAGTCTGCTTACCTTTGATGTTTTTTTAAACTTAAAATACAGATTCTATGAACTTTAATCATCACAACTTAATTTCATGTAATTAGACCAAGAATAGGCGATAGATTGGTTTTATTGAATATTTTCTACTTTATTTATGTTGTTTTGTTCTGCGAAAATAGGAATGTTTGCTTGGTCCTTTACTAAAACAAAGTCTACTTAAACGCACTATTGGTAGCAGAGCGTGGTTAGATTCACGGATCGTTTTTTGGATCAGTTTTGCCAACTAAAAATAATACATTACGCCAAGTTATTAAATAACAAAGAAATAAAGAAAGGAATACATCAACACTCTCCCTTATTTAATAGCTTGCACATTCCCATACTGTTGCATACCACTCGAAATTGGATTGAAAACAGTGGTTTTGTCAATATGTCTGCGAGTTGATATGCTGAATCTACTTTAGAAATTGTAAATTCACCATCAGTCACTAATTCGCGAACAAAGAAATGTCTGATACGAATATGCTTCGTTCTTCGATGATAATCTGGATTTTGGGTAAGTCTGTTTGCGGCTTCATTGTCGACTTGTCGCATTTTTTCTTACGATTGACAAACTTGACTTAGGCCAACACACATCCCGGCGCATTCGTTTATGGCTACATAATAAAAAAATTTGCTTTCTTTCTTGAGCACTATTTGTGATTTCCATTAAAGATATAGGTTTCGAAACACTCTGTATAATCTAATAGTAGGTTGGTAAACATCATTGCATTCAAAAATAAGTCTCTCCCTTACTTTTACTCCCTATTGAGTATACAATCATCCCAAAAAGTTTTGCTGTTCTTTCATAAATTACATTGCTTTTTCATTTATATCTTTCATAAACTAAATTGAAAAACATTTGTTCTAAGAAAGCACATCTTTCTAAACTTGTGAACATAAATAGTTTATCCGAGCCTCGCTTCAGGCAAAATAAATGCCACGTAAACAGTAATAACGTGCTCCGTATTTCCTTCTCCTATCAAATTTTTCGAGGTTGCTTTGCCTTAAAATTCCTCAATGTGCTCAATATTAAACGTGCGCCATAAAATCCCCTAATACTAAACTTGAGAGGCGATGAAAGTTCAATCGGCGCACACATCAATTTGCTTGCGACGAATTTCGTTTTTGATATCAAAATGGCAATTCGAGAACCTAATACTATTTCAACTTGCAATAGAAAAAGGACGATTCGCGTACTTTTGTTACGAATTAGCTCGCCCGTAATAAATTCTTTTTGCTTTTAGAAACCTTAATTGAATCGTGTTCTTTTAATGCAGGTTCTTAGAGAGTACCAATGCTCACGTATTCTTTTTATGGGGGAGCAAGTTTTGTTAATTAAAATATTCAGCTTCGGTTCAAAGGGCTTTTCACTTTGAGGTTTTCCTAGGAAATCCGGGGTAATTAATTATTAACAATTTTTACCCTTAATGAAGTTCGATGAAGTAATTCGGAATTACGGTAACAGGAAACCATTAATTTGATAAGATTGTAATCACAATTGAACTAAATGCGATTTTGTATCTCATTTGTATGCACAACCGGAATATCCCTCGGGATTTTAGAGTTGAAATGCGACTTGATTATGGTTTGGACAAACGTGGAACTGAAATAAAATTATACAATTACGTGCAAAATTTATAATTGATAATTTTATATAAGTGTAGTTTAACATAATACGAAGTGCTTGTTTACATCGTTACTCAAATACCTATAATTAGAAGATATGTATATTACTTTACTCTTAGAGTTTTAGGTCACTTGAGTCTCTTGAGTCAAAAATGATGCAAAAACTTCAAATATAATTCTAAGATACACCGATTGTACGCATCATCCGCTCGTACTTTTATTAAATTACAGAAACTCATTTTCTTGTCTTACGAAGCATTTCTTAAGGCACTTAACGTCTTACTGTAGTATATTAACATAAGTTTATTGAATTCGTTTATGAAGCGTATTAGCTTATCGTATAAAGGATTTTCTGTATAATCAAATCTCGTCGTGGATAATTTAATCCATCTCAGGAATCTTGAGCACGCTCACATTGCAATACCTCAAAATTTAATTTCGAATTTACACGGCAGTGCGCCTGAAATTTTCTTGCATAATGACGCGCAGTAACACATTTCAGCTTTTACTTGCAGGGAATTCGCGTCAGGAAATTTATTCCTATCCTTTATGCCTGTCTTATTACAGCACGGCTCTTTTAATAACTTTATGAAGACGATAGGGCAACACTAAGGACGCCCAGGAGATTAAATTACAAGTTTCACGCTCCCCTTAGTCGTTCTGATTATTATTATTATTGCTAAATCGTAACTCGGAAGTTACCTAATTTGACTGCCTTCCGTTTCATAGAGTGTATAAGTGAAAACGTAAGAGATCCTTAAACTGGCCATTCAAGAAGGTATATACAGCCTGTATCATAAATCACAACGTATAGTGTCATTTTTATAGAGGATGGAGGATGTTTTGAATGTGATGCCATAGTTTTTAGTGTATTTTTCGTTTTAAATGTGGCTACGATGAACAAATATTGACAATTCAGTATTAAATATCAGAGTTGACACGTTATTTTGTTTGTTTTTTTTTGAAGACGTATTTCTGATGTTGAATCAGAAAACTACGAGTTGCAATCGTAATAACAATTTAGTGTGGCGGTAAATTTAATCATCCTCAACATTAAATCACACTGTATTATATATATTATTCTTTACTTTCAGGACACGTACTTTTGTCATTATGTTCATTCTGTTAAATTTAAATCTTCATATAATAGTTACGTATGATGTTGGTTCATGTCATCTCCATATTTTTACTTTGTTGAAAGCAAAAGTGAATTATTTAATTAAAGTAATTAATTAATGCAATTATGCATTAATTAATAACTTCGTAGTAATATTTACTATAATTTATACAAGTGAAAGAGTTCTAAAAATTTGTGTTCTGAAATTCAATTACGTGCTTTTACTTTTCGCATTCGCCGTTTCATATTGGCTGTTTGTTCAGCATCCATTGGAGTGCTTTGAAGTTAAATCACCTTTTATTTGCAGAAGCGCGAATAAAAATTTGCTCTCTTCAAATTAAACAGTAAATAATAAATACGTCAGCGATAAATTCGAGCGAACAGAGACGTTTCTGCTTTTATCAGAATGAATAAATTCCAAACACATCCAGGCAACTTCCGTAGTAATTGGGGTTGAGTAGCTGTATCTTCAATTTACTGAAAATAAAACTTAAAAGACGACCAATATAAAGGGTGTCTCAATGAGAACTTGAATTTTAAATGAGAAAAAAGGACAATATGATAATCTTCTAAATTTCTCTTAATTCATAAAGACTAAATGTTGACATTAAACATGAAATAAAATATTGATCCAATGCCGATCGCGGCTCCACTGGCAGATTTGTACCCGTTCGACAAAATTTTGGAATACCTTTTGAAGTAAAAGCGGCTGAATTTCGTGAACGTTGCTGTCTATTTCTTCTTTGAGTTGTCGAATCGTCTCAGGGTAGCTCGCATAGACATTACTTTTCAAAAAACCCCAGAGGAAGAAGTCCAAAGAGGTTAAATCGCAACTTCTTGGCGGCCAGTTTTATTTCCAAAACGAGAGTTGACACGACCTGGAAACTTCGTTTGCAATTGTTTCGCATGCAGTGTGGCAGGTCGCGCCTTCCTGTTGAAACCACCAGTCATTCATGTCTAGTCCATCCAGTTCCCGCCAAGAAAAATTTGTCAACATGGTACGGTATTGAACGCCATTGACAGTTATGGAAGCATCTTCATTGCTTTCAAAAAAGTACGGCCCGATAATACTTCCTGCCCACATGGCACACCAAACTTGTCACTTCAGGATGCATCGGATGTTCTTGCATGGCATGTGGATTCTCTGCTCCCCAAATCCGAGAATTCTGCATATCGACGTAAGCGTTTAAGTGGAAGTGCGCCTAATCACTGAAGATGATTTTTTTATGGAATGCGTCGTCTTCTTGCTGTTATTCCAAGAGCCAATTACTCAAGTTTCTGCGCTATCCATGATCGGCCGGTTTCAGTTCTTGGGTCAACTGGATTTTGTGATGAAGGTCCAAATCTTTTTTTTTAAATTCGTTGGAGAGTACTGCGATTGATGTTTAACTCCTGGGCGCGATGCCGAATGGAAGTGTTAGGTTGTTCTGTGACACAGGACGATGTTTTCGGTCGATGTTCCTGGCGCGTAAGGCTTCTCTCGTCTTTTAAAGAAAACGTTCTTTCAAATTTCTTTATTAAATTATCAATAGCGGCCCGTGACGGACAATTATGCATACCAAAATGTTTACGTAACTTGCAAATTGTCATTGTAAAATTCTCCCCATTTTTGTCATTATTAAGAAACGTTCTTCTAAAGTGTAACGCGACATTTTCGTAAATGTCAATATTTTCAAATAAATGCAATCAAATATGGCTGCCTATACATTTGACAGACGGACATGGCGTGCGATTCAAAATTTAAGTTCTTATTGAGACACCCTATACATAGTGTGTTACTTCACTAGGTAACAAATTCCTAGCGGGCGGAAACTATAATGCTAAATACCTTGATGGGATTCAAGGCTAATGTCGACTAAAGGTCGAGGGCTCCTTAAATGTATCGAAAAGAAGAACCTTAGCAAAATGTCTACTGGTAATTGGTCGAGTGACAGCTTCGATAACGAAACGTAGAGCGTTAGTGCCATTTTCAGTGCCCGTTTGAGATAATTCATTACACAATTTCACCGGACAAGAATCTACCTTAATTATAAACTTTAGTGTTATCAAATAATTATAGATGTCGCTGCTAATGGCAAAGACAAGGCAAGAATGTTAACAACAACTATTCAAAAAGCTGCTTGAGGCTTTGATCCCTTAGTGTATGCCGATGATTTAGTCATACCCGTACAAGGGAAATTCAATAACACTGTCAGGGACGGAATGCACGTGGTCCTGAATATAGTAACAAGGTGGGCTGAGGAGGAAGGTCTGAGGATCAATCCTCAAAAAATCACCATTCATTCGAAGGCGAAACCTAGAGGGTTTAGGTCCTCTGCGTCTTCGTGCAAATGAGATAGTCTTGTTGGGGGAGGTAAAGTACCAAACTTACCTAGAACCAACACTTAGACGACATAGTCGGACGATCGATGACCACTTTCGAGGTGGTCAGACGAGCCTATGATAGTACTTGGAGCTTAAAACCAAGTATGGTGCATTGGTTGTTCACCAGAATGGTTAGATCCACAATAACCTATGCGGCCTCGGTGTGGTGGCCCAAGGTCAAGCAGGAAACCACCAAACTTAGACTGAACAGGGTACAAAGATTTGCTTGCCTAGGTATAACGGGAGCGATGAGCACAACGCCTACCGCTGCAATGGAGACCCTTCTAGGCCTCCCTCCCTTACACATAGTGATAATGGGAGAGGCAAGAAGAAGACTCCACAGATTGCAGCATTCATGTCACCCACTTAATACAAGCACGGGTCATATCGTTGGCAGCATAAGGGGTCCTTTATTTATTTATTCGATATGAGGACGGGCTATATGGCTCCCAAAGGCAACATAAGCCTGCTCATTAAGATAGAAATTAATGAATCTGCTGAGCATCGGGAACTTCAACAGACTTTCCTCCTGGAAGTCTGATCTGGTATACGGACGGCTCCAGAACTGAGACTGGTGCCGGGTCTAGAATATATGGGCATAGACCAAAGGAGAAGTTATGCCTCCCATTGGGCCAATTTACCTCCGTATTTCAAACAGAAATATGCGCCATATTACAATGTGCGCGGGAAAACAAAAGGAAGGCTTACATAAATAAGCGGATCTTTATCCTAACCGATAGCCAGGCAGCTTTGAAGGCTTTGCTAAGTCCAAAGATCTCTTCCAAACTGGTGTGGGAATTCTTAAGTGAGTTCAATGACCTGACGGAATACAACTGCGTCACGATGGTGTGGGAGCCAGGTCATCGGGGTATTATCGGCAACGAACAGGGCGATGAACTAGCCAGGCAGGGTGTATGACATACCTAGGCCCTGAACCTGTCCTAGGTATAACCAAGAACGCTATTCGGAGCTTTTTTAGTGACTGGATAAGCGAGGAACATAACAGATACTGGCTAAGCAGGCCACATCGCCACAGCAATACCTTCCTTAGAGGTCCTTGCAGAAAGAGGGCTGCAGAATTTTTGCTTTTAAGCAGAGCGCAACTCAAGATCACCACGGGGTTACTAACAGGACACCTGACTGTTAAGGAGCATATGTGAAAGATCGGTAAATTCAATGGGGATCTAAACTGCAGACTCTGCAATGGAGAACCAGAGCCAGCAATGCACATTTTGTGTAGATGGGATGCGCTGGCAAATCGCAGAAAGTGTATATTCGGACATCTTATGATAGTTCCCGAAGATTTCAACACGCACTCAGTGAAAAACCGGTACCAGCTGGTGCAGGGAACATGCCTCATTGAATGGTTGCGGTAAGAGAACCAGGGCGAGCACAATAAGCCTAAATGGCTGCGGTGTCTCCGGTGCATCCTTTGGAGACGAGTTCTGATCAAAAAAAAATTCCTGAAACTGTACCAATATGCAAGAAAAGCTATTTCCAAAAAGGGAAATTTGAGGTTGACAACCACAGACCTACAAGATTAAACAAGACTAAACGAAGCAAAAAATTGACTTAAAATAACTACTAAACGATGAAAAAACTAAGCAACTCAGCAATATCTTGAATGAGTAAACCTTACTACCTGTGGAAAGCTACAGGAAAAATCAAAAATACCCAAAATATAATTGTGGCAATTAGAAAGCAAATTCCTAGCGGGCAGAGAACAGATAGGGAGAAAGCCGAGACGCTTGCTAAACATCTAGCCAATGTCTTTCGGTCATTTCCACCTGAAAATTCACAACAAGAAGAAGATATAGTTTCATTCCTGACAACGCTATTTGAAATGGTGCTTTAGATAAAATATGATTCGAAAAAAAATAAATCAAGGTCAAGTCATGAAACAACTACCAGAAAAAAACACTAGTTATCTTAACTCAAATTTACAATGCAATACTGAAAGTGAGCCATTACCCGTCCCAATGGATAGTTAGACAAATTATTTTAATTCGAAAGTCTGGATAGCCGACCGAAGAAATAACATCATATAGGCCCATCAGCTTGTTGACTATCTTATCAAAGCTGTTTGAAAAGTTGTTCCTAACTTGGCTGAAACTAGTACTAGATGAGCTAAATATTGTCCCAGACATCAATTCGGATTTCGTGAAGGACATGCGACCACCGAGCACCGAGCGTTCGAAGACAAAGGGTTCTGCTCTCCTGCTTGGATGTATGAGAAGCTTTCGACAAGTTATGGCACCAAGGCTTTTACTATATATAATAAAATCAAGCCTAAATAAGCCATACTACAGGTACTATAGTCTTATCTACTTTACAGTCAAATACATCAGAGAAACTATAAATATTTATCCCATATAGTCAGGGGTACCACAAGGGTATTGGCATGGTACTACCAATACAATTGGATTTTTGACAATAATTTCAGGTGCTTCTATAATTTTAATTGATATATAAAGAGAACCTTGAACATTTAGAAATATTCTGCGTCAAATGTAATATTTAATTAATTTTTAGTAAATTAGTTTCATTAAAAAATAATTTCTGGATTTACTTCATTTCCTTTTTGTTTTCTCTATACCAAGCCTACCTTTGTACGTATTTGTAAAAGCCATCTTATTCATTGCTAACTTTATTGAATGAGTAAATCTCGTTTAATACCCAAGTTTTCTGTTGTAATTTACCGAAAAGGCGGACCTATAACGGCAGTATCCCCTTTTGTATAGTTTAACTTCGCCCCTTCAAAATGAACTAAATAATTCTTTTACTTTCCACGCGATTGTGAACTATACGATGCGAATAATCGCTCTGAAATCATTCCGGAGGAAACTTATTGTTGCTGATGAAGTGTGCATTCCGTGTATCAGAGGTAAAAGTTCATAATAGGTTTCAAATTTCAAGAGCAACAATTCCACACCAGACGAAGTTTCAACATTTTGTTGTAGACTTTTACACTGGATTTAATTCGTAACAAGATAAGCCCTCGTAATCCCCACTTATTTTAAATGAAACTTAAACTTTGCATCTGTGAAAACAGCGAAACGAAATAATTCGTTTCTTGGAGAGTCGCTTGCCTACAAACAAGCTCAAGGATTTTATAATTGAAATTAAATTTCTCGTTGCTGAAGTTAATTGGTTGAAAAAATCTGTTTATTCGGGCCAACAAACTTTTAATGTAGCTTTTAAAACCGCGCGTTAAGGAATTTGTAGACGTCTTAAATGGCTTGTTTGAGGGTTTGTTTAACGAAAAGCTTAATACTGATGAACATGTTACGGTTTTTAAACATCACTGTTTAGTCACAAATCACAAGGAAAACATTCTATATAATATTTATTGACTTATTATCTTTGAGACACTTAAAATTGAATTTGAGATTCATTAATCAACGTTAAAATTATACACGTGTTTGAAAGTAGTCTCTTGTCTATAATTGCATGAAATATCTAAGGACGTGATGAAAGCCGCTTCAGTGAATTGTTGACCAAGAGATGGGCGTACATATCTTTTAATATAATTACAGTTTGCTTGATTAATCCTATTCATGAAGTCATTACTGATGTACTAGATTTACTTGCAGTTGCAGATATTACTTGGATGCACACACGTGTCATATGGTCACGATTTTAATTCAAATTAGAATTTAATGGGGAAAAGAATGAAGCGAATAATTTTCGGTGATCAAAAGTTTTTTTATAGAAAAATAATCCAAATTTATTATATTCTTTTCTATCTGGTGTTACTTATAATAGTTAAATGGTTAGATGAAAATCTTATTATTTAAAAAGTTTCCCCAAAAATGTTTGATGCGATGGTGGACAAGAAGAGGAAGTAGATGATTATTACTATTATAAAGCGGCCTACTAAGTGATTTCTATTCTATGACTTTTTGACTTTGATCTCTTGTTTTCTTAAGTTTATCCACTCTCTGAGTAGTAGATGTAGAGGAGTGTCCTTTACCTTTTCGCAACCACCTTATGTTGAGTCAGATACGAAATCGAGATTCAGGAAGTAGTCCTCAAATATTCTTACTTCCATTTTGTGAATTTCAACAAGTTACAAGTTATAAGTTCTTCCTCCACTGAACATATATGAGGCCTCCCTCCATTGAACATATATGTGGAGGAGATAGCCCTTAGGCCGCGGGCAAAAAAGGTATGGAATAATAAAGGTCTTGGAGGTAGACACCACCTCATCTTGGAAGAGGCTCTACAAGAAACTCCTCTTTTTGGAGCGGTGGTCGACTCCCTAGCACCTACGTATATATTCAAGAAGCACTTCAACGTTTTCTTGAACACTGAAGATGCACCCAAACCCGATATAACCATCTTCACTGATGGATCTAAGACTTTGGAAGGAACAGGCGGAGGAATTTTCTCCGACGACCTGGACTGTCACATGAGCATAGTACTTGGCCAACTGACAACTGTTTTCCAAGCAAACCTAGTTTCCATTATAGAAGGTACAAGAGCAATTCTGGATCGGGATGTTCAGTATAAAAGCGTTAGGATAGCTAGCGCAAGCAGGGTGGCACTCTTGGCTCTAAACAGCAACAAATATCCTCAGGAATAACACTCCAATGTCACGGCATACTAAAACAAGTGACCAACTTTGGGTTAAAAGACACGTTGGAACATTTGGCAACGAACAGACAGACGAACTGGCTAGACAGGGCTCGGGGCGGCCCTTTTGCGGCCCCGAACTGGCCATAACACCGTCATCAAGTCTGTTTAATGCCTTATTGAAACAAAGAACCCAGGACCGACATATATAAAAAAAAAGGCTATAACGGCCCCCTCGCTCAAACTGACACGATTCTGTGTGCAACTACCTAGAAAAGACTACGTCTACTCGCAGGAATACTTTCAGAACATTGTAAAGTAAACAAACATATGCATCGCATTGGTTTAGCAAACAGCCCAATTTGTAGAGGTTGTAACTTAGAGGAAGAAACAGCTGAGCATATCCTCTGTGATTGCCCTCCACTCGCCTCGACATGGCTGGAATTCGCAGTGCCCCTCTGTCGGACGTTCTTGGCTTCATCGAAAGAGTGGGATGGTTCGAAGAACGCTGACAGTCAAACACTGTTGAACATGGGGGTAGACATTGGGCCCAATTGTGACCTAAGTGCACGTGAATTCTTATTCACCCCCCTCACCAATCCAGAAGTTCTTGTATTCAATATTCAATTGAAAACCAATTTGCAGATCCTCTTTGGATACGTCTTGTAACAGTGTATATAATCAGTTGCTGAAAGCTTTGCTAAAAATATTTAAAAAAGTTTAGTGCAACGAATACTCTCTGCAATAGCGAAATTTTGAATGCTGCCAGCAAAAATATATCAAGTGATCCAAAATGATTGTCATTCAAAATTGTTTATGAATGACAAAGGTAAACATAGTATTGTAGTCAAATCGGTTACTGCAACGTAAGCTTGCACTTGCCGCTTTTTGCATTTTCTTTGCGTTCTATCCTAAGTTTTATCCCCTTACCAACTGTTTTTTACTGTTATTCTTCACTAATCTCCAAAATTAATATTTTTATAAAAACTACTCCGCGAACAACTGATAACATAAACTGCAAAAAATGTTCCACAAGTCATGAAAGAGGAGCGTCATTCGGAATGGCACGCCAACCTTGTTTGGGCACTTGATTTTAAAGTAAGGTCTACATTATCATCTCTAGGGCCTTTATGAAATTTAACTTGATGATATGCCTCAAAGAGAAAATTTTGTCTTATGTTTTCTGGATGATTTAAATGATAATGAAAATACTCATTTTACTGATGAGGCTAATTATCACCTGTCTGGGTATGATTTTACAAAACATGACAACATGGAGTGTTGATAACCCTCATTATTTTTACTAATACATTTTCACATCGACAAAAATCTGGAATTTGGGCAACCTTAAGCAAAAGAAAACTTCCTGCAACCAAATTTTTTGAAAATAAATATTAGCTTTACACAATTAATTATGCCTTGATTTGATTTTTTTATTCTAGGAACATTAATCGCTGAGAGGATGTCAGTTAGAAATCTAGACTCCTTGTTTTGATCTACTTGACAATGAAAACCTAAGGCAACAGGATAGTGCTTGTATTCAACAGGATAGTGCTTGTATTCACATTGTAAGAGACAATTTAGATATAGATATAGATATAGATCAGCTGATTAGTTAGATAACGTAAAATAACTACGTACTAACTGAAATTTTACCACGCATGAACAATAAGGCCCATTTGTATAAAGACAAGTTAACTTTAACTGTCAATTGTGTTCACAATTGCTACCATGGGAGTAAACCGATAGTTAATGCTAACTTGCAAGTGGGCCTTAGTTCACGATATAGGGAATTGCTGATAGGAGATTTGTAATTACTGCAGCTCCCTAAAATGATATTTGTCCTCAGGGAAGCTTACGGCTAAGCTATAACGCAGAATAGAATGTAACGCAGGGTTAATATGATGGTGTTTAATCATAGTGGAAATATAGAAGGTGAAACTCTAAAACGGATAAGCAGTAGTCAGTTAGATTTTACAAAAATGAGGAATCAGATAATTTGAGGTTACACGTGTACCTCGTGACATTTCATTAGCTAGTAGCTAGTAGTCCCCGCAAGGTAGATTTCGTACGCAACGTTTCACTTATACAATTCCACCATAATTTTAATTTATGTCGAAGCTATTCAACATTTGATTAACACTTCAGTTTGACAGTCGAACTATGACACTTCGGATCACAAATTAATTATATCTATTGAAGATAACAAAATGATGAAATGACAAAAAAAATTGCCACAAATTTTGAAGATGTTGGACAAAAGGCTTCGTAAAGGCGGAAGAAGGAATTAAAACCTAATTTTCAGCAAAAATTATAAATTGAAACATGCTATTCGTGGAACGTATTGATCAACTTATTCCTAGAAAAAAATGTATTGGTATTTTGTTATTTGAATCTTTAAAGAGGCTAATGTCAATGCTTTTCAACTTTATGAAAAGTGAAGAAAAAAGAGCTACCGATAAAAATATTTTAAATTGGGAAATGGAATCTGATTTCAAAAGGAGATCATCCATTGAGAAATTTGTCACAGAGGATCCATCACTTCCCTAGAGCACCATAAACACAGGTATTCTCATCTGCCATCTTTGAACCGAGCTCGACATGTACTCGGGTTGCCGTACTATAAACATGGTATTTTCAGAGAACAAATATACACAGATAATGGAAATTCGCTAACAAAAAGTACCTTTTCTTTTTTCCTTTCCATTGAACCCTTCCGATATTGTTAGTTGATTGACAAAATCAAATAATATTAATTAATTTAATACGCCACGACTTTTAAGGAATTGTAATTTTCCTTTTAAAAATCAATTTCAGAGTATGTAAGTATAACCACGAAGAAATATAGCTTTTGAACGCTTGTATTTTTTTATGAGAGTCAAAGATGGCAGTTGAGAATACTCCGATTTATAGTGCGTTACTTCAGTACTGAGAGTAAACAAGAATCAATGCACTGGAAGCACACCCATCTCCAACTCCAAAGAAATTTAAAGTTCAACCATGGAATGGCAAAGTTATGGCTATAATCTTTTGGGATTCTAAAGAAATTTTGCTAATAGATTATCTTCGCCACAAAAGTCCGGTAAAAGGGTCTTATTGGAAAAGGTTTTAGGAAAATTGCTGAGCAAAAAAGCAGGTCAAAAGCTTTTGTTATGGAACTACGTCCTCCTATATATAAGGCCACTATTGTTTGTGACAATCCCCCTATATCCAGGATGTTCTATTTCGTCATTAAAAGAAGAAACTTCGTGGACAAAGATTTTTGGATGTTACAGTTGGAAATAGAAAATTGGTTTGTAGTCCAAGAAAAACAAATTTTCTGACGGTTTATTTTTTTTATTTCAAAATACAAAAAGTCCATTGAAATCGCAGGAGATTATATTGAAAAATAAAAAAAAAATTCCATCCCCTATTTTAGATAGGTGTCAAATATCCCTTGTAAGTTATACAAATCAGAATCCAATTCAAGTTGCATCACATACTATACAACAAATGATTTTATGATAATACGATAGCTAGAACCAGGCCATCCTTTCTCTTGGATATATAAATTACAATGTCAATCAAAGCTGTGTTTCAGATTTCAACGCAGGAAAGTCCATTCTAGAACACAAGGAAAATTAAATCACGTCCGATACGTCTTTACCAACATAAAACTTTTTATGGAGCTGTATTTTTTTAGTTCCGGCATGCTTCACCTTCGATCATCATTTCGTGTGTTAAATCTCCCCTTGAGTGGACATTTTATGGAAGAATCGTTCGTGTACGCTACCCCCAAGCCATACGCATTAGTAACACACTCCTGCGTTTAAACACGTTTCACTTCGAATTTGTTTTAACAAAGATTTTATTTAACTAGTAAAAACTAGCGTAATACAAGTGATAATATAAAACAGAAATTTCAAGCGCGTCTAGTTTTCATACAAAACTCAAAAAATAGGGAACAAATAAACAACCGCTTTCGAGATAAAATCAATGATCCAAAAGGATTGGCGAAATGAACATCAGGAGCTGAAGGTAAACAGCTAGAAGCCGTCAATTCGGTTTTCTTTACAAACGCGAAATGACTCGCGAAAATTACGAAAATATGAATCGCTTTTCCGTGTGAAATAATATTTTTATTTGTTTGTTTTATTGTGTTTGTTTTCTAGACTAAGAATGAACATTCCTATGAACTTCATTTATTTTCTGAGTCATTTAAACATTAATACGCGGTTATAAAATTGATCACTGAAGTTCTATGGAGTGTGATTTGGATGTTAGTAAGTAAAGTTGAAGAGGGTCGTTATCGAACACTAGAATTGTATTCTACGAGGTTAACAATTCCTTGACTTATGCACGTATGAGAAACTTTCCTAACTCAATTCTAAGTTCAGAGAACCAGTTTCTAAGTAGTTAGCAACAGTAGTTGGACAATATATTTATTTTATCGCTGCAATTCTCACTTCTGAAGTTGTCTGTCATGAGCAGAAACACAACATCAAATTGACAGAAAAGAATTAAATACAAATACATGAATATTTCTTTTCATAATTCATTATTTTTTTAACATGTCTAACAAGAATTATGAACAAATTTTGGCCTTCAATATCAGCCCTTCAATACACCAAATAGTGGAACATGCTTTACAAACTCATTTTTTTTAATAAAGCGTATATATAGTTAAATAAGCAGCTAACGCAATTTACTTTTTAAAAAATATATTTAAAAGTAATTACAAAACTGCACATGTGTGTTCTCTTAACGAATGCTAAATAAGAACTGTCGGGGTAAAACGTGAAAATTGTTACACTTATAATATTAAAATAAACAAAGATAAATATGGCCACATAATTTTGGCGTCTGACAAGGGTCACACGCTAGTCGAAAAACTAAAACATAAACATATAAATAACGCTTAAGAAACCTATATCGATGATAAGCTGTCATCGAATAAGGGCTGTGTTGTACTCGTACATAACTATATATGCAGTACAATAGAGCACATACGACTAGAAACAAAATTACACATGCATATTTGTTACACAGTTTCGTGAAATGTAAATACCTACATTTATTGCACAAGCAACTGTCGTTATGTCTTTTGTGTCTTCTTCAATGTATTTTGCATGTGACATCTGAATATAATTTCATGCACGTAAAGAATAAACCAAGTTCCACTATCTTCACATGTCTGCTGCTTTCATCAGAATGGATGTTTGCGCTAGGACTGTTATACGTCGAGTTTTTCACTCGAGTGCATTTGAATAACCCACACTGCTCGGAATATTGCTCTTGTAGATTACCTTTACTCTGCAATGTTTTTCAGTGTCCCAGATAAATGTATGTGACAGGGGTTGGAATTTAAAATGTACTCCTAGTCCAAATAAAGCTGAATTCAGAATACGCAGATATTTGCTTTTTACACAAGAATGAATAAAAAGAATTCATTCTTTTTATTTTTTATTTATTCATGAAATATTTAAAACACTTAATAGGGTCAAATTAGTTACCCAAAAATTAAAGTCAACTTTGACAATTTTAAAAATTCTTTATTCCATCTTATATCCTAAAGTTGTTGACAGAAATAAATGATTGAGTGAAACTAGTTCTAAATATAAAAAGAAAATTAAACATATACGCTTAAATACGATTAAAGTAATTGTGTTAAAATATTACAAGAAGAAGAGCAAGACTTGTAGTAGACGACGTTTATAATGATTATGTATCCGATCATGAATTGTGTGAGATATTATGCATTGTATAAATGTTACTGCATTTCTGTAATGGGACCCTACATAAGTATGATTAAGTTTAAATATATTTATATAGTGTAATATGTCAGAAGCCACGGGATCATTTTTGCAAACAAATTTCATGTCTCTTGTTAAGAGTCAAGTCAAAGTTTATTTTCAACGATTCAAGAATCATCCTGTATTATATGTAAAAATCAATTTTTGTTTCACGATAATGAATTAAAATTTTTAATTTTATTTTGTTCTTAATTACCATGCATCAAATTTGAGAATAACAGCCCAGCTTTCGTCTTTATTTTATAAATGATGCGGAAACTTTCGAAAAAGTAATTACACTTTAATTATTTTAAGAGAATGTTTAATGAAATTATAATTTTAAATTAACTGATTTTTAAAATACGTGCAACAATTTTTCATTACCTGGCGGCTATTAATTTTGTCAAAAGGACGAGCGAGCAGATATTAAAAAAGTTTGAACTTGAAAGGAACTTCTACAGGACTTTCGGAATAAGTATGGGCGTTTTTATGAGACGTCTTCTTATATTCGCTAGCTTAAATTGATATGAACATTAAAAAAAATGTATATATATGTGCTTGGCTGTATCAAACGCCCATTTCCAGACACCTGTGTTCAGAGTGGATACGTATTTTTATTGCGATGTGATCAATATCTAGATTGATAACAAATAAGATTTATTTTTGTAATGAAAAACAAAGGTTTTGCATCCAAGCCAATTTTCTTAGAATCGCAAACAAACGTGCGCCCCTTAATTGTTATGGGAAATAAAGATCATTATTATTAGTAATAACGGTGTACTTCCATCGTTTCACATCGAATTTCTCTCTCCCTAACACAATAAAAACAATATTTATTTAACTCTTACTTAGAATCTATAATGAATCGTTAACTTATTTAATTAATTAATTAATTAATCAAAATACTGACGTTTATTTTTGGGATGACGTAATTACGAATATAAAATCTTGTTTGAACTAATAAGACAAGAAGTAATAAAGTTTCTTTAACGTCTTTACTTCAAAGAACTTTTCTATCTCTTTGTAACAACCCTAAAATAAATGGACGATATATCACATAATATCACATTACGTTTCTCTTGCGTTTATAAAATTTCATATCGTGACTACAAAGAAATTTTTTTTTATTATCTCACGAGCGTCGGCCGTACTTTTGGGGAAAAAATCATTCCTCTTCGTTTGCATACGTTTATTTAAACATTACAAAAATGGAACGGCTTAAGGGAAATAAAAAATTTTTAAATTCAGTATCAGTTTAAGGTTTGCTTCAATGGAAATTAGTTGGGAATGTCAGACTTAGTTGTCCCTCTAAATAACGATTAATTCTAACAAGTCCATTTCTTGTACAAGATTTGATTCAATGGAACAATTCAAATTATGCAGTAAAGTATAGCAAAATTTAAATTGAATCAAATTATCTGAAACAGTAGAACATCTTCTATCTCCAAGCCGTATCTGCAGCCCAAAAAAATTCTTGTTCTAATTATTTTATAGAAATTAAACCAAATCTTATACATATTACCCCGTTTTAGACAATCCTATTTCTTAGGCAAGATTTGGTTCAATTTTTACAATAAATTTTAGAACAAGAATTTTGTGGGATGCCTATACTGGGTGATTCTTAACTTCATATAAAAAATGAAACCAGTGAAAGTTTACATTAAAAGTGATAGAATGAAGCAGTTTTTGTATAACAATTGATTAATAAATATTAGAGATAATAAATGTTTTTGGCGAACGATGAAATAGTTTGATAGTCCCTGGTTAATTTTTTGTCGTAATTACATCCTTGGAGAAATTTGTTGATGTCAGCATCGGCTCGGTCGGTTATCAGCTGTACTTTGCCGCGTTGAAAACATAGCCGAATTTTCCAATACTGTTGTGGACATAATTTTAATTTACGGCGAATATAGTCAAAATGCGTTGGCTGCAAGACGTTTGTATGCACAGCGTGACGACGAATCAATGTTTATAAGGGATGCGTGTGTGGGCAGAAAAAAATCCTCATGCAATGCGGCGCCATAATTTTTAACAGCGCTTCTCAGTCCAATCTGTGTGCAGGTATGTTCGGCACTTTAATCGGTCTATTTGTTTTACCTAATCGCTTGGACGAAATGGTATATTTACGTTTCTTGCAAATTAATTTGCCGGAACTCCTAGAGGATGTAAATTTAAATATTAGAAAATATTAGACCTTAATCCATTAGATTTTTATCTGTGGGGACATTTAAAAAAATCTAGTGTGCGCCGAAGAAATAAATACAATAGACGAACTCAACGCACGCAATGGAAAATATCTGACACCAGAATCAATTCCGTAACGCATGTGAATACCAGCTTCGTCGACTCAACCTCTGTTTACGTATTGCGCAGTGGGGGAGGGGGGGACTTCGAACGCTTAATGTGAGTGAAGGTCTTTTTAATTTTGATGCATTCGTGAGAATATCTCGTACCACATACGCCATTAACTTTTTTGCATCAAATTTAAGAACACCCTTTATAATTTTTAAATCAAACACGTTCTATTTTTCAAGATAGTTTTTGATTCAATTTAGACGTTGATTCAATTTACTGCATGAATTAAATTGTTTAAGAAATTGAACCAAATCTTACACAAGAAATAGGGTAGTATAAAGCAGCCTCAAGAAATAGGATACATAAAACGGCTTTTATAATAACTATGTAGTTTTTAGATAATTGACAATATTGTAACAGCTGCGGGAAGTCAATAATGGAGGTGTAGAAGTCGACGACAAAGGAGAGAAACTTGTCAGTGTGACAAGGGATGGAAACGGAAAGTGGGTAGAGTGTGAAGAACCAACACACAAATTCCAACAGGAAGATAAAGATAGATATATGAGTGTCATCACGAGCCCAAACACGCCGATGGGAGTAGTATGTGAGCAAAGGAATTTATTTTATGACAATTGTGAGCGTCTTTCAGTTAAGTTTTAAAGGGAACAGATGTATATCTAACAAAGACAATACACTGAAGATGTCTATCTGCGATGCTTTTCAGAAACATCCCTATCGGAAAGAAGAAATTTGAGATGATTTCAGGAATCCAAAGAAATGTTTCCTAAGTATACTAGTGTTTTGACATATAAAAATGTGGATCTGCCAGACTTAACATTTTCGGTAAAGTTCCTGGACACACAGTTTAAGAAGAAAACATTTGTGTTGGTGGAGGAGTACAACGCTCCATTCACAAGAATGCCATATGAAATAAGGCAAAAATAAAAGCAAATTAAAAACGATCGCATAAAAGATGTGATTTCAGTTTCTGAAAGATATTAAACAAGTTTCTGAATGTCTCGATGGAACTGAAGGGAAATCATGCGATTATAAACAATTTTGGCACTTACGACTTCTCGAATTAACCTCTCTTTGCAGAGTACTGTGGACGTACAGAGAAGGAAGTGGATTTTCTGCTTTCAAAGCCCACGTTTCAGAAGTTGGACATGACGGACATTCAGGAATTCCACAATGGTTATAAACAATATAAAAAGAACACTACTCTACTACTTTGAAATATTTGAACAAGCGGATCAAATACAAACCGAAGTAGAGTAAATTGTAGCATAGATCAAGAAAACTATAGAAATTCTGACTTAACCCAGGTGTTCATCTGGGTTAGAATTGACAAGTTCAGAGAAACCTTGTGGGAATAGAACAGTAACGGTTCTATGAAAGATAAAATGACATTTTCAGATCTTAAAACGATTGGCTTTGATCATGTAGTTCAAACAAACATCAATTTTTCATTAGTTGAAGAATCGTGGTTGGTTGTACAATATTGAACAGTTTGATAAGGAAATCATTTTGGCTATACCAAACAAGGAGATTCAAATGGTGTTGAGCAACCATTTATTTTGTGCAGTGTCAAGTATGACGATTTATGTCGTTGCATTGACAAAACTTGACCCGAATGATCAACATACATTTGAAGAATTTGTAAAGTCAATTGTACACTTGTGTTTACGAGATTGTTCAAAAACACATGATGAAATCAATGTCATCTTGTATATTATGCTTTTCAGAACATGTCTGGTCGGTTTAGCAAAGTAGAAAGCGAACGTTTGTTATTATTAGAGAAGATGGGACTGGACGGCGTAGTTGTAGAGGTTGCATCTGGTATTGATGACGAAGACCAAACCTTGCAGAAAACTTTTGTCTCTTTCTGGTGGCATTCAATAAAAAAATTATATTGGCTTGCGTTTCAATTATGGCGATGGTAGAGTCAAGATATACGCACGGGCAACTTCTGAAACAACTACTAATGAGGAGATAAAAAAAAAGTTCAGAGGAATCAAACCGATCCAATTTTAGTGGAAGCAGAACGGAAGACGCAGATGACAAGAATCCATAGGAAAAAGAAAGAGAAAAGAAGAAAAGTAATTTGTTTTGGCAGAACCGTTTTTGAATTACATTAATTTTGAATTACATTAATTATTTGTGAAATAAATAAGTTGTTTTTTTTTATAACCAAGACTATGTATTTTCTTTGATTTCCAATACAGTTGTGTAACGGTTCTCCCTTTATAAAATAAAATTAATTTTAGCAATACCATCATGATAATCGTACGCTTGAATATTGATTGATCTGTATCTAATTCACCAAAACAAAAAGAAAACATGAGTTTCAGAAATATATGCAAATGCGTTGTTGTTATTAGTGTATAATCTCTTGTATAATTAAAAAAAAAATACATTTTTGTATTCTTTTAGTTCTGCTAGTGTTATACCACAAAACTTCAATATCACACAGGAACTGAGCTTCGAGGGAATGTGACGTTATAAATTCGCTACTACTGGGATAGGAATTGCAATTTTTCGCATGCCCACGTTTTATTTGTTCGCGCAGTAGAATTCGACGTCCACAGGGAATATTCTTTACAAGAACCTTTTGTTAGCTCGGTTCCATTTTCAATCTGTATCTGGCAAATATTGGTTTTGTTATGTGCTGTTGTTTATAAGCTTTTCCCTGTCTGGTTTCAATTAGAAGTACCTATTACAAAAGGTCGTTAACACAATGCTCCAGAATATGTTTACATGTGTTGTTCCCTTGCAGTTCATTTCAAGCTTAAATTTTCGAATACTTTTGTCGAGATATTTCTATCAAAAAAGATTATAAAATAATTATCGTAAATGTCTAAAAAAAAACTTTAATTTAGGGATAAAAATAGGGTGAAAATTTAATCGTAAAATTAAAGTCCATTTATTCCGGTCATGTCCTGGACGATACTGGTGAAAGTTGGGGAAAATTAAATTTACTTTTTCTCGAAGTTATAAAGAGAGAGGGTGGGAAAAGATTAAATTGGAAATTCAGGGCAGTAATTAAAGTTCTTCACTCCTAACTTTGACTGTTTTTTTATAAAGTTCTACCTAATTATTTTCGTTTTTAAATTTCAATCAAATCCAACAGATTTATTTACTTTGGTCAAAGTATGTATGGTATAACACATCCTAAAATATTAGTTAATAAACTCACCGTTTTATTCTATTTATAACCGTAATTTATAAAATTCTTTTTGCACTTTAAAGCCAAAATACACGGGTCACTTTGAAATGTGCTACTCATTGTTGCTTTTCGACTTTTCTCGAGAAATTTTTCAAATCAAACAATTGAAAGCATTATTTTAAGCAGTGACCAAAATTGCACAAAAAATTATATACGTAATTTCTTTTTTTACAGATATGGATCCAGACTCTTACATGGAAAACATAACACTTTCAGCAGTGGATATTGGAGATGAATACACCCCATACATCCAAAGACCAGAAACATACATAGTCCCGGTGTTATTTTTTATGATATTCGTAGTAGGTGTACTGGGAAATGGAACACTCGTCGTTATTTTTCTCAGGCATAGAGCGATGAGAAACGTACCCAATACGTAAGTTTATTAGTTCTCCACGTCTCTTTTCTTTTTTTGTATTGCCTAACTCAATTATTTATTTATTTATTTATTCGCCTGTTTACCGAAACCACAGCTATATTATTTAAATCACAAGTAGGAGTTTCTAGTTTACACGCATTTACATGTAAACATATATTTTATATCCTTATTACAATTCCCTTTGTTCCGTAATTTATAACCGAGGCATTTCATTTAAAACTACCGCCCACGAAATCATTATTGCTTACGAAGAACTAAGGAATTATAATACAAAAATAAATCTTAAATATGAATCTAAAGTCTAAAGAGAAACCGCCTGAAAATTAGAAAATCATTTAAAAGGGTACAAGAGAAGGATTTGAAATCTAGGAATCTTCCGAATTCTACTCAACATTTATTATTTCTTATGATGATACCTCACTTTCATCATTTTATTTTATTACGACCCAACCTCATATACGATTAATAATATCTTGAAGAAGTGATAATAATGAAACCCTTCCTTGAATCCACCCCCGATTCTAGTGGCTTAGAAAATTTAAATTTACCGTCTAAAATGTAGTTGTAATTCAACTCATAGATGTCGCGGTGAGAGCCATTATAATGACGTTCTTAGATGTGTAAAATTTTAATTGAAGTGTTAAATCTTCTCCTAAATCCGTCCTTGATTCGAGTGATTTACCAAAGCCGAAAAATTAAAATTTTCCACCTAAAACGTGATTCTAAATAATATCGTAGATCATAGGTCTCACGGTGACGGCCATTACAACCACGATCTTAGATGCGTACAATTCTAATTGATGAAGTGATAACTCTTTCCGAAATCCGTCTCTGATTCGAGTGCTTTACTAAACACGAAATATTCAAGTTTACCGCCTAAAACGTAGTTCTGAAATCATATCATAGATGTTGCTGTGACAATGACTTTCTTAAATATTAAATATTAAATCAAAATGATATTCGCAATGATTAAGATTATCGTCAACTCGATCGAGACCAGAATTATAATTTAAGTGATCAAAATCAGTTTAATAATTATTGAAATCAGGACCAGAATCAAGATGATCCGGATCAAGATAATCAGAATTACAGTCAAAATAAGAAATGAGATTAATAGTGGTTAACAATATTGTGAAATCGATGAAGATTAGAGTCAAAATGACCAGAATGATGAAAAAAAATTGGATTCAAAATGAAAACAATCAAATCTATAATGAATAAAGCAAATGTCAAATCGATCCGAATAAAAATGATCAGGATCAGAATAGGGATGATCAGAATCAGAATAATCAGGATCAGAATTAGAATCAAAAATTAATGAGAATCATAGTAATTAATATTAATGTAAAATCTATCAGAATCAGAATATAAATGATTAGGATCAGAATGAAAATGATCAAGATAATCAGAATTATAATTCAGACAATCATAATCAAAATCCAAATGATCAGAATTAGGATTAGAATCAAAATAATAATAATAAAGTGATTACGATTACTATCAAATGAATTAAGCTTTTAATCAAAATGATCATGATGATCATAATTAGATTGAAAATTGAAACGATCAGAATTCACAATGAATAAGACAAATGTCAAATCGATCAAAGTCAGAATTAAAATAATCAGATTTGGAATCATGAAACCAAGATCGGAATTAGAATCAAAACAAAATTAATGAGATTCACAGTGAATTCAATGTGAAATCTATTAGGATCAGAATTAAAATGGCCAGGATCAAAATAAAGACAATTAGGATTAGAATCAAGATTAGAATTCGAACAAAAAAATTATTGAGATGCACAATGATTAAGGTCAACGTGAAAGTAATCACAATAATAATACAAATGATTAGGAATAGATTTAAAATTAGTATTAAGAGAGTCAGAAAGAGGAACGAGATTCGTAGTGATTAATATTAATAATGTCAAATCAATCAAGATTAAAATCACAATAATCAGGGTTATCAAAAAAATTACAATCAAAATTAAAACGATGAGACTCAGATTCACAATAAATAAAATAAATGACTAAATAATAAATGAAAACAAATAATAAATGAAAATAACAAAAATCGGAATAAACATGATCAGGCTCAGAATCAAGATGATTAGAAACAGAATTTCGCTTTTAGTGTCAATATCATAAACTTCCTGAAGTGATCGAAATAAAAAAGTATCGCTATATCAAGCCAACTGTAACATTAAGTACCTAGTTGGAAATTTATATCTAATTTGAGAGTATCGGTATCGGATGTAAAGTATCGGTTACCAATAAGCAAAGTATCTACTCGCTACCAGAAAGTATCTACATCTCTATCGTAATTTTTTTTGTACTTTTTAACATTTCATCAAAAATTGTAAAGAAAATATTCTTAAATTATTTGGCACACTTCGATAAACCGAACTGTTTTCGTGTAACTGAGGCTTAGCATTCGTTAAAGGTATTTTATAACTGTAATACTGTAAAGTATTGAAAGCCATCCCTTCAAACTAACCACAGAGATGACGAAGAATCTGACACATACGTTGTAAATGACCGCCCCGTTAAGTTCCTTATACATACCTGAGTTTCAAATATTACTTTGATCATTTAAGAAGAATGCTAAGAAACAATGTTTCATCCCTCTTTCAGGGGATTATAAATCCCTTAATATTTACTCTTGGAAAAATACTTAAAAAGGTGACCTTATTTTTTGATGTTTGAAAAAATAGGTTAACAACTTTGTGTCATAAGTAAACTTGTATTGATTAATTAATTTTTTTTCCTTTTTTTTTTCAGATATATTTTGTCACTGGCGTTGGCAGATCTACTACTAATATTAACATGCGTGCCATTTACGTCAACAATCTACACAGTGGAGAACTGGCCTTGGGGCGCAGCAATGTGCAAAATGTCCGAAATCGTGAAAGACATCTCCACGGGCGTTTCGGTTTTCACACTGACAGCCCTGTCTGCCGAGAGATACTGCGCAATAGTCAACCCTCTCCGACGACTCCAGGTATTTACTCATCTAAGCACTAGGCCAATAATACCTTACTCCCTACGGTCTGGCGTTATTTTCCGAGTCTTCACGCAAATAAACGGATAAAGCCGCAATCGAGAAGACGAGCTTATATTTCGGGCGAAGATAGAAATCACGATTTGTTCACCAGAAAAACAGAAACGTTAAACGCAAAATATAACAAAAATATATTAATCTAATTATACGTTGTGGATTATCGAATGAATTTTATAGACTTCTGGAGCGTAATATATTTTCATTACTCATACGTACAATGCCTTCAGAAGTAGTTGAGGATCACGTAACTGACATGCACAGGCAACCAAACATATCGATAAGAAAACAGGACAAGAAAAGCAAGATATTTACTTGAATCTAGAAAACAAACTGGAAATGAAGCAAAAAATGTTCACATTTGTCATTGTAACCCGTATCCTTTATTACGTACGCCTCGCCTACAATTATTGCTATTAAAATGCTTAAGAATAATAACAAATTCCTGACCAAACACGATCGATTTTTTTACGGCCCATTGTTGGGTAACTATATTAAAAATATTAAGGGTTCATTATATTTACTAGGACCACTGGCTCATAAAAAAATCATTATTTGCGGACATTATGATATAAACGAAACCGAAATATATATTTTATGCAGGTAATATCATTTATAACGTTATATAATTTGGGCGGTATATCAAACTATTAAATAACTAAATGGATCACCTGTTTTGTTTTTTTATAGATCACTGAATTTAATGTAATTGAAAAATTCGAACAAAACTATTTTATATTTTATTTGAAATATTTTGTTTAATAATTTTATTAGGTCCTCATTTCTAAAATCGACTTAAACAACAATGTACGAGGGGAGATTCAATAATTGCATGCCCAGCCAGGAAACAAGAAAGCTACGTTGTTGTTGATTTTTAACTGTTATGAACTGACAAGTTTCTCACACATCTGTGTAAAAATTCAATTCATTTGTGAGAAATATGTGCAGAAAATCATAATATACTAGGGGAGAAAATGTTTCCGTGTAGTCTTGCCTTGTTTCTGAGAAAAATCCTTTGTTTTATAATGAAGTTTCTCGCACTGGTTCAGCCATTTGTCTTGAAAATCCTTTTGTATCGGATGGGTATGTGATCTAGGAGTAATGGTATTAATGTCTATGTATTATTCTTGTTATGAGCTTCCAATTCTTCAGTAATGGCTTTCATCCATTCGTCAGGGTCTTCAAAACTCTCAGTATTTTTAGCTTCAACGAAATTTAGTGCATGGCGACCAGGTTTCGTTTCGAAGTGCAAGGGGAATGTTCACCATTTCTTGTAGTTGGCCATTACTTTCTTCTTCTTCATAACGATTTTCTACAGTTTCTTCTCCATTTTCTTATATTTCGGAAATTTCTTAATTTTATTCATCCTGTCCTTGATCGTCATCTTTGTTGTTGAATTTTGGTGCAATTCGAGCCTCATCATTTCCATTACAAGACTTGTTTATAATGAAGTTCACTGATTCAGCCGTTTGCCTTGAAAACCCATTTGTATTGGATGGATATGTGATCTGAGAGCTATAGTGTCAATATGATGCATTATTCCTGTTATGGGCTTCCAATTCTTTAGTAATGATCTTCTTCCATTTGTCAGAGTCTTCACCACAGATTGCTTCTTCAAACCTCTCAGTATCTTTAGCTTCAACGAAATTTAGTACTCAGTGGCCAGGTTCGAAGTGTAAAAGGAATGTTCAGCATTTCTTGTTGGTGGCCTTCTTCTTTTCATGACAATTTTCAGCAGTTTCTTCTGAATTTTCTTCCATTTCGGAATTTTTTTTATTTTCTTCATCCTGTTCGGAATCGTCATCTTCATTGTTAAGCTATAGTGTCATTCGAGCATCATCATTTTTACTACGAGAAGGAGTAATTTCTGTCTGGTTGAATGATACATCATGGGATATGAATATTTTCCCAGTTTTCAAGTTGAGAAGACGATAGTTGCTTGATTTAGCTTCATATCCTACAAATGTTAGTTTCTATGCATTACAATCAAATTTCGTTCGTTTTTGATCTTTGTATATATGCATATAAACTTCAAAGCACATTTTCCATTACATTGTTCATATGAAGTTGAGCTCTTAAGCTTTTACCTGTCGAAGACATGTACAGCATTATTCACTGCTTCGGTCCACAACTTCATAGGCCTGGCAATTATAAAAATTTTTTACTGAAGTTGTTAGAAATTTGATTTGAAGCTGTAAGACCTGTAACATCAAAACTGTCATTTACGAGGTGTGTAAGAAAAGTAATGAGACTAATTTTTTATCTACCAAAGTTTTTATTTTCTTCAAACAACAATATTGTCCCCTTCAAAGTAGTTCCCTTCTGCAGCTATACAGTCGTTGTTCCCAGTCTTGGTAGCAGCGCTGAAAGGTAGGGCCTTTAACATGTCGGTCGCTTTCTTTTGAATGTTCTCCAGAGTCCTAAAATGACATCCTTTTAAGACATTTTTCAATTTCGGGAAAAAAAAAGTCACAAGAACTCAGATCAGGTGAATAGGGGGCCTGGGGAACAACAGGAATGTCTTTTGAGGTCAAAAATTCAGTGATGGAAGTGGCCGTGTGACATGGGCATTGTCACGATGAAGCATCCACTTGTCTGCAATGTCCGGTCTTACACGAATCACCCTTTTCCTGAGCCTTCCAAGGACATCTTTGTAAAACACTTGGTTGACAGTTTGTCCTGGAGGAACAAATTCTTTATGCACAATACCCCTACTGACAAAAAAGCAAATCGGCATTGTTTTGATCTTGGATTTGCTCCTTCGAGCTTTTCTCGGTCGAGGAGATGTCTGAGTGTTCCACTCCTCACTTTGCCACTTTATCTCAGGATTGTACTCAAAAATCCAGGATTCATCACCTGTGATGACACGATTGAACGATTCGTAGTCATTGGCAATCCTCTCAAGAAGATCAACGCAAACGTTTCTTCGATTGTCCTTCAGTTGTGAGGTTTTTCGGCACCATTTTGGCGCAAACCTTTCGCATGTGCAAATCTTCGGTAAAAATTTGGTGTACGGTGAAAGTGGTTCAGTTTAACTGGTCACCCATCATTTTTATTGTTATACGATGGTCTGATCTCACAAGAGCAAGCCCTCACACGTTCGATGTTTTCCTCAGTTTTTTAATTGAAGGTCTCCCTGAGCGAGGTTCATCTTCAACGTGTTCTCGGCCTTCCAAAAATGATTTGTGCCAGCGAAAAACTTGTGCTCTTGATAAGAAATGTTCCCCATAGACCTTTTCAAAAGTCATACAAAACTTGATTGCATAACGTTGCTCTAAATTCCGCTGTTCCATTTTCGTAACACATAACCAAAACACAACTTAACTGATGACGTTCTCAAAAAACACGTGATGACTATACGGAGCTGAAACTCGGACTGAGCATCTGGAAGGGATGAACACATCTGTCTAGATAAATAGAACAACACAGCGTTGCCAGATTGCTCGCAGTCTCATTACTACTCTCACACACCTCGTATGTACTACAGGATACTATCTTGGGAATAACAGTGTTCCGTTTTCTATGCTCAGCACTATATATATACATAATTAGTACATAATAAAAGCCTCAGGAAGACATAAATCTTTTTGAATTATTTTCCCGCAGTTCTCATTTATGTCCAACAACGGGACATCCACACCAAAAGTTGCAATGGTGCACTGAGACGAATGCCGTTGTCTTTAGTCATGACACCTTCCTTTACGAATAGGTGGGAACCAGAAAACTCGTAGAAAAAGTCGTAATTGCCAAATTTATTGTGGATTATGAATTTATTGACTATTTGCATGTTATGATAAAATACCACGCTTGCAAGTCCGCCCTGCCCATTTTGAACTATTTACTGTTCAGTAACTATTTAAAAGGATCTCCAAGAAAATTTTCGTCAGTAATCACCGAAGTCTTTCACCATACATTTGTGAAATATCACACCTGGAATCCTAGTTATGTAATTAGGTCTAAAAACATTACTAACTAAAATTCGCTAAGATATTTCATCTGAAATGTTAATCGATTACTTTTGTTACATTACCCAAGGGGCTTCATTATGTGTTTCGTCGCATTACACTTGGGACTTCATTATGTGTATCCAATGGATTAAAATTGCGGGTGTGCTATATCTTGCGTTATGTAGTATATATATATGTTAATTTGAATGATTTACCCACGAAACTTAAATTGCTGAAATACTGTTGTGAAACTAACAAGACGCCAGCGTAGTGCATGATTAATTAACTATCGTAGATATTAAGTTATGTGTTCAGACGTTTAAGATTATCATTTTTTTATGTGTTCGACTCCACAGATTTTCTAAGTATTGTTTACATCAAACACATTTCAGTTGTGTTTCGTTTTAATCTCAGTCACAAAATTACAACAATACTACCTTTCACAAATTTCAAATCGTTTTACACCTTTAATAATAATGTATCCTTTGTGTTTTCTATTTGGTACGCAATACGAATTATGATATACCTAAATTTGAACGCCCCTTTTTATCTTTTAAACATGGTTCATGTAGTAAGTGTTAACAACCACAGACATTTCACATTATGCAAACAATTGTTCATATGGCAATAAACCGAAGATTAAACTTAATTTTTTTTAATTAAATTATTAAAAGTTTATTTTACTATATATGAACTATTCTCGTGTAATATTTGTTTCCTATAAGAAATTGATTCGAGATACATGTTGCATGTCTAGATTTAAGCTGAGTGTGCAATTGATCACCTCGCACGTGTTTTATTTCAATGCAATATCAATGTAATCACTCCCTTAAGATTTATCACGTCCGTCTGCGCGATTTATCAATCCTCTCAGTGATCGCAAACCTTTTCCCTTCTATGCCGCTTCTCTTTGTGGATTGAACTTTTTACTCGCCGAGACATATTAAGCTTTGTTCTCCCTAAAAGGATTACATTTCTTAAATTATATCTATCTCGTGTGTATTTGCAGTATTTCAAAATCTTTACGCGGTACCGAAGTTCAATTTAATACAAGAAAGCAATTTAAATGCCTTAACTGGAAGTAACTTTTTGTGTTTCAGACAAAACCTTTGACTGTTTTGAGTGCCCTATTAATCTGGCTTCTCGCTGTGTTACTGTCAATTCCGGACGGAATCTTCACTAACGTAAAGCACATCAAGGTGCCAAATTCGACGCGTTTCATCATCATTTGCACGCCCTTTCCGGGAAACAGCACCAGCGAATATTATGGAAAGTACAATGTGGCGAGCAAAGCCCTGATTTATTACGTAGTACCTCTGTCCATCATTGCCACATTCTACGTTCTAATGGCCAAAAAGCTGCACGCCAGTGCCAACGAAATGCCCGGAGAATTACAGGGACAAAGCGTTGCCCAAGTACGAGCTAGAAGACATGTTGCGAGAATGGTGCTTTGTTTTGTATTTTGTAAGTATTATTAACAACACTGGACATATTAGTATACATGTATGCATGTAATAAATCAAAAAAAGATTAAATTACTTGGAGCGAGTGAAAAAAAATATTTAACTTAATTAGTGTGAAGAACAACGTTTACTCTATTTAATGGTTTCTTTAAGTTTTACGTCAATGTTAACTTTTTTAAAATTATCCTCGTATTATACTTGCTGTTTTTCAAAAGAAAAATTGTTTGTGGTGATCGTGTAACGTAGCTTGTATAGGCATGTTATACATAAAATTATCATAACTCATTATAACAAATATCTAATTTGACGGGATAACATAGTAGTATAAAAATTAATTAATTAATTAAAGACAGGCAAATGTATTACCTGATAGATACCTTGGAGCTTTTCCTACGTCCAGGATCCACTACGCTCGTTGAAGAAGATAGGAATAATTAATGACTAATTACTTTTCTGTGAAAATTAAACGTAATTGATTGAAAATCTTTCTAGAAAGATTTCCTCATGGTAACTTAGATATTTTTTGTCATAGAATTCTTTTTAAATATATTTTTGGGACACCCCAATAATATAATAATATCTAAAATAATAAACGTTCCGCAATTTCATAATTCTAAATTTAAACTCTCAATCTTCATCTCAAATCTTAACGCGACGATTAAAAATATTTATGACCGTCCATTTATCTTTCAGGAAAAATCCCGCTGTGAATGTGAAATTTCCGTGAAGTCATTAAATTTTTTGTTAGTTACTTTCGGCCCAATGAAATTCTAGCAAACGGGCTTTTATTATGTCCGCGTTTATTTTCTAAAAATATGCGAAAGTATTTTTAATTAAAATGGCTCGTCCTCTCCTTCGGGAAGGCTGAGTAACATATTTTCGACGATCTAATCACAACACAAGGACAGCATATTAATTGCATGATTATGAAAAATAATGGTCACGTCACTAGAAATTTATTTTTCTTTCTTTTAACAAGGAAATATGTTTATGATTAAGATTCATAATTATTACAAAATTACAAATTCAAAACTTACACGAGTGGGCAGTATAGAGTAGGAGTATCCCGAATGTTTCTGTAGGCAAATAAGTTACAGCGTAAAAGGAAAAAAAATAAAAATCAACATCCACGAGGCGTGACAATTTAATTCTCCAAATCCACATTTACTATCGCCTTTAAAGTTCTCCGCTTGTACATTTCTGGAAGCAGCCTTGGAACTCGTTTTCCTGAATACTGTCTCACATTCTGTTGGATATTAACACCAAAATTTATTGAACGGGTACAGAGTTCACCAACAATACTATTTGGAGGAGCTGAAGAGAATGCCAGATTCTGTTCAAAGAAAATATTCGAATTGTGGGTTCTCTTTCTGGTCAAAAAAGTGATTACCTCCAATTAAATTATTCCATTCACCTAACTTAGCTCCTTGTGGTTAACTATTTCCAAAATTAAAAGCCGCGCTGAAAGAACGAAGATTCTCTAATATACAATTCTTTCCTTGTGATCAAAGAAACGTCAATTTTTTGAACCACTTACGCTATTCAAATATAGGTGACTCTTTTATAGCTTCTTCACAATAAGCCATTTGCAGCAATTATAACACTAAGCGACCATTCTTCGAAGAGCCTGTCTAGTTCTAGGCTATTTGCCAAGAGTGTGGAGACTGATCAGGGTGGTATTCATACCAAAAACAAGTCGGGAGGACTACGCTCAGACAAAAGCTTTTAGACCCATTAATCTCATGTCCTTTGTACTAAAGACAATGGAGAAAATACTCGATGGGCATATAAGGGGTGGCGTTCTGGTCAACCAATACCAGTTTGCCTATTCAACAGATCTATCTACTGAGACAGCACTCCATCATCTTACTTGGAGGGTCTCTGGAAAATAAAGATAGTAAAGAGGTCCTCTTAGTTGCCTTTCTAGACATCGAAGAGGTCTTCGACTCCATCACCACTGCTCTAAGGGTTAGAAGGGTGGAAGAAATTTGCTGCAGGTGGATTGACTGCATGCTCAAAGGAAGGGCGGGCTACACATCACCACTGGATGACACTCTGATGGTTACGATGGCGGGGAGCTGTCCGCAGGGGAGTGTACTGTCCCCCTGTTGAGGAACCTCGTCATGGACGAGCTTCTGAGACAACTTAGCGGTGATGGCTTTGATCCCTTAGGGTATGCCTTTGATTTAGTCATACCCGTACAAGTAAAATTTAATAACACAAGGTGGGCCAAGGAGGAAGGTCTAAGGATCAGTCCTCAAAAAAACACCATTGTGCCATTCACTCGAAGGCGAAACCTAGAGGGTTTAGGTCCTCTGTGTCCTCGTGCAAATGAGATAGTCTTGTCGGGTGAGGTAAAGTACCTTGGAGTGATTTTTGACTCCAAACTTACCTGGAACCAACACTTAGATAAGATAGTCAGGCGATCGATGACCACTTTCACTGTGATCAGACGAGCCTATGATAGTACGTGGGGCTTAAAACCAAGTATAGTGCATTTGTTGTTCACCACAATGGTTAAACCCACAATAACCTATGCGGCCTTGTTGTGGTGGTCCAAGGTCAAGCAGGAAACCACCAAACTTAGATTGAGCAGGGTCCAAAGACTTGCTTGTCTAGGCATAACGGGAGTGATGAGTACAACGCCCATTGCTGCAATGAAAACCCTTCTAGACCTCCCTCCCTTACACGTTGTGATAACGGGAGAGGCAAGAGGACTACACAGATGGCAGCATTCATGTCACCCATTTGATACAAGCACGGGTCATACAAATTTAGTAGGCAGCATAAGGGGATATGAGGGGATATGAGGCTCCCAAAGGCAACATAAACCTGCTCATTAAGATAGAAATTAATGAATCTGCTGAGCATCGGGAACTTCAACAGAACTTTCCTCCTGGAAGTCTGATAATTCCCGAAGATTTCAACACGCAATCAGTGAAAAACCTGTACCAGCTGGTGCATGGAACACGCCTCACTGAATGGTTGAGATAAGAGATCCAGGGCGAGCACAATAAGCCTAAGTGGCTGCGGTGCCTCCGGTGCATACTTTCCAGATGGGTTCTGGTAAAAAAAAAGCTACCATTCCGTTGTCATACCTTTTATTGAGAACTTCAAAATGGAACAAAATGTGTTTTTGAAAGTGCTGTATAACTTCTACAAAGTGCGTTTGATTCCAAACACCTAGTAGAACTTACAAAGAGATTTTGGAACTCTTCAAAGTAACTCCTAGTATTCGGAACAGAAGGGAGTTTATTCGTTGCTATTATTCATGAGCCCACTTAGCCAAGCGTTCATTTTGAATTCCACATCAAGATAGGAATCAGCTTCGCGAAGTGATGGATAAGTCAATATGGCGTTTTTTGCATTCTGGTTCATTACCCAATGAAAATGTAAAAGGTTTTATGAAACTCCATGAAGGTATTCCAGTTTCCGAGATTGAACGAAGTATTGTTTCCCCCAAATTATAATTATCCCATTTAAACAAGCGTCCAAGATTTATCATATCAACAGTGATTGTCCATAAATATTTCTGATTAAATATTTCCTGGTCTGCTTGCAACTTTTTTTCGGAATCACCGCTAACAATTGCTATAGAAATCAAGGCGGCATTGTGGCTGAGTCAGAACTTAGAGCTTTTTATCAAATCATGAAAGGACACTTCAGTATTTAAGGTAGAATGAGTTTTCTGTCAGAGGATTTCAGTTCTTTTTCCCTTCAAAACCTTTCGCATACTAAATCATCTCCAATATCTCCTACATTTCAGTCTTCTCTTATTATCTTGCTTTTTATCATAAATTTGAGCTAAAAAATAGTAGAGGAGACTGTGGTTTAAGAAATAATAAAAGATTAATCTCCGCCCATAATAATTTTTATATTCGTAGATACGCATTTCGGCAGCTAAGCTGCCCTCTTCAGTACAGATTTTATGAAATGCTTTTAACTTGGTGGTGTCTGTACTGAAGATGGTAGCTTAGCTGCCGAAATACCTATCTATAGATATAAAAATTATTGTGGGCGAAGATTAATTTTCAATGATTAACTTTTTTTGTGTATTTATTCTTTTCGGGACGACAAAATTAATTGCCGATTTTATAATCCGGAATCGAATTTATTTACAGTTATAAATATGTGAAAAATTTAGATACCTCAAGATATATTCTCCCTTAGAGATTGCATATTTAATAAAATAACTCGGAACAGAAAACGTAGATTATAAAAGTATCTCAAAGTGAATTACTAAACTTATACAACGAGATTTTAACATGAGCGACTTTGTTTTCTTATTTCGGTTGTTATCTCCAGCTGCCAGCTTAATTTGCAGACTTGTGTAGAGACTGTGCTTCCTGCATTTTATTTCGGTTGCTAAATGTATGGCTGCTACTAACCGTCGGTCGCTTATTCATTTTATAACTACCTTATCTTCAATACAAAACTTCTGCGCCAAGCACTTCCTGGTGAGAACGTATTCTAGGCACACAATTATTTATGACATCAAAGATAACAGCTTGTTATTTAATATACTTAACATACAAGTTGCCTTTAAAAATTATTCTTCATGAAGTCGTGAACGTAGAAATAAATTCACCTTTTAAATCAAACAGTAATTACTGTTTGAATTTCTTTTCACCTTCGTACGTAACATAGTCCGAGCTGTGAAAAAGATTTATTAAAATAATTATTTCCGGAAGCAGTCACTTTAAGTTCCTGTCTTCCTAAAGGACGGTCATTGCACGTTCTCCACGTTAGAGTTGTTTCTGGCGAACGGAAACATTGTTAGGAGTTAATGAACCGTTGAAAATCGCAACCTCGGAGAAAATAAAATTTTCTATATGTTGAGTGTGCGAGAAAATTTAAAGTTACCTTTGCGCTAATAAAACGTAGTCTACCTAATAAAAGGAAACTACAGAAAAATTGTTCCACACGTAATTAGTTATAACATAATTAACTAAAACATATGAGCGAGTGTATTTCATAGCTGTTTCTAATAAAATTAATTAATTTTAACCAGTTGAAAAAATCACGAAAATGAAATAAATATATGATTTTATTCTTTTATTTTAACATGAGGCTGTTATTTCAATTTGATTAATTAGCATTTGCATTAAGTGAACTAAATTGATGGTGAATGAAGCTTTTACGTACCTTAATGTATATTTTTTTCTTCGTGGATAAAGCAACGTCGAAAAGGGAAGTTAATTGCATTTGCATATAAGACTGGAGTAAAATATTTCTGGTTCATCAGGAAGTGGGCAGATATGCCAGAAACACAATTAGTCACTTAACGTTATTTGAATTATCCTCGGATTTCAATATTCTACCGTTCCCGAGGAATTCCAAAGGATGACAGTCGAATACCCTCGTCATCCAATACATTTATTTATTCATTTGCTTTTAAATATTAAGGACGTTTGGAAAACGTTTGAAAGTTAACAGCGAGGGTCGTTTTCGAAAGTTTTCTGCGTCACTCATCAATTATTTCCATTCACAAATTTCGTTCGATGTATGACGTCAAAGATTTATGGAATTGCCCATGTACCGATACACTTTTAACTTTTGCATTAGAAATAATTAGATGTTTTTTCCAATGTTTGATACTAAGCGGTGAACTTAAAAGTCTGAAGCAAAGAGAAGGAATCAGTCCAAATAATGCTGACCTCGTCTAAAAAAAAAATTAAAAACCAGAGATTTATGACAGCTTTGCTAATGATGTCTTGGAACAATTAGGTTGATGTATTTTTTTTCAAGTAGGGTAGTAATTACTAGGAATTATCTTGTTGATAAGAAATCTTAAAACCACTAGATCTGCCCAAAAAGTCAACAGTGTTTTGGGGTGTTGAAGATGTTTTTATTTTTATTATTATTTTTTGCAAAAAGGGGAACGATTAACAGCATATTTATTGAGCTGGCTTACAAAAACTAAAACTAAGTGTCAGAAGTAAAATACTTAGAAAAGAATTTATTAATCTACAGGGGAAGAAGAAACGTGAGGAAGAGATCTTGTCGAGCTGTATTCTTTTTGTTACTGTGTATATTAAAATCGACATTATTGCACTTGTTGCACATTAATAATTATAAATGAACATCACTCACAAATCTTTGAAACATCAGAAATGTTTATTAAAAACAAAATTCGTATCAGTTATAATAACGATAACAATTTATCTTCCAGTATTTTTCATCTGTTTCCTACCTTATCACGTCTTTGTTCTGTGGTTCTATTTCAATCCAAACATGGAGAAAGAATACGACGATTTCTGGCACGCCCTAAAAATAATCGGATTTTGTCTGAGGTAAAGAAACTCGTATAGCAAAAGCAATTGTGCGGGTGATAAACGCCTATACTGCTTGCAGTTTCCTGAACTCATGCGTAAATCCGGTGGCGCTTTATTGCGTGAGTGGAGTTTTCCGACAGCACTTCAATAGATACCTCTTCTGCCAGGATGCGAGAAGGCTACGTCGGAACATGCCATCTTCAATGGCGAACTGCGAAACTAGCTTCAATTCGACATACCGCCGACATACGCAGGTAATATTAAATTAAAGCTTTATTTTTTTACACATTCTTGTTTAGTTTAGGTAAGCTTAAACCTGCACTCATTTTTCATTTAACATTAAATATAGGCTGTTATAAATCACAAAGCTTTATGGCGTCACCGAAATTATTATTTTACGGACGTCATCTCGCAAGATTAACCCCATTACGTCATTCAGGGCAATAATAAAAATTAATGGGCCGGATTGTAGGGCACAACAATAGAATCTCACTGTATCCAAAGAAAAAACACAGTGCTTGGGCGACAAAACACGCAGGACATTACCTTGTTGAACCTCGATACACCCAACAAAAAGGACCCGAAAGAAATCGGGGTAAAGACCGCTATTATCCTGCGCAACGAAAAGGACGCAGATAGGGGCAGCTTCGGTAGTTGAGAAAGGCTGAAACTCTTGAATCGAGAAACAGTCATCATCGATACTCAACTGTAAACAAATCAGTGTGATGCATCCCGGTAAGGGCTTCGCAAAAGAATTAGAAACGAACACGTTTAATTTGTATTTCATATTCTTACAGAAGTTTGAAAGAGAAAGTGAGACAACTGCGCGTTTAGAGAAACATATGTGCATATATTGTAACAAAAAATTTCAAAGCTTTTACCACGTAATATTTATTAACGTCATCTCCCTGATATTGTCGCGCCGTGTCATAAAAATTTCTTTATATCGCTATTTGTATTCACATTCATAATGAAGATGGATTATTTAAAATTTGACACCTACGTGTTCCTGTCAAGCACCGATTTATATCAGCATAGGAAAGTATTTACATACATTTAAAGTAGATAAATTGTTTTTTGTATTTATCGTACCTAGGCACAATTAAGGGGAAAACAAAAGAGCTTCTATTACAGTATCAGTTGTAACACTGTACATACATATACATGTTGATAGATATTTATATTTCATATACCTATCTAACTGACAATGAATACGCACATTTATCTGTAAGATTCACACTTTTAGTATAGGTTACCGTAAAAGAAATGATGTTTTAAAACTACATGTTTTATGTATTAAAATAGCATGTATTTTTGTTTGAAACGTAGCGAAGTTTGTGTTACGTCTAAAAGTTTTGCAAAACTCATTATCTTTACGATCATAAATTCAGTCAGTGCAGGAAATTACATCAGTGAAATAAACTCGTACCGGATGCCGTTTGAAAACATGTTGCAGCTAAGTCCTTGTTTCCTGCGGTACACCAAATTGCAGTAATAGAGGCGCCGCGCCGCACTTTAAATTTACTTAAACTTCGAATTCCAGAACTTCTCTTTATGACGCTTCTAGCAGACATAAAAAGACTGTTTATAGTAAATTTATTGATAAAGTAAGATGCTAATTTCTAAATCAATTATTAATGTAAATAATGTTCTATCAAAAATACAGTGTCTTGTTAAATGTTTGTATATTTTTTTAATAAAACCTGACAAAACTGAAAACTCTTCGTTTTTGTTCCCTCTGTGGCGATGAAATAAATTCCTATTAAAAAATCTTAATTACCTGACAAGTCCCAATTAAATTTAAATTTAGATCCGCCAATGTGGCGAGGGCGGAAGTGTGCAGGGGCGCAACTGTCCCGTCATACAGAAGGAAAGTTAAAAATTTAATGATGTTATAATTATAAGACATTTAAAAGTGTCAAGCTGGTGAAGTGAAGTAGGGATTCGAAAATCTCAGAACCTGCAAACAAGATAATTAAATTGTTAGGGACTGGGTTTAAAAGATATAAGAAAGGGGATGTACTATACATTCGAATTTATCAATAATTGATTTAGAAGACCTCTTTGCGACCCTATGCGCCTCTAGATGTCACGATGAGAGTGAGAGAGAGAGAGAGAATCTATTTTTACGTCCAAAATCTATGACTTCATTCAAACTCTACAACAATTTTACACAGAAATAAAGAAACTATTTCCAGCACTTCTTCTCGCCTTTTTACAAAAATTTTAGTCATGCCTTAAAAGATCCAACTCGCAATTTATTTGTTTGTACGTTTCTTGTTTGAGTTTTGAGTTTGAGTTTTAAATAGTCAGAAATCAATCGCTCTCACTTTTTTTTTGTATTTTCTTCCTTTTATAAGAAATTTTAGCTGAAAATAAGAATAAAATATTTACATAAAATATAGGATGTTTCCAAACTAAGTACAAACATTTTAACCACAGTACCCTGATAGCACAAACAACACGAAAAAATACAAAAAAAATTCCTTTTATCCGTCCCTTATTCCGCGCTCATGAAATAACAAAAAAAAATACAGAACTTGCTTCGCTGAACGTAGGCAGGTAAACATCGAGGGAATGACTAATATGCAAAGCACCCTCACCAAATATCATCTGTGTGGAGGATCGCATTCAAACAAATGTTCACTGTCGACATTTAGAAATATTTATAACAATTGTTCGAAGTGGCGTCCATCATTAGCCATGCACAAGCGAGCTCGGCGAAGAAACGATTCGCGAATACTGTCGGCGGCATTATGAATACTCACTGTCAACTCATTTAATGTGTTTATAGGGGCGGCATACGGTATCTGCTTAAGGTGACCCCACAAAAAGAAATCACACGGATTTAGATCAGGAGATCGGGCAGACCACCACCGGGTTCGTTTCAACTAATCCATTTTCCTGGAAAATGTGCATTAAGCCAAGTTCTAATAGGAACAATATTGTGTGGTGGAGCACCATCGTGCATAAACAGGTGTTTCGTACTACATTCAACGGTAATGCATCCAAAAAATCTTCAACAGTGTTCCGCAAAAAATGTAAATAGACAGCACCTGTTAAACGAGGTGGTAATATAAAAGGCCCTACAAGTTAAGCACCCAAAATTCCTACCTACCATTTGACGCTGAAACGCTGCTGTAAATGAGCTTCACGTACAGCACGAGGGTTTTCATCTGACCATACGCGTGTGTATTAAAAATGACGTCACGAGTAAAAGTGGTCTCATCTGTGGTCATCAGATTTTGAAAAAAATTTGCATGTTCTGCATGGTGTTCCACTAACCACTCGCAAAAGGCACACCTACGTTCGGAATCTCCCAGATGTAATTTTTGTGCGCGTTGAACATGGTAGAGATGCAAACCCTGTTCATGAAAGGTCCTCCAGGCAACCTTAGCTGAAACACCCATTCTGTCTGCTAAGCGACGTACACTTATTCCCGGATTTTCCGCAACAACGTCCAAAATTTCTGGTTCCAGTTCCAGAATAGGTGCATCATGGTTAAGTCCTCGGTTTACACCTTGCGGTCGAATCGTTCCGTTATCGCGTAAATGCTGCACATTAGCTGTAAATGTTCTTGCAGTGGGAAGTTCTCGGTTCGGAACTTTGCGTAAAACCGCTGTGCTTCTTCAGTATTTCCTCGAGCTTCGTCGTAGATGAGTGGCATATCTGTTCTCTCACCGTTCGTGAATTGCGGCATTTTAGCATTAACTCGTTCAACCACTTTTCACAAACTAAACTGTTGATTCCAAAAGATACGGAGCAATAAATTGTGTCATAATCATAAAAAAATAAAGCAAATTCTTTCGCTCAGCTGTGATACGACTCATTGCGACGTGAAGGAAAAAATGCTTTTATTGGCCTCCCGATTTTGGCAAAGCTCACTACTCGATTGCACTTGTGTTTTTTGTCGCAATAAAAATTCCTTTTCTTGACGTACCTCAAAGACAGACGTACGATTAATTCTTGTCCGATTTTCAACTGCGATTTTCTCGAAATGTGTAAAACTTTTGTTAAGGACGTATAAGTTCAATCGTTCCCATTTTTGGCGATGCATTACAGGTTTAAATTTCTGCACTTATTTTGGAAACACGCTGTATGTATTCATAATAAATGGAGACAATTTCAACTTAAAATAAGAAATTTGGCACAAAACAAAATTCTAAATAGTATAAAACCAATAATTCAAAAACATCTATTAACAATTGACAGCATCTAAGCAAAATGAAAAATGAGAGTTTAGTAGTCAGTAGTCAAGGTTTACTCTACGTAGATATAAGCAATTCAAATTGATCACAGGTTGCATTAAATGCATAAAATGTTAGGGTGTTCAATCAAAACTTAGCAACTTCGTGGTGTTCAGTCAAAAATGGACATGTCCTGTTTTACTAGAACGCTCCTGAATTGAGAAAAAAAAAACAGAAAGGAGACTGTGGTTTAAGAAATAATTAAGAACTAATCGCCGCCCACAATAATTTTTATACTCGTAGGCACGTATTTCGACAGCTAAGCTGTTATCTTCAGTACACACAGTACCAAGTTGAAAGCACTGAAATTTAACAACCACCTAATCATACTCATAATTATAAAAAATGTAATAAATAAAAATAATAACAGAAAAAAAATAATACGTAATTATTTAAAATTAGAGCGTCAAAATAAGATAATTACATATTATTTTCTTTCTGTTATTATTTTTATTCATTTAATTATATTTTTTATAATTTTGACTATGATTAGGTGGTTGTTAGATTTCATGAAGTGCTTTTAACTTGGTAGTATGTGTACTGAACATGGCAGCTTAGCTACAGAAATACTTAACTAGGTTAATTTTAATTAAATTCAAAATAATTTATAAAGAGAAGAAATGTTTTTTTGTACATTGTAAGAAATCGGCATTTTGCAAGTCATGAAGAGCATCGCGTAAGTTAAATTTGAGAGAACGTCGCCTATGCGAAATATAAAGAAATATAAACAAACTTCACAGCGACTTGCTGTAACAGAGGCGGCTTTGGCGTCATGAGTCATGACTAACTTTCGTAATAAAATTGCATTCGGAGAATGCAATATTGCATTATCAAGGTCGAGGAGATCCATAGTCGCCGTTATGTAAAAAGATTTGTTTATTTTAAATCAAACAGAGTAGTCGATCCAGGCAAAGCCTCGATGATTCATAGGGCAATTGTGTGATTTTATCCTACATCCAAACTCTTGTTCATAATCGGAATTTCCGGTATGAACCATATAAGTAATAAGTATCACATAGCTAGTACACGTGTGATCGTGCACATCATCCAGAATCCGAAAGCGTAATTAATATCCATCGAAGCTTATTGTCTGATCAAATTCCGAAAATTCGTTCGTCTCTCTATATCTAATACCATGGTTTGGTAAGAGAATATTAATTTATGCCAATTAGTTATGTTATAAAAACTAACAACTGCTTTATTTGATATGCAAAATGCTCTTTCTTCTTGTTATAAAATTATTTTGATTTAAACTTGCATTGTTTTGTATGATATCGTCTTGATTTTGTGTGATATCACATTGAGTTAATCTGTAATTACATTTAAATTAAATATATGTCTAAAGTATGCTCTTTAATAATTTGACTAAAATATTATATGTTTCTTACCTAAAATTATCATAATGTTCATTTGATACTACATGACTTCGAATCATTGTTTTATTTCTGTTTAGAATTTCGCCTTAAGCCAAATTCACTAAATTGATATTACCTATTTAGAATATATACTTTATATATACTTTTTCTTTTATTTACAACTTAAAATTCATACAAAAGAAAAAATATATAAAAGAAGAGCAGGTGTAATTTCGTCAATCACGAAAAATGTATGTAGTGGCCGGGCAGGGGTTAAAAATCTCATTCCATATAAAAGGGACTTCGAGAGCAATTTCTGACTAGAGTAAAGCTCAAACCACACACGTACAAATAAAGAGATTGCTACTTGTTAACTAAAATTTTGGTGAAAGAGAAGGAGAAGAAAAAAAAAAGTTAATCATTTTTAACCACCCGTCTCTCACATCAATTAAAGCAGTTGGATATTAAATTAATTTTTGTTCACCAAACCATGATATTGGATACAGAGAAAAAGAGAGAAAAACGGAACTTGAAACTTGATTACATTAAGACATTTTTTAATGTAAACTTTGCCGATGTGTTTACGGCCACACGTCTTATGATTGTGTGACGATCAATTCACGACAACAGCCATCTTTTATTTAGTTTTTAAATTGAAAAGCTCCGATTAATTACGATCAAAATCTGCAAGTTGAACCAAATTGTAACTTAATGCACAGGTGTTCCAAAACGGATGCAGATACTTTTACGGAGCGCCTCAGATTCGAGCCTATTTCGTCATGTTTTGTTTATAACTGCATTGTATTTGAAATAAACAAATTTCTCTACAGAATACCAGTTTCTTACAAAAGCAATACAAACTGCTTCTATGTATAATAAGTATTTAAAATACAAATGAGCATAACTGTTATAACATTTATATTTTACTTTTAAGGCTGACATTAATAAATTTATAAGATGGCGCATGGTAAGCTATAACATCACTTCGTACTTAATTTGTCAAACATGAAACTTATTTCAGAAGAACATTTCTGAAATCAAATCCAAAACATGGAAATAATTTTTATAATAAAGTTATTATGCATCAGAAAACCAAGAAGAAGTGATATTATTATTAATTATTGATATTGTAATTAAATGACGTTTACGATAAAGATAGTTGGGTTTCTTATGAGATATGTCGTAGTCGTATCGCTTATGACCTTGAACATGTATCGTCGCATCTGGCGTCTAATCCACCTTAAATATGTCAGGTCTTAGGTGTTAGCACTGGAGTACCGAAGGGTTCAGTTTTAGGTTCAATATTTTACGTACTTGTTTCACAGGTCGTTAGAGTAAACATATAGGGCGTAACTTTAAAGAAAGATACAGGATGTCCCATTTAAAATAACAAAGTTGCACTTTCACTGAAAATTTAATATTGTAAGAGGAATCGCAGCTAACTAAAGTCATATGGTAACCAGTTCGCCTAACAAAATTTTTCAGTGAAATAAGCTTTGAAGTCCTACATTTAAAGCCCTCTAGAACCTATTAATAAAGTGTCACTCTAGTTACAAATGACAACTTAATAAGTGAATGTTTTACAACCAAGAAAAAAAAAGATGAAGATACTCTAAATGTGCTTCAGAGCAGTGAATTGAAAATGCTCTTAATTAATGCATTAATTAAAATGCTCTACAATTATTAAAATAGACTTATGTGGGGTGGGCGTTGATGCTACATATTTATACGTTCACAGGTGCTATTTACTTCAGTGAGAAATTGTGTCTTAGAGAAACTAAGCAGTGAAAATAGTTTATTCTTGAGTACATTTAAAACTATAGACGGTCAAAGTACCAAGGAGAGCTTTTTCGAAATGAGTTTTGAATATGACACGCGAGATCGTACGTGAAGTAGATGAGAAATAATATCGAACACACTCTTCAAAAGCAATCACGCGATTATTTGTGCACAATCGGGACGTTATGATTAATCAATTATCAACCAAAATAACTCAAATGGCAAAATTCAATTTAATATATTAATTAAAAGTAGGAGCACGACAAATCTGTAGCTATGCAATGCACATATAAATTCAAAATATGTTTCGCAATCAAAAAGATAAGGACCGCTTGTTATTATTATTACTATTATTATTATGCATGTGTGTACCACGCATTGATCCACCCTCGACAGATGGCACGAGTTCGTATGTCTAACTTAGAAGGGATTTCCTCCCTACCGTAACAACTGTTAAGGGCTGCACACTTTGTGTTAATTCTTACGGGGAGTATTTGCGTTAAACGGAAAGTACTGACGTTAAAACGAACGAAAAAGAAGCTTAAAAAAAATCGAAAATAAAAGAAGAAAGTTAATTTATAGGAGTAAGTAAGCTTCGTTTCCTTCATTAATTACGCAGCATAAATTTTGCTACTGTAGAGAACAAATATCATCTCTTTATACTTTTTAAGTTTAAGGGAAAAAAATATGAGACTTAGGGGTTGAGTTAGTCATTTGGTTCATTATCCATCTAGATGACTTCTATGATTCTTTCTTCAGAACGCAGTAAAAATAACTCACAAATTCCTGAACTTTTGCTGTAATACTCCTTTTGTTTTAAAGTGTATTGATAATAATAATAATTAATAGATGTCTTATAACAACTGTCGCATGTTTGCTTTGTAATTCTAAGAATGTTTATTTTTGTTTTACTTGTCTTAGAAGGCGAGATCATATAAAATACATGACACCAGAATAAATAGTTTCTAATAATGTTTGTATATAAGATACGATACAAACTGACTCCACTCCATCATAAACCACCCAACACCTGTCGTTTTCCGTACGACTTTATAATCCCGTAGCTTTCCGTATAAATCGCAGTCATGTGAACAAGGCGCAGAACTGCAAGTACATATACATCTGTCCCTAAACAGCTGTCGCACGAGACGTAAAACGAATCAAGCGGCAAAGCAGGCTACGAATTCACCAAGCTTGTTCTAATCGAGCACGAAGGACTACCGCAACCCACGAATAGTACACCCAGATACGATACACGCGGGCGAATAAACATGCTGTGAGTATCAATCTTTTTCACTTCTCTTTACACACCTTCCTCGCACCCGACAGAAACAGAAAGACCTGACTCGCAAAAGAATCAATCGCTCCAACGCCGGCCGGTATAATTTGTTCCTCCGAAATATTTTGATTTCCTTACACTCGTGATAAAGTTGGGAATGAGAAAGGTGTTGCTGGTGCTCGAAGCAAATGAATTTTCAATTGCCTCCTCTTCACAGAGTACGATGTCCTAGAAATGAAACATCCGAAGAAAGCGGAGCGCTCGAAGTCAACCCCGAGTGCGTCGAGGAGCGGTAAATCACGCAGGGTGAGTCGCTTTGATACTCTTTCGCTTTAATTAATTACTGGCTTATAATTAGGCTCGCAAAACACAAAGGCTTTCGCTTTTAAATTGCGATTTTAAATGTAACTCGCTCGAACAAGTCAAACATTTTGTTAAGTGCATGAATACAAATTGAAAGAGCAAACGAGTAATTACCCTACCACAATGGGAACAATAACGCGTATTAATTCGGCCACAGAATTCATTCCAGTTTGCAGTTTATTCAATTTCAGGAGGTTAAACGTTCAATTACTTTGCAGAATGAATGAAACCAATTAAGTCAAATTGAAAAAAAAGCATAAACATTTTACGAATGCGTCTGACAGTTTTTACAAGACTCACTCTGTAGATATGTATTTATAAGCTATTCCTAATTTTTTCTCGAACAAGTAGACTACTCTTTTTTTAATTTAAATAATGAAATTAGAGCTGCTAATATGAGAGAATTTCTATCATAGTCCGTGGTTGTTGAAAAATTCATTTAAATGTACCGAGTGAGGCACCAAAAGCGACACAGGCACAGAATATCTTCCAGAAAAATGTTTGAAAAAAAGTTGATTTTTAATTTAAGGGGACACTTTTCTATCCTGCTTTCCTTAGCTTCCATATGAGCTGTCACATTTTGGATTACGTAACATTTTTTCTTCGCAGAAATGGAAAGATCGAGTTCTGAGGTATTAATTTCCATATTACTGAATTTTGTATAAAATATCTTTTCAATAATGTGCCACTCGTGATACATTTCCTATTTAAATTTTGTTGGACAGTTGGGTACAATTTTAGCGTTTTTTCAAAAAGTTTTCTGGAAGGAATTGAGTTCATTTCGTTTTCGATGGCCACAAGTACTAGCACACATATCATCCCAACATCACTCACACGAGAAAAATTATGACAAATGAACAATTCGTGGTACATAAAATGAGAGTTAGCAATGATTTAAAAAATTATTATATTCAAAATTGTTTCCTTCGAAAGCAAAACACTTTTGTATTATTCGTTTCTACTTTTCGAATACACCAAAATATCTATCACCTCTTACTAACATAATTTCTTCAACTTCGCTCATTGAATTTAAACCACGACCTCTTGAATACCTTTTGTATTTAAGCCAAACCAAAACTAGAAGTGTGATATAATTTTGTTTCTTCTCAACAAGTATACCGTTTAAGCTTCCAGATAGAAACTTCTGCTACTGACGTGATAGCATTCACATAGGACGTCCTCGGGGCTACTGCTACTATTTTATTATTCCTGTAGCATTTTGACTGTATTTAAGTTATCTTTGGAGGCAGAAGTCCTTTGGCAATTGTATCCAAATGCTGATGACCATAAAACACATTTGACCTTTGAATTAAAGTGAAAAAAATCATCTTCAAGGAAATGATGATGTTACTCTTTAACCTTAGTAATAGTGGCACCCAATTAAATACTTGGCAATAGTTCTAACTCACCATCTAATTAATGAATCTGCTAAGCATCGGGCACCTGAGCAGAACTTTCCTCCTGGAAATCTGATCTGGTACACGGACGTCTCCAGAGCTGTGACAGGTACCGGGTCTAGAATATATGGGCATAGACCAAAGGAGAAGTTATGCCTCCCGTTTGGCCAATTTGCCACCATATTCCAAACAGAAATTTACGCCATATTACAATGTGCGCGGGAAAACAAAAGGAGGGCTTACACAAATAAGCGGATATTTATCCTAACCGATAGCCAGGGGCTTTGAAGGCTTTGGTAAGCCCAAAAATTTCTTCCAAACTGGTGTGAGAATGCTTAAGAGAGCTCATGACCTGACGGAATACAACTGCGTCATGCTGGTGTGGCTGCCAGGTCATCGGAGTATTATCGGCAACGAATGGGCCGATGAACTAGCCAGACATGGTGCGGGTAGGGCATGCCTTAGCCCTGAGCCTGTCCTAGGTATAACCAAGAACGCTATTCGAGGCTTTTTTAGTAACTTGATAAGCGAGGAACATAGCAGATACTGGCTAAGCAGGCCAGGACGTCACCACAAGAAGACCTTCCTTACAGGTCCTTGTAAAAAGAGAGCTGCGGAACTTTTGCTTTTAAGCAGGGCGCAACTCAAGATCACCACGGGGTTACTAACAGGACACCTGACTGTTAAGGAGCTTCTGTGGAGGATCGATAAATTCAATGGGGATCTAAACTGCAGACTCTGCAATGGAGAACCAGAGACAGCAATGCACATTTTGTATAGATATGATGCGCTGGAAAATCACAGACAGTGTATATTCGGACATTTCTTTATAATTCCCGAAGATTTCAGCATGCAATCAGTGAAAAACCTGTACCAGCTGGTGCAGGGGACATGCCTCACTGAATGGTTGCGGTAAGAGAACCAGGGCGAGCACAATAAGCCTAAATGGCTGCGGTGCCTACCGCTGCATCCTTTGCAGACGGGTTCTGGTAAAAAAAAAAACTCATCATCTACCAAAACTTTGTTATTAGTGAAGCTTTAGTCTAGTCGGGGTTCTTTTGGATCACCCATTAATATTAGGAAAATGGCATCCCTTAAGAAACATTGGTTCAGGAAACATGAAATACTTGACGTTATCCTAAAAGGGAAAATACATGAAGTTATATGGGAAATTTAGAGACAGAGAAAAAAGCCAACGGACGATAGCATGGACAATATTGGACGTAAGGTGACTCTAATGGCTATACTAAAAATAAGACTGTAACTAACTGATTGTGGGTCAAATCATAAATAGGGTATACCAGATGTTTTTCTTTTTAATTAAAGAATTTATTATTTCAGTTAACAAAATCAATATAACAACTAAAAATTACAAAATAAATTAATAATACAATCAAAGAGGAACAAACGATCAAATCTTCATGATGAAAGGACTGCTGAGAACCTGCTGTGAATTCAAGACTCCAGCAGTGTTGATTTTAAGAATTAAAAGAATTAAAGCAATTAAAAGAATGAGACTGATAAAAATAACATAATAGCTTGATGGTATAACATCGAAGCTAGTGAGAATAGTAAAGATGAAATTGAAGGAAACGAAATTAGGATGAATGATTTTGAAAACGTAAGAGTCCCTTTAAACGTTGCTTTTTAACGTGGTTAGATAATAAGCCAAAGAGGAAACGCCATTTACTGTGCGTTCAAAATTATCAAATGATAAATTACTCGGATGACGTGTTAGAAAAGAAATGTTAGATATTAAGTTGAACAGGAAAAAAAATTATCAAATGATAAATTACGCCAATGATTGCTGACATTGGTAGCAAAAGACCAAGAAGAGCGAGAAAACATTACGAGAAAAATCATAGGGATTACGTACAAAATGGAATTGCAAAGAAGGCAGTACAAAAGCAAGCTGACGAGAAAAAAATATCAAAAAATTAGACGCAGAATACCGAATACTAGTTACAGAACTTGGAAAAATGAATTCCTTATTATGTCAATCATAATCCTCTTAATGTACCATTAATGTATAAAGTCCAAAGAACCCAACTTTACCCCCTCAATAAAATCCTTTTTTTGATTCTTCGTAGCACTCGTAATTGTTGAATTGGAGCACGGTCTGTAGAAAATCCCTAGGCATATAAACATTGGATAAATTCTTACATTTCTTTGAAGTAGGAGAGGAATTTGTGTGGTGAGGAAGAAAAATAAATAATCAAAGCAAGACTGAGAGCAAAGTATGGTTTTCAATAAGAATCAAAACATGAAGACATGATGCAAATATGAAGCATGAATCCTAAACAATGAAGTATAGTAAAGATTATTAAGAGCTTTAGGGAAACTAGTAAGTGTGCAATAGTAAAAAAATGCAATGAATAGAATACGATGAGAAGAAGAGAGGTTGTCATTAATTCCAGTTATTTCTTCCTTCAAATCATCAGCCTGAAATAATTAATAAAGCTGCAGATCATCCGCACAGACCCGCGCAGCACTGTTCTTGTTGTAAATTCTGCTAGGTATATAGATTGTGTAAAAGAAAGACTAAAACTGATTTCTGTGATATCATCCGAGATACATCTAAAGAAGAATACCAAATACCAGAGTTTATAATAGCTACCTCTGACACCTGCTTTTAAGGTACGACTAAAATTCCAAGACATCTCCTGGAGCAACGTACACTAAAATGATACACCTTCGCTTAGGGTATCGGAGGCTGTAGTAAAGTCTAACAAAACTAAAACCGTAATCTTTTAAAGTCCATTAACAACACTTAATAAACACAAGTACAGTTTGTGCTTATACAGGCAGAATATTATTCCTTCCTACATAGTCTCTACCACCCTTTTCTTAATCTTATACAAAGCAATCACTGATTGGTTCAGGTCTTTAAAATCCTTGAATTTATTAACTTTCAAAATTTGATTAACAAGAGCAAGCTTTCACACACTAGGGAAAATTCCAAGGGTCCAAAATTAATGCAAAATTAACCAAATATTGAATATTCAGAAAGAATGAACGATTAATGAAATCTGTATCTAGACCGTTACTTTATTTGAAAATAAAAATCACTTCATAAATATAGCCTTAACATCTTCCCCACGAGCTTACGGAGCTTGGGGCTCGAGTGGTAAAAAAAACAAGGATGCGTTTCTTGGAGTCTACATAATACACAATTCATCTACGTTGACCATTTGATATTTAAGGTACTTGAAGGACACCATAAAATCTAAAACAATTCTTGTTGTTTATAGTTCGAAGTGTCAAAAAGACACACGCGCAGCTTTATTACTGTTCAAGTTCCCTATTTTTATTCTACTGATGTTTGGCAAATTATGATCATAAAGAAAATCGAACATCAAGCGGTAATAAAATTTCTCACAGAAGAAGGGAATACTCTAAAGCAAGTACCTGATAGAATGCCTGCGGTTTGGCCTCTCCATATTATAAAACTGTAAAATGTTGATCTACGCAATTTAAATGGGGTAGGGAGACATTAGAAGACGACCTTCGTAATGGAGTCCATACTTTGTCATAACACCAGAAAACATTCAGAAAATTGAGAAATAATTCTTGATGTTCGACCAATTAGGATTAATCAAAATCTGAGATTTAAAAAATAATGGAGAAAGAATTTTCAGGTCTTCTCGGCTACTTTCTTCATTCTGCTTCTCGTTGTTATGCGAGTGGAATTAACTCCTTGCGATGCCGGGGAGGGTTTATATACCTAGTTACGGTCACGCGTCGTTGCGCTCGGTTGGTTTCTAGTCTGGCTTCTTGTTGTTGGCCACGCCGGTAGGCTGGCTCCTCCCCCCGATGATCTCGGCTTTGTCTGTAATGCTGGTTTCCACGATGTTGGTAGTCGTTGAGTGTCGTCTCTTGTGTTTGGATTCTTCGGATGTTTTTCTATTTCTATGGCCTCTCGTATGATCCTTTTGGAAGTGTGTTGTATGCTGGCTATTGTTTTTGTATTGTCAAAATCTATCTTGTGTGATGTGGCCGTTACATGTTGTGCAAGCGAAAAAGTTTATTCTTTCTTATCGACTTATTGCGGTGTTCTTCTCTTCTCACACTGACTCTTCTGTTCGTCTGTTCCACGTAAACGCTTTCGCAGTCCTGGCAAAGGATTTTATATACTCCCTGGCTTTCCAATTCTATTTTTGTTTTAGGAGTTGGTAGGATGTTGCTGATTTTCTTATCCGTATTGAACGTTGTTTCGATATTATGCCTTCTGAGGACTCTGGTTATTTTGTCTGTTGTTCCTTTTACGTATGGCAAGCAGGTTCTTCCAAGTGATTTCTCTTCTTCCTTTTCTTTTTTCTCCCGACGTGGACCTTACGCCCTCTTGATTTGGTTTTTTGAGAAACCGTTTTACAGCAGTGCTTTCTCCAATTTCTCCATTTCTTGCTGTTTATTCTTCAAGTCTGTTAGTCTCTGTGATCTTGTTACGAGTGTCTTCACGACGGATTGTAGTTGCGCTGGATGATGATGCGACTGAGCGTTCAAGTAGCGATCTGTGTGTGTCGGTTTGCGGTACACTGAATATCCGAGGCTTTCATTCTGTTGCTTCGTTATCAGCACGTCTAGGAATGGGAGGCTATTGTCATTTTCTATTTCCATCGTGAATTTGATCTTCGGGTGTATTCCGTTCGTGGAATCTTCGAAATTCTTCTTCTCCATGTGTCCATATAACGAAAGTATCGTCGACGTACCTCAGCCATAAGAGTGGTTTGCGGCTTGCTGCTTCTATAGCTCTTACTTCTAAGTCTTCCATAAAAAGGTTGGCTATTTTCGGTGATAATGGTGATCCCATAGGTGGTCCTTCTACTTGTTTGTACCGTTGTTCTTTAAATATTCTTCAGACAATGCCTCGTCATGTTTATGATATCTTCTGAGATGTGATATTTGCGTTGTATGATGTCCACTGCCTCTTCTTTTGGTACGTTAGTGAAGAGTGATACGATGTCGAAGCTTACTGGTAGATGTTCTGGTTCGACGGTGAACGGTAAACCTGACGACCAGTAAAATTGAGAAAATTATTAAATTTAAATTATTTACGTTGCCACCACCGGAGTTTCAAGGCTCACCAGACCCTTATACACTTGCTAAAGATAAGTCTCATTTATTTATTTATCATTTTCAATTTCGAAGTGCGGGTGAACTTGAACTCAAAAGCTGTTGAAAGTGGCAAATCTGAGTGGGCCTTTAAACCCATGCTAGGAAGCTCTGTTTAAAGCTAAAGTTAAGATTTCCTTTTATCTCTGAGCTCTTTGAAGATAACTTCATTAATACCGAAGTGGAGATCTTTTGAAGGGCGTTTGGCAAACTGTTACTTGTTCCAATAGCTTCCTAAGGCAATAGAAGTTTTAACTGTTTTGAAAGTAACACATTATTTTCAAAAATATATATACAATGGGGTACAAGTGACTTTTTAGAAGAATGAGACACAGCAACAGAGGTTCTTTTACAACTTTCCTTCTGGGGCTTAATTGGCTTTTTTCGGAAAAGGGATTTTCTACTACACCTTCATTTACAACCACACCTACATTTTTCAATAAGACCCGTGTGAAAGTGTCGCGAATAAATTTAAGCCACTCTTAAAATTAATTAATGTAAAACAAAGGGAAAATATCGAGACTAAATTTAAAATCAGGCACGTTTGTTTAAGGAGAGGACTAGATGAACATTTTGAATTTTCTCTTCCAGCGAAACCGTCTTGTTTACATTTTCAAAACTCAAGGTCCCGCCCTTTTAGGGCGAACGGAGTAACTAAGTTGCTTACCCTTAATCTTTTTCCTAATAAAGTGCCTTTATAATTCCCTAGGCCATTACTTTAAAATATAATAAAATAAAGCATTACTTTTTAATGGTTACGTATCTCAAAGTTGAGACATTATTTTGTTATAATAATCTAGTCGACCATTAATATCATTATCATTTCAGCAGTCACTTTGCATCATTCGTGCGTAAATAGCAATTTATTCATAATTCATCTCGACTTTAGCTATTCCTCTAATTGTTTAAATTGATTTTTTTTCTTTTCATTAATTACAAAACAGCTATTGAATAAATAGCATAAACGTATTTTAGAATTAATGGACGAAACGCATTCGAACACTAGTTTTAAATTTACAGGCGAGTTAGGAAACGACGACAAACATATCGCGTTTCAAAAAGCTCGAAACAAATATTAAATCACGTACAAACTGTTTCGTTCGGTTCGTATGTTTTAGTTAACGGACGTCAGATACTCGGACAACACATCAGATTCAAACATATCATGTTGCGAAAAGCTTAAATGCATGCCAGTCAGAATTCCGGAACTATCGACAACACTTGCTACCGCGGAACTCCCCAAATAAAACGAACTAAAGCTCTGACAGCATTCCGGATTTCGTTCCTCCAACAGATTCAGAAATTCATGCCTATTTGCGTCGAAAATCAGCGAAAATCTCGATTGAAAGCGTTTTACTTATACTCACAAATATGTCAAGTAATAAATGTATGTAGTTTATAACACAAAAGCGACGTTATAGCTATTGTATAAATAAGGTTTCACGAGTTTTCTAAGTTGTCGGGGTGTAAACTTCGAGTTTTTGTGGGATAATAAAGTAGGCCATCCCGCTGAACTAAAGGGCAGTTGGTAATCACAAGGGAGGATAATAATTTTATCGATCAACGCCTATGCTTGAACAAATTATACACTTTGTTACTTCAGTAAAACTATAAAGTTTGAAAATATTTATAAATTGTTAGCACTGGTTAGTTTCCTTTTTCTTCCTTTCTTACTTTATGTATATAAAGGAAAACCTTACACAATTGGCTAATAAATAAGTTGTTATGAATACCAATACTTTTTAAGCGCAATAATATACAGCTGTTCCTGAAATGGTCGATCAAAATCAATTTCAACTCGTAAAACTGAAAACATTTCCCATAAAGTTCTGTCTAAAGTTTATTCTGTAAAATGAACACAATTATGTAAGGCCCTCAAAATGAAATTTCAATTTTTAATATTAAAAACAGCTCGGCAGGCAGACCATTAAGCAAATTTGTATTTAACGTTAGTCTTGGTTTATTCCCTGTAACTGCTTTGTTCCTTTTCAGATTCGAAACCCAAAAGATGACCGAATGACAGAACTCTTAAGAACGTGCTTGCAAAAGGTCTGTGAGCTTCAACACGATCTTGAAAGAGCTGAGGACTACGAAAATGATCCCCAAGCTGCAGGATATGCCGCATGTGCCATCGAAACGTTGCGATTTTTATCATCCGAGGGTCTTTCAGATGACCACCCAGTAGTAAAAGCTGTCGCTGAAAAGTTATTGCTCAACAATGATCATTAAGATCAAGAAGAAGTGCCAATTTTATATTTGTACTGTTTTGCAGAAATCCAAAAGGTTCCATCTAGTCATTTACTCAATTTTACGTATGTACTTATTAGTGTTTTACTCTCGAGACTGTCTCGATTGGGTAAAACTCCTCGTTTAGGTAAATTAGTTGATTTGTTTTATAATGAATAAGATTAATCTTAAGCTCATAAACATTAATCATGTGTTCATAAATGCATCGTTTGCGTAATACAGGATGTTAAATTTTACTGAAAATTATTACGAAAGATATATATTGTTTATCAAAATTAAAAAACATTGTTGTAAAAACAAAAGATCTTTACTTATATCCGACTATATTAAACACAAATTTTATATATAGCCTCGTTAATATCAGTACAAATAAGATCGATAGTGTTTGCAAATGTTACATTTCGTATACACTTGCTAAAAGCCGAGACCGCCGCTAAGTGAATGGCATTTAATTCAGACAATAATCAAAGAAATAAATCGTCATAGTGATAACATTATTATTAGAAATAGACATACCTACAAGGGTGAAAAATATAAATATATGCAAGATCTACACATTCATCTAATAGTTACATATTTTCTTCCACGCACCACGAAGTTATATGTTTATAGGTGGAGGTATTGCCAGCAAAATTTGTCGCAGCATCTTGTGATTAAATGCATTCTCGAAATATTAAAGAAATTTTTCACTCAATTTAGCAGCCTGTATCTCGAAAACTATGTATTTTTAACTTTATAAGAAATCTGCTAAGTAATTTTTATGAGATATACTTAGTTTGAAACGTGTGGGTATACATATACATTTTAAATCGCGACCCCTTATAACTTCAAAATAGGCAATCCATTCTACTTCCCTGCTTTTAATACATTATGAAAGCACGTAGTTATTTGATGGGTTACCTATTCGAAAATTTTCAGGGGTCACGATTTAAACCAGTATTCATAAACTCGTTTTTCTGGAGATTATCTTTATATTATTATAAAAACATTATACAGGGTCTTATCGATTAAAGAGGCAATAATTATAACACGTATAGAGGACATCAAAATATTGCGATTTAACCCAATTCACCTATATATAAAAGCTTATCATTTCTGAAAAATATGTTTTTTTAAATATCTCCGGAACGGTTTAAGATAGAGGGTTGAAATTTAATATGCAATACAAATGAATTACAAGGAAGAATACATCATAGGCAAAATTGATCATTTTCACCAATGGCGTAGATCCAGGGTAGTAGATTACCCTTTTAGTAAATAACTTTTTTATTGTCACTTTTTCAAAAAATCTGAAACAAGAATTGAAAAGTCCGAATAAAATTGTACAAAAAATGAACTTCGCCAAATTAACCGTTTTCGAGATATTTAGATCGTTGCTTCGAAATTTGGTAAGAAAATCAAATGTACCCTCAGAACAGTAGCTGTTATTTCCCATACTAACACTAACTATTGCGAGTTTTTTTTCTCACAAAATACTAAAAACCAAATTGTTCTGCATAAAGCCTTGGAGTCGTTGCACTGTTTCCCCCACTTTCCCTAAGAATGAATATCATGTTCGTTTTTACATTATTAGAATATACTTTTAATTTATAATTTGAGAAAAAACTAAGCAACAGTTAGTATTGAGATGTAAAATAACAGCTAGTGTTTTCAAGGCACACTTAATTTTTTTACCAAATTTCGAAAATCTGAAGCAATGTAATCTCTCGATCTAAATATCTCTAAAACAGTTAATGTGGCGAAGATGAAACTTAGTTCACTTTCTATACAATTTTATTCGACCATCTCAATTTCTGTTGCAGATTCTTTAAAACAGTGACAATAAAACAGTTATTTACGTAAATTGTAATCACCCTGAATCTACACCACTAGTGAAAATGTCCCATTTTGCCTATTTCCATATTTCATTTGTCTTGCATATTAAGTTTCAACCTTTTATCTTAAAACGTTCTGGAGATATTTAAGAAAATATACTTTCCAAGTTGTCTCTTTAAGAGGTTACATCTCCGAAACGAAGAACTATTGTATATATAGATAAATTAGTCTAAATATAGTAAAAGAGACTGTGGTTTAAGAAATAATTAAAAAATTAATCTCCGCCCACAATAATTTTTATATCCGTAGATACGTATTTCGGCAGCTAAACTAAGCTAAGCGTGTGTATTGAAGATGGCAGCTTAGCTGCCGAAATACGTATTTACGGATATAAAAATTATTGTGGGCGGAGATTATTTTTTTAATTATAGATAAATTATGTTAAATCGCAATATTTTGATGTCCTCTATACGTGATAGAATTAGTGCCAACATAATCGATCCTGCATCCTGCTTACGACTTTGCGTCATTGTCATAAGAAATCATTAAGTTCTTTCATCAAATTATTGTTCATGATTTACGCAAAAATTGTAGAAAATAAAAATAAATTAGGTCTTGACTGACCTCCGGTGGTGGTCATTGAATTCGTAGGAGAGAAAATTTTTATCGTTTTCTTTCCATTAAAAGTTCAAACCATCTCTCAAATACATTACGTTAAAATATGCTGTTAATATAAAAGAACAAATACTATTAGATTGTAGAATATGAAAGATATTGTTCATTTACGTATACATATACGTCTGCGTTAATTAATGTTAAAACATAACAATTTGTGCAAAATTGAAAATACCATGAGTGTTTATAATTTGTTTATCTAATTACGGACACCAGAAGAATTCCATTTTCGGGCTTAATCCGTCCCTTTGAAAGAAACTAATAATAAATGAGACATTTCTGACGTACACCCATTTTAGAAAACGCACCTTGCAAAATATGATGATAGGACATTATTCTTCGATTCAAATTAATAAATTTTGTAATTTATAGCAAAGTAGCGAATTGATATCATTTAACCTAGCATAGTCTCGTATTTTTACAGTCGTGGCCATTAAAATAATTATGCTAGCCTCGTCCTTGTCCTGCAATGGAAAAAATGGCTATCATCTCGCCACTCATGTTCCCGCTAAGGGTTGCGTTCCTTTGAATCGTAACGATTTACTTGGCCACGAGTGTACATATTGTTTTAAATTAATTATAATTACAGTGGAACTTCCATAACTGGAATTTCCAAGGGACCAGAAAATTACTTCGAGTTAAAGACATAGATTTCAGTTATATAGATCGAGTTATGGAAGTTCCACTGTATATGTAAGAATACTATTTTATTTCTAGTCGCAATGTTTTCAATCTAGTCATAATCGGAAGGCGAAACTTTTTAAGTATACCTAGTTAGGGAAGTAACAACTGCGCTTATAATACGACAAATCTCTCACGTTTGTAATTAGCACTGCACCTAAATAAATTATTCTATAATCATTTGCATTTTCATTTTTATTATTATTTTTTCATTTGATCACCAACAAGACAGTATTTCTTCTAGATTTTTTAAATATACTCATGTTCAAAAAATTCCGGTCTTTTTCCGTCGACATTTAATAAAATAAGTGTATTTTTAGCATATTTTGATTACGATATAAATCATTACCCGTCAAAGAACAAAAAATAATAATAAAAGTAATAATAACTCCTTTTAAGAGAGCAAACATCATGAATAAAAATTACCAAAATCACAATTCATACTTCAACTCTACCTAATTGAGGTATGTTTTGTTACTTCGAATATTTAAAATACAATAAAAACAAAAGACTATCGATTTTACAGCACAATTCAATTCAGATTAACAAATTAAAAAAAAAAAACTGGAAGGAAAGAAATATGAGAAAACAAAGAAAACGAATGAACAAAATTTAAAAAAATTCATATAACAATAACACTAAAAAAATAAATAAATAAAAACAAAAGATTCAATTAAGCAGAATTCGAGTTAATTTATAAATTAAAACAATTGAAAAGATAAATATCGACATCTTTCAATAGATGGCTTTATCTTATAACTTACAACAACGAAAGTCTACATTCTTTATGGTCATCCGGAAATGGCTGTCACTTGAAACTCAATATTCAAGGGATGGAGATTCATTGTAACTCGTCAATAACCAGTAAATCATCCTCATGGAAACAAATGTAAAGAAAGCTATCAGCAAATTTTAATAGGATGCCATTGTTGAATGGTCTTACTACAAAGCCAGTAGATTGTCTCATCAATAGACAAATCATCAACTCACATTTCAGTAACAACCAACTAATCAACGGAACACAACAACAACGACCCAACTCATCAATAGACGATAAATACACATACTATCTTAGGGTTACCTTCCGTCCGACAAAAGGAGGACACTTTTATACTCAAAATTTGATGTCCAGCCGGTTCTTTTTGCCGTCCGATTTTTTTAAATATCCAAATTTTATATCTATTTTGATGATTTGTCGATTGATGAATTGGGTCAACCCGGATAAAAATCCGACATGATTGACGTCACAATGAATAAGACACCACAACAATTAAACACTCACAAGGACCGCTGTCGGTGTTGATTTAATTATGCAGTATATAGAGGTGAGTACTATTTCAAGTTAATTCATTGCACATACCGATTGAAAGTGCAAAATTTCGTTCATGGTGCTTCTTCGTGACGGTGCTTTATACTGGTTATGCCTTACTATAAGTAGTCTTTGTGATGTCATGCATTACCCTGTCCCCTTAATTATTGAAGATTCTTATTATCCGGCTCTGTCTATTTCCCTAACGATCCATAATTCCTTCGTTAAATTTCAAAATAACAACAAAGTTAAAATTTACAGTTTTAAGAAGGCCAATTATATAGATCTTTACCGCCACATATCTCTAGTCGATTGGTCAGGTCTGCTTGACTACTCTAATGTGGATGATTTGGTTTCACATTTTTATGACATCTTGAATAACTTATTTAGCAAATTTGTTCCTAGTTACACTCGTAGACATGGTCGTCATTTTCCACCCTGGTTTACTCCAGAAATTATCAACAATATTCACTTAAAATCTGTATACCATAAGAAATTTACTTCCACTTAAATAATATTATATCACCATAACTTTGTTATTTATCATAAACTCATTGAGCAACAATTATCCGTGGAATTCAAAAAAATCATAAACAATATTCAATGTAACATAATCAGCAATCCTAAGAAGTTTTGGTCATATGTCACATCAAAAAAGGAGAGTACGAGGATTCCTGGTCGCATGTCCTACAATAATAATTCTCTTAATGGTCCTCAGGGGATTGTTGACAGTTTCGCTTCTTTTTTTGAATCGGCGCTTACTCCATCTTCCGCCCTCTCTACTCCAACTTTTGATGGCTGTAACACCCACACTTACTTTCTTAACATTAGTGAAATCACTGAAGCCGACATTCTCAGTGCCTTGTCCAAAATAAAAATTCTATTACAGCTGGACATGATCAAGTTCCTGGTTTTCTTTTAAAAGACTGTAAATTTACTTTTGTGAAACCATTATACATTGTTTTTAATGCTGCTCTCAAGAGTGGTACTTTTCCTTCTCTCTGGAAACTTTCTAAAGTTAGTCCTGTGTTTAAAAGTGGTGATGCTTCAGATATATCAAATTACCATCCTATTTCGTTGCTATGTAACATCTCTAAAGTTTTTGAAATCGTTTTGTATTGTTATATTTATCCTCATATTAAGTAATATTTATCTCCTAAGTAGCACGACTTCGTTGATAAGCGCTCAACTGTGACTAACCTTGTGTGTTTCTCCCAATACCTGTGCGAATCCCTTGACAATGGCTTTCAAGTTGATTTCATTTATACGGATTTCGCCAAAGCTTTTGATCGTATAGATCACAAACTATTAACTTCAAAGTTAAATACCTATGCTCTCAGTAATTCATTAGTACTCCTACTGGAATCGTATCTTGCAAATAGGCGTCGACGAGTCTGTTATAATGGTTTCTCTTCTCACATCTATACTGCTTCTTCCGGTGTTCTTTTGATACTTTTGATAAATGACCTTCCAGTTTCTCTCACTAAACATAGCAAGATCTTGTTGTATGCGGATGATGCAAAGCTATTTCGAGTCATGGGAGACCTTAATGATGCTTCGCCTCTTCAAAAAGACCTAAATTCTGTTTCTGACTGATGCATCTCAAACGGACTTACTTTAAATATTGATAAATGTAAAACTGTTTCATTCTCTCGTAAGAAATCCAAATTTTTGTTTCACTATCAACTAAGTGGTCATTATTTAGAATATTTTATGGTTAAAGATCTAGGTGTTATTTTTGAAGATCGGTTGTTGTTTACTCACCATGTCAATGATATTGTAGTAAAGTCCATGTCGCTATTGAGTTTTATTGTTCGGAATGCTCGTGACTTTACTGATACTACTGCCTTAAATGCCCTCTTCAGTTCTTTCATCCTGTCACGACTTCAATATGCTTCTTTAATTTGGTGTCCTATTTATGGCTCTCACATTCTGTCCTAGAAGAAATACAACGCAGATTTCTCAAGTACAGATGGTTTAAGGAATGTGGAGTGTATGCTCCCAGAGGTTTTCCTCATGTAATGTTGCTGATGGAATTTGACACTTTATCCCTTGTTCACAGGAGATGTATCTCAAGCTTACTTTTCTTACATAAGTTGATTCATAATGGGATTGATGCTGCTACTCTGTTGGAAAAAATTAATTTCATGTCCTACGTTTGACTGACAGAAACTCTCACTATACTTGCCTGTTCCAAAAACCAACGCTTTAGCGCGTTCCCCAATACATATTACTTCCGCACTCTACAACCATCTTTGTAGCAGTATTGACATCTTCCATTTAAACTATTCTAGTTTCAAAAAAAGTTTAATGAACTTCTACTTAAACAGTCTTACTTAACTTACTCCACAACTTTATTGCTGATTACACTTCCCGCTCTCACTATGTTATGTTATCTTTCACTATGTTATCTTTCTTCAGTTTTCTTTTGTTTGCATTTAATAATAATAATAATAATATATCTTTATTAGAGAGTACATGATATTACATCGTTATCAAGCAGACATAATAAAGAAAAAGCATTTTAAATTTCATATACTAACTAACCCCAAGGCGAGATTCAGTGGCAACAGTGCCCTGCTCTACTATCTAAACCTTGATAATCAAAATAAATGAAAGAAATAATTGCCTATTCTAGTAATTGAAAATAAACAAACAAAGTAAGGAATATAAAAAGGAGATAAGAAAAGAAGAAATAAAAAGAAACGAAGAATGACAAATTAAATACAATTGTGTATGATGTACGCTCGCTATCCAGAAAGTTTAATTCATGTTGAGAAAATTGGAAAATTTTTTTGAGTATTTTGAATCTATCTCCAAACACTGATTATTAAAAAGTTCAACAAATAAGGATTTTTTAAATTTTCTAATGGTCATTCCTTTCAATTGAGAAGGGAGTTTATTGTACGATTTATAAATGTGATACGTGAAAAATCGTTGGAATAATGAGGTTCTGTGTTTCGGCGGAGAAATCAGATTTTTGAATCTTGTTGATAACGCATGTAAGTCAAATCTGTATTTAACTTTATTGTATAGGTATTCCGGCTGACCAGTTAAAAGTATTTTATGGTAAGTACATAATGTTTGCAATCGCCTACGGTTTTCCATTGACAGCCATCCAACCTCTCTTAATTTGTATGAAATTCTCTCACATTTCCGAACACCATAAACAAAGCGCAAGCAAGAGTTTTGTATTTTTTGTATGCGATTTGAAGTAGATTTATCTATTGCAGGTTCATAAACAGGTATACAGTAATTAAACTGTGATAGTACAAAAGACTCGCACAATCGAACTTTTACTGCAAACGGAAGATAAGCTCTGTGGGGATATAATTTTTTTAGTGATGTATATGCATTCTTCACGTATTGTGTTATTTGACATCTATAACGGAAACTGTTATCTATAACTAGGCCCAAACTTTTAACTTTTGACACAAGAGGAATGCGTTCATCTTTAATTTTAATATTAATTAGGTCAGTTGTATTTGAGCAGATATTCCTTTTTCTAAACAGTAAAACAGCCGATTTGTTAGGATTGATTTTAAGAGAGTGTTGACATGACAAGTTGTATAAGGTATCTAGATCCATATTTATTTCTGAAACGGCTTTCTGTAGATCAACTGACTTAAAAGAATGATACATCTGAGTATCATCCGCATATACGTGCATTCTGCAATACCGAAGATGTTTAAAAAAACTAGATGTATAGATAGAAAATAGTATTGGTCCCAATATAGAACCTTGAGGCACTCCGCGCGATAATTGTTGGCACTTATACTTAGAATTATTTAAAACTACATTCTGACTTCGATTTCGCAGGTAACTGCTCATAAATGCAACTGCATTTGGTCCCAACCCTATATGATTTAAAATTGATAGCAAAGTATTGTGTTCGATTTAGTTTTAGTTTTAGATTTAGTTTTTGATTTAGTTTGAGGTTTTGTTAAACTTAATTGTTTTCGAATGTTTTCTCATATGTTTGTAAGCACCCGGAAAATTTCCAGTTTTTTCTGTTTTTAAATTAATCAAAATTAAATTAAATTGCAAAGAAACGCAACGAAAGGAATTCAAACTCGGCCGTAACGTAAACAGTTCCCAGGCGCGTAGCCAAAACATCCCTATAAATGGCATAAGATAAGAGTTAAAAGAATCATATCTGCCAGCGGCTCAAATTACCAGTGTGAGAACTGTTGATTTTGGTCTTGGGATAGATAAGGCTGAGTGAAAATGCAAACCTTAAATTAATTAATGTTCGCTTAGCCCCGAGCGAAGGCGGACGTTCGTGCTTCTTTCCATTTTTGATCTACTTAGAAATTAGTGTTTTTTCCTTGTTCTTAAATAATGAAATAAATAAATAAATAAATCGCCCGTGAGTGAGTGCCCTAGATCCCGGAAAGAATATATCGCGGCCCCCTTGAAAGTTCGAAGAGGCTCTCTACTGCTGCAGTCCTTCTCATCTCTCTCCAGACAAGGTAGGGAATTTTGTACATTCAATTATTATATGCATGCCAAAGCTCAATATATCCTATTTTGAGTACACAACAGTTCTTTTTTTATTTATTGCGATATGTGGCGTCTTGCACAGTTCCAGCCTGGAAGAACCTAAGAAACCCCGAAGAATAGTAACGGCCTGATACGAGTTAAGTAAGCAAATAAGGGCCCGAATTTCCCTTAAAAATTCGGTGGTGGCAGCGAAAATCGACTACCCTAAATGTTTTCCGTAAATTCAATTATCAAGTATAAAAATTTATAATCTGCTTATTTAACTCCTACTATTCACGCTACCCAGTAAGAAGGGTAAACTTTTGGTAGTAATATTTAATTTTCTATTTTCTTTGTTTTTAATATTTTATGGTTTCTTTTTCTGAAACCGAGTAAGACCCTTCTTACAAAATGGTGACCAGATCGGTGGGATTTAGTCCTTATAATTTGATTAATTAATGTTCCAAAATTTTATTTTGCGTTAATTTTCCATTGTTTCTCAATATTAAAATTTTCTTGAATAATTCAGGTTAAAAAGGACATAGGTTGGAATGCGTGCAAGCGCATTTATTTTTCTGTTGTGTGTTGTTTTCAGGTACGCGTTCGGTTGCGCCCAATTAAATGATGTCTTATTAATTATCTTCTATCACCGTCCGTAAGTAATATCAAAATTTTTCCCGTTTTAAAAAGTTTTGTTCTTTCCCTTGTAACGTCCTAGATCAAAATTTAATGCGACCTAATCGTGATTAACCGAGAGGACGAGCGCGCCGTAAAATTTTAATTAGCGCCATCTTAAAATATCGGGACGCGCGCACACAGGAGTTACGATCGCTTGAGCGATAAGTAATTTTGCATCTACGAGGGTGCGTCAACAACTCGAGCGCCGGAGGTTAGGCGTTGGCGCATCGTAGTTACAGGGTATGTCGAAAAAGTATTTGCCTGATTAACCATGTTTCAATTATTTACTATCTTTTTTATCATCATTCAAAAGGGAAGCAGTTAATTTGTTAAATTCGATTACATTATTCGACTCTTTTAATTTTTTTTTATCAGTGTCCTTGTTTAATTTTTATAAAAAAAAATATATATATATATTTTTCTATTCTCCGTGTAATTTTGTTGAAGTAATTTTAGTTTTTATGAAAAAATTAGAACAGTGGTTAATCATTAATAACGCGATACCCTGACGTGTTTCAATGCGGCCGATAGAAATTAAAAAAAAAAATAATTCACTCGAACAGTTTTAAACGCCCTTTCAACTCAGTTAATAAGTTTTTCAAAATTTTGCTCAATCTGAAATCAATAAATCAATAATTAATTTAAGTAATTAGAAAAATAAATTCGCTGCACCCGAAAAGTAAAATTGAAGAAATTTTAGTGAGTTAAGTGATAAGTTTTGTGATTAAGATTTGAAAAGAAATTAATTCAACATGGAAGATGAAATAAATGAAACATCAACTACAACCAACAACACCCTAGAAGCTAATGTTCTCCCCGTAAATGGCGCGGAACAATCACCAGCAATGAATCTGTCCAGCCTTCGAACGATTGGACAAACCCTTGTCGGCCTCCCAGAATTTTCGGGAAAACCAGGAGAAAATATAAAGGAGTTTTTCCTGAAATTACGACAACGGGCAGACATTGACGCCTGGACGGAGCAGCAAACCTTGGCAGTTGCACGATATCAACTGAAGGGAGAAGCATTCCAATACTTGGAGTTGGAATCGCAACTTTTATCATCTACGATAACATACGCCGAATTCAAAGCCGCGTTATTAAAACGCTATGAAAAGAAGACTTTACCAGGCGAAGCATATTTAATGCTCCAGAGATGTACTCAAATGATAAAAGAGAATATCGAAGATTTCGCCATCCGAGTAAAGAAGGCAGGAAAGAAACTCTTGGAAGAAAACCTCGCCTTAGTCGAACCCAATCAACCAACTGAAAAGGAAGCCGTAAAGAAACGGCATCAGCGAGATTTGGCAGAACAGTTTAAAAGGGGTCTTGACCAAGAACTAATGAAGATGATTATCCTCGATTTAAATAGGAATCCTAGAATGACCTTCGAGGAAATAATTGAACTCGGCCAACAAGCAGAAACCAGTGGACGAATGCTGAAACAAATGAGGCGAATGAATAACCTGTTCATCACAAATATGGATTCAGAACGAGAGGAAGAGGATGATTTTGAAGAAACCCTGGAAGTTGAAACACCGGAACCTAACCGCAGAAAATATCAACCGGTACGCAGCGAAAGGACCCACTGGGCCAACGAACCAAACTATTTCCAGGAACAAAGGAACAATAGATTTCCTGCTGGGCGAAGGTTCGTGGAAAGAAACGAATGGTCACGAGAGGAAACATATGGAAACAACTACTCAAGAGGGGCAACCTTGAGAGGTGAACATTCAAGGGGAGCCATATCGAAACAAAGTTTTTCGCAATATGGCAGACCGACTTCGAATTATCAGACGCACTTTACAGCGAATTATAGGGGGAGTTACCCGCGGGATTACCGCAATGGAAGATCTGATTATTATCAGAGACCTGATGAGGAACGAAGTCGTGAATATAAGAAACAAGTGAAGTGTTTCAGGTGTTCGAAAATGGGGCACTACGCACCCGATTGCAAAGAAAGTATGAATAACCCGAGGACACCACAGAATGGGAGCATAAGAAATAGTCAGAGGAAGTCTTTAAACTTCAAAGGTCCTTTGCAAAGCCCCGAGGTCAAAGGACCGCAACACCACAAAAATTAAAAATTACGCTCCCTCACGCATACACGGTCGAAGAGGAAGGAAATAAATGCATCATCCTGCCGAAAACCTACGGACACATAGCTTCAATGCTAGTGGACACAGGAGCCTCTTTGACCATATTAAAGGAAGAGTTCGTTCGGAGGATCGGGGCCCGAATTGAACCAGAACCGAATGTCGTTTTCCGAGGCATTTCAGGAGACGAAGAGCCATGTTTGGGGTCACTAGCATTGCCATTCCGAATAGGAAACCGGAGATATGACACCAAATGCATGATTTGCTCAGATTCCGTCAACCTGAAAGTAGATGGACTCCTCGGAAGGGACTTTCTCAGAGCCAATGCCGCATCAGTCGATTATGGGGAAAATGTCCTCAGGCTCGGAAGAGAAAGGATCGAGTTGTTGAGCCATAATGATCTTAGTAATCTAGGACTCGACAACGCCTACCCCCTTCAGCAAGAAGAAAGGTGGAAGACGGCAAAAGGAAAACGCGATCTTCGAAAATCGGGGTACAGATCTACAGAATCTGAGAGATCTACAGAATCTCATTACCGGGATCGAAGAATGGATCCAAGGAATAAGAGAACTGAAAGGTTAAGGAATTATGAGGAAAACCAGTTCCAGGAAAAGAATTGTAAGGAAAGTAAAGTTCCAAGGAGGATAAATATAGGAAGAAAGAAAATTCCAGAAATAGAAAAAGAATTGAAAAGGCCCAGCTACAGTGACATAGTGAAATCAGGAAGACGGCACCTGGGCAATGGAAAAGTTTCAAGCGATCAGAAGGAACAACTTCGTGAAACAAAAATCGACGGCAGAATTCTACGAGGGAAAGGCGCGGGTATAAAGGAAGTTTATGACGATTTATTTACAGCTCCAGAAAATTATTCCCTAGCTCATTGCGTAGCAAAAGATCTTCGCATGAGTAGAGGAATTGCAATAGAATTTAAGAAAAGATTTGGACATTTAGGAAACTTGAAGAGACAAAATGCCCAGGTTGGGGAGATAGCAGTTTTACAGGAACACTCGCTCAACGGAAGGCAGAAATTTGTTTATTACCTGGTGACTAAGGAACGAAGCCAAGATAAACCCACCTATAAATCCTTAGAACAGGCCCTGATAAGTCTGCGAGACCACTGTCTACAGAACAGAGTCCGAAATGTAGCAATGCCTAGGATAGGGTGTGGTTTGGACGGTTTGCATTGGGGAAAAGTAAAGGAAATTTTAGAAGAAGTATTCGCCAAGACGCCAATAAATATTGCAATCTACATCCAAGGTGTAAATAGGAATAGGCAACAGGATAAAGAAAACTTGCTGGAGAAAGATACCAGACAAGGAAGACTGGGTAAAAAGGATGGAAAGAAAGTGCATGAAAAGGTGGAAAAATCAACAAAAAGCGGAAGGAAGGACGTTGAGAATACAAAAAAGGAGACTCTAGAAGGAAAAGATCGCAGGTCATCACCGTCACTGCCAATGATGGAAAATGATCAGGATGAGATAGTTGGCAGCTGTCAAGTCCGAATTAAAAATGCGACCGAAATTCCTCCGAGGTGTCAGATGGTATGTACAGCTGTACAGGGAATGCGCAACCCTGAACAGGATATATTGTTGGAACCCGCCGAGTTGATGATCCACGGGTTAGTGGTTGCACGGACAGTTTCCAAAGCGAAACGGGAAGTACCAGTCTGCGTCATGAACATAACAGAAGAGACGCTTCGAATACCGAAGAACACGGTAGTTGCCTATGGCGAACAAGTAGAAGTCCTTCATGGAAGGAAAACGGGAAGAAGATTTATGTCTCTGAACAAAGTAGATATCACAAAAGAAGGAATTTTGGAAAAGCTGGAGCTGGAACATTTGGAAAAACAAGTTAAAAATAAATTAGTAAAATTGGTTCGAGAATATGGAGACATCTTTATGGGAAAAGATGTAAAGTTAGGGTGTACGCACGAAGTGAAACATCGAATTATCACGGAGGAAGTGCCGCCCATAACTAAAGCGCCTTATAGAGTACCGTTTAGTCAACGGAAGGAACTCCAAAACCAGATCGGAGAGATGTTGGAGCAACGAGTGATCAAAGAATCCTCCTCGCCCTGGAGTGCACCAGTAATAATGGTGAAGAAGAAAGCCGCGGAAGGTGAGAATAAAATTCGCGTCTGCATAGACTACAGAGCGTTGAATACCATCACCAAGCGAGACTACTTCCCATTACCAAATCTCCAGGAAACCATCGACCAACTTGGAAACGCTAAGTTCTTTTCCACGTTGGATCTGGCCAGCGGATATTGGCAAGTAGAGGTTGACCCGAGAGACAGGGAGAAAACAGCGTTCTCAACCCCTGATGGTCACTACGAGTGCCTAAGGATGCCGTTTGGATTGGCTAATGCACCAAGCACCTTCCAAAGACTAATGTACTCCGTTATGTCAGGTCTAACAGGTGATAAATGTTTAGTGTACCTAGACGACATAATTGTTTTTAGTAGGACCCTGGAAGAACATTTGGAAAGATTAAAGGAGATTTTCGAACGCTTAAGAAGAGCAAATTTAAAGTTAAAGCCGTCAAAATGTAAATTTTTAGCAAGAGAAGCTAAGTACTTGGGTCATATTATATCCGAAGAAGGAGTAAAACCGGACCCAGAGAAGTTAGAAGCCGTAAAGAATTATCCTAGACCTAGAAACGTGAAAGACATTAGAGCTTTCCTAGGATTAGTAGGATTTTACAGGAAGTTTATCCCAGAATTTTCTCACAAGGCAATCCCTTTAACAGCGTTAACCAAGAAGGACGTAGAGTTGCTATGGACGCAAGAGCAAGAAGGAGCTTTCGAGTATTTAAAGCAAAAGCTCTGCAGTCCACCGGTCTTGAAGTATCCTAACTTCCAAGAACCGTTCATATTAGCGACAGATGCGTCAGGGACAGCTATTGTGGCAGTATTAAGCCAGAAGGAAGGAAAATACGAGAGGCCCATAGCCTACGCCAGCCGACAACTAAACAAGGCAGAGCGAAACTACGATGTAACTCAGCAAGAGTGTCTAGCAGTTGTTTGGGCGATCAAACATTTCAGATGTTACCTTTACGGAACAAAGTTCACCATTTTCACGGATCATAGACCGTTGAAGTGGTTGTTTTCGTTGAAGGACCCAACATCGAGATTAGCCCGATGGACCTTGCTCTTGTCGGAATACGACTTTGATATAGAGTACAAGCCCGGTAAGAAAAACAACAACGCCGATGCCATGAGTAGGTTGCCAAGGTATGAAGAGGGGAAGTGCGATGAAAATACCATAGAAATCCAACAAGAGACCAAAAAGAAGTTAAAAGAAACCAAGGAAATCAAGGTGATGAACGATAAAATTAGTTGGGATAAACGAGAAAAGGTTCGGAAGGAAATTACAGACATGGATAGGATAATTTCAATAAATGAAAGGATAAAAGGCATAAAGAAGCCGGGTAATGTTGTAAAAAGGAACTTCATTAGTAATCAAAGTAGACCCCCAAGAAGTGTTAAAAATAAATTAAATAGGAATTCCGAACCTCTGGATATTAATGTAGAAGTAAACCGGTTCGATGAAGATCTCAGTGATAGCGAACCAGAAGATAGAAAATACGAAAGGACATTTTCACAACTAGACCGCGAGAAGAAAAACGGTTATGAAGAATTTCAACAATGGTCTAAGAAGAAAAGAGCAGAAGCTCGGGAAGAGCAAGAGCAGACTCAAAAGAACGTAGGAGTTAACAAACCACTCGAGCAAGTTATAAAGAGTGGACATCATTATGGGACCAGGAGTAAAGGACCAGCAAAACCACAACCGTGGGTCATGCCAAAGACCTTGGTAGTCGAAAATGAGCATGGTAAAGGAAAACCCGTGGTAAGAGGTAAACTTTACGATACCACGAATCTAATATATATTATTTGTGTTTTTATTTTCCTTGGTATGATCCAATCCTTATAACTCGATATGTCCAACATCGTAAAATTACATCAGGGACTTACCCTGACCTCTTAAAAAATATATAAATTTTGTTTTCACCTTTCAAAAATTACCAGGATTAACTCAATTTAATCAGAGACTTTTTTTTTAGTTATTTTTTAGTCGAATCATAACTAACCTCGAGAGTTTATCGGTAAACTCCTAGGTACCGAGACTGGGTCAATAGTTGGTGCTATCGACACTTGACCCTGGAACGTAAATACCATTTAACATTTTTCCTTCCTTGAGTAGCAATTAGAAACTCTGTGTTTCCGAATATGTTAATGTTAAAGGAAGAATGTTAAGAAAAAAAAAATCAGTTTTTAATAATAGTTAAACAAAATTATAATCCTGGTGTAAAAGTTTACACATCTTGTAAATCTATCTTATATTATATGGGATGATATCCTGATAAAAAAATGAGAGAAAGAATAGGGGCGTAAATATATCGCGAGAAGATCATTTTCTATAATATGAGTATGCATAAGGCAACTAGAATTTAAAAGGAGATATGCTGTTTGAGAAGATCCCGGAATACACAACGGATTCCCAAGAAGAAACTTTTGTTCAGTTCTGCTTCCTCACCATTTATCACAAAATGGAAATGCTACAAGGACCAAATAAGAAGAAAAACTACAACCACCGTCATCATAAGCCTAGGACAATAGGGCAAAAACCCCGATTCGTGCTGATTACGAAGTCAATACCCAAGGTGCACCAGGCTATGCTACGTGTAGTGCGTGAAATGGACCGCCATTCGATGGGTCTTAGATACGAAAAGAACACAATGTCCTTCAATTTGGTTCTCCTTCAAAATTTCATTGAACAAGAAATCGTCATTTCCGGAGGGTGAACAGACGTCGTAGCCGCAATCCAGAACAGCCTACTTGGACTTATGTGTACGAACTGCCGTCAAGGACAGACAGTGACCTATAAGTGACAAGTTAAAACTCCTAAGTGACCGTTAAATCCCTTTAGGACTTATGTCCTCATTTATATGAGGAGAAGATGAAGTGATGGTTGAAGAAAACGCCTAACGATCCTCTACCCGGTGCTTCAGGAGAAACATGTCAAGACAGACATTGATGAAAATGGTCGTGGATGCATAGATACCAACAAAAGCATCACCAAGGACTTAGCCCTAGTTCGCCTAATGCATCTCCCAAGAAATTGTAGAAGTGGATTTTTTTTTTGTGTCGTTATTTAAATTAATTGGATTAATCCGAATGATTGTTGCATTGATAACCCTTATTCTTTCTCATCATGTAATTAAGTATTAAGTTTAGAAATTTTGTTTATCATATCCTTTGTATTTTTTTTGTGATAATATTCACCACCTAATGTTAGAATTTGATACTCGTTTATTTTGTTATATGTAACATTGACATGGAGACTTCCTGGAATGAGGCACACTCAACAACCAACCTTGAGCCAACCACCAAACACTGAAACGACCTGAGGACAGGACGTCTAGAATGGTTCCCCGAAAACGGTTAATGGGTCCTCAACATACCCCATTACATTAAACCACACGATCAAGCACCTCCTGGAGGTATTATCCAAGGAGTTTCCACCAAAGCAATGAGGGCTGTGAATAAAGGGATGATCCTCGTCATTGTGGAATGGACTCCCTCATCAGTGGAAGGATATGCCGGTTTGATAAGTGTTTAACTTGAGATTTATTACCATGTTGTGCCTCATGCTAGGCTCATCTGTGCCATGTCATGATATTATTTTTTTTCTGTTGAAATAGGTTAAGTTTACAATATTGTAAAAGGAATCAGCAGTAGAGACCTCAGTAATCCTTAAAAGGTATTGACCATCGGGTCAACACTTTTTCTAAGGGGGGAGGGATGTAAGCACCCGGAAAATTTCCAGTTTTTTCTGTTTTTAAATTAATCAAAATTAAACTAAATTGCAAAGAAACGCAACGAAAGGAATTCAAACTCGGCCGTAACGTAAACAGTTCCCAGGCGCGTAGCCAAAACATCCCTATAAATGGCATAAGATAAGAGTTAAAAGAATCATATCTGCCAGCGGCTCAAATTACCAGTGTGAGAACTGTTGATTTTGGTCTTGGGATAGATAAGGCTGAGTGAAAATGCAAACCTTAAATTAATTAATGTTCGCTTAGCCCCGAGCGAAGGCGGACGTTCGTGCTTCTTTCCATTTTTGATCTACTTAGAAATTAGTGTTTTTTCCTTGTTCTTAAATAATGAAATAAATAAATAAATAAATCGCCCGTGAGTGAGTGCCCTAGATCCCGGAAAGAATATATCGCGGCCCCCTTGAAAGTTCGAAGAGGCTCTCTACTGCTGCAGTCCTTCTCATCTCTCTCCAGACAAGGTAGGGAATTTTGTACATTCAATTATTATATGCATGCCAAAGCTCAATATATCCTATTTTGAGTACACAACAGTTCTTTTTTTATTTATTGCGATATGTGGCGTCTTGCACAGTTCCAGCCTGGAAGAACCTAAGAAACCCCGAAGAATAGTAACGGCCTGATACGAGTTAAGTAAGCAAATAAGGGCCCGAATTTCCCTTAAAAATTCGGTGGTGGCAGCGAAAATCGACTACCCTAAATGTTTTCCGTAAATTCAATTATCAAGTATAAAAATTTATAATCTGCTTATTTAACTCCTACTATTCACGCTACCCAGTAAGAAGGGTAAACTTTTGGTAGTAATATTTAATTTTCTATTTTGTTTGTTTTTAATATTTTATGGTTTCTTTTTCTGAAACCGAGTAAGACCCTTCTTACATGTTATTATATACTGTTTGCTCTATTATTGGTTTTGTAAACTGTTGTGCAAATAAATACATATTATTATTATTATTCTTATTATTATTATTATTATTATTATTATTATAAGGCAGTAGAGTTTTAAAATCATGCACATGGGTCATTTTAATAGACATTTTGAGAAACTTTGTGGAGTATATTCGTATTATACAGGTTATGCATTTTAAATCGTGATCTCTGAAAGTTTTGCAAAAGGCAACCCATCAATTAAAACAGAAACAACCTTATTTTTACTCTACAATATTATGCGAATTTTACTCAAGTGAGTTTCCTAATACATAAAAAAGCAACTTTAAGCTGTTTAGGGGCCAGTTTGTTTTTACGAAATAATACTTGAAAAGTCCTTTTTTAGAAAAAATCCATTAATCCCTGATAATTTGAAAAAAAAAACTTAAAAGTGTTTTATCCCTTAAATTGGCAACACTACCTATAACAGCAGCGCAGAATACCAGAAGCGACACTCGGTTTCCCACACGGAACAGATTTTCTTTGCACATGTGCAGGCGATGGTGAATCGTCTGTCAACCTCAAAACTTTTTATATGATCGATGTCATTGCTTCATGCAATTTGTGTACGGTTTGTAAAATTTAAAGCTTTTGATTTGTATTGCTCTAATTGCTCCAAAATTCTTTCATTCAAAGTTTACAAATTCATAAGTTGCATATTATTCTTTTGACGTTTAATTCACCAAAACAATGGCGTCAAGGACACAAAATCGAGATCCAAAAACATCAAAGGTTCCGACACAAGTATCACTTCTAGTATTCTGTGACAGCAGTCGCATATGATAGTGACAACACAACTACATTTATCCTCTTCAGTGTCAAGATACAGTAGCGGACAAAAAAATCCGGGCTTGTCATTTTTTAATAATGCATTTATTATTTTAATAAGTATTAAATGTTCATTAAGTTTGATATTTCAAATTTATTTTACATTTTGTCAAGAAAATAATTGTCCCAATACAAAACCTACTTTACCAAATTTGTCTCAATATGCATGACGGATAACATTCTTGCCCGGATTTTATTGTCGCTGCTACCTATTTACACTCTAATATATCATTTTTGTCGTTTAATAATAATAACAAATGTAACAAAGAAATTGACAATACGGAATGCCATATCCTCTTTTTCTGACTACCTACCTTTAAATATTTTTTTGTGTATTTAATACATTTAATGAAACTTTTTAATTTAAATTATAAAATATTTATTGTATAAATATAATACACATCCTTGGACTAGATTCATAAAAATAAATATAATGCAGTCTACAGTAAACAGTCTTTTGAATATTATTTGCTTAATAACTATTAGGGGTAAGATATTTTTACATACGCAAAATATTAGTTGCACACTCATCATTTGTATAAAATAAATCTGCTCCCTTATACATTAAAATCATAACATCTTTGATTTCCTGCGGTGTCATTTTGGTCGAGTCCGTTGCGCATAAGAGTTTCAGAAATTCAAAATGCGCTCGCTCCTTCGTCAAATGCACCCCAAATGCAACGTTCTCTTTCAATGCCTTGAACACCATCTCCCGGTAGGTAAGGAAATAACGATTTTCTTCAGCTTTCGCAGACGCCATGGATAACCACCTCACTTAAAGATATCACCTTCGATTTTTATTTTTTAATTATAACAAGCTGAAGGTATACTCACGTTTAACGAACTTGCAGTCTTGTGTGGGGGATGTCCGTTAAAAATTTAAACCCCACTATGTGTATGTGTATTCGAACATCTGGTCTATTTATACACGTACTAGCGTTTCATAGAATAGACTCCGACAGATGCGCGCGTGATTATAACCAGCCATAGAGAATTAGATACAAGTGGCATAAATTTATTGATTACGGCAGGGAAACGTAATTGTACAAAATCATTTAATAAGTCAATTGGAACAATAAAATATAAGGACATGAAATAACACGTCGTTAAATTTAACTGTAAAATAAAAGATAACGCAGTAAATAAATTAAAAAATTAGTAACTATTTATTTCACTATTAATCTATACAAAACTTGCTATAAATTATTGTATAAACAAAAATTATACTTGCGTAAATAAATGCATTTGGTTTATTTACATACGAATTCGATTTATCCGAGCTATCACCACCTTTCAAGATAATTATTCGTTCGTCTTTGACGGGATGCACGATTTGGTTCTTGATTATAAATTTCTCAAGTACTTCTATATCATTTAATTTTTCGGTTTTTGTACTTTTGGTATTCCTGCTAATCGCGTAATGACCATCTCCTCCACCCACCAGAAAATCCGTCACTATTACGCCATAATACTTTTCCGGAATGATTTCTTCATACTTTGGCACCGCGCATTCACTGCAGAGTGCCTTTGCTTGGACAACACGTTTTCCAACTGGCTTCGACAGGTCGTAGGTTACATGTAAACCAGAGACCTGCAGGAATTCTCCTCTGGACGTCTCCCCATTTGAACGCACGCCAAGCTCCAGCGTTTCCAATAAATCGCTTCCATTCATCCTGATCGTCACCAGCATTTGCTCAAATGGTAGACAACCGAGTAAATCACCCTTAGTTAAATTGCCATCCTTCATTTTCACATCTATACTATTACGAATTGCTCCACCATTCATTACCGCGATTGACGCATCAGTCCAGTAATGGCCTTTATAAATGGAAGTCTTATAATCGATATACGCATCCAATATTAAGTTGCCAAAGTTACATTCTGTAAGTCGACAATCTTCGTTACTCAAGTATACCGATGACTTGCCGATCGTATCCTTGAAGAGTCCGACAACTTCAGGTTTAAATTGTTCTAAAAGGCGAAGGGCATCTTCATCCTGAGGAATATCTTCGTTTAAGAACACCGGCTGCCCATGAAAAGATTTGAGATCGCCGTGTTCATCAAAAACCACATGCAACTTCCCCATGTATTTCGTGTACGCGAAAGCTTGGACGACCGGGACCTTTTTACCACCACGTTGCTTGACTACAGTTGGATACCCATCCACAGGTTTTTCTTTATCGGGAGGTGGCCCATTCCAGAGGAACGTATTCGTATGTCCACCAACAACTAGGTCAACGTGAGGGACTTCTGCCGCAATCTTCTTATCCATTAGGTAACCGGAATGACCCAAAGCGATGATAATTTTGATTCCTTGTTCGTGCAACTTCTCACTTTCTTTCCTGATTGCCGCAACTTCATCGTTGAAGATAACGCGGCCGGTTACTGATAAAATTTTTGTTTCTGGGGTTAGATAGCCTATGACGCCAATTTTCCAACCGTTTACCTCCAGGATAACGGAGGGGGTGATTTTGGTGCTGGCAAGGGTCGGTTCGTCCCGAAAATCTAAATTTGCAGCTACGATTGGAAAATTCGAGGCGTTCACGAACGGCACTAAACCGCTTATATCCTTGTCGAATTCATGGTTACCAAGGCACTGTAAAAAAATTAACAGACTTAAAAAAAATGTATCAAATATTAATATATGCAAATGTTGTTTATACTCGAATAAATCATTTTTCTTTATCCTTTTATTGACCCTAAATGTAATTATAATATTGTTACATCCCATTTTGTAGGTAATTATATTTTTTCTAATTTTTTTTGTAATTGCGCTATCTACGAGCTATTTTATGATTTATCAAGTTTCCAGGCACTCTTACAGGTGGTCCTGGATTTTAATAGAAAAAGAAAGTACTTTATTAGTTACACGGTGTTCTCAAAAGATGAACATCTATAAAAACAGAACCAGACGCGCAATTCATATCAGTTTCTATTTAGAGGTAGCGACTCGTAAAACTATAACAACAAATAATAGAAGTGTTCTTAATACAATTAAGTATTTTTAGTTTAGTGACGACTCTTTCTTTGAACCCCGAATTCGTAAAAGTAGTTTAAAATTCAAAGGAAACTCTCCTGGGCAGACTAGGTGTTAAAGTTTTACGAATTATGCCAGTACGGCAGCAATCGTTTTTTATTATCCAGAGCGTAATCGAAAGTTTCAATTATTATGTTATCATCACATAAGATAATTAATTCTGTAAATACCAATGGTCTGGGTCAAAAATGAAAAACTGTCCTACCACAAAAGTACATTGATTTTTGTTTAATAAGTATTAGCAACAACATAAACTTTAGTATCAGTCATTATTGGTTAACACTAAATTCCATTGACAGTTTCTTTTTCCACCTTTCCTTAATTTTTTTTTTGTAGTTTCCTAAAACGTGTTTAATATTAATTGGCTCAAATTGACATTCTCGTTGTTTGTTTGTTTTTTCTGCACCGTTAGCTAGCTAGTTGGTATTTCTAAATTTTAATGACGGTTACTTTTTTCCAATTTCCATTTGTTTTTGTTTTTGTTTTTGTAGTTCGTGTAAATTTCTCTGTACTTCCTAATTGGCTCAAATTCTTGTCTTGTTTTTCTTTTGTTTTTTTTATCATAGTATTTTCAAATTCCATTAATAGTTACTTTTTCCACCTTTCATTTGTTTTCTTTTGTAGTTTCCTAAATGTTGTCTAATGTTAATTGTCTCAAATTAACATTGTCGTTATACATTTTTTTTGTTCATTTTAGCGTTGTACTCCGGTGGCAGTTGTTTTGATTTTCCTTTGTATCGAATCAGTCTTTCTGATTTCTTTTTTTTGTGTCGAAATATTCTTTTCGATAGTTTCTTTCTCTGTCGAATAAAAATCTTTTGTTTTCTGTTTAATATACTCGACATTCATTTGTTTTTTGTTTATTCTGTTATTGACATTTCGGTTTTTCTTTTGTTTCGAATTATTTTTTCCTTTTTATTATTATTATTATTATTTTTTCTTCGCCGGAAAAGGTTATCGATCTTTTATTTTCATTATGATCCTGGAGAGCTGTCGACATTCATTTATTTTTTATTCGTTCTATTATTGGTGTTTCGGCTGTAGTTTTTTTTTCTTTTGTTTTCTTTTTTGTACCGAATCATTCTTTCTTTATTTATTTGTACTCCGCCGGAAAAAATTGTCGATCTTTTATTTTCTATTCATATGATTCTTAACAGTCGACGTTCATTTGTTTTTTGTTCAAAACTACCAAGTTAAGTGTACTGAAGATGGCAAGCTGCTGAAATACGTATCTACGGATATAAACATTTTTGTGGGCGAAGATTAATTTTTAATTATTTCTTAAACCAGGGTCTCCTTTACTGTCTTTTAGTTTTTATGCTAAAGCAAGAAAGCACACTCGTTGATTATCTGGCATAGCTGAATCTAAAACAATTGCTTATCCGAGTCTTTATTTAAATCAAGCTCATTTGTTTTTTTTTTATTTCACTATTTCTATTTTACTTCCTTTTGCCTTTTTTTGTTGCAGTTCACACTGCATACAATTCGTTTTTCGTTTTCCATTGGAAATTTTATTTTCATACACCTTGCCGTAGGAACGTGGAACTTTTGTTTTATTTTTCTTAGTCTTCATTTATTTCAGTTTTTCTTTTTCAAATTATTATGGTTTCTTTTTCTTGTTTCCTTATCAAGTCTGCTTAATAATCATTAACTTCCCTTTGTTTTTTTTTACTTTTTTTGCCACATTAATTTTTCGTATTCCAGTTGATACTTTATATACTTTGCTTTTTCTTAGTTGTCCATCGGCGATTTCATTGTCATACACTTCAACGTGAAAACGTCGATTTTGTCTTTGTTTTCTTATTGTCCTTTGTTTCATTTTTTTTGGCAAACTATTACGGTTTTTCCTTTTTTCTTTCTTATTGGTTTTGAGATTTTCTTTTTTTTTTAATCAATTTTTTATATTACAATTGACGTTTCAAGCAAGATTATTTGTTTCTTTATTTTCTTTCGTTAGTCACTTGATTATCTCACACTCTGCCAGAGAAATATCGATCTTCTTTTGTTTCTTTCATCCACCTTATTCTTTCTATTTGTATCATTCGTCATAAATTATTATTGTTAATACAGTTCATACTGTTTGCTCATAAAAGTTTAGCAATTTATATCAATAAAGAAAATATTATGATCTTCGACGATCTGTTTCATTAAATAATCGACAAAAACTACATGATATTTCTTATATCTAAACAAATAACACACTATGCCTCGTTTCTCAGTCGCAATGTAACGTTAATTTCTTGTTTATTCCCACAGTAACAATTATAAAAATAAAAATTATTTTATGAATATCTGCATTTATATTACTTAGATACCAAATAAAAATTAGAATGCAAATGTTGCATCAATACTTTTTTATTGCCTACGTATCACTAACAGCTCATCTCCGTATACTTTCTAAGCAAAAGTCATAAATGACCTGACACAGTGTTTATTGTATTACGTCTATTGGATTACTGCTCTATGATTTATTGCATCTAATAGTAAATATCGCTCAGATGGATTTAAACCCCATCCAGTATTTCTCAAACATTTTTTGTAAAAAGAAAAAATGTTTTTTCCCTGAGTTATTATTGACTTTTGACCCAAAACGTATTTGTTAACTTTTCTTGCATATTAAAGTCGGTATTCATAGAGCTTCTTTGAGACTTCCTTCAATAAGTGATCCTTTAAAATGGGCATTGTTTTAATACAACTAATAATCCATGAGGAGTCCCTCACTGAAGGAAACTTCAAGGAAACACTACCAATACGGACATAATAGTAGTTACAATAAGTAAAACTTATGCGATTACATACTGTATGAAAATATTTTGAGAACAATAATTATTAGTTAATGAAAGAATCAAAATGTTTTAATAACTTTGGCTCGGCTATTTCTGAAAACAAAGACAAATAGTAAGCTAAGTCGCAGCATACATATTCATGAATTAATTCTACGAAAAACGTAATTCAACCACATTCCACATAATTTGCGCCTACGTTTTTTTTTTAAAGTAACATACACAATACAAAAACAAATATTTGCATCATGTTTTTCATGTAAACTTTATGTATATAATTTGGTGATGTCAAGAATGAAAATAGATTTATAAAACGTTTCATACTATTAACTTTTTTTAAGTAGTAAAATTCTTACCGCGACATCGGGTTGTAATAAATTCAAAAACGCCGCGGCTATCTTCCACTTATGAACTGAAAACCATGGGGACCCTGTATAGGTATCGCCTGCGTTCAGAAAAAGTACAGGTGGTCCTCGCCCTATTGTCGCATCCTCTCTAGCTTCCTTGATCACGTGCAGTGTCCTCGCAAAACCTCCTTCTTTCCCATGGTTTAAAGAATCCGTTCCCTCGTCAAATCTTGCGTGCATGTCATTGTTATGTAAGATCAAAAATTCTAAACCGTCGGCTGCTATACTCTGAATGAAAACGAAGGTACACAGAAGTTTGCCATATTTTCTCATGTCGTTTGATTAAACTGAAAACGAAAGAAGTTACAAATAAATAGTAAATATACAGTAGGTTGAAGAAAGATTTCTTGCTCCACCTCTAATAAGTAAGATTGGACCATGTATTACCCTGTATTGTAATTTGCAATTAAAACTAGAGCAAGAAAATAATTATTTCGGAATATTTTTTACGTTTAGAATACCTTTGTGATTTTTTGTAATAACCATGCAACTTTTTGTGTTATCAACAATTTATCCTTCGGTGCCTCAAATGTATGGAATCAACGATAAATAATTATACATATTAAAGCATATTGTTGTTGATTTTAATTCATATTCACAGAGTGCTTTAGTAAAATATTTGCATAACTTATCTCATCTCTAAATAATGCTAATTAAACCTAGCCTTTTATAATATGTTAATTGCTTTTTAATGTGGCCATTATATTTGAACACTTGCTAATTATATGTATGTATATCGGTTTTCAAAAATTTCTGAGTTTCACGTGATCACTCGAATGAGACTTAAAAAAATAAAATCAGTGGTGTAACAGAATTAATTGAGAATGTAAAATTTTTTCAAGAAAGCCAGAGTTACTTTGAATTTGTTAAAAAAAATTTCCTTTTGTAAATCGTTTGTAATTTACCTATCTCGTCATACTGTACAAGTTTCTCAAGCTAGCTGAGAGCTGTATATTTAAAATGTAATTAATAATGAATATTCAATTAACTGCACTTTATATCAGCATTGAGGTGATATGGAGGAAAATATTTAGTTTTTCCAAATCATTTAAATTGAAAGTACTCTAATATTTCAAAGTAAGTTCAAAAGTTATCAATTAACCTCTCATTAACCGCTGTTATCAACACAATTAAAGTCAAAAAAGTAAAACATAAACAAAATTATTGAACACTTAAATTCGCATGGTGTCCCTTGAAAATTATATAATCGTAATTTAACTTACGTAAGTGTTTACTACACGGTCAAATTATCTCTCTTCGCCACCATAAAACTAAACTAATTTAATAACAAAATTTAGCAAGTCACACAACGAATAACACCGACGGCAGATTGTTAATGTTCACATAGCGACGCTTACAAATACATATTTCTCATTTTACAATGACTGTGATTATGTGCCTGTTTCGCTGAATTACAATTGACACGCGCGTATTAAAAATTTTTCGTAATTAACTTCAAGGAAAGAAACGAAACAATCGCAACACAATTTAATAATAATGCAATATTTCTGGTAAATTGATTTTATTATGTTTCTTTGTAGAGTGAATAATCGTCTATCGATTTTTCTATGAAACTCGTGCATACAGAATTTATTTTTTAATAAGTTTCTTATGATGATGTATATCTGCCTTTAACCTATTGCTTTTATGGTTGCTTTTGTTTTTACTTTTAAAATTGAAGTTTGGTTTAATATTTTCTGGGACACCTAATTGAACGTACCGTAAAAAAGGCGTATTCCAAAGCACCCTGTATAGATATCTTTTCCTCAGTTTTTAATTTTATTTTTAAGAAAATTGTGAGGTTTTTATTTTAGAAATTTTTATTTCGAATATTTGAAACTATCCCAATTTAATAAAAGAAAATAGAGACTATAAGCCTCCCGTGTTACATATGTATAATCCTATCGAAAAAAATAAATAAATTCAGCGAAATTTATTTACGTCATGAGTCATGTAAAAGTTGCAATTATTTGCTGGTGTTGTGCATGCAATAGCGTTTTACAAAACGCGTAATGTTTGTTAAATACTACACGAGCCTTTAAGATTACGACACAAAACCGCAATTCACGAATATAGCCTAAGGTCAATCGTATAAATTGGGAGTTTTCTATTTATATTACAAGCCTAATAATTCATTCTGACAATACTTAAAAGAAAGTGAATGCGAAACTGCTCTCTCTTTCTCTATTTGTTCTTTGAAAGAAAAATTCTCAAATTTTCCTTAAACCTATTTCTTTCGTAATACAAGTGAATTTCCAAAATAAAATTTACTTTAAATTTTCAAATAACTTCTTCCCCTTTTCTTTTTTCTGGTTGAATGCTTTTTCTCATTTATTTGAAGCGTATTTCTCTGTAGTAGACTATTGTTGGCTTTTCTGAATTTATTTAAATAATCAATTATTGAAATATTCTTCATAACGTATTTTTTCTAAAGAAAATTCTTTTGTTAAAAAAATTGATCGACGTTTTAAATCATAGTCTTTCAACCTTCTTAGAAAGCATTTGCATAACGAGGGACACTTTTAAAATAATTTCATTAGCAAAGTGGTTCAAAAATATATGTAACACATTTATTTAAAAAGATACACATTTATAAATTCGTTATAATTAATAATCAACGGAGTATTAAGTTTTTAACGCAATTATATCTAGAATTGTTTTTACGTTTTTCTTGTAATTTATAATATCGCTTCTCTTATTAGTTTTCTTTTATCAGGATATTTAAGAATCACCCTTTATTGTGTATTATATGTATATTCAAAACGAATCAATAAGCTTTAAAGCGTCAATATTTACATTAAATTGGTAACAACCATTATAACCAAAGCAGCTTATACATTTTGTTCATAAAATCAATACTAATAAGATGTAGATACAAATACGGGTGATTTTTGATTAGACCGCCAAAAATATTGACGAAAGAAGAGACTCCCAGAACTTGGGACAGACGTTAAAGAAATTTTATACAATTTATAATTATTTAACAATTGACCCAAAAAGCACGTTACGTCCTTGGATAAGACGAGAATCAAAAGTCACTTCAAAAGCGTGCAATAAACATTTATGGTGTTACGCAGAGAATCGGAGTACTTTAAAAAGATAACATACCGAACGCAAGGATTGTTATACTTTGTACAAATTTCAGTTAATAAACCATCTTTTATAATAGTAGAATTTGTTTTTCATTGAAGGCGTACACAAAACGAAATTATAATAATTAACAAACCAAACTGATTACTAAAATGTACTGTAAGGACCCGGAAAAATGCCTAGAGAATTTATAAAATTAATTTATCTCTTATTTTATTTTAATCATTTCATTATCAGCTCTGCTTGTTCTTAGAAAGAAGCCGGATGTTTTATGAGCTTCGGATGCGTTTTCAAATCAATCCTATCAGGTTTGATTCAGCAAAAGGCAAATCACGCCAAAAAGCGTCTCTGCCCTTGAATGAGCGACGTGGGTAAAACTCAGTAAAAACGAGACGTTTACGCCCTCTCATAACGAGAAAAGTTTCGCTTGGAAGCTACTGTGGAGACCATTTGAATTCAAATTCTTGCTGATCTCGCAGAATTTGCCTCCTCACTTTTCCAGAAGGTGACGAGCCTTTAAGTATCTTAAGCGAGGGAGATAAAGGAGTTCCCGGTTTTCTTTTGTATGGTCAGCGTTAAATCTCTCGTCGAAATTTTAATTTAAATTTCTTTTCTCTAAGTTCGGATTTTGATTCTTTTTGTTATAAATTTTCCAAAAATTTGTCATTGGTTTCGGTCAGGAAAAGCAGAAGCTTTTCCCGCGCAGTTTTAGTGTTTTATCTAAATTAAATTCGTCGTAATCGAAATGTCTCGCAAAGCTAACTTTGGAGTGTATCCCCAAAAATTTCGGATACGAGAAAAATCTTTTGATTCATCGCTGGTAAGCTCAAGGTAATTGTTGTCAGTTAATTAACTAAAAGCATTTTTCTGTGTGAATTATACCTCTCCCCTTCTTGTCGAATTATATATATTTTTTTTTGTTGTCATAAATATTTTCAGATATTTTGTATTGCCTAAAAATTAACTCATTGTTGATTCTGTAATTTTCTTGATATTTTTTCTTGTTATAGTTTCTTGATATTTGTTCTTGTTATAGTTTTATTTTAATACACATTTTGTTTGTTAAAACTTTCGTATTTTATTTAAAATCTCAAAATAGTTTTTAGAGAACCTTTAATAGTAATTCGAACAAGGAGTTGGAGGAGAAAGATCCAACAAACCCAAAATAAGTAAGTCTGAGGATAAAAAGGGCCAAAATTCAAACCAAGTCCGAAGAGAGCGGGAAGAACGATTGCTAGCTAATTTTTGGCTAAAACCGGAAACGCTACTAATAAAGGAGTCGCCTCTCGCTCTCGATTTGGTTTAGAAAAGTTTTGGTTAAAAAGGTGATAAAGTTTAGAAAGGGGGTTCAGAGAAGTCAGAATTAGAGACTTCCAATCTCTTTTAATTTTCCCTGTAAAAGATTTCTATTTTAGAAATCTCGTGTTCTGGTTAAGAACCGTTTTGACAAAATATAAATCACCCTTTTTCCCGTACTGTCAGGTAACTTTTGGCTAAAACTGGAAACGCTACTAACAAAGCAGTCGCTTCTTGCATCTCGATTTGGTTTGGAAAATTTTTGGTTAAAAGGGTGGTAAAGTTTAGAAAGGGAGTTCAGAGAAGTCAGAATTTGAGACTTCCAAACTCTTTTAATTTTCCTTGTAAAAGATTTCTATTTTTAAAAATCTCGTGTTCTGATTAAGAATTGTTTTGACTAAATATAAACTCCCCTTTCTCCCCTACTACTTCAGGGGCTTACAGTACATTCCATGTGTACCCAATCAAGCTAGACGTGTGTGCGTGCTGCTGCTATATTAATAAACTTTAGTTGGTGTTTTTTTCTTTTCTTTTCAATATGAGTTCAGACAGAGTTACCAGATATGGTGGCAATGATATCCTTATTCAAACTTATTCAAAGGGTGGGGCTAAGGAAGGCAAAACTAAACCTAATATTGTCAAATTCTGCCGAAGAAATGTTAGGAATGCAATTTTTTACTTAAAAAAGAAGCTTAAAGAAACACGGATTGTTATAGGTGAAGATATCACTAAACAACGAATTTCATGGGTCAAAAACTTAGCTTCTCGATTTGGAAGTGCGAGCGTATTTACATCTAATGGAAACATTTTCGTTAAACATCAGGGTAAAATTATTAAATCAAACTCTATCATCAACTCTAATAATTTTCCCGCTTCGCTGAATGAACCGCAGTAATATCACCTTTTCTGTCCTGTTGTCCTGCTTTTTGATCTAAAATTAGAATTTCTTTTTTATATCGTTTACAGGTGGAGTATTAATTTAATATGCTTTGAGTATGAATGCATAGGATGATTTAAAATCTGTACATGTACATATATATTTATTTTTTACTATATTGAATTTATGTTGAATATTAGTTCTTTGCTTTCTAAAATACATAATTTAACTGATTTTCTGCATAAAAACGACATAAATGTGTTGGTTGTAACGGAAACTTGGCTTAAAGAAACAATTAATAGTAATTATTTAACTATACATGTTTTAATGTTCTAAGAAGGGACAGATGTAGTCGAGGTGGTGGTATTACTGTATATTTTAGAAATATCTTTAGTTATAAAATCATCCCAACAAATAATGCTATAGAGCAAATTTGGTTTTCTTTACAGACGGTGGAACTAATTTGATAGTGGGTGCTGCATATAGACCCCCTAATACTGATTACAGACTTTTTTTTAAACGAATTAGAAGAATCTTTTGGAATTGTCCTGCCTCATTCTGAACAATTTTTTTGCTGTGGCGACTTCAATATTGATTTCCTTAAACCTACTAATGCTTGTACACTTTATTTTCAACATTTTTTTTAGATTCTATCAATTTTATACAACTTTTAAAACATCCAACTCGTTTAACTTTTACGAGTGCTACTTTAATTGATCTAATATGTACAGCGGATCATACTGAAATTATTGATAGCGGTACGATTAACTGTGATTTCTCTGATCATGACGCAGTATTTTGTAAATTTCCTTTGTCAAAATCCGTGAGGTTGCCAATCTATCGCACTTTTCATAATTATAAAAATGTTAACCGGGAAGATTTTCAATCGGACTTGTGTTCTATACCATTTCAGTTTATATTTGGGCTCGATAATGTTGAAGAAAAAATTGACTTTTTTAATAATCAAATTTTAAATTTATTTAACAAACATGCTCCCCTCATCACGCGACGTTTTACAAAAAATTGGGCTCCTTGGTTGACGGATAATCAAAAGCGACTTATGCATTTGAGAAATAGAGCAAAGGATAAATATCATAAAAACTGACTGGGAATATTACAAGTCTTTAAGAAATCTTGCAACTACTTGCCTCAAACTTGAAAAGAAAGCTTTCTTTGATCACATTACTAAAGAAGGCAATAATAGCAGGATACTATGGAACAGAACAACAGAAACCGTTGTTGCAAAATACCTGCAGATCTATTGGATGTAGACAAAATAAATAACTATTTTCTTGGTAATCCTGGTAATATGAATAATCAAACCTTAGCATTTTATGAAGTAAATAATTTAGAATCTAATAGAAATTTTACTTTTCAAACTGATTGACTTCATTTACAGTATTATTAAAAATATAAATTCTACAACAACAGGATATGATAGTGTTAATATAAATGATGATAAATGATAAAATTCTGCTGCCCATTAATAATTCCATATATTACTCACATAATTAATTCTTGTATTATTGATCAATATGCACCTTGTTGCTGGAAATATGCTCTAGTTCGCCCTTTGCCTAAAATCAAGAATCCGGTATCTGTAAATAACTTAAGACCTATAAGCATTTTACCCACGTTATCCAAAATATTTGAAAAAACTATCCAAACACAACTTATTAAATTTATTGAAAATACTGAAATTTTACCCAACATTCAGTCGGGATTTAGGGCAGGTTATAGTTGTGCTACAGCCTTGCGTAACAGACGGCATTCTAAGGGCCACTGATAATCAGCAATTAACAGCTCTCGTCTTGTTGGATTTCAGTAAGGCATTTGACACAGTAAATCACAATATACTGAGTTCCTTGCTGCAACATATAGGCATCTCTGGAAGATCTGTCGAATTAATTAAATCCTATTTATCTGACCGAAGCCAGTCAGTTGTTATCGACTCTCTTAGTCTAATCCGCTTGCTATTATCCAGGGGGTACTTCAAGGATCAGTAATAGGACCGTTGTTATTTTCTACCTACACCTCACAGTTTTTACAAAACATTAAAACTTATAGTGCACATATTTATGCGAACGATACACAATTATATCATTCTTTTAATCCGTCTGATTGGCGCGCAGCTGTTTCACTCATAAATAGTGACTTACATATGTTATATAGAATTGCTAGTGAACATTGCTTCACTCTTAATCCTACCAAATCTCAGGTATTATTATTTGGTAAAGAAAAAATGTTGTCAATATTGCCAATAATTTAGATATTAAGATAAATAATATTAAAATACCAATTCATAAAAAAGTTAAAATTTAGGGCTGATATTAGACAATAGTTTCCGTTATAGGGATGAAATTTCGAAGTACATTATTAACGCATACATGAATTTAAGAAAATTATTTCCATATCGAGGTGTCTTCAATATCGAAACAAAAAAACAACTACGTGAAGCATTTGTTCATTCCCAGTTTTCTTATTGTTCTCCTATCTATCATTTAGCTTCTGATTTATATACACTTAATCGCATCCAAAAAGTACAAAACTCCTGCTTGCGGTTTATTTACGGAATAAAAAAATACTCGCTTATTTCACATAAATGAATGACGTTGGTTGATTAAATATGTCAATTCGGCGGGAATTACATACCATAACATTGTTTCATAAAATAGTATTGCATAAAACACAACCCTACTTATATAATAAAATCCGATTTAGATCAGACGTATACATAATCTCACTACAAGATTCCGTTGTTTCATTTCACCACGCATAGAATGACCTTATATGAGAGGTCCTTTTGATTTGGAATTTATAGTAAATACAATTGTCTACCTAAAGATTTTAAAAAATTCGAATTGGCTAAATTCAAGCAAAAACTGAAAAAATGTTGTACTTAAGCCAGGTTTCCTAAGCACATTTACTGGCAATGCTGTAAAAGTAGAAACTATTGTAAACCACTCTCTTTAAATTTGCTCTTTTTAATCTTGTTTTACTACTCCTGTTATTTAATACTGGCAATGCTGTAAACTGTTGTAAATTGTTCTCTTGAAATTTGTATCACTTACTCCTCCTGTTACTAGTTAATTATTTGGGTGCACCGCAGTATGCGTTTTAGTTTATTAAGTTTATTTAAATATACTATGTATCTTTCTTCTTTCTATGTAGAAATCCCTGTAGTATTAATTAGATGTAGGCAATTACACGAATTTAGTTAAATTTTAGCAATCCAGGTTAAGTTTAAAAAGCAGATGGGCATTCCCCAATATTCTGAACTTCGCCTTGTGGTTTGCATAATATATCATTTTTCTTTATTAATTTTTTTTTTGTTTTGCATTGTATAAATAAAATAAAGACTTATTATATTATTATAATGTTTTAAATACTGGTTGTCATCATCAATTTTTTGTTATTATTTAAATAACAACGATAAACCTAATAAATGACTCATGAAGATGCATGGAAAGGATAACGCGTTATATTAGGCCATTAAAAGATGTCGAAATGTTTATGATGGATACATTGTTTGTGGAAATAAACTATTTATAATACAATTTAATTAAAATTAATACTAAGAATTTTTAACACAAGAACCTGTTTGTTTTCGCGTTGCAGTGATTTATTTGTTTACCTGTCAAAGCAGGTGTTCAAAGTGGGGTCGTTGTTATTGTCCTTATTTTACACAATTTGTACGGAATAATTTGTCATGGAGTTCGTACTTCAGCTGATCGCGTCAATTCCGTTTAAAGGTGTAATTGACGCCTAACGCCGCGCTGATCGAATCATAAAACTATAAAACACTTTTTTATGACCGTTCATCTGTTGCTCTTTGTTAATCAGGGACGCATCGTCATTTTAGGGATAATTTGTCATTAATTACTTCTGGAAAACTAAAATACTTCAAATTTTTCCCATGTTCTATGACGTCTATTCTTTCACCATTTCTTTTTTGACGGTCTATTCACATTTGATTATTTCTACATTTTCTAACTTACACATTGAGCTACACTTACACCTATTTTGTGTTGTATAGTTTGCAAATAAATGTAAATAAAATGGCATTTTTAATTTATGTAAATTATTTGAGTTTCGAATATCTTTGGCGATTGTACGTCACCCATTTTCAGATTTTAAATATAAATTATTTTTTAATTTACTTTTGAATTGTTTAGTTTAGACTTAAAACATATGTTCGTTGGTTACTTACAGTGACTGACAAGATGAGAGAAACTTTCACATGTAACGTGCACGCGCTCAATAATATCTTCAATATTAAATAAATTAAATAATTTCCCAACAAGACACCAAAATTACTTCAACACTGAATTTTATGTCCAGTTTAAAGATCACGGTCACATAAATTTAAATAATTATGTATTCTTGAAATGCGCGCGTTATCTGAAATTTATATTTTTTTAATCTGCGGCATGTTAAAAAAAAATTCTTGCTTATCAGCTTGTCACACTGATTTAGCAAAGCTAGTTCAATCTATATGTCACTTCAATTTCAAACTAGACGCGCAAGACGTTAATATTAATGCACTTCGATTTATGTTCCAAAATGATGTAGTGTGTACAGGTGCGACAGGAATCCTTCCAACCTTGGTCGAGTCCATGCCTAGACTACTTGTTTTTGCCGCTGGTAAAATTAAAATGCCACCGAGGCAGTAGCGTGTTATCAAATTTTGAACCGAGTTTACGATGTCGCGTTCTGCGAAAGTTAGGACATTAACGCCGTTGATTAACGTCCTCGTAAAAAAATGAGACGTCATAAATTATTCGTTTCGTACATATTAATCGAACATGATGACATCCATACATTACTTGGTGACATCCACACATTACTTCGTGACATCTGTTTTGTAAATCTAATTAAAATAGAAAATTATCTCGAAAATGACGATATATCCCTGGCTAAGAAAGAGCAGTAGATTGACGTAACCAGATGAAGTACGAACTTCAAAATGTTTACCTGACAAAAGCATGCAAATTACCTGAAGTAAATTAATCTGCACAAATTGCATCAACTAAAGATAACAAGTTTGAACATCCGTTTTGATACTGCAACTCCAAAACAATTCAAATCTCCATATTAATTTCTAGTATTTTTCTTCAATTTTAATTTAAATTATATTATAAATAAAGTTTAATCTCACAACCAACATGTCCGTCATAAACATTTCGGTGCCTTTCTATGAACCAATTTTACATGTTACCATTTCCTTGCATTTTAATCAGTCGAGTTTCTTTATTTCGTTAATTCGATTTATCGCTGATGTTTGAAAAATAGTGGACTTTGTTAATAATAAAAAAATGCTGATGACAACCAGAATTGAAAACATTAAACACATTCGTAACCTGTTTGGTTTATTAATTATTATAATTTCGTTTTGCTTGCGAAGTTAAAAATTCTATAATTATGAAAGACGAATTATTTATTAGTACAAATTTGTCCAGTCTAGCAGAATTCAATACATGCATTCGGTGTTTTAGTTTTTAAAGCGACGGAACTACCTATCGAAAATTATTGTTCGTTTCGATTTAAGTATTTCACTTTTGTACGCCTTTAAAAACGTAATGGATTTTAAATCATCTTATAGCACTCAATACACTTAAACATCGCATTAATCATCAGCAGTGCAACTGTGTACTATTAATTCACGGTCAAGTTTTACGACTGAACGACTTTGATTCTTTGCGTAATATCACTTTGATGAAGCAAAAACGTTTTCGGACTGCAACTTTTACTGTATTGTGAAACATTTTGAGTAAACGTTTTGACTGCAACCGTTTCAGCACGCTTTTTGTTTTGAGGTCCTATATGAAGCATTAAAAATACGTTCTCTAAGAAAATTAGTCAAAAATGTTTTGTCTGAAAACGTTTTTGTTTCATCAGTGTGAACGTAGTTTTAAAGATGTACGTTCTTAGTTCTTATCTTATGCAAGGGCGTAACATGCATTTCGGTTAAATTTTTAATTAATTAGAAATTATTGTATAAAATTTTTTCACATTTCCCATATGTTTCATAAAGTCTCTTTTTTTGTCTGTATTTTTGCTTGGTCTTTTCAAGAATCACTCATTTTGCCAACAATATTTTAATGTAGTATGCAAGGCGCCTAATAAATATTTGTGTCGTCAGGTAAACGACTATTCAAAAAAAAAGGGTGTGACTTCTTGAGAAATCGGCCTTCTCCAGGTAACTCAATAAAATTCGTATGCTTTCGAAACGTTGAAATCTAGCATCTAAGTATTTTGTGTGAACAAACTGGAAATTAATTGTTGTCCTAGGTAACTGTGCCCAACAACAAAAACTTTGACATGTAGTATGTTCTATTGAAAATGAGACGAATTAAGTATTGTTAAAAAAAATCGTCCGTTTATTTATGTCTGTTTTTTTTTTTACGTTAGGTACTACAAAACAAGCAAAATTAAATGTTTGAAGCTGCATTCAAACTAATAAAATTACTCAAAAATGTATGTCTACAGTCGCAACAGATATTTTTGGCGGGCAAAGTATAACATTTGGTACATTTCAACTGCCCCATATTTAGAACAGATGTAACGTATGTCAAAAATTGATGAATCAAGAGTGAGCCTTGCCATAAAAGTCGGTGTTCTTTAAGGAAATATACATGTAAAAAAAATTATTTCTGTTCTTACCGGACTTCTATTCTCTCTTATTCCAATTCCATTTTAAACATTAAAAGATAGATATTTGTTCTGTCACCAATCGCCGCAGTCTGTACTTAGCCCACTCTCTTCGACAATGTCGGAAAAGTAATAAAAACTGTAATACAAAACTGTGCTAAATAATGCAGTGGGTAAAATAAATCAAACTTGTTTTTGTTAATCTCGTTCATTGATTAGCAATTGTAGATGCTTATTTATGAAGTATTATTATTTAGCAGTACACATTATAAAATTAAACAAATTTTAATTATAAAGTTAGTTTAATTTTAAAATCTGTCATTTTTACACGTGCAATGCCTAAAAAAATATATAGAAAATCAAAAGTATGTGTTAATAGTTAAATATGCATATATGTTAGTTAAATTTTTGATTAAACAATCTTTTATTTTTATTTATTTATTATTTATTTACTTTACAAATAGGGCCGGAAGAGCTACTACAACTACAGCTACTACAGAATATGCTTGAGGTATCCGCTGCAATTAAAACCGATTTGCGATAAAATTTTCATAAAAATTTCATTTTACTTTAAATATTTTATTGCGTAATTCATTTCAATCAAAAACACATCTAAATGGTTACAAATTTTATATTGACCTATTAATCGACTAAATAATCGATTATTTATTTCTTCAACTTTCACTGTTGACTGATTAATCGTCGTTAATCGACATTGATAGACTCAATCTGCAAGTCGACTTGCATAAAAGCGTTTAGTCGCCCATCTCTACTGTTAAACCACCAGAAAATATTGCGCAAAGGCATTGCCCAATCTTTGTTTTGATGACATCTTAAGAGCACTATAGACGGTAAAAGCAACTGTTTCCGATTATTGTATTTTCTGGCCATCCTGAAGTTTATATTGTCCCCGGATTCGGAACAGGGCACGAGTCAAAAGATGATAAAAAGCCAATACATACCTAGCACATATTTTTGCCGCAAAGTTTTTTTTTTTTTTTTGAAAAATCACATTATAAAAACTTCTCTCAATTGATGTCGACTTTTTGGCGATCGCTGTATACAGGTGTCTCAAAACCTATGTCTTTAAATAAAACTATAGGTATCTCATTATAAAAGAAATTGATTGTCCAAATCTGTATTGGTGAAAAATGAAAAACTAACCTAGCACAAACGCATGCAGTTCCTTTGTTTTGAAACCTCTGCTTATTTTATGACTTGTTGAGGCAAGTCCGCTTTCCATAAACAGCAAAAACTGCAATAATTTTTTTATTTACGTTTAAAAGAATTAGGTCAACGTCTCAGATGCCGCGCGCGCGTCATCGGAAATTTTTTTTATATCCATCTGTGTTTCACCGACAATTACTGACATAGCAAAATGCGTTTTTTATTGCGTTACATGATATTTATTTCTCGCCTGTTCAGCAATTTTTTAACAGCTTATTAAAAAGACGACATAATCAACATACTTAGTCATATTTTGTATTTTAAACACAAACTTTAACTTATTCAATTAAAAAGTTTGTAGTTTACTTTGTTCATATCACGGTATTTGTGCAGCTTATGAAAAAATAAATTGCAGCTTTCTTAAGGAAGTAGGTACAATATGACAAGCATTCTTGTATTAAATTAAATTTAACAGATCGTAATTTAAGAATTGAACTGTACGTCTATGGTTAGCAGTATGCGAAATTAAAAAAATGTACAGTACAGCACAAAATGCATATCAAACGTGTTGTCATACTTCTGTTCTTGGCACTGATATTTGTAATTAAAATAAATGTTCAAAATATTGTCCTGCGGTATTAATACATAATTCGGCACGTCGTATCCAGTTATTTGTTACTATTGTAAAATTATTTGGAAGTTATCTACACAGATATTTACACGAATTAAACTAACACAAAACAAATTACACACTACGTAAATTTGATAAATAATACTAATCCTATTAATGTTTTTGAAAATTTATTTTAACCTTAGTCTTTTATAAAATACAAACGCGTTCCCTCGAACTGAATTTTCTCAAAAACTATTATTCAGTCTTTCATTTTAACCCCCTCCCTAATGTAAGCATCGGTGAATTTATGACAGCATGATAATAATAATAAAAATAAACAATAAAGTACGAGGAACGAAACTGAGCCAGCCGAATTTTATTTTATGACAGTGCTATTGTTACCAGTAAATCACCATGGCGAATATAGGTAAACGTTTCTGAAAATTCCGAATTATTTTAAACCAAAATCAAATTTTCATAACGAAAACTAATCGAGCCACTCGTTTCTTGGATTTAATTAATATTTATCAACATTTTTAGTAAACATTTATTTTCGTCTTATTAATGAACATAAACATAACATTTTGCAGTTTACAGTGTTAAGGTCGATGTACTGTCATGAAAATGAAACAAATAAAACTGAAGTGCATAATTGTGCTACGAATTCAGTTTTCTTTTATATTTTACTTTGAATAAATAAGCATAAATAAGGTAGTAATAAGTACTACGCGCAGCGCGCGTGAAGACGTTTTTATTTAAAATCCTGGCGAAGTTTTTTTACGAAGGACAAACATGACCTAGCCCAATAGACACACTCGGCGTTTATTCGTTTATGGCTACAAAAAACACCAATTCTGCACACCTGAGACAATTAAAACCATTTAAATCGCCAACCAGCGTTACTAAAACAATTTCTTAGAAAACGAAAACTGATTTTTACCGCAGTTATTATTTACTTTTTCCCTATTGTTGTTTGATTAATTTTGCTTCTTTTTCTGACTACTATCTGTGGTTTCAAATAAAGACATAGTTTTTAAGACACCCAGTATAGGTGAAACTAGGCAAAATTTAAAAAAAGATCTATATAAATATTACATCCAAAAACAAAATGAAACTCTTTTCAAATTATCATATTTTTTTAATTTGATTGGTCAAGTTTATTATTTAATTATATTTTTAACTGATTTATAAATACTTTTTTAATTGGTTTATTTATTTACTTTTATTTTATTTATTTAATTTTTAATACTAAGTAGTTTCTGTCCGGATGGTTGTCGGGATTGCGATGGAGTTCTCGGGCTACCTGCCGATGAGGCTCCAATTAGAGGCGAAATAGCTATACAGAGGATGCTCGGGGTCCCATTGCAATCCAGCCGGCTTGCAGCAAAATTTTATAAATACAATCTTTTCTGAAAGATTTATTTCTTTTTATTGTCTTTTTGTAAACAAATTAATTGTTTAACTTTAATTTAATCTGAAGAGAATTAAATATTTTTTAATGTAGTGTAGGAGAAACTAACTGGATTTGTTTTTTTCCTTTTCTAATAAGCAGGGAAATTAAACCCCCAAAGTAATTAGTAATGACTAATTACCGCAATGGACAAAATAACCGGACTTCTTAATTGCTAATAATTATTCCTAATATTAATTGCATCGTTTGGATGTACCAGGAAAAGATATATAAAAGCTCGGGGTCAATTAGATTTTACACTTTTGCTATTTCGTTGTACAACTTAAACAAAAAAAAAGCGGAAAATGAAATTTGGTTGTATTTGTTAATTAATCGTCTGCTTGAAAATACATACCTTACAAATAAATATAACCTATTTATTTATAAATTGACATACCGTCAAATAATTATAACCTATTAGTAATAAAATCATTTTCTCACTATGAAAGTATTGAAAAAAAACGTGCCAAGTTTTTTGACATTTCTCGCTTTTATTGATTTCAGCTGTATATACGGGAAAGACTTAGTGTTGACATTGAAAAAAAAAACAATGATTTTTGGAAGTCAGAAATGGTGGACATTTTAGAAAATTTTTGTATAAAAGCTTTGTAACCGTAAATAATAATTCAAAACGAATCAGACGATTAGAAACTTTTTACGAAAAGATTTGTGAGGGTGGATATTTTTTATTTCTTTTTATTATTTTGAAATAGAATAGAGTAACTTGAAGATACCCAGTCCGTTTTCAATCAAAATTTTAAATTAGTGTTTATTGGCGAGCACGATATTTAATAGCTTCTAGAGAACTTTGCAAGAGGACCAGGAGAACTGCTGTAGTTCAGGTACCCAATCGTAAAGCACTGTACAGGGTGGGCTAATTTCGACACTTTTAATAGGAATCACCTTTTTTAGAAGAATTAGACAAAAACTGACCTCGTCTCTTGGAGCTCGATTTTTATTACAAAATCAATGGTGAAGACCGCATTTCGATATCTTGTACCGCATAGGAGCTACAGGGCGTTTCTCAAATTTCTGCGATTTCTAAAAACCTTTGGCCCACCTGTACATAAAGTTGCTTAATTCATTCGTATTTTTTTTAATGTTACCGGACCTTTTAATTGCTAATTTAACTTAAACGTTCAATTTTACTTAAAAAAAGATATGTCCCCGTATTACACATTAAGCTATCGTATATTTAATATAAATTTCATTAAAAAATTTTGTCTTGTTACCGAGAAAAGCGGATTCTTAGTTTTTCACAAACACGGTAATAATAAAAAACTGTATTTAACGAACGTTTCTAGATTGCAACCTTTTTTCAACTGTAAAAATATGCCCGTAAAACGGATTCTACCTACGAATGTACTATTTTACCATACTGTTAGATACGACTCCTGTGGAGCCTTAAATTTTCTCATTTACAACAATGTCAAATCACATGCCTTTTTTAAATTTCTCTTTTTTAAATTTCTGGTATTGGAACTTCATTCAGTTGAACGACTATGTGTCTACTTTGGAAGCTAAACAACAAAGCCCATCGGATGTCATTGTATTTAGCTATTAATTGATAAAGCCAATTTGTTCTGTTTTGCAATAACTGCTTGATTGTTAGTTTCTACCTTTTTATCTACTAAAATCAAAGATTGAAATATTAAAAAGAAAAGTTCCTTCTGCACAAAAATCCATTAATACGTTCTTTTTGATTCTACTGAATGAACGCATATTATGTACTTAATTCAAGTTGGATTATTTACGAATTAATGACCGCCATCAATTAATTATTTTCGTTAAATTCAACCTTCACACATTAACCAAATCAGACTATTCATAATTTATTCAGTGGCGTGCGTGAATGTGTTTGTTTTGTGAAGCGAACGAAACGGTACATCCGCAGCACATGAATTATGCAAAGTATAAGAAGAGTGTGTTTACGCAACTTAATGTAAAGAGTTATTGTATTTGACAGAACATTGGAGCTAATAAACTAATTCGCATCTCTTTTAACTTATACGATTTTCATTTAAATTTAGAACATAATTTAAAGATTTCACTATACAACTTCATTTTGTAGTTGATTATTTAATAGGTATTACAAGGAATTTTTGTATTTTTAATACAACAGCTAACGTTAATTAAGCTCTCATACGAAACAGCATATTTTATAATTCAAAACTTGTAATAAGTTTGCAGCAGTTTTCGAAAAACTCTTTAATTAAAATAAATCATTCTTGTACCGAAAATCAAAGAATGTCTTATGTCCAGTTTGTTTATTTAGACAACCAGCCTTACAGATGTGTCGTATATTATCCATTAACCAAGGTATTAGCTACTCTCCCAAACATTTACAAAAAAAAAAGAAACCTGTCAAAATTAAAAATTATTTTATATTCACAACTTCCGGTTTTTTTTTAATTTTATGATTTAGTAAAAAAAAATTGGAAAATATTCCTACATATTATGATGCTCTTAATTTAATGAAATTATTTCTGGCTGAATTTTTGAAACATTTTTTAAAATATATTTATAGTGATCAACATTTTATAATTCTCGTAAATAATGTTTATTATATTTTTAACTGTGTTGTGCTCATTTCTTGTTATAAAAAATCCAAATAAATGAAGGAATAAAAAATAAGAAGACAAATTTATATTACTTAATAGTTTTCTTTTTTCTAATGATAATAACAACGATGACATTCACAAAACACGTTCATGAACCGGTGCGTACTGTACAGACATTGTTATCTAAAAATTAAACAATAAAATAAATAGAACAAATGACTGATTTAAATTGGCTAATTTATACACAGTATTTCAAGCAATCCGATGACAAGTGATGAAGACTGTCCCTGATCGATGAAAATACTACTAAAAATGTATATCACCGTGTCAAATGTAACAAAATCACTTTACAATCATAATAATAATTTACGTTTTGTCAATTTTCTAACAAGAGAATGAATCCAAATGAGCGTTACTTCGAATATTGACAGAGTGATTACTAAGCATAAGCTATATTCACTTCGTGGAAGCTTCTAAGTAGGCGATCAGGTCTGCTCGTTCTTGAGGCTTTTTCAGACCAGCAAATACCATTTTTGTTCCTGGGATGTATTTTTTCGGGTTTTCTAGGTATTCAAATAGCGTGTCCTTGTTCCAAGTAATACCTGAAAAGAAACAAAAATAAATAAAAATTAGTGTTTATGTCATTTAAATTTTTATAACACAAGGTTGATTACCATAAGAGTGAAGCAAAGTATTTAAGCCTGACGATAGGTAATGCAGTCGCTTTAAAAAATAACACACCAAACGCACGAATTGAATTTTGTTAGACTTTGTACAAATTTGTGTTAATAATTCAACTTTTATAATAATATAGTAGTTGGTAGCCGAGTGGTTCAGTCCGCTGGCAACGGACTTGACGCTCGGCGGGCAATTATTTAGGCGTAGGTTCGATCCTCTCCTGGTGCGTGTGGATTCTATGTGGGAGATAGAATTATCATGGGTTGGACCGTGTTCGGATTCATGCCGGCTCCTTCGAACTGGGTTTTCTGCGTTTCCCCAGTTTATAAGGCGAATGCCGAAGGAGAAATTATAACATCAAGTCGGTCGCAGCCGCCACCCCCTCCTCCCCGACAAGCTCTAAGAGCTGGGGGAATTTATATGGGAAGAAAAAAAAATATATATAATTTGTCCATGACTCCTCAATAATCTGACAATTATCCATGTGTTTGGTTAAGGATAACGCTATCCCTTTGATTATATATATTACATGGATACACTTACTCCATAAGAAATATATTCAGACAATATTGTCAGGATACCCAACCTGCTTTTTACTACTTATCTTCTTCTACTATACAAAACTGGCATTAACGCTATCCTTTAGTTATTCCTTCACAAATACACGTGCGGTCACGTCTGATCACGTAGTTCGGCGATCGGTGGTCTGTTGCACTTGTTGACAGTTGGAGGTTATGCCGTTATACGGATAAATGTATCAAAATTGTGCCTGTGGTATGTTTTAACATAATTTCATTATTTGTTAAATCCTAATAAGGGTGTTCGTCAAACATATTTTAGGTTTAATAATTTAATAAATGAATAAATTTCCCACAAAATAGCGCTGAATTTTAGTTGAAATGGCTTTATGGTCATCTTATACACAGAGAGGAACAGCTAGCAAATAGATTGTCTTTGCTATGTGGGCAGTATACATTCTAGGCTATTGCTGTATCCATGGATATATATATAATCAAAGCGCTATCCATAATTATTATTCACGGTGTCATGGTAACCATCATTGTTTATAGTGCATAATAAATTCAATTCTAGTAAAATTCTAGCAGTACTTAAAGTCGCCTTAAAATAAATTACAAAATATTCAAAGATTGACGTTTAAAATTCGTTTTGCTCACTTGCAAATGTTTATAGCCCTACCACTTCTGTAACATATAGTCTTAATACATGGTTTTAGTAGCGTTGCTATTTAAATTGTAATTAAAAATTCTTAGTATTTGTAGTCGAGGACAAAGTATAGTATACGACTCGCTATTATTACCGCGAATAATTGCAAACTCGCTCGCTACGCTTGCTCGTGTGCCAAATTTAATAGCATTCATAACAGCATCGTGTGTAATATACTATTGTTTCTCATTCTCAACGGCGCTCTCAAAACGAAATTATAATAATTAACAAATGAATAGATTCCCTATGTGTTTACTGATTATAATGTTTTAATTACTGGTTGTCATCACCATTTCTTTGTTCTTAGAAATGCAAATTATAATAATTAATAAACCAAATAGGTTACGAATGGGTTTACTAATTATAATGTTTCAAATTCTGGTTGTCATCAGCATTTTTTCAAAGTCTATTATTTTTCAAACATCAGCGATAAACCGAATAAACAAAATAAAGAAAAATAACTGATTAAAATGCAAGGGAAGCGTAACGCATAATATTGGACCATAAAAAGATGCGGAAATGTTTATGACGGGCACATTGCTTGGAACAAAGTTTTTTTAATACTAGAAATTCTTAACATGGAGATTTGAATTATTTTCATCTCAAAACAAGTGTTCAAAATGCTTCCGTTATTATCCTTATTTTATACAAATTGTACGGAATAATTTATTTAAAGTGATTTGCATGCAGTTGTCAGTAAATGTTTTGGAGTTCATATTTCCGCTTGCTCTTCAGGTCAACATTTTTTCCATGTTCTGCGATTCTTCCATTTTTTTTTAATTAATAAATTTACACAAACGAATTACATAAATATAAAATTCAAGTTATCTACACACGATTCTTCTTGTAAATTCTAAGGATGTTTAATAAATAAATTTCTAATTTAAAATCAGCTTGAATGCGCCTGGCTTTGTTTCAAGTACACCTCCAATGCGTGCCAATTATTTGAGCAACGATTATGATCTTGAAATATATTATGTACTTGATTGCTCCAAAACTGCATGTTAATGTTAAGGTGATAATAAAATAGGTACGTTAAAAAATAAAATTAGGTAATGTCTTTTTCGGAGGTTTGTAACAATGAATTTAAAAAAATAAATTAGAAGTCTTTGTCAATATTTCTTATAAATATTACTATAGCTCGGAAAATATTGAAAATATTAATTTTTTTGTGAACTCTATATGCTACTTTATTAAATTCAGTAACTACTAACTTAATTAACAATAATTTATGTATAATTATACAATGGCTAACACTTCTCTATTTTTTTCATCCAAACTTGATGTATACATACTTCTAAGAATTCAATAGTTTCGTGGATAAACAAAATGCATATTTAAAAACCTCCTTCTAATTGTGCTAACGTAAGTGTTTTATCGGATTTTTTTTGTAAAATGTCAATAACATTGTTACTCATCGATATCTACTTTAATCGTATATATTATCTTCAGCGAACAAGTATGTAAAGTTAGTGCTATTGCTTGTATTGTTAAAGACTGATAAGCGGTGTGATAAATAACAATGTGTAAAGACAAGTACGAAACATTCGCTTTTAGATTGTGCTATTACTATTAACTACTCTAAAACAACATAAATAGTTTTTCCTTGAAAATCCAATATTTTCTCTTAATTTATTAAGTACATAAATATTTATTGAACTCACAAATGATAATAATTTGAAAATAAATTTTATTTTGAATTAAAAGGGAATTATTTTAACAGAACCATCTGTTTTTGATACCATTGGCAAAAAGAAACTGCACACCCAAGTATTCGTTGATTTAATTTAATTGCAAACATGTTTTATGACAAAATTATTAATTAATGAATTGATAATTCTTCTTGAGATAGAAGGTACTAATTAATCCCAATCTAATCAAATGGCAATCTAATCAAATGGCAACGCGAAACACAAAAATTAAATAAGTTCCCTAATTACATAAGTAAATTTACTGCTCAACAAATTTATTAAACTTTTGATTACGTTTAAGACAAATACAATTTCTGTTTTAATTATTACTGCTCACGTCAGAAATAAAATTTCTCTCATTTGGTGCCGACTTTTTGGCGAGCACTGTATACTGGCCCGTTTTTATTTACGATTTACATAAGTAGTCTTAAAAATTGCTTATATTTTTACTCTAGGCATTTGCTATGCTGATGACACCCAATTTTTTTATTCATTCGAACAGACTGCAATTGAGGAAGCACCACAATTAATTAATTCCGATATTAAAAATCTTTCAAGATTATCTACAGATCATTGCTTGCTTTTAAATCACAACAAATCAGTCGTTTTCTTATTCGAAAAGTCATTAATTGATTCTCTCTGTATTGAAGTAAACAAAGAACTGGATTTGTCTTTCTTTTCACAGTAGGGGGTTAACAGGTTTAGCACATTCATGTTCAAAGTTTGATCGGTAGTTTAGGATACTAATTTACGATTCGTACAACACATTAATAGCTTACTCTAGTTTGAAGTTAATTTATGCTAATAGATCTATTCTAAATAAAATAACGAGAACTACTTCATATGACTCTCTTGTGCTTTAATTACTTCACTTTTGGTGACTATATTTGGACCATACTGATGTTGGTCCATGACAATAGAACTTTATCATTATTCATATTATTAATACAGATATGTTAAAATTTGGTACATTTTAAATGTGGATTTATCGGGTTTTGCATGAATTGCTTAAATAATTAGCAGATTTTAAATGGGATCCCATGTGGGATCCTGGGCTGGCTACGAAAAAATATATACGGCTGCACCTCTTTTTAAATTCCTGCACTCAACGATGAAATGCATTTTAACGTTTTCTTGAGTAAACTAATGATTTGTAGATTAGTTAGTTTAAGAACGGTTTAAGCTAGTAGTTTAATTAATTTGAAAGATTATCGCTATTACTACCGTGCATACAATTAAATTCCTAATTAAATTAAGCCATGACTTCAGTATTTCTTCTCTTAAAGGTTAGTAACACTGACAGCTGTCCAATTAATTGTTTGTGCTAACATAACCTCTTAACACTTGGCAAACGCGTTTGTGTATTCAAGATGAAGGACAACATTTTCAGCGTCTGTTTTAAGCACTAATGTTGTTTTGAACTGAAATAATTAAATGTTTCTTTGAATTTTGAGTTTACACATTTTTTTATATGATGTCATGGTTAGATAATATGATACTGACAGTTATTGACAACTATCCCTCATTCTTGTATTAAGCGTCGCCAACTTTATAAAAAAAATCACAGCTTACTTTGATGAGGAACTCATTTGAAGGCACGGTACTTCCCCATATAGAGATAAGACACCTACAAGCAGCAATATTGGCCTATCACATCTGGTTTTTATGTTATTGGCGTTTTTATTTCAATTTACTTCATTTCTTTGTCAGCACCAAAAAATATATTTTTATACCATTTACATTTTCTCTAGTATCAAGATTGGGACTTAGAAATATTGATTGTTTCATTTAGATGTCATCTTGATATTGTGTCAGTGAGAGAACTTTTTTTTTGACTAAATATGGATTGAAGTGTGTAAATAAATTTTATTTTGTTTGTAGGCAATACATTCTGACGTATCAAGGTAGAAAAGTTACCGAAAAAGTAAAACAAGCCTATGTGCTTTATTTTGATCGTCCTGTAATGCAAGACAAAAACTACATACCGAAATTGTTTTGCATTTCATGCTATGTAAGCTTACTTGAATGGTTAAATGGTACAAAGAAGTCGATATCGTATTATGATGATTGCTATTTTTGTTTAACTAAAATCAAAGGATTCTCGAAAAAAATTTAAATAAAATATAATATCCAAAAGTAATGAGGAATTTAATGTGCCGTTACGAAGAACACAAGAATCACATACAATGTCAAGTGATACTGAAAAAAGTGAAAGCCATTGTCTCTTAGAAGGCTTTATTGAAGGAGCCACGCTTAACTGAACAGCAAGAAGTGAATGATTTGACACGTGCCCTTAAAATATCCATTAGCCAAACTAAAATTCTTGTCAGTAGGTAAGAAGACGGAATAAACATTTTCTCTCAGAGATAGATTCCATCTGCTATTATAACGACATTAATGGTTTGATGAGTGATTTAGGTATAGAATACCAAATAAATGAGTGGCAACTTTTTATTGATGGAACTAAAACCAATTTAAAAGCAGTACTACTACATAATGGTAGTAAATATCCTTCCATATCTGTAGCTATTCAATTATATTAAAAGAAAGCTGTGACACGATGCAATTAATTTTAAACTTAATAAAGTATAAAGACTCAAATTAGAAAATATGTTCTGACTTAAAAGTGGTAGCCATGTTGCTAAGGTTTTATAAAATACTATTGTTTTCTTCGTTTATGAAACAGTCGAGCAACGAAAAAACATTACTTAGTAAAAGATTGGCTAGCAAGATTGGAGTTTATGCCTGGAAAATATAATCTAAAATTTTCACCTCTGGTAGATCCACAAAGTGTTATTCTTCTTCTATTAAGTATAAAGTTGGGTTTATTGAAAAATTTCGTTAAAGCCATGGATAAAAATGAAGAAGGATTTTTATATTTGAAATGTATATTTTCGAAATTAAGTGATACCAAAATAAAAGAAAGCATATTTGTTGGACCACAAATACAACTTATGAAAGTCGACAGTTTCGATTTAAAGCTAAATGCAAAAGAACTACTTGGAAGTCATTAGAAGCTGTTATAACAGGTTTTTGGGAAATCATCGAATTACCAACACTGAAAGCTTAGCTACAAAAGTTTTAAAAGCTTATCACAATATCGGATGCAGAATGTCATTAAAAATTCACTTTCTGCATTCATATTTTGATTTATTTCCCGCAAATCTTGGTATGGTTAGTGAGGAACAAGGGTATGAAAAGAATCGAAGAACGTTATCAAGGTCGATGGATCCAACAATGCTAGGGGACTATTGTTGGTTTTTAGTGCGAGAAGACTCTATACCTCATAAACGCAAAAGTTAGTTTACAAATAGTCATGTGTGAAGTGCCAAGTTTGTTGAGAGAAGAATTTTATTTTAGAAGAATAAAATTTATGTTTTCAAATAGTTTTTTTTTAATGAAAATTTGTATGATTTGGTGCCAAAAAAATTATAACTGTTAATCATTTCTTAGTTGCTTCAACTTATTCCTCCTAACTATAACACGGAAGTTATAAAATTTTTATTGTTATGTCCTCGAAACGAGTTGCAAACACGAAATAAATAGCTATTTTTATTAATGTTACTAAAAAAAAGTTAAAATTTATCAAGCAATGATATTAGAATAAACAAAAGCTCATTTATTTTGTCGTTCGATTTTTAAAAATGTTGAATACTTTAAAGATACGGACGTGTAGAAATATTTTGTTCCAAAATTGAACGTCTTATTACGAAAAATTATAAGTTAGGTAACTTTTAAAAGAACAACTCTATATAGTTGAACATAATTTTAAATTATTATACACAATTTCTATTAAGAATTCTGTTTTATAAAACGTATATGGAAGGGCATTTTTAGACTTTTCCAGATGTTTGGGACAACCTGTATGTTTGAAAATTGGAGAATCATATAAATATTCACTCTCTCTTTTCCTCCTACTATATTTGCTTCGTTCCGTCCCTGTTCACCGTCGGCAGACTCCCATCCAGTGTTGCCAGTAGTTCTAAATTAACTAAATTAAATAAATAAAAAAATAGAAGAATTGAGAAAGAAAAAGAAAAACAAGGAGCAGTTGATTATATATATTTTATTATTATATGTATATCAATAACAAGAATCGAAAGCTTCTGTTTTTACAGTCTCATAAAAAGAACAAAAGACTATTGACAGTTCAAAACGTCAGCAACTTTTTTAAAGAAAATTAAATAAATTTTTGAAAAATCGAAGAACTAACAAGCAAAAGGAAAAATGAAAACAATTATTATTTGGCGAATGGATTTGAAATAAATTTGAAAAAGGAATCAAACTGAAATAAGAAGAATCAAAAGCTTCTGTTTCTACAGTCTCATAAAAAAATCAGAGCAAAAGGAAAAACAAAAGATTTGAAACGATTAAAAATTTAAAAAAAAGTACTTGTCTGGAAAGTTTGAAATTTGAAAAACCTGAATTTTCGGATTTTGACAATTCTAGGAATATTTGCGATTTTATGCGATTTCTATTCAGTTCTAGAGCGACATTTAACTTCCGACATCCAGTAACCCTGTTAGTAAGGGGTATTTTAAGCATATCTTTTACTTGGCCCACTAGCAATGTTAATAAATTAAGGCTCAGTTAATTTATCACAATTTAACTTTAACCTTTGGTTTATTTAAATAGTAGCAGTCATTTGTATAATGTATTATGGCAATAAATCAAAAGTTAAAGTTAACTTGTTATGAATAAACCAGACCTTAGGCTCCTAGATTTGATAGACAATTAATCAGAAAATGAATTGGACAATTCGTAAATTCAATATAAAAGTCGACGTTTCGCTGAACTTTTAATAGCTTCTTCAACTTGAAGAAATTGTCCAATTAATTTTATGATTACAACGGTAATTCTCAACAGAGAAAAAAGTTTTTCGATTAATAGCATTTTTAATTAGTAAGTAATTTTTTATTTTATTTGCCATTAGCATGTTGTTCTTCTTCTTAAAATACTAATCAAAAATAAAATCCAGTTATTTTAATCATGAATATAAGGGTAAAAGAATTTCATAGTTTACTTCCAAACCCTGTCAAGAAAATTTTATTAATTTTTTTAATGGGACGCTAATCAGATCTACGAACTGATGGTAATCATGTGAGCACAAGTGACGTCAATTCTTTTTTCCAGAACAGAAAATTCATGTAATTTTAACCCCACCTCTTTAATTGAAGGTTATGGCCTCTTTCTGTCGTCATATGCCATGTGTTTTATGCAGACGCAAATGATAAAAATTATTTTTGTTTAAAATATATTACCTTTAGCTTTGTTAGCATCGGTGTAGGCAAAACCAGCGGCTTGTCCCGTTTTCCTGCCAATAAGCCCATGAAGATTTGGTCCAGTCTTATGTTTTCCGCCGGCTTCTACCGTATGGCATTGCAAACACCTTTGAATGAAAATCTTCTTTCCCTTTTCAACATCACCGTCGGGTACGCCCATGTTGTATAATTAGCTGCAAAATAATCACAGATGACGTCACATGCACGAGTTCTGTCGCTTTGAATGAATTCTACTTGGAAAAAATTTATCGATCGGCACTTTGCCTTTCCCGCCAAAGATTATCAAATTAAAATCGATTTTATTTCATTTGCAAACAAAGGCGTTAGTTCGTTATCTTATTAAACTTTGATTAACATGGATCGTTATTAGTTATTATAATATTATGTAATGTTCTACGAAACTTTTAACTTTGAACCGCTCGTACTCGCCAGAGCGTACGTACGCGGCAAGACTACCTAATGCCAACTTTCAAAAGTTAAAAAAAATCAACACGTGCTGATTTGAACGATTCCAACTTGAATTAAATTAAGCCAAACTATAACTTGAAACTGATTGATTCAATATTACCCAGTGTATAAACCACGTAAAATTTTGACTTTCAAGTCACACATGAGTTAACTCACAAAAATCAGGCCAAGGTTTCTCAATATTGGATCACAGACAAATCTAACTTACATAACCCTAAATCCCAACAAATCCGGGATTATATTATTAGAATAGAATTCGAATAAGTTAAATCATATTTCACAATTACAACGTGGGTTACATAAGTGCTCAGTTTCTGCTAATAAAATTAATAAGTTAGTAGTTCAAAAATAAATAAATTAGTGTCATGTGTGAAATGTCGAAGAGGTTAAGTGCGATTAAATTTAAGAAAAAATGTTTCAGCAAACCGCAAAAACTAAATTTACTTACACTAGTCACAGCACACTTCGGCAGCTTCAGCAAAATGGGAATAACTGATCGATTCGCTTCGAGTGAAGGTGACTCATTTTAATGATACAATTGCGGTAGTTACTAAATAGATGGCGAAGTATGTACTTAAAGGTTCCTATAGATATAAATTATTGTAATAAGTTCTTCTGTGTGTCATACAATACTTTTCACATATTTTCTTGCATCTACAACAATCACAGTTTACGGAAACCAGCATTATTTTAATTTGTTTAAAAATAGACAACGTCTAAAGAAGAACACTGTAGACCTAATTGCTTTTAATGGTTCATGCTCATCAACGAGTTAAAAATAACAGGAGAGAGTCATACTAACAGTAGCTTCTCGCCCAAACTGGTTACTAAATATGGCCGCGGTAAGTCAAAAGTGCATACAAACATCTTACAAGATCCTGGAATGACCCCCAAAACACACATTTCACTATTGTTTATAATATAAATTTAACCAAATAAGGTTCTAGAAATGTCAATTGTATTCTAGTCACTAGAATTCCATCATAAAAGTAGTGTGAAGGAATTTAAGTACATTACACTTAGTGCACTACTGATCATCAAAAAATTCTCAAACTAACCTAAAACTGATTCACTTTTCAGTTGAAGTCTATAACTGAGGAGGTATTCTTTAAACCGTGGTATTGTTCAAAACTGCTTTAAATAGATAATAACGGAAAACGTATTCTCTATGAAGTTAGGGTTCGTTTCTTTTGAAAACTTTTGTTTAACATTTAATTTCTCTTTAGAAAAATCACATTTCCATATGTACAAAATAATATTCAAAATTTATTTACTGCGTTTTGTAGTCAAAATGTCAAAAACTCTATTTTTGAAAGTCAAATCCTGGAGTAATTTACTTGCAAAGCGTTTTAAAAATCAAATAAATTTTGTAATGTAAAAAATAAATAAAACAAGAGAAATACGCATTTTGTTATTTTATAGGTTTGAAACATCGTCGAATCACTTTCAAAGCACTAAAACAACAAAACCTCAATAGAAACTTACAAGTATTACATTTAAAAATGCAGTTAGAAATACACAACGTAATAAAGGCAGTTTAAAAAACATTAAGGTGGCCAAATACTGGGTTTTGTAAATCAAACCGAAACGAACGTGTCTGTTTGCTCCTCAAATAATGAAACCTAAGTTCATTAGATTCAGTTCCGTTTTGGGAACGCGAGGGCATTTCCAACTTTTTTTTTTTTCGAATTTTTGTTTAATACTGCAGTTTGAACTAAATATAGTAAAGGAGGCTGTGGTTTAAGAAATAATTAAAAGTTAATCTCCGCCCATAATAATTTTTATATCCGTAGATACGTATTCGGCAGCAGAGCTGCCATCTTCAGTACACACACTACTAATTTAAAAGCACTTCATAAAATCAATAATAAGAGCAATTGAAATAATACAGAATAAGTATTGGTCCAGTGTGAAGATCACCTCCTCAATTACCTATCAATATATCGTTCGTATATTCAATCACAGTTGTTAAACAAACACATAATCTCGATCTACACTAAGATACAACCACAAAATCCGATAAATATTTTTTTATTATTGCGGATGTCAATAAACCACAATATTGCAGCAAAGTGGTAACTTCGTCAAATGTAATTGCACTCTCCTACTGCTTTGGGTTCTCTCCTGTTAATTCTTAACTTGTTGCAAGTTATACTTTTTAGACATCATGCAGTAATTTATAGCAATAGATGGCGCTAGGAGTTTCGCCTTTAATCTAGCCGAAATTTTTTTCTATGGCCATAATCGTTGATTGAAGAGATACAAAGATTCGCAAGCCTTATGCTATATTGAGTTCCAATTTCCATGGGGACCGAATTTCACAGTGGGGTGTCCCTCTGCTCCCCGCTATCTAGCTTCGGTTCGCTTTTCTGTATCAACTGACGAGAGTGAAAATTCGACGATTTGCACTTTACATTTATTTCTAAAATTAGTCAATGCCAAAATGTTGCAAAAAATATCGGAGTTCATTATTGGAAGGAGGGGCAACATTTCGCGCCATTTTAAATGGGCAATGCAGCACATCGAATAATAATAGGTTCTTGACTAAGAAATATCGGATTCTATTTTTTATAGCATTTAAACAGAGAGGTTTACGACCAAACTAATCTCGGATGTATGTCGGATCTCGGGCTGGCTACGAAAAAATACATCCGGCTGCACCTCTTTTCAAACTCCTTCATTCAACGCCGTAAAATAAAATATATTATGTATTCATGGGCCACGAATGGTTCTATTCTAACGTTTCCCTAATTTATTTCAGTTACCTGCTCTGTTTCCACGGTTGAAATGCTCACTATTTTATCAACATGATTTATATTATCTAAAAATTAAAAGCGAAGAAAAACCAAGTTTTGTAGCCCAGTTCTAGTAACGAGAAACTGAATTACAAAGGAATTAATCGAGTCAGTAAAGTTAAGAAACAGAAATAATTGATTAGTAATTTGTTTAAAGAAAAGGCAAATTTATTTTAATAATTAAATTATCGTATGCAAATACATATTTCTGTAATCGTCTTTTGTCTTTATTGTTATTGTGACGAACTAAGAGTGAGTCATGCACTCGCCGACGACCGACCTGACGAGCGCCTTGAAGTCTGGCCGACTCCGGAAGGTTCTGCAGACTACGGGAGAAGTCCGTCGCATTCGAGAATACGCTGGGGGTTGCTGGAGAAGCCGCCCCTCTAGTATAAATACACGAAGACGTGGAGTCTTAGTGAGTTCAACGTAGAGTTACTTACTGTGTAATTGCTCGGCTTGTAAAAATAAATTAGTCTTAGTCCGTTATAAATAAATTAGTGTTAAGTGTTGTGTAAATAAATTAGTTATTAGTTTCATCAAGTGTTTCATTTAAAAATAAATCAAAATAAATCTAAAAACATTACAGTGGTGTCCGGTGTGCGGTTCGTGAAAATAAATAAACAATTAAATTTAAATAAATTAATAAATAAAGTGTAGTGCCCGGAAAAACAATGGCTACAAAGAAAGTGCTGTTGAAAGACTTAAAAGTGGCCGAATTAAAAATAGAATTAGAAGAACGAGAGCTGGAAACTTCCGGTTTGAAAGCTGCACTTCAACAGCGTCTTCGAGAAGCTCTGTGCACAGCTGGGAATGATCCAGAAGCATTCTTATTCGAAATTACGTGTGGTTCCGCCGATATATCGAGAATTTTAGACGAAAAGTTTCGAGAACAATCTGGAAATTTAGACCAGAAACTTCTAGAACAATCTGGAAATCTCAAGGACGAACTTCGAGAACAATCTGGAAATCTCAAGGACGAACTTCGAGAACAATCCAGAAATTTGGACGAGAAACTTCTGGAACAATCTAGAAAGTTAGACGAGAAATTTCAAGAACAATCTGGAAATTTAGACCAGAAGCTTCGAGAACAATCTGGAAACTTCAGGGACGAACTTCGGGAACAATCCAGAAATTTAAACGAGAAGCTTCTAGAACAGTCTAAAAATTTGAAGGATGAATTTCTAGAACAGTCGAAAGGACTCGAGGAAAAATTAGTGGTAAAAATATCAGAGGAGACAAGGAACCTGCAAGAAAATGTGGAAGAAATAATATTCCAGCAGGATAACAAAATTAAAAATCTAGAACAAATCATAGCAGGGATGCGAATATCCGGGGATCAGTTACCAGCAGAAGTGCTAGAGAATAATGAGGCCCGAACCTTGGAAGAACCAGCGGGAACTTCAAATTTAAAAATAAAACCACCGACGTTCGATGGGAAGTCTTCTTGGCCAAATTACTTCAAACAATTTGAAGCAGCAGCAAAGGCGAATGGATGGACGGCCAGTGAGAAAGCCACTTCGTTAATTGTGGCCTTGAGGGGAGAGGCTATCGATGTGCTACAAACGATGCCGCCAGAGGAACAAGAAGATTTCAACAAGTTGGTGAACAGGCTGGAAATGCGTTATGGTCAGGCGCATCTGACAGAGGTGTACCATGCGCAGCTGAGGAATCGTTGTCAGAAGTCCGGAGACAGTCTTCAGGAATTCGAAGCCGACGTAGCGCGCCTAGCCCAGTTGGCGTATCCTGCAGCTCCTGTAGAATTCCTGCAATGTTTGACGGTGCAGACATTTATAGATGGAATTCGTGACCCGGACAACCAGCAGGCATTAAGAATGGCTCACCCAAAGACATCCAAGAACGCATTGGCCTACGCCTTGGAATACGAGGCAGCGAAGAGAGTCTCAAGAGGACAGGTCAAGGTGCGAGCTGCTATGGACTTCCAAGAAGAGGAAAACGTCAAACTGCGACCTGCTGCAGAGGAGCGGCCCAAGGAGTTTACCACCGTCGAGGACGTTCGCCGCATTTTGGAGCAGGCCTTGAAGCAGAAGAATCGGCTGGCGAGTCGGAATTGCCAGGAGGAGGAACATATTCGGCGATGTCCCAAACCCAGCCAGGATCCTTCAAGAAGGAAACTAAGTCGTGTCGGTGCAGTAGGGCAAACGTCAACCCGCATTCAAAGGCCCCTAAAGACGGAAGCCAGGCAAGTGATATCCCTGCGACAATTAACCAGCAGTGTTTTCGTGGATGCCACCATTGATGACATCCCTCACACTATGTTGCTGGATACGGGTGCGACGAAGACTCTCTTGAGGCCAGACGTCATCAAGTCATCAAAACGCACCGAGCCGACTAAGTGGAAATTGAGGACAGCAACTGGAACATCGGCAACTGTCCATGGTGAAGTAGAGGTGATTATTACCATCGGATCGACTCCCATCAAACACCGTGCGCTGATAGCAGAAATAGAGGACGAGGCGATTCTGGGAATGGACGTCATGTGTGCCCACGGGTTTCAATTGGATCTGAAGCGTGGTGTTATGGCTGTCAATAACGAGGAGTTGATTCTACACCAACGAGGAGACATGGCCGCTCGAGTTATCCTCGCCGAAGACGTTGTGCTACCCAGCAGGACCGAGGTCATCGTCGACGCCAATCTGAATGGCGTTTTTCAAAATGGACAAGTTATTATGGTAGAACCCAATACTGACGATCTGAAGATTGGAAGAGGAGTTCTCGTTGGGAAAGCATTGCTAACGGCGAGAAAGGAAGTACCAGTCCGCCTGATGAATGTCAACTGTTTCCCAGTCAACATCAAGAAGGGGACAATCTTGGGAAGCTGCGCCATGGTGTCCTCCATTTCCCGCCAACTTGAAGTAAAGGTGCAAGAGACGAAGGTCTCAAAGAAGTTGTTGGAAATGGTCATGCCGTCAGCCCAGGAGTTGACTCCAGAGCAGAAGACAAAAGCAAGGGACCTGATCGGTCGCTTTCAGGACGTGTTCGAAGTAGAAAACGGACCTAGGGGAAGAACCGACGTCGTCAAACACAAGATAGAGACCGGAGAAGAAAGACCCATCCGTCAAGCTCCAAGGAGGTTGCCCTTGGCGAAACGTGAGGAAGCGGAACGCATTATTCGCGATATGGAAAAAGACAATGTAATAGAACCTTCAAGCAGCCCCTGGGCGTCACCAGTAGTGCTTGTGAAGAAGAAGGACGGGTCCACGAGGTTCTGCGTAGACTACCGGTTACTCAACCATGTCACCAAGAAGGACAGCTATCCTCTGCCACGGATTGACGATACTTTGGACACTCTGGCCGGTTCGAAGATCTTCTCGACTTTAGACTTAAAGAGTGGATATTGGCAAGTGGAGCTAGCGCCCGAAGACCGAGAAAAGACAGCATTTTCCATTGGTATGGGACTATGGCAATTCACGGTGATGCCGTTCGGGTTATGTAATGCCCCAGCGACATTCGAGAGGCTAATGGAGACGGTTCTGAAGGGTCTGTCCTGGACAACGTGCATGGTGTACCTGGACGACATAATTGTGGTGGGAAAAACATTCGACGACCATCTGAAGAATCTGGAAGGAGTGTTCCAGCGGCTACGCGGAGCTGGGCTAAAGCTTAGCCCTAAGAAGTGCCATCTGTTCCAGAAGGAAGTGAATTATCTGGGCCACATTGTTAACGGAAATGGAATCGCCGTGGACCCAGTGAAGATTCAGGTGGTGAGAGACTGGCCAACACCCAAAAATAAACACCACATAAGGAGTTTCCTAGGCCTGTGTACTTACTATCGGCGCTATGTTCCCGGATTTGCAGACATCGCTAAGCCGTTGACAAAGCTCACCGAAGAAGGTCGCCCGTTTGAATGGGACCAGCATTGCCAAATTAGCTTTGAACGCCTAAAGCAGTACTTGATAAGTGCTCCTATTCTGAGTTACCCTCTCCCGGAAGGCAAGTTCGTCGTGGACACAGACGCTAGCAACGTTGGTATTGGTGGCGTACTTTCCCAGATACAAGATGGGCAAGAAAAGGTGATCGGCTATTTCAGCAAAGTCCTGTCAAAACCGGAGCGTAACTATTGCGTCACCAGAAGGGAATTGTTAGCCGTGGTAAAGACGATAGAACATTTCTACAAATACTTATATGGTAGACACTTCCTCCTGAGGACGGACCATGCCGCCTTAAAATGGCTCCTCCGATTCAAGAATCCTGAAGGACAAGTTGCACGATGGATCGAACGACTTCAGGAATACGATTTTGAAATCCAGCATCGGGCAGGAACAAGCCATAGAAATGCCGATGCTTTGTCTAGAAGACCCTGTGCTGAAGACTGTAAGCACTGTAGTCGTCTGGAGGAGAAAGTAGCCATGACTGCAAGGACGGCCATTGTTGACGACAAATGGCAAGGCGAAGCATTGCGACGAGACCAGGAGAACGACCCGGACTTGAAGTTGGTGCTGGAATGGAAAAGTAGGGAGACAAGGCCTACTTGGGAAGAGATAGCACCCTGTGCACCATCTGTGAAATCATACTGGGCGCAGTGGGACTCCATAGTGCTGGATCATGGTCTTCTCAAACGAAGCATAGAGAACCATGAAGGCACGGAACAGAAGACACAGTTACTAATTCCCAAGAATAGGGTGCCAGAAGTTCTGAGGGAACTTCACGATGGTACTTCGGGAGGACATTTGGGAATTAAGAAAACTATGGAGAAGGTGCGCGAGCGATTCTACTGGGTGAATTGCAAAGAAGACGTAAAGAATTGGTGCAGGAAATGTGTAGTGTGCGCAGCCAGTAACGGTCCCCACAGGCGAGGCAAGGCTCCCATGAAACAGTATAACGTGGGAAGTCCTTTTGAGAGAGTTGCCATCGATGTAGCAGGTCCATTTCCAGAAACAAATAGTGGAAATAAATACATCGTCGTGGTAATGGACTATTTCAGCAAGTGGGTTGAAGCATACGCCCTACCTAACCAAGAGGCGGTCACTATTGCTGAAATCCTTGTCAAGGAATGGATCAGTCGGTATGGTGCACCCATGGAACTGCATTCGGATCAAGGAAGGAACTTTGAATCCACCTTGTTCAAGAATGTGTGTACTCTGCTCGGCGTACGGAAAACTAGGACCACTGCGCTTCATCCACAGTCGGACGGAATGGTGGAAAGGTTTAACAGGACCATCAACCGACATTTGTCCAAGGTCGTCTCCGATCACCAGAGAGACTGGGACACGTATATTCCCCTGTTTCTACTGGCATACCGCTCGTCCGTTCATGAGACCACAGGAGAGACTCCAGCGAAAGTGGTATTTGGGCGAGAGCCAAGACTGCCCTGCGACTTGAAATTCGGCGTGAAGCCTGGCGAAGTCCCTACCGACGAAGACTACGTGAGCGGTTTGCGCAGGAAAATGGACAACATTCACAATCAAGTGCGTCACAATATACAGACCGCCAGCGACCGAATGAAGGAGCATTATGACATCAACGCTCAGAATGGGGGATACCAACCCGGAGCACTGGTCTGGCTTTATAATCCTCAAAGACGTCGAGGTCTGTCCCCAAAGTTGCAGACATCTTGGGAAGGTCCTTACAAAGTGTTAAAACGAATCAACGATGTTATATACCGCATCAAAAAGATTCCGAATGGCAAGCCCAAAGTGATCCACTTCAACCGAATGGCTCCTTACAACGGAGAAGAAAGTGAAGGGACAGTACAAAGGACGCAAGGTTCCGAGGTAAACTTCAAAACCTTTATGTCTCATCACGCCACAGGGAGTAAGGCACGATTTGGAGTAACCACGGAGAGACAGCAAGATCTTTTTCAAGTGCCACCAGAGTACAGTCTGGCCCACTGTGTGGCAGAAGACCTAAGAATGTCCAAGGGGATAGCCCAGGTCTTCCGGAAGAAATTTGGTCAAGTCGAGGTACTCCGAAGACAGCATCCCATGGTGGGCAAGAGCCTGCAGATCATCGACACGAGAGCTGATCAGAGACGATGCGTATACTACTTAGTCACTAAGAAGACATCAAGCGGTAAACCTGACTATCACAGTATGTGGAGAGCTCTTGGTAGCCTGAAGAGGCAGCTGATAGAAGGCAAAGAGACTAAATTGGCCATCCCCAAGTTGGGCTGCGGACTTGACGGGCTGGACTGGAGGGTAATCCGAAGCATGATAGAAGTTATCTTCAACGGAACGGGGATTGAAGTCCTGGTCTGCAGTCACCACCCACAGGCAGCTGTTGGAAATGAGAAAACTGTAGACTGCTACTTTTTCCAAATCGGAAGTTGCAGAAAGGGGCCAGCATGCCGTTTTCGACACCCTCCTTCAAGGCTATCACGAGGAACGTTCCGAGACGAAACGTTTTTAAGAAGGGGGCAATGTGACGAACTAAGAGTGAGTCATGCACTCGCCGACGACCGACCTGACGAGCGCCTTGAAGTCTGGCCGACTCCGGAAGGTTCTGCAGACTACAGGAGAAGTCCGTCGCATTCGAGAATACGCTGGGGGTTGCTGGAGAAGCCGCCCCTCTAGTATAAATACACGAAGACGTGGAGTCTTAGTGAGTTCAACGTAGAGTTACTTACTGTGTAATTGCTCGGCTTGTAAAAATAAATTAGTCTTAGTCCGTTATAAATAAACTAGTGTTAAGTGTTGTGTAAATAAATTAGTTATTAGTTTCATCAAGTGTTTCATTTAAAAATAAATCAAAATAAATCTAAAAACATTACATTATTTATCTTTCGTTTGCTATTTCTATGTTCTAAACTTTTTGAAATAGTTTATATATTTTTAAATTATTAAGGAATAGACAATGTCCGAAAAAAGCTACTGCCCTGAAATGTTCTTCCAATTTTTATTATTTTTAAGCCCCTTCCGAGATAAATTTCTAGGTGCGCCACTGCCCTCTTATTCTGTAACTCATAACGATATCGTTAAATAACAATAATCGTTAAGATACGTATTTTCACAAATCATTACAAAGAAATCTGCTGTATCTAAGTACTGATTGCTCAAAATGTGCCACTGAACGATGACTGTCGTGGCTCACACGTTGTTTCGTGACTAGCAAAACCATGTCACGATGACAGATGACAAGAAACGTAACGATGACAAACGTGAAAATGACAGACGTGGAGAACCGTCGCAATGACAAACGTCAAAATGACATACGTCAAGAAACCTGAGAGCGGGTCTCGATGAAGCGTAATATTAAAAACGGAAGCCTAGTAGAATTGCGCAATATTTAATTTGATAGTCCTTTAAAAGAGTCGCGGAATAGATTGGCAGATATGCATTTCACCAATGTTCATGGTTTCAGGATGCTTTTAGTTAGAAAACTCGCAGAGTCCGCCAAAAAAGTTAAACTAGGGCAACTTTTCTACGTAGTGTCTTTAAAAGGAGCGGAATCACAAGATAACCAGCAGCAACCAATGAGATTTCGAATAAGCGTTACGCTTCCCGTTAATTCGGGACTCCCTCTCAGAATGACAAACGTCAAGCAATGTCACATTGATAGATACGGGCGAAACAGCACGTTGACATCTACATAACAGAATCACGATGACATCCCTCAAAATAAACAAAAATAAGGCCATCCCTTAACGAATTAAAGCGCCAATGAATAGATCGCAATCTCATTTTGCTCGCTAAGACTGTCACGAAGGTTGTTATTAAGGGGACAACTGTATATAATTTATTGTAATTATTGCGCGGGACACTTTGCTGAGTTGACAGAATCGATGCTCGATCGACAGGTGTCGATTGACGGAATTTTAATCGGCGACGTGGGGTCAACTAAGAAAGATGTCCCTGGGCGGTTCCCCGAGGTGTGCCTAATAAAGGTGTAAGAAAGGAAGAAAAGAGTTTTCCTCCCGTCAAAGTGGTTCCCATGCATGCTGACTCCGGAGGACGGTAAGTTCGACTCTTTTTCCCTTTCTCTCGTTTCTTTGGTCCTGTTAATGTAAACGGCGCCCATACCGCTGAGCTACCCCTAACCTTTTTAAAGGCATCGCAGCTACCTTCAGGAGGGAGCGTTACAGTGGTGGAGGCGCCTTTTTGCACGATAAATTGGACTGAAGAAACGTGTAATTTTATTTAGGCGAAGACATGTTGTCAAGGTGCGGTCACCTGAACTGACTCCTTCAAGAGCGAGCGTTACAAGACAACCACCGAACCACATACAAAAGGACTGCTCTCTAATAGGATGCAACTAACTCTGCTCATCACTGATTCGAGCAAACAACAGAACAATTATTTAATCCCCACTACAAAATAAGGGTATAAAAAGCAGACGCGTATCAGGGCAAACCAATATTCGTAGTGCTGTATAGTCTGGCAATAATTATCTGCTAGTGCTGCATAGTCTAGCAAATCACGCCCGCTGACGCAGTAAAAACTATACCTTACACGCTGGTATTGTCATAATCCGGCAGTCCTTACGATTCGCCACTGGTGCTGTATAGTTCGACATACACCTCACACAACTACATCTACTTCATCAGAGCCAGATCGAATAATTGATGGGCAGAAGAAACAAGGATACACGTCATCAGCGAGACACTTTAAAAAGCTTTTTTCGTTGAATCCAGCTACCTATTCCCGTTTCTCTTCTACCTTCGACACCTCCTCCAAACAAAAAGAGCCCAACCTCTTCACCAGAGTTTATGGGAAACCTGGGATACAAACTGACCCTGTCATTAAGGGATTCTAGACATTTCTCCGTTAGAAGAACGTTTTGCGTGTCTCTTTGTTAAAATTTTGTATTAAATGTTTACTAGCTGACAAACCTTATGTTCATGCTCATTCAATAAAGTTTATGTTTTGTTAAATAACTATTCTGAACACGCCCACAATAGAATATGGGGTTAAGTTAACGTTAATCTACTAGAGAAGAAAAGTTCTCCAGTTATAAAAAAGTTTGTCAGTTTTAGTTGGCGTTAATCAACTTCGTTTGAGACTTTTAGTTAACAAAGTTACGAACCGTAGAAGTCAAAGATCATAAAAATGAATGGAAAATCTCAACATGCAAAACAACAGAACTTTGATGAATAAGTGACTAGGAAATTATTCAGCTCAGAAAGGAAATCGGTCTAATGTAAAAAAAAAACTATGCAAGTGTTAATAGTTGCAAAGCTGAGTTGGTTAGATCCGTTGGTAAGGGATTTGACGCTTAGTCGGTGCAACTATAGGGGTGGGTTCGGTTCCCCTCCTAGTATATGTTGTTTCTACGTGAGAGATAGATGACCGGTTTGGCCGGTTTGTGTTTGTATTCGCATTAGCTCCTTCGAAGTAGGTTTTCTGCCCATATCCCCAGTATATGCATCTTTGTGAAAATCATAGAGCTTAGGACAAAGATGGGTGTTTCAAATATTACCCAATTCGCCCATTTAAATCCTTAGTGGTCGATGAAAACTTGAAAACGCTCGACGAACCTGTAGAAATGGGAGTTCGATGAAGCTTCAGGAATCTTTTGGGATCGATTAAATATGTTGTACTATTGTAATTATTTCTTCAAACATAGAGGGTCAGTGCCCCTTCTAAAAATTTTAATTGTTTCCGCTTAAAGTAATTAGGTATTAAAAAAGTTTGTGTTGAAGGCGTACTAATTAAAAAGTTGATGAATATTAATGAATGGTTGGCTCAAAATGACTCTGTAAATAGAAAAGGCATATGATAAAGAAATGGCTGATTTAAACGGCCGAAAAATTTTTTTTTTAACGTTCGGTAATTCTACGTTTTAGTCCGTGCTTACATCGCGTAAATTGCCGAACTTAACAAATGTCATAACGTAAACGTTTTATTAGTTTAACGGTGGGATTATGTTATTTCATGTGTCATGAAGTCGATTGAAGCTGATTCACAACTAACAATTCACGGCCTATTACGAGAAGTAATTTCAAAAAATCACGTTACAATATAAAGGCAAAATTATTGATTGAGCGGAAAACCACGAGCAGCTAGTAAAACGAAAATAATAAAAAGAATAAAATTACACCCAAATAAATAGGCCATTGGCACAATGTTGTCTGACTTTTAATAATATTTTGTCCAGATCTAAAATCAACTAAACTAAAAAATTACAGTATCAAGTAAGTAAATCCTTTCTCGTCAGCTGAATTAGATAATTATAATAATAAAATAAATAAAAAATCAGTTGATTAATAAAATAAAATAGTTTTCATTAAAAAAAAGAAAGCAATTCGCGATATGGTGATTAAAAATTGTGTTCTGATATAATTACAGTAAATACATAGAATATCGAGAAAGAGGTTCACCTTTTCATATAAAAAGGGAATAATAAGGGAATTAATAATAAGAGGGGTGAAAAATATTGTTTTTTTCGCATTATCTTCTGAGTCCCTTAAATTATCGAAATAATATTTTAGATTCAGGTAGAAGACACTTGCATTTAAAACGTATTTATTAGACCTCCCTGTTTTTTAGGCTCAGTCTTGACGGCGCTACACGACATCAACACAACATGCAAGCGATACAACGAAAAAAAAAAGTTTAGATCGCGACATCCTGCGATCACTTTGACCTAATATTGCATTATTCATTCCATACAAGGCGACTTTGCGTGCTGTGAAAGCATAACGAAAGTTTTAAAAAAATTGTTGCAAGTCGGTTTCGATTGCAATGGATTCCTCGAAAAATAAGCAAAATATGTAAGTTCACAATATAGTGTAAAAAAGCAAGATAAAAGAAACAAAATAGAATGCAAAAATAAAATAAAATAACAAATGAAAAAAATGAGAAAATCAGGAGAGAAGAAAGGAATTTGTTAATCTGAGGAAGAAGAAATAAGCAAACATGCAAATACACCAAAAAAATATAGCAGAGCAAGATAAAAGACAAAAAACAGACTGCAAAGAGAAAGGTAAAATTAAAATCAAAACAAATAAAACAAAAAATGACTCGCTGATCTGTTTTAAGACTACCATTGAAAACGAAAGGGAAATTTCTCTACATAACATGACAAATTTGTGCATGGTCTCCTTCCACAAGATGGATTCTCTAGTGATCCTCAAAACGCATTGCTTAGAGCATATCGAAACCAGGCAATAAATAAGAGATTTTAATTTGATGACGTCGCAAAAATTTATGACGTCACGAGGCATTTTTGCCTTCAAAATGCGTTGGAAAACACGATCTTTCTACGAGTCCTAAAAAATTCAACCTTTTTATTTGATTGTAAAAGTTGGAAATGATTAAAGGAAAAATCAGATCTTGTCCATTTGTAGAACCTGAACCCCTCACTATTGTTTCAAAGCCCTCTATTTTACCGACCGGTATTAACTGTTTACCGTTCCTGAAATTTTGTGCTCCGCATTCAATTTTTTAAAAAACGATGTGTGATGTAACTTAAAAATGTTTTTCAAAAACTTAAATGTGTTTTTGTAAATTTTAATTTGTAATTTTAACCTGTTAGTAACTTTGGTAAGTCTTTCTCAACCCCTTTTTTCTCAACAAATCTTGTATCATTATTTCCAAAACCTTTTTTAAGCCTGAAGATGGTCTTTATATTTTATTTATTTCATTAGACCGAAACATATATATATGTAAAATAAAAAAAAAAACTACAAATGGAGAAGATCTGAGTTTTCCTTTAATCATTTCCAACTTTTACAATTACAATCAACTCCATTACGAGCAATGAGGTTTACTTCGATATACTTTTTATTTGAGCCTTTAGGGCCGATTTAAAGGCACCATTGGAAAGAAGAATTTTTTTATTCAACTGCCGACGCCCTCTGTCGAAAATCTACTGCGCACCCCTACGACACTCCGTTATCTTCTGCGCAGCCCTTTTGTGCATTTTGCCCTTTTAAAAGAGTTTGATGATTTTAGAGGGTACGAACGCATTCCTTGGGGCTCTTCGAAGATCCCTACGCGAGCACATCTGAATCGAACAGTAAATAAGGGAGTTATTAGCAACTTTTAATTTGGTGACGTCACAGTAGCTTATGACGTCACGAGAGCATTTTTACGTTCAAAATGCGTTGGAAAACGCGATCTTTCTACAAGTCCTAAAAAATTCAACTTTTTTAATTGAGCCTTTAGGACCGATTTGAAGGTACCACTGGAATTTTTTGATCTGACTGGCTCAATCCTCCGTCTAAATCAACTGCGTAGCCCTACGACCCTCCGTTACCTACTGCGCAGCCCTTTTGTGCATTTTGTCATTTTTAAAAAGTATGTTCCTTTTGAAGGGGTGAACGTGTCTCTTAGGGTCCCCTGAGCATCCCTAAAAGAGCACTTCGATATCACACAATAAATAAGGGAGTTATTAACATTTTTTAATTTGATGATATCACGGTAGCTTATGACGCCACGAGAGCATTTTTGCATTTAAAACGCAAAACAGCTCATGATTTCTCTGACAGTACTTTCTACTTTTTTTTTTTAAAATAGCCCCTAGGGAAAACTCAATCTAATTAATTTCTTGTAATTTAAAAAAATCATTATCCTCTGTTCAGCCGTTTCGGCCTTACTTGGGACCTCGTCAGCAGAAGCGTAGCTCGAAAATTCCACTGCAAACCAAACCGAACTATCGTAGTTACTCGCAAATGCGATGTAATAGTAATGAAATGATCGCAGGACGTCAGGATCTAAAAGTTTCGTTTCTATTACATTGCATTTGCGAATAACTAGGACAGATCGGTTTGATTTGCAATGAGATTCTAGAGTTACACTTTTGCTGACGAGGCCCCAAATAGTACCGAAACAGCTGTACAAAGGATGCTCGAGGAATCCACTGCAAGCAAAACCGACTTGCAATCAAATTTTTAAAACTTTCATTATGCTTTGATAGCACGCATGGCCGCCGTGTATAGAATGACTTATTAAATGGTAAACTGGGTGCAATTTGTCAATCCTCGTGCAATACTAGGTAAAAAAGCGATCGCAGGATGTCGCGATTGAAACTTTTCATTACTATTACATATACATTGAGAATAACTAGGAGAGGTTGGTTTGGTTTGTAGTGGAATTCTTGAGCTACGCTTCCGCTAACGAGGCCCCCAATAGGGCTGAAACAGCTGTACTGAGGATGTTCGAGAAATCCACTGCAATTAAAACCGACTTACAACAAAATTTAAAAAAAAAGTGTGTATCCACACGCCTCGACATTTATGCGATAGTGAATAATAATGGAAACTCATAAGAATAAATTCAGGTCAGGACGTTTCTGTATGAATTAAAGCTACGACGAAATCCTTTGGAAACATGCAAATTAAAAAAAAATTGAATGAATCAGTTTTATAAACCAAATCAAAATTGTAAGAGAATTTTATAGTGGCGGCACCAGCATGGTCAAGACCAGGAATCAGAATATCTGTTTAAGTTAAGGACTGTAAATCTACTTGGAGCAGAGATTCCTAATTTTTTTTTTGGCTCACCTCTTATGCAAAGAAAAGTTTGATAAGCTATAATTTACTTTTTCAACATATTTAACTATGAGTACCAAATTTTTAGTGTCTTCTTAGTACCTATTTGTTCCTAATCTAACCCTTCCAGACTCTCCAGCATCCACTTGGAGAAACTATGATTCAAAGCAAGTGCTTAGAGCCCCTATAAAATTCTTCCTCGATGCATTATATCATTGTTCTCAGGATACTCTGGGGGTGAAAGAAGCCAATTTTAGTCCTTTCTTGAACTTCCTGCACGACAAAAAGGGGCATTTTGTTTCAAAAGAATGGAAATTCAACAAATAACCCTACAGGAATTTACATTTATTGTTTACATTAAAAGGTTTATCGCATGAAAATTTTAAAAACCACTTCATATACCACGCTTTCATACACATGATAATTAACTTCAAGTTAAATATAATCGTAGGGTGTTAAGTTTTGTTAAAGCTTCTTTATTTAGTTTATGGGACGCAAGGGAAAGAATTACATAATTCTATATATTTACTCTTTATCTCGCGCATAAAATTTCTAAACTCCCAAAAACGGAAGTGGTGCACCAACAAAGCGGAAACACTTTATATCGCCTTATTAGTCTGCTTCCTCATAATTGTTCATTTTACGTACGCCGTAAAACGTTTCATTACACAAAAAAGTTAATTTCCGAGTGATTTTAGTGCGATGTGTTTTATCTCGTTCTGTAAGTAACGAGCGGCGCTCGCAATTTTGTCGCCTTATTACATATTGCTGTTGTGTTACATTCGGGCTTAATAAACATAAAGAGCACACATCAGAGCGAGTGCAGCGTTAATAAGGGCTGTAACGATCGATCGGGTTGTGTTTTTACGATATTTTTCGCTGGACGTTCCATCGTTATTAGTTGCTGTTTGGACGGGTCGGGTGACGGAAAAGAAATGGAGCCGAAAACGCCAACGTACGTAAAACTGACAGAGGAGAAAAGTTCGACGTCTCCTAAATCGCCAAAAAGGAGATTGCTGAGGATATTGAGCGGAAGTAGTAAGACATTTTCGACTCCATCAAGTCCAAATTCACCAGTCGGAAAATTTTTCCAGTCCAATTCTTTGGACTCCGTTGTAAATCCAAGCACGTAAGTAAAGTAGAATTCCTAAAATCAGCTTTTCTTGCAAAGTGTAGCAACTGGTATTAACGATCTTTTTACTCTAGAGCTTAATAATTTTTTTATCTTAAATTCTATTCTTAGGTCTAAAGGTGTAAGAACACCAGTATATCGATAACATCGACATGGTCTCTTACTATCAAATAGTGGAAGAGAAAAAGGTCGATGTCTCGATAAGCAAAATAAAAATGAAAAGTATATTGCTTTTAACAACTATTGGTAAAAGAATTTCCTCATATTACCTTTTATTTAGGCAACAGCGTAAGACTGTAACTATTTTAAATCATCTTCTAGTGAGTAGCACATAACATATAAATGTTAGGATATTAATAAAATATTTTTTTAATATATGCCAATCAATTAATCGATAATTGAAAGAACTTTCATATAGCTATCTCCTTTTAGCTTTCATGAAACAGATTTGCTTTTTGCAGTCGGTGGTCACGTCGTTTCTTAACTCAGCTTGATCTAACCGGCATATAATAAAAAATGAACTGTATGGATTTTTCAAAGGTTTTTAATATAACCAAAAATATACAAAATATTTTCATTTATCACTACCATTGGGTATTGTATTTGTATATTTACTTGCACTCATTGCAACAACAAAGACTAATTATTATAGTTTACATACCATTTATCTCTCTTTCACAAATGAATATTTTGAGTATCCATCTGTTCTTCTAATCAATCTCTAGTTGGAAAAGGAAAACGATGAGTACAATAATTACGATACGTCAACGAAATTAATTGAATGTTATAAATGCAGATATTTTGAAAGGAAAGCGCTAATGTATACGACAAACTTTTTACAAATATAAATTTTAATAACTAAATTAGACAAGTCCAATATAATAAATCAATACGAGATTATCACTAAAAACATATGCCTATCATACTACCATATAAAAAATGTTTTATCAGACCCTTAATAAATGTTGTGCGTCCAGGTAAATCGATAGCATACAAAGGTATCGATTTAGTTGGAGAAGATTGTGGTTGAAAAGTCTTTATCGGAACTTTAAAATAAAAAAAATATTTTTATTTACTTTACAATTCCTTCAGTGTCAGTTACAATATTTATTTTATTTGTTATAGGTCAAGGCCTGCATCATTTGATGACAAGGTTTTGTGCGAAAATAAGAGTAAAGAGAAACAACCAGATGGTTTAAGGTAGGATTTTGTTAATTAAAATCTTCATGTTTGTAAATATAAGAGAGAGAATATTTTATTTGTTAGAAAATGGTTATCTAGTGAATCTTACAACTTTGCTATGCACTTTATTCAACAAATTTCACCACAAAAATTGAAATTGTCACAAAGTAGACTGGAAATATAACCACAGATTATACATCAATTAGTAGGGACAGATCGTCTTGGCGCCTTTGAATTATACTACCATTTTCAGATTCAATATGGCAGTTATTGGCGGGCCGTCATTTTAATACTACTAGATGTCACTGGTTGAAAAAGTGGTGCGAATAAAATCATAAAGTAAGTAAATCATAGAATGCAATGTTGTTTTACAAAACTTAACGCTTTAATTGAATTGGCTTCCGGTTGGAACCGTGTCACGACTGCTTCTATTGCCGATGTTCTATTCTCCATTGCAAAAGAGCTTCCTTAGGGCTGCTGCTGCTGCTCGACTAACTAGGAGTAGCAGCAACACCACAAGCAGCAGCTAACCGCCAGCAGCAGCAGCAGCCCTGAGGAACTTCTTCTGCAATGGAAAACGAAACGTTGGCAGTAGAAGTGGTTCCAACTGGAAGCCAATTCAATTATGATCAACGGCCGCGAAAGTCTGCAAATTAAACTTAATGCGTTCTACACAACATAAATCCATCATAATCTACCAAAGATGGTTCTCTGTTCAATCTTTCTCTTCACTCCGCATCCATCTCACAAAATGCTGAATTAAAAAACGCCAATTTAAAAGCAATTGATGAATTCACCGTTGCACCACACACGGCCGCTTGTGGAAGGTCTGCCAGTTTTCAGACATACACGCTCAAAAACGTGAAAACCCCAAACTATCCCTGCTGATTGATGTGTATACTATTTTATATATACATACATATATACAATTTTTTTGCTGATTTACTATTTATCTATAATACCATCCATTCTCATTATTTGCCATTACTGTTATCTATTAAGTATTCAAGTCAAAAGTTCATCAAGTAGCTTTTAAACCTTCCGTAACATTGTGAAGCAAGACTTGAATTGAATAAATTTCGATTAAATAAACAAAATAAAGATATTCTGTTTAGACCTGAACAGCTAATTTATAATAACGCCACTGAAAAATGAACTAAATCCAAAAAATTAATTTCAACAAACCAGATACGTTAAACAACTAAACCCGACCGTGCGTTAAACAACTGTCATTCAACAAACGTCACTCTTTTTTCATCAAGGCTTCTCAATTGAACAAGCCTTATGTAGTTTATAACCAAACTACGGATATTCCGGGGCGTTGCCATGGTTTCGCAATACAAGGACCAATGAAAAGATCCTATACATTGCGCAGCCATGACAACGCTCCAACGTGTGCGAAATCTGCTTATAACATTAATATTTGTCGATATTTTTGAAAATCAAATAATACTAATAATAATAATAATTTTTATTAATTATTGTCCGTCATCTGTAAGTGTAAATTCATAATAAGAGCCACCCAGCGAAATTTTTAACATATTTAATTTACGTCAAAAAGTGACAATTTTCTTAGCCACAACGCAAGTTTTCTCAGCCAAAACGCAGTTTTGTTCTTTATTTTGTAAAAAGGAGTTATATAAGGTGTCTTAAAAAGGTTTGGCTGGCTCTACACAGCCGCATTGCTCTCGTTCATATCCTAAAGTGTTTAGCTAAAGAGTTATGTAAAAAAGAAAATACGAGGTCAAGGTATTGTTTATTTAATACAATTTAAAAAGCAACGTAACGTCGTACAGTTATCTTCATTCTTTGTAAAAGTTGTTGTTCGTTTTCGATTTGAAGTGACTCCATAGGTAAAGATCTAATGGACTTAAGTCGACCACATGACCAAACCTGCAATCCATCGACCGGGGTATACAGCCCCTAGGGCTTTTCTTATAATATTACTAAAATGTGGCGGTGATGCATCGTACTTTTAAGTCTAGTGGAAGATCGTTTTATAAAAAAAATTGCATAAGACTCTCTGTTAAACCTATACCGTAAAACAAATGAATCAATTAAGAAATTGCCAACCCAAACATTTATTGAATATTGATGTCAATGTCTTCACTGTAAGAAGGCAAATGGATTTTCATCTGCCTAAACATGTTGTGAATGTTGTTTTTATAGAGGTTTGGAGAATCTTCATAGACATCATCAACGACAATCCGAATGTCAGATGTGTTGGATCTACCCCCGTTGTCGCCTTCATGACTCTTCAAGAAGGACGCCTACCAACTAATTTCTTTTCAAGCTACTGATATCTGGCTTCTGCCGTAAGGCATTTCATCAGAAATTTCATACTGTCTCTTTTTGTCCTAATTTAACGTCGTTGAAATAAATCCTTTTGTTCTGTAGCTTTGGTTCTTATAATATTCCTTAGCATATTAGTCACATTATTCCATTCCGTTTCGTTTTGTAGTAACATTTTTTTTTAGTAACTGTCATTCCACATTTCATTCTGGCTTCCTGTCTGTATTCTTCCCATCCTACGCAGTCAAAGATTGTGTACTCTGGGGTGTTTGTTAAATAACAGAGTCATGTATGTAAATTTAATTATTCTTTTTATTACATTTGTTACATAAAATTTTTGTAACGGAATGTTCCTTATAATTTTTTTTTACATGCATTACAATATTGTTTTCGTTTTGTCTTTTCTGTTTGGACAAATGTAGCATCTTTTCCTAATATTTGCTTCCACTTCAATTCTGGGTTTCTTTGATGACGTTGCTCCTTCTCCCATAAAATCATTTACACGTTTCCCTTCTTCGAATGAGAGGTAGAACCAAGCTTTCAGATATGCATACTAAAAATAACCTTCTTCTTTGGTGTTTCTTATTGTTCCACTCTGGCTTCAAATTGGTCCACGTGACATAAGCTGCGATACCATTCATATCCAAGAGGTTTATAAAGAATGCAAATGGCCACCGATTTATTTAGCATTTACTCTTGTATTTGTAAACCATTTGGTCTAATCTATCTACGCCGTATTATTGTAATAGAGAATTATTTCTGGTTTTCTCTTAACGTCTTTGTTACAGTCATTATTGTGGTGCATAGCTTTGATACCGGTAAGTTTATCGGTTTCTCGTCTTCGAAGACTGTTTTCTTGCCATCAAATCGTATAAACCGTAACAAACTCTTAAATCGTTTCAATCTCATCGTTGCTCAAAAAATTGGAGGGCCATACAACGAATTCCATAGAACGTCGTAGCTCATATCATTAGCACTTAGGTGACTAGAAGTTAGCAACAAACACAGGGTTTCCAAAGAGTATCCAATGTCCTATTGGCTTCATTGTTTGTATGATACACTATTTCGTTGACTATATCTTCATCCATAAATTAAAAAAAACGCGTCAATGGGATCCTCAATAATTTTTCCTGGAGGTAAAATGATATGATGTAATTTTGATTTGATAATGCTACTTGAACGAACCCTTCCTATAAAGTAGGTTGGCTACTCCATTCTGAACTATCTTTAGCAACAAATTGCAAAGTATTTTCAGAACAGGGTTCCGCAATTCTTCGTTATCCTCTTCTTCGTCTGCTACTTAAATATCTTCGTTTTCACTAGCAGACGAAAGATAGTCTCCCTCTACTTCATAATCGCTACTTGAATCTATGTTCGTTACTTCTCCGTCGTCGTCTGATATATTTGCTGGTATTTTGCTATTTTTGGCAGGTAATAGCATGTTTAGAGTAATGTTCCTATTTGTTTATACGTAAATAACAGCACATTACTCAACAGAAAGTTTTCCATTCTTTCAGAATAATTATTGTTTGTTCAGATATCAATGAATGCATTCGTTGTATAAATACAAACACTGGGCAAGTCTAATTACGTAAAACAATTTAGTAAAATAATAGAGAAGCGCAAGACCAAGGTGAAGGCCTGGGAAGCCCCGGTTGTCCGCTAATGAGAGTTACTGATACAATTAGTTCATAAATTTCAAATCAAAGATAATATTTCTTATGTTATTGGAGGAGAAAATAATAATTAACATTTCCGAAGAATTCTAGAAAGCATTAAGCCATACAAAAATTTTTCTTTAAGATAAAATTTGTATTACCACTCGGGTCTGTTAGGCCCGCTTTGCCCGGATAAGGGTTAATCACTTTTAATAAATACTTGTTTTTCAAGATTACCTAATCAGAAAAAAACCCTTAAAAATGATTCTTTAACGTAACGGGCCTACCAGGCCCGAACTGGCCGGTAACGTTCGTAAAATGTCTTGCCCGGACAAGGGTTAAGCTGCAATATCAGCAAGAATCGCTCTGAGTTTTCCCTATCTTGTGCAGATAACAGGCCAAGATACCATGCCCGGTCATCGCCTGGGTGATGAGGTCTCCGTCGCCGAATTATCTGCCATTTTTAATTCTTTAATGAGGGGAGGAGTCCTAAGATGCTTGCCATTTGTCCAATATTTCTTCTTCGGTGTGTATAGTAGGCGTCCCCTTCAGTTCGTATCGTTTCCGCCTTACCTATGCTACCAGTTTTATGGGTGGAACAGCTACAATCGCCAGAATGACCTCTGACCTCGCACTGAGTTTTCCCTTTCTTGTGGAGATAGTAGGCGAAGATACCATGCCCGATCATCGCCTGGATGATAAAGAGGTCTCTGTCGCCGAATTTTCTGCCACACCATTAGCGTAGATCTTTAATTCTTTAATGAGCTTTAATTCTTTAATGAGCTTTAATTCTTTAATGAGGGTTTCGCTCCAACCTCGATAAAAGTCCAAGGATGTTTGCCATTTTTCCACTATTTTTTCTTCAGTGTCCGTAGAAGGATCCCCCTCAATTCGTATCGTTTCTGCCTTACCTCTGCTTCCAGCCCTATGGGTGGAACAGTTGCAATCGCCAGAATGATCTCAGTAACGACTCTTCTATAAGCAGAAGTTATTCGGATAACCATTTTTCTGTTGTCGAATTCTAGCAGGCCTTCACAGTGCTTGCCTGCTTGAACCTAATTCTAATGCAAGTCTTCTTGTATTACCACTTGGGCTTTATAATGTCTTTGTCACACGGTTCATAGCCTTCCATAATTTTGTGTAGGAACTTGAAATCTGCCCGTTTCTTGTAAAGGCCCATGTAATCTTTCAAAAGTCTTTCCTTTTGGTTTAAAAACTGCCTTGGCTTCGGCCCCATTCCATTTTGCCATACCATACATCAAATGAATATCAGCTATTTATGCGTTTGAATAAACCTCACGACAAATTTGAATTAAATATGCAAAAACACTTTAAACACTTTTAATAAAATGACAATTATTTACTGCCTTTGTTAATATAATTATAGATGAATTAATTTACTCTCTTAATATAAAGTTGGCGGTAACTCTTTATCTTTACACTTCATAACCATGCTTTATACGAAATTCTTTGTATATTTTAATATACAGTTGGCAGTGTACAGCTAACCAATCTTTTCAAAACACCCTGTGTGCTTTCATTTAAAAAACAGAAAATAAATTTTTAAATAGTTTAAAGTCCAAGTAAGCCTGACCCTCGACGCCCTTCTTATGCCAAATCAAATGTTATTATATTTCTACTCGAAATTATCATACCTACATTTTTGGAACCATTCGATTAACATTTATCTGGACAAATTTTAAACCAAAGTAACATTTGTAAGATCCAACCATAAGTAACCGTGACAGATTGTCAATTTTAATATTTTGTTGAAATAATAATAGTTGAAGTAATAAACTATTTCGAATCCAAATCCGTTGCTTTCATTTAAAAATGATGCACGTGTTGTAGCATAGCGTCATTGAATGCGCTTACGTAATAACATGCAAATGTCAAAGTCATGCGCAAAAAAATCATTTGTTTTGACGCAGTTCAAACAAAAATGCTCCTTATCAACTCCGAGCATACGGGCAGCGCGGGTTTGAATCAGCTGGCGCTTCATTATTGATCAGTTCGCGTGCAATACGAAATCCTAGCGCCGCTTTGCGTTAGGGCCAATTTGGCCCGGTTTCGGCAGCGCACGATATGTAGGTCATATCTTAGGTGCTAGTAAAGATCACGTAGCGTGTAGGCGTCGCGGCGTCGTCTAACGCGTTTCAAACGGCTGGTCGTCTGCGCACTTTTGCGTGGAAATTGTGTACTGGTGTAGTTAGTATCTCTGTTAAAGCAGAGTAGTGGGTCGACCTCTTGCAACTTGACGTTGTAACTTTCGATTGTTGTTGCTGCTCAGTTTTCGCTCTTAAGTTGCAGGGTGTACTTGAACGTTGATTGTTCGTCTTCAGGTAAGCAGAATCATTTTGTTATTTGTTTTTTTTTTTTCATAATGTGTAACCATAAAGCTTTTTTCATTCACACAAAAGCATATGTTTGATTTTTTAAGTGCAGAACATAAAATATCATTTTTCTAAACAAAATTTGGTGATTTTTTTTTGGTGATTCGTTACTTAATTATCATCCATTCTAATATTTTATTAATTTTTTTGACTTTTTTAAACGTCTTTAGAATTTGTTTTATTATATTATCTAAACGACACGAAACTTTTATACATGCCTGTACATCCCTTTACAGCAAAAAAAAAATTAGCTGAAGCGGGCGAATGATCTCGGGATTAAATTTCATAATAACAACCATACACATATGTACGTAATTTTATAATATGTGTGTAAACATAATATAATTTTATCTAAATGTTACGCGTTTACTCAATTAACAAAGTTAATACTAACTAGTCCAACATTCTATTACACAACTATTTTTTAAATTTTATTATGTGATGCATAATATTATTATAACAAATTACATATCTAATTTTTTCTGTGTTTCAATATTGCAATACATAAATTTATTGATTGCACTTTTTAACATATATCACTGAATCGATTTCATAGTTTTATCTTATCAGAACGGCTTAGTTTTTTTTCCTTAATCGTACCTTTTTATATTTTATTATTATCTGAAATAAATTGTAACTTTGTAACTTAGTTAAGATTTGAAATTAATGTTTGCTATTTTATTAAACTGATAAAATCACATTTTCCTTCTCTCGATTTTTTTTTTCTCAAATCGAAGGAATTTTTACGTCTGATTAGGTTTCTTTCAATTCTTCGCAGATCAAAGAATACAGAATTGCGATGTAATCTTGAGAGAACTGTCAATCGCACGGCGAAAACTTGACATAAAAAGCATTATAAATAAATAAAAGTTGTCCAAGAAAAAATAATTGCATTTTTTAATTCCTTAGGGTCTTATAAGTTATAAGTTTAAGAGTATACAACATGTCCAGGAAAGTATGCAATAAATATAAAACTTTTTTATTACTGATTTCTCAAAAAGCTTTATTGTTTATAAAAATTTGAGCTTTGCCTAAACCCCCTCCCTAAAAAAAAAAAAAAAACTTAAAACCAATAAAGCTACATTTAGTACAAAATGTGTAGTTTGCTCACAAAACTGTCGTTGGTGGTCAGTTGAGAATCCAAATTTCAGTACTGTATGTAAAATTAATATTCACAGAAAATTAATTTGTCTGATGAGGAGCAGAAAAGTAATTGGGCCCTATTTTCTCCGACAATTCTTTAAACATGTACAAGGCGTTCTATCTGGTTTATACAATTTTCTGAGAAGATCTTAGATTTTTTATGAGTTTTAGATAAAGCACAAACCTTTATAAAGAATAAAATTTTCTGGGAAATCAGTAATAAGAATTTTTCCATTTGTTGCATACTTTCTCGGACACGTTATTAATTCTTGCCATAGAATTTGAATGACATGTCTTAGCTTTGCTGTAAAGCAGCTAAGATATGCCGTCCAGATTTCATGGCAAGAGTTGATAAAATATCTAAAAGATTGTTCGGTATAATTTGTTACACACTATAATTGTCTCCTGATATTTCAGTGTGATTAGAACATATAACATAAGGTCATCTTTTTATATAAATTCCAATAAGGGACTAATAAGGGAGTTATAAGACTTGAAAGAGGGGTGAAAGGTTTTCCTTTTTTGGCAACATCTTCTGGATACTTTCTGTTATGAAACTAATATTTTTAAATCAGGTATAAGTAGGGTTGCGAACCGTTCAGAATAAGCCGAGACGTCCCGTTTTTAGGACATTTATAGACGTCCCGCATAAGGTATGTGCAGACGTTAATTGTCCATCAAATAAGTAAAGGCACTTTGTTCTTAATTAATTCTTAATTAATTCATTCATTGCTACCTTTTTTCATTCAGAGCATACCAAATATTATACCGGTAAGTAAACGATTTCTTGAAATTCACAAATAAAAAACGGAAAACAAATGACAATCACATTTGCGAAAAGACAGAAGCAAAGAAAAAAATAGAAACAATCGAAAACAAACAAGAATAAAAAGCGTTATTGGCTATTGAGAAACACAATCGAAATAGAAAAAAATCCTGAAGAAAATAAAAAAAAAAATTGACAATCGTAAAAAAGAAATAAAATAACTAATAATAAACAAACAATAAATAATTACCATTATGTAACGAATGGTAATTCGAAATTCACAAGAAAGAAAAAAAGAAAACAAATCAGAACCGCAAGCAAAAGTTCCGAAAAGAACAACACGAAAAATTGAAAATAAACAAAAACTAATGACAATCACGACATTTACGGAAATACAGAAACAAAACAAAAAAAATGGAAGCAAGCAAAAACAAAAAAAAAAGAATTTCTGACCGTCGAGAGACAATCCAAATGGAAAAAAATCCTAAAAAAATAAGAAAAATAATTGACAAGTTGAAATGAAAAAAAAATCCTAAAGAAAATAAAAAAAAACAATTGACAAGCGTAATAAAAAATTTAAAATAAATAAACAATAAATTAAATAAATGTTACGAATGGCAATTCGAAATTCACAAAAAAAAAGAGAAAGAAAAACAAATCGGAACCGCAAGCAAGAGTTTCGAAAAGAATAACACGAAAAATTGAAAATAAATATAAAACTAATGACAATCACGACATTTACGGAAATACGGAAACAAAACAAAAAAATGGAAACAATCAAAAACAAAAAAAAAAAGAATGAAAGCATTTCTGACCGTCGAGAAGCAATCGAAATGGAAAAATAATCCTAAAGAAAATAAGAAAAACAATTGACAATCGTAATAAAAATTAAAACTAAAAGAAAATAACTTAACAATAAATAATTACCATTATATTTGGAATGGTGATTCGAAATTCACAAGGGAAAAAAAGAGAAAGAAAAACAAATCAGAATGGCAAGCAACGGTTTCGAAGAAAATTACACGAAAAATTGAAAATAAAAAAAAAACTAATGACAGTCACTACATTTACGAAAATACAGAAACAAAACAAAAAATAGAAACAATAAAAAAAAGAATAAACGCATTTCTGACCGTCGAGAAGCAATCGAAATGGAAAAAATCCTAAAAAAATAAGAAAAACAATTGACAAATCGAAATGGAAAAAAAATCCTAAAGAAAATAAGAAAAACAATTGACAAGCGTAATATAAAATTAAAAATAAAAGAAAATAACTAATAATAAATAAACAATAAATAATTAATTAATTAGAAAACAAATCAGAACCGCAAACCGAGTTTCGAAAAGAGTAACACGAAAAATTTAAAATAAACAAATAAAAACTAATGACAATCACGACATTTACGGAAATACAGAAACAAAACAAAAAATGGAAATAATCAAAAACAAAAAAAAAAAGAATGAAAGCATTTCTGACCGTCGAGAAACAATCGAAATGGAAAAAAATCCTAAAGAAAATTAGAAAAACAATTGACAATCGTAATAAAAAATTATAACTAAAAAGTAATTACCATCACGTGAAGAATGGTAATAAAATGAAAACAATCAAAACAAAAAAGACCGATGAGAAACAATCGAAATGGGAAAAAAATCCTTCAGAAAAGAAGAAAAAAACAATTGACAATCGTAATAAAAAAAAGAAAATGAAAAACAAATAACAATTGCAAGCAATATTTACGAATTTACATTAACAATTTTTTTTTTTTAAATTAAGAACATTTCTGACTATCCAGAAACCTAATCGAATTAAAAAAATTCCTGAAGTAAGTAACAAAAACAAATGACGATCATTAATAAAAAAAAACAAAAATTCAAAACGAGATTTAAAGTCTCTTTAAAAAACAATTAATAATTCAAGTTATAATAATAATTAGAAATTCACAGAGAAACAAAAAAATAAACGAAGAAAAATGACGGTCATAACATGTATTTACGAAAGGAAAAGAAATCTAAGTCTGAAAAGAAATTTCTTAATATCTGATAAATTACAAACGAAATCTTTTATTTTAGCAAAAATTTGAGAAATAGTATTAGTATTGAAATTAAAATCGCAAACCGTGAAATTGACATTAAAAAAAAATTTCATATCAAGAAAAATTTCAAGTTCAATACCACAATATATTATTAAATTTTCAGCACGATTAGACAATTCTTTTAAAAAAATATCCTTTCATTATATCAAATCGAGTAAGATTAAGAAAGTTAATAATTTGTAAATAGAAAATCAAACTTTTTGACAATAATGAAAAATTTGTGTATCTGACTTACGTATTACATTAGAAATTAAAATTTGTACAAAATTTAGTTTAGAATCTCGTCGATGCTTTCCAAAAATTTTAAAAGAACAAAGAAATTTTATTAGATTGGAATTTATTAACATTACTATTAATTTCTTAAATAAACCTTCAGAAGGTCTTTCACTGGACATTACATTTAATAGATGTAATTTTTTTTTGAAAGATAATTCAAATATATGTATACACAGAATATGTTCAAATAATTTTTTTATAAAGGCAGGCCATGGAAGACAAAACGTTTGTCGCAGATTACTACAGCGTTTTTTTTTATTTACTTGACAATTTATGAAATGACGACTTGCTTTCCAACTACAATTACCGGAACTTTCACCAACTAAATTATAATTTATTATTTGCATTAAAACATTATCTAGTTCTTGAGTAGTTAAGTAAAATCGATGTTAAATTTGTCACATTTACACCTTGACGTTACTAAAGTCAAAACCTACTTAGTTACGGCACACGCTTACATTTCTATGGCCTACTTATACATATGGTACTAAAGCCTGATAAGGGTTCTATCATAGTAGCTACGATAAAAGAAATAGTATGACCGTAGGCTTATAGTTTCTAAGGCGTTCCCTTCGTGTAAGTTGAATAAATGTGATATAGATATATGCCAGATATTCGGCCTCCGGTTATCGAGCCAAATCACTATCCGCTGTATTTCTAATATTTACAAAAGGAAAGAAATATAGAAACCTGAAAAGAAATTTCTTAATTTCTCAAAAATAGTAAATTGAAAACAAGAAAAGAGAACAGCCTGAAAATATCGGGAGACAATTTAGAATCATCCTGTATTTATCAGGTTCTGACGAACCCTACTAAGTTTTTCCTTTATTTAGTATATTTAATTAATTTATTTTATTACTCCTTTAATATTAGATGGCAATATACAGATTTCGAACATTTCAGAGCGTTGCCTTGGTTGCCTCGTAATGAGAAATGAACATTCATTGCATTGTCATGGCAACGATCCGAAATATGTGAAGTTTGTTATAAAAGTACTTCCTAATATTGATAGCAGTTATCAATTTTTGTTTTTATTTTTGGCGATAGCAGCCCGAAGAAGGTAATTTTATCGAAACCGGTCGCTATATTAAATTTTCAAAATTAGAAAGAATCATCGTCGATGTGTATCGTCTATTCTTTCACTATTACATGAACCCATTCTTGCTTTTTGAAAGAACCTAAATAATATACCAAAGCTATAAAAATTATGGTCTCCAAGTTACTCTCTATTTCATTCCTTTCCTCGGATCTGCCAGTGTTGGTTTCGTTTATTCTTTTTTGGTTTCATTATAGTATTTCTACTGATATGTTGTTTAATGCTTTCTGTAGGTTAACGAAGAAATTGACAGCTCTATACTAAAATCGGTTTACGATTTTAATTGTTTTAAATAATTAATTAGCCCGAAATCATCTACATCCGAGTTTTTTATCATTTAATCTATTCTTCACTTATAACCATTTCTGGAATTCTCATCTAAGTTTTCACTTAGGCTATCCAGAAAACACCTCTATATTAAAAAGTATCGAGTTACGTTTGAGTAAAAAATAACGTCGTGAATCAAAAAGTAGCGGTTTGAGGGAAGACAGATTGGGTTAAAAAAATTTGAATGATGTTTAGCATGAAGAATAGAAAATATCTTAACATAAATTTAAAACTAATAACTTTAGAATATAAATATTTATATAATATGTTGATATCAGGAGTAGCAAAGATATTAATTAGATTCAAATTAAATCCTCTAATAGCCAAAAAGAAAAGGCTTCATTACTTTTTAATCCTTTAGAACGTGCATTGGATTTTTTTCTAAATCCAATTTATGTCGCCTAGTTTCATTTGATCTACATTTAAAAGGAATCATGTACTTAGACACATTCGTGCAAACTGTGTTTACCCAACAATACAAATGAGACAGGCATTCGCTTTAAAAAGAAAACAAATATAACGCATTCTTAAGTGTGTATGTACCAGATACCATAGAAGTACCGAGGAGGTGATTATTTACTTACAATTGTAGCAAAATGGAAAGAGGAAAGTAATCAGGTTCTGCGAAGAAAGTAAATAAGGCTTCCGTTTTTCAAGCCCTATTTTAAATTCTAATGACGTTTTCGCGGAAAAGTTAATTAAATAACCGTTCGGTTTTCATCATGTTAAGTGAACGAGTCACCGTTTTGATTAGTTCCTGCGTTCATGACCTGAATTCGCCATGAAACGTCGCAGAGGCACACACGACATTTCAGTTATTAAACACAAAATTCCATTGTTACTATTGGCATTCATATGTGTACGTGTGAGTTCGGCCTTTCGGAATTGAGAAACTCCTATTGTGGAGAAACCGATAAGGTTACGCAATCGCTTACGTTCTAAATAAACAGAGAGCTTTGGGATCATGTAAACTAAGTCATAACTGATTTTATTAGTTTTATGAAATTTCTCTAATCCTAAGTGGAACGCGTTGATAAAGAACGAGCGCCGCTGGATCGGTTAATTTATGCTACAAGAGACCTTTATTTCTTGAAAGGAAAAAAATAACCGGAGAAATTCAAATGAAAGTGTTCAATTAAGTTAGAGATAGACATAAAAGGTTTGATCACAAAATGTCAGCATTTTTTTTAAGTATGCTTTCATTAATATTGTTTCCTCTAGAGGTAGCTCTTCTGTATAATATGCATTTACAAGAACTCATTTTGCAATTTTCAACTTAAATAATTTCTGATGTGATCTTAAGTTTATGAATTCTTTTGTTGATTATTTACCACGTCACCATTATTTGAAACGCCCAGATGTCTCCTGCTGTGTTAGGGATAATCATCCCCACATATAATGGCAAAACTCATATGTACAACCTATTTTTAAAAGTGATTTCGAATAAGAAAAAAATTTGAAAAGCTTTCTATGTTAGAAGCACTCGCATTCAAAGCTGTTATTAATAATAACGTTAAGTCATCAGAATCTGATGCAATACCTGCACTTTAGGTCAAGCATGTAGCAATAAAACACCAGCCCACCAGCTCTTAAAAATAACTTATTACTCAATAACCGTCAATGATAAGTTTCCTTGCCGCATCATATATCCGCATGCTTTCAATTCAATAGGTCATAACAATATATATATATGTTTTAGCAAGGGTTAACCATGACATCGCCGGCCATAAACGGTCAGAAAGAGAACGGCAAATCCGAATCCTGTTCCGGTGCCTCAGCGCCGACGACGGCAGGAACGGCAGCAGAAGAAACTAACGTCCGTCCTGCAGTACCGGAAATGAATAGCACATCAACCGCCCCATTTACCGCCTGGTGGAGGGTATTCAAATTAGCGAATTTACTGATGCAGCAGGGTTGTTAAAAACATAGTCCAGAAAATGTTATTGCATTTTCAACAATCTAGTATACCGTTGGAATTAAATTTAGACTAATTTTTAAAGTAGAATAATAACGTCGAAACAAAAAATGAAATGTTCGACTTAGTTTATAAATTAAATCAATTAAATTTTAAAAATTAGAAAATTTATCAATGAATTCTAATAGAATCTTATCATTCCTATTTGAATGTTCCATTAATTTGCTTTTAATTTTTTCCATATTTTTTTATAGAGATTGTGCATTTTATAAATTGGCTAAAGAATTTAAACCTAGAATTAATCCATTATGTATATGAATTTCTCCTAATTATAACGTAGGTTTAATGCGATAATAAATAATAATATGCAACTTTAATTTAATTAGTATGCATTAGGTAAGAGGTTATTACGTTCTGTTTTAGTACAATCATCAATTTGCTTTACTAGTCTTAAAAAGTTTATATCAAGTTAATTGTAGCGCTAATAAGTAAGGTTGTAGAGTAATTGGAATGCGATTTTCTTGATTGGTTTTATATTGATAATTGTTATCTATTATTTTTATTGTTATTATTATTGCGTCCTACGCGAAATAAATCTTCCAAGTTTCCACTATTTTACGACAGACAATATGTGATACTGAATATTATCAACTTTAAATTGTATTTTGGTATTATACTGTGTAATAATTTAAAGTTATTAATAAAATGTTTAACTGAAAATAGTTTCCTATTAAAAATTCTCTTTCATCGCTTATGTTTATAAAAATCGTTTGGTTTGATAAAATAAGTAACGATCATTAATAGGCAGAGAAAAGAAACTAATGAACCAAAAACTAATGAAACTGAAATAAAACAACCTTTAAGTTTCTTTATAATTCAGTGTTTTTCACAGTTTTACTAAAGATGTGGAGAACACCTTTTATCGAAACCAAAGACGGAATCGTAGATTTTTTAATAAATTATATCGATATTGGATTCTGTACGAAATCAGATTCTAAATAATAATAGAAATCAGAATCAGAATGGCAATATGTACTATTTATACTCATAAAAATAAATTGTTAAAATTTTATACATACAGGGTGATTTTTGAATAGACCGAAAAAAATACTGGCGAAAGGAGATACTTCCCAGAATATGAGAAAATTGCGGAAAAGATTCTATACAACAACATAATTAATAAAAAAATTATTTAAAAAGCACATTATGCCCATGCATAAGACGAGAACTAAAAGCTTACAATTTGAAAAGCGTGTAATTACGTTTCATGGTGTTACGCAGAAAATCTGAGTTGTTTGATCGTAAAACTTTATCGTGAACTTTTTTTTATAGAGATTTAAAGAATCTTCTAAAGAAACCACCGGGTATATCTGACCCGGTGGCCTAACGGATTCACCCCAATATCTCTGTACGGGGCACCTACCGCCTAAACTCCTTTCCTCTCTTAACACTCTGCGCAGGGCGTACCGCCTCTCAGCATTCCTTCCCTTGCGCATGTTATCTCTCTTTTTCTCTCTTCACATCTTCCTCTTCGCCTTCCTCTTCAACCTTTTCGTCCTCTTTCTCCTCTTCTTCAACCTCTTCGTCCTCTTGGCCTCTCTTCCTTCTTCCCCTCCTCTACTATTTTCCGTCTATCTCTTCCTTGCATTTTTGGACCATTATCGACCTTAACATGCCGATAACGGTCCTCCACGTTCTGGCCTCCCTTATTAACAATACTGACGCATTTCTCTTAGTGATGTCGCAACAGGCGTCTATTTTCACCGCGAAGCGGACCGCATCCCACCTGGGGCACTCGAAAATGGTGTGCTCCAGGGTGTCTTCGACTTCTTCGCCGCAGTACCGGCAGTCTGCTGTTTCCCTCCTCCTGATCTCTTTCAGATACTTTCCGAAAGAGCCATGTCCGGTCAGCGTCTGTGTCACGTGATAGTCTATCTCCCCCTCGGGCCGATTACACCAGGCCTCGACGTTTTTGATGAAGACTTTGGCCCAGCCTTCGCCTGGTGACCCTTTCTGTGGAGCCTTGTTTTTTCGGGGGATCTCCGCTATGACAAGGACGGCCTCGGTTGGCACCGTCCTATAGGCAGACGCCTTATAGACCCTTATGGCGGCCAGCCTGGTGACTCTTTCAAGTAACATCTCGTGATGCCTGTATTTCGTCACCCCTCCCAGATTAGGGCGGCATACAAGATGTTTGAGGAGACCACACTTGCTAGCAGCTTCCTCTTCTTCGGTCCGGGTCGTCCGACATTCGGCATCAGCCTTGCCAACGCCATGTACGTCTTCTGGGCCTTCGTCGTTATTTCCCTGACGTGGGTGGTCATTCGCAACTCTCTGTCGAGGTGAACGCCCTCGATGACTCGATCGCGTCCTCGCAATCTCGGTCTTTTGTCTTGCGAGAGCGAGTCCCATGCTCTCGAGGGTCCGGCTGACCTCCTCGATGACGTACATGACCCTCTCCTGCAGCAGCCCCTCTGTTTTGGCGCAGACGACCACTGCCAGATCATTGGCGTATGCTATTATGGTCGACCCGGAGCCGAGGTCCAACTCCACTGCCTTGTTGTTGGTCCTAAGACCATGTCCACCAGGTACGAGGCTACGATCCTCATGATTCCCGGCTTCACCTCGTACCTGTGCAAGGCCACCGTTATGCCTCTCCACGAGGTCGTGTTGAACGCATTTTTCACGTCTCACGTGATCATCACGGCGTATTCTCTATTGTGGTCGGCCTTGCTCCGTATCTTTCGGACGATCTCTTCCACCTAACCCAGCGCGCTAGGCGTTGACTTTCCCGCACGGAACCCGTGCTGGTTGTCGCTGCTGACGCCCCTCTCGTCCAGGTCCTACGTCAGTCGCTGTTTGACGAGGGTTTCCAGGATCTTTCCTGCTACGTCCAGCAGACATATGAGCATGTATGTGGTCTCCTCGGTGGCATTCTTCTTTGGTTTTTCTATGAGTACCAGACTGGCGGTCTTCCATATCTTCGGGAAGTGACTCTCCTTCCAGCACTTGTTGTAAATTTGCTGGTAGACTGCCGGGCTTGCTTCAATCGTCGCCCTCATCACCTCCGGCGAGACGCGGTCGGGGCCTGGTGTCTTGCCCCTCTTGATCCTTCCGGCTGCTCTTGCCACCTCCTCAGCTGTGAACGGAGGCTCGTCCGGTGCCTTCGCGATGGTCTTCGAAAATTTCCATCTTGTCTCGGCTGTTTGTAGGAATAACTTCCGGGCTTGCCTCTGCTGCTCCTCCGGACTCAACTGGTTACTCGGTCTCAGTTTCAACTTGTTGGTGCCTATCTTGTAAGCCTTTCGCCATATATCCACCTTCAGATCGGCCCTTAGATTGTTCCTTGGTGTTCCTGATGGCTTTCTTCAGGTTTAGTTTGGCTTCCTTGTACCGGCTCCATGCGGTGCAGGCGGGTGGCTCTCCTCAGGCCTTTGCACCGCCTGCGCATTTCCGCAAATCGTGAATTAGTAACACACAGATACACAGCTGAAGATGAATGCGTCGTACAAGTGTATGCTAATAGATTAATTAAAATCAATTGCGTTTCCTAAAGTATATAAAACCGAAATACTTACATCAAGGCGAACAATAAATTATGACAAGTAATTCCGTTGCTTTAAAAAATAACACACCGAACGCTCGTAATGAATTTAGCTAGACTATAATAGTAGAATTCCTTGCTCATTGAACGGCGCACATAAAACGAAATTATAATAATTATCAAAGCAAACAGGTTACTGATTAGAATGTTCTAAATTCTGGTTGTCATCACCGATATCACAAGTTTACTATTATTCAAACTTCAACTATAAACCGAATAAACAAAATAAAAGAAACCGACCCCAGTTTGTAAGGTAAATGCCAAAGGCGAAGTAAAAAATCTAACCCCCATATTTTATAACTCATAACAACAACGTTAAATAACGAAAATCGTTAAGTGATAAATTTTGACCAATCAGTGCTTAGATGCAACGATGTCGTTATGAGTTACAGAATAAGGGCGTAAGTTGGTCGCAGCCGCCAATGCCCCTCAGGACAAGCGAAAAAAAAATTTTAATGCAAGGGAAGGTAACGCGTAATGTTGGACCATAAAAAGTTACCAAAATTATTATTAGTAAATAAATCACTCAACAAGCCCAATGCCCAATTATAGAGCGACTGTGTGTATATTCAGTTAGCAAATTTATACCGCAAAGAAATTAGCAACTTGTTGAAGCGTGCAACTGAAAATATCAATTTCATTCTCAATAAATCGATGATTACGAAATGTCTAAGATGGAAAAGTTGCTTGTGAGAATAAACATTATTTACAATACAAATTAAATTAAAATTAAAGAAAAATACTAGGAATTCTTAACACAGAGATTTTAATTGTTTACGTGTTGTAGTAATTTATTTGTTTACTTGTCAAAGGTGTTTGAAGTGGGTCCGTTTGTTAAGTAAATATTTTGGAATTTGTATGTTAGCTGATTAAGTAATCAGTTTTAAAAGTTTAAAGATCAAGTTCATCTTCTGTTTTTTCTTAACCAGGGACGTAACGTCATTCTGAGAACAATTTCTTTATTAATTATTTCTGGAAAAATAAAATATATAAAATTTTTATAATACTGTTCCCATATTCTGTGATGTGTATTCTTTCAACACTTTTATTTGTCGGTCTATTTAAGAATTAGCTCGTATAGATAAAGTTCTAACCAAAATTATATTTATTAAATTGGAAGAGTGTATTTATTTAATGTAATTGGTCCTACTAATAACATTTAAGGGCAATTGTGCAATCCCGATTTATTTTAAGACAAAGTTCATAACCACGATTACATGAAAAATTGGTTTAAGTTACGGTTTGATACGGAAGTGGATTCATAGTTCCATACCATCCCTAATTTTTACAGAAATTTAAATTTATTATTTCTTCTAAATGTTTTTTTTTCATTTCGTTTTCATATTTCAACGAGAGTACCTGAATTTGTAATCTAAACTAAAATAACAATGTTTTTAATGGATTAGTTGGGAATAGTCAGCATTTATAGGGTATACTAGGCAAGCTGATTGATGATTTAGTAATTTTAGGTGAATTAGATACAAGTTTTGCAATTATTAGTTCAATAACAATAAGTTTAATTTTACCAACTTAAAAAAGTTACTATTAATTTTCAAAGGAATTTATTTTGCCTTATAAACTTTAATTTTCCTGTCATTATTTAATAAATTGAATTAATGTTAGTAACAAGGAAAGGACTATTTAGGTTGAATTCTGAAATATTACAATTACAAACATTCTGCTACTCATGGTAGGTGTCGCCACTACACATTTAATAAACCGATCTCTTCTATTATTGGGTAGAAAACATTACCAAGTAGTTTTAATTAATATATCTTTATAGATAGATGGCAAAAGTTGATTCGTATTGATGCACTTTGAATTTTAACATAAATTTAAACTCACATTTTAACAAGAGTTCCTCCTCCGCCGCCGTACTTGTGGTCAGGACTGAGTTGGATCTCTGTTTAGCAGACTTTATTATACTAGTCCTGCGTTTTTCCTGTTTTTAATTAGTTAATTAATTACCTCGCATTTTTGAAATCGCAATTAAATCGTTGAAACGATTGAAACGATACGATACTACTCTCCGCTCTTTTGATGGCGCATTTAATGCTTATTGTACCAAAGCGATTTTTTAAAATTTTTATTAACTCTTGCCATGGAATTTGGTCGGCGTATCAAGGAGTGCAATGACATATTCTTCACCTAGGCTAAGACATGCCGTCCAGATTTAATGGCAAGAGTTGATAAAAAAATTTAAAAGTCACTCGGTATTATGTTAATAATTTTAAAAATGGGTAAAGATAACACAGACAAAGGGTATTTGGGCCCCTTTTAACTATGGGCCACCTGCGTCGCGGGGTCTGATGCATTGTAGTTCCGCCAGTGACTTTCTGGAAAATATTAGCAATTTGAAGAAACTCAAACAACGAAGAAGGAAAAAATTAAGAATTTTGTAACTTTCGTTTCAACAAAATAAGAAATCTACTGATATTAAACATTTTCATTTATTTCACAAACTGAAAAACGTTAAACAAATAGTAATAAAAAATTAATTGAATGAAATAGGTGTTCGTGAATAACAAATTTAAGGGTGGGTCAACAGTGTGTGGGAGGATGTTTTAGCACTGTACATTGTAAATCTGCATTAATTTACATATTGGTTAGGTGTATAATTTAAAGTAAATAAATTTAGCAAATGCGTAATAGTAGTTATATGAGTGCTCCTAATGTTTTTAATACAAAACTTAGTATTTTATTGCACGATTAGGTTGGTCCTTACGGGTAGATGAGAATATATGTATACATATTATGACTTTAGTAGTCTATACTTCATGGTTCTTAAAATATTAATAACTGACCTTGAAAGATACATATTATGATTAATTAGAAATAGAGCTGTGCAACAATGTCGATTCAGCGATAATTATTAATAATGAAATGTGTTATCAAATAACGTTAGTAAAATTTCATTACATAAACTTGTTTGTAAATTTCGCTATTAAAATGGCTGTTGTAAAGTAATTTTTAGGAGATTACTAAGGCAATGAACATTGGCTTCACCAGATATATTCGAATCCAAAAGTAATTCATTCATAAAATCGATTCGGAAACTAGAACTGACGTAAATAAATTAGACATGGGAAAAGAGACCAGAAACTATTATTGTACAGTTAAGTTTACGTAATAATTTAATGGGAAACGTAGTTTTATAATCAATAAATTGTTTAAAAGTTTTATTTAAGAATTTAGAAAGTTATCTACGGGGGAACCCGAAAAAGAAACGTCTAGGAATATCCATTTTAAGGGTTTAAATGCAAGAATTCAGAATATTAGGGGAGACTGCGATAAAGTCATTATTACCTAAGTTTTCACCTTATTAGTACATACAGGTTGATTCTTGAAGAGAAATAAGAAATAAGCAAAAAAAAATGGACATTATAGAACATGGGAAACATTGTACGTACACTTGAGAGTAAAAGTATTCGGCCACCTAACAACCTTAATGGTAAAAGAATAAATAGCATGCATTTGTGAAATAGCGCATTGGTATCGTTTCGAAGCCCGACTATTGCTCTCTCAAATGATACTAAATTAATCTTTGGTTAGCTCTTGTCTATCGTGTTAACAAAATTTTTGTTATCGTAATCAGAATCAGTAAGACGAAAAAATTTAAATTTGTTTATTAATAACGGAAACAAAAGCGAAGTTTGAACAAATGCTATTTACTCATTACTTTGTAATACTCGTATAACAGATTGCATACGGTTTGGCATGGATCTGATCAGCCGTTCAACAACATCCTGAGGGATATTATTCCACTCTTCTTGAGCAGCCCTTGTCAGTTTCTGAAGCGTTGTTGGAGTTGGAACCCGTGATCAAATTCTTTTCTTGAGTTCAACCCACATGTTCTCAATCGAATTTATATCCGGACTTTTGGATGGGCACCTTATGACTCGTACACCAACTTCGTTCAGGTAATTTCGAACAATCTCAGCTGTATACGGCCTTGCATTATCTTGCATAAGCAAGAAATTATCGCCAATGAAGCCAGCAGAGGGAACAACATGCTCATCTAAGACTTCATGAATATAGCATTGAGCAGTTAAACCGCCTGTGGGGATATATCCCCACAAACCGAACTGACCTATAGGTCAGTTCGGTTTTTGCATGAAGAGAAGTGCATCCCCAAAACATGCATGAACCTCCTCCAAAAGCGACTTGCTGCACTATGCACTGTGAAAATCGTTCTCCTTGACGATGGTAGACTTTAGCTCTTCTATCGCTACCATATAGACAAATCTTGGTCTCGTCTGAAAAGAGCATAGAGTTCCATTGCTCCAACGTCTAGTTTATGTGCTCACGAGCAAAACGTAGGCGCTCTGCACGATGCGCTACCGTCAGTTTTGGACCCGTTGCAGGTTTTCGGCACCTTTGCCTATTTTCAAGAAGTCTTCTTCTAATAGTCCAGCGACTTACCGTTACTCCTCTGACGTCTCGAAGTTCTTATTTAAGCTGGACATCATTTAACATGCGATTTCGTAAGGGGGTCGTTCTAATAAAGCGGTCATCCCGTACTGAAGTTGCTTTTGCTCTGCGTGTTTGGATTCTGGCCACGTACCGACCAGTGTTTAAAAACCTTCTAAAATCATTTTGAACAGTAGAACGTGTCATATTCAGTTGTCGAGCTACAGATCGCTGACTGTTACCAGCTTGAAGCAGAGCAACAGCTTGAGCTACAATTTCAGGCGGAGTATTCATATTTTCACAAATTTTAATGCTATTGGAAGTAAACTTGACAGATACTATGCAAGTGCCACGCATTCAACTGTTTCATAGCACTCTTGAAACAATACATTGTTTGAAGCTGCAAATCATCCCATATACGGCACTTCTGATAAAAGAAAGCTTATAATCTCTTGATGGTTGATAACAGTTTCTTTTTAATAAAATTAATTAAGCAATATTTTTTCTTTAATTTGAGTGATTAGTTAGTATTGTACAAGATGCATTTTAATATTAAAAATCACTTTTAATTGAAAAGTAATGGGTGGCCGAGTACTTTTGCTCTCAAGTTTATTTTAGTTTTCCAGAAATAATAATGATATAGTATCGCCAAAACAATACGTCCCTAGTTAAAAAAGAGCAGCAATTGAATGAAATAAATAAAGTGCTTCATAGTTTGATAATTGTTGCGGCACGGAGTCGAGCGTGAACTTGACCATTAAACGGAATTGACGTTAGCCGAAATACGAACTCCAAAACATTTAAGTGCAAGTGCAAGTGCATGCAAATCACCTGAAGTAAATTATTCTATATAAACTGTATAAAATAATGATACCAACTTTAAACATCTGCTTTGACAGGTAATCAAATAAATCACTACAACACAAAACAATTCAAATTTCGCATGTTAAGAATTCCTAGCATTTTTATTTAATTTTAAATTATATTGTAAATAAAGTTTATTCCCTTAAGCAAAGTGTTCGTCATAAACATTTCGGCACATTTTATTGCTCAGTATTGCGTGTTACCCATTTTAATCAGTTTCTTTACGTCGTTTATTCGGTTTATCGCTGATATTTGAGTAATAATAGAGTTTGTTAATAACAAAGAAACCTGTTTGGGTTTTTAATTATTATAATTTCGTTTTGTGTGCGCCGTTCAATGAGAAACAAATTCTATTATTATAAAAGATGAATTATTAGCACAAACTTATACAAATTCTAGTAAAATTCAGTACTTGCGTTTATGTGTTATTTTTTAAAACGACGGAATTACCTGTCGTAAATTTATTGTTCGTTTGGATATAAGTGTAACTTTTGCATACCTTTGAAAACGAAATTGATTTTAATTATTTCAGATGTACAATACGTTCATCATCAGCTGTGCAACTGATTCTCTGCGTAACACCATGAATGTTTATTGCACGCTTTTAAAGATGTGAACTTTTGGTTTTCGTCTTATGCATGGACGTGACGTACATTTCGGGTAAATTTTTAATTAATTATAAATAATTACAAAGAATATTTTTGAAATTTGTTACACGTTCTGGGAAGTTCGTCAGTTTTTTTTGTTGGTCTATTCAAGAATCACTCTGTACATGTAGTATAGTTAGTATGACCAGACGTCCTCTTTTTCTGATCATGATAGATAGATATTTTATTCTTTTTGCCAGCAGCATCGAATCATAACAAAATATACTCTTTTTAGAGATTCGTGTCCGGGTCTTCTATCTTTTTTGGAAATTTCAAGAAATGTTCTCTTTTTTAATTCATTTTTGAATAAGCTTTGTTTTAAAATATGCAATGCAATTATGCAATTATTCAGTGTAATAAGTTTCTACGTGAACGTGTTCCGACTTATTGCAATTTTAAAATATTTAGTTGTCAATAATTTTATGATTATTTGTTATGCAATAAAACATTAGATACTAAAAAAGATTTGTTTTTCTGACACTGATTTAATTTTATTGTTTCATTAAAGAGATTTCTGGGTCAATTTTGTTCAAATCTGTGAGCATCATTAGATCTGTAATTCAATTATTAAAAAGTGGAATTCTGGAGTTCTGAGTAAGATACGAATTTTTGTGGATCTATATATATATATTTTTTATATTATATTATATATATATATTTTTATTGTAATTGTAACACTACGTACATAACTGTTTTGTGTCTGTTTGGTACATGTATATTTATTTACTTTGCATATTTGACGTTTTCCATGCTTTATTGGCACAAGGGAAATAAAAGTATATTATTATTATTATTATTATTAAGATAATCGCAGAAACTTATGCGTAATTCTAGAGACCTATCCTCGGCCCAAGTCTCTTTCTGCTATTTATTAATGATCTTCCACATTATCTGTCTGAATATGATTTAACCATATACGCTGATGACACTTCAGTTCTCATCTCTGAAAAACCTTTAGAAGATTCAGTTAACGCTTTAATGGATAAATTAACCACGTGGTTTTCTTCAAACCATCTTTATCTGAATATCCCCAAAACATGTTACCTTCAATTTCATAGTAGACAGAACCGATGTCTATTCCCTCTAAATATAAATATTAATAATATGGCTCTACGTCACTCTAAAGAAACGATGTTTCTAGGAGTAAATTTGGATGAAACCTTGCATTGGGGTATCCACTGCTCCAAATTACATTCACGTCTGAACGTCGTTTGCTTTCAGGTTAGATTTTTGAAAAATGTTCTTACGAGAGGGCAATTGTTTACTACTCCCAATTTTACTCTAGGATATCCTATGGAATCACTCTTTGAGGTACTTCTGCAGCATCAAATCGAATATTTCTAGCACAGAAAAGAATAGTGAGAATAATAGCCGGTGTCACATTTCTAGCATCTTGTAGGAATATTTTTAAAGAGTTAAACATTTTAACGCTTACTTCTGTTTATATTCTAGAAATTTGCTCATATATTTATCAAAACAAATCAAAATTTATAAAATGCAAGTCAATACATAATCACAATACCAGGCACAATCTAAACTTTTATTTGTCAACACCACGTACAGATATTACCAAGAATTCTGTGACCTTCACTGGTTTGAAAATTTTCAACAAATTGCCTGAAGGTATAAGAAATCATACTTCATTTATTAGATTTAAATCGGCTCTCAAATCCTAGTTAATCGATCACTCTTTGTACAATTTAGACGAATTTTTTTCCTTGTGACAATAATGTTATCATTAGTCTTAGTTCTAGCTTCTAGTCAATAGTATATGTATCTGACACACTCCATACATGTTCATTGTCTTTCGGAGGAATTAATAAACTAAACCAAATCATATCTTGCGGAAAACTTAAAAATTAATTTTTTTAATAATTAAGATGTAGGCTTACGGATCTTACGACCCTTGCTGATTTGAACATAATCGATCAAATATTTACGTCTTTATGTTAATTTAACTGTAACAGTGATTGAGGAAATAAAATACTGTTTTTGAAATTGACTTGTTGCTCTATGGTTATTATTATGTGTCCTCTTTTTGGACAACTGAAATTAGGCTTTTTTTGGAAAACTGAAATCTGGCTTGTTTTTTGGAACACTGAAATCTGGTCAACCTAACTACAGTATAATAATCTTGTTATAATATTATGTTATCGAAATGAATTATAAAAATCCTTATTCTTTTTTTGGCTTTGGTAATATTGCTTTCTTTTCTATTTGCGAGATTCCAAACTAATTCTATAGTAAACTGAATTCAACATCCTGTACGTGTTTGTATGTTTAAGATATCTGAAATTTTATTCACGTATTCAAACTTCTTTCAAATAGTAATAGAAGCGAAAGAAAAGTACTTTCGTAATGTTTTATTTAAAACGCAACCTTCCATTAGAAAATGCACCTGGTTTGCTATTATTTTAAAGTATGTATTTTGAAACATTAAAACAGCCTGGGTATAAATTTATAATTAATCAAAAATTCGTCGCTAAATATGTGCTAATGCACGTTCTTTAAAGTAATAAATCGCGAGTGTCGAGGAATGTTTGTTGTAATAACTTTTATGCAAGATTCTTAATTCTGCACGAAAGTATTTAGGATATACGCGATCCTTGTAAGGAAATCTCGTTCAATGTGATATCAGACGAACACGAAAACGCAGTCTTGTATTCATAAATACCGCAGAGATATGCACTTGCGTACAGTGCCCATAAAACGAAACGAACGAACGTACAGAGTGCGGGATCAAACCGACTTCTTATAATGCACTCGCACACAGCAAAACATCTGGAATAAGTTGATTTAAATCTTGTGTTGGTTCACTACACCAAAGTCGCTTTAGTTTAACTTAGATCGTCGTGGATGGAGTTTGCCTTTCTCCGCCGTTTCTCGTGCTTTAAAATTCACGTGGTGCCGAACCCGACAGACATGGCACAACAAGACAGGGAATAATAAATAAAGTTTCCGTTTTTTCGGCGTTTCGTTTTCGGGCGAAGCGGACGGGAATATTTTAGCGTCGACGTCGCGTCACCGTCGTCGCCTGAGGGCTTGACAAAAATTGCTACTGTTATCCTGCGAGACTCCGCAGTTTAAATAAAGTGAAACGATCGTTTCGAAAGTGATCTTAAAAATTTACTTCGCACAAGCGAGTTTTATTTTTCTTGAGTTTCGTGTTCGCAATTCTTATTAATTTAAAAGCATTTCAAGTATTCTTAACGTTGATGTAAAGAATTTATTTTGCTGTGCTTAAGTGAATCTTTTAATATCAATCAGTTTTGTTTTGTGTGGTGTGTTTTTAACAGGTAGAATGTCGTATTAGGTAATTACTTTTTTCTCAAAGTATTATAGATTGCAGTTACTTATCACTGTTAACATGAGAAAGTCCCGTTTATAATTTAAGGGGTTATAGGACATCACATATCTTATTTAAAAAATTCAAGAAATTGGAGTTAAAAGTTTTGTTTTCAATTAAATTATGGTTCATATGGAGTGTGCACAGTGGCGTAGACATTAGAAGAGCAGGGGGTGCAATTGTAAAATTAAACTAATACCTATTACCATATCAATGATATTACGTTTATAATAGTTAGAAAAAAAGTGGTATTATTTATTTTGCAGTGCATTAAATAGAGTTGTAAGTTAAAACCACACAAACTAGTACTGTTGACTAATGTTCGCAACCTGTGAAATTGAAAAATCTCTTCCTGCATTAAAAAAAATGCAGCAAAAAATAATCGTTTACTGTAGCAAATAGTAGATTATGAAATAAAAGAAAACAACAACAAAATTATTTTTTTTACAATTCATTATTATACAGTGTGTTTAGAAAAAATTGAGAGGTATTTGAATTTCCTTGTCGTTAATGGGATAATGAATTTCCTTGTTGATGGGATAATTTATTTATTACTTTATCCTTTCTACATGTTTATGTGGCTCTCTTTCGTTTACCAATGAAAAATATAAGGCCCTAAAGTTGATAATATGAAATAGATTTCTTGTTAATTACATATAATAGTAAAATAAGGAAATCAAAATCTAAAATAATAGCATGCTATTGATGAAATTGATTCGTCATTCTCAACGCCTTTGAATCATTTTTGAACACACCGTTCATTTGACGTTTGAACCAAAGTTTTCGTGTTTGATTCCATAAATTTCAGGTCTCAGACTGCTCTGAAAAATAAACTCATGTCTTAACTTAGAGCAGATGCATTTGGATTACAGCGCTGTTTCGCTGAGCGAAAGCAAGATTCGACAATGTAAGCCTACTGTCCATGTTGTAAAAGTATAAAATAAAACTTAGTTTAATTAAACTAGTGGTTTAATATAGTTGAGTGCTAAAATGGTAAATAAAACTCAAATGTCAAGTTGACAGCAACATCTGTGTTTAGCTAAGACATGAAATTTTATTCCACAGCCACCTGTGACCTGAAATTTATTGAATCATGTGTTATATTACTTAATATGAGCAGTATTTTATTGTTGAATTATAAACCTAAAAGCGTGCTTGCCTATACAAATTACTCCTTTATTTTTCTTTTCATAAAAGAAAACGAAAAAGTGTAAAAAATTTTATAAAACGCGTGCGCTGAAGACATGACGGAAACTATTTTATTGTTAATCCATATTTCTAAAATAAAATAATAAAGACAGATTCTCATAATTGCCTCATTTGAAGGCTTGAGGTTCCCTAAAGTCTCTCAAAATAATCGTTTTAAAGAAAACAAATCCCTTTGCTTTTGCCCTTTTTGGGTATAAAATATCCCCAAGTAGGGATAAATCCCTCAAATTGGCAACTCTACTGGCGACTTAAAGTTAGTAACACAAAACCGTCTCTACCATTAATGTAAATAAAATTTTTGTTTAATACTGAAGTAATTTCTATAGGCATTTGACGGGCAATTAAGTCGTGTAGATAGATAACTATTTAATAAAAAAAAATTAAAGCGTTTTGTAGGCTATGAGGATAGTAAATCAAACTAAAAACTAAACTAAAAAACTAAAAAAGGAGGATCAATTTCACAAAAAATCTCGTCACCAAAAAATAAAAACAACGTTCGAAATTATGACATTTCAGATGTTGTTGGTTGTTGTTCAGTTCAAAATTAATGAATGAGTTTTTTAAAAATTTTACTCCAAAGGTACCAGTGTAGAAAAGAAAAATAAATAAGCAAAAAATAACTTTTTTTTGAATAAAATTGATCCAAGAAATAAAAAATAAAAGACGATCGAATTTACGATGAATTTCGTCACAAAATCGAAATTATGATAAATTCAGGTATGGCTTAGCAAGTAAGTAAGTTAACGTTTGCATTTTTCATACTTTGTTTCATAATGTAGCCTCCTATTTTGACTCCGCCCCTTTTCAAGCTTCAATGAAACAATCGGTATGTATTTAAAATAATAAAAAATATTTTTGAAGCAGTGTTGGTTAGAAAAGACTTAAGGCCAGTTTTATAATCGAATTTAAAGGTGACTTTAAAAAAAATCACATTCAGATCTGTAAACAAAAATGTCTTCACATTTGCTTTAATTTGAACGTGACTTTAAATTTAAAGTCTCCTTTAAATTCGATTACGAAACTGACCATATTGAGAATTCGTCTTTGTCTCTTCATAAAAAAATAATTCTTAAAAATTAGTGAGTAAAGTCGTTGTTTCTTGATAAAAAAATAGTTCTTAAAAACAGTAATTTCGTAATGTCATGAATAAGAAGTTTCTTTCATGTCTTTTTAACTCTTGTTCTATATATATAATTTTTCACAGAAACTTATTCAAATATATACTGATATATGTAGTAAGTAGGCACATTGCAAATAACAGAGATTAGGAGGGTATATACACTTTATGTGAGAAACCATAAAAAAATTACGCAAATACAGACAATGTCAAAGGTTTGGTTTAGCTGGTTTATATAAGCCATGGGCTTGCAAGCAATAAAAAATTGAGTTTTGAATTATTTGCTTTTTTTAAATTTATGCATGTTAAAAATAAAACAAAATATACTTTCATTACTTTTTCCAATACAATTTTAATAATTAAAAAATTAATCTCCGCCCACAATAATTTTTATATCCGTACATACGTATTTCGGCAGCAAAGCTGCCATCTTCAGTACACACACTACCAATTTAATTGTGTATTGAAGATGGCAGCTTAGCTAGGGAAATATGTATTTACACATATAAAAATTATTGTGGGCGGAGATTATTTTTTTAATTATTTCTTAAACCACAGTCTACTATTTTTTAGAATACAATTTTAAATTTAAGAATCTGTTTTTTTTATTAAAACTAGCAAGTTTAAAATTTGGAACTTTGCCTTTTGCTTGTATGCCCACGAAATACAGATAAGTATTTCAATTTTTATTATCACTTAAACCGGTAATTTCTTTTAAAAAGTGTGAGGCAATATATATTAGTAATTATCGAAACAAAATAACTTTTCTGTCAATTTTTTTGTCCATTACTATTTGTTTCACTTTTTTTACGAATTTTTCTGTTCCATTATTCCGTCAACCTTGACTCTTGACTCTTTCAACTTACTCGTTTCATTATTCTCTTCACATTCTTCTTCTAGTTGGTTTTCTTTTGTCTCTTACTTTTTATTAACTCTGCTTATTCCCAATTCACGCAATCCTCCAACTACCTAGTCCAGTTTTATTTAAAGATTTGCCTAGATATTTCATTTCTGTTATTTTACGTTTACGTTTATATAGTTTCATCTCATTACCTTCTTCTCTCAATTAACATTAATAACACCGCAAATTAATCGTTTCATCTATTGTACGAGCTGCTCATGTTGATTTTAAATAAAGGGAAGGCGCTGAATCCAAAAACATGCTCAGTTTGTCGCTGTTAGCTCGAATTAATGCGACATCGAAACATTTTTGGAAGCTATTTCAATATTTCTATCGACTACATTTCAATTAGAGAGTTTCTGTCAGTCTAGCGATATGGCGTCGACTCGGAGAAGGTGGAATATTGTTGTTTCACTTGTGGTGAATACATGTTTAAAGGAAACCGTCTCAAGATTATTTAGTTGTAAAAGGAATTTATTTTGAGTACTTTGGATTTCTCCTAGAGACACAAAACAAGACCTGGTGTCCTAATTTAGTATGTGAAATTTGTGTTGAATCTTTGCGATCATGGACAACTAAAAAAAGAAGCTTTTTTAAATTCCTTACGCTAATGATATGGCGTTAATCCTCTAACCACCATGACGATTGCTATTTTTGTGTTGCGAATGTTAGTGGTATTAATCGGAAAAATCGTTCACAGGGGACCTATCTTAACGTACCATAAGTGTCAAGACCAGCTCTAAATATAAATAAAGATTCCGTACCTCTACCATCAATTTACGAGAGACTGGAAGACGAAGATTGTAGTCAGGACATATAGTCACTTAAAAATGAAGACAGTCACTTCGATCCGGAAAATTCCCTAAATTTATCAAAACCATTTAACCAAAACGAACTGTTTGTCAAAGAGTGAGTCTGAATTACTAGCTTCACAGAGAAATCTGCTGACAAGTGACACAAAAGTTTCAAATTACCACATTAGAGAAAAATATTTACTTCGTTTTTTTTCTGAAGAGGATGATTTGGAGTGATATTCGAGGTTTGATGACTGCAATGAGTTTAGAAGAGTACGATCCTAACGACTGGGGCCTTTTTATAGATTCTTCTAAGCGCAGTTTTAGATGTGTTCTTCTAAATAAGGTTCTTGCCCATTGCGCATTTCACCAAAGTGAAGGAACAATATCCTACTATTTCCTTGGTCCTGAACAAAATTAAGTACGTAGTACAAAAATGGATGATATGCGTTGACTTGAAAATGGTCATCTTACTTTTGGATCAACAAAGTGGATACACAAAATACCCCTGTTTTATCTGCTTATGGGATACTAGGGTTAAGAACAAACATTGGATTAGGAAAGACTGGCCTGTAAGAGAAGTTTTGATTCCTCTTGAGAATAATGTTAACGTTCCGTTAGTAGCAAGAGATCGCATTATATTGCCTTCCCTCCATATCAAGCTAGGATTAATGAAACAATATGTCAAGGCTTTGAATAAAAATGGGAAATGTTTCAAATATATTTCAAGGAAATTTCCAAGTTTAAGTTCTCAGAAGCTGAAAGCTGGTGTTTTTGATTGTCCACAGATCAGGAAGCTTTTAAAAGATTCGAATTTTACAATTTCTCTGAACAATGTTGAGAAAAACGCTTGGAATTCCTTTGCTTCAGTGATCAATAACTTTTTCGGAAATAATAAGGCAGAAAACTATTCCCAGTTGGTTGAAAACACGTTAACTAACTACCAACAGCTTGGTTGCAATATGAGCATCAAGGTTCACTTCTTCCATAGTCATCTGGGCCGTTTTCCTGAAAATTTAGGTGATTTAAGCGAGGAACAGGGAGAAAGTTTCCATCAGGACATTCGGACTATGGAAGAACACTATCAAGGCCGTTGGGATGCTCATATGATGGCTGACTATTGTTGGAATCTTCAAAGGAGTTCTCAAAAGACTGTTTATGCTCGCCAATCTTATAAACGAAAGTTTTTATCTCTTTAAATTTACTTAGTAAAATGTTAAATTTCAAAATCTTTAATTTTTTAACAAAACTATCTTCGCTCGATATTTCAAAAACTAGAGCTGCTGCAATAAAATTGATTGTAGTTCTTCAATGAGAGTCAATACTTTATTCAAAATCATGAATAATATTGGATACGAAGAAAATGCTGTTGTGCGGTGTAATACAACAGTATTTATTGCTTAGACTAATCGCCTGGTAACTTATAAATATAAATTTAAAACTAATAAAAAAAAATGTTGAGGATTTAATGCTTCTGTAATTTTTAATAAGGTATTTTTTGTTAATTTTTTTCCGCTCAATTAGTTTGCTGATTCTGTTTTACTTTTAGGATCCATTATTGAAACCAGTTTGCTCAAGTATCTATTTAAACATTTTGTTCTCGATATAAGTACTTCCCTAACTGAAGGCAGTATTTTCAGGCGATGTGACTGCAACATTCATGAAATGAATCTCCTGAAGTCGCTGATGGAAGTAGCAGATGCCATGAAATATAAATCTGTCTGTGATAGAGATAAAAGTTTTCATAATTTATATTGTTTATTTCAAGTTATTTTATCTTGAATGAAAACTTACTTGAGATACTGTTATAGAATTTTTAAATTTGTAATCGTTCATTGATGTACAGGTTCGATAATGATTGTATTAATTAATACTTTTTAAGAAGCAATACTAAAGCAGCTTAATCAGAAGATTTAAATATTAATATAATATTGCATGCATTTGTTGGATTTGATATTCTTTTTAAAACTTTCCTGAAGTTGCTAATTCGTTTATATTTATATTATATTTTGAGTTTTCTTAATTCTTGTTGTGGCGCTAGCTTTGACTAATATTGTTACGTAAATTTCTCACTATGTATGCCTTTGCCGTTTGACTTGAATCTTATTTTGCATTCCACTAAATGACTGGTTGATGTAAAATGATTAAAATTGCTGCTGCGCCCATTTCAAAACGGAATCTGATCGAAAAAAAATAAACAATGCGTTTAAAACTACTACGCTAATTAGATACGTTTATCGTTAATTAAAAATTAGAAAGGAATGAAAATTAAACACCAATTATTCCGAGATAAAGGCGTTGTAAACTGAGATTAAAATTTCTAAAACGGTCGCCGCCGGCGACATAATTATTACATCAAAATTACAGCGCGTCGCCTCGGATTCCTGGGCGACGTAAAAAATTTTATCGGCGCTGCTCAACCGCGTGAATTTAATTATTCGTTTTGGATTTGATGTTTATTCGTTGAGAAAAATCGCAAGCTTAATGGCAATTTATTAAACGAAAGTTATAGTTCCTGTTTAGATTTGTTTTCGTGTTCCGAAAACGCTGATTGTGTGAATGGGATTTAATGTTTTTTGCATTTATGATAGAAATCGAAACCTCCAGTGCCGGACTGAAAGTTTGGAATATTTCTAAAACTTATATGTTTGCTTTTTGGCAATTAATTGGTTAAGCTATAAATATATTTAAAAAAAATTGTTTCACACTTACATTCAAATATAAGCTAATGAAGCTAATTAAACCTTCATAACTAGGTACTATTTTTTGCTTCCTTCTTATTTTGTTTTTTAAATAGGCACATCCCATTCGTTTAGTATTTTATAATTTTTTCTTGTTTCAAACTGATCAAGAACTTATCACCTATTTATGTAATTAAATAATTTCTTGTTCAATAATTCTGTTTTTGTTCACGTTTTTTTTTTGGAATTAGTTTTATCTTTGATTGAATTTCATTTTGCACTTCTAAGAATTTTCTTCACAACAAGCGATTTTGAATCGATTTATTAAAAAAAAAGTTAAAAATTTACAGACAAAATACTGTATGTTCCACCGCTGTGCTCATTATAATAAATGTTCGTGAATAACCGGAAAGACTAAGTTTATTTAAATAGTAACAACCTATAACTAACGGTGTCGCGTTGTAAAATCGACTTTCATCTATAAGAAAAATCCCATAAATATCTTCTATAATTTGCCGCTGAATAATTAAAATTAATGTTTCATGATATATCATTTGGCAAGCTCAATTATACGCGCGAGAAAAAAAAAACCATAGGATGATAAAAAATGAGAGTCATTTTTAACTCGACGTGTGAGACGCATACGTCATTGTTGTCCATATACAACACACATATATATAAACAGTTATAATTAACGCCTCTGCGTTTTTTTTTTCTAAATTGATATATGCTAATTAATAATCATTAGAAACCGAATAAAATTGTATTAATCGGTCTTAGTAGTTCCACTTCATTAAAGGCCTTCTGCATCACACGTTATAATAACGCTGCAACGTTTTTCTTTATTGTTTAATTGATAAAAGAAAGTTCACAAAGTACAGCGTTATCAAGGAGTCGCTCTAAGCGTAAAAATCCTATTTTACTGCTCGTTTGACAATAATGTTAATAGAGTGCAGCAGTATAATATTTATTTATGTTTAAACCAGAGTTCATAGCAATACTCGTAATGCTTTTAAATAATATGTACGTAATCAGGAAGTATTGTTTAAGAGTGAGAGTGAATTTTCTTAATTACGTCTACAGTCGCCATTGATTGTGAATAATAGTGAATATCAATTGGACCATGTGAAGTGTGTGCAAACAATGTTGACATGGTTTTGCAAAACACAACGATTGGTATATCATCGAGAAAACCCAAGTTTGGACAAGTTTCTTGCAAAGAGAGACCACCGGAAGTACCCCTCAGAGGACGCTACATGATGGCCAATGCTGTACAAAGGTAAAATAAATTATTGCTAATTCTTTCAGACAATGTCACTCTTTGTTAGTTAGGAAACTATACCTACACCCCTATGCAAAATTAAGAAGGAAATTGGCCCCGAACCCCCATAGCTTATCTACTCTCACCGAAAATAATAATAAATAAAACATCCTGTAAGTATTTAATATTTCATAGCTGACTTTTTCTTATTATTTTTTCTTTCGATTTTCATGTCTATAAAAATGTTGCATTGATAACTTGAAAAGCCATGGCTAGAACTTGCTTAAAGTTTCTTAGTAAGAATTTTTCTTAATCAAGGAAATGTTTACTTGATTTGTTTAATTAAAGGTGGCGGATACGGAGATGCAGTGAAAGAGTCTGCTTAACGATGTCATCGAAAATTGCTTTAAAGAATACATTTATTTACTTACATAATGTTTAACTTTCACTTTAATTTGTATTTGCAATTAGGAAATGTTCATCTTTCCGGTATACCGGGTGTCCCAATATGGATGATGACCAGCGATATACAGAAAACGGTAATACCCAAAGCTTAGGGGAAACAAAAATATATCCAAAGTGGCCCTGAGAAATTAAAAGAAAATACTTTTAAGTATCATATTTGACCACAAAGGAGCGCAATCAATAATCTCAACAAAAAAAATTTATGATACTAACCAAAGTTTCAGAATAAGGTGCAGCTTTGATAGCGTCGTTGAAAAGTCGAGTTAATTAATTGAGTCAAATTAAACAACTTTAATTTGACTCAATTAATGAACTCAACTTTCCAATGGCGCTACCAAAGCTAATGGTGATATGATAGTAACTTTAATTTGAGTTTAAGTTTCCTATATATCGCCCAACCCCATCCTTATTGGGATACCCAATTTGTTAATACGTTAGGCATATAATTCTTTTCAAATTCAAAATTTTTAGATGTATAATAATATCATGTGATTGATTCATTGAATTATGATTAATTTTTTGTTATTCTAACTACATTTCGATTAAAATATAACGAAGCATTAAAAAAAAAACTTTCAGAAAAGAAATTCTCCACAGAAATTTAATTCCTGAGTTCGATGAAATAAAACAACGAGCCCGAGGGCTTTAATTATGCATGATATTACGTTCCCGTGCAAAAAACTCAGAAGCGGAATTACTAATTTAAATCTTTATAGGCAAGCAATTAACAATGCATGAATAATTTGGTGGCTCAGAATTATTTTCCCGTTCTTCGATTTTCTGATGCTTTTTGAAACTGGAATGATATAAGTAAATCCTCAGTTTCAATGTCATTTGCCACTTTCTCATATCTTACTATATTTGGAATTATGAATTTTAATGTGTCGCCTTACCTTCGTTTTTACTGACTTGAAGACAAATGATGATGACACAAAAACGAAGACATAAATTTTAATCATCGAGACATTTGCTGCATTTTTATACTAATAATTAACAGTTTCTTATTTTGTATTGATTTTGATTAATTTTTTTTAACAGTATCCTTGAAACTCACAGCTGGCCTTAAGCAATATTAATTAATTGAGCTTGTTTAATGTTTCTCTGTTATTGTGGCACAAATTGCTCATTTTTCGTACTTTAACAAAATATGCTTTTAGGTTCAGCACTGAATGTTTAAAACATGAATATCATTCATAGTAAACCCCGTTATCTGGCAGGGGTCAACATTTATTAATAATTCAGCCGATAAGTTGATAATGAACGTATTTATACGAGATTTATTTAAATTGTTGTAATTTTAAAACGACATTATTCATTGATAAACGGGGAAATTATTTTAAAAATTATTAGTAATGAATTAATATTAGATAACGGATTATACAATAAAATATGGCCGGCATAAATTTCGAGCATGTGGTAATAACAGAAAAGGAAATAAACTGTTTAGTTTATGTAACGCCAACTTTCAGTGGCGTGGGCAAAAGGGAGGCTTACGTTTATATACTTCGAGCATTTTACGATTTGATTCTTTTTACAAGTGTTATTTGAAAGGATATCTAAGCATATCTAAGACTACAGCAGTCCTATTTATATTTGTACAACAAATACATTTCAGGAAAACTTTCTTATTTTATAACAGGTTTCTAAAGCAGTAAAAATTTAGTGATTCTCTTCAATTTTTTTTTGATGATTTTATTGGTACCGCTATTATTCTTAATATTTAAAAATCTCTTCGTATTTCTTTGTCATCGTCTTAGTTCCAGCTGCCTATATCATTACAGGTTTTATAAATAACATCTGGTACATAAGTTTTGGAAAAAAATGTAGAAGGGTATTATTTTAAATTTAAGAGAACTTTATAACGTAACAATCACCAATAAATCTTAGACTTTAACGCCTGGTTGCTGTATTGCTGCTAGGGGCCTCTATCTTCAATAAGACGTAATTTTTGTCTTACATGTCGCATCAGGGTTCGGACGCTTTCTAAGTCTACTTCTCTAATTTTTTGAAGAATTCTTTGCCGCAATTGTTGTTCATTTTGGGCTTCCCAACCATTATCATACACCTTTCTTGCCAATAGGATCCAAAAATTTTCAATTGCCCTTGCCTGAGGGACATTTAGAGGGTTATCATTTCTGGGGACATATGGCACATGGTGGGCTTCTAACCAGTCTAGCGTATCTCTGGCATAATACGATGTTGCAAGGTCAGGCCAAAACATGTAATCATCATTAGCAAGATGCTGATTAATAAAAATAATTAATTTTGATAGGCAATTTCGGATGTATACTTCAACATTCACTGCCTGACCTCTTACATGGCCTACATAGGGCCTAGATATGCCCGCCTCAGAAATGGCATACAACACCAAAATTATGTCAGAAAATTTTGCTTTCTTTTTGTATCTTACATTAATGGGAGTGTCTTCAATATTATCCGTATAGAAGCCTGCATTTCCAGGAAGTTCTGTATGGTCAAAGGTAAAATATTTCTCGTCGTCCATGTTTATGATCCGGTTGTGGGCGAAATGACGACGTCTCAAAGCTCTGCAACAACCAGGGATTCTGACCAATTGTGCGGGAGTATAATTGGGACATTTGTTGCGTTTCCTGTATTTTAGGCCTGTTCTTACAATGTAACGAAAAAATGTATTTGAAACGCGAAAACGACGGGAAAGCTTGCGGGCAAACACTCCAATGGTGTTTCTGGAACGGTTGACTAGTCTGTTGACTTGAACTTTAGTTAACGCACGTGGACGGCCTATTTTTGGTAGGTTTAAACACGGAATTCCCTCTTCGCATTCCCGAATTGTCCGATATATGGTACTTTTTGAAATATTTTGTCCGCGAAAGAAGTTTACTAGCATGAAGCAAGTCAATAGTTTGATCTAAAACACAAATATGTGTAGGTGTGTCCATTTTAAATCGTGATCCACAAAGATTTTGGAATGAGCGATCCAGCAATCAAAATAGAAACAGCTTCTAATTCTCAACGTAGCTATGCGAGGATAGATCGGAAAGTGTCTAGAACGAGACGGAAGAAAACAACTTTTTGGGGAAAATCGTACTTATTTTTCTACGTAGTCTCCTTTCGGCCCTACACATTTAGTCCAACGCTTTTCAAGACCTTTCAATCCTTCAAGAAAATAGGAACCATCTAAGCCCTCGAATTATCCATTTACAATTTCGATGATTTTACTATTCGATGAGAATTTCTTTCCAGCCAATCATTTCTTAAGATTTGGAAATAGGAAGAAATCCGACGGGGCTAAACGTGGCGAGTATGGAAGATGATCAATTAACTGGAATCGTAATTGGTGTAGTTTCGCCATTGTAATTGCCAACTTGTGGCTCGGGGCATTATCCTGTGATACAAAAATTTTTTCTTTGCGAAATGAGGCCTTTTAGATTTGATTTTTTTATTCAATCTGTCTAATAACGATGCATAATATTCGCCTGTTATAGTTCTCCCGAGTTGCAGGTAGTGGATAAAAATTATTCCTCGGGAATCCCAAAAGACAGTAGCCATGACTTTTCCAGCAGACGGAATCGTCTTGGCCTTCTTTGGAGTTGGTTCACCACGTGCTGTCCACTGCTTTGATTCCTCTTTGGTCTCCGGAGTGTAGTGATATATCCACGCTTCATCGACAGTTATAAAACGTCGCAAAAAATCTTTTGGATTACGTTTGAACATGTCTAGACATTGCTGAGAAATGGCCATTTGAACTCGCATTGGATCGATCGTCAGCATACGCGGCACCCATCTAGCAATAAGCTTTCTTATGTCCAAATGTTGATGTAAGATGTAATGTACGCGATCGCATGAAATACCTATTGCCTCTGCTATCTCTTTCAACTTTACTCGCCTTTTATTCACCACGACTTCTTGGACTTTTCCAATCATTTATTCATCGGTAGCCGTTTCTGGCCTGCCAGAGCGCGGTGCATCCTCTTGCTTGTTCGACCGCGTTTAAATTCAGCAACCAGTTTGCAACCGTTGCATATGAAGGAAAAGATTCACCATGTATATTGTCTAATTCCGTTTTTATTTCTTTAGCATTTTTAGACTTTCAAAAAGAAATGACTTATCACTGCACGCAATTCGTTTTTATTCAAGATTTAGAAAATGCATGAATTGTTTACTTTGATCGACAGTAACGACTTTAGTTTATGCACGATCTCTCAGAAAATTTGACAGTAGTTGCATGAACAATGGTGCTTTGAGCAGGATGCGCAAGTAGCGCCATCTTTTGGTTCATTCTAGAAACTTTCCGATCTATCCTCGTAATCCAGATATAAAATGAGTTGCCTATTTTTTAATTTTAAAGCATCATTTTTGAAAAAGAAGTTACATCAAAACAATGTTATTATTATTTGTATAGTTTAATGATGATTGCGTCTAAATGTCCATTAAACAAAAATATATTTGGCTAGCTTTTAGGTCTTCTGTTTACGTTACGCTACTGACTACTGTTTTTTTTGTCTCATTCGAAAATTTCAGATTTTTTTACAAATTCCTACGCTGGCCTTATTCTTATATCTTATTCAATATCTGTTGAACTTATATATAGTGTAATGTTCAGTAAGAGCTCCAAGTGGTGTAAAAATCATTATATTATGGGGTCCTTTTTTCTTGTTTTTGTCAATTACTGTCTTTATGTATGTGGATATGTGTCTACTTTCTTTTTGTTTTTCTCTCAGGGTTTTCTTTGGATCGCTCGGAATTACCCACTTTTCGTTTTATGGCCCCACGGCGGACACACACAATTACGAACACAGAAAAAATGAAAGGGGGGGGGGGTGTTAGTGTCAAATGTGTATGCGTCAGTGTGTATTAGAAAAAGAAATGAAGAAAAGGGTTTATCAAAAAGGTTGTTGTCTGTCCAAACTGTACACCTGTTAGCACAAGTCGGCCAAAATACCTTCTCTTTCACAAAGTTTGGTGGGCCTTTTGCACTATCACATGTATATTTTATAAAAAGGGGGACGCTCTGTACCGCCGATCACGCATGTGCTTCAATTCTTTCACAAGAGAGATGCACCCTTCAACGATATAGGTTACTGTCCGTCCAAAACGAACACCACGCATCACAAGTCGGCCATGTCACCTCGCCTTTCACAAGGGTCGGTGGACCTCTTGCCCTACCCGATGTATACTTGTCAAAAGGGGGACGCTCTGTACTGCCAATCACACATGTGCCTCAATTCTTTCACAAGAGAGAGGCGCCCTTCGACAATATCTAAACGTCTCCCATTATCCGGTGTTTAATAAAATTTTTGTTTGTGTTGTCACGTATGCCCTACCTGGAAGCGTCTTCCATGTTGTTGGTCAAGGAAAAAGGATATAGGTATTCAGGATCCATTAATAGGTATAAATTTGTTTCATTAATAACGATTGGTTAGTTCTTTTTAAAACTGGAACAAAACAAAATTTTCGTGTTAGACAGGTTCTGTTGACATTATAGACAATTCCGCATTCTCAAAGATCTCTTGTAAAAATCTTATTTTTACCAAAATCAATCGCTCGCTTAAAAGAAAATTTTATCCGATATTGTACTTGTGTATCTGTATGAAATTATCTAAACTAGTTTCCTACGTATCTTTCGTCGTTGATTACTATGCACAGTTGCATTCAACTAAATCGATATCCATGCTTATTGATACTTTCGAGTTCTATCAATTTACCTGGACGTGAGGTACATACACTGAGCGTTAAAAGTAAATGCCTCTCCTTTCAGTGTTACTTTGCAGCTAATCTTTTTTGACTACTATAATAAGTAGGCAGACAATTAAACGAACAAGCGGCGGGTAAACATCAAGTATTTGTTTACCTTTTAGATCGTGACTTAAAATTTTATTGTTGAGATATTAATTTTAAGGTAGAGTGTCTTTACGTTTAACTCAGATTTTGTTAAGTAGGCTTTACATAAAGCGATTTCTGCAAGCGATTCGTTGCTGCAATTGCCCGCAGCATTGATTGCCTCTTTTAGATTACTCATACACTTCATCGCAACAAGCAGTTGCACGTACGATTTCTTACATTATCTATTCTATTTCCATACGATCCAATTATTTCTTTAATAACTATTTGTCAAGAATATCAACACTAACATTAAACAAAGCTTTTGAGGTTCACAGTTTGGATAATTTGTCAAACGTCGCCATTGCCAATTGCGTTGTGAAAGTACGTTTATAATAGTTTTTTTTTTATTTATAAACGTTTGAACTGGGTTTAATTGTTCTTTGTGACATTGATCAGGTTCACCGAACGTATATACATCCGCCAATTGTTTATTAACAGTTCCGGTAGACCTCGCAAAAACATAACCCACGTAAACATGATATTGTTTAAGCGAACTTATTGTTACTAATTCGGCGTTCGAAGAAATAAGCGTCGTTTAAATTAAAAATTATTTAATTGTTCACAGCCGTTTAACATAGTAAAAAATAATAAATAACGAGTTGCATTTCCTAATACATAACACTTTAATTATATTATCGGTCTATAAATCACAATTGCATAATCGCACTCGTCGCTCTCTAAATAAGAGCTCGATACTCCTAATACCTTACGAGTGATTTAAGAAAACTGAATAATTAAATAATATCATTTGCGTGACCAAAAACTAGACTGGTAAGTGGAAATACAAGCGTTTGTTTAACTGAACGCAACCTAACCAAATGTTAAATCAGAGTTTCTCAATATGTGGGTCGCATCCCTCCTAGAAAACCATGACTAACGCAAGCATGTAGGTGTTGATTTTATATTTTTTTTATAAAGTATTGGGGGACTCGGAGCTAAAAATGTTAAGAAATAATGCGTTAAGAAATAGACTGCATCTACTAATGAAAAGAGTAAGAGTGAATACTACACATGTATTGCAAGACGTCGGTGTTACAACAATGTGTAACTTAGAAATCTAAAAAGCAAACAAACAAACCGTTCATGTTTATACAGTTGCATAGATTGTGCAGTTTTAAATTTGCTTAATGCATAACATCTAAAGCAGATGCTGCTACTGTTCTGTTCCAGATGACGTTCCGCATGTAATTTCCGGTGATTATTTATGTTGCATAACTACATACAGATAGTGTATATGATATCGCCATGAGGTAACAAGTCAACACGAAAGGAAAATATCGTAGTTCAAATAACCAACGTGAATGAATATGGATGGGTCAACAGAATTTGGCGGATGTGCAGAATCACTGGCGTGGAAAACGTTTTGTCCTCGGCATTATAAACATGAAGCGTTATCTAATTAAAATCTGTGTTTCATGTCAATGGAATGCAAATACATATGAAGTTCATGAGTTAGTCGAAGAGGAAGTGCATTTTACTATCCATTTAATCTATTTTTAATATGGACAGCAAATTAAAGGAAAAAACTGTGATGGAGATTTTGAAAAAAGAAGGTTGTTCAACTTTTAAAAGTGTATGGTGGTGATTCAAACTGTTAATAGCTAGATGGGTAAACAAATTTAGCGCCGGTGAAACCGATATTTTTGATAAACCTCAATCAGGAAGACCGATTCTGTTCGAATAGATGAAAGAATGTTGTGCATCAAAGCAAAGATGTGCGACGCTTAGGAATGTTATTAATGCTTTGGGATGTCAACACAATATTGTTGTTCTAAGGTATGTGCTACATGGGTTCAATGTTAGCTAACCAATATACTCAAAATCAAGGAGGTTTGCGCTGACTTTATAAAGTATCGAGGAATATGGATCTTCGACAATGTAGTGACAGGATGTGATACAAAAGCCAAAAATCAATCAAGGATATGACATCCTACATCATCACTCCGTCAAAAAAATTTAAGTGCAAACATTTGCGACGAACTGAGTTCTGGGATCATCAAAGTTGTATTTTTATTGAAAATTTTGAGCTGGGCACCACTATAAATAGTCAGCGGTTCATAGTGACGTTGAAAAAGTTTCAGGAAGTCACCAGGAAGAAAAGACGAAACAAAAATTTGCATTACATTGTCTTACACCATGATAATGCAAAACCCCACACTGCGTTTGCTACAGTTAAGATAATCCAGCAACTGGGATAGTCAGTTATTCTCTATTGAGCTTTTAATCTCCAGTTAGTCCTGACGGATTTCCACTTGTTGGGTCCAATAAACAAAAAGTTTAATAGGGATCAAATTTCACTCATTGGAGGGCGTGAAATTGGCTGTAAAACAATGGGTGAAAACACGGCACCACCTTTTTTTTTTTTCAAACTGGATTTGAGCGATTTGTTCACAGATGTCGAATATGCTGATTACATGTGTCCTTGCGTCAAGTAGTACTACAGATATGAACTGGTGATCAGAGATTTGAAGAAAAAATCAGGTAAAGCAGGGCTGAAAATGGATGTATGGAAAACAGAAGAAAGGAAGAAACTCTAACGACGACAGCTACGTTACATGACTGTGATAGCTGATCAACGACAGAAAGCAATCTGAAGAAGGAGCATTCATCAACTGAATATTTTTGGCCTAATACAAATTATGAGAAGAAAAAACTACGCAGATCTACTATAACATTACATCCCAGTGGGAAATAGGAAGAAAGGACGACTTCTAAACATGTGGAACTGTTTGGAGAGAACTAGCAGCCCTGTCAAAACACAAGGAGAAGTGGAACAACTTTGTAGATGCTCCTCTGGATTTGAGTGATGGATTCAGAGACGTCACAGATGTTTAGAAATGGAAGATTTTATTAAAAAAGAATATTTTGTGGCTTAAAGTTTCATTAAATATTGTACAAGTATTTCTTCGTTTAAAGGAAGATCAATACACATTACTTATGGTGCAAATCACGTACACTGTGCCACATAGACAATAACCTCTCCAGTAGGATATAGGAAGATAGGACGACTTCTAAACATGTGGAAATGTTTGGAGAGAATTAGCGGCCCTATCAAAATACTAAGGGAAATGGAATAACCTTGTAGATGCTCCTCTGGATTTGAATGACGGAATCAGAGATCAGAGTTTAAAAATGGAAGTAGATTTTGTTAAAAAATAATATTTTGTAGCTTAAGGTTTAATTAAATGGTGTACAAGTATTTCTCCGTTTAAGGGAAGACCCAAACACATACTTGTGGTGCAAATCTACACTGTACCACATAGACGATAACTTCTGATTTGTTGAATCGATCTACAACTACATAGTTACCTATATATTTTCAAACCAGAAGCATATTTGACAAATCAAATTCTTGATTAGGACCCAACATAGTGCAAACTAGTATTGAGGATCAGTCCCTTCACTATTAAATTTCGTTCATTAAATTACTCCTGTGAAGGCAAAAATCTTCATTCCCAAAAAAACGTATTCCTTGCTACGAGATCTCAGAAAGTGTAAAGGTCTCGGAGAAAACAGACTTGTCCATATACGAGGTCTGTCTAGTAAATAACGCTACTAATACAATAACTCCCGTTTGTCCTCGTTTCCGTTCATGACTCCGTTGGTCTATGGCTTGGAGCAGATCAGTTTCTGTCAGCTATTTCAACCTATTTGCCCATTTTTCTTGTGCTAAATCAATTCCTTTAAGCATGGATTTTATTTTAGGGAAAAGGAAAAAAATTGCAGTGCCAAATATGATGAATAAAGAGGATATCGGGCAAAAATTGCTTCACAAAAATTATCTTGATAAAGAATGAAACCACTTTTCCACAGTTCTGGCCTTTTCTTCTGATCCTTTCTCTTAGCTTTGTCGAAACTTCCTTAAAATAAAATTGTGGAACGTACTTATTTCACGCTATCAAATATGTATTTTTTTTTATAAATTGCGTCTTTTGGAATCCTCAGAATCTACAGGAGAAAAGTAAAGAATTGCTAAGTTTTCAACTCGCTTAAGGTTAGCAGTTAATGAATACAGCATTTTACAACCATTACATAAAATCTAATTGAATCTCAATGTCGTTAATTGGTTTGCTCCAGGGTATATCACATATTTCTAATCACTGCACGTAATTCAATTTTCATCCAATTGATTTCTATACTTGTTAAATCAGTACTTGTTGTTTTCTTTTCAAGTAGAACAATAGACTTTTGATATGTAACTTTTTGCGGGCAGACTTCTTCTTCTTCTTCAGGTAAAAAGGAAATCTTCAGCGAATGACAAAGTTTCGCCGGTAAACTTTCTCAATTAAGAAGCAAAATCTAATCTTAATTCCGAAACTTTCCGACGACGGAGCGTTTCCACATCAAACAAGAAACTAATCATAAATTGCCGGAGCTTCGCGCTTATTACGCACGACCGAGAAACTCGTTTCAATATTTCAAAATTGCGTTTTATTTGTTTTTTTTTTGCGAACAGCCTTCGAATTGACCGCTCGTACAGACTTAATTAGTCTTCGATGGGACAGAATTCTTAATTAATACATTAAATTAGTGGTAAGGAACGTCATAACTTTTAATCAAATCCACTTAGCGCTATATGATAATACTCCGGGCTGGGCAAAAAGCGTATGAAAGAAGACCACGCACGCAACATCTTCGGTTTGATGTCTTCAGTTATTAGAAGGCTGTCAGTTGATGTGTACATAAATTATTTATTCGAATGGTTTGGTTTACAATGCTCGCGTCTGTAGAATTGTTATTGCTTATTAAATTGCTTTTAAAATACCTGAAATATTTGGTGCGCTTTCCACAATAACCTTCACTCCTTTGTGTTTCATAAAGCTATTATCGATAGTGAAACTGATTGAACGGAGATTTATAGCAAACTACACAATAACAGTGAGAACGTATTGCTTGAAAGCAGTTCTATTGAAATTAGTTTCTTACAACGAGTTGTATAACTTTTATATTGTATAATTTCTAAATCAAATACTTTTTATTTTTATCGGGAAGAGTTTCTCTTCATTAATTTGTCTGATTTTTAATTTAATTACTTTTAATATTCAATACCACATCAAATATCTATGTACTGAGAAGCCACTACACTTTCTGGATTTGTTCGGTAGGAATTGAATTAGAACGTAATCATTTTATACTTCTCATAACAGTAGATAAACTAAACAATTCCGCAACATCGCCAGATGTAAAATAAATTTGGACAATAAAACAAAACATCACGAGACATTTATAGCTTAATTTGAAAAGTTTCATTAATTGCGTCCGTAACGTTAGCGTAACCTCTTTACTTTATGGAGCATTACCTGAAAGCCCGGCCATGTAATTAATGTAAAAGCTTTCTGCTAATGAGAATTTGTGCAGATCAAGGAATATTTGCCGCGTATGCGGCGTAGGTTAAACTAAACGACAACATTCGCACGCCATATATTTTAGTGTTACAAGGTGAAGTCGTAGGAGAAAACTGCAAACAAATATCATGCGGTTCTCCTTTTGTGTTCTTGCTTTAAAAGTATCGCACCTAAATTGTTTCTCTTTTTTGCAACATGAAATGGAATTTCAAAAATGTTCACGTTTCTTTAAGCGATGTGGACATTTTGCAGTTTATTCTATTCTTAAAAATTCACAAACGCATTTTGATAAATAAACGCTTAATTAAGATCGTTCTTAAACTATTACAGAAGTAAATCATAGTGACTACCTAAGCAAAGCTATCAAGACAGAAAAAAGAATTAAAAAAGGATGTATAATGTCGCCTCTTCTTTTGTCTTCTTTTGTCTCGAAGTAATCTTCCAAAAATCCATATAGGCACAAATGACTTCTCTTCGTACAGAATATGTTTGGCTAATATCATGAGTCATTGCATGTGCAATTCTAATTACATCCTGTTGGCAAGCTACAGCAGCGACCTCTTCAATAGCCTATTGAACAGCTGCATCGTTAACCTCGTGTAGGTGATCAGCAGCTGTTATGGAGTTGGTCATAGTTCCAGACTTGATACCAGAAACAGAAGTGATTGTCATCTTATCATATCTTCAGAATCAAAATTGCTGATCTTGTCTAAAACTACTTCAATTCGTTTTTTTTTTATCCTCTGAGTTCGGTCCTCTCCTTCCTCTCTTTTTTGTGTAATCTCAATCGTTCAGGACTTGTTTACTAGAGACTTCAGATCTGTACTTGTCCAAAATAGCAGCTTCGGCTTCCATGGTTATAGCTAATAAAGAATATGGTGTTTCGTTCCTTGATCTCAAAGCATGTATGTCATCATCTCTGAGTTGGCCAATTTTATCTGCTAGTTTTGGGAAGCGTTTCAACATCTGTAAGCTCTGGTTTACAGTTTACGGTCGATATCTGTCTTCTCTTTCCAGGATACGGAATTGTTCGCGACCAGGCTGTTGAACAACAGATGAAGCTAACTGTGATTGCGTGAGTTCTTCTCGTCACTTTTTCTCTGTGTGTTTCTTCAAGTCTTTTCTGGGCTTCCTTATAGCTCTGATGTTAGTTCCTTGGATCGAAATGCGTTGGTCGTGGGGGCGGGGAAGTTTGTCTTGTTGTTGGAAGTTGTCTCGTCATACGAAATTATTTAAATAACAAAAAGCTAGCTGATCTCGAATATGCCGATGATATATGTCTTACGTCAAGCAATATTAAAGACATGATGGTGGTGATCAAATGTTTTGCAGAAAGAATCGGGTAAATCAGGGTTGAAAATTAATGTATTGAAAACAGAGGAATGAAACTGTAACATAAAGACAACTGTGTCATATGGCTGTGATAGTTGATCAACGACAGAAAGCAATCCGAAAAGATGCAAACATTCCTCAGCAAATGTCTGCAAAGCGCGCTGAATATTTTGTGGCCTATTTTCATGCAACGGTGAACTTTGGAGAAGGACTATGTACAAACCCCTATCGTAAGACAGATTACGAGAAGAAAATGGAGATGCGTTAAGAAAAAAACACGGAGATATACTGTAACATACACCCCAGTAGGAAATAGGAAGAGAGGATGACTTCTACACATGTGGAAGCGAGTGGCTGACAAAGAAATTAAGATGAATAGGAAAAGTTGGAGAAAGCAAAACACAAGGAGAAATTGAACAGCTTTGTGGATACTCCTCTCGAAAATAGGAAACAGAAAGAAATACACGTACAAACGAGTAGCTGACGATGAATTAAGATGAACTGATTCACATACACCATAGCAGGAAATAGAAAGAGAGGACCACTTCTAAACTATGGAAATTACTGTGCTAACGATCAATTAGGATGCATAGGAAAGGGTTGGAGAGAGGCCCCATCAAAACACAGGGAGAAATGGATTCTCCTTTGGATCCCAATAGGAAATTGGTAGAGAGAACAACCTCGAAACACGTGCAAGCGAATAGCTGGCGTTGAATTGAGGATAGGTATGAGTTGGAAAGAGGTAGTAGTACTATCAAAATACAAGGAGGAATGAAGCACCTTTGTGGATGCTCCTCTAAAGCATGAAAGAACATCTATACTACAAAAGAGGTTGTGTAAGTCGAAATTCAATGCGATCGAATGAAAGTCAGTAACACTATGTGAACAGCACTGCAATTAATCAGATAAAATGCACAAATAGTTACTTTCTTAGCAGTTCTTGGAAGCTCACTGGTATGAAACGAGCCATCAAGAGTGGACGAAACACTAATGTCTTATGGCGATCTTAAAAAGAACAGTTTTTTTTCTCCTTTGTAATGTGGTCCTGCCACATCTCGGCGAAAGGTTTATTAAATTATTCGCGTGGTGACTTCAGTGCTAAGCATGTCGATTAGGGATCGAGATTAACAACGACTAAAGGTAGCGGGTTAAGAATAGCTGCCCCTGAAATTGGTAGTAATTACCTTTTACTAGGAAAGCCAACCTACTGCCCCACTGATCCCAACAAAAATCCTGATTTCTTAGATTTCTTCATCCAACTCCCTTGAAATAGGAATTTGGACCGTTGGCCATTGATCTACTGATCTACCCCAGCAAAAATTAATTTACTGTACTTCTTCATCTCCAGAAAAGTATCATCCAACTTTATTGAAACAAAAGAAAATTTAGATCTGGAGTCAAGTCATTGATCTACTAATACCAACAAAAATCCGGAATTACTATAGGTACTTCTTCATCTCTAAAATAGTGTTATGTCTACGAAATTTGTCAGAAGATACAGAAACTAATTATACCCTCTGGAAAGCTTCCAGAATGGCCAAGAATCCCACAACTTCTAATCCACTTATCAGGAAGGATATTAGACCATCGATCAAAGATAATAAGCAAAAGGCAAACTTTTCTGCAATGCATTTTTACGCCCAATCAAGAGTAGGTGGTTAATATCACGACTGAGATTGAGGTGGTTAAAATCACGATTGAGATTGAGGTGTCAATATCACGACTGAGATTGACAATCTCAAATCAGAAAACATTAGCCCTGTTATTCCAAAGAAAGAAGTGATTAACAAACTTGAATTCAAGAAAACTGCTACCTAGGGAAGGTATAATTATACTCACATTCGCTTTCAAGTAGGTTTCATATTTAAACATGTTTCTGTTGGTAGGAAAGTTGCAAAAGTGATTTTGTTACCAAAACTAGGGAGATCACCTAACATTGCCTTATAGACCTAGTTTCCTTCTGCCAATCATTTCGAAATTATTTGAAAATCCTCTACACGAGAGATTAAAGGCTAATAATAGAAAATAGCAACCTAATTCAGGATTTACAATTGTTTATTAAAATTTCAGTAAATTAGTACGGGATTTCATATAACTAACAAAAAATATTTAATGGTTTAATTTATACAAATTTATGGGAAAACGAAATTAGAAATATTAATGGAATATGAGTTTTCCTTTCTGCGTTGCTTAAAATAACGATTCAAACAAAGTTATCGACCGCATTAAACCGCATTTACTGTCATCCGTTCTTATAATATTATGCCCACCGTGTATCCTCGGCTCTGCCACTGTGAAATTTAGTAGGATTTATGTGGATGTACCGTATTTAATAACGACACGTTTAAAGTTTTTCATCGGCAATTTTACTGCGACGAACCTGTTTCATTCCATATATGTAAATAGTTATAAAATTTATTATTCTCTTTATAGCAGTTTATTTCAATTTTCACAAGCGTACTGCTGTAATTCTATCTTATTATATGCTTTAATTTTATTGCTACAGCTACTTCAGCGGACTTTTTTCTTTCTGTCTTAGGTAAGTAGCTCGTTTATAATAAAGACAAAAATAAAAATAAATTCACCGTATGTGAAAACATCTCATATTATAAAGATTTGCCCTTGTATTTGAATTTTGGGAAAAAAAACTTCAGACCTTCAGTCTCAGTTGTTTTTTACGAAAATGATTCAATTATACCCAGTGCGATGTATTTTTTTGTTTTTAACAAAGTGTAATTACGTAATTTTATCTTTCAGATTTTGGCTGGATTTTTTGAGATATTATTATCATATGGAACAGATTTACTCTGGGCAATGTCAATAGTTATAATCTGTTGATTCCAGTTGATTCATGTTTCAATAGCGTTCGTTGAGAGACGTGCGACTTTCCAATCTGCCGCCATAAATTTTCCGTATTTGCTTTGAACATTTAATTTGTCAAATGAGCCGTGACGCCCCCGGATCACGATCTAATTTCTTCGGCCCCTTTCTTGCTACAGGCACGTCTAATTTGATCGCGTACTGATTATTTCCTGTGATACGTTGAATTCACCCCTGCTCCGCGCATCTGCTGGCAATAAGCACGTCGAGCTATTTTTTTTAATCAGGCCCAAATTATAAAAAGTTGCACGGATTATACATGAAAGTATGTATATATATTTAACATACATATAGAGGGCTTCTCAAAAGTAAAGCCTAATGTTAATTACAGTTGAATGGTAATAGATACCACTCCAAGTAGCCTTACAAAGTCTTTAACGGAAGGAATTTTGTGTTTACAAGGATATGGGAATTGTAGCTACCCTTCAGATGTATTATTTTAGAATTTTCACTGTCTATAAATCACTAATCAATACAAACTGGATAGAAAAGGGCAATGTATCATAACTAACTATTTTACGAATTCCTATCCCCACAGGCATTAAAGTTTATTTATCACCTCATGTATGTTTGTAAAATCCTCATTTACATTTACATATTTATTAAGATTTTCCTGCATTCAGTTGTTTTATTAATCTAAAACCTGCCTGCTAATATAATTTCACACAACCCACAATGATATTTTTGTAATTCGAGATAACTACATCAGTGTTTCCTTATGATACTTGCCGGTCGGTATAAATTACCACTTATGTTTCCTACTGCGTTCAATCTAACAGCTTAACATCCGGTATAGTACATGCTCAACTTGTTTTGTATGATGTAGTACCGCATGTAAAGCTCGATGACGTATTTATTATTGTTCAGGTCAGAAGGTCGCCCCGAAACATTTATCGAAAGCGTAACTAAGGCCTGCCTCGAGCGTTACGTGTTTATTTTTCCATTTGCATAGGACAGTTTGAAGACAGCTTGCCTATCATGTATTTATTTTCCTTATTTGTCTGCCCTATTCGGTGGGATTATTTGCAGTAGAAACGCTCGTGTGGCTTGTAGGCTGTAAATAATGGCGAAACGTTTATTTCTCTCGTGTTCCAGTCGGACAAGAGGCAATAAAATGAGATCTTTACACTTACTCATTTCTAAAGGTTTCATTCAACTTTGATTTTAAAGCCTATGTTTCAAATAAATTTTCGTAAATGCTATTCCGTTCATCATTAATCTTAATTCCATATTTCACTGATTTACATACATGAAAACTGATTTTGAAAGTGTGAAATTAAAAATTTTGAAATTCAAAAACAACAATATACGGCAAAATAAAGTGTGTTTGATCTTTTTCCATTATTTTTTACTTTTCTTTGTGTTAACTTTAATGCTCTGTTTATTCATGGATTTAATCATTCATTTTATTAAGAATACAATAATCGAGTATGTAATAATATAAGAATGTCAGAAGATGTTTCGAAAATGAAAATTATGATTCCTGAAAGAGTCGGGATATAGTTATAAATACAAGTATGTCTGATAACGTGATGACACGAAGCAAAAAGAAGAAAACTTGATAAAAAATTCCTTGAAACAATAAAGTGACTCAAACAATTATGAAATATCAGTATCTATTCTTCATTGATCTGCTTACTATAGAAAAGATAATAGTTTTCTTATAATTCTTAGATTTGGTATAGTCTTTTTTAATTTATTTTCTTACATTGAAATAGTACATAAATTAATCTTATCTATGCAAATAAGTTTATGTAAGAAAAAGCTCAAATCTGATGCTCATGAAACCCGTTGAAATATGTCTGCTTAAGAAAGATCAAATCAGGTGCAGTAGATTTACACGGAGAGAATTTTATACCATTTAACTCAGCAATAAATATCTTGGTTTATTTTCATTGCTTTTGCTGATGCAGTTTGTTAAGGAAACTTTGAAACCATAAAAATAAAATGTATCGAAAATATAAAATTTAGGCTGCGTTGTATAAAAGATTTAAGCCAGTATTGAATTTAATCCTAAGTTAGAATGTGATAAACGTTATGACTTACAGCATTTTGTATGTCACGTTCTAACTTAGGCTTAAATTTAATCCTGGTTTAAAACCTTTCATACAACGCAGCCTTAATATTCTGTCGTAATACCTCCTATATTATAAAAAAAAATTGATTTTTTGGACGTCGATTTTTTTCTGACAAGATACAAAACTTGTAAATTAGGCGTTTTTACATCCACTTGCCAAACGTACTGATTTTGTCTCTAAATATTGGTAACTTTCTGTTGAAGACGAATTTTGATGAGTTCCAGTGTTCCCAACACTAGTGATTTATCACCATTTTCAAGATTTTCACCTCTTATCGGTAACTTAGGATATGTTTATTTAAAATAAGGAAATCAGTAGAATTGGAAAATCAATTTGATAAATTTTAAATAAAATCTGGTTAATTTGTGGTTTAACAGTAGGGCAGAGGGGGTACATTTAATCATGGGGTACATTTAAACAACTTTAATTTCCTTGTAATATCGACTACTACAGGATTTAAACCGTTAGAGTTTAAGATTTAGTAGTAATCGATGTTACAGAGAAATTAAAGTTGTTCAAATGTACCTCATGTTAAATTTATCCCCCCTCTCCCCTATCTATGATGGGGTGAGTAAAATTTAGTCCAAACATTTTCTAAGGCAAAGATGTTAGAATTATATTAAGGTGATGATGCTATTTCTAAAAATAGACGTTGTGGAAGTAACTGAAATATTTATTGCATGTTGCAATTTTTTAAAGTTAACCATTTTTGCTAATTATAATATCACTTATTGGGTTGAGTTGGATTTATTTTGTTAATTTATATTGGTGTTATTTCATTATTTAAAAATATACCTAGTATATATATTGCACTAACAACATACAGCAAAAGTATCAGGAAGGTGGGAGGAATACAAAGTATCCCTAACTGAATACAATAAAACACAGAGAAGGTCCAAAAGAGCGTCGTGAAGGAGGTACTGTGAGGAAACTGAAAGTACTCCAGAATGTGCTAGACTGCATAAAATGCTCTCGAAGTCCCCTCAAGGATACCTAAATACTCTGGCAAAACCTACCGGAGAATTTACTAGAACAGGACAAGAAACTATGACTGAAATGTTTCGGGTTCATTTTCCTGGGTCAACTGACACTGACGTTGCGCCTGCTGACTGGAATAGCCAGGTTCCGGATGCCTCTGTTTTCAGAGCGAGGAATGGAGTTCTGCAGGAGAGTCATAACGTTTCCTTCTACCAACTGGGCAATAAATTCATTTGATAGTTACAAATCCCCGGGTCCGGACGCGGTAATACCTGCCATGCTGCAGAAGGGTTGTCCGCAGGGGATGTACTGTTCCCCCTGTTGCGGAACCTCGTCATGGACGGGCTTCTGAGACGACTTAGCGGTGAAGGCTTTGATCCCTTAGGGTATGCCAATGATTTAGTCATACCTGTACAAGGAAAATTCAATAACACTGTCAGGGACCGAATGCAGGTTGTCCTGAATGTAGTACCAAGGTGGGCCGAGGAGGAAGGTCTGAGGTTCAGTCCTCAAAAAACCACCATTGTGCCATTCACTCGAAGGCGAGACCTAGAGGGCTTAGGTCCTCTGCGTCTTCGTGCAAATAAGATAGTCTTGTCGGGGGAGGTAAAGTACCTTGGAGTGATTTTTGACTCCAAACTTACCTAGAACCAACCTTTAGACAAGATAGTCAGGCGATTGATGGTCACTTTCGCGGTGGCCAGACGAGCCTACGATAGATGTGGGGCTTAAAATAGACGAGCCTACGATAGATGTGGGGCTTAAAATCAAGTATCGTGCATTGGTTGTTCACCAGAACGGTCAGACCCACAATAACCTATGCGGCCTCGGTATGATGACCCAAGGTCAAGCAGTAAACCACCAAACTTGGGGTGAGCAGGATCCAAAGACTTGCTTGTTTAGGCATAACGGGGGCGATGAGCACAACCCCTACCGCTGTAATGGAAACCCTTCTAGACCTCTCTCCCTTACACATTGTGATAATGGGAGAGGCAAGATGAGGACTCCACAGATTGCAGCATTCATGTCACCCACTTAATACAAGTACGTGTCATACAAGTATCGTTGGCAGCATAAGGTGTCCTTTACTCGATATGAGGACCGACCATATGGATCCCAAAGGCAACATGAACCTCATTAAGATAGAAATTAATGAATATGCTAAACATCGGGAACTTGAACAGAACTTTCCTCCTGGAAGTCTGATCTGATATACGGACAGCTCCAGAACTGGCCCTGAACCTGTCCTAGGTATAATCAAGCTATTCGGGGCTTTTTTAGTGACTGGACAAGCGAGGAACGTAACAGATACTGGCTAAGCAGACCAGATCATCGCCACAGCAAGACCTTCCTTAGAGGTCCTTGCAAAAAGAGAGCTGCAGAACTTTTGCTTTTAAGCAGGACGCAACTCAAGATCACCACGGGGTTACTAACAGGACACCTGACTGTTAAGGAGCATCTGTGGAGGATCGGTAAATTCAATGGGGAACTAAACTGCAGACTCTGCAGTGGAGAACCAGAGACAGCAATGCACATTTTGTGTGGATGTGATGCGCTGGCAAATCGCAGACAGCGTATATTCGGACATCTCATGATAATTCCCGAAGATTTCAACACGCAAGTAGTGAAAAACCTGTACCAGCTGGAGCAGGGAACGCGCCTCACTGAATGGTTGCGATAAGAGAACCAGGGCGAGCACAATAAGCCTAAATGGCTGCAGTGCCTCCGGTGCATACTTTGCAAACAGGTTCTGGTAAAAAAAAACACTACACAAGATAATCTATTACATGTGTGTTAAACGGTATCCAGCGATAGGGTCCTTTACGGCCAATCTACCTATTCCTAAAATGCATATTCATCCATTTTCTAACCTTTTAATATTCGTTGGCGGACGTGGAGAAGAATGTCATCAAGCTCGTCATGCAGTGTCTCATTGAGAAAATGTTCATGCTATGCTATATTCAGTTGAGTATTTCAGGAGAAAATTTGAAACAATCGATTATTGAATATACCGCCCCAAACGCTGAACCTATTTGACGGGTTTGTCTTACCATATGTGTTCGTTATTTGCCATTTCTAATGAAGGTTGTCTCATTCATCCACAAAATATTGATGACAAAAACAGAATTGTATACCACTTGATCTAAAATCCACTGACAAAACCTAATTCTTCTCTCTGCACCCCCCGGTTGTAAAGTTTGCACTCGTTGAATTTGATATGGATGAAAAACCTCACCATGTAATGTTCACCATACAAAATTTTGTGATAGTCCCAAGTCAGTTGCGATGCACCGAGCACTGACTCTGGGATTATCAATTATATCAATAATATTTCCCTAATTTTGAGTATTCATTTCTTGAGGAACAGCTCTACTACTCGTCTCTTAGGAAATCTGCGACGGTATTCGGTGCCAGCCCACCGATTGTTATCATTACAATAACCATGTACAGACACCATTTCTTCATACTTTACCGAATTAAAGTCTTCCATTGTATTTAAACTACTTCCACAAGGACCTAATTATTGAATCTGTCAAACTGCAGATTCCTCGAGTGTTTTTTGTTTCCATAACAGTAGCTTGTTGCCTAGGTAATGCCATAATTCCACAATAATGGTCCGGATTCAAATTTTTACTTCTCAAAAATTTAAATTTGTTATAACTCAGAAACAAAGACAGATTGGATATACGTGTACACACTTTTTTACTGAAAATGACCTCGCCTATCACTGGTTATCATTTGGCACACATGTCATAGATCACCCTGTAAACCGCGTGTCCCAGAAATACATATACAGCTTCATTCTAAAACCGCAAAGAACGTTTCCCATAGTAGTGTGCTTTTCTTATATGGACTACGAACCCTGCAAAGTAGCACTTTTAACAGAAACTGTGCGGTAAACGGCTGAAAACGGAACGGAAAATTTTATTAAATCAGTAAGCAAGTCTCTCTGTCTCTATCATTAACAGAACATAATTAAAACACACCAACAGGTCATACTGTAAGTTGAATTTCACTTTAAAATTGCACATCAAAATGTTATGAACATTGCTTAGGCAAGTTTTTCACTTAGTGTTGTGCAAAAATTATAATTTTTGGCCCACTTGTAAACTAGGACCCAAACTTTATACAGAATGTTCAATTTGAACAGTTCAAAGTCTCATGAGATCACGCAAAATTTCCGTTATTTTAGAGAATTCCCACGAAACACTATAAGATTCCCTTAGAGCCGATACTTTAGTCACGTTTAACTTTAATCTTCGGTTTATTCCTTAGACCATATACTCTTAGACTGAGTATGCTTGAAATTTGTTTACAGCAAACATAACTAGTTGGGGTAAGGGGAATGTGCAACTGCAAGCAAAACTCAACCTTGGAGGATTTCGCTAAATCCGACGTTTTCATTGGCTAGTTTACCAGTACCCGCTAATAAATCGTGTCTTTTCCTTTCATTTCGTTACTCTTGGTAGTTGACAATGATGTTTTTCTTGATTTTCGTATTCTAAGGCTGAGTTTACAGAAAGAAAATGAAATATTTAATTATGATTAACTATTTATTTGATTAAGCTTAAAATTCGTGTTGCCATAGAAATCAAATTGTTCAACTATAGCAATGCATGTTTTTATTTTTTATTTTAATTATAATTGTTCCTTCCTAATGACACTCCGCCACTGCCGAGGTTCCTTTGTAAACAGTAAACTCCTTACCCTCCTGCCGTTGATGTTGGCAGAATTTTGATCCCCCACAACTGAGTGACATACTCAGGGTGGGTTGCACAAAACATTTAAGCCAGGATTAAATTTAAACCTAACTTAGATTATGACGCACGTTATGACCTACAGCAAATTGTGTCACATTCCAACTTAGGCTTAAATTTAATCCTAGCTTAAATGCTTCATGCAACCCAGCTTCAGTCTAGGAGTATATGTCTAAGGTTTATTCCCATAGAAACAATGCTGCTACTCATTAATTATTTATTGTAATCTATCGTTTGAAATGTTTAAATGGTTAATTAGTCTGTGTAAAATGTAATATCCGCTACCGTTGAATCGATTCATTGTCTCGATTCAATTTTATAGATTCATGACTCGAATCACGATTCATTAGCTGACACTAGCCAGTAGTCCTTCACAAAAAGTGTATTTTCAGCTTAAAAATCACTAAAGGTAATTCTGAAACGATTTATTACCTCGATTCACTGATTCGATTCAGTAATGCTGAATCGATTCATTGTTTTATCAGCGTCAGTGAACTTGTCTCCTCATCTGAATACAATCAGCAGATTCATGAGTGAAGTCACGATTCACTAGTCAATACAGCTACTGGCGGGAGAGTTAAACAGTTGTCAAATACGAATAAATATTAACACTGTGCAATATTGAAATTCATATTTAATACGTTATCAGCTCTTGTTTCGTTAGTAATGTTCATATTAAATATCAAGACTTAGTCCGCCGTTAATATTTGAAATATTTAAAATAATTTTCTTTAATTATAACACTTTATTGTATTTTGTAAATTAAAAATTATTCGGTGAATTATGATATCAGTAGCAATAGGCGATGTCATGAGTAAAGAACATTGCACTGAAAGAAGGGATTGTGTCACCAACACAAACACCTTCTTCATAACCAACGTGACTAAACAAACGCGCGTGCATATTTCGGTAAGTAAATAGCGATAAGAAAATAAATTGTGTAAAGAATGTTTCACAGATCGTCACCAATTACTATCGTCATCCTTGTGTCCCCTTTACTGCATCTTCTCTTACACCTGTTTGGAATACGAGCGTGTGTGGGGTTTACGTTCACCGTAATTATGACGTATCGGTAAAAACCTGTCCGAACTAAACGATTATTACGAACACGTTTTGAATGTATGCAATTATGACAGGCATATTCACCTCATTTCGTTCATCGTTTTCTCTTTTAGCGATTTTTTTATAAAACTAGATAATTAATTTTGTCCACGACTACTCAATAATCTGTTAATTATTCATGAGTTTTGCTATTCATAATTCACTACCACCATTGTTTATGGTGTATAATGAAGTAAATTCTAGCAAAACTTAAAATCGCCTTAAAATAATTTAGAAAATATTCAAAGATTTGCTTTGCCCACTCGCAAATGTTATGGTCCTGCCACTTTGTTTAACATATAGTCTTAGTTCTGGTAGCGTTGTTATTTAAATTGTAATTAAAAATTCTTAGTACTTGTAGTCGAGGACAAAGTATAGTATACCACTCGCTATAATGGATGATTGCAAAGCGCGCTCGTATTGCAAACATGATCGGTAATAATAGCATTCATTATAGCATTGTGTATAGCATACTATATTATTAAGTAAATAATTTTCTACTTGGACACTGTCAAAAACAAAATAAATGTAATGGGGTTAGGCTACACTAAATTCGTTCTCGAACCATTCAACAGAAACTATACTAAAATGAGTAGTCTGCAGCTGTAGGATATCTAAAATTACCTTATATTATTACGAAAAGAAAAAAATGCAAATGTTAATGCTTAATTTAAAATTGTATCTTCTTGGTTAACATCTGCCCGATTAAAACGATTGACCAAAATTAATTTATTTTCGGCCGGCTGACTAACCGAAGTGCCCTCCCCTCGTGGAATAAAACCATTGCGTTTGGGGTTGCATTAGGTATTGTGTAAAGCGCATTGTTCACGGCGATGGTCAATGCCGTTTATTAACAAGTAATATATCAAACTCTTATAAATACTGCAGTTCGATTTGTTTTATTAGTTGCATTGGTGAATAGGGGTTGTATTTAGGCTGGACAACAGCGTGACCGTTGCGTTTTGCATGTGGTGAAATCTCTATTTCAAATATTACCGACGCATTATCCTATCATTTGAAATTGTTAAGAATTATAAATCAGAAATAGCGCACAAGTGTCAGTTCCATATAAATATATTACAACTTATGTTTTTTTTTGGAATTTTAAAAGCAATGCGTACTTAGTGTGAAATTATTTATCGTTAAACTATTTTTGAAGTTCCTTAACTAAGAATTTTATTTTTAATGAGAAAATGAATCCCCTGTCATTAACGAAAATGAAACGTGCTCTTTTTGCTTATTACGCAATTATCATCTGAAGCGATTACACTGACGCGAGAGTGAAAACCTGCAATTTTGCTTCGTTTTTCCTGATGCCTCGTGCGACCTGAAGCGATTTAGTTTAAGCCATCCCACTAAACGAGTTTCAATTTTGCAAAAAAAATGTTACCGGAAATGTTGCATACTCAAGGCTAGCCACTGCAGTAAAACGAAATCGAATTGTCATTGCATACACCTACCTATTACGTTCTTTTTCTGCCAGACATAAATACAAAACAGTCACGACTCCAACTGTCCATTCAAAACATTCCACCGTAACAGCAATTATTATTTACTAATACCACAATTGATATTTGAATTTGTAAAAGGTGCTCTAGTCTTAATTGCACCAAATTTGGTGGGTTCATTTAATTTCTTGTTCACAGTAGCTTGCTTAACGCAGTAGCAAGTTTTTTTCTTCTCATTTTCTTTCACAAAAAAACCTGAATTCCTACAGAATTACATCACACGTAACAAAACTTTCGTTGAAGTAATTATTTGTTAAATTAACTTTTGCGTAAGTAGGTAACCGCCAATAAAATGAAACAGGAAAGCAGTTCGCGCTATGACACCTAAAATCAACGTGGCCATTACAAGTGATTTAGTTTTTCGAAGCTATACAACTAATTGGAACGTTCTCACTTTCGTTTCGTAATTAATAACTAACACAGCGGGCTTACGAAATCCTCTTCGCCGAAATTTCTCTTCGCAACAGCAAGGTATCAATAACGCTTTCGATTAGCTTTAATCCGCCGAAGTGCCAACTATAATTCCTCATAAACATTAACATGCTAAATGATGTTAATAGATCACGTTAAAGTTTTATTAATCCCCTGTATATTAGTTTATTATAGCGGCCGGTATTAATTTACGGATGGAATTTAATGGTTCCACTGGAATTGCATTGCAGAAATACCTGGGCTTGGATTTAATTCTGATTTATTTAATCGCTAATTGGTTATACTTGAAGAATTTATTTGGTTTAAATTAGCTCAAAAATTCCTTTTCTATTTTTTTTTCCTTATTAACGTATTGGGAGTAGTTGCAGTTCACGATATTTTCCTTATCATGAGTCCTGATAAGGTATATTATACATTAAATTCTCTCAAAGCCCTTTTTTGGGTGATGAAAATTCTATTAGTGTAAGTGTTACCTCTCCGAAATATAATTCCATGCCTAACTAATGAACTAAAGTACGCAAAATATACCATTCTTAGTACTAAAGGTTATAAAACTGATTTCAGTATTCGAAGTGTGTTCGATTTCCTAACCAATTCGTAAATATCAGCATCCACTGTTACTCCTAAAGATTGCTAAGCATAATTAACTAAATATTTTTTAGTTAAATTTGAAAATGTAAATTACAAATATCATCGGCCTGAGCACATTACCCTGCTGGCCTTCTCCGTTACGAAAGTTCTTTAACGACAGTTTGTAAGATAAGTCTGGAACTATTTTAAAGGCTTTCCTTTCTTACTAAGGCCTGGACTGCTGTTTCCACAAATTCAAAAATTGAGGTATTTGTCGATCCTCCACATATTATACGTAATGGTCTCATATTTGAAACAAGTTTGCTGCCTAATAAGTCATCCCACACAAAACGCCCTAATAATGGCTTTACAGCAAATTTTAAAATTTAGAAATTTGTTACAAATCGGTTTTTATTGCAGTGGATTCTTCGAACATTCTCCGGACAACTGTTTCTGCCATTTTTGGGACTTCGCCAGAGTAGTTGTCTAGACGATGCTCGACGAATCCATTGCAATCAAAAGCGACAAGTAACAAATTTCTAAATAATATTAACATTTTCTCTAACAATTACCGGCAGGAAACCCAAAATTAATTCAAAAGAATCCTATCTTGGCGTATCCTATCTTCAGAAATCATTTACATTTTCGACTTTAGAGAGATGCGTCTGGCACTTTTGAGGTAAGTATATGAAGATTAATGAATGAAACAAACCTTACGGATTGATTTCGTTGAAACTTTCAATTATTTGATGCTTAAAGTTTAGTTAATGTCATTGGATAAGTTTAAACCTGATGAACGCAAAGTCATTGATGAGTTTAGTCTAAAACATCAAAAGAGAAGTTTTAGTTACGCTGTAAATTATCAACGATTATTCCACATGCCATCATCTAACAAATTATTAAACAGTTTAACGAATTAGAAAATACAGAGGTCGTAAAAAATTGACTAATAGAAATAGACAAGAGTTAATGAAAGAAGCCGTTACAAATTAAGCATGTCGCATGGAGAATAGAACAGAAAATATAGACATATACGTATTACAAAAATAAAGAAAAAATATTTCTGTGTCTACATACTTTCACAGTTTCTCGGAAAAAATTACACCACTATGTGAAAACAAGTTTTAACCCTCCAACAAAAAGGAATCATCATCCTTAATGACTAAAGTTACTTTACGTTAAGTGATAATGAAACTTTCAACAACAAATACCATTACTGCGGAGAGTAACTAAACAAGAGTACTAAACAAGAATATACAAAACTACTTATTTACAAGACTAAAAACTAACTACAGAAATTCATTACTGGTAATGTAAATAAAAGGGTTGATAATTCGTGGATTCATACGCAGGGAGAGTAACAAGTCTAAGTCATTATTCAGCACGTCCTGTGCCCTTCTCGTATTCCTTCTAAAATTTGTTAAGTAGATATGTTATCAATATACCTGTACCACCATTTTATGTTCCTAGAATATCATTCGTAAATTCCAAATAAATCCTTTTCTCCAGTTATCCAGATATTAAGGGGAACAGTAGTGCATCCATTCTTGTATCTGATCTAATTTTGTTTCAAGTATATTAATGAGGTATTACCTGAAATACTATAAGGTTCCGAGATAAAAATGAATCGACCAATAACAATTATCTAAAAATAAAAGAATATTACAAAAATTAGAAACGTTATATATACAGTAAAATTGGAACAGTAAATCTAAAAAAATTATTAAAATCAATCATCTAAAGAATAAAGAAAGTTTTCTTAACTAGAAAGAACATCGTACCTTGAAATAAGCCTCAAGTAAAATTAAGAGAAAGAAAAAGGAAGTATATAAGACCAAACGACAATAGAAAATATTAAATTTATATCAAATCAAATATCACTACATATAAAATTGGCACCCAACGTGGGACCTTACTACAATAAAATAAATTTCCTAAATTGATTTTAACACTAAAATATATTAATTAAATCTCCTTTCCGTTGGATCAAAAAAGGAAAACATCTAAGAGAGGCAGGAGATACGTGCACAATGGGAAACTTAAAATTTTTTTTTAATAATACAAATAAGCACAAAGTGAATTTGCTGGAATCTTTTTATATTCAAAATTAAATATGATTAAATAATCCCGCCCGTGTTAAATTACCGATTAGACTTGTTCTTCTCCCCGCTTGTCAATCAATGAATTATAAAAGCACTAAATTTCTATAAATTGAAAAATTAGTTAATTCTTTTGTTTACATTACCATTAGTGACTTTTTGTAATTAGGTTCTACTTCCCGTATAATAGCTTTAGTTCAGTAAATTCTTAATACTCCTGATGTACCATAAAATGAAATGTACATTACTTAAACGTATTTAAAACGATCGTAAAACAATACCAAAGTGTTTTAATTAAATTTAATTGAAAATGTTTACGTTTATCTGTTAATTAAATTTAAAAAAGTTCTTGTGTAGTTGACCATTTTCCTATGGTCGGAAGTATTTGCTTTTATTTGGAAACCAAAGAACTCCATTACAGCTAAAATATATACCAAAGAGTACATTAAAAAAAATCCCATCGACAAAAATCTACGATGTTAGAGAAGCTCAATATAACCCTATAGTTCTAAAGAAAAAATGTCGTTTTTGGCGGAATATTAAAAGAAATATTATTCTGGAGTTGCAGCTTACTTTTGTGTTTTTAGTATTTTGCTTAAGTCAGAAAATGAAATGAATTAAGGCTTTTTTGTCTCATTAATTAGTCTCCATATCTTTACATTACGTGGATGATGACTGATGACAGATTTGAATACACACATCATTTAGAATAATGTACAGTAGTGCGAAAAAGTTGAAACCAATTCACTAACCACCTCTACAATCCAGAAAAAGTATCTTCGATCTCCTAAAGTTGAACATGGATTATTCAAAAGTATATGGAAAAAATAGTAGAGTTAGAATCTATCAGCAAGGCAGTGCATTATGGTGAAGACAATATTTGCCTAAATATTTTGCAGTGACAATAATATTTAAAAAAGAAGTAAGCAACAGGCAAGAACAATATGAAAAAATCAACTTCAGACCAAGCAGAGAGGTTCAGGAAATAGAATGCAGGAGATAGTTTAACATTGGTTAAAGTTACTTAGGATTAGTTAACAACGACGTTGCTTGAGAAGTAATTCATGAATGTTTCACTGAACAACTTTCTTGCAGTAGATTTTTTATTCCATTTCTTTTTTTCAAAATAACTACATCCTCATTATTTTTCCTTTTTATTTGTTTCTTCTAACATCACATTACCAAACATTTTAATCTTGTTGGAAAAGCCTGTTCTACTGATTATTCATGATTATTGGCTGTAAGTACGACCTCTTATATTCTTGCTTTCAACAATCTCTTTACACACTTTTCTCAAGTGGTTTTTCTAAGGCAAGATGTTGATTTATTACTTTATTTCTTATTTTCATTGCCAGCGACCATACTTGTTTGATATCTGAACTAACAGACAGCTAAACTGATCTAATTTGAGGAGCTTGTGGTAAGCTTCGTCTCTGTCCTCCTTATATGCTTGGATAATTTGAACAATCACAACTACTTCTTCTTCGAAGATGCTGCAGTGGTAAGAGTTAGGAAAAAGAGGGTATGAAAAATTACATGAGTACTAGAAATGAAGAATTGAACATGTTTCGGTTTACAATGGTAAAAGATGAAATAAAAAAATTAATCAGCTAGCATGCAGTGGAAAACTGAAAGATACCAAATTGTTGTGCGGTTTCAATAGAAAAAAAAAACAGGAAAATCAAGAGACTTTTCAACAATAAAACAAACTAGTAACTAAAAGATAAAACGATAGAGTCAGTCCAAATATTTCATTATGTAGCACAAGAAAGTTAAACTGAGAAGTAAAAGATCAAAAGGAAACAACGAGAAGACTTTGCAGTGATATTAAAATCAAAATTTAAGAAAAATCATATTGGAATATTAGAGGCAGAAGCGATTTAAGATGGTTTGGTCGTATCAATAGAAGGGAAGAAACAACGACAACAAAACAAGAGGAATAGAAAAAGAGCAGAAAAGAAAACCAACAATAACATGAATAGAACACATTTAAAAAAAGTACTGGAAAAAGAAATCAAAACAAACCCAAGAGAGTAAAAAATTGTTGGACGGGCAAAAAAAAACGGCCACCATAAAATATTTTAAAAAGTCAAATCTAAAGACATATTTCAAGTCGACATGGAAAGTGAATTTGATAATTAAATTCCATAATCCGTACTTTAAGATGTTTGATTTATTCCCACCTTTATGGTTAAGGGATAAATCCGTTATTAACGAGATTAAGAAATTTTTGTTTTTCACGTAACAGCAGTTCATGTATTGTCTTTTATGATTTATTTGTCTGAAATCAGGAGGTGGCTAAAAAGCTATGCAATTAAAAAAAAATGCCGTTAACTGTTGAGATTGTGGCTCGTATTGTTGCTTTAATTGAAGATGGTCGTAGCCAACGTTACTTGACTCGCGCGTTGGGTGTACCCCGTGCCACCGTTCAGGATGCCTGGAACCGGTATTTGGAGACTGGCAACTGCACTAGGAGAGCAGGACTCGGAAGAAGAAGAGCAACAACTGCAGTTGATCGTTTTGTAGTGCTCAACGCACTAAGGGATCGGAGATCAACGGCTGTTCAACTTCAACATTGCCTCCAAACAGCTCGTGGAGTTGAAGTGGAAGGACAATAAGGAGAAGGCTTGTTGAAGGAGGCCTAAAATCACGGTTGGAATTTGCACGACTTCATTCAAACTGGATTCCTCACCAATGTAGTCAAGTTCTCTTCACTGATGAATCACGTTTTATCTACGCTCGCCTGACGGTCGCGAAAGGGTATGGAGAAGACCCAATGAATGGTAGAGAGACTGCATCATTTCCGAAAGGCGATCTTTTAATGGTGGCTCTGTTAAGATGTGGGCAGGTATTTCGTCTGAGGCACATACCGAACTTCTTTTTGTGGAAAATGGGGCTTTTTGTGGAAAATGCCCATCGATACGTGGAAGACATTTTGCATGAAGCTGTCGTGCCCTACTTTCACTTTATTGGAGATGGATTCACTCTAATGCACGACAATGTCAGACCACACGTGGCACGAGTAGTGACTGACTTCTTAGACAAGGTCGGAATCCAGAGATCTAACTGGCCAGCAAGCAGCCCTGATCTCAATCCCATTGAGCACTTATGGGGTCAACTTCAAAAAGGCATTCGTCGTCGCCCGGCTTTGTCAGAAACACTGTAAGATTTAAGAACTGTGCTTTACGAAGAATGTGAGGCAATACATCAAAATTCATTGACACATTTGATTGATTCGATGCTTCGACGTTTTAAATGATGTCATTCGAGCAAGAGGAGGTCATTGCGCGTTATTAACCGTCACCAGTAACTTACCTGAAGATTGTTTTCTGTTTTCGAACTGCCGTCTTTATTTTATTTTTTTTTTCATTAAACTTAATTTAGTTTAATCTCGTCTTTTTCTTGAGTAATTTTTATCTTTTTGGTCAATAATGAATGGTCCTTCGATATAAAGTACACCTCAAATTAAATAAACCAGTATGTCAATGGTTTTGTTACATATTTTAGGGTAGCCGGTTTTTTTGCCGGTCAGCGTATAAATAGAAAATATCTAGTCTGGCATATAAAAAGGCAGAAATACCTTAAGATTAAGTAAATAAAATAAACAGAGGTTTTGTTAATGATTTTTTTTACTAGAGTATTGTTACTGGTTAATTGAAAAGTTATGAGAAGGCAAAATTAAGGTGCTGTAAAAAGGCTACTGGTTTTTGCTAAATGCAGTTTCATGTCATCATATCCTTTTACCAATAATCATTATCGTTTAATTTAAAACTTGTCTGGTAAAATAGATTTTAATAAAATTTTTTTACTGAGTTATTTTTTATTACCCAGCAGTGTATGAGCAAGTAATAGAATGATGACTATAAAGAGTTAAATGCCCATATTCTTATTGACAGATTAACGAGGCAACCCAATATTAGTAGATAGTAACAGTACCCTCAGCTACTTAATTAAATGATTAAAATTAAGACGTGTCCCTTTTAATCATCGCCATATTTGGAATTAAGAGGTGGTAACCGTTCTTGATACTTTTCTCGCTTCATGCTTCTTAATTCGATTTTTTCTACTTTTCTCTCTGCTTTGTGGAGACCGATTACGTGTTTATAGTAAAACCAAAGTAACTACTACCTCAAACGTATTATTTACCTCGTACCAGCATGCTATTATAATCCACCATAAAATACCAGCGTCCATTGTTCCGCTCTCTCAATTCGTGCCATTACAATTATTTTCTATTATAATTGGGTTAAGTTCGTGTCGCATGGTCTTTGTCGTCGAGCACGTCCGATGATGTAATTGGCGCATTCTTCGTCAGGCGATCCTCAACTTGGCATCTATAATACATATATCTGCAAGTGCCCCGGTCATCTCAGGTACCGTTATCGGCCCATATCTGAATCGGCAATGAATGCGTAACGTCTCGTCGTTTCTTTTTTCTTTGGTTGTTCTACTTTAGAAAAGACCGAGACGTTGAAAAAATCGTCGCGTATGAGAGAAGGAGGATGACTATTTTGAACCCATGCCATGTGGCGTTGCCTAAAGATATACGTGTTCTGAAATTAGTCACACATTGTAAAGCAATCTCTGGAAATATCTTTTATTTTCAGATTTTATTCTTGAAAGTTTATTCTGAAGTTTTATTTTTATTAAATAAGAGCTTTTCTTAGAGAAGGTTTCTTTATTTTTTTTTAATTATCATTATTTATACATAGTATTGCCCCAATTTTGTAGTATTTACTATGGTTGGAAAAAATTAGATTTTGGATCCTAATTTTTGCAGCAATATGTAATAAATATGTCTATGAATCATTCGACGTTTCGTTATGCCAATTGGCATTGAAAATGAAAATTTGTATTCGTGTCATAGGAAGATAATACTGCAAAGACCATATCGCAAATTTGTTATATAAATCTTGTTTGAAATTAATTTAAACTATTATATTAATTTGGTTTGGTTTGCTGCTTGAAAACAAATCGTTATCAGGGAGCTTCTCCAACAAAAAAAATGTTAAGTGTAATTAAATGCAAACAAACTCCATCATCCTTTATTAACACTTTTCGAAATGAAAATAAACAACTAAGAATAAACAAAAAGTTCCCAGCTTAACAATTACGGCGGACGATATTTGCTTTGCCAACAAACCAAACAAGTAAAGCGGCGGCATATTTTGATACACGAGTAAGGGACGAGTGAAAAATTCATGTCCAATTAGGAAGCGTATATTATTTAATATGGCAACTTCCTGTCATTCCGTCGGGCGACGGAATTTCGTACTTAACAATTCATGGCTGTCATTTGCACCAGCATTTAAGTGGCTCAGTCGGCCACGGTTGCTGAAATTAAAAGTAAACACGAAACCGAATGTATAGCCTTTGCCGGAAATAATATCTTACCTCATTCAAAGAATCGACAACGTGTTTTGTTCCACTTTTAAACAGAGAATTATAACCCCACGAAATGTAGGAGATGCTTATTTGCCGGCCAATTAATAAACATAATTTATTCAAGAACATCCACTGTTTGTACGTTAGTTATTCTATTATACTTTATTTTTATTCTTCAAATAAAATCACTTCATCCCTTCTTCCCCTAGCTCTAGTTCTAAATCCTGATTCATTTTGCTTATGTATGCTGTTTTAACCAAAATAGGATGCTTTTAAAATTCATAATATACAGCTTGAGTGAAGTAAGTAGGTTGGCTTCGCGTGCCTCGGATATATTCGAGGCGATCGGCCTTGTCTCGCATTGGGAACCGAAACGATGAGCGAGTATTTAATATTTTATTTTAACTAGAATTTCAATAATTCTTGTTACAATATTGTTATAATTGCCGCAATACATTTGCATGACGCAATTATTATTGTTTGTAAATAAACAATGCTTCCATAAACATTACAGAAATTAATAAATGAAAAATCTTCTCTGACAATGGTTAAATTAAAAAGAATTCACAACAATAATATAAAAACATAATAAAAGATTCTCTTGTAACAGAAAAACGATTTCTCAAATCGAATGAAATTTTATAGAATGAAGATAAAAATAAAATAAACTTAAAGTAATTCTGGTCAAGAAATAATAAATATATTAAATATCTTTCAAAATTTTTATTAATTCTGCAGATGGTTGTAGCAGAAGGAATTGGACGAATTACAAATTTTTCTCTGAATAAATTAATTCATTAATACCGCTTTATAATTTGTACTTTCTCAGGTACACTATAATTCATACTGAATTTTTGTACTGAAAAAAATAAATAACAATTAAAATAAATATTATATTATAATAAAAAATATACATTTGTAGCTCAAAAACAACTCTAAAACCTGTACGCTTCGAACTGGAGGCGTGAACTGATACACGCTAGCGCAAGAACCCCCTCTACTCCAACACGACTTCGTCCGAATTTACTTCTATCCACTTAGTTGTAAAATTCAACCTGTATAGGGTGTGGACATGCCTTAATCACAGATTTCTGGACTCAAATAAGATGATTGAATCCAACATATCCGCCAAATGTTTTAGCCAGTACTCTGCTTCAAAACATTTAAAAAAAAGTAATAACAAAAGAACGATTGAAATAATTTGGATATTATGAGTATAAGTATGAGGGCCCACAGGCAAGCAAGTCAACTTTCTAGATGGTTTTAGTAATTTGGAGTATTCAGCTAGTGTAAAAAACTCGGTTACCACAACACAAGTTTTGCAATAACTTTTTCGAGGTCGTCGAGAAGTTTTTAGAAAGAAACATTCATTAGGAAACTTCTTTGCGTCTTTGTAATTGTTGATGCTCCTTACGATTTAGTCACCAATTGCCTCCATTCATGTATTTCCTACTTTTTCCATCAAGCACTTAGATTACAACAACAACAATTACAGACACAACAAAGATCCCTTTCTAAAAACTCCTCGACGACCTCAAAAAAATGATTTCAAAATTTGTATTTGGTAATCGTGCTTTTTGCACTAGCTGAATATTATCCAAATTACTAAAACCATTTGCTTGCCTATTGGTTAAAGCGTTCTTTTGTTATACTAGTTTAACGAAGCACTTTTGGATGTAGATTAGTTGGGTTCAATCAGAGGCAAGAAATTTGTGGTTTATCCATCTCCACGTAATTTAGCATCATCCTATATATTTTCGATATTTATAAAGGCTATTCATTCATCTAGGAACTAATATGGGTTCGCAATCAATTTACTGATTGGTCCGTTACCCCTCTCTCCGAGTTATTTAAAAATAGCCGGGGCACTATTAATAAAATTGATACATTGCAGCACCTGAGGGTTAGAAACAGGTCGCTGTGTGACGTCACGTTAATATAAGGTTACCATAGCAACGACTAACTCCCCAAAATCTAACCCCTTTCCCCAGCTTAATCTTTCTCTAATCTGTTATGCTTTGCAAACACCGAGAGATTTTGAATTAAATACTGTCTGAGCAAAAGGTTTCAACTTGTCGGGTGTAATTTGTCCTGGATTGACGGTGCCGTTCACAGGGCTGCAGGCGTTTCGACTGCATTAATTCGCTCGTTAAACCGCATTTAGTCAGTTGGCGCATCGATTGCGGCAGATGCGTCCCAGTTGGAAGCTGGAGCAAATAAAGCAGCTCGTTACTGACGGCGGTACTTCGTGTTGGGAAAGGCAAGTTTCATTTAGGGTAGCAACTTGAATGACTTTCCTTCAGGACTAATTGGCTTAGGGCTACTGTCATACAAGTGCGACCAGTGAAGGTGGTTTTAATGTAATAGAGTTAACGTCATTTCGATTCTCTGCTCCAGTACACTCTCAGAATATTCTTACCTTAGTTAATAACAGGAATCTGAGAGTGCTTCTAAGTAGTGAACCGAAAATGCTGTTTGTTGACAAAGCTGATTAATTTTTGTTAATTCTACCAAAAATGACAATTTTTTTAAATTCATTCCTTCTACTTCTTTTGCTCTGTTATAAAATTCAGTCAATAAAAATCTCCGAAATAAATGAGTTGAGCAAATTACAGTAAGCATTGTAATTTCAATGAATTAATTAAAAAAATTTTAGGCCAGGTTACAGTTAACGAATCTCGTCAAAACCGTTGGGCTTAAAATCAGAAAGTTATTACACGAAGATGAAAGGTGCTGTTCGATGTTAACATTTTGAATGCATGTAATAACGTTGTTTTGTTTCCTGGATATTGACGTATTATTTGCTACATTCACTGATGACCACTAATTTAAATTTAAATTATTGATTCGCAACACATTTACGTGAATTGCTGCGAATGTGTTAAAACAGTAAAAGCAATTGGATGCACTCGTGTTCACGTAAACATAATAATAACAACGCGTTCCATTAATTAACTCAATGAAAATAATTCGAGTAGTTATGTTTTATTAAATACGGTGAATTTTATTTTGTTACAAAAACATAATTTTAGTGTATACTAAATTAGCAGAATGTAGATTTCATTTATTTACATATTCAGATAATATATGTATAATTTCTATTTGTGAAATAAGCAGCAGATAAAAGAAATTAAAAGTCGCAAAGGCATTAAGGCGAAAAGGTGTTTGAAAAGTTGTAGGAATTGCCTTATCTATTAAACAAGGTACTTATTGATGATTACATAAAGTTAAATGATGATTATGTTTCACACCGGGACCTGATATTTGGTTTCGAAACGGTTTTTAATACAGAAATTGAGGTAACTTTAAATTCACTTTAAATGCAGTTTTGCTTTAATATACAAAGGGCGATTGTAAAGTTTTGAGAAATTTACCTATTAGTTAGACTCTAACTAACAATAAGAACACTAAGAGACTCTTCTATGTACTCCTTATAATCTTATAATACAACTTGTTCCCTTGTCATTTAGGTATCACTTTGTCCTTTTACATTCCCGATTCATAGCTTTCCTTGCCTGTTTCTTTTATGCACTTTCTAAAAATTTTTTTTTCTGTGTAATTTCGTTTTCCTTGCGACTCTAAAAAATTTCGTGTTGCTTTATGGTTTATGGTTTATCTCTTAATTCGTAACTTTTTGATATTTCATTATTTAATTTTCTTTTGTTGTCTTTCTTCTTTCTTCTCTCCTACCGATTTCGCGTTTTCTCTTAACTTTTATATTTTTAATATTTTTGCTATTTATTTGTTAACTAAGAAATAGTCACTTACTGCTTCTTTCACTTTTCCTGGTTTTTGATGTTGGCTCTAATTAGGTTATTTTCAATATTTTTTTTCTATTATTAACATACATTTTCGTCTTCTTTTTCGATTTCTTTAGGGTCTATCTATATAGGCGATGTTTTTTCTTCATGCAACATATTAATCACTTTTAGCCGAGGCGGAGATTACTTAAAGGCATTTTTCGTTTGAGGTAAATACAAAATTTTATTTCATACCGGATTCTTAACATGTTAAATTAGAATAAAAATAATTTTTGAGATTTATTTTACACAAATAATCCGTAATAGTTAAAATGCGCGATGAGCAACTTCCATAGTAACAGAATTATTTATAAATGTCAAGCGAATAGTCACGTCACGTTTTGCTTTATTACAACGATTTTAATGTCCTAGAACTTAAAAGATGTATTATAAATGGTCCGAAAACGTCACTTTAGAAACCAGCATGAAATAATAATACACAATACAATTGTACAATAGCCATTATAGCGAGTAGTATATTATACTTTGTCCACGACTAAAATACTAAGAATTTTTAATTACAATTTAAATAACAACACTGCTAAAACCATGTGGTAAGACTATGTGTTACACGAAGTGGTAGGACTGTAAACATTTGCGAGTGGGCAAAACAAATTTTGAAACATCAATCATTGAATATTTTAAGGCGACTTTAAGTTCTGCTAAAATTGTACTACAATTTACTTCATTGTACACCATAAACAATGATGGTTACCATGTCACACTGCCGATAGTGAATTATTCTTGACCAAACACTTGTATAATTGACAAATTATTGAGTAGTCGTGGACAAATGTATTTAATTTCCGACTAGACACAATAATTCAACTTTAAACTACATTTCTTAACGTTGTACATGTTATCTTACAGCTTAGGTTATAATGTTATAATGACATAATAATGACATGTTAATGAGGATTACATTTTTCTGTAATGGAAAAATATAACGGCATAACTAGTGAATTTTCGGCTGAAGACATGACCTGTATTCCATGCTCGCGACTGTGTACTAAGCCATTTTGCATTTCCGTTGAAATTGAGCTAGAAGTTTTAGTGCTGGCTAGTGTAATACAAGAAATTGTACTGGAAAGGTATATTTTAGAGGCAATTTCTTGTATTATCCAGATAATATATTTTGCACTAAAAATTAGGGTAGCGTAAAACTGAGGTATGTCTGTATATTTACTGCTTGTTTCAATATAACTAGACTTTGTTGTTCGATATCGTAAATAACTAAAAGTCATTCATATTTAAAACGTGTCAAACTTTGTTTATAAAGTTCATCGAGGGGCTTATTCAGCTCCTCACCGAAGGTTGATAGGTTACACTTTTCTTTGGCAGTATCCGCAAAGAGGTGAACATTTAATTGATTTCACCCGAAACGATAGTCTAGATTAAATTGAGTTTACGCTTTTGTTTATTAAAAAGTTACTTTTAAATAATCAAAAATATAATTTTAATTCCCTAACAACTTCATTCAAATCAAATATACAGCTATTTTATTAATCTGAAGTTCTTGTATCAATCTTCTTGTACACTGAAGCGACATGAACCATGCCTTCCTTGAATGCTTGCCTCAAATGAAGTATTGAGTTAATTCAATCTGAAATGTTTAACATTTTTTGACTGTTAGTTCAATGACCACGTCCGATTACTAGGAGGTAAACGAAAAATGTTGTTAACTGAAAGCGTTTTTGGTTGACTAAACAGTTTAGTTTTCTGAGTGTAGACTGAGAAATACAAAAGTATTTTTTCGTTGTCACGGAAACCAAAATTACCATATGATACATATTCAGACTCGCAATCTGTAGAATCTAAATATTAAAAAATATACATAGTGTTCCATTTAAAATTAGTAAGTTGACATTACTTCCGGCGAAACTCCCGAGTCCATGCTTGACATTATGTCGGGAAATTCATTTTCTTGTTTAATTTATCCTTCCCAAATTTCATGTACAATCGATTAAAAATAAAAATTTTAGATGAGTGAGCAATGGTCGTATACCAATTTCAAATAAAATAATTATTATTTATTAAAAAATTATAAAAGAAAACTACAAATTAAAAAACAATGAAGAAATGTTAACTTGATAACGGTACATTCCTCTCCAAATATAAAAAAAAAAACATTCAAATAAACAAATTTAAAAAATCCTTCCTCCTCGACCTGGAATATCCAGGTAATTTAACTTCGATTGTACAATTAACCCAAAAAATAATGACATAGGCAAGTAAAACGAATATTCTAATATATCTTCTTTAACGAAATAAGCAACCCAGATGTGAAATAAATCTTAAGCGGTTTATTGAAACCCAAACATGCACAAGTGTAGTTCGCAAAGCCGGACTTTTACCTGACAATGAATTTATTATTATTATTATTAATTTTTAATAAAATTCGTAACATATAAGAAACATTTGTATTATTGATTTTTACGAAAAAAGAAATACTGATATCAGTTCGTGCATCAGTCAAAACACAAAACAACACAATCACATCTATTTGATTAAATAAAATTCGAAAATCGAAATTCTCGAAAACGAAAAATTAAACTCTCTTGAAGCAGAATGTATTAAAAATCTTTTTTAGAATTCTTTCCTATGAGGTTCAAAACTAAGACATTATCAAAAATTCTTAAAAACTAAATACAGTCTCATTCTTTAAATTGCGTTTCTTGAGAAAAACACAATCAATATCAATTTATTGCCTTCAATACAATGTTCTTTACAGAAAAGAGAAATTTCGTTTCCAAAAATACGCTTTTGAAAAACTTTAATGGGGCAGCATAAAAAGCCTCTATCTTATTAACAAGTGACTTCTCAAATTTGTATATTTGAACATTTTTTTCCTTATTTTTATATCAATACAATGGTATAGAAGCGTTGGTATTCTTGCACCGGTGCTGCTCATTAATGATTTTTTAGTGAACGGAATCAGAAAATTTATGAAAAAAATCGCGACATCCTGCGATCACTTTTTGACACAACGTTGCATTAGGAATGACAAATTGCAGCTGTACAGAAGATGCTTGAAGTGTCCACTGCAATCAAAATCGATTTGCGATAAAATGAAAAAAAAAACATTTAAAATAAAGGGCTGATTCTAAAGCCCGTTTTAGACGGTCACATTATTACGTAGTGAGTGAGAAATCCTAATTCAACCAATCCAACATAGAAACTTATCTCCCTTCTTTTTTAAAAATAGACAAATTTCGATTAAAAAAATATTAAGATAGGCATTTTAGGCAAAATTATAATTTATATGAAACACATTTTGTTATACATAAAAAGTAAATGTCCTTACCATCAGAGGGAGAAAGGTAGTTTGCCTAAAATTAGATATCTAATTATAACTTATTTAATTTTAGTTGTGCAAAGTAAGTCCGATCTCTAGTTATAAATTATAACTAGACAACGGAATATATGGAAAATATTAAACTCCAATTTTAATTTTCTTGCAAAGTCAATAAATTATTTTATTGAATCTTGTAATTACAAATAAACTATTGTCAATCGAGTTAGTACGAGGGTCAAGCTAAATTTATTGAGAATAAAAGACACGGTTATTATTTTCTAGGATTTTATTTTAAATATGCTCGAAGTAATTCCCTTCAGCAATGATACACATGACCATTCTTTCTTTCCACTGATTAAAAGCTTCCAATCATCTTTCAGAGTACCTTCAAAATAAGCGTGAACTGCGGCATCAATCTCTTCTTCTAACGAAAACCTTCTACCCCGTAAATTCCTTTTAAGCCCAAAAAAATAGTGAAACGTTGCTAAATCAGGTGAATACGGCGGATGTTCCATGACTTCTATATTTTTTTCAGCTAAAAACTAGAGAGTTAAAGTTGCCGTATGGGACGACGCATTAACATGGTGTAGCATAATTTCCTTGACTGAAACTCTACTGAACATTTCGGGCAAATATTTCTTAGTGTAAGATTTCATCCATATAGGTTAATTGCCTTTATTGGGCCCGTACTTCTGAAGAATACCGCATACATAACTTTTTTCATAGTTCGCTGCTTCTTGGTCATTGTTGGAGTTTCCTCGTCTTCGTGAATCCATACACGACCCTTTTGGCGGGTAGGTACGTCGAAAAAGGGAATGTAAGTTTCGTCACCTGTCATTATTTTGGAAAAAAATGGTGACCGTCATTATTTAAGAAATTTAAAGTTTCATGGCAAATTCTTTCACATCTGCTATTTGCAAGTTAGAAAGGTGACTAACCACATTTTTTAAATGTAGGTGATCATGTATGATTGTTCTAACCGCTGAGGATTCAATCTTGAGTTGATGCTCTATTACTGAGTTAAGTGGTTTTATTGTCCTCTTCACTTAATTTTTTTAACTGCATCATTGTGTCAGTAACAGCCGTAGGAGGACGTCCTGCTTTGATGCCGAACAGTATTCATTTCACGTTCAAATTCCTTATAGCATCAGTAAATTGTAGACAACGAAGGTGCTTGTTCACTAAAAGCCGAATCTAAACTCTAATTACAAAAAATGAGCCCCTAAGCTGTGGACCCGTGTTTACCACACCTCGTTATACTCCTACTGCCGAAAGGCATGGAAAGAATAACATGACAACCCCAAAAAACGTCATTCAGAATTTTAGTGCTTGACGAAATGCAGAAAAATATATCAAAAATTGGGCAAAATGTATTAACTTTGGTAGAAAGGTTTCTGAATCTGTGAGTAAGATAGAACAGGTAAGCACAAAGCTCACGAAATGAGATGGAATTAATGAAGAAGGTCCAGGTCCACCATCGGGATGATATGAGTTGTCAAGGTCAAATAGTTTAGAAAGAGTAAAGGTAATCAAGAAAAAAAAAGACAAATTTCATTTGGCTGGCCAAAAGGATAAGATGAGATGAGAGATCTTGCCAAAGTCAAAAGGTTGGGGATTAAAAGGATATTAGAAAAAAAACGAAGTTTAAACAAAACCAAAATCTACGTACGTACATTTCCAAAAACGAATCGACATGTTCCAGTACGTCGTGAGCTCGTTAATGGAGCAGCGAAAATTTGGGCTGTCGAGATCGTCTTGTGGAATTTCCTGATGCGCCAAATTTTCCTAAATACGATTTCGGACGTCACGGGCGCTTCCAGTTCCTCGGAGATATGGCCCACGTCAATTTCGACGGGGATCTTTGGCTTCTTGCCTTTCAGTCTTTGCGACATGTCTGATGCTGGAAAAAAATTCAAAAATAATTTTTTTTCTAGATACTCAGATTGCACTTACAAGCACTTAAACCTTATTTCAAATCTTAATAAATCATGAGTCGAATATGCTCTCTGGTTAATTCTATTTTTTTACTTGTAGTAAAAAACTTTAAAAAATTAGTAACTTGGGTTCTAACGAACGTAACTTCAACAACTAAAATTCAAACGACAGATAAAAAGTTGCTCTAAATAACACTGTATGTTTTGTTTTTCCTCGGCCTATTAGATTTTCTAATTCTCAATAAATTCAGTTTTATCCTCGTATTTCAGGAAAAGATTAAAATTGAAAATTAACATTTTGCATATATTTCGATATATATTTAATTTTTATTTAATTCTATTTAGTTTTATGAGAATAAGGTCTGATTTATTCACTTTCAAGTAACTTTAACTTTCAGTTTATTCCCATAGTAACAATTATTTGTACAATTGTTACTATAGCAATAAATAAATCGGAAGACAAATTTAATTGAAAGTGAATAAACCGGGCCTAAGTGCAACAGCATTCGTCAAATTACAAAGTAAGAAAATCAAAGGAACCATTTAATATTTTTTTTAAGAATTAGTTCTCTATACCTAACGTCTTTACCCCATAGTCGATAACTTTGAGTCGCGGGGCGTCATATTTAAATTGCTTGAAGTCGCGAGAAAATTTGTTCGCCTCAAAGATAATTTCCTGCACTCTTTGAACAAAAAATTCTAATATTTATAACAAAAAAAAAACGGAACTGTGTCAGCGAACACTTGTTGGCGTGTGTATATGAACGTTCGGCGTGCGCGCCGTTTCATTAAAACGTTTACAACGCCACACAGCATTACCTCCGTCTTTCTCCGTCTCGGAGACTCGTCGATTCACCAGAGAAAGACAAAAACTACGCGGATGCCACTTTCTTTTAATCTATGTCCCTGCGTTCGTCTGAATAGTGTCCGACGCACACAGTTGCTTCAAGTCGACGACGTAGGCGGCAAGTACTTGTCATTCGAAGAATCATCGAGAGTGCACATTAGAATTCCTCGTACATTTTCCGATCAAATTTCCTTTGCATATCATGTAAAAAACAAACAAAAAAAAAACGTCAAAAAATTTTCAACGAGTTTTTGTCGTCTCGGTGTGCGCCCAGATTTTTTTTATTTCACTCACGCGCGATTTGTAAAAAGTAAAATTTGTGTTTATATGCAAATCAGTGGCTGCGGTGATTTGGTGCTGATGTTGAAATGTGAATGAATCTGGAGGTGTCATCGCGATGTTGAAGATCCACATGCTGGAGCAACTTGTCAACAATGAAAACACGGGGTAACTTGCACCTTTTTCTATTATTTATTTGCGTTTCATCCTTGCGCTGCTATTATGCAATAATGCATTTTAAAATCTCTGACCATTTCCTTGCGAATGTTTTACTTATTTTAATTACTTACACTTTTATGATAACTCAATTTTTTTGCGATACTCTTTTGAGGTCGATTCTTACGAGCGACGTGTTTTATTCTTCATGCAATAAATGAGCTCCAAGTTGTCACACTTCTTGAATCGACATAGTTCTTTTCCATCTTTTAAACGTTATTTAATTTGCTTGTATACGCTCTCTTTACAGAAATGAAATCAACGAAACCAACACTTTCGAAATTTTGAATTGTCAAGGAGGTCCCAGGCATGTATAGATATGTGATGCGTTGTTTGATGAGTCGTTTGATTAGATTAGAGCTAAATAATCTAGGGCTCATAAATCTTATGACGTCATGTCTTCCCCATTAATCATAACAATCCTACGTCATAATTTATATTTGCCCATAGATAATGAAAAAAAGATGCGTAGATGTAAATCGTGACGAATGCAAGAAATCTGCCTGTTTTGGTTACGGAATATAATAAAGAGCAATGCAAGTTATAGAATGTAATAAAGACTAATCAATCACTATCAATTTCGCTATCGCATACCCTTTACTTGCACCAAGGCATGTCACATGCACACATGACAAGACAGATATTTGTATAATTAAAATTGCCCACAACAGCTCCTCAATAGTCTCCTCAGTCCTGCTGGTTTAATCTTAATAAGACTCTCTTTTTAAAACTTGATATGAATACGGAAATTGGTCAACTCGCATGGGCTTCCCGGCTTCCGCTCGAATACCTCGGATTCAAATCTCGTCAAGTTTTTTTTTTTAATTACAATTTTTAATCATTTACATTTGTTTCGCTGTTCATCATTTCTGTAATAATTAACAACAGTTAGGTGATTAAATTAAAAAAAAAATGTAATAAAAAGACGTGACGGGATTGAATCCGAAGCATCCGAGAGGGGAAGTCAAAAGTAAAAGTAGCACTCAATTTTCGAAAATCTCTTTCTTTTTTAAATAATTGTGGCATAATTCTTCATAGTTGCAAACATCAAGTTACATTCAATCGAGAACTGGCAGGAAAATTGTGCATTTATTTCGTATTTTTTCTCGATAATATGTGGAAACCTATGTTAATTCCCAAGGGCTCAGATCATATGGGACATCGGTATATAAAATTGTACATATACATTTATTTTATACATATTAGTTATAGTGGGAGAATTTTTAAAATTTCCCTGACAGAAATCGTCGATTTTTCTTCTTACAAGAAGAAACACAATAATGAAATGCAAAGAAATAATTGAAACTTTGATTTATCTGACTTTTAAAGATTAACGTCGGAAAACGTAGAATTTTCTTTCTTACATGAAGAAACAAAATAATAATGAAATGCAAAAAAAAACAAATGAAAAATTGATTTTCAAAAACTTTTGCTAACAAATGAATTACAAAGAAACAAAGGAAAAGGTCGATTTTTCATCTATTCTCATCTTCGTTTTTGCTTGCAAGAAGAAGAAAACTAATGAAACACAAAGAAACAAAAGAAAATTTGATTTTGAAGAAACAAAACAATAATGAAATGCAAAGAATTATGTGAAAGTTTGCAAAAGCTCTTGATCGTCGATTTCTCATTTGTTCTTATCTTCGTTTTTGCTTACAAAAAGAAGGAAACAAATAAATAATAAGAAACAAATGAAAAAGCATGATTAATTAGTTCTCATTTGTTTTTTTTTTGTCTTTTGATTTTCGGTCGCTCCTAGCCGAACAATCGTCGATCGTCTTTTGTATTAATCCAATTCTACATTTCGTCGTTACTTGTTTCAGTTCTCTTTTATTTCTTATTGATTTTTTTGATTTTTCTAATATATTGACGTCTCTATTTGCAATTCTTTTTGGTTAATTTTTAAAATTATAAAGAAACTATCAGGTTGCTATCGTTTAGATTTTGTTTTCTGGAAAATGTCCAATAGTTGTCTTTGTGATGTTTTTTATACAGAAATTACAATATCTTTCATACATAATTTAAATTAAATTTCTTATTAATTTCAGTTCATTTGTTTCTCTTCTCGTTTTACAGGCTAAGTCGTCTGGTATATTTCTCAATTTTTTTAAATTTTATTTTGGAACCATAATCTTGTTTATTAGCACTCAAATGCGGGCGTAATCTGGCGTTTATGGCCCGAGGGCTTTAAAGTTGCTAAGCCAAAATAACAATACAACCAATTCAAACAATCTAAGCTTCATTTATAGAAGTTGAAACTGCAATTTCTTGGATTTGTAATAGTAACGTCGCCTGAACCAACTCCAACGCTAACAGGTCCTCCATTTGTCTGGGATATGCTTATCCCCGTTTGACCAGAAATGCTTTGGCCGATCCGAATTTTGTTTTGTAGGGAATTTTATACGTAAGATTCAGCTGCTTTATTCGAATGCCATCTACCCAATTGCTTCAAAGTCCTTTGTGTGAGCGCCACTTTCCGCCAATATAGTGGCAGCGTTCTTTCTGAAGTAATACCCCGTATATTTATTGGCAACCGGTAGCTTCAGAAAATCAGTGATCATCCTAGGCATTTCTTCTCCACTGGGGAACTGGGAACTGCAGTTGCCGAAGTACTAAGATAAAAACAGACTGTCAATTTCGACATGTTTTGGACATAAAGAAGCATATTCGTTGTACAAATTAATGTAATCAACGGAATCTTGGTTGGGAACGATTGTAAACTGCCTTGGCGTAGAGGTTTTGGTTCGACGGATCTCTACCAATAGGACCGAACCCACAATCGTCACATCTTGAACATTAAAATAATGTAGCTCCTCACGTCAGCACGCTCCAAACATACCTGAAGCTACGGCAATCTACAAACAATAACAATGTACACAGCAAAATTAACCAATTAGCAATATTGTCGTACCTTAACTAATAAATACGTATGGTCTGATGCCTTTAACATGAGTTCCTCAATTTGATCCCGTTGTTAGCTTCAATTTGATCCCGTTCTTAGCTTCATCGCCTATAGAATTATTTTTCAGCAGAGAAGCTTGGATATCTCAATACCTTCCTTAATCTTAATTTCTTCTTCAGCTTAGAACACGTATACCAAAGAGATGACAGTTTGTAAACTTTAGACTACAAATCAGATATTAATTAGCGGTCAATGCATTAAAGTTATCACTGTAAATTTACTTACCATACGTAACGTAAACAAACCTATAGTAACGCAAACAATCTGCACATCACTCGTACAGGAAATAAAAATATCAAATTCATAAATTTTGGCCATTTTAATAGCAAAATAAAATAAAACGTTATATGTACCACGGTCATAATAGTAGATAATAGCCCTCGAGCACTTAAAAATAATGTCCCAATTATGGCCTTAATACATAACTATTAAAGTAAATATTGAAATTTGAAAGAACCACCGACACTCGCATCTGCGCGTTGTTCGCGGCTATCTATCTCAATTTAACCTCATGTAATGTACGAAATGAAGATCCACTGAATGTGCACTAAGGCAGACATGGGAAACACTATTAGTATTGTATTGATGTAGACGAAAACCTAATTTCCTTTTAAGAGAAATTTCTGCAGTCTCTTTCCCCATATGATATTATGTTTGGTTGAATCGTGTCTAAGTGTTTACTCCGCCCAGGGGTCCGAATAAAAAGGTAAAAAGGTTTTCTGAAATAATCAATATTTTTGTTTTTTTGCAAATTTTATTATTCCAATTTACATAAACATATTCGAGAATTTGAGTTACCATTGGAGTAGATGAACTTTTCTAATTCATTGAAATATAAACTGAAGAAGTTGGAGCATCTTCAAATTTTGCGAACTATTCTTGTTTTTTGGATAATCGATCTTGTAATGCGACGATTTCGAAGAATGTGGTTATGTAATATAAGGAGAGTTCACGAATTATTGTCCCTAACATAGCAAGCGGCTGTTGAATGACAAATAGAAAAAGAAATTCTGTAGATCTGTAATGTGGTCGATTGGTGTTATTACATACAAAGTCTGGGAAAACAGTCGTGATGAGAGAAAACCTTGATTTGGTTCGTGGTATTGTTTCAATGATCAAGGATTACAGTCACATTTAGAGCAGAGATGTAATGCTTTTCAGTAAATAGAAAAAAATTGAACCTGATTTGGGCCTTTAAAAATGTCTGCTTGTTGAGCGCCTAGTTAACGGTAAGAACACGTCAGGTAAATCAACGGTCAGGCAAATTTCAGTCCTAATTGACACGATTCAGAAAAAAATGACGCTGAACTGAAAAAATTTGTGATGATGGACCATCACTTTGATCCAGAATGAAAAGTACCTACACACATAAAGATTTGGAGTTAATTTTAACATTTTTCGACTCCTTTTCGGTGTTCCCTCGCGTCGATCCCTCCATCTGGTGTTAAAATAAGCGGAGTTAGGACATTTAACTTTAAAAGTGTCTTTTTGTCTTCAAACGTGGTATCCTAGCGGTAGTTATTTCTTTTTTTCAAGGAACTAATATTACCAAGAAAAGAGAGAGAGACTTAACTTCTGAGGCAGTACTTTGTATCCCTAAAGGAATTAGTATTATAAAAAAAAAAACTTTACTGCTTGGACAATAACTTGCATCTTAACTTAAATTTCAACTACTCCAAAGAGAGGAATGCACTAATTTAATATTTCATATTTTATCCCTTGTTATTTTAAGTGCAAACAATTGAATTCTTGATTGCACTAGAATATTAAGCTTATCTGGAGTAAGTAGAATAAAGATGTTCATGAGGCCTTGCCAATAATGGCCGGTAAATAAACTATTATATATAATGTTTAAATAAAATGACGGTTCCAACTCACAAGAGTTGCGTTTCAATGACTACCATCCATAACGATGGTTTCAAAAATCTGCCTATTCTCCAAATACGACCCTCGCGGTTTTTTCTTATTTCCTAAGCTGGTGGTACATCTAAGGGGAACTCCTTTTTCTGACGACGAAGAAGTAGTCGCTGCTATTATAACATTATAAGTGGCTGGCAGGGCACAAGAGATTTTTTTCGCAAAGGCATCGAAGCATTTCATCGTGGATGCACCAAATGCATTAACCTTATCGGAGATTATGTTGAATAATGAAGTTGTTTGAAACGTCCTAGTTGTTTCCTACTATGTTTCGGAAAATGAATGAATGAACTCTTCCGTATATACTAGTTAAAGTCATAGACATGGTATAATTATAACTAGACTGAGTGTAGAGAGAGAGAGGTAAGGACCTCAACATGGAAGAAGGGATTACCGATCACGTGACGGGGGAAGAACCTGAATTGGTACATTTGTTGCCGGAACGTACTAGGAAAATTGTTTTGTCTGTTTATTATGCTATATAATATAGAAATCAACATGTACTATTAAAATGGTTTACAATATTTAATTCTGTTGCCCAGGTTAACGGGAAATATAAGGGTTAACTTTCTGGCACTTCACATTTCCGAATTTGCCCTCATTTTTATATGTTGCTAACGCTTTTAGCAATTCATTTAATACGTCAGTTATTAAGTCTGTGTTAAAGTATTTTCAAACGAGGCGTCATTCAATCCCTCTTGCTATTAATTTTCTCGATTTAGCGATGTTTGGGGTCGCTTTTGTTTAATAATTATATTTCTGAAGGAAAACATCATTTGTAAATATACCTTCATCAAAATTCCTTTCTTTAGTGGACCACCGTGTCCCTACTGTAAGCAAACCTTTCAATTTCAAAATAACTCCATCACTGGCAATAAAACGCTCATAGGGTGACAGGATATAGCGTCAAGCTTACATTTTCCGCGTTTAATTCACGTCCGTTTGGATTCATAAGTCACAGCGTCCGCCCTCAGAGTATTTGTCCTAAAAAGTGAACCAATTTTCGGGCTACGATCGCTACCTGATGTATCTGTAAATTGATATTAAATGGACTCACGCCAACTGTTTTAATTTTTTATCGTTGCTTTCGTAAACAAGATTTAATAACTGGAAAGCATTTCAATTAGGTCGCGTACTAATAGCGTTAACTGTTCGAAGGCTTTATTAAATTAGTTGGACAAACACGGGATGGACGAGAACGAAAATGGATATGCAATATTGAGCTTCAAAGAAATTGTAGTGTAGTGTGTTAGCTGCGCGTCAACAAAAACATTGGGACTGAAAAATTAAGAAAATTTTTAAAAGCTTGGGTATAAAACTACTTACAAAAAATTACAAGGGTATAATCATTCAACTAAAAAAAAAAGATAATAGATAAAAATAGATAAAAATAGCAACTAGAACATATTTTTGGAGCAATGAGAAGGAAGGTAGATTTAGAGCGAAGAGGTTATTCTTAGACAAGGTTTTTTTTATTACGACAGGAAATTATTATTACATAAAATTTTGCATACTAAAATAAAAGCTCCTATTCCTTTGGCATTTTCATTGGCAACTTTTCCTTTTTCTTCACAGTCCAGTGTTGTGTTTTATTTCCTCAATAATTTGTCTCCATCCCTTCTGTTCTCTCAATTTCATTTTTCATCTCAAAATATTCTATTCATTGATGACCTGATCCTCCCATCTTAGGTTAGATCTTCTCCTCGCCCAATTGTCTCTGGATTTCCTTGCAGTTATGTCTTTGTCATTTCGTCTTTGGTTTTCCTATAAATATGTCCATCCGACTCGCTCACTTTTTCAAATATTTTCTGTTAGTTAAGCTCATAATTGAAACTGCATTCAAAGCTGCCAGTCTTGGTTGCTTTAGGATTTAATCAACGTGTTTGCTGCTCATTAGAAACCCGTAAAAAGTCCATGTACTCCCGTTTATCATTATTCTTAAATATCTTAAGTTATCCACAACTTCTAAGTAGTTCTTTCCCAAAATCACCGTTTTCCACATTCCACTATTCTCCTTGTAGCTCCTTATGAATTAAATCTTCATTTTTTTTGCTCCACTGACTATTTTTCCAAATCTCTTTCTTGTTAGCATAGCAATGTCGTCTACGTACGCCGGTATCTGTACTTGGTTTCTATTATTGCTCCTGTTATTCCCCTATATCTAATTATCTCTTCTAGTATTATAATAAGAAAAGACGTTGACAGTACGTTTTCTTGCCTGATACACTTATTGTATACCAACTTTTCTATAACCCATTCATCTGTTCTTATTACAGTTTTTGATCCAGTCATTGTCAGTTTTATTAATTTTATCATGCCTGGAATTTTCGTCGCCCTTGCTGCTTCTATTAACTTCACACGATGTATTCTATCAAAGGTAAGTTTAAAATCGACGAGGGTAGTCTGTATTTGCCTTTAATAAACCTATTTCGACAGTTTCCTAATACCATTGCTAAATATCATTTATTTACTTTTGGATTATGGCTGTTAGGATCGCATACGTCGTATTTAATTAGTTGAGCTCATTGGATCTCCTCTTTTATAGATTGGTTATAATATATAAGCCCAGATCTCCAAAACCAGAAAAGAAAATATATAAAAAAACAAAAGAAATCACATAAATATTTCAGCTTAAGTCACTATTACGGTTAAGAAAATTAAGAAGAACGAGAATGAACAAAAAATGCACAAGACTACGCTTGAATCCAGTACGACTTATAGTATATGACAAATCTCCAAATGAAAACCTGACATTTTCATTGATCTTATTGAATGTCACTACTAAGCTATGCTTAGAATTGAAACCCCAAGACAAAAAGCGATCATGAAAAATGACAAGAGGAAGAAAAAAGTCCTCTAAAAGGAGTTACTCTGAAAAACATGGATACAGAGAAAACCACACTGTGTCGAATAACCCTCACAAAGTACATACTATTAGGTTTTTATTGTTCTGTATGATGACTTTTTAAAAATTTCGTTCACATAACCAGATGCAAAACTAAAAGGGAGAGAAATCGAACGATGCCATGTCATGTACTCAGGTGAAACCTACTGACCCGCACGTACATGTGCTGTGAGTACTGTTTATTAATTACTTGCTTCTATAATTAGAAGTGTTGCACATTTTTAAGACAGCGGCCATGAATTGCGCAAAGCAGAACTTAACGATCGTCGCACCTAAATGGAGACCGAAAGAAACAACATTGTAACAAACAATTCCAATTTATAAGAAAAACGTGCCGTGCCATTCAGCTGATATTGCGTAGTCTCAATTAAGGCAAGAAATACTTTCTTGAGCTGGTAATGACAATTAATTCGTGAAAGTGCGCATTTTTAAAGTAGAAATTTCATCGCGTTTTGTCGTCGCACGATGTAATTGCAAATGAAATCAATTTCACTATTTATAAATTCTGTTTATGTATTAAAAAACATATCATTTACCAAATTTATTAGTAAGTGTATTAACAAAAGTGGAACGTAATTCTTTTGTTTCAAATTAAAAAAAACCTTCTACACTGAATGACACATGTCGTTTTTGTTCGAAGCAATTATTATTGGTAATTCAGTTGGCATAAAGTTTATTTCTTTAAAAATAAAATGTATAACATTTATCTCATATTCTGTATTTGGTGAATTTATTGAATCTGCACGTCTCTGTTTTATGAAGAATGCCTTAAAACTTATTTGTGACATCCTGTCTCTAGAAATCAATATATTGAATGCATCTTGCAAGAATCAATGTTATTTTACTTGACGTAGACATTTTATTGAAATAGACATTTAATATGTTAGGCATTGTACAAGAGGTAACAAAACGGAACCGTAACAAATTTTATTTAGTCTTGCACTCGTATATTAATCAAGAACCAGCTGAAGCAGAAACTCGTGCCTTGCATATTTCGCGGCAAATTCCTCAGTGCCAATATAATTATGTTTCTATTAGTCTTGGAAGCATGATACTCTCTCTGTACTCCCAAGACCACGATTCTCGTAGTTCACTAATAGCGGAAGAGTTGGGAAGGATGCCACTGTAATGGGAATTTCGCATACCGGACACGAGCGCAGTGGCGGCGAGAGGTGAGGGGTGAAACTGGGAGGTTCAACCCGTGATTAGTAGCGGAGTGCCCTGGGCGGCCCACTTTATTCGTCGTCGGCCCACGCTACCGCATACTTTATGCCCAAACAGATGCCCGCAACTGCGGATGAACCTGATCATTACACGATCGTACTTCACTGTCAAGTTCGACTGTTATCGGTAGCACATATTGTTGATTCATCTGTTGTTGAAAAATCTCCCAACGAATGCAAAAATTCAAATTATTCAACATTTTGATTTCCTCGATTAAAAAAAAAATGTCGATTTCCACTGTGATGTAAAATAAGATTGCACATCTTTTGGGTTTTTTTTAATTACGTACATATTTCTTTGTCGGCACAGTTCTGTTTGGATTCACAAGAAAATCCAACTCAAAAATGAAATACTGTTTTATACTTATCTGTCTTGTTTTTTTAGACGTAATATTTGTTTCTTGATAAATTTATAGAACTTAACATACGTTTCGTAAACAGTAACATTATTTTGTCTGTGTTCCGGGAATTTAGCTTGATAACACATTTGTGCAGGGTTTTCATTCGATGCGCACGTAGAACTGCTACTGATTCTAAAAATGTTTGTTTCGGCTTATCGTTGATGAACAAATATGTACCGAGTGTTTTTATCGTGTTATTGAACTTTATAAATAATGCTCAATGTGTTTTTTGGGTTCACTTTTCTTTAACTTGTTTAAATTAAAAAAAAAAAACTTTTTAAAATTTTTTTATCGCTCTTCAAGTAGCGAGCACTAATATCTTTAAACTTCCGATGGTAAGATTGTACGCAGCAACTTAAATTTAATCATTGCTTAAATTTTTATGCAACCCACTTTTACTCCAGCATTTTTCGAGTTGTTTCATTATATCCGAAAAAACTATTTTGTTTGTGCCTCAAAAAACGTCGCTATGGCGATTTTCAGTTCATCGTCTAAGAAAAATTTTTGGCGCTTAACGTTTTTCTTCAGATGTTTGATCAAAAATAAGTCGCAGAGCGTTAAATGGGGAGCATAGGGTGTGTGTTGTAATTCGGTGAAAGGCTTGAACTGTGCGAGCCTGGTGGACCTTGCAGTTGTCCTGCTACAGCAGAGTTTTGTTCTCCATGAATTCGCACGTTTTTCTCTAAGGCCTGCTTCAGGTTTTCTATCGTCCTTCCGTCTTCATTAATTGTGGACCCTTTTTCCATATATTCAATATGCAGAATACCATCGCAGTCCCAAAAACCATCGCCATCAACTTTCCAGAAGACAACTGAGCAATCGCCTTCTTTGGAGGTGTGTAGAGTCCTTATGAACCTATTGCATCGACTCCTGCTTCGTGGAAGGATCCCAATAGAACACTCAAATCTTGTCGTATATAACAATTCGTGAAAAATAACTGTCATCACTAAAGCGGCCAAATATTCTTGACAAATTTCTTTCCTCGCTAATTTCTGCTCTGGTGTAAGGAATTTGGGAAACCATCGTGCAGAAACTTTTTTCATCCCTAAATCTTCGTTCATAATCTTGTAAATTCCAGTTTCACACGCTTCAGCTTCTTTAGCAAGCATTGGGATCTTCACTTGTCGAGTTGACAACAACAAATCTTTAATGAAACTGTTTAAACCAAAATAGCACTTAAAAATAAGATGGGTCGTCGTTACCGTACACCTGAGACATACTTTCATGAATAACTTTTGACCCATTTCCCTTTCACTTTATTACTTGCACATATCTTTCGGAAAAAGAAGAAGTCGTAAAAACTGCAAAGTACAACGAACTCGTTTAAGATTTCGTTAAAGTACTTAGCACAGTGATAACAATTTGATATTTGTCTGTAAATTACTTATTATTCAGTTGTCACTGGAAACAAATTTCTTTACTTTCTACATTTTTATGTACCATACCATATTTGTCAAGTAACTACATACCATCATAGTTATGGCGACAAATTAGATATCCGGAAAAGTAACGTGTGAATAAAAATAACCAGGTTAGAGTAGATGGTGCAAAAAAATGTATGTCTGTGGCGTCAGGCTGACCTGACAGTTCATGAATGCATTACTTTAATTAATTCAGTTAATCACAGATATACATTTTCCTTGCACGGCCTATTCTAATCTAATTTATTTCTCTTCACTTTTTATATACTCGTAGTTGGGCAGGTTCCAAAATTTGATATTGTGAATTGAAATTTCGAGTATCTATAAAATTATTAGTTATTCGAAGAAGGTAGACTTCCTAAGCTTTTGACTAACGCTGGTGGACGCATCAAGAAACCAATTGACTCGCAAATTGGTTCGCAGATTACGGGTTTTTCACTTGACCATCCGTCGAGAACTAAGAGGAAAGGGAGTTAAATATCGAAAGAGGAAGAAGTGCCCAAAGTACACTGAAGATCAGTTATGCAGAATTCCTGTGTGTTGATGACGAAAAATACTTCACTTTATCCTATTCAGAAATTAAAGGCAATTACTGGTTTTATATAGATGACATTGACAATTATCCAGATAATGTAAAATATAAATCAAAGAAGTCCTTACGTGGGTCATGTTAGCGTTGAATGCAAATGCACTCACCGGCACAAAAAGCGACACACTATTATTTTTTAAAATAAATTATCTGAGGACACTTTTTGTCCATTTTTTTTCCTGTTCATCGGTGAATAGGACAGTTTCAATAATCGGGAGAGCCATGATCATCATGGTAACTAAATTCTCTTGTTTAAATAAATTATTGAAAGTATCTACGCCATAGTCAATATTATGTTGCAGTTGATTTTTTGTTTTCCAAACGTTTCCTAAAGACTTAATTTAATAATTTGTTTATATTTTGTCATTAATAAGTTGTTTTCATGGCTATTAATGCAGTGGATGCAGCAAGAGTAATTGCTTTAATTCAGGATGGTCGGTCTCAACGTTACGTTGCACATCGTTCTTGGAACTTCTCAATCATGTGTCTCCAGAACGTGAACGCGATTCTTGGAAACTGAATCTTACAATCGACGCCCTGGAAGAGGTCGTCAAAGATGTACAAGCGCTAGAGATGACCATTTTCTTACTCTAACGATTTTTCGCAACAAGAATTTGACTGCTGTTCAAGTCAGAAATCGCCTTGCAGAGGTTCGAAATTTGCATGTAAGTGACAGAACAATCAGAATACGCTTTAATGAAGCTAATTTAATGGCAAGAAGATCTGCATATGGCCCACAGCTTAATACACAGCATAGAGTAAGCAGACTTGCATTTGCTCGTGAACATGTTCATTGGAATATGGGGCAGTGGAATCAAGTATTCTTCACTGATGAGTTCCGCTTCTGCCTACGAGCAGCAGATGGTCGTGGAAGAGTGTAGAGAAGGACCGGAGAACGATATTCTCAATGTAATATTGTTTCCAGACTATCTTTCAACGGAGGTTCGATTATGGTGTGGGGCGGTATTTCTGCGAACGCACGTACAGACCTTGTTGTAATAAATAGGGGAGTTATTAACGCTCAGAGGTACATTGAAAATGTTCTTCAAGATCATGTGATACCCTTTGCCCCTTTTACTGGCGACAATTTTATGTTGATGCACGATAATGCACGGCCACATGTCGCCAGAGTTGTTAAAGAATTTCTTGACGCTGTTGGTGTTAACCGAATGCAGTGGCCTCCGAGAAGTCCCGACATGAATCCCATCCAACATGTCTAGGACATGTTAGAAAGGAATATTAGAGCTCCCGTCCCCGCCCCAGTTACCCTAGAAGAATTATCAATGGCGCTTCAGCAAGAATGGGATCAACTTGACAATATAGCGATTAGGCACATGGTGGAGTCGATGCCACAACGTATGCAGGCTGTAATACAGGCCCGCGGAGGCAATACTCGATATTAATTAATTAGGAAGATTGAAATTTTGCATTTTTCTTTAAGTTAAGATTTCATCAATTTTGCAGTTTTTATTAGTTTTATTAAAATCTTGTTTATTTTATTTACTTTTGGCCTTATTTGATGTACATCAACCAAGAAAACTATAGATAACAATTATCAGTCGAAAATTATATAAGAAAATTTATTGTCGCAATGAATTACACAAACCTCAAAGCGAGTCACTTTTTGTGCCAAAGATGCCTTCCAAAATTTATGGTGAAATTATACCAGTATTCTGGTCGGATTTAATCTCATGCTACTATGCCAAAATAATTAGGATCTGCTTAAAGGTGTACTGCATCAGATTCGTGCCCAAAAATGATAATGTTTCAAATGTTCCGGCCCCACTGAACATTTTAGACAACATTAAGAAGAAAAGTTGACGATAACAGTTAGGGAAGCCCAAAACGCTCAACTTCTACGCCGCATATTTGAATAAATTAATATTTTGATCTTTACTTTTTTCTTTGTCTTAAACGCTGTTCTTTGCTTTTTAATTAAATTGTAATAAGTTGTGAAGTGTGACAGACATTTTCTTTTTTTTAGAGTCTAAATTGGTTTTTGTCTAATGGATTACTGCATTTGCAAACCTTGCCCTGTAGATCAGTGATCATTTTCTATTAATATTCTCCCCCGACGCTAAACGTACACCTAAGTAAGTCTTTAATGGTTTTGTCGTATTATCCCTCTAACGAATCCCATAAGCTCTCTGCATATTTTTGTTTTCTATTAATCGTAAAGTGCCCTAAAGATAACCATATAATTTGTTAGTATAATGTTTTCCTTATCGCTAAACCATGCTGCGTACATAGCCCCATCAGTAGTTCACCAACTGCAGCCCTCATATTATCATACTCTTGTATTCGAAAAAATACATTTGAAATATTTATTGCAGGATTCAGTACACACTCTGAATTGAAACATCATTTCATCTTTACCATGATCCCAAAATGAATCACTTGCGCCTGTAACTGCATTTCATTAATATATTTTTATTGGTAATATTTAAAATTGATCTTTGATGTAATAAAACTAACTAATTATGGACTATGAGTAATCAGGAAGGTTCAAACTTTTTTTTTGTAAATGACCTGACCATTTCCAATAAAAAATGTACGAATTTTAGTGCGTAAAGCAGGCAATTTATTAGGGAACGTGTTGGGCAACATGCTCGACAACATGTTCGCCAACATATCTTCAGCAGGTCTTCCACTAGGGAACATGATGGGCAGCATATTCGGCAACATGTTCGTACTGGTTTTTGGATATTTATCCAGGGGCCTACAACTTGCGAACATGTTGACCAACCTGCCAACACACTAGCGAAGTTGTCGTCACGATGATAGTTTCTATGATAGTTACTTTCATGACAACTATCACAGAAACTGTCATCGTGAAAACCAGTCCCTACAGTTTATAATCGCAGCAAATATATTTAGAGAATCTTGAAAGTCTCGTTAAAAATTCTTGATGTATAAATTCGAAGATATGTGAATATTTCATGGACTTTAAAATTTGAGCTTCTCCAGAGGCAAATATTGATTGCCTCAGCTCTAATTCTGCTTATAGAACGTTGCTGTCAATTTATTGGGACATTGATTGCTTTCCTTTCCGGTTACTTAAATTTTCATTATTTCCCTTTCGAAGTTCACATAGACCATAATGGTTTACGACTTGATAACAGAACATAAATTGAACTTCACTTTGTATGATTTTCTTATAAACAATTACTTCACAGTTAGTCTACCAGGAAATAAATATGTAGCTTTGATGTCCAAAAAACTATAGAGTTGCGAAAGTACAAAGGTTTTCTTCATCAAATCTCTAGAGTGAAACAAAACCATGTTAGCTCACGGTTACGTCCAGGGAAGAATTTTTATTTCTCTCTGTTACATCGTACAAATTGTAATTCCTCGCGTGTTGTTCGCTATCGTTGCATAACACTGATAGATAATAAATCCGCTCGGCTAGAAATTATTTATCGAAGTGAAGCCCAGCCGGCCACACTATGTGGAACATGCGGCATAGTTTATGTGCACGAAAAGGAATGTCAAGGATTCGTTTAATTTCTCATTGTACGCCGGACGAAATAATGTAGGTCGATAACTGTACACGGTAGGAACGTGTACGTTCATCGATATCAGATCGGATAATGAACCAAATACTGCCAGTGGCATCCGTCTGTCTTATTAGATTTTGGAAAGGCCCAAGCGTTAGGGGAAATGCATCAGCGTGAATCACCACATGATGGTCTTGAATCATCTGAGGTTGGATGATGGTGATGATGTAGCACATGTCCACGCGTACTCGTACACTCAAGACGAAATTATAATTTCGACGATATCAGTTTCTGTGTTGTTTGTTTATTTATGTTGTGCATGAAATGACAAGGTAATACTATATTTACATATTTATTCTAATGTATGCACCATATGCTGTTTGTCGACTATTATTAACAGAGGATTATCATCATATAAATTTGTTACGTTAATCTGGTCTTTGAGTGACTCATTGTCGGTTATTATTGTGTTCGACGTTAGGAAATTGTTTGTCATTGCAGGAAATCCATTATTACTACTTCATTTTCAGCCATTTCTAGAATGCAACATTAATTGGTATACGATATTTTTTCCGTATTGATAGAAACCTAGATATTTACCCGTAATAGTTTCTTTCCTTGATGTCACAACAAGTTCATTGCAGAAAACAAAATATTGCTTTAATTGTTCATTTTATCTGCTAATGGTTTTTTATTACGATCATTCAGGTGCAGCTTCATTTGAATATCACCTTGTCCGATGGTTGGTCGGTGTGATGATGACGGCGCTTGCATGATTATATTTAATTAACTCCACATTGAATTGCTTTGCACTGCATCTTACCGCAAAAATGGAAACGTAATACAAGCATATGGCAGGAAGTTTGGTCAGTTCACTGAAACTACATTAAAACTAATATGTGTAATATGACCTAGCGCTCGGGGTCAACTCAACGCAGCAACGTGTGAAGAACCTGCATTAGTTTTAATGAATATCGATTAGAATTTATGCTCTTTATTAAATAATGGAAGCTATACTAAAATCACCGACCTGATGCAGTAAGAAAAGTGGCCGTCTGCTATTGGTTGCTTTTACAATAGCAGTTATGTGTGATTATGAAACTTATTTCTTGTTTGTGTTGTGGCTATTTACAGAATGAATTATCCTAAAAACACCATTTGTTTTTGAACCGTAATAAAATCATTTTCAGTGTACAGAGTATTTGAGAACAGTAGTTATGTTAAACGTACATTAAGATTTTATTTGAAAAACTTCAAAAGGATCGGAAATACCACGTTCTGGAGTAGACTAAGTCTTCACATTTAACAATATGTTGGCTATATATTGATATTAGTTTTCAAAAGATATACCTAAAGGGTCAAGTGGTACCTAGTTCCAAAAATTCTCAACTTTTTTAGATATACGTGGATAAAGCTGTATTTATTGAGATTATGAAAATCCAGTAAAAAATCATACAGTGCTATTTAGAGCAAGTCTTTATCTGTCATTTGAAGTTTAGTTGTTGAAATTACGTTCCTTAGAACCTAAGTTACTAATTTTTTAAAGTGATATTACAAGTAAAAAAAAAATGGAATTAACCAGAGAGCATTTTCGAATCATGATTTATTATGATTTTAATAATCATAATGAGTGCAAAAAGAGTTTAGATTGAACAAGCACCTTCCTTGAGTACAATTTACCGATGGTATAAGGAATTTGAACGTGGAAGGAATTCTGTTCAACATCAAAAAGGAGCAGGGCTGTTACCGACAAAAACATTGCTGTTGTTAAAAAATTAATTGAAGAGGACAATAAAGCTACTTATGCAGTAATAGAGCATCAACTCAAGATTGAATTCTCAGCTGTTAGAACAATCATACACAATCACCTGCATTTAAAAAAAGTGGTTAGTCGTTTTGTGCCGCATCACCTTTCTGACTTCCAAAAAGCAAAAAAATTTCTTAAATAATGGCAAACACCATTTTTTTTCAAAATAGTGACAGGTCACGAAATCTACGTTTCCTCTCTCGACGTACCTACCCGCCAAGAGAGTCGTGTATGGATTCGCGAATACGAGGAAACTCCAACAATGACCAAGAAACAGCGAGCTATGAAATGTATGCGGTATTCTTCAGAAGTACGGGCCTAGTGAAGGCAATTAAGCCGAATGGCAAAAGACAATTACAGTTAAGTGGTACACTGAAAAATATTTGCCTGAAGTGTTCAAAGGAATTATGGTGCACCACGATAATGCATCGTCCTCATACGGCAGCTTTAACTCTCCAGTTTTTGCCTAAAAGAAATATAAAAGTAACAGAACATCCGACGTGTTCACCTGATTTAGCAATGTGCGACTTTTGGCTATTTTTTGGGCTTAAAAGGAATTTGTGGAGTAGAAGATTTTCGTCAGAAGAAGAGATTGATGCCGCAGCTCACGTTTATTTTGAAGATATTCTGAAAGATGATTGGTTGGGAGCTTTTGAACAGTGGAAAGAAAAAATGGTCAAGTGTACCATTGCGGAAGGGAATTACTTCGACCATATTTAAAGTAAAAACCTAGAAAATATTAACCATGTTTCTTATTCTCAATAAATTCAGCTTTAGAAAAAAAAAATGTCATCGATCAATCTCAAATCACTGTCGTCTAGATATTTGTATCGAACAATTGCTGAATTATTTTCTGCATCACGTTATTTGAAAATTATAGTCTTCTTAAAAAAAAGTCCACGTGTCTTGGGTATACGAGCACGTTTTGTAGTATAAAAAAACCTTCGTCACTATTAAAATTCTTTTGCGATTACCTGCTTTTCTATAACGAACAGTGAGTAGCAATTGTTGACGTAACAATCCTCTAAGACCTACTACATGTGACTAATGGAGAGAAACTCGACCGGCTGTGGCGAACACCGGCGCCCACCAAGTGTTATCTAATTGTAAGTCCTCAAAGTAAATTATCGTGTTTTACCTTGAACAACATAATTCTGTTCCTTTGCTGGCAGGAATCTTGCGAAATTGTTCGCGCCTCGGATTTTCTTTCGATGCGGCAATTACGTGATTAATTCCGTCAGGCGTAAGCCAACGTGATACAAAATGTAGCATATGCAATATGTAATTACAAGATTGTCCATTAAAGAATCCTCGATTCATAAAACCAAAGACTGTTACTTTGAAAAGAAACGTTTGAAAAAAATTCCTCATTATATTCCGTTGATGACGTTTTATTTGAACTTTTAACCAAGTTATAATGAGTCTGTTCCATCCGTCAGGATTTTAAATTGTGAACCGTTCAAAATCGCACTGAGTATGGGCAGTGTACGAAATTGGATATAGATTTTATACTGCGCATGATTGAATGGTTCAGAACTAGACATTTTGTCAAATGGAACGGACTTATTGGGGTTCCTCAATCTTTTTTAAACCTCGGCCCGTTGAAAAAAAAACTTCTAACAATGCTCTCTTTTCGATCGTATTTGTTTCTATAACTTTAAAATGATATGGGTTGGTATTCTGTGTAGGTAGGTGGTCTTCATGAGAGCCTAAAAGATTCAGAAGTAACTCAAACTTCATAAAACGTTTTACTCGCAAATGAACAAACAATTTCCATCTCTACTCCTCATTTTTTTACCAAAATTTTAGGCAAACATAAAAGATCCAAGTTGCAATTCCTTTGTTTGTACGTTTCTGGTTTGAGTTTGAACTAGCCAGAAATTGCTCTCAATGCCTTTTTATATGGAATGAAATTTTAGTCCTTTCGCGCTACTACATATGTTTTTCTTTCTTGTATAAGAATTTTGGCTGAAAATAAAAGGAAAATATCTATAAATATGAAACCGTAGGTAAACCAAATTCTAGTTTTTAATAACATAGATCAAACCAGTCAGTAGTTAAAGGATAGACCTACACAACATAAAAGTGACTGCAGAATTGGAAAAAAGATCTTGTGCAGTAGCCATTCATGCAATCGATGATGACGACCATCGATTTAATTTTAATTTAAAAATTTTAGAAACGAGAACCTTTTTATAAAAGCAGATTATTTCTTGAAATGTCTTGCATTCAGAAATATGACACAACTGACACTGTCGATTTAAACAAAATTTATTTCAATCTAATAAATTACGCCACCTAGTGTTTGTTTTTTATTTATACATATGTTTATTACACAAGTTAACATAAATACAAGAATATCAATCATCGAGAATTGACAAAGTTAAAGAATAACGGGTTATTCGGTCTGCTAGGCAAGATAAAAACCTTTTTTGTGCCAAGCTTTCGCTACAATTTATTAGCTTTTTCAGAGCGTTCTGTAATAAAATTGAGTGAATGAAAAATTGTAGGTTAAAACAATGCAAAAAGCTTACGAAATGGAAGAAGAAATAGAAGCGAATTTTGAAAGAACAGCTTCTTTGCAACTCAAGATTTGGTATAAAACTAATAGCAAATTGGCACATAAATTAAACCAACGGATTTTCCTACTAAGATGTCGACGTCTGGGGATCATCCTTAATCACCTTACAAACAATTCACGTAATCTGATTTCATTACTGGACACGGATTTTGGACTGATTAGAAATCAAATTTCTAAATTAAGTAACGGGTTGGGAGCTAAGACATTAAGTTTTGGAATTAAAATCACCAACCACGGTATTAATCAGTTAAAAAATCAATTACAAACAGCAAAAGATAAAGCTTCTGAAGGGGTACCGGTTTAAATTACTAATGAATTTGCTACTAGAGTTAACGTTAGCTGTAGAAAGATTAATTAATTAATTAAAAACAAAAATATCAATAAAATCAATATTTTATCAAATGACAACAAAATTAAACTTTTCAATGACAATCAAAAGTGGTTTGTGAATTTAACTAACTTGGATATTCCGTCTGAATTTAAACATTTTCTAGCTTTAGGCCCTAAATTTTGCATTCCTGTCATGACCAACAAAATCCATCTTGGTAAATTATTAACTAATTTAGAAAGTTTGCTCGATTCTGTCCCCTTGAAACATAGAAACATAACAAGATTGCAATTCATTAACATCACTACCAATTTTTTTTACACGGAGCCACTTTAGGTTATCTCTTAAACGATCAATATTACCGATGCAAAAAAATTCTTGCTGAAAATCCGAATTTAGTTGTTTTAAAGGCCGATGAAGGTTCCACCACTGTAATCATGGAAAAAGCCGAGTACATTTCAAAGACACAGTCTCTATTAGAAGATGAAATCACTCACAGATCTTTGAATAAGGATCCCACGGGGCCTAACCAATCTAAATCCAATGAGATTGTTAAATCTCTGAAGACTTTAGGTTTCATAAACGAAGATAATTTCAGAAAACTTACGACATATAAATAATTCTGTATCTCCAAACCTTTACTACTTACAAAAAATTCACAAAGCTGATGTTCCCTTACGACCTATCGTCTCCTCTATTAACTCACCCGGTTATTTTTTAGCTAAATTTGCATCTGACATACTTGCATCTGCTTATAAAGAACGTAATGATTATAACATCAAACACTCATTTTGTTTTGTACATTTTCAAAATTTCAAATTACCTGATAACTTTGTCATTATGTTGTATCTCTATTCACAAATATACCGACTGATTTTAGTAGTCGATATTGTTGGTAATGATTATGATTTAATTCAACCTTTTCTGGTGTAAACAAGATTGAATTTTTAAGAACACTTAATTTTCTATTATACAATAATTATTTCTCTTTTAACAATAAATTTTTCAAACAAATTTCGGGAGTCCCTATGGGTTCTCCACTGAGTCCTATTTTGGCATGGTCCTATTTGGTCATGGATCGTCTATTAGATATATATAGATTAGTAGTTATATCAAAATTACCTTTCTATTTTGCTTTCGTTAAAAAATATGTGGATGATATTATTTGCTCTATTCCATTTAATAAGATTGAAACTACAAAAAAGATATTTAATAATTTTCACCCTAAATTAGTTTTCACCGTTGAACTAGAAAAAGAAGGCTCTGTTCCTTTCTTGAACACTTTAGTTATCAGATCACATGAGAATTTTATCTTACTTGATTGGTATCAAAAACCTACACATTCCGGAAGATTCATTAACTACTTTTCCAATCATTTAATCAATCAAAAAATTAACATTTTAATTGCTCGAAAAAATAGAGTCAGTGCAATTTCACACCCCACTTTTTTAACAAAAAATCTGATTAAATTAAAAACAATTTTTTGAAATAATGGCTATCAGATCATTTTAACCAAAAAATTCTTTTTTGCAATAATAATTTAAATTCCATTAACAATGTTAATCCGAATTTGGAAGTCACTTACAAAAGATTCCCCCACATATAGAATCTTACTCCCCAATATTTTTAAATTTATTTAAAATTAAAAATTCAAACTTGAAAATAGCTAAATTCAATCTTGTCACAATCAATACACTTTTTAGTAATATGAAAGACAAACTCCGATTAGTTTAATTAGTGTAATCTCATTTACCACATTCCGTGTTCTGATTGTAACAAAGTATACATAGGCCAAACATCTACTTGGTTAAAAACTAGATTTTCTAAACATAAATCTGACTGCAAAATCATTGTAAACAAAAGTTCAAATGTCAACGCCTTAGCTCGACATTCTTTTCTTTATAATCATACCATTGATTTTAATAATATTAAAATTTTGGATAAAGAGACATTCAAATTCTATGAACTTCAGATCTGATGTCCAAAATTTGAATTCCTCCTATGAGTACTTATAATTCTAATTTAGACTTACCGCCAACAGTTGATGCTTAGTTTTACACTTGCGCAGTTAAAAAAATTTCACTCGGCCGACCTAGCTCCACTATCTTGTTAATTTTCAAACGAACGTATTGGTTTAATCAAAAATTGTTACGTTTTATCTAAATTAACACGTTTTTAATATAGTTTTTGTTATGATTTACGTGCTTATGTGCTAATTCTACATGTGAGACATCCATTTCGTAAGTTTTTTGCATTGTTTTAACCTACAATTTTTCAAAATTTTGTTGCAAATCGGTTTTGACTGTAGTGGATTCCTCGAGCATCCTCTGTACAGCTGTTTCGGTCCTATTTGAGGCCTCGTCAGCAGAAGCGATTCAACTAATCACTATAATTTTTCATTCAATATCAATATTATTACAAAGCGCTCTGAAGAAGCTAATAAATTTTAACGAAAGCTTAGTACCGAAAATAAGTTTTTATCTTGCCTACGTGACCGAATAACCCGTTATTCTCAATCTTTGACACAAATTAACTTCAAAATTTTCGTTTCAATTCAAAAAAGTGTTAAAAATAATATAATTCACCTTTAGTAAGTAGTTGGCTCTCATTTTCATAAGTTTGTAATGATTGTATATTGTAGAGTGGTCCTGAAGAAGTAATAAATGAATTACAAAATATTGACTAACTGAAGAAGTATTTTTATTTTATAAATATGTATATATTCAATATAAAAGTAATATTTACAAATTACATTCTCTTTAAAATAAACAATCTGTACGTAATACCGGCGTCTTACAGATTGTATTGTACGAATACGACGTTGAGTTCTCTTGATGTGACTGTCATCAAAGAAGAAAACAGATTAACTAACAAAATTTACAAAGCTCACCACATATAGCGATGTTTGCATCCCTTATAATGCTAACTACTTATAACAACTTACTATCATAATTTTGATTACTATTATCAAAACGGAACGATACTCTCAGCGAAGCTTCTGGTATTTTGTATTTTATACAAAAACAAAATTAATAAAACACTATTCATAAAAACTTTTGTTGAAGACGGGCCATTTAAATAACGCAATAACACTTTTCGAAAACCACTGCATTCAATGCTTAGTTTCATATCGAAGTCACTTTCAGTTTTTTCGTGGCCGAAGGTGAGGCGTATTAATTCTGTGAAGATAACTTCCGAGGTATAAACCCTCAAAGTTGAAGAACCATCGACATTAACATTTGATGAACGCAGAGGCCATTCTCGTCTAGTTACTTAATATCGGTTTGTGATTCTTCGAGAGTCATCACCAGAGAGCGGATAATCTTACGTTTTCTCTAACGTCAACCAAACCATAACCATTTAATCAAAATTGTCTTTAAGGAATCTTGTATATTTATTTTATATTTACGTATTCACACTCATTCACAACATCTTGTAAATGACTTATCCAAGGTAAACCACTTGCTTCTGATGGTCAAAACCTAAAACTGGTCATCACAATTGTGGAACTGACCTAAAAATCGAATGCTGTGGGATAATGACTTGCGTAACTGTGACTTTTTTATATTACAAATAGTTTTTTTCATTTTGTAAAGGCAAAGTCCTCGGGTACATAGAACTATGTCCCGCAAAGTGACTTTTTAATGGTCAAAATAAAATTACCAAATAAATTTTATCTTGAGTGCATTCGTATTACATTCAGAAAAATGGTTTTTTTATTCATGCAATTAATGTCCTTAATAACTCTGCATTAAGTAGATAAACTTGGATATAATAACTTGACTACAAATATAGTTGATATCCTGGAATTACATACACTTTAAAGACTCGCGATAATTTACATACTGAATGAATAATGCTCGTATAATCTAAGTGCTCTTAACGTGTTACGTTACGTTCCTTAATGAGCACATACGAACTCTAAAGTAATTCGATAGCAGTAGGAAGATATAAACCAGTAATGAAGTACTTAACGTTGAAACGATTTCTCGAAGTTTTTAATCTAAACCGAACAATAGAATTAAAGGTATGAGCCATTACGTTTGTAAATTGGCCGACGTTTTTCTTTCTTTCGCCGGAACCAAACCTCATGAAACAATAGTTCCCATAACGCCCAAACGCGTCAAGTGAACGCACGTTTTGAAAGTATCCACGAGATAAATACATGCGTAATTAAGCCCGATTTATTCCCTCCTTGCTTCAATCTAATAGGCATTTAAGTTAGAAACAAACGCAAACTTCTAGAGCGCATATTATTACAACTAGTCAATAATAATGTGTTCTTTGAAGAAATTCTCGATATGTTGCGAATGCAACCTACTTAGGTGACAGGTTACATTGTAATAAGAACGAATCGAAAGTTAGCTAATTGTAAACGCTCAGTGCGTTCGTAGTACACGCACCGAACTCGTTCATCAAACATTTCACCGGATCTTGAAAAAAGCAAGTAAACGGTACTACCGTAATTGTTTGTTGATGCGAAAGGTATTTGGTAATGATGAGAACAACTGGTTAATAAGTGTGACAACTAGTTTTGCAATTACGTACTTCCTTTTTTGGTATTACTTTCTTTGTAAACTTGAATACGCTTTCTTCTTGAATTGTGTGTAATTGAGAGTATTGCACTGGATGAAGGAACGCAATTGGTGTACCACCTGTGCTCGCATTTTTCTACACTAATACACTAGTGTTGACAAACGAACAAACCTATGCAGTTGATACTAACGGCAGTAAATCATATCATACAAAATATTATAGGATCTTCAGTAAATTCAAAGCAAACTGTGTTTGAAAATAAATTTAAAAATGTTTAATATAAATGTACTATACATTAGGTTTGTTTATCTGACCGAGAGAACAATTATCATAAGCACGTTATCCTGTCAGAATATGATTTATTAATAAAGTACTGTGATAATTAGTCGACAGTAAATTAGCAGCAAATCACATAAATCAAACACACTTTGAAACTTCTTTAATTTAATTATCTTGACAGTATAAATTTAGTATATGATTTCGATTTTCAAATTGGTAATATACCACAGTGATTTATAAAAGTCTAAACCTAAACATTACGATTCAGTAGAATTTAATTTTGTTTCCAGTCGGTATTTTTTTTCCTATAAACACCGTTCAAACTTGAACGTAATAGACACTTATGGAGTATCAGTCACCATTTGTGAGCAATTTTGTATAATATAATAGTATATTCCAAGTAAACATTCATTCCACGTGTGTTAGCAACTTTTTTTTTTAGAATAGCGGATGCCAGAGGGCAAAACGTATTTCAAGGATGAATTCCTTCCGATGTATCAGCTCCTAGCAATGTGGAGATGATGGTGTTCAGGAAAGGATTCGTACGCGTCCGGGCCACAACCATAAAAACTCCACAGTTGTTGAGGAGTTACTTCCTATCTCCCGTCATTTACAAACATACAAATTCAACAATCCAACGCATTATACTGGCTCTTTGATTATTTCTTTCGTATAAACAAACATACGCCGGTAGTGTGCGTTTCTACTCTTGACAGGAACCACATGTCGACATTTTACTGTTGGCGTTGATAAGGCGAGTTTATAATGCAAACGGATTAATGACGGTTATTTTTAGTCGACTTGCGTTTGCCAGCTTAAAATGGGACGTAAGATTAAAGGCTTGAGAGTTTTCAACACTTTCTATTGGCAAAAGAAAACCAAAAGAAATATTATTGCACCAAATAAAATTATTCTCTTCTGAAACCGTTGGCTTTGGATGTTTTGATTAAAAAAAAATTCTACAAAAGTTTCGTATTTAAGGTTGCGTTCACACTGATGAAACAAAAACGTTTTCGAACAAAATGTTTTCGACTAATTTTGTCAGAAAGCGTTTTTTTTTTGTAATGCTTTAAAAAGGACCAGCACAGTTTTGATTTAAGGATCTTGGTTTTAACATGAAACGAAGATGTTACATCACCCAAAAAAAATCGACTTGTGCTAAAGTAGAGGTTTTTTTTCCTTGTAAACTATGTTTCTTTGGCAGAGAGAGACAGCACCTATCCTTCTTTCGACGAAACGAAAGAGAGAAAGGAGTGAAAAATTACAATGCGCAGGTTCCATAAGTCGATTATTTAGTTCCATTAAAATGCATTGTGAAAAAACAGCGAAGCTTATACGAGGCCCTATTTTCTTATCAATAAGAGTAAGATTGGATCCTCGGCTGTTAGAACAATCATACACGATCACCTGCATTAAAAAAAGTGGTTAGTCGTTTTGTGCCGCATCACCGACAAGTCTGCATAGGTATTCAGTTCTCTGACAATTTTTTGAAGGAAGCACTTGTTTTCACTGGAGTTGTTTAATAAAATGGCGTTAAGTATTGAAGAGCAACGAAGAGTACTGACCAAGTTCATAGAAATATATAAATTTGAGCCCTGTCTATGACGAATTATGTCCAAAGAATACCACGATCACGGAAAAAGGGAGGCAGGTTATAGAAAACTGCTAGAAAAACTTAAGGAAATAGACACTAACACCAACAAAGATCATCAACTGAGAAAATTTAGAATTTTAACTATTGCGTGTGTGCGCTTTTTAGGTTTCCGGTATATCTGCACAGGTGTGCCTGTACAGGTCTACCTCACAGATCTACCTGAACGTGAGTGGCCGGCTTAAGAATTTGCCATGAAACTTTAAAGCCGGCTACTCACGTATTCCTTGGACTTAATTCGCCATAGACAGGGCTCAAATTTATATATTTCTATGAACTCGGTCAGTACTCTTCGTTGCTCTTCAATACTTAACGCCATTTTCTTAAACAACTCCAGTGAAAACAGGTGCTTCCTTCAAAAAATTGTCAGAGAACTAAATACCTATGCAGACTTGTCGGCATACACGTTCCGGTACACCCTACGACGGCACCCTGGCGCAAGTACACCGAATCGTTTTTCGATACTTTTCCGGTCGACTGCACAGGTCCTTTTAACTGCACAAATTTGCTCACACACACATTGCGGTATACCTGCACAGGTGTGCCTGTACAGATCTACCTCACAGGTCTACTTGAACGTAAGCGGCCGGCTTAAGTTTCTTAAATAATGACGGACACCAATTTTTTTCCAAAACAGTGACGGGTGACGTAACTTACATTCTCTTTTTCGACGAACCTACCCAGCAACAGAGTCGTGTATGGATTCACGAAGATGAGGAAACTCCAACAATAACCAAGAAGCAGCGAACTATGAAAAAAGTTACGTATGCGGTATTCTTCAGAAATACGGGCCTAGTAAAGGCAATTAAGCTAGATGGACAGAAGACAGTTACAGCTAAATGGTACACTGAAAAATGTTTGCCTGAAATGTTCAATAGAATGTCTGACAAGGAACTATGCTGCACCATAATAATACATGGTCCTATATGGCAACTTTAACTCTCCAGTTTTTGTCTAAAAAAATATAAAAGTAATAGAACATCCGACGTAATGTGCAATGTGCGACTTTTGGCTACTTTTTGGGCTTAAAAGGAATTTGCGGGGTAGAAGGTTTTCGTCAGAAGAAAAGGTTGATGCCGCAGTTCATGTTTATTTTGAATATATTCTGAAAGGTGATTGGTTTGGAGCTTTTGAACAGTGGAAAGAAAGAATGGTCAAGTGTATCATTGCTGAAGGGAATTACTTCGAGCATATTTAAAATAAAATCCTAGAAAATAGTAACCGTGTTTTTTATTCTCAATAAATTTAGCTTGATCCTCGTATACATTTTTTTTCATCAGTGTGTTTACTATATGGCTAACCCAAACGTTTTACAATACAGTCAAATGTTTGGTCCGAAAACGTTTTTGCTTTATGAGTGTGAACGCAGCCTAAGGCAAGCGTTCACAGGCTCACATCGCAATATTTCAAACAGCTTTAGCAATAAATGGCAACAGCTTTAGCAATAAATGGCAATAAATTAAATAAGTTATTTAAAAAGTTAACTTTAAAATGTTAAGTGGGCCGAATGATGTGATGATTCTTGGCTCGTACTCTATTTTTGTGCTTCTCTGTTAACGCACTTACCAAATATAAAGCAATTCTTGCGATTATTACGATGCTTAGCTATAACTTGCAAGCTATTTGAAAATAATAGAAATTGTGTTTACGAAACAATTGGAAGTGAATTAATTTTGCTAAATCATTTCCGTGATGTGAACTCGTGACGCATCGTTGACCTAGTTTGCGAATACTTACGTAACAGGCAATTTTAGTGAAACGAATTAATAATTTTATTATTTTAAAAACTACATATAGGGTGACTGACAATTGTGCTGCAAAAAAAACGAGTATGAAAAAAATGTAAAAAAGAATTTCTACTTTAGTTCTCGAGAAATAATTTATCAATACTGGCCCCGAAATGACGATGCGCCTTTAATTAAAAATTATAGGAACAGAAATAAATGCCCTCTTAAAAGTTTTATGGTCGGCGCGGCGGCGTGGCATCGATCGCGAACTTCGCCCTTAAGTGGAATTTCACGTCAACTCCGTTTTAAGGTCAACAACCGGCGCCGTCAATTACAAACTATAAAATATTATATTTGACAAATGCATGCAAATCACCTAAGCAGATTATTCCATACATAAACATTTTTAACAACCGGAATTTAAAACATTAGAATCAGTAAATACCTTCGTAATCTGTTAATTATTATAATTTTGTTTTTTGTGTGATGAATTATTATTAAACAAATCTGTTAGAAGTTTAACAAATTCAAGGCACGTTTGCAATTCTCTAATTTTTAACGCTTTGGTTGTAAATTGTTTCTCGTTCCACCGTAAGCGGCCTTTTCACTTCGATTAATTTGTTCGACTTTGAATTAAATTCTTAATTATAGAGTGTTCATTAGAATTTTTCATACACGATTTCATAATCGCGATTAGATTAAAAACTACGCATATCACCACCTACGTTTAAAACAGCTAGTTTAAATCCTTGCGATTCTCTTTTGTGGATGAAACAGCTGGTACATTCCGTTCTAGTAAATAATCCCCAAGAACTAACAAACAATTCTTTACACAATTATTTGAGAATTTGTTACCCCTTATTTCATATGCAATTCTATTTATTTTAGAAATTACTAATAATTACGTCGTGTAAAAGAAACAACTCAGACTTTCGTTCCCAGCAGTTAAACGTGTAATAAGACGAATTGAGATGTGTGTCAAGGTTCCATTGTTTGCAAGCGAGTAGTCAATAGAAAAACTTTTTAGTCCTATTACATATACTGCCGCATTTATAGAACGAGGCATCATATTTCATACGCAGTGCCGGAGGTTTACGTTAACGTTAATTAAATTAAATAAAATACTATAGTTTAATTTTTTTGTATGCTTACAAAATATACATGACGAAATAATTTTTTTTATAACGCTACTACAGCGATTGGTAACAGATGACGCTGCTCGCTTAATTTCTTGTCAATGTTTTTAATTACGTGCGAGTTTTTAAGAATTACTGTCTGTATTTAAAAGCAAATGATCTTTTTTGGAGAGATTTAATTTATGTTGCCATCTACAGGGTACACCAAATTGCACTCATCAATTAAATTTTATGTTTTCTTTTATGTATTTATAAAATATATTTGTGAGGCGCCATCTATCCACGACTGTTCGAATTTTCATTGGTGGGAAATTTAAATTTCAAATTAAATTATTCAGTACGTATAGTTCCCTAGAACGAGGAAACAAACGAAAATGCTTTCCAATGTCAATTGTTTTTGTTCAATGTTTTTACGTAACGAATTTTTATGAATTTTTTTTAGTGAATTAATGTCTGTTACGGTCTACAGGTATCACTGAATTTCACTCATTAATTAAAACCACAATTATAAAAATTAAATAATTTAATCTTTAAAATTCAGATATTTTAAACTTTTTTCATAAACAAATACGTTCCTGAAATCAATATCCACGCATAGGTGCTGATGGCGCTGCATGCATAATCTTATTCGTGAATGTTTTTAAAACAAAAATCTTTGTTCTTATGAAGCACCATCTATCCTCGGCCGCTCGGATTATGATTTGCGGGAAAATTAAAGATAAATTGTTTTACACATTAGTTCCTTACGATTAGGAAACAAATGAAAATGTTTTCGACTGTCAATTGTTTTCTGTTTAATGCTTTTAATTACGTACCGAATTTTTGTCTGCATTTAAAAGGAAATTATTTTTATTTTATTTAAGTGAGTTGCCAAGGATTACTCACACAATGATTGAAATCACAAATAGAAGCTTGGGTTTGAAAAAATTTAATTCTTTCATTTTTAAATTCCTTTAAAAATAAGTAGATCACGCGCAGAAGCAGATGGCGCTGTTCACATAAAATTGTTCGTGAATGTTTTAAAAGCATACGATTTTTTAAAAAGCGCCATCTACCCGCCACCCGAAAAATAAAGTAATTTAATCTTTGAAATTAAAAAAAAATTCATCAATTTTTAATTTTTAATTTTATATTTTAATAGGGTTAATAAATGAAATCTAGACGCACGCATGAATGCAGATGGCGCTTTTCTCACGAACCATGAAGAGCCATCTATTGGAGGCCACTTGAATTATTATTTGAGGGAAATTTAATTTTAAACTATTTAACATGTATGTTCCCTATGTCAAGTAAACAACTGAAAACGCTTTCAATTGTCATTTATTGTTGTTGAATGTTTTTAAATACGTATCGAATTTTGTCTGCATTTAAAACGATTTTTGTTTTAATGGTATTGCCAAATTTTAGAGTTTAATTGAAATCGACATTAGAACTTTGCCCTTAAAAAAATTAATTTAGCTAATTCTTAAAAATAAAAAAAAATAATTTTAGTTTTTTTTATAAATAAATAGGTCTTGAGCATACACAGATGCAGATGGCGCTGCTCACATAAAACTATTCGTAAGAATTTTAAAACTGTACGATTATCTTATAAGCGCCATCTATCCGCGGCCGCTTGAATTATGATTTGCGGGAAATTTAAATTTCAAATTAAAGTGTTCAGCACATATGCATAATTTCCTACAGTAAGCAAACAAATAAAAATGTTTTCCATTGTCAATTGTTTTTGTTGAATATTTTTAATTACGTATCGAAATTTTATGAATTTTTAACTGCATTTAAAAGCAAATTGTGATTTAAAATGTATTGCCCAATTTTATTCAATAATCTTGAAATCGCATTTAGAAATCTTGTCTGTGAAAAAATAGAATAAAATTCTTTGATTTTGGAGTATTTTTTTATTATTAATTATAAATTATTTAGAAGAATTTTTTAAACATTTTCCCGTAATTTGTGACTCACATTCTCTTACACGTCTTCTTATTGGCGGAACAACTGTCGGTTACCCTATATACATGCAATTGTTTTAATGTAACAGATAGAAAGCGTGTTGATACGTAAAAGAGATAGAGAAACTCTTCGTATATTCTAGCCTCTGTGTTCTCATTGCATATGGAATCAATTTCAGTCAATTACCAGTGTATCGCCTCAAATTATATTAAGTAGCAAAAAATTTTTTAATTTTTACGATTGAGGAGCTTGTCATTTTCTAAAACAATTTATTTAAATGCTTCTAATAAGTACAATAATAATAATATAAAGCTAGTTAAATTACAAATCCAAATTTAGTTGCTCTTTTAAACCGGAACTGGGGTTGAAATCTTTTAATTCCCGTGGGATGACACTTTAACTCGATTCACTCTTCGAAAGGGCAAACGCTTTGGGACCACAGTTCGGAGGAAGTAAATTCAATACAGACGTCGACCAACTTCACAATTTGTTCGGAAACTCATCACAGTTTATGATACTTCCTGAGATATCGCCAAGTACGTTATACCTACTTCTTTCAACACATCTGATCATAACCGGGAACAAAAAAAAACTGTTCGAAGTTGTATAGGAAAACTTTTTAGTCGTCTTTATTTATATTTATGAGGGTGGCTCAACAGGAGATTGATATCAACACAGCAGTAAAACGCAGGATACAAAATAAGCTTTGTCGTACGAGAAAACGGCAAAGTTTACTTAAGGGGAAATTTAGACTTTAGAAGAGTTTTATTTTTACTAATAATTTTCTTCAACATATAATAGATAAGCAGAACATATTAACTATACAATAAATAACTTAATAGGATGCAGTTAATGAATGAGGTGTCAAGAAATCTTCCTTATTGCCATTTTCTTTTCATTAATTCACATTGCGTCCATGTTATTAAACCTACACATTCACGTTAGAGCAAACAATAATTATAATGAAATAGCAATTTACATAATAGAGTTTTAAATATGGGCTCAATTTCAAATGCAGGAAATGTGTACTGGTGTAATATAAATTATTAAAATCTGGAGAAAAATGGACCGTATAATTCCCACGTTTAATTAAACAAGCGAGCCCGTATTTCCGAGATTTAAGTGCGGATGGAATTGATATGCAAAGTATTTATTTCATATTTCTTGCATTTAAAAAAAAGCTCCAATTGATGACGTGCATTGCTGTGAAGATAATATTTAATCGTTGGAAGGATAAACACAATAAAAATTAAAGATTGTTATTAGTAATTAATGTGCGAAAAAGATGCTGAATTGATAATGATTTTTAACATATTGTATAAATGCTGACTGGAGGTCTTCATTACACTGATTGTGAGTATCAGGCATTGCGATCAATACTAGCTGGTTATTACGAACGAAACCATATTAAGATAGTGTTGTACAGCCTGATAAGGAAAAATCTCTTATAGTGATGAGTCAATGTTCGAAAAAATATATGCGCAATAACAGATGAATTTTCAGTTTTTCTCTTCATCTAAAGCTTTTTTCTTCAACTGTAAATGTTGAAGAAGGCTCGCCTTTAGAGGGAGTTATAACAATTGAAAGAAAATTATGTCATAATTATCATATATAAGTCTCAAAAAATCATCCTATTTATGAGAAAAGCACGGATTTAAATGCACTTCAATCCGTGTTTTACTAATAAGTTTCAATTATTTTAAACACAGAGTGTAATAAATAAAAGGTTCTACTTTTATAAGATTAGTTTTGTTTTTCTTCTTTAATAAGACGTAGTAGTATGCAAACTCAATAGAACTACATACTTATCATTTTTGCAAGAGCGTCGTTTTTGATAATACAGAAAAAGCAAAAAGGAAGAAAATGAAAAAAAAATGAGTTACGACAAGAAAATATTTATTTTCTATCATCAAATCTTATTTTCTTTTTTTTCTGTGTGTCTTTTGAGGAGAAAACTCGATTATCCTTATGAGCACTTGTCAGTTTGTTTGACCGTATATTATTTTTTCTTACGAAAAAAATCTAATCTTGGTTGAAATTCGAACGTCTTCTCATGTCGCTTTTAATTTATTTTTTGCAAATCGTCAAACATTTTTGTTTCTTGCATTTCTTAAACGATCGATCGTCTTTTGTTTATGTTTTAGATGAAAACCGTCTCGTTTTCTGTTGTGAATTTAAAAGTCAGAGGCCAGTATTGCTAATTCTTAATGCACTTAATAAGTAGACCAATGAAGAGAAAGCACAGTTTGATAGTTTTCGATATTTGTTTCATGAAATGTCTGGTGAATTATTTTCTGCTTCTAGTAATTATTTAAAATAAAGAAAAAGAAAGAGAAGCAAATTATAACTACTGTAAAAGACGAAGAAATTCAAAATAATTTAGGTAGTTTTGGTAAAGGAGAAAAATAATTAAATATATTATAGATGTTCAGGTATCTAAGCAGTATTTCATCTTAAAAAGAAGAAAATACATATCATATCAGAAGCAAAAAAAAATAATCAAATGAAAGGTAGAAAGAAAGAAAATGAAATTTAAAATGATAAAAAAATTTTGCAACCAAGAATGGAATAAACAACCTCACTCAACCATTAGGTGTTCACTTAATTTGGACATATCAACTCTAAAGTGGTACAACAAAAGCGGTGAAGAAAACAAACACAATAAACCTACAAATGACTGCAATACAGACCTTCATCCCAGATGAAACCTTTCCTTTACAAAACTACTTACCTTCGGCAAGTTCACATTCCTCATATCATTAATTTTTTTCACGAAGAATTAAGAAACATCCTTTTCGTTAGCAGATGTGTTACGCTATTCCTCAACGAATCTAAACCAGCATAATACTCAATTGCGCCAATCACTAGCCTCTCTTGGTGGCTCGTTTTTTTTTCTGTAGTTCTTCTGCGCCCTTTAATTTGGCGATCAAAACAGCAATTTTGTTTTCGCCTTCCACCAGATCTGTCGACCCATTAAAGTTCTTTTCGCCAAGGAAACTACAGATAGAAATATTGAGGACCTGTTGGTACAGATAGTTATCTGTACTATCACTTAAGGAACGGATTATGATTGCTATTGAATTTGATTGATTGTATTTATGATAGACGGAATTAGTGTGCAATCCTGGTTTCCGAGTTTTGATATTACAAAATCTATTTAGTTGAAAAAAAATGCAATATCAAAGAAAACAGTACTATTGACATTATGTGCTTCAACTCAGATTTGTTACTCATGTGGACGTGAATGGACCAGAAAGAATAGTTAAAAAATCACTCAAAAGGAATTTCTTTCCTTCGGTCCATCATTTTGAGTGTCTATCGAATATCTCGCTTAGACAGGATAAAACGTCTTGGAAAGCTTGTGGCGATGTAAGCAAAAGTGAATCAAAAGACGAGAAAGTGCAGGAGGCATTTAAAAGTAAAATAAGGCTGGATACGCCAAAACAGCAAACAAGAAGTAGGCGAACGAGGAGCACAATCGGGTAGCGAATTAAATTTCACTCTTAAGCTCTTAAGATTTATTTTTTATAAATGAAATGTAACTAAACGTAAACCACAAGCAAACATTTATTGGTACTAGAAAAAAGAACGGATTAAAAAATACTGTAATTTACGGTTTTGCCCCATCCCTCGGGGCAAAACCATATGCTTGGCGGGGCAAGACCAGATACTACTTCATTGAACTTTAATACAATTATCACATTGAAAAGTATCTAAATCTTCTTCTAGCCAACCCGAAGAAGTAAAACCGGATCTTCTCTTGTAGGTTTTACGTGTGCAATGAAGTGGTGCATCCATTGGATAAATATGTGTGCCTGCATCCATCCACTACTATGGCAAGCATAAGCTATTTCCACTGGTGTTCCATCCAGTAATTCCTGTTTCATTCGTAAACGTGGAAATATCATAAAAGGCGGTATATAATGACCAGCCTCGGAAAAGCATAATACAGCTGTTATCAGCTGACCTCTGTCTGCCGATGTCAGAGTGACCACTTGGCGTCTTGCTTCCTCCATTGCAATTACATTAGATTGACTCTTTGAGACTTTTAACCCCGTTTAGTCAACATTATATATTCTTGTTGGCTGAAACTTATGTAAGTCCATTAAACCTGTTAACAAATTGAAGAATTTTCGACTGCTACTGCATTAAACCTCATAGCACGGGAAGCTGACGTAGCCTCGGGAGTTCTTAATGACAGATTTGCATGTCGTTTCATGAATCCTTTTAACCAATCAAGACCTGCTATTTGATCATTTTTGTTAAAACTGTGCTCCAAATTGTTTTTTTTTTCGTCCAACTGATACGCCAAACATCGTAGTTCTGTAGTGGTTAAACCAAATAAACGAATTTCCATATGCTTTACATACTCAACTAGCTCATCTCCTTATGTAAGTGAAAAAACACATTTGAATCTTCCCATTACTTTAAAAAATTTAATTAATTAATTGTGTTTAGTTCAACATATTAATTTCAAGTACCTTTGCTGGACGATTCGTCCAAAGTCATCCCACCCTTAATCTTTTTCACTCTGTCTTCTAGGGTAGACTGAGGAATATTATAAGTGGTTGCTCCCTTTTTATATCCCATTGTATTTGTATAAACGACTTCAATTGCTTTCCTCACTTCTGTCTATCTGTTTTTCGTTTATAATTACGCACCATTGTTATTACAACTACAAATACAAATTAACCATTTATAGCTAAATTTCGACATCAGCTCTGCTTAGTAATTATGTACTATATTGCCTTTGTGTTTTAGTTTACTTCAAATGTGTAGTTTTATCTTCATTAAAAAAATATAACATTTATACATACAGTAACTTAAGTCTTTTTAAAAGTATGTATATGACAAAGCAGTTTACCTTAATTTTCAACCGGGGCAACATCGGGTACTACCTGATTATGCCCCATCCGGTTCTGGCTCAAACATGGTGACACGTGTTTCTCGAAAACGTAAGCTATAAAGAATTTTTTTGCAACAAAAGCACTACCAATTACTTACATGTAAAAACACTATTTCTGCAATATTTCACTTCTACTATATAAAACAATTTGTTATGATGATTCACTACTGAGCAGCAGCTTAATGAATAGATTGGTGACTTTGTACGTAGATGACCACACGGCTACTACTACGGAAATAATGGTACCCGGTTTTGCCCCGACACCCGGTTCTACCCCTCGTTCCCCTACAAATGAAATTCATTTTTAAAAAATGCAGCTAACTGGGCTCAAACTTATTCAAGTTTTTCCTATAAGTATATAAGTATTTCAATCATTTGATTTGGACATGTTTGAAGAAGGTATAATCCACTTGTATTGGAAATTATATTCTTGGTATGCAAAGAACATCTAGATGTTGACAAAATACAACATGTCATGGAAAAGACTTTGTAACCACCTGTACCCTCCCTATAGGCACGGTGAAAGATATAGAGGTGCTCTGACGTAGCTTTGGTGCAGGCACATGAACGCGAGAAGTGTGCGAGTGAGATAGGTAATAACTTAGGCCCGTTATGCAGGGCATCATTTCAATTAATACGCTTTGTTGACACACTTCTGGTCTGCACGCCCGCACACGATCCTCCGAGTCCTTCCTTTATACCGTTCTCTTTCTCTCATTGCTCGCACTCGAATCCCTCGATCTCAGCGCTTGGCCTGTATTCTTGCTGTGGTCATTGGAGAATTGATGCACGAGAAATCGAGAACTTTCTGATTTGGGATCTGTTTTGGACTGATTTATGGGCGACCATTTAATAAATTTATTGATGAGTAGACCTGGTTTTTCCTTTCGAAGTTGCGACCTGCAGAAATGAAAATTTGAAAGACCACCACCAATCTCGGCAGTAACAAATCTCATCGAATTTCGTCAGTCAACAAAATGATGTTAAATTGATTTAATTATTTCCAAAAACAAAGTAAGCTCTTATCTTGAGGTCTTTAAAATGGATTTTAAAAACGCAGCTAAGGATTCTTCAATAGATTTTCAAAGTGAAAGATATTTGCATTGTGTATTTTAAAACCTATCAATAAATCAAGTGAAAATTAACTTTTTGGTCGAACACTAATGGGAATTTGTTTTTGCTTTTTTCTGTAAAGATTGATTTTTAATTGGTATTCAATTTAGCAACATTAAAAAGGCGTTTCATCATAGTCTTTGTTTTATTTTTGCGTTAGAGAGGTAGCGTTCGTGTTGCTTTATCTTCGAATTTGATTGACGTGGAAAAAAATAGTTTCTCAAAGACATTCGCTCAGGCTGCCGGTCGACCAATAAATGGATTGCATTATATCTTCAGTTCAAATCATCGAGCGTGGCGATCGTTCGAAGGCTCTTAAATACAGGCACCACAATGCTGTTAGTGTTTTATAGTCATGAAGTTCCTCAGGCGTTTAACTTCTTGTGAGCGTTTCATAAGTTATTCATTACCTGATGTATTGACTTAATTGATGCAGTGCCTCTTCAGATCTTAATTGATGAAAGAAAAACGACTGACGCACTTTTTGCTTTGTAGTAAATAGAAATACTCAATATTACTTGTGCTGAATATTTAGAAATGTAATTTAACAATAAACCAAAAGTAAGAGGGATTACGTCTATATAAATTATACTCGACAATTAAGGTTTTGATGGATTTACAAAGTTTTCGAATTAGATCATAAAAGCGTCTACATTAATATTTTCTTAATTAGTTCGAATCTATCACCTTCCATGTTTTTGGACCATTGAAAATAGTTTGAAAGGAACGGGCGGACATTTCATTTATGTGTAGAGGTGATCCAAGTCGTCAAGAATTTATTTGAGACAGAGCAGGTACAACAATGGGCTTGCGCTACCAAAGAATTCATCTAAAAATTTTTTTAACGGCAAGATATGGAAGAATTATACTTAACAATTATTTTAACAGAGGCTCGCTCGTAACATTACCGTTGTTGTGTCTTCGTTGACGAGGCGTTTGCTTGATTGATGCAGTCGTAAAATTAATTTGAGGCTTGCTCGCTTATGTCAGATGTGCCCAGAGCAGATTCGGATTAACTTCATTAATGATTTATCATCTCTCACATACAGCCTTTCTCTTTTATCTGCGTTTCGTTTTCTTTGTGATGCAGTTCCTAATAATAGTTACAGCGTTCATAAATTTTAATTGGGTTGTTTACGGTTACTTAGTACATTGTAATTATGATGCTAGTTAACAAATTGTAATTTTTTATTATGTAGTCTTCCTCCGCATATTACTCTGAATTTCAAATCTTCCAAATAAGTAGATTATGGTTATCGATCTATTGATAGCTACGGATGTCGTAACAATCTTTATCCATACAATATATTAAGAGTAGGAATCTTTTATTTAAATAAAATTCAAATGAACTTTTACATTAACTTGAAATAATACTAATATGACGAAAGAAATTCTTATTCCACCTTTCTCTTGGGAGGTCCAAAAATATGTACGTACCTTCAGGTATTTATGTGTTAATATAATTCAAATTACTTTCTTGTAAAATAGCAAGAGGAAACGAACCAGCTGATTCGAAACTGTATTGTAATGAACGTTTAGTATCAATTTATTTATGTACTGTCCTTCAAAGTTGGAATATAAATCAGCGATGTGGGTAGAAATTAATAGGAAAGATCGAATATTTGCATAGACAATCGTTGCCATCTATATACCTCCGTATCGTTTAATTCAAGCTGTTTATCGAAGAGCAAGGAAGTAAAGCACTGATACATTAAACACAACAATATACGGACGGTGGTCGTGTGGGCGAAATCGAATTGAAAACTAACCGGAGTGTCACTCGAGATAAATAAATTTCTGTTTTCTTTGGCAGATGACGACGGTTCGCTTGGCTACGAAATCGATGTTTTGTAACTTTATCTTGTTTGCTTTTCACAAAAAATCAATTGGTTTCGACGCGCTGTTATTGGGAAACAAACGGGTTTGGTTGATCACTATATTTAGGTGAAATAATTACCTGTCAATGAAATTTAATTTGTAAATGAGGAAATTGATACTGCTGGCATTTTCCATTTTTCAGTTGTCACCTACACATATTTATTAATTTGCCGTGCATGTGAATTAACATCCTTTGTTTTGTGGAAAGTTTTGAAAGATTAGGAAATAAACTAACCTTATACTTGACATGCTTTTGAGATATGAAAGAAGTTTAAATTTGATGTACACAGCAACAGAGAAAAAGGAAAAATTAAGGTTTTAATCTTTGTGGGACTTTCTGGGAAGTTAATTAGCACGAATGGTGAATAAATAAGTTTTCAGATTTTTTTTCTTAATAAATAAAATGTATAAAAGAAATATTAACAAAATTGCCAATTGGTAACAGAAGAAAGATGCGAATGAAGTGCACTTTTAAAATTAATAAAATTGCAACGAAAACTTTAATTTCGAACAAAGAGGTGGCGCGCCAGATTCCACTGCAAATTCGGAAAGTATAACTCGACGAAATTCTCTGCTTTACCAAAAACCTGAAAATCAAATTATTTTTAATTACCTTTGCATTGTTTTAATTGTTTTTTATTTTGCCCCTTTTGTTCCTTGATCACCGTGTATTAACAATTAATTTTTTAAAAGTAATAAAATTACTATAAAGAAGCTTTAATTTTGAACCAAGAGATGGCGTCGTTAGACTTCACTGTAACTTCTGGCAAAGGGCCTGATGAATAAAACGGAGCAAATGCTTTTGCTTCAAATTCTTTATTGAAAACTACGAAGATATATGAAGAAAAATGAAATTCTAAATAATTCTGCCTGTAACATAGTAAAAATTTTTATAAAAGGATTTGTATAATGATTTGCAAAAGAAATGTTTGCAAGCAGCTAAGCTTTAAAAAAATTATAACAGAAGTAAAGGCAAATGCTTCATTTTATTAATTTGGCTCATTATAACTAAGTAGTGATTTGTGATTTTTCCCACAAATTTGCTGTATATGAACAATTATTAATAGAAGAAAAATGCACTTTTAAAATTAACAAAATTGCAACAAGAAAGGTTTAATTTGGAATCACGGAGTGGCGCTGTCAGATTCTACCATAACTTCGGGAAATTAATTCCAATTCTAATAACGCGCCGTTTTACCAAGAACCTGACAATCGACAATAATTAAATAATGAATCTCTTACCACCAAATTATTTTCAATTATCACACCATTTTTTTATTTTTATTTATTTTTTTGAATGAAAAGGATGTGTTTAAAAATGGAGACATTGTTTTTAAATAAATAATTGTTCTTTTATTGTTTTTTTTTGTCCACCGTGCATTAACAGCATTAACTATTAATAACAGAAAAAAGTGCGGATGACGGACGTTTTTAAAAGTAATAAAATTACAATAAAGTAGCCTTAATTTTGAACCAAGAGATGGCGGTATCAGATTACACTGTAACTTCAGGAAGTATAACTTGATGGCATTCATGATTTTTTCCCAAAGTATTGCCATACATTAACAATTAATATCAGAAGAAAAGTGTGGATGAATTAAGTGCACAAAAAAGCTTTAATTTTTAACCCAGAGATGACAATTTCAGATTCTATTGTAACCCGAATGGTTCTGTCCGCTGGCAACTGGCTTGGCGCTTGGCGAAGCAATTATTGTAACTATATTGTAATTATTCTATTGTAACTTCGGAAAGTATACTCTAGTACATATGGTTTTCGGAATGATTTTAATTTTTTTATTGGAATTTATATCATTTTTTTAAATTAAATCAGATCAAGGTGTAGTTTACGGGCAAGAAGAGATGGGTTACAAGGTAGTTGGTACCCGAATGGTTCTGTCCGCTGGCAACTGGCTTGGCGCTTGGCGAAGCAATTATTGTAACTATATTGTAATTATTCTATTGTAACTTCGGAAAGTATACTCTAGTACATGTGGTTTTCGGAATGATTTTAATTTTTTTTATTGGAATTTATATCATTTTTTTAAATTAAATCAGATCAAGGTGCAGTTTACGGGCAAAAAGAGATGGGTTACAAGGTAGTTGGTACCCGAATGGTTCTGTCCGCTGGCAACTGGCTTGGCGCTTGGCGAAGCAATTATTAGGTATAGGTTCGAATCCTCTACGAGTACGTGTAGATTCCATGTGAAAGATTTTCATGGCTCGGAACGTGTTCGGATTCATACCGGCTCCTTCTAACTGGGTTTTCTGCGTTTCCCCAGTTTCTAAGGCGAACGCCGAAGGAGAAAATAGCATCAAAGCCGATTGCAGCTGCTAAACCGCCGCCCCCCCCCCCTCAGCAAGCTCCAGGAGTTGGGGAAACAAAACAATAATTAAATAAAGAATCTTCAAATCACCAAATTATTTTAAATTTATGATTCCATATTTTAACAATGAAAAGAATGTGTTTAAAGACGTGACATTATTTTTGAATAAATAGTTGTTCTTTTGTTTTGCCTCTTCTGTTTTTTGATCAGCATGTATTAGCAATTAATAACAGAAAAAAGTGCGAATGAATGCGCTTTTAAAAGTAATAAATAAATAATAAAGTAGCTGTAACTTTGGACCAAGAGATTATTAAAGACTCCTTATCACAGGACGAAACGTCTTCAAGATGTAATTGCATCAGAACCCAAACTGAAAATGAATTATGAGAAGCAACCAAAGCAACCTAACCCAACCCAAAGTGAAAATGAACTATCAGAAGCAAACAAAGCAATCGCGTCACTGTATTCATTTATCGACGTTTCGTCCTCCGATGTAGAAGATGACCAAGGTAACGAAAGTCTTCAAATTGATCTAAAAAATTACTCTATGGGGGTATGTACAGAGGAGAAACGAGCTATAACTTTAGACCAAGAGATTATCAAAGACTCCTTATTAAAAGACGAAACGTCTTCAAGATGTAATCGCATCAGTGAAATTATCAGAAGCAAACAAAGCAACCCGACCCAACCTAAAGTGAAAATGAATTATCAGAAGCAAACTAAGCAACCCGACCCAACCCAAAGTGAAAATGAATTATCAGAAGCAAACTAAGCAATCGCGTCATTGTATTTGTTTGCAGACGTTTTGTCCTGCGTTGTAGAAGATGACCAAGACCACGAGAAAGTCTTCAAGTTGATCTGAAAAAATTACTCTACTGGGGTAGATACAGAAGATAAACGAAACGTTGGCAAAGTATTCTTAAAAGATGAAATGGAATTTGAAAATAATCTTTTTTAATTCATCCGCCTAGGATCTGATGATAGAAATAATTTGGTAAAGAGTTATTACCGAGTTATCAGAAATTTATGTCTTCAGGTCTTAATTGATAAGCTTAGATTGGGGATGAGAAACAAAAAAAAATCATCGCCTTAATCACTTACAGGGGTGACTATGCTTTTCTGAAATTGGGTTAAGGAAGATAAAAGCGAATCTCAAGTTATGTACAGTAGCGGATAATAAAATCGGGGCACATTATTCTACATTGTAAACCTTACTTAATATTTTTTACATTCAGTACTTAAACAAAATATCACCAGTAATATTGACATTTAATACAAATTTTATTTATTTATTTTGACGGAAATATAACTTCAATGAAACCTGATTCATCAAATTCGTTTAAATATATGCTTGACATGTCAAATTCTTACCCGGCTTTTATTGTCCGCTACAGTACGTGGACAGAGGTAATAAATAAGGTAATAAATCCATTTAGATACACAAGCGTATAGAAATAGAAGGTAAGAAAGAATGGTTGAAGAAAATAAAATTAGGGATAATTTGACATAAAGGCATAGAGACAAAATAAAAATAACAGATAACTAATTACAAGACTATTTGGAGTTGAAGATGGATGATAAAATTAGGAAAAATTGAAAAAGACCTAGAGCCACAATAGAGACAAGGAACTAAAGATGGATGATTAATTTATGTAAAAATTAAAGGGACATAGAGACAAAATAGGGAATTAGGATAGGAATTTTATATATTCTTTTTATACATAGTTACAATACATAGTAACAATACATGGCACATCTGAATTTATTACAATATAAACTTCAAACTCAACTATAGATAAGATAGTTTGGAGACGAGGATGGACAATAAAATTAGAGAAAAATTGAAGGAGACATAGAAATAGAATAGGGATAGAGACATCTAATTCTAAGATAGTTTGGCGATGAGGTTGGATGAAATTAAAACGATGATGAGTAGACGAAACTGGAGAAATAGGAAATAAGAAGACATGGGAAGCCGAAACCATTACAAATAAACGAAAAATTAAATTTAAAAAGTTAGAACGAGTACTAGGAGATTGAAAATGTGTAGAACCATATCAGGACATCCAACTCAAAACCAATCTTTCCTTTACCAACTTAGATTAGATTCCATTTTAACTTCAGGAAAGATAACTTGATGATTTCTGTCACCAAATTAATCTTCTTTACTTTCCCATTGTTTTTTTTTTAATGAAAGTATGTAGTACGTTTAAAAATGCACGAAAAGGTGACATTAATTTGAAGTAAATAATTGTGTTTTCTTATGGTTTGTCTCTGTTTTTTTCCTTCGCCTTAAATTAAATATTAATAACAGGAAAAAGATACGGATGGAATACGCTTTTAAAAACAATGAAATTACAAGATAGAAGCTTTAATTTGGAACCGAGAGATGGCGCCGTTAACCTCAGGAAATATAATTAAAAATTGGCGACTTTCTTCCAAAAATTTGAAAAAACGATTTAATTATAGCGAATATTCTATCACCAAATTATTTTTATTTATTTTTTATCGTTTTTTTTTTTAGAAAAGATAAATTACACATACTTATCTATGGTATTTTTCATTTTGAGTTGGAAACGATTTAGTGAACAAGCGAACGATCGCATTTGACATACTATAGTTATATCTGTTTTAACTCCGCCTTTTCTCAATGTTCAATGAAACAGTCGGTACATATGCATATTGTCCTCAAAATACTGCATTTATATTTGAACATCCAGTACATGCAAAAATTATTTGGAGACTAATTGTTTTTTTTTTAATTTCTATGAAAACCATTTAGTAGAATTCAGTCTGCGTTTCTATCCCATTAATTAATAATTTAAAGTTTTAACTCAAAACGGACAGGACTGTGTTGCTTTTTACGTTCATTATGTGAAACTATGGCTCGGCTTCGTCGTAATTAATTGTGTGCAAATCAGCGCTGTAGGTGTTTATTTAATAAACTCTGGTTGCTGCCATTTTTATTCAGCGCCTTTTTTACGTCTCACGTCTCAGACAGTTATGAATATTTAAATAAATTAGTATCATGATTAAGGAGAAGGCGCTGGGAGCCAAAAATGTTTATTATTATTTATAACGCGCCGTAAGGTGCCATTTATTATGCGATGCAGAGTTGTTTAAATTCGGAATGTTTCAAGAAATTCAGTCGCTTTTAATAATTTATAAGAGCAGGTAAGATATACAGCGTGTTCGATTAAATGTGCAAAAGACAATATCTCCTAAATGCAGCAAAGAATTAATTGCACGTTTTCAAATACAGAGTGCTCCAATTATACCTTCGACTTTCATTAAAAATAAATATAAATGAAGGGGATATGCCTAAGAAAAAATCGAAAGATTCTTTGAAATATTTTCTTGTCCTTTAAAAAAAAAGTATTTTAGTTTGACTGAATATCGAAGTCATCTAACCTTACTCGAGAAGTGAAATGTGCAGATCACTTCTCTGAACTTCACCGTATCGAAGCGCGTACAAGAATTTGGAATTCTTCTTCGACGCTAAATTTAGTACTTGTAGGAGCTTATGAAATTTCTACCACGCTCTTTCTGTGCACTCTTACGTCTCGTTCGCTCACCTGAATATTTAATAAACCGCGCTGAAATACTCGGATTCAGAGACGAACACGCAAAGAGCAAAAGGAAAATTATGCACTACCTTCTATCGCGTGAAACTGGATGCTCTAAATTTTTATTTTCTTGTTTTTTTTCTTTGACATGAAAATCTAGAAGCTGCTGCTCACATCTGGCACGATAGGAAGTAAATTATACATAGGTACCTGTTTGACTAATAGTGGAGTATTTATTTATATGAGAAAATAACAGTCTATTAAAGTGGAATCCTCGTTCTGAAACATATTTCACTACCAATTAACTATTTATTAATTTATGAGTTTCACAATAGCAATTATAGTAAATTACAGCTATCTTTGCAAATGTATTCATGCATCCTGTTAAATCGATATCATCTTATTGGCAAATAAGAATATCGATTCAGTTGGACGCGACTCTACAGTCGCGCATATAATTGGAAGCATACTTTAATCATTTAAATGAATCTAATTTTTGTTTCAGGTAAGGAACACCTGTTTATTTATCTAACGCCTATCACGTTGTTGGTAAGTAAGCAAGCACCTGTTGCCCACAATTCGACGAAAAACCAGACAATAAAACGCCAAACGTCAATTAATATCGAAGGTATGAGTGATGTGATTATTTAAAGTTTTCTTCTCGATTAGAATTAGAAAAAAAAAAAGGTATTCAACCCATCCGATAAAATGCGACGTGTAAACGATCGTTTCGCCGTTTCTGTACTTCAGCGTGTAATTGAGCGATGTCTAACTCGTGTTGAATAATGACCGTGATGGATCGTAAATTACTTTAGTCATATGTAAATTTGAAGATTCTTATTCCCGGAATCAACTGCGCTACTGTCGTTTTCATTTTCGAAACGATGAAATTGGTTTTGTTAATAATTGGGTACTTTTACGTATTTAATTAAAATTATGTAATTATCTGTCGTGTAATATTCAGATTGCCATTATTCATTTAGTTAAATATTTTGACGTTTTCCGAAAACAAATTTTTAAGACACCAAAATCAAAAAACTTTCTTTTATAAAAGAAAAATGTATTTCTTTACTCTATTTTATAATCAGTACGGAGTATACATAGTATGTGTTTCATAAAGAAAAGAGATCTGATAAGTTATGGAGAAAGGAGCTGAAATTTTCTTCTTATGGAAAATTTTGGGACTCACTTCTGTTTAATTGCTAAAAAATCATTGGTATAGACTAGTAGATGGTGGCTGGTAGCTAAATACTATAAACTATTAAATATGGAGGCCCACGGTCTTCGTACGTGTTCTAAAGGTTTTCTGGAAAAGTAAATGGAAACTGCGAGGGGACACTCAGTATATATGTATACCTAATCATTAAATAAAAGAATTACATTGTTGTTTTTTAATTGATTTCAATCAAATTAAATTTATTTGATAAAAAAAAATTGGAGTTATTAAACTGGAAAATGAGTTATATAAAGTTAGAACATCGAAGTGTAATTAAATTTTTCGCTAAAGAAGGAAATACTCCTAAAAATATCCATAAGAGAATGACGACAACGTATAACCATGATTGTACGTCATATTTCCAAGTCAAATTTTGGTCAAAGCAGTTTCCTTAGGGTAGGTAATCCATTCAATACGATCCAAAAAGTGCAAGTCCCTTAGAAGTTCGAAATACAGAAATGGTAAAAAAGTCGAGGATTTATTGGTGAAGGACCGACGTCATCAATTGCTACAGAAATTGAAATGTCTGAAGCTTCAGTTTTAAGAAAATTGCACTTAGATGTAGGCCTTTCTGGATTGGTGAGGAGGATGAATAAGAATTCACATGCACTTAGGCCACAATTGGGCCCATAGTACTACCCCCATGTTCAGCAGTGTTTGACTGTTAGCGTTCTTCGAGCCATTCCACCCTGCGCCTGTTCCTTCCAAAGTCTTAGATCCATCAGTGAAGACGGATATATCGGGTTTAGGTGCATCTTCAGCGTTCAAAAAAACGTTGAAGTGCTTCTGTGTATGCGTAGGTGTAAAGGAGTCGACCACCGCCCCAAAAAGAGGAAAACTTTTGTTATTTCACATCTTTTTTGCCCGCAGCCTAAGAGCCGATCCCAGTGCCATTTTCTCCACATATATGTTCAATGGAGGGAGGCCAAGGATGGCCTCTAAGGCGGCGGTAGGGGTGGATTTCGTCGCATCGGTAGCACTGATGCATGCCAGCCTCTGTACGTGCGAAAACTCCGATGCAGTTGTCAATAGTCGGGGTCTGGGTCACCAGATCAATGCTCCATAGCAAAAAATAGGCCTACTTAATATAAGCACGGGTCATACAAGTATCATTGGTAGCATAAGGGGTCCTTTACTCGATATGAGGACGGACTATATGGCCCCCAAAAGTGACCCCAAAACCTGCTCATTAAGATAGAAATTAATGAATCTGCTGAGCATCATGAACCTGAACAGAACTTTCCTCCTGGAAGTTTGATCTGGTATACGGTCGGCTTCAGAACTGAGATAGTGCTGGGTCTGGAATATATGGGCGTAGACCAAGGAACAAGTTATGCTTCCCTTTGAGCCAATGTGCCTCCATATTCCAAACACAAATATACGCCATATTACAATGTGCACGGGAAAATAAAAGGAGGGCTTACACAAATAAGCGGATCTTTATCCTAACCTATAGCCAGACGGCTTTGAAGGCTTTGGTGAGCCCAGAGATCTCTTCCAAACTGGTGTGGGAATGCTTAGGTGAGCTCAATGACCTGGCGGAATACAACTGCGTCACGCTGGTGTGAGTACCAGGTCATCGGGGTATTATCGGCAACGAACGGGCCGATGAACTAGCCAAGCAGGGTGCGGGTATGACATACCTTGGCCCTGATCCTGTTCTAAGTATAACCGAGAACGCTATTCGGGGCTTTTTTAGTGACTGAATAAGCGAGGAACATAACAGATACTGGCTAAGCAGGCCAGGACATCGCTACAACAAGACCTTCGTTAGAGGTCCTTGCAAAAAGAGAACTGCAGAACTTTTTCTTTTAAGCAGAGCGCAACTCAAGATCACCACACGGTTGCTAACAGGACACCTGACTGTTAAGGAGAATCTGTGAAGGATCGATAAATTCAATGGGCATCTAAATTGCAGACTCTGCAATGGAGAACCAGAGATAGCAATGCACATTTTGTGTAGTTGTGATGCGCTGGCAAATCGCAGACAGCGTATATTCGGACATCTCATGAAAGTTCCCGAAGATTTCAACACGCAATAAGTGAAAAACCTGTATCAGCTGGTGCAGGGGACACGCCTCACTGAATGGTTGCGGTAAGAGAACCAGGGTGAGCACAATAAGCCTAAATGGCTGCGGTGCCTCCGGTGCATTCTTTGCGGACGGATTCTGGTCAAGCAGGAAAAAAAAAATACGGCAATGTACGGCTGCCATAAGGCAGCTTTTGGTGATGGTCCCCAAATTCCGCCCATTGCACTGCGACACTGCCAAAAAGCGACGCATGCCTTTGCTACTTTTACATTAACATGTTTACCCCAATTCAGTTTCCGCTCAAAAATAATTCCCAGGTGTTTGACTTCATCTAAAAATGTTAGTTCAGTTTGGAAAAGTTTGGGGACTCTACGGATCTCAACTTTCCTAATTTTTGTGAACAGAATCATTTCCGTCTTTGAGGGATTGATTGTCAAAGAGTGTTCTGCCCATCAGTTTTTGGCCAATGTGACTGCTATCTGCATTAGGAAGTAGGCCTTAGCGATATGCTGCACAGTAGGTCCCTAGGCTGTTGATGCAAGTTTTTAAAGGCGAATCCAAACAAATAATCACTGGCGATGAAACTTGGGTACATTTTTGAGATCTAGAGACAAAACAAGAATCTATGCAATGGACGCATAAACGTTCTCCATCGCCGAGAAATATACGGACACAATTTTTTGGTATCCTTCTAATGTAATATATGTCAACGACGTCAACATTTAATGTAGAAGCTTACCGAAGTAGACTTCAAAACTTAAAAAAACCTCTTCAAAAAAAAAAGACCTCATAAACTATTATTGAAGTGGATTATCCTTTATATAGCAAAAATCTGTCACCTTCCGACTATTAAGTTACTTCGACAACTTAAAAAGACCCTACGAGGATTCTTCAAATCAGGATCTAAAATATGCCGAAGACAATTTTTTGCGAAGTTTACAAAAATAAATTTTCAGCGGGTTAAAACAACTGTAAAAAAGTGGCACAATTGTGTGGACTTAAATGGAGAATGTAAATGTTTAACTTACCTCCCAACTACTACTTCATAGCTGGGTAGATACTTTTTGAATTTGGGATTGAGTTTGGGATTACCACAATGATCAGTATTAGGTCCGATCTCATTCGACATGTACATGTATCAACAATCCACGTTTACCTTCATGTGGATGGTTAAGTATTATAATCTAAAATAAAAGAGGCATTTAAACCAGCAGAGGCACACCAACTCAATTACAATAAATACTGCACCAACTACGCTTACGCTACTGGAATTACCTGTTTTTCCAATTTTAATATTTATTATCCTACTTTGGGATATACTTCCTGAAGTTAAAGAAGACTTCTTGTTACAGAAAAGGTGCTTCTGCAACATAGATTCTCAGGATAATTGCAGAAATATTTTTAAAGGATGTGGAATACTTACCTCAATTTCATTGTATTAAGCGTTCAACAAAAAAATACCTCAAATTAGCCTAGGAAGTAAAAATAAGCATCGTACTTTTCTCAGAGCTAACTCGGGGTGTTTTTTTGTTGAACTTGATACACTCTTAATTGTGTTAAATATGACCGTATAAACAAGAACAAATTTAGCAAAAAATAAGATAATGCACTATGATTTAAATAAAATGTTGTAGTACCTTAATGACGATTTCCTGTTATTCAGCAAAGTCTATTTAAATGGGACGCGAAATTGTGTAACCATCTTCCAGAGAGAGTGTAAAAATATCATTAGGTAATTCTCCGTGACTGTAATGAAAGTAAAACATTGTTTTTACCGATCAATAAGGGTTGGTGTAGGAGGTCAGTAGGTGGTGCTCGTTAACTTGATAATAGGAAAACGAGATAAAGAGAAATAAACAGAAATCTCCTTTATGTTTTGTAGTAAAAGTATTACTTTCGTAATTGTTTTACTTCAGTTGCAAGCGCCTCTATTTCTATGGCGATCACTTTCTCTTGTTCTTTTATATATTTATTATTTAACTATTTTCAATTGCTCTACAGCATGAATTGAGTCTTGACCTCCTTTTTAGTTTTCTCCTACGTCTTTGTTTAACTTCTGCTGCTTTTTAAAATTTCCGAATTCCTCGCTTGGTTCGGACGTGATTAAAGTGTCATCCTTTCAAATTCGTTTTATTTATACGTATACAATCGATGTAGTGTGTTCTTTTACCTTGTCCTCCAGGAACTATATTGCATATACAGCGTATTTCATTGAAGATGTATCAAACTTGAGGAACACGTTTCTGACATTATTTCAAACAAAAAATCTTAATAAAAAATTTTAATCGGAGCAAGTTGAAATTTGCATAACGTAGTCGATGTTTTTTGAAATACTGTAGCGCGCGGAATCGTGAAACAAAACCGGCATTGCATTTATGAATGGCACACAGCTGCAGGAGGGTAATAAATCCATAAACAGCGAAGAACTTTATGACTAGATTTTATTTTGCTCTTGACGGAAAACTCGGTGTATTCAACTTTGCCACACGTCGAATGCAGCAGCGATGTGAAATCGCGTGGATATTTAAACTTATTTAATTTAATAATAAATTACATATGGGGGTATGCAAAAATATGCATTTAGTATGTATGTTGTCGCACATTACAAATTGTTATTATAATAAAATTTGTCGAATCTTATAAATAAAAACATTTATTTGTATGACATTATTATTATTACAAGAAATGCTTAAAAATGCCTCATTCTTGCTGAAAATTCGCATTAAATGGAGAACAGAAAATAAACAACTAATTATTATTTTTATTGATTGCCAACAACCATGATGTTTCAAATGTGTTTTGCCGAAGCGACTGGGGCGATATTCTGGAGGCAGTTAACCAATAAACCGATTTCGTATGAGAATGAGTAACAATCCATTTATTCTCATTTAAAGTCCATTCTAAAAATGTGCGACTTTGCTTTTCCTTCGATTTTCTCTAAATTTCTTTCTAAATGTTTCTTTCTTTTCCCGACATCTAGCCGCGTATCAAGTTTGATGCATCTTGAATGAAACATCCAGATAATAAGAGAATCTGAGGAATCTCTAGCTCCATAGAACTTAAATTCTAAATTCCGCCCTACAATTCTTTTCAAGTGCTTGTTTTCCTAGGTTCTTGCTTGTTCACAATAATTGAAGGTTTGCATTAGAAATAGTTCCATAATAGGAACCATGCACATGCGAGGACAGCACCATCAAAGGCCATATTGTATTATTAATATTAATGTATATTTTAATTTAATTGTTGTTATGAATTTCAATACTAATGGTTAAATATTACGTGCTACAATCGTAAATCGTCATAAGATTGATATTGCCGTGCAGTGAAACTCAAAAAATGTTTTCATAACACTAATTCATATGTCACCGCGCCAGGCGGCACTAAACAGAGATTGTGCATGGTCCCTATATTATCAGTCTTTCATTAGGCAACAGCTTTTTACTCTCTGCAAGGATATCGTTAATGATAATAATTTTTGTACAATGTGCCGAGGAAATAAATATTATTGGAAGCGGCACATTCAATCATTGTTGATCACAGTGTAACGATTTCTTTCTATTTTTTCTGACATTCCTACTACTGTTTTTCTTTCACTTTTGTCTTCATACCTGTATGTTTTCCGTTGCTCTTCTCCTGATATGGTTCTATCATTCCTGAGTATTTTCGCCTTTCTACGTTTTCCGTGATTGTCCTGCCAGCCTGGTGGGCTGCTTGAATTTTGTTCTTTCAATTGTCTTCTCCCATTTGGATTGATAACTTGTCCACCTCACCACAATCTTTCAAATACACTCTGTCAAATATTATATACAATTAACTTAGTTCATTTATTATACCTTGTCCTTTAGCCCATCTGCATAATGAATCATCTCTGACAGAATCCAATTCAAGAGATTACGAATCACTTATTTTCCCTTATTACGGTATCTTTTTCTTACCCTGGGGTTGGTTTGGGTGTGAATTACTTCAATTGTTTTTTGATTTTTACTAAGTGCCCAAAGTATTTTTTTTTCATTCTTTTTAGAAAACAAGCTCGATCTATTGGAATATTCTCAGTGACATTTTCGATTGATTTTAATATTCACTTCTGATATAATTGGTACAAAATACTATTATTGTTATTATTACAAAACATTATAGTTATTAACTTCTTGTGCATTGAAGTATTACTTGAGTTCATACTTATTTTTTAAAGCAATCCCTATGAATAGCACGCAGACGTTGATATCCAAGACTCACATTTATATGTTTGAAACTATGGCAGTAAATTTAACTGGACGTATATGCTGCTTCTCTGAAATATCTGAGAACAGCAGAAACTTCCAGAATTTATCGTCGCAGTCTGTCACCGTCTCAATTAGCTTTTACTAAAACGGACTCTTGGGAATTCCGTCCTTGGCTAAGGCGATCTCGCGAGGCAGATAAGCTAGGAAAATGGAGCTACTAACCCTTTCATGTTCAGTGCAATGTTACACTGCCGTGCTATAAGCTTTTTGCCTCTCCTCGTAGTATAAATACACTCCACATTCTCCTAGTTATTTAAAATTGTATCGTCCAGTAAATAATTTTACTAGACTATAGTAATTTCAATTTTTTTATACCTACACGAAAACTGATGGAAACTACAATATAATATAATATAATCTGCATAAAAAACCACTTTCATTCAATTATTAATTTAAAATACAAGTAGAACAAGTTTCATCCATCCTAAAATTAAAGTAAATATACGTACACATGCATCTCGTCTTCTGCACAACTTTCATGTGTAACTGAGGAAGGTCTTTTTCCAAAAACTAACAGTTCTTACTTTTTTAAAGAACAAGTTTTAGTATTTTACAAAATTTGGTTACAATATAAGGTATATAATTCCCCTTTGTTAATTACTTTTTAAATTAATGGCTCGTGCCAAACAAACGGCACGTTAATAAGGCCATTACTATAAATTAATTTGTAAGACGTTGCATTACCGAAGCATGTATTTCCGGTGCTATATTAATCGAAGCGTGGTTACTACGAACTTCCTTCCGCTCGTCTCCCCCTTTTTTTTAGCATAAGAATAAAAAAAACGCAGGTCACTTCAGATTTGTCCTTCGTGGTCAAGTACAATGTAACCCTTTTCTGATGTTCCGAGTCGAGCGACTTTCTCAAACACTGCGTACTTTATTTGAAATTATCGGTATCATTCAATCGACGAGGCGCATTGATTCTTGTCATAAAAAGGTTGTAAAATTTAATTGACTGGACAGATAAAAGACAATGAGAACAAAAACATCTGCCGTCTTGTAAAAGGGTACTCTTTGAAACAAGTCAATTATCGAAGGAAGTTTATAGAAGCGTGTCATCACGATACGGATAATTTAATTTGAAGAACTTTGTTTACTTATACTTTTTCCTTATTAGTCTTAACTTTGAAATATGTATCTGCATACAGGTGATTCTTGAATAGACCGACAAAGATAAAAAGTTGAAAAAATAGACATCACAAAACGTGGGAAAATGTTATGTATTGTAGTTTGAAAAAAAACTTTTAAAATGTAAAAAAGACCTAAGACTCAACAGTAAATTAAAAAAAATGATCAGAAATATTTGAAATAAAATTCTAACCTCAAAGGAAAGAAACTGAAGTGAAATCAAAAATCTCAACTGGAAAGAAAAACAAAAAACCGTCGAAAACAAATCCTATCCTTAAATACAAACAAATTAGTTAAAGTAACGTCCAAAGTCGCGAATTATAAAAAAATAAAAGATAATCGAAGAAAATTGCAAACAAAATAAAATCTAGTCTCGATAAAAAAAGGAAAAAAAATTAAAAAAAAATAAATTAGCCGATCTACAAGCAAAATAATAAAAGACCGAAGACTTAATAGTAAAACAAAAAAAAAATTTTCAGAAAAATTTGAAATAAAATTCTAACCTCCAAGTCTCAACAGAAAAGAAAACAAAAGACAATCGAAAACAAACCTATCCTAACAAATTATGAAGTGAAATCAAAAGTCTCGACAGGAAAGAAAAACAAAGACTGTCGAAAACAAATCCTATCATAAAATACAAACAAATTCTGTCCTAAAATACAAACAAATTAGTCAAAGTAATGTCCAAAGTCTCGACGAATCATAAAGAAACAAAAGATAAATAAAATTCTAACCTCCGAGGAAAGAAATTGAAGTAGAATCAAAAGTATCATCGGGAACTTATAAAAAAAATTTAAAAATACATTCTTCTACAAGCAAAATATTAAAAGTTCGAAGACTTAATAAATCAGAAAAAGAATTGTTCTTTTTGAACTAGAATTCCAACCTACAAAGAAAGAAGTTGAAGTAAAATCAAAGGTCTCAACAGGAAAGAAAAACAAAGAACAAAAATAAAAGATTATCGAAAACAAATCCAGTCTTATTAACCCCTTCACCAACAAATTTATCGAAATGGAGTTCAAGTTTGAACAAATCAGGTAAAAACCACATCGAGGAGTATTTAAAAAGAAATCGTAAAACAAAAGCAGGATAAACAAAAAATAAAGTCGAAAATCTCAATGGAAAAAAAAACAAAAGCACATCTTTTTTTAATCCGTCCCTCTATATGTACAGAGGCGAAATAATGAAAATCCGAAGACTTAATAAAACAGAAAAAAAATCGGAAAACCATAACAAAGTTCTAACCTACAATGAAAGCAATCTCGACCCTTCTACAAACAAATAAATCAAATTCTCAACGTATCACAAAAAGAAAAAAAGACCATACAACAGAATTAGAATAAAAAATCTTAAAACAAAAGCAAAATAAAGTCGACAAAGTTCGTAAAAAAAAATCGTCCTTCTTCCAAACAAAATAAGGAAAATTCAAAGATTTAATAAATAGAAAGAATAGAAAAGAGTGTTACAAGAATTGAAAAAAATTCTAATCTAATTAGTTGAATTTTCAAAGTTTCTGGAAAGAAAGACAAAAGACGATATCAAAACCTATCCTAAAAACAAACAAATTCATCAAAGCCTCAACGAATCAGGAAAAAATAAAAGGCCATCGAAGGAAACATGCGCTAAAGGTAAGGCAAGTAAATTAAAGTCCCAAGATTCAATGGATTAAAAAAAATTCTAACTTGAGAAAGGAAATTGAAACAAATCCAAAGTCTCGACAGGAAAAAAACAAAAAAAAAAAAAAATCTCGAAAACAAATCCAAATCTAAATCTAAAAATCTTTTTGCCAACAAATTAATCAAAATGGTGTCCAAAGTCTCAACAAATCAGGAAAAAAAATCTAAAATACTATCGAAGAAAATTAGAAAACAAAATGAAGTTTAAAGTCTGAATGGAAAAAAAAACGAAAGCTCATCATTGTTTTTTAAATCCGCCCTTCTACAAGCAAAATAATGAAAGTCCAGAAATTATGAAAGTGCTCCGAACAACGATATTTTCATGAAGAACAAATAGCAGGCAATGAACGATATAAATACGGTTGTAAAAACGAGTGGATTTTCAAACGTCCTTGTCGATGTTTACATGAAGTGAGGCGTTTATAAATTTTATGGTATACCGGCCAAAATCTCCACATTTCAGACTGCTTGGTGACCTTGCTTCAATAAATTATTGAATCTTGCAAGATTAGTTAAAAAATACCTAGTGAATCTCGTCGCTGTTTAGGACACAGCAAATGCATGTTATACACAAAATATATTAAGCAATCTCAAACAGGTGTCAAGGATTTAATCTGAAAATCTATTTTATTCGTTTAGTTTAATATCACGACCATCTTACAATAGTTCTTGCGATTCTTTTTATGGGGGTGGAATGAAGCAGCTTCTTTATTTTCTTTGCTTTTTTTCTTCTTTTTTCGACATAAATTAACCAAGAGTTTCAGTTTGAGAGTTGGTAAATCGATGTGTGTGTTATATTTTTAATTTCGTCAGGAAAATAAACAGAGGCTGGCAGGCATGGGCACCTCGAGGAAGAGACTATGAACAGAAATGATCACAAAGTATTGGACAGACGATCTGCTAATTAGAAATTCGTTTTGGAAGCAGGAATTGAAAGCCGAGGATAACGTATATTATATAATTTAACTAATTTACCTAATATGGGAAGAAAGTCAGACAGGACCCAAAAATGGAGACTAAATCGAAGTGTAATTAGCTGGGAAGAACCGGAAGACGGTTCGAGGAAAATTAGATTGGAATAGGTATGGGGAAATGATAAATTAGAAGATTAAATGCGGTTAGAAGGTGATGGTAAAGACTAGCTGCAGGTATTAACAACGGAATTATGAGAAGAAAGTGCAATATCAATGGGAATGGGGAGAGAAAGAGATGAATCAGATTGTGGAAATTATAGATGTCTCTCCTCAATAGCTTTTATAAATTACACATATACCAAAACGATAGAAATAAGAATAAGACAATCTATGGAAGAGACATTAGAGGAAGAACAAGAAGCACTTCGTAAAGGAAGGCATACCACCAATAATATTACGTATTTATACTTAAAAGCTTAAATGAGAAAAGGGCAGAAACAAGGGAGGGGCTGTACAAACGTTCATAGATCTTAAAACGGTTTCGATTCCATTCCATTGACAAGAATATAATATAGGCGTATGTAGAGGATAGCGCACTCTAGTATATAAAAAAAGAGATACAAAACGTAATGGCGACTGTAGGGTGCCCAAATGTGATGGCGGTAAAATTAGAAGGACTATTATATCTGATGATAGAGTTTCAGTGGCAGATTCATGTACAAAATATTTTGATAGACAAATTAGAAAAAAGTAAAATGAAAATTATTGTAAAGAAGTGGAAAGGAGACACCATGAACGCACTCCAAATACAAAGAAAAACATATGAATATCTGGGAGTTATATTTACGGATAATGGAAAAATAGATTTAGAGAGAGAAGGTGCTGCGTGTTATGAGTCACGAATTTGGTAAGGAGGAAATAGAACGAAAACCAAGTTATGGGATATATGTTTAACACCATTTCAATAACAAAGATCCTATTTGCAAATGAGACGTAGTGTTAAACAAAGAAATTAGTAAATGCAGCTTACGTGATACAGCTGAACAAAATGCTGGAAAGAAGAAGAGAAGAACTGCAAGAAGAATCAATATTGTAGAAAATCAATGAAAAAAAAGGTTGATTTGGAGGTGTATTGAATGAACAAGACTTGTGAGAAGGATGATGAAAGCGAAACGGCATGACAGGAGATGAAGGGAAAGGTCACGGAGGACCCGGATAGAACAAATAGAGAGGAGTCGATCGATTTTTTTGTTTGTTAAACAAAAGTCGATCCAACCAAGTCCTCGATTTGTATGGAGACAATAACATTAATAAGAAGTGTGAACGTACAAGTTACTTTGCTTAAGTCGATCATCTATTGATCGATTTTTCTTGTCCACTAAAGGCAAGAAAGGAAAACATAAGTCAATCAATAACATTTTATAAGATCGATCTTTTTTTTCTTAATATTTTCCTCATTTAAGGCCTATACCAAAAGCGATTGATTTCACTACGAATTTCGTTGCTTTTTCACTTCATAATCGTACGGAAGCAAAAAAAAAAAACAAAACACGATCGACTATAAATGTAAAAATATAAAAGACCATGATTTTTTTTATTACGCCCCCAAGATGTTTGTTTTACGCCATCTAGATGTGAACGTACGAGTTGAGTGTCAAATGGGTTTTCAAAAAAATTAGAAAAAAAGATGAAACGACTAAAACGGATTTGAATCTGGCATAACAAGTAAAAGTCGATAGATCGATTATTTGTTCAATAAATGCGAAAAAGTAAAACATGAGACAATCAGTTGCGTAACAGATGTTCAGAGAACCATCGTCGCCATTTTTAAATTGATTTTCTTCTCGTAAGTCCGAAACAAAACACGATTTTCTTTTGCGTCTAGACGTTAAGGTACGAGTTGTTTTGCTAAACAGGTTATCAAAAACAAATAAAAACATGAGATAACTGAAACATGAGATAACTTTATCACTGCGAATTTCAATTTTTTTGTAGCATGAAAAAGAAGGAAGAAGAAAACAAATAATTTCTCTATTTATTAAGAGGAAAGTTAACGAAAATCAAGTAATAAAACAAAAGGCGATCGATTGTGTACTAAAAATTGATCAGTTTTTCTTGTTTATCGAAAAACGAAGAGAAGTTCGTGTTTCTTTTGTCTTTCGATAAATAAGAAAATAAAGAGTAAACACGATAATCGATTCTTGTTATATAATCGATCGACTTTTGTTTGATTCGTTTTTTTTTTCGTCATTAGACCCAATATTACAGAAAATCAATTAAGAAAGGCTAAATTGGAGGTGTATAGAGAGGACAAGGTTGTAAGAAGGATGATTGAAGCGAAACAATAATACCACGATCGCGGCTCCTGTGCCACCTGTTGGTGATCGGTGGTATGCAGGCGGTAGGTCTACCAGGCAGTTTAATGAGTGATAAGGACTGTCGTGAGCGGACTGGGCGACCTGGTAGACCTCTGAACCGAGCTGGTCGATTAAAGGGTCCCGTTTCCATTAGTACAACCCCTCAACTACCCCCACAGCAAACTGAAGGAGAAGGTAAGCCTAGCCCTTTCGCAACAGCGAGTACTCTTCCGGGAGAGATACGACCCCCATTTACGAAACCTCCCAAGGGTACGTAGCAATATAACAGGAGATGAAGAGGTAATAGAAAGGAAAGAAAAAACACTAACGCAGATAAATGGACTAGCGACGGACCGGAAATGTCAGAAGAAATGGGTAGACGATTGTAAGGCAGAGATATCTGATGCTAGATGGGACAGAACGAGTTAAAGAAGAAGAAGCAGTCGGAAAGTGAAATGTCAAACAAAGAGCAGCTTCCAATTTCAATCTTTCAAGAAAGATTATATCAAGAAGGGCAATTCAAACTCGTTAGATAACGAAATTTACAAGAGTAAACTCGACTTTAGAAGTCCTAAATATCGAACGAATCTATGGCGATTGAAAGTAAATTAAAAAGGAAGAGTCTTCAAGGAGTGAACTTTAAAGAAAGCAACAATTCTGGCCAACTTGAAGGATTATTGTTGTTCTAAATGTTGCAGCTTTTCAGTTCCATATTCCATGTGGAAGAAACAAGAAATGTAGTTTGTGGAAGAAAAAACTTGAAATGCTTTTCAATCTGATTAGGTAGGGATGTCTACTGTATTAAATCTTATTTTTGAAATTCCAAAAAAGTACAGTTTCGTCTAAATAACCCGATGCATTATAATGCTTCAAAAGAATTCGATTTCAGCCAGTAAAATGAACTTGCCTTAATTTTACGCAAATTATTTTTCATTCTCACACTTCACGTGAGCATAAATTTATTTACAATTACGTATTTCCCTAATGAAAACAAGTATCGTAAATTACCTTTTTTACAGTTACTTTGGCTTTTAAATGAATTATTTCTGTTTCCAATAAAGAGAACGCGAACATCAAGAAGCACCAAGTAGTAATTAAACAAATCTCATTAAGTCAGCTCGGACGTGCAGAACGAAATTTGCAATCACCTGACCGACCTTAAATAAAGCTTGAACTGAAGTAGACCTCCCGATTACGCAACGCAAAAAAAGCAGTCTTTTAACTGGAATGCCTTTAAATGGATTGCGAATATTCTGGCGTAACGGCGGTAGTGCTAATTATGACGAAATGGGCACGAAATTTTACGGTAACCTTCGCCTCTAGCCTAGTTTCTGCTATTGTTATTTTAATATTTTCTATAGCGCGGGGTGCATTGAAATTTCCTCGCAATCCCCTTCTGTAGATAAACGATAAAAAAAATGGCCCCTTTAAAATACAATTGTGTTCGCGCTGACATTTACAAAACGTGACATTGATTGAATATCGAAATAATGTAAGCGTGCCTGTTTCTCATTTTTTTTCTCTTACCGGGGGTAGGTACTACAAGTACAACAACATCCAAAGTTAATGTCAAAGAGAGAAAACGTCGCAACGTCTCTATCTATGAAAAAACAAACAACGTCGCGGAAGTAATTCTCGTTGACCCTTTGGTACAAAACGGTACAATACAACCCTAAGTGGAATAATGGGTACTAAAAATCTCAAATATTCTGAATTTGGTGAAAAGGATCATGCGTCATTTGAATAAAAAGATAATAATATAGTAACCCGATATTTTAAGAATGAAATGTAAATACGTTACAAATTTTGAATGAACTTCCTTTTCCATTCACAAGCACTCTAATTACATAATGAAGAACGGAGACACTACCTTGTCTGTGGTGTTATTCAACATACACAATAGGACCTCATAATACGTGGAAGCTTACCTACACGTAGTGCTCCATAACGAGAGATCCCACTAGTCGTATCTCGCGTGCTCCTGCGTTACAACAATTTTAATCTAGTTTGTCGGTTACAAAACGTCCATAAATATTACGTCGAAGCGTTCCGGACTGTTCGGATTTACATTAATTAAGGCTACTTGCGCAACGTTGCGTTGTGACAGTCGAGAGAAAGAAGCTGCTGCTGACTTCTACTGACTTTCGGAATTGTATACGCGCTGCGGCTAAATATGTCGTAGGCTTAACGAGCCGGATAAATTCTCTGAATGACGTGTTTTACGTGCTGTGACTCCTACTTTTCTTTTTTTTTGTATTTTAATGAAGCTTCCGTCGAAGATTTGTTTACAAACATTGCCGCAAGTTGGACATTTAAATTTGATTAGCACATGTCCATTCAAAATTCTTTAACGAAATTAATTGTAGAAAGTTAAAAATCAAATTGAATTGCAAGGTAAATTACAACAAGTCAAGAACTGAAAATAAATACATTGTACTCGCTGCATGAATAACCATTGTGCATTCTAGTTTTTTCCTTTTATACGCTTGCATTAAATAATAATAATAACACAACAACAATTGTGTTACAGCACCCGCGGATAGATAAACAGAAATGCGAGTAAAGGTCGATATGAGTAATAACGGTGCATTCATTATGCACACATTCGCTGTAATGTTAATAGTGAGAAGAAGTGGGCTGCGAATAGGAACAGGAAATGCAAAAAGTAGCCTACTTTGATGATGTAATTGCTATGCTCGCCCACCCACTTTCATGAATATATTTATTAGAACTTTTATGTTTCGTCTTATAATAGCTCGAAACAATACAACTCAATTCTTCTTCAAATAAATTAATTATTGTAGTAAGATAATTTTGTACGCATTTGCATTTTTACATTAAGCCTTTTTATTTGTCATTAAATATAAATTAGTGAATTATTTATAATTTTTTTTTCCTTCATGACCAGAACCCGTCTGCAAAGGATGCACCGGAGGCACCGCAGCCATTTAGGCTTATTGTGTTCGCCCTGGTTCTTTTACCGCAACCATTTATTGAGGCCTGTCCTCTGCACCAGCTGGTACAGGTTTTTCACTGATTGCGTGTTGAAATCTTCGGGAACCTTCATAAGATGTCCGAATATACGTGCATTGCTGTCTCTGGTTCTCCGTTTCAGAGTCTGCAGATCCCCACTGAATTTACCGATCCTCCACAGATGGTCCTTAACAGTCAAGTGTCCTGTTAGTAACCCCGTAGTGATCTTGAGTTGCACCCTTCTCAAAAGCAAAAGTCCTGCAGCTCTCTTTTTGCAAGGACCTCTAAGGAAGTTCTTACTGTAGCGATGTCCTGGTCTGCTTAGCCAGTATCTGTTATATTCCTTGCTTATCCAGTCACTAAAAAAGCCCCGAATAGCGTTCTTGGTTATATCTAGGACAGGTTCAGGACCAAGGTATGTCATACCCGCACCCTGCCTGGCTAGTTCATCGGCCGATAATACCCCGATGATGGCACCCACACTAACCAGATCCGCCAGGTCCTTGAGCACACTTAAGCATTTCCACACCAGTTTGGAAGAGATCTTTGGGCTTAACTTAGCCGCCTGGCTAGCGGTTAAGATAAAGATCCACTTCTTTGTGTAAGCCCTCCTTTTGTTTTATTGTTTATGTTGCCTTTGGGAGCCATATAGTCCATCCTCATAAATGACCCCTGATGCTGCCAACGATACTTGCATAACCCGTACTTGTGACATGAATGCTGCAATCTGTGGAGTCCTCGTCTTGCCTCTCCCATTATCACAATGTGTAAGAGAGGGAGGTCTAGAAGGGTTTCTATTGCAGCGGTAGGCGTTGTGCTCATCGCCCCCGTTATGCCTAAACAAGCAAGTCTTTGTGCTCAGTCTAAGTTTGGTGGTTTCCTGCTTGACTTTGGGGCACCACACTGAAGTCACATAGGTTATTGTGGGTCTGACGTCTGGCCACCGCGAAAGTGGTCATCGATCTTGTCTAAGTGTCGGTTTCAGATAAGTTTGAAGTCAAAAATCACCTCCCCCTACTATATTTATTAACTTACTACATCCATCATTTTGTATGCAAAGAAAGGAATGTACAAGTAATTGCAAAGCCAGCCCTGACTTGCAGAGGTGAGTTTTGGAAAATAAACTGGAAAAGGGAAAAGGCTAGAAGTATGAAAAGGAAATATATTGCGAAGACTATATGAAGGACAGAAATATGGAGAAGAATAATTAAAACCGTGACATAATGTAGTTATCATCATCTCTACTGTAAACATTAATTAATTTTAACCACTTATTTCTTTTATTACAAAATAGGTAGTTTAAATTCAGAAGTCAACGTTTCGCTTTACGTTACAAGAAATTTGTAAATGCATTCTTGCTAAAAACCGTTCTATTAACAACATTCGTAAATACAATACTTCCCGAATCAGTATTGATATAAATAAATCTACTTATTCAACAAAACATCTTCTGGTCCTACGATCAAAAAAAAGAAGAAGAAGAGCTTTGCTTTTATCTTCGCTTTGCATCTAGTCTTTATGTTTTTCCATAATCTCTCGGTACTTTCTTCAAATTTGATCATCTATTCGCCACTTGCAAGCGTACTTCATACTAGTACTTTTCTGATTCTTGGTATACCAACAATTTTTTCAAAACTCCTTCATGTTTCTGGTTAGTACATTTGTATCTCTTATGACCATTCTCTCCTAACATTTTTCCCAATATTGTTAATTTTTTTTTGCCAACAGCAGAGACCTGAGGAGTTCTCCTGCAAAAAGAACAAAACGTTGTCAGTAGAAGCAGTCGGGACTCGGTTCCAACCGGAAGCCTATTCAATTATGGACAACGGCCGTAGAAGCCTTCAAGTTAAACTGGCCTTATCTATTTCATTCTGGCGTCTCCTCTTCCTTTATTCACATCCAGACTTGCTTGAAAATCGTCGTTCAGTTTCACTTGAATTGAGTGGCATTCTTCATCAGTAGATTCCGAGCGATTATTTCTTTTTTTTTTCTTTCTTTCTTTGATCACCAGTAATCAAAACCGCTTGATTAATCCTGAAAAACTATTGTTGAGTGGGTATAATGACAGGATGCCTTGTCAAGCCAAAAAAGAATAGGTTGGACCATGGTGGAAATATATAAGGTGAAACGTTAAAATGGATGCGCAGAATATATCTTCGGATTTCTCAACGGAAATGGTACATTTGAGTGCTTATTAGAAAATTGTTACTTGCTACCAAACAAGACCGTCTGCTTTCGGCTTCTATCAGAAACATAACATCAGGAAGATAATTCCATTCAGCAGTTTTCTGTTATCAGTGTAGCTAAAACCGTAAAAATTTTTGAATTTATAACGTAACTATTAGATCCTTACTTTCAAATCTGAGCATGTAGTGGTACGGTTCGTCGACCAGTAAAATTCTCTCGTAATTTTCTTAATTGGGTTGGAAAAGTCTAAAGCTTCGTTTTCACTCTTGTAATTATTAATAATGTAACTGAGTACAAAGTTGGTTTAAATTTATCAAAAGCAGGAGACAAAATAACAAGAAAAAAAACAGTAAATAACGGCTCTAGAACTTTTTAACACGATTAACCATTGCAAATTGACAAAAAAAAACAAAATCCAATAACCGTCACATCCACAAAAGATCAAACCACGAGCACCATGAGGCACGGACGAACACTGGGTGTTTTAAGCAAGCACAAGTATTTGTATTTGTCAACTGCCAAAAAATATAAAATTCTTTAAACAAAAATATTTATTCAACGCATATGTATAAAAGCTGTCTATTTGTGTCACGTGACAGACGCCATGTTTTAGCTAGCTGCAAATTAGGTCCTAAACTGTGTATTGACATACTTTACATGTCTTTAGTACCAGATAGTTATTTATTCTTCCAGAATCGCTAATTTTTTTCTGAAATATCTCCAAATCAAGGCACTTAGACCCTTTGCTACGTCAGTCCAATTGAGCATAACCGCATTAGAAACGCCATTTCATCAAAAACACAGTTAGTTCATCAACCAAAGCAAATCTGCAGGCTCATCATTTTGTGAAGAAAGCTTAAGAAAACTATTGTGGCAAAAGAAATCCATGCAAGTTTATTTGAAGATATAGAGGGTAGTTTTACAAGAACATAAAATTCTGTGGATAAAGTCAATACCCAAGAGTTGAGATAATAATGGGAAGAGGGAGAAAACAGTAACAACTTAGCAAAGGTAGCCCATAAGGTGATGGATTAGGTATTTTTGTTGTGGACCAGCTAGTGAAGGAAGATCTTTACGTAAGATATGTAGATATATCAATCACTTAGGGCCACTTGTATTAAAGGTAGTTAGCTAACCGATCAAGTTACTTGTATGGTTAAGTAATTTAAACTTTCTGCCAATGGTATTGTTGTATAAAATCTTTTGATTAACTATGATTTAAGTCATCTTTATCAGAGGCAAATGTGAAGACATTATTTCAACCTAATTTTAACAAAAAAGTGGCATCGAAAGTAGGGATTTAGTTTATAGCTCTAGGACAAACATTGCAGTTCCAAGAAAAGGTCCTAGGAAACCTATCGGACCCTTAGTAGTATAATGCAATACAAGTTCTGGAAGTGACCACCATTTGTTTGTTATTGTTGAGAAAGCAGCTATTTTGAGGCTATACGTGGATCTTGCACTTTTTGGCTGTCATTTTCTTAGCTAGTACCTCCAACCGGCAGTTTTCAGGCGCAAATATTTCTCATGGGCCGAGTGACGTTACAGATAAAATCCACGACAGCAAAATGCTCCTGAGATATTATTCAATACATACCTGAGCATTCAGATTCGTAATTGTCATCAAAGCTGGTGACAATGTCCCGTCTTATGTGATCACCTGCCACACCATCATTCTTCTTCATATTTGGAAACTTTGAAATAAGCTGTACCGTAACTGTAACCGTGTTGGCTGACCTGGTACATTGTAAATATACTGATTGGCATTTATCTCTGAGTCGTCCCATTTCACTTTAGTTTCGTCGACGATGTTGAAGAAATTGTTGCCATCTGTTTATGTAGCTTGGCACAGTTCATTATCGCCTAAGGCAGGTCCTCTGTTCTGTCTCGTTACCGACCGAATGCCAGCTTTTTTCCGGTTTTTGTTCAACAATTCTTGCCCGATCAACAATATAGTAGCGGCTTGTCGAGTTGACAGATTTGGCTATTTCATGAAGAGCTTCTTCATCTTCTCCTATCCTCTGACGTCCTGAGGACGATGAATTTCCAAAGAAGTACTATAACAAATCGACTAATAAAATAAATACAAAGTTTGACATTTCAGATAAAACAATTGTGACATTTGGAGGTCTGTGCTGACGAACACCTTTTGTTTGATTGGTCGAGTGATTTCGGATTTTGCCATTTTCAAAAGAATCTTTTTAAGAAAGTTTCCTTCAAGTTTTCCACTTTATTTGATTTGTGTGAAATTTCAAGTTTTTTTTTTAATTTGTGAAAGTTGAAATCAATGAAGATAAATCAGATACTTAGACAAGGCCCTTCATTAACATAGTTGTGTTACCCATGGAAGGACGACAAATAACATGTAAAATAATCATAGGACTAATGTATCATGATTTTGTCGTTTTGCTTTTGCCCTGGCATGGTATGGCATAGCAAAATTATGAAACCCGACTGAAGAAGGGACAGCAATTCATTTCTAACAAATTAAAAAAATAATAATGCCCAGATATTTGCATACGTCAGTCTCTCATCAACATTCGATACGCACGAGCTCCTTCTTTTATTGTTCTGGAAATATATGGATGGCGTATTCAGTGAGCGCAAAGGGTTGATTGCGATCATAATAATAACAACAAAAGTCCAGATGTGCAACTTTAATTGAAAATTGAGAAATTTTACGGCGGCCCATCGCTTTGAATTCACAACCCGAATTCTCTCCTTTTATTTCAGCGGCACGTGTCCGGATACTTTTATCTTTATCGTTAAATTTATAGACGCGCGCATGATGCAAGAGGAATAAATACACACTCTAACATAAAGAAGTTCCCGTTTTGTTTTTCTTTTGAAATTAGCTCGATTTATTTCCGTCTGTTTCTTTTGTGCGGAAGAGCGCAAGAATAATTCAGGAGAAACTAATACCGCAAAGTGCCCGGAACAACTTTAAAATAGAACCACGACTCTCTTGCATGAATTGATGAGATGGTCAAAGTTTGCAAAGTTAGAGCTTAATATATAACAAGGCAAGTTTTATTCTCTGTGGATGGGTATATGCGGGAACGAAACCACACACTCTGAACTTAAATTGCACCTACGATGTTATTGATATAAGGCAACATACGAGTAATTAAAATTTCAGTTATGTTAGATACAAGTTCCTTAAAATTTCAAACGTAATCTTACGTTTTGCTTTATTACTTTCGTATGCAAATCCAATGCTGAGTAATAAAATTTGCTCTGGGGGAGGGAAATGAGATAATTTCAGGTTGGTTTCTTTAGAGCGCGACTTGCTTTCTCAGAAAACGGCATTCTGTGTGCTTTAATTGCATTTAACGAGCAGGCATTTGGAATATTCTGTTTATACATTTGGCCAAGTGTAACATTATCATCACTTCCTGTTTAATTTCCAGATACTTCCGTGTAAAGTTTCATTATCATTTTAGTTAACTTCAAAAGTTTTAACTAAATATACTTATTAGTAATTAACTTTTTATACACTCTGACTTATTACTTTATTTCATCTTTTGAATCTGTATTGAATATAATTTCGAAGTACTTAATTGATAAGTACGTAACTTCCAACCGTAACCAAAGATAGATTCATAAAGTTAGTGAATTGTGAACGATTTGATCTGACGCATAAAACCTCAACGTGTATGAGCCCTTTTACTTTACATTTGTTCTCAAAAAGCTAATATTTTATGAACATACTTCTAAGTTAGCTGACGTTAAACACCAAAAATTTAAACAATTTTGTGCTCGACTAAACTCTTCTGTTCTTTTCTGAAGTCTTGTATGACATAATACACAGGATGAACGCCCTGCGATATATCATTTTGTCAGAACGTTTTTAACACTCGTTCAACATCTGTGTGACACATTATTAATATAAATCTGAAAAGAGGTTTATTTTCTAACAAATGGCGTTGCCATCATAAAGCCCCCCCGACAAAGCGACCAAATATAATCCAATTTTGCGCGCGCTCGTCAGCTCGTTTCCTCCCCCATTGTCAGTCAACGCTCTACATTTTTGGGGTAGTTCGTGCGTTTCTTCAAATACACCACACCTGTTCGAGCGATAACAATGCCGTGATTAATTTCGTTTTTTATAAAATGAATTTGACTTCTCGCCCTCGTCATTTAGAAGTGCAAGTTTCTCACCTTAGAGCGATTGCTAACATTTCTGATTTTTCTCTGTACAACATACATAATAGCAGCAAGCAAAATCTGTTGATATTTGAGCGCCACCCTATTTACAAAATTGTTTTGCCTTCCGCGTAAGTAATATAATCTCCCACGCATTATCAGATTAGGTATTTGTTTGAAAGCACGAACTGTTTAATTAATTATTGCGATTCCTCTTACTTTTTCGCAACTACACTTTTTGCAGCTGTTTAATACTATAATGTGGAAGAGAAAGTGCCCCGCACAAAAACGGCTCCCTTTTAAAAACACTAATTAGAGAGAGAGTTAGAAATTCGGCGTATCTTCCGCAAATCTCTGCGCTTATTAATAAATTAACATTATAATTGAATTCTACTGAACGATTTCTTTACAATTCCTAATAGAGTTGAGTAGAGAGACTCCATTGTCCTTGCCCACGAGGAGAATCAATAACGCTTATAAAATACGACGAAGGAAGAAATAAATATTCCTCGTCATGAAACATTAATGTTTACATATCTCGTGGAACGGAGTAGCGGAACTGGAAAAAGTTATTTATTTACGTCTTCAGAATGAAGTAATATCGAATTTTATGTTCAAAATTGGCCCATTTTAATATAAGCAAAAAACATTATGATTTGGTAAGTTAAGAGTCATTATGTTTTATGTGATTTAAATTAAAAAAAAATATTAAATTCGTTTTTATTCCAAAATAAGAGCATTTACTAACTTGCAATTTGTTCTATGAAAAAAACATCGTTTAGGGGCAATTAAACAATAAAAGCCTAGCCTCAGATAATAAAAAGTTTGTCAGAAAGGTCGGTTTTAGTCGTGTGAAGCTATAAAACCCGCGTGATGTATGTCCACATTCAATGACGCTCGAACCATTTTTTTTTTTTCAAAATTAATATCCCAATAACTAACTAGGATTCTGAGAAAAAACTGCCACAGATTTTTCTACTCACTAAATAATCACTTCCTGAGTTTATAGTGCTTTAATTTATCATGCAATCTAATTAATTTCAGAATAAAGTGGGCGTTGAGCGGCTTCATTCATTACTTCAGAAAATATTTAATGCATTTAAGTAAATGTTGGAGAGTTGGAAATATGAGGCAACCAGAATAAAATGCTAATGTAACGTGTTTTATAGATAAATTATACTCATAATATCGTAAATTCTATGGGATTGCACTTTTTGTAGTAGTACTGGAGCTTGAACATTGAAAACTTCTGACGTCATATTATTATTTGTTCCCAGAACACGAAATACATTTGAAGGGTAAAAGGTTTTCGACAAATGACATGTGCCGTTGAAGAGACAAAGGGCTTTGATTTACTTAACGAACATTCTGCTAAATCTGTAAGTCTTAAAGATTATGTCGAATAAATAAAATTTTGCTTTGAAATCATGTAATGTTTTACATAGGACGCGCTAATACTTCCTCATATATATACAAGGTTTGATCACAAAGTATTAATAACAATTTTATTCCTTTGAAAGTAATCCCATCAGATATAATACACTTCGACGGTTACACGACAAAAAGGCGTAAGCGCCATTTACCATTTATTTTAAAACAAAAGAAAAACATAAAAAACTGATTTCATTATTATTATTTTAAAATATTGTTTGTCACTTTCACAATCCAGAATATTAATTCCTGCATTTTGTAACCATAAAACAAGTAATGCTCCTCTACCTTTTTGGAACGGCGTTTAGCTCCTTCATTAATTCTGTCATTATCTTCTCAATGTTGACAAAAAGCCATCCGTTCATGGTTTTTTTCAATTTCGGGAATAGGAAGCCATGTCCGGCGAATAAGGAGGCTGAGGCATCATAACGGTATTTTTTTTTGGCCAAAATTTCACGAACAACTAAAGGAGTTGTGAACAGGTGCATTGCCCTTTTGTCTACAACCGTCGACTTTTATAATCTGCGATGATCTTCTGGAACGCAATTTTGGTATGGCGTTTAGCTCCCTCAGTGATTCTGTCATTACCTTCCTCAATGTTGACAGAAAGTCATCCGTTCATGGTTTTTTTTCGACTTCGGGAATAGGAAGCCTTGTCCGGCGAATAAGAAGGCTAACGCATCAAAGCGGTGTTTTTTTTGCCAAAAATTCACGAACAACTAGAGGAGTGTGAACAGGTGCGTTGCCCTTTTGTCAGATTATCAATGTCAGCATTTTGTAACCATAAAACAAGTAATGCTCCTCTAACTTCACTGTTACAATTCATTTAACCTAATAATCTCATTTTCGGGTTTTTGGGCCTTACCCCTTTTGTCTTAGAACCGTCGACTTTTACAATCTGCGATGTCCTTCTGAAACGCAATTTTTAGAATGGCTTTTAGCTCCTTCAGTGATTCTGTCATTATCTTCCTCAATGTTGACAGAAAGTCATCCGTTCATGGTTTTTTTTCGACTTCGGGAATAGGAAGCCTTGTCCAGCGAATAAGGAGACTGAGGGATCAAAGCGATGCTTTTTTTTGGCCAAAAATTCACAAACAACTAGAGGAGTGTGAACAGGTGCATTGCCCTCTTGTCGGAATATTAATTAATTCCAGCATTTTGTAACCATAAAATAAGTAATGCTCCTGTAACGTCGCTGTTACAATTCATTTAACCTAATAATCTCATTTTCGGGTTTTTGGGTCTTACCCCTTTTGTCTTAGAACCGTTGACTTTTACAATCTGCCATGTACTTCTGGAACGCAATTTTCGTATGGCTTTTAGCTCCTTCAGTAATTTTGTCATTATCTTCCTCAATTTAACTTGAAGGCTTCCGCGGCCGTCGTCCATTGTTGAATTCTTGGCTTCCGGTTGGAACCGCGTATCTCGGATTTCTTCACTGCCGACGTTTCGTTCTTGTAAGACCAACAGCAGCAGCAGCATCACCACCAACAGCAGCCCTGAAGAAGTTCTTCTGCAACGGAGAACGAAACGTCGGCAGTGAAGAAATTCATCTTCCTCAATGTTGACAAAAAATCATCCGTTCATTGTTTTTTAACTTCGGGTATAGGAAGCCACGTCCGGCGAATAAGGAGGCTGAGGCATCATAACGGTGTTTTGTTTTTTGACCAAAAATTCACGAACAATTAGAGAAGTGTGAACAGGTGCGTTGCCCTCTTGTCAGAATATTAATTCCAGCATTTGTAACCATAAAATAAGTAATGCTCCTCTAATTTCGCTGTTAAAATTCATTTAACCTAATAATCTCATATTCGGGTTTTTGTGTCTTAAGGTCCGTTTTCACGCTCATGCAATTTACACAAATCGACTTGTGGATGCAAATTTGCACAAGGAAGTCGTTGCATGAAAACGGATTTTTTTTACTTGCACAAGCCAGAAAATTTGGCTTGAGCAAAATCTGGCTGGTCAGATAATTTGCATGCGGTTGGCGCAAATGTTTGAACGTGTAAACGACACTCCAACCGAGCGCATACGTAGTGGATATATAATAGTAAATGAATTATTATCGCGAAACGCACGTGGCTGCTATACTTGTAAATATTTGTGACGATATACAAATAATAGTTATTTTGTGTTTTACTATCGATTAACGATACTTTTCAATCATCGATAAATAACGATATATCGATATTTATATTTATTAATTTATATTTATCGATGTATTGATAGTTTGTAACCATGGATAACATTTTTTTGGTCTACTTTTTTTCAAAAAATATCAATAAATTATTCGATATACCTATACAAAATTCATCGATATTTCGATTAATCGATAAATTGATGAATTTTTTTAAGGTGTATCGAATAATGGTGTCTAAACTGCAGAATTACCGATAAAATTGTGCAAATATAACTGAGCGTGAAAATAGATTATCAATTCAGTTCTTATTTGTGCAAATTTGCATGCACAAATCTATTTGTGCAAATTGCATGAGCGTGAAAACGGACCATTACCCCTTTTGTCTTAGAACTGTCGATTTTTACAATCTGCGATGTAATTCTGGAACGCAATTTTAGCTCCTTCAGTGATTTTGTCATTATCTTCCTCAATGTTGACAAAAACTCATCCGTTCATTGTTTTTTTAACTTCGGGAATAGAAAGCCATGTCCGACGAAAAACGAGGATGAGGCATCATAGCGGTGTTGCTTTTTGACCAAACATTCACGAATAAGTATTGCCATGAGTTGTTTCGCCACAAATTCTTTGGATTCTTCGGATTGCTTCAACAAACAGCGTAGAACTTTCAAATAGGACTCCTTTTTGACCGTACGACCTAGTGACAGAAATTTCTACAAGTAAAAAATTGCCGATCACGCTAAACCACGTGTGACCTTGTCGACAGTCAACAATAAAGTAAGCATCTAATAGCTACCAATTTCAGAATACGTCAGAGACTTACAACAAACAAAAAATTGTCAAATTTGAACTTACACTTTTTATCAAACCTCGTATCCAAACTTTTTTTGAAAACGCTCTTCGGCAAATGTGTTCTAGAGACAACAATTTTTCTTATCTAATTGCTTAATAGCATACTGCCAATCATCTTAATTAGATTAAATTGTCAGCATGTGATTGATTGATAATATGGATAAACTTGACGTGATTGACCGCTCGTTGCAAACAAGAAAAGCTCACGTATAGAACGTTCTGTAACCATTTTGATTAAATCCTCAACCACATCTCATAGCTGTAATTCAAAAAATATTGATGCCCCATTACTCCAGAATACCAAAATTTTACGACCTCCCAGAAATCTACAAACCCGACATTCCCTTATGTCTGGTGCCATCGATTCACTAACCTACAAGCTCTTCAAGCACCTAGCAAAAATCTTCAAGCTGTCCGAGTACCTAACGGGTTTTCCAATAGGGACGCTCGAACTTTGACAATATATAGCGGTCACGTTGGTGAAACTACAGCTGTCAAATTTGGAGGTTATAGTAATTAATGTTGGGCAAATCATAGTGTTGAGCAACGCGTGCAAATCATTAAAATTTACTATCAAAACGAGTGCTCAATTCGAGCTACGTGATTTTTACGGTGCACACAATCGACTTGTTGAGTCGACTATCGTCGTTTGGTGGACAAATTCGAATCAACTGGTTCGGTAAAGAATCAAATAACACCCGTACGTCGTCGGAATGTGAGGTCTGCAGAAAACGTTACTGCAATGAACGAGAGTGTGCAGGATAACCCGAGGCAATCAATTCCTCGTCGCGCTCAAGAACTTGGCCTTTCGCAGACCTCAACTTGGCGAATTTTGCGTCGGGACTTAGGCCTGCACCCGTACAAAATTCAATTGACCCAGGAACTGAAGATGAACGACCATAGGCAGCGTCGAGCATTCGCTGACTGGGCTTTGGAGCAGTTAGAAGCGGACCTCAATTTCGGACGGAAAATCATCTGCAGCGACGAAGCCCATTTTTGTATGAATGGTTATGTCAACAAACAAAATTGTCGCATTTGGGGAGATGACAATCCACACGAGACCCATCCGTTGCAAATGCAACCAGATAAAGTCACTGTTTGGTGTGGATTTTGGTGCGGCGGGGTCATTGGCCCGTACTTCTTCCAAAATGACGCTGGCGACGCCATAACTGTCGCCGGCCGGAGGTACAGGTCGATGATAACCAATTTTTTGTGGCCTAAATTGGAAGATATGGATCTCAACGACCTGTGGTTACAACAGGACAGTGCTACATGCCACACAGCGCATGTTACACTGGACCTTCTGCACGAAAAATTCGACGGCATGGTTATTTCGCGTTTCGGCGACGTCAACTGGCCACCGAGATCGTGTGATTTAACGCCATTAGACTTTTTCTTGTGGGGCTACGTTAAATCACGGGTCTATACGAATAAGCCTCAGACGATTGATGGCTTAAAAGTCAACATAACCAATGCCATCAATGATATCGAGCCCGATTTATGCGGTCGAGTCATCAAAAATTGAACCTTTCGGATACAAACCTGATGCAGACAAAAGCGAAAGTTTCGTCCTTACACACAAAAGATTGCGTCAAAAACTTCACGAATTATCAATAAATTCGCACGAAATCCTAGTTAGCTTCAAAGTTGAACTCTTTTCACTATATTAACCTTTTAAGGTAATTATCACTATCCAAAGGTTAAAATTTACCTCAAGGTTTAGTCCTCTTGTTAGAACATTGCTTAACATCTACTTACTTCTATTTCCAGGACTAACATTACGATATTGGGTCCACCTCTCTCGATCTCTCCATTCATGGAAGTCTTTCAATAACAAATCATAACGTCCTTCCACCTTAGTTCGAAATATTTCGACGATGTCTTGGCAATATAGCCACGTTGTAAAGAATCTGTATGAAAATTCTTCTGTGATCTCAACTCACAATATCCAAATATCTGTTTCATATCAGATGGTCGCTTACCTTTCCTTGACGTTTTAGTAAGTCGCCTACCAAATCGTAAATTAGCACATTCTGTATATCGCGAACACACCCACATTGATACCTAAATGCATTCTCTAGTTATCATTATCTAACAATTATTCGAAAGTCAAAACCTATCTGAAGGATTAGCCCTCTTTTTTGAAGGTTACATAACATCTACGTACTTCCAAGACCAACATTTGGTTTCACATTTATATTGTGGCTAATATATTCATGGAAGCATTTGAATAATAAATCGTAGCGTCTCTTCATCTTAAACCCAAATCCTGATTTAGAAATGATGACGGTGTCTTCACAATATGGCCACATTGCAAAGAATCCCTATGAAGCTTCTTTTGTCATTTCAACTCACAACATCCAAACATGTGATCCATATCAGTTGATTGCTTATCCTTCCTTGACATTTTTAATAAGTCGCCTTCCAAGTTTAAGAAAAAAGAAAACTGATGGAATATATTTTCAACAAAGGAGGTCAAAATTAAAGAAAAAGGATATTTAAAGTTATTTCAACCAAAAAATGCAAGAAAAATTTTAACAATAGCAACAATTTTACTTGCATGAAACACCAAGTTTACTCAGGTTTCAGTTGATTTGATTAAAAGATCCTCAAATGTTCAAATACAATTCTCAGAATCAAACAGAAATTACATAAACAAATAACTAGAATTGTTTTCCTCTACTGTACTTGTTTCGTTCATAAATTCAACAACTGAAAGTCGCGGTGTCATTTTCTTGTTCCGGATACTTTCTATGCGACTATTTTTAATTTTTAATTATTATTCAACACAAATTTCTCATCTGTACTGTTCGATATTATAAACTTTTAGAATATTATTTAATTCTCTTATCGTTAATCGTAGGTTCTTTTTTAACCGCGTACTCGAAATAATTAAATTAACATTAACATTAACATTCGATTAAATGTATCTGAAAACCACCTGGAATTTTTGCTAAATCCAAAACTGGGTTATATTGTTATCAGAGCACGTAGAATCATTTTTTTTTTGTTTGATAACAGAAGGGAAACGGGAAGTAAAACGGCTGCTTTGTTACTCATTGATCAAAACGGAAAACCGCAGATCGAGTTATCACACTTTCTAGAAATGATGTTTACTTAGAAATGATCTGCGTAGCTTACATCAACTTATTAATTGGAACATTTTTTGCACTTTGATACTTGAAACAAAATACTATTTTTGGTTAATTTTTTTGCGTCGATGTTGTTGTGGAGTTAAACACTGCTCTTGACCCTTCCAGCTCAATTCATCAAATCTTTTTGTTTTTGTAGCGAGCACCCAAATTAAATTCGGAACATCTGGAAGCAAAATATCTATATATTACTTTTTAGCAACACGTTGTGCATACATCTGCTCTGACTTGAAATGTTGATGCAGAGGTCGTATCCACAAAAAAAGGACACTCCCTTAATTTTTTTTTACCATACGGTTTCAAATTTGATGAAAATACATTTTTGCTTCCAGAAAAATACGGTATTAAACACAGGGAGATATACACCTACATGCGCAGCAATATATTTCGTTATTTAAAGCCTATCCAACCTCTCGAGAGTTTCCCGAAAAAAAAATATATGGAACGTGGCAACCCTGGTGTTATTAAGTACCTTATATGTGTAACAGCTCTCCCAAACGTACCAACGTAAAATATCAGAAAGCTCCCCGTGCGTGAGCCCGGAAGCACTGGATGAAGCAGAATGTCACTAAATTGTGGACCGGGCGAAGCACGACGCAAATAAATTCATCCGAGGGCGACTCTTCACCCCTATTTCTTTCACTTAGGGAACGCTGTTAGCTGTTATGATTGTAGGGTCGTTTTATTGCCGCTGCGAAATGTCATTGTTAGAGTATTGTTTATGGGCGTTCGGGTTTTTCGAGTGTTGCTTGCTTGCTGAAAGGTGTGATCAACTTTTTTTTTCAAGCCTTTTTATTATTTGTACCTATCAATAAAGACTGCCGAATGTAACTATTTATTTTCATTAAAAAAATTCAAGTACAGTAGAATCTCAATAAAGCTACATGTAACTTCGGTCTTTCTTAGCTCTTATCAGCGATGGACATATTATTTAAAAGTCTTTCATCTGTGCGATCAACTAAGCGGTAACAATTTATGTTTTGCTTTTAGTTTAGACTTGCTAGATTCTGGATGTCTTTAATAGCAGCTTTCCGGCTTTGGCAATTCAAAGTACAATGAAAAGCAAAAATAATATATCCCTAATAAAATGTCAAAACGTTATTAAGTGTAGGTGGACAAGCTGGTATATGAACATTTTCATTTAGGAGCAATAACTGGCAACTTCTCCGCCTATTTGTAATAGCGGTCAGAAGGTTAAAAGATTAGACATTTCATTGTACATCAATCATGAATTTTTTTGGGTCGAATTAATATGAAATAAATAGAAAGAAAGAAGTGGAGGCAAGCTAATAGCAAAATCATATAACGTAGAGATTAAGTAGAAACTTGTTACAGGGTGGTTATTACGTAAAAGTTTTATTTATTTTTTGAAAGCATTGCGTATTACATAATTCTTCTGTGTGTTATGTGTTTTGTGGTGACAATATAAAGAGATATAGCGGCGGTAAGTAGGTATGTGCGATATTTTTCTGTAAAAGCGTTACTGTTACTAAGATTATTAGTTAACCAAGTGAAAGCAGGTTAGAAACTTAAGCTCTGCCGAAATAAAAATTTTACTTTAATTTTCTCTTGGCCGTACTTTCAGGCCACGTATTACTTACTGCCTGTGGTAACATCAATTGCTGTCATAAATTACATGTACGCATTTGATTATGTAATGTGTCTGCTCAAGATTCTTTCTGGAACTTATAATGTTAATGCGCCCTTATTATATTTATTATTGTTCTATTATTTATGTTCAATTATTCAAAGTATAACTAAGCAGGTCACCTTTTGCAGTAAATTTTTACAATTACAGTCGCACAAAATTAAAAAAAAAAGATTTAGGTCAAAGTACTTTACTCTGTCTTGACGTTTAAATATCGTATTAAATAGGGAAGGATTAAGTCCTTTATTGGCGGAGTATGAACCCAGGGCACTTTGAAACTGCAGATAACCATCTGAATTGTTTGTTGTGGCAAACCCATTCAATTAAGCAAATACGATTATAAGGAACTTTTATTTTATGCGTACCTAATGCTGATTTGAAATTGCACAAGAAGTTATTGTCTTCAAACACCATCCATCAAAAAAATTAGCTTGTTTTGTTTTTCTAAACTAAATAAGTTGCAAAAATATGCAAACTTTCATCCGAGTAAACACGAGCAAAAAGTAAATGTTGTGGTATCTAAATCAGAGCGAAAGGAAAGAGCTAATGCTCATAGTAGGATGCAGGAAGGAGAAAGACAACGGTAGAAGAGGGGACGGATCCAGTCCAGTGGGTATTTTCATTAGGTTATATTTTCATTATATACAACTAATACGTGGTAGTCACTCACGGCTATGCGTTCAGAAAGGGAGGATTTCACCCGGCGAACCTTAGCAGTGGCGCACGTGTTCGGACTAGTAGTGTCATCCGAGGCCGTGCACGTGTTTCGCAATCTCATTCTTTTGCAAATTCGGAGCTAACCGATTTTTCGGGACAGTGACTCTACCTTGGATGCTTCTTGTTTTTATTCGCGAAACTCGTTTTCGGCCGAAAGGGTTGGTTCTGCAGTGATGAGTAATTGGCATCAAGTGTTCAGTGGTGAAGAATTCGCGTCGTCTTGAAACCGCAACTCAATAAAAACAAGTGAATTTTCTTGGAAAAAGTGAAAATTACGTCCAATTTAATTAATGGGTTATTGAGTGGCTTTTACTTGGTGTGCCGTGGTTATTGGGATACCTGATATTCATCGATTCGCGGTGCTAATGAATGTCATAAATTATAATTAATGTGCGCGGTGTAAAATAAATCTTCTCGGACGAGAAAGCTTACATTTCCTTTATTTGTTATTATTTAATATACAATTCTACACTGGCCTGAAAGTACTTGCTCATTATTACCAGGTAAAAAAGTTGATTCTCTCAAATAGTGAAAGTATTTGTTAACATAGTTATTATTTAAATCGCATTTCTTAAACTCCTTTTTTTGTAAGTATATAAAATTCCCAACATTCCTGACAATACGCTGATAAATTAAAAACTTGAATATCACACGTTTAAATAGCGCATGCCACGTGTTTCTATTACTATAGACATTTTTTTGGTCTCATTGTAAAATTGGCCTCTTTTTTTTATCGAAAAACTAATAACCCATCCAATAACTTCATTCAGCCTACAGTATCGGATGCTTTAACTATAATTTTTTTTGTTTACTTTTACTACAGTACAATCTCAATAATCGAAACTAATTAGCACGAGAAACTTCTAATTAAATGTTAAATAAAAATCATTTAACGAGCTGTATAATTAAACTGTTAGTGTATAGTAATATTTATTAAAGGTGTGGAAATTCTACACAATAAAAAAATCCAGAAAGAAGTACATGCAGTGTTTGAAATGTGGTTTAAAAAAATTATTCCTATACAAACAACTGCAGCAGTGCTATTTCTTTTTAATCAGTACAGCGTATGTACGTACGTATACAGCTTGCGAATGGATGCTAAGGTCATACCCATACTTTGTTCCGTAACGCGAAAGAGGACGATGCTATCATATCATTACTTGTTCTGCTTTAATTTGTATGAGGAGCTTAATCTTTTTTCGAAAGAAGTTTTTCTTATAATATTGTTAAAGTGTATAACCTTATGCCATCAGAATTTAAAAACTTGCCTGTTCATTTATTTAAACGCAAAATATTACAAAAATTAAAAAAAAAAAAAACCTGATCTTCATGAACGCTAATTAAAAAACAAAAATTTTTATAATCGCTAGCACTGTGAATTCTGTTTGTTGATTTATTATTTTATACTTTGTAATTTTCATAAATTTTATTTAATGGGAAAATTTGCACTTTTTGTCGCCTTTAATGTTTTAATGCTTCTTTTTTGAGATTTATGGGTTGAGTAAATAGCAGAGGTACTACGGTATCGTAATCTGTACTTCACCCATGGATTTTCCATAACATCGTATCATTTAATATAATATAATTTAATTTAATAATGTACCCGTTCTGTTGTGGAAAATAAAGTTTATTATTATTATTATTATTATTAATCTGTGCAGATGTAACAGTTACGTGGCTCATTCGTCGCTTCCTTACAACTTCTTTTAATATTTATACTATTTAGGCATACTTTGTTTCCTCATAATTAGACTTCGGCAAAACTTGGGACATCGAGGAAATACCAGGGTCGTACTCGCATATTAATCAGTTAACAATTTCTTGGTAGTCGAGAAATATTTTAAAATAAATCGCCTTTTTATTGTGTTTTGTAAACTTAAATGTACGTCTAAGAATAGGCAAATTGGCTCTGAAATGTCTTAACAAATGCCGGTATATACTCATACGCTTGTTTTCCCCCGTTTAGATCCATTTTCCTTTTCTAAATGGTTGTGTATGAAGGAATAATTCAATTAATATAACTTACCCATAAATTATGAATTTCAGTAAAAGTCATTCTTTTCTTCAAAAGATATTATTTGATAACATATGACGCAAGACGCCAAGTGTTATCCATTTTCATTGAATGCTCGTGCAATCTAAACTTTAAATAGATACCTAAAGTAAAACTTTTAAACATAGCTAAATCAAATTTCATATATTAATTGAGGATACCCATCGACCTTCAAAATGTGGTTTGTAATTATTTTATTCTATTCCCCTTTGTATGCATTACAAATGTTTTTTGCTTCATGTTGTCATCTCTATGAAGCAAATTCGTAGTGAATGCCTTAGACTATTCATTAAAATGATGACACGCAACAATAGAAGTTAAGAATTATGCGCTTTTGTATCTAATAATTGTGGTTTGGATTATAACATAATGAAGTTACTGCTCTAATTTTGAAAAACGTATTCGAATTAAAGAGATTGTATTGTACTGTATACAAGTCAAACGAACGAAATTGTTTAACGAATCCACTATACTACCCACAGTTAAAAATCTTTAAGATTAAATAATAAATTGAAAAGTTCAGTCTCTCTATTCAATATTTAAAGACTTCTAGGCCAGTTATTTGCTAAGTGCTGCTATTTACTTCATACTTTATGTGTATTTAGAAATTAATTTAGCCTGACATGCGTCCGTCTCCTATTATAAACCTTCACAGTTACTTTTTCTCTTGGGTTTCAGAAATTTTTTTTAGTTAGAAAAGTGGTCATAATTTTCATTGTATTTATACTGCCTTGACATTTTGTCTTCGGTAATGAGAAATTTCTTAATATATCTTTTTAATAATTAAATCGAAAGGGCATATGTCTGTAGGATTCGATGTGGACATACGCCCTTTCTGGATTGGCCGATTCAGTTGTGTTGTATTTGGTTTCCTGTTTCTAATATATTTGCAGTCATTAAGAATAGGTAGATGTATGGGATGTGTTTTTGACCATTCCTTGAAGGATCCTTATTTATTTCAAATGCTACCGTCAGACGTGGCTACTTTGATCTTCGAGGGGTTACTTTGATCCACGGGATGTACTTTGATTGCAGCGTTTTGTACATTAAAAGTTTAAAATAATCGCAAAAAGTTCGACAAATTTTGAATTTTTAATGTGCGAAAAGCTATGATTAAAATAACTGCCCCGAAGATCAAAGTACCCCCGCCTGACGGTACAGTAAGTAGATTAAATCACACAATTAACTTTAAGGCCTTTTAATCAATTAAGCTTCACCACCCTATACAGGAATGATTTATTTTCCTTTTTTTAAATTTGTTACATCTTTTTAAACTGTTATCTTACTTCAATTAAAAATGTTGTTATTTAAAATGTGGTCTTCCATTTTAAATTAGCTTTTTCCTCATTTTCTGATTTCTCTTGTTTTATTGTACTATTATTAATTATTTAGTTAGCAGGCAGACTTACACATTAAAAAGAATAGTAACAGTAACTTACGGGTTGCTTTGTTTTTTGCAACACATTTTATCTTTACTATTTCTGCTATTTACTGTATGGACGAAACTGTACCTCAACTTTTATTTTTTCATCCCCAAAGTATTTTATGCAGCTATCTGCCCGTGACCAATAAACTTTTATTTAATATCACATCCATTTTTTTTGACTCAAGACAAGCTTGCAATAAAATTCTTTCCTACTGTTTCAAGTAGGAAAATAATATTTTTTTTTTGTAAAATATGAAGCATGTACTTTTCTAAAAGAATACCATTAAAGTTAAACTTACTTTTTCCCAGAAGAGGGATGGTAAAGTATATCTGTACCTCAGAGGTAAAGAACCGTACCTCCATTATCACAGATTTATAGAAAACGAGGTTTAAAGTTTTGAAATACAGTAATTATTTTTTTTTACGGCAGTGAAATAAAATTGCAATGTGACTCCTGGATTATTTTATTAAGTAATTTAACTAACATGTTTTACATTACAACTGGCATTAACATGCTTTACCTGATAAAAAATAAGGGCACTTACCACTAAATGAAAAACCAGGTGTAAGACAAAAACAAATCGTAATTCCAAATAAAGTTGTGAATGGTTCAATAGAAAAAAAAATAGGTGATTACGGTTCGCAAATTTTATTCCGCGTCAGAGTTGCTCACTTTTTGATAGGATATTCTCATATTTCTATACAATTCGTGAAATTGAGAAGGTATACCTCAAATAAAGGTAAAAAATGTTGATGTTTCTTCGCACTTATACCTTTTGAAGTTTTGTGAATAGCAGGCAACTCATGTGGAATCGATTCTTTTCTCCTTGAAGATCTGTTCAAATCAACACCTTTAATTTCTTTATCGGAAAATCTGTTGTACAATACACTACACCAGGGCTTTGACCACGAACTTTTAGTTACACTACTGATGAAATGTTGATTTTTCAATTTACAAATGAGGCATTTGATGCTGCATACAATATCTCAAAGTTTTTAAAATCTTTTACTTCCATGTTCCAAACTGTAGCTCCAGTTGATCGAATTAATTGTTGCAATTGTCATTGTACGTTGCTTCTTTACAGTCCTCTCAATAAGAGCATGGATATGGTCTGCTTCCATATGGGTATGACCTCTTAGAAGGAACTTATGTGCTACTGATTTTAAGGAAGGACAAACATTTAAAAAACAGAAATAGTTGACCAACTTATTAATGTCTCTGTACCAGAGTCCTTCAAAACTTCATTGATCCATTTTAATACGGCTGATGCAATTTCATGCCCTCCTTTACCGGCAACAGATTCATCCCAGATCATAAATATTAGATTCCATCATCAAATGAACAACTTTAGCAATGTTTCATTCTTTAAACCATAATTTTTAACCAATAGTTTGAATCGCGACATCCTGCGATCACTTTTTGACACATCTTTGTACAGGAAGTCTCAAGCTACGCTTCTAGAGACGAGGCCCCGAATAGGATTGAAACAGCTGTACAGAGGATACTTGAGGGATTCAAAACCGACTTGCAACAAAATTTTTTAAATAATTTTTAACCTAACCTAACTGTAGTATGATCATTTCAAAAAATATATTATTAAAAGGATTTCGAACTTACCTTGCAGGGCTACCAGCGAGGCTACTAATAAGATTTACTAATTTTTGACCTCTTGATATCATGTTTGACACTTTATTTCAGCACAGTAACATAAACAATAGAGTTACGGTTGTTTACCACTTCAATGTTTATACAAAAAGTCAACTGCACGTAATCGTGTTTGTAAATACGACTTTTTACCTCTTTCAAAATTCACAATACGATTTTTTCTAAATATTCTTTATCAGAAACTAGTAACAGTAGACTTAGGATACTTTACCACCTAAAAATTTCAGGCTCTGTTATTTAAGAAAACGTATTATCTCCATTTAACCAAAAATTGGACATACGATTCTTTAGCTCTAAGGTACAGATATTTTTCTAGGAATTTTTATATCCTTGTCCATTTAAAAATGACAGACACTGTACCAAAATATGTAGATGATCCAATTATGCACTTGTGCATTATTTAACAAACACGTGCGTCAAAGCAAACACATTTTTATATGTCTTTTGTTGTGTAGAAACGGCTTCCATCATCCACCAAGAAAGTTTGGTTTCCTTTATTCTCCATTAACGATTACCAACTTTATTAAAGTATTCTTCTCTAATGTTTAAATTATTTTGCTTCTTTCTTTTCTATTTCCAAGTTATCACCTTTGCTATAATAAGAAGTAAAACACATTCGTGTCCTTTAATTATGTTGATTTCTCATGTATTTTGATCTTCTTCTTCTTGAATTGCTTCTTTTCGCTTTGTTACTTTTGAATCCTTTTTTCTCTTTCAATTGATTTGTTTTGTTTTTTTCCTTTTTCCTTTTTCCTTTTTCTTATGCTCCAAGCCATCATTTTTTCAAATAGAAAACGAATGTACTTCTTCTGTCTTCACTCTTTTTGCTTTCTTCTGTCTTCACTCTTTTTGCTTTCTTTTGTCTTCACTCTTTTTTGCTTTCTTCTGTCTTCAGTCTTTCTGCTTTATGTAGAGTCAGTAATGTCTCTTCAATAAAATATAAATTATTCGTGATCTTATCTACATAACAAGCAGACGGCCAGACAAACATTCATATTTTGTCAAGAAATTTGATGATATTTGATATTTTCAAAAATTTGTTCAGAGCTTTTTATTTTTCAAGCAACGTCAATGAATTACATTTAGACTAAACTGAATACACATAAAGAATGAAAATAGAATTTTTCATTTTCCTTTTCAGATTTTTAAGAAAAAATAAAATAAACCGAAAACTTTCCGTTCGCGTTGATTTTGAAAGCGATACAGATTGAACGACATAGTGAAACTAATCCCACATTAAAAAAAAAAACTGGAAAGTGTAAAAAGTTTCCGCCAGAAGAGGAAACGAGATTGTGCAATATTTTTAGCTACATACGGTGTTAATGGCGCATGAATTTGCTTTGTGCGCGCCTAGATACGCCATGAAATAAAAGCGGCGGTGCGGAAACGTGTGACGAGTGCAATAACGAATTTAGTTAAAAATAATAAATTTCATGTCCTTTGTGCAATATCGTTCGCGTGAGAGTTCGACAATGAAAATGAAGTATTTCAGCACGGGACACAGGGAGTCGTACACCCTTATTGCCAGAAAGCGGTATATGAAGAAGATGCTGTAAGTATTTTCAGCAAATTAGAAAATTATTGATTTTTTTGCTCTAATTTAATTTTGTTAGTTATTTTTGCATTTTTTTTGTTTAATTTACTTGTTTTTCGTCTTTTATTATTTGAATTCTATACTTGGATTTGAAATCTCCAATTTTTTTTATTACTTACCAGTATTACAAGTAAAGGTTTTAAAGAAAATAAATTACATTCAAAATGAAACATTAAAAAGGAAATGAAGGCAAATTGTCAGGTGCTTATTAATAAAGCATTTCTTAACATCCTCAATCTGACCAGGTTTCTAAGATCTAGATTTCTACACAGACAACATAGGAAACATTTTAGTAATTACAATTAACGGCGTATAAAACAATATCGCGAAGCATATGGTCGTTAGAACTAGGTCGCGTGTCGAATAACAGCGTACTTTTTACTGTAATTGAAAAATGTTGCATATAATAATCAACTGGACTGGACATGGCAAATATAGAAACCACTGGTTACCGACTTTTACCAAGAAACATCTGCATAACGATGCTATCTAATGCGCTTTAATGAGATTAATAATTAAGACTTTCTTCATAATATATGAATCTATCTAAAGGTATACCCATAAATTTCTCTGGATTTGTATATATATTGTACAGGGCGATTCTTAATTAAACCCATAGAATAAAATAAGTGCGAGAATAGATGTCAAAAATGAATAGAATTAAAAATGGTGTGATATTTAGCGATTAGTAGTAATTACAGTCCCCATAAATTTTTATGCCTGTTAGCTACAGTACGGTGTGACCTTGACACACATTGAAATTCATTTAATCAAATCTGGAACAAAAAATATGGTAGACTAAAATGTCCTTAAGATTTTCCATTCTAGGGATCCATTCAAATGAAGACCGTGATGATGAGATTTTCATCATTTTACTGGATTGTTATTTTGATAAGTGTCCTGCAAAATCTGGGGATCCTTCAACCGTACTAAAAAAAACATTGTAATATTAGCTAAATTTTCGAAAAACCTATGAGTTATACCGATAGTGTTATTATCTGTTGCAACTGCACAGATGAAAGTAAACATTGCTCACCAACAAGTTATAAACGATATTTGCATTTCCTACCACTAATCAGTTTTCGAACTAAATTCAACCCACATAAAGTTAGCTAGCCATGTGTACAGAATTATTCATTCGGTGCTCATTTGCTTCGAAACCGATAACGTCGCTGCTAAATAATAGGAAAGCCAGAGAACGTATTGCAAAATTATCAATGGTGGGCGCCATCGAGGACACATTAGCATTAAATATGATACGCCTTGGCGACAGGACTAATTATTTCGCATCGGTGAGAAACGAATACCGTTGGTCATTTATTGATTGTATGCGTTATGGTCGTATTATACGGCCAATTATGTCCGCGGATTGAAAGTACCACCGTTTATTGCTGGATTTATGGTTGTTATTTAGAAGGGGCTACAGCTCTTTACTGCGATATTAAATCTTGGACTTTGAGCCTTTATAAGGTGCTATAATAAAGTGCCTTTTGTGGAAGATGTTATTTTTAAACATTTATTATGTTCCTATACATATATAACTTATACATAAAAGCTCCGTTTGTAAATGTTTGAAAATACCAAAGGAGAAATTTTTGGGACTACTGAAAGTAGTTCGTATGTTTTGAATTCAACTAAAGCAACAACGGCACTCATTTTGTTAATTGCTCAATTCTTCATCAGATATCTTGTGTAGCAATTAAGCAAGCTTTTAGGAGAGATTTACAGAATATAATTGCTCGTCCCATACATTTGATAGCAATTTGCTATCAAAATGCGTGAAACTAATGAAGCCTATCTCCATCTGTTTTGTTATTTCAATTATTCTCTAAATAGCATCGCATGCTAACTTAAAAAAAAGGGGGAAAACCACGGCAATAATGAGATTTTACGGAGATAGTTGATTGCAGCTAATAAAACGAAGCGTTTCAAACATTACTGCTGCATACGCGCAGACCATAGAGGCGGACAGCATTATTTAAATAATTATTTATTCTCGGCCGAAGGTGTTCGGAAAGTCGCACGAATGCAATTACCGCTCGTAGAAACGAACAACTATTACCTTACTTCGAGTAATGCCCACACTTCAAAATAATAATTACTTTGCGGCCATTAGCTTCTCGCGTAAGGGTAATAACGACGAGATCTTATTCAACGAGTTCCATTTAGATCTTTACCGCAAACTGGAAGTTTCTACTTACGTTCAGAGAAATAGAATCGATTCTATTGGTAAACTAGTGTTTTCATATCATGAAGTTCTTTTCTGATTTAAACCAATCTCCCTCCCATCCCTTTTGTTCGAGTAAAGCCTTTGAGACGATCCTCCTGAGAAGATGCTTGAGGCCATCTTTCCTTTATTTGTTTGTGACAGTGAGTAGAAAGTCTTCTATTGTCTCATATGCAAACAGGTGACTTTAAAAATACCCGACAAAATAAATAATATCAAATTTCAATTTTCTCTACAAATTTACAAAACTATTTATAGAGAGACACACAACACATAGATAAATAGTAAAGACAATAAATCGGAAGAAAAGCATTTAGTACTTATTATCTGAATCCAACAATCGTGCACACGCAGCTTCGAGTTACGTGACTCATATGTCGGACGAACGATAACTTACTACTCTCCCTCAAGTAGCTCTTGCCATATATGCATGAAGAGGTAATTGCCATGCTTTTGTTGAAGTTTGACACTTCCTGACGTATACTTAGTAATTTATTATTAATCTTTTCCAAGCAATTATTTTACTCATATCCTTTGCGCGTCAGTTTAATACTACACCAAATCGCTTATCACTAAATTACGTTGGGCGTGTTTCTCTTCCATGCATGTTTAATTTTATTTTGAAAATTTAGGTTCCATTACTTTCATATTCATTGTGCTTGCAGTTAGTGCACTCTTACACTACATATATTATTACAGCAAAGAAATAAATTCGATTAAATCAGTTTTCCTGTGTCACACTTCAGAATAAAGTGAACTGAATATAAAGTGAGTTGGGTATTTAAATTTTATGTTCTCGAGTCAATACGAGTTCGTTTTGTTTTGTGTATTTCAAACATTATCGCTGGTAGTGTCCGTTTTTAAAGTATATTTGCACAGTGAGAGCATAAATTCAATTAAACCAGTTTTTCTATGCAATTTCAGTCGAAAGTGATAAGTAGTATTGAGAACATTGACTTAATCTTGTTATGTTGAAGATACTAAATCGCTAGAATTGATTATACTTGATCTAATGGAATCAGATAATTTTTATGCAAGCAAAAAATTAGAATGTTTGATTTAATGCTCAAATATACAGCGTGTTACAGGACTACTGTCATTTATTGAAACCACAAATAGTATTCATGAAAACAAAACAAAGAATGCCTCTGGTATCGAATGCAGTGCACAGCTGTGCCAATCAATTATTACAAATCCCGTCATAAACTCATAAATTTTGATACGATGTTAGGGTAGGTTAGAAATGTGTCATTCGTGAATGATTCAATCTTCGGGATTAGATCATCTCAAAGTATTGAATGATTGAATCTTGTTTCAGCGGAGTCGATCTGTTGCAATCGTCTCGTACGTTCTCGCCTCATGTCAAGATAAAATCAACAATTGCACATTTAATGTATAGTAATTGATTCAGTTTCTGCATTTACCTATATTTTAGATTAATTTTCCCCAATTACTACTTAAACACGTTTAAAAATACTCAATTTCAATCACAATACTGTTCAATCGCAGATTCATCGTGGTAAGTGTGTCGCGTCTGTGTATTGAACGACTGGAATGATCGAATGATTGAGCCAAAAGATTCGATCTTTTTAGATATCGATCACCGATCGAACGCATCCGTATAAAATGACACATCTCTAGGGTAGGTCTAATTAGAGTACTTGAACATGCACCCTTCAGTTCACAATTTGGGTACGTGTCGGGCACATTGTTTCGCATTCTGGGCAGCATGCAGTGTCTAAGTTTTACTTGAAGAATCTTTAATTTGTTTTTGCGAAATAACTTTTTATTTTTTGTCATTTATATAAATAAATTTGTGTAAAAACTTTAAATACTATTGAGGATTTACGTTAGCGAATTCATAACTGCTACGGAATTACGGAATAATTTTCCCCGAATAACTGAAAACTGGCTACATCGAGCAGAATTATGTTTCATAAACGATAGGCAACATTTCGAACATCTTTTGTAATACTCGAAGAAACCTAAATGCGTTTTTATCATTTAAGAAATAATAACAATAAAATCCGTTCATTTCATATTTTTTCAATGGTTACATTGTCGACCTTGTCCTTTATTGCATCTATCCAGCCGATCACTTGGGTTAATCCGTTCGAATTTTATTGTTTTATGAGCGGTCCGAAGACAAACTGAATTGCATGAACACCGTAAAATGAATCAGAGATTCTAAACAGTAGAACTTTTTGATGTTAGGCAGGTCAGTTTTTTAATTTTTATCTAGATTTTTGAGATTTACAGAATGCTAAGGAATGTACAATATTAATAAATGACAGTAGTGTTATAACACCCTGTATGTAAAATTCTTGAAAAGATTAAATAAAAATATGAGATGAAAAATTCAGCAAACAAACGAATATTTCAAAATTTATTGCTTATTCCAAGAAAATAAAACTGGTCAATTTTTTTTTATTGATAAATATATAATTTGTTAATTGTTAATACTTTCACCAAAGTCGTCACCGCAAGATTTAATTTCGAAAACGACTCGCTTAACTTAAATTTATTAAAACAAAAAACAACAATTCCGGAAAGATTTTTTATTTCCTAGCAAATATAAACTGTGAAGAAAATTAAATGCCTTTTCACTAGAAAAATCGGGACGAGAATTAACACGCAGAAAGGTTGCTCTTTTTTGAAAATTGTGCTCAGAAACTTATCCTTACAGCAACTCTTTGACACGAACTGAACTCTTTCTTCGTGATTTCAGTATTTCAATAATTTGTCCGGCGGCGCACAGTGGTCATTTTAATTATTCTAGGAAATAATTAATAGCAATGTCAAGTGTTTTACTTTAAACTATATTTTTTCAAGTTGAACTAATAACTAATTTAAGATAGTGACCATACTGGTTATACCGGATGTCTCATAACATTTGGAGGCAACCAAAAGGGTAGCTAGGTAGCTAGTTAAAGTAAAGGTTTTTCTTATTTTTTTAAATTTTTTAATGCCTATTAATAATTAATTAATGGGCATTGAAAATAATTATTAATAAATAATTAATGAGAATTAAAAAATTATTATAAATTTAATTATTAATATGCAATAGAAAATTTAAAAAAATACTAATTTTTACGATTTTTGTTAACCAAACATTGTTCAACTAATTTTTAGATACTCCAAATTAGAATTTAAAACGTAATTTATTACTACAGTTAGTAACGATTGCTTTGTAATTAATTTAAGTTGCTGTAACTTTCTAGTTATTGAGTTTTCGTTAAAAATTTATTAAGAAAATGACTTTACTTTGATCTCGCCTATCTATATTTTGAGTCTCGTCCATATGTTATGATAGTCAGTATATATACATAAAATACTAATAAATTAATTACATAAACCATTTTCTTTTTCATCCTAGACAGTCATGATTTCATATTTGAGATCTCAGAACAATTCTAAATAATTTTTTCAAATAATATTCTCGCGTATCTTAAAAAACAGAGGTACTCAGAGTACTCTTATGTCGATCTTAAAATTTTGATCTCGGTATATAATAAGAGGTATTCAAATTTTGGTATATGCATTTTGAGTTTGGAAAGATGCAGGAGCTTTCAAGAAGAATATTTTTTTCTGAGAATCCATTAATAAAAAAGTTTACCATGTACTGACATTGTCCCCAATAGTTCAGTCCTTGGCATTTCTTGGGAGCTAATTTTAAACTTACCTTAAAGTTAAAAAAATGCCTAATTAGAAAACCATGGATCACTACGAACAAAAGCGAACACAAGTATTTCAAGTCCAATTAGTTTTTATTAAAACAAAGAAAATAACTCAATCGGAATTATGATTTTCAATAGCGCTTTTCTTCAAATCTTGTTAGAAAATAAAACTAGCAGTTATTTACAATTACAGTACAACCTTTCAAAATAAATATGTAACAGAAGAAATCAAGAAAAAATGTTTCAAACGCTCCTATTAACCGTTAACTGCAGAACGCATAAATATTGACTGAAATAAATAAACAAGTGAACCTTTATTTGTCAAGTGTTGATTACGTAATTACTAAACGAAATCTTCGCGATTTTTTTTCTTCTTTTTTGCAGGTATTATTTAACTACATCTCTTTTAAGAAATATGAAAAATAATGATACTGGTGATAGTAAATTTTTGGTATTAATAAGTCCTAGAATAATTAAAGTGACCACTGTGCGGCGCGGCGTCTCTAAGAAGGGAAAAAAATATCACCCGAAACATTTAAATTTAATTATTTTTTATACCACGCATAACTTCTCATCACTAGAGAACGTGCGATTGTCTATTCCGTATGTTTATGAACATTTCTACGCAACACGAGCGGAGGTGCTTCTTCCAGTTGTATCATAATTTCTTTCTTAAGGTTTTCCACTTGAACGATATTAGTCTTAAAAAAACGAATATTTTCTGTTTAAGACAACGGCAAGGCTACGATTGTTTGAAGTTACAGTTTCAATTCATTATGCAATATTTCGGTTTAAATAACCTAAGAAATAGTGGATAACATTATGAAAAATACGCATCGAATTTATATTTCAACTAAATACACCCAGCCATTACCCAACAGTATTTGTTGTTTTGATAAAAATGAACATTGACGGATCGTTTAGTGATCGATTGAGCGTGAAAATGTTACTTTCACATCAAATAGAGGCTAACACATAAACGCCCCCTTCTAAATACAGTAAAAAAAGCCCATTCGAAACGTCGTCGTCGGTAAAAATACAAAGCCAAAGGGCGGTGTTCTTATAAAAAAAAATCAAATAGCGCGCGGTGCGTATTAAAAGCACATGTCTCAATAAAAACCGAAACTATCTTTACGGCTCTCGTATAACATAATCGCTAGAAAACAGGTTCTGCATTATACGCCCGTACAACGTAAGAGTGTAAGTGCTTACTTTTACTTTTAGTCTTATTTATGATATTGGCTATCTTGTTTTGTTTGGGTTCTCGCTGCTTACGGTTGATTTGTTTTCTTTACACGATAACTACAATCATATTTATTGATTCTACTATTACGAATGTATTATTAGTAATAGATAAGGCAAGCACGAGGTCCTATTTACTACGCTTAGTGGAAATAGCAATTATCTGTACTCATCTTCGTATAAAATTAGAAAAGTGTTTCATTTGAACGATAGCATAAGTACAAGAGAAAGATTAATTCAAAAACATATTCGAATATAAAAATTGAACCCATATTTAATAAATTTTGATTAAAGAATTCTGACATGCAGTATTTGGATCAAAAGTAGTGGAATTTAAAATTGTACTTTCTTGTATAGACTGAAATTATAAGTTATCTTTTCCCCAAAGCGCGTTTATACGATTATGTAGAACATTTCTTACCAGAAAGAAAGGCGCTGTGATTGTATAAATTAGATCAAGCGTTTCCGAGTTCTTACATAACTTGGGCCACATTGTATATTTACTAATAAAATCTCATATAACTGAATAGCGAATAGTACAAAGCATTGGCTAATGCATTTTTCTTTATTTTAAAAATAAAAAAATATTAAAGAATTTTATTGAAAGTCAGCAAAGAGAATTTTCCAAAATGGAGATAAAACCCATTTTATCTGAAACGGGAAATTTATTCGTTGGAGTTTTCGTACATCCCATTTGATTATCTTGATCTCTTCTATAGAGATCAAAGCATTTTGTGAGGGGCTTTTTTGTTGTTTGATGACGTATTTTGTTTGATAGGAGTAGTCTCCACTTTCCTCTCCAACCTTCAAACTTTAGCATCCCTAAATCCTTCTCTAACTCGTCCTAATTCGTCTTCCTCTACCTCTGCATCGTAAGGGAATCCTTTGACGGATTACTCTTTTGATTTTTCTATTGGTGATATTATATTGTCGAATCATTTCAGGATAGTCTTATAATGAGCCATGCTGTTTCGCCTACACTTGTCACAGGTCTTCCTGACTTTTCTCTTTTCTGATATCATCTTGAAGATTCTCTTAGAACAGCTGTCAACTTGTCACATTACTGAGCTATGGTTAATTGCGACGGACAGTCGATATAAGGCCGTTTGAGAAACTTAGTAAAGTTGCCCAAAGCATAAGATACTCAATGAAACCAAAAAGAGAAGCGGCAGTTTTTTTGAAGAGGACCTTCCTTCTTACACGATAGAAGCCAAAAATCCTATGTTCTTTGGATAAATTATCCCGCAGTATATACTTTTGGCACAAATTGGAACGCACCCTCTATCGTGAGCTACGATTATCACCGTAGCTGGAATTATTATTATTACTTCTTCATTGAGCGTTATTACTTTATTAGTCAAATATTGATATCAGCATTGTGTGAGTCTTTGTAGTTAACAGTCTCCCAGCTGTGACATACATTAATTTTTTTATGAAATGCACCATCAATTAAAAATAAAGCAGCGCTCTTGAAATTTTGTGAAAATAATGTTTTATATTGTATGGTTTATGTCTTCCTGAAGCCACCTTGAGGTGATGTCGCAGGTCGTCTAAGTTTCCTATAGTAGCAATCGTCAACCCATCCTGTTCCATGCATGAGCGATTGACGAAAGGTCCACTGATCTTGTAACTCAGGGTAATATTTTCAATGTACTTGCTTTAAGTACCTTTTGTAAAGTTAGCAGTGTGCGATCATGATCATGCATTATCTTGCTGAAAAACACCAACTAACACGCAATATCTGCAGGTAAGTCATAACTACAGGTTCCAGATCGTTAAGAACATAACAGGGTGCATTCAATGATCCTGGCATGAACAGAAAAGGTTACCTTTGCGCCCTACACCAAAACACCAGAGCGGATTTCCTTTTCGAGTTGTGACGCACCGGGCCTTAAAGCCTAAACCCAGAGTTTTCTGTGTCTTGTGAAAAGAAATAAGAAGTTCGGAGATGTTCCTTTGCGTAAAAGGAAAACAAGGCTATGTGGCGTCTTTCAGGAAATTGTATATTTATTTCGTCGTTCTCTTCGATATCGTCGTACCTTCTATGCCCCTCATTTACCCACTTACAAAATCTTAATTCGCCAATGAAGGCAGTTTTGTTATATTGATTAACCCTCCCCTTATCGCTCTTGATATTCAGCAACCTTCTGTGGCGCAGTCAATGGAAGCCGCTTATTTGAATGGAAGGCGTGTGATCCAAAAGAAGAAATTCGTTGGTAAATTGTTGTCATCAACACGGGGTGGTTAAGAACTCTTATCTAGTATACACCAACAAACCTAGAAGCGATCATCTGTGGCTATCAATCTCAAAAATTTATATTTAGGAACGGAGCTAACCTGCGTCACCAACAAACCTAGAAGCGATCATCTGTGGCTATCAATCTCAAAAATTTATATTTAGGAACGGAGCTAACCTGCGTCACATTGTAGCTTCTTCAGATCATGCCGACCATATTCGTGTCACAGTAGGGTGAAGCCGATGGTGTCTTGTTCCAATTTCACGGAATAAAATAACTGCTTTCGTCATAGCTATCCGTCAAAATCTAAAACGTCGGTAAAAATTTGGACATTGTCTTAGGAGCATTCTGCGGCGAGGATTTGATAACTTGACAATAAAATTCCGACACAAAAGTAAATAAATATACGTTCCTCGTAAAGTAAATATTGCCAGAATTTTTGTTAAATATTTTAAAAAACATTTTATGACTGAAATTTTATTCGTTTTCTACATGATAATTAGGAGCCGGATTCGGGAGAGTGAAGAGTAGAACGTCAATGTAAATGGTCTGTCTGTGTTGTTGCGCAGTTATTGCCAAGCAATATTCAACAGCCTGGTTTACACATGCGTTTTGCGACTTGCTGTCAATCTGGAGGATTGTATGCTTGAAAGGCTGTGTTGCACATGGGACGAGGCCAGCGAGTGAATTTTTCTTCATAATGTTAGTTCTTAAGTTTTTGTTTTCGCCGTTTTATTAAATTTACTCTTATTTATAGATCCCCTCCCATATCACTTCTCAGCCTATGGCTAAGACCAAAGTGTAGATCCCCTCCCATATGCGCCCCATTTACATAAATAAAATTACAAACTCTTAACATTTACGACACAGTATCTTAATATGTTGATGGTTTTAAGTAATACGCTCGTGGTTGATCTCTCATGTCCGACCCCTAAATGGTAACAAAGTATTATTTTAGTAAAGTTTCAAGCTAATAAGTGAGTTTATTCTTTCTCTTGATCTGTAATCCACGTAATCTACGTATTTATTACAACACAGCTTCCATTAATTCTCTCTTCGCGTTCGCTTACAATAGTCGTCAGCTCTAGGTATGATTTGCACTTCATTTGTATTGATATTTTTATACAGTTTTGCCTGCGGAAAGTGAAAGGCACTTAGAAGAACAATATAGTTATTATCCTTAATAAACTATGAAGGGCTCACTGTCAGATTAGCGTGAAACCAATGAAAAATATAATTTAAATTATAAAAGAAATTCTAGTCTTTATATAAAAAAAAGCAAAATGCATTCTGTAATTACATTTAAAATAGTGTATTAAATAAGAAACAAAATTAATATGTCTAACATTTATAAGAAATCGAAACTCCGTACAGAAAGAAATATTATTTAAAATTAGAAAAGAAATCGCAAGATGTCGCCAATCATAAAATTTAAACGTATGAGTCTGAATTTGCTTAAAACAAAAGTGAACGATTCATATTATTCGGGTCGCCCAATAATTTAAGGGTTAGCCTAGCCGATTTTGTAAGTCGTGTCGCTCGGTGGTATAGGATCGAATCCTCCATGCTTATGCTACACAAATTTAGACCCAGCTACAAAACTTAAAAAAGTGATAGTTTGAAATGGTTAATGCCAAAAGACAAAATGTGCGGGACTGCGCAAAGCAAAGTAAGCAAGCAGCATTTATTATTCAAGTTAAATCTGACGTTTCAAGCCGTCATCTTCAAGGTCATGTTTGTGAAGGTGCAGTTTTATTTGTGCAAGCCAACTGGCAAATTTGTTTTAAGTGTAATCACTTGCCATCTATGTTATCGTTCTTTATTTTTGATGATCTTTTCCAGTTTTTTTTTATTGATGTTGTCTTTTTCTCTTCCATGTTCTTCTTGTATCATCAATACTCATGAGTGCTTAATCTCTGAGACTAAAAATGGTACATTCTTTTTTCATTATATTTTAATTTTAATTTCAAGATTCAAATGAACAGTGAAATATATATTGTAACAAGCAATAGAACGGAAATTACCATTGAAAATATCTGCGAATACGGATTTTACAACAGCATTTGAAAATTCCCGAAATTATTTTTCTTAATAGCAAAGGAAACACTGACGTTGTCTCTTCTGATTAAGTTTTATGTAAACGTAAATGTAAAATGTAAAAACTCACTACATCAAAATGGGGTTATAAGCTCTCTAAAAACGCTATATAACTAAACATTAAACAAATTAAATTTTCTGTATACACTCAATAAGTATCAGATGCGGAATGTCTTCAGTGACTAACTACAAAACAAAACAGATTTTTTTCTTATGTCGGTGACATTGACCCATATTTGCCAGGTTCATTATGTACACTATGTATTCAACTGTTCTACGAGTGTATAAATCAGTTTTCTTTTCCATAATAACGATGAATGATAGACGTGATGATATAATGGTTACAAAATATCTATATAACGTTTTTTTTTTAGTTTCTATTAACAACAAAAAAAAGACTTTTAAATATATACTTGCTAATTAGGCTATTTTATTCTGCTTTATGTCTCTGTCTCCTAATGTTCACTTACCTGATTTGCATTATTTTTGTACACTTCTATGACTAAGCTGCTACGTACGATTCTATTAACCTTGCATGAACAAAACCGTATGTAATTATTCCTTTTAATAAGTGGGCGTAAGAGAGATTGTATCTGAAAGTACTTTAATTAAATTAATAGTAAGTGGTAAAAAATAAAATAGATCGTAAAATTGCTCGTCGTAAAGATTTACAGATTTTATCAGCCTCATTAACGTCGTACAAAAAAGGCATGAGTGTTTTAATTGTGAGGGTTACACAATTGTTCGACAAATGTTAAAGAGAAAAAGCTTTAAAAACATATAAATTTCATTAGTTTTCCATATACTGCAAATAACAACAGATGTTGTTTATTAAAATAATTTTGCGTGAAAAAGGTGGAATGTTGGTTTGAGGTAGGGAAAAAGAGGACATGGAAGGAATCTAATTAAATGGACGAGAAAGTGGTCGAAAAGGACAAGAGCAGTTAAACATTAAAAAAGCAGATAATGGCTTGGCTTGTGTGACGACTTTACGCCATTCTTTCCTGTCCCGTGCCTTAGCTTTCCCTCAATTTAATCCGCTTGCTTTCAGGTCCCTTTCAACTTCATCTAGCCATCTGTTTTTCGGTCTTCTTGTGTCTTCTCTCCTCCGTGTCTCTTGTTAATTATAATTTTTGGTAGTCTTTCCTCTGCTAGTCTTTCTATATGTCCTAACTATTTTATTCGATTTATTTTAATTTGTTTTGTTATGTTTAGCTGTCTGAGAATTTCTTCCAATTCTTTATTCGTTCTCCTTCTCTAGTGACTACCCTCCTTTCTTCTTCCACATATTCTTCCCAACAGCTTACGTTTCCATATTTGTAGGGTTTGCTCGTCTTGCTTCGTCAGGGTCCACGTTTCCGATCCGTACAGAATGATTGATTGTGTCACTGTTTTATATATATTCGTGTTTCAAGTTCCCTTGATAGTTCCTTTTTCGCTAGTAGATTGTTGAACGCTCCTACCGTTTTATTTCCTTTATTAATCCTTTCCTTTATTTCTTCCTTCGTTACTTGCACACCCAGGGAGCTAAAGCTGCTTACTCCTTCGAATTTGTAATCGCGGCCTTGCTTCGTTGTTATTTCTGGTTGTCCTCTTGGCGTGCTCCACATGTATTTTGTTTTTTCGTCATCTACTTCCAACCCTATCTTTCCTGCTTCTGCCAGTAGAGTTTCCGTCGTTGTTTTCAAGTCGCTCTTTGTCGTTGCGATAATGGCAATATCGTCAGCATATACGAGGCACTGGTGTCGTCTATCATAGATTAGGCTCGATCTATTTAAGTTTCCTCTTCTCATTATTGGTTCTTTTGCTATATTAAACAATTTTGTAGATAAGGGATCGCCTTGTCTTAATCCAGTCTTCATCTCGAACCACTCAGTTTTTTGTCGATTTACTCTGACACTGCCTCTTGTGACTTCTACTACCCTTACCAACTTCTTAGTTACCTTCGCTTCCTTCATTGCTGCCAGTAGTACCTTCCTGTTGATCAAATCATAAACTTGCTTAAAGTCTACGAAGAGCGGGTGCATGTCGATTCTTCTTCGTAATGGGAGGCTTGTAGTTCTTTCAGAGTAAATATCTGAGCTGTCATCGATCGATTCTGCCTACATCCTGCCTGGTTTTCGCCCACGATACCTTCCATCTCATACTTCAGTTTCTGGTTTAGCCATGTTGCCATTATCTTGTACATCACATTTGGAGATGTCTCCTTTTTTATGTATAGGGCATAGAACTGCTTTCCTCCAATCTGTTGGTATTTTCTCTTCTCCAGCATTTTAGTATAAGTTTAAACACTTCCTGTCTCATCTTCTCTTCTCTTCTCATATTCTTGTCTTCAGGAGTTTTATTGTTTTTCGAGTTATTTGTTATCTCATCTATTTCTTCTTGTGTTGGCTCCGGTACTTCTTCTTGTTCTATATCGCTCTCTTCTTCGCTGGCTATCGTTGGGTTTAAGTTTACCTCCTTTGTGTTCAGCAGCCCCTCGAAGTAGCTTGCCCATCTCTTCATTTTTCCTTCGTCATCTCCTATAAGGTTCCCATCTTTGTTGCTGCAATACCAAGCTTTTTGTGTAGAGCCCCTTTTTCTGCTTAAAAAAGCAGATAAAGCGCCGAAAATAAGGCGGATGAGACACCTAATGAAGATGATAGGTGAGAGGAGGCCAAAAATTTTATTGACTGTAGAGCAGACAGAAAGAAAGACTAGAAGTCACAGAGAAGAATGGAAAAACTAGCTAGAGGAAGATGGGCGTATCTAGAAAATATGCTCCTTCTGTAAATTTTATAGTATCAATTTCTTGACTCTTAATATTAAGAAAAAATTGTTCATTTATTTATAAAATTAACAAACCAATGTCCCAACTACCATGTAGAAGGAGATTCAGATTTTATTTTAATAGGCGTTATTCAACCTGAATTTAAATCGCTCAAAAAAACTAAACGTTAATTTTAGTCACCTATCAAAATTAATATATGCGCTTTTTTTTAATTGTTAGTCCTGAGAAATATTCACTAATTGAAAGGATCAAATATAATTTGAATTACAAAAAGCTTAAACAGGTTTTCATAAATAAATAAATTTAAATGACACAAGGACTTGAAAATCTAACATTTTTCAATCTCAATATTCCTCGCAGGTGGTTTGGGCGTCCAAATTATACCGAACTACAAACATTCACGGTAAATTACCGTCTGACAGAAAGTGTCATAATAATGTTGCGCAACATTAAAAAAAAATGAGAATCCAGCACCACTTATCTTTCCTAAACATCTGGAACGACTGCGAAATCGTTTCATTTTGAATTTCAGTATGCGAAACGTTAGGTTGGTTGTTGTTGTTGTTGGTTAAGGAGTTACTTTCGACCCGTTGTTTGGCCGTGTCGAAACGTATGACGTATGCACAAAAACACGACGTTACGTTTTCGTAAATGAATTACGGCCAAATAGTAATAATGTTCGCCAGATAGAATCAGTTCTACACACTCGATTAGAAATTTCACTAGCTGAACAAACCTTACCGTTTTTTTCTCCTTCATATCACAGATCAAGATTGATTGTTTGGTAATTTACTTGGGGCCATTGTATCTAAGTAGTGTGAGATTGAGGATAGCAATCGTTAATTTCTATTAAGTTTGAGTTGATACAACAGAACATTCTTTTGTTTATGTAATTCGCCTTGTATGTCGTTAACGTATCTTTTTAATTAATATTTTTTTTCTGCCTTCGTCCATCGATTAATAAACATGCATACATCCGTGTTCATGCATAATAGAGTGAAAGTACGTGTCATTGAACGGCATTATGTCACAACAATGAATTAGGGAAGCTCTAATAAACCCGAGGCGAATCAGATTTAGAAACTTCTCTCTATCGATTTCCATCAATATATGTATAAAGGAAGAGTTTGTTCTAGATTATATGACGTCATACTAAATTAAAGTAACATTTATTGCTCTAATTTTAGACTTCTCTCTAGTGAAAATAATATCTGCATGCATAAGGGTAATGTTAATTATGCGGGCAACCCTTAACAGTAATTTAAATTTTAATGTAACTAAACTCAGCAATGGTAATATACATATAATTTATTTCATGATCATATATTTAAATATTTATTATTAAATTTAATTTTTTAGTTAGTTAATGTATAGAAAGAAAATTAAAATTTATTGACATATTCATCTTCTAATTTTTCTAATTTACGTAGAGTAATTTTCGTTAATTTTTATAAAATCAAATTTTCTTGCCAGATGAAAATTATGAAAATTAACTAAAATTGTGTAACTGGCAATATAGAAAGTGTTAGGAAAGAGTTTATACATGTATTTCGGCCTTATATTGCCAGTTACACAATTTTTGTTAATTTTCGTTAATTTTTATATTGTTTATAAAATATATGAAATCTATATACAGGCTGTTTACAAATTCGAAGTTCATCATTGGGATCTCGAAAACGGTAAGCGATATGAAGTCGGTTAAATTTTAGGATAAAATTGCGTATTTTGATGCTAACTCCTGTATATGTATATAAGTAGAAACAAATAGAAATTATTTTTTTATTTATTATAAAATATTTCTTTTTCTTATTTTACCAGCATATTGGTTGTAGTCATTTCGGTTTGTTCTCCCCCCTCGGCTGACTGAACATACAATTCATTCATAATTGTTTATACGGCACGTGCTCAAATTGCGCCTGATAGTTGGGCAATATCAAACGGTTGGCAGAATTCCAGTAATACTAAATTAAGTTACCACGGAGAAATGTAGATAATAGATATGTTCATGAAACATTTTTGATTAGTTTTGAACCGTCAGAATTAAGCAATTAACAGCGCCATCAAGTATATAACCTTGAGGAATGCATGCTTTTGACTGTTTCGAACTAGAAACTCAGAAACTCCTATTATCGTAATCAAGAGGTAAACTCTGCCTCATAAATTATACGCGTCTGGCGTTGAAATATCAGACATATAAGGCATAACTCTATCCTTTTCTTATTCACCATTGCAAAGGAAATAATACTGAAATATTTGTCGATTATAGCTTCGGTTATTGATGACGCAGGGCTCAGCTTTCTTGAATTTGATAATATATGAACAAACCTAATATTTTTCTTAGGATGATGATTACCCTGTAAAGTATTTTGAATGTGACTTTGCTTTAAGATAACATCCCTCTCCTCTCAAAAATACATACAGGATCCAACTCATCCTTGTATAAATATTTACTGTGCGTTCACGATTTAAATATGTTGGAATCAACGTAGATAAGTTGTTCCCAAAATGCTGGAATGCTAAATTATGTTGGTATCAATTTAGGCTAGCGTTTTCTAAAGTCTCGTCCAAAAGTAACTCATGCCAACAAAAAATATGGAAAGCATACTTTACTTCAGAATAGTTTTGACCTTAAAAAGAGGGTAAATTCCTCTAGAGCTAAGAAGAAGAAATTTCGACTATCTAACGTACGTCTTTTTTCTTCTAAGATTGATATTCTTGTCTTGTACAGTTACGGTAGTTTTGACCTTAAAAAGGGAGCATATTCCTATAGGGCTACGAGGTACATGACACAGAAACTTTGACTCTCCAGTAAACATCTTTTTTTTCCCTAAGATTGTTGTTCTTGGCTTGTACAGTTTCTCCAAGTACGCATTTCATATACCCTCTTCGTAATAATTGGAGACCACATTTCTGGCCTTTATCCTTTTGATGAAGGATAATAGCTGACTTAACTTTGCATACTATGTAACTAATTCAAATTTTGATATTATTTGACGCACATTTTTGCATGTTTTTTTTGCTATTTGTCATATTTAATTTTATTCATGTTTATTGCTTTCTTGAAGTTTTCATTTTTGTTTAACGTACTCTAAGGTAAATGAAATTAAAATTAAAAAATTTACGAAGCTATAAACATAAATTTTGCAAATTTTAAACACTTCAAATGATTAACTTTGGAAAGTTGTAGTGGAGAAAATGTTGTATGCACTACGGCAGCAAAATTGTTGTCGAACTCATATTATATTTCGTAACAAAGTTAAAAACCTCCTTCTCCTAAAGAGTATTAACTCAATTAGTAAATTTTTTACAATCCGCTCTAATTTATAATCATTTTTTGCCTTTTGGCTCACGTTTTAACTTTTGATTTCAATAAATTGTTGACATTGACTAAATTTCTTAATCATTGTATGATTATATTTTTAATGTGTTTTAGGTTAGTTACTTTTTGTTTATTAGGACTGTTTCCATTTTACATACTTTTGTAATCTGAGGAAATAAATAAATTGATTGATTGATTTGCTTACTCGCCGCGCCTTCGCCTTGGCTCAAAATTTGCAAACTCTTTCGACGAAGTGTCACTTTACTGTCTTGGTACATAAATAACTATTTTATAAGAGACGATAAAATTCAATTTTCTCGACTAGCTGAAAACGTTAAGTGTTAATAATTGAATTATTTTTCGAAAGTCGATAACAAAATTTTATTGTCGTGTATAAAATTTTGTTTTTCTATAACAGATGTTAAAAAAAACAAATAGAAATTATACCGAGTGATTTTAACATTTCGCTTATTTTTCAATTAAGCTAAGACAAGCCCTTCAAAATTTCATGGCAAGAGTTGATAAAAAATCACTCATTATTATTAAGTTTACTTTAAATACTCAGTTGTATGGGTTGCACTTAAAATACTATTTTGAGTGAAACAAAGCACACTTTAACATGTGCTATAGAAAAAGATATATGCAGTCATCGAAGAATGAACCTTACAATGAATCGCTTGGAATTAAATTTGATTATTCTTATAGTTCCAGTGAAGAAGAAAAAACATTAATCATGTTATTCAAAACATGTATATGGGATTGAGAAAAATATTGCTTTGTTAACATTGAATGAGTTGAGTTTGATAATAAGAATTGTTGCTACTTTGTTTTTTCATGTTTTGTTTTATTTTTAAAGCTGTTTCTTGTTAAAATAAAGATTTTTTCTAAAAAATATCAAGCTTTTTTAAGCGCGTATTTTTTGTTGTATTGTGCTTATAATATAAATCCGCTCTCTAGTAATAATAATAATCTCCTTCTTAGGGATTTTGGTGTTCGAGTTAATTAATAACTCCTTTCGTAGACTAATTACAGAATATACGACATGTGAAAGAAAAAATAAATTAAAATTAAAAAAAAAACAAAAAATCTTACCTAAAGTAATGCAGTGTTGTCAACAGGTGTACTAAACATTTAGCTTAATCACTAAAAGTCACTAGAAGCAGAAAATAATTCACCAAAAATTTCACTAAATAAATGCCGAAAAAATATAATTATATTTTCACTTTTTTAAATATAAATATTATACAGGGTGGAACAAAACTATCAAATAATGACTGTAACTTTTTTATTTGAAAAGTTATGAAAAAATGTTTAATATAAATGTTGTTTCGTTTATTGCCATGCATGTTGCAACCTCTTTCGTTTGTTTCTATCTTCTTCCGTTCTGTTGCTGTGGCAACCGACTTGTTTTTTTAAATGGCACAATGGTAATACAATTTTATCACTACAGGAAAAGTAAGAAAAAAAATTAATTCAGTAATAAAACAAAATAATCATTTTTGGTCAAGAATGCTACGGAAATTTGACAATTTCAACACCAACCAAACAAGCAATAATTATTACTGGTTTATAACAAAATTATGTTTGTTAAACATGATTTCAAATTATTAATTTACATTGAACATTTGATTTATTGTTGTTATTAGCCTTTTGTTATTGTAGAAATTTTTTGTGTAATTTGTTTTTGTTACTACTTAATTTTTTCGGTTTAATTTTTAGTTATGAAATTTTCATAGCATTGTTCATTAAAACTGACGATTGAGCAGTATTAAATATTTTTTCTCGCTGATTTTATTCTTTTTATTTTTCTTTTCTCCAACAAAATTATATTATTGAATCGAAGAAAATACGCTTATTTCAAAATCATTAAAAATAATTATAGGTACCATTAAAAAAACCGAAGTTGGTTGCCACAATAACAAAACAAAAAATAACACGAAGAAACCATATAGGTCAAAGCATGCATAGAAGTACATCAAAGAACCTTTATATTAAAAATTTCTTCATAACTTTTCAAATAGAAAAGTTACAGTTTGATACTTTTGTTCCACCCTGTATGTTCTAATTAAGTGCATTAAAATTCGCAACACCGGCAAAAAAAACGAAAAGTTGATGCTCCTCATTAAAAAGATAAACAAAGGACAATCGATTGTTTAGAAATAAAGAAAGATGGACGATTTGAACATAAAAAAACGTTTCATTTTTACTTTTGCAGTGACAAAAAATCAATGCTGACCAAGCCTACATATTGGAAGATAATTAAAATGGTTTAAATAAAACAGTAAAAACAATACTTATTGCATAAAATAAACAAAAAGAAAAAACTAACAAAATCAGTGAGCATAAAAAAAGGGTACATTATTGTTAAACTAAAATAACAAAAACGAAAGGGGTAATAACAAAAAGAATTTAAATACATAGAAAAACATAAATGTATACATTTTTATATGGATGTGATACACAGGTTGTTTCAATATTCGTGCATACAGAAAGTAGGAAGCAATAAAAATTGAATAAATACGCTTTACGACTGTTAATTGCAACTCCAGCAACGTTTGAGATACAGGCCAAATAGTAGTAATGGCCTTAGCCGTTAAAATTTACTGGCCTAGGCCTTATGGATAGCATAACAATCATGCAGATAAAATGAAATAACATTCAAGTATTAAAAATATATATATATATTCATGAATGAATGGAATCACAAAATCGGTCATAAAATCACTACACTGTCGACATGTCTGAACTCACTATAAGTTGTCTGAATTTGCAACAAAAAGCGATCAAAACTAGTGACAAAATCACTAAATTGGCGATATTATTGCAAATAATATCCGCTCTTTGTATTACTCCTGACCTTGAACCCCATATTACTTTCTATTAATTGTTTTGAAATGTTTAGTGTTTATACCAATTCATTTTTTAATAATTCTTACCATGAAATTTAGACGGCATTTCTTAGCTTTTAAATCAACCTTAAGGAATGGAATCTTTCATAGTTCAGTTAAGCTAAATTCAAATTTTATGACAAGAGTTGATAAAAAACTTTATACTTTAAAATTTGGCAACGACGCACCACTTCCTAAAAAGTTCAGTTCGAATCTTTTGTTGATTGATTATAAAGCTAAGGGGTGTGACAATAACTGGCTAAAACTGTATCGTGGAATCAATTTAAAAATGCTGTTTCAAAATTTTGAATTATCCTAATCCACAATTGGAAAACAATAACACTTTGTGTGGAAAGGATGACAATAAAACAAGACAGCAGCAATTCAGTCAATTTGAGACAAAAAGAAATCATAATCACTTATTTTTCTCTTCATTTGCAGTATTTGTTGATCATTCTTCATACATTATTATGTCACTGACAGAGTTGATTCGCATTATTATCCAAGGTGAACTTTGACTGTTTATAATGAAAATGAAGGTCATCCTGTTTTACTTTTCTTCTTTATCTTCTCCTCCATTCTGTTAATATTTTGGTCTTCCCTCGTACATAATTAAAGAAGATTTAAGACTAAGATTTAAAGTGACTTATTTAAGAATTTGAATTCTATATCAGAGTCTAGGGAGAAGATAACTTGTAATTAAAAAGAATAATGATGACTTTCTTCACTTTCATTCCGTGAATCTGTCGACCTTCTCTTGTTTATTTTCTTACAGCATTTGGATTTACTGCAAAGCGAGTTAAAACTTAAAGTTCCTTGCACTCGAGTGACACCTGTTAGTGTTGTGCTTACGGATTGAAAAATAATGCGAGACGTCTCACAAAAACGGCACAACAATGAACAAAATTGATGAAAATTAATGCGCAAGGAGAATTCGTAATTGTAAGTCACGACTTGAAAGTGGTCGTGATCTGCAGGAGAAGAAGAAAAAACTTTTATTGTTCCTACTCTCCTATCTCTCTATTAAGTGGTCGGTATCTCGCGGCTTCATCTCAGATGTTCTCTCAGTTACATTATTACATTACGATCGGACGTGTACTAAAAATGATCAATCAAGCTTTATTATTGCCAGCAGAATTAGACGTTCGCGTTTTGATGAAATATTCATGTTCTATTACGGTTTGACGCGTGAATTTATTTCGTGATTTATTATTGTAATTTATTTTTCGCGCGTGCACGCAATTAATGTCATTTCAGAAGTTTCGTTTTTTTTTTCTTTTTGCTAATGACGGCGCGTTCGAAATGCTGCTGGTCGATCGAGCAGAAAAAAAAGGGGCAGCGTTTTCGTGACCGTCAGCAAAGCAAGTCGGGCCAAAATCGTGTATCTGGCCGTTCCATCTGCCGACGAAGGATGACTGTCCGCATATTAAAATCGTTTACTGAACGTAATTAAGTCGGTACAGTGACCGTTCATGGCTTTGTTTCATGAAAGGCCAGGATGACTCACGTAACATATGGAGACACACAAACGTCTGCCTTCAACTTCGATGCTTATGCAACGGCCTGAATAATTTCAATTTGCATAATCTACAACGGTGGCATTTTTACGGAACATTACCTAAGGAAAATTACATTTGACGTTGCATCCTTTATCAAACATGGGCTACCTTTTAATTAAAACTATCTCCTTTCTGAATTAAAAAGGATAAAGCTGAAATAAGAGTGCAAACAGCCATTATATTCGTTTAATCCGAAATTAGACGGAACCATCAAAATTGAAGGATGAAAATGAAGATGAAGGTTAGCTTGAAAGCTAAGAAGTACCAATGCAAGTTGTCTAGTGGAAAAGAAAAAGCTTTTGGGTTTTGCAACCAATAAAGAGAATTAAAATAAAATCTTGTAGTGTATGCTCCTGGAAGTTACTAGTTAGATTTAGTATACCAGATAAGAGATACCTTCCACTTCTGAATTAACAATAATTATTTATCTCTTTCATTGATCAGAGAAGTTTACAATATGTAATCATAGTAATTCTGTTGCAAATTTTTAAAAATTTTAATTGTATCCAATCGTCGCACATTTCCGACTGAGGGTCATTGAAAAGGTGTTAATGATGGGCACGTAGCGCACGCAGTGTTCCGCGTTGATACAATCAGCGCTTGTTGTTCCGATCCGGTTTTCGATTCCAACCCTTGTCCTGGGTGCACGAAATTATCAGATAATCACCCGGTCATTTAGTTCGCCTAACAGGGACGTGGTAATGATACGCGCGCGCGGTCCCGAAAATTTGGAGGCGTTAAGTTAACGACCGAATAATTTGATGCGTGACGAGGAGACTGAAATTAAAATAATTCTGGTATAAAATTGCCAACCTCGGTTGCGCGCTTCCAATTTTTAATTTGGCGGTTGAGTGAAATGCAAACGAAAGGACCGATCGCTTTGAATAATGTATTTACGACTTTCCGAGCTTTTAAAAGAGGAGACGAGCCAGTGACCATCTGAAGATTGAGTTAGCTTCGGCTAATTGCGAAAATAAAAGAAGAAGGACGCTCGAACAAAGGACATCAAAATTCAGTGTGCTTTCCCGAAATCGAATAAATTCAAATTTATTCTAATGCATTCAGATATTCCGGGCCGCGGAACTTCTTGGATTTATTGTATTTGCTTCTTGGGCTCCGGTCGAAAGATCGAAAGTGCCTCGATGAATGAGTCAGCTACTATTCCATTATTTCCTTTGCACTCGAAGGGTTCAATTAATTTACAAGAAAGAAAGCGCGCGCTGAATGAGAATAAGTATGACATGAAAATATAAACGACATAATGTTTGCATTGTTTACGAAACCTTACCATGAATGTAAATCAGGTGAGTGCACTTTTCGGTCCTAGTTCGCAAAGTCATGATATTGAGCAGTCTTTTCAGAATATCTTTAATATTTCCAATAAAATTATGAAAGAGCAAATCTTTTAGCTATGTATTTGATTCAACAGTGTTTTCTTTTAATTTGATCACAAAACGAAAAAATGTATTCAAAGACAAAACGTTTCTTAGTTGCACTTCCCTGATGATGTCTAATAAAACAGAAACATACCTAGATATTAACTGTCTGTTAACCAGTATACCATATTCGTTCTTTTTATGCGTCAATTTTATTTTCACAGTAAATATTTATTTTTCAACATAGTCCCCTTCCAATTATCATTTAGTCAAGTGGTGCTCAAGCTTCTTTATACACTTGGCCTCCGTAAAATAAGATTGCTCGAGGTCATTATCAAAATAGGCACCAGTTTCGTGTGAGCCAAATCTCTTTCGAGCGAGCCATTTTTTCAAATTGGGAAAAACTAGGGGCTAAATTCGACTACTAAGGAACGTGTAGGAGCAAATCGTAACATAGGTTAAACAGTTTTGCTTGCGCACCTAATGACCATAGTTGCAAGCTTTTGATTTAAGTGTCAAACTTGCCCAGCAAGGCTGCATGATACTTACTTTCCTGTAATAGTTCTCCCTTTCTCGAGGTAGTCTAATAGCACTACACCATGTGCATCCTAGAAATCAGTAACCATTACCTTCCCAGTCGTTGGAAGTGTTTTTTTTTATTCTTCGGAGTATTTAAACCAGCTTCTACTCATTGTCTAGACTCTAGACTGTTATTTTGTCTCGAGTGTGTAGTGGTGATTATTAAGATGTCGTAGTAATCCTATAGCAAGAAAGGTGATTCCAATGATAACGAGAATACCATGGAAACTCGTAGCTATGAATAATGAGGATCCATAAACGGCATCAGCGATTGTGAAGGGGGTTTCCAGATCCAGGTCTCATCAACAGGTATGAATCGATGCAAAAATTCAGAGGGATTACGTTGGAAAAGCTCCAAATAATGCTTTGAAATGTTCAGTCGTTGATGACTGCTAGCAATCGCGGCACCCATCTGGCCGAGAACTCATGTAAAATGAATATTACCCGCTATTTTGATATATTTACAATGTCAACTAGCTTCCGCACCTTGATACAATCGCCCAGCACTATATTGTGAACTTTTTTGTGATATTATCGTTTGTGGCCGATTTTAGCCTTCCAGGACGCTCTTGAATCGATCTACTACCACATTTAAATTCTGCTCCCCACTTTTTTTTGTAGCTGAGAACGAAATAGCACCATTACCAAGAGTTGATTCCATCTCAGTTGATGTTAAAATTTCCCAAACGAAATGTTTAATTACCTTCTGACCTGCAGTTGTGTGTGAATAGCAAAGTCACAGCAATATCGCTGCCTCTTAAGCTACCACACACTAGATGGCCAGTGCGGACAATAGCGTGTCATCGCAAACTTGCAAAATTTGGCTGCAAGTCGGGTGGATTGCAATGGGGCCCTGAGCATCCTTTGTATAGCTATTTCCGCCCTAATTGGAGCCTCATTAGCAGAAGAGTAGCTTAAAAACTCCATCGAGATCTCGATGACCAACGAAACGAAAGCGATGGATTTCTCGAGCTACTTTTCTGCTGATGAGGTCCCAATTAGGGTCTAAATAGCGACACAGAGGATGCTCAGGGGCCCCATTGCAATTCAGCCGAGTTGCAGCTACACTTTGTAAGTTTACGATGACACGCTATTGTCCGCACTGACCATCTAGTGTGTGAAGGCAACGATATTGTTGCGATTTTGCTATTAACACTACTGCACGTTAGAAACTAGTCGCGCGGTATCGTGGCAGTGTGGCATTTTTGAAAGATTATAGCTTCAGGAAACATACTCTCTTTGATAAGGTTGGTATCCCAGCACAGCGAAGTAAATAGAGTGAGTTATAATTTGTCTCCTAAAGACAAATCTATTCGCCAAAAATAGAATAAAATCTGTAGTCACTGTTAACTATTCCATGTAAAAATATTGTCACATGTTGTGACTTCCCTTCTTGATCGATGCCACCTCCTATACACAATTCAGCTCTACTAACCTTGGCTATTTCTAAGGTTACTGAATAGGTAAGGTAACGCCAATTTTCTATCTCACACTTTCCTTTCTCTTTTAATTTGTGATTAGATTCATCGCAAACTTCCTAGCAACAGTAACATGTTATGTACTTAATCTTTTTCTTCTTAGCGTCTCATCACGTTTCGTAGCGTCTTTTTGACTTTAGGGGACAAAAACGTGGAATGGAATACCAGTACATTGTAAATACAGTAACCTTAATTATTTGATACTCTTACCGACATCTATATGTCAGGCCGATAACTATTTCCTCCACCCTGGTATTGGCTCTATTAGTTAAGTTAATTGACGTTATTGATAATAATTGTTTCTTCTGTCATGTCTTTTTTCGTTGTCTTTTTCTTGTCTGTTTATTGCATTCCTCGTCCTTGCCATTTCCTCCTTTACCGCGTAAATCCAATTCCTTTGATCAGTTGCTCTTCTTGTATTAATGCTTCTCAATCATTAATTTGTAATTTACTAGCAGAATTCAGATTGACTCCTAACCTGCTATGTTTATAACTAAGGACTTCCATTTGGGTAAGTCATCGCTACCTTTTCTCGAATATTTTATCGTTTTTTTATTACATTTTTGATGATGATTCTTACTTCTAATTAAATCTGATTAGATTACATTTATATATTTTTTCTTCTCACAAATTTCCCAAGCTCCTAGAGCTTGTCGGAGAGGGGGAGTTTAGCGGCTGCGACCGACTTGATGTTGTAATTTCTCCTTCGGCATCCGCCTTACAAACTGGAGAAATGCAGAAAAGTTTGAAGCAGCCGGCATGAACCCGAACACGGTCCGAGCCATGAGAATTCTATCTCCCCATAGAACCCACACGACAGGATTCGAATCTACGCCTAAATAATTGTCCGCCAAGCGTCAAGTCCGTTGCCAGCGAACTGAACCACTCGGCCACCAACTTAACTACAAAACATCGTTTTTTTGAAACTTTTACCGTATATGATATAATGTAAAATTAATTAAAAATCAAGTTGTCGAATCAAAATAGTCAGAAAACATATAAATTTCGACTAAAGGTCGTTTTCCAATACCCTAATTCTTGTACAAGATTCGGTTCAAGGTTCAATTTCTTAAACAATTAAATGTATGCAATAAATTGTATTATAATTTCAATTGAATCAAAAACTATAAGAAAATAGAACATGTTCTATCTCCAAACCATATCTACAACCCAAGAATTTCTTGTTTGAAATATTTATTGTGGAATTTGAATCAAATTTTCTATTAAAAAAATGGGGTAGTCTAAAACGGTTTTTACTGCACAATTCTGGTTAGTGTTAAACAAATCAATGAATCAAATGAGAGCTACATTCAAAATAATTAATTAATACGTAATTACCAGTATTTAACAACGGGGAGTTTTAGGAAGACGTTCCGTTAAAATTCACGTACGTTAAACGTTAAAATTCGATTTCTGATTGGCTAAATCCATAAGGTTGTTAAGTAAACTAGCCATTCATGTACGACATTTTTATCGTAACGTCTTACTAAAAGTCTCTATTAATTAAATTAATGATATTTAAATTAACCTATTAATTAAAGGTAATTTTGAAGTAAACCACCTTAAGAAAGAATCGTGACATTCAATTAATTTATTATAAATTACTAATAACTATTAAAATATTCAACTTTGACAGGCGATTAATTAATTATATTTAAATCTAAAAGATGATAATAATGAATAGCATTAAACGATGGGTGTTGATTAATTAAAGTGGAAGTTACTGAACCCTATAAAACAGACAACTAATTTACTTTCAATTTTTTTTGGCACTTTAAATTTAATTTTGGCATTTCCAATTTAACTTTGTGCTTGGAAAATATTTCCCAGATAGTTATCTTGAGGGTTAACTTATATTCAAATGCATTGTTTGTTCATCTGTTTAATTCAATATGCCTTCAAATGGACCCTTCAACTTTTTGAAGCTATTTGGTTCTTGATCTCTCCTCCATCAATCTCATTCCACCATGCGCCATCACGTTCTTTCCGTTAAAAGCCATTGTAAAAGAAATTTTTTAACGAACATTTGATGATTCGCACAAAAAACTCCACTAGGCTCCCTTTTTTATAGACAATCAAAACCATATAGATTTCTCCAAAGTTAAAACTTGAACCATTCTCCTACTCACTACCCAAATAGTATATCACAACAAATTATTACCAGAGATTTTAATTTATCAGATTAACAAGCCTTAATAAAAAAAAAATATAATAATAATAAACATTGACTTGCATTGCTGCAACACCAGAATTTGTTATTCCTTTTTGTTCCACGCTACTTAAAGAATCTGCGTCAGATTTTTTCACTGTAAATCATCTGCATTGCCCATATAAAGAATATAAAGGTATCTATCTTGTACACAGCCCAAAACTGTTTATTCAATAGAAGCTTAGCATATAATTGCGTGAATACTTGAGCGATGTGTTGAAAGTTAATGAATTATACCTACGTCAAACCTATGCGTGATAAATGTTTAAACGTATAAATATTTAACGCGTGTAATAGACGGTATTCAGTGTTGTATATTGTCATTATTGGCAAGTAACGTTACGTAAATAAGAGTTATAGAATTTGAAGACACAACACAAGAAGGAAATTGATTTATTTTTCTTTTACATTAATTTCATATGTTTATTAAAAATTAATTAAAAAATCTCATTGATAAAAATTGAGTAGTTCTGCATCAGTTTTACAAACAAATATTTGTACAACTTCAGACAATGAGAAGTAATAAGTTAATGCTATTTTCCTAACTAATGAACATTTGGGCCTGGCCTCATCAAATAGAAACCAATTCATTTCCGATCAACTTTTTGAATGAATTCACCCAATTCTTCCAAATTCTTGTGACTTACACTGGTTTACGATGAAGTCCTTTGAAATTTTTTCCTTGCTTTCTGAATTGGTATGGCTTACATGTTTTTTTTTCTATTAAGAAAATATCGTTGTCGAGGGATGAGTTTAATTACTTTGATTTAGTTCATGAAGATTACTTGGTTTAAATTGTGGCAAAGTAGAAATTTTGATGAATAGCTTGAATCGCGACATCCTGCGAAACAACATTGTTTGATTTGCAGTGAAAGTCTCGAGCTACGCTTCTGTTGACAAGGACCCAAATAGGGCCGAAACAGCTGTACAGAGAATACTTGAGGTATCCACTGCAATCAAAACCGATTTGTTATAAAATTTTTAGAAATTTTTAAATAGAAATCAAACGACTTTGGACTTGTATATTCTGGAATACTTTTTATGTGAATTGACGTACCGCAAAACACTTATAAACACTTTGTATTAATCTTCAATCTGCCTTGGTGATTATTATCAATGAAAGCTCTTTCGTTTTCCTTTGATTTACGCCCCGTGGAGATATGAAAGTGAGTTGAGACGCGTTAATGAATACAGTAGTTTAGCAGTATGAGGTTTATGACGCATACGACACAATATGATCTCACAAATATCAAATTACCCATCTTCCCTTTCATTAATAATTCTCGCGCAACAAAAACCCCGTTGTTTATCCGCCGGAGACGCTAAAAAAATTGCTCGCTCATCCCGCTCCCATTAGGCATTCCACGAGTTCGTTCATTTTGTTAATTTTAATTAATGCTCCCGTTTCTGTGGCATTTGCTTTTGTGGACGTCGTAAATTCCGCGATGACTGTTATTATGTGAACCCACGAATTTGTGAAAAAGGCAAACGACACATTAGGACCGAACTAATAGGGACACATGAGACTGTAACGAGCAAAGTTTGGTAACATTTTATTTTTTGGGGGGAGATTAATAGTTATTTACTCTTTCCTTAATTTGTTGTAAAGAATAAAGAGAGAAGAGATATACATGTTCAACGTACCTAAGGAAGTTGCCCATCATACGAGCAAACAATATAAAAATATTAAATTTTTTAACAAATATATTTATATATAGGATAATTGCAAGTTATCCTGAAGATCAATTTGCGAAGTAATTCAAGAAATCGTTAACTGACGATCTGCTCCATTATTACTTGATTTATCCAGCCGAGTTCCCAAAGTAACAATAACACTTCGCAGGTGATTGCCGCCGGTTTGAACATCGCGTGAATCTCTGTCCCTGGCGTAGATCTTCAAAGCTGGTTTGGTAGACTTATCCGTGCCTTGACCTCCTCCGTCCGGAACTTCGCATTTCACACATTGAAAGTAACCTTTCTTCTCTTCGGGCGTCGCTGCTTTTGTACGGAATCTTTCTGATGGCCCGCATAAATTTGCATGCACGACTTCACCGTGTAATACCAGAATTACCGTTAGAGTTATCGGGCTGAATTTGTATTTGTTTGTAAACATCTGACACATGTATGTTGTACATAATTGTGTGCCTGATTAATATACGAGAGATTATTGCCTTTAACGCTGTTGCAATGGGCGTCATAGAACGATATTTCTTAATTGGTTTCAACTTTGGCGGCCTAGATTTTCTAAATTTATTGTTCAGTTAGGAATTTTTAAAACTTAACTGAAGGCTGTTTTTCATTCCTACAGAATTATTGTTTAAGTCTTTGGCAACGCTATTATGCGGTGATACTTCTCGATTAGTTTGAATTACCGCAATCAAAAAAATGTTTCTCTATTACTTCGTAACTTTGAACACCTTATACTCATAAACAAGTATTTTGCTTGGAGGTGTAATTATTTACTTTGTTTCAGTAGACAACATCCGAGTAATACAACTTGGCACGCAACCCCAATCCCCACAGTACAAAGACAATCGTCAGCACCAAGTCCGGATAGACTAAAAGGAACCACGTACGACCTTTTCGAGCTTCTAGAGAAAGCCCAGAGTTCACGATTAGACGACCAGCGATGTGTATTGCCTGCGTACTTTAAACAGGTATGGCATTAATTCTCTTTGAGAACCCAACAAGAAATGAATATGTCCAAAGGGATGATCACCTTAATCGGATTAAAACATTCCGACGAGTGCTACTCGTGTTGGCTCATTAATCACGTGATGCCCGTTGACAGCTTACATATCGGCAGATTCATGTTCGCTAATTCCGTATTATCGCAGAGCTTGTTAATATTCGGATTTTTTAATAAGTGGTATGCAAATAAGTTCGCGTGTACACGCCCGATCGTTTCGCGTGTTTTGACAGTTGTCCCCGGTAATTCTTTCACGCCCGACATAATTGCTAACAAACATATATGGTCTAGAACCATATCTTTATTAAGAGGTGGCCAGAAGAACTCGTTCGCCTTTTTTGATTTGTTGCTGGCTCATTCTATTACGGACTGTTTAGCATACTCATAAGATTGTTATATAATAGTAGTACTTTTTAAACTGTTACTTATAAATACAATCAGGAAAAACCCGACTTTAATTTTAATAACAAACCTAATTTTTTTTTATTTACTATTTTTGCTACTTCTGGTAGCGTTTTCCTAAATATGCTTCACGAAGATTCAGTTTTATGTTTAGAATTAATTAAATTTTAATTATAAATATAATATACAATCCATTCTTCTCTGTTTGATTCAGTAGTATTAAAATATTCGTTGCTCTTCTAGGAATTCTTGGTTCCATTCATCGAGGTAGATCATTCCTCATCATGTAGTTGTTTTAATTTGGCCTCTTTCACTATTTCTCTATTTCTATTCTTTACTTTTCTCTTACGAAAGTAAGTTGTAAATAGGTTCTTAATCCTCCTTAACATGAACGTACTATATTTTTGGTTTCTCCTTTTTCTTACATCCAGTGACTTCTATTTTGTTGTAATTCAGCTTTGCCAAGAGATTCCTAGAGATTTCTGCGTTTTTCACATTTTTACTTTACCAGTCATCAAGAGCGAGTGCGTCCCTTCTAATTAGTTCCCAAATTTGATCAAGTAATTTAAGGTCTTTCCCTTCCACTCTCTTCCAGTGATTTCCATTCTGTGCGTACTTTTTCCGTGTGTTGCAGTCAGCTAATTCGTAAAGCCTGAATTACTGTTCTTGTTCAAGTCTTTAATTAATTCGCGATACATTCTTCCTCCCTAGTCATCTTCGGTTGTTCGAACCAATCGTTTATATGTTATTCTTAAAGATCTTCTTTCCATTGTTCTTAAGCACTTATGATGATACCTTTGTTTTCTATCAGCCTTCTTATTTTATATTCATAACTGTAAAACAATAGTTTCCGTTTTTCTTCTTTTACTAATCTATTTTATTTACCATTAAGTCTTTCTAATTTCCTTAGGATGTGAAGAGTCAGCTATCCTCCCTTTCTTTGGTGAATCTCCTTTCGAATGCTATTCTATTTTCATTCATTCTCTTTACATAATCGATCTGATTCCACATGTTCCTCTTATCTCTCTTTTCCTTACTTTCATTTTGGAATCCTCGTCTTAATATTTTTAACATGCTTTGTTCATATCTGTTCCTGTAGGGGTCTCAAAACACGTTTTACGTATACCTTCACCTGCTTCTAACTTCTAATTTCATAAATATATGTGTTTTCGTATTACATCGAAATATTATTGCAATATTTTTATTCATGATATACTTCTGAATTTGGTTCAGATGATAAATTTTTTAATTCTTAAATTGAAGTATTGCTGATCGATTAGTACTTAAACTGTATTACTTGACTTTTTATTGAAATATTTAGGCGCAAAATTGTTTGTTCATTGAAGCTTAATGTTTTAAAAACCCAAATATAAGTATCAAAAGTGCTAAAATGCCGAAGAGAAAACTTGACGACGACTATGAAGACAATGGTAAAAATTAAGCAGGTCGTAACTGCTACGTAAAGAAGGTCTCGACGGAAAGATTGGGGAAGGCTCAAGAGAGACTGCAATGTCTAATTGATTTGAAAGTTTCACTGGAGAAGAGCTTGGTCCAGATTGAGGTCATCAGCGCAAAAATAGCAGACCTGGAGTGCAAAATGGAGAAGATGGTAGCAGAATTCGGAGAAAAGGAGTGTGTGGATCGTATGAAGGCTTAAATCATGGCAATTAAGGAAGACCGTACTAAAGCCGAGCAAGAAGATATAGGGCGAAAATTGGAAATAAACTCAAAAAGTTGGAACAATGCAAAAAAAATATATGGAGGTAATGGAGGAGGAGGAGGTGACGGTGGTAGTCTTTATTCGTAAAGTAGGGTGAAATGTAAAAAGAGTCAAAACAAAATTTAATTTCTTTAGATAAGACACTTACCATTGATTTCCAATTTGTAGACTATTTAGAAAATGTTGTGCCCTTTGTTTTGTTAATGGATGTTGTCAAATTTATGTTTCTGCTTTTGTAGATTAGCTTCCGTTTCCGCCATAATTGTGACATCCATCACTAGCATAGCCCAAACATAGTTCAAAAATATATGCAATTCCTTAACATCGTCATTATAATAATTCGCATTTATTACATGACATATTTTTCCTGAAGTGATAGGGAATCAATGAATGAATTTACCGTAGTTTGGTGGAAATAAGTTCACAATGATAATGAAAATGATTGGATATCATTTCTTTTCAACAAAACTAAATTGTACCGAACTTTAACATACTGTTGTATTAAAAAGAGATGTTTGCTTAGTTTTTCTCTGAGGGAACCCAGAGTTTCAAAGTTTCTAATGCGAATTGCAAATTATTTCAAGATTTTCTCTTACTGGTTATACCGGTAATTTACTGACACTGAGATCGTAGTAATTTAATGAAAACAAATAGTACAGAAAACTGAAGTTTCAAATTTAAAAAGTGCATCACTTTTTATCTGTTATATTACCTATGTGTCCTCATTTTCAAATAATGACCTGTATAATATCAATCAATTTCCTTTATTTTGTTAAAGCTACTTCTGGTAAGCTCCCTTAACATTTGAATTTAATTTTGTACGCAATTTACAATAATTTTAGAAGAACATGGTTTTCGTAGATATTTATAAACGACTACAATAAGTTTCTGCGATGATCCATTACGATATCGAGAATTTGGTCAAGTAGCCTTACAAAACTGATAAATAAGACTTTTTCTTTTATATCTCACATTATATACGAGGGTCGACTGATAAGTAGTTACGCACACTTGCTTCTAAATGAAAGCAAAAACATCCTGGAAAACATACTAGTTACAAGTTTGTCGCTATATTTATCTCCCACTGGTCACTTTGATGACATAAGACTGGTACAAAATAAAATATAACCATCTAGTAATTGTAAGTCAGGAATTCAGTTAGCTGCTTAGTTGACTTTACCGACTGCTCCACCAAAGTTATAATTATACTGGTCTGATTTGGCATCCTGTGATATTAATTAGTACCTGAATTTCAAAACGAACCTTAAGGGCACTTGTTTTAATAGACGGTTACATCCCCGATTCTTCACTGACGGAATGAAATAACTTTTGTAAATTTTTGGCACACGAACATAAATACACTGGTCTAGCTAAAAAAAAAAAATCTACCACAATCTATCTATCGTATTTTGGTTGAAAGCACTGCACTTTCCTGGAATATATGAACGTCGGTGGTTTTTATAAGCACATCGTAAAATAACAACGCTCCAACAAAATTCACGGTCACTCGAACAATGTGTCTTAATAGTTCGATAACGCAAGAAAATTATAAATATCTACTCGCGTTGATTACTAAATTAATGAAGTATTGCTAAATTAATGAAGTATTGCTATTTTTGACTATCTATTTCATTAGATAATCGACCCTAAAAAGTTACAGGGGGTTGCTCAATGGGAGCACTCACTAATTAATAGTAGAGGTATGTCAAGGGCGATAAAGTAAATAAGAAGCATGCGTACCTATTGTACCCTTTATTGCCCAAAAACTATCTTGAGCCTATTCAGCAGGCAGGATAAGATTCTTCTTGACTCCCGCAGCCGAATAACCGCTGGACGCCCCGTCGTTGTCAGTTCAACAATCTTCCACAATCTGCTACTATATACCGCTATCTGTCGTTGTCTCCTCCGAATCCTACATTAATCCTATCTGTTGAATTCAGTGAATCCTTCCCGATTCCCTTACATTTTAATTATAACGATTTAGGAAACACATAAACAAATAAGGCTAATTTCATCCACCTTAGCCATCATTTGTTGCAAAATTCCACATTTCGTAAACAAATAACACACTATGTTATTTAAATTTGTTAAATGATGGAAACAATAAATGATTATTATTAAAGTAATAAAATCATTAGTTAAGGGATGACGAGTATCGTCGTGCATTTTTCCCAATAATGCTTTTAGAATGTGACCTCCTCTATAGAATTAATCATTATCTAATTTTTTATTTATTGTTAGGTACGTGTTATAATTTTAATATTATTAAGTAAGAATTATTTTGTGAAAAATCTGTATTTTTGTTACTTAAATACTAATAGAAAATTATAATGTAGGTTTATATTCATATATACAGGCTATTTACTAAATACGCGGCAAAAATTAAGGATGTTATTCCTTGGACTATTTTAAGAGTTTAGTGCCCTTAGATAATTTTCAGAAAAGCGCCGTGTTTCGGCGATAGAGGGCGATAAAATTTTGGATATTAGAAAAAAAAATGAATGTAGACTACCTAAAATGATGCATTAGGCCTATTGAGACAAGAAATCCGTATTTATCGTTTTAACAACTTTCCGATTACTAAGAACTGATATTATTGTGGCCACACTAGGCTAGTGCAGATGACGAAAACACTATTACTTTAACCATAAATTTCTTACATTGTTAGGTTTGTTCGTTTGTATTGTTCCAGGTTGTTCTAAAAGCTGTAAAATGTAGTTTTCTATCACATTTGCTTATCTCGCACCGAAGAAACCCCGGACTGATAATGAAAACTACATTTTACAGCTTTTTTAGCAGCTCGAATACAAAGGAATAAGCCTGTTGATGTTTCCATTCTGACTTGTCACTTTCTTTGAAAGTTGATTGCGTCTCGTATGTTTGTTTGATAATTAAAAATTTGTTAGTAAAACTATCTAATATACGAACTATATAGCTATATATAGCTACACGAACGCCGAGAGATTGATATGCATTTTATGTACGGACTTGCCAATGGGAATTCGTTACAGGCTAGGCGTTGTACAGTGAAAGATTTCCCACTCGTCAAGTTCCTAACAGAAAAACTTTCCAAAGTATTCATCAACGTTTTCATGAAACAGACAAATTTAAACGAAATGGAGGGCCAGAAAGACCAAAGAGCATGGCAAAGGAAGATCCTGGTACTTCTACCAGGAAAATGGCAAGTGCGTTCAATGTGAGTACCTAATAGGACTATCTGGAAAATTTTGAAGCACTATTGTCAATTCCACATTCAGCGCGTTGAGGCACTTACTTCTGCTGATTTTCCGACACGTATTGCATTTTATCAATGGCTTCTGCAAACATTAGTTCAAATCCCTCAACTGCCGCTGATTCTTTTTACCGACCAAGCAAATTTCCCCAGAAATGCAATTAGGAACTTCCATAATAGCGACGTGTGGGTTGATGAAAACCCACATGCGGTACTTGAAGATCGTTTCCAACATCAATTTTCATTAAACGTTTGGTTTGGAATTGTGGGTGACTGGCTAATTGGACCGGTATTTCTACCGAGAAGACTTACCAGTGAGGTGTATTGAAATTTTTTGGAAGACTCACTAACTGGATTTCTAGAGAACGAGAAATACAATGTGGTTTACGTACGATGATGCACCAACACATTTTAGTGTAGTTGCTTGTGAGTTTTTGACTGCAAAATATGAAGATCGCTGGATTGGCCGAGGTGGACTTCACTTCTGGCCTGCTCGATCCCCAGACTTAAATCACTTAGATTTTTTTCTATGGGGTTATTTGAAGACGTCAGTGTACAGTACTCCACTGGAAAATGAAGAAGATTTGAGAATTAGAATAATTGTTGAATGTAATACAATAAGAAACACCCCCGGTGTTTTTGAACAAGTTCGGTAGTCAATAAGGAGAAGACTGGATGCGTGCATCCTAGCTGGTGATAGTCATTTTCAGCTTTTAAAGTACTGTTTCTTTCCGAAAAACTTTTACACCCTGCACCTTCGATTCAAAGCGTCATTCCGAAAATTATCTAAAGACAAAAAAATCTTGCAATAGGCCAAGGAATAACCCCCTTAATTTTTGCCGCGTGTTTTAGTAAACAGCCTGTATATTATATATTTTTTATTGCTTACGTATCAGTAACTGCTAATCTCCGCAACGTTCATTATGTTATATTTGCGGGTTTACTGCTCATCATTTATTGCATATGATACTAAACTTCGCTCAGCTGAGGAATTTTGGAAAGAGTAGGTTTTTCTGGAGTTGTTATAGACCTTTGCCCCATATGTAAGTCATAATTTCTTTTTGTTACAGTAAATGAAACTTATTCGATTGCACACTGTATAAACTTAAATATTTTTACTTTACTGTTATGTATTTAAAGACGTGCCGAAGAATTCTAATAGCATTGATTTTTTGATGTAAAAGTGATTAACGCTTCCTTATTTCCAGTAATTATCTTCAATAACTTCTTTTTGCCAAGATAATTATTTTTCTCATTATTTTTAATGCGCTCTTGAAACAATAAACGCCGCTTACGCCGACGTGGATAAATTTTCACTTAATCAGTGCAATTTATCTGAAATAATTTATTCAATTTAATGTACGAGACTTCTCCAGGCTATTATTTTCTTTTAAACGCGTACTGACAACAGCGTTCGGCTCACTGCCAAACTTTTACAACGCGATATCTGATAGGAAAAACTGGGCTATTAAAGAAGACAAACGGGTCCCAGCATTTCCATAAAATATTCCCCCCTCAAAAATTCAAAGTTGCGTAACGAAAACAAACGCATAAATTCCACGTGACCTTTCCGTGTGGCGAAAAACGTAATCAGCTAAACGAGATAATGATTAACGAGTGCAGAATTCGAAATTTGCATGGAATTATAGAACAGTTAAAAAATTATGTTTGGCGGTCAACGCCCACGGTACATAATTAAGGTGAGCCGTTTTTTTACTTCGGCGAGCCCACACGTGTTCACGGCAGGGGGCGCCACTTTGTTAGAGGCTACTGAAATGACGAAATTAATTGTTTATTATACTAATTTGACCGGCTTGAAATTAGTTTTTGAAAAATAATTTATGGATATGGATTATCTGGACCAGATGTACCTATTTACTACCACGTCTGTGTTAGTGTGTCAAGATTCTTTATGTCCTTTCATTCCTATCTGTATACTATGTATCCCTCAAAAACATTATGAAACTAAATTACATGCTCAAGCTGAATACAAGATACATTCATAGCCAAACGAAAAAAAAATATTGACAAATATATTGTAATAAAATTATTTTTATTTTTCTCATTTACTCTTTCACCTCTGGGGAAAACAATTCCACGTCTTAATTGTATTTCTTATTCTCTTGTTGCGTCATTCGCGTACGCATTTTAAAATAAAACGCGCCAGCTCAGAACTTTAACAATGCTTTTAATTAAGGTTCCTTCACGAAAACCTAATAAACTCTTCCAATTACAGTCTAAAAATAGGTTAGTCGTCTAATTTAAAACTTTATCTTAAGAGGATTTACTGCGCGGCGGCTTTTTGGGAAAGACTGCGGAGGAGAGGGCCCCCTAATAATATCGCGAGCATTATGAAACAGTTTCCGGCGTTGCCTGCGAAGAGGTCGCTGCAAGGGGCATCGCAAAATAGAAAGCCAAAAAAGGGACACAACAGGATTTCGTAATTAAGGCAATTATCCGCTGAATAAATAAGGTCCTGCGGCTAAGAGAACGACAAGGGAGCAACTGCGACTAAATATAACTCGACAATTACGCAGAGAGCAATTTAAATAATCGGTTTATTTATAAAAATTTACAGGGCAATTTCGTCGTGTTTCGTATTTATTTTACAACCCTCTAGTTAACGAAAATGTAATTCAAGAGAAATTTTAATTTGCAGAGTTTCTTGAAACTTTATTTCGCCCTTTGATGGCACGTTATTTTTTTATGAGTGTTTATTTTTGAAGTCCAACTTTCCGTGTATGTAAGACATCTTCTTTTTCCTATTATTATATTAGTATTTCATTAGTATTTTAAATTGATGTTAACAACTCCTATTGTATCGAAACCTAGGTTATTAATTTACAACACATCAAGAAGAAAACTAGAATTTAATTAAATTCAAATTTAAACGAAAAAACCAAAGAAATATTCTAATTTCTTAATTCTCTCCGTCGAGTATTTCACGTCCCACATACTCCCTGACAAGTTAATTTGTTTTCAGTGAGATAAATTTACATCCAGTCCCGCAAGAGGATCGATCTGTTACGCCGCACATTAATAACATTTCCTTCTTTCTTTATTGCGTAATCACACGTCAGTAGTTAATACGAACCACGCACAATAAAACGAATAGAACGAAGGCGGTGGCATGCACGTTCGAATCGAGGAAGTCGTAAAACTAGGTGAAGAAGGAGAGATTGCAAAAAAAATGGTTTTCATGCAAGTCCCATCCTTAAATTTCGTAGGAGTTGGTTTAATTATTCCATTCAAGTTTTACAAGTGCACCTCAACGAGCAATAAAAAATATTGTTACACAACTATTTTGATTGGGCGTAATTAATTTTAATTAATTTTCTGTGGTGTGCCAATACAGTTGGTGCATCAACATAAAGAAATAAAGAGTTGAGCATAATTCATTACTTCGAATTATAAACATGTATTTCGCAAAATAATTAAATTCTTTATGTGCATAACACTTCAGTTGCCATTGTAGTTGCAAGAGAAATGCATTTTTACGCATACCACACAGCAACTGCATTACTTGTCTTACCAGATGAGTTATGATACCTTTTGTAACGGACCACATGCTTGGAAACAATAAAATATCCACAATACTTAACCTTATTGGAAATAATATTCAATTAATGAAAATTAATTTAATTAAAGTGACGTATTCAATTTCTCTCTCTGTGTGTTTACCACGGTAGAAAATAAGACAGGTATTCGCACGAACCCGGGCCATGCGCTGAGATAAATGTCGGGACGTTTCGCTGTACGTTTGACAGCTTCTTCAGGATAAATATAACACCGGGGAACACAAATTTCGTTGACTTAGATCTGGCTAACTTTTGGCATTTGAATCCAAATCCAGTTTTTGTCTATCATGTCAACTTTTCAAGCTACAGGATACCACCCTCTATTTGTTCCAAAAGTCACACAAGATGTGCATACAAAGGAAAATGAAGGAAAATATTGCCAAATATACTGTTCACAGAGAATATACCGAGTGACTTTTAATGATTGAAAATTATTTTATTAAATTGGCAACACTTTTCAATGTTTATGTTGGTGTACTCGATTTTCAAATTCAAAATTTGACACTAGATTGTCAAATTCAAATTCATCCATTGTCAACTAAAAAACCAAATAAATCAGATTTTTAAATGTCACAGTTTATTATGAAAATGGTTTTAGTAATGGCTTATTTTCGAAGCGAAGTGCAAAATGAAAATGGTAATTGGATTTATTCACGGCAGCAGGCCTATAATGAATTTATTGAAATATACCCTGAACAAATTGAGTTTCGTCTTTTTTCACAACATTGTGCAAGAATAATTGAACGTTTCTTGCAAACCAGTAATATAGGAAAAGGAAAATCCACTGGTCACCCCACTATAATAACACCCAATGTTGTACAAAATGTTAATGATATTGAACAACAGAATCTTCATGTTTCCATACGTCGTGCCTCTCAACGAAGAGGTATGGATTAGTAATCAATTTGGTTCTTTTAACCTTTTCTATTTCAATTTCCTGTATTTACGAGTTTCTTACGAATGCACTCGGAAGATCTTGAAAAAAAACACCTTCTTTTCCGACCGTACAAATTTTCGATGGTTCAACAACTTCACCCACCCAATTTTCTTCATCGCATTCAGTTTGTCAGTGGTACAACAATAACTTGTTAAATAATATTGACCAACAGGATATTACTTTCTTCTCTGATGAAGCCTGGTTTCATCTCTCTGGGTTTATCAATTCACAAAATTACAGGACTTGGTCTGCACATAATCCTCATAATATGATTGAAGTGCCTTTACATCCATTTAAAATTGGCATTTGGGTGGCAATGTCTCGGAGAAGAATTGTTGGACCAATATTCTTCCGGAAAACAATTAATGCCCTCAGATTATAAACCAATTAGACGATACAGAATTAGCAAATGGCTGCTTTCAACAAGATTCCGCCACTGCCCATACAGCACGAACCACAATAAATTATTTAGAGTTTTTCCCAGGGCGTTTAATTAGTGCTGGTTTGTGGCCTAGTAGATTAACCGATTTGATAACCCTGGATTTTTTTTTATTTCTGCATTTCAAAATGTGGTGTTCCGTAATCATCTTAACGATTTGGAAGAATTACAGCACGCAATTGAGCAAGCAATTGTAAGTATCAGACCTGAAACGTTAATTAATATATTCAATAATTTATCACAACGGATTCAGTGCTGCTTACATGAAGGAGGCCAACATTTTGAACGTTTGCTGTAATATTCTATTAAATCCGAACTTCTTATTTCCTTATTTAAATGATGTGTTCAGAACACATATTAAACAATTTGAAAGAATTGCAGCAGGCAATTGCAAATATGGGACCATCTAAAACTTTAATAATGTCTTCAATAACTTATCTCAAAGGATTCAGTGCTGCTTACGCAAAGAGAGCCAAAATTTTTAGTTCCTGAATAATAATAATCTGTTAGAACAATCTTCATCATTACTGTAAACATCAATTCTAACCTATAACTACGCAACCACACAAAATTAACGAACTTAACAAGTACTGCCAATTCCTCAGTGTTCCCAACATACTATATTTGCCTCAATCATTAAAAGTCACTCGGTATATTATAGCTTTTCCTGGAGTGTTCAATCTGTAGACAATCTCACTTGATGCTCCAAACTATAGTCACCCATCTACCCTGATACCATGCTTCCATGATCTTCAAATCGTGGTGGAATCGCTCACCCTGCTCATCACTGACTGCATCAAGATTTTTCGGGAAGTCAGCAAGATGGCTGTGCAGAAAAGCAACTTGATGCTCATGTTGCAACCAAGCATGCTGAAGCTCTCCAAGAGTTGTTGGACAATTACGATGTAATTCGGTGCTCGTGTATTTCCAAGAAAGTTTTTAACAAAATTTTTGAGTGTCAACCAAGCATTCTTTTCGAATTCTGTCTTTGTTCCGATAAAATGTTAATCTTTAACGAGTCTGTGGACCGTCAAAGGTCTTTATCTTTTCAAAGGACAGGCGAAGAAATGCCGAAATGAGATACTTGAAGCAGTCTCCTTCAGTTGGCAAAGCTTTAACAAACTGCTTCATGAGACCCAGTTTTATATGCAGAGGAGGAAATATAATGTTCTTTCTGTCGGCAAGTGGCTGATGTAGAATGTTTGGATCAACAGGTTTGAGGTCAGATCTTGGCGGCCAATTCGACGCACCCAATGCTCTGCTGTCTCACATATACAAAAAACAGGGATACTTGGTATATCCGTTTTACTGACCTAGAAGGAAGCAGACCATTCTAAGGTCAACACAGATGATCCATTAGTGCACGTGATATTGCAACAAATAAATGACTCTCTTTATGTCTTCATGTTCTTCACGCAAACACAATGAATGGCCTATTGGGACTGCACCAAATAAATTTCCATTGTGGAGGAGGACACACTTCAAGCTTCGCTTTAAGCCATCGATGAATAGTCGCCATTCAGTTGCGTTATAGGTTGCAATTCCCAACTACACAAATCCACACCGTCACTTCGAAAGTATTGCAGAAATACACTTTCTGTTCAAAAGTAGGATACCTTCATTCCTTTTTCAAGCAATCTTGATGCTAGGAGTTCTGAAGCCAGTTTGGATAGTCCCAGATCTCGTGCCAAATCATTTAGTTCATCAAATCTCTTACGAACGGAGTCATCTTCAATTTCAAAATCTTCATCATTGGTGTCGTCACTTCGAACGTCAGCAAACTCGTATACCTGTATTTCGAAAGAGGGTAATTCTTTGAAAACTGGCACTGGAACTTCAGCTGAATGAGATACTGGACGTGTAGCTGATGGTAAAGTAGGATACTCAATTTTACATTTGTTTTTCTTGTTACATGTGCAACACACAAGTAGGAACATGTCGCTGCTTTCGTACGGCATCATTAACCCTTCCCTAATCGAGGGAGGTTTACGTAAGCCAATAGGAGAGCACTAGTGCTTCCTATGATTCAGGTTCGATCCAGCGGAGAGTGCCCCCGTAAAGATAAGCCATAGAGAAAAAACTTGGTGTGATAGAAGAAAACCAACTTCAGTTGTGAAATCAGATGACTAACTTTAAAACAGCTGAAAAATCGAACTCAACAGAAATTGTGTTAAAAAGTGTTCCCCAGTGTAATAAATAAACAAGTTATCAAGAGAACTAAAAAGAAAGACGATTTACATTGTTGCAGTTCGTGACACTTTAATAGTATATTGTTCTATTAGGATTAAAAGTGTCACTTTTTTTTTCGAGCGGGTGCAGTATTACAATTTTTACACAGCATTTGATTTTATACAACTATTAAACATCTTTTGTTTCACCCTGCTTTAAGAAATAGTACATTATCTTTCATTTACTATAAATTCTGGGGACACTATCAGAGTGAAACATGTTTCTAAAAAATAGAAACTATTCTCCGAGTCAAAATTAAAAAAAAAATACCACCTGTTGAGTTATGTAAAATCTTACGAAGCCACGCAGACATCTTTTAAGTTGTACACTTAAAGATATCTTCCCTTTAAATTTGTTACTAACAATTACATGCGACGATGTTGCCGAATGTATCTACGAAGCAAATTGCGAGGTTGGTGGTTTTTTGATTTTGAGACAGACAATAATTACGCAGCAACATACAGGGCGAATGGAATAATAACAAGTACAAGAGGCGATGTCACAGATTAGAATAATAGAATAAATTTAGAATTAATTAAAAATTTACCCTAAAATCATGTTACGACACTGCCTACGAAATACAACCCAACCTTTTATAAGTAAAGCTATAACGTGGTACTATTAAGTTTATAATTATTACCAAGCGCATTTTGTATTTTCTCAGCTGGTACCGAAGAGTAAGATCGATATTGTTTTATGAAATATATTATTCTGCTCAAGCGAAACTATTTTCGTGTTCGTTTAGAAATATTAGACTTTAGAATTTTGAATTGAACAAGCTATGTGTATCAAGAAAATATTATAAAAATAACTAATTTTCTTATTCTCTGAAGGAGTTTTTGATCTTTAATAATCAACCATCGTCGAATTAAATAATTACATGAACGATGAAGTCAATCAATCAAATTCACATTTGTGAGAAAAATTAAGATAAAATATTATCACATACCTACCAATCTACCCAGTAATACTTTCCATTTGCATCAAGATTATTCGCAGGGGATAATTAAACATGCAAATGTCCGTCTGGTGATATCAGAAGCCGAGCGTGTGTTTTTATTCTATTTTTAAAAGAACTGAAAACTGATTAATTATTTTGCAGGAATTACTCTAGGGCCGTGGGCGCGCAAAACGGCAATAAAGAGCGAACTCGCATGACTTATGTACGTAGCAAATATAATTGAGCAAGCCAATGTCAACGGGTCTGTGTGCTTGTATTTGTCATTGTCAGCGCCAGCAAGTAGCGTATGACACGATGACATGTTTATTTTACTATAATTATTCGTTATTATATCGACGAACGATATTTCAAGCGGTAGTGTAGATCACTGGCGTCGATAAAAGTCCCGGGCGCTGAAGCCTTACGACTTTTTTTCAGGTCGTTAAAAATTTTATTGAAGATACTTTATCTTCCGCTGAATCGTTCAGTTGTTAAATCGATATGTGGGAGCAGTTTTATTTCGTTAATAAACAGAGAAGGACAGAAGTTTGAAATGTTATCTGATATTAAAAATGAGAAATTGCATAAATTTCGCTGACACATTCAAAAAGAAAAAATATTAAAATTGCTTGGTAGAGATAGAACGTTCCAGATTATTTGAGACTCATAATGTATTATGCTGATCATAAACATAAGAAAATGATTTTTCAGAAGGAAATAGATAATCTCCTGTCAACAAATCTGGACATCCTAGCATAGAAAATCCATTTTAAACCTTCAAAAAATTTTATATTTTCTTTCATTATTGCAGTCTGAGAAACATAATAAATGTTAGGTAATTTAATTTTAAACCAAGCCATGTCCTTAGGCCTCTATAAATCTTCAGGAAGAACATAAGCAATAATTGATAAGTCGAGGAACTCAGTTCCACATTTATTGTTTCCAACTATAAAAATAGAGAGAATTCCGGTACAAACTAATTAAATTTGCATGTATATATCTCTGTGCAGCGTATTTCCTTAAGCTCCGTTGATTAATGCATTTGCTTCCAACGCATGTTTGTAACGTACGTGCATCTCGTCGTCTCGAACGTGGCAGATTAAGCTTGAGATACCCGAAGCATTCTTCGCCCTTTTGTTTTATTTAAGACGTGTCTTTATTAATGACTCATTCGAGTATTGTTGCTGTTCATATCCGAACGTTATGTGACTTCGCTGTCGAGGATAATATCGTCTAATGAACGGCGCTTGTATCACTGCGGGAAATGCTGCGTGCGGTGCTGAAATGAGCTTCATTTGCCATTCCTTTAGCTTCGTGTAGTTAGTGAACTGCGGGGGTGGGCTAAACCGCGTTAAAATTTTAATCTTCATTAGATATTGATATTGTCGATATAAGTGAAACTTAATCGATTACACCCTGTATATTATAATCCTGCAAAATATATTACTGAATTATTCTGAATTGGTAAAATATTAGTTAATAATTAGGACAATTGTAACTTAGATATGATTGTGACTGCAATAGAATATTTTGAAAAGGTCAAAGAAATAACACTTTCTCAAAAAGCAATTGCTGTTTTTTAAATACTGTTACTGCGCCGGTAACTTTGTCCTTGTTACACAAAATTAACATCAGTCTTGTGTTTTACAACTTCATTTGATAATAAATAATCATAACACGCCTAAGCGTGCACGCGGACTCGTAGCCACAACGCACAAACATTTCATTGTATTTCATGTAAGTACAACATAGATATATGTAATTAGTGAAAAGTCGGCGTTGCAAAATTTCACCACGGAAGGATATCGTGTTTGCCTTTCAAATGTTAGTACACTAACGCGTGTCATTGGGTTGGGAAAATTAAAAAAAAAACAAAACTACATTAAATTTGGCTTACTGAAGAAAACGACTAAAAATAGTGACTTTTCCTTAGTGCTGTGTCATTAGCCCGAAATTTCATTGTTTTAAAAATTCTGCCACACCTTTTTTTCTCGATTATATTCTAATCATATTCATTGGAAGTCTTTATAGTCGATCTCCTTATACTGTTGTGCATGTAGACTTTTATTATCTATTGTATGCACTGTTCTATTTGCACTTTTAAACCTTGCAACCTTAATCATTAATCTAAAATGAAAATGAAATTTATTACTTTTTATTATTTTTTTAAAATTTTGATATTTACTTATTATTTACACTGTACAACTTACTATTGCTTAAAATCTAATGTAGATATCGATGAGTGAGTTACATATCAAACTTGCACATCTCAACGTGAGATCACTTTTGAGCAGTTTTCAGCTAATCAAAGATGTAATTTTGGTTAATGATTTCGATCTTCTCTTTTTAACTGAAACTTGGCTCTTCACTGAGGTAAGCACTGATTTATTTTACATCGCAGATTATGTTTTTGTAAGATGCGATCGTTGCAGCAAGGGTGGAGGAATTGGTACGTTTATTAAGGAGTCTATTAAATTCACTTTAGTACAATCTGAAATCACTGCTTTTATTGAGCATATGTGGGTGAAATTGTCTATTGACTCTACTGTGGTTTTAGTGGGTGTTTTAGTGGTTTTAGTGTGTGTTCAATTGCATTTCTTAAACCTAATAATGCAACACCTGTCTCATTTTCTTATCGTGACTTTAAAAATATCAGTTTAACTGATTTTAACAATGACCTAGCTTCCATCCCATGGCAAGATATTTACAATTTCGATAACATTGACAGCAAAATAGATTTTCTTAATGTTAACTTACTTGCACTTTTTGATCTGCATATTCCTCTTAAAATATTTAAAAGTAACAAGAAGCAGTCACCGTGGTTGACTGATAATGTTCGATTCATGATTAACCTCAGAAACAAATCTTTATCACGTTTTAAGCATTCCGGTCTGCAAGAACACCGGACTAATTACAAATCCTTAAGGAATCTGGTAACAGAAGCCGTCAGGACTGAAAAGAAAGCTTACTTTAACCGCACCATTGCCAGTGGTAATGTTAAACTAACATGGAATCAGTTAAAAAAGTTTGGCATTCGTGATAGCAAACATTCCTGATAATCTCAACGATCCTAACGAAATAAATAATTACTTACTTGAATCATTGAATATTTCTGTCAGTGAGTTTCCAGAAACTGTAGATTTCTATAAGAACTACTACTTTCCAAAGTGCTTGTGAAAATTTTAGACAAACAGTTGCGACATTATCTGTCTGCTAATAATATCTTACCTGAGATGCAATCTGGATTTCCCCCGTTCTGTTGTAGTGCGTTACATAATATAGTAGATAACATAATCACCGAAGTCGATGACAATAAAATGGTTTTATTGGTTTTACTCGATTATACCAAGGCGTTTGATCTCATCAACCATAATATATTATTTGCTATTTTAAAATCTATCGGTTTAGGTCAATGTTCGTAACTATCTTAACAATAGGTCTCAAAGAGTGTTTTGTGGAGGTGTATTATCTAATGTTTTGCTTGTTCCTTGTGGTGTACCTCAGGGTTCAATTTTAGGTCCGTTATTATACTCGCTATATACATTCAAATTACTGACATCACTTAATCACTGCATGTACCATCTCTACGCCGACGACACACAATTATATTACTCTTTTAATATACAGGATGTTGATGAGGCGTGTAACAAAATTAATGATGACATTAGAACATTGGTAAAGATATCAAGTGAACACGGTTTGAGATTGAATGCTGCCAAAACAAATATTATGTTGTTCGGCAAAAAAAATCGCGTGCCCAAATTTCCAATCAGATAAATTTGCAAATGGGTGACGTCACATTATCATTATCCGACTGTTGTCGAAGTCTAGGTTTATATATTGACTCTGACCTTAAATTTACACAACATGTAACTAAAATTATTCAGAGAGCCTTTGCTAATCTTAAATTAACTTACGTCAATCGACTTTTCTCAGTCTATTAAACGTTTACTATGTGAGTCGTTGATTCTGTTACATTTCAATTTCTGCGATAGTGTCTATGGTCCCTGTTTGAATGTCTCAGACTCCACCAGAATTCAAAGGGTACAAAACAGTTGTATGAGACTCATATGCGGTGTTAGGCGCAGATGTCACATTTCTCACAAGTTGAAAGAATTACATTGGTTGAATATGAAAAGTAGACGACTTTTGCACAGTGCACAATTCTTTCATAAAATATTACTATATAAATGTCCTCCGTATCTTTCTTATAAAATTCGATTCCGAACTGATGTTCACAACATTAATGTAAGACATAAGGGCCTATTAACAATTCCTCGTCACAGATCGGAATTCTTCAAAAGATGCTTTAAATATCAAAATACTTGTGTTCTGAATACTTTACCTGAAGCTTATTTGAAATTGTCACCATTTCGGTTTAGGACTAAATTAAGTAGCATGCTCTTTGGTGGTCTCAGTTGAATGGTATTTTAAATTTTTAATTCAAATCTTTGTCACTATTATTATTATTATTGATATTTTTCGTTTTCAACTTTTTCAAATTTATTATTTTTTTGTACGGATCTCTTATCGATATCTATTACCTACATATTTCCTAAGGATACATATTTCTTTCATGTACATTTTTGATATAATACATTTTTTTTCTCAAGAGGGTGTGAGGGGTAGACCAGGGAGCAGTTGTTATTAGTTCATCTGACCTCACACCTTTTAAGCACAAGTTATTGTTCCGATTATATTTTGTTATTGTTTGGATTATATTTTGTCATGTACTCTACATTTGTGCTTAATAAAATTATTATTATTATTATTGTTATTATTAATTAAAGTATAAATTAACAAAGTATAGAGGAAGTAAGTGAAATATGGTATAAAAAGCACACCTTACTGATCACTGGTCCACGAAAACGCCAAAATTGAAAAAAATATTGTCCAGTCTGCTTTGTTTTTTAAACAACACATCGTCAAAGTTAGCATCTTGTATTAGAAAATGTAATATATTTAAGTAATTGTCCTGAACAAAAAAGTTACTAATAAACTACGTAACAATAAAAACGCACCACCCAGAAGGGGTCAAGTTACAACGTTAAAGTTTTCACAGTTTATTTCTCTTAAATAAAGAAGCAATTGATTTGACTTTGGAAAAGAAATAACAAAAATTAAGGGAAAACAATTAATAATGTGTCAGTCGCCACAGTTAACAATATATTCCCTAACTCGCCGGGGCATGCCCCGCATCCCAAGCTTGCTGCAGGTGATGACGCAGCTCCTCCAAACTGTTAAGGAATACATGTTAAACGTCGACTCATGATATCTCATACATGTTCTATGGGATTCAAATCCGGAGAACGAGCTGGCCAAGGAAGAACTTCTACCACTGCGTGTTACAGAAAGTTCCTACAAATTTGTGCGATATGGGGTCGGGCATTATCTTTCTGAAAAATTACTCCAGCGTGTTCATTCATCAGAGGTAAAAGAACGGGCCTTAAGATCTCGTCGATATATTGATGCGCATTTAATCTGCCTCTAATGAAAACCAAACGGGATCTGTACCCGATACGTATGAAACCCCATAACATAACACCTGGTGTTACGCCGCCATGGCCTCGTACAGCAAACTGCACAGTGCGTCTCTCTCCACGGAGCCTTCTCACTTACTCGACGGTCATTGTACCACAGACAAAATCAGGATTCGTCACTGAACATGACTGATCCCATTCAATGACCCTCTGCTGCCTTTCTCAACACCATTGAAATCTAGCTGTCTTATGCAATTGTGTTAGTGGAAGGCGTCGACACGGCTGATAGGAGCGAAGACCAAACGATGCAATACGTCGGTAAATAGTTCGACTAGTCACCCTTTGCCGTAGATCTCTTATCCAATCCACTCCAACTTCAACTGAAGGGCGAAACCTCTCTCTTATAGCCAGTTGACGGAGACGCCGATCTTCACGTTCATTAGTTCTTCTAGGACGTCTACTTCCTGGTCTACAGTGTTGCATGCCTTCCTCAGATCACGATATCCATGCTCGAAACACCGCAGAATAGCTTCGGTTTAAACGCCGCGCTATTTCACAGAACGAGAAACCCGCTTCGTGCATGCCGACAATTCACCCCCTTTCAAAGTCGGACAGTTGCTGAAAACGTTGTAATGTGGCAATTCTAGGCATTGTTAACGATCAACACTTTATGCTTTCGCTGAAAATAAAGACTATTTTGACACACCACTTTAAAAAATTACCAATAACAACAGCCTATCTTTTTAAGACAACTCTCACAAAAACCGAAGTTTCTCGTTTTTTAATTCTGACGTATTTTATCATCGACTCCTAAGATGCGGATAATTATTTGGCAAAAATATCGACCTTGTAACTTGACCCCTTCTGGGTGGTGCGTTTTTATTGGCACGTAGTTTATTATTGATAATAATAATAATTGATGCACAACGAGAGGGAGATATCAGTAATATATCCATAGAGAAGCAATGCGAAATCGCAAAGATTTATAACTTGAAATTTAATCTACTCACTATCAGCATATGTAAACCGTCGGATGGAGACTTATATACTTCCTTAACGGTCCTCGATGGATGATTATCTTTTGCTTTCACGAAATTCGATACCATTATAAATATTGTGATACTCGAGGACTTCAATATAAATTTCAACAGCAATACCGCTTCTGCAAGGAAATTATCAGAATTTTTTTGAAAGTTATGGCTTGAAACAATCTTTGATTCCACGAGATTTGGGCTACATTCACACACATGCAAAAACAACATTTTCACGAACATATATCAACATGAGTCTCACAATTGCCGACCACAAAACTCAAATCCTGGAACTTCCTTTTGATAAAGGCCTCAAGTAGAATGTTCGGTACTGCTGTACTATTTTCCTTGAAAATAAACATTTGTGGAATACTTTATTAAACGAAGACTGGAATAATCCGCTGCAAATTACAAATTATGTTTGATGCTTTTCTGCAAACTTTGTTATTCTATTTTAGCAATTGTATTCCCTATACTCCAAAAAGTAATCGGTTTCTTATTCGAAGCCCTAGAGAATCACGAACATTGTAAAGCACTTCTGATAGATTTCTGAGAGGCCTTTGATTGCATGCCACAGATTTATTTATTATGAAAATGAAGCACTATGGATTCAGAGGAGTAGCGTCCAAACTAATGTCATCTTATATGAGTAACCGAAAACAATGCGATGAAAATACGTGATAGAAGCACAACGATGTCGTTATACGAAGCCATAGCTCAGGGCTCGATACTTGGCCCACTGTCCATCCTATTTATGAAGCCCTTCCTTCATACATGGCACAGCTTACTTTACTTTGTGCAGATGATACCGCGGTATTAATCATGCTAGATTTAACTCATTGTCAGATTTAAAAAAGTTACCTGAAAACGAATTATTTTTGACAGATTTTGCCTGTTAAGTTACGTATTGTCATTAATAATTAATTGTTTATTTATGTTGGATTCTTTGCTTTATTTATTTTATTCTTCATTGAAGTTAATTCGAAATGAAATTATTCTTTCTGGAATATGCCCACATGCATCTCAAAAAGCACAAATTAAACAATCATTAACTAATGCCAGCCAAGTTTGACAATCATGTCAGTTTTGCTTTCATTGTAACGATGTTACTTAGGTAAGTAACAGCGTCGTCAATTAAATCTCGAGTGAGATGCAAATTACAAATGAAGGTACCGGGGTTGCCAGATTTAAAATTCTTAAAATCGCTTCCTGTTCAAAGAAGATGCAGCAGATAATGTTTCTAACTATAGATTTCCATCGTATGCAACAAGAAGACAGCGCTTACACTTTTTCTTCCATATTTCATTTCCACCCTGTATATGTAGTACATATTTTGAATAAACGAATAGAATTCTAAAAGAATGTATATGTAAAAAACGGTTTGAAAGAAACTAGATAACATATCAAATTAAATTCTGGGTTGAACGAATTAACAATCGTCCAAATTATTTTCCTAGTCTTCAATAGTTGTAATGAAAATATGAAATAGTAAATTAAAATTTTAAAACTACGTAATCTGTAATGTCTATACTGGGGAATAGCTGCCAATGTCTGCGTTAGGAAATGTCCTTATATGAAAAGTTTCTTTTACATAAATTCACAAGCAAATATGTCAGGGCAACGTAAACTTTTTATTATACATACAGCGTCTCTTTATTAATAAGTGCTCTTATTGGAATAAGAAATCTTTTCAAATCGTGTTCAGTCTTCAACATATTTTTCTTACAACGTTCAATCATTCGGTATTTAAATAGTGTTTAATTTATATTGGTCTCTGAAGTGACATTTTTTCGGACCATTTATAGTACAAAATGTACATACATCTTTAAAGTCCTAGTACATTAAAATCGACGGAATAAAGCAAAACGTGACGTGACTTTGCTTGACGTTTGTCAACGATTCCATTACTATGAAAATCGCTCATCGCGCACTTTAATTATTACGGATTATTTCTGTAAAATAAATCTCAAAATTTATTTTCACACTAATTTAACACGGTAAGAGTCCAGTATGTAATAAAATTTTGTATTTACCTCGAACAAAAAGTGTTTTTAATGGTATTCGCAAGTAATTTCAGCTGAGGTGTTTTACTCGAGGCTGAAATTACTTGCGAATAACAACGACAACTTGTTCATACTTTAAAGCTCAATTTTTCAATGTAGTAACTATTAACTGAATTTAATTTTAAAAATCATATATGTGTGTTTTGTAAATCGCATCATATTGTGTTTAGAGACCCATGTAGAATCTGGCCGATTTGTGAAGGTACCATGGCGCCCACTTAAAACGATACTTCTGCATGCAAACTGCACCCTTACCAACATTCAGGGGAAGCATTTAAAACAATACGTCGGAGCCATTCCCTCTCAATTACCATAAAGGCTACGAAATTGCCGAATGGTATCGCTTTAATTGAGCGTCGTTGTACCTTTGATGGAAATGCGCACAGACAAAATGCAGTCGGATAGGAACATGTCTTGAAAATTGGGATTACATCCAGTGCAACACGTCGATAGGATCCAGTCGATTTATAAGTATCTTGTTGAACTAGATGTATCCCCTAATGTGACTTCATCCGATCGTGTTTCGTCTGTGCGCGTCTTCGCCATATTTTTATAAACCGACTGGATCTGGAACCGACTTACGAGACATATTTTCACCATTTTTATGCGATAAACAAGTTCATTAAAGATATTTTTTATTTTGATTTTGAGGACGTATCCAAATTAGATGACATATTATGATTTAGGGATAATAACACTTCCTAATTGTTTGCTTGTTGTTATTAAGTCTTCATCAGTCAGCTTAACTTGAAAATCCTTCTTGGAACCGACTTACGAGACATATTTTCACCATATTTATGCGACAATCTAAGTTCATTAATGATATTTTTTATTTTTATTTTGGAAACGTTCTGAATTAATTGACATATTATGATTTAGGGTTAATAACACTTCGTTTATTTGTGGTTATTAAGTATTAATCAGTCAGTTTAATTTACAAATCCTTCTTTAAGTTAAAATCATTATAAGCATTTGCACGTGAAAATTGTAAGTACATTATTCAATGTTTCATCAGAGCCCTCTTGAATCGTGTTTGTCAATAACATAAAACTAGTATTAAAGTAAAAATAAGTCACTTTTGTTTTCGTTAATGACCTATCTCGAAAAGGAACATTGAGTTTTCGATCATTAGAACATTATAAAATTGATTCACCCTGTACATATCCAAAATATCTTAAAAAATACTTTAAGGTAAATTAAACTTGATAAATGTTAATGTTTTTATATTCAAAGAAACAACACATTATTTATTTCTTTTTTAATACATCTTCATTAAATAAAACCAAGGTAAAAATAAATTGGCGATAGTTTGCAGGCTTATTAATAATAATAAGGAACATCAGAAACTACGCTTATAAGTAATTAGTTTTATAAATGCAGATAAGCCATTTATCTTCTTGTCGGACACCTCATTTTACCTGTGTAAATATTTAATCTGCGAGAAATACTGCAAATTAAAAAGTAGCGGCGGCGGCTTTCCTCGCCTCTAATTATGATCTTGTGATAACGTAACGTTATGCTTTTGCACAAGAGGAACCCACTTTAAAGTTTCATTAGCAGAGAAATTACGCTAAACATTTGAACCGTGTTAACGAAACGGAGACTTGCGCCATCGCTCGGTTAGTTGTAGGAAGCAGCGACGATGGTTCTACTGTAATATTTCGAAGCAAGAGTTTCTGGTGAAAGTGTATAGATGGCAGAGTATAGAGGTTCTGTAAGGTTGGTTTATATACTTAATGTCGACGTAACAGTAGCAGTTGACGTTACTTGGCTGCGCTGAAACAGCAGGAATTAGGCAAACGTAACTGTTGCGTTATTGAACTCGGGTGCCTTCTATAAATAATTCCACTGTCTGAATAAAGATGACTGTGTAAGTTATTTCAATCAATATAAGTGCCGACTATTCATTTATTTTTTTTAATAACTCATGCAATGAAGTTTAGCTTTAATGCAAAATAATCTCAACACGTGCAGTGACTCCAAATTTCATGGCAAGAGTTGATAGAAAAAATTTTTAATCACCCGGTACGTTAATGGATGGTATGCTTTATTTATTCATACAAGTTAGAAAATTGGATTTGTGATAAATAAAAGCGAAAGAGACAATTTAGCTTTTTATCTTCTGCTTTTAAAATTCATTGTTTCTTGTTTTTGGTGTGTTTTTATATGAAAACTTTGTATGTACAGTCATGGCCAGATGTATTAGGCACCCCTTAGTACTATGAATATATGTCAATGTACGAGGATTTAAATAAAACTATGTCCAATTTAGATATTCAAAACAACCATTTATTTACATATTTTAATATTTTGTTGCTCCACCATGTGCTTTAATTACCTTTTTAATACGAGCAGGCATTGTTGACACAAGCTTTTGGCAGACTTCAGCAGGTATAGCCCTCCCATTCTTTTACAATTTGGTTCTTTAATAGCGCTAATGATGCGCAGTTGTGCTTTGATACATTACGTTTTAAAATGGACTACAGGTACTCTATAGAAGATAAATCTGGTGACTGTGCAGGTCATTCTAAAAGTCGTACATTACATTCTGTAAACCAACGCGTTGTCTTTTTGGAATGATGACAGGGCGCATTGTCTTGTTGAAAGTAAGAATCTGAATTACTATTATCGAATAATTTTAGTACAGAGGGTTCTAGTACTTCATCCAATATTGCTGTATACCGAGCGCTTTTCATGCCATCTTCGCATAAGTAAACTTCTCCAACGTCGGACGCAGACATGCATCCCCAAATCATCACACTTCCGCCACCAAATTTGAGTGTAGGTACGATACAAGCGGGGTGAAATGCTTCGCCCTTTCTGCGCCGTAGTACTGCGTCCCAGGTCGTCCAAAAAGCTACAATAATGTGCGTGTTTTTATTTTGTCTTTTTAAAGAAATTTTAAGAACGTAAAGTGTAGTGCGATGTGATCACTAACTGAAAAAAAACACTTTTCAAACCTACCTCTATGTTAGATTCATCAGACCATAAGACTTTTGACCAATCTTCAACAGACCAAAGTTGATATCTTCTTGCCCATGAAGACGTTTTTTTTTTTGTGGTTCTGTCAACAAAGGCTTCCGGCGGGCTATACGGCAACTTAAATTTACTTCCTGGAGACGTCTTCTGATAGTTTTTGTCGAAACTGAAATTCTATGATGGACCACAATTCACTTGATAAGTCTTTTGACGATTTTCGTTGATCTCCCAAATGTCTGTCATCTCGAGTTGTGGCAATTTACGTCCACTTTTTTTTTATTCTCGTAAGAACCCGTTTCCCGGTAACACTTTAACGTGTTCTAAACCGCACAACGCGAACATTTAATTTTTTTTGCTATGCAACTTACGAAAAACCTAATGAATTCAACAGCACTATTTGACTTCGTTCGGCCATCGATAACTCACGTGTTTTTGGCATTATAAATTAATTGAACAGTATAACATAATTTTTTTAAATACTTAGAGTAAAAATAATGTTAAAGAGCAATTTCTTCAGCGAGCATTACGAACGAACTGGTCTCAAAATACGAATTTCTTTTATAATCCAATAATTAAATAAATTACCCCTATAAAATCTATTCAGATATAATTATATTTGTCAATGTAAGTGGGGGTTTAATCCTCATATTCATAAATTTGACCGCTTTTAAAGTCTGGGAATTTACTAGGGGTGCCTAATACATATGGCCATAGCTGTATATATGTTTTACATTTCTTATGTTCGTATTTTTAAGGTTTTGAAATTACTTTAACATAAAATAGGATAGGGCAATACTTGCTGCTTGTTTGATCGTAATATTCATCATACTCCTAAAAACCCGTATGCATTTTAATTCATTTGTCATGAATTTCGGTTTGTTGAATGTGAGTTTATTATCGAAGAACCATTCACTAGAACAAGTTTTGATCGCAAAAATCTATAGTTTGACTAATTTATCGCAGTAATATCGTTAGCAAACTAGGTGACAAAACATTCAACATTCGTGGGAAAGTCATTGAAGTTTATTACAAAGAAGACCTGACCCAAGTCTAACCCCTGAAGTATACTCACTCATCAACTTAAAGACATACGAATTACATTCATACATTTGTAAAAAAGAATCGAAACAGAACAATGTAATGATATCTTGTTTCATTGAGTCCTTTGATGGCTTGTAAAATTCGACTGTGAAATGTAAAACAACCTGTAAATTCGAAATATCCTGTTCAGCTTTAAATGTTAAAAATGCATTTGCAAATTTTAGAAAATATTTAAAATTTATGCTGCAAACATTGTTATTTTTATACTTTTGTCAAAAAAAGTATTTAAAGTGTGGGATATAGAAAGCTATGCTTTTTGAAGTTGTTAAGTATTTACGAAAAAAATTGGTCTATTTAATATGAGAAAAGTTTAATAGTAAATTAAGTTAAAAACAAAATATATTTCAATGGCCCGTATTCTCATCCTATGCTATATCGTTTTTTCCACCACACACAAATACGCAGGCAAGTTTCTGAAGCGCTCACCACACACAAATACGCGGGCAAGCTATTTACAACTTTAGTTCAATACGACTTTTTAATCGTAAGATCAGACTACTAGCCAAATGCCTTATTCTCATACTATGATTAATTTAATAACGTATTTATATCACTCACACTTTAAGGCCCAAATTCAGAAACCTCACTTGAGTGAAGAATGCACTCCACTCCCACTCAAAGTGTAATTTAAAATTGAAGTTTACTTTTATATTTACTCGTATAATCAACTTTATAAGTGCTTTGATCATCATTGATTTACGATTAAAATGAAAAATTAAAGCTTTTCTGAATTTCAAACTAACATCGAACTGTCAATATGAGCGTTAGTGGAGTTTGAATGATGTTTCTAAATTTGGGTCTAAATTGACATAAAGCGATATCGTTTCTTGTTGTACCTTGACATAGCGGCCCTAGTTTAATACAAAATACATTTTAAGTACAAGTAAAAATAAAGAAAGAATATTAGGATGAATCTCCCACAAGAAAAAACAGAAATAAATATTTCTCTGACTTACAAAATTTTCTTAATTCCATTAATATTATAATACAGTAAACTCGCGATATAGTGAATACCGCTTTAAGTGAACCACTCAGTGGAATGAACAGTGAAAATTTTATATTGTATCGCGATTTAGTGAACTGCGGTATACCTCGATATAGTGAATGCAGTGTTGTTTTAGGGAATTCCCCGAAATGCGCTGATGCGAGCTAAGTTTTTAATGATTCCGCTGATACTGTTTCACAAGTAACTGCGCGTGATAATTGTTATTCTTCTGTGATGCCTGTTTAAGTGTAACTTCTGAAATTATTACTTCTGGAGTATTTTTACGTGCTACGAAGTTATGTACGCTTACGTTTAAGTTGTTCAGGGTCAAATTGACAATATTATTTAAAGGATGTCACAAAACCAGCAACGTAAACATTTGAATTTGTCTGAGCAGGGTAAAATACTTGAAGCATTACGTAAGGGAATAACCATAACAGAATTGGCGAAGAAATTTGGCATTGCAAAGTCCACTGTATGTGCAATAAAGAAAAGATGACACTTGATTTTGGGGCAGTGTTAAAGAGGAAAACTTTTAAAGTTTCCGGATACCCAAAAATGGAAACAAAAATTGAGACATAAAAATATACCAGTTAGTGGATTCATGTTGTAACAAGCAAAAATTTTACAAAAAAGAATTTGAACCCGTCAACATCTTTTAATGCAAGTAGCGGGTGGTTGAATAGATTTAAAAAACGCCAAGGCATACGTCGTTTGGAAATATCTGGAGAAAAGTTATCTGCATAGCCAGAATTGGTGGTTCCCTTTAAAGGAAATTAAAACTAAAAACTGAGGAACTCAATTTGCGACCTCATCTAATTTACAACGCCAACGAGTCGGGTCTTTATTAGAAAATGTTATCAGAAAAACATTTGTCACACATTCAGGAAGAAAATTAGCAAAACAGAGAATAACATTTTTGGTGTGCACAAATGCAGAAGGAAGTCATAAACTGAAACCATTATTGATCGGAAAGTCGAAAAATCCACGAGCTTTTCGAAAGTTTAAGTGTCCCGTACATTACGATAGCAGTAAAACAGCATGGATTTTCAAAAAATGGTTTCACGATATGTTTATTCCAGAAGTTACAAAATTCTTAAAAGACAATAATTTACCTGAAAAAGCGTTGTTGTTATTAGATCCATCGGAAGAGGAATTAAAGAGTTCCAATGGTCTCATCACTGCAATGTTCATACCACCGAACGACAGCCTATGGATCAAAATGTCATAAGAATAACGAAATTATTTTATGGTAAAAGATTGCTCTCGCATCTAATAGCTAAAAGCCTATTAGTGCTTCAGTGCCTTTGCTGTTTCTAATTTCATTCTGGCATGGAATGACTTGCAGCCAATTGTCGTAAGAAAATGTTGGTACAATATTTTGTCAATAAAAGAAGACGGCGAAGAAAACATACCCCTAAGTCAGTTAAAAATTCGCTTGCTTAATGATGAAGTACATACATACATCAATCTCTTACATATCTCCTTCACTGCATTAATCCAAATGTAGAATGCGAGACAGTTGAAATAGAAGAATGGAACAAAGATATGGATTCTTCAGAGCTTCAATGTATTAACAAACCTGAGGACTCAGATTCAGAAGAAGATGAATAGGATTCTTGACATAGAAGACAAATTAGTTCCTATAAGTCAAGTACTGAAATCACTAAACGAAGTAATCCAATGGACTGAAGAGAATGAAAATGAAATCGATTACTCAAGTTTACTTGTGTTACATAATTTGAGACAAAAACTAGTATCATTAACTTTAAGTGTAAAACAAAAGCAATTAAAAATGACGTCTTTTTTTACTCCGACATAAGCACCATGAATACTTTTAAGATTCTTTTGTATTATATGCAAGAATTTTTTAAATTTTAAAACAGTATTACAATTTAATTATTTAGGAGTATGTATTTTATTTAAAAAAAAAATTATTTTCCGCTTGTTTTTTTTTTTTCGATCTTTAATGTAGTGAACATTTCAGTTTAGTGAACCGGCTTTGCCAAGATTGGTTCACCAAATCGCGAGTTTACTGTATTCTGATAAGTTCTTGTAAATAATTGATGATAGTAATTTAATGTGTTCCATTTTTCTTAATTTTTTAGGTAGAATTTGTTTTTATCTAATTTTTGTTAAGTGTTCAATTTTCGTTATAAATAATAAATGAATTACGTTTTCTTGTAATTTGCATCGAGGAATAATAGGAAGAAAGTAGTTTGTTCTTGAGTGTTTCACGTTTTGCGTTCTCTCGCACGCAATGTTGCAATTCGAACTTATGACTAATGATTGATATGAATAATATAATTAATACGTTTAAGAAACGACAACGTAATAATAACAATAACAATATAATAAGCAGTTCCCTTATATTTGAAAGTTTAACATTGAAGTTCTATACTATTTATTTGTTATGAATTTGTTATACATAAACAATAGATGTTGTGATGTCTTCAGAAGTACTGAAATAAGTACATACATATGAATAGGTTAATCATGTTCTACATTGAAGTTGATATTCAAAAGCTTTTCTTTTCATGTTCTGCCCCTGATGTAACGTCATCATAAATCATAAGGCAACACGGAACACACATCCATACATAACAAATCCCCGTGCTCAAACAGAAAACTAAAGAGTTCGAACGAGTCGTTGCGAACTTAAACAAAAAAAAATCCTCATGCAAGGCGGATTCGATTTAGGACGATCCCCCGAGGACCTCCATCCTGCATGCGGAAATTCCGGCCGAAGGACCTGGAGCGTAAAAACCATTGACTGGATAATGCCGCGGACAATGCATTTCGTTTAAAATTTCATTTTAGATTGCATTGTTTGCTTTATTGAATGCAATACCTTCCCACTAGGAATATTGAAAACGGCAATTCCTTTTGCGCGCGTTATTCGAGTCTGCGGACGGAATTTAATTGCGAGCTTTTTCCTTGTGGATACAGTTTGTGGATACAATTTATTACTCGCAATCAAGAAAAAAAGAAAACTCTCCTATATTTTCCCCGACTCAATTCAATTTGCGTTGTTCAAATAGTTTTAACTCGTGGTAATAATTTCGTTAGGAGTAGAACGAGGAAAGCATATCTAGTCCCACCTCAGAGTAATTATGCATTCTAACCGCCTAAGTAATTACTGAATTCGTGTCGCACCCCTAATATTATGTTACCAGGTGCGCCAGTTTCCCATCTTTGTTTGAATTGGCGGAGTTACCCCTATCTTCTTAAGCATCCGTTCCCTTCGGAGTGCGTTATGATGTTCCACCCTCTTATCTACCATCGGAAATCTTATATCTCACCCCCAGTTAACGCCAGAGCGACGTTGGGGTTGGAGCAGATGAAATCTTACGAAATTTCAGATGACCACTTAATACATTATTTGATTTATTAAAACACTAAAAGAAACATTTAGTATCTAAGGTGTAATTGGTTGGGTAAGTTCTCCCCATAAAAATTATTAATCGTGTTTACAGAAGAAACTCGAATGGAATTTGTTGCAATCCATTATGAGTCAATTCATTCCAAAATCTGCTTCTTCATACAAAGTGAATGCAGGCGTTAGAATTCATGAAATATTTCAGTCCCACGCAAACTATTTTAATTGCAGTTCGTAATTTACCACATGCACATTGTCCTGGAGAGAGAGAATACCGCCGGTCCGATGCCGAGGAATTGCTTCACTAATTTAGCAAGTAGAAGGATCTGAAAGGACCGCCGGAGAGATATGGCATTCAAAAAGGTGCACCTAAACATGCGCCTCGTTTACATGAATATTCGCGTACAGGAAGTTCGCCTGTGATAAGAACTATCGCATCGCACAAATTCCGTGCCGTCGTCTTTTTTTTTCCTGAGAGCGCACTACTTAATGATAAGATTGTGGCCAAATTGTTTTGCGCGTTATTATTTTACAAACGGTAGCCGCAGACCTGATTTTGATAAAGCCGACCACACACTTGTAGACATGCTTGAAAGCATATTGCTTAATAAAATGGGTTTGACATGATACCCTTGGAGATTCCTCATCAGTAACCTTGAAGGCTTCTGCGGCCTTTGTCCATTTTATTTTTGAAAACATCAATAACACGGACAAAAAACATCAGCAGTGCCAATGCTTCAGTCTTTTGCGAAGAAGACGAAACGATGTCAGAAAGAAGAGATTGTTACAAGATAATAACAAAATCCTCATTAAATTGTTTGATTTCATAAGAAAGCAGGAATAATGACATATTTAAATTTATGTAAGATTGTAAAGAATTTTCAAGTATGTCTGTAGTTATTCCGGTTTTGGATTAATCGTCAACTCATCAAACATGTTATCGAACAAATGTAAGCACGCAAGGAAACTTGCTTGTTAACTTTAGTACATCTTAAAAATATCCTCTTCCTTTTCTGCTTTACGGTTAAAAAAAAATTAACCTGACAACTTCCGAGACCTCTGCATACCTTTCTTATGGCTTCCGGTTAAACCTCGTCACAAATCTTCTGTCAACGTTTCGTTCTTTATTACAAATGGTCTTCCTCAGGTTCTTCATGTTGCTATGCCTGCTGATGTTGTCATTCCTACTCCTTCGTTAAAAAAAAAATAGACAATCAGTTTTTGTCAAAACGACGTGCTTACCGAAAACTTAAATTTTGCTGTACAAAACTATTCTAAAAAAAAAATTGGTGTTTCTGATTAGTCATCATCTCGACAAACTTGTCATCAAACCTGTACCTATTTCTGCCTCACAATTTAAAAAGCGCCAAACAGTCCCTTGTAATAACTCTAAAGAATACCACAAGCAAAAGGTCTTACAAAATCACCTTTCCTTTCGTAAATGTCCATATTGACGAACAAATACCGAATGGTAAACGAATGTTGAAAACTAAAGGCAAATTCGTTTGTCTTTGGAAGCATTCGCTTCGAGAAGAGTACATGAAAGGAAATTGTAGTACAGAGTATAGAAAGTAGTTTCTATTCGCTGTTCATTTGCCTGACGTACACGATTCTTCACATCGTGAGTACTATACAGTGTTCGTCAACTGTATAGGATCCGTTTAGTGTATACGCGGCTTTTACAATAAAACGGGAATAGTAAGACTTGTGTGGAACAATGATGGAATATTTCTCTCGCGAGAACGAATAACTATGAATCGACAACAGGCGACGGACGCACACGGTATATTCTTTCTACTGTCTTCGTTATCATTTGTTTTTTTGTTTATCTGCTATGTTTCAACAGAAATTTGTATTAGTCATCGTCTCAACAAACTTGTCTTAAAAAAGAAGATGATAACTAGAGCACGGATTTAAGTGCATTTTTACGCATACACGCCCGACTACAAAGATGGCTCATAATCTAAGGGAGCACCTAAATCCGTGCTTTAATGATAATCATGTGTAGTTGTTCTTTGAAATAATTTTTACTAAAAACATATAATTCTTCCGTTTTAATGATTCTCCAAGCAACACCACAAGCAAGACGCCACGTCTGTAGACAACCTGAATTTTATCCTTCAAAGTCGTTTTGTTTGACTAACGAGAATGCCCTATTAGTAATTAGGAACAGGACAAAATACTCCTTGCTAATTTGAAACCTAAGGCAGTCGCTTATAATTAGGATGTGAGTGTTTGTTTGTAATTAAAATAATTATTACGGACGTTCTAAAGCCATCACGTCGCGTCGTAAAGCGAAGGACGTTTTTTTTTTGTAAATAAACAACCACTTTGATTGTTCATATGAATGAAGGGCCTAACATACGAATGAGGAGGGCGCTTTTTTCACACAATAACGACAACATTTTATTAAGTTTTTTTTTATGAGACAAACATTTTTTTATTTATGGTAATAGATTGCTTAAAAAGAAATTCGGTTAGGACGCAGAAGAAACGGGAACGCCTTTATGGAAACCAGATTGAAAAATGATCTGACAGTCGACACAAGATTTCATTTTCATCGAAAATAATGGCCCCGCATTATCATTTTTCACGCCGGCGGCGTGAGCGAATCGTTTCTTATTGATTTCGACGAAATTGCTATTGATGTCTGAATTTGCCACTTACGATAACGTAAAGCGACGTCACTTATTGAAATTGGAGGCTCCGATTTTTCTGTCGGCAGTAGGTTTTGCCCATTTCAATTTTGAAGTTTTGCGAAATCAAACTTTTATCGTTGAAATTCGACATTGAAAAATACAACACAATTTAGAATTAAAATTTTAATCGTGTAAGTATGACATCAGGGGAGAAATCAAAACAAGCTGCTTCATCCACCCCATAAGAAAAAATCACATGGCTTATAAGTCTAGCGATCACGGGGGCTAATGTAGGGAAAACTGAACTATAAAATTAATTTCCTAACGTAAGCTTTAATTTAAATTAAATTCTTAAAACCTGTATGAGTCTGAGCAAGAGCAAGGCCACTAGGCGATCTGAATGTGAAGATTTTGCCCTGTATATCATAAAATTTACGAACGCCTTACGTCCCATTTTCATTACAAGACTTCTGGGACTCACGTCATTAGAATAAAATTAAATAAATTAAAATATTGACTGCCGCCTAAGTAGCCATCCAGAAAAAATTGCAAGTAGGTACATATATTGTGAGTTTATTTTGCTTCTAATAATTTTGGCAATCATTTTCCTGTAGAAACATAAAATATGATATCTAAGTATAGGGGCAGCCAACATAAATTCCAAAGTCCCAATAGGAAAAAAATGTTTATGTGTGCGCATCGATATTTAGGTCATATTCCCGGTAGGTCCTTTTTCGACTTTCTACGCTCGTTTGACTCCCACAAGGAATGAATAATATAAAAGAGATAATAGTTGTGCCATTGGATGAGGGCGGCGGTGTGTGATGCTCTTTTGTTTTCCCATGCGTGTACTTGCGCACCGGAAAGCTAAAACGGATGTGGCCGTCTCGGTAGGCTGGGCTGCGCAATGCTCACGGCCTGCTTAGACAATAAAACTACCTACGCCTCATCGTCTTACCTGTGGGATCTCAAGACACATGTCATTTATCGTCATTGCTGCACGCACGATTACAAGCTTTCGTTCGTGGACTTCGACCCATGCAAGAAAGAGAGGCATGACTTATGTAATTATTATTCTTCTTGGCCGCATCGTTTATCATCGTGCACTTGAAATTATATGTTCATTCGAAATGCGTTTCGAATTGTTGCTATTCTTCTTCTTCTTCTTCTTCTGTGGCGTATTAAAAGAATCATTCAATGTTTCTTTTTTTCTGTTTGTTATTGAATTTATCTTCAATAATGGCAATGTTATTAAATTTATCTTCAATAATGGCAATGTAATATTTAACCGTTTTCTGCATGTACTCCTTGGTTTATTTAGTTCATCAGTCTAAAAATTTATAAATACACGATCAGTTTCAGCTTCGCTGGCATCACAGCTAATGACCTCTACAACTCCAATCAAGGATTTGTTTAATTTTTAGTCATCACTTTAAATCTCTCTACCGATTGTTTTGTTAAAATTTGAAAAGTGGCAGAACAAAAAAAAGAAACTACATGTACAGAGCGTCCCAAACTTCCGAACAAGCGAAAATTGCATTTTGTCAAAAGACTTTATTTATTCTGCACGATTTAAAAATATTTATTATTTATCACACATCAATCTTATGTATTTTCAAAGTGCCACTGCATATTTGGATAGTACTTGAAGAGCTTTAATTCCTACACACAGCTTGCTTAACTCTACGTTCATGTTGTACATCTTAGCGCGAGTTTTCCTTAATACTTACTTATTTATTCAGTGCGTAAGACTACATTTGCAGCATGCACACGTCAATATTAGAATATAAAATTTTACATGAATGAGTAAAGATACATCTATTTACCGTATTATATTAATGTACATAATGTAATTAAAAAAAATAGTTGGGATTTTCCATTGTTTAAACAGAGGAAGAAAATTCGTCCATACAATAAGAGGAATCCTCCAGCAAGAGGGTATAAATAACAGTTTTAAATTTGTTTTGAGGCAATTCTTTTATATGAGATGGTAATACAGGGTGATTCTTCAATAGACCGCCAAATAATAATCCATACAAAAATAGAAATCACAGATTATAGTTAGACTGGTAGAAAAATTATTACGTTCTTTAGTTCTCGAAAAATAACTAATCAAAACTTCTACGCGAATACACGTTACTTCACTAGTTAAAAACCAGCAGCTAAAGGATGAAAATAAATACAGTCATAAATGTTTTATCGTTTTATGGCTGTTGCGGCGAGAAATCGGGCGAACTTGACCTTCGACGGAATTCAATGTAACCAGCTGAAAGAAGAGCTTTAAAATATTTACGACAATATTGATAAAGGCATGCAAATGCAAATCACCTGTAGTAAATTATTTAGTACAAATTTTATAAAATGAGGATAACAGAGATTTGCAATTTGATTTATTCCCACTCGCTCTAGAAATTTGTTTCTCGTTAAGTTTGCCCGTTTGCGTCCGAAAAAAATTATTTGTTTGTCTCAAATAGGATATTAGTTTTTGCAAAAATAAATAAACTTCACCCGCTTTTAAGTAGGACTTAATAAATGTGCAACAACAAACGTATGACTTTACAATTATGGCCGCAGATGTTTGTAATTTGTGATTTTATAGTACCTATGCCCAATAAAAACTCCACCCCTAAGCATCGTTTAGTGGCCTTGTTCTTGTGAAGTTTAGTAGTTACTTCCAATCAGTCGAAAGTGTACATTGGCAATGAATCGCTTTCGTTATCAGAAAAAACCGAAGTGGTTTTGTTACAGTGAAGCTTTAGGAAATGCACGTCGTTTGTGGATTGAAAAATTTCCTTTACGTCAAGTGCCGCATAGAAGCACTTTTTTTCGGTGGTGCATCATTTGCATGATCACGGACATTTTCGTCCTGCAGATGCTCATTGCCCAAAGACAACTCCATCAATGTTGGATGCTGTTTAGTAGTAACAATCAGACGGAAGTGTACATTGGCAGAACGCAAAATGAATCGCTTTTCGATATGGTTTTGTTATACGGCGAAGCATTAGGAAATACACGTCGCGCTCGTCATTTGTGGATCGAAAAATTTCCTTTACAAGTGCCGCATAGGAGCACTTTTGTTTCGGTGGTGCAGCATTTGCGTGATCACGGACATTTTCGTCCTGCAAATGATCGTGGCCCATAGACAACTCCACGAGTGTTGGCTGCTGAGATAAATATTTTAAATATTGTCGACGAAGAACCCAGCATCAGTACTAGAAAATTGACAAACACGGCTGGAGGTTCCTAATCGACGGCTTAGAGAATTCTTCGTCAACAGGGATCCATACCGTGTACAAACATTACAGCTGGGAGATTGCAAATCATCGCGTCAGGTTTTGTCAGTGGATACTAAATAAAGTTGATCGAAACAACGAATTTTTAAACGTGGTATTGTTCACCGATGAAGCTCATTTTATTCGGGACGGTGTTCGAAACTCTCATAACACACACGTATGGAGTTTCGAAAATCCACACGCTACAGCGGAATTTCATCATCAGCAGAAATTTTCGGCAAATGTTTGGACTGGTATTGTTGCTAATCGTTTAATCGATCCTTGCATTTTACCGCAGCATTTGAATGCCATAAAATATTAAGAACTTTTTACTATTAGATGATGTGTCCTCAGCTGTACGACGCGATATGTGGTATTTATACGATGCAGCTCGTGTTGTGAGAGAGTGGTTAAACACTAATTACAATAATAGGTGGATTGGACGCTATGGTCCAGTACTTTGGCCCCCGCGATCTCCAGACTTAAATCCCTGTGATTTTTTTTTGTGGGGATAGATGAGCTTGTCTATTCTACCCCAGTGCATACTGTACAGGAGTTGCATGAACGCATCGAACATGCTGCTGAAGTGATTCGAAAGACACCAGATGTTTTCGAACGTGCAAGGGAAAACTTGAGAAAATGGGCTATAGCTTGCATTGATAACAATGGTCTTCAGTTTGAGCTTCTACATTGACTGGTAAAACCGAAATTTTTAAATTATTTATCCCAATTATTTTTTATTTATTTCATTGTACGACAACCACAATTTAAAGCATAAACCACCCAGCATTATGAGTGTAATGCAGGGTATTTCATGCTTTAAATTGTTACGGATTACTGTCGTTTATTGAAACTGATTTTAATCGAATCTGATTTAAATGTCCCAGCGGAGTGACGTTCGCAGCTCATCGTCTTCGTGCTAATAAATTAATGAATGCTCGGATGAATTTAACGTTTGAGGCAGGTCATTACAGCGGCATTCCCTCCATTAAATAAGTTTTACGATTAACTTTTATAGTTTTTTGCTCTGAGTTATAAACACAATAAAACGTACGAAAACACGATACATACACATTGGCGTAGCGTGCTTTTTAGGGCAATTTTTAATTAACTATAAATTTTCTCAAAGAATTTTTTTAACATTTTTCTAATAACCTATGATTTAATTCCTTTCACAGTATTTTTTGACGGTTTATTCAAGAATCAGCCTGTATATTGTAAACGTAAATACCAGCACATTCTGATAATGTTTCTTAACGCGCATGTTATTTCTATTTCGAGTTATTACTACATACAGCATTTGTAACAAAGTTGGTTGTTATGACGAATACAAAGAAGGAGTTTGTAAATATGTAAACCGTAAATGTTTGATATATGTTTCTACATAATTCTTTAAAATGTAGTTCAAATAGATACCTGATTATACGCTTTTGTAGTATCAATACTTTGTGCCAATCTTTACTAGCGTACGATATAAGGAAGAGTGGAATTTACATATCTAAAATAAACATTAATAAGAGCGGCTTGATGTAGACTATACTAGAGATTACTTATTAAATAAAATTGTTTATTCAGTTGTGTGTGAGCAATTTTTTAGTATTTGATGTCCAACTTAAACCCGTAACAGGTTTTTTCTCTGCTATATTAAGTTTAAAATTGTTCGATACTCTGTGATTGTTGTGAAATAATTGTTTTCGCATAATTAAACATTAAATTATTACTTTTGCATCAAGAGTCAAAGTTTCGCCTACAGGTCACCTCCTCCTTGCTTTTTTCGGAATTTATAATAGACACGTCATCGGAGTACATTGTTACGTACATGACGGTATTTGAGATAGTCCGGCAAATCATTAATATACAGTGTGGTGATAAAGTGACGCACCAAGTGAGAAAACACCCTTAGCATTGACTTTTTTGAAAAATACTGGGACAGGTCGATTTTATTTGCAAAAAAAAACATCTTTTACAATCAATTTTAATTATATGTCAGTTACTACTTTTGCGCCGTCACGTCATCGACATTTTTTTAAATGACAACCTAATTTTTTTTTAAATGTCACTTGAAAGCAACTATTTTTCTGAGTACAAAAATGTTAATGAACCACTATGTCGCATAAGAAAATTTTGAAGAAAAAAATTATTGAAAAAAGGAAATTTAATTTTTAATCTTAATAAAATCCAACCTAAAATAATACTTTTTTATAAAAACAAAACAAAGCAACTTAAAACAACTTAATAAAATTACAATAATGCTGCAAATGTCCTTCACCAACCACTTGACAGTGACCAGCTCGTGTAAACGCTGTTAATGACTCTTGCGATGGTTTCAAGTATTTTTCGAAAAAATTAACGCTAAGGGTGTTTTTTCGCTTGGTGCATTACTTTATCACTACAGTGGACCTAACAAACTGCCCTGAGGAGTAACAAATTTGAGGCTGTATGCCTGAGTAGTGCAATCTTGTATTTTGATGATTTCTTTACGATTAAATGAAAAGGAACATACCCATGATTTGTTCAAATTATCTCTAATTCCCATTCTTTCTAATTTGTCGCGCATAAATTTTAAATCAAGAGTGTCGAATGAATGAAAAAGGGGTATCACTCCAGAGATATTTTAAGATTGAATTTGAAATAAATGTTTAAAACTTTTTGAATTAATTTAAAAAATATGTATAATTAAAAAAAATTATCGCATTTACAAAGTTAAAAACTTGATTTGATTGGGCAATCTTCTCTTGGCTTTTGGTATTTGTACTATCCTCGTCGCAAAACAAAAGCTGATAATATTCACGTATTGTTCCGTAATACACACTGTTGTGGCACAGAAAAGTAGGCTAATAATTTCAGTAAATACTAAAAACTTTGAACTATAAATAATAACAGCACTAATAAGGTTGAGTTGCACCGACATCGATTACAGTTAATATAAGCGAAGAAAGTTATAAGTTTAATCTAGTTAACAATGACGTGCGTTGGCGCAGTTCAGTCTAAGAATTACAATATTGCTAGAGATACAACTCTTCCAAATTTGTAATTTTATGATTTTTTTTACGCCAAAACTATTCACTTTCGGGCACCACAAAATAGTCTTTATTTTGTTCCTTATTTTCAATAGTTTTAGATTTTTGTAGTTGAAACACCTCTATATTATTGCCCAAGTAGATATCCTTTTTTATTGACTTTCCAACGTCTTATCGATCTCAGGTGTGAAAACCACACATAAATACATTTAAATTTAATAACACCTAAAGATGATAACTAAAGAAGAAATCATTGAAAAACTAAAATCTGGATGCATTAATAATAATCAGACACGTTTCCTTGGTTCTCTTATTGCGCAACCATGGCAACGCTCCGAAATATCCGAAGTCTGTCAACCAGATCTCTGAAAATTCCAGATGGGCATGAGTGTTCTATGATTTATGAATTTTCGTTTATAGCAAAATTATTTTCTATTTAACGAATCATTAATATTATTGCTTTTCTTTCATAGCTCTCTTTTATTATAAATTTGAATACAAAGATGTATTAAATGCATAAACCGATTTAATCTTTCCCCATGTGACGCTCATGAAATCTTCTGTGAACTGAATTTAGTTTCTTTTTTTTAATTTTTACGACCGGATTAAAGGAATCGCACAGCAATGTGTCACGTATATTTCATTTAATTGGGAGCCTCACTCCCACTGTTCTGCATTAGTCATTTTTTTCTGGCACAAGCGTTATCTAGTGTCTTGATGCCAGTATTCAGAAAAGTCAGCAAAAATACAGCCGCAAACGTGTATTTTATTAGAATTAACGTGTGCACTAAATTGCCGCATCTTATCTAAAAATCATAAACTTTTTAATAATGTCCGGAATTTACCTAGGTCTGCTAATAATTGAAGAATCTCGAAAAAATTCGATATTTCTAAATAACATAAAATGCATTAAATCAATAAATTTTATTACCCTAATTCTAGTTTTGTGATTTTCGCAAAAACGTTTTTCTCTTCATAACACATTTTGTTATGTTATTCTCTAAATACCTTTTTATGTGATTAACGTTGACAGTTTCTTCAAGATTTGTTTCTCTATTACCTCAAAATAAATTTCAATTTAATTTTTCTTCAACTTACGTGAATTTCATTTCGAAACAAATTCTCCGGATACCCTTCATTGGGTTTAATTTCGACCTTTCGCTGTGCATTGACAGCTTTCTCGTAATCGTTTTCCTGTTGTAAATTCTTATTTCGTTTTTACCAGTCGACATTTTTCGCTTTAATTTCTAGAAATGAAGTTATAGGAAGTTAATTTTCTCTCTTGATTTTCTTTGTTATACAGGATGTCTTTAAAAGTTCGTATGTAGGTAGAGGATAATATTTTTTATTCTCTGACTTTACAAATGAAAACTTCGTAAGCAGTGTTTTTTAAGAAATACATATTAGTTCTTATACAGGTCCTTCTCGTAACATGTAACAGTTAACATTTCAGTAAGTACAAACTGTTGATATTCATTTCTCATAATGGAATCAAAAACGGACTTCTTTTAAAACGAAAAATAAAGTTACGCAAAATTAGTACATATCTAGGTAAATCAATGTCATTCCAGAATTGTTGATAAGGATAAATAACGATAGTTTCATTTCTAGCAGAAATTGGATACGTAAATGTGTACAACATAGTTTATCGATATGAAGTTTGAAATTAAATAAAAATAATTTTTAATTACAGAACTTTAGTTTGGTTTATTTGAGAACCCTTAAAGTTCATGCAACTTCCTAACATAAAGATGTCAAGGGTGTTAACTTTACCGGTTCCAGATCGCTATCAACTTCCATTCCGTTATTATTTATCGACCTAGTCCCCTACGTTTCTATTCCTATTTGCTAAATCTGACCTTTCACCTATTGTATATGGGTTACGTAAACGCGAACTTTCTCCGAGTTTATGGTGCTTCGTCTTATCGATCTCAGGTGTGAAAACTGGCGTCAGGCAAATCCGTGCCTTTTGCCTCGCCCAATTTCTTAGGCGACCGAACTTGTCCATAAGCCGTTATTATTTTGTTAGAGAAAACATTTTCGTGTAAGTTGAACGTGTTCGGTTCTGACCTACTTCTTACTGGTGGGTACATGCAGTAAGAATACGTTCGATATCTACGTGTGAGAAACTTGGATGTCGTCGTGGTTTTAGCTTTCCGGATACGGGATTACCGTTCCTAAATGACGAGGGAATTACGTGTGAATGGTTTTCGCAGTGAAAACCCTAAAGATGTTGAGCTGAAAGAAAATTCTTAGACTAATAACACTTTTTATATAAAAAAATATAAAAATAAAATAGTAGAGACGACGTTTTATCGAAATTAGTTTCCACGTAACACGACATGAAAATCTTGTTTGGCACGGGAAATGAAATACCGATGAATTCTGAGCACCTGGCTGTTACGATAATCAAATAGGATATTCCAGTCTGCGCAACAACAAAAAGGAACAAGATGTAACCATTTGGTTGTACATGTAACCGTATTATAAATACTGAGAGAGCTTAAAGATTCCTAAAATAAATGGAATACTGCAGCTAATGGCATCGGTACGTAGGTACTAACTAGATGCTAACGGTGTTGTAAATAATAATTACAATTATCCGGTAAATTGCTTATGAAAACATTATTAGCTTGAAATATTAATCGAAACGTGCAAGCACTCTCACTGCTTTGTTTTTCGTGTGATATCTCATGCATTGCAGGAAAAGATATGCTTTAAAATTCCTCACGATTAATTCACTTAAAAATTCTTGGGAGTTTAAGTAAAGTATACATAAATTGAATTTAATTAAAAATGATTTGTTGAATAAGTATGTTAGTGTTCTTTTTTATCATTCTTTTGGTAAGCAACTTTACATTTTTCTGTGCCTGTTCACAGTATTTATTGCTTCTATTTACCTTACAAAAATTTATTTTTCAACGTAATTACCATGTACACTTCTGTGCAATAAAATTAAGCATACTGAAATATTATAGTTTAAAGTGTACGTAGAGAACAAGTATAAAATTGTCAGAATAAAATACGAGACTTAATAGTGTCCTAAAAACTGTGCTTAACGGAATCTTGCCTTAAACTAAGCATAAATTTAATTTACGAAATTTATAAACTGTAAAATAATTACTGTGATAAATTTTATTTTTATAAATATTATATTCTTTTTATTCAGCATGTTGAGCGTAGATTACTGTTGACATCAGAAACCATGTTTATTTTGGTACCAATGAAAGTAATTTAGAAAATTTCTACTTGGCCTTTACTGAATTTTCACTACGAAGGTCATCTTTTAAGTTCGCAGCTTATTTTGTAAAGTAGAATTAACTTTAATCCCGTAATACAAATTCTAACCCTTTCTGTCATACCGTATTTAACAGAATACGCTGAAATTTGTTTATTTTTTTTATAAGTATATCTGAACTTCGTTGTATCTTGTATTTATTCAAATAAAGAACTCATCTAAAGCTGAAACTCTCCCCAATTGTAAATTTCCTCAACAGTAGTATTGCCAGGTGTTCTTAGTCACATTTCCACACTCCACCGCACAAATTTTTCTAAAATCAACAAATTCGCAAATTATTTTCAAATTTGTCCAGAGGCATGTGGCGCGTTAACGTCTTTCGGCCCTGCTCTTTAATTATTATTATAATACAGTGGAGTTCTATGCACAATTAAAAATGATTAAATTACTGCCATTTGTGCTGTTTTTTTGAGAGTATTTAATTCAGAATCAATACAATAACTTTTTCCCTAAAATTTTCCACAAAACTCACAAAAAATAATTTTTTCCAATCGCCTGAATAATGGGAAAAAATCTCCATCTGGTAGCACTACTCAATAGATGTACAACGTGCTGCAAGGCGAACATATGATTTATTATGCAGGAATTTTTTCTTTATTTATACAGAAATTGATTGATTGATTGATTTTGCGAGTTTAAATGTTGTTTGACACGGTAACATAATTTGTGATCGCGTAAGTGTAATACAAGATACTGACAGATACTGAAATATCTGTAATAAAAAATAGAACATGTTCTATTTCCATCACAAATGTTCCACAGGAACTGATGCAGCCAACACATACGTATATACATCAACTGACCGTTCATTTAACACAGCCTTAATCAAATACACCTTTTACACATTTAGCGAACCATAGACTATGAGGTTATCGAAAATAACGTCACAAATTTCGAGGTCGACTATCTCAATCCGTGCTTATTTTATAGCAATGCCCCTGCTTTCATACCAAATATCTCTGTTCTATAAAACAAGTGATCTTAAACTATGACAATAGTTATAACAAATCTGTTCATAAATCTTATAATAAACATGTTATCGTGTCAGGCAACCTTTAGATTTAAAAAATGTTGTTACATCGCATGCAATCTACTGTGCTGCTTCTAAAAGATCTTCTTCTACATTATTTTCTAAAAAGTGGTGTGTATGCACTTAATAGGTACATCGTGACTCAACTTTTCCAATTTCAAGATAATCACAATTCTCTTTCATATTTCTACGTTCAATTTTATATAATTTCTTATTTAAATCTGCAAAAAAGTGTCAGAAAAACCACTGACTTAATAGAATCAATTCTCTTGGACGTAAAATTATACAACGGTCGACAACGATGAAGGTTTAGCTTGGAGAAGGCGATTTAGGGGTTGTTGGTGATGATGATAAGGATGAAAATCTGAAGATGTTGACAATAAAAGGTATTAACCTTGGGAAAACTGCCGAAGAAGAAACCAATCTCTGATGATTTCATGGAGGACGTAATTTGAACGTCCTGGTCTTCGACTAATACACCAAATCGTGCAAGTTCCCCTTTTTTACCGAGAAACCCCAAAGGTTCCAGACAAACAAGTGAAGTAAGATCAATTTCCGAAGTGAGGTATGACCAAATTGAACATCAAACGTAAGATCTTTGAACAGAAACTTACGCACCAAATTGCAAGGAAGAGAATTATTCAGGACAACATCATCTCCATTGTCTTAAATGTAAGGTTCTTTTATATCAACGGTTGCACGACAAAAGGTCGTAAGCGCCAAAAATCCGCAAATAAGTTTATTACCTTAAATGAATCGTATCGACCAGGCCTTTCATTCCCACTACAGTTATAACCGCCAGAAGTTCAGGAAGCGTTAACTTTCAAGTTTAAGTAGCGTAAGCTTTCAACTAAAATGAAATAAAGAAAATAAAAGGCGTATGTCTGGCCAAAGTGACGTTTCAGCGCTCATTTTGTGAAAGAGAAAAGGCTTAAGCGTGGGCAAATTAGAGGATCATTGCTTGTTTTATGGTTAAAAAATGCTGGAATTAATATTCTGGATTGTGAAAATGACAAAAAAATTTATCAAAATAAACAAGTTTGAAAATTGCTTTTTGTTCCTCCTGTAAAACAAAGTGAATGGCGCTTACGCCCTTTTTTTGTGCAACCGTCGATATCTAAACAATCAAAGGACCGTTTCCATTCAAACTTGAAACTAGATCACTTGGGAAGCCTTCTAGAATACGCGATCGTGTCTCTAACCTATTACCTGATTTTAAAATAAACCATGACAAACTTGAAGAAACTTTAGCATATAAACGAACAAAGTACAAGTACATGCAGCCTTTTATATTTCCCAATAATTTGAATAAGAACAATTTTAAGTGTAGTTTTTATTCCTTACACATTTTGGTTAATCCCAACCTGATCCTTTCCCCTCTGAAATAAAATTATCGTTACCCTTCATAAAGAATTTAAAAGAGAGTTAGTTAATTTTGTCGTTTATTTGGTCACTCGAAAATTATTGAAAGCACGGTATATGCATTTCTTATTTCAATAAGGAAAAGCATGCTTCACAGAGATATCGTTAGTGAATTACTATCGTCAACCTATTCATGATGAACAATGAACATGCAAACCTCTAATGTATGTTATCTAATCATACCGTCTTACGTCATTCCTAATGCGTATTAAAAATGTTATGAAAGGTTTTGTCTCAATGTAGTATTCATTAAATGAAATAACCGAATTTGCTTAGAAATTAACGTTTCCTCTCTTTTATCGATAAGTTTTGACATATCCCGAACCTTTATACATTTATTGAATTCAAGTTGAAATTTAGAAATGGAATTTAGGGACCACTTCTCTGTTAACCGTTTATTTGTGTTCTTCTTCTTGCACTGTTCATTCTTCCCTTTCGAGCATCGTTAGTTTTCCCGGATGTGCTTCTGTCTGCCTATCTCTTGCTAATATTTTATTTCTTTTTCTTCCTATTTTTTTCTCTTTTTTAACCTTGTCTTGTCTACCCCTTTTATTTTTGACATTCTGTTTCATTTTTACCACATAGTCATACCTTTTCATCTAAATGATTTCTTTTTTACCCTGACTAATATGGATTTCTCTTCAATTGATTTCTTCTTCTTCTTCCTCTTTAAATCCCTAGCTTCTTGTATAACCACGCCATATCATGTTTTTCTTCCCTTTTTTAACCTTGTCTTATTTGTCTACCCCCGTTATATTTTACATTTACAACGTGGATATACCTTCTCAATCAAGTAATTTCTTTTTTTGCGTTGTGTAGTTTGGATTCCTGCTCAAATATTTTCGTCTTCCTCTACTTGGCTCCTAGTGAAACCCTACCATACCTTTTTCTTCTTGTTTTCTTCTCTTTTTTTAACTCTGCCTTACTTGTCTACGTCTTTTATTTTTTACATTCTGATTCATCTTTACAACATGGTCTTACCTATCGATTTAAGTGATTTCTTTTTGCCTCTCCTATAATTGACTTGGCTTCTGGTAAATCCATATCAGCCAGAAATAGTAGAATCTTCTTGTCCGTTAAAACAAGCATCGAAATGGACTGCCGTAAAATAACAAGACTATATCCTAACATCTACACTGTTATGTGTTGCTTTTCTTCCTTTATTTGCCAATTCTAAAGTTTGAAGCAAAAGTCGAGCTTTTGCACGTGTTCATGTTTTAGAAACTTTTGCGTGCTTCCTCTAAAGTTTAAAGTATCTTTTTTAATGTGGTTGTAGTCTCCTTCAGTAGATTTTTTGCGATGTTAGAAGTCTTAAATTGTGAACGAAATAAATGAGTTTGATTGATTTGATACCCCAGACAATATTTTTCCGAGACTTCTTATTTATCACCTTTATTTGTAATACATTTTACAAGGCACTACTAATTATCATAACCTTTGTCCATTACCTGTCTAGTGATTGTGCTTAAATCAGTCGCAAAGTTTGTGGAAAACGTAATAAAACTCAACCTCACGCACATATAGCAACAGAACATTGACAACATGGCAATGGCAGTCCTTATATTGTTCATCTAAGCCTCTTCGCCATTTTTGTTTTTTATTGTTCATCTAAACTTTTCTGCAGTTTTTGTTTTTAAATTATCTTCTTTAAAAGTATTTCCAATTTGGATTTTTGCCAAAATAAGAAAACCGCATTTAAAAAAGATACAATAAATGATTGTACAAAACATACTTGTAAATTAATTTACTCAAAGGCACTAACATTTCAGTATTTTTCTAAATAATAAATCACATCTTGCACGGTCTGTCGCACATATGTATCGTTAATATGCTGAGTATAATCACGGAGATATTCTGCATTACCTATAGTTACTGGTAATGCATAAAACTGTATACAACAATGAGTCATCGCGCATTGTGAAAAGAAGCGAATTAATACATACAAAGCGGCGGCTTACGTGTGTAATTTGAATGCGCATACAAGAGGAAGAAGGCGCTATTGATTGCGGCCGGCGCCTTTTCACTCATTTCTTCCCCCTGCAATTCGTTCACTTACTTCCTCGTGGGTGTTGAGTCACTCAGATACCAAATGATTATTTTGATTCATGTCCCTGGAGTTTATTTAATTTGGGCGTAGACACTCACTTACTCCGTTTAAATAAGCCAAACCGAAATTGTTTCGTTTTGTACTTAGACGGAATTTATGGGGAGCACCTGATACGTGGAAACCTTAAATAGGAAATAGGTTCACGCGGCATGATTCCGCTTCCGGTAGGAACTTAACACCTTTTGTTTCGAACTGCCGGTGGCGAAACGTTCCTCCTGGTGTTTTACTTCAAAGTTGTGCATTTCACATTAAATCGTATTTCACAGTCATGGACATTATTAAGATCAAACTGAGAGGAAACGAGGTCTGTATGTGAAGTGTAATTAAAGGAAACGCTGTGAAAAAAAGACGGAGTGGCGCAGAGTAATCTCGGAGTAAACGAGCTTCCGGGAAAAAAGAGCAAATGACTAAAATGGGACCCTGTATATTCGAAAAAAGTACGCGCAGAAAACTGAATCTACAACAAATTCATTTAGTAATTATTGATTTTACGTTACCGCGTTGCAACCACAAAGAAATGGTGTGCTACGAAAAAATGGAAAAACGATGGTTCTATTATTTTTTTTTTTTTTTTTTAGAAAAAGTTCAGTCATTAGCGTTGGGAATCAACGTTAGCCCGCTGTAGTAAAATTAATTTTCTTGTGAACTAATTCTCGCATTGTCTTCCAGCTCGAAATTAAAAATGATTTCGCTTTCTTTAAGGTCATTAAGCACTATGATAATGAATACGTTATTAAACAAAGTGAATTTCTATGTTCAACAAAAAGTGTAAGAGATCTTAATATCGAAAATAATCTTAAACTAAACACAGTCCGTTAATCGATTCGCTTAAAATTTCACTTCGCTGCCGTTATGTGATGAAAGTGTTTTATACATCTTCCATTAACTAATTGCTACACTCGTTTAACCGTTAAGGCCTAATGACACTGGCATCGACGCAACTCTAAATTATAGGAGTTTCGATGAAACTATAGAATGATTGTGTTCTGATGTCTAAGTTTCTGTGACCTGTTAATTCAACGGTCTGTGAAAACGACAAATTATTTGATGATACTCCTGTCACGACGTTCGCTGCATCGATTTTGTGTTAAGAACATAAAGTTTCAAGAGAGAAAAAAAAAATATCTACGTCGCAATCTGAAGTTGCAGGTCATTAGGTGAACTTCGTCAACCTTAAAAGTATTACTTGTTTGCGACTGCGAAGGTTAAATACTATTAATTTATTTAACTAGTCCAATTAAAGTTAGTTCATTAAATACAATAATTGCAAAGAGAAACATGATAAATATTATTTGCCTTACTATTGATATCTAGTTAGCCTGGAAAGTTTCTAGTAGAGAAAATAGAATACGTTCTTGTCCGATAAAAATTGTATAATAAATAATTTTAACAGACATATAAAATTGGCACTATTGCTCTACATTTCACTATCGATTGATAAAGTAAGTAAAAATAAATATATTTTATAAATAATTTGTGAAAGTTTGACATCCACATGTTAAACATGTTACACTTTCCTATGAAAAATGCTTTAGAAAATCTATAGAATTAATTTATTTTTATTTTATTTTGATCGTTTGATTATCAGCTCTGCTTGTTCGTAGAAAGAAATCGAATGTTCGTATCGCTTTTATGAGTTTCGGATGCATTTTTCAAATCAATAGGTACTAATATCAGGTTACTAAGATAAAGTTTTTCCTTTCTCATTGACTCAGCAATAAGTAAATCACGCCATTGTGCATCTCTGTCCTTGAACGACCGACGTTGGTAAAACTCGGTAAAAGCGAGACTTTACGCCCTCTTGTAACGAGCAAAGTTTCGCTTGGAAGCTACTGTTTGGACCGTCGGAATTCAAATGCGTTTTCCAATGAATACACGCAGGTTACGAGAAAAAGATTTTCTCATTGAATTAGCAAAAGGAAATCACGCCACAGTCTCTGCCCTTGAATGAGCGACCTGGGTAAAATTCAGTATAAACGAGACGTTTACGCCCTCTCGTAACGAGAAAAGTTTCGCTTGGAAGCTACTGTTTGGACCGTCTGAATTCAAATTCTTGCTGATCTCGCAGCGTTTCCCTCCTCACTTTTCCAGGAGGTGACGAGCCTTTAAGTAGCTTAAGCGAGGGAGATAAGGCAGTTCCCGGTTTCCTTATGTTTGGTTCGCGTTAAATCTCTCGTCGAAATTTTGGTTTAATTTTATTTATTATTTCTAAGTTCGGGTTTTGATTTTTGTTATAAATTTTCCAAAAGTTTGTTATCGGTTTCGGTCAGGAAAACTAGAAGCTTCTCCCACGCAGTTTTAATGTTTTACCTAAATTAAATTCGTCGTAATCGAAACAAGTCTCGCAAATCTGTGTTTCCCCAAAAATTTCAGATACGTGAAAAAATCCTTTCTGATTCATCGCTGGTAAGTTCAGTGTAATTGTTGTCAGGAAAGTTAATTAACTAAAAGCATTTTTCTATGTGAATTATACCTCTCTCCTTCTTGTCGAACTATACATATATTTTTTTTTTGTTGTTGGTATAAAGCTTTTCAGATATTTTGTATTACCTACAATTATCTTATTATTGATTCTGTAATTGTCTTGATATTGTTCTTGTTGTAGGTGCATGTATTTTAACGGAGAATTTCGTTACGATTTGTTAATTTTCTTGTTCTCGTAAAATTTTATTTTAATATATGTTTTATTTGCTAAAACTTTCCAATTTTATTTAAAATCTCAAAGTAGTTTTTATAAAATCTTTAACAATAAGTCGAATAAAAAGTTGGAGGAAAAAGATCCAACAAACCCAAAATAAGTAAGTCTGAGGGTAAAGAGGGCCAAAATTCAAACCAAGTCCGAAGAGAGCGGGAAGAGCGATTGCTGGCTAATTTTTGGCTAAAACTGGAAACGCTACTAATAAAGCAGTCGCCTCTTGCATCTCGATGTGGTTTAGAAAAGTTTTGGTTAAAAGGGTGATAAAGTTTAGAAAGTGGATTCAGAGAAGTCAGAATTAGAGACTTCCAATCTCTTTTAATTTTCCCTGTAAAAGATTTCTATTTTAGAAATCTCGTGTTCTGGTTAAGAACCGTTTTGAAAAAATATAATCACCCTTTTTCCCGTACTGATCAGGTGCTTACAAATGTCTTTAACATCGTTCATCACGACTTGGGTATGAGAAGGCTTTTAACGAAATGGATTCCGAGATACTTGAATGCTGATCAAAAGCGCGTTCGATTGACAACGTTGAAGGTAATCTGCCACCGTATTGAAGAAGATTCCTCAAACTTTTTGAATCGACTTGTTACTATGGACGAAACGTGGATCCATAACTATGACCCAGAGACTAAAGAGCAATTCAAAGACTGGAACTATTCTAGTTTTCCACGACCCAAAAAATGTCGTGTTCAAAAATCGGCTGGCAAGATTCTTGCTTCAGTTTTCTGGGACAAAGATGGAATAATTCTGATAGATTATTTGGAACAGGGTAGAAGTACCATGGGAGCATATTATATTGAGTTGTTACCTAAATTCCGTAAGAAAATTGTGGAAGAACGCAGCGGAAAATGCTAAAGTTGTGCTTTTTTTGCAAGGCAAATGCTCCTGCTCACAAATCATTGATTGCACTGCATAAAATTGACGAAATTGGTTTTGAATTGACTGACCACCCGCCCTATTCTCCAGAGTTAGCACCGTCAGGCTATTATTTGATCCCAAAATATAAGAAACGTTTGAAGAGTAAACGACAAATGCCGTTGAGAAGTGGTTTACAAACCAAGACGAATAATTCTTATAAAGGACTTTGAATTTCTTTATTAATGTGTAAATCTTAAAGGAGATTACGTTGAATAATTAAAATTTTGTTTTGAAATAATATGGCGTTAAGCATAAGGAAAGTTTTCAGTTTAAAACTCGTTTCATCACCTTATAAAATTGTATTTATATTTAAATTTGTTTATTTATTATCTTGGCGGTCTTTTTTTTATTAAAATCATGGAAAAATCGGGCAGTTTTCTTCAAACATACGAGAGCTGTTCGATAATGAAAAGGTCTTGAAATGAAATTTTATCATTCCTGGCTAGAGGCATCTCATTTATGTCCATATTTAATGCTTCCTTGAGACTTCCTTCAAAAAGGGACCCCTTAAAATGGGTACTGTCATAATGCACCTGCCTTACAAAATCCCATTCTAACGGTTCCCACATTGAAGGGAACCTCAAGGAAGCACTATGAATACGGACATTAGAAAGCCATTTTGAATTTGGGTCATTTAGTATGAATTCGACGGCTTTCGTTTGGGCAGTGAGTAAACTAAGGAAAAACCACCAAAATTCGTGCCTTTACAAAAGAAGATGAAGGAAGAGTTGGATAATCATTTGGGCTAGCCTTCTCCTTATTCCGTAGTCAAAAAATGGGTAGTAAATTTCAAAAAAAGTCGTCCAACCCAACACTGAACTCCTGGGGAAGTACCCACAACAAATATCGTTGAAAGACTTCTCTAAATAGTAATGACCTACAATCAAAATGCGCGAAATTGCTAAGGCCACAGACATCTAAATTGATCATGAATACAATATCATACTCAATCATTTGAACATGAACTAAAATCGATGACAATTTATGTACGGAAAACCAAACTATTGTAAGATTGTCGAGATTTTAAATTAAACAAACGTAAACTACAATTTAAAACCTGCATTACTAATTTTCTGTCGGCGGTAAATTTTCCCCATTTCGTGACATATCGTACACAGTAATAACATCAATTTTTTTATCGCTGAACTTCGTTATAAAAAAATTACGCGGAGATCGCGGTGGTCAATACAGGGAGAGCTATTGTAAGATGAGTGTGATCTTAAACTAAACGAATAAAATTAATTTCGTAATGTATGCTTTGTTTAAGTTAAATTCTTGAAACCAGTATGCTTAATACATTTTGTGTTTAAAATTTTTGCAGTGTCCTGAACAGTAACGCGATCCGATAACTAAGCAAAGCCACGAGGGTGGAAATTTTGACCGGTATAAACGACTTACGTCATGTAAACATCGACAAGGATGTTTGTGAATCTACTCGTTATAAAACTTTATAGTGCACTTTTATAACTTTATTGATTTCGTTCATCGCCTAACTATTTATTCGCCATGAAAGTATCGTCGTTTGGTGTCCAATATTTCATTAATTATTTCTGGAGAAACATTTTCCCATGTTTTGTTGTGTCTATTCTTTCACCTTTTTTTTTCTTTATCGATTTATTCAAGAATCATTCGATATAGGGTGTTACTATACTTGAATCTTTCCCGTCAAACATTAAGCATTCATTTTGCAAGGCTGAATGATCTAGTTTAAAAATGGTTTTTGGTCTTTCATATTAACTAATTGTAATATCAAGAAGTATTTGTTCTTCGGTTAAAAAACAGTTTTTTTTTCTTGATTTATAAGAGTTTAAACTTCTCTCTTCTTTATAAATTGGTAAATAATTTAGAAAATTATTCTACAGTTCTTATACTAACATTAAATTTAATATACATATATTTCTTGTGCGAAAACAGTTATTTGTATGTATTAAAATATGATGTCTAATAAGAACCAATTTACAGCAAGCGCAATTAGTTCAGCGCTTAGCCCGCTAACAGCAGTTGTGAGGGAATTCAACACGGCGACACGTAATTTAATTTTCCGCGGTCGCATACTCCTCTGCTCGAAGATTAAGTTTTTATTCATTCATATTTCATTACGGACTCACGATGCTTTCAGTGAATTAACTCCGTGTACACCAGTCTACTGTATAAGGCTGGAATGGATCACATAGTGAAGGATATGTTCCAAAAGTGTTTTTATTAACTTTCTTTTAATACAAATGAACCAACCTCTTTTCTTTGCTGTTCATACGTACACTATCTTGCTTTTTTCTGGAATATTTGTAGCTAAAGTTTATTATTAATTAAAAATTTACCCAAAAAGTATGTCACGCCAGTGGGTGTAGACTAAGATGTCGAATTCACATCTGTAAGTGCGTTATAAAGGCTTTATGATACCAAGGAACTGTAAATAGCTGTAAAAATTGACCTTGATACATAATAGAAGGAATGCCGTTCCGTTGCTAACCAGCTGATGATAAACCAATTACGAGACTCACACGAATAAACTGCAAAATTAATTATTCCAAAGTCGTACAAATATTGCTTACAGTGAGGAGTTCCAAACTCGTCTTAAATTTCGTTAAGCTTTTAATAGATTGAGGGCCAAATTATGAAACATCACTTGTATTTAAACTATACTAAACTTGACAGTTTGATGTTAATTTGAAATTCAGCTTTAACTTTCATTTGAATGATTTTTTGATTTTCTTTCATAGATCACTGATAATTAAAATACCTATACTATGTCTTTTTGTAGGAACAATTGTCAGTCACCCTGTAGAATGCATCTGACTTAAATTTATAATGTTTTACAATGCCTTAGCAAGTGACACATATTCTAACTTTTATGAAAAGAGAAAGTTTGTGCTTTCCTACGTAAATAAAAAAATAAGATGTCTCGATGACCTGGGTCTAGACACAGTAAATAGATGTTTACGTGCGCTGTCTACTGAATGTTAGGACAGATAATGGCAATTGTAGGCGTAGTAGTTAGTTTACATCGATAAGAAGCTCACCGAGGGGGTCGGCTCCACAAAAGCGATAAAAAGGGCGCCGATTTTAAGGTCGAGCCATTCCTTGGAACTCAGGGGAAAGTCGCCTTTTTAAAGTCAGGAAAAATTTAGAAAACTTTTTCCTATATCTATGAAATAAAAATTATCTATGAACCATCATGTAACACCCATTTGTAACTAAAAATGTAATTGTTTTAGATATAGCTTTATGCAAACCGTTTTTATTTGAATTCAGTTACAATTGCATTTTGAAAAAGGACGTCAAGAAAAAACGTGATTTATGTAGTGTTACGTTTATTTGGAATAATTGCGTAATCACGGAGAACAGCGTTCCACGTTGTCTCTTTAAACCAATGCAAATTAAATTATTCCTTGATTATCGGCTTTCATTAACAATTAACGTTTTTAGGTCATTGTGATCTCACATTTCGTGATCGTGAACTGCGAATTATTCTTCTCGCTACAACCTGGATTCATTTCTTCCATGTCCGTCTTACAGAATGCATTTGATGAGAAAAGTATAGGATAGAATCGTTTCATTTTGAACGTAACTTTAATCGTGACGAATAAAACATTCCGACTGCATAGTTTTGGGTTCTTATATTTCTGTATAAGGTTATTTGTACGAATGCACTTATTTGAGCGAGAATAAGCACTTTAAAATTATTGAATGTGTTATTTGGGTTTATTTCAAGTTAAGTTACTAACGTCGGCTTCGATTATGTTTACAAAGCCCACAAGAAGTTTGTGTCTAAATAAATGTTGAACTGTTGACGAGAAATGTTTACCTGCTTTCAAGGAAATTGCCTCGTTGTACCTGCTCAGTATTTATTCTTTAGATTTCCTCGTCGAGGAAATTCGCAAGTTTAGTCGGAACTTGATTATCCTTTTTGCTGCCGAACGTGAAAGTTTGCGAATTATCTGTGTTTTTTTTTATTTCGTTCTTTATTTTACCGACAAAAGCAACGTGAAATACGTTACTATTTCTAGAATATTAATTGCTAGACATGAACTATTCAAATTGCTCCATTTCTACTGAATTTTATTTGAAATAAAGTTTTAAATTCTTTTTTAACACATCTTTCTGGGATGAATTATTTTCTCTCGCCATTACAATTGCTGTTTTTATTCCATGCCTGTTTAGATCTACGGTCTCCTCTTTATATCCATTCCGATATGCATTTTTCTTTGTTTCTTCTCCCACTTGGTATCTCTATCGGCATTCGTATATTGATTACAGTTCTCCTGTTTTGCATAATGGCCACTGAAAACTTTGCTCTTTTGTTTTCTTTGGAGTATTTTCTCCTTCTACACGTTGTAGTAATTTGTAGTTATTTCTACGTTGATACAATTTTTTTTTTCCTAATATGTCAACGTTTTTGTCTTTTTTTTAACTTAAAAAATAATACAGTCGAAAGTTGTCATAATATCGATACTTTTTTGTTTTGCTGAAGATATCCTTGGTGAAATTGATTGCCTTCTGACCTTTTTTAGAATAATTGAAGAGTACATTATAGTTATTTCTCGCAATTCTCGAGCTATATATAACTCGAAAGATAATTACAAAAACAGAAGTATCTTGCTTTCTGTTTGTTTTTCCATGAAATCGGCAAATTCTTTTTTTTTAATTAAGTGGTAATAAATGAACTTGCTAATTTATTTTAAGACTGTTCTAACTATCGGTTTCGATATTACATCTTCATCAACCTGCTATAGTCAAAAAGTAATATTTAAAATGATAACAGCCATCTTTGGAGAGAAAAAGAAGGAAAAGGAATGAATTTTATTATTGTTGCCTTTGTAGTAGAAAGACAAAAACTTCATCTTTCGTTCATCCTATCGACTGAAAGTTAGTTAGTTTTCTTCTCTTTATTTGATGACGAGATTCCTTTATTGTGAAAATGATCGTCTTTTGTTTGTCTTCCTTTTTGAAATCTTTTAGCGCCTTTTTTGTTATGATTTATTAGCCGTGGCCTTACAGCTCTCTAAAGCACATTTAAAAATTCCTATAAGTTAAACGGGATGTCTTTGGCGCTCCCTAGGCACATCCTGCTCCCCCCGATCACTAATGTCACTCTAGTGAACCTCCACAACGTTCTATTCCTGAAAGGACAAGCTCCTCTGACACAATGAATTGTTTCAATTTAGTTCATTTTAGAAATTCGCTGGTTTGTATTTATATGCTGGCCTAAGGTGGGTCTGAAAATTTCAGAGTGGGCCAGACCCACCTTTAGTTATAACCCTGATTATATTTCCTCATTTTTAAATAAATGTGAGTAGATCGTAAGCAGAACCCATCTTTTTTAAGAAGTACACACCAGAAACATACTCTCACAAAATCGATGGCATTCGGTCAGTGCTATTTAAATTCTGTTTATGTACAGTCGGAATCATAATTCATGACATAATGTTTATAGAGAAACTCATTGTGGACATTTTATTTGTGGTTTCCAGGCAAAAAATAATCTATGACCTTCCAGATTCACTTTTAAGTAGTAAGATTTGGCTGCATTCGACCTTGATGGTTTTGAAGGTAATGTTCTATAAGCCATTTGTAAGCGTGATGAATTATGATTACTCTATACATATTGATTGTTTCACTGAAACTTGAAAAAAAGAGAGATAGGACAGGTTACATTATAAATAAAACATAAAAATGAAGCGTTGTTGGCTTTTATAACAATAATACGTCTACTTCATTGTAGACGCAAAGTTCATGTAAAAATAAAAAGATTTAAGACAAGTGCGCCCGTTTCCAACTTAAAATGAAACATATGGTATGTGCTATTTGCCCTTTGCAAATCACAAGTCATCCATCTTCCTGTTTCAACTGCTTCGCCTATATTCTTGGCTCCATTTGTACTAATTTTTTTTTACGTATTTACATGCTTTATTTTTGCACGCCACAGAAAATTTTTTAATGCAAAAGATGTAGGATTATGAATGTATTACTTTTTACACAAAAGACAAAAGTGTTATGAATTAAATGAATTAAAGCACCAAGAATTGGAAAACTAGCGAAAATAAACTCTCAGAAAAAAAAATTAATAAATTAAATTGAATACTATGACTATCAATTATTCCCCAGATTAAAAGATGTTCGATTTTTTTTAGAAGAAACGAACACAGAAGCTCCTGTTGATATTTGTTTAAAATCTTTTGTTTTAAATACGTGTGAGGTAACTTCTTTCATTTTATTTTTCCAGTATGAAGTAATTGTGTAAACAGCCCTTTGTTGTTTCTTTTTTTTTTGAAAATTCATCATTTCACTTAAAAAAAATAGATTAAATTAAATATTGTATGACTTTTATTTTGTTTGAAACTTTTCTTGGTTTGTTGCTTCGCATTTTTATTTATTTTTTACTACTACAAGACTCAATTAAAAGACAAAATATAATATGTTCATTTCATATTCTTGAAATTCTTGTTTTCGTAAAGCTCGCTGCGAACAGAGCAGTCACTAGTTCAATTCGTGACAGCAATTGAGTTTGCTTCAGGACTTATTTACGTTCTTATTGATCTTATTTTGCAAAATCAAAAATAAAAAAATAGTCTAAAAAAATTTTGTAAAATTTTCAGTGACGAGCACAGAAAATGAGCCATATCTTAAAGCTAAAACGCCAAAAATCTAGCTAGTTCGTACTTTTAGATTATAAATAATGTAGTCACCGTTGAAATGTCATTATATGATCGATAGCAATTGTAGTGCATTTATTTTTAAATTATTAAAGTGCATTTGTGTGTACGTTATAAATTTTTTTTAAAAATCGTTGTATAGAAGTTAGAAGTTTTATTATTATAACTTTATAACCTAAACTAAGAACTGCCATTTAAGCCGAATATTATCTAGAAAAAACTAGTGTCCCATTTTCTATGGCTGCCACTGTGTCTATAGAATTAAGAAGACAACCATAATTATAATTACAGAATACATAGCACCTGTTCAATTTAATTTGGTTAAATATACTGAGTGTGGCAAAAATGGTGGACTGACTATGCATAGGCGGGTTCTACGACTAGAAATAATGAAAAAAAATTATGTAAACGTATGTCGTAAAATGGTTCCTTATTGAATTATAGTAGTGAATGCGTCTAATCACTGGTTAGACGCATTGAAGCTTTTTAGACCACTGTCAAGTAGGTTTCTTGTTTTCACTCATGACAGCTGGATAAGTCATTTATGTCATTAGGATTGTTTACTCATTTATAGTACAAAAACCGGAAATTATTCTTTCGAAGAACGAACCATTTTAGGACGTATGTTTACATAAACTTTTTTCATTATTTATAGTCTACCTATCATTTTTGGTACACTCATATATCAGAAACCTTATGTACCAGGTATTGGTGTAAGGCGTCTTGTGAACATTCTCAACAACAAATTTTAATTGGTACTTGTGTTTTGCTAACCTAAACGATAAAAACAATATAATCATAATCCACCTACAAGTTTCTCCGAGTCTTACGGCCTGTGGCTTTTTATTTTGCCCTAAACCATGACAGATTCGATTCCTCCAAGATGAATGCGGTCTCTCCATTCTTGTCGAGCCTTGGACGTCCTCCCTTGGTTTTGCCACTCAAACCACATTCCCATACTCTTTTCAACAAACGTTCACTACTCTTCCGTTTATATGACCAAATCATTTCCTTGGCTTTTTGGCTTTTTTTGAGATGTATTTCCAAACTTCTGACTCCTATACATTTGGTATCTTTCGAAGTCTAGTGACTCCAGCTTTGGTTCTCAATAAGTTCATTTCAACAGCTGTAAGCGATTATTGATAGGAATACCGTTTTATATATTTTAATTTTAGTAGGTTTTGTAATTAGTTTGTTCCTCATAACACTCTTGGAAATTGCTTGGAAATTGTCGGCGGTGTCCTGACGGTAATTTATCTCTCCTTCGATGTCCTCATTTGAGCTTATTGTAACATCAAGGTATTTATAGGAATTTACCAATTCAAGCCTCTCTCCATCTAGCTAAACATCCATCTTATGAGAGTGATTTCACACTAACATGGCTTTTAATTTAGTTTTATTTATTTATTATTATTATTTAGTTTTTGCGGATAATCTGCAATATGGAGAAGATCATCTGCAAGTGCAAGAGCAAAATGTAACTTTTTGTAACAGTATTTATCTCCATCATGATCTCATCGAAAACTACTATACTTAAATAATAGTGGCCTCCTCCTTGTCTGACTCCGGTTCCGGTGATAAAATATTGTGAATGTACTTGTTCAATACTGACAGTGTTGCTTGTGTGGCCGTACAAACTTCTTATAGCTTGTATCAATCCATTGTTTACATTTTTTTTTCTAGTGCTCTCCAAATTTCACTTCGCGACAACATGTCGAAACCCTTGTTTCATATCTATAAAAGCTAGAAACGTTGAATCATCTTTTTTCAGTTAATTGTTATTTAGTTAAATGAAGAAATAAAAACATTTCGTTTTCTGTGAAAATTGTGTGCTCTACTTGTATGTTCATACTTAGTCGAAGGTAGAAAATAAACTGGGCCGCAGAGATAAGCCGCAATTAGCAAATACACGTGCATACTTCAAATTTGTTGTTGCCGGAAAGGTAAAAAATCTTTCAATATTGTTTTTCGGACGAATACATTTGGAAGGCAGTGTACAACTGATTAACAATGATGTTTTTAAGTAGTTTTTACCAAAGAAGTGATCTTTGTTGATTTTTTCTATAATAAAATTACAAATCTCAAGCTTAAAGCATATGCAATTAATTATTTAAAATATCTCTGGACCCAACCACACCTAGGAAACACCATATGCCCGCCCTTAACACCCTTAAAGTACGGTCTGCTAAAAAGGTAGGGTGCAAAATATAAAAAGGAGTTTTAGAAATTCAACCTTTCTTTATTTAATTGCTATTATGAAATAATAAACCGACAATCTGGAGAGTCTACTGCACTAAACAGATCACATTATCGAGGTTGCATTACAAGCTGGAAATGTTAGCCATTGATAAACATGTTTGATCAAAACAAACTATTACATGATCGTAAATAACAGAGTTAGTGACCACGTGACCGCGAGTTTCATAAATAAAAGTAGCCAGGTGTACTTCCGGTCGCACCGGAAAATTAACTAAGCGCCAACGCGAAACTATGTTGACAGGAAAGTAATCTTGGCATGATTTGTCTAATGGGTAGATTTGTTCAAAACTACCGTTACTTCCTGGGCGTTTAATTTACCCGATTAATCACTTCAGTGTCGTGCGAATTTGCGTTCGTTATTGTGTTTGCAACGCGCGACAGGTAAAAATTTAATTTGCGTGATTAAGAGCGTTGCGGTGATTAGAAAGTCGCCGATTGTAAAGTGCGAAAGGTGTTCGTTACGAAGCTATAAAAATTTTAACGACGACGCCACACCATACTTGTTATATTATCCTTTGTCCAGTAGCCATGTGCCTAAAAAGACAGGTGCCAGTTGTGGGAATGGGAATGGGAAACAGCCGGCTTGTACGCCTGCTTCTTCATGTTATATACCCACACGCACGCAGCTGTTTTCTTTTTTTAATCACGTTGTATATTAAAAAAAAAATTATTTCTTTCGAAAAAAAAGCTAGTAAAATAATCGGTGGGATTAGAGGGATAGTAATTCTCTTTAAATTTTAAATCACAATCCTTGCGCAGTCCTGTCGGTGGACATTAGTTTTAAATATAATGACGTAGCCGACGTAGCACGATGTAAATCGGGGGAAGCCGAGGTTGTTCTGTCTTGTCTGTCGTTTCTTTTCCATGGCACACTATTGGTTAGTTTGGCTTGCGGGAAAGGTGGACAACATGCTGTTATTTTCGAACGGTTTTCGAATGTAGTTTTCGTCCGTGTTTCGTTAGGAGTAAGTCGCTCGTTACGAACAGGTCCGAAATTTGTATTGAATAAAAAAATCGTCGAGAAAGTGTTATTTTGATGAACGAAAAAAATACATATTAGGCGGGCAAATAAGTTTTGAATTCCCGGTACCTTGGACCGCCGGTGTGCGTCAATACGTTCAATAAATAAATTATAGACGCGCTGTGAAAATAAACGCAGAGATCCGAACGTACAACATACATGTATTATTTGTGTAAACAATATTATTTTGTGTGCTTAAATTAGCGCTTTATTGAATTGCTGCTTAAATATTTGCCCGTTCGGGTGAAGTGACGAAAAACTCGAGGTTGTGCCGTTTTGTGTACTCATTGCCTTCTTCTTCTCTCTGACATTCTCGTTCCGTTTGCACAAGGTGGAAGTGCGCGTGCATACGTAGCAGATTGGTTCCGGTGCGCGTATATCTGATACGTACTTGATCTCGAGGACGCCGAACTCGGGGACGTAAATGTAACGACTTTCTGGACTTCTCGGGCCGTTTTTGGGCGGCTTAATGCGCACCCTGGCAGACACCGATAGGAACACCTTACCTAGAGGGTGGGTTAGACAGGCCGTTATGGGGGTGCTTCGATGGAAGGAACTGCCAGGTGGTAGAGCTGATACGTTACAAAAAGGAGCTACTCTACAGGTGCGCTCCAATTATAAACTTATATTAAGAGAACATTTACACTAATACATTAAAAAAAAAAATAATAATAATAATAAGTCTTGATCAATCAATTTTTTTAAGATCGAAATTATCTTTCAATTCAATTATTTCACTATTCAGAATTGATCAATAACAAAACTGCTTTAAGAAACATATTTTTTTAACACAAGTGTTCCTGAATTGTGTGGCGTTGATTCACCATCTTTTCCGCACCCTGTGTGCGGGACTCCCCCGGTAAAGATAAATTACTTTAATCGCGTTATTTGAAATAAAAAACAATAATTACTACAACGAGTGCTATTTGATAGATAAAGCACCTGCCTATGAAGGGAATGGAATAAAGAAATTTTATCTATAATCTCTTGCGACCTTTTCCTAAAATAAAACCTCAAAAAAATTCTTTCTTGACCTGCAATGAAATTTCTACTTCCAACTTCAAGTCTAATCCCTCTTGGTTTATATTTCTAAGTTAGTCTGAGTAAAATACATTTATGTTATATACCGGGTGTCCCATGCCATCTGAGCTACTGAGAATTTATAATGGTTTCCACATATTTTTGCTTTTCGTCTTTCTAAGACAATGTACAGCAAATATTCTCACTGATTCTGCTAGATCTTGAATGAATACAACTTAATGTTTGAAATTACGAAAACGTTTTCAAAAGTTAAGTTTTATTTTAATACTGTTTTTAAAACGTGAATTAAAGATGCAAGTCGGTTAACTTGCATGGACTCCTGGTCTCCAGTGGGATAGCTCGGATTTGATACCATCATGTTTTTTCATTATTTTATTTAATCACCTACACTGTTGTTATTACTTCGGAAATTATGAACAACGTAAAAAAGTTAATGATTAAGAATTGTAATATGGTAATAATTATTCAAATCAGATTTTAAAAACTTAAACTGAAACTAAATTTTCGATTACCTTTTTCTTTAATTATTTAAATAATTGTAGCATAAACTTTAAGTTGTATGAAAACATAAAAATCAACAATATTTCAAATCCTGGGATACTCGGTGTATTTGAAAATCACAAACATTTAGTTATTTATAATTACGAAACTGTCACCTTGAAGTCAAATGATATTTTTATGAAAGTCGATTTTATTTATTTAAATAAAAACGAACATGTAAAGTCACTTATATTGGGTACGATTCGTTCAGATAAAAAATACATTAATGTGAAGTTCACTTTTTCTCATATTCTTTATTTATTCGCTTGTTGTTCTTTATTATGCTATTTGAACAGTTACGAAATTCTTGAATGTGCGATGTTGAATGAAAACGCATTTCCTCACAAAATTCATTTGTTTAACCTTCATAAGGCCGGGCTTTAAAATTAGCGTTAAAGGCAGCGTGTACCCCACTGGTTCTTTTTTGTTCTTTATGTAAAATATATAAAATTTGTGCATGGACACTTCAAAAAATTTATAACATAATCGACGTTTCGCTCTGTGTGTGACAGCTTCTTCAGGATATTTGTAAGAAGAAGCTGTCGAACACACAGCGAAACGTCGACTTTAAATTCAATTTTTTCAAATGTCCGTCCAAAAATAATGAAATATTTTATAATAATTTTCATCGCACAAAATGGTGCTTCAACTGTAAATTTTATAGGCGACATAAATATTCAAACATTTTAAAATTTATTTATTACAATCATTACAAATAATATAAATATAATATTGATTGTATTTGCTACAATTCTTCCTTGATTTTCTATCTTTTTTTCGGGGACACATGTTGCATCTTCCAGATGTTAAAGGTTTAGTAAAATTTTGTCCAGGTTCTTTAGTTTGTACATTTATTTCTGGTAAAATAGTCTAAAATATGTAGATAATTTTTAATGCAACAACCAGTAATACATACAGTAAGACAAAATACTTTATAAACCCAAATATAAACCACGTGAAAGGTTAAAATTGTGCGTCTGATATCACTTTGTACCCCGGCCGGCTTTTCATGTGATCAAAAAATTTGTATCTGTTACAGGCTAGGTGGGGTACAAATGCACCCCAATGAAGTAAACTGGTCTTCACTTATAGTACTTTAAAGTAAATGCTTTAATATTTTGGAATTATCTAAAAGATATATAAATTAAAGATAGCAGAAAAGAGAAAATTAAAAAAATATATTGTTGAAGTTTTAACAGAAAAAGTATATGTAGGGTACATCTGTACCCCGACCGGCCTTTATTAATCTATATTTTTATCGTTTAAGTGATCATCGTCTATATTAAATAGTAATTTTAATTGATTCAATAATCATCATCATCAGTAGTACAATGCTATTATGGTTAATCAAAAAAAAATCAGTCAAATTAATTGTTTTATTTAAATTTAAATCAATATGTTAGGGAATGAGAGGGTTGCTTTTAAATTAAAAATTTTACTTCAATACGATTATAGTCCAACAGACACACTTATCATTATTTTTTGTATTTGCAATAAATTTTCGTAATGTCAGAAAAAACATTGAAATCAATGATTTTTTTCCAATAAATCAATTGCTTAAAATCAAATTAATAAATCGTTTGATTTGATTTAATTATATGTTTATTAATTAATTAAATTTATAGTTTTAAACATTGAATTTATTTTCTAACTGTAGCTTTTAAAAACTTTTGCAAATTGCTGTGTGATTAAAATCTGACCTTAAAACTGTGTCACATCTGTTAAGTCACTCTGTATATAACGAGCACTTGCAACATTACAACAATATAATCGATATCGCCATTTATTGGAAGAACAAGAAATCATAAAAACCTGAAATTTTTAAATTAGTAAATTGCAAGTAATATATTACATTTTCTTTTCATATATGAAAATATGAAATTTTTTTTTCTATATTTCCTCAAAACTCGTATTTTTTTTTTTTTAATTTAATGAATCATTGATTATTATTAACCATAGTAAATTGTAATTTTTATCTAAAAGAAATAGGCCATTCGCAAACCAGAGAAAAATTATCTTTTAACTTGTCATCACATTCCAGAACACATCTCGCGTATTCTCGACGATACTCGAATATTATTTTCTCCTTATTTTAGAAGCAATTTTTCTCTTCTATTTTAAATACGCTTAAACTAAGGGATGATGAGTATGCATGAGCATGCTTTTTTTCCGATAATACTTTTAGAATGTATCTAGGCGTAACTTTTTTACTTATTAGATAAGATTCATGATTACTATTTAAAATTAATTCCTTAAGTTAATCAATTAAGGAAATAAATTAATTATATTATATTATTATTATATTATTGTGCTAGAATTGTTTTGTGAAAAATCTGCATTGCTATTACTTAATTACTAATAAAAATTAGAATGTAAATGTTTCATCATTATGTTTTTTTTTTGCTTACATATCCATAACTGCTAATCTCCGTATTATTTTGTACGATAGTCATAAATGACCTGACTCAACGTTTAACTATTCAACTATTATATCTGCAGGTTTGTTGCTGTATTATTTATTGCAAATAATAGTAAACGCTCCTCTGGGGCATTTAAATCACATCCAATGCTTCTCAAACATTTTTTTATAAAAAACAAACGTAGTTTTTTCCAGAGTTATCTTTGCCCCACGCGTATGCCATAACTTCGCTTCTCTTCTTGTGTATTATTAGTGATTGCAGTAAGGAAACTTATTCGATTACACACTGTATGAAGACGGGACTTTTAAACAGTTTATGTCGACCAGTACTGGGTTATCTATGTAGTATAATTACTGTTCAATTGCTTGCTTTTTTCATCCTTGCAAATTATCAGACAATTTTATTTCTCCGCATTCGTACTATATTTTTTAAGTTTTAAACTATGAAGGACAAATTCAATTTAACGATTTAATTTTTATAAAAAAAATCTTAAATTTGTAATTAAAAATTTATGCTGTATTACTTATCACTATCAAAAGTATTTATTTATAGGGTGATTGACGTAGACCGTTCATTAAAAAAAATTAAAAGAAGCAGATTAGATGCAAATTGGAAATTTATGTGGAAAAGGGATCTTTTGAAATAAAATAAAGTAGACTTTTGAAGACTTTCGGTGTAAGCGGAAGTCACTATTAACCCGTTTAGTTTAATGGCTTGCAATAATTTTTTGAGTGATATTAAAGCATTTTAAAGTCTTAAAACTTCGGCAAATATAATCTAGTAAACTACAGAGGCGGTTTAAAATATACCGCTCGATTCAAACTCGCTTTCAAATAATGAAACATCGATTTAAATATTACCTCCTTACCATGTATGCATGCTATTAAAGTAAAGTGAAGTTTTTCCAAGTATGTCGTGTTTACAGAAACTTCTACTGCCTTAAATGAATCGAAAACATTCAAGGAGGTTTCTGCTTAACTATTTAATTAATAAATGAAAATAAAAAAAACTGTATTAGCTCGTATTTATTTAACAAGCAACTTAACGAGCTGGTAACTTTTTATCGTCCTTTCTGTTATTATTACTGTTAGATGACATTAATCACGCAGGTTTTACATAAGAGTAAATGTAACATTATTATGACTTATCCTTCAAGGATACATTCATGGGAGTTACTGTTATGCACCGCGTGTGTTTTCAATTAGGCTTAATGTCTCGTTATCTTTCCACGCGAATGGTTAAATGAGAACGCATCGACGTGATATTGTAAATAAACCAGAGAGAGGCCCTTCCGTGAAGACCACGTTAGTTTTAGAATTGGAAAAGAAATCGGGAAAAACTTTTGGTTATTTCGACAGGTCCACGATAAAACTTGGCGACTTCTTTATATCGAGATTTCGAAACACTAAAAACGAACGATGCATCATGTTTACAGTTCTAATCTTTCGGAACTAATAAATTGTTGCTAGAGTCACTTTATAACTCGCGTGGGAATGCGGAATGAATTTGTCCAAAACTGATAAGGATTACGTGTAAATAAATAAGTCACGTATTATCGGAATTTCGCCATAAATTTTCGCTTTTAGACAAGAAGATATGTGCATGTATTGATGAGTATTTATCAATAAGGTAAGCTAAAGAAAGAGATAATGAACGAAATTAAAATTGTAGGTGTAAATAATAAAATGTGGTTGGACACAGTTCTTTTATTGATTTTTGTTTGGTTTCTGTTCTTTTTTTTTGTGTCGATTTTAAAACTTCTGTGAAGTACGGAGAGCAAGGCAAAAGCAAAACCAAATCTGATTTGTGAACGTAAAAGTTGTAAAAGCTGCTAGCGTAACTTACTTTCAAGCGCACTGTAAAGCATTTAAATGAATGAAGCAGCAGACGTGTACTTTAAGTTTCCTGTGCTTTGCTTTTTTAATTTAATTTTCGTATTCCTCAATTGCTTGGTAAATAAATAAGAGTATTCACTATCAAAAAAGAAGATAAATTACATAGTATGAGACTCGAAGTTTTAAAATCTTAATACCATCCATCCGTGAATAATAAAAGCATTTTTCTTTTATACGGAAGCAAGTTCATTTTAAATAAAATCTTAAACGACTAGAGAAAATAATAAACATCAAGTTTTTGGTAAATGTGTTTTTTAATAATAAATTTTTAAATTCGTTACTTATTGCATTGTGTTTGTTTTATTATATTATATTTTTGTTTTAAAATAACACACTTTGTTAAATGATTTAAAAATGAGTAGTTTTATTACAACAATGCATACTCAGAAAAGAAATGCATTAAATACAACAATGCATTTATTTATTTCTTTGCATGAATACATGTTAACCTGCACGATCTTTCGGAATTTTGTTTGTGCAGTCTGAACGTAATAAAGTAATAAAATCATAAATTAAGGAACGAGCATCTGCACTTCTATTACTTAAATACTAATAAAAATTAGAATGTAAATGTTGCGTCACTATTTTTTTTATTGCTTAAGTATTACGTACTCTTTCGTACGAAAGCCAAAAGAGACCTGATTCGACATTTGTTATATTACATCTGCGGGTTTACTGCAAATAATTGTACACTTCGCTCAGTATTTCTCAAACATTTTCTGTTTTTGCGTAGATTTTGACCATGTACCCCATAACTTCGGTTCATTCCTCGTGTATTAATAGTGGTTACAGTAAGTGAAACTTATTCGATTGCACACTGTATAAGCACAGAATATCTAAATCAGATTGCAAACTCTCGGCGGTAACTTTGATCTTATCCGTATGCATTTCGGTAACCTTCAGCCATTTTGACAGGCTAGACATTGGCATCGCCAAATATGGAATTATATTTTCACTTTTAGTTATGAAGCGAGCCCGAAAATTCAGCTTAAAATTATTTAAATTTGATATGGAAACGTGAAATATAAATGGCGCGTTTAGTATTTACACTAAACTATTAAATAAAGGTGTACTTCTAGATACGACTTATCTATACAATCAATTTTTGTGGCATATCGATATTTTTGTGGCGTATCGATACGTAAAAGTTTGAACCGATAATTATCAATAACATACTGACCTGTTCTAATCTTGATGTTATAAAAAGAAGTTTTATTAGATTTTTTACTAAATTGACATTAGTTTTGCTCCTGCAGCAAGTTCTGACTAGTTCGGAACCGTCAGAATCAGTTGCTCATTGAAGTAAAATCGATTTTAAGAGTGCCATCGAATGTACAACTTTGATGAATGCAAGCTCTTGACGGTTTCGAACTACTCAGAAACTGTTGCTGGAATAAACCTATTTATACACTTTCAATTGATAATTCTATTATTGTTGTTTGTTTCGTTTTGTTTTTTAATATATGTAAAAAAAAATATTTTTTACATATATTTTTACAGTCGAACCTCCATAACTCGAATCTCAAGGGACCGAAAAATTACTTCGAGTTATAGAAATTTCGAGTTGAAGAAAGAAATTTCATTTACACAGTAAATTTCGACTTACAGAAAATTTCGAGGTATGGCGGTTCGATTTACAGAGGTGCGACTGTATTTCATTTATAAAAAGATTGGATGTCCATGTTGTATCGATATCGATATAGTTGCAACATATCGTTATGGAAATGTCACTTTTATAAAATATCATATTGAGATCACAAAATATCGATAAGCACATCTCTACTATTAAATCAAATTCTAGCCTGCGAAAATGGCGATTTTATGATGCACAAGTTGATGTGCGTGTTATACGAATTCGGTGTTCGAGGAAATAATCGTTTAAAAATACTTTAATTATCTAGCATCGCTGAACGCATTAAACACACTAAATAACGAGCCGTAACATTTCCTATAAAATAAATATTTCTATTTATTTATTGTTTTACGAGTTGCTATTAATCGCACACGTCGCTTGCTAGATAAAAACTTATTTAAAACTATTTTTAAAGAGGTTTTTCAATTCTCGAACAGTTTCGAAAAAGTACAGTACCATCTAGCGTTCGATTGCGAAACCTCTGGAACCATCGGGAAAGGCGTAATAATTATAAAAATAAACTTGTCATCTGCGTCTATTTTAATTCATTTTTATGGTAACATTTTTGAATAGTAGTTTTGTTTTTCACTTGTATTTTTTGTTAAAACGAGTAGGTAGGTATTTTAATTGTTAAGTTCAAATATTAAAAAAAAATTTGTTGCCGTGCGCATCATTATTTACTCGCTAAAAATATACTTACTCATTAGATCGTCGTGATGATCTCCCAATTTTTTTTTGTAAGAGATTGTGCTGCAGTATTAGCAAAAACATTATGCCTAATTTTTAGTTTGTGTCTAAAAACTGCAACCTTTCCGGACATTTGGAAACAGTCGAAAATTATTCCTATTCATAAAAAGAGCGACGTGTCTAATATTAATAATTATCGTTCAGTAGCAATTCTTAACAATTTTACAAAAGTGTTTGAAATGGTTATTTATTCAAATATGTATTCGGCTGTTAAGAATTTTATTAGTTCCCGTCAGCATGGATTTAGAGCAGCAAGTAGATCTACGGTTACTAATTTATGTCATTTCTCCCAGTTTGTAGCCAAATATTTGGTTAGAGCAGGGCAAGTTGATGACATATATACAGACTTTGAAAAAACTTTTGACTTTTGACGAAATTCTCCTTCGGAAATTGTTAACATGGGGCTTTTCTCAAAAGTTAGTCGCATTAATGGAGTGCTATTTGAGGAATAGGCAATCATTTGTAGTCATTAACGGTTTTCAATCGTCTCCTTATGTACCATCTTCGGGTGTACCTCAGGATTCGAATCTATGTTGTTTTTGATTTTCGTTAACGATTTACCTGATGTAATCAATAGCGATATTTTATTGTTCGCTGATGATGCAAGAATATTTAAATCCATAGAGAATAGAGGTGACTGTCAATTCTTACAAAACCAACTTGACAGATTTGAACAATGGTGGAAAGTTATTAAGCTAAGAATCAATGTAAATAAATGTAATATGGTCTCGTATACCAGAAGAAGGAACGTGGTTTTTTTCGGCTATCAACTCATGTCAACCTCAGTGAAAAGGGTATCTAGTTTCAAGGATTTAGGGGTGTCATTTGATTGTAAATTCACTTTTGAGTTACACATGCGACAGACTGTTACCAGAGGTCTAAGAATGTTAGGATTTATAATTCGTACTTGTGATTTTACTAGTCTTAAGTAACCATTGTATTTAGGAATGGTGAGATCAGTCCTCTTTGGTATGGTTTCCATATTACACTTATCAGAAAAATCTGTTGGAAAATATTCAAAAAAGATTTTTAAAATACATAACCTTTAAGGGGACTGGTGTTTTCCCTTCATCTACCAGCTATAATGAACTATTACAATGTTTCAAATATGATAGTTTAGAGACCAAGAGTCATTAGTCAATGTGCACAAGCTACTTAATAATGTGATCCAAAAAGAATTTCTATTGTCACAAATTAATTTTAGAGTACCAGTAAATACCAGATCAAATTATGTCCTAAAGTGTCCCAAATCCCGTACCAAGTTACTAAAACGCTCACCAATTTATATAATGACAAGTCATTTTAACGAAATATCGGACAAGGTTGATATTAATGTTTGTTCCATCAATGATATGAAATATATAGCCACTGACTATTTAATAATTCTTCAGTAGGCAGATAGTTTGATTTTAGAGACATGCTCCTTAATTGGCGATAGCTGTGGAGTGTATAATAATAATAAAAATAACAATAGATTTTATTTTTGATTATTCATTCACGTTTGGGACCAATTGTGCAACTTCGGCTTAAATCTAAACCAAAATTTAAATTCATATAAGTTGTTGAATCTTTTCCATTTTCAATTGAATTTCAGTTCAAAATTTAAGTGCAATTAAAAAGTACAAAATAGATAATGTACAGACTGTCCCTTTTTCGATGATATTTCTATAATAGAAATAGAAACACCGATCACATATTGGGTCAATTTTTTGAATGATGTCAAAGCGAACTAGGACTAGGCTAGTATGACCTTTTTAAGTAATTTAATTAAATAAGCATGATCTGCGTTAACAATCGAATAAAAAATGTGATATTTTTAAAAATGGAAAAAAGTTATTTGCACTTGAAGTTTTGATGAATCTTTCGTACCATGATAAGAATAAGAAGTAGCAAATTTTTTATTTCTATTTTATATTTCTATTTCCATTATTAACAGAGATGCCTATAGAATACCAACGAAAATGGGACAATCTTTACACTAGTGCATGTTTCAGTATACATATAGTAGGTACAGTTGCAACCATAATTCATGACAAAATCTTTACAGAGAAACTCACAGTGGTTTCCAAGCAAAAAATAATTTACGACATCCCAGATTCATTTTTAAGCAGTAAGACGTCGTTGATGCTTTCGATGTTCGTACTTTTAAAGGAGATGGGCACATGTTCTGTAAGTTTTTCTTAACGTCATCAATCAAGATTTCGACTGTACATATTTTATTGGCCCTTGTGTAAATTATTGAAAATATTACACAACTACTTCTTTAAAAATCATTTTCTGTCGCGGCAAAACTTATATCTTATCATCTCGAAACTCTTCTAAGTAAACCTCTTAAGGCAAAAACGTGTGGTGTTTTCCCAGTTTCCTCATCAAAGATCAAATATCGACTTATTTGATTTTGATTATAAAAACAAGAGATAAGGCGTGTTTGCCTAAACTGCAGTTTAAATTGATATCGAAACATCAGCTCTAAAATAACACCAGACCAAATACTTATCGCCCTGCGTATGTAATTTTTTTTTTTCTTGAAAAGCATCATGTTTCCGTTCATACACAATTGTTTTAATCACAACTTAATATTTACGTTGTTATGTCCTGGCGAATAGGTCATACGTAAAGCAGAGAGGATTGTATTTTCGTTTGCCGCGTGTTCTCATCGATTCTAGTCGACTCTCGAACTGTGAAACTGTGAACTATTTGAAATGTTAATATGTGGTGAAGTGTTGCAGCTGGTATGTTGATCGTTATAAGGTGCTCGTCGAGTGGGAATAAATAATTTCAAAGTAATTAGAAGCAATCATTTTGAATCAATATTCTTATTTTAAAATGCACAAGAATTTGATTTAAATTATCTCTCGTAAAACATGCATTCACTTATTTCATGTTTGATTCAAATTTTGTTCATGTTTGACTCAATTTTTTTTATTCAAAATTATCAACGCCTTTTATTTACACTTAAAAACCTTGCAATATTTCCTAACAAAACATTTCACGTTTCCTAGAAGCAGGTAATAAATAAAGGCTCATGTCAATTCATTTCGCAACGTTAATATTTGTATGAATCAATTAACAACATTGTACTTACTTTCCATAACAATACCTCACCGTTAATGATTATGTAGTATTGTTTTTTTAACCGTAGCAAAAAGAAGTTTAAAAAATCAGCAAATTATTATTAACACTCATTGAAGAACATTATTATTATTATTCATCCTGAAGAATCTTTACAACGTACAGTGAAACGCCGACTTTTAAATTATTTTCATAATCTGTTCGATCAATGATTTAAAGTTTTATGAAAAAACTTTAAAATAATTAGAACTTCCTTGCTTGAACATACGTAAACTCATGTCTGCGGATCTGTTATATATATATTGTACATGGGAAACAGATGTCACTAACTACCTGTGAATCTAACAGCTAATTTAGTTCAGCATCTCGAGAACAATATACTGAGTGTTTTTGGAATTGTCACTGTAAATGAACACAGATACAATAGAAACAAATCTAATAGCAGATTTATTTTTCTTTTTCTTCTTGAATTACTGAAAATTGGTACACCGTATAGATTTTCATTTCTACTACTTTTTCAATATTTTGACAATTGTGACAGTTTCTCCTTATTTGTTGACATTAGTTTTTTGTTACAAATTTAATAATCAAAACCATAACGACGAGTTTTTCTTAGAATTTTTGTAATAATAATAACAATTTATTTAAAGAAATTTTCTTATTCACTAGTGTCGCCGGAATAAAATACAAAAAAATTACACATTAAATTTGTTTTTGAACAAAAAGAAAGTGTTCAATCATATTCCCATTACGTGTAAATATCAAGGCTCTCTTTTCAACCACACTTACGAAGACATCCTGTATAATTGTTTTTGTACCTTTGCTCGCTCAATTAGAATACTATAATCTAAAAGAAGCTTTCATTTTGTATTTTGTTACAGGTAAGGCTCGACTTGATTTGCTACAGAGAACGGTGCGAAGTTAAAACACCTTTCAGAATTTATCGGCGACGCTTTTAAGGGTAAGAAACTCACAAAAGTGTTAATGAATTTAAAGACGAATTGGCGCTCTTTTATGTGACTAACAGGAAAACAAACTGTAGCATGTTAATTTAATACACTGATGTATCTCAGAGGTTTCTTGAAAACCTAAAATACAGTTAATAACGAGTGCTTGACATAAACTTTTGAAATTCTAAATTTGAAAACATCCTTCTCTCGTCTATCTTCGACTTGATAAAAATAGATTTCGAGATCGAACTTTTTGTTGATAAAAAAAAAAACTAAACTCCCAAAAAAAGGCGCTGAAGCGTTTCTATCTGTCCTACCTCCACTTTAAGGTCATGAGTTGAATAATTGATAAGGCCCCCATTCAATGAATTTTGAAAGATATATACATATAATCTATCAACTCAAATGAACTAAATTAATGAGAAAGACTTTGATTAATAATCCAAATTTGATTTCAGTTTAACGTCCGCATCTCTGCTGAATTCTTATTTTCTTAAAAGATATAATTAATCAGCCAATTTGTCAGTATTAATCAGATTATTATCTAAAGGTCCCTAGTGTAGCACACATTTACACCCTGAAGTCTCCCGAGGAAATAAAGTCTGCCTTGAAATTTTAATAATACAGAAAATTCAAAAATAATTACTTTCTATTCTTTTGTCATCAAAAAGTTGTACTTATTTGGACATAAGAAATCATTCATTTTGCCTTTTTACCCCAGATATGTCCATTAGATGATATAAAATTTTCCGTTTAATTAAATGCATAATACTTATGCATTCTAAATGTGCTCCAATATCACCGGAAGCCTAACACTTATCACTGAATAAAAAGGGAAATTTTATGCAGGTCTTGTATCACAACTTCTTTTCCATTTCAATAAGTGAAATGAATCGCTTCGACTTCCTAATCGTATTAGTAACAATCACATATCGTATAATGTTTCAAATGAATTGCTCCATAAAGATAACCGTGCACTTGCGAAATCCAATTCACCCATTATTAAACAACTAATCACCACAAAGCAATTTTCGAGCGCTCTCTCCTCGTTCGTTTGACTATGGATTAATCGTTATATGTAGCAAATGATAGTTACATTTAATTATAATCCTGTATGCATTATTAGGCTTCAAATACACACTCCAAAAATGTGGGACATAAAATATTTAATGCAAAATTTGATTTAGTTTGTTCGGTACAATTTTATCGTCAGGGGAGTTTGTGAAACAAGCTCAGCGTCGAACAATTAAAACATCGAACATGATTGAGCATTTTGAAATTAATTTGCATTCACACGGCGCGTTTATTCCAGAGAGAGGTGGAAAAACCAGTCACGAAGGGCCTAAACAAGCACACGCTGGGATGAATGGGAAAACGGAACGAAAATTTCGATTGCCTTTAGCGTGTCGGATTAATTGGAAAAGTACGGTATTGCAAGCAGTACACACTATACGCGATTTACGGTTACGTTGTGGATGTGTGTTGCGTGTTTCCAAATGCGAAAAATTGACCCATGTATTACTACGCACTACAAACATAACAGTCCTTGCACCTAGATTTTAGAAAACCTGTTGAAGGTGTTTGCCGTTGGTTGACCAGTGCCTCAAAGTTTATAAATAAACGTTCCTGCTGATTAAAAAAGAAAATATTTTTTACAGCTACTCAATATACTGAGTGTTTTTGGAAATGTGGCTGTAAATGAACACAGATACAATATGAAACAAATCTAATAGCAGAGTTATTTTTCTTTTTCTTTTTGAATTGAAAAATGGTCTCATAAATTACTGAAAATTGATACACCCTATAGATTTTTATTTCTACTAGTTTTTCAATATTTTGTCAATTGTGACAGTTTCTTTAGTAACTTTCAACAGAATAGAAAAGTTCTTACAAAAAAAATGAGTGATCAAATATAAGTGAAACTTTCTCCTAAAAATCATTATTGTATTACATAGTACTTGACGACTAGAAGATCCGAGAAACACTATAGGTATGTAAAACTACATACTTTTTTGTTTTTGAACTAGAATCAACTGTGAATCTAGGGATTGTTTTACTATACTTTTATAAATAAGAAACTCTGCTTTGCACTATTCACTCTTTCACTAACTCAAAAGGCTTCGTCCTCTGGAGTCTTCTTATCAGGTTTGTGTTGTCCAGGAGCAGGATGATCTCGACGTTCACATGGTTAAGTACCCTTTATTCGTGGCGAATTTAGCGATGGTTTGGTCAACACTATCCATTTGAAGGTCCCGATGGATGTCTCTGTTTCAACAGTCCTTAGTGCCTTGTTCTGGAAACGCTGGATCACTTGAATATTGCTCTTGCTGGCGCAATGTCATATGTCCAAACGTATTTCAATATTTGCTTATACAGAAACAGTTTGTTGTATGTAGACAACATTTTTTTCAGTTTAATGTCTAAGTTCTTCGCGTTTCTTTTTGACATGAACTCTCCAGCGGAGTCTAGCGTCTAGAGTCATTCCCAAATACTTAGCTGAGTCTACGTAAGGTATCTGGGTATCGTTGATTCTGATTGGTTGGTGTTGTTTCTCTTTATTAGTAAAGTCTACATGTACAGACTTGTTTTCATTTAACTCGATGTGCCAAGTTTTAGTCCAGGTATTGATTTTATCGATGGAGGTTTGTAGTTTTTCTGCAGCCTGTTCGTGATCTCTTTCTACAGCAATAATTGTAGTGTCATCAGCAAATGTTGCTATGGTTTCATGCTCAAAATCAGCAATGTCACTGGTGTAAAATAGAGATAGTACTGGACCTAGTACACTACCTTGTGGGATCCATGCTTTTAGTTCAGAATAAGCATCGTCTTGCTTGATTCTAAAGTTTGTTTGTATCAGTATCTTTCTGATAAGTAAGACTGTAAGAGTTGTGCATATTATTTTGGTAGAAGCGAGTTCAGCTTGTGAAACAAACCTTCATGCCAGACTTTGTCAAAAGCTTGAGCAACGTCGAGGAAAACGGTAGGTAGGACAGACTTTTCTTCTAACGATTTTTCAATGACGTTTGTGATCCTATGAACTTGATCAATCGTCGAATGACTTTCTCTGAAACCAAACTGATGGGAAGGTATCAGGTTATTTTCCTCTACTATGGGTCTTAGTCTCTTGAGAAGTATTTTTTCATATAATTTTGAGATGACTGGTAACAGCGGTGTAGGTCTATACGATGCTTCGTCATAGGAGGTTTACCTGGTTTCGGAATTATGATGACTTCTGCAACTTTCCACATCTTAGGAACGTACTTTAGTCTGAAAGATGCGTTAATAATATTGGCAAGTTTAACTGTAGCTTTTCTTGGAAGTTGCTTCAAAACTTCACCAGTGATTAGGTCAAAACCGGGGCTTTTTTTCAGGTTAATGTTCGTATTAATTTAATCTAATACTTCCTTTGGTGAAGTGGGTCTAATGATAATTGTTCTGGTTCAATCCAGTCTTGTTCTTGTCCGTCATTTGGTTGGAAAATGCTTTCAAGATGTTCTGCAAACCCACTGGCTTTTTGGGTATTGTTTCGGGCCCAACTACCATCCGTATTTCGGATTGGCGGATTATGTAGGACAGGTCTTTTTAGCCGCTTGGTAGCCTTCCAAAGTGAGTAATCTGTTTTGTTATCATTAGTTAACTTACTCAGATAATCTCCAATTGTTTCATTTTTAACTCTCTGAATTTCGCGCTTTAATTGCTGTGTTGCATTGTTTTATCAGTTGGTGCTCTGGTCTGCTGCCATTTTCGTCTAAGTTTCCTTTTTTTTTTTTAGATAAGGTTCCTAATCTCTTTAGGGTAGTTATTTCCTTTTGTTCTACGCACAAGCTAGGGTGTGTTGTTCCATGCTGCTTGTTGAATATTTTTTACAAACAGTTCGACCTCATTATCTAGCTGTTCTTCTATTCTTAGTGGAACGGAAAGGTTGATTTGTCCTTCGAGTTTGATTTTGAAGCTTTTCCAATCTGTTCTCTCAAAGTAAACATAATGACTTGTTTAAGATACTCATTTGTTGGAAAATTTAATTGCTTTTCACGTCGAACAAAATGCAGTTCTTTAAAACGCTTTTTTAATTATGTATTAAAATAAATTCAGCTCTTTCAAAATCTATTCGAAGAAATTTTTCAAATACAGAAGAATTTAGAAAGAAAATCTGAAAGGTTGTTTAATTCCGTACAAGAAAGTGCCTTTAGAAACAAGAAAAGCTGAATATTTTGGTAATAACTTCTGAAATACACGAAATATTGAAAACTTAATAAAACTTAAAAAAAAAAAACTTCTCTAACATTTACCATCAAGAAGGTTTAATCCTTTCTGGGAAGTGATTGCTGTTTTTCTTCTGATCCCTCTATCATGGTTGATCCGTCGGCATTTCTTTTGACAGTTCGCTATGTGTCTTGGCATTGAAAGCTGTTGCTTTTCATTTCCTTTACCTGTTTCTTTCCTATTTTTTAATCCTAGGGTGCCGCCCTCTCTTATTTCTTTTTCATCTCATCTTTCCCTGTGCCTTTTTCCTGCCATCGAGTTCCATCGAGTGACCCTTCTTAATTAGTGATTCGCAATATCTTTGTTGTAAGTGAATTTAACCACATTCCCCCCCTTATCTGCGGTATCTTCATTCTTCTATATTCTTCGGCCAACACCTTTATCGGCCTCATATTTAAATTGTCCTTTCTTATATCTTCAAACTTCTCCTCATGTGTAGGTGTGAGACACATCATTTCTGCTGCATACGTGGTCTAATAGCCCCTTTATAAGTACATAACACTTAGAGGTTCAGTTAAATTAGGTGAATCCTTTTTAGCTCTAATAATAGACAAAACCCCAATGCTGGGAAAATTCTCTGAAACACATTGTACGGCACGTACGGGAAAACACAAATTTCTAATTTTAAGATTTATTTAAGGGGACCATATAAATGGTAGAAGAAAATGACTGTATTATGGAAGTAAGTTTCAGAATTGTCAAATATAGATTATTTAATTTTTATCTTATAAGGTGCAGTAACCATCTGCTGCGTCGACAAACGTTTTCTCAAAAAAATAATTAATTATTATTTATCGCAACCGTGACAGGCACTTGCTAGTCTCAGATCTCAAGCACTGTTGTCAATAAGTATTAAAATATCCCGCTCGTATTTCAAAATGTCATGTATTGTTTTCATGTGTGCGACTACACCTCGTAATTAATTTGTTAATCGTATTAACTTAACAAATTTCAAAAATAATTACGTCAATTACATAGTTAGTTTCCCTTATACCCATTTGTACTCGTTCTTTTTTTCATTCTTCATTTATGTTATTTTACCACATCTTCCTGTATCGTACCATACTCTTGATTTGATTCATTGTTAGCTTCTTTGCTTCTTGATGTTTTCCACCATATTATCCTAGTTTTTTTGCAGTCTTTCTGTGGGCCCTTTACCTTCTGTTTTAGTTTTCCATAGAATTCTTGCAAACCATTGTTGCTTTTCCTCTATTATCGTCGTCAGTTTCTTTTTATCAATTTTGTTGCAAATCGGTTTTGATTGCAGTGGATCCCTCGAGCATCCTCTATACAGCTATTTCGACACTGCAATTAAAACCGATTTTTTTAAAATTCTCAATATGCTTTGACAGCACCTTGTATGGGATGACTCATTAAGTAGCAAACTAGCTGCAATTTGTCATTTCCTATACAAAGTTGGGTCATAAAGTGATCCCAGGATGTCGCGATTCAAACTAATCTTTCTTTTTATCGTTTCATTTCTTATTCTATCTACTTTTGAGATCCCTTTCACTCTCCTCAAATATTTCGTCTCCATCAAGTTTTCACTTCCGTACAGCATTAGTAGATTGTTATTTTTATGATGCGCGATAAACCTTATTACAAACAGTATATGTTTGTAAATTTTTGAATTCTACTTAACTTAACAGTTTGTAACTGCAGAATAGGTTTTTACCAACAAGTTAATGGAGAACATGTAGAAGCTCCGTAGATTTTTTTTTTGTTTTAAAACTGTTAATATTACCTACCTTTGCGTTTTCATTAAATCATTTAAACCATAAGTATTGTAGGTCGTTGAACTCAAATGATAGAGTAGAATTCAAAAGTATACAAATATACAGGGTGATCCATTTAACAAAACCCACCCACCTATTACCGAATGAATGAATCAACCTATACTTTCAAATTTTACTTTAAGACGTACCAATCAGATTGAAAATCGAGTGTCTGAGCTATTTTCTTAATTTTCTAAAATAATGCCAAAAATAATTTTATTTCATAAGTGGTATCAATACTGTATAATAGTTCTATTGAGTGAATGATATTGTTTTGCTGTTAATTGAATTCTAGCTCCAACCTCTTCTTGCAAAGCTCATTTTTTACTGCCAATAATTTATTTGCATTTATCTTTATATTTGTTTTATTTGGTTTCCTTGAAATAACCATCATCTTGTTCTTTATACATTTACTATCATATCTGCTCTCTTCAGTTGTTCGTTTCATATGTTAATATTTTTTTGCAATACATTTTCAGTTCTGGCAAAGATTGCCAAAACATATGCGAAAGCACACTCCTAATTAGATATTATCTGTAGCTCTCTAGGTTACTGTGATTGGTTAGGTAGTTTTCTCTCTCTTGTTTTATAACTTCGTCCATCATTATTGTGAACAAAAGTGTGTGTCAGGTCTTCGTAGTTGTAAATTCCGCAGAGTGATTGTTTCCCCTTCTTATGTAACTTCTTGTATGTCTTGAATTGGTAGTGAAACATCTCCCCTGATACCCACTTTCTTTAAAACAAACAGGTGCCTGGTGTCTTTGAACGCGTTTTCTAGGTCTAAAACGCATACGTAAACTTCTCTATTGCGTTTTGGCGTGTTTTCTGTTATTTACCTTATAGTGAAAATATGATCTTTTACGCAAAGGCCTTCCCTAAACCCAGTTTCCCTTTACTTCAGCTCTTAACCTATCCTTTATTATACATTCATACACTTTTTTGACTGTAGGTAGCAGCGATATTTCTCTGTAGTTATTACAATTCCTATTATCACCTTTCTTTCATATCACTACTACCTGCCGGTCTTTGAGTACTTTCTTCTGTTTCCGAAGACCTGAAATGTAATTCTGTATTGCCAACTGCGACCGTGGATAACTTGCTGAATTTGTTTTCACTTTAACAAACTGCGGAAATTAATTTCCAAAATGAAATTCATTGTTAAGAAAGCAATAGATTTTCGTACTTTTAATTACGGATGAAATTGTTACTTAAGCAACAGAACGTTGAATTCAGTATTCGACAAACCTTTCTACACCCATTTCTCGCTTTTATTATGCATATGTGAGTGCGGATATGTATGTTATTCCAGTTAATGGATTTGAAAGCTAAGCAATGTGCGCCCGCCCAGTTATTTGAGGTACGGCCAAAACGTCCCGTGAATCTTTAATCCGCAAATGCGACAGCTCAAATTTACATTCCACATTTTCGAGTCGCAGCGGAACGCAAAGTTTCGCGGCGCGGGCTCCTCTCTGTACAATCCCATTTCTAGTTAAGTAAATGTACTGTATTAAATTTCCTTTTGCGAAGAGTAAAACGCCCCCGCCCCCCTCGCACGAAGTACGTATTCAGTCTACTAATATTAAATATCTAATGCGAGCATTGCTATTGCTTGCACGTATGGGACGTTATTCAAGATCCATTTCAAGCAGGAAGGAAGGCGAATGAATGATGTTTTACCTCAAACGTTTGCTCAACCTATATTTTCATCGGTGGCATTGGGGCATTACGAATTTAGTTTGTTTTGATTTAATACTTTACCTTTTAACTAGTTAAATAAAATCTTTTTTGTTTAGCCCTGATGGTATGAAGTAGTAGTCATCACAAATTAGGCGAAAGACAAATTTTAACTTTGGCGGCGTTAAGTGAACTTGCACCAAACTGTCAAGTCGACGGTGAGTTTTAACCATATTCACTCAACGCAGCCTTTGTGAATATCAATCACAACGTATTGCTAAGCACTAACATTGTGGTACTTATCCACGATAAACAGATTGTTTAATATTAATATTTTTTTTTCGTGTATAGAAGGTTTGATAGTGCTTCGTTTACGAATTTAATTAATTAATTCTTAAAAGTTTAAATCTCTATGGAATATTTTTTCTAATTTAAAATTAAAGCACCTGATATAAAAGTAAATTAGAAATTAACTTGGTAGAGTTTCCCTGAAAGTTTCATGTCTGCTAATACTCAGAAAGTTGAGAATTTATTTTCATAATATGAAAAGTAGCACTAAGCGATTCATTCTTGTAATCGAATTTTCATAAAGCGAATGCTCGTGAAGCGAGGGAAGATTGTAATTGATTTCCTTTCATGTAAGAAATAACTTAAGTTCAAACATTTCAAAATATGCGTTCGTATACTCTCCAGATAATTAACTTTTTAATAATTTCCTCCCTTACATTTCTACGGTTACTAGTTTGACGAAAGATGGCCTGTCAAAAAAAAAAAACAAGTCAAGTAATTTTTCAAAGTTGATGATCTTAGGCCTAACAACAGCAAAAGTATTTTTGTAAAAGAAATTTCAAATATATGGTAACGGGCGTCTTAAAAATAGTGTTTAAAACCAATACGTTAACACTTACATACGTGTTTACATTGGACCATGTAAACAGCGAATCACCCGAGACTTAACAAGAATGCAGTGTTTACCCGAGCGATTGGTTTTTAATTGGAGACGACGAAGAAGAAAATCATAGGAGCAGCCGATCTGATCAAATTTATATTTGGGACGTGTAAATAAAGGAAGTTATCATATTATTAGTTCAGCGGATGTAAAGAGTGTGCTCGTATCATTCTGTGACATGTATACTTACATAGAGGGCCATTCAAAAGTGTTAGTAGAAATTTTATCAAACTAGAAGTATCAGCCATAAATTATTTTAATATCATAAACATCAAATGTCAAATGTCAATACTGCCTAGTTCGTCAGTGCTCTATTTTTATTAAATAAATAACGCAAAATAAAAAAAATAGTTTGTTATTACTCATTTAATCATATATTCCTATTTTTTAATGAAATTAACAGATTTTAAAGTACTATTAAATCATTCAGTTAAATATTTATTTCATAACTTCATTAAGTTAGGCTTTTGAAATTATTATCCTTCGCACAGGTATAAAAATAAAAGTCACTTTGTGAGAATACGAATTATTTTATTTTAATTCTTATAAATACACTCCAGACAAATAAATCTAACCTTCTCGTATCATTTTAAATCAAAGTGGATATAAAAAGCAGCCAGTTATTCAACAAACAACAAACGTACTCGACATACCGAGGGAATAATGGCGCCAAAAATATCATCTGCAGCTAAACTTGGATGTTATAAAATAACGCACGTAAGACCCTCTGGTTTTATGTGTTTTCCAGGATGTATTTAGCTTGAGGAAACAAATATGTTATTGAAAAATTTACTTTGAAAAATATTGATAACTAAAACACGGATTATGAAATTGTAAACTTCACCCTGTTTCCATCATTTTTTTCATTTGCACAAAAAACGCGATCTTGTTAACTTATCGTAGATTGGTGATTTGTTAGTTACGCATGCATATATTACTCACTGCAGCTGCGACCGACTTACCATTTTTTTTTCTAATTGGGGAAAGTAGAAAACTCAGTATAAATCCATACACGTTCCAAGTTAGGAGATTCCATCTTCAACCTAGAACTCGCCCTAAATAACCCGGTATGCAGGCTGCATAGTCCAATTATAATTATAATAATTATAATTTTTCTGAAATATTGTTACTAGTCGGTTTTAATTGCAGTGGATTCCTCTGTACAGCTCTTTTGGCTCCATTTGGGACCTCGTCAGCGAAGCCTAGCTCGAGAATTCCACTACAAACCAAACCGACCTGTGTCCTAGTTATTCGCAATTGCGATGTAATGGTAATGAAAAGCCTAAGGCACGACATCTTGCAATCGCTTTTTGACGTAACATTGCACGAGGATTGACAAATTGCAGCCAGTTTTATAATAACGCTGTAGTTAAAAATCAATCAGATTGTACGCACTGAAATTTAACGTTTTACTCAATGAGTATGAGTATGAGTATGAAAGCATACTTTTTTCTTTTTATTATGCAGTTGTTAGTCATGGATTTACCTTTTTCAAATCTGCCTTTTCTTTTTCCTTTCGAATACATACATATTTAACTATAACCTTATGAGTAACCATCATTCGTAACTAAAAGGTGTTCCAACAAGACCGCCGGATTTAATTTTAAAGAAAAACATATTTATTTTTTTAATTAAGCAAACATTTTTATTTCAACATAAAGAAAAATAGTTTCGATTAAACGTGAAATATAACATCAGGCAAATGGCCACCACGAAACCCCTGGCACAGAGTTATTCTTTTGTTGAAATTTTGAATAACGTTTTCGCATAAATGTGGCTGTATTTCACCAATAACGCGCCGTATTTCCTCTTTAAGATGTTCAACTGTTTCAGGCTTATTCGCATACACCTTTTCCTTCACATAGCCCCAAAGAAAAAAGTCCATCGGCGTTAGATCGCATGATCTTGGTGGCCAATGTTGATCGCCAAATCGAGAAATGACTCGGCCTGGAAACTTGATCTGCAGTAACACCATTGTTTCACGTGCAGTGTGGCAGGTCGCACCGTCTTGTTGGAAAAACATGTCCTCCACATCAATTACATCCAATTCGGGCCACAAAAACTTCGTTAACATTTCGCGATACCGCACACCATTAACAGTTAGCGCATTTCCAGCCGCATTTTCAAAGAAATACGGCCCAATCACTCCGCCAGCCCAAAATGCGCACCAAACAGTTACTCGCGGTGGATGCATTGGTTTTTCGAGTATCACACGAGGATTTTCAGCACCCCAAATCCGATAGTTTTGCTTATTTACGTATCCGTCGAGTTGAAAATGTGCCTCATCTGAAAAAATGATTTTCTTCGAAAAATCCGCATTAATTTGATGATATCCCAACACCCAATCAGCACATTCACGGCGCTGCTCATGGTCCCTTGGCTTGATTTCTTACACCAATTGAACCTTGTACGCGTACACATGCAGATATTTTACCAAAATTCGTTGCATAGTGCTTCTGGAAATGTTTAATCCTTGACCACGATGCCGAATGGAAATTCCTGGATTCTCGGCCACAGATTCCGTTACTGTGGCTATATTTTCGAGTGACCGACAAGGACGACGACGAACAATGGTCTTCTGATCCATCAGCGTAAATTTGGTCTCAAATTTTTTAATTAAACGCCTCACTGTCCATTCGTTTGGCGCATTATTGCGACCGAAAACTTGACGTAATTGGCGAACTGTTTTCGCAAAACTTTCACCATTTTTGTAATGTGTTTTTACAATAATTAAACGTTGTTCGTTTGAATATTTCTCCATATTCTTTAATCGCGTGGTCTGTATGTGACAACTGTCAAAAAAATCACCGTACAACTCGTATTAACAAAATGGCGGCAAATTTAAATCCGGCGCTCTTGGTGGGACACCTTTATAAGTTATTTTTCAGCTTCCTGCTTAGGACTTTAAAATCGATTCTATTGAAATAGAAATTATCATTTTGGTGGTTTTCTTTGTTTCTAGATTGGTTTTCTTTTTTCTGTCGACATTTTGTTCTCTACGACATGAAACAGATATTGCTAGTGGTGCTACATACATCCCGCGTGAGAGAGAAGGAAATGTCAGCAGAAGAAAAAGAATCAACGCTATTCCACCGCGAAAGTTAAAAGGTATTAATGAGTAATGGCTGCCATTTTAATTTCTTTAAAGCTTGTATATTTTCTTTGCGACTTAAGTCGAAACTTACAAGAAACCGAACTCCAAAGAAGTGAAACAAACTCAACCCAACCCAAAGAATTAGAATGAAGCTAAATTTAATTTAAACGACCTCGAAAAAAGTTATCAGAATGAACTGACTTTTAAGCTAATTAAGTTTTAGAGGACCAGATATTAAAGCCCTTAGTTGATCAGTTGAAGACTTTACAGTGAAGGGATCTCTTGTATTAACTCATCTGAGGTCGACACATAGGTGTCTTAATAATCATGCTATCAATCCATCATGACGTCAGCAACTTCGTTCTAGATCAAAATGTTTTTTTTATACATTTTATAAACTCGCAACCAGGAGAGATGAAGGCTCGTCAGCAAACCAATGAAGTTAGGAAAGACACTAGTTTGTGTACGAGAGTTTGTGTACGAGCAACTGTTTGTTATACATAAGTCAGAGATAAAAGCTTATCTACACTCACCGGCACAAAAAGCGACTCACTATTATTTTTTTAAATAAATTATCTGAGGACACTTTTTGTCTGTTTGTCTTTTGTCTATTAATGCAGTGGATGCAGCAAGAATAATTTCTTTGATTCAGGATGGTCGGTCTCAACGTTACGTTGCACAAGTTCTTGGAACTTCTCAATCATGTGTCTCCAGAACGTGGAGGCGATTCTTGGAAACTGAATCTTACAATCGACGCCCTGGAACAGGTCGCCAAAAATGTACAAGCGCTAGAGATGACCATTTTCTTACCCCAACGATTCTTCGCAACAGGAATTTGACTGCTGTTCAAGTCAGAAATCGCCTTGCAGAGGTTCGAGATGTGCATATAAGTTTTCAGAACGATCAGAAGACGCTTTAATGAAGCTAATTTAATGTCAAGAAGACCTGCACATGGCCCAGAGCTTAACACACAGCATAGAGTAAGCAGACTTGCATTTGCTCGTGAATATGTTCATTGGAATATGGGGCAGTGGAGTCAAGTACTCTTCACTGATGAGTCCCGCTTCTGCCTACGAGCGCCAGATGGTCGTGGAAGAGTGTGGAGAAGGACCGGCGAACGGTATTCTCAATGTAATATTGTCCAGACTATCTTTCAACGGAGGTTCGATTATGGTGTGGGGCGGTATTTCTGCGAACGCACGTACAGACCTTGTTGTAATAAATAGGGGAGTTATTAACACTCAGAGCTACATTGAAAGTGTACTTCAAGATCATGTGATACCCTTTGCCCCTTTTATTGGCGACAATTTTATGTTGATGCACGATAATGCACGGCCACATGTCGCCAGAGTTGTTAATGAATTTCTTGACGCTGTTGGTATTAACCGAATGCAGTGGGCCCCGAGAAGTCCCGACTGAATCCCAACGAACATGTCTGGCACATGTTAGGAAGGAATATTAGAGCTCGCGTCCCCGCCCCAGCTACCCTAGAAGAATTATCAATGGCGCATCAGCAAGAATGGGATCAACTCGACAATTTAGCGATTAGGCACTTCGTGAAGTCGATGCCACAACGTATGCAGGCTGTAATACAGGCTCGCGGAGGCAATACTCGATATTAATTAATTAGGAAGATTGAAATTTTGCATTTTTCTTTAAATTACAATTTCATCAATTTTGCAGTTGTTATTACTTTTATTAAAATCTTGTTTGTTTTATTTATTTTTGGCCTTATTTGATATATATCAACCAAGAAAACTATAAATAACAATTATCAGTGGAAAATTATATAAAAAAATTTATTGTCGCAATGAATTACACAAACCTCAAAGTGAGTCGCTTTTTGTGCTCGTGAGTGTATATTTATTTCTACCGCATCTTAAACCGTGTGAGTTATGACGAGCCTTCATCTTCCCTAGTTTCGAGTGTAGTATCGCAAGACTTGGAACGGAATAAAGGTAGATTATCCTAAAATGCAAAAGTTTTGGGGGTAAAATAAAATAAGAGCAGCTTCTAAGAGTAACATCGTTACTTCGGAATATTACTAAAATTACAAAAAAAATCTATTATTGCTATTCTAAACTGTCCTCTAATTTCTAAATTCACTTCACTTCTGCTAAACTTTTCTGACTTAAGCCAAAAATGTGATTATCTCATTCCTACGTTTTACCACGGGATAAGCATTCCCAACCTCGAAATAAGTTCATTTCTCTGTGCCCAGCTCTAGATAAGGGGTTGTCCCAGAAATAAAGAGACAAAGTTGATTTTATATCAAAATATTAGGTGACTTTGAATAAAATAAAATCGTTGCTATGACATTCAACTATACTGGTACTTGTCAGTTAACTGTGTTTGTAAGTAGTTTTGCATTAACAATAATGAAACGACTAAAATACGAAAGCTTTGCATAACGCACTACAATCACTATGGCAAATCGGAATGAATTCAACATTTTCTAGAGGAAGGAGACAGAAGATCCACCACATACCGAATAATAAAAAGGTACGAAATTAATGGAACTGCAAATTTTCAAAAAATTCCGGGGCGTCCAAGGTCCCAAAGTACTCAGAAGAATATAAAAACGCGTAGAAGCGGTCTTTACCAAGTCACCAGGGACGTCTGTGAGAAATGCAGCCGCAAAACTTGATCTAGATAAGTCAACAGTGTCTAGGATGAAGCTAAAAGGTTTGCAAATGAAGGCCTTTTCAAAAATATCGGCGCCAAAATATTTCAAAGACCAAGAAATACGCGCGGAAAAAGGCTGCCGGAAAGTGTATGAAAAAACGCCATGAAAGACATTATTGACGACGAATCTTACGTGGTTGCAGACCCAAGCGACGTTCCTGGCAAGCAATGTTTCCACGCTCGCAAGAGAATAGATGTAAAATATGCCGATGGAGTGAAGCCCAAACCCAAATTTTTCAAAAAATACCTTGTTTGGCAAGCAATTGATGAAAACGGCAATGTTTCCGACCCTTCATTTCCCAGGGTTCTATGAACTCAGACGTTTACCTGAAGGAATGTGTAAATTCCCTTTATTAATAAATTTCATAATAAGGACAATATCATCTTCTGGCCTGATATGGCAACATGTCATTACACGGCTTCAGTTACCGAGTTTTTAGGCTCTCAAGGAATCGAATTTATCGAAAGGAAAGACAATGTACCAAACGTTCCTCAAGCAAAAGGGAAAAATTCTGGTCTCTCTGTAAAAAAAAATATCAAAAGAATTTGGAAAAACGAAAAAGTTTGTGAGCGTTCAAAAATAGGTGGACACGAATTAGCAAAAAATTAGGTGAACAGTCTGGAGTGGCTGTAATACACAGAGCAGCAATAAATTTGCGGAAAATAGCCTATGCAGGAGTGCCTGGAGCTTATTTAATATAATTTGTATGTAATTCAATAAACTAAATTTATAAAAAACAGTCAACTATTCAAAAAATCAAGTTACTTACCGATTAACTTTAATGAATAGATGACAAGACCTGGACTTAATAGCATAAAAAGAGAAAAAAATCGCAATATGATGACATTACCGCCATGTCCTTTTGCCAGTGATTTTTACAATTGTTATTTGTCTGTAAAGTAAAGGTAGAGACTATAAATAAGGAAACAAAACCCCTTTGTAATCGTTGTGGTACCAAAGTGATAAGATGTTTTTGGTTGTTCTTCTTCACTGCAAACCCTTGAAGTTCAGATTATAACTGAAGAACAATTTAGGGCAATGTTCAGTGTAAAACTTTTTAGGCGACTGGAACACTTTCTTTGGATCAAATTCATTGACTATAGAGTTAATTTTCATGAAGGCAATGTTGTAATGTTATAAATTTTGAAAATAAGTTAAATTGTAAATGTTTTTATAGTGCTTTTCCAATTTACGGTATACTTTTACAATCAAAATTGATTTTGATGCGTTACAAAAATATCACACCTTGAATTTAAAACAATCCGGTCCAAGCTCGAAGGATTATTTACACAAAATCGAGCACACAGCACGTAAAAATATACAATATTCACGCAGCTGGTAGAATTTTTTGTTTTCAAAAACAATAAATAATCTCTCTGATTCGCGTTCATTTTTGAAGCAATGCGCGAACAAACAAATCGGATTAACGCCAAATGCATTCCCGTAACGGTTGACAATGCGGCACGCCAATCGGGTTTGCGATAATTAATCACGTCGATCCGAACTAACCGACAGTTCGACAAAACGTTTAGAGCGAAATAATGTGATTAAATTCGTTCAGTCACGAAAAAGTAACCAACTGGGGCTTATGAAGTGACAAGAAGTTATCCTGTTGTGCAGGACTTACAAATTGCTTCTAATCCCAACCAGCCATTCAAGTCAGGAAAAAAACCTAACAGATTTGCTTTTTTTTTTTAAATATACCATTTTATTTATGTGAAAATAATTTAATTTAATCAGACCTTAGTACACATTTGCTAATTATTATTATTATTATTAAGCTGGTTTTGTTTGCAACCCCCAAGATACTGTATCCCATCTTCCAGCTTTACAATTCTAATAGTGTCACTTTCTCTTTATTTCTACTATAAGTAGATAATTTGAAGCTTCTCGTAGTCTTCTTACTCTGGAATAGTTTTCATCCCCCACTTAATTTTTTCCATGTGCCCGCACCATGTTAGTTGCTTTTCTTCTGTTCTATTGATTTTTTCACAAATTTTTTTGCTTTTTCTTTCCTCTTTACCTTTCTGTGATTGTGGAATTTATTTACACCAAAAAATGTACCATGCCTGGCAGTGGTGTAGTTGCTAGATAGCATTTGGCGGAAAAGGAATGGAAAATTGAAAAGGAAGGAAAGGCTTGTGGAAACAGAAAGTGATAGTGAAGATAATGGTTGGAAAATAACGGACGAGGAGGAGATATGACATATTATAAAGACATGCGATTCTCATCAGTAGAAGAGTAGCTGGAGAACTCTATCACATCCCGACGACCAACAAAACTTACGTAAAGGTAGCACGTAATTGCAAACATGCCACAATTTTCCTACCTGTAATTGTGTGTGAATTTTAAGGAAAACTAGGAACTTCATAGCAAAAAAGAGGAATGCAAAGCGAAGAATGACTGGTGATTTCAACAGAAGAATTAAAGACAAGAGGAAGACAAAACATTAGGATGACATGAGAATATAAAAAGCAATATGATTTAAAATTAATTAATCTTAAAATAAGTAAGTTATAGAAGAATGAAGAGGAAGCAGAAAATGAGATGTGAGTTGGGAAAACACCAATACAGTTTATAAATTGAGAAAACTACTCGTGTAGAGATAGGAAAAGAAATAATAAATTCAGTACAGGTGCCAATTCCTAAAGTACAGAATCCAACAAAGGAAGTATTTAGGCAAACACAGATGTTACATGTAATGAAGCGCAGATGTTCATAACGCATTAAAAAATTCTAATTTAAAAACTTTTTTAATTATCATTTTTCTTGTTCAATTACATACTCCAACTGGAAGCAAACCAGTCTATTTACATTGCTACAAGAAAGTCGCTTTTCTAACTTGAAAGTTGGGCATACAATCAAAACGACTTTGCCTCAAGCTCTCGTTTAACGCGAAGCTGATTTAGAAAACATTTTGTTTCTCGCTTAAGAAAACTATAAACTTGAAAATTTTCCGAACTTTTAATTAGTTTCATCCGCAAACAAATCGAAAAAAATCATTAATGTAACTAGTTCTTGTGCTATGTTTGCGCAGCAGCAAAATTTTCATTCGCAATCTCCGTGCTCGTTAGTTCTTAAAACGCATGAACCGAACGTTACCATTTCCAGACGTGGCAAAGTCGTCGGCAACGTTCCTTTTTCAGATTCAATTAATTTAAAAGTTTGTAACCTCGCTCCAAAAGTTTATGCTGGCCTTATTTTAAAGTTCTTTATGTGTTGTGAGAGTGTAATTATGAATGTCGGGAGTAATTTCAGTGCACATGTCCAGATGTGATGTCCAGACGAGCTAATCGGAACTTTATCAAAAACTTTCAAAGAAATCCTGAATTCTGAATCATCTCTGAGATCACAATTTCATTATTAATTAATTACAATTATTTTTTTTATACTGCCCCAATTTCTGATTAAAATTAAAATTAACTGCAGTATATCTAAAACAAACTTAAATGAGAAAATAATTCATTCGGGCGAAGTTAAGGAACACTCGTGCAAACTTAAAATTGTCTTTCAATCGGAATTTAAGAAGTTCATTTATGATTCCCTGGCAGCTTATTTTAAATATAATAGCTTTTATGAGTGTAAATGCCGCGCCAAAGTAATTCTAAACTGAATAATTCCGCATTATTAAACTTAATGGTAGTAAATTCCTTAAATCCAACGTCTAAACTTTGCAAAAATTGTAAATTCAAATTATATCTTAAGTTTTAGATTTATAGAATCAAATTTTGCAGTACAGATTACGTCTAATAGGTAAATAGAGATGAATGATTCCTAAAGAATGATGCATTAGATTGTCTTTCCTCTTCTTTTATATTTCTTTAATGCTGCATTTATTTTTCGTTCACACACTCATAGATGGTGAGAAATCATTTCCGTCAACAAGGACTTCCACGTGTGCGCTTTTTAACTACGTAAACAGCTTTGCATTTTTTTACCATAAAAATTAAATACATTTATTGTAACTGAGTTGTATTGTCCAACAAATAATTACCTACATATTTCATATTTAATATTTACGTAATATCAATTGCAATCACACGAATATAATTGAACTTCAGAAAAGCAAAAAATGACGATAGAATGAATGAACAAATAATGTGAAAACGGCGACTAGGCGATTATTTTTAAAAGCAGTTGATTTAAAAAGTAACACAAAACACACATGATGACACAAAAATAAAGAAAAACCTTATCTATTCGAATTTCTGAGACTAATGATGTCTAAAATATGATAATTTTTGTTATTTACGTGCGCTTTAAATTGTAATAGTTCAGTGCGTTTAATTTTATTGCATCGAAGTATACATGTAATAAAAGGCGACAATAAAAAATAAAATATAATAAATCACAAACAGAATTAAAGCTACTTTCAAAATGAATTAAAATTGTTGCATGAAAACGAAACAGATTCAAATAAAAGATCTCAAATCGACAATAAAACTAATAACACCTAAGAAAATAAAAAATTGAATTGAAGAAAAATGATTTAAAGAAAATGATGAAATTAATTAACACAAAAGTTAAACAAAAGATAAAAATTGAACAATTACATTAAGCTAAAATGAAGTAAAGAACGTTAATAAAGTTATTAATAAAATGTAATGCACAGATGTCCCAGATTTTTGACAATTCATTTCTTTCAATAAGGTACTAAATGTCCCAAAATTTGTTCAGAAAGTTACTCACTTAGAGTATGCTATGGAAAATTAATGTAGAATCTTTTGTAGAATCATTTGCTTTCATTTAATATTCTCCTGTTGAAAAATGTTGAATCAATAAACTGTTGCAGAATATATCGGATTTTTAATTCAAACTATATCTTCTACATTTGATTCTCCTAAATCGACATAAGCAACAGATCTTTTTAAAAATGCACAGGACTTTTTTGCTTAGCTAATATTTCTTATGAGCGATTAGGAAGCCGGAGACTTTATCTAAATACTCATAAAAATCCAGGACAATACCTTTCTTTATTTCTGTTAAAAATCTAAATTAATGTCTAATATTAGATAATTTGTGATAAATACTTTGAATGATCTTTTAAAGCCTTTCTATTTTTTACGTTATAAACTATTACAATTTACACAGTACTACAAAACAGTTACGTTTGACACTTTTAAGCTATACGAATTCATAGCATGAAAGTTTGACGTTATACTTTCTTACATGGTATAACAAAGCACACATCAAACTTTCGTGCAACGAATTCATGCTGGCACGAAATTGCAAGTAAATGGAGCTTTATGCGTAATCGTATTTGAAGAGGCTATTTCTATTTAAAGTCTCAGCAAAAATATATAGTTGAATTTCAAAACAAATTAATGTACCTCAAAGTAACAATGTCACACTTTGTCAATATTGTATATGAAATTGAAAAATTCTTGTAACCATTAAAAACAAGAGTGTTTGGTATTTGAAAGAAGTTTTTTTTTAAGTTCATAATCCTTTTAAGGGTTAGTTGACTGGGGTAGGAAGTAAATAGTAAAAGTTAGGACTTGTCAAAAAATACTTTATACAGGAAAATATATTTTTACATATTTATTCTTGATTGTTTTATTTAATCAGAAGTTTGGCGTAACTTCATATTTATTATTTTTTATAATAATTCAGGACCAGCAGAAACTTTCCATGAAAGAAGTTTTATAAATAAAGTAAACTTCAAGTTTTTTTAGAGACCAGAATTGAATTATGATTACCTTTTTTTCTTCTAATACATTTTCATATTTTGTTTCAAACATTGACATCAGATACGAGGTTTTACTGGTGCCGAAATTTGTATCATGTACTATCGCGGACATAAAATTTCGCACGATTTTTTATCAAGTAGCCACAATTTCTCTAAATTATAGTTTTGTTGAGCAGGCTTTTTTCCTCGATTTTGACACTAAAAACATTTAACCAAAAATCATGGTTTTCAGAATATTTAATTATATTTTATGAATAGCAAGGTAGTAAAACATCAGAACTGCAATTGCAAAACCCGTCTCTCCTCCCGAAAGCGTCACAATTGTGATACTAACTAACTAGCATTACCTTTGAAATGATTATTTTTGACAAGCCGTTAAAGAAAGACATATTTACAGCGGAAAATTGAATCATACGAAATTTTAAGACCGTGATAATACGACACAAATTAACGTTAAAGGACTATTAAAAGTAATAGCAGATCAGGGTCGAAAATACAGTTTGAGGAGATGCACAATTTTACACACAGGCTCTTAACAAGTAGAGATATGTCAAATAACTTAAAGGAACGTGTATACAAAACGGTTATAAAATTGGAAATCTTGTACGGATCCGAGTTCTTTACTTTAACAAAACCAAAGGAACAGACTCTAAATATCGAAACACAAAGTGCCGAGGAAAATATGTAAAGGAACAAAAATTTATAATGAACATAAGAAGAGATATCTGGAGAAAGTAGGAAGGGATTTGGAAGCCATAGAAATATAACGAAATGGAGAACTAAAGCTAAATATAGAAGTGAATAGAAACCAGTGGTCAAACAAATTCACGATATGCAAGGCCTAACGAGCTACCATCTCTAAACTGATTTGTGACATATAGTAATTATTGTAATTGATAATCCAAGGAAGGTAAAAGATCAGAGACATAAGCTCCGAGGTTTTCTTCCTTTGTCTTGACAATTACGCGAAGTGCTATGTAATACATAGCAATTTACTTATGGAATGCACATATATGTACATAATTGTTTGAATTATTCTATAAAAACAAACAGCAGAGAAGTTGTTTTTAAGATTGGAAATAAGCAGGAAATAATCAACTTCTAGATAAATAAATAAAAAATTGACGTTTCAAGCCTTTCATTATCAACCAGCATCCAAATCTATTAATAATTTAATTAATAACTATATTAATAATTTTTTTATTGTATACACATTACCTAACAATTTTATTATGATTTTTTCAATTCTGTTTGAGAAATATAGAATTTTCATGTTAATTCAATTTCAAAGGATGCACTAATATGCATAGAACATGTGTACAAAAAGTTTTCCCATATTGTGTTACTCTCATTTTTTCGCATGTTCACGTATGTTCCTTTCTTGATCAGCAAACGCCAAATTGACATTTAACCTTGCCATAACGTCAACAGAAAATCATAACCAATAATTACGATTTATTACGTATTTGAAACCAAACAAAATAAAACATTGAAAATAACGTTGAACGTGAAAATGTCATCCGTCTTCAAAGTATTTCCTAACTCTTCTGCCACATCCATTAATAACATTTTGCAAAATGTGGGGAGAATTGTTTATTTTATCACACTTTTCGATGGTTCTTTGAGTAAGTTCCTGCAAATCATTAACGGGCGTTTTAAAAATGGAATTTTTCAAAAAGGGCCAAATTAAGCAATCCAAAGGAGTTAGATTGCAAGATCGCAGAAGCCATATGTTTGCCATATATCTGCTAATTATCCAATCTCCAAAAAACTCTTGAAGGGAATTTAAAGTATCTCCAGCAGCATGAGCCGTTGCACCATCCTGCTGGAAATATCCAAATTGCAACTCGTCATCATGCAGTTGATTAATAAATGGATGCAAAATCTCTTCCCGATATCTAAGTGTTGTTAGTGTGCCATTAAAAATATTGAACCTATCAACCTTTTCCTGCTTAAATCTATCCAAACACCAATTTTTTTGTGGATGGAGTGGGGCTTCAGTGAAAATAAGGTTTTCTGTACTCCAGATCCTCATATTTTGGGAATTAATATGTCCTGTTAAATGGTACCAGGTCTTATCAGAAAAGAAAGTTTTGTCCAACAAATCGTCATTGCCAATATTGTTTAAAAACCAATGATATTACCCTTCGCTTTGGTTCAAAATCTACTGGAAGCAATTCATGCACGGCAGTCAAACGATAAGAGACCATTTCAGGTCCTTTCTTAGAATAGTTCTGCAGGTCCAGACAGAAAGATCAACTTATGACAGGTGACGGATGGAAGTGCGAGGAGCATCAGTCATAATTTGTCTCACATTTTCAACTACCACCTCATCAGTTCTTACTTTAGGCCTACCTGATACCTATTTTCTAGCCACACTGCCAGTTTCTCTGAGTAGTCCTACAGAGTACGGAAGTTGATTAACAAATTTGTGGTACAGAAATACAATTTCTGGAAATTTTTCCTGAAATTCTTCAATACAATCAGGAATAGAACAGGTCCATTTGCCATTGATTTTTTGGGCGTTTCGAAAGTAGGATCAACCATAAAATATTTTTCTTCCAATTTAAAAACCATTGTAAAATCAAATCAATAAAACAATTTTTTTAAAGTTATGTTTCCTGACTTGTCTGTTTAGGGTACGGATCAAGTAAGGAACATACGTGAACATGCGAGAAAATGAGAGCAACACACTAGATGGGAACACTTTGTGTACACATGTTATTTATATTAGCATTTTTTTACAAAAGATATTTGTTTACAATTTTAGGGGTATATTTCCTGTAAATACAAAAGTACCGTAATATGGCCATTTAGCAATGTAATATTTTGAAAAATAATTAATAGATTTTTATTTTTATACATAGTTTAAAATCTTTCTTTGAAAATATTCATAGACATTTAAAATTATTATTAATGTAAAAATGAAAAATACATTCACTGTACTAAATTTTGTCACACATAGTATATGAATATAATATGCATAATACATTTTAAAAACCTGTCTGAGGTTGAGGCATCATGGTTCAATGCAGGCCCGTAGTTATTTGAGAGGAATCACATTGCAAAAATTCTTTTATACTGTAGAATGCCTTTTTTGTAAAAAAGATTTTATAATTTCACTGAAAATTGAATCGGAAGATCTCTTATTTGATTACGTAAGATATTGTAGAAGGTTGGTCCAAAATAGTTGCAACCATTTTTACTACTTTGTAGACGTTTAAAATCGATACGTATATTAAAGATATACCTTGTATTGATTGAAGTCATATAAATTGCTTTGCAATGAATAGTTATTTAAATTTTTGTGTATATGAATCAAACAGTAATAAATATATAAGGAAGGTAGTGTTAGTAAACCAAATTCTATAAATTTTGATTTTACGTCATCCCGGAATCCGTGTTCAGAAATTATTCTCAAAGCTTTCCTCTGTAATCCGAAAATTCTAGAGGATTGAGAGGCATGTCCCCACGCTAGTAGTCCATAAGTCATATAAGAAACTAAAAGTGAATGATAAATAGTTAGCAAGAGCTTTTGGTTGGCTAAAGCTTTTAAGTTCCTCAGAAGAAAAATATTTTTAGAACTTTTTGAAGCTAATTTATCAATATGGATTGACCAATTTAACTGAGGGTCTAGATGAATACCTAGGAATTTCACTGAAACTGGGTTATCAAAATCAGTTGATGAGCGATGGGGAAATAACATTTTAATTGTTTTCTTATGATTGAGACAAAGAGAATTCTCATGCATCCAAGTATTGAGGTCATTTATACTGTTGTCTAATGGATTTAGGACAGTTGCAATATCCTGATCAGCTGTTATTACGGTTGTGTCATCAGCAAATATAATAAGGTCTCGCACTGGAATTGCAGACTTTAAGTCATTAATATAAATTAAGAAAAGAATGGGTCCTAAGACAGAGCCTTGAGATACACCGTTTTTTATTATCGATAATTCTGACCATTTGTTGTTGACTACAGTACAAGGTAAGATTTCAAGAGGTGACTGGTTTCGCTGAAGTTATAAAGTTCAAGTTTCTGTAGCAGTCTGTTATGTGAGACACAATCGAAAGCTTTACGCAGATCACAAAAAGCGATCTCTACATAATCTCTGTTTTCCTGACCTTCAATTATTTTAGATAATAATAAGTTTATAGCATCGACAGTTGACATTTTTAACTTAAAACCGAATTGCAAATTATAAAAAAGTTTGTGTTTTTCAAAGTGATCAGTTAACTGAGTTTTTAAAGCTACTTCCAATATTTTAGATAATATGTATAGGAACTATTGAGATGGGTCTGAAGTTATTTGGATCATCAATGGAACCATCTTTAAAAATCGGTGTCACTCTAGCTATTTTTAAAGTCTCGGGAAAATTTCCAGTATTAATACACTGATTAAAGAGTTTAGTAAGTGGAATTATTAGTATTATTATTATTAAAGTGGCGCGCAATTCAAAAAATGGCACAACTCTGAATAGCACAAGCCATTTTTTGAGTTGCACTGCAGTTTACATGGCACAACTGAGTAGCATGTGCAATTTTCTGAGTTTCTAATTCAATGCAATTTAAACATCTAATTCTAGTAATTTTATCCATACCAACTCTTGAAAATAATTGTTTTGTTATTCTGGTAAATGCAAGAATTTGTTATTGGTAAGAGATTACAGTTAGTTTATTTACAGTGCAGACTTCAAAAGATTTAACAAAAATCAAAATTAATTTCACGGGAGAGTTTTGTTGAAATAAAGCTGTGACACTGATTTAACATAACACACACGACTGGTACAATTTAAGATTTATATTGTAATCAATAATTATTTTGTTACCGTTATTAACATAGGAGTTGAGTTATTAAAAATATTTTACCGACACGTTAAAATTACCAGTAGTGCGAATGCTGTTATATTTAAAAAAATCACATGCGATTCTTAAGAATTGGAAAAAGTTGCAAGCAAGAAATTGCGTCAGTCTGCTTAAGAAAACTTTTTACAAAACATGATTCGAACGCATACATTTTTAGTTACTACAATTAGATGTATTTTTACAATTTTATGATTGACAATTTTTAATGGAAATGAATACTGTCGTAGAAAAAATATAGAACAAACCGTGAGTTGCAATATGCCCTTGTTTTTCTCTAGTACAGATTGTGCGTAATATACAAATTTTGTTATGTAATGATAGTTATTACATGAAAATTTTCAGATATTTTATATTTGCAGCAACACGTAGTCTGATTTTTAATTGACAGTTTTATACCAAATTTGAACAAATAACATTTACCAAAGCAAATGCGGAAGATCGTTATCGGTAGGTTACGGTTACATAACTTTCACAATCACAGAACGTATTCAAGGCAAAAGTTTAGCAAAGTTTTGTGTCGTTTACCATTGATTTTAACTAACAATAGTTTCTTGAACTTGCATTTCATTTATTTTTAGAATATTTCCGACAAAAAAAGTTTTTGTTCGCAGTAACATTTTGCGTGTAAAAATGTTACAACTTAGAATAATACTCTTTTTATTCAAGGTAGGCCAGTGGTACACGGTGAATAGATTGTAATCTGAATACGCATATGACGCGTCGACTTTCACAAGACTCATGCAGAACTTATTCATGTGCTCGCTCAAACGTTTTCGTAACCTCTTTTCACGCTCTACAATAAATATCATCATCATCTATTATTCAGCTTCCTCGATTTGCCTCGGTGTGCGATGCTGAGTCGTGCATCCGGATGTATTTTCGTGCTGGAGTTTTTCTGTTTCCTTTTGCACTCGTTAATACTGTCTGGGTCGAAAAACTTTGACTTCCTATTAATCAGTCGGGAGGTATTTCTCGGGTTTCCCGGATGACGGGTAAAACGCCATTCCGTTTGTTATACCATTACGAATTAAACGAAAATTATTATCCGGTTCTATTTGCACACTACAATTAATTTGTCAATCAATGAAAGTTCTATGAATGTCTTGTCTGTAAGGCAAATTTTGCAAGAACTGAAGCATTAAGTAACAGAAAACACCACACTATTTCATTAAGCCAATATTACACCATAAAAGATCTTTGACAGAGAACTTTCATTTAAGATATTTTATTAAAAATGTGACAGTGCGATAGGTCATCTCTATTTCTTTTATAAAAAGTAACGGCAGGTGATTATCCTTTATAAAAGAATTGACCTTCTAAAAAGATTACAAAAGACTTTTGTTAAAGATCTTTTACAGTGCAATGCCGACCTTAGTAACGAATTTCAGCAATTAAAGTATGAATAGAGAACAAGTTTTTTTTTTTCTAAAGCTTTTCAATTTTATGTGTATATCATAAGCGTAACAGTATTATTTCTTCATAAGAATAGATCGCTTCTTTTTGTGAGATTGAATTGCATATATTTTTACCACAAAATTTATTTATATATTAGAAGTTGATTTTTGATAAGCTTTTTCAAATTTAATTTAATTCAAATTAATACTATTACTACAGCTTTATTAAAAGTTACTAATGATATCTTCAAAGCAACTGATAAAGGAGAATTATCTGCCTTAGTATGACTGGACTAATCCTAAGCCTTTGATATCTTTAATCACAAACTGTTGGCCACAAAACTTTTTACTGATTTTATGCAATTTCCGAGTCCCTACTTGCACAACCTGTGTCAAGCTATTACTTTTAATAATATTTCACTATCAGTCCATTCACTCAGATACGCCTCAAGGTTCAATTATTGGCCCTCTTCTGTTTATAATTTAAATTTATTTTTTTATCATCCCTAAAGAAGAAATTCTAATTTAAGTTCCTGGTGAAAGAGCTGAAACAATTTTGAAAGAACAACAAAGTAAAACAAATACTAATCAGTAACAATCCTGTTTCTGACGTAAAACGTTTTTAAATTCGACTGAAAGCCCTTCACCTGACGTGACTTTAAACCTTCTCGCAAGAACATGAGTAACCACAGCATCTCACGTGTTACATTAGCACGGAGAGTATTTCAAAACATTTACACGACCGTAAGGTAATATTTATTAATAAAAACGACTGGTGAACCGACGATGATAAAACGAGTTATATCATCAAAATTAATAAAACACCGCGGGCCGCCGCTCTCAAGGTTCTACATGACGAAAATGCATGAGTGAGTCATTGTCTTCTGTGTTGTATCCCTTCTGTTCGTTTTGCCAGTGAACGAAAGATGACGATAAACAATAAATGAAAACATGAGTGACGTAATCACGAAGGTAATACTGATACAACCTGCCACAATACGAGTCACGTATGAATAAAATTGTGTTTATAGGTATAGAGTGAGCAAAGGTAAACAATGAAAGTCACGCTTTCCCCTTACCACACCACCCTAAAATAAAAATCTAAAGGAATTAAGTTTGCTGAATAAGGAAGTTCTATAACTGAACTTCTGCAAACAATTTAACTTGAACTTATTTATTATTCAATCAATTATATATTAAAACAATGATCGACTTGTGTTTATTTGAGAAACTCATAAAGTTTACTTATATGCCAAGTTTTTTTTAAACGCCCCCTGTATGTAATAATAAATAAGCGAGTATTCTTATACAACCAACCTTGTTAAATTGTGTCACCTATTTTCAGGTATTTCTGCGTATTTTATAGCGCGAACATAAAATAATTCATTTTCTCTTGATTATACTTGTAATTTATAACTGTTATGTCCAGTATATCCTTTACATATTTGGATGTACAGTCCTAGAAAAAAAATTTCTCGGAGAATAAACGTATAATTTTTTTTTTCATTTAATAGATACTTTGAGTAAACTTTGCGTTAAATTATTTAAATAAGTAATACGTACAGTTAGTATTAATGAAAGCACAGAAATCTCGAATAGGTGCGTCCGTTTCCGAGCTCGACATATTTAGTGCATCCTTAAGTAAATTTATAACCTACGCAAGGCTCAGTTTTAGTTTCGAGGCTTAAATAGTAAATTGGAGACCGCTTGTTCCTGCAATTGAGATAGATAATTATGACTTAAGAAATGTCCCGCAAAAGCCATAAAGAGAGGTATGTTATATAATATCGTAGATGTAATAAAACGAAACTTTCCGACTTGCGTTATTTAAAACCCTATGCACGATTTTATTTGCAATTTATTTTGTAATCTACGACTGTTATACTAGATGTTGTTTTTTCAAATACGTACAGTCGTGGATAGCTAAAGGAGAACGAAACTATCTCAAATTCAACCTTATTTCTTTATACATTAGAAGTAAGCAAATTTCCGAACGTTTTCTTTTAAATAATCACGACTGTACTACTAATTATATGATAATTAATTTCTTTTCCAATACATACAGATTTTCCATATGTCGCTTTTAATTATTACAGAAGGCAGCGTCATTTACAGAGTGTCATAATAATAACTCAAACTAATGCCTCCACTATCGCTCCTGATGATTACCAACCTTGGGTCTTCTAATACCATTCCTGTTGCTCTTTCGTTAACTATTGCTCTGAAATGTTATTTCCAGAAACAGAAGCCACATGCAACACAAATAGCTTCGTTGACAAGTTGACATGCAAACATACTCTACCCTACATCTTGGTACTATCCGACCCGTAGATTATCCACCATTAATCTACTCTTCCGACAGGTAACACAAATCGACGTCAACGTGGCATCTCACCAGATTACGTCCCCTTAACCTGGCACTGGTGGTGACAATATAATAAACTTAGGGCTCCCAATCCGCCACTTCGGGTCCCTAATGCCCGTATCATAGAACTTCCTTGAGACCTTCTTCAATAAGGGATCCCCTTAGAATGAGTATTGCTCTAAGGCAACTGCGTTACAACAATTTCATTCTAAGAGGTCCCTCATTGAAGAAAACCTCAAGGAAACACTATGAATACGGACATAAGAGTACCACAGGGGCTGCTAATCCGCTGAATCGGGTCACTAAGGGTACCATGGGACTGTGAATAGTACGTATTTCACGGTAGCGCTTTTCACCTTGTTAGCACGATTTTCCTTATGAAGCAACCACTAATCATGCAAGTAATGTCACCGTGGTTACCCCGGTTGACCTACTGGCCAACGGTGATACAGCACCCGCCACGACAACCGAAATCGCTTCATTCATACCATGCAGAAAATACTTCAAGCTAATTCTGTACATATCGTGCATTAACTATAATTAATAACTTATCTCTACAGTACCGCATTTCTGGTTCTCTCAACTTAGTGCACTGTACCTTCCAAACACACCTGTATATGCACGACAAATACATAATACACGCGGACATAATGTGTTCATGCAACAATAACATGTGGTTAAAGTCATATGCAAAAGACAACAGATATTTACTCACTGGGGACCCCAGACCCCACGCCCGAATGATCTGCACCTACTCAACCCTTTGATCAATTAATAACTCAAACTAATGCCTCCACTATCGCTCCTGATGGTACCAACCTTGGGTCTTCTAATACCATTCCTGTTGCTCTTTCATTAACTATTGCTCTGAAATGTTATTTCCAGAAACACAAACCACATGCAACACAGATAGCTTCGTTGACAAGTTGACATGCAAACATACTCTACCCTACATCTTGGTACTATCCGACCCGTAGATTATCCACCATTAATCTACTCTTCCGCCAGGTATCACAAATCGACGTTAACGTGGCTCTCACCAGATTACGTTCCCTTAACCTGGCACGTAGAGGTGGTGACAATTTAATAAACTTAGGGCTCCCAATCCGCCACTTCGGGTTCCTAATGTCCGTATCATAGAACTTCCTTGAGAGCTCCTTCAATAAGGGACCCCCTTAGAATGAGTATTGTTCTAAGGCAACTGCGTCACAACAATTTCATTCTAAGGGGTCCCTCATTGAAGAAAACCTCAAGGAAGCACTATGAATACGGACATAAGAGTACCACAGGGGCTGCTAATCCGCTGAATCGGGTCACTAAGGGTACCATGGGACTGTGAATAGTACGTTGTTCACGGTAGCGCTTTTCACCTTGTTAGCACGATTTTCCTTATGAAGTAACCACTAATCATGCAAATGACGTCACCGTGGTTACCCCGGTCGAGCTACTGGCCAACGGTGATCAGCACCTGCCATGACAACCGAAATAACTTCATTCATACCATGCAGAAAATACTTCAAGCTAATTCTATACATATCGTACATTAACTATTATCAATAACTTATCTCTACAGTATCGCATTTCTCGTTCTCTCAACTTAGTGCACTATACCTTCTGAACACAGCCTGTATATGCACGCCAAATACGTAATACACGCGGCTCTATAATTAACGGGAGTTGCGAGTTGCAAGTACAAGTTGGCCAACTTATGCGTGCATCTTAATAGTTATTTTCCGCACCTTTCATAAAATATCATTTAACGCCACAATTAGCGCGCCTATTTGTTACGTAGCATAGAATTCAATGTCCCAATTTCCCAAGTGAACCTGTGTCGCCCGAAACTGCTTATTGTTTAAATAATGTTAAGAGCGTCCCAGCTATCCGTTGCGTTCGTAAATCATCTGGATAAACGTAGGTAAAACTAGCTGCATTGCAGACAAAACTTTAATGCTTACAATTATAAATACGTTATATTTCTTACTTAAAAATAACTATCTAACATGTCGAAAAAAAAACAGCGAAAGCCATTTTGTACTATACAGGGTGTCAGGGACTTTATACAATCATTCATTCACGCAGTTTGTAGCTTAGATCAAAGCAAACAAAAATGCAATTAACCTTACGAAATATGTAAACGTATGCAATAAAGATGCTGACGTTACGTTACATAATTGAGACAGGTTCATATATTTTAATAACACTATTGTATCGAAACTATAACATTTAAAAATGAGTTGACAGTTAATATTTTCAATAATGACAATTCGAACTAATTTGCTAGAAAATAAATTATTCATAACTTTTAACTTACTCTAAAATAATAATATGTACAGTCGCAGCGCAAAGTAATGAAACTCTGGAAAGGGTAAACGGCCACCCGATTTCCCCCGACCGAGAGATAAACGCCGTAGTTCCGCCCGTTCAAAATTTCGACAGTTATGTACATAACTGTCGAAATTTCTAATAACACCTACAAGTAAATATCATGCACTTCATTGTGCTTCTTGTTATTATAGTAGTACTTTTTACTTGTTTTTCATAGAAAATACGTTAGTTATATATAGGTATAGACGTAGATTCTGTGTTTATACGAATACTTGTACCTACTTTTTCTTCTTTTTAAACTATATAGGTAGTTGTGGACATTTTTCTTTCGTGCAGAATTTCCGTCGTGTCATTTTTATGTAAATAAGAGTATGAGTCAAGAGTTCAATTACTCACTGACTATTAAATAACGTTTTAACATTAACTAAACAGTAAACAATATGCGAATATGTTGAGGTAACTGACCGGTTAGTGTTAACTGTAATTTTTCGTTTTAATCCCTGCCCTAAATTTGTAACCATAACAAATCAATAAGGTGCATCAATAATTATTTCCGTTTACAAACACGTAACTACAATGATTTCGTAAACATTACGTTTACTTATCAATCAACTGCAACTAATCTCTGGCATCGTATCTGTTGCTTGTTGTAAGTGACATTTATGTGTGTCTGTCTTTTTGATAACAACATGTGTTCTCAGTCAATTTTTTATTAATATAAAATCAAATCAATCAACGTAAATACCAAATATTGCACGAGTGTTATTTAATGTATTCTATGTAAGCAATGCATTTTATGACGCAATGACATCTAGAATATGAAACACGCTTAATGAATATATTTATTTAAATCAAAGTATTAAGCATAAATACGAAGCTTTAAAGTCTGTGTCAGTCTTAAATATTAACTGATTAAATTTCGAAGTCAGGGTGGATATAAAATATAAAACAACTTTGAATTTATAATGTTAGTCAAATTTTCTTCTTTATCTACATATTCATTATTATTTAAAATAATTTAAAACTAAAACGCATTCAATGTAATGAACAATAAGGAAATCATCTCAAATCATTCCCTCTACTGTTTAAAGTAACGTTGTATTCCAGTAGGGAACTTTCTGCCCTACGTTATTATCTTTGGGGAGGGTTAAAATCTTAGTTCATGCAGTAAAAGTGCCAAGGAAGAATTATTAGATTTCGTTATCTTTCCATCCAGTAGAGGCTGTAGATATCAAAAGAGATATAAGCGAGGTGATAAATGCAGTGAGGTCGGGACGACGAATATTATAAGCGAACGCGTTTTTATGAAGCACTAGAGTTGTCAAAATGAAATCCTTGTTCCGGACAATATTGTCTATGTTGAGACCTATTTTTGTTATAAATGTGTGCTACTGATATATGAACAATGTTTTTAAGAAAATACAAAGACGTCGAACATCGAATGTTAATAAATTATTTGTTATACAGGGTGTAATCGATTAAGATTCACTTATTAATATTGGAAGTACTTTATCACATAAGAGAATAAATTCTGCGAATATCAATGGTTTGGCTCAAAAATAAAAAACTGCTACCACAAGAGCGCATCGTCTTCTGTTTGCAAACCTCTGCTCGTTCATGAGATATGCATACGTCGTCTGCGGTTTTTATAAACACATCGTAAAACATTAAAGCTTCAGTAAAATTCACGGTCATCGTTAATATAGTTTAAAGAATAAATAAAACAAAGTATTGTAACCTTCGACATTCTATGGTCATTAGATACTCGAAAATACATCATGATATTCCATATTTCATAAACAAATAACGAAGGATTAGAAAGTTATTTACATTAGATTTAAATTCGCGTTGTCACAAAAAGTTGTTTTTCCATTTCATCTTTATATAACGCGTTTCGAGTTTTTTTTTGACGCAGTTTAATAAATACAGGAACGTTCAAATTGGGGCAGAGTCTATTACAGGAAACTAATTTAATTTATGTTAAATTCAACTAAGTAAATTGTTGATACCAGAAATTGTTGAATAAAGAATTTTAATTTGAACAGCATTTATCTTGATTTATTTATAAACATAAGTCTACGAACATGCAAAAGACCCAGAGGCGTTCGTAGATTTTCATTAAAATAAAACAAAAGGAAAGGTTACACCCTGAATCTAAGGAAAGCTCATGTTTATAGACAAATATGTACGTTATTGAAGTATAAATAAATATATTTCTCAATAACGAATAACGTAGCAGTATGTTATAAATTCTCTTCTTTACTTGCGTATTAATAGCATTTACAATAAGTGAAACTTATTCCATTACACACTGTATGAAAATGACATTCTCGCTTGTATCTCAAGAATAAGTAAAAGAAAAAAGCGATTCTGTTAGTGGATACAATTATTATTAATTAATGCAACTTTTCTTCCATACAACCTCTTACGGTTTAGAAGATGCCTTCGGAGCACATTCAACTTAAAACAGCCTGTATATTGTCATAATTGTTTTGTTCAGTCTTATATTTTTATTAATCTATCATATAAAAGAACTATTCTTTATATTTATATTTTGATAAGTTAAAACAACAAAATTTGCCCTGACTAGGTATAGCCTGCGGCACACAAGCTATCGTGACTTTTATTAAGGGTAAATATGATTATCTAAACGCTAATTTGGTTTATGAATCCATACTAAATATAAGCCAGCACAAATCCGCAAACTTTAATGAATCTGACTCGTATTTTAAAATTTGCAATTAAAATCTAATTTAATCTTTGTTTTGCTTGAATCATACTCCATTTAAAAACAGTATGACCTGTTTTTATTTTTATAATATTTATAGTTGCTTTAGTTTAGTGTTTTGCTTTAGAAATAGCATTCTTTGTATTTCCTAGTAGTATTGTAACATAAACGTGGGGTGCTCACATAAGCAATTCGAAAGAATTTTAAACCTTAATGGTCTTGTCCTAAATAACCCGTGACAGTAAAAGGTTACGCCACCAGCCCTTAAAATTTTCATTTCCTTGCGAAACGATGCAGTAAACCGCCAGAAAGTATCTGTTACAAAGCTTTCCGTCTGTGAATGTACTTTTGTTTTTTTCACGTCCTGTTTCCTTTTGTGGCGGTTCCATTTTAATTTTCCGCCAGCGGATCGGCGAGGATGAGCCGTAATTTTTTCCTTTGTGTGTCGCTCAGTATAATACAATTCGCTACGTTCGTCAACCCCTCAGCTCGCGTACATAAACTCGAACAAATTCGTCAGGGTTTGGAGAATCAACGAACGGTTTCCGGCGAGTCCGGTGGAAGATAAACGCGCGGACAACAAAGAAGATTTTGCCATGGCTTGATGAACCGAAGTGAGTATGTGCCATGTAAGTTGACAGGAAGTTGTTGATAGTATTCTTTTCTTAATTTAACAAAACACCTAAAGTGAGAACAGGTTTCAAGCTCGAACAAATTTTAAAGCCATTAATACAAGACCTCCGTTGATTAAGGGTGACCCAAAAAAAGAAGGACCAATACCATGGGCGAAGAATCAACAGTAGACCTTAATAGATCACAAAACTGATATTGCTGTCCTACTCCGGTTATGTTTAACTTTAACTTTTGCTTCTTGGAAACCCCTTGTGTAATGCAATGCAGTTAAACCGTGCAATTGAGCTTGTAATATTTGCGAGTTCTTTCATCAAATCAATAACGATGTCTTAACATTTCGCCAAGCAAATCTCTTCACTTCAAGAAGTTACTCATCAAATTTGACAGAGAAAAATTGTTTTGCTCTATGCTTCAAATTTAATTAGTGAACAATTTGCTTAATTTGGAAATTCTATTCTTCCATTTTTACCAATTGCAGAAGATAATTTTGTTATTGGTAACTGGAACTGCTAATTTAATTGCAGAGGTAATTAAATCAGCTCATCTCAACAGGTGAGAAGTGTGTAATATTACCTTATTTGATACAAAATAAAAAAGTTCTCGATCGTAAAAGCAGAAAAACAATCATCTGCGTCACGCTAATTACGATCAGCCATTAATTACGTACACATAATAACAAAGTGATTAATTTCCTGAATTGCAAGTGCAATAAATTTTGTTGCTTGACGTTGTGTTGTGGTATATTAAATATAAATTCTGATTTAATTCAATTATTCTATTTAAAATAAACAATAACGACAAAAAGGGGGGAAGAAAAGCAGAACATTTGCCAAAAAGTTAGTAAATATCGGAATTTTTATTAGCTGAAAGGATTCTGAAGACGGATGGAATCAGGAAGCCGAAATAAAAAAAGGAAGGGAGTGCAGAATTCTTCAGCGAAATGTAGATTAAACCAAGAGTTCTTGAGATGACTTCTTTAAGCCAGTCTCAACAATAACCAGAAGATCAATTATTTGCCGTTTGCTTTCCACTAAACCTCTCTATTTTATTACACGTTAAGACACATTCGAATACCTAGTACGCATTAATTATGAAAGTACATAATTTTCCTTGCAATAAAAGTTAATGAGTTATTTATAGTATGTACATACGCATGCCAGTGTTAATTTCATTTTATGTAAAACATATGTAAACCCTTCAGAATTTCCTGCAATAAAACTCGTACGTACAGAATTTACTGAATACCAATCTGTACATTAGTCTATGATATAGATGTTTAGGGGGTTTTAATACTCGACAGTCGTCCATGTAATTTCGTCGTCTTTCTGTGGAACGCGACACTTTTAGAAGATTGAAAGTTCCCGTCGCGCTATTCCATTAAGAAAGTCTTCGTTTCGAAGTCATAAAAGAATTACATATTTTGTCGCGTTGCCAAGTCGCATTTATCTTAACGAAAATGTTGCCGGACTGATTTTAATTTAAATTATATTTAGTGGGGCAGATGTTAGTGAACCCGCCGTAAAATGCGATGTGATATCCAGGCCGCCGCCGCCGCAACGCTGCATTTCCTCGCGTCGCCGACGTCGTCGTCATCATCGACGAGGTGGCGGCGGCGGCGGCGTTCGATGTGGAAATTGAATGCAATAACGAACTGGAAAAAACCAATTCCTGTCGAAATCAATTTATAAATATGTTGTATTGGATGAGATGTGTCTTTCACTATTTACTGTTACTCTGTTAACGATAAAAGAAAATTCATTACTTTTTCACGTCATAAGAAATAGCAATTTTCTTTAGTAATATTTGCACTTGATAAGTTGAATTAAATTAATTTAAAATAAAATACTTCTGTATAATTTTCTGACTCTGGAGTTAATTCATATAATTACTGAAATTATAGGAACTGGTATACGCTAACGTCATTAGAATTAAATTAATAAACGTAAACTAAAAATAAGTATGCACAGTTACTACCGTACTTATTGAACTTAAATTCTTAATATACGAGGCTCATTCTAAATATTTTAGGTCACGTTTTAAACAAAGATTAAGACTTATATTTCGCATTCGCACTGCCTCATAAATTAGTAACAATCGCTTATGATTATATTCCGTTAAGAATAACACTCTAACGATCTCAGAACATAGTTGCCATAACTTTATTAGTAGATATTTGAACTTCAGATATTTTTGGACGGAGTAGTGATGTGTAACGCTATTCTCTTGAATGATTTTTGCTGTCTGGATGATGTGTAGATACCCACCCATGTTTCATCTCCAGTCACTGCGGTGTTGAAAACAGAAGGTCCAGGGTTCCTCGAGAGAGTTTATGAAATCAGCGCAAATCTCCATTTTTTTTCCTTGAGTTCATTGATTAACTAACGTGGAATCTATGTAGCACATACCTTAGAATATCCAAGATTTTGTATAATCTTCTCCATAACATTGTGTTCACATCCCATAGCATTAACGATATTCCGAACCGATTTTCACGAATTATTGCATCGTTGTACAACTTTGTTTCATTTTTTTTCTTTTATATAGGTTGAGAGAATCTTCGAAAGACACCTCCGGATACATCAACCCCAGAGGCGTAATGGATTCACCCCTGCATTTCTGCATGGGGCGCCTACCAACTAAATTCCTTTCCTCTTTCTTCCACTCTATGCGGGAGGGACCACCTTCCGGCATTACTCCCCCGCACATGTCGCCATTCTCCTCTTGCATCTTCTTCTGTCCTCTTCCATCCTCATACATCCTCAGGCAGTCCTCCTGCCTCCTCTTCTGTCTTCTTGACATCCTCTTCTCATCCACCTCTCCTTAGCTCCTTCCGTCCTCTATCCTCTACCCTCTCATGTAGTCCGTCAGACATCATCTACTTGTTTCGTCGAGCCATCACGTTTCTTAGTTTCTGGGAGTTCTTCTCAGCTCCTCCTTGCATTTCGCTTTCATTATAGCCTTCAGCATCCGTGCAACGCTGCTCCAGGACTCCTCCCCTTCTAACAGGACCTCGGCGATGTTATCTTTAGTGATAACTTTCCCACACTCCTCGTTTGCCCGTAGTCTTAGGTCTTCTGGGCTATCCTCCACTTTTGCCCAGAACCAGCATTGCGCGGCTTGGGTTTTTTTAATCTCCTTTAAATAGATTCCGAACACACCATGTCCGGTTAGGGCCTGGGTCATGTAATAGTCGTTATCCCCGTTCTTCCTATTGCACCATCTTGCGATGCCTTTAATAAAAACCTTACCCCAGCCATTGTAATCTGCCCACCCAACTTTTGATAGAGTTCCTTCCGAGTCTTCACTCTAATGTGTTGTCCTTCTTTATGCATTCTGATTCTTTCCTCTATCTTCAGCTTGATAGGGGGTGTTTCAACAATTGCTAGGACTGCCTCCGTGGCGACCGTTCAGTACGATGATGTGATCCTAATGGCAGCTAGTCTGTTCAATTTTTCTAGCATACTCTCGTAATGCCTGTATTTAGCGGCCTGGGCCCTTATCGGAGCAGCGTAGAGTATAATCGAAGTAATTACCATCGCTAGCAGTTTCCTCTTCTTGAGTCGTGGTCTCCTACATTTGGCATGAGCTTTGCCATGGCCGAGTATGCCTTATGCGCCTTTTCGCAGGTTCTCTTGACATGTGCAGTCATCTTCATACCCCTGTCCAGGTACACTCCAAGGTATTTGATCTTCGGTTGGCTGGTGACACTAGTGTCTTCCAAGTTCAGGGTCAGTTGCCGGAGGCTCTTTTTCCCAGCCAAGATGATCATTTCTGTCTTTTTTCGCCAGTTTTAGGCCAATACGGTCCAGGAGTCCCTCCACTTTAGTGACAGCCTACAAGGCTCTCTGCTCTAGTAAGTCAGGCGTCTTGGCACTCACGATCACCGCGAGGTCATCTGCGTTTACGATCAGGGTAATACCGCGCCCCATACCTGTTTCCAGGATTTCGTTATATAGCACATTCTATAATGTTGAACCGAGCACGGATCCCTGCGGGACTCCACATATCACTTTTTTACGTCTGTGTTATGACAGTTCTCTCCGATAGGTACGAATTTACCATTCTGACTATGTATGGCTGGATCTTAATACTTGTACAAGGCCTCCACAATTCCCCTCCAAGACGCCGTGTTGAAGGCATTCTGGACATCCAGGGCCATCACAACACAGTGATGCCTATTATTTGTTGTCGGCCTTTGTATTTCTCCAACCAAGTCGGAGACTTTCTGGAGGGCATTTGGAGTCGATCTTCCCGCTCTGAATCCATGCTGGTTCTCGTGCAGGACTTTTTTTTGTTCTAGGTCTTCAATCAGTCTGAATTTTACCAGCGTCTCCAACAGTTTCCCCAGTACATCAAGCAGACATATTGGTCTAGAAGGAACCTCATCAACTTCCGCTTTCTTTGCTTCTCGATCAATATGAGATTAGCTCTCTTCCACTTTTCCGAGAATTCTCCGTCCTTTAGGTATTGGTTCATGACCTCTAAGAACACCACCGGGTTTCTAGAGGCAGCTGCCCTCACCACCTCAGGTGAGATGTGATCCTGCCCTAGTGCTTTTTTTCCTCCTAATTTTTCTGACAGCCAAGGCCATTTCTTCCTTGGTGAAAACCTTCACCTCGCAGCTACGTTCTTTCCTTTTGTTAAAGATTTTTCCGCTTGGGAACAGCTCTAGTTGTTTGTTTTCTTCATCCCCATTCATTGGGAGTCTTGGCTTCAGGTTTAGCTTTTTGGTTACCAACTGGTACGCCTTACCCCAAATGTCTCCATCTAACTCCAGTTAGCTTTTGGATCTTAATTTCCCTCTTCAGCTGTGTTTTGGCTGTTTTATATGCGGCCCAGACCTCTTCCCTTTCAGCGTTATTATGTTTCTTATTTAACCTCGCCGCCTTTCTTCTGTGTTTTATGTATACTCTGCGTAGTTCCGCGATTGTTTGTGTCCACCAATAAACCGGCTTATGTTTGTGATTTTTCGTCTTCTTTGATAGGTATTTGTTACAAAGGTTCCTTAGCAATATCTCCAGGCGTTTTAATCTCCTCCTTACTTCTGTTGCTAAATTCCGCAGCCATTTTTTCCAGTGCCACTTCATTCACCCGCCATCCGTTTACTGGATTTAGTTTCCAAGCTTTGTTTTTACGTAGATTTTCTACTACGCGTTCGAATAGTATTATCCGGTGGTTACTCAAGCTTTCTAAGTCTTCAGCTACGTGCCAGTTTCTTATTTCGGCACCTATTTTCTGCGTTGGTAGAATGATGTCTATGACTGAGTGCCTTCTTGAGTTTCTAAAGGTGGGTATACTTCCGATGTTTGTTTCATCTGTTCCAACAGTTCCTGATCTTAGTTTATCAAAAATTTCGACTTCGCCGACCCTAAATTTGCAAATTAGTAATATCAATTGCCAATCACCATACGCTTTCAAAAAGCCTTGCGTGAATTTCTGAAGCTAGAGGCCACCTGCTTTTTCTGTTCACAGTTTTTGTTTTAATTTGCTGTCCTTATTAAAAATAGTTTTAAAAACCTAGCAGTGACAGTTTAACAAATAACATAAAAAAGATTATCCCTAGATTATTATTTTACAGATCAACAGGCCATAAAAACAGTATTATTGTTTTATAAAATTATTGCATAGATAAGTACTTTCTCTTTCGTTGACTTGACTTCTGCACCTTTTGTAGAGCCAGTGTTATTAATTATGAAGGCAGATACTACTAGTCAACTAACTTATAATAACAGTCATAGCTACATCATACCTACCGATCCGCCGGAAGAAATCAATAACTGCAATAAAATCTAAGTGCATTAAACTCATTTCCGATATTCCGACGGTATTCCGGGAAATGTTTAGTAAAGCCTTGGTCATCTATGTAAATAATTTTCTGAACGCTTCGATTAATAGCGATTTGTCGCCCCCTAATCGAAACTGATTTATCCTGAACCTGTGGTGACAATTTAAAGACTAGCAAAAAATGCAAAATGATTGGAAAAGAGGGCACAAGAGAAGTGGTATCCTCGAGGTTCATGCGAACGATGGTTCAAGTCATGCAAAACAAACAAAACAAAATTGTATAATAATAATAATAATTAATATATTGTGGTTGAAATTATCTGAGTCTCCAGAAAGTGTGTCGTAATTTAAACTCGCTAAGCTTTATTTATTAGAAACGTCAAAAATAAAACGAAACATTAATAAATGTGATTCAGAGTGGTTTATCACCTTCGACAAATAAAATGTATGTTTTTACAAATTCCGTTTTTACGGTATACCATAAAAGCATGATTAAGTTTTATTATTGATGTTATTCCTGAATTAATTTGTAACATGCGTAGATCTCCTAAGAACGGATTTCATCAAAAATTAACGGAGAATTCACATAAAAAACTCTTTAGTTTATTATCACTGGTTGCATTCCGATCCAAATCATCTCCTGATGCGCTCTGAAGTATGTAAATGTTGTTTTGAAGGAAGTCGAAGTGATTTATTCATCGTTTTATGTTATCCGTTTAAAGTTAAAAGGAAGCGATAAGAAATGTTTTTGTTATACATACAGGAAGAGGTTTATTGAAAGTTTCCTACTGCAACAGAACTTTGTATGAAATGGCCTTTAAAGTGTAATGGACCTTTTTTTAGCGATATATCTAGTAGTGTTTGTTTACGATTCAAAGTGTCGTTAAAATTTAATGATCGAAGCATAATTCAATATTTAATTAATTAAATTGTTCATATAAAATAAGAAAATCACAAATCTTGTCTTTTTGAAAAAATTTTCTTAGAAGTGAATTTTTAATAATAATTTTTGCGATTGTTTCTTTACATTTCCACAAAAACAAGGCATTTAGTAATAACCTTAACATTAGTTTTGTTTCTTAGATTAAAATTAGGACAACTATTCTTTTTTTTAATAAAAATTCCAACACTGACTTGCATACTCAGAAAAGAAAATAAATTAAATTAAATACTGTCAATGCATTTCTTTATTCCTTTAAATGAAAACATGTTATCTGCACGATCTTTCAGAATTTTGTTGTGTAGTCTGAACGTAATAAAATCTTAAATAAGGGATGATGAGTAGGTATCGGCTTGCTTTTTTTTCCAGTAATACTCTATTGAATTCAATTACCTAGTTTTTTTTTTACTTATTGTTGAGTATGATTCGTAATTACTGTCCTTAAATCAATTAAGGAAATAAATTAATTATTATCTAAGAATAATTTTGTGAAAAATCTGCATATTAAACTAACTACTAATTTCCGTATTCTCGTTACGAAAGCCATAACTTTTGTTGTATTATAGTCACTGATTTACTGATCTCTCATTTGTTGCATATATAGTAAACTTTGCTTAGTTGGGACATTTAAATCACATCCAGTGTGTCTCAGACGTCATAATTTCGCTTTTGGTGTATTAATAGTGTTTACAGTGAGTGAAACTTATTCGATTACGCACTATATATGTACACTCACCGGCACAAAAAGCGACTCACTATTATTTTTTAAAATAAATTATCTGAAGACACTTTTTATCCATTTTTTTTTCTGGTCATCGGTGAATAGGACATTTTCAATAATCGGGAGAGCCATGATCATCATGGTAACTAAATTCTCTTGTTCAAATAGATTATTGAAAGTATCTACGCCATTGTCAATATTGTGTTGCAGTTGATTTTTTTGTTTTCCAAACGTTTCCTAAAGACTTAATTTAAAAATTTGTTTACATTTTGTCATTAATAAGTTGTTTTCATGGCTATTAATGCAGTGGATGCAGCAAGAGTAATTGCTTTGATTCAGGATGGTCGATCTCAACGTTACGTTGCACAAGTTCTTGGAACTTCTCAATCATGTGTCTCCAGAACGTGGACGCGATTCTTGAAAACTGAATCTTACAATCGACGCCCTGGAACAGGTCATCAAAGATGTACAAGCGCTAGAGATGATCATTTTCTTACTAACGATTCTTCGCAACAGGAATTTGACTGCTGTTCAAGTCAAAAATCGCCTTTCAAAGGTTCGAGATGTGCATGTAAGTGACAGAACGATCAGAAGACGCTTTAATGAAGCTAATTTAATGGCAAGAAGACCTGCACATGGCCCAGAGCTTAACACACAACATAGAGTTAGCAGACTTGCATTTGCTCGTGAACATGTTCATTGGAATATGGGGCAGTGGAGTCAAGTACTCTTCACTGATGAGTCCCGCTTCTGCCTACAAGCGCCAGATAGTCGTGGAAGAGTGTGGAGAAGGACCGACGAACGGTATTGTCAATGTAATATTGTTTCCTCAACAGAGGTTCAATTATGGTGTGGAGCGGTATTTCTGCGAACGCACGTACAGACCTAGTTGTAATAAATAGGGGAGTTATTAACGCTCAGAGGTACATTGAAAATGTTCTTCAAGATCATGTGATACCCTTTGCCCCTTTTATTGGCGACAATTTTATGTTGATCCACGATAATGCACGGCCACATGTCGCCAGAGTTGTTAATTAATTTTTTGACGCTGTTGGTGTTAACTGAATGCAGTGGCCCTCGAGAAGTCCCGACATGAATCCCTTCAAACATGTCTGGGACATGTTAGGAAGAAATATTAGAGCTTGCGTCCCCGCCCCAGCTACCCTAGAAGAATTATCAATGGCGCTTCAGCAAGAATGGGATCAACTTGACAATTTAGCGATTAGGCACTTGGTGGAGTTGATGCCACAGCGTATGCAGGCTATAATACAGGCTCGCGGAGGCAATACTCGATATTAATTAATTAGAAAGATTGAAATTTTGCATTTTTTTTAAGTTACAATTTCATCAATTTTGCAGTTTTTATTACTTTTATTAAAATCATGTTTGTTTTATTTATTTTTGACCTTCTTTGATGTACATCAGCCAAGAAAACTATAAATAACAATTATAAGTCGAAAATTATATAAAAAAATTTATTTATTACATAAACCTCAAAGTGAGTCGCTTTTTGTGCCGGTGAGTGTATAAACGCAATACAATGATAAGAAGAAAAATAGTATCATAATTCTTCTGTGCTCGCTGTTTTAATATGTGAAGTTTGTGTTTGAAATTTTATTTTTCGCTTATCTTACTCGGTCATTTTTCTGCATTAGTAAACGTGGTCTCCGCCGGCAAAATTGAAAAGGAAATCATTTGAAAAATTGTTATTAGCGCACCAGATTCAAACTTTATGTTTGTTTTCCACGCGACCTGCTAAGATCAATACTCGGAACAGGCACATTTGAATTCTTTCGATATTGAAATGACTGCATGAATGCGTAATTCGCATTCTGGGCCACATGAACAGCGTAAAAGTGCAGGAACAATACGTTCTGTTTATATCCGCTGTTAAATTTCAAATTCACTCGGCGAGGATGTGGAATCGATTCCAGAGAAAATTCATGCTCGCACACACTTATCTTTCATTTATCTGCTAGGTGGAGAGATAAATCTTTTTTGTTATCCTTTTAAAAGTATAAAGCGACGATTGAGATATATGGGCCATTCTTTTGGAGCCCGGTTTACAAGAAGAAATTTAATGAGATGCTGCACCAAATAAAAATCGTCTCTCTCAAATTAAATTTAAATTAAATTAAAAAGTTTAGGTTTAAATTAAAAAAACCAAATTCCTAAACAACAGTTCATGTTTCCCATTCATTTTTTAATTTAATTTATGTTAACTTGAATCTTGAAACATTATAAAATAAATGAGATATATTAGTAGAATTGTGGAATTAAGATTCTAATAATCAGACATGAAATGCACACCAGTGCGAGAGAGCAACCAACCAATCGTTCGCATATTATTTATTCACCTGCCGCCAATTAAAACAACATAAAAGTCAAGGTCTCGTTTAAATTATCCGTTTTAAACAAGCAATAGAAGTTAGCGTTAATTAAATTAATTGCAGCCGACGATATTAATTACGGGTACCATAAACATGTAACTAAAAACAGATACACAAAGCCAGGCACCGGAAAGATACACGATAAGAAAGTTTATTGTTAAATATTAACGGAAGAAATTTAGAGTGCACTTACACGTAATGATATGTTTCTGGGAATTTGATGTAAATTGCGGATTTGATAACCACTTAAAATCGGTTAAACTGAACTTCACATTCATTACATTATAAACTTCTCTCATTAATTGTAATATGTAACGCTTTTACCACATACCATATGTTTCATTTTAAGTTGAAAACCTACATACATATTATGCGTGCTCTCATCTTAAATCCTTTGATTTTTATATGAACGTGCTATCAATTATCGAATCTCTGAAACTCAACAACTTTCTTTTTCCAAAAACTCTAGCACAGCTCTTTGTTTTAATTTGCTATCCTTATTTTAAAAATAGTTTTAAAAACCTAACAACGTAACAGTTTAATTCAGAATCAGATCAGATCAGCACGCAACAATTACAATACATGTCTCGTATAATATAGTTTAGTATATGGTTTCTAAGAGTGTTTTGGGTATCCTTTTTGATTTATCATAAAAGCCTCTAAAAGCTGGCAATGTGTTTGATTAAATTATTTTCACTAAAACTAGTGTGACGATAAAAAAATTTTCTTTTCTGAATCCGTAAAAATTCATTAAAATTTTTACATACCATTTATGAACGACGTTCAATAAACTTACTCCTAGATTGTTTCTTGTTTATGGCAATAACTTTTGCTCATAACCAACTGGAACTTATCGAACACACACCTTTTGGTAATAATTTATTATGATTTAGTTTGCAGTACTTAACACAGACAAGCGTGGAATCTACACGTATAGATACATATATTCAAAGGTCATGCAATACGAGCATTTCAGAAACTAACACTATTTACGTTTACATCCTCAATTACAAAATAGTAATAATAACATAACCATAAATTAAGCAGCAACATGTATGTATGTGTATCAGAAATAATCTTGTACTCTTGTTTAACGTACCTTTCCACTAGCACCTTCCTAACAAAAACAGTTTACAAATTTATGTTAATAAATGTTATCCATCATCTAGCACCTGTTAATATAAAAAATTTTAATTAACTGTTGCTTAATCCTTGCGGAATGGTGCAATAATGTTGAAAATGTCACCTTCGTGATGAAATTTTATCTCGACTTTCGGAAAGAAGCAGACGACGAAAGTCTTGCCTTCACTCGCGAAGAGAAATTTTCAGAACGCGCCGGCCGCCATTCTTTCTGAAAGTGAACGCAAAAAAAGCTAAAATTTCCAATTAGAGAGAGACTTTCTCCGTCACAGAACCAATAAAACGAGAAAAAAAGCATATGCGTGAATTAGAATAGGATAAGGCAGCAGGTAACTGACCGATAGAGGTATTCAAAGACTCCTTTCAATTGTAAACACTCCTTATCGGGCATTTTATTTGAATTATTTAGATACCACATGCAAGCGTTCGGTGTTTATTCTTTAACATTATTAAAGAAGTGTTTAAATAGAAGAAATATTTTGCTAAGCTCTACAATATAACGGTTATTTATTTCTCCTACAGTTTATTATTTTCTTATACAAAAATTAATTGTCATTTAGATGTTATTAAATATCGATCGCATTGTAATGAAAAACTTAAAATTTACATATATTATTTATGCTAAATATTCAGAAGAATACAAAATTATCTTGCAATGAGAGAGTTAAGTGAGCTTTAAGCTTCTGAATTATCCTCGTATGAAGTAGTAATAATATACATATAAATGCACTTAATCCTTTATAAAGGTCCGCGCATTCAAATTCTCTTTTCATGTGTTCATTGGCTTGCAGTAGTAAACATCCTGTTAAATATATATGTACGTATGTAAATCTTTAGATATCTTCAAAGCAAACTATATTTACAGATGTTACACATGTGATAATTATTCGTGTAATATTAAATATTAATTTTAATAATGAAAAAACAGGATTTAGCAAGTTAAATTAAATTTGGATTAATACTAGGAAACCATATTTTTTGTTTTTTTAAATCGATATGTGTTTCTATTAATGGCCTATTAATCAACAAAATGAATAACATAAAAATCAGGAGCAATAAATAGGCAAAGAATACTTCTTATAAACCAATTCTATTCCTCTGGAGACCCTCTCTCCGTTTTCGTTAGCCTTTTTAATATATTTTTCTGCCAAAATGTAAACATATTTATTTCTCTCCAAACTAAAAAAATATATACCTTTTGCTGGCAAAAACTTTCTATATATTTCCGTTTATATTTGAATTTTTCGTATATCAACTTTTTGCTGGAATCTGATTCTTAGCCTTATTCATTCCACGTGAAAAAAAATCATATCCCTTCTTCAGAAATCAACCCTGCATACCATGCAAAAACTCCCCATTAACATAACAATTACAAACATTACAAAGCTGTACCAATACAGGGTGTTTCAAAACTGATGGTAAAAAGTTTAGGGATTAGAAGTATGAATGGAGAGAAACAAAAAAGTTCCAATAAAACATGGTTCTGGAAATTAACCGTTTACGAGATAGTGTCACTTTTTTACTAGTTGTGGCTTGCTGAATATTAAGTCACTAATTTTAAGAAGAGCAGTGAAAATTTTATTTAATTTATCATTAATGCAAAAAGCCTAGTTTACAGTACAGCTGACATTGTCACACCTGAAAAATTGGTATGTGAAGGACCACGGGGAAGAACGATCAATAGCAAAGTTTTCAGAAAAGCAAATTTAAAGTTTACTAACTTATATAATGGAATGGGAATGGTGCATGGAGCTAGAAAAAACATATCTTGTCAAATCTATATTATGCTTCAAAACGTTTTTTTTTTTTCTGTAACCATACACTGCAAAAATCGAATCGTTGTATAATTTTTGTTTTGGCCTGCGCAAGAATCACAGAAAATTACCAATTTTCTAACTTCCGGTTTTAGAATGTTGAAAAAATAGTGACTAAGCATCGAGCATACATCATCTGCTCCTTTTCGAGAACGGATTCATCGTATATATAGAATATAGCGGATCCATCTGGGATAAAGTTCAACTGCTGACGATAATAGACGTCATTTGAGGTGATATTAGGTGTAGGTAGATGACGTTGATAATCCATTACTATAGCCTCAAGGTCGTCTGACTTCTTTGTTCTCTTCTTGTACTTTCTTTTCAATTCCTAGAACTTCTTACCTTTGGCCTGATGGAAGTCATTCCCCACTGTTTTTTTTTCCTTAAAGTTGAGATGAAACCCTCTTTTGTTTCATTATCACTTGAAACAGCGATCTTGTGTTCAAGTATTTTTTTCTCAGCTTTATAAACGACGCAAATGCTACGTGGATATCCAAATGAAATGTTAAAAGTCTGATCAAAAATATCACGAAAAGTTGTGTAACCAACTGAATGTTCAGGGTTTTGTTTATTATACATTCTTAGCAGAATCTTTTTGTTCAATTCCTCTGCTAGGCATATTTTTTCACTGTCCTTTGATGAATAGTGGGATTTCCGTCCATTTAAGGACGCTTTGTGGCAGACAACCACATCTTGAAGATTTCCATCAACGTAACTACGAACGCGGTAACTGTAAGAAGATAGATGAAAATCAGCATCAGATTCTTCCTGCCTGCTTCGACGTTGCTGAACAGGTAAAATCGTAATCAGTTCTCCAAGATATTCATTCTAACGATTGTACTCTCCCAAGTTATTGAATTCTTTTAATATCCTCTTCCTTTCTTCAAGCGAAATAGTTTCGAAACATTTCAACCGCTTGCAATGACAATCGGTTCCAACTTCATTAGTAGTTGCTCGCATTCTCTTCATCACCTCACTTAATCGACCCGTTCTTTTTCGTTTTTTCACTTCATTCGATCTAACACAACTACTGCCTGCACTGGTGTCACTGAAATCACTATTCGTTATTAAACAATTGCCAGAAACACAAGAAAATGTTGACAACCTAGGCAACAGTAAACAAACGAGAGTTGAATTCGGCTGGGAAGGTTTGATGAGGTTAGGTTACATGTTCACTTGGACTCTGATCGTTTTCCCTGCTTCCGCTTGGACCTTGATCGTTCTTTGCTGTCATAGGTATTCTTTAGCCCTTATTTTAGCGGTGATCTTTCTTCCCGGTTTCAATTCATGTTTCGATTCGTTTAGGAACAAGCACAAGATGGAATCATAATCTTATTTTCATGAAAAAAGTGACATTGAGCGTTCTTCCCCGTGGCCCTTCATATGTCTTCCAGCATGATCAAGAATGATCCAGGATTGGTAGGGTGCCCCCTGTGTGTCCAAAAATCATTGTTTTTTTGACATCCAGGTCAGTCACTAGAATAGATGATCAAAGCATAAAGCTTAGTTGGTATCAGAAACCAACAGCATCAGGGAGATGCTCTTGCTATTCTTTGAAACAAAGATTTAATGTGATTAATGATTTTTAAAAAATTTCATGTCAATTTTAAGGATTGCCACTCCCTTAGCAATATTTAATTTTAAGTTATCTACTCTGCTAGTGACGTATTCAAACCACCTTTTTTTTTTAACTTCTGCACTTCTTAAAAACGTTTTTCGTCGTTTTACAATTTTAACTTAATTTTTAAAATGTAAGTCAGTGATTTTGCTCTAATGCCAAGAGTTGTTGACCAATTTGTCTAACTCTAGTTGCAAGTATTATTTTCTTACCATTTAAGATCTACTTTAATCTTGTTTACAAAAAAAATGTGGTAACCACCTCTTGTTGTTGTTGCACATTACAACGAAATAATGAGGCCTTAAACAAAGGAGCTTCCTTTTAAGTGATGTCCAATAAGACCACATCCCTTTAGATTATTTATTTTCCTTCGAAAAAGAATTGCTGCAAATTACACTTAACAATATCGGCTGAAAATGGTTTCTTGCTTTTGCTATAAAATTAGGAAAATTAGAGTCAACCCGTTTTCAAAATGACTGATTCAACTGCAACAGTATTTTAAAAGGGTTCTTCATGTTTAAGAAAACTGGGCTTCTTTCAGCTAAATACACTAATATCTGCTGATGCATCTGCATAAGTTCATTTTTTATTATGTCCCAATCGGATCAGAGTCAAGACCACAACGTGACCTTCGACTGGAAGCGGCAAAGCTGTTTAACCAGAGTTAGAAGGAGAAGGTTGTATAAAAGTTCTTAAACTTAAATGGCATACAGTAAAAAAATTAACAACAGCAATTCAATAAAATCTTCCATTCAGCGCCATCTTTTGGGCGTGTCAAGCAACCAGTGCACCTGTGATTGTATTGATTACATATCGTTGATAATTTACGTAAATTAATTCTTAAGATAAATCACTGTCTATCACTGGCATCCAGATAAATATTTTCTTTTTAGGTTTCAGTCATTGCGTGATGAGATGGCGTTGAGTAGAGTATTTTGTCGATCAAATTGAAATGATCAAGCGGACAACTCAATGTATGCGTTAGCAGACATAACGCTAGCCAAGCTAAATCTAAAAATTTGACGTACCTGGGCTACAATTTTTTGATTGGGCCTAAAATTATTTTTATATTTTTGCGCCCAATAAAATTACGAGTTTCCAATTGGAATATTTTCAGATTAGAATCTTTTAGGTAAATTGTATACATGAAAGCTGAATAGCAGGGTAAAATTTAATAATTTCGTATTTTCACTACGCCCTAGTGCTCTGCGGCTCCACTTTGCAGATAAATCACGCAACATTTCCGCTCTTTGCGTAACGAAAGCTGTATTTTACGTTGTGTTATTGGGTTTTATTAAACACGCGAAGTGATTGATTTTTCTCTTTATATCAGCGTTCACCTCGAAATACCACCTTCAGCAAAATCTCATTTATTGGTACTCATACGGTATAGGGTCATGACGGCTGATCTGATTCGGTAACAAATTCATAACAGTTCCAATATAATTTTTAATTTCCAGAAAATATTCCAATCATTTGGAAGTTATTATCTGTATGCAAAGGAGTTCATACATACAGAGTGTAATCGAATAAGTTTCACTTATTAATGTTGTAGGTTCTTCATCACATAAGAGAATAAGTCCTTGTTCACAATGGATGTAAGACATAATAACGTAAAATATACGTAAAACAAAGTTAAACCGATGGAAATTAAATGATAGTATTCACAATGATAAAACGAAAAATTTACGTTTTACGATCGCACGTAAGGAAAACGTAAAGTTGAAAATGGTTCAACTTTAAGTAATTTTTACGTGCAAATCTAGAGAAAATGGTGTTTATAAGTTGTCATAAACAAAGTTCATATTGCAAATTCGTACTGCCAAAATCTCATAAGTAAAAAAACACGATGTGTAAAACCATGGTGTAAAACCACGCTTCGAACCTTTCTTATTTAGTTTCATTTCTAATATCAGTCGCCAAAATTCTCCGCTTTTTTCTCGGTCCACACTAGTGGATGTATATATGTTTTCGAGAACATCATCAGTAGGAATTGTAATATTCATTTATTTTTTAAACATTGCAACTTTCACTTGATTTTTTGAGGTTACTGTCATTGTGAACGCGAAATCACTTACGAAATACAAGTTACTTACGGTTTACGTTCATTGTGAACAAGGATTAAATTCTACAACTATCAAAGTCTAGTACAACGTCTTTTGTTTTACCTCTGCTCGTTCCTGAAATACACAAGCGTCTGAGTTTTTTTTTATAAACACATCGTATTACAATAAAGCTCCAGTAAAATTAATTACAGCTGGGGGATTTAGATTACATCCAGTGCTTCTCAAACATTTCTTGTAAAATTCGGAGTTATTACTATCCTTTGCTTCATATACTTTTCTTGTGAATTACTAGTGATTAAAGTAAGTTAAACTTATTCGATTACACACTGTATATACCGATAAATGTGTGCCAGCAAAGGTTTAAAGTTTAATAAATGAGAAAGATTTAAAATATTTTAAGCTATACGAATAAATCCATCCATTTTTATCTAAACTGTTTATTTTATAGCTACATTTTTAATTTATTCAAAAGTACCTAGCTACTATTATAAACTTTCTAACTGTAATGTATGTGCGTGTACAAGTTTAATTCACCACATTAAATATTTAAAACAGAAAGTATGTATGGAATAAATGTCAAATTAGTTCCTCTTTTTTTTGTAAATTCCCTAGTCACCTTTATTTATCGGATTATAAACGCGGAATGACCCATATTTTTGAGAATTATTTCACAACCTGGCGTTTATTATTCCTCGGTGCTTCTATAATTTATTATTACCAGTGGATATCGCATCACATACGCGGCGTATACGCCTCGGAACATCGACAGTCGTACAAATTTATGGGGCTTTTAAACAAAGCTTGACGCGGCTACGGCCTCAAGACGAGTTCTTAAGCGGATCCGTAAAGTCGAGTCGAATAGTCGAAGTAACTGTACACGCAGAACCCATTTACCTCGTTTCCAGTTCATCTTTGTGTTACTAGAAGGAGATCGAAGACGGTCGAACATATGGTCGGCGTTACTACGACGAATCAATTATTTTTATCGACTGCGTTTATATCTGCTCGCGTGTTTTACGCATTTCTCGTGGAAACAGCTTTATGCGAACAGCAGGTGACTTGTGAGCTTAATCTCAGATCTACACAGTCGTTACACCATGATGTATTGCCAGGACAAGAGACAAAGCGGGAATAGTTAAATAGCTACTTAATAAAACAATAGTAAATCTGTTTGAATTATAAACTCGTAGTTTTCGTATAAAACTGCATTAATGAGTGAAAGGCGGAAGATGGTAAATTATGCTCAATTTTGCAACAGCCACCTGTGAGTGAGTATTGCTCAACAATTCGTTGACATTAATTATAAATGCATCTATAATCATTATGTACTTTTAATAAAAAAAATTAAGTAAAGATTACTAAAGGTACTCATACTTTGACATTTTAAATTGGACATGTAAAACGGACAACTGCTTTCAAGAACACTCGAAAAATGAACCTTATTGAAATGCTTCTTAAGACTACGGCTTTATTTTAGTGATTTAATAGATTTGAAAGGAAGTGTACACGTAATCATAGAGACAGAGTAGAAAAGAGTAAAAGTAAGTGGCGTTCTTGAGACAATCGAAATATATAGAGTGAAGATGAATGAAGATAGGACAGCAAAAATGAGATGAAAAATGTAAATGGCTTACAAAAAAGAACGAGGAACTTAGAGGAAGACATGAAAAAGACTGAGTGTGAGGAAATTTCAAATGAATAAAGTGGACTAGGAATATTAAGAGAAGAAAAGATTTCGTTTATAACACCTTAAAAAAAAGATAGAAATATCTGAATTAATCAAATGCAACAACGAATTGGTTTGTCCATACAGTGAGAATGAACGAAGACAAGACTGTAGAAGTAACAGTAATTAGAAGGGAATTCATAAAAACATCAAAGACAAAGAAAAACTTGAAGTAATGGAATAATGAGAACCCTAAAAACAAAGAACTGAGCGGGAAGAACACGATCAAGGTCAGAATGGATGAAAAATAATCACCACCTCTATACCTAACTGTAAGGTAGAAGGAATAGAAGTATTTAAGACAACTAAGACAACGGCTGAGTTATTCAAATGGACGAAGTTTTCACGTGAGAAATGGAAATGGATTACATTAAAAAATAGGAAGATGAAGAGAAACATGAATGAAATATCCAGAACCTGCCAAAAACAAACTAAGCTAGCTGATTTTATGTCAACTTGTAAATTACCTGGAAATAAAAAGGGAAAAGGGACGGAGAAAGATCGGCACGTATACCTCTAAGTTATGTATTGGCAGAATCCAAATGCGACAGTTCCGTTGATTTAATCACACAGTGAGGATAACCGGAAACAAGGCGATATGAGCCTAATAGAAAAAGGAAATGGTTATAAGCAAAAAAAAGGAAGTAAGACTACAAAATATCTAGTGACGCAATACCAAAAATCAAAAAACTAAGCTCAACTAGCAAATAACGTGACCAAAGCTAGAAAGGAATGAAGAAGGATCTGCAATTCTCATTTAATATTTAAAAAAAAAACACATGCTGAAAAGTCCATACTTCAATATACAAAGAAATGAGTTGATCTCGGGTAAAGAAAAGAGTTTCTCTCGAGCAAAAAAAAGTTTCTCTCAAGCAAAAAAAGAGATCAAGGACAGGAAAGGCTAAAAAAGTCTGGAATTCTAAGTACATCAGCGAAGAAAAACAGAACGAAAAAGGATCTATAGTTGAAAAGATAATCAAGATGCAGCAGCTGACATGGTTTAGTCATAAGTAGAGAATAGGCAAAAATGGGACACTAAGGACCGGTACTTTCATTACTGATTAACTTTAACCTTTGGTTTCTTCCTATGCCTACATTTGTAAAGACAATTGTTTCTTTGGGAATAAACTGAAGATTAAAGTTAATCAGTGATGAAAGTACCATCCCTAAAGGGATTATTCTAATCGGATTTTTGACCTTAGCAATGTGATAACTAGCTGCAACCTGGGCCATGTTCGGCAATAGCAGATACACCTTTGTGTATCCTCGACAACGTTCAGCAGTAGCAAGATATCACGTTTTAACTTGCAACTCCAATTAAAATGACCCCCAAAGAATGGAAAGGAAACGTGTTAGCAAAGAAAACGAGGATGGCAAAAAACGCGTAGAAAAGGTAGAAATAGCCTGAATCTTAAAAAAGACAAAATAGAACTAAATTCAGACGAAGGAAAAGTATAGACAGAAAATGGGATGGAAAAGGATCATCACATCTACACTTGAGAAGAGGCGGGATTGAGATTTTTATTTCAAACTGCTTGGAAAATTTGTTTAATACACATTTCCGAATTATTGAAAAATCTGGATAACATTATAAACCGTCAGTGTCGCTTATTTAATATTTCATTTTAAATTCTGCTCAACTTTTTGAAATTGCCAGAATAATTTTCTTTTTTCTTGTTTCTTCATATTAGAATGATTTTAGACTTAACTCAGACTTACCACTTTGTTGCGATTTTTGAATAGTTTGGTGTCGATGGTGTATCAATACAGTGGCGTTTACTATTTGTTTTATTTAATGATTATTACCTGCACTCCGTTACTTACTAGTGATAGAGTTTTGGCAGAGAGGGCTGAAAAGAAAGCATCACAAGTTTTTAGTAATTAATATGACAGTTCCAATTTTTTTTTTCACAATTTAATTTGAATTATTGAGGTAAATAAATATCTGTACTTGCGACGCCCACAACCCCACCACTTGAAGTTGATATCGACCACAAAGAACCATACAAAACCACACAAAAATTGCAACAAAGTGGTACGTGTGAGTTAAGTCTTATGCATGGACTAAACTGACTAGGCGTTCCCCATTACGAGCGATTCTCCCAAAATGACCTAAATTGAGTCTAAGAGAGAGCCCGCTCAAACTATACTTTTTATCCAACCTCCCCCTTTCTCCGCAGACTTAATTAATGGGCAAGCAACCCTAGAAGTCTCCCCTTGGATCTTTCTTTTAGATAATTTTAGTCTACACCAAAATTATACATTGAATCTTTTTCTTGTTTTATTTCTAAATTTGTTTTACAGTTTTTTTTTTATATTTAGATACATTACATAAAATCATTTTAATCTTTTGAAGTAACACATCAGTTTAAAATTTGAACTAAATATCAAAATATCAATAAACTCAGAGATTTTGTAATATATGAACCTCTTCAGCCATATTGTCATGAATCCTTAATTAATTACTTATTTATAATAATAAAATATGTGTGTAACTTTTATGATATTATTCCACATTATTTTTACATTTTTCACTTTTCCACTTTTTTTTTTTCTCTTTTTTACTTGGACAATGAAACTTTGATATACAGATTGATTCATCCAAGTAGGTTGGCGGGCACGTATCTCGAGTACATTCGGGACGGCCGTGAGCAATGCAAGGCACTAGGTAGCGAGGAGCGCATATTTAATAAATTAATAATTCTTAAAATGTACTACTAGTACAAATTATAATGATAAAGAAAAAGTATTTATAGTGTCAATAAAATTATTTTCAACAAAACGTTTCAATATCTCTGCTCGAAGAGCGAGGACTTTTCTCAACTGCACCACATACCAACCCATCTCGTACTTCATTTGCATTATTTAATTTCTGTTTTTAAGTTTCATTGGAGTTACACATCCATATTTTTCAAAATTTTTATTAAGTCTACGAATACTTGTCGCAGAAAGACGATTTTCATATGTTTCTCTAAAAGAACTAGTAATATTTTCAATTGAAAAACCCCGTAATACCATTTTATAATTTGTACTTTCTCATGCAGGCATGGTATACAAATTGGTTGGAATTCTTGGATTAAATAAACGAATAAAAATAAAAAATAATTCTTGGGATAGTAATTGAAACCAAATTCAAACGAAAACAATAAAAGAAAGCAAAAGAAAAAGAGGATATTCTTTTTATCAATCTCTGTAATTCTTGTGAGAACGAAATTATACTTATAACTGCACGCTTCGAACTGAATGTTTAAACGGAGGTGTCAGCCGTGCGTGTGCTACTGTAAACGATTTTTTTTCGAATTTACTTCCATCTACCTATTTCCCCGAATCAATCTGTATAGTGACTACCAAGAAGTCGGCATCAAGAGGAAAAACTTTTTACACGTTTAGCATCTTTTGAAAAATCAAACCCTGTTGATCAAAGATACATGAAAAAGTGACACAAAGTGTTAGCTCAAAAAAAAATTGAAATAGTAAATAAATAATAAATAACAATTTTAGGATTTTGGTAATTTCGAGGAACGCTATTTTCTGTCTGACTAACAATAAGTAAAAATTACTCGGTATCTCTGATAGGAGGTAATTAGGTTTCTAAACAAGGTTAAAAAAACAAACGAGTTCAACGCGTTGAACAATTTCTTCCTTATGTTTTTAATTAATTTTTAGACAAGTCTATTTCGTATGTGAAAATAATATTTTCTTTTGTAATTAATCCACTTGTTTTATCATAGTGTTTAGTTGACGGTTTTTTCAATTATTTTTGTTATCTTTTTTATCTACGATTTTATAGATTTTTTTATTTGTTTTTTTTAATAGCCAAATAGATTAGTGTAATTCTGAAAATTCAGGTTTTTTTTAGTATTAAAAACATTTTTTTAAATTAAATTATATTTATTACATTCGTAAACACTTCATGACGCATTAAAAACAACTTTCGTCGATAATTAGGGCGCTTACGTCTAAACGAATTTCCGCCCATGTAACTTCACCGCAGACATCTAAATTGCGGTTTTGTTGAATTTCCTTGTATTTATGAAATCCCCCTCTATCACCCAGTAATTAGACAGATCTCGCCATGCTTGGTTTATTTCAGAATGTGGGAAAGTATTAAATATTTTTTATGAAAAAAAATAATAAATCGTTGTGAAAAATTACTTTCATCATCAGGTGTACACTATGTAACGCGAAGACAATTTGAATTCTGAAAAGAGTTTTTCATTGTTCATTCTAAGTGCTCGTGTGCACATGACGAAACAATGGAAATGTGTTTGTGTTTGGGCAACGTAAATCGAGAGGTACGTGGTACATAAATAGTAGAGAAAACAAAACTTACAAAATGTCTGGTAACATAAGAAAAGCAAGCAGAAAAGTTTTCAGTTATTATTCAGTATTAATAACACAATTCGATACTTACAAGACACAAAATTAACTGCGATTGTAGAGAATCTTAGAATCGATAAACTTTTAACAAAATTAACACACCGTAATGGCACCATGTAATTAAATAGCAAGAAATGTACAGGGTGTTCAATGAAATATGGACCCTACTTCAAGGGTGCGTTGTTCAGGTCATTTTAAGTCAAAGTTGTCTATTGAATATATCCTGTAAACGTAATCGTAATTCAGCTACGGCAGTTTTAAGCAAAATGTCAAATAGAAAGAAGAGTTACTTTTTTTTAATTTAATTAAAATAACGATAAATATACTAAGGAAAGAGTTAATATGTCCTTCAGTTTGAACATATTGTCCACCTACATATTTTAACTCTCCTGATAATGAAATGTATTATGATTAGCACGAATAGTGCCTGCAGAGTTCATTATTCTATCAATAAGTTCTTCTATAGTGTCTTCATTTTTGGTTTAAACGAGGCTTTTCAGATGTCCTCAAAGTAAGCAGTCAAGGAGATCTAGGTCAAGTGACTTCATCCCCTCTTCCAACTTTAATAAATACTATTACTATATATATCTACTTACAAACTTTTAAAGTTAAAAATGTTTGTCCTTATGTTACGAATCAATTTTGGACTTACGTTCATAAGACATTTTTGACTTAAAATGACTTTTTACGCCATGGTCTTTATCATATGAAAATAAAACACAGTAATTGACTGGAAGTTGTTTTTTTATAAATAAACAACTGTTCATACATGATAACATTAAATCAAAACCTCAATTTCCTTTTAAAATTAAAAAAAAACAAACTAAGACTACAATTTTTTGTTTGGTTGTAACCACAGTATCATCCTGAATGCTCATTTTCAAGCAATACCGATAAATGCTGGAATTATTTCATTTAAAATTTAAAAATTTGATAATACTTCCGGAAAAACGGGAAATAATACAAGGTTTTTAATCCACCCCAAGCGGCGAATTAGTTTATTCAAAATTTCTTTAAAATCGATTCGTAAGGACTATCCCTATGACGCTAATCGCTCGGTATATACCATGTCTCATTTTAAGTTGAAATCCCTTGATTTTTATATGAACTTTGTGTCTAAAATATGCAGCGAAATAGGCACAGCATAGATCAAACATAATCAACGTTTTCTCAATTTCATTGAAACAACTGGTACGTATAAATTCCAGTGCATTTAGAATTTTTACTTTTAGCTCCAACGAAGAAAAAAAAATAAACGAATGTAACTCCTCAAGCTTGTGCAGAGAAATGTACGAATTTAGATTTCGGACTTCCCCATCGATACTTCTTGTTATCCATCCGAGCGACGCAGTTAATTTAAATGCTCCAAACTGGACGCATTAATTCACACTTTCGGGTTAAATTTAACTTAACTCGAGGAAAAAAGTGCAAAAAGGAAGAGTGGCGGCGCAGAGGAAGCGAAAATATGTGCACGAAAATAGAACGTCGGCTATACTTTTTCGATCTGGGAACGAACGAAGTTTTACATCTGGCCGGCTGCAAGTTAAAATGGCTTAGAAAATTGAAAGCTCCACGCTTCGGAAACTTTTAACGCGAAAGAATGCGTAATTGCGAAAAATCCGAAAGAACGGACGCCTACTGGTAATTTTTAATTATGCAATTTGTTAGAGCATTCATTTAAGTTCTCGGCGCAAAACGAGCTTTCGAGATACTCGAGCGAGTTTCAAATTGTCTCAGGAAAATTTCGTGTAATTAATGAAATTACAGAATCAAGAAATAGGATATATCTTTGTTTTAAAAAAAGAAAATACGTCGAGGGAAAATCTGATCTCTGATTGTATTTATTACACCACGACTTTTACATTGACATGGCTTCGTTCTAATTGATTTTCCAGCTGATAACACTACACCACGTACTCATAATAAGGTCAAGGGTGTGCAGGTGAATAATAGCAAGTGGACGGCAAGTTCCATCCTCTCACCTCTCCATCACCCGTCACTCTTTCGATCTCCGGAGCGACTGCTAATTACACCAAAGTGCTGCCCTTAAATGACAGGATTATCTTTATAGTCTATCTGTTTGTTATACCGTTATAATGGCAACATTATTCTTGTTTGAGGCATTTTCTGCATTCTAATGTGGGAATTCTCGGGCGAAAAACAAAAGAACGCGATGTTTTATTAGCAGTTAGTCGTGATTTAAACTTGCTTTTCGCTTATCTGTTGGAGCGGATGTGACATGCCGGTACCGTATTTTATTATACGCCGCACGGTTATTATTATGTCGAATTAAATTTGCTTTTTAAGTGGGAAAATATTTAATGAAAGTATATGACTTGTAACTTTAACTTTGTATCCACGACCTTATAGTTTTAAGAGTCACCAATCACAGTCGAAACAGCAGAAATATTGCATAAACGTGTTTTAGTGAATGTCGAAACAAGTAGAGTTCTTTTCATAATAATCAACACTTAATAAATTAACGAAAACCCACTTCGTCGTAGTTTTTCGGATGCCCTTCTTCAACAATATACTTATTATCCTGTCATTTTTTATATGGGTGCTGCCTATTTTATTAAATCATGACCCCTTGAAGACTTTAGAATAGACAACCAAGTAATCAAATCAGAAATAACTTTGTGTTTTATAATGTATTCAAAACACGGACGTTGATTGGTTTGCCTAGGAGTTACAATTTGAAATAAACGACCTAAATCGGTGACCTACCCCAGCATGGGGGATAGATTATATCAGGGTTTTTAGTACATAATTGCTTGCTATTAACTCACTAGTATGGGGTAAATGAAGACTTTTCCATTTAAGATTACTGTGTATAGAAGGTACCGCCATTCATTTCTGAGGCTTGCATCCACGAAATTAAGAAGGACGCGTTGAAACCATAGGTGAAAAGTTAAGAAAAAAAAGGATAAATACATAACAAGTTACTGTATGAATGAATTTAACTCCAGATTAAAAGTGATAGAAGAGAGTGAGGTAGAAAGTTTGGCGCTACCTTCAATATTATATTATATTATTTCCATTACAATTCCATCATCATCTAGAGCGCGCATCGAGAGCTTCGTGAAACATTGGATAACTAATAGATGGCGCGACAATTATAAAAATAGCTAAAAAAGTACACTACTCAAAATAATTAACGGATAATTTGGAAGAAGCTAAAGCGCGATTAGTCGTTCGACTCATAGAAGAAGGCCATACACAAAGTTGGGTTGTTGAAATCCTAGGTGTGAAGCAATCAACTGTTAGCAGATCTTACCACCGATCAATCAAGAATTACAAGAGCAGTACAGCACCGTTTTATTAGAATTTCAGCGCTACGGTGTCGTACGGTTACTGCGAGTGGATTGCAAAATGACCTTCAGCGAGTCCATAACATTAGGGTATCTGATCAGACCATTAGAAATCGCCTCCACGAACATCACTTAGGGCAAGGCGTCCTGCTACAGGGCCTCGTTTGACCAGAGAACGTCGTATAAGATGTCTTGCATTCGCAAGGAAAGGACGTTACCTGGACTCCTGAAGATTGGAGCGTTGTTCTCTTTACGGATGAGTCTCGTTTTACCCTAAGCGCTAATGATAGCATGGCAAGAGTATGGAGAACCCCATGTACGCATTTTGCAAAATGCAATATCTGGCAATTGGATGCATTCGGCGGAGGTGGTGTAATGGTATGAGGTGGCATTAACTTTCATGGTTGTACCGATTTGTGTGTGTTAGCTAACCGCAGATCGATATATAAGGGTCATCTTACAAGAGTAGTTATGCCTTTTGCCCCATTTATTGGTGATGCATTCCAGTTAGTGCAGGATAATGCTCGTCCCCACACTGCGAGAATAATACACGAGTACCTAAAGGATGTTGGTATCAACCAAATCGGCTGGCCAGCGAGGTCTCCGGATCTGAATTGTATAGAACACATTTGGGACATGTTAGGGCGTAGAGTCAGAATGAGGGAAAATCCACCACAGACACTTCAGGAGCTTTTGTTGAGGAATGGCAGAATATACCCCAGGAATTTATTCGGAATTTAATTTTGAGTATGCCAAATCGGTGTAAAGCTGTCATACGAGCAAGGGGGGACAATACAATACAATACAAATTATTAAAGCCTTTTTTTTCTTCTAAAAAATCTTCATTAATTCAATTTGTTTTTAGTATTAATTTGTTTTTCAATGTTTAGTTTTCATTTTCATTGTTTATGTCACGTTAAATTAAAATGTTGTTAATAAAAGATTAATATCAAACTGTATTACTTCATATCCACCTTTAAAACTTCTAAAATATTGTCTTTTGCGAAATATGCGTTAATTATTTTGAGTAGTCCTTTATAGAAGGGATGAAGACATGATATGACATTTTGGAAGACTATTGGCGTAATTAATTGAGGCGGTCGGAAGCAAAGGGATGTAAGTGCCACTTTTGTAATTTTGAGCACAAGAGGTCCAAAGTTCAAGTGCTATAAAAAAATTACGATCAAATGAAAATTAATTCTTTTTTTTTTCAATGGACAGATTTGTCTCCGAAAACGAATCCGCTATATCCAAGAATGTGTTTATGCCACGGTGGACGATAAGACAGGATTTCGTTTTTCGAGTGCAAGACAATGCGACTATTTGAATTCTCGGTCCGTTTTGTGCTATCTCTCTCACTTTTAATTGAAATCTCGCTACGCTTTGTGCTTTCTCTCTCACAGAGTGACTATTACGTTCCCCTGCCGTATTCGATTGCGGAATTGGAACACTTATACATCTTTCACCGTGATTTATGCACATAACTAGATTTGTGTGAATAGTCACTTACACTCCCTTGCCTCAATTGGGTTTGAAGGGAAAGACTTCTAAAATAATGTCTAATTTGAAAGAAAAGATCATTCATGATGAGTCACATATATGCCCAAACGTTGTAGACAATCAAGTACTTGGGCAATAATTACTCTCAAATGAAGAGGCATCTTTTCTTTCGAAAAAGCAAGGCCCAAAAATAGAGAATAAATTTATTATGTACACAACTGGTTTTATTAATTAATTAATTATCATAAGCCTGCATCGATTGGATTTACATTCGACCAGGTGACCATCCAGCAAGCAATAATCTTTTGTTTTATCTGATAATTCGATTTTCAGAATTGAGTAATCTTTCAGTAACTTTCAGTAACGAAAAATCTGAAAGAAAGCCGTTTGGTTTGAACCTAGTTTAAGACAGTGGGAGGGGGAGAGGGGGGCTAAGGGAGCTGAAACTCCCTCCAGAGTCAGCTAAGTGAATTTGATTTCGTTTTGTTAGTGCGATATAAATTCATATTATTTAATATATCCTCGTACATTCTTACAATTATTATTTTTAAGTCCCCCCCCCAAGACAAATTTCTGGGTACGCCATTAGTTTGAAGCAATTTACAAACCCACTAATCAAATATTATTTATATCGATATGAATAACAAAATAAAAAACAAAAAAAATTATATATGTATAACAAAAGAGAAGCGAAAACTGAAAGCCAAACCAAAAACAAAACTAAGAAAACACAAGTACGAAACAACAGATAATTAAAGAACAAAAAAAAGAAAGAAACAAATTTTTAAAAGTCAATCGATTGTTTTTTTGTTGCATTCATTTTCAGAAATAAAATCTACAGTATAAATAAACAAAAAACAACTATTTGCGAACTGATTAACCAAAAAGTTTTTCTCTCAACATTAATAACAAAACAAAAGATAAACGCAATATATATATAATAAAACACAACCGTAAATTAAAAAACAAACTCGACAAAAACAAAAATGCAGGTTTTGACAAACGAAAAATCGGAAAGAAAGATAAATCGAGATACAAATTGAGAAGTGAAAAGTTAATTAATAATGAAACAAAAGACCATCGGACGTACCATAAATCTAAATTGACCGTTATGTAGAAATCAAACACTTAAAAAAAAAAGGAAAACGTGAACCAGTTACAGTTGAAAAGACATATAAAATGCAAGAAAATTTGGAAGATCTAATGATCATCGATCCACAGTCTTTTGTTTCATCCGAAAATTTAATTGAAAATTTGAAATTCTGAGCACAAATAAATTAAGAACATCAAAAAATTAAATGGTAATAAAAACAAAAAAAAAACAAATAACTTCTCCGCCCTCTGCCTTGACTTAACAATTGGACATCGAATTGTTTTCTATCGAACAAAACAACTTTTTTTTTATTTTTGTGAAAGACAAAGTAAAAATGCAATGTTTGCCGTTGGAATCGAGAAACAATTTATTAAATTTTATTCCAAATTCTATAATATTTAATTTCGTGCAAGAGAGCATCATAAGATTGGGTGATAAAGTGAAGAAAATGTAACAGAAAACAACAGATGTCTTTTGTTTTTTTCTGGAATAATTTTTATTTTGTTCAAACCAATCAATTTAGTGACTACTTGGAAACGATAGCGCTTGTTTTATTCAAAAATTCGTCGAAAGATAAGAAAGAAGCGATCGCTTAATTATTGTCTAATTTGCTATTAGTTGTTAATTTAAATTAGAAAGAAAAAAAAACAAAAGATGATAGTTTGATTTTACGTACTATAAATAAACCAACAAAACCGAAAATTAAATGAAAGCAAAAACAATGAACTAAGGTTTTTTGTTTCTTTTTGGATCATTGTTTATTTTGTTCAAACCAATCAATTTATTGCTTACTTCCAAACGGCGCGTTTCTTTTATTCAACGATTCGTCCATGAAATAAAGATAAAAAACATAATTGCCGTTCTTTCAAAGTATATTCAATGTTTTTTTAACATTACAAAATAACTTCAATTTGAGACACCCTATATAAGATTCAGGAAAGTGTTTATAAGATACATAAGTTACCAACTTGTATAAAACATGTAAGTACCAACAAGCACTAATAGTACCGATGTTTTGTTCGCAGACGCCGTCTCAACGACAAAATGACAAAGAAGACAGATTATCCAACAACAACATCAAAGTTTCGCCCACCCCCTCCCAGTCGACGCCACCCGCTTCGCCCCAGCAGGCGACGGCACCGAGGCGGCTGCTGCAAGACATCCTCGCAAGACCGGAACCCTACCCCATGATCGCAATACCGCCGAAGGGCTACTGGGTGGACGGCACGGATCACGATTGCGAGTTTGACCACAGGGGGGTTCCGATCTTGCCCCATGCCACTTGGAGGGCGAAATTCGAGACGGACGACACCGGCAAATGCTACAGGCGGTTTTTCGTCGGAAGGGTGAGTGTTTGTTGATGTTGTTCCGGACCGGATGTATTAAGTCCATTAAATCCTTCAAGGCTCAAAACTTCCCCTTTTGGGTTTGCCTTGAATTTCAACTTGAAATAAAAATAATCGAAGGGATAATGACCTTCGTTTGTCAATAAGTATTCGAAGTAAATTCGACGAAAAGAAAGTTGTTTATTTATTTTAATTGATTAAATTATTTAGTAATTAATTAAATCCAGGATCACATTTCAAAATTCCTTACTATTAGTAAGATTATCCAAAATTAAATTAAAAGTCAATCGAAATAATAGATGTTTTTTTATCTTTAATGTCAACATAGTTATACACTAATGACAAACTGCCAAAAAAATGAATTTTAATTATATATTGGCTTTAATTTAAAAAAAAACATTTTATTAAAGGAATTTTGTCCTCGTATTCAGCCCATTCAGAACCACACATATAAATTTAAAAAAAAATGGATTTAATTTAGTGTCCGGAAAAGAATGACATTTTTGTTTCGCAATCTCTTTACATTGTTTACTAAATTTGGAAGGTGTTCAAGTTTTTGAAATGATATATGTACTATACCTACTTTCATATTGCGTCTTTTCATGATTAAAACTTCACCTATTAAATAAAAGAGTTTTCTAACGAATAAGTAAATGTTTCAAGTACTAATTAACAACAGTGATTAGCCTGTGAAAGCTGACGAACAAACTGAGATAAACATTAAATAAAATGCTGTTCTAATTTCGTTTAAGTGAATAACGCCTGTTTTCTTAGATACAAATAAAAATAACTTTTCAATTTTAAGTATGAAAATAGAAACGGAATTTTCTAACGACGTCTGTAAATATCAATGGTAGGTAATAACAACAACATTATGAAGCTTTCTAACCGTAGAGATCTCGCAACTTGAGAAGAACCTGTGGGCGGAGCTTACCTGCTTATTATATTGCTTTTGTAACACAGGTCTCGTGACAGGCTTTTCTCAAATTGCGAGACATCTACCATTCAAATTTACTCTCTTCATTTCATTATGAATTATATTTTCTCTCTTTACTACTCGTTTCTTTTTACATTCTATTTGAAATAAGATTTTTAATTTACTTACCGTTCTCGCTCATATATGTCCAAATATGCTGAAATACTGTTGCACACAACATAACTAACATTATAAAACTCAAAAAGAAAAATTCAATCTTTCAAAATGATTTAAAAAGAAAAACGTTTTCTAATTTAACGAAATGACCTATTGCTTATAAGATACTAGCAAAATTCCACCAAACTTTTCGAATTAACATTAAGAAATCACATTCAATCTAGGAAATACGAGTTAGTTTAGACACTTTAAGGTTGCTTAAGAAATATTAGCCATTTTCCGGGAATGGGATGCAATTTAAACTTTATTACGTGCACTGAAGTTACTGTACCGAAACTCGAACTCCAGAACAAGCAAACCTTATCGCATCCAGCATCGTTCTCCCAAAAAAAAAAATAAAATAAAATCAGAATGATTAGTAGAACCTTTGACTTGCTGAAATCGGCCACCTTATATCCGGCAATTTCGTTGGTGTTAATGCCTCAAAAGAGGATGGGAAATTTCCCACGACGCCTGCGGTGCCAACAAAGAAGATGATCTTCATGTATGAAATATGGTGGCAGCTGTGAATTGTACATGTCATAACTAACACGCTCGTGGACGCCTTCGTGCAATAGCATTGCCTTTAAATTATTGTTCTAAATTTCTTTATTTTTCCGTCGCAGCGACAAGGAAATGTATCGCAGTTTCTGTATTCATCTATTTCATCCACGATGACAAAAATGTTGTGGTTGGTCTTTTCCACTTGAGCGTAATGCGTCCGTAATCTTCAACATCCATTCTAATGCAATTAACATGCCGATTACTCGTGGATTTTGGTGATCGGTAATTAACCATTGCCTAGAAAGTGAAATTAAAATACATGGGATTAATTCATTATGTAATTAATTTGAGTAAGTACATTCTTAGTGCTTCAATGATGTAATTTGCAATTATAAAAGGCAGTTACAGCAAGTTTTTAAGAACGTTAAATGCCAATTCATAAAAAAAATCACTTTGTGGAGAGTATAGGTAATATAATAAGTAGCGACGCTTAGAAAATACAATAAGTAACTTATTCAAATTTTGATCAAGTGACCTTCTTTTAACCAACATTAGTGATTATTAAGAGTTATATACTCGTCTTCTTTGGTTTAACTTTATTATATTGTCAGGGCTATATAAGAGTTATATACTCGTCTTCTTTGGTTTGACTTTATTATATTGTCAGGGCTAGAGTAGTAATTCATTAAACCAAACGTATTTGATAGGAACGGAATTTTTGGTTAGGGTTTTTCTTTTAGAAATACTGCCAATCGTGTTGTCAAAAGGGATTTTAGGATCAACAGCAACGCGCCCTTTTAAGGCTAACGTCTTTAAAAGATAGATTTTCAACTACCAGATTATTGGCAGTAGATCTCTCGTTTGGTGTTTGAGGAAAGTAATATGGCTGCTCAGGATTATGAATAACAGAGAGTAGAACCTAATTTGGTTGCGCGTCTTTAAAGACTGAAGAAATCCAGTGAAGAGACGCATGTCATTCCCTTACTACAATCACTTTCCCACACAGCACTTTATGATAAAAGTATAAAAAGCTTGGCACAACTGCCACCAAAGACTTTGGACGCTTTTCAGCATGAAATACGAAGCTTCTTACTTTATTTTATGATAGAAGAATAAGACATTTGATACAACTACCAACACAGTTTTTGGAAACTCTTTAATATGAGTTATAATGCCTGCAAATCGATACCTTAAGTAGGTTGTTTGTTGTAGTCAGAGTCACGATCAGTTGGTAATGAATAGTTCCTCGTAATGGCCTCAAGTCTTACCGGCTGTATTTTGTATTACCAATCACTAAGATGGTCAAGACACTTATAAGATAGTGAGAAAGAAAACGATTAGGAAGATCACAGAATGAAAGTTAGAATAAAAATATGGAAGGATTAGGTCGTTAAAACCCTAAAGAGAATGCTTATCTGAAGATAGAAGACAACGTTAAAAAAGAGAATTCAATGGAGATATGTCAAAGAAAGCAAAGCTAATGCCTATCAGTCGTGAGAACATATTAAAGACCTCATGGAATAATCCATTAGATTCTTAGAATCCCAGAGAAGAAGGGGCTATAATTCGTTAAGGAATATACCAAGTGACTTTTAATGATTGAGGCAAATGTAGTATGTTGGGAACACTGAGGAATTGGTTAAGTTCGTTAATTTTGCGTGGTTGCGTAGTTGTAGGCTAGAATTGATGTTTACAGTTATGATAAAGACTGTTCTAACAGTTTATTATTATTCAGGAACTAAAAATATTGGCTCCCTTTACGTAAGCAGCACTGAATCCTTTGAGATAAGTTATTGAAGACATTATTAAAGTTTCAGGTGGTCCCATATTTGCAACTGCCTGCTGCAATTCTTCCAAATTATTTAATACGCGTTCTGAACACCACATTATTTAAATAAGGAAATAAGAAGTAATAGAATATTAATAGAATATTATTATTATATTAATATTCTATTAATATAATATTAATATAATATTAATATTCTATTAATATTCTATTACTTCTTATTTCCTTATTTAAATAATGTGGTGTTCAGAACGCGTATTAAATAATTTGGAAGAATTGCAGCAGGCAGTTGCAAATATGGGACCACCTGAAACTTTAATAATGTCTTCAATAACTTATCTCATATAATATTAATATATTAATATATAATATTAATATAATATTAATAGAATATTAATAGAATATTAATAGAATATTAATATTATAGCAAATGTTCAAAATGTTGGCCTCCTTCACGTAAGCAGCACTGAATCCTTTGTGATAAATTATTTAATACATTAATTAACATTTCAGGTCTGATATTTACAATTGCTTGCTCAATTGCGTGCTGTAATTCTTCCAAATTGTTAAGATGATTACGGAACACCACATTTTTTAAATACAGAAATAAAAAGAAATCCAGGGTTGTCAAATCGGGTGATCTACTAGACCACAAACCAGCACTAATTAAACGCCCTGGGAAAAACTCCTCTAAATAATTTATTATAATTCGTGCTGTGTGGGCAGTGCCGGAATCTTGTTGAAAGTAGCCATTTGCTAATTCAATATCGTCTAATTAGTTTATAAACGATTCCAATATAAGTCTCTGATATCTGTGGGCATTAATTGTTTTCCGGGAGAATATTGGTCCAACAATTCTTCTCCGAGACATTGCCACCCAAACACTAATCTTTAAATAACGGTTTATGGTGTGAAATTTGACCTTGAGCTAATAACATACAGTTGCACAGCTGATGATGAATGCATCGTCAACTGTCTTAATTGCTATGAGATTAATTAAAATTAATTACGTTCTTAAAGGTGCACAAATGTGAAATATTTATATTAAAGCGAACAATAATTTACGTTGTTTTAAAAAATAACACACCGAATGCACGCATTGAATTTTGTTAGAATTTATACAAATTTGTGTTAATAATTCGTCTTTTACAATTCATAGAATTTGTTTCTCGTTGAACGGCGCACACAAAAGGAAATTATAATAATTAACAAACCAATAATGTTTACTGAATACAATGTTCCCAAATTCTGGTCGTCATCATTGTTTAGCAATGTCTATTTTTATTCAAACATCAACGATAAACCGAATAAACGACATAAAGAAAACCGAATAAACGACATGAAGAAAACCGAATAAACGACATAAAGAAAACCGACTGCTAAAGTGCAAAGGAAGAGTAACGTGTAATATTGGGCCATAAAAAGATGCCAAAATCTTCAAGACGGACACGTTGCTTATAAGAATAAACCTTATTTACAATACAATTTAAATGAAATTAAAGAAAAACACTAGGAATTCTTAACATGGAGATTTCAATCGCTTTCGTGTTGTAGTGATTTATTTGTTTATCTGTCAAAGCAGGCATTCAAAATGGGGCCATTCCTTATTTTATACAATTATATTATACGGAATAATTTACTTACTTCAGGTAACTTGTATGTATTTGTCAAGTATATGTTATGGAGATCGTATTTCGGCTGATCACGTCAATTCCGTTTAAAAGTTACGCCCGACACCGCGTTGTAACAATCATATTGTTCAAAATTAAAAAAAAAAGTGGAACAAAAAAACGTCTTTTCTTGGCTATGTGAAAGGATTCTCAAAAATATGATCGATTTTACAATGGATATACATACTCTTATATATCAAAGGATTCTTAAAAATCTCATTTGTTTCAAAATTTGAAAAAAGAAGAACAAATGAAGATCGCTTTTGAAACGAAGGTGGTATCGAAACAAACATTTGTCGGTTGTTCCTTTTTTTTATCAGTCAGTTGTTTTTTTTCCTCAGAAATATTGATTCAAAACTCGACAAAAAAAAGAGAAATGAATGAAAATCGTTTTTCGAACGGAAACGATTCGAAAAAATAAGCCAGAATTTTCTTCTTTGTCGTTTTTTTTACCTAATAGGAGGACCCTTAAAAATAAGTATTTGTTCAAAATACAAAAAAACATGGAAAAACAAACGTCTTTTTTTGTCTATGTGAAAGGATTCTCAAATATATAGATTAAAAAAAAAGGGAAACAAATGAAGATCGATAGTTTTCTATGTCAAAGAATCCCCAAAAAATTTCATTTGTTTCAGAATTCCAAAAAGAGAAACAAACAAATGAAGTTCGTTTTTGCAATGGAAATGCACACTCCTCTGTATCTTCTCAAACAGTTCATTTATTTCAGAATTTGAAAAACGAGAAACAAACGAAGATCAGAAAGTGGTCTCAAAACAAAAATTTGTCAGTTGTTTCTCTTTTATTAGTTAATTGTTCTTCTCCTCATTTCAAAATTCATCAAAAAAAGGAAAAAGAGAAACAAATGAAAATCGTTTTTGGAACGGAAACGATTCGGAAAAATTCTTCTTTGCCATTCTTTTTTTTTTCAAGGTCACCTAAGGGAGGATCCTTAAAAATAGGTGTTTGTTGAAAATTAAAAAAAAAATGGAACAACAAACATCTTTTTTGTCTACGTGAAAGGATTCTCAAAAATATGCGCTTAGAATTATCTCCTCGGACAGCTGTTAATAAAAAAATTAGAATTCTCCATTGCTTTTTGTAGAATTCAGAATATCTGAGTAGTTCTCAGAAATTCGATTTAATCAAAGAAACAATGAGGCGGGGTCTTCCTTATTGCATTTTTGTTCTTGAAGCCTCTATTGTTCAAGATAAAGTTACTGCGAAACGTCTTTAACGTCGAGCAAGTTGCCTGTTTCCTGAAGTGCCATAATATTTGTCCCGTCGCGTCGCGACGCGCTTTACAGTGGCGGCGCAATATTAAATTTTCCGGATAATTTAATTCCGCCGCAATAGCTCGCGGATTACAAAAGGAAATATTCAGATAATTCAATTACGCCCGCTTTGGTTTCCAGCGAAACTAAATATAACAAACTGTGAACCGTTTTAATTAACTTTTCGGCGATTACTCGCGTCCGTTTCGCTTATTTATTCTCGCTCACTTCCAGGCTCTGAATACAATCGGATTTGTGAAACGGTAAAATGGAGATTTATTAGTATTAGGTAAGACTGTGCGAACTATTTTGTTTTTTTTTTTTACCAACTTCTCTTTGAAAATTCTATTATTTATATGCGAAAGATTTCTCACATAATTCATGTGCCTTGACACTCTTGGGAGTAAAAAAAAATGAAGGCAAATGCAACAATGCAAAATTATTTATTATCATTATGAGAAAATTGTAGGTTCTTTAACTTTGTAATTAATAATACAGAAGACACGTTTAATGACATTGTAAAACGTAATTAAAACTTAATGATTTTTATAGTTTTTAATTATAATAATAATATAGTTTTAATTGTTTGTTATCGTGTTATCGTCTTATCGTCACAGTGACTGAGTGAAACTTATTCGATTACACACTGTATAAATTAGCGCGCACACACAGTAATATGAATTCAAACTAAAGACCTGTATTAATTTTCGCACAAATAACACCGGTTGCTTTCGGTATTTAGTCCTTAGGGTACATTTTATCCCTTCTTTCATTTTTTATGAATTTATAAATCGTGAAGGTATTCAAATGTTATACAATATCTCAGCATCCATAAACACACACATGAACAGGCTTCATTTGCATGAATTACGAGCAAAATATACACACAATCGCATTCGTCATCGAACCCATTCGTTCGAAATTTGCATCTTGCAGGGCCCGGTTCGAAGCAGGAAGAAACAATGAAGAAGAGAGATCCCAGGAGGGGGGCCATTGAAATCTGGTAATTAATTGTGTCGTTGAAATTTTAAACGCACGCAATAAATACGGACGACGTTAATTTACTGCACTGTGGCTTGACCTTTTCGGAAATGAATGAGTGGTGAACGTGAACTTCATGTTCAAGCTTCGATTATTCATGTTTTATCAGTGACTAAAAAAATGATTCAGTTATGATTATTTTTTACATGAATACCTATTAAAGAACCGGTTGTTTTTTTTAAGGTACTCTTGAATACAGGTGCTCCAAATGAAATGGCTATGTCAAACAGCAATAGTACCACCGCATCTCTGTTTTGCAAAATGAAAAATAAGAGTTAAATATTCCAACAAAAAAAAAGAGTGGCAACCTTTAATTTTTCGGCAGTGCAGTTTCTAGTTTTCATTGTATGCAGATAGCTAGCTACTTACTTCTTCAAAGAATATTACCACACGTTGGAGAGTTGTTTTCTTTCACTTACTACTTACATGCATACTCACATACGCAAATTTGCATACGTTGTTCTGGATATTGCAAACCAACATTTTTTGAAGCGTTCTACTTTTTTTTCTGAATGATTCGAAGTTTGCGTGTCTTTACTTTGAATTTTTCACATCGCAGTAACATACTTTCGCCGCGTGATGGAACTCATTGTCTTAGAAAATAAAGTACTTATGCGATCTCCGTCTCTGATGTTTCGGACACGTCGGTCGCCATCTCTCCCATACACATCCATTGTTCTCTTAACCTGTTTCTCTCCTCTACGAGGAGGTCCGCTCGTTCTCTAACAACAACAATAGAAGCACAATAACAATTTTAAAATAAGAACAGGGCGTGGGCGTGAAAGTTGTGGAAAAAATACAGCCTCACATTATGTGCTGCCCTACCCATTGGGTAAGAGAAATAGTTGAACACGTTCTACTTTGCAGAACGTTTCATTTGACTTCACGTAGCCGAAGAAGGTGGTGGCTTCCTTGCGAAATTTGAGCGCCGAGAGCGACGAAGATATCCGCAAATTACCGGTGTCTTGCATGGATTTAAAAAGGATTGCACTCGAGGGCCTCTTTTTTCCTTTGTTGTTTTCTGAAAACAATTTACACTTTCTATTCGTGAACAGGTGTGTGCAAAAAATTACAGTTATTGTTTCCAGAACGTGTAAAAGTTCGTGGAATTTGTGTAGGTTCGGAAGATTTATTACAAAAATGCATATTTGGAATATTCGCATCAAATCATTAGATTAATTTCTTCATCAGATATTCGTCATATAGTCATTAAAATTCTCTTACAATAGATTCCTTATTTCGAGAATTTGTCTCGCATTGAACATCCACGATTTTCCATTATCGAAAGCCTCGCAGATGTACTACGATAATCCTCTCCCCTTTGAAAGAGGGCTTGGCAGATTCCGAGATAGTGCCGTCCTCATGTGGGAAGGTTTAAGAATCGAGCTATTAATAGACAAGCTTTATTCCCAGTCTCTTTTACATGCGCTTATTTGAATACAAGGAAAAGCATTGAAACACGATACCGCAGTTAATAGATTTTTTTCTGGTCGTTAAAAAGTTGAGGATGTGCGGCGCTGAAACGTAAAAGTATCCCGTCCACAGCTGGTTGTATTCACAAACTCCACACTATAAAATTTAAGCGAGAAAAAAAGTTATGTCTGCTTAATATTATTACACGTCTGATGCATTGCAGATATATTTACGTATACGAGGATGATCAAGAAGTTCGAATTTGTAAAAAATTAGGGTGCTTGCTTTTTTCTCGTAATCCCAGTTCTCATTTTTGTGAAAATGAAGCATTTTGCGAAGTAAAAGTTTGCCAAGTCTAATAGGTATGATGAATATGTGTGCAGAAATATGGCAGAAAAGTTCTTAATAGACATTGCGATCAAAATCAATACCTTCCAAAGAAAAAAATTTAATAAAAGATTAAGACGAACGTTTGAAAGAAATACATCTCTTAGAGGTCTTCTAGAAAAGTGTATCAATATTACTAACTACTAATTTAAATTATAGTTACACTCCATCCAATTGTTCAACAAAGCAGGTGCAAAAATGAGCACATAAAGAAGTTAAACACAACTGGTCTCAATCTAGATCCTTTGATATTTGTAAATTGGACACGTGCTCGTTCAATATTTTGTTTTCTTTTCAACCACTCTGTATTCTAATTTTTAACATTGTAGGATGTAGGTTAGAAATGTGCGTTCCTTGTTGCTTTGTTTATGTACATGCCATATTTTTATAAGCTGGCTCGCACTCAATAAATCTTTCGTAAGTCGAATGTTGAAATTATTTCAATGATTACGTTGGTAATAAATCCCGTCCGTAAACAACCACAAAGCAAAGTGATGATTGATTTAAGTGGGACAAACAGGCGACAGACTTTGATTGTGATATCGAAAAAGTTTCACCAAATTAATTAATTACATTTTATTTCACTACCGGTCTTACTGACACTAAAAACGGAATCAATTAAACTGATTGTGAGTTGCTTAAAATAATTTCTGAATTAAAACGAAAACGGTAAACAATGTTTCTGGAATTGATTTATAAGGGCTATTTATTACTCTGACAAATCCACTTTACAAATCGATCTTGAGAAACATTAACTACTGCTTTTGCAGTTATGGTTGAACTACTTTACGAGATTATTAAAAATGTCCTTCATATTTTACCAAGCTACTCCAAGTGGTTCGAAATATAACAATCGCTCACCATTGGCCTGCAAGCCGTTAATGTTACCATAAAACTTAAACTAAAACAGGTGATAAAATGACATAGTTTTTTTTGTCGACGCCAAGTAACTAGTTTTTCTTTTTATTTTGTTTGATATTCTCTCCTTTAATGACCTTACCACGAGTGCTGCTATATTTATACACATAATTATTAACCATTATGTTTATTGTCTAATTAAACTTTAGACGTTATCAGATATTTTTGTAATTTAATTATTTTGCATACTTCTTTTTTTTCCAAACTAGTTTAGAAGAACTGCTACCTCTCAAATATTTGAAAGAAGAAAGTTACATTTGTAAAATATAAGTTTTATCATTTTTATTACTATGGAATGCCTTTGAATAATCTACAAAGCCATATGAAATTCATTTGATAGTTGTCAAAGTAAGCCTGCGAAAATAAAAAAATTATCTCAGGTATATCCATTTTAAAAATTGGATTAAATGGTAAATGTCGTTCCAATAGTAATTTATTGTAGACAATTGTCGAATTGATTATGATTTTATAAGTCAGCGTTTCCCAAAATGTACCCATGTTCCTTGGTTTTTTTTTTATTTTACGTAAAAAATATAAAAATAAATAAAACAAGTTTTAAAACGAGCAGCTCCTAGACTCTATTCACCATTTTGTGAAAAGTAATATTAAAATATTCGATTAGAATATGTTCAAAAATTCAAAGTACTTCTTCAGGACTGTTTGTGTTTTAAAGAAGAGCCCTGGTGAGCAAGGAACAAACTTAATTAAAAGTGAAAATATCAATTTTCAAAACGATTTTTATTAATTTATCAACAAACCTACTCTGGGACTTTGAGGGCAGAAATGTAACTAGATTTCAATATAAAAAGAAAGAAGCGAAAGTGACCACTGCATTTCAAAATGGATTATTTCAATTCCAAGAGCCCACTCGCACGATGTTGAATTTAATATAAAATTTGATGATAAATTTTAACAAAATCAATTAAATTTATTATTTCTGGATGCACGTGTAAAATTCCGAAAGCTTCGTTTCCTGCAGAATTTTTAGAACATATTTACCTTAAAATCTGACATAAAATTTACTATAAATTTTCTTGTTTACAACGATGTCAGATACTTTTAGGAAAATTTAAATTAAATTTTATGTCAAATTTAACATCGTATCAAATGGGCTTAATATGTGTGAATAAATGCTTTTCGATTTCTCTTTCAATTTAGACGGACATCTGTTGTTCTGTCGATAGAAGCCCTCAAAATGTTATGCCTAGATCCAAAGAATTTAGTTTTTGTTGTCAATAACAGAAAAGATATCTGAAAGAAATAAATAATCACAAAATATATAATAATCAATCGGACACTTTGATATGAATGTCGGCGTTTCATTGTAGGTTTGACACAATATTCATTTATCCTAAAGAAGCTGTCAATCTACTTACTTATCTTTATTTTTCGAGATAAAGATTTGCTTATTCTAAAGAAGCTGCCAAATGTCGACGTTTCTGTATATGTTTTATCCTGAAAAATAAAAAAAATTTATTTATCCTGAAGAAGCTGTCAAATGTCGACGTATCGTTATACGTGTGACAGCTTCTTGGGGATAAAAAAATATTGATACTGAAAAAGATGTGTAACATACAACGAAACGTCGACATTTATATCCGATCAATTGTAATTACATATTTTGTGATCATTTTAATTTGACAAGAGTGCTTTTGTTGTGAAAAAAGAAATTTACAAGGGCAGATGAAGGAAACATATTTGAAGAGAGAGGGAATATGTTTATTCATCAGCAGTTTCTAATTAATTCAGTATGTTTAGATTACAGTTTCCCACCACGATTTTGAAAGCTCGATTAAGTGCACAAGTTTGTCGAATGTATGTTTTTGGCAGTTTTGTGCTAACAGAAACTACGGATGGAACAAACCCAAACACTCTGTAACAAAATAGTAGTGACTAGAGACCAAGAGATGCTGCTTCAAATAACTTATTTTCTAAACAAGAGACGCAATTTGTAATATTTTTTCTCATACACAATAATAAAAGAAAATTATACAATTGAACAAAAGATGACGATGCGATAAATTCGATGTTATCTTCATAATAAAATTAATTTAATAATTTATCTAATTTGGCACTTCTTTTATTTCCCATCGCATTTCATTTTAAATTGTAACTGTTTAAACGTTCGACTTTTATATCAATTTGAATAATATATCATTAATATATTGCGTTACCAAAGTGTGTATGATTAAGGTAATTGTAACCCAAAAGGAAGGGTCTCCTATCATCGTTTGTTTCATTTAAATTAGAAGTAGAAAGAGATTTTGGTAAATCACACAAGTATTGTGGAAGCAATTAACTGTCTAGTTTCGACAATAACACGGTAATAAGATTTTAATGTGATTTATGTTATAAAATTGGGATTATAATTATTGATTCTTAGTTGATAAATTAAAATTAATAACATGTGTACAAAAAGTTTTCCCATTGAGCGTGTTGCTTTCATCTTTTCGCATGTTCACGTATGTTCCTTACTTGATCAGTACACTAAACAGACAAGTATACAAACATAATTGTTTTATTGAGTTGATTTTACAATGGTTTTCACATTGGAAGAAAAATCTTTTATGGTGGAATCCTACTTTCGAAACGGCCAAAAAATCAATGACCAACGAACCTAATCTATTCCTGATTGTATTGCAGAATTTCAGAAAAAATTTCCAGAAACTGTATTTCTGTACCACAAATATGTTAATCAACTTCAGTACTCTGTAGGACTATTTAGAGAAACTGGCAGTGTGGCTAGAAAACAGGTATCGGTTAGGCTTAAAGTAAGAACCGATGAGGTAGTTGAAAATGTGAGACAAGTTATGACTGATGCTCCTCACACTGTCATCCGTCACCAGTCACAAAAAGTTGATCTTTCTGTCGGGATCTGCAGAACTATACTAAGAAAGGTTTTGCAAATGTTCCCTTATCGTTTGACTGCCATGCATGAATTGCTTCCAATAGATTTTGAACCAAGACGAAGATACTGTCATTGGTTCTTAAACAGTATTGACAATGACGATTTGTTGGACAAAACTTTCTTTTCCGATGAGGCCTGGTTTCATTTAACAACATACAATAATTCCCAAAATATGAGGATCTGGAGTACAGAAAACACTCATATTTTCATTGAAGCCCCCTCCATCCACAAAAAATTGGTATTTGGATACGTGCAAGTCGGAGAAGGTTGACAGGGCCAATATTTTTTAATGGCACTATAACAGCACTTAGATATTAGAAAGAGATTTTGCATACATTTATTAATCAACTGCATGATAATAATAATAATAGTAAACTTTATTCTCAGATATGCAAGAAGTATGGATACAGAATATTCACACTACATTACACAGCATATCTAAAGAAAAGGCGGAGTTCAGAGAGTGGCATATATAATTCTCTGCTCTTCCACTCAACCTTTTACAAAAACAAATAAAAATTATAAAGATAATAGAATAAACTAAAGAAGAAAAGAAAAGAAAGCACGAGTCTATTAAAAAAGATAGAGAAGGAAAACAATTTTAGTTTTCTTGACAAATTCATTGTTCAACCCACCTAAACGCTTTGTTGACAAAACACAAATCTTTTCAACAGGGATTTAAATGACTTAGTTCCTAGCATCTTCAAATTATTCGGTGATTTATTAAAAGTTGTTGCAATATTCCAACTGAATGATCTTTCAAAAAAACCAGTCTTGTGTGGAGGTGGAGTTAGTAGACCTTTATACCGAATGTTTAAATGATGAATATCGTTTCTGAAACTAATTTTATTGTACAAATAACTTGGCATTTTCTCTACAATAACCCGAAGATAGAGACATACCGAATGAAAATTACGCCGATAACTCAAGTTCATCCAACCAACATCAAGAAGCTTGTATGAGATTCGCTGATTTTTTTTAATGCCGTAAATTAATCTTAAGCGTGCATTTTGTACTTTTTGTATTCTGTATTTATCTATGGAGTCAATGCAAGAACCATAGACAGACCACATCAGAAAAGTTGAACTGAGACAGAACTAATGCTTCACATAAACATATTTTCATTTTTTTAGTAAGCGCACACCGGTTATTAAATATTAATTTCAAATTACAAAAGACAATCTGTATACACTTGGATATATAATTCTTGAAGTACTACTCTTAAGTTTTTTTGCTTCCTGAGAAACCGGAACCAAATTATGACCAATTTTAATACTAACTTGATTCAACAAACGTTCACGAACTTTTCTGGGGGCGAAGAATAATACTGACGATTTATTTACATTAATATTTAAGGAATGTTGATTTGCATAATTAATAAAATTTGAGAGATCCTCATTAATGCATTATTAATGTCATCAGTTTTAAATGAGAAGTATAGCTGAGTATCATCTGCATAGAAGTGTATGTTGCCGTATTTAATTTGAGATTCGAAATTATATGTATATATTGAGTAAAGCAAAGGACCCAGTATTGAACCTTGCGACACACTAGATGATATTGGCCGGACTGCCAATCCTCAATAAGAACTCGTTGGAGCCTATTCCTTATGAAATTGTTTAGCATTTCTCTGCTACTATTTTCAATACCTATGTAATGAAATATAGAAAATAGAATGTCGTGATCAATAGTATCAAATGCCTTTGAAAAATCTAATAGAACTAGTATAGTTAATTCATGTTTATCAACAGCGGTCTAAAGCCCCACTGAGTTAACGATAGTAAATTGTGTTCTGATAAATAACTTCGCAACTGCATATCCGTCACTTTTTCTAATAACTTTGACATTACAGGCAACACACTGATAGAACGCAAGCCTTTCAGTTCTTTCGGAGAATTAATTTCCTAAAATTAATTCCCTAAAATTAGTTCCCATACCTATATGGGAATCACATTAAACATTTTCCATACCGAAGGATATACTTTAAATTGTAAACAATAATTGATTATATGTGTTAGATAAGGTAATATAAATAGACAACTTAATGTTAAAAACTTAATGCTAATACCATCAGAACCAGCATTTGTTTTAATAGAAAGAATTAATTTAAATATCAAATCTTCATCAACGACTTTAAAATTAAACAGAGTTGTTGGTTTAATATTGTTTTCGTAATACTAAATCATCCGATACTTTGCAGAATTATAAAAGGATGCATTTTTACTAAAAAAATCATGATGACGAGTTGCAATTTGGATATTTCCAGCAGGATAGTGCATCGGCCCATACTGCTGGAGATACTTTAAATTTCCTTCAAGAGTTTTTTGGAAATCGGATAATAAGCAGAAATATGGCAAACATATGGCCTCCGCGATCTTGCGATCCAACTCCTTTGGATTCCTTTGCTTGGCCCTTCTTGAAAAATTCCATTTTTAAAACACCCATTAATGATTTACAGGAACTTACACAAAGAATTATCGAGAATTGTGATGAAATAAACAATGCTCCCCACATTTTGCAAAATGTGATTAATGGATGTCGCTGAAGAGTTAGAAAATGTCTCGAAGAAGACACAGGCCATTTTCAACATCTGTTTTGAATTCACGTTCAACGTTATTTTCAATGTTTTATTTTGTTTGGCTTCAAATACGTAATAAATCGTAATTATTGGTTATGATTTTCTGTTGATGTTATGTCAAGGTTAAATGTCAATTTGGCGTTTACTGATCAACTAAGGAACATATGATCCGTTCACAAAACTCCCGTGACGTTTACTCTGACAGATTGAAAATTTTGAGTGTAGTTGATGTGCACTAATTACCTACTATTTTACCCGACTGTATTTAACGGTCATTAGCGTCAAACATTTTAAACATTTTTGAAAATTTTTACATGAATCGCGATTTTAACAGAACCAAATAAAAATGGCTTCTATTATTAAGGAATTTATGAATATTTGCAACTTGATAGTAAGGCAAAATGACAAATTAACAAAAGCTTTAAATTTGAATTTCAAGGGTTACCAATATTAAACGTAAAAGTTATTCACAGCGTGATAGGAATTTTTATATTAACCAACTTAATGTCACTTTGACATGTCGGGAATTTCATGAATGGATTATACGTGAACATGCGAGAAAATGAGAGTAACACACTAGATGGGAAAACTGTTTGTACACATGTTATAACAAAGATGAAATACAGAGTGTCTGTTAATGTCCGAACGCCATTTATGTTGGCACTATTGAATTTATTTTTCTACTGTTGGTGTGGTACAGTGGCGTGGTATGAAGTTTTGATGTGAAAATATGAAAAATGACAAACAGCAAGGTTATGTGTATTGAACATTGTCAAATTAGCAAGGCTACATGCCAGGTAGCAAGGCATTTGTTACATGTCCATTGAACATGTAACAAATGTTTGCTACTTGGCATAATAAAACATTGATGACTAAAAAATAACTTTTATTTTTATAATAATTGTTGAAAATGTTCCCCATTATTCTGTAAGCACAAGTTCACTCGTCGTTTCATATTTTCGAATACACGGCAGAGTTCTTCCTGTGTTATATTTTGAATTTCATGCGTAATTGTTGAAGTTCATCTAAGTCATGCAAGCGGTTTTTGTACACATTATTCTTCATGCGTCCAAAGAGGAAATAATCTGGTGGTGTCAAATCTGGACTTCTTGGTGGCCACAAACCTTGGCTTATAATTCGTTTTCCATAAAACTGTTGTAAATAATTTATGGTGGCACGTGCAGTATGAGCAGTAGCTCCGTCTTGCTGGAAATAGCCCCTTGTTAATTCATCATCATGCAGCTGATTAATAAATTCTGTCAAAATGATAGTTTGGTATCTTTCTGCATTGATTGTTTCGTTAAAGAATATTGGTCCTATTATTCTTCGTCTTGATATTGCTACCCAAATTCCAACTTTTATTGGATGTAAATTTGTTTCAACAAAATTATGAGGGTTTTCTGTTGCCCATGTCCTGTAATTCTGGCTATTTACGTAACCAGATAAATGAAACCATGCTTCGTCAGTAAAAAAAGTTAAATCAAGCAAATCATCGTTGTTTAATTGCTCATTAAACCATTGACAGTACATCACTCTATTTTGAAAATCATGTGGGTACAGCTGCTGAACAACAGAGACACGGTACGGATGCATATGCAGATTCTTATGCAGAGCTTTTGAACAACTAGCTCTACTAATGCCTGCAAAAAGTACGTAATTAAGGACTTGCATTATTTTCATTGCTGCGGTTTACATACCTGACAGTGCTGATAACTTTCTTAGTGATTTATTCGGACTTTGATCCATTCGACCTTGAAGATCGTTGACAACAGGTTCAGTTAAAACTGTAGGTCGCCCAGTTGATTTACCTTTGCAAATACAATTTTTTCTCTCAAATCTCTTCACAACTTCACGTTTGTGATGACTAAAAACTTCGTAGTTTACATTTTCATCAGGAAATGCTTCCACGAACTGTTCAAAGCAAGAGCGCAAATTATATGCCCATGTTCCATCGAGATTTCGAGTTGCACTTCGAAAGTGTGCCATAAGAATGTACGCATCCTGTTCAGGTGTAAACATTTTTGATAAACACTGTGAATACTGAAAAGAATAAGAATATATTGGAATGTAATTTGAAATTCACATTAAATTATTACTTACATGCAACTCACAACGTTAATTAATGAGCTCTAATAAGAACTGACTGAAAATAAAGCAATAAATATCAAAAAACCACACCAAAGAACCTTTATAACACCAACGAGACACCCAAATAACGATACGCCAATGTGCACTGTCAAAATTGACACAATCGACATGGTTGCCACTACAAGTTGATAAAACTGCAGGCTGCCAACATAAACCGCGTTCGGACATTAACAGCCACTCAGTACTTGTAGTTGAAGGTTGACGCCTTTGACAAGTGACAGGTAACTGTAATGTAGCTCATTCGTTGTAATAAAAAGGCTGTGAACTAACCAGTCGAATAAAAGTCTAAATATTTGCGGTTTTATTTGTAAGAAAAATCTTGATGTAATAAATAAATGTTTGAAAATCACCCATATCTGCAAAAATTTCAACAAATTCAATGTGTTCCGTAAATATGTTATACGCTAGTATAGAAAATCAAGGACCATAATCACCGTTTTCAAAAAAAATTGTCCGTTTCTTAAGTAAAAAATTTAAAATTTGCAGAATTATTATACAGGTTGATTTTAATAGTTGTGCAAATATTTTAGATATTCAATAATATTAATTAATATTAGTTATTATGCATAGTATTCGAACTTGCCCTATACAAATGTTTATTCTGTAGTTGTAACCGGAGTATTACCGTAAGTGTAAGTTTGGTTGCCTAATTTGGGTAATCTCGTGAACTGCTTCTTTTGTCATTCCATCATCCAAAAATTACGAAAGTGTTCCTGTAATTACAAATATTATTGTACACTTACCACATGTGCTACAGATTTTAGGTCCGAATTCATAGTCGCAAATTAAACCGATCTCAATGAGATCCTAATTTTTTCAGTTCGTATTCAGAAAATACTCGAAAACTGATCTCTATCATTTCTCACTTTAGTCGCTCGTATCGAGTTACTTATGAATACCAAGTAAAATTGACTAACTCTTTCTAAATCCAGTCTAACTTGAGACGAGATTAAAATGAGAATTAGACGTTCTCGTGTTAACGTTTCTGAATTCGAGCCTTACTTAGGCATCTTCAAACGTCTTGATACTACTTGAAATGACTTCGTTATATTTCTTATGTGCGTTTATAAACGTAATTAAATCTCAGCAAGTGCAAGATAATTTTACGGCCTCTTCGACCTGAAATATTAAACGGACGGCGAGTATTTGATCTACGTACGAGTCGTATGAATGTATTTTACCAGCGGCGAAGAGCCTTCATGGCCACTGAACCGTACTCTCCGTCCGACATGGGAACTGCATCGTGTTTACTATTTCATACTTTTACCAAGACACACACATACACACACACACGTTCACCCACCCAAATGCGATTCGAAGGTATCAATAACACAATGAACAGGCTTTCGCCTCTGGTAATGGTGAAATTAATGGCAGGTGCCTGGCGGATAAGAAACGTCCTGGCTTTTATTATGTATTTAAGGCGAGATATAATGCTCGGCGGCCGATAAAAATATTCGAGAATATTTTTACGGCCGCGTAATTCTTAGTTTTAAAATTTTAATGGCGCTTCCGAGGCTTAGTTTATAACCGATGTACTCTGCCAGCCACAAATTCTAATCCCTAAGCGATCAAATATTCAATGTAAGACGTTACGGGCCTAGGTAAGTGGTGCATTAAGTTTCGACACGAATTATTTTATCGTCCGGATTATTTACTATGTATGTAGTTTCACAACGTCTTGAGCTTTTACACGAAAATTGTCACAAATCATATTTTTTCTTTTCTCTGTAAAATTATCTTTCTGGCATATTTTCTACATTAAAAGACCAGATAACATTCTTTTTACATTTTGTTCGTTTTTGTGCAACGTTTTATCCTTAATGTGAACAATTTTCAAGGACTAACTTTAATTATTAACTCATTCTTGTTCGTATTAGCAACTAGATTGTTTCATATTTAACTTAATTAAATTTTTATTTGCTTCCGAGCATTTTTGCTAAAAATTAAATTACAAACTTATTTGTCGGCATATAGCTACAAGTGTTTTCCTATATTTCATTAAACACTTAAATCAAGTTATAAGTGAATTTATAAAAGAAACTAAATCAATATTTACTTTTACTGTTCATCAGCAAAGTGTAAGGTTGCGAGTAATTTAAAATTTAATTAACTTAATGGACCTTATCGAGATGCTTCGGAAGATGCAAAGTTGATCAAATACTAAGAATTTTCATTATTTCTTATGTTATTAAGTAATTATTTTTGCGAAATAAAACATGAATGTTGTTTTAATGAATTTTCTTCTTTTAAGTGTTACATTAAGTCATTTTTATCCAATAAATTCAGAACTAAGTTTATGAATCACACTTGACAATTTGAGCTATGAAAAATTATCCCTACTTATATGTATTATTACCAAAAAAGAAAAAATTGAAAATACATTTCGAATTCAACAAATTTTTCTAAATAAACCACCTTTTCTTGCTTTACTTTTGATACTGATTTTGACCCAAGTCTTAAATTAAATTTTTTTGCCATCAAAATATTCAACAATTTTATTGTTTCAGGAGCACACGACGCTCATAGGATACGACGAAAATTTAGGGCCGGCATTAATATCAGTTAAAACGGAAAACGTGGCAAACCAGGAGCACACGAGGATACTCCTGAGGTTAAAAATAGGAACCATGCACGAAATAGTACCGACTTCTTGCTTGGGGCCAACGCCGAGTCCCGCAAAGATGGCGAAACTTTTGAACGAGCAATTAATTATAGATAACTTCACGCCAGTGTTGTGCCCGAAGGCATCCCAATTAATCGCCAATTACGACGAGCACGTCCTTGTGTCGAATTTTAAATTTGGAGTCCTATATCAGAAATTTGGGCAGACGACGGAAGAAGAACTGTTCTGCAACAACGTGACTACTCCCGCATTTGATGATTTTCTTAACTTAATAGGAAGGAAGATACAATTAAAAGACCACAGGGGTTACAGGGGTGGCTTGGATATTAGAAACGGGCATACTGGCGACCAGGCGGTGTACGAAATGTTCAAAGATAGAGAAATTATGTTTCACGTATCAACTTTACTACCGTATACAGAGAGCGACCCGCAACAGTTGCAGAGGAAGAGACATATAGGAAACGACATAGTGGCCATCGTTTTTCAAGAAGAAAATACTCCCTTTTCACCAGATATGATCGCTTCGCATTTCCTGCACGCTTTCGTCGTCGTAGAAGTCGTCGACTATAACACACCGAATTGGAGGTCAGTAAATCACACGACTCACACGAATTTCATTGGGGTTGATCAGGGTTGCTCTCCCTGAAAATCGATCTCCCCGTCCTTATCGAATACGTATTTAAAGACACTCGCGTGCTGCGGAATACGTTTTTTTTTTCTCGTTATTTCACGGCGTAGCGTGATAGCAATATCGATTCTGCTGTTTGATTTTTCCGTTTTGAAATAAGCCGTGCTTGCCCCGGATAAGAGGAGTCTCATTTCTTTGCTGAGCGTTGCATGTAATCTTGTAAATGCACGCCTGACAAACGTTATTGCACAATATTTCAAAGAAAATTGCTTCTTTCCGTATTTAAAATTTCCTACGTGAATTAAATGCGGTACAAGAAGCATGCTGGAATGGAACAACAATAATGTGAATATTCAGAGTATAGCCAAAACGGAGAACAAGGTTTGAAATAATATTTTCCATTTAATGTGAAGTTATTTACATAATCAAGTGTAATAAAGTTAAATAAATTCTTTAAACACATAATAAGGGCCAGTGTCATATCGTGTATGTGCTATTGATGCTAAATTTTAAAAAAATCGTTTTTATTTCAGAAATGTGTCTTTAAGTTTTCAATCTAAAAACATTCACATATCTTCTAACTATAGCTGAATTGGCTTCCGGTTGGAACCGCGTCACAACTGCTTTTACTGCTGACGTTTCATTCTCCATTGCAAAAGAACTTCCTCAGGGCTGCTGCTGCAGATGCTACTTCTCAGTCTTATCTAACGAGAAGTAGAGCAACACCACCAGCAGCAGCAATACCGCCATCAGCAGCAGCAGCCGCCCTGAAGAAGTTCTTCTGCAACGGAGAACGAAACGTCGACAGTAGAAGCAGTCGTGACCGGATTCAATTATGGACAACGGCCGCGGAAGCCTCCAAGTTAAATTCTAAATATAGCTTTAAAGAAACGTCGTCCGTTTCTTGAAAGTAATTTCCTGGTATCTTTTCTAAACTATCATGTACAGAAGAAAATTTTATTGGTTTTTATAACAACATAAACAAGAACTCTGCATACACGCTCGCGAATTTGTACGTAATTATGGTTACCTCTTGAGACAGACGTCCATCTCAAAGAAAACAATTGTCTAATAAATTACAAAATACAGTGGTAATAACTCTTTTCTTAATTAAAATTTGTTTATACATTATGCTATTAACTATTGGAAGTTACGCTCAATTAATTGAAGGTTTTCGAATGTCAAATGAATAGTAGAGGGTTTTCAATATGCTATGTTACTGTAATACATGTGCATTTTATGTAAAACAGTCAATTAAAAATAAAGCAAACTCCGTCCCAAGTGAAAGTATCACTCAAATTACATAAAGTCGAATTTTCTCACGTAAATTCACCTTGCATTCAAATCGATTATAACGCAACAATTTCGCGTTAAATCAATCGTGCACGTAACAAGCCTCTGCCACAACTTCGTCGCTACTTATTATGTAAAGTATCCGTTCGTGTAAAAATATTTCCAACGAAAAAGCGGATATATCATTACTCACTTCCTTTCATGGACATTTGCTCCTTCTATCGGCTCCGAATGTCAGTCAGTTACGCAACCCTGAGGAAGATGTATTATTCAGCAGCGGCGTAACGTTGGAAAGTCGCCGGGATCATAAACGAATAATAATGTTACACTTTTTCTTTCCCGTTTTGTCGAGCGTTTAATAAAAAATTCAGCTAATGAACTATTGCACAACTAAAATAATGGAATGTCTCTTATACACGCTGTTAATAAGTTTTTAGAAAACTGTCAGGTTTATGTAATTTATGTGTACGTGAAAGGTATTGGAACATAAATTCGGTTTGAAAACCGGAGAATTCTATTATTTTTGAATAATGAGCGATTAGTTATTTCGTCATAATTGGCCGCAGAAATTGCGCATTTCGTATTCGTACGCAAAAAAAATCGCTTGCGTTTGAGTTACGCAATGGTAATTACACACTTGTCAGCTGTGGAAGTTTAATTTCGAATGGAGTAAATGAAATTACAAGGCTACAAAACGAAAAAGAATGTGGAAACGTGTCTAATAATAATGATGGTTTTAATGAGGTTCTACGTTTCGATACTCGAATAGAAAGGAATTTAATTGTTTATATGTATACATATAGAAAGAGAGAGAATGTATTGTTTAATTTAGTGTTGATTTATTACAAAATATTAAATTAGCTAATTACGATTGTCCTTAAGAAATAAGAGCTTAAAAGCACTACAAATCAATATAAAATTTAATAGTGAACAAATGCCACATTTCATTAGTTTTATTCAATTTTGTTTTTGTGTTAAGGAATGGGGTTCATAAAGAGAATTTTTTAAATTAGGTTTCAAACTTCTCATAATAAATAAAATATTGCCTCCGAAAATCTGTTCCTAATATTGAATGTAATGAAATATATTTTACTATAAAAATAATATCCGGAATTAAAAACAAATTGTACATAATTACTACCACCTGTCACTTCTGAAAGTTACGATCAGTTATCCTGAAACACCTGTGATTTTTATATTATGTTCTACTCTGCTTTTTGTTCTTAAATAGGTGTTATGAACGTAAAGCAACAAGAAAATTAGTTCATAAAACTAAAACAAATGTCAATGACTCCTGATTATCTTGTGTATAAACAAAATTCATAGATCATAAATCACCTATAAAAAAAAACATTAAAAAGTTAATTTGTTTGGCTTGTTCAGGCAACTAAAATTTATTTATATCTATGCTATTTAACAGATTCTAGAACAATGATGAGCAACCTTTTTTGGCCCGGGCCAAAAGGAAAAATCAAAAACTTTTCTAACCGAAACGTAATTGTTAAAAAAACATTTATTTTCCCTTATTTTGGTTTATGGTTTGACACAGTTCATTATTTGCCGATTCAATAACATATACTGAGGACCTCAAAGGAATACATACAACCGCTAGTTGCTCCTCACTGCCCTAGGATACCATTTATTGAATAAAAATCAAACGCTTATAAATGAATTGATTTTAAAATAATTGTTTTCCACGATGACCATTTTTTTAATCTTCTCAAAAAATCAATTCTCTTGTTGAGGGCCACAAGAAGAAGTAGAAAGGGCCGAGTGTTGCTCCTCACTGTTGTAGAATATTGTTTATTTACTAAGAACCAAGCGCTTATAAAAATAAGCTACATATTTATAAAGGATTGTTTTCCACATTCCTCACTTTATAATTTTTTCAAAACTTCCCACGTGATGCAATCAGAATAACTACTTCAGAAATTAAAATGGAATTAACTTATTTCTATTAAATGATGAAGTACAATCACAATCAAAATTAATGTCACTGTATTTTTTTGTGATATGGTTATTTGGTCACGCAAGAACTTTTTACCACTCGCTACTTTGTTTCTAAAAAGAAAACTTGGAACCAGTGGCTACATAACAACCTCACAACTAAAATACTGTAAGTTCTACATTACATAAGAGAATTAATTCTCCAAATATCAATGGTAGGTTTTACGTATTGTTATTACAATTTATAACTGCTGTTCTTAAAAGTATAACAAAGTATTGTAATATTCGACTATCTGCTTCATTAGCTTCATTGGATAATCGACGATAATGATATCATGATGTTTCACATTTTGTAAACCAATACAATATTTGATTTAATTTGTTAAATCATTTAATGTTATTATTTGTAAGTTTGAATTGCAACACTGAGTGATCTGCATACTCAGAAAAGAAAATTATTTAAATACATTTGTTTATTTCTTTCAGTAAATACCTACATTTAATCTGCAATTTTTCAGAATTTTGTTTCCGTAGTCTGAACGTATAAATCATAAATTCACAGATGGATGAGTGTTGGCGTGCCCTTTTTTAATAATATTTTTAGAGTGTGATTTCTATTGAATTAATTATTATTTAATTGTTTACGTATTGTTAGGTATGATTTATGATTACTATTTTAAGGTCCGTTTTCATAATAGAACTTTAAATTTAAAGTAATTTTAACCAATAAAACACATTAGCTTTCCTATTCTTAAAGAGTGACTTTAGATTAAAGCCTCCTTTAGCTCTATTATGAAACCGGTCTTTAATTAATTATTTAATGAAATAAATTAATATTATTATATAAGAATTATTTTATTAACAATCTACATTGACTTCAAAATCAATAAAAAATTAGAATGTAAATGTTTCATAATAATGTTTTTTTATTGGTTACGTATCACTAACTGCTAATCTCCGTATTATTTGGTATGAAAGTTATAAATGTCCTGCCTCAACGTTTATTGTATTACATCTACAGATTTACTGCTTTATCGTTCATTGCAGATAATGATAAATTCGCTCAGCGGGGGCATTTAAATCACATCCAGCGCTTCTTAAACATTGTTTGTAAAAAGTAAACGTAGAATGTTCCGGAGTTGTTGATATTTGTGCAACAATGATTCAATTATCGTATTTATCTCTTATGAATACCATAATTGGAGCATCGATTTAGTTGAATGTGGCTGTACATAGAATCTCAAATTTTCTAAACACGTGAACTCAGTTGGTAAAGTGACTGGAATGAAACCGAGGTTCAAATAGCTTTAAAGTAATGTAAAAAATATGAAACGAAGCTTATTGGCGCGTCTACATCCGTAACTTTTATTTGAAATAAGTATGGAATGTACAGTATGTAATCGAATAAGTTTCACTTACTCATAAGAAATGAACTCTGCGTCATAAATTATAAGCGTCTGGCCTTGAAGTAAAAGACATATAAAGCCTAACTCTATCCTTTTCTTACTCAGCATTGAAAACGAAATAAAACTGAAATATTCGTCGGTTTTAACTTCGGTGATTGATGACGAAGAATTCATCTTTCGTGAGTTTGATAGTATATGATAACGCATCCTTATAAATGCTGATCGTGAAACCACAAATTTTTTGAAGATATCAATTTATATCGACATTTTATATCAATCACATTCTGATTGATACTTAAACTTCAAGTGAAATGACAATTAAAATATGACTGACATTTTCTTGAACCAACATGAAATGACAAATATGTAAGCACGACTTAAATTATTTAAAGTTTTCTTAAAATGTTAGTAATACTAGCCGTAGTAGTGAGCGTTAAAAACAAATTGTTTAAATATATCGTAGCATGCGCAAATATATTTATGCCACTTTTTCAAACAACAAATGAACATTTTATTGTTATCTACAAACGTGATCTTAGCTTGTTATACCATTTTATTACTATTTTTCAAATTGCGAAGGTGAACAACTGTTGAAACGTAAATACTGCGTAAGTTTACAATAAATTAAATGCTGGTTATTTATTCGTGTACAATAAGAATTCGATATGTTTTTCATTAACAACATAATTTATATTTGTAATTGAATTAACAATCACATTATTAAAAATGTGAATTCGAAAATAATTCTAAACTATGAAAAACAATTATGTCAATCAATAAATAACTAAAAGAATGTTTAATGTAACGTAATTGTTTATTATTCTGTAGACAATTTTTATAGACCAATTATAATTAAGATTCCTACACATTCATTGAATTATAAAGATTGTTAATGTACAGTGAAATGAAAATGCTTAGAAAAGTTATACAGATAATAATAATTATAATTTAGTTCCATAAAAAAAATATATATTATAAAAAGTTTGTGTTAAGTATCGTAGAAAACAACACAAATCACGAAGTAATTACGAAACAATTGATTCATTTAGAAAAAAAAAAAATAAAGAGAAAATAATGAAACTAAATGTAGTAAAATAAAAAATATTTAAATAAAGTATAAAACGCCACAATAATTGAAAAAAGGACCACCAGCTATCAACGACAATTTTCAAAACATATTTTTCGCCTATTTTGTTATGTCTCAAAAATGTTTATATCACAAAAAGAAGACAATCAACTACTTCTACACAAAAAAAAAACATTCTTCCACCTTCCAATTTTACTTAATACGAAAATGACAAATTGTATTGTGCAGTGACAAATTGATTCAAGTTTATTTATAAAGCGCCTTTGATTTCAGATACAAAGTCAGCGTTACAGCTAGGGACGACGTCCCCTTCTTCGGTCCGACGCTCCCGACGCCAGCGATCTTCCGCCATGGCCCTGAATTCAAAGAATTCCTCTTAACCAAACTGATCAACGCAGAGAACGCCTGTTACAAAGCAGAGAAATTCGCGAAGCTCGAGCTTCGAACGCGCTCGTCTCTGCTGCAAACTCTGACGGACGACCTTAAGGAGAAAACTCAGGAATTTCTGGGCGGAAGTGCCAACATTGTGCCCGGCACTCCAAAAAGCGATTCGGGTCCTGGATCTAGATTTATCGATACCGTGAGGAAAGCGCTGAGTTCGAGGGTTAAAAGCAGTCAGAGCGTCGATAATAATTTGTCGATATCAAATGGACATGAGAGATTGTCGAAGAAGTCGAGTCAGTTGACTATTTCGGAATCTACGCCCTCAGTACGTATTTGTTAACTATTTTATGCATTTAAAATTGAATAAATTTGAAAAATTAACAACTATGAAATTGTATAGTACACTAGAACCTCGATTACGTCAGGTAAAATGAATAGGTACTCCTCGAATTCTTCCCCCATTGTACAAAATTGTTTATTCCTCAGAATATATTTTGGCAGACTGATGTAATGATATGGGCCTTGGATGAAACAGATTATGCTACAAGAAATACTTTTCATAAATACAGACTCTCATAACAGCGATCGGTTAAACGAGGTTCTACTGTATTTGAAACAATTCAAAACGCAATAATAAATTTGTCTTCCCAAATAAAAAATTAAATTGCATAATAAAATTGTTGGTATAAATTATTGCAATGTATTCATGTATTTTTAGAGTGGTAGATCTTTATCAAAGAGTTCGATCGTTTCCAACGACAAGAAGAGCCCCAACTCCTCAGCTGCCTCCTCTCCAGATTTGACAGCACATGCCCACACAAGACCGGCTTTGTCAGAGGCATCCGATGATTCATCTCTGACAAGTGAAGACCTCGAGCACTTGGCTAGTGGTTATATCGACAGTGACACAGGATTAGAAAGCATGTCCAGTGCTGAGACAGCAGCTAAAGCCTGCAGCGTCTGCCAAGAAAGGCCCAACAGCACTTCAGGGCCTAACAGTGAAGCATTAATACAGGAAGTTACGAGGCTCAAATGTGATAAACTTGATTTGTTAAGACAAAATGTGGTAAGTATAGAAAATCTGCTTTTTTATGTAATTAATGTTATTATTACAGAGTTGCCAAAGAGACATAAAAAGATTGAGAGAAAAAGAATTAAGCCTCCAAGGAGATTTGGCGGTGGCCACGAAGGAAATCATCAGACTGCGAGAACTCTTGAAGGACTACAGTCCGAACGGAGATTCTTCCCCGGTATAATTTCCGGGGCATCGAAAAATTTAGGAAAAGTTTATTTAAGCATTTACACCGTATTCTGAAATTCGTTTCTCTCTGATGAGTTACAAGTTAGTTTATTTTTTAAACGGCAAATACAGATCTGTTTCGATTGTTGCTGATGAATGGTAATTATTATTTTAATATTTAAAATAATCGATTACTAGTAGAATGTATGTTAAAAGATAGTTTAGAGGTATATACACTCAGAGTCAATTAAATGTTGCACAGATATATGTAAACGGCACATCACGATGTTACGAGTTAGTAAAATTCTACTAAAGTTATTAATTGTTAGGGACGGAGATTGCACAGGTATCAGAGATGTGCAAAATAAATTTTCTGATATTAGATGAGTACATGAAGAGGTGACACATTAAGCAAATTATATGTGAGGGTGTTGTATGTTGCAATTTAATACTATCTGCTCTTTAAATTAGCTGTGACTATTCTCATGCCGGTTTTATGACATTTTTTCTTTATTAATTTCTACTTGAAAACACAATAAATTTCTTTCTATTTTATTATGAAATCATTTTAATGAGTACTAATCAAATATTAAAGTATATATATTTTTGAAACCATTTGTTAATAGTCACTGCCTTTCAGTTTAGCAATTATGTGTCAAGATAATATTTAAATCATCAACAATTGACTTACAGTTACCACATACAATCTAAATAATAAACTTCAACTAAGAAAAAAAATTTTTGTACAAATTTATATTTTACATTGTATTAATTTGCTGTGTTTCTTTTTGTTAAATTTCCATCAAACATTTAGTTTTTGTGATATTTAATTTTTTCTGATGTTATATTTGCCCTTTGCAAGTACACAAAAGAGGATATCGACTTTCTCATTTACAGCAGAGTCGCTTGTTATTTTTTTTGCGTTGAGTATTTTCATTTAGTTTAATATTTATTACTTCGTTTAATTTTAGGGTTAATTACACAATTACCAACAACATGATACCAAAGTTACATTCCCCAAAAATTTGTAATGATTTCAAAAATTAAATTATTTTAATTGTACATATATAACATAGTATTTAAGCGTTCGTTAATATTTAAGTTCACAGATATTTTGTATAGTAAGCATTAAGTTTCGCTTCTTTTTTTTGTAAAGGATGTTTTATTTATTCTTAGGTTTTTTCACAGAAGATGTATTTTATTTTTTATTTGCAGAGCAAGAATAAATCTGACCTTATTTGCGTTCAGCCTGGGTCTTTTATGTATACGTATTAAGGAAAAAGGCTTTTTGCCTAAGTGATGGGAAGTTGAAATGTAACAAAAAAAAATTGCTTTAAATGTTAAATAATAAACAATGCATACTGTCTCCTGATTTTCACACGGTCGTCGTCTTAAAAGCATAATCTAACACGAATTCTAATTCTGTAAAAGCATTTCAAACTGCCCGTTGCAGTACATGTACTTTAATGGCCTTCTAGATAATATATAGTATTCCTTAAAGTGATATAACCTGGTAAAGTGTACCAAGAATGGTTAATCCATTTTTGGACATTTTACTCATTTGATCTGTCATCGTGTATTAAATTAACGTGTATAGGTATTATTTAATTAACTCGCAATTTTTCAAGCTTTTTACTTTTAAGTATCTAAACTGTTAAATGTTTTAAGTCATATAACAAATTTATGTACCTTGATTTTTTTCTAATAATACTTCAAAATAAAATATAGTCATTAAATGTGTTCGTATTTTATTTCTTTCGCTTCATAAACAATAAACACATTACTAAAACAAACAGTAAGACTGCCAAGTCTGTCTTTCTATATTATAGGAATCATCCTGCATATGTAAAATAAGTAAATTAAAAACAAGATGCGTACCCTACTGAAATTAACTTATAATAAATTCCAGCAATTATTAACGTACTATATATTTTTTTTGTTGGTAAAATATAATAAAAAATAATATAATTTTTATATGACAAAAAAATTAAATAGTTTAATTTCGGATATATAAGTACAAACAATTAAAATTAACAGAGTCGATATCTTCAGATAATTAAGAACCAAAACTTCAATAATTAATTAAATTTCTTGGAATTGACGTAGAATCACTTCACTCAAAACGAAATTATTAAACATTCATGATAGTAGCGCGAATACGTAAAATTATTTAGAAAACAAGAAATATTTAGTATATTGAACACAGAACAAGTAAATGACATTTAAAAAAAAAACTTCAAAAACGAATTCTAATTCTACAGGATGTTCATAAATGATTGAGAGGCACTCACCGAAATTTTGTCAATAACGTGCTATTGTGATTTCCATTTTGTTGTTTGAATTTATAATTATTATATAAAAGTTCTTCTGTGTTAGGTTAATAAACAAAGACTGATGCTTTCTCAGTCACCATTTATAACCGCCATTCGATTTTTTTATGGTCAGTTCCTTTTTTTAATAATGTATATTCAGAAGTCTCTTAATTATTTTTACTGGCAAGATTAATAAAGTTGAAATCTTGGGAATGCAATCAAATTAGGACAGTAAAGAAGGTTGATTTAAAATTAAAAATAGTTTCTTTACCACCCCAAATTGATTGCATCCCCAACAAAAGTTGTAATTTGATAATAGTTTTCGTTGAAATATTTTAATTCAAGTCAATTAGTAAAAAAATTAGATTAAAATATTTCTTACAATAATATTTTTTAAATAGAGATTTGAAGAGAGGAATATACATTCTGTACTGAGGATGACTGCTTAGGAATTAATTAATTTTTAAGTCTATTTGTCAAACTATAGTCTCATTTACATTTCTTGTGTAAATATTACTCTAAATATCAGTACAGTTAATAAAAAGTATATACTTTTAAACAGTTAATAGATTGTTTCCTTAAACACTTATTAACAGACTTTTGTAAACTTTTCCATGTACCGCCTATGGCAAAGTATTTAGTACCAACTTTTAAAAATGAGCTACCGAGCGGGAAGTTCAAATAGCTTTCTGTCATTTATGAACGCACAGCATATATGTTCACTTTTTTAAAATATAGTTTTGTGACTATATAGATTTAAATTAAAGAACTACTATGGAAAACTGGTACATTTATACTGGGTGGAAAGTTTCAATTTTCAAACCTGAATATTGAAAATTTACATTGTGAAGATTTGTGAAGGTTACTGCTTGCCATTTAAACATACAAAAATGGTAGTGGTCTTAAAGGAAAGAGAAAATTATAACCAATGTTAGCATGTTAAAATTATTGCGGTGCTGCCTGCGTGGTCCACAGGTTTACATGTTTGGATTGGACTTGAAGGACGTGGGTTCAACCCGGCGATCGGTTTTTCAATTGCGAATGAAAAGCGTAAACATGCCTTTTTCTCGGATAGAGGAAGTAAAGTCGTAGGCCCCAAGTCAATACGATATATCCCTACTAGGAATGGAATTCCCCTAAATTCGACTAAATTCTAGTAGGATTGGCCATATGACCTTAGACTTAGAGCCTAAAGATACGAGGAATATTTCGCAATCCAATACCTTACCCACTAAACAAAAGAAAACAGCAAGTCAACGTTGACAGATGTTAAAGGCATTAATATAGTTTTGTGACTATACAGATTTTGATAAATATCGCCTGTACACTAGCTTTCCTTCATCAATTTTCGACAAACTGAAAAATTAGTTTTATTTAAATATGTATTGTTTTATTTAGCGGATGCTGACGGCTGCTAGAAAGCTCGAAAATAAAAATGCTTAATATTAAGGTTAACTTGCAGTAATCTACTTAACACTAAGCCTCAATACTTGTGGCCTGCAGTGTACATATCGTAGAGATTGAACTGTAGCGGCAGTTTTGCTAATTCGCGGGAATTTTCCCGATTCTTGGTAATTTTTATGCTATAAAAGAGAATTTTTTTAGTCTCTAAAAACAAAATGAAGAAAAGAAACCTGACCCTTTTAGCGTCATTTTATAAATAACTTGGCAACATTGCCTACAACAAATCTGATAAGCCTGACTTGGAAATTATTAAAAACTCTGTGGGATAAGCACACCAATTTTTGGTACTCCTCCCAGTTATTGGCATACGTGCTCAAATCCATGGCCAGAGAATATCAAAAGTTACACTTGTGTCGGAACCTCTGATGATTTTGGGTCCCGATTTTATGTTCTTGACGACATTGTTTTGGTGTCAAAAGAATGCGCGAAATGACGAATTTGTAAATATTGAATGAAAGAATATTAGAGCAGTTAGAGCAATACAAACGAACAAAGCTTTATACATGCCCTCGCCTAGCTGGGGCCTCCCGCGGAAGCGTCGGGAGCGATTCGAAATGATTCTAAAGACAGAATAGAACAGAATAGTCGAGAGGAGAAGCTCTGGAAAGCCTCCCCGGGTTTAAATACACGAGAGCACGAGACAGACTTGGTCAGTTCGACGTAGAGTTTAATTACGGTTTAATCGCTCAGCTTGTAAAAATAAATTATTCTTAGTCCGTTATAAATAAATTAGTGTTAAGTTTTGTTAATAAATTAGTTATTAGTCTCATCGAGTATTTTATTTAAAAATAAATCAGAAACGAACCTTAAAAACATTACAATACTTTACAAACAGTACACAAATTGCCTCAAGCTATGACGTTGGTCAAGTTTTGAGGTTGATAGAAGATCCACCAAAACCTTCATATGCGCTAAGAAAATCGGTTCCGCTTCTGTATTATGTATCCTACAGGTGGATTCTATTCTGCATCGATCAATTCAATCGTTTTGCTTTTACGAACACAATAAGGTACTACAAGTTTGTATTCCATTTTTCGATCGATTTTTGTCCAGTTATCTTCGATAGAAATCGGGATCATTTCACCAAAGTTTCAAGTGTCACTTAAAGACATCCTGTCGTATTCATAAAAGATAATAGTGACTAACTAAGATTATATTAACACTTTTCTGCGCCGTTAATGGAGAAGGAATGCAATTTATGATAAAAATACGGTTCTTTGGAACCTTCGTTTGCGTTTTGAGTGTAGCTGGTACTGTCCAATGGTTTCGATTAAGTTTTGCATCCCTAAATAGAATCTTAAGTAATAACTCTATTATCTCTATGTATAAGGCAAATCATTTTTAAGCGGTACAAATGTTTGGCTTATTAGAGAATGGTATATTATTTTATTAGGATTAAAAGTAACACTATTTTTTCTGCAACCGGATTGAAAATAAAGTTATTCACAAAGCAAGTCTTAACTAAAAATGTTAAAAGTAAAACTTCCTAGGATTAAAAGTGCTTTTAATTAATTAAAGTGTTACTTAGCAACACACACTTTTTCTTATCAGTATCGAAAACGTCAACTTCAGATGTATTTTTTGGTATTAAAACTCATTACATTTAATACGTGTGGAGAAAAAATATATTATTTCTAGCAGCACTGTCGCAGCCATTTATTCTATTCGACCACACTTTACAATGTCGAATACAAACGTCGAATTTCGTATCGTGTTTCGTGAAACGGAATACCCATCTAGTGACAAAAAAGATGAATTCGTCTCGAATTGGCGAACGGAATCCACCTGCAGTTTAAATTTTTGTGACCATCGTGATTTATTTTAATTTTTGACATTATTATTGAACTTTAAAAATTATGCAACACTGTCGCGACACAGTGCGATAACTTTCTGACCTGTATTCACACAAGTGTGAATAGCAAAAGTTTTATGCTCTAAGGTAGAGAGATTCAGTGCAGAATTTTTTATAAAATTTTCATAAAAATTATAGCGGCAGAATCGTTTTGCAACACTTTTTTCGGACTGTACATGTAACCCTCAGTTTCGCCTATCGCTATGGCTCCTTTAATACGATATACCCTGTATTGCAAGAGATTCGTGCAACTTCCAGTTTCTCCGAAAATTATGTGTTGAAGTAATGATGAAACTTTAAAACTTTAATAAACAAAATCCCCTGTTATTTCTCGATATGTTATCCATCGATCGATTTTATAATAATAAAATAGATTAATTTCACAAAACTCCCGTCACGTTTATAGTTTTATATTGAAAATTTCGAATGTATTTGATAAGTAGTAATGTATTTAACAGTCGATTTTGACTCTATTGATTAAAAGTGGAAACGTCACGGGAGTTTTGTGAATGGTTTATAATTTTGAAAAAGAGCAATTTTAAAAGAATGATGATAATTCAAAAATATAACATAATAAAAATTAAAGAATTACCAAATAAAAACATAATAAACACAACAGGCCAACGATTCTCCAGCACAATTTAATAGATTAACAGGTTTAAAGAAAACAATTTAATAAAAATGGTGATACATTAAAGAAAAAATAGTAAAAAATGAAAAATAATCAAATAAAAAAAATTAAATAATTATTATTAATAAATTTTAAATAAAAGAACGACTCTACGTTTTTATTGTTAAAAATTTTTCTTATTATTTATATTTTACGAAAAGGCACCAAAGAATCCCGATTTTTTAGAAATAATCATCAGGTAATAATTCAACAATAAAAATCACTAGATCTGGTGAAAAATCACCACCTCTGGTAACACTAATCGTAACTAAATTTAGTGCTGGCGCAGTTCTGCCAATCATTTGTATTGATATTGCCTAATTATCAGGCATAATTCAACCAAGTGGGGTCGGGTGTAATCAATTATGAAGGCTTCTTTTTTATCAGAATTGTATGCCATTGGCAACATTGCTATCGCCCACTTGAACACTACTTGTGCTCATACTCTAAGAATCTATGTATACAATTAGCGTAAACTTTTTAAGATTTTAAAAATTCGCCCAGAGGAAAAAGTATTCAATCCTTATTTATCTTGAAAAATTTAGCTTGATGAGTTTTATTATAAAAAAATCAAAATATCAGTTAATAGTTTTAGGAAAAATAGGAAATAAGATATGAAAGTTTACTCCAAGAACTAAGGCAACCAACTTCACATCAAAAATGGATACTGTAATACACTGGTTTGAGAAATCGTTAACAGATGGCGCTATAGTTTTTGAATTGACTTTCAACTTTTAACTGGCCTTCGCTTTCTAGTATTGACGTTTCCACTAGAAAATGGCGCAAGCGCAGTATAGGCAATGTTATTAGCCCGGCCATTTTATCGAAGTATAAGTGGCAGATAGGATCGCTCAAATATCGAACTTTGGGCGTCTCCTACACAACAACTAAAGTAGATAATTTTAGTTACGTTTTATATCATTATTATCAACATGTTCCATCGTTACTCATATTTACTAACTTTTCATCATCACGTACTCGTGAGCTGTTTTCATACAGCTATTATCATTCGACGGGTCTCGATTTGTTGCAAGTATCGATTGCTTATCGCCGAAAACGATGGCAAGCAAAAAAAAATACATGTAATTGTTGGAGGTTCGTTGAGGCTTGAAAAACGATCGAAAAGCTTTTGAAGTGAAACAATGGCCACCGCGCACACTTGTTACGTTTTCGGAACTCAATAATGCCAACGTACAATAGAAAACGGATACGTTCGAAAGAATAGATTGAAATATGCCGAGTAAAATTCGGTACCGTTGGAGGCGACCTACCCTTTTGAAGTAGGCTGTGCCAGGCTCAATTAAGTGCTCTATCAGCCGTCCGGAAAAAGTAGAGCGCCAGCATTGCATTTATTTTCGGATTTTGCGTTCGTAGTCTGTTTTTAATATATTTCGGAGCCTGCAGTGATCAATTCTATTTATAAAAGCAGCAGCATACGAAAATGATTATTTATCGATTGAAACTCTCGCTAAGCAAATAAGTATGTATAGGCGAAAATTGTTTTTGTTAATTTAATATTATTATTTGTGCTTGCCTGGCAAGTACTTCGTGTCTTGCTCACTATAAACATTATTTCTGTTGATTTTAAGTGTGTATGTTTTAGAATCTTTGAAAATTATGCGTAAAAGTTATGATTATTTTTAATCTAGAGACAGGTTTTAATACCTGTAAGGTAGTTAATGTGCAATTTTATTAATGGATGTTTTATGTCTTTTACTATAATGTCACTTTGACAGGTGACAGTGAAATTATTTAAAATAAAAACAATCGATTTATTTGTGTGAATTTATTGTTTGATTAAAAACTGATGAGAACTGGACGGGTAATGAAAACGGAACAAGCGAAGCATTCAGTTCGAAAAGGTAACAGGCAATTGTTTTTTTTTCGGATTAAGCAAATAACATTTCCTGTCGTTGATGGTTATTAATAAAGAGATTTAAAAATAAAACAGTTTTAAAAAACAATGTTTGTGCAGTTTGATTAAAATAGTTTGTAACTAAGCAGAATGAACGATAAAAGCGAAAATGTTGTAGCAGGCAATTGTTTTTTCTTCAAATTAAATAAAATAAATGACACTTCCTATTATTGACATTCATCTGTTTTCTTATCATTGAAGTCAAACGCAATGTTTGTATAATTGAACTAAATTGATTAAAATAGTTTGAAATTAAGCAAAAAGTACGACAAAAGCGAAAATGTGGTACCCAGCAGGCAATTGTTTTTTTTACGTTGAAAACATGGAAGATGATGATTATTGATGAAGAGAGAAGCTTTCTTTGTTTAAATAAAGTTCAAAGGGGGCACGATTAATATGCTTATGTACACGAATTGATTAATTGTTATAAATTATATAAAGAAAACAAAAAAAAACAAAAGCAAAATATTAAATTGCTGTTCTGTAGTAGCAGGCAATTGTTTCTTGAAATTAAAAAGAATGAAAAAAAAACAATCAATGTTTACGTAATTGAGTTATGTATTAAAAAAATAAAACTAAATAAGAAACAGAAATTAGTGAAAAAGTGATTTACGGCAAGCAGTTGTTTTTCTTCAAGTAAAAAAAAAAACAAGTGAAATATTAATTAGGGAGTAAGCAGGCAACTGTTTTCTTGAAGAAAAAAAAATGAAGTCACCTTCATTGATAGTTTACTGATCAAGAGTAAAATATCAGGTTTATTTATAATAAATTATACCTAATAGTTTTTTTCGATTAAAGAAATTGCATTCCATATGATTCATTAAAATTAAATAAATAAAAGCGAAACAAGCGAATGATTATTGATTTAGGTATAATCAATTTTAATTACCTAATTGACACGGGTTGATTAAATCATGTGAAACAAATGAATTATTAAATATGAAAAGGTGGCGGGCAATTGCTTTTACGAAATTAAATTTCCCTTTGCTTGCTTGATGATTGTTGATGAAAAGTTCGTAAAATATTACGTTTGTTAGCTTTAGTACTTTCTTTGGTTGAAGTATTAGGAAGGTGTAAAAATAGGCGGCTGTGCAAACAAATGAAATCCAAAAAAAAAAGAGAAACGTCAGCATCAGAGTACTTTAGCTTGTTGGCATTGTGCGTTGGGGTGAAATGATTTTTTTTGTTGTTCTTCTGTTGTTTAACGATTAATTAATGGGACAGTATGTTTAAAATGTTGTCGTGTCGATCGTACGTTCGCAGCTTGTGTAGTAGCGTTTCATGCTCCAGCGAAAAGTCCAACCGAACAGAGACAAAACATAAAGGAACGCTATACTATTTTACACGAAAGTGTCCGGAGCAAGTGCGGACGCACGTTGCGCATTATCTTCGTCTTATGCCCGCAGTTGCCGTCGTGAACTCGTGACGTTCGTCGCAGCCGAGGGATAGGCGGAGCGAGTGATTCGTAGCCTGTGTAGCCCCAGTATGTTGTGTGGAGCGAAAATACGCACAGAAAGTCGCTCGCACAGTGTTTTGGTGAAAAAGAAATCTAAATAACAGTGAAACAAATGTGAGTAATGATCGTCAAATGAGGTGCATGATATTTGGTGTAGTGCGTGCAGTGAGGTAATTGTGCAGTGTGCATAACGTGGCTTACTACGCCAAGTGCTTCGCAATGAAGTTAAAACGGCTGTGTTTTTCTGTGAAATAGTGTGTGTGTGCGTCAAAAAACAAAAGTTTCTCAATGAGGTGTTTAGGGCAAAATGGTCAGAGAGACTAGACACCTTTGGGTCGGCAACTTACCCGATAACATACGAGAGGATCGAATTCGTGAACACTTTAAACGGTAATACAATTGGATTACGTTTTATGTTCTCTACCTTTAATATCCTCATGTACATGTGATTTCCAGTTTAGTGTCGTGGCTGATGTGTTTTTTCAGCGATTTTCAGTTGTTACCCAGAGAGATATGTAGATGTTTTTAGGTCGTACAACACCACGCTGCTTTCCATGGCCAACGTAGATGCGTGAGTCCGTTCCTATTTTAACTTTTTATGCTCCTGCTTATATTTTTTACTATTTTAAGCCACGAATATTACACTAGACGACGTTTTGCGTCGAAATAACGCGCGCCCGCCTCAAACGATTATTTTTGGGATGATGCGCTTGTTATAACTCTGTAAGCGGTACGTAATAAATTAACAAATTACCATGTTTTCGACTTGCGTAGTAGTTACAACTATTCTGTGTTGTCTCTTGTCTCTTAACGACGACCCCTCATTTCTAAGGGTTACCATGCACTTCTTTGTAAATCCTTCGACGCCAACTTCATTGTAAATTATTTTAAAACTAAAATGTTTACAATAAACTACAACACACCTGCATAATGTAACTAGTGAAATTAATGTATACACGAGTAAACATTTTCGTGGTTAAATGTGAAGTACCTAATTGAATGAAAGATATTTTCTATATTGATTCATTAAAAAAACTTGACTAGATGTTTTTTTTTTAATTAAACATAATAGAGAGCGTCCCAATTCTATTTGCACAGACAATATTTTGGAAACTTTTACATAAACAGGATATTACGAAATATACAGTTTGTCTCAGGAAAATAAGAGATACACACGTTTTTTAAAATGGTACATACCGGGTGTGAGACAAAAAACGTCTCAAGGCATAACTCTGTTATTTATAGTCCGATTTGAATAAACGAAAATTATATAAAGTGACTTCATCAGTAAGTACTACAAATTGATAAGAATTTCTCTTTACTTTAATGTCAATTGTTATGTCAAACGATAGTCAACTTTTTTTCAAACGGATATGTACAAATATCTTCTGTTATTTTGTTTGTTAGATCATTTTTTCTGACTATTATTAATAATGGATAAGTGTTCTATTGGATTACCTTCAAATTTGCCTAGTGTGACTTAGAAAACGTGGACAATAATAAAAATTCTCTTAGAAAATTGAAAAACAAAATAACCAGCCAAATAAAAAAGTAATGAAGTTATACTTGTCCAAATTACTTTCTTGCTACCTCAAAATTGATATTCAATATTAAATTTGTAAAATCAAGTTTTCTTATCAGATGAAAATTAACTAAAATTGTGTAACTGGCATATGGAAAGTGTTAGGAAGGAGTTTATACATGTATTTCGGCCTTATTGGGCCTCATCAGAACTCTGTACCTTAAAAATTTTTTGGTTTATTGAAAAATTTAGAAAATCTTACCCCTTTTTTGAATTTCTAAAATCCCAAAAAAACAAGAACAGGAATTAATGACAGAAATAAGAAAATCTTTTGCAAAATGTACAAGGAAGCGATTGCATTCTCAAATTTTTTACGATACAGAGTTTTGATGAGGCCCAATAAGGCCGAAATACATGTATAAACTCTTTCCTAACACTTTCCATATGCCAGTTACACAATTTTAGTTAATTTTCATTAAATTTGTAGGTATTACTGAATACAGAAAAGAAATCTCTACCAAACAATATATAAAAAAATATACATATCCTTTTGATAAAAAAAAGTTGACTATCGTTTAATAATTTGACAATTGACATTAAAACAGTTGACACTAAAGCAAAACGATATTCTTATCAATTTGTAGTACTTATTTACATATGTAGGTATATGATTTTTCGCTTATTCAAATCGGACTATAAATATGTAACAGTTATGCCTTGAGACGTTTTTTCACCTCACACCTGGTATATAGGCCGTTCAATTTGAACTGTTCACCATTTTAAGTTTTTTATTTTTCAAGATAGAAATTGGCAGATATTCTCAGATTTTCATGCTGATTAGAATTTCTAATTAAAAAAAAACAATTGTCACTGCTCCTTCTCAAAAATATTTGTACAACAGTTTTTCTCTTTTAAGAGGAATGTAGTAAATCTTTATAATTCATTTGGGTAGAGCTTTTCTTTACCTCCACGATAATACAAGAATTTCTTAAATTTGCTTACAAACTAACGCAATAATTAAAAAAAAATCGTTCTTGAATAAGTAGGCCATGATCATGTAAAAAATCAAGTTGCCTAATTAATTGATAAATAATATATCTCTCTAATGTGCACGTAAACAACAAATAGATGAGAGGAAACATCATCGTTAGCAATTTTCTTAGAAACTATATTAATTAAAATGAACAATTTTCCACAACTCGTACCAGAATTTCTTGAATTTGTTTACAAAATAACATAATTAAAAAAAATCATATCCACATCAGGGCTATTTTTATCCACAAAATGATACGCAATTTAAACAACAAATAAACGTCGTTAGCAATTTTCTTTCAATTTATTTATATTAATAAAAATGAACAATATTGTTATGCAGATTAAATAAATAGGTGTACTTATGTATTTTGAAATGATTATAGCGGATTAAATATAATGAATTAAATTAATTTCCCAATACAGTTTATTTGGCGAAAGTAGCACTTAAAGAATGACCTCTGATATGGATTATTGTTGACTCTAATTAATAATAATATAAAGGGATTAAGAGATCCCGTTAAGAAACGGCGAGGCTTTCTTTTATTTTATTTGTTTTTGTGTAGATACGTCATTTGACAATTATTTAGACAACTTGTTTTTATACATGAACTGGCCTACTCATTCGAAAATGATTTCCTTGAATTATTTCGTTATTTCTTGCGCAGGCTTAAGAAATTTTGGTATCGCTGTAAAGAAAAATAAAATGTTTATAGAATAAACTACAAAAATTACTACATTGCTATTTAAAAAGGGTCCGCTCATAAAAGTATTTTGACAACTAGCAGTACAATTATTTTTTTGATTAGAAATTCATAATCAGCATAAAAATTAGAAAATATTTGCCAATTTATCCGAATTTTTATCTTTAAAAATAAGAAAGTTAGCAATAGTGAGCAGTTCAAATTGACACCCGATATATCTAGTGTGTATTTTCACATGATCGTGAATAATCGCTGATCTATCATGAAGTTTCATCAAAAATTTAAGAATTCCCTATACAAAAGGAGGTTCTCAGAAAATACGATCTATGTTAAACATTGATCATTAATTACAACATCTGCTGTTAATTTATAGCACATTGACTTGAGTAATTGTTTAATAAAATATTTTGTTACTTAACTTTGTAATTATCAGCATTTTAAAAAACAGTACGATCTGATTAATTTAAAAATTAGAATGTACAGCCAATAATATTATTTTTACATAGGTACGTATTTCAAACGGCTAAGCTTTCATCGTCAGTACACTTCTACCGGATTTTTGGCGGTTTTACCGGTCTCTCAAAGATTCCGTAAAGCGTTTATTTGCGTACTGAAGATGACACCTTAGCTGTTGAAATACGTGTCTACGTAAAAATAATATTATTGTCAGTTGAAACGCTTTAATTTTTAATTTAATTTGTTAATGAGGACAACAAAATATAATATAAATATTCGTAGCAACATAGAATAACGCAGGCGAATTTCCTCCCTGAAATATTCTAGAAGATTGGAATTTTTAATAGATGTTAAAGACCTCATTAAGAATAATTGTATCCCGAATTAATTTTGATTGTGTAAATAATGCTAAGACATTCTGTATACACGTGATTCAAAATTGGTTTATGATATTTCCGGGGTGAATAGAAATTCAAAAAATAAGGTGACGTTTTCACTTATTTTTTTGTTTCCAAATATTCTTTATATTTCCTTGGAGTTTATATACCGGGTATCTTACAAAAAACGCCCCGAGCCATAACTTCTTTATTTATAGACTAATTTTAAAAAACAAAAAGGCAAATGAAATGAGACTAAAAACACTTTAAAATGTGGTCAATTAATTATTTTTTTTAGTTACCTTCATGGTCAAACGACTGTCGATTTTTATTTTTTAAATAGCTCTGTGTATTTTTTATTATTGTATCTGGTAGAGCTACTTTTTCTAAATTCAATGACGCGCAACGCTTTAAGTTTTGGCCAGCAAATATGGCAGAAAACATTAATGAAAGAATTGGAATTAAGTGTGCAAATGTAAGTTGCTGTGGGAAAAAAAATTGACAATCGAACTTTAAGAGTGGTGTTGACGTAAAATTGTCAAGCACGCTTTGAAAAACAACTGTGTCGCTATTTAGTTTTATTTTAGTTTTTTGGGTAAATATTTTACACGTTGCAGTTGTTTTTTTTTGGCGTGCTTAACGCCACTCTTTTAAAGTTCGATTTTCAATTTTTTTCCTACAGCAACTTACATTTGCACATTTAATTTTAATTCTTTCATTAATATGAATTTAGAAAAAGTAGCTCTACCAGATACAATAATAAAAAATATACAGAGCCATTTAAAAAATAAAGATTGACAGTCGTTTGACCATGAAGGTAACTAAAAAAAATAATTAATTGACCACATTTTATAGTGTTTTTAATCTCACTTCATTTGCCTTTTTGTTTTTTAAAATTAGTCTATAAATAAAGGAGTTATGGCTCGGGGCGTTTTTTGTAGGACACCCGGTATTAATTACGTATTAATAATTCCCATATAATCTTAGCAATACCCACTATTACCCTAGTAATAACCAGAATTTCTTGAATGGGTACACCAAAATTCCTCAGCGGTTTACCCTTCGTATGTATCTAACTGCGCATTTACGACGTATTTGTTATATCCTCTTTCCTTTTTAAAGTTTGGTTGAATCGATTTTTCAGTATTTAATCTTTAATTTTTTATTTTTTTGTATATTTTGTCAAAAATTTACGAAGAAAATATTCTTTAAATTATTTGACAGAAAAATGGTTCTCTTGATATATTTTTTTACAAACCAAAGTTAGCATACCTACTTCTGTTTTGTTACCCCCCCTCAAACTACCCCTTAAAAACGTTGAAAATGTTCACTGGATGTCTTATACCTGAGTTCAGAATATTGGTTTGATAACTTAAAGGATCTAGAAAAGGTATTGTCAAAAAAGCAATATGTTTCATCCTTCCCTTATTATTCACTTTTAGAAATAATTTTATGTGAAAAGGTGACCTTATTTTTTATGCTTTAGTTATTCTGAAAATATCGGGAAACAATTTTAAATCACCTTGTCTAATAGCAACACAGAAATTTATATGTATTTTACATTTTTATTCTTTGATGATTTTATTGCCTTGTTTCGTCGAGTTACACTGTAATTTATTTTTTCTGACGAGCGTAAATTAGTTTTTCGTCCCAACAAGTTTCGGCTCTCGCCATATTCACGAGATTGAACATGACTGCGAGTGTCAGAACAAAAAAACAAATAAAGACATCATCATTTTATGGTGCATGAAACAAAAAATGTAATTAAACAAAATTGAGGAATTTTCAGAATTAGTTTTTAAACTCTGATGAAATTTTCAGGCTAAGTTTATTTCTTTTTAAATATTTATTTTCAAAATAAATTCCTAAACAATCAAGAGAGGATTTTACTTATTTTTAATGAAAATACATACAGTGAAAGCTCTCATAAGCGAACACCGACGGTTTCAACTTTTTTTGTCCGCTTAAGGGAGCTGTCCGCTTATAAGAAACGTTAACGAATACTAAAAATTTTGGTTCCAAAAAAATTGTCCGTTCATGAGAGACGTCCGGTTATGAGAGACGTCTGGTTGTGAGAGACGTCAGTTTATGAGAGACGTCCGCTTATGAGAGGCGTCCGCTTGTGAGAGCTGTCCGTATGGAGAGCTTTCACTGTAAATAATTTTTTCATGCCTTAGTTCTATTTACATATTTGTTGAAAATAATAAAATTAAGTTGAGCAGAACAGCTACAATTTAAAGCAGATTATAGAAACAATTCGTAATGTAATTGTAAGTGCAAGAAATAACAATAATATAATTGAAATGTACGTAAGTACATTAATCAAAAGAATATTTGCCAATAAGCAGCCGACTATTTTAATGTATCATAAAACATATTTTTTTTTTTTTTTGGATAAGAAACTTTCAAATTCTTGGAACGTTGATCAAATATTCATGCCGAGTTTACGTTTACGTAATGTTTTATTTTTTGTTTGTCAGCAAAGCAAGTGTGGATTTGCCAATTCATTTTAAAAAAAAAAAGTCTAAATAATATAATGCCCACTTTTCACGCCTTTATTCTGCTTTCTGTGGAAAATAACTAAAATTAAGTAAGTGAGTAAACTACTCACAATTTTAAGCCGATTAAAGAAACATTAAAACAAGTCGTAATCTGGGAAGTTCACAATTCCAAATTACCTCTAACTTTATTTTGCTCTTAAATGGCATTACCTGTAAATTATATTCACAAGAAGCTAATTATATCATTAAAAATGTATGTATAGAGTAGGTTTTATATATTCGTTTCAATTTGTTTAGTACCTATATCGGAGCAATTTTGTGACAAGTATTATTAGTATTAGTCTTTATTATTATTATTATTTTTTGTGATTTCATATTTTATTTATTTATATTTTATTTTTAAAGAAAACATGAACATGAATTACATTTAGCCCCGGTTTTTTCACTTTCAATTAAATTCATCTTGCGATTTATTATCATAGTAACAATTATGCAAATAATTATTACTCTTTGATTAAACTGATGGTCAAAGTTACTTGAAAGTGAAAAAACCAGGCCTTAATATTATAAAGTGCGAATTAGAGGTTTTTTCATCTAAAGAATTGGAAAATCAATTTTTAATTATAATTTTTGATACAGTTTGCAAAGTGCCCTTCTAAATGTAGACGTCTCGCAGAACGTCGACATTTATATTTATTTTAAAACAGCTCGAGCAATTAGTATCACAAATTTTAAGATAATTTTCAACGGATCAGTAATTGCTTCAATTAAAAGTAGAAATTTTTGCTTATACAGTAAATGTCGGAGACCTATTGTCAATCGTTGTTAATGTTCGTTTAGAGGGGGTACAAAGAGAGAGATGATATCGCAGCGTGGAGCTTCAGTGTGAGTGAGGTTTGCTGAATATTTGAGTACTTTTCTATTTAGTTTAAGTTATCAACGTGATATGAATGGGTCCTCCGTCTGACAAAATAGTCCTGACAGTTCTGTATATGTTGATCAGACGTACGTTTTCTTTGCAAATTCTATGGTGCTAGAACGCTTATAATTTTCCCAAAAATAGCATGTCTGTACGTATAGAAAGACAGAAACTTTCATAGATTTTATTGGGGGTTTATTAGAGGCGTTATTTTTCTAATTTGTACTTTTTTGCGGGGTTTATTAATATGTATTGGGTTTTTATATTCAGATTTTTATCATAAATATTATAATAAGTACATTAAATAATGTTTTCATGGAACAAAGTAACTTCACCACTAAATTTGTACGAAGAAATGAATTAAAAAATAATCACTTGTATTTCTATCATTCTGGAGTTAGTTTTAATTGCGGAATTTTCACGTTATTTCGTGTAAATTTCTAGTGTAAATAAAGGAACAAAATGTAATTAAAAAGCGAATTAATGCAACTAAGCTCTTCCTGAATCTGTATAAATTAAAAATATAAAGTATTTCTATTAATTTTTAATAATTTTTAAAAGTATAACATTCTAATAATTGTTAGATATATTTTACTGTCTATTTTAGTAAAGAAAAATACTAATAAAAATATAATTTCATTATCGAAAATGAAAAAATGAAAATGAAATTTAGGGTTTCTCTTAATTTAATCAATCAATCAATTGAAGAAAATATTTTTGTATATGTATGTACACTTATAGAATTACCAAATAAAGACATCAATGACTCAATGCAATTATGAAAGCGTTTATAGTCGTAACAAAATATCTGTGAAAGCGATAAATCAGCATTTCCGATTGTTTTAAGCAGTTCCAACGTTTGTTGGATTGCTAATAAATTATTTTAGTAGACCACAAAGATAATAATACAGTCTAGTAAAAATGTTGTGACCTTGGAGTATTTAACAGTGACGAAAACTTGCTTTTCCATGGTTAATTTTTCTAAGATAAAGATTTTTTCAGCCTTACCCCACAAATATTAGTTTTCCTATGCATAGGGTATGCAGAGCACTTTGAAAATTTTATTTCCGAATGTTTTTATATTAATTTTCTTATAACTTGGTGTACTTGACCGGTCTATAAAAATTAGCCTTTCACTTCTTTTATTACTAATTTGTTTTTGAGCGATTTTTCCAACGGTATATTATTAGTTCGTATAAAAAAGCGTTTTTTTTTCTTGGGTCTCAATTTAAAATATGTAGACTGCCTAATTATAATTTGTAAAATTCCGTTAGTGAACGCAAATATAAAGAGTTCTTTTGTTTAAAAGAGATAATGAACGCTGTAGCCGTTTCCTATTTGAACTATACAGTTATGTCGATCCAGAATAGGTCAGAGTTGCTATAGATAATGCATATATTGAAGTAAGTGGTACAACGTGCGTATTAGCAACAAAAGATTACATTTTGCGATAAATAATAACTCACTGTCTTCGGCTATTTGCTGCTTGAATCGAAAATATTCTACGAGTGGCAGCGTCGAAGTTGACGTGAGTAATTACTTATTTATACATTCGTTGAATAAGAAATGAAATTATTGAGAAATTTTCTTAAAAGTAAAATAAGTTATCATCAATATCATTATTAGCCTTGTATCAATGAAGCAATTGATTAATAGACATGTATGTGAATTTAATACCAAATTAATCTTTACGTCTTCATCATTGTTTTCGTCAGTAAAATTAAAAAAAAAATCATTTGTAGTGTATTAAATAAATAAAATAAAATTTCCTGTGAATATACAACGTAAAATGCTTCGTTTTCTGTACAAGATGTCACAGAAAAATTGTTCCTAACTTTCAGAAGTAGTAGAGTGCGTAGTTTTACTAATAAATATGTCATAAATGGTCAAGTTAAAACGAAATGAGGATTAGAAATATTCTCGATATAAGAAGTTATTTCTATTTATTTTTATTAGTTACACAATTTTAAATAAATTCAATTTATTTAAAAAAAATGTTCAAGATTAAGGCCACCATTTTGGATACATATGACGACGTATGATCGAACAACGAATTCTTCCAAATCTTTGAGGACGATTACCAATGGCTTCAAAGGCCAGAGTCACTAATTCCTCTTCTGCATTGGCATAGGTGTTCGATTTAATGAGACCCCAAATGTAAGAACGATTTGGAGTCATATCTCGCGATCGTACACGCCTAGGAAAAGGAACTTCTTTAAAAGGACAATCGCTGCATTGAGAGAAATAGTCCTTTTTCTTGACCTGCACGATCGCGAGATGTGACTTCAATTCATTTTTGCATTTCGGGGTCTGAAGAGGAATTATTCTTGCTTTTGACACCATTTGTGATCGTTCTCAGATATTTCTAAGAATTCGTATGTTTTGTCACCGAAATAAAAACATTAAGATGTTTTATTTGAAATCAAAAAAGTCAATATTTGAGGTGGTATTAAAACTGTTTTGTCGATTGGCGTACGACGAAATGATTGTTCGAACCGGTGCCTGGCTGGCCGCAAAAGAAAGAGCCAACAGTAATTTGCCGCCCGTTAAAAATGACGTACGATTTTACAGAGGTGAATGCACTGCTGCTGAATTTTGCAATAACAATTTCTATTTAAAAATTACGTGTCTGTTGTACGTGTACGTGTATTTCGCCATAAGTGGTTTTCATTCGGCAAAAAACCATTGCAGAAAGTTACTGCAAGACAATGACGACAAATTGCATTTTCAACTTTAAGATTTCGCATTTTGTATTCATACATAATATGTCGAAAACACGTTTGTGCATCATATTATATTCATAAATTATTATTGTTATACTCCACGGCTTTAACATTTAACAAGATCAACATAGACTGTAGGTAATATTTGTTTATTACTAATTTAATTAAATTTAGGATTATAATTATTACTTAATTGTTTTGTTCTTTTATGCAATTTATAGTACCACGAAACAAAAGATCGTCATGTTATTTATTTAACACAAGCATAGGATTGCAAATGTTTATGGCATGCTTACACTAAATTACAATTAAATGTTTAACATCAAGAGACAGATTATTATATAATTTTAATCGATTTACATAATTACTTTTAGCCATGTAATTGTAAGCAACACTTGTACAACATACATGAATTTTATTATACACATGTAACTGAATTTTTGCCTGTAAATTATTATTTTATGCAATTATTATTTAGATGGAAAATTTTATTGTAACTTAAATAAAATAAAAAAAAAGAGTGTTGTGAATTTTCGTACACGAGGATTTGTCTATAAATTAATGTGTGCTGTAGATTTCATCGTTATTGCCAAATTAAAATGCCTGAATAGTCATCAACACGAAGTTAATTTATTTTTGATACTTTCCGATGAAGTTATTATAACATTACTTTCGCGTATTATTTATTTCATTTACATTCATTTTGTTTATTTTCGTTAATTTTTCTTGATTTATTGATTAAGGTTAATTAAAATTTAGATCGCCACTTTTTTATAATTTTTTCTAAAACTGTCGGTAGGTATAGGTTATACATATAGGCTGATTCAAATTCGATAGATTATAGATTTAAATTTGACAAAATTGCAAAATTTTATGAGCAGAGAAATAATTTCTATATTAAGTCTTATTCGAAATATGTAATATGCATGAAAAGAATGTCATTTTTTATTTTGCCCCTATCTTCTTTGTTTGATCTTGATAGCACATCCTATATTGCCATAATCTGCACGAAGAATAGATTCTTTTACGACTAAATTTCAATATGGAGGCCTTAAAAAATTATGGATTTCAGTTTGACTAAACGTGTTATAGCAAAAAGATGTTCATTAACGTATAGAGAATTTTTAAAAGTGTATTAAGAAAGTACTTTTAATTTTTTTGATATCTGTTCTAATATTGAGATAGAGGCAAAATAAGAAAATGACAACTTTTTTTTACCATTATTTCGAATAAGAGTTAACATTTCTCTGTGGATTATTAATACTCATCAAATTTAGCAACTTTGAGTAATTGAAACCTAGCTGTCTCTTCAAATAAGCGAAATCCCAATGATGAGGATCAAATTTGAAACAGTCTGTATGTATATCTATTTTTTTCTATCAAAATATACAAGGTGTGTAATGAAGTAAGTTTCATGATAACTGTTATTTGTAGTCTAGTTTGAGAAACAAGAAACCAAATGAAATGATACTAGAAAATTGCCTGAAATTTTTTTTTTTTTATATCAATTCGTTATGTCAAACGACTATCAAATGTTTTAAACGAGTTTAGGTATATTGTTTAATTTAATTAGATAAGGATGGTTTTTGCGTTTATTTACAATAAAGTTACTCTGATTCAATTTTTATTACAAAAAGAATAAATAAATAAATAATTGTTAGTTAGTATTCGATTGGACAGTCTTCAAAACTTATTGTTTCGAAGAAAATATGCGCAATAACTGAATAGCTTCTTGAAATAATTAATATTTATAAATAATGGCCAGTTAATGGTTAACCGATATATTCTCATTACATCATAATTTGCTTTCAGTATTAATTTTGCTGGTAATTCTTGACTAGAAGTGATTATACTTTTTCTTAGAATTTCTTGTTTTTCCAGTGCTGCTAAATAACGAGTTTTCAATTGAAAAGTTCATCAAGATGGTTTTGATTTTTTTATTAAAGAAGACAGAGCACGACAGGAGTGATTTCATAAACCAAGTGACGTGTAACGGATGACAGTTGTCAAATAGATCTCGTGTTTCTCTTATAACTTATAACCCACTGTGATATTGGTAGTGCTTTGTTTGCTGAATTAGTGCACATTCAGAGTATCTTCATCCCCCATTAATGTACAAAGTTCAAACCAGTGCACATTAGCACGATAACGGAGGCACTGAACTTAAAAATTGACAAAATGCAAACAGTCTAGTTATAAAATTTGTTGAAGGTATAATATCTGCGATAGTTCACACCAAAGTATTTGTTGATTTCTTTTAATTTGCAGTAATAAGAATTACATTGTTTAATACTGACAGTTACAAATATTTTTGTATGTTTCTGTATATGAATTACATAGCTAGGTAATTTATGGAAATTTAGAATTATTAACATTCATAATAAAAAATAAGGATAACTTTCAAAAGTTACTCATTGTCTATATTTATGTTATTCTTGTTTTTCAAATATACATACCACTTACAATTTTCCATAACATTGTAAAGCAGATATTGACTTATATCAGTGCGAACTGTCACTTTAAAGTTACGTTTCTGCTGAATGTTTGTTATTTTATGCATGTCGATAATGTACTACTGCAATCTTCTTTTTTTTTAACGAAAAACTTACAAATATAAATGTGTCAGTCTTAGAAATATAGATATTTCTTCCCTTAGTTTGATTTTCTCAAAGTGACATTACAATCGAACCTCTATAACTCGAATCTCATGGGACCGGAAATTTATTTCGAGTTATAGAAATTCTGAATTAAAGATAAAGGTTTAAATTAATATACAATGTGCAGGGACATCAAGTAAATTTAAACTTACAGAAAATGTTGAGTTGTAGAGGTTCGAGTTATAAAGGTGCGACTGTATTTAACTCATGACAGAATGTACTAAATTGGGTGGGCACAAACAGTGTCTGTGAAGCTGGCGCATCGTTTCATGGACACTCATTAATTATAGTAAGTTCTGGCTTTATTCTTAATAGTTATATAGTTCCTGATAGATAAAATCGATAGTTCTACTCATTAAAGCAAAAAAAGCCAAAGTTCAAACTGAGACGCCAGTTACACAGCAGCGTCTCACTTTGTCTTACGCAAAATTAGCGCACAATTCTTATAGAAAATTAAAAATTCTATAGTTCTATATGGGTTATAGAAAGAGTTCTAGAGAAAAACATTGCTATTTCTTAATTTAATAAACTCTAATAACACAAATTGCATATTTACAGGAATACATATGAGACGCTGTCAAATATTCGACAGTTGTGTGAGCTCTATAATAATTTTCTTATAGTTGAGAACGTATCCAACGACTTTCCGCGGAGTTCCAGCCATAAGCCTTATTAAATGATTTTTTAAAATAATTTTAAACCCCGCGAAAATCGAATTATATAGACTTTAAGCGAGGTGCTGTCGAAGACAGTTCTGTGAGCTCTATAATTTTTTCCTTGTAGTTCAGAATGTATCCAACGACTTTCTGCAGAGTTCCAGCCATAAGCCTCATTAGATTATTTTTTGAGCAATTTTAAATCCCGCGAAATCACGGGTTATACACATTATAAGTGAGACGCTAACGAATATATGACAGTTCTGTGAGCTCTATAATACTTTCCTTATAGTTCTGGACGTATCCAACGCCTTTCCGCAGAGTTCCAGCCATAAGCCTTATTGGATGATTTTTTAAAGTAATTTTAAACCCCGCGAAAGTCGAATTATACACGTTTTAAGTGAGGCGCTATCGAATATTCGACAGCGTCTCACGTGTATAATTCGCAATTTCGCAGGGTTTAAAATTGCTCAAAAAATAATATAATGAGGCTTATTGCTGGAACTCTGCAGAAAGTCGTTGGATACATTCCGAATTACAAGGAAAAAAATTATAGAGCTCACAGAACCGTCAAATATTCGACAGCGCCTCACTTAAAATGTGTATGATTCGATTTTCGCGGTGTTTAAAATTATTTAAAAAAATTATCTAATAAGGCTTATGGCTGGAACTCTGCGGAAAGTCGTTGGGTACGTTCCGAACTACAAAGAAAAAATTATAGAGCTCACAGAACTGTCGAATATTTGACAGCGTCTCATCTGTATTCCCGTAAATATGCATTTTGTGTTATTAAAGTTTTTTAAATTAAGAAATAGCAATATTTTTCTCTAGAACTCTTTCCATAACCCACTTCTATAACTATAGATCTTTTAATTTCCTATAAGAATTGAGCCTTAATTTTGCGTAGGACAAAGTGAGACGCTCATGTGTACCTGGCGTTTCAGTTTGCACTTTGGCTTTTTTTCGCTTTAATGAGCAGAACTATCGATTTTATCTATCAAGAACTATAGAACTATTAAAAGTAAGGCCACTACTCACTATAATTAATGAGTTTTCATGAAATGATGCCGCCAGCTTCACAGACACACACAAACATTTATTAATTAATCAAAAAACATAATCCACAAAAAATATGGTTATGATGGTATTTAGTGCTGTTCTGTAATCGGATGTATTCGTTCTTTCATGAGACATTGTAACCACATCACTCTGATTAGTTTTGCAAAAAATGATATGCAATTTTGAAGGCCTGCAAAGACACGTTACAACTTTAGGACTCACGAAATGTGTTTTAAATCTCGTTTGAAACTAGTCCGAGTATGAAAATAACTGTCTGCAAAGCTTCTTCGAGGTTTTAAAGCGGATTTAAAATTCGAACTGTCAGTTTGCACGACGGGAAACTTGTGACTTGTAACGCTCTTTTTAACATTTTATAGAAAAATGGATGAGAAGTCCTATAGTACACCATTTGAAATAGTAACTGTAGTATTATCAAGAAGTTTTACTTTTCTAGAATAGGAGAAAGTGCAAATATTTTTATTGGAAAGTTTATAAATAAAAGTAATCTTTTGCACATATTTGTAAATATAGTTTCTCTTGAGTCACCCTGTACAATCATTACTAAATAGACTACAAAAATAGCTGGTTTTGATTCTCGTGTAAATATATTTTTGCTAAATACTTTCCACACGTGGTTAGAATCATTTGTAGGCATTTATATATTGTTTTCTATCGAATATGTGCGAATACAGGGTTATTTTAAAAGAATCGACGTTTTTTTTAAATACATTTATTTCCTGCTGTTTCCTGTGCCATTTGCAAGGCATTTTTTTTTTTACTTTATAGACAATATAATTGTTCAGAATTTACCCTTTATGATTTGCTTATTGTGAGGTTGGTACAATTTGGTGTGTACATCCCACCAGCAATCGCCTACCAACGTGGAGAAATTAAATCTGTGACGTCTGATATGCTTTAATGAATATGGAAAGATATCAATATGACGTGCGTCAGGTGATTCATATAAAGTACTTATCAAATAAGAACCAAAAATTTGAGCAAATTAGCTATTTGCTGTGTAATTCATCGTCCAACGTCTTATTATTCAAATACATATAGCTACTCAAAATCCAGTGATTCATTTATTATAATAACCTCGTACATTGCGGAAATACTTCTTCAATGCTAAAATTTTCAAAAAAATCGTAAGTGAAACTTAATTCCTGTACTTAATCGACGTCAGCTGTTTATAATCATTCGTCCACGCACATTATGCTCGTACTTTGTCCAATAACTTTTACCATTGTCAATTCAAAAATGACCAGTAGGAAGTGTATGGAATTAAGTGGTTCTCCTACGCAACGCCCAGGATACTTGTTCCAGTGTTCATTGTTCTGCGTGTGAAGGGAAAGTCGTTCTTATGCTTTCCAGCGAAAATAATTTTGCACACCATTAGTAGTATGTTTGAATTGCAAAAGGAAATCTTGGGGAACCTTGCAGAAATTTCCGGAGGAGAAACAAATTCCGAAATTCAGATTTTCGCAACGTACTTGTTTTTTTTTTGTGATAGATAAGCAGATTTAACTTACACGTATTTACGTAGTTGCCTTTGTTTTATTTATCTCGCGGTATTACTAAGTAAATGAGTGACAATGTAGTATGACGCGTACAGTTGTGACCAAAAGTCAAGTCCAAATGTGATGCTTTACTCCAGCACTATTGCAAATTGATAAATAATTTCAGATTGTAATTTGGTAAGATTGTTGTTTCGGATTTAGATACTTAATGGCGGCGCGCAATAATAAATTTTGTACGCTTTTATTAATTGAGGCCGTCCGATTTAAATGACTAAAATCTCTGACCTCTGAGCAATTTGCGTGCGTACTATTCGATGTAAGCAAGCAACAAGGTCATCCAAGCCCAGACTAATTTGGTGATAAAACTATAAATACAAAATAAAGTCGTGTGAGTGCGTGGTGATTACGGTTTCTATCGTATGATATTCCGCGAAATTATCATCAGAATTTAGATTTTTTTTTAGATAAGACGAGGAGTGTTGAGACACATTCGTTTCAATAACAGTGTCCCGTGTAAACTAGAAAATCAAATCTGTCTGATACGTAAATGCAAAAAACTGATTAAAAAATTATCTTTGAAGTTTTATTGCAGGTGCAATGGCGAGCATGTTTTGAAAATAAAATGCCCAAAATTTGGCTATGTGGTCGTATGTTAGAATTAAAAGTACCACTTCTTTGTCGAGCAAATTTTACATTTGCGAGGCAAAGCGAAGCGTAGCCAAGAGGATACAAAATTGTTAGACAAAATACACTTTTAATTCGAATGAAACACTAGTTTTCTGCAACCGGATTCAAAATTAAGTTATTCACAAATTTTAACTAAAAATGTCAAAAGTAAAAATACCTAGGATTAAATGTGCGTTTAATTCTAGAAACTAAAATTGTTATCTAGCAATACTTTTTTTATTAGTGATAAAAACATCAACTTCAATTGCAATTTTTGGTACTAAAAGTAAGTACTTTTAATACGGTTGCAGAAAAAAAATCCTGTTTTCCATGCTCATCACTGTACAGAGTGGACCAATTTTGAAGGAACTTCAGTTATTTATAGGAATAGAAGAAAACCGTTTTCGTGAGCCAACGTGTCAGTGAAGCTGGCGCATCATTTCATGGAAACTCATTAATTATAGTGAGTTCTGGCTTTATTTTTAATAGTTCTATAGTTCCTGATAGATAAAATCGATAGTTCTGCTCATTAAAGCCAAAGTGCAAACTGAGACGCCAGGTATACGTCAGCGTCTTAATTTGTCCTACGCAAAATTAAGGCACAATTCTTATAGGAAATTAAAAGATAAAACTATATGGGTTATACTTACTAGAGAAAAATATTGCTATTTAATAAAACTCTAATAACACAAAATGCATATTTACGGGAATACAGATGAGATACTGTCAAATATTCGACAGTTCTGTGAGCTCTATAATACTTTTCTTGTAGTTCGGAACGTATCCAACGACTTTCCGAAGAGTTCCAGCCATAAGCCTCATTAGATTATTTTTTGAGCATTTTTAAACCTCGCGAAATTGCGAGTTATACACGTTATAAGTGAGAAGCTGTCGAATATTCGATAGCGCCTCACTTAAAATGTGTATAATTCGACTTTCGCGGGGTTTAAAATTACTTTAAAAATCATCTAATAAGGCTTATAGCTGGAATTCTGCGGAAAGTCGTTAGATACGTCCCGAACTACAAGAAAAATATTATAGAGCTCACAGAACTGTCGAATATTTGTCAGCGTCTCATCTGTATGCCCGTAAATATGCATTTTGTGATATTAAGCTTTTTAAATTAAGAAATAGCAATATTTTTCTCTAGAACTCTTTCTATAACCCATGTAGAACTATAGATCTTTTAATTTCCTATAAGAATTGTGCCTTAATTTTGCGTAGGACAAAGTGAGACGTTGATGTGTACCTGGCGTCCCTGATTGCACTTTGGCTTTTTTTCGCTTTAATGAGTAGAACTATCGATTTTATCTATCAGGAACTATAGAACTATTAAAAATAAGCCAGAACTCACTATAATTAATGAGTTTCCATGAAATGATGCGCCAGCTTCACAGCCCGAGTCAACGCTACTTTTTCCAAAAAAACTCAACGTGAAGACAAAAGTTAACTTAAGTTCAGGAAATATACGTCGAAAATGAATTTTCGCGAAAAACTATTTTTCACAATATCTCGGCTGATATTTCCCGAACGAATCTAGGAAGCTAACTTTTGCCTTCGCTGTTGAGTTTGTCCCGAAAAAGTAGCATTGGATGGCAAAACGGTTTTCTTTAATAACTGAGAAACCTTGTAAAACCATCAAAAATGGCCCACTCTGTACATTCGTTCCTATATTTATTTTATTCCTAGCTATTGCCTTCATTCATTTTCATTCAATCACTTAATAAGTTGATGTTATGATGAAAAACATGACCAAAATATTCGCATTTTTGAGAAACAATCTGAAAATTATTCCTCAATCTTAACCAAAATGTAATGTGGAAAAATAATTATGAAAGATGGGATGATTACTCGTACAATGCGTTATCTAGATTCCTTGATATTAGTTTATAATTATAGTACTACCTGGAAATACATACAAGTTGACCATCAATCATTATAACTTAATTATTCATCTGAATATAAACAGAAACTGACTAAAAAATAAATGTATTGAATTGTTTGTTATAGAAAACTTCTTTAAAAAGGAAAATTCAACGTTTTTTTTAAGTCATTGCATTAATATAATTTAAATTATTATTATTTTTTTAAATTTTCTGTTTGTAGTGAGAGGATTAAAAAAATCTTCTAGGAAATGTTTGATTTTTCTTTAAATATAAATATAACTAACTATGTATGTAATACTTCATGTCCTTCTACTGTTTGTAACAAATACAATTTTTGTAGCCACGCTGTATTTATAATTGTTTTTCTAATTTTCGAAGAATTTTTTTCTTTGGTTTTACCTACCATCGATATACATTCCATGATTCAATTTAATCTCTTAATATTTTTATAGGTTTTTCGGTATTACATATCTGTCCTTTTCTCTGAATTATTTGTAATATTAAAGGCAATAATTGGAATGATTGTTTTTTGGGTTTACGTTGGAATCAACCTAAATATAAAAAATAAATAAAATTATAGAATCACAGTCGAAATTTCTCTATATTTTTGCATTTGATTTGAATTTAAAATATCTGCAAAAAATGAAAAACGTAAAGAATTTTTTTCTTCGTTTTTAAAGCAGTGGTTTCTTTGTCGAACCTCTCTGTTTTGCTCTTGTCCAGAGTTATGCAAGTCGTAAATCGGTTGTCTGAGGACCTTGACTGGCAGGTATAAAGTACTTTGTATTATCCTTTCCTTTACCTGTTACTTTGCCAACAAGATCCCAATCGCCAACAACAAGTGCACAACCAAAGTACGTGACTAGTTCTGCAACGAAAATCTTTTGTATTTGGAATTCGAGATTAGACTGATGTAATTACAACATGTATTAATTTTGTTTTGCATTTCAGAGTTGCATTTATTAAGTGTTAATGATTATTGCACATTGTTACTTGAGACAAATTATTTATGATTACCATGATAAAAGTAATCGATTAGTTCAAATTCAGATTACGTCTCCTTATTTGCTCGAGTTAATGGATCGATAAATTTTTATTCCTTTGGGTGCCAGCAGCATAATAAATTTTAATTAACAGTCATACCTGCCCATTGGTTACGTAGTAAATAAAACAGCATACATATTGAGAACCGGAAATTTCGTTTCAAAACAGTTCTGCCGCGGGCGTAGCTTTACGAGAACGATTAAAATTTCACTTTGGTTGTGATTATACTACAGCCGCACAAATAACAAACCTACGAGCCGTCAAGCTGAATAACGCGACAAGAAAAAGTCAACGATTTTCTTTCGCAATGCGGCTCCAATATCATGTAGTACCTGCCTACCTGCTCGGTCATTGCGTTTTAGAAAGCGTTGCTTTGTTTGGTGAATTTATTAGCACGCCTTGGCCAAAGGGGACACATTTGGTTCTTCTTCTGCAAAAAACCTTTTCATTATTATTTGCGAGAATATTGGGGTTTTGCATGAGTAATCATTAATCATATACACCTTTCACAAAAAATTAAATCCGAAAAAGTTTCATCTAGGAAATGAAATCCTTAATTTTATTATAATTTTATATAACCAACTGCATTCATGTTGCAAAGATACAAGTTTGGGTTCAGGTTTGAAATGAATACGAGTTCTGGGAATTGCAAAGTATTTGAAAAATAGGGGGCTAATGATCAATGCAAGTTCTGACAGTTTTTTCTAAACATGCAAGTTAATATCCATCAATTTCATTTAACTGGTTGGTGATTACAGACGTGCTTCTGAAGTGTTAATATTGTAGCTATGGAAAACACTGTAAATTGCCAAATTCTTGCTCTTTCTAGAAAGAGGGTATAGAGACGTTCAGCGATTAAGCGGGTGTTTGGCAACTATTTTAAAGTACGGTTTATCGTTGGGTTCATCGGTTTAAAGTTGACAGAACATCCCTAGAAGATGAGCCGCGTAGTAAACCTCCTGTAAACTTCGGAGGTATGATTGATGAAGGGCAGGCGAGTAACTATTCGTGAAATTAGTATTGTTGCAAGGTGAGAAAAAGAATAAAGAAATAAAAACCAACATAACGTAAGTCATCAGGGCACAAATGGTGAGATAATTAGTTCATGTTGAAGCCCTACACGGCCAAGCCGAATGCCATACAAACTGTAAACATAGGTGAAAGGGAGAAAATGAGGAGAGAAGGTCCAAAGAAAAAATGGTTAAAAGTACTTTTAGAAGACCTAAGAAAAGTGGGGATAAAGAATTGGGAATGTGTCGTTGCGGATTAGAAAAGATGGTAAAAACCATTGAAGACACTAAGGAGAATACGTAAATCTAGAAGCCAGTGGCTTTTAAGGCCTGCAGCCCTGTTACATCTATACATACCTATATTTATTAGTACATGGCAAGTACATGATCGTATAGAAGTGACTTTGAAAAGGTGACTTGTTATGGCAGGGAATAATAACAACTTACGAAACATGGATCCCATACTTCAAACACGGAGGCAAAAATTCCATCTAAGGAATGGCTTAACACCAGAAAAAGTTTCCCACTTAAAGCACCTGCAGTTTTAAAAAGTTATTTCTTGTTTTCTACTTGAAATTGATCACTGAAAACGCATTTTGGTTTCTCTTTTTAATGTGAGTCACCTTTGACTAATCTGTAAATCACTTCTAATCTAAACTGGAAATAAAGATACTTTTTATTTGTGTGACCTTTTAGGCTTTGGCCATTCCATGTCTTCTAAAAAAAATTGGCAAAGTCGAAAAATATAAAGATTTCCCAATGCCTTCCCAAAATTTTTTAATCTACAGATTATTAAATGATGGGAAAATGCCTTTCCAAAATTGTTTACTTAATCCAGAAATTAGAAACATTTTGTAAAGGCATTTGCAGGTAACTTCCAATCTAATCGAAATAAATATTATTTTTATGTGTTGAATTTTTAGATCCTCATCACTCAATCTTCTCTAAAAATTGGCAAAAAACTGAAAAACGTCTTTTGAAATTTCCTGAAGTGCTTTCCCAAAGTTTTATAAACTTTTCTCAAATTATCAGTAAAAATGGGCAAAATTTCAAGACGTGTTTACGTAAACATATTTTTTACTTTTGTTATATTTTGAGTAAGAAAAAATGGTCCCAAAATAAATATTATCATTTTCTTTAGAAGTTTTTTAATCAATTGAGGGGCCTAATATAAAAAGTGGACTAAGAGTTACTTTCAGGATTTTCAAAATAGAAAGTTTTATATCTGCTTGGAAATATTATTGGGAATGCTAGTTGAATTGTGTTTTTTTGGCAAAATCAGACTTAGGCATTAGATTGGCATCGGTGATCGTTATTACCTCGTCAAAAGTCAAAGAGTTTACAATTTTGAAGCAGTTGAAATTTAAATATTAAATTACCACAAAAGTGTCCCAATATTCATCTGATTTTCGAGAGTTCTTTTTTTTACCCTGTTTTTGCCAATGTTTAAATTTAATATCAAACTGAAGAAGAAAAAGTGGGTGCAGTTATAATTTTTAGGTATGGAACATGCATATGTATTTACGTTTTACTCGTAACATCATTGAGGAAAAAAAAACGGAATCGTCATACGCCAGTCTATTTATTTATTTTTTTCTTCAAGTATTTTTATTAATGTTTACAAATAACGGTGTTAGCTTGGCCTTGTAGGTTTAACGGAAGCGAGATAAATTTTCCACGAAGCGAAAATGAATTGCCAGCTTAAAAAAAGCCCGATTATTCTCTTCTCGATGATAAAGCGCTGTGCCTTTACAACACTCGATAGCCTAAGCGGAATCAACTAGACTGCCTAACGACGTACGATCGCAAATAGTAAATTCCTACTCACACTGTTGCATACTGCCGAATTAAATGAATTGGGTATTTCAAACGCGGAAATCGACTGACTACACCCAAGTTGTATAAAGTGTAATGCTCTAATACGTTTTGTGTGGGATGTGGCAACGCTACGCGGTCAACTGAACGTGGCAACGTTGCAAATTATGTAAGCAGCTGTATCGCTCCTTGACGTCACATCATAAAATAGTAGACTGCCATGCTGGCTAAAGCCAAAGCCCTGGCTTGGATCTTTATTTTTGAAACTGTGCTGTAGCCAGTAAACGCACCTAAGTATTGCTGAGCTTGAGCTTTCTAAGCAATTTTGTTTTAATACGTATTGTTTATTACTAAAGTTTTTTTATGCGTTTGCATGACTTTTTATAATTAAAATTACCACCTATATAACTTTACGGTACAGTAAATGTAAAAAATTCGTTGTGTAAATATTCGATCATAGTTTTTTTTGAATAATTTATTTTTTATATCAATTTAATTTATTTTCTATAGAAATTCGATGGTAAATTTGAGTACTTGACTACCACGTAAGGCTAAGTATTTATTTAAAAAATACTAACCATGTACCTTTTTATTGATTTAAAAATCACATACTCTAATTAATATTCGATGGCTAGTTTAATTATCGCCTAAGATTCTGTTAATTAAATCCGCACAATATTTAACAAGAAATATTTTTATTTTAATTTTTAATCGATAAATTAAAAATTAAACAATTTCATTATAAATACACTTCTGGACAAAATTAAGGGACCACCAGTAAAATTCAAAATAAATTTAAAACAAGATAACGAAATTTAATGAAACGAATAAATATATGAATTTAAGTATTTCCTTACACTTTAGTTAATTTAAGGGCTATTAAATTTAATAAACTTTAAAATACTTTAAATCTTTAAAATACCGTTGGTCTTCTCATGAACTTATATCCTAATTTGTAACAAGTTAACAAAACTAAAACTATTTATAGCGTGTATGCCCTCCTCTTGCAGCAGGACACGTTGCTAATCTTCTTGGCATACTTGAGATTAAGTTCCGTATATTTTCTTGGGGTATCTGTTTCCATTATTGAACAAGCATATTAGAGAGTTTATCAAGTGTTACTGGTGGTCTCGGTGCGTTTTTAATTTTGTTGCCCAATTGATCCCAGAGATGCTCAATAGGATTGGATCAGGACTTTTGGCAAATTCTCGAATGGTACATGGTGCAAATTGCTCGCCTGGTCTTCGTATGACAAGATCATTCATGCTTAGAAATCTGGATTTGTCCGAAAACAAAACGGAGTTCCATTGCCTCTCGATTTTGACAAAAGTTTATGCGATTTCTTTTGTGCGTAGCTATGAGAGTTGGACCGGTTGCTGGTTTTCTAGCAGACAAATTGACTTCTTTTAGTCTTCTTCTTACTGTTTTGGTAGAAATTTCTTTTCCAGTGGCTAATCGAAGATCATTTTTTAATTCATGAGGTGTTACAAACCGCTTTCTTAAACTCTGAAGTTCGATAAAGCAGATCTTCTCTGCGTGTTGTTTTTCTTTTAGCACTCTTTATTAATTAAATGACTAAAGGTGTCAACAATTAGGCCTTTTTGTTGACTTTTCGTGGCACACTATTTGAATTGTGTTTAATAAACGTCAATTTATGATATGTGAAAAGTCTATTAAAAATAACATATAAATTGGAAAAGTTATTTCAAGTTTATTTGGTGGTCCCTTAATTTTGTCCAGAAGTGTAGTTTAAAGTGAAATTGGGTGTTTGGGATACCTCTAGGCTTTGAAGTAAGACCTATTTTTTTTATAGCGTTAAAACTAGCCAGTGTTGATTTATAGTCCATCTAGAAAGTGTCAAGAATTTTGAAATTTCTATATATTCTTTCAATACATTGGTTTTCCGATATCTTAAGAGTACAATATTCTAGTCAAAATGATGTTAGTTTAACAAAAAAGCGGCCACATGTGTCGAATATTAGTAATTAGTAACAAAAGAAATCTGAAAAAATGTAGGTAATTGTGGAAAAATTAAGAAAAGAGAATACTGATGAAACGTATTTTCAATATAATAAAGAAAAAGGATAGGTAAAATTATTTCGACCAAAAAAAAAAATCATTTAAGAAAAAATGTTTTACACGCATGAAACTTCAAGTCTACTCAGGATCCAATTGTTTTGATTTCAGAGTCCTTGAACCTAGAATATAATTTTCAAGATTATACTGAAATTGCATAAACAAATAACCAGAATTTTTTCCCACTATTTTAATTGTTTCGTTTATAAATTTAAGCACTTCAAAAAGTTGCAACGTTATTTTCTTTTTTCGGATACTTTCTAGACGGACTGTCTTCAAATATTTTTATTTTATTTTAATAAAGTTACTTTTTAAATTATTTTGAAAGTTCCCTTCCAGTTTCAAGTTGAATTTAGGAAAGGAACATACAATTTAATTTGATCAACAAAATTAAAAGGATTGCAATTTGTATAGACTTATTTAATTTTATATCTTTATGTGAATTACATTTTCGATTTCTTGGTAATCAATTAATACATACTTCTGCTTGAAATAGCAAATTTAAATAAAGTCTTTAAATTTCATTACATATTATTTTATTATCTGAAAGATAACATAAATATTTCAGTCCTTGTATACTTACTTACATATTTAAAAAAAATGTGAACAAATTTAACTAACTTTAATTTTTTTTGCAAGTCATTAAAAAACATAATTTCTGTGAGTCATGAACGCTTCTATACTGCGTAAACAGTGGTTTGTCGATATATATCACGCATAATTTATTTTTAGTTTGTTTTTATGTGAGATGTATTATTTCGTTGACTTTGAAAAAAGAAAATTAATATTTTTTTTAGAAATCTTTATTTGTATTTTACTTTATGGTATCAGCACCCTTCGATTTTCGGTTTTCTGCGAATGACTCACTAACCAGCAAAGATAAAAATTGAAATTATATGGCAAAATATTTGTCTTTCAGTACTCTATCACATATGTAAAAATTGCCACCCCTTATAGTTTGAAAATCAAAACTTACCCCCTACCACCCCAATCTGAGAAGTCAAGAAAATAATTCATCGCTCTGGGTGAGTAATCCACTTCGGGTGGAGTGCAGCTAAATTTTTTTAACACTCGGAAAAAAATTTTAGGAGATGAAAACACGTCTCATACTTTCTATGATTTTGAGTACTTGGTGATGTTAATACCACAGCGGTTAAATATTAATATTACATATCAACGTATTAAATTTAAAGGATTATCCATTTGTATTAGTGACTAAGAAAATAAATGTTGAAAGGATATGCCTTAAGTCACTATGAAAATTTTTTTTGATAAGTCAAGTTTCCAACTCGAGGTTAGGTTTCCAAAAATCTATTTGTTTCTTAACAATCATTTACTACCAAGTTGATTAGATGACATGTTTCGGACAATAATCCATTTTCAAATCTAATTAAATCAAACCCGCAAGCACGGCCATTTCCAAACTACACTGTAGTTTGGAAATGGCCGTCTAATCAACTTGGTAGTAAATGATTGTTAAGAAACAAATAGATTTTTGGAAACCTAACCTCGATTTGGAAACTTGACTTATCAAAAAAAATTTTCATAGTGACTTAAGGCATATCCTTTCAACATTTATCAACGTATTAATTTAGAAGTGGTTTATAAGTCATATTTAAATATTAACTTCGATTACAGTTCAGAAATCTAGGCATATCTTTATCATATTACTAATCCCACACACGGATGAGTACATAATTGAAAAGGCAAACAGAGCAAAATATTTATTTGATTAACAATGAATACAAAAGGTAGTAACAAATACAGTTACATGCGATGAAAATGATATTTTTGGGAAAAGTGTTCGAAGAATAGAAACCTATTACACCATGCACAACGTATTAAAGCTTCATCTCCACAAACTGAACATCGAGGTCGAACTGAACTATCTGAATTTGAAAATTCAAAACTGTCGGGATGATCGAATTTATTCGGTTTGTTGATAATATATCCACTGCAGGCAAACAAATTTATATATCTTGGAGCCGAGAGTTGATTGTGTGTAAGTGGTTGTAAGTGAAATTGTGCAAGAACTACTTGATCGGAAAATGCTTTTACGAAACCTTTCCAAACTCGAAAACCGTATACATCCAAAGGTTGGATCATCCCTGTAGTTTTTTTTTTTTGGTATTGTAACTATTTGAATATCTTCATATTCATTTGGCGCTACTTTTTGCTGTAAAGTAGCGGGACAATGACCTGTCCACGAATCTAATAATAAAATACTTCACTGACCTGTGTTTGGTATAAACACATCCAAAAACCAACTTGTGAATAATTCGTTAGTTAACTTTCCAGATGATTTTGCTTTTGCCACTACATTTGTTGAATGAAATAGACTCTTGAATGCAGAATCCAAATCTTCTTCCTGTTTCTTTAAAGAGGATATATATAAGAGACATAAGTTTACCTGCAACAGAAATCAATGGAAGAAATGTATAACTGTGAGTGGTTGATTGTATAGATTGCACTACTGCTTCGACGGTTTTAAAACCTTGGGGAGCTAAAGTGTGAGTTGAATGTAACTCTAGCTGAAATCCACTTTCATCTGCATTATAAATATTCCGTATACCATAAGTTTCTATATGTTGTTGTATTTCATTTACAAAAGTGCCCGCAATTTCCTATAGTCTTTCTGTACTGGTTCCGTATGATCTGCTGATAAATATATTAATTTTTCGTGATACAATCATATATGTCCTTTTAAAATGCGATATCCATTTCTCTGATGTTTTAAATTGAACATTGTCATTAGCTTCTATTGCCCATTTTCGTAAATTCGTATCATGAATTATAGCTCCCAGTTCCATTGCAGTTGCGAACTTATGGAATACATAATCTACTGTTTTTAAAAGCCTTTCCCTTCGTGAACCGCCTTGTTCTAACGATTTTTCCCACCTGTACAATTGTGGAAGCGACTGGACTTTTTAAAGCGATAGCGTACCGTAGATAAAGATAAACAACCTCTTTTTCCACTTTTCCAATAGTTGACAGCATCTCGTTTCTAATCAGACGTAATGGTTCCTATATTTTCTTCATCTGTACAGGGTGTTTGTTCTTCCTCTATAAACTCTCTCTGATCTTCAAATCTAGGTAGTTCATCTTCATCAATTTATTGTAATGTATGTGGACGTTTCATATTTAAAAATTCTAAAGTAGTGTCGGTTTGCGACTCATTTTTTCTTGTTTCTTTTTTTTTATAGAGGATGTTCTTCGGAACCGTTGCTAGTCTTCTCTGCCTACTATAATTTTGCAGAAATTCAACAAATTTTAGGAGTTGTTGTCAGGATATGGAATTCTCGGTAGACTACCTCTTTCATCAGTGGTGCATTTGGTAACGAATGTATTGAGATGTCCATTATATTGTGAATAGTGCATATTGGTTACTCAATATGAACAAAATCTTGAAAATTGCGAAGATCCAAACCGTTCAAACGAAAATGTCCACCAAATCAGTGACCAAACACGATACAAGAACGAACGAACAATAATTTATCAATGTAGCTCTGGCGTAAGAGAACAATATAACAAAATTTCATGAAATGGGGAAGGCTAAATCAGTCGATATAAGTCAAAAAAAAATCCAATCTTCGATAAGACAAAAAACAAAAAGGTCGCTGGAATAACTGATAGAGAACATGAATTCAAAACAACTCTTAAAACATGAATGAATATGGTGTTTAATTCTTTATAAGTTATATCAACATTTTAAGCCAGTTTAAGTTGAAACCATCTCAGCCACAGCTTACCAAATTTATTCCGAAGTATAGAGATTGCATAGAAATAAAATTTACTTAATTTCCAGATCAAGGCAGTAAGAAGTAACTTTGACTTTTAGCAATAGGGGAAATCCTTGAGTTACAATCTGAAATAAGTGCCCATTGCATTTTTTTTTAATACATACTTGAATTTTGACGCAGCGAAGCTGAAATAATTTCAACTCCAACTTGTTTACATTTACATGTACGCTATCCCCTATCTCGAAAGGAATTCACATTAATCAAAAATAGGATAATATTTTTTATTAACTGCATATGTCTGACAAGTGACTCCGCTTCATACAGATAAATTAAAGAGTGCAGTGCTCTGTGCTTCAAGAATCTATTTAAAATGCATGTTTTAATTTAGGTAAAAATTAAAAAGAAATGTTGAAAAATATAAAAATTTTATTCTGTAACTAACCGAACAGCGCTAGTGATCAATTCGAAGACTTCCACAGAGCTGTTGTTCGTTTTCTTTTATGGCTTCCGATTGTACTGCGTCACAATTCTTTTTGCCGATGTTTTGTCCTTTATTACAAAATAAAACAAGTCAAGCACATCACGATCAGTAACTACGGAGAAGTGGTCTGAGGAAATCCTTATATAATAAAGGGCGAGATATCAGCAAAGAGAAGAATTGTGACGTAATAGAACCTGCAATCATAAAAGAAGAAAGAAAGAAAAAGAAAAATTTCAACTAATCGGCTTCTGTTTCTTCATTAACCCCTTCGAATAATTTTGGTTCTTGCCACCATTACTCTGAATTCATCAGTAAATTTGATTTTTACTTCTCTCGATATAAATCAGTTTCTTTGTCCTTAACATGCCTCCAAATTGCCTTTCAGTTACTGTATTTCAGATATCTATACATTTTTTCAGTTAGAAAAGAAATATAGTTGATAATCCAAGTGAGTTTACTCTACAAATAAATGTGGGACTTCTTGCAAATCAGTAATGCAGTTAAGATCACTTTTCGAAATAGTTTTTCGAGGAAGAAATCTTCCATTTCAAAATTGGACCTGTATTCATGAGTTTCTCATTCCATGAAAGCAGCAGCAGGAACACCTGCCAACTCTTAAGAAGTCGGTTGGTACAAAGATGAAATTAACTTGATGCAGCTTCAGCTTGGAATCCTAATGTAATTAATACAATTTTCCATTGGCCTTTGGAACGTCTTTCTCTGTATGATTTGAAAGGAGATGAAATAATCTATCTCTACATGTAGCGGGTATTAAAAATAATTTGCTTGATTGCTTTAATTACACGTAATTAATCGTACGTATTTAGTAAATGATTTATGTTCATTACTTAGGTAGTTAGAACATAGTTTTAATATTCCCGTGATAGAATTGTTTTTGTTTTTCTTTTTGCTTTGGCCACGGCTACGTAATCATATTCTTAATTCCACATAATGGACATAATTGTACGGTGTACAAGGTTAAAATTATATTAATCAATGTACGTTCTGAATTCCGCAAGTCTCGAATTGCGAAATGAACAGTTAGATATGCAGATACTTGCCGCAGCGTTCGCTACTTTTTCTCTGCGATAACTGTTTCTCCCTATCTCGAAGCAATAAACTTATTTTGCTGCCACAGCGACGACATTCTAACTAAATCATTATGTTTTGCCTGAGATGCACAAGCCACAAGCTGTACTATGTATAATTTAACTTACGATCCACGTTAATAAGTCGTATAACAGATTTACTGTTTTATGTGCAAGCCTTCATATTTCATTAAATGCAGTTTATTTGTAATATGTATAAGGCTGATTATTATAATTAATTATGTATACGTTTACGGATTAAGATATAATCGTAATTCAACGTTTTAGTTTTCTTTTTTTTTTTTTGGAATTACGAATAAATTACGTTGATGCTTAATGAAAAACTAAAATCTAATGAAACCATTGATCCAATAAATATTATATTCGTAGATACTATTTCGACAGATATGCTGCAATCTTCAGTACACACATAAAACAAATTACAAGAAATTTTTGGTTGGTACGAACCAATGGATATTCTGTTCACCAAATTTCCAGTGGAAATGCATTTTAATACAAATCTTTTTGCTTAAAGCAATGATTTTACTGGAAAATTCCAAATTTAAAAAATATTTGTCTTATCAATATAAAGTCTTGAATTGTAGGAAAAATGCTGTCAAGTAATTGTGAATTTAAGGTAGATATAGAAAACCGATCTTTTTTTAGTTTTGGGAACAGATGGAAACAAATCTGGAAATAACCTAAATGGGATAGGAAGTTATACTTTGCCATGGATACAACATTAGTATGGGGACGAGCATTAATCTGATAGAAAATGATTTTCTTCTTTAATAAACCTAGTCTTTTCTCACGAATTCATTGGTCAACTTGACCCAAAAGTTTGACATAATATTTTCCCGTTATAGTTTCTCTATTTGGAAGCAGTATTAGTATCCCAAGAAATTGAAGCCACTGGATAACACTGATTGGGCTTTTTTGGATCACTCTGCTTTCATTGCTTTGATTGTTGTTTTGACTTTGAGTGTAGTGGTGGATCCAAGTCTCATTTGCAGTCACAAATCGCTAGATAAAGTCAGTCTTGGGAAATGTAATATTAATGTTTGTTTTGATTTTTAGAAAGGATATCGTCTCCTTATAATGCAGTAGAAAAAAATTAAAGAGAATAATTTAATTGACCTTCAAGGGTTTACTAAAGGTTCATCGACGCTTTTCAAATTTTCGTCGACCTCCAAGGGGTCGATATCAATTACTAAGGAGTCCAAATCGATTCCCAAGGATCGATATCGATTCCTAAAGAGTCAATACCGATTCCCAAAGGGTTAATGCCGATTCCCAAGGAGTTGCTGTCGTTTCCGTTGGCAACCCCTGATTTAAAGCGGTTTATGACTGCCTAAACCACAGCAAGACACTGTTATTGCAACTGTTATTGCAGCATGGCTGTACCATTTATTTGGTACAGAGATAGTATTAAAACAATTACAGAAACTGAAACTGTGATACAGAGATGAAGGCCAAGAAAATTAATAAGATCGTGAATCTATAATTCAAGAATTACGTTCTCACACCTACATAATCAGTATACAAGTTAATTTGCTCAATGGCGTCATAAAATAGATAATCAATCAAAATTATGGGTGTGTAAGCCTCCTAATGTCCACGAATATTTTTGAGCCAAAAAGTACCTACAATGGTCACTGCCAGAACCCAAATAAATTTTTGGATTGTCAGCATGTGATGATTGAAGGCCATCACGAACATGTGCAGACTTCCTACAAAAGGGAGTTCATAATATTGACTAATTTATTATTCAGTTGCTAAAATATTTTTTTTCAAACCATTTAGAAACTGTTCGTTTCAATTTCTGGATTTTTTTTTACAAACCTTTCTGATGGACTTGCTCCTGCGTCGTATTCAGAAAGCGTGATTAGGTTAGTCATCAACAATTTAGTGGTTACACATTTTACAGTTAATTATTTTTGGGACTAATTTAATCAATGATTCGATTTGCAATTTGTAAGAAGTTTAAGAAAGCTTTTGCTATTTTATGTTGAATGACTGAAAGTAACGGAGAAGATTGGTGATGCAATTAGATTAAATTGTTTAAAAATACTGTAACTTCTTCGTATAAGCAGAAAAAGAGAGACAATTATTTTGTAAATCAAATCACAAATTTCTAATTGCGTTTCAACATTAAATACATTGTCAACGAGTTTCGAACTTGAATTTTGGTACCACTTGCGTAAAAGTCTTCAAACTGTATGTGATTTATTGCTGAAAGTTATTAAAAAAAACTGTGATATATAGATGAGGCTGAGAGGTAGATCCTAAATCCGAATAAGAAAAGTTATGTACCCTCACAGATGTGAGGCTAAATCTTTATAATCTTCCATGTAGAAATTAATGCCTTCTTCTAGACGACAGAGTCCAAATGAGTATATTATTTCGTACTCGAGCCCTCGTAATGACCTTGAATATTTTTAGCCTAAAAGAATTTATGATTGCCCAAATGATAATTGCAGGTAGGTGTAGGTAGGTGGTATCAATTGGAATCTATAATTCAAATACGGGACTAAAAATATAGCGAATCTATGATGCAGGGGCGAGACTAAAAATATGGCGAATGACCTAAACAACATGCCCTTAAGCTATGGTCGTTATGCTATGGGACATCCTGTCTAATACAAGCAGTATAGTCGTAGATCTTAGCTCGAATCTTCGTAATATAAAAGAGTTTACGGTTGCCTAAGTAATAATAAGAAGGATCTTTAGGATTTGACTTTGTTGATGAAAAATTAGTAAAATATTGACGATTTTACAAAATATTTCTCGGGGAGCGACTTTTCTTAAAAATTACTTCGGGATAGACGTGTGGAAAGAAATATTTTCTTATGACTAAAAAAAATATTTGAGGAAACGTTTAATGCAGAGCTATCCAGAAGAGCGTTTTTTTTTTGTTGCTTATTGTTTAGTGAGGGTTTAACAATGACGTGGTATGAACGAAAATTAACGATAACTGCAAACTATATTTTCCTTTCTAAAGGCGGAGGATACATTCTACGAAGATTTTTTTAATTTTAATTTTATGATTGTGTTCTGCAGATATAAGTTAAATAAAGAACCAAGTGAAAAATAACAATAGTAACCTACACGCCGATATTGTAGCAAAATTTAATATAATACAAAATTATTGATTAAAAAATTATATATATTTTTTATTGTATAACATCGCAGCTGAGTTTTAACGTTACATTAAAAAAATAATAATAAGAGACAGCATATGTAGAATAAAGAAAGAATCAAGGCTTTGTTCCATTAATTTTCGGTTGTTCATTAAATGTCAATGTAAGCGTTTATTAAAATCTGACACTGCGAGCTTAAATTGTCATTTTATTGTTTGTAAATGTCAAACAAATGTCAAATATTTTTTTTATCTGAGACGATTTATCAGCAGCTTTTATTTTTTTAATTCATCTCGTAGATTTTAGTTTCTATGGACTATATTAAATTTGATATTTTATTTGAACGTTTTCACAATCGATAAGAAATTTTGTTATTGTTGCCAGATTTAGGGACTCTGAAGTTCTTATTTAAATTAAAGTAAATGTAGTGTATGTAATGGTAGTTTAATGAATTATGAGTATATTATATACCAAACAAGGTTTATTAACCAGTGATATTAAAAATCTTTTCAACTTATCTGGGATTCATTCTTTCATGTTCTTTGTCCTAAAAAAAATCTTATATTTATGTATGTTAAAGCAGAAGGATAGAACTGCGCCATTTAATTCGTAGAGTAATATGGTTTTTACATTACTTTATCAGTTTTTTTTTTTTTTTTTACAATCTTCCCGTAATCTATGACACCGATTCTTTTACTAGCTTTATTTTGTTAGTTTATTTAAGGACATATCCTGTATATTCTAATAATATTTTTTTCTGTTTTTGTCTCAAAATCGCAGTATTAGAAACTAAATTTCTTCTATAATATTTTGTAGAAGTACATATTAAGACTTTTATATACAGATTTAAATGTCATTTAGCGTAAAAGTAAATTACAGATGTAGGAGTCGCAGCGGAGATTGAGAAAGTGGGTTAAGTGGACATCTGAAGTCCTTTTTTTTATTATCATAAAATAATACGAATTCTGTTAATTAGAAAGTTACACAGAGTCCCACAGTATCTTTATAGTAAGATTTATTCTTTAATGATTTAATTTCAAAATATTGCTACTCAAAGTTGTAGCTGTAATATTAAATAAATCGTTATTGCTTATTATCTACCTGTATAGTGTTTAACAACCGGCGACCCTGAGATTTTGTTGTGTTTAAATTTAGTCATTTGAAAGTAAGTTGAAATGTATTACTCAGAGCTCGTTGTCAGTTTAATGTAATCATTTCCACAAATAACCAACACTAATAATTGCTTTTTAATAACTGTAGACCTGTGTAGGTATATATCACGTGAGAAATGTGCTTTTCTAATTGTATAAACCCGTAGCATGTGCCACACTTATTTATTACTCGTTTAGTGTTGTTGAATATTTACAAAAACCAAAGATTTGTTTTATATGTATAAAAGAAGGCTCGAAAGTAATGACTACGAAATATGAAGTTAGGTAAAAAAAAAAAACTCATCTGAAGTGCTTGATGTACGCAGGCTTTCCATATAAATGTAAATGTAATAAATATGAATTAGACTATATTGGAATAGCAAAGAATCGCTTGATGGAATTTTAAGACATATTTTCAGAGACAAATTAATTTAAATTACTTTGGAAAACATTTCCAAATATTTGAAACCTATAAAATAAAATTGGAATTCGTAACGCTTAATAACTTTAAAATCGGTTTTATAAGTTTCAAATGTTCTAAAACGGTTCCTTTAGCATTGGTCGGATTTCTTTGCACGTATATAAAGAAAACCAAGGCAATATAAATTCCAAGCTACGACTTGAAATTTAATATGATTCTTAGAATAAAACAATCAAATTGGAAGCATTAACAACTTCCAACTTTTCAGTTTTTGAGATTTACTGGATGCATGAAAGGGATTCCAGCGGAAAGAATTTTGCAAACTCGATCTCACAACAAAGAAATGAATTTGCTTTTTTTTTCTTCTTTATCTTCGTAAGTGCCAGACATATTATAAACAATACAGAAGTTTATAAATACAACGTTCAATGTTTTTCCAGAATTCCTTGGACGTTTTCATCATACCAGCGCGTAAGAATAAAAACATTTTAATAGCGTTACAGTTTCGCCGTCGCAATTATCCAGGAAATGCAAAAAAACGCAACGCTGCAAGCAACCGGCGACAACACTGTTTTAATAACCTTATTCTATTTCGAGTGAACGCCTCGCTGATTATGAAGGATTGTTACTTTTTTATTTGCAGCAAAACCTCCTCCATGTTTTATCTTGAGTGAATGTATTCTCGGAGTTATTTAAAAAAATGGACGAGCTATTTCGTTCCGAAATTACACGTAATAGTCGGTGCGTTAACTCATTTCTTGCACCGAAAATTAATTGTCATATTTCTTTTTTGGCGTTCTTAAATCCGTAGCAGATTGAAGATGTCAACGAAATGTAGTCAATACATCGTGCTTTCAAAGTAATTTCTTTCCCTTTAGAGGAAATTTTATTTCCGAAAATTAAAGCAAAAAGATTTTATTAAAGCATAAAGTTTGAATCGCATGCAAAACAACAAATCATTTTCTAAATAAACAGAGCAAGTCAATTTTTAATATAACAATGAAATACCAACTTAAGTTTTCTCTTTGCTTAAAGAAATGTAAGAACAAGAAACAACTTCTAAAATATTTTTGTTAAAAGCTCATCCATACAGAGATAGATAACATCGTGTTAAAACAATAAAAGAAATGATGAAATTATCTACGAAGTAAATAGCACCTGAGTTAGACGTGTTTGTCCAAATTAAAATAAATAAATAATACATTAAATAAAAAATATTTCCAAATTTTTATTTTTAAATACAGAATCAATGTAAGAAACGACAATGTACACATAACTGGAACTAACTAATTCAACCAGAGTTGACAAAAATCATGATTTAAAAAAAAATTAATCACGATTTATTCTTAAACAATCAAGATTTTTTTGGATTTTTATTGTTTTTTTTTAATTTTTATTATCTTTTTACATAGAAAAATCAATAATTGACATTAACAATAACGATTAATTGAAAATAACAATAACGACTAAGATACTTCTTGTTCAAACTTGCAAATGAAATAACTTATGTGTAACGTAGCAGTAAATAAGGTTGCACCACCTTGCACTTTCATATAAACAAAAGAAATTCCTGTCAGAACTTGAAAATTCGGCTGTCTTTATAATGCGGGGATGACGCGAGTTGTCGCTATTTTCTTAGTCTACATCGCGAACGTGCGCTGCGTAACGATAACGAGTAATAAAGTGTGTAATACTTCATAACAGTGTATAAAAGTCCATCTATATTGATATGTCTTCTCATAGAAATGGTAGGAAAAAAGATCCTATTTGGCAACATTTTATTGAAAAGTCGTGTAAATCTGCTGGAAAAAGAGGAAGTAAAGCTACTTGTAAAAAAATGCAAGGGCTTGTGGAACGTATGAAAAACCACTGAGAAAATGTGCTTCAAGTAGTACAGAAAAAGAAATAAAAACAGATAATGGAAGTGCGCCTGCAGGAATAGTGACAAATGTACAATCGAACACATTAGAAGAGGACAGTTTGGATAGTGTCCCATTACTCATAGCTTCTACTTCATCAGTTAAAAAAAGAAAGGCATCTAATTCTAGTTCTGGGTCTTTATCTTCTTTTGTCGGGCGTACAACGAAGTTTAGTAAAGAGGAAATAGATAAACAAATGGCTAGGGCTATTTATGCAACAAATAGCAACTTCACATGTGTTGAGCAACCGGAAGTAAATTTCGCTTTTACGGCCTGGCTATATACCACCCTCTAGATATGATGTGTCTAATCGACTGCTAAATGAGGTGTAGAATGAAGAGAAAAGTAAATGTTTTAAAAATGTATCAGGAAATTCGGCTTGTCTGTCATTGAATGGAAGGTCCAGTGTCCATAACGAATCAATCATATGTGCAACAGTCACTACAGAAAATGGGTCGTCCTTTTTAGTGACACAATAGACACGTCTGAAAATCCACATACATCTGCGTATTTAACAGAACTTGCAATAACCCTAATTAAAATGCTAAAGACTGAATGTTGCTGTGCAGTAAGCAGTTTTGTAACAGATAATGCTGCTAATGTGAATGCAATGAGAAATCAGATCAAACTGTCAACAGAATTAAATGTTGTTACATATGGTTGTGCTCCACACATCTTAAACTTGTTATGTAAGGACCTGGAAATTAGTGAAATTAAGGAACACGTTACGTTAATTGCAAAGTACTTTCGAAACAATCATTTTGCTTCTGCGACATACGCGAAAAAAGGAGGAAAAAGCTTATTTTACCTAGTAACGTAAGATGAAAATCACTTGCTGACTACTTACATGGTTTTGTTGAAGCATGGCCCAAACTTTTTAAAATTAGCGAAGACATAAAAAAGAAATCGACAGTTATAGTAAGGCAGAAAATTTCGAATATTTATTTGAAAATAAAAGCTGAAGCTTTCTTAACAATTATGAATCCGATTTCTGTTGCAATTGATAGGTTTCAAAGAAACGATGCAATTCTATCAGATGTCGTAGAACAATTAAAAATACTAGAATCACATTTTGAGGAAACTGAATTTACTCTACGCCAAATGCAAAAATTTAGACATCGCTATGATCAGAGTATCACTCCATACCATTAGCTAGCTTTCCTTCTGGACCCTACGAAAACAGAGCCTATATTAACAGAAAGTGAAAAAAATTGTGCTTTAAATGCTGCAAATGATTTATACTCCAATACTGGTTTACTACCATTGATTATTAAATTTCTGGCTAAATCCTGGCCATTTGTCGAAATAATGTTTCATGAAGAAATTCTTAAAAGCACAAATCCATTGGAATGGTGGAAATCTCAACGGAACATTGAGGTTAATGATAAGTTATTTCCGATTATCAAACAATTATTATCTGCTGCAGCTTCTTCAGCCTCCGTTGAAAGGATATTTTCAACATTTGGTTTAGTTCATTCTAAAATTAGAAAAGCTGCTAAATTAGTTTTTCTTTATAAATACTTTAATTAAAAAATTAACTCAAAATATCTCTTTTTAAGTATCTGAACCATGTTTTATTTTCTTTTTAAATTTAACTTTAGTTTACTAACATTAAATAAATTGTTCTTTTTATTTGAATTTTCTGAAGTTTGATTCATTTAGATTATCAGTTTTTTTTACATAATTTGATTTAAATTAAAAAAAATGAGTTAATTTAAATCGTCGCAACCCTGATTCCAACTAATTGCAGTATACCTTATTCTTCTTAATTCCAGCTTTATAAAATTTTATTTTATTTTATTATTTTCATAAACAAGCAAGTAAAGCTCTGTTTGACCGAGATTATTTACTTAATAATCTTTGTTGTATTTTCAATATATTTTTAAAATTTATTATTATACTTTGAAATATTTTTTATAAATTTGTTGCAAGACGTTTTTGATTGCAATAGATTTCTCGAGCATCCTCTAGACTCTAGACGACTGCATTGGTTCTATTTGAGGCCTCTTCAGCTGAAGAGTAACTCGAAAACTCCACTGATATTTGTCATTTCTCCCACAATTTTAGGTCAACAATCGACTGCAAGATGTTGCGACCTAATCTGTCTGGATATCTTTTTTTATCCCAGTGGTAGACCTGGGTTGAAAAAAAAATAACATTACTCGTAATGTAAGAGGTTGTTAAGATCAACGCCACTTAGCACAAAGTGAATAAAACCGTCAGAATCTTTTTATGCCCTGATAATTTACTAACGTTCTTTTTCTGAGACATTAGCTATGATGTATAAAGTTCGTTGGAGACAATACCTATTTATTCCGTAGTTATTTTTGCTTTCTCTCTGTTCAGTTTCAAAAGGCATTCGTTGTGAGATAATAAAAGACGCAAGAGAAAGCTGTAATTAGATTGCTATATTCAGAAGATCCTAGATTTGTCACAGAATCCAATGGATACAGTTTCTCCGAAATAGCAGCAACAAGAATAGCGCCAAAGACGTTCTTCTGTAACAAATAGCTAAACGTCGGTAGTTAAAGTCAAAACTGGGCCAAAACTAAGAAAATAATTGAATTAGGAAGGTTATATAAAGCAAGTGTGGGGTAGATCTAGAACAAACTACTTTTAAAAACGGAAGATAGTAAGTGTTGAGAACAAGCCGAAAGACTAAATACAATTTTTAGCTAAGGCTCAGAAAGCATGGCTCAAACCCAACAAGCAGAAGGAAGAAAAGAGAAAAAAGGGAAAGGATTCTGATATGGTGATTGTTGGTTACTTTGTCATTCAATAACTTTCGAAAATCTTATTGATGTCTCGTTTATCGAACCAGTTTCTATTTATTCTTGAATTACGTTATGCATCTAGGATGGATTCGGTTTTATAAATTTTTTTCCTGTTTCATTTATTTTTCAAATTGTATTGTTTTTTGCTCTTACACAAGAAAACTTTTTGCAAGTTATTATGATTAACACCTTATCTGCCAGTTATGTGCTTCAACTCGTCTTTGGTCTTCAATGGCCCGCATCCTCATAAAGAAACCAAATCAACTATTCTCTACAGGTACTCTTTCTGTTGTTAATATTTTTGTTTACTCTTCTCCTAATCTCAATGTTTCATAACCTATCCATTTTAATCAGCACTTCTATTCTTTTTAGAATATTCATTTTGTTAACCTACAGTTTCTTACTCAACATTCAAGATTCGCTCTAGGGTCTAACGTCAAACAACGTCAAACGTCAATCGGTTTAAGAAGTTATCCTTTGTCTCTCATCAAAGAAACAAAACTTGATGTATTTTTCAGTTGAACAGTCAAGTTAAAACTCGTACGTTTTTAGCCGAATTGATCAGTTGTTAAGCAATCTCTTCGTTAAGCTTTTTGTGTTAATTACAGTTTGCAATTTGCTATTATAGTTCTCGCAAATATTAAAGGCGTCAAGCCGCGTAAAAAAAGTGGTGGCATAATGTAAGAACCCAACTTGTTCTTTTTATAGTTTCTGGAATAAGTAATATGTGTCTTTTAACTGTATTACGTATCACTATCTCTCACATTTCATTACGTAATCCTTTTTTAATTTAAAATAAAAGGCAGTTCCGTATTTGCGAGGACTATAATTAATTCCTATTTTATTAACTTACTAAATATTTATAAGCAATTTAGATTTTTCTGATCTTACGCATCGTTGCTTTTATTCGTTTTGGATTTTTAACAGTTTTTAAACATTGCTAACATTCCAAAAAAGAGTTATATATGTATTTTTGACTCTAATAGAATTCTATAATAATTTGAATTTTCTTTCATTTTTCATCTTCTGTTTTTGAAATTCAGTTTGTTTGATTTGTCACGTTCAATTTTTCTTTTCTCAATATGTATATTGTTTAGTTGCCGATTCGATTCGTTTTTCGAGGAATGTGAGGGAATGGAAATAACATAAATTTGTTTTTGTTTACTTCTTCATTTCTTTTTATTAAAAATGAATCTTAAAGGGAAGTACCCAAACATTATTATGTATTTTAAGATTTAGGGTACAATATGATTGAAATTTTCCAGTCTCGTTGATTACTAACTTTATCCCCTTGATTTAAATGTGACAAATTTTATTGCCAAATCGTGTACGCAAGATTTCAAGAATCCGATAAATGTTTTCCAATATCTTTAACTAATCTTTAACTTGATTTTTAATATCCAAAAAAAATTGTTTTGGTATTTTTATCTGAATTTAGATAAACTTTTTACTGCAAATATCTCAAAAAAAAATTTACTCTTAAAAGTAGTCCAATTTTTAAAAAGTTCCCGTTTAAAAGAAGTTTGTAATGCTTAAAGATGTTTTTTTTTTTTTTTTTGATTGGAGATGTATTCCCTGTAACAATAAAAGCTTGGCATTGATGGATTTCTTCTGTTAGACAGACAACCATCATCATACAACTTTTTGCAATTTACTTGAACAATTGTACACCAACCAACAGGTAAAGGTCATAAAAATAGCACTCGAACGTTATGCAATAACACCTGTCGTGTCTACTGATTTAAGTAAGTTTTACTATTCACATTTGAGGAAAAAGAACAACCAAGAAATACAACGGGTACAGTCGTGATAGAGCACAGGCGAGATTATAATAAACTCCTTGCGGACTGAAATTACCATTCGGCGTGCAGGCTATGCGGAGATAATTAGCTCTCTAATCGTTTTTGTTCGAATTTTTAAGGAAGCAATTAGGAAAAAATTAATAATGAATTACCGCCATTCATTTCAGCTCGATCTCAATCTTCCAACGTCCAACGGCGACAAACAGTGCTTAATTCATGCACTTTGATTAATCCCGCTTAATAATAAACGACGACTCTCATAGAGTCTGGATGCTTAATTAAAACTGAACGGGACACTTCATTATTTATCTCATTGTCTGCAGCTTATTAAAGATCTCTCGCGTCACTTTTTAACAAAATGAAGAGGAGAGGCAACGTCGTCACAATGTATGAAAGTTTGGGGGGAAATTAATTTTTTTTGAAATGAAATTTACAGCTAGTTCATAATTGGACTCTTTTCCAAGAATCTATCTTGGATATGAAGTACATCATTAATAAATTATGCTGTTAACATATGCCTATGAGCATTTAGCTTTTTTTTTTTTTGAAAAAACTTAATTAATATTTACTATTTAAATCTCTTATAATGGCAATTCCCTGAAAGAGTCCAACAAAAGACGTTCCATGGAATGTGGAAGCAAACATGTAAGCGAAAATAATTTCATATCGATTGATATTTTTTTTCTGAATGATTTTGTTCCATACTATGTTTGTTCGTCTAAAAAAAAAATAATGTAGTTACGAAATAGATGCTAAATTAAAATGAAGTACTTATTTATAGGCTCTAAAAGTTATAGGAATATGCTAAATGGATTTAAGGAATTATTCAAATCTACGCAATTGAAATTCTGACCTTAATATTTGGAAACTCTTTGTCTATGTATAAATTTTCATAATTTTTGAACACGCGCTATGTTAATCAAATACAAAATTTACGCAGCTGCGTTTTCATTGCGAAATTCGTGGATTATGAATTGTTTATTTTTATTTTTTCTTCAGGCGACCTCGACATTTTTACGTAACACGGATGTGCTTTTCAATGTTCAAATTTTGAACCGTCTCCTTTTTCAGGTAGCTACGCACTTTTTCTATCACCGTGAGTCATATCAGCCCAGCGTGGGCCATCGTAACATTTAATTGTTAAAGTTACATCACTCATTTGAAAATTTAATTTTTGGTTATTATCTGCATCATCATCGAGAGATTTTTTTAATGAAATATAATCATTTGGAATGAGGTGGATTAATGGGTGATGACACTTGCTTCTACTAAAACCAAATTTTGCAATGACACTTGCTTCTATTAAAAATCAAATTTTGCAAAATGCTAAAAATAATCATAATCGAAATTATTCATGTAAGAGTACACCATGTAAAATGTGTTGAACGAAGCCTAATCCTCTGTCAGTCAATCACCGAATCAATCATATTTACTACTTTTCGCTTATGTATTAGTATTATCTGCCTAAGCTATTACAAATGTCAAATTCGTTCTAAGAATGTGGATTGCTCAACTAAGCAATTTCATATCAGAATGGAACAGGGTTACTTATGTATAGTGAAGGACATAAATAATGTGACAAAATACTTTAAATGTTTTATTTGTCATGGGTCAAGACTAATCTAATTTTGTAAGGTGTAGTCTAACCTTGGTGTAAGGTAAAGTATACAATTTTTCTTAAATCTAATTTAGTTAAAAAATAATTAATTCACTCCTTGAATAAACTTTCCCCAAGCTGCTTTGTTTTTTGCTTGTACTTTTGCCTTATGTCATGTTAGTCCTCTTCTGGTATTTTTTCCATTCATCCCAGTTTTTGCTAGGTCTGCCTGTTGTCATTATTTCATGCTTTCTCGCCACCCATACTTCCTTTACTAGTCTCCGAGTGCCTTCTAGTCAGACCCCCGAACCCATTTTAGCTGGCTATCTTCTATTTTATTTTGAATACTGGCCGCACTTTAAGTGTCCGTCTTCCTGTTATTATATTTCTTACTTTGTCTTTTCTTGTGACTTCTAGAAATCCGCGTAGATATTTCACTTCTATACTTTGAATTCTACTTTTCATGTTGGTAGTAAGGACCCAGCTTTTATATCCGGATGTGGGGATTGGCACAAACACTCATTTTTGCCCATAATTGAATTGGCTTCCTGTTGGAACTGCGTCACGACTACTTCTACTGCCGACGTTTCGTTATCCATTGCAGAAGAACTTCCTCAGGGTCTCATCGACTAACGAGAAGTAACAGCAACACCAGCAGCTGCAGCAACACCATCAGCAGCTGCAGCAACACCGTCAGCAGCAGCAGCAGCCCTGAGGAAGTTCTTCTGCAATGGAGAACGAAGCGTCGGCAGTAAAAGCAGTCGTGACGTGTTTCCGACCAAAAGCCAATTCAATTATGGACAACGGCCGCGGAAGCCTTCAAGTTATACTCATTTTTGCCTTCGTGGAATCACTTTCTTGACAGTAAAGAGTTTTTGATGTACTTTGGCGACATCCTCAATGCTGTAGTCTCATTTGTTATTTATATTGACTCCCATGTACTTAAATGTATGTACCTGTTGTATGTTGTTTCCATCGACTTCTGTAGTGTACTTCCTCCACCAGTTATCATTACATACTTTGGTTTTTTCTTTATTGATCATCAAGTTTTTTCTTCAATTCTCTTTCATTTTTCCCCAAATACCACCAAGTCGTCCGCTAAGGCAAATTCTTTTATTTCTATAGGTTGTATATATCGGTGGCCAACGTATAGTTTCGTAATTTTTATCTTGTTTCTTTCATTATTTCGTCCTAGACCAACTTAAACAACACCGTTGGCTTAATACCTCACCCTGCCGCTGGCCTCCATTTACGATAAACTCTTCTGACTGCAAGTTGTCTGTTCTGACATAATTAATGTTGTTATTATGCAGACTCATTGGTACTAATTTGAGATTTTTGTCGAAGGGGAACTTAATTCAAGAAAGTAAGTCACACAACAAACCAAATACGTTAATCAACTATCAGCCATATAACTTCAATCGGTTTAGGAAGTTAATCCCTTTTTCGCTCTATCCTCTTTCATCAAACAATCAAAATCAACTTAACTTTTCAATCGTATTGTGTAATATTGCAAAAACTAGAATCAATCCATCAAAACTGAAGGTATATTTAGGATCAGCAACATAAAATTACCTTGAAAGGATAAGAAATCCTTGGCAATAAGGAAAAAGTTGAATTTTCTGCACCAGTATTATTATCAATTTAAAAAATAAAGAATCAACCTTAACAACTTAGTGAAGTTTGAATCTAAAGGCTTTTGCTGTGCCATTATAGTTTTTTATTTTATTTATTGAAGAAACCACAAATATTTAGTAACTGAATTCTAAATTTAAAAAAATGTTAAACCAAATAATCTGTGAAATCAGTACAATTTTATAAATTACTTTTCAAATAACTTAAATCGGAATCGGAGTTGGAGATGACTCCGACTCCAGAAATTCAAAAGCTCTATAACCAACCCAACGTTGTTGTAATTTGCAATAATTTCAAATTATTTTTGAACATTAGTATATACACAGTTCGGAAATCGATTTGTGTGACATAGCTACCTATATAATGGTCAATAATGTATTGCATTAAACATGCTAATGACAAAAGCCTTTGTCTTTACCATGTTTACTCCAATATATTTCTTCCTTTGTCTTCACCATTTCGCAAACTATTATGACACATATGTTTTCACTGTATTTACTTCGTATGTCAAATTTGAGGTACATTAATGATGAATTAATTTTTTTATTAAAGATACAGTCATTGCAAATTTTATGCAGCACAATAAAGAAATTGAAAAAAACTTATTCTGTAACTTATTATTATTTATTTAGCAAGTTACGACTGCTGTTCGTTTTGAAGATATTACATATCGCCATTTTGTTGTAATGAAAGTCCAAAAAGGCTCGAAGTCAAGACGTTTATGTCAGTTGTTGCCTTGATGTTTATACATCTAGTTCTAAGTAGTAAAGAAATTCGTTTCATAAACCAAAACCTCTCAAGAAAGAAAGATTTATCTGCGCTCGTTAGTTCCGAAAAAAAAATGTGATTACAGTAAACAGAGTAATTTTTTACTTGTATATTGTTTCAGTATAAGTTTGAATCGTTGTTGAATGGTCATTTAAAATGAAGTGGGTTATTATCTTCCATTGGCAAAAGGGAGTGTGCCGGATCTAAGTTTTACATCAAATGATGAAGAGGTTGAAATGATACAATGAGTTGGCTACAATAATACAGTGGCATTTATGGAACTGGGATGCTTACTACTATAAAATTATGAGATATGCTTCAGTCTATGTCATTATAATAGCATCAATACATTTTCTTTTAACAAAAGCTTGCTGTTTCTAAAGAAAAACCGAATGTGGCATCTATACGTTCACATATGACATTTTGTATCATGTGCTTTCAGTTTGGAAAACAATGTATATATCTTCCATTGATTTTTTCTGTTGTTTTCCATTAGGTATCAAAACTGAATGATTCGTTTATATTTAGCATCGGTGCCCGAATCCCATTAATACTAATGGATCGATCACTCTTCCGTCGTCATGTTGCCTATCACGTGACTTCTGCTTTCCATATACCGTCGTCATTAATTCATAATCGTGGCAATAACTCCACCTATGGCATTAACGAGCGGCGTTTTTGCAGCGGTCGGTCGTCATTGAAAACACCGGGTACGCGACGATCCGCACGTATTTAATAGCGGAGGGCAGAGCTGGCAACGTCGCCCGGAAAAGTCTGGAAACTCGCCCGGACTTTTCCTCGTTATTCTCTCTTTCAGCTCGTAGGGTTGCACAAAGCTCTGGTTATCGATTCGTACAGGGCTTGCCAAAAACGACGTTAGTAAATAAACGCACTGCAAAAATTAGATTGGATTAATGGATGGATGTTATGGTTTATTTTGTTTTAATCTAATTGATAAAAAAATGTGAATCTTTGGATTTAATTAAAACAAAATTGAAAGTGTACATAAATGCATACTTGGTTTAACAAGCTTTATAAAAGTAAATTTAACTTCACTGAAGGGTTCCAGAAGCGTTGCCCATTGATACTACTTTTTGCTTCTGAGTTGGAAACGCGTTTTCTTTTTCCAATAGAAGACCAAAGGAAGAAGATTGACACGTTTCAATCCGAAAGCCAAAAAGCATCTCTATTTTCAAGTTGAGAACCTTTTTACAAACTACTTTCTCTTGTGTTTGAAGAATTATTATTTTTATTTTGCTGTCAGTTATGATGTTTCGATTACATCTATTCTACTAATTGCGTTTATAAAATTTTTTTGATGGTCTTGACCGTCATGTTGGTACCATCCATTGCTAATAGAACAATTTATCATTATTCAAAAGTACTGTATATTTAAAAACAAAAAGAAAAAGAAAAAAGCATGGACTTGCTTTCTATTAAGAAGTCGTCTTTCTTAACAGCTACGTTTCAATGAACTAAAAAAAGTGAGTTCGTTTCGTCTTTAGTCCTTGGCTTATCACCATTATTTACTTTCGATAGCCTCGACAATATCATTTCAACTACAATGTATTTCTTCTCTCATTAGATAGTAATATGTTTTTTTCACTTCCCATAATACTGCGTATATACACTGTGAGATAACACAACAAAGACACATGAAACCATTCGCCCTATCTGCTGAGCTGTTGAGAGAACCAACAAAGATAAAGTCAGACGGTCGGGGAAAAGTCCCAAGTATTTTTGTGTAACTAATCCTTTCTCTCCCGGCTCGTATTTCACGGTGTGCATTAACAGATTTTTTTTTGGCAACTGGAATTTATTGCATGCAAGCGGCCTTGGTACCATTAGTCGTATAGTAAGTTTAGATTTTTAAATTCAGGAAACAGTGAACAGCTGACGCAATTTAGTTTTTCGATTTTAATTATTGTGGTACGTGCAGGTTCTATTTTGCCTTGTCATGTTCTGTGTACGTTGTTGTTGCAAAGGCTACCAACAGTTTTAAATGCCTTTAGTAATCAATGAGATTAATATCATTATAGCGCCGCTGTCACAAATAATTTCACAATGGTCACAGTGATTAATTATGTAAGTTGTGCAACTGTGACTGGCGCTGAGTGGTGTGAAAAAAATAAATTAAGAAATTAGGCTATTTTTATACTCATTGGTTCTTTGAAGTAAGTTGATACACATGGCCATAGGACTTAATCATATTTGACTGACTCCCCTTTCAATACCTCAGAACACGTATAACTGGTCTCTATCTGTGTATACTTTACATAATATTCTGTGCCTTTTCCCTTTCGATGTAGGGTTTCGGTCACACTGAACCGCAATATCGTAATCTATTTTTCACACTTTCACATCTGCATATTTAACTTACTAAACTGACTAAAGGGTATGGCACAGGCCAAATAGAGGCATAGTAAGACTTAATATGTGGACAGTACCTACCATCTATTTACTTTTCGTGAAATTTGGCTAAGAAATGTGTGCAATAAAGATCCAACATCTACCTAGGACTAAAAGTTAAACAAAGAAAAGCAGCACAAGGAAAGAGAATATGTTTCTTTTACTGTTTTTCTGACTTCAATTAACGTTAATTATTTCTGTATAGCAGAAAAATTTATACATAATAGAATATTTATTTGGGTGTGGCATTCATATAGTTTTATCGAAAATTGGATTTGCCCATTTTTTTCCTTCACACAAATGAATTCCAATTATTTTCAGAATTTAGCTTTCTTGTCGCTTATTATTTAAAATTCTTTTTGCTTGCATATTAATCCACTTCGTAGTATGTTGTTTGCCTTTAACTTTGTGTTACATAATTTCCGAAGGCAGGTGCTCATTTTCGAGCGTGAGTTTCAAACAGATTGACGCCCGCCGCCTAAAAGCAAGTAAGCAGTAATCGGGCATTGCGTTACGTAAATGCACTCTCAACGACAGGTGGATTTGGTAAATTGCTTTTCGTTTGATAACGGGCGAGAAAGAAACAAGACTTGTCCGTTTATGTACACTCATACTTCGGCGTTGGGTTATTTTGTAACGTCGACTTGCTTAAACGTGCAACTGAAAATCGTTCTTGGTAGAGAGGTAATTAATTCATCATGTAGATTTATTACGTAACTGAATTAAATGTTGCGTCAGTTTTATGAGCCGAATTATTCGTATTTGTACCTGCAGATATGTATGTGGACAAAAATTCTCACCCATACATGGCTAGACGTAATTGATTGTTATTATATGTAAATTAAATTATTGTGTCATTTTTTTGCAGTAATTTACTACCAGTGTTCTATAAGCTTTTGACTAAGCTGTTGATTTATAATAAAAATTAGAGTATTTCTTAAATACATGTACTTAGTGAAATGAAAATTGGAACACCAAGAAGAGGTGGAAATTTATTAATTAAATTTTACAGTAACGTTTAGCTATCTAAAAGTATTAATTGAATGAAATTTGAATTAAATAAATCAAGTGGTCATGGTACAGTTAACACTTGCAGTTTTTAAAAAGTTGTTTTCCTTCCTTTTTGCTGCTTGGTTTCGAATATTTCAACAGTTTCGGTATTGTGATTGTGATAATGGTAACGTAGAAATTTCAGCTGAGCGATTTTGAAAAGAAGAAGCTCGCCTCCATATTATTATGGCTTTAAGAAATCTTTTTATGACCACCAGATCAATGGCTGACTGTTGAAGGTCGTCCTGTACCTTTTCGAACGGTTTACCGACGAATTGGAGCTGTTAAGTTAGTACCAGGTCAATTGTTGATCAAATGGTTTGCCGTTGAAAGTCGTCCTGTATGTTTTCGAACGGTTTACCGTCGAATTCGAATAATTAAAATTTCAAACAATTTTGGAATGTGGTAAAAAAGTCGTTCATGGCATTTTCTCTTTCATCTTATGAATTTTAAATGAAGTATATTTGATAAATGATAAGTTTTTTAATTAAGGTAGATTCTTGTCCGATGAAATTGTGTAATGATGGACACTGAAAATGGCACAAATGCTCAACGTTTCACTATCCCTTGATAGCTTCATCAGGAGTGAAAATAAATAAACAAGTTGTCGAGAAAAAAGGAAAGAACGTTGTTAAGGGAAACTAAAACTGTAAAAGGTATTCCGATAATGGTTTTAGACCATCGCAGGATTCATTTCTATGGTTTGTCAGTATATCAACTACTTCGTTGACTTCATTTTTAAGAAAAATAATGGCTACAGAAATGCTTGCGAATAGTTCAGTGACAAATTCCTTGAAATTTTGTGTTAGATGATTTAGGGCAACAAGCAACTGGATCTGTAGAGAGGTCATCCAATCATAAACGTAGATCGTAAGCAGTTCGTCGCAGATTTCATTTTTATGATTTATCACTATCAGATATCAAATAATCTTCTGACTTCGATTCTTAGCATATATAGCTCATAGGCTGGATTGAAGCAAGTTAAGAAAGCAATTAGTCAAGAAAATGACAGCGGATAATCTTCAATAACAAATCTCTTGGAAATTTGATGGATGATCACATGTTAAAAAATTTAGGTCCTACAGTTGCTAGGTCTTTAGGGAGTTAATCCACAAACAGCTTTATGCTATAAAGTTGTCATCGCAAGGACTCGTTTGTATGCAAATCTATTGATTCTTCGACCTCAAATCTTGTTAGCACATCGAGCTCGAAGATTGCAGCGAAGTACTGGGTCATTTTTAAAATTCTTAATTGGAATAAGCCATGACTTTTCAAAGGTTGTTGGCAATCTTGATATTAAATTTTGAATTAAGTCATCAAACTGTCAAATAATACGAATTTTCTCAATTTTAATTTTAAAAATGTTCTCTTCGGAGCAAAAAGTTTTTCTTGTCGAAAGCTATTTTAAAAATGCCGAAAAAGATGAAAATGGTGAATGGAAATATTGTATTGCAGCTTGCATCGAAGATTTTAGAGCAAAATTGGCAGAATTCCATGCAAATTACAATGATCTTGCTGCACAAATATATCATACTACAGTTTCTGCATTCCGAACCAGAGGTAATGTTACTCGTAAACTAGGAAGTGGTCCTCCTTTGAAAAGAACTCCCAATGTAGTAGAAGACGTTCGGGTTCGTATGCAGCAAGATCCTAAAAAGTCTATTGCAAGATTGGCCCAAAAAACAAATTTATTTTACTCAACTTGCTACAAAGTTTTAAAGAAAGATTTAAATTTATTCCCCTATAAAATAACTGCTGTTCAAAAACTTTTACCAGTAGACATTCCAAGACGACTGAACTGTTGCCTCTGGTTTCAAGACGATTTGAACAACAATGAGGCATTGAACCGGACATTATTTTCTGATGAAATATGGTTTCATTTGTCAGGATACGTTAACAAGCAAATCATAAGGATTTGAGCAAATGAAAAACCTGAAGAATTCATTCAGCATCCGCTGCATCCAGAAAAAATTGAAGTTTGGATGGTTGTATCTCGGAGGCGCATATTTGGTCCAATATTTTTTGATAGAATAATAAATGCTCAAAGATATCGTGAGGAATTGCTTCAGCCTTTTGTCAATAGTCTGCATGATGATGAGATCCAGTATGGTTTTTTCCAACAGGATAATGCAACAACTCATAAAGCACATGAAAGCATGACATATCTGCGAGAATTTTATGATGATCGCTTAGTTGATTTGAAGTGAAGCAAATTCGGAAAGTAATAGATAAATGAAAATCTGATGGACGATCCACGTGTTAGAAGATTTGAGACAGGAACTAAATTTAGCTTCTGACTCTAAATCTTCTAACACGTATTACCCATAAGATTTCCGATTTCCAAGGTATTTGTATTGTGAAGATTAACCGCTATCATTTTTTCTATCCAAAGTTTTTCTAACTTTTTTCACTTCAATCTATTTGAGTTCGATGGCAATTAGGACAGCGACTAAATTTAGTTTTTGATCATAAATCTGATTTAACATTATTTAGAGCACAAGGCATTACGAAAGCCAGTTCTAGTTTCTATACAGGGAAGTATCAATATCGTCATTTATCTATTACTTTCCAAATTTGCTTCGCTCCAACCTCCACTTGGGTGCACTAATAATATAGAAGTCAAAGAATTAGTTCGCATGCTGAATCATAGAAATGAATTCGATGAACGCCATGGTCTAAAATTTGGGCTAGTTATTGTTGTCTTAACTTAAAGGGTCATTTTTAAAATTCTTAATTGGAGTGAGCCATGACTTTTTCATTTAGCTGGCAATATTGAATGAGTAAATTTAATTACAAGATTAAACGTCAAATTTTATTTGAAAAAGAGAAAGAATTTTAGAATTGAAAAAATTAAATACTACTGGACCAGTAGCTTCACAGTCTGTATTCAAACTGACTACCACCTGCATCGATTCACGCAGCTACCCGCCTTTTCATGCTTCCGAAAACATTTTCCAAACATTGTGGCGTAAATTGCAAGTATTCACAATTGCTTGTGTAAGTTCATGGAGATTTTGTGGGTTATTTTTAAAAATCGTGATAAGGGAAAATAAATTAATCCATGATTGTTAAATCTGGAGATCTCGCTGGCAAATCAACTAAGCGATCATCATAAAATTCTTGCAGATATGTATGTTATGGTTTCACGTGCTTTATGAGGTGTTACTTTATCCTGTTAGAAAAAACCATACTGGATCTCATCATGCAGACTATCTTGAGCATTTATTATTCCATCAAAAAAAATTGGACCAAATATGCGCCTACGAGATACAGCCATCCAAACTCCAATTGTTTTTTGGATGAAGCAGATGAATTCTTCAGGCTTTTCATTTGACCAAATCCTGATGTTTTGCTTGTTAACGTATCCTGACAAATGAAACTATACTTCATCAGAAATTTCAAGATTCAATGCTTCGTTATTGTTCAAGTTGTCTTGAAACCAGTGGCAATAAATAGTTCAGTCGTCTAGGAATATCTATTGGTAAAAGTTCTTGAACAACAGTTATTTTATAGGGGAATAAATTTAAATCTTTCTTTAAAACTTTGTGCCAAGTTGAGTAAAATAAATTTGTTTCTTGGGCCAATCTTGCAATAGACTTTTTAGGATCTGCTGCATTCGAACCCGAACGTCTTCTATTACTTCGGGAGTTCTCTTCAAAGGAGGACAACTTCCTAGTTTACGAGTAACATTACCTCTGGTTCAGAATGCAGAAATTGTAGTATGGTATATTTGTGCAGCAAGATCATTGTAATTTGCATGGAATTCTGGCAATTTTGCTCTAAAATTTTCGATGCAAGCCGCATTTCCATTCACCATTTTCATCTTTTTCGGAATTTTTAAAATAGCTTCGGCAACAAAGACTTTGCTCCAAAGAGAACATTTTTAAAAATAAAATTGAGAAAATTCGAATTATTTGACAATTTGATGACTTAATTCAAAATTTAGGTTGACTAATATCAGGATTGCCAACAACCTTTGAAAAGTCATGGCTTACTCCAATTAAGAATTTTAAAAATGACCCAGTACTTCGCTGCAATCTCCAAGCTCGACGTGCTAACAAGATTTCAGGTCGAAGAATTAGTAGATTTGCATACAAACGAGTCTCTGCCATGAAAACTTTATAGCATAAAGCTGTTTGTGGATTAACTCTCTAAAGACCTAGCAACTGCAGGACCTAAATCTTTTAGCATGTGATCATCCATCAAATTTCCAAGGGATTTGTTATTAAAGATAACCCGCTGTCATTTTCCTGACTAATTGCTTTCTTAACTTGCTTCAATCCAGCCTATGAGCTATATATGCTAAGAATCGAAGTCAGAAGATTATTTGATATCTGATAGTGACAAATCCTAAAAATGAAATCTGCGACGAACTGCTTACGATCTACGGTTATTATTGGATGACACTCTACAGATCCAGTTGCTTGTAGCCCTAATTCATCTAACAAAAAATTTCAAGGAATTTGTCACTGAACTATTCGCAGGCATTTCTGTAGCCATTATTTTCTTGAAAATGAAGTCAATAAATTTGTTGATATACTAACAAACCATAGAAATGAATCCTGCGATGGTCTAAAGCTATTATCGGAATACCTTTCTGCAGATTTAGTTGTTTTTGAAAAAGTCCTTTGTTCCCATTTGCCGAAAAAGTTAGTTTTCACGTTATTTTGTCCTTGTCATTCAACTGCTCGTATGGATCTTTGGTCAGCCGGTGCTCCCAAACCCTTAACATAGGGACTTGATTTTAGTTCATCCTCTAGGTAATTTCTCTAAACGAAAACCCAACCTTACGTGTCTCTACAATATCTGCAGTACAAAGAGGGTGGTAAAAACTAAGTAACAAGCAATATTTTGTAAACCAATTTTTGATAATTTATTCTTTTAACTAAGCTTATCACAACAACGAAGTTTTAAATTTGTATAATAATCTTTCTTTTAACTTTTTTTTGGTCGATCTTTGGAGCATGGCGTTTTGCTAAATTTTGTTTTCCTTTGACTTCTTTTTTCTTGTATCCTCTTTTTCCATTGCTTTTTCTTATTTTTATAAGTGTTTCATTATTTCCTCGCTTATTTTCCTTCCGTATAGTTATCACATCGCTCTATCTTTTTGACAAAGCTTTTGACTGGTTTACGATTAGGCTGTAGTTCATTTAAAAAACCTTGTTGAAGTTTTATTAAATTACTAGAGACTTATAGGAATTAAATGTTTTAGACAGTACTTCCAGTTTAGAAAAAAAAAATGGAAATATGGGAATAAATCAAAAGTTAAAGTTAACTTGTGATTGAAACACTGCACCTAAAACTGTTTTTGGAAATGATTTGGTAAAAGTACCAGTGGAAAAGTTTGAAATTTATTAAAATTGGAAGCATTGTATACATGTGATGTTTTCTTTCTCTTTGTGTTTGCACTCTGCCATGTCCAAAAAAATCCACCCATCCATCATTTTGAACACGTTTATTGTAGGTCAAGTTGGCTGACGTGCAGGTGCCACATATAAATGCAACGAAAATACACATCGCCATATTGATTCTGCCATTAAATATTTCACACAAATGAGAAACAACATTTGTGACAAGAGTAAAACCGTCCCCTTCCATTCCATATTTAGCCGGATATCGATTTTTCGATGTGACATTGTAATAATGTGTTTGCTCGGATTTGCATGAAAACTTAATGTAGACTATTAGATATTCCGTTTATGAAGCTCCAAAATATTTCAGTTTAATTTTTATTTTATCAAAATTTTACGTGTGCGTGCAAAAGAACCCTTCGAGTATTGCATGTTCATTAACAATTTTGACGTGCAACTTTTACCAGGTATGCATAATTTTTCAATTTACCTTAAAATATGAAGCCATCAAAGGTTCGCCGGAATTGATTTGATTCAAATATGCAATAAGCTTTGATAATGTAAACGTAGAACACACATTTGATTCGCACGTGTTGTTCCTATAATAGGATTAAGGTCACACATGTACGACGACAACTGTAAAAATATTAAAATTGATTAGAAAATAAACATGTATGGTAATAGATGCAAATCAGCTGGATACATAAGGAGGAAGAAGTTTGTACCATTTATTGTGAGGCTTAATGGCCTCGAATCTTTCATTAGGCCATCAGTACTGTTGTTAATACGTTTTATTTGTTTGAAACTGAATCTTGGCGAAGTGAAACGTCGTTTGTTATAAGCAAACGATTTTGGATTGGCGATTAATTTTCTATGTTTTTACGTATTGCTTACCTTTTCACGCTACTTATTTATGCGTTAATTATAATTATTGAATGCCCCCATAAAATTTACAAGGTTATTCTTAAATTTCCGCATTTGAGTCGATTAATATCGATGTCCAAATACAGGGCGTTGTTGTAAACGTTGTATACGTGTGTTAGGTTTTATGACATCACCTAAAAGTTCAGTGGATATAAAAAGTTGCTTTCAATTTTAAAATTTTACTACAGAATCGTTAAATTCAAATAAGAAAATAAAAGAAAAACGTGTGATTCTACTTCTTCACCTAAATACCACTGAAAATAAACTACGAGATGTTTGTAGCATATTGATTTCTTTTGAATTTGTTCAATAACACTAGTTTTTATTTTTTAATGTATTGTTTTATGAAGGTACACTTTTTTTGTCCATGTTTATGGACAAAAAAAGTGTAAAATGGTCCTTCACAAGGAAGTAAACGATGACTAATAAAGACTAAATTACACTAATAGCATTTTCGATTCATTATTCTAAGCCAATTTGAAAGTATCTCCACCTCTTATTTATTACATGTAAAATGGTCCTTCACAAGGAAGTAAACGATGACTAATAAAGACTAAATTACACTAATAGCATTTTCGATTCATTATTCTAAGCCAATTTGAAAGTATCTCCACCTCTTATTTATTACATGTAGTTGAAAGAAAATGAAAATACTCTGAAAGTGCTCTGTGCTCTTTTTGAATTGCAGAGAACAATTTGCACCATATTCTTTCTTTAAAGGAAACATCCATATCACGATTTTCAAGTACATGCAGGAGAAGTTTTCCTCAAGTATCTTCTAAATGTCCCTTATTTGTATTTTTTCCATATTCGTCTACCCATACTACTCGAACATGTCATAGTTGGCTTATTTAATAATTCCAGTGATTTGTATCGCACTTGTTACATTTCACAACCACTAATATGGTTTTAACTTTTTTGTAGTTTGTTCTCGACTTGTAACAGTCTTACTCCATTTTTAAATCAAAATTGTATTCGGAGTTCTCATCTAAGAGTCGTGGGTTCGTTCTAACAATATTTTTCTCAAATTGCCTCAAAATGAAAGCGTCTTCTAAGGAAAGGCCACGTGGATCAGGACAGAACCACATTTAAAATTAATATTACAAGTCGCTTTCAAAAAAAAACCTTATTCTCATACCTACATTCAAACTAAAAGGCTATATCGTTGCGGTTCATAACATCACCGATTCGGTAAGAAAATTAAATGATGTATCAATTGTTTCATTGAAACTTGGTGAAAGGAGGAGAGATTTTTTTCATTTTTGAATACGCCATGGTCTTTTTTTTTAATTCCAATTATTACCGGGATTGTTTTTTTTTTGTAAATTTTTCCGGACCAGTGGCGCTCTTGTTTCCTCTTTCTAGATAAGTTCTCGTCTGAGAGACAAACTATTTTTTCTCCACGTTGTATGGGTGCCTCAAAATGAAGTCCTTCTCGAGCCTTGTAGACTCCTACAGTAATCATGATTTCGGACGTTTTTCCTCTAACGGCCTGTTTCGGGTTTTGTATCGTCCTTCTGTATACCTCTTCATTAATTGTGAACCTTTTTTTCCATGTGTTCAATCAGCAGGATACCTTCACCATCAACTTTCCAGATGACAAATGACTACTTACCTTCTTTGAATGTGGAGAGCTCTTATGAATCTATTGCATCGACTCCTGTTTCGTGGGAGGATCCCAATAGAATACCCAAGTTACGTTGTGTATTCTATTGACAATCATCATCTAAAGGGGCCAAATGTCCTTGACAAATTTCATTCTCACTAGTTTCTGCTCTGGTATATAAAGAGTTTGGGGATCCATTGTGAAGAAACTTTTCTTTTTAAATCTTCGTGTGTATATAATCTTGTGAATAGTAGTTTTGGGTACTTCAACTTCTTTAGCAAGCACTGTGATCTTCATCCGTCGATCTGACAGCAACAAATCATCAGCGGGACTGATGGTTTCCTTAGTTCTTACGAGAACCGGTTTTTCTGATCTGGGATCATCCTGAATTGAGTCGCCACTCCATCGAACGAGTGCGCCAAAATTTCACTTTACAATAATTATCAATCATTATCGTCCGTCTGCGACATCCTTGCGTGAATAGCTGTTGATCCATTTCCCTCTTTACTTAGAAGCTTTGTATTTGCAATTCCTTCCACATGCCATCTTTCTGTTTCCCTAAATTTTGCTTTAGAATCTGCTGATTGATAAACACTGAATGTTTGTCAGTATCAGTGTCAGGGATTTCGATTTTAATTATTCCTACGAATCATCAGCTTTTCGATTTCCATTTTATTTGAGGAGGCAGCACACTGATCTTCATCTCCGCACTTGTATCTGCAACCTTTTTTTCAGGCACTAGAAGCGATATTTCTGTTTCATTGGTTTTGTTCAAATCTTTAGTTTTTGTTGCACACTTTTTGAAAAATACTTTCTTTGAAATTACGTAAAAATAATTAAATATTGCAGAGAAATGTCTTTTACAGAAACTAAGAAAAATATGTAAATGTGTATAAGTATGGCGATAGATAGTAGTTGCTCTTCTTAAAACATGTCTATATTTTGTTCACTTATTGCTTATGAAACTATTTTTTGCTTTCTGGAAATCAAATATCGTGAAAAGTATTCTATTCGGATTTCATTTTGTGGAATATCCTTCTAAGGGCCAGTTGTTCAAATATTTGAACCATGATTCAAATCAGAACTTGGTTCTATTATCAGAGCAAGATTTGTAAAGACAGATGTTGCAGATCCAAGTTCAAAGATTACGATGTTTGAGTAATTGGTCCTAATATCCATAACTTTGGAAAATCCAGACTTCTTGGGATGTTGATGATTTCTTTTTTGCAACATGTTTATTCAGCAAATTAATTTCTAAATAACGCACAATGTTTTTTTTTTTCGCAAAACGGGATAGAATTAAGAGCTGTTCGTTAGGCAAGCGATTCAGCTTACAAAGTTACTTCCGGAGTTCAAAAAAATGTGAAAAAGCTGCTTGGTAGATACAAGAATTTCTAATCTAATACATTCTTGATTTTTTTACTATTGAATATCTTTGAACTTAATTAAATGTAACTTTGAAAGTCGACTAAGTTGCTCAAGCAATCTTGTCATTACTAGTGTTTACAGTTTGCCATGTTAAAACAAGAAGTTACCTTGAAAGTCTCCAATTGTTTCTAGTTTTCTATTGTTGTAAAAGTAAGATAGTTAATATTAAATTAATAACATTAAACTTTGTTACAAATTCCTGTAATTAATTATTTGAATAGAAAGCTGTTCTTCAGGTGAGATGAATTTGTTACATAAATTTGAGATTTCAATGACCACTCTAAAAACGCGGGCTTAAACTTTTTACCGTGGATATTTTCTCTTCTGCAGAAACTTTTGCCAGAGCAACTTTTAAACTGAAAAAAAAGTTTCATCTGAATATTTCATGTGTTATATTACTTCGGCCGCGTTCGATTGTAGAGGCTGGCTTTGTGTAGTTTCACAACGCATGCCAGTCAAGAAAGAACTTCTTTCCATTGAGTTGGTTGGTGGGTCGGGAGAGAAATTTTTGCCGCACATCTCGAAACAGATACGGGCTACGTAGCCTAGAACCGAAGTAAACTCTCATCTGGTATCCCGGTCAAACCTTACAAAACAACTCACGATCGGCAACAGCGCCGAGTAAAAGTAAGCCTGGCAACGACGCATATCGATCTGCCACCCGCATTTACGACCGCGGGTCGGGGAGAGGATTTATCATCGGTTACATACGAAATCGTACGATCCCTCCTTGCCTCTCCCTTCGTTAGCTGGCAAGGATAACACAAAAGGAGAAATTCCTTTAATGAAATATATTTTTATTATACGGATGCGCATTTTCCCTTTCCCTCTCCTATAGATTGCTGATGTTCGTATAAATAGAAGGGCGTATTTTTATCGTTATACGGCCCAGGAACGTTTTTATATTTGAAACATATAAGTAAATTGATCAAAAGATTCTATTTCCTCATATACTTTGGCCTTCAAATTTTGAATAACTCTTTAATTGTTTTAAACTAAGGGGTGAATGTAGAAAGCGAGATTTTTATTGCGACGTAAAACTAAAAATTTTACTAGTACTACGTAGGTATTAGTAATATTTTTACTGCATATTCCATTAACAGAGTTCTAAAAGCCTTCTTGTGTTTCTACAATTCAAATTAAATTTACGTATAAAGTATTTAATTTACCTTAAGGGAATAAACAACTTTTCAATATTGAATATCACCAGACTTCTAAGAAACATGTTAGTCGGATTTGGTGAATGTATAAAGGAGGTCAAATAAGCATAAAACTTTTATAAATATTTATTCGGAGAGATAAAGCGTAAAAATGTAAACAAATGTGGGATTTCCTCGAGTGCAGTAAGTAAGCAAATCACTTATTTAAAAAAAATGTCGTTTCTCGAGAAAATCATTACGTTGCTTGTGAAATAAAAATGGATTTATGAAATTACTAACATGTGTGTGTTACAAATGGTTTTCCCATCTAGTATGTTGCATTTTTTCGCAGGTTCACGTATGTTCCTTGCTTGATCAGTAAACGCCAAATTGACATTTAACCTTGACATAACTTCAACAGAAAATCATAACCAATAATTATGATTTATTGCGTATCGAAACCAAACAAAATGAAACCTTGAAAAATAACGTTGAACGTGAATTCACAACAGATGTTGAAAATGGCCTTCGTCTTCTTTGAGGCATTTTCTAACTCTTCTGCGACATCCATTAATAATATTTGGCAAAATGTGGGGAGAATCGTTTATTTCATCACACTTTTCGATGATTCCTTTGGGTAAGTTCCTGTAAATCATTAACGGGCGTTCTAAAAATGGAATTTTTCAAGTAGGGCCAAACAAAGAAATCCAAAAGAGTTAGCAAGATCGCGGAGGCCATATGTTTGCCATATTTCTGCTAATTATCCGATCTCCAAGAAACTCTTGAAATTTAAAGTATCTCCAGCAGCATGGGCCTTACACCATCCTGCTGGAAATATCCAAATTGCAACTCGTCATCATGCAGTTGATTCGTAGATGGATGCAAAATCTCTTCCCGATATCTAAGTGCTGTTAGTGTGCCAATAAAAAATATTGGACTTGTCAATCTCCGACTTAAACCTATCCAAACACCAATTTTTTGTGAATGGAGTGGAGCTTCAATGAAAATGTAAGGGTTTTCTGTACTCCAGATCCTCATATTTTGGGAATTAATGTATCCTGTTAAATTGAACCAGGCCTAATCGGAAAAGAGAGTTTCGTCCAACAAATCATCATTGCCAATATTGTTTAAGAACCAATGTCAGTATCTTCGCCTTGGTTCAAAACCTACTGAAAACAATTCATGCACGGCAGTCAAACGACAAGGGAACATTTGCAAGTCCTTTCTTAGAATAGTTCTGCAGGTCCTAACAGAAAGATCAACTTGTTGTAACAGGTGACGGATGGAAGTGCGAGGAACATCAGCCATAACTACCTCACCAGTTCTTACTTTAGGCCTACCTGATACCTGTTTTCTAGTCACACTGCCAGTTTCTCGGAATAGTCTTACAGATTACTGAAGTTGATTAACAAATTTGTGCTACAGAAATTCAGTTTCTGGAAATTTTTCCTGAAATTCTTCAACATAATCAGGAATAGAATAGGTCCATTCGCCGTTGATTTTTTGGGCGTTTCGGAAGTAAGATTCAACCATAAAAGATTTTTCTTCCAATGTGAAAATCATTGTAAAATCAAATCAATAAAACATTTTTTTAAGTTATGTTTGTTTAACTCTCTGTTTAGGGCACGGATCAAGTAAGGAACATACGTGAACATGCGAAAAAATGAGATGGGAAAACTTTATTGTACACCTGTTATAAGTAACCATTATTTTTCGCTATTGTGTGATATCATCAACAAATTTAATTGAATCCTTTCAAGTAATTCTATCTATTACACTTTTCTGTGTACAAGGTATTACAGAATGTGCTGTCTTTTTGTGACAACAAAAGTAAGTTTTTGGCACATAATTTTTTTTTCTTTGTGCCGCTAGAAATAAGTGAGCTATTTGATCTTCTTTGTAGTACAACATTATAGAACATCATCTGCGGTAGTTTAATTTAGCAGAAAACGAAGCACATATCCAATTCTGTAGCGAACAATAAATACTTAATTAAGAATGGCACTGTTGATATTTATAGAACAGGCATCGATCCGCTAAACTACAGTCGACGTTAAGCAGAGATTCATAGAAGAGGCTAAATTTACATCGTTCGTTTCGGCTTAACTCCTAGGTCAGCAAAAACTGTTTCTGACAGTTCTCAAGTAGACACAAATTACTTGGCTCCCAAAGTTTGCTGCAGTATGAACGGAGAAAGAAAGTTCTTTATCATAATATTGCTTTGGTTGAACAATAAATGAGTGAATCAACTTTTTATTTTAGATTTGAGGCATTCCAAAGAGGATATACTTTTCCTTTAAAAAAATTAACTTTTCGTTATTTGAATATCTTTGTAGAGGTAAATATTGAATATTTATAATTAATATTCTTTTTCCATGAGGACAAATATCATTTTGAGGGGCAACTGTAATTTGTTTGATTTTATGTAAGATTTGAGGCATTTCAAAGAACTTGTATCTCTCTATTGGAACTGTTCAGCTTTCTATCAGAAAAATTTGACTTTTCATTATTTAAATATCTTTGTAGAAGTAAAATATTCAGTATTTATAATTATTATGTTTTCTCATGGGAACAAATGTCATTTTAAGGGGGGCAACCGTCATTTAAGAAAATTCCTACTTTCGAAACACTTTTTTTTTTACTTATTCTCCATTTGAGTATATTATTTGGTGAAATGTATTGAACTATCCAATTCTTCGGCAGAGATAACTTTGGACAAGTGTTCGTTCAAAAAATTAACATCTAGTTTCAGTTTTTTTCCCAGAATTTTTATTTCCTCCTACGTCTATGTCATTTATTCCCAAGAAATAGTGTTGTTGCTTATTCTGTGTGAATGCCTTTAGAAGCTTTTCGTTCTTTTGTGTAATCTCATCAACTGTATAGATTGGTTCTAAGGAAGAAAACAATTCGATTTTGGATTGAGACATTTTTGTCCTTTAAAAATTGAAAACGTTGAGCAATTTTTACTTTTATCTTCTAATCTACTCCAATCCCTTAATTAAAATTTGGTAATACTCAAATGACAATCCAACTGAAATTTTCAATAGGTATTTTTCCTTTTTGATTTTCTTAATAAAATAATTACTTTAGGAAAATTATTTTATAAATGGAGATGAGCGCCATTGAAGCTCCGTCATAGGTATCATTGATTACTATAGATACGATCTATAGGAAAAAGAAAGTGTACGAGGGTAGTCCCAGAAGTACCCGATTTAACAAAGAAAACATGTTCATTTCTCAACTTAGTCTCCTTTCACCTTTTCCCAACGATGCTCACTAGCTTCGGTACCGTCCTTATAATGAGAGGTGTCGAGCTCTTCAAAGCAACCGTCAACCGCAGATTTCACCTCTTCATTATTAGCAAATCTTTTACCACCGAGCCATTTTTTTTTTCAAATTTGGAAAGAAAAAATAATCTGGTGAGTAGGGTGTGTGAGGAAGTAATTCGAACTTTAATTCATTGATTTTGGCCATCGTGATGACGGACATGTGAACTAATGCATTATCGTGATGAAACAACAATTTCTTTTTCGCCAAATGCGGTCGTTTTCTCTTGATTTCATCACTCAAATGCTCCAACAAGTTCGCATAGTACTCACTGTTGATGGTTTCTCCTTTTTTAAGATAATCTATGAAAATGATACCCCGCGCATTCCAAAAAACAGACGCCATAACCTTGCCAGCGGACGTAACTGTCTTCGCCTTCTTTGAAGCTGATTCTCCCTTTTGACTCCATTGTTTCGACTGTTCTTTCGTCTCGGGTATGAAGTGATGGACCCATGTTTCATTCATCGACGCAGAAACATCACCAAACACTCCAATGAAAAATCTTCACGCAGTTTTGTTCCACTGTGAGTAAACGCGGGACCCATCTTAATTTTCGGTCAATATGCGATGTACAGCACTTTTTGGAAATGCCTACCATCTTTACTATTTCGCGCACTTTCAATCGACGGTCATCCAACACAATTTTTTGGATTTTATGATCATTTCTGGCGTGGTTACCTCATTTGGCCGACCACTGCGATGTTCGTGTTTACAAATTCACTGAGAGCGTTCACTGTTGATAGCTGTCAAACAAATACTAAACAACGTATCGTCTTCAACTTTGAAACTTGAGCTTTAGAAGGTTCGTACATTCGACCATAATATTTTTTTCGGTCAACAACCGCCATCTATGCACTATGCATCAGGTCGGGTACTTCTGGGACTACCCTCATACTTACGCTGTTTTAAGTTCAATTTCTCGGACAATTTTAATTACGCAGTAAAATGTAGAAAAATTTAGATTGAATCAAAAATTATCTGAAAATGTAGAACGTGTACTATCTCTAAATCGTTTCTACAGCCCAAACGATTTGTAGTTCTAAATATTGTAGAAACTGAACCAAAACATATACAAGAGAAAAGGTGGTGTAGAACGGCCTTTAGATGTAGTCTGATGCTTTCTTTTCTATTTACTGAAAGTATTTAATGGGTTAGTTCTAGTCAGAAATGTCATTTATTGCATCACTCTTCTGAAGCTATTAAAATAATTGGAGCCTCTTTATAATAATTTCTTGAGACCCTCTTTAGGTTTTCAGTTATGTTTGGATTTATCAATGTGTTGAACAATAGTTTTTTTTTCTCATCTAAATATCCAAATTTCTTTGTGAATTAATAAAATTGATTTTCAGAAAAAGTTATAACGATCTACAATAAATTATTTGACTCCTAGTCAATTTCCTGAGAAATGTAGAAGAAACCTTTTCATATTGATTTGACATTCTTTCCTACCTTTACTGATATCAGTGCTCTTGGCCATTTCTATATCATCAATACTCAACCTACCTTAAGGTTCTCATGTTTATAATACCGCCAAAACTTGCTGATCCACTTCTCTCTATTTTCTTCTCTTCTTGCTTTTCACCTGCACTCTCTAATTTTCATGTTTCGAAGTTCTTTCTGGATAGTTTTACACCATCCTTTTCTTGATCTACATCTTCTTAACTGATTGGATTTTCACATCTTTTCAAGTGTCTCAGCCATCTTATTCTCTGCACCTAACTATTAAGTGTTAGGCTTGTTTTTGGTTATTTATTTTTCTAATTCTGTGTTGGTTCTCTTTCTTCCTCTGTATTTTACCCTCAGTATTTTTATTTCCTGTTTCTAGCATTTCTTCTACCACGCTATTCAGACAGACTTATTTAATTTTGTATACATGGGTATTTTCTTTTGTTTTTTGATCACATCATGCTGTCTGGATTCCTTTCCTTCTTCCAGATGCTGTAACTTTTCTTCTTGATTCTTCCAATTCGATTCATTTTTTTAAGTTCTCATTGTTTTTTTCTTCGTGATTTCGAAGTCAGATGATCTGCTTCGTCTTGTATGCCATCCATTACCAGATATTTTGTTTGCCTTGGTTTATTTCTAGGGAAAAGCAAAAAGTATTTGCCCTCTTTTCAAATTTTTTTTGTAATTCTTTGAACTTTTTCTTAGATTTAAGAGTTTTGTTAAATCAACTGTAAAAAAATGATTATTTTTACAAAATCAAGTTTTCTTGCCAGATGAAAATTATGAAAATTAATTAAAATTGTGTAGCCGGCAATATAGAAACCAAAATTTTTTAAGGTACAGAGTTCTGATGAAGCCCAATAAGGCCGAAATACATGTATAAACTCTTTCCTAACACTTTCTATATTGCCGGCTACACAATTTTGATTATTTTTACGTTCGAATTGATTCCAAATTTTAAAGTTCTGTAGACAGCGGGTCTTCTGCCTTAGAACGTTCCTTGCTCCGAGTACCTCTAGTTTGAAACCGGTCCTACTATTTTGTAATTCATTTATCACAGGTTTCCTAATCGCAAGTTTACTTGAAATTCATTCATTCTAGTATTTTTAGGATTTTTGCGTGCCTCTTCTCTAATTAATTATCCATCAATATAATCAAATGTGTCTCGTGGTTTGTGCTATTGTCAGGGATTCATTAAACCAACTTTTACTTTTATGAAACCCAATTTTCTATAATCTCGACAGCAAATTCAACAATTTTGTTTCGGTGTTCTATTTCGTTTATTTCCTTTAATTTACAGAATAGTTCACCTAAGAGAAAGTCTTCCAAGTACTATTCTTTTTTACTTTTTTGATCTTCATTAGCCAATTTAAGTTTAAAATAAAAGCAACATAGTGATTTTTTAAATGTTATGAAAGCGTCTGAGGTCAATGTACCGATTTTATATAATTTCGTCGTCATTTCAATATGATATACTAACGAATTGTGTACAACCATCACACGTACGGTAATATATTGTACCTACGTTTTCTCTTGGACTTCCGTCATGCAATAATCACGTTTGGCTATCGGCCATAAAAGGAGCAGCATTTTGAAAGAGCTCGGCAATGTTCATCCATCCATCCCGACCATTCTGCTAAAAGCATGCAAATGATCGGGGCTTTTGTTAAAATTTTAATAACAAACAGCACTTTTCTTTGTTTCCATTTTTCCCCGTTTTAATGCACCGCCCATCTGCTCATTGTGCCCGTTTCCTGTTACAGGTGCCCGCGGAGGCTTCGTCGTTCCGTTTCTGTTGTTACAGTTGTTGGCTCGAATTCACCAAAGAGAGCGTGTAATGTATTCATCGTAAATGCGCTCGTTCACAGTCACCTGACGTAACGTGTTAGGCATTGCTCTTTAAATTCATTGGGTTGATTTATGTGTCCCCAATTAAAATCGAATTTAAAAGCGAGACCGCTTCGGAAGTCGTTGGACCGTGAAATATGTACGACACGAAGGAATTCAGATAACATGCTATTTTTAAAAGCGCTAAAGATAAATGGATACTGCCAGAAAGTACCAAATGGCGTTTGAACTTGATCCTGCCAAAGTGACGGTTTTTTTTCGGAGGTGTCCTTATTAATTTGGCTTGGTACTTTGCATCAAAGACCAGACAGACGGAAAGAGGACAGAAAATTTTGCAGTGAATCCAAATTGTTTTGATGTTGCCAAAATATTTGTTTCGGTTACATTTGTTTTCAAGGCTTGTTTGATGTCTTTACTTTTGTTGTATGTTTTGAATTTTAAGCAACTTTTCACGTATTTCGCCATTTATAATAAATATTTGAAATATTCAGGATATGTAATTGATAGAAATTTATTAATTAAGCAACGCTTCACTCGAGTATACTAAATTGGCACTTACAATGATAACTTTGTTATCGAAATATGTTTACTGCTTAAAAAAGTTTGAATCTGAATAAAATTTCAGGAAAAAGAAAAATAGCTGCACTCTTACGTTGTTAATTTCTTTTCAGATAGATGTCGAAGAATACAATCCATAAAAATAAAAACTTTTTTGGAGTTCTATGTAATTTCAAATTGCAGCCAAATTCTGTGAGCGAAAAAAGTTTGAGAAAGGCTGCTTCAGACTTTAAAAAAGATGCCAGGTAAACTAGTTTGAATAAAATATAGTAATAGAAATTATTATATGCATAAGTATTGAAGACTGTAGGCTTCGATAATAATTGACTTTGTTTTAATAATACATACATGTGATTAGCATAACTGTTTAAATCAAGAGTAGAATAATCAAAGACTTTAAGGAAAAATTCTATGAATTTCAAAAACAACAAACTTATGATTTATGTAAAAATTTTCTGAATTTTAGAAAGATATTGTTAAATTAAAAAAGATATCTCTTTTTAACGTCATCCAGTGTGAATTCCTTTTTTATTTATTATATTTCATAGCTTAATTGAAAACACTTTCTTCTTTGATAAAAATTATCAGAAAATGCATAGTTACAATTGATGGAACTCTTTATATAATTAATATAAATATCGACGTGTCACTGTAAGTTTGATAGCTTTTCAGAATAAATAGTAATTTTATTATTTACTTTAGCAGAATAAACAATAATTTATTCTTTATCTTATTAAAGTGGTCAAACTCACAGCGAAATGTCGACATTTATATCAATTTTATAAAGTATCCCCGATCAATTGTAGCTTTCGTTGCCTCGTTGGATTATATATTTTTTATTTAGAAGTATCTGGCATATGTGAATGCCGCATTATAAAGTTTATTTGAAACATATTTTTAAAAAGTTATTTAGATCTGTGTAGCTCCTTTGAAAAGTCCTCTTTCGTTCTTTCATTTCATTCAGTATTACCTTTGTCATAAAAATCCATTCGGTTTCCTTTTTATTATATATAGCATTCTATTGATACTCATCCTGGCAGTTTCATTATAGAATTTTCATTTAAACTTAACAACTATATAAGGAGTACACCTTCATTCGAGTTTTCCAACAATAGTTGTGTTATCTCCGTTCTTCTTTGTACTTGATACTTTGTAGATTTTTTTTTAATTAAGATTCGTTTTGCTTTCTTGTATGAGCAGCTTTTTGACAACAACATTTCGTCAAAAAAATGATATTTTATGCTGCATAGTTATTCAATTTTAAGAGTTCTTGTGTCAGAGACTCGAAATTAAATGTACAGGGCGATACCTGCAAAAGTTATGTCATCGATCAATTTTTCAGTTTGGTCGAAAACTGCGTTTTGATTTGGAGTTCCTCACTTATACAAATACAATTTGAGTTTCTGTGTTCACGTATACTGCGTTGTTTCTTTTTTTAAATTTATCTTATTGAACTTAGTACTGTATGTGTCCTTCTACATCAACAACAATCAAGCAATTAAAGAACTAATCTGATGACTTCGCAGTAAAACGGAATTTGGACTTTATTATTTTCGTTCTACCGCAAAATTACTCATTAGTTGTTGTACCTTACGCCCATACATGCAGTCGTCAAGGTCCGTTGCGTAATGTTGCGAATAAATTTATTTTTAATTTCCAAGGCAGCGCCAGTTATTGCAAACGGTGTCCTGATCATTAGTCAGAGTACCAAGTGGTTCGTTCATATTTCACTTTTATAGGTATTTATTATATGGAATTGTTTTAATCGTACACCAAGCGTGAAGTTTTCGTTGAACATTTTGTTTCGTCATAAAATAATCTATTAATTTACATTTCTCTATTTCTTGTTCTATTTTTGGTTTTATTTTTTAAACAATTTAATTTATGCAGTAAATTGTAACGAAATTTAATTTGAATCAAAAACTATCTGGAAAAATAAAAACATGTTGTATCTCCAAATATTTATTGAATAAATTGAACCAAATCTTGTACAAGAAATAGGATAGTCTAAAACCATCCTTATCAATACGTTTTGAAAACAAAGCAGCTAAATATTTATCTGGTCTCTAATACTGAGAGAGTACTTTGTTTTGCATTCAAAGAATATGATGCATGAGTGAAGCCCAGGCCTTATACGATGTAACACAATCGCTTTTCCGCTTTTATAACGAACCTCTTTCATGTATATCGTCCTTCAGTAAATTACCAATTAAATAATTTGTTGGCATGAAATGATTCATCATTAAAAACGGATTTGGAAGGTCTCTCTTTGTTGTTACTGTTAGTGCTACTTAGACCTTACTGGAATTAAGATTAACTACAAAGAATATGGTCATTTTTAGTTTAATGTATGACAATATAATGAGTTTCCTGTTTACGTTAAGGCACCGTCTAAATGCGAAATATTTAATTGCTTAATATTTGGGATAAATGAATAATGAAGTTTCCAAACAATATTGGTTAATTTCAAAATAGTAAAAGAGGAAACATGTAACCCGGTTTGTGCCCCATGGCAGTCTGCCTATTGTGAAAACGAAGAAGTACTTTGAAGAAAATGTGGTAAAGATAAAGACTGCACGAACAAAGTTTGGGGATGTGCGCTACACGAGTTTAAAAATAAATTTGTAATCAGAGTAACCATTAACCATTCTTGAACATCTCGATGGATAAATTGCATATTAATTATCGGTTTCCTCTGTATGTGACCCAATTCCATACTATCTACAATTAGGGTCGAGATTTAAATAATTTCACTGCTGAATGTATACCAGACATGTTAAATTGGCAACAAATAAGAAGATCTAGAAGGCCATAGCAATAAGTTAACTTTATAAACATGAAGGAAATCTATACTTATCCTTGAGGTCTGACATGATCATCAAGGGCTTCGCGATGCTGAAAGAGGAAGGTCAGAAGAACTAGTACTAGAACATTTTTATGTGCTCTTCGGAATTTAATATGCTTTATAGGTGTGACCTGTAACATATAGCATTTCAAACCGGTACCGTTTGAACCAGTAAGACGTTTTGGGAAAAAGTCTTTGTTAAATCTCCATAAACTTAATCACTAATGACTAACTTTATGTACTCCATTGATCAATTCTTGTTGCGTCTGAGTTTACCAATCCAATCTAACAGCAAAATATTGTTTGTCTAACATTACATGAAAAGATTCCGAATAGAATCGATCCTAGCGCTAATGGTGACCCTTGGACATTTATTTTATCGACAGTGATAATCAATGCGTATATTCCCCAGTATACCACGGTATTTCCACAATTAAGTGTTTCGAAGGGATTAACCCAAGGATATTTAACCTGTAGGATTGTTCAGTCTTATTAGAGTGTCTAGGTACGGAACCTTGTCGGCCGATTCTCTCTTGTGTGTATTTTCCTCAATTCCTTTCTGTGCGTCACTGTCCTCTTTGCTTCTTCCCAAGCGAATCCTCTGCTAGTCAAGGATCTATCAATCTAGCATCACACTCATTCCGTGATTTTTCCTATATACACCAATTTTCCAAATACTATTTACTACACCAGCGCTTCTTCTTTCTTCGTTTCTTATGCAATCCTCCTCCTTCAAACATTTGTAATCTGTACTTCATTTGCTTAGCATCGTCATCGTATGGAATTATTAGCGCCTTGAACTATGATTTCTTTGGATTTCTCTTTTTTTTTCTTGAAAAAATTTACAACAATAAAACTTACTAAGAAACAGAGTACAATTGGAACAAAATCATCTGAATATGCGGCAAAGTAAGAAAGTAAAACTAATTACTTGTTATACCGTGCCACCAATTAAATTCCTCAGTAAAGTAAGCTGTGTTTTTTTTGTAAAGTTAAAGTAACTGTCAGTTATGTTAGTGGTCATGACATCAAATAAAAATGCAACATTAAAGTTTAAAGTAGATGCTCAAAGTGCTGTCAATCAGTTTGAATACATAAGCATACTCTGTGTTTCATGTTTTCAAACCCGTTTGCTAAGTGTTCGGGGGTTGCACACACATCTGTAATGCCCGCACGAAGTTCTTTGAATGTGTGACGCGTAGTTCTAAAAACTGTGTTCTTCATGTGCGGAAAAATGAAGTAGTCCATAATTGTGAGATCTGAAGACCTTACAGGAAAATTCATAATCCGGTTATCGAAAAACTGCTGCAGGAAAGTCATTGTTTGATGAGCTGTGTGGACTGTAGCATTGTCTTGTTGAAGAAACCCTTCTGTAAGTTCAGCATCATGTAGTTGATTAATGAAAGGTTCTAATAACTCATTTCGGTATCTTTCAGCAGTTACTGAGTTGTTAAAAAATATTGACACTGCTAGCCAAACACCAATTTTTAATGGATGTAAAGGAGTTTCCACAAATTCAAGGGGATTTTCTGCTGACCATATTCTCATATTCTGTTTATTTAAATACCCTGAGATGTGACACCAAGCCTCATCGGAAAAGAAACACCTATCAAGAATGTCGTCGTTGTTTAAGTTATCAAAAACCACTGACAATATTCTGTTCTTCTGCGAAAATCTACAGGTCTGAATTCGTGGACTGCTTGAATCTTATATGGGTATAGCTATAGGTCTTTTTTTAAGAATAGTGTGACATGTTCCCACCGACAGCTGAACTTCTTGTGAAAGTTTCACAATAGATTTCTTGGGAGAGTTTTCCATTCGATCCTGAACATCTTCAATGCAGCCTGCGGTCCTTTTCTTAGGTGCTCCACTCCCTGTTTTGCGACCAAGTGATCCCATCTCACGAAATTTATTAACACAAGCATGGATATGTTCAACTTGCTGTTCATAAGTAATTGCAACAAGATTAGGGAACTGTTGTCGAAAATTTCATACGCACTGATTAATTGAATAATAGTTTATTCAATGAATGAATGAATAATAGTTTATTCAATTAACTGTCCATTTTCTAATCTAGCGGTTTGAAAATAACTTTCAACAATAAATATTTTGTGCTGTAATTCTAACATTTTATAAATGAAAATATAAAGTGTCAATTTGACATTTGTTTAATTAAATAATTGAACAGCTATCAGTGCTACAAATCTTAGGAGAAAAAACATTGAAATCATAGCCCAACTTAATGAGGAATTTAATTGAAGGCACGGTACCAGGTGATCCGGGTTGGTACTCGTTCCCTTGAAACTCTTTTATTTATTACTATTCTTAATTATTAAACAGTGTATTACTTAATAACATAGGTCCATCAATAATCTATTTGACATTGAGAAACAGTTTCATAGACATAACGGTCATTATTTAATCGATAACTTGCCAGAACTTCTAATATTATATCGAAGAATTAATGAAGAAAAAATAGCTATGAAGTTCCTCCAGAGATGCAAATACAAATCTGAATCACTCGGTGTATTGATTATTCATCATTAGCATCATCCCCTGCTTCTTTGAAATTCGAAGGTGTCGAGACTTTCCACTTCTTTACTTTCTTAAAGTTACGCCACTTGTTTCTATCTCTGGCTATAATTCTGGCTTCCTCCTATATCATGCAGTATCTCGGCAACGCTGTTATTCTGCATTGTTCTAAGTCGTCCCCTTCTAGTTTTGCCTATTTTTCTGGTTCCCCTTCTTGACTTGAACAAATGTCCAGTCCATTTTAATTTTTTCTCTTCTATTTTGGCTTTCAGTGATTTTATCTTAAGCTGTTCCTTAATTTCATCATTTCGTTTCCTATCTGTTCTTTTTTCTTTCTCAGCTCCATACGTCAAAATTAGGGTAATAATCGTTTTGTATACCGTCAGCTTAGTTTTGGTGACTATTTCTTTCTTGTTCACGGTTTTTCTGCAATAGAAGAAAAACTTTTTTATTTTACATTTTAAGAAAAAAAGTTATTGTTTACGCAGTATCTCGGCAACGCTCTGTTATTCCACATTGTTCTAAGTCGTCCTCTTCTAGTTTTGTCTATTTTTCTGGTTCCCCTTCTTGAATTGAACAAATATCCAGTCCACTCTAATTTCTTCTCTTTGTAGCTTTGAATTTTATATGAAACTGTTCTCTAATTTCTTCATTTCGTTTCCTCTGTTCTTTTTTCAATTTCAGCAACTTAATCAGGTACCTCATTTCTCAGCTCCATATGTCAAAATTAGGATAATAATCGTTTTGTGTACCATCAGCTTAGTTTTGGTGACTATTTCTTTCTTGTTCAGAAAGTTCTTATACGCTGACTGTGTCCACGGTTTTTCTGCAATGGAGGAAAAACTTTTTTATTTTACATTTTAGGAAAAAAGGTATTATTTATAAAAAAAAATGCTTGCATTAAAACCTACAAAAATTCTCGAAATGTCTCATTTATAGCTTTAAATTAAAAAAAAAAAACATGCTTACTTTTTCTCAAAAATTTGTCTAAATTCAAATTACATCCAGAATTATCGCATGAGCCCTTTATTGTCAAAATGATTAATCAAACTTATTCCTTAAGTACTTTTTGGTAATTAATATCCTTAGTTAAAGCTATGGTCACACTGCAGTAATTTATTTAATAAAATGTTACGGAATCGGAGAAACTATTTGCCAAACGATCATTGATAAATTTAATGTAAAATATCCTGACATTCATGCAACGATTAACATGTTAAAACATGTTCTGTATTGTTAAGTAACATGTACATACAGGGAATTTAGATACAAGGTAGATAAGTACGTAGGGGTAGAGGGGGTATTACATTGAATAATTTTAATATTTAAAATTAACAAAAATTTTCGCAGTAACAAATGTGTAATGTGTAATGTATGTATATCTCGTTGTATGTTCTTGGTGCTGTTTTTATTCTGTTTCCTAATCTTTACCTTTACATTTCTAGTCTACCTTCTTCTTACTGTTAAGATTTTCTTTTGTATTGGTTGTAGCCATCACCTTGACTTTTTCTAGTTTAGCATTCCTTTGTATTTCTACTTCATTTCTTCTTCTGGCCTCCCTAAAGGCACTGTACCTTTTCCTTCACATCCATTATATTTTCCTACTCTATTTAACCACAATTCTGTATTTCTTTCTAACTCTTTTGCCTACCTTGCGACAAGTAGAAGACAGATAAACAATAATGGACTCAATACTCCTCCTTGTCGTACTCCATACCTGATGATTCATTTTAATTATTTAACTTAATATGAAATGTTATTTTATATTGTTTAAAATAATAGATAAATGCCATTCATAAAGTTCGTAATGTATTGGAAAATTTTTAAAATTTCGTGCATCAAAATAAAAACCACACAATGACATACTGTTCAGAGGTGAGGGATCGCCAAACGCAGTATAAAGTGTTATAAATTATATTTAGAGGAAGAATGTGACAATACCTTTTTCTTATAACTATTTATAACAACTGAATAACTGTAACTTATGAACTACACACACAGGGCTACTGGATTCTTGGTGCAGTCCAGCCTGAAGTAAATATATCCTCAACACTCCCTCTCGAAGGATGGACGGGTTCGAAGTAATTTACTTTTCTAATCTAGTGACACCTAGATTTATCAGGCATTCCCAGTGTTTTGTTTTTCAGAATGGAAACAAACTCATCTGTAATAGCAGCTATCCATTCTTCTCTATTTGGTCCCGAAAATGCTAATTTGACAGGAATTTCTGCCATCAAAGCAAAATTAGCCTTTTCTGCATGCTCTTGATACACTTTTCGCGGCCTACCTCGTAATCCTGTACGAATGATTCGAGGTCTGCCTGGACCACGCCTAGGATGTCGTTCTTCGGACTCTTCTTCATTTTCTTCCACGTTTTCATCGTCCACTGTCTTCTGAATCACATCGATGTCGATGGTTCTCTCTGTTTCTTCGTTTGGGTAACTTGGGCAAAAATCTTCATAATCATGCTCTTCTACTTTTCGATCTGACTTCAGAAATCTAACATCACGAGAGATTTCTACTTTTCGTTCCTTAGGTATCCACACTCTGAACCCTTTAGAGTGTTGTGCATAACCAAGAAAAATTCCTTCCTTACCACGGGGGTCGAATTTTCCTGCATTTTTTGATCGGTTCAAACAGTAAACTTTGCATCCGAATTCTTCGAATTCGCTGATATCAGGAACACTTCCAAGCCAGGCTTCGTAAGGGGTTCGTCCATTCAATTTGCTTGTCGGACAACGATTTCTGATATAATTCGCTGTAGATACAGCCTCTGCCCAAAAAGAAGATGGAAGATGTGATTGTAACATAAGACATCTAGTCATCTCGACGAGAGTTCGATTCATTCGTTCCGCTACCCCATTTTGCTCCGGGTTATTCGGAACCGTCAGACGACGCTGAATACCAGCATTCTTTAGCATGGCATCGAATTGTGAATTTATGTATTCTGTGCCATTATCAGATTGTAAGAATTTTACTCTGACCTTCTGTGCTTCCACAAGTTTCTTGAAATCTTGGAATTCCTTAATAATATCGCTTTTTCGATGCACGAATCGTACTTCGCACCATCTACTTGCATCGTCAATAAATGTGACAAAATAACGCGCATTTCCATTTGAACAGACTCTCATAGGACCACAGACGTCGGTGTGAATCAGTTCTCCGGGCTTCGTTTTCCTATCCGAACTTTTTGGGAAGGGGGTTCGTGTCATTTTTCCTTGGAGACAAATTTCGCATTCAACTTCCACGTCAGGATTAGTAATTTCGATTCCTCGTACAGCTCCTTTCTTCAAAGCTTCGCGAAGATCCTTGAAATTTAAATGTCCTAATCGGATATGCCAGTCCATGATGGATCCTTTGCGGTTATTTACGGTGCGAGCATTGTTTCCTTCTTCAGAAGTAAGCGATTCTTTCACATAATACAGTCCATCTACTCGTTTTGCTACAACTACCGCCTTACCATTTGTGTCCAAAACTCGTGCTGAAGTTTTATCGAACACTACGCGGTAACCCTTATCTACAATCTTACTGACAGATAGAAGATTGGTTCGCAGGTCAGGCACGTACAAAGTATCACGTAGATTGAATGTTCTGTCACGGCCATTGGCCTTCGTGGTGATCTTCACAACACCTTTTGCACATATTTGTGTCGTAGAATTGTTCGCTAATTTTAAAGTGTCAGATATGTCAGATCTCGCGGTTGAAAACACGTCAAAGTTTTTGCACATATGCGATGTACAACCGCTATCAAGGCACCACTTATCACTACCCTGATACGCTGCATGCGTGAATTCACATGAAGCTGACTCTGTCGTTATGTACAAAGAACCGTTTTCTTCGACCTTGTTAGTCTTATCTTGACTCTTCTTACAATTCATCGGACAATTGTTTGCTTTATGTCCCATCTTCTTACATCGATAGCACCTGAACATAAATTGCGTATCCTTTTCCCCTTTCTCTGATTTGTTGGGAAAATTTCGTTTACTTTTGGACTTGCTCTTGACCCAATGTTTCTTCTCAGCAGTCATAGCATTTTGAACTGCATTACGTCTGTCACAGCTTCTTGCATCGCTTTCCTCCACGATTTTTATACGCAGTACGTCAGGCTTCGGCAAATCGTCCCTCGATTCGATAGCGCACCTGAAGTATTCGAAACTGACAGGCAAACTATATAATAATAATATTGACAGCAAGTCGTCGTTAATCGTCACATCCATATCGTTCAATTTATCGACAGCATCAAAAAATTTTCGCAGATGATTACGCACATCCTCGCCTTCATTCATTCGTTGAAGTACGATTTGCTTCAAAAGTGTAGCTTTACGCGCTGGTCCCTTCGATTGATAGATCGACTCTAATTTCTGCCATAATTCGCGCGAAGTAGTACAATCTTTGATTTGTAGTCGTTAATCGTCACATCCATATCGTTCAATTTATCGACAGCATCAAAAAATTTTCGCAGATGATTACGCACATCCTCGCCTTCATTCATTCGTTGAAGTACGATTTGCTTCAAAAGTGTAGCTTTACGCGCTGGTCCCTTCGATTGATAGATCGACTCTAATTTCTGCCATAATTCGCGCGAAGTAGTACAATCTTTGATTTGCTTTAATTCGGAGGGTTGAATCGCCAAAATAATGTCAGACATTGCTTCATTATCTCGTTCTTCCCATTCTGCAGCAGCGGCTACTGATGCGGTATTCCCCGCCACAGTTTCGGGTTTGACTTTAGTTCCAGCCACGTAACCCCACGTACGATTTCTGACCAAAAGAGCCTTCATGTGGATCTTCCACGTATCAAAATTGTCTTTGGAGAGAGATTCAATTCGAACAACACTTGATGCAGCCATTCTAACTTTTGATGTGTCTGGTTTTCCTCTGCGCGTCTGGTACTTCTGGTAATTTAATGAGCTCTATCTGGGCCCATAACCTGTTCAGAGGTGAGGGATCGCCAAACGCAGTATAAAGTGTTATAAATTATATTTAGAGGAAGAATGTGACAATACCTTTTTCTTATAACTATTTATAACAACTGAATAACTGTAACTTATGAACTACACACACAGGGCTACTGGATTCTTGGTGCAGTCCAGCCTGAAGTAAATATATCCTCAACAAGTTGGTCATTTAAAATTTGGCAAAATTAAATGCAGTCAGTAACCTGCAGCGACAAAATACAATATTATATAAAAATTATGACCGAAAATAGCTTTTTTTTTGGATTTTTTTTCCTGTGGAGTTTCAAAATTGAGATATTGTCAAAAATCCGTGAAAAATTAATATGGCCTTATTCTTTGATCTGTTTTTATTTACAAAAACACAACCAATAATGAAACATTGCCTTAAATACGAAGATCTTTACAGAAAATAGAATTTGCGATTTAAAAAAAAATACGCTTTGTTGTTACAATAAACTTTTAATAAATAGCATAACATATTTCCGTCTATTTTAGTTTAATAAGTCGATAAAATAGTAAATAAGTCTTTTGGATAAAAATATTCTTTCAAGCTTATTAAGTGCATACTTTTAATCTTTTAGAATTGACCTAAATGTTAGGATCTTTTGAATGAATTATGTTATATATGATATTACAAAAGACTCTCACTACCAAAAGGGAACAGAAACAAGAGTAGTAAAGAAAATCTTAACCTTCAGTACACACACATAATTTAATAAGTAAATGTACATTTTATTTTCCTTATTAATTTGAATTTTATAGAGTGCCACCTGTTGAGTTTGGTGTTCTCGAATATTGAAGATGAAAATGTTTATATTCAAACTTCGGTTCCTATATAATAAAGATTAAAATTAAAAATCAAAAAGTTTAATGCACTTTTTGGAAGAATTTCTTCATATTTTGACATGTATACAATTTTAAGCAACTCTCTATTACAAATGTGACCAATAATGACTGAAGGTTTGCGTCTGGAATATTCAGAGACAAGTTGATATAAGAAGTAATAAAACATATTAAACAAACCTGAAGAAATAAGTAAATTAACACACGGCACTGTGTGGAAATTATTATTGACATAGTAATAAACGGATTAAAAATTGATAACATATTTGAGATGCAAACATTCAGTCATTTGTTGATCACAACGTAGTACTTTTTAGAAGATAATAATACTACGCAGCATCGAGAAACCACTTCCTTTTTACTCAGCGTTCCTGGAAAACGAGAAATTCGTTCATGTCGATCGATTAACTAGTTGTTTTTTGTCATGGCCCAGATAAAATTGAAATTAAACATCAGCGCCGTGTTTATTTTGCACTTATTTAAAGCAACGCGCAACGTTCGTTCATAATGAAACCATCCAAAACAGAGCAGACGGAGCGATGAGTGAACGCGATGTTGCCAACTTCGACGAACGGCAACGCTGCCTTCATTTTAATGCTGCACTAAAAAACTGCAAGGTATATATGAGTCAGACGTAGGCGAGGGTTTACGTTGGGGCTTGGCGCGTTTTCTCCTCGTCAACGTTTAGGTTTGTCAGGTATTATTAACGAACGCTCCGTTTAATGTTGTAGTTTTATTTTGCGTTGTGTAACTTGAACATTTAATCTTACTGAATGTTTTTTATTATCGACGTCACTTCTTATTTTCATATTTCTCTGAAACGACTTTCCAACTGCTGACCATGCGATTACCTATTTTAATTTTTGGTTTGAAATTGCTTAATTAGACGTTTTCTTTCTATTAATTTGATATTTGACATTGACGGTAATCATGGGTTGGAAAATACCGGGTTTACCACGTAAATCATTGCTTGCAAGACATTTGATTTGCAAATAGCTGAACAAGCACCTTTTTGAAAGAAATAGAAAACGAGATGGAAGGTCAAATGTAGAAGTTGTGTGAAATAATATAGGTAATCGTTTATCAAATATACAAGCAAAAGGTAAATAGTAGAGAACTTCCCGTATTCAATTTATACTGGAAATCCGACGATTAGGGGAAAAAGGTCGTCAGCCCTAAATCTATTCAACACACAACTATTCATTCATTGGCTAACATGTAGCAAGGATGCTTTAAATTACTCGTTAATATGTTATGCGATTCTATATTGACCTTGACGTTACAAACATTAGAAAACTTTCGATAAAGAACAGAAGTAGAATGGGACAAAAATACCTATTTAATATTGTTTTAAGCCTAACATTGCAACAGAGAATCCTTATTAATATGAAACAATTGTTGCTATATGTGTGCAATGTAACATATATTTCGAAAATCTTGTAATCTAGGAACCCATGGTCGGTAAACCGTACGTCGAATATTAATAAAACTTAAAGTACCTTTAAAATTAATTGCTTTTAAACAATAAAACATTCAAAATAATTGGTATACTAAGCGTCAATTAATCACAAAATAATAGGATATACTAAACGTTAATTAATTACAAATTAATAAATAATTAAATTTCAAACACTGGAATATAATTGTCACATTTGCCATTTTATTGATACCCTACTGCTTTGCAAATTATATTCCATATGCATGTAGGTACGAGGGAAAAACTAAATTTATTGAGAATAAGAAAATCCAGTAGGCCGAGGAAAAACAAAACATACAGTGTTATTTAGAGTAACTTTTTGGTCTGTCATTTGAAGTACAGTTGTTGAAGTTGCGTTCGTTAGAACCCAAGTTACTATCTTTTTAAAGTGATATTACAAGTAGAAAAATGGAATTAACCAGAGAGCATTTTCGAATCATGATTTATTATGATTTTAAAAAATGTTTAAGCGTTTATGAGTTTAGTGAACGAGTACCTTCCTTGGCTACAATTTACCGATCGTATAAGGAATTTAAATGCGAAAGGAATTCTGTTCAATATTAAAAAGGAACAGGGCTTCCTCCTACGGCTGTTACCAACAAAAACGTTGCTGCTATTAAAAAAAATGGTTGAAGACAACTATAAAGCCACTTATGCAGTAATAGAGCATCAACTCAAGATTGGATCCTCAGCTGTTAGATCATACATGATCACCTGCATTTAAAAAAAATGGTTAGTCGTTTTGCGCCGCATCACCTTTCTGACTTCCAAAAAACAGTGCGTGTAAGAATTTGCCATGAAACATTAAATTTGTTAAATAATGGCGGACAGCAAATTTTTTCCAAAATAGTAACAGGTGACGAAACTTACATTCCCTTCTTCGACGCACCTACCCACCAAGAGAGTCGTGTATGGATTCACGAAGATGAGGAAATTCCAACAACAACCAAGAAGCAGAGAGCTGTGAAAGAAAGTTATGTATGCGGTATTTCTTAGAAGTACGGGCCTAGTAAAGGAAGCTAGATGGACAAAAGACAGTTCAGCTAAATGGTTCACTGAAAAATGTTTGCCGAAGTATTCAGTAGACTTCCAGACAAGGAAATTATGCTGCATCATGATAATATATTGTCCCATACGGCGGCAGCTCTAACTCTCCAGTTTTTGGCTAAAAAAATATAAAAGTAATAGAACATCCGCCGTATTCACCTGATTTAGCAATGTGCGACTTTTCGTTATTTTTTGGGCTTAAAGGAATTTGGGAGGTAGAAGGTTTTCGTCAAAAGAAGAGATTGATGCCGCAGTTCGTGCTTACTTTGAAGGTATTGTGAAAGATGATTGGTTGGGAGCTTTTGAATAGTGGAAAGAAACAATGGTCAAATGTATCATTCATTGTTGAGGGTAATTACTTCGAGCTTTTTAAAATAATATCCTAGAAAATATTAACCGTGTTTTTTATTCTCAATAAATTCAGCTTGACCCTTGTATCAAACAGTATGGCGGTCGATTTTGATACTGATGATTAAGCAACTGAGTAATTACTTATACTGTATCAAAACGAGTTACACCAGCGATTTCCAAACTGGGAGGCGCGGACTGGTGCAAAGGGAGGCGCGAAAAGTTTATTTATACATATAATTTTCATAATATTATAAATAAAAAACTTATAACAGAACTTTTATAATCCATTTATCATTTTAAAAATGTGTTAATTATTTTGCAAAATAAAGAGGAGAGGCGCCAAGATTTTTTAAAGGGGGCTGTAGAAACATAAAGTTTGGAAACAGTATGGTGTAGTTTGACACTAATTCAACAATTATGACAACATGAGCTAGTAACCCTCCAGTTGTATTGGACATATTCTACATATCTTTTGTTTTCCCGTTAATAAGTAGAGCACTGCATAAGACGCAACAAATCGCTCCAATGAATGAGAATGTTTTCTCCAATAGATATATGCAAGAAAATGGTGGAGGGAAGCGTTCTATTAATGACATTCTCATGTCAATATTACCAACTCTAAAGTTATAATATCAAAATAATTATGCGTAATGGAAATGATATTCCCTTTGGGGACGTACTCAGAATATGCCAAAAACCTATCAGTGGCAAAGAATTTTCATTTTGTTTCACCATGGCGCCCCTATGGGTACATTCGCGAGCGAAAAAATTGGTTGTCAATGTCTTGTTGAGTGATGGAATTGTCACAAATTCAAAATATATTCTTGTCTTCTTGTCTGGTTGTTAGATATTAATCAACGCGATATAATAGAATATAAGCCTTGGCCAAAAGTATTAGGCACCCTTAATTTTCCAATTTATCTCCGAAAATATTACTCAGAAATCTTTAGAATTTTATTATCATATAGTCGGCAATAATAAACGATAATTTAAATAATGCACAGTACTTTACAGCGGTTGTAAAACATGTGGCAGATGATAGTTCGCAATTGTGGTTCCGTGAATAAGTAGTCAGTCTTGTATAAGCGCCCGTAGTAAGAACCATCTTTCCAGTATAATGTTTATTTCATTATAATTTTGAATATCATCATTTTTTCTGTAAAAAATGCCTAAAAAGAACGAACTTAGTGAGCCTTTACGTTTACGAATTTAGTTCTTCCACGAGCAAGGCAACACACAGACAGAAATAGCCAAAAGTGTTAAACGTTGGCGTTGTGGGGTGCAATCTGCCTTGAAACGTTACGCGAATACTGGATCACATGCGAATCGAACAAGAACAGGTAGAAAACGGATAACTTCGGACCGTGAGGATCGAAATTTAATTCGAGAGTCACTTAAAAATCGAAAGAAAACTTCCTCCGAGTTAATTTATCCGAGGAAATCGGGAGACCGATCAGTGCCAGAACGTCCAGAAGAAGACTCAATGAAGCTGGCTTGAAAGGCTGTAAAGCAAAATAGAAGCCTTGGCTTTCAGAAAAAAAATTTAAATCTCGTTTGGGCAATAAAGTACAGAGAAGGATTGGGCAAATGTTGTGTGGTCCGACGAATCAAATTTTGAGGTAATATTTGCTTTATATCACTTGTAATTTTGAATTCTTTGCATCTTCTATACTTCGCCAGTAAAAAGTTATACGGTGTGTTTAAAATCTACGTTTTTTAATTAATTGTAAGGTATTTGGAACTCCTGGTGTAGCTTACGTTACCTTTCGGAATGCGGGTACCAACAATGAAACACGGGAGAGGCAGTGTAATGATCTGTGGTTGTATGACAGCCGACAGTGTAGGCAAAATGTTTGTTTGTGAAAGTCGAATGAACTTCCACACTTACATAAACGAATTGGAAACGACATTGTGGCAATCATTTTCCAAGATACAAATATGGAAGAAATGCTATATCAATAAGATAATGCACCCTGTCATAAATCTGCAGTTACCATGAAGTGGTTTCAAGAAAACAATATTAACCTCCTGGGTTGGCCTCCACAAACCCCAGACCTAAATCCCATAGAACATTTGTGAGGGATTCTAAAGCGTAACATTAGAAAGCATCCAATTACATCTAAAGCAATTTTAAAAAACGTGTTATTGAAAGAATGGAATAATATTATCGCAGAGGAATGTCATAAATTTATAAGTACTCTGCAGAAAAGAATAGCTGCAGTGATTAGGTTAGAGGTGGTCCAACAAAATACTAATTGTTATTATTTTGCACCTAGGAAATTTTATTTTACCCTTCTCCAACAGATTTTCATGATATAGGAGTTAATGTAAGGTGCCTAATACTTTTGGCCAAGGCTGTACGTGACATATCGCTGTAAAAACTTATAACAATTACGTCCGTTAAATAATGCCACTGACGACTAATTTTTGCTCACCACTATAGATTCCTGGATCAATTTCAAATTTCTTGCTAAACTATGATAACCATAATTTTCGATTTACTTTTGAAATAGGAAATTTTCTCAAGTAAACCCAATATAGACGATAACAAGTTCAGTCAAGGCTTACTCCAATTATCTCTATAGTAATTTAATAAATTGTTTTTAATATAACTTTATTACCTGTGTTTTTAATTGGGTTTATTTATTTTATTAGTCCAAGTAATTAATAGATACTTAACTTGAAATATTTTCAATTAATCAAGCAATTAAATTAAGACAAACATTTAGTTTTGATGTCACTTTAAACTGTGATACGCGATCGGTCGTTGGTTATCACTTATCATCAGTCAGCTGGTCTTGTAATGCGTAGGTAAAATTAATTAGAATCAGTTATTAGTAAGTTTAATTATAATTTTGTTGTTTGTAATAGTAATATTAACTGAATTCATTTTCGCGTACAAATATCTAAGAAGTTGTTAACGTGTTAGGTAAAACCTAAGGTCATAGTATAAAAATTATTTTCAGGGAATCATTCAGCATCTTGTAAATAACTTGTACAACGATAATGTACTACTAAAAATTATTAAGAGCGGAAGTGGTTGTATGACTGAGATGCTTGGATCCGTTTTGCGAAATTTGGGGACAGTTTGGTTGTAAAAGAAATGGGAAAAATGTTTTTGGCAACCTGCATATTACTTACTTCTTAACAAGTCCATCCAGAATGTAAGAACAGTAAGAAGCTTCTCTTGCCAAGAAGGAAGTAAAGATGTTTTCCTTTAATTTAATTTAAGATGAATATTTATTTTCACTTCTTAGTCAAGAGTGCTGCTAGTTGATTGTATCAATATTTACTTTATTTTTTAATTTACGCATTCTTTTGATTTTTTTTCAAACTGGAAAAATACATACACATAATAACAATACGCAAAATACACTCATGTGATCAGAACATGGTCTGCATGACTTGTTTGTCATTAAAACTTTGTGCACGTTGTATGTTGTCATCAAATCGCAATATCATTTAAAAGTCTTACTCGTTTAAGATTTATTGCATTTTTAAAGTCATTCCACAAACAATTCCATAGATTAACATAAATACTAAACCTGATAAATCCAAAACGATTCCTGGCATTTCCATATTCGTCTAAACGTGTTCCAAAAAGTATTTAAGTATAACACGATTGTATCTAATCGTTGCTTTTGTTTCAATTAATACCGTATGCAACTTAGTTAAAAAATGGAACAGCAAGTGGTGTTAAATTTAGTCTTCAAAAACAAGAAACATCTACGCTAAGCGTATGTGTCAATATAATGAAAACTCCCTAGGGAGTATGTCATCACTTTTACTCCTTAAGGAGTAAATATAATATTTCTGTCACGACTTTCGTGTCATAAAAACTGCTGTCTACTCCCGATCGTGAATAAAAATCATTAATGGTATAAATATATTAGTATCGTTCACTGTCTTGCTTGCTATTATTTATGTTTCAATTTTGTTGAATATTATCGTAAAACGTTTTATAATTCGAGAACTTTTCTTTTAGAACTTACGTAAATTGCTAAAGGTTCATTAATTACGCATGGATCATCGGCCAACATCTTTAAGAGATTAAATCGCTGCATTTCAGCAAAATTTAAACGTTTGCATTTTGTCGGTAACTAATATTTTGGATCAATGCAGGAAGCTTGTGGTTTGAATAATTCAGTGATTCGCTTCGTGTAGTGCTCCCGCACGAAGTGACTACATAATGTGCGGAACTTCTTATGGAACTGGCTCTTATGGATTGGTGCAGTGTTAAAGCAATAAAAACAATCATTTTTATTTAAATGTTTAACATCCAGGCAGTATGTGAAAAGTTTGTTTAATTATTTTTAAAATTAGTATTTCTTTCTAGTTTATAGTCAGTTTCTTTTAATTTCACATTTATTCTGTTTAGTGGTCTTTTTTGATTTTAAGCGTTTTGATCAACCCTTAATCTTTAAAATATAAAAACGATTTTTTTATTCTGTTTATGATTTTTTTAAATATGTACATTTTATCACGTTTAAAGACGCCTCTGTTTAGTTGATGATGTTATATAATAATCGATGTAATTACATAATTACAACTATGTTTTGCTTCCTTACTTTCTTTCATTAAAATTTAAATATCATTTGCGCCGACTCTGATTGGATAATGAATGTGTGCTTTGTACATAAAAGAAGTAACCTCTACTTCATCTTTTCGTCTTTTTCTATTTTATGATGTTTATTTATGTTCAAATAAATTGATTGATGATTACACGTCAATCTATTTCGTAATTTTGTAACAAATAGGAAACTATATGTTTTGAGGAAGAATTAATGTTTTCATTACACATACATATACAGGCTGTTTCATTTTAACGCGAAACATGACTTTTGCTTCGCGTATCAAGTCCTTCCCCATGCCGCCGCCTCTCTCTTTTTTCTTGTGTGATTGTGTGATTACTTTTGAAAAAACATAAAGAATACTTAAATAAAATCCATTTTCTTTTATAGTAATTATTAAATTGCTTAATCTGTTTAAAATTTAAATTTATTGATCAACTGATACGACAGGTGTGTTTTTTTTATACATATTAATAAAATATTAAAATATACAATCACTTTATAAGTGCAAAAAATACGGTTATTATAGAAAGAAACCTGTACTGGTCTAACAGATCTTTATTACTCTGAAACGTGACCTTCTGAAAATTGCGTAATAAATTATTTTTACGAGAATATTCGGTGATTATCGAATGGTTCGTCTTCCTCCTTAATTATCCTCAATTATTTTTTTGCCCGAGATCAAAATTTAACCTCACCTCGCCGGGTTGTTAGCCTTTTTGTGCTCTTTCGTAACCAGATGCGTGCGGTAACTGTATAATAATGGTGCTCTCGCAATCATAATTTCGAAGAGAAATCAGAATTGGTCGGCGAGTTTCTCAGTGGCGACGGCGTTGCAGAAATTTGAATGAAAGGGAAGTTTTATGGGATTCCCATATACGGCGAACAATAAGTTGTAATGTTTCGTGGTAATGAGTGCCAGTTGCGCTGGTAGATATCTGTTTACATTAATTTTAGTAAGTACCTTTGTAGAAAGAACCTGCGCTATAAGTAGTAGTTGCGGAATAATTATTGTTATTGTTATTTTCCGTAATTACTATTCGCTGGCACTATCTTCACGTAATATATTTCAATGACACTGCAAATTCCGGCGAATTAAAATACACCTGTGTTTATTATTATAATGGTTTACGTTACACCATCAATGGTATAGAAAATATATTCGTTATTTTAACTAATTATTTTCTTAATAACTTATGACAAGTAAAATAAAAATTGACCTGACATGCAAGATGTTTTTGTTACGTGGTTCTCATAATTTAACTTATTCAAAAAATTGATGAACATTTTATAAAAAAAAAGAAGTCAGAGTAAAAAGGAACCAATCAAGATGCAGATGCAAAAACAAATGTGTATTTAAAATATTATATGACGACCAGAAAAGCAAAAATTAAACAGAAGAATAAAAAAGAAGGGACGAAGAACGCTTATTTACAGGCAGAGGAAAACCAGAGAATTAAAATTATGATGTCACACTTAATTAAATAAGGTAGTGCCATTATTTTGACAGAATTAAAGATATTATGTAGATGTTTGAAATGACAACAAAAAAATAAAATTGACAAGATCACTTCAATAGGAACAAAACATTACAACACAAGCTGAAGGAATATACTCAAATCATTTACTATCTCTGGTTTTAGACGAGGAGACTCGCTGTCTGTCATCAACACTGTTTATTCTTGTGTGCCAAAATGAATTCTTAGAATAAGTTTCTTTTTAATGTAAGTGATCAATGTTTTAAAATAGGCATCAAATTTTGGTGCTTATAAAAACAGGAGCTCCAAAACATCGTTTGCCACTTGGAGAAAACTTATCTCAGAAAACTTTATTCCTTTATTATATTATTTCGTTATGAACATCGAGTTTTAATTTTTTTTATAGCATGTGTAATTCGAAAGAACTTCGGTTTCCTAATTACTTAATAAAAATATCTTCTAATTGTTTATTAAACTACGGGTAACTAGAAAACGTGTTAGCCATTGACTTTAAAAAGTATATCACAATAAGTTAAATCTTGCCAGAACTTTTTAATTGAAACAGTTTTATTTAGAGATTTTAGAATTCATTTAAAATCTGAAACCGTGAGAAACCATTTAGGCAGAGAGTGTATCCAGAGGGTCCTTGACAAAACAAATGCAATAGTATTGCGCTTTGTTAAACCAATGTATTTATAAATTCTGTGTAGAAAGTAAAAATCGCCCTCCATGCTTAAGTCTCTATACCATAGATATTTTAGGGGACACGCAATATATAATATTACGTAAAGTCCTTGCAATGAATTTTCTATATTTTTCTCATTCTTTTATGAATTTGTATTAAATCTGTTATCTGTTACGTAGCCAACTGGTACAATTCCAGAGTTAAATTGCCTGTTCACTCGGTCACGGATTGTTGTGTTTGAATAATTTTTGTTCAGTACTATAACGACTTTTAATGTTCACCTTAAGTAAGTACTAACCTGTTTACTAAATAACCTCACAGTAATGAAAAATGCATGAAACAATAGATTTATAGTTATTAATTGCGGTTTAAAAAAAAGGATTGTTCATTGTTTTTCTGATTGGAATGTCGGAAAAAAATAATTCTGTCAGACATTTCAAAGAGAACAAATAACACAAGCACTTATTGTTATTAATTTGTTGAATTTGGATGTGAGCATGTATTTATATACGAATATGTGATATTCCACACCATTTTTAACGTTCTGCACCATTTGGCACTTTACTTTTTTCCATACTTTTGAAAATGAATGCACTCTTTAAAGTTTCTCCATAAGTAACCACAACCTCGTATTGTGCCTACCAGATAGTAAATAGTTTGGGTGTCTCTGACTGAAAAGTTTTTCTTTGCTTTCCATGATTTTAAAGACAGTTCATCAAAGTATTTTCCTTTTCCTTACATAAAGTCGTGTACTACTTTTCCTAGGCGCAGTCTTGGTAATAGCCTATTCTCTTCTTCTCTTCAAACAAAATATATTATTTTATGAGAAGAATCTTCTTACTTTGTGGTATCTCTACCGTATTTCTTTGTCCTTCGTTTTGTAATCTCTCTAATTTTATCTAATTTTATCTCTGCGTGCTGTCATAATTTACAGCTTTGTTTCTAATTTTTAATCCGTTACCTTACTTATGATCCAAGTAACGTGTTTTTCAATCCTTTATTTTTGTCCTTTTTGCCTATATTCTTATTTTAAGCACTTGTTTTATAATTGAGAGATATGAATTTTTTATTATTACTGTTTTTTGTAAACCTGTTCTTATACTTCTTTCTCACCTTGTACTATTAATAATTTAAGGACTGCTAGTTACGACAATACTGCATTATATATATAAACAATGCAACAAAACGCAATTTTTGCGCATAACAATGTACCATAGGTTTCAGAGCTGCGAACAATAGTACCATAAGCAATCCTTATGATGGCTAGAACCTACGAAAGCCTTAATTAAAAAATTAATCTCCGCCCACAATAATTTTTATATCCGTAGATACGTATTTCGGCAGTTAAGCTGCCATTTTCAGTACGCACACTACCAATTTAAAAGCACTTCATAAAACCTAAAAGCAACTAATCATAATCAAATATTCTCCCGAAAAAAGTTCTCATTGTACCGAATAAAGAACTTTCATACACATCTGATTCCCTATTATTTGATACTGCCTTAAATATTTAAAAATATCCCTGAAAAAAAAAAAATAAATATAAATAAATCGTGTCAAAAAACAGCCTACAGATTAGAGATCACACCCACTCATCACAAATTAAGAGCACTTCAGGAAATCTTTCTTGGAGAATCCTCTCCTTATCAAATATCTAGTGCAAATGCGCTTAACTGTCTCTAGCACCCCCTTATATATAATTTACGTCACGACGTATTTTGACCTAACAAAAACGACATATTGCGGTCGATTTTAATTTACAAAAAAAATCGTATATTTCTATATATGGTCCGTCAAAAAGCAACCTACAAATTAGAGTTAATCAAATAATACGGAACTAGGTATTGGTCCATTATCTGAATTCATTAAATAAATTTTATTTTTTCGAATAAAAATACTTTCGTAAGCATTTAATTCCCTGTTATTTGATACTTCGTTAATGAGTTTTAAATATTCCTTAATAATATCGTGTCCAGTATTGTAAATATGTTGGGCAACACTTGATTTCTCAAACCTATTATACCGGTAGTTACTTAAATGTTCCTTAAAGCGTGTTAATATATTTATTTTTGTTTGTCCAACATATTTATTAGCACATTCATTACATTTAATTTCATAAATTCCAGATTTCTGCTCAACTTCAACTTTATCTTTCGGGTTTCCCAATAAATTCTTATGGTATTGTTAGTGGAAAAAGCTAATCGTAAGTTTTGAGTTTTAAAAATATGATTTAAACCTTCAGTGCAAACCGCACCGATAGGCATTTTTACAAATTTTCCTAGAGATGAAATTGATGTTAGAGTGCTAGAATTTTGGACCCGTTTCTTCTTAATTATATTATCTACTATTTGCGGAGTATAACCATTATGAACCGCAACATTCTTAATATATTTAAGTTCTTTATCATATCGGGCTTTAGTAAGTGGAAATGAAAGTAATCTATTTACTAAGAAATTTAGAGCCGCGAGTTTGTGTTGTACTGAATGTTGTGATTCGTTAATTATAAACCGGCTACGTTTATCTTTACGATAAATGTCAATTTCTAATTCATTTTTGCTGTTTCTAATTATAGGAGTATCTAAAAAGAATCGCACCATTTTCTTCTTTTTCATATGTAAATTTAATGCTATCAAATTTTGAATGTAATTTATTTAAAATATCTTCCAAATTACATTTCTTGGTATCGAAAATAGCAAAAATGTCATCAACATAACGCAACCAAATTCTTGGAAAATACTGATTATCTTCTCTTACGTCATTGTTGAATTTACTCGTAAATAAATTGGCCAAAAACGGAGACAAACAGTTTCCCATTGCGGTCCCTTGAACTTGTTCAAAAAACTCGCCATTTATTTGAAAGCAATTCTGAGCAAGAGATGTAAGCCTGACGTATTCTTCCAATCTATCTTTGTCTACATTATTAAGTGTCAGCAATTCCGCAAATAAGTTAGTGTTTCAGGTATGGGCACACTGGGAAATAACGATTGCACATCAAAAGAGACCAAAATTTCCCCTTCTTCTAAAGAAATATTTTTAATCCTATTTATAAACTCCATTGACTTTTTTACTGAAAAATTATCTTGAGGATTGGGAAGCGCACTAATTAACTTTTTCCACTAATAATACCATAAAGAATTTATTGGGAAACCCGAAGGATAAAGTTGAAGTTGAGCAGAATTCTGAAATTTATGAAATTAAATGTAACGAATGTGCCAATAAATATATTGGACAAACAAAAAGAAATATACTAACACGCTTTAAGGAACATTTAAGTCACTACTGGTATAATAGGTTTGAGAAATCAAGTGTTGCCCAACGTATTTACAATACTGGACACAGTATTATTAAGGATAATTTAAAACTCATTAAGGAAGTGTCAAATAATAGGGAATTAAATGCTTAGGAAGGTATTTTTTTCGAAAAAATAAAAATTATTTAATGAATTCAGATAATGGACCAATACCTAGTTCCGTATTAATTAATTTACTCTTATTTGTGGTTGGTTTTTGACGGACCATGTTTAGAAATATACAATTTTTTTTATGTAAATTAAAATCGACCGCAATATGTCGTTTTTGTTAGATGTCGCGACCTAAATTATATATAAGGGAGTGCTAGAGACAGTTAAACGTATTTGCACCGGATATTTGATAAGGAGAGGATTTTCCGAATAGATTTCTTGAAGTGTTCTTAACTTTTGATGAGTGGGTGTGATCTTCTCTAATCTGTAAGCTGTTTTCTGACACGATTTATTTATACATATATCTATATTTTATTATTTTTTAAATATTTTTAAATATTTAAGGCAATATCAAATAATAGGGAATCAGATGTTTATGAAAGTTCTTTATTCGGTAAAATGAGAACTTTTTTCAGGAGAATGGACCAATACTTATTCTGTATTATTTGATTTGCTCTTATTTGATTATGATTAGTTGCTTTTAAGTTTTATGAAGTGCTTTTAAATTGGTAGTGTGTGTACTGAAGATGGCAGCATAGTTGCCGAAATACGTATCTACAGATATAAAAATTATTGTGGGCGGAGATTAATTTTTAATAATTTCTTAAACCACAGTCTCCTTTACTCCACTTCTTTTGCATGCATATATCTCTTGCTGCCTCTTATATTGCCTAAATTTTTACTTTCAAACAATTACTTGATATGATACTAACAAAGTAATCTGTAAGTAATAAGATACTGCTTATATATTATTGCTTTCATAAGAGATGAGCTTTGCGTCATCAATCACCGAAAAAAAGCCGACAAATATTTCAGTAATATTTCCTTTTCAATGGTGAGTAAAAAAATGAGTTATGCTTTATATATACTATATTTATAACGCAGACTTCATGTCTTATGAAAACGATAATACATGAATGACATAATAATTCCTTAGAACTCGACAACAAAATTGCTCCAGTCTGGTGCAACATTTTGTCATCGTGGCAGCCAGAACCCGGCCTCAGTTTCATTACTTTGGCAAAGTATTAATTTTTCTCACTTCAGGAGTGGTCGACTTTATTTATGTTTTATAAAAATGAAACGAATTCCAAAAGTAATACGGAGAATAGTTAGAGGTGAAAACAATTTATTTAAGTAAAGGTTAGAGAGGCGGTAAAAATGGCTCCGTACGTGGGTCGACTACTCAGGGTCCAACATTATTAAAATCAATTCAAATAATAAAAAAAAGAACTGCAAAGAGTCACTTTTGGTATTAAGTCCTTGGACTGTAACAAAAATACGTATAATAATAATCATCATCACTGCATTCGCTGCACGCCTGACCTTTATTGCAGGAAGCTGAAAATTTTTTTAGAAAAATTATTTGATGAAACATAATAGAATTATTAATGTACTTCCTGCAGCAAACATCGTTTCAACTTGATTTCGTAAAAAAAGTTACAATGAACTCTATCAACATTTGTGTGAAACAAGTTGGCCGTGTCCATAATTAATAGTGAGAGAACATTGACTTTAATATTTTATAGAGTTTTTATATTATCTAAACCAACGTGTCCCAAAATGTTTTGCTTTAAAAAAAAAATTAAAGAAATTTAAACTTTCGAGAATTAAAATAGCAAGTCAATGTGCAAATGGGAAAACAAACGAACGACCAAATTTATGGGCAGACGTCACATTTTCTGCTGTTTTCCTTATTTTTACACTCCAAAAGCGTGCACCATCATCCTGCCTGCCAAGAGTATTTACCGCGATATCTCTTGGCACTGTGTTTCTGGCTGTTTACTAGTGCGTTGGCAGAAGCGCTTCGTTTGCTTGGCAGAGAATTCAAACTGGCTTCATAATGAATACACGATTACATAACAAAAAGGTTTCGTTTATTTGCATATGCGATATGGTGCAAGTCTGCTACCAAAAAAGCAGGCTAATGTCTTCTTTCCGATGACGATGCCATCGTATCAAAACAAAGATCAGCAAGTTTATTTTCATTTTTGAATTTGTATCGATTAATGCTTTAATGTCTTAATCCGGTGTTTTCGGCCTTGCGACTTCTTTCGTATTTCGTATTAAGTTCTGTCGACTCTTGATTAGTTCTTTCCTAATCAATAGTGTTTTTATTTCAGAATTCTTCTCCTTTCTTGATATTTGTTTGTTAGTAATCCACATTGCATATCTCATTATTCTGGATTCGGTTTCATTAAATTTCATGTTTCTACTGTTTTATTGCTTTTTTTTTTTCATTGTCATTCGTTATAGTGGATTTATAATTTTCATTTTCTTTGGTTTTCAAAAGTATATTTATGAGTATTTATAGAACAAAAACATTAAACTGTGTCTGTATCTGTTTGAACGGCAATTTATGATCATGATTCGAGAAAGTTCTACGCGACACATTTTCCTTTAGGATTTCTTCGTTAAATTACAATTCTGAGAAATACCATCGATTGTCTGCACGACATGCTATTAGGTGTGGTCTAGCCTATATGTACACGATTCTCTATATTTGTTGTGTTATTAATGTTAGCAAAATAAATTCGAATTGAATGTAAGGTCTTGGTATTAATATTTACAAACAAGTCATCAAATAAGCTAAGAAAATTCGATAATATACAAGGTGAATTAGGAGGAACGCACTAAACATCGGAAATGTATTTTGTTAAATTAAATCTAAAGTTGTAATCCTATGTTTACGAAAATTAGGTTTTTCTTTCTTTCTTTATTATAATAATAGCTCCAGAAATTGCACGCAACTTCTGCAGGTTAGCCATATTTATTAAAAGTAAACTTTTTAACTGTCGTAAAAAGGGAGAGTGTATATGGTCCCACTAGGTTCCGTCTTGCATCTCATTTTAAAACGTTCAAACAAAACCACATGCAAAAAGGAATGTGTGCCAGCTTTTAAGAACTTTGTTAAATGCGTTTTTTATTTGAAATTCTATGATGGGGAAAACCGTGGGCGATATTATTCAATTGCAGCTCTATTATACCCATTTCGAAAGCCACAAACAAGTATCATATTTGCATGTTCATAATTATTTCATTAGTCAACTGTAATACGCTTTTGTTTTGTTTTCTATTAATAACATTCGGTTTGAAGATTATACCGTATGAAAAAGGTCAATTCTTAGTATAAATATAATATATTTTTATTAAAAAAAAATACATGTAAATAATTAAATACATAATATATCGAAATCGAAGTAATTAGGTTACAAATAATCAGAGAGTCGTTGTAAACTAATCCTAGATTAAATGTATAGGATTTTCTTCCTTTTAATTCGAGATTAACTTTAATCGAAGTCGGTGCAACTGGGCAAGGAGTAAAATTGATATAATTAACACAGTACTTTCATTCAATTAGTAAAACTGTATCGAGATTTTGATTTAAAAATGTTGCTAATAAAGTTAATTGGCAGAGAACACTAAAAACGAAAGCATTCATATAACCTTATGGTGCCTCGGTTCATATTATACACAGCTCAAAACAGTTTCCTCCATATCTACGTCACATTATTCCTAGATTAGTGTTAGGTTCACAAAATGGCATGCTTTCTGAGCTGACACATAGTAAGACCTTTAGATTCGATTTTACAATCGTTGGATAAAATGAGTATAAAAAGTGCGTATATACAGGTATTACTAAATGACTACAAAAAAATTTGAAAGAGTAATTCCTGGATCGATTTAAAATAAAAAGTTCCTATAAACATGTGTCCTAAAATACTTCGTTTTAAATACACACTGAAAATTTTAATTTTTATTTAAATTTTTATTGATTGTCACTTTTTAAACATATTCTATGTTTAAATGCATCAAAGAAATAGAACCTAAGACTTAATTAATTAATTAATTTAACTTTTTGAAGAAGATTTGATTTTTTTTCATTAATTTTAATTCTTCATTATACTGAGTATTTAGATTCGATTTTGGATAAATTGAGTATGACACTATTCTTGCAATAACGTGACGTAGGTATAGAGGAAACTTAAAGAATATTCTGTTCTTATTCCATTGTGAGTCTATCAAATGAACAGATATCCAGAACATATCCCAAATAAATCTTATAGAATCTGAAAGCAAGTTCCTCAATTATGCGTGGTGACATTTCGTGCACCTTCCTAATCCATCTTATGAATGGGATGGGATTACCATCAATGGAGTTTGCTTGTCAATCCAGTTTATCCTTTATGTAGTCATTCTTTTTCTGCCCAGATGTTTCTTCTATAAAAATGAATAATTCTTCTAATGAATAAGAAGTGACAAAAGCTACTTCAAAATCTTTTAAGCAGTAAAAGAGCAATTTTGAAAGTGAAGGGAAGATCTCCACACTTATCACAAACATATCTTGTGGGTTCTTCTCCCATTCCTCCTTCAAAGTCAATTCCTCCCTTATATGTGGTGAGTTTGCATGCAAAGATACTCCTACCGAATGTCTCCCATGCACGTTCTGTCGGAATACTATAACGGAATTTGCTGGTCAATCTAGTTTATCTATTCTCAATCTTTTATTTATTGATTCTTTTGTTGTCCAGATATTTGACAGATATATCCATAAAAATGAATTGTTCTTCTAATACCGCTGCGTATAGAAAAGCAATGAGTCGCTTGTCAAGAGTCCTCTAATCAGTAAAAGATCCATTTTGAAAATGGAATGAAAATCTGTGCGGTTCACCCCAAACGAATCTTAAGAATCTTTTATCATTCATTCCCGAAAGCAAATTTTCCAATTAAACAAAGCTTGTCTACATTACTTTAAGCTGTAAAAGAGCTGTTGCTTTTCCAGGATAAATTGGTTATTACACTTATTCAAAACGTATTTATTGTTGGGTTGCAAATTGAGTCAGGATTCGTTATTAAATCTGCCCCAACCATGTCAGCCCCAATCCTCTCTGCTTTTTATGTTTTCAGTAAAGGTAATGCAAATCAGAGTCTTCGAGCATATAGATACAAGTCATGAAGGCAATTACCTCCTGGTTATGTCGATTTCAATCTTGTAGTAGCACCAGTAAACTCACGTGAAAGCTTTATCCCTGGAATTTGCAAGAACAGAAGATTATCTTTCGGTGTTACGTTGATATTGACCGAACTTTTCATTGTCTTCATCGAGGTCTTTCCAGTTTTCAAAAATCTATTCCAAAATCGAGAAATTATGCTTTAGGTCCTCTCCCGGTCTTGGTTAATAGCTTGCTGCTGCACGTGAAAGCTTTATGCCTGGAATTTGAAAAAACTCAAGATTATCTTTCGGTGTAGTGTTGATATTGTTGGGTTGCAAAGTGAGTCAGGATTCATTTTAAACACTTTCCCAACCATCCCAATACTCCCAATGCTCCCTTCCTTTTATGTTTTCAGTAAAGGTAATGCAAATCAGAATTTTCGAGCACATAGATACAAATCATGAAGGCAATTTCTTCCTGATTATGTCTGTTTCAATTTCGTAGTAGCACCAGTTAATTCACGTGAAAGCTTAATGCCTGAAATTTGCAAGAACTGAAGATTATCTTACGGTGTTATGTTGATACTGACCGGACTTTTCATTGTCTTTACCGAGATCTTTCCAGTTTTCAAAAACAACTTCAAACCGGTAAGGAACTACATGGCTGTAGTAGGTTTACCGTCTCATTTTGAAAGCTGTTTTGAAAAAACTTTCATAATTCGCAGCAATATAATATATCGACATAAAAACTAGATAAGCGAAATTCCGCCTTTGATATAAGTGCGTTTTGAAACGATAATTTCCTTGACGGTTTTTGCCCGTGCCACAGCAAAAACTTCTCCGCAACACGTTTCGAAATATTTTCTTAGAAAATTATTAATTTATTTTGACAAAACAAAAGCAGCTCGCCAAATGGGAGTAAAGAAATGAAATCGCTGGACCAAGGAAAAATATTCGAAAACCAGTTCTCATGCGTTGAAAATCGATTCGCGTCCGACAAAAAGAACAAGAGACGGAGAAAGAGGGAGAGAGTGTGATGGCAAGGGAACACTACATATGGCGTAACATAAATACACATACACACACACATACATTGTTTACGTACAGACTATAATATCCTAATAAAATAAACGTTTATCCGGAATTGAGCGAAATTAGCAGTAAATCACGTGGAAGTAACCTTTATAATGCCCACTAGGATCTTGAGGAAAACAAGGATAAAGCAGTAAAAAAAATTCGTCGTAAAATTCGAGACGTAAATAGGAAACGCCACGTCCATTTTTCATTACTCAGTACGTGTACTGGGTGAACGTACGTAGATCTCATGGCACTTGTTATTTTTACATGGCGTTCTTTGATCATTTAAAATGGCTGCTGACTCATCGCTACGGTCCGGCCTGCAAATGTCGTCTGCGAACGTGACTGCACTGAACAGATAAAAATAAAACTCCGGAGATATGTTTATTCATTAATAGCAAGGCAGTATAATATGTTAGTTCGTAAGTACGAGAGGTATTTGCATGAAATTGTAAACGTAGTTTTTTTTAGCAATCCTGGTAGTGCGTAGTTTGGGCTTCGACTGACTGCTTACCATTGTAGTAGTAGGTCGGGAATTTAATTTAGCAGCAAAGTAAAATAAAATGTTGAAATTGTTGTTGTTACGGGCAAAGTTCTTTTATGATTGGAAGAGAAAGGGAATGTTCTTACAAGTATTTTATGTGGACGTGTCATTCTGAACTTTAGAAGTAGGTAATTATTATTCTGAAGAGTAAAAACTTTATATTATAATTCTGATTAACCAGGATACACAATTCTAGAATTCTGTTCAACTTTATTCGGACACTTGTCATCAACAACTGCATAAATACGAGGGTGGTTTCAAAAGTTTCCGAATGAAAAATACAATGTGAGCAAAACTGACTGATATGTGTGAAGTTACAGCTTAGTTCACTTGTAGATACAACGTGCATATTCCTATCTCAAAGTTGCTTTCTTTATAGTTTCCTATTTCCAACTCTGTTTGCGATTTGTTCTTTTTTTTATTATTTAATTTAAAAAAAAACATGCCCATTTGTAATAATTATACTAAATGTAATTTGAACACTTAAATATTAATAATAATTAATACATCAAAATTTAAGACAGATGAAGATAAATTAAGTCCATTTCTGAATGGAGCCTTCAATCTTCTTAAATACCTATACCGTTTAAACTTCCATTCTTAACGTTTCTATTAATTTTAAACATTTCTTATTAATTTTTTTATTTCACATTCCACGACTGTAACACAACGGTATTTTGACCGTTCATCGATAATGTAATCGCTTTTTTTTATTTATTGAAAGCTGGAATGAATAGTCATTTTTTGCTTTGTATTCAATAAATACATAACTGCAGCATTTTTCTTGCTATAGAATTATTATTTTTATTATTGAAAATGTTACTGAACAGTTACTGAAGTAATGGGACTATACGATCGAACTTTTTTTTATTTCTGTTTATTTTGCGGACAATTATGGTATAAATTTGCTTATTTAAGGTAAGCGTTCACTGATTGGCAACGGACTCAACACACGGATCGCATTTCAGAATTCTTTACGTATACGAATCGGATTCGGATTGCGGATAGGTGATCACAGTCTTATGGCAAATAATATAAAGAATCATCAAATGCGATATGTGCGTTGCATCTGTTGCCGATCAGTGGACGGTTAGCTTTATACAGACTTTACAGTTAAAATTTAAAAATTAATATAGAAAACAGAAACTTTAAACTGAGAGGTTATATACAGGGTGTTCCGTATCATTATGTTCAAATTTTGGGAGCATAAAATAGACTCAATTCTAAAACTGAAAAACACAAGAGTGATAGGTCGATCTTTATTTGTTCTGAAGATACAATCATTTGAAAGTATAAACAACGAATAATCAAACTTAACTTCGTGAATCAAATGAAAACTTAATGAATGATATTGTCAAATGACATTTACCTCCCTGCTGAATACAAGCTTGTACTCATATGTCGATTGATGAAGTAATATTTCTTATTTCATGAATGTTTTCTCGTAACTATTGAGCAGCATGCTGAATCTTTTCTAACAATTCCTCTCTGGTGTTTGAAATGTAGGTCTGTGTACAGGGTGGGCCAAATTCGACACTTTTAATAGGAAACACCTATTTTTAGAAAAGTTAGACAAAAACTGACATCGGTCCCTGGAGCTCGATTTTTAAGACAAAGTTAATGGTGAAAACCGCATTTCGATATCTTGTACCGCTTAGGAGCTACAGGGCGTTTCTCAAAATTCTACGATTTCTAAAAACCTTCATAACTTTTTTGTTTATGAAAATTTTTGATTTCTGTAAAAACTTCTTTGAGGCACTTTTTCATCATATCGTAGAATTTTGAAAAACGCCCTGTAGCTCCTAAACGGTACAAGATATCGAAACGCAATCTTCACCATTAATTTTGTCTTAAAAATCGAGCTCCAGGGACCCAGGTCAGTTTTTGTCTAACTCTTCTAAAAATAGGAGTTTCCTTTAAAAGTGTCGAATTTGGCCCACCCTGTACACTAAAGCTTTCATGGTTCCCCAGAAATAAAAATCTAGAGGATTATGGTCAGTGGATCTAAATGGCCATGCAACATGACGATGACGTTTGTGAAAAAACAAAAACAAACTTACTACTAAATGTCACTTTCGTGAAAAGACATTTAATCAGAAATGCCTTACCGGTTTTCTAATGAAGAGTATGCGGATATGCATTTTATTTATGATTTCTGCATCGGTTTCCAAATAGGCGAATACCTCATTACAGAACATTTGTAGAAATATACAGACAATTTAGAGAGTGCGGATTACGTGGTTATCTTTTCGACAGAGGAGTAAATTTGCCAGCAGATTTAGATGAACAAGTGTTAGATGCTGCTACTTGGGATTCAACTATTAGTGTACGTCGAATTAGCAGGCAATTTGAAGTACCACAAACTTCTGTTTGGCGAATTCTTAAACGTGAGGGCCTTCATCCATATCATTATCAAAGAGTGCAAGGTTTGCTTGAAGCAGACCACCATTATCGATTAGTTTATTCTACGTGGATCCTAAGACAGTCACGCATTTCTACAAAACAGTGCTTTGGACAGATGAAGCTTCGTTTACGAGACGGTATTGTAAATCTAAGAAACCTACAGAGATGGGAACTAGAAAATCCCACATAACACGCACGTCTAACTTTCAGCATGAATTTTCTGTGAATGTTTGGGCTGGATTAATCGATAATTTGGTACTTGGTTCTTACATTCTTCCTAAGAGATTAAATACGGGCAGTTACCTACAGTTCCTTATTGAGGAATTGCCAACGCTTTTAGAAGATATTACTTTAGACATAAGAAGAGATGAGTGGTTGCAAATGGACGGTGCACCAACACTTTTTGGAATTGAAGTCCATAACTTCTTGAACAACAATTATCCACGTTGGATTGGTCGTGGTGGCCCTGTTGCATGGCCACCTAGATCCCCTGACCATAATCCTCTAGATTTTTATTTCTGGGGAACCATGAAATCTTTAGTGTATACACGTATTTCAAACACCAGGGAGGAATTGTCAGAAAGGATTCAGCATGCTGCTTAACAGTTAACGAGAAAACATTCGTGTCCATCGACATACGAGCACAAACTTGTATTCAGCAGGGAGGAGGACATTTTGAAAATATCATTCGAAAATGTCATTCATTAAGTTTTTATTTGGTTTAGAAGTTAAGTCTGATTATTTATTATTTATACCTATTTTCAAATGGCTGTAACTTCAGAACAAATAAATATCGCCTACCACTTTTTTAATTTTAGAATTGAGTCTATTTTATGCTTCCAAAATTTGAACAAAATGATACGGAACACTCTGTATAATACATATAATACATTTTTTGTAGCAAATTTTTTGTTACTTAATCATTGGTTTGGGTGAAAATAAAATAAGGTAAATTATAAAACTCACATGTAATTCAGTTAGCTTCCGCCGTGCTAAAAATATTTCGTCATCAAAACTTGTCGAAAATTACATGATCAATCCGGGTTGTAAATTGATCGTTTCTATTCTATTTTCAATATCCGAAAAATGACTTCAAATTTTTGAATTGAATTGAATTTTTTGTTAATTTATTAATTTAATTGGGACGAAAGTATTAAAACCAGAACTCTTTCTTTTGCTTACCAAAAACAGGCCTCATTGTTTATAAATCTTTCAATAATGGGTGATAAGTATTTTGAAATTATTTGAAGAGGTTCAAGTTTTTTTTTGTCAAGCCGGAACCTTTCCTGAACTGTCTTTTTTTTTTTAATTCTCCACCGAGTGGAAAATTCTGCTTTTAGTGACGGTCAAGAATACATTCGAGAATGATTTATTTTATCCTCGGTTTAAACTTAGATATAACAAATACTCGAACAATTCTATTCTAATTGCGTCTTATGTCGTAGTGTACGTTTGCTATGTCTGTAAATCGTCTGCACAGTCGTAGACCTTGTACCACAATCACAAGTTAACATTAACTTTCAGTTTATTTCCATAAGAATAATGGGTGTTAAGGAAATAAATTGAAAGTTAAAATTAACGTGTGATTATAAAACCAGAAATTACCCTTTCATTTTTAGAAATGTAATGATTGACCAGAGAACCAGGTTTATTATACTGCACTTTTCAAAAAATAAAAGTAATTATTCTCCGTATGTTTACTAATTTTTAAATATTTACTTGCACGTACAAGTAAATGCGTCGTTTTTAATTAATAGTTTTATAGTTCAAAATTTTAAGCTTTAATAAAAAAATTTGAGCAGTTAATGGATTTCGATTGCAACATTATGTATGAATGTTATTAAACTTATCTGCCTTTAATTTGCTTTCAGTTTACACAGAAAAAGGGATTTGATACGCAAATCCCATATAATCATTAATTTCTTTGAATTGTATTTTGTGTTTATACAGAGCGGAACGTACCGTAAATGTTTGTCGCCTTATTATCACTAGGTCAACGTACTAGTTTTCCCAGTAAATCTGAACTGTACAAACACTTACACATATTTTAAGTATATTTTTGTTGGAATTGGAATGAATCGATGTTGTTTAAGGTGTGATACATTTTCAAGTACTCGATATTTTTCCCAATAAAAAAAATGTATAATATCGTTCAATTGAAATGGATCACCAAAAAGAATTATAATTTTTAAGATGAAAAAATTACAAACTATATTCTAAATTACTTAATATAAAATATATTAAAATGACTACAGAAATAAGGCCATTTTAGTCTTTCTTGTACAATATTTCGTTCAAATACTAGAAAACATCATTTGGAACAAGCAAATTTGGGCTTCCGAAATGAAATACGTTCTATTTTTTTCAGGCGACTTCTGATGCAGTCTATTTTTTTTTACAATTTACTGAGCGATGTTTATTATAAAATTTAAATTGTCCAAGACAACCAACTCTTGTAAAAGAAATAAGAAAGCGTAAAACGGCCATCAAAATAGAAAACATAAATATGAAGAAATAATGCAAGAAAACAAAAGTACATATTTTCCATTTCCATATCATTCCATTCACGATGGTTCTACCGGTGTGACATTTTTGTTGATTTGACACGTTTCAAATTATTTGAAACTCATAAAACTGATTGCGAATCCTTTCTCCTTCTGTATTGTAGAGTAAATGCTGAAACCAATTCTGATTACCTTCTGCAAAATCAGTAAGTAAGAAGTTATTAAAATTATTAAGCATAATGAATCGCAATCTGCTTATGACTATCGTAGCGCCTTTAAGTATTTTAAAACTTTCAAATATTCTTTTACAGTTAATGGACTTAGTTACAGTTTAATATTCGATACGCTCTGAAACTTCTACAGAAGTGATTTCTTTAAGGCGCCCTTAGTTTTCTTCAAGTCGGATAATCGGGACAAATAGCGTCCCGCATATATCTGTCTCTAAAATAGTCCTAAAAACGGGACGTCGAGCTGCCCAGAGACAATGGATTAATATCCCCATTATACAAGTCGTTCACATGAAATGTAATATTTAATAACTTAGTAAGTGCAAGTGCAAGTTGTTCGCATGATGTATATTTATTTGTATATGAAATATGTCTTTTTACTTCCGGTTTAACAGGAAGTATGTGCAACTTTTGTGTTTCAAATGGAATAGTATATTTTCGAAATTTCTGTTTAAAAGCAATTTCTCTCTCGTAAATTCGGAAACCTAACACATGTAGGGATTCCAATTATTTCATATTTAGAAACTAGTTAGTGTTGTGCCCACCTTCAACAACATCGTAAAATTGGAACACTGAACAAAATAATTGCTACATATTCTCTATTTTTGTTTATTTCATAATATATTATTGTGCTTTAATAAGCACATGTTTGTCTTGTTAAAAGCACTATAATTGAATTCGAAACACTATTAAATCGCTTGCATGTTTGCCCACCAAACATTTGATAGGCGGCCATATTGACTATTTGATGGAACGGGCCTATTGCGCTTTCTATCAAAATTTATTTCTAAGAATGGTTGTTTTGGTGACGTGGAGGAATTTGTGAAGAAACACAATAAGCTTCAACTGCAATCAGCAAATACAGATACAAGAAAATTAACGGGGATCGGTCTCCAAATGTAGGAGGATTATATGCAAAATTGGAAGTACAACATCGACTAAGAGTTTAAAAACAATTCTAAATGTACACTCATGCTTAAATAAATCGATACCATTGTACACTAATCGTGGTCTTATTGACAATTTTATCGAAAGGTATCAGTTTAACTAATTGCAATAAATATATTAGCGGATTTCCTTATAATGTCACAATCATCGACCACAATATTTTCTTGTTATTATTAGCAACGGCAATGTCTTCTGAAGAACGCAATTAAAATTATACTGAAGCTATTTTTTTATACCAAATGAATTACGTGAGTTCTCCGTTTCAGATATTATGCGATAAATAGAGCTAAGAATTTAGAAGAAATTCGAAATGTAAGTTGAGTGTCATAAAGCTTGAGTGGTTGTAAGAGATGTTTAGCACGAATCGGTTGCTTTCAGACCATTTATCAGTGTTGTGTAACTGTTCACGATTCTGTATGTTGATCAGTGTTTTTGTCGACCCGCATAAGTGTCGCTCGCATCTCTTTACGAACACAGTAAGATCGTTGTGTTTTTGGGCAAGCCGTATCTGTAACAAAAACTGTAGGACCTGTAACACTTCCCTGTGGCATGTCGCATTTATTGGTAACACTTTTAGACGAGATGTTTTTTGTGCCATTCGAAATTTTTCAAGCATATATAAGGGCAAAATTCCATTATTTCCTGTTAGGTTTACATAAATGTGTTGTGTCGTTATTTATCATCAATTTCTGTACTGTTATCCTAAATGTTTTTGACTTGCGTAGAATGCAGGAACGACTTGATTCCAAAAGTTGTTTTAATACCTTTACAAAGAAGTCGATTTTTCTTTGCATACAACACAAAATTAAAAAAAAGAAAGTCTCCATGAAGGAAACAAACTGAAACGTCACATTGCTTATCGGAAAGAATTTTCGCGAACAAGAAAAATCCTTAAATGTTTATGTTAATTGTCGCTTAATCATCACCTAACCTTTTTCTGAAGAATTAGAAGAGATATTTCTATTTGATTTGTGTCGTTGAAAACTTCGGTACAATGAGAAACCTACAATTTTGAATTTTTAAGAATAAAAAAATTGGAAATAATTAAAAAAGTTCTTATAAAATGGATGTATTGAAGTGTTCTTCTGTGGATGGGAAATAAACCTTCAAAATTGCAAGCAAATGTATTTTATAGAAACTGAAAAAAGAGGCATACAATTATGAAGTTAGATGAAGGTTGTATCTCTCTTAATAATTATAAATAAATATGTTGATTGTAATATTAAAAAAGAATTGTCATATTAGTTTTATTTTACTTTTTTGATTTTACAATTCTTCTCTGTGTATGTAAATAAATCAAAAAAAAAGGATGCATCATAAAATTTAATATCTACTTTAGAGTAAACTTTGAATTAAAACATTTATGTTTTTATTTTATTATCGCTTACATAAATTTGCTGAAAGTTTGTCTGCTGCTTATTAAATGTTTTAATTTACGCTTAGCTTTATACTGTTTTTTCTTTTCAAGTTTTACTTTTCTTAAAATATTTTTGGAAGTACACCTCGAACAGGTGATGATGCTATTAGCAATTCAATTAAAGTATTTTTTTTACGAAATCATTAGTATTTTGTGAATACAGAAATTTTGATTTAACGATTCATTACAAACAGGTGTTCATCCCATCAAACATTTTTTAGAAATGTTAAATGCAAATAAATTGTATTTTATGGTAAAAATGAGCTCTTGCAATTTGTCAATTGTAAACTTCTGCAATTGAAAATGTTATAAAAAATGTGTGGACGTTCGTTTTCGCTTGGAAAGAAAGTTAATTGTGTTTTAAGCAAATGTAATTCCAGGAGCAAGTTGACACAGAGAATGCAAGTCCATTCGACAACAGATTTAAATTAAAGAAAAATTAACAATTTTATTCATTAAATTAGATATGAATTCGTCTGCGGTTCTCATATAAAAGTCTATCCACTATTTTTATAATCCTATAGAATTAAAAATAAAGTATAGCGTTATCGATTCACTGCTCTATAGCGCTTTAGAAGTATCTCTATCTTCTAGCATTGAATGGGGTTAAAACAGATAAGAATATTCTGAACGTGCTCCAGTGCAGTGAATCGGAAACGTTATTAGTTTATTTAAATCAGTGTTGCCAGAAAAGAATCATAGATGTCTCTCCAGTTTCGTAATAGATTTTCAAGTTATAGCATAGCAATATATGTCGCCAACATATTTATTTTATAAAAGAGGTCACACACGTTACATTAAACCCAATTGCCAACAATCAATACACAATTAAAAGTTTATCAATTGCGTTTTCGATTAACTGCTTTAGAGCAATTTCTATTATTACATGAGGTTAATAAAAGAATCCAATATTTTGAATGTACTCTACAGAAGCCAATCGAAAATGCCATTCATTTTTTTATTTAAAAAATAGGAAGCTAACAGATTTTTAAAATTTGGTAATCCAGAAACAATAATTGATGTATTTCGAAGGTATCATTGTTTTAAATGTCACCTAGTCCAGGTAAAATTGGGAAAAAACGAGTTCTGTTAAATCGAAGTGGTAGAAAGGAGACCAAAATTGCTAGAATAAAATAACAAATAAAACGTTGTTATGTCCAATGTTAGACATTGCTCTCATCAAAATATTTAATCGTGATTACGTTGGATGACCAAAAAGGAGTGGGTCCAAAACTTATTTGTGTGAGTTGGTAACTTAAATGGACGGCGTTACGTGTTAACAGGTGACAGACAAAAAAAAGGACAGACCCCATATATATGTATAGCGGCAGGGCTTAGCTATTTTTCATACTGTTGCAGTTTCCGAAGAACTGAGCCATGCATAGAATTTGCAAGAGTCGACAAAAGGGTGAAACGTGGAGAGAGGGGGCAGTCAATATCTGTTTGAATAGAAGCGTTACATGCTAGCAGGTCGCAGAAGAAATGAAGCAGACCTCAGACGTTAAATATATCGTTTATGAAATTAACAGCAGTTTCCAAACAGCTGAACCATTCACAGAACTCTCAATTCGATAAAAGGGTGAAAGTCTCTACTTTCACCCTTTTATCGAATTGAGAGTTAGGGTAGCTACAGTTCGAAACTACCAAAACCAGCAAAACATGGAGGATTACGTAAAAGTCCCACCAAAGGTATTTGGGCGACCAAATTACTAAAGACGAAGTTTTACATTGCCAAAGAAATCGTTATTGAATGTAGGTTACGATGTCTTCTTGTCTTCTTATCTAATTATTACGTTCGTTGGAAGCTATAGAAATGAAAATGGAAACGAGGAAAGCTGCTTATAACTGACAATGTACAAAACGTACTTTACGTCAAGTCTATTTAAAGAAGTTATTAATTAGAGGACCACAGTGTTTAACAACATGATAGGAGCCTAATGCGTTTTTGCTTTCAAAACTAAAATTAAACTCAAACAGAAAATAGTAGGTTTGCTATTGGAAGGAAAAATCACAAGCATGTCAACTACTAAAAGATATTGCCATGTACGTTTCTGTTCATAAGACATCAGTTTACCTCGCCCAAGGGGCACGAGATTGAAAACTAGGTCATAAAACTCTTTGGAACATGAAATAGAGAACCAATTACATATTTGGTGTACCAATCAGTGAATCAGTAAGAAAGTTGCATACAAATCAGCGACCAAACCGTATTATCTCGAGTCTACTCAGGTTATGCCGTTTTGTTTTGTTTGCACCTAGGAAGACGATCTCGAGGACGACCAGAGAATGTTTAGACGTCTACCTCTCAGAAGATGCATAGTGTATTGCTTAAAATATATTCAAATCTTACCCTAGTAAAATGACGCAAAATTAATCGATGATTCTTCTCCATCGTTCTGGTTGATGTCCCTGACAAAAGTCTTCAGATTTACACAAAAAATCGATGGCAATTCGGACTCTTTATTCTCAAATGTTTTCCTAGAAAGGAAATTATGAAGTGCACGAATCAGATGGTAGTCTCAAGGAAATAAGATTTGAGAGGGAGAATTTCCCAAGCCCAGCTCTTTCAGTTTTTCCCTTTTGGATTAATAAGTGCGAGTTCTTTTTGCCGGGGTCGCTCTAATTGTCGCCGGTTATGCACCTAATCTGGTTAGGAAGCAACAATTCGAAATGAATGAACGATCGATGGCAACTCGGACTCTTTATTCTCAAATGTTTTCCCAGAATGGAAATTATGAAGCGCACGAAAAGATGGTATCTCAAGGGAATAAGATGTGAGAGGGAGAATGTCCTAAACCCAGCTCGTTCAATTTTTCCCTTTTCGATTAATGAATGAGTGCGAATCGCTCTAATTATCGCCGGTTATGCACGTAATCTGGTTAGGAAGCAACACCTTTATTTGTATGTACCCACTAAGATGGTCTCTTTAATTCACGCATGGTACCCAATTTTCATTCCCTGTGACAACCCATAGTAAAAGTTTATTTTGACGTGTGAAAAGAGAATTGTAACTGGTGAGGCGCTGTTCTTTGTCTTAGCCTACTTAATTCCTTTTCCACCCCTGTTTTCTGTAAACAATTTAAAGGCAGATATAGCTCATGTTGTCTAGCTTGATAATTTTGAGCTAAAGATCCTAGGTTCAGTACCACCTTTGGAATTTTTGGGTGTCGAGAGCTTCGCCAATTTCCTCGTAATTATATGTCACTGCGTCGATTGCTTCTCTACCAAGTTAGAATTTCGTATATGGAGATAGACAAGTACATATCCAAGAATTGGACATACTAGCATAGTGATCAAGCATTTCGTTTTTAAAATTTGAGTGAAACAATCGGTACATATCAATTTAAATCATCAACGAACCAGTATTTCAATTACGGGAAAAGATTACGCAGAAAGTTCATCATCGAATTAGAAAACATTATAAGAATGGACGAAGGAAAATGGTGGAAATAATGCTAACAACGAAGTCAGAAGGATAAGATAGGCTAAAAGCAAAATTAAAATTACGGACAAACTGAGGAAAATGGAAGGGAGATTTTGCATAAGCGGTGATTGACAGAAAAGTATGGAAAATATAACAAGCGGAACCAAATCGCATACCCATCTATCTGAAGAAGTGGATTATGAGAACTTGAGAAGGAAATTATTATATATATTTCGATGGATAAAACCTCATGTTCTTAGTCTAAAAATTTGCTTACATTCAACTAAATAATAAAAAAAAAAACTATCACAGAATGGAGAAATCTTCTTTAAGGTATCCAATTGTGTCTTCTGAGGATGCCCCGCTCCCTCACAAACACATGTAGTTAAAAAAATCACTTTTTGTTTAATGCAACGGTCAATTGTGGTAATATCTTTCACCAGATTATGGTGATATCTATCACCATTGCAGCCAATTTACGAGAACATACTAACTTATGAGTATAACATAAGAACCACTCTTAAGCTTCTTTGGTATGACATTTTAATAATACACCCATACCATAAGTGATGTGAAAAGGTGATCAGCGTGAGTGTTTTTAAAAACCTAATGTCACAAGTGTTTTGAGTTTCATCCTATGGTTTTTATGGTATATATTATCGTTGCCAGGAAAGATGAGCTTTGCGTCATGAAATTTACGTGTCCGACGTTAGTCAACACGCCGAAGTCAAATTAACACTTGCATTCTTACGAAATGTATTTCCGGTTTATGACAATTAAAAAAGTAAACGTCAAAATGACAAGCAACTTGACAGATCAATTAAGAATACGCAAGTACGTTCCACAAGCTCTAGCATGGCTGGCTACCGTGTTGTACGTCAACACTTTTCTGGGGGTTACTGAGTTTTATTAAACGTCCTAATTGTCTTAAAAAGACGGTTAGAGATTAATAAACATACGAAATAAAAAATAAAAACTCCAAACACAACTAGAAATTAGCACAGTGACACTTAAAACTTGCGACAGAAAACTAATGTAAACAAAGTGCACCGTGAATCAAATCAACAACATCGTAATGGAACAAAACTGTCTAAGAAAGATGTACATGTGACTAGCTCTCTCTATGATATAAGTTCTGCTCTTTTTATTTTCTAGTGGATAGGTCTTGAACTTAGAAGACGTATAATGTGTATTTCTATCTTTGTTTTACATGTGTGACATAGAAGACGGTGAATATCAAATATTTGTCTGTGATATTGTCGGTAACCAATGACGCAGGGCTCATCTTTCCTGGCGACGATAATAGCATACCATAAGTGGTGTGAAAAGGTGATCAGCATAAGTGTTTTTAAAAACCTAATGTCACAAGTGTTTTGTGTCTCATCCTATGGTCTTTATGGTATGTACCATAACCCAAAAATACCATGGTGACCTCTCATCCTTTAATCTCCATATTTGTTTCAAGGTTAACATAAACCTTTGATATCCAGCTTATAACAGAAAAAGTTGAGTAAATCTACAACAAAAAAGTACCTCGAGTTAGTCTTGGAGAAAAATGTATGTTGCAGTTTACATAACGATTTTTTTCGTGTTTGTCAAAAATGGATAAACATTCGGTTAACCTCAAGATGTTCGTATAGATATTTTGAATGTAATACCTTGATTCTTAAAAGAATATATTAACATAAATTGCCCGAATTAACTTTCTAAATTTATATTTTGATAGTTTGACAGCACCTGTGTAGGTTCAATCTAAGTTTCTAAGACTAACTCGAGATAAGTTTTTATTGAAGACTCGTTATATCACATTTTGTATATTCCTAATTCTTATCCAAATTTGTTCAAGTTGACGGGTGGTCTTAAAAACAGTTACAAATGAAAAACATTTCTGATTACGATCTTGGTGGCTCTTTTATTTCATTTGAATAGGTGCATAACTAACTAGATCTCCATGTATCTTATTTATCTGTATAAAGAAGGAATAGTAATTATCAGGTTTCCATCAGTTAAACGCGAAACCGTAAAATCAGCTCGGAATTGTTAGCCGGCACACTTGAATTGAAGAACAGCGCTTCCAAAGGCGAAGAAGTTCTGTTATTTGGACCCGTGAACGATCCTGAATACCGCATAATTTTGTAATTTACCATTCGAATGACTCGTTTCCTGACTTGTTTTTTGCATCGGCTTGACTAAACAAATCTACGTCTTCTTATTGGTCCGGTGTTTTTATCTCTCCACATCGTAAGGCCGAGCGGTAGAGATGGGCGCGACGCACACGTTTCAACGTTCGACGTTACAAACAACCGTTTCTGTTGAGCCTTTAAGAAATGACAAGCTTTGTTTTAAATTTTTTATTCACTTGCGTAATGCCACGCTGCGATTAATCAAACGGTACTAACGTTTTCACATCGACTGTTCATTAGATTCATTAAGATACAGTTAGAGTTATCTTATGGACATCATCTGCCTGACCATATTCGATTAGGTAACCTTTTACCTTTATTATTTTTTTTAATTTTTATTTAATTGCCAAATGTAGATATGCTCCAAAATGACAGCGAACAGTTTAAACCAATTAAATTCTGTAAATTTTCGTAGAAAATTTAATAGAGTTCTTTAAAAAAGCTTTATTATTTTGATGTACCCTTCAAAATTTAATCTAATTTGAATTTTTAATACTCAAGGGTCCCCAAATATCGATGTTATTTTTTAATTAACGCAAGTTAGAAGCCAAATTGTATCTCGATTATTTTATTCAGACACATTATTTCATTTTGTAATAGTTCAAAAGCAAATGAGTAAAGCACGGATTTAGGTGCAATGTTAGGTAGTGAGTCATCACTCCCTAATGCGCACGCCCGACTGCAAAGATGACTCATGATCTAAAAATGCATCTAAATCCATGCTTTACAATCGAGTATGGAGAATAAAACTAAAATAAAAACAGAGTGATAATTCGCGAGAAACACAACAAATGCTAACAGGAGTCGAAAAGAACAAGTAAGTAAATTTCAATACAGTTGAAGAAACGGGAAAACACGACATAGTAATAAAAACAGAATAGATTAAACAATAAAAATAGAAATAAGAAACAAAACAAAAATAAGATTATACAAAGCAGTGTACAACTGATGCGAACCTTGAGTACAACAAGAAAAGAACATAATTAACACGGACCAAATGAAACACCTAAAAACGATTGAAATAGGAAAGATAGGATAAAGAATTAAAATAGAATCTATAACAAATTTTATTGAGCAGAGGCAGTTAAATGCTGTGGAGTCTTTTACATAGGATGGGTAATAATAATAATATATGCTGTTAAAAAAGAAAAGGGAAGCGAAGAGAATTTTGAAGAAGAAGAAGAAGAGCTGGAAAATCTTGTCAAACTAGTAAATAGTAAAAAGTAACAGTAAATAGAAAGGAAATGTAAAAAATTGTGGGAGAAAAATAAAACTACACCATTACACTCTAACGGTTATAATAAAAGAGATGGTTATAATCTTTTCAGTCTCTATTTTCTGGCATTAGTATTTTTTTAATGAAGTGACTGAAAAGGATTAAAAGAGAGTACGAAAGAATTACCTTATAAGAGAAGAATTAAAAACAGAATCTATAAAAAAAATATTGAGCAGGAGCAGTTGATTTGGCGACGTTTTGTTGTGCACAGAATGAATAATATACAATTAAAAAGAAATGGGAAGCTGCAACAATTTCGAAAAAGAAGAAGAGAGGAGAAAAAATCATGTTCAAAGAATAAAAAATGTGGAAGGAAACATAAAACCACATCCCTTCATTTTAACTGTTATAAAAACGATGGCTATAATCCCTTCAGTCTCCATTTTCTGGCTTTAGTATTTTTTTATCATTAGGAGCTACAGTTTTTTCTGATATCAGATTTAGGCTTAATTCACATTTTAATAACTCTTCACTTCGGATATTTCGCTAGCCAGTGGTGTTGTTCCATGAAGGAATTCTTTGTCTTGTGGAGTTGTACGGTCAATCGAGAATTCTATAGATCTTCATCGATCTGAAAAACAATTCCAGTTTTGTATTTAATTTTGTATTGAAATTTCTGTTTACCCCCAAATCCGATCCAGACCCCGTACAATGATAGCAAAATCCAAATTCTTAATATTTTTTTTTGAAAGGTGTACCACCGTGGCGTCTATTAAAAATTTTCCCATAGGGGGAGGGGGACAAGAATGAAGACAAATACCGTGCCTTCAAATGAATTCCTCGTTAAAATAAGCTGTGATTTGTTTATAAAGTTGGCGACGCTCAATACAAGAATGAGGGACAGTTGTCAATAACTAATCATGACATCACATGAAAAATGTGTAAACTCTAAATTAAAGTTAATTACTTCAATTCAAAACAACATTAACGCTTAAAACAGACGCTGAAAATATTGTACTTCATTTTGAATGTACAAACGCTTTTGCCAAGTGTTGGGAGGTTATGTTAGCACAAACAATTAACTGGACAGCTGTCAGTGTTACTAACCTTCAGAAGAAAAAACACTGAAGTCATGGCCTACTTTAATTAGGTATTTAATTGAATACACGGTGCATACGTCAGTTTTGCAGAGCTCTAGTATCGCCATCTAACTATTCTTGTAGTGATAAATTTGCTCCATTCCGGATGGAGCGCTTTCAATTATAAATTTATGGAAATTTTTAGTCGATTTCAGTAGAAGGCACTCCCCCTGCAGACACCCTTGTGTACCACCAAGAAAAGTAGACGTCAGGAAATGGAATTATGTATTTTTTTTATTTCTTGGTTTTGATTTCAGAGGACTGATACATGTCTTTACTTTATTCGTTTTTATTTTCTTTTTGTTTGTAGTTTGTTGTTCGTATTTGTAACACAATCGATATTTTTTATATGTATATGTATCCAGGAGTCCAGTTACTATTAGCGAAAAGTAACTAGTTACAAGCTACCGCTACTTAAATGACGAAGTAACTAAGCTCCTCTGCTGAAAAGCTGCTTTCTTTGAGTTATATTTGAAATACAGTTCCTTAGTAATCCATAGCTTTATTACAAGCTACTTTTAGGGGTACCCAAAAAAAATAAATCAAAATTAAATGTGAAGATTTATTCCTTATTTTTCATAAACTGAGTATGGCATTATTCTTGGAATAACGGGATGTAGATATGGAGAAAGGTTTAGAACTAGTCGGTGAATTATAGAGATTCGGGGCCTTTATTCTGTGGACCTTAATGAAATACTTATGATGTGTAGTCATTATTATAAAATAAGTACAAAAAGAAACTCTACACGTTAGGAACATTATTTCAATTTTATGTATTTCACTGCAAGTAGCTAAGCTATTTAATAGTAACATAAAAAGATTATTTTACTACTTCATGAATATTTTCGTAGAATTTTATGATTATAGTTTACCTCGATTCAGAAGTAACTTGAATACTGTTCGTTTTCTAAAAGTGTTACTAAACTTAATTACTTTGTAATTAGCTATTGCCCTGCTCTGTTTGTAACACAATCAATGTTATAGTTTTTCCGTAAGAAATTTTGACTTGGATCAAAATAAATATCCATAACTTGGCAAAAAATCTATTATATTGATATGTATAATAAAATGTTCTATTTTCATAATAATTTTGCAAAAAGTATGCACTTTTAAGAAAACAATTAATTAATAACGTTAATGAAGTAAAACTTTGAATGATTTTGTAAGAAATTATGACTTATATGACAGATAGTTGGCATTATTAGTATTACTAAAGCAGACTGTTTTTAATCTCGAATGCATCATGAGTGATAGTATAGAGGGGCTTTATCTAATTTTAAAGTAAATATTTTCACCAAGACTAAGCTAATCCACAGATAACGCACAGGTGTTCCTTGTTTCCACAATGATTCGTTCGGGGTACGTGAGCTATTAATTTAATGGCGCCCGCACGCATCTCTACGAGCAGGTTTCGTTATTTCTCATTATAAATCAACAAGAGTGCTGTGACGTCACCGCGACGTTGGGCAACACCGCACAGTGTCTGCCTCCTACCGCTCGCCTTCCTCGTATTATACCCAGTTACAAGATCTAGTAATTCGAGTCCTGGTTTATAGAAAGCAGTTTCGATGCAAATGGAAAGCAGTTTCGGCCGGATTCTGACTGTTATTATCGTGCGCGTCCGTATAGATTTTCTGAATTTTTATCTCTCGCGTTTACCCACCTCCCCCCTTGTCTCTCTCACGACACCGCGCACTTTGTTTTGTTTTTGTCCGTGATATATAACGACAGTTATGCGTCCTTATTATTTCTGGCTGCTTTATGTGTTCGCTTTTTCCTTATGAGTGGTGTTAGATTTCAGTTGCTTACTCAGGGTTAAGCAGTTTTGCTTAATGGTTTCCATTCTGGCTCCCTTTTATGATGAGTAATTAATGCACCCTCGAGGAAAATACCAGCTAGATATGCAGGTATCTTATATTGGATACTATACACAAGAGATAAATACAATTTGACTTGCAATCTGATAGTCTATACCCGAAAACAATGTCAATATGGTTCAGTTGTTTCGATGAAACAATTGGAACAAAATTACATGAACAAAACAATCATGTTTTTATCCCTTTGGACGTCATAGAAATTCCAATGGGCTCTAGCCTATTTGTTGTATTATTTCTTTGCCAAATAAAATTCAGTATGCAGAAGAGTTTTATATGTCCAGAAGCATGTGTTACAATTCTCTCAGGATTTGTAATAATATTCCCTAGTTCTAAACTATTGTTGGTAACATACTTTGCTTTTCTGTTGTATAACATCCTAAAACTTGATATACTCTTTTGTAGTAGGTATCATTTTCTAAGACAATGTAAAAGTAATATACCCCCTGTTTGACATGTCAAGCTCGAACCCATACAGTTACATATTTGATTTGGTGTTTCGTTAAGGTAGCAATGCAACTACAGCTACAAGAAACGTTTGTGACATTTGTTCTGGAACAATAGATGTTCGAAAATGCCATAGATGGTTTGTCAAATTTAGATTGAATGGCTTTGACCTTTCTAATGAAAACTCAGTGAGTGGACTCTAGATACGGTCAGCTGAATCCTTGTTAAACGATCAAAGAACTATCGGATTCACCTTACTTTGCTGTACAAGTACATTTGAAGTAGATTGGTAAAGTTAACAGAGAAAGGATGTATGGATTTCACATAGTCTATCAGAGAAAGAAAGGCTAATATTTAAAACCATTTTTTGACTGCTCATCCAGTGACTGGGGATGAGAATAGGGCCTTTATGATAATTCCAAATGCAAAAGACAATGTCTCTCTCCAAACAAAACCCCAGACTTACATCTTAAAGGAGATACCGTTGTGTTTTGTGCAACATAATCCATTTGGAGGTGCTAGGACCAGATCCAACATTAACTGTAGTATCATAGCAAATACAACGTGTAAACCTAACTTTGATTAATAAGTACTTGGTACTAGTTCTATAGAAAAAGCGTGATCTTGTAGCATGACAATGCGGAACAGCATTCATCGAAAAAAGACAATCAGAGAGTTAAAATGGGATGTGTGTTGTCTTTATTCATCTGACGTTGCACCCTTCGATTTCCATTTGTTCAAGTCGTTGCAGCATTTTTTGGACAAAAAATCCAAAATATAGAAGATTTAAACTTATTTTTATCGAAAACTCACAAATCCAGAATTAAATATTCACTCGAGGTGGCAAATGATCATTGATATTGAGGATGACTGGCATTATTGTTAAAAAAATTAAAAGAGATAATTGTATGTTGAAAAAGAGTTGTTATTTTTATTTCAAGCCTCGGCCATATGTGATTCCTTTTATAATTTTTTTTCTATATGTTAGCTGCCTAATGAATTTTCACTTTTGACCTGTATGCTATTTCATGAGTTTCTTTTATTTACTAATTTTGCGTATGGTTCAGTATAATAAAATGATAATAATCCTTTATGTCAGCGTCCATCATCATTTGAAAGAATCAGAATTTTCTGGAGAAGCCTTCAGAGGGCATTCTCTTACAATGTCTACCATAACGTCATAGAACGAGGAAGAGGGTATTCATCATTTGTGGTCCAAATCCCGTCAAATGCCAACAAACCTGCTCATAGTATTGTGTTGTTGGTTGATAGCCAAGAAGAATGGGGGATGTTGAACTTCAACCTCTGCAAGTCCCTATTAAGCTCCGCTGGGATCGTAGGTTACTAGTTGTAAAAAAAAAATTAATACGTTTTCAAGTGATAAACGAGATCATTCATTTAAGGCCACTTTTACAGTGGTTGGATAAACTAAATGTAACTCTGTTCTTGGTATAATATGTCTTGATATAACTATACTTATACCAAGAACGGCGTATACTTAGTTTATCCGACCATTGTAAAAGTTGTCCTTAACAGCAATAGGAATACGTTGTTAACGTAACATATGTCATTGTTGCAGAAAGCACTTCGAGTTTTCTCTTTGCAGCAAATGAAAGAAGGGGCAATACTGATTTATAGAACGAGTCCCCACCCCATCAGATATCAACAAAGGTATCCACCCTGTTCAATATCTGGCGTTATTAGTCAAGGTAGTTTCACTCTAGGTACGATAACGGTTTGCTCATCAAATGTAATTTGTAAAATTTCTTCAATATTTCTTTCGTGTTAAAATTTCGTGCATGAAGTCTAGTTGTCAAAATAAATAGATGATATCTGGACTTTTCCTCTGCAACTCAATATCAGGAAGACCTATATTTGAATCAGCAAGAGCAAAAAGAGGTCGTTACTGATTTATAAAACGAGCTCTTCCTCTTCAAATACCAGTAAGGAAAAATCATCCACTCTGTTCAATATCAGCGTGTTGTCGATGTAGTTCCTTTCTAGGCGGGCAGTTGGATTGTTCATCAAAAGTAATTCCCAAAATTTCCTCAATTTTTCTTTCTAACCCTAATTTTCAAGGGACCGTCTTGCCTATGACGCGGCAAAGTGATGAAGAAGGAATCATTCGTTACTTATTGAGCGAATCCCAATCCTGACCAATACATTCTGTTTTTGCCGAAGGGTATTTTTTTGGTAAAGCTGGTTTCAAATAAGTATTTCTTTATTAAGACAGTTTACTGAAAATGGGTTTACATTATAGTTTTACAGGTCGTATAGATCAACGATTGAAAATATTCTATTACATTTCACTATTTCTCCGTGTAACTTTCTCTATGCTATACTCTTCTTTTTCACTTTTTCTCAATTACTCTTGGCCAATGTTTTCTTTTAAATTGTTCTTGCTTTCCTCTTTGCGCTTCACCTCGGTTTAGAGCTCGTTTATTCATGTTATCTTCGAATCATCTCCAAGGTATTTTAGTTTATACGCCCCACATACCTGGATAGCATTGTAGCTAAAAGGGAAATTTTGACCTGGCAAGACACTGGTTTGTATATAAAATAGCATATATATATATATCATTCGGAATAGAACGTTTGTTCGGGTTTCATTAAAAAAATGTATTTTCCTTCTATTAACATAATATATGTATACTAGATACGAGCGGAGGACGCCTACATTTTTTGGGATTAGAATATCCAAGAACTGGGTTTAAAAAAAATAGTTGACCATGTTTTGCCTTTCTATAATAGCTCGCTGAAAGAAGCGAGTAATTTCACTCCATTGGTACTTCATAGCTTTTCAAAATGAATCTTCTTTTTTCTGTTTTGCCAAAGAGTATTTTTCTGTGAAGTTGGTTTCAAAAGAGAAGTATTTCTTTTTTATTAAGACAGTTTACTTAAAATGGGTTTACATTGTAAATATAGGGCTATTATCATTGTCATATTATGGTAGTTTTACAGGTCGTATAGATCAACGGTTGAAAATATCCCATTACAGGTCAGTATTTCTCCGTGTACCTAGCTCTATGCTATGCTCTTCTTTTTCACTTTTTCTCAACTCCTCTTGGCCACTGTTTTCTTCTAGATTGTTCTTGCTTTCCTCTTTGCGCTTCACCTCGGTTTAGAACTCGTTTATTCCTGTTATCTGCACATCAACTCCAAGCTATTTTAGTTTATATGTCCCAAATATCTAGGTAGCATTGGAGTCCATAGAAGCTCTCCCCTACTTCCTGGTTTGTTTTCTACACGTTTTCTTTTGAATTGCAAATGTATCCTTCCCCTCCCTTTCTTCTCATCTGATGGTCTAATTTATAGATGTTTTATCAGTAATTTAAAGTCTCGGTGGCGCAGTGGGATTACTAAATTAGCAGTTCCGAGTGCAAACCAGGAGCAGCCGGTTTTCGGTCAACTTAATTACTATTACAACAGAATTGATGCAATGGGAAATAAGCTTCTGGTTTAATATCAAGCTTGCTAGTCGATTTAAAAAAGACCACTTCAAATTCCAGGCCAATGTACTATCCCTATCCCACATCGTTCTCTAATACTTTATGCAGTAAAAATTTCAGATTCAGATAAACGTGTAACACATGGATTATCTTTACCTTGCATCTTTGATTTGTACTACATAGAGTAGCAATTGAAGCAAATATATTTTAAGGAAACACCTTTAGTCTTTTGAAGTTGTGAGTGTCAAATGACATGTTTAAGTCAAGTAGCAAACCCGCTTACTGCCCAGTAAACTTGGTTTATTCGTTTTATATACATAGACAAAGTGGGATGAGCACACAATCTTGTTTGCTTTAGCATTTTTGTACTCTATCCCTTTGTGGTCAATAGAGATCGACCAGTTTCAAGTTTTTGATATCAGAAGTAGGCAATTTGCAAGAAGTTGAATGAATGTGTTAAAATAAATATAAAATAATTGTGCAAGATTCCGTAAAAATAATTTTGATTCAATAGTTACGGTTTGGTAATAATCGAGCTTGCGATTTCGGCCCACGTTTCATTTAAATATATCGAAAATTTAGTACCTCGACTGTGCAGGCCACGCCGTTGGAGTGTGGAAGGGATCTACGCACTACCTACCATTCTATGCACTAAACCAAAACAAAAACAAGTAGATATTTTGGGTATCTTTAATAAAACGAAAAAGTAATTTAACTTTAACAACTTCAAAGTTTAACGAAAGTCAAGAAATTCAATATTTCTCCAATCAGATGCTACCCCCTTATCTGTCGCTTTGTGCGAAGACGGAGAATGTATGTACACTGGGATACAACACAGTTATGTTCGAAGTGGGCCGAAATCGTAAACCTGGTGATTACATTAAATAAAATATTATAGTTGCGTTAATAAGTAATGGGCCTCACTAGTGTGAAGTATCTTGTACACATTCTTCCAGTAGAACAACTACGTTCTCAATAAGCAACTCAAAACACTGGGCAACTGAGCTGTTTATCCCAGAGAAGTGAAAAATTATGTATTTTCTTAGAAATTACAGATGCGTTATTTAATCTATGTTGTTTTTATTTCAGACGTTCATTTAGCCATAAAATAAGTTTATTGGTACGTAGTGTTTCCGTTCGTTGCATTGTATTTTTTCTTGTATTTTGTACGTGCAGTAAGCCGCCACACAACTCGTAAAAATAGAAACGTAGGACCGAAATATTTCAAAAATGTCGAGCGCGACCTTGGCGACGCAGTGATACCGAAATAAAAAAAATATATACAAAGCGTCCAGATCACGCATCGGATTTTTCCACATTTATATTTATTTGACTTTTACCATTTCCAAAGAAATTCAGACGTAAATTCCCATTTAATTTGAGAACGGAATCTGACGCAGGTAAACGACGTGTCGTCGTTTTGAATTTCTGCGTTCATAATTTCTATTTATAGCAAATTACAATTGTAAATCTGTCTGAAGCCAGGCATAATGAACCGCAAAATGTTATTGCGGCAGTTAAGCTTAATTTTTTGGTCAGTGAATTTCATTAATAGAAACTGAAAATGGCACCGATATCACTCGTTAACCATGACGAACGCTTCTGTTTGTATGTATTATGTATGACCTGACATTATTATCGACAGAATCAGTGATTGTGCAGAATCAGTATACATTAGCAAACAATGGACGAGATATGTATTTTGTTTCTCATGTGAAATATCCAAGTGATGAAGAGTTTTTATAAAATTAATCCAAAGAAAGAATTAACATTATTAACAAACAAAATTGATACGTTTATTTACACTACTAGTTCTGGTTTCAGTGCCGAGGCAATCTTCACTTAAATTTTACAAAGAAAAGTATTATGAAAATGACCATACAGTGATAACAAACATTATTGTAATCAACTTTACTTACCGTAAGCTGCTATTAGGTTTTTGTCTTGTTGGAATATATTTGGAAAGTCTCTCATGTCGCTGTTGGATAAAGATTAGATCTTTTGTCATTGCCTAAAGTACATAGTCGTTTTCTATACTTTTCCTTGAGATAATTTTTAATCTATTCCTATGTATATCCAATTGAAGATAGCTCTGGCACTGGAACCGAAACCGTAGTGCGAATAAAAAGTGTAATTGTCCTTTGTGAAACACTTTGTATATTCCGACAAATACTTTCTTATTAATGTATAAAAATTGAAGATACAAAACGTCATGGGACGTCAAATACTTCATTTCAACTGATGATGTCGGAAAATGTGCGTGAATTGAGGAACGAACCGCTATGGAGAATTTTAACCTTTTGTATATCAAATCACATCTCATTCGGAGTAGAACGTTTGTTCGGGTTTCATTAAAAAAATGCATTTTCCATCTGGTATCATAATGTATGTTACGAGCGGAGAGACGCCTAAATTTTTTCTGGGATTCGAATATCCAAAGAATGGACTTAAAAAAATAGTTGACCATGTTTTGCCTTTCTATAATCTTAGTTCGCTGAAAGAAGCGAGTAACTTCGTTCCATTGGTACTTCATGGCTTTTCAAAATGGATCTTCTTTTTTCTGCTAATGTTTCATCTTCAATCGCACGGGACATCTTTTGAGATGTTGCTGTTCTGGTTTCTGGCAGCAATAGAACCACTACAGCAGCTGTAGAACATCCAGTAACAAGCCAAGCGAACCCAACAACAAATATGGGGGCGAAATGAAGCCCGGAAGCCAAAATGTACCAATTACCTTTGATAGTAAGCAGATGGAATCTACAACAACAGCTCTGGGGGCGAAATGAAGCCCAGAAGCCAAGATCTACCAATTACCTTTGATAGTAAGCAGATGTAATCTATCACATTATTTATTAGATTCAATTTTTTTTACGGATTAACGAAATTAACGAAGTTTCCGGATCCACAAGTACAATCTTTCAAAAAAAATTGTCGAAATGAATATCCACAAAATGTCTTTGACTTCTTTTTTGAAATTGCCCTTGACCTCCTCTCCTCTCGACTCTTTATTAAATAAATGAAACGCGCTAGGGTCAATATTTAATAAACACAGGCTCAATTAATATGAACCTGGAGCAATGTTGTTGGATTGGCTATTTTTGTTTTAATAAATGTAAAGGATGAGCTATTCGTTCGTGGCCGAAGCCACTGCACTTGTCTTGGTTCGTAAATCAATCACGTTTGAAGAAACTTCATGCGTACATGCCCCGATAGAAGGTACTAAAAATAGTTATCACTCGAGCATTTCTATCGGGCACGCCAAATGACCTTAGCTGACGCAAAAGTAATTCAATCCATCGCGATAAACATGCCAATTTATATAATGATTTTTTACTGGAAAATAATACACAACAACAAGTCTACAGTTGCCAACTCACGTTATCAAATTGGTGATATGACTAATCTGGTTTTTTCGGAGATACGCTGTTTTTATCAATAAAATGCGCGTTTCATCAGAAAACAATTGCCAGTTCAACAATTGCTGGCTCGGTTAAAGCGAGAGAGAGGGAAACTTAAACGAAATTCCATAAAATTACGATTACAGTACTTTAATTAAATTCGTCTTTATAATTGCGTAAATTTCAAGGTAACATACTATTAAACTCTTCGAAATTAGTTACAATTACAAATTTATAATTCGTTTCATTAGGAAATGTCAAACCGGAATATTTCAAGGACAGGCATGGAGAAGCCTATATTCTTCATTTTTTAAGCAATCCGAAATTGATTACAATTACGATAAATAATGATATGTAAATAAATTGCGATTACTGCGGTCTTGAATAACAAAATTTCATGAAAACATTGTTTTGTAACTTCAAATTATAAACAAAACTTATCTCAAGCGAACTAATTCACTCGACTTTATAATGATCGCGAAACACCTGTGTCCGTTTTGGAACACGTGTGCGATGAGTAAACTATTTGATTCAACCTGCAGATTTCGATCGTCATTAATCGAAGCTTTTCGGTTTATAACTAAATAAAAGTTGTCTTGAATTAGTATCTCACAGTCAAGGCGATCTCATCGGCAGAGTTGACGTTCGAAAAATGTCTTGGTGTGATTAAGTTCCAAGTTCTGTTTCTCTCTCTGTATCCAAAATTAACATTTGATGATTAAAAATTGGTTATTAATAACTAACAACTGCTTTAATTGATGTACAGAATGCCGTTTCTTCTCTTTATAAAATTATTTTGAATTCTTTTTGTTTCATATAGTTTTGAATTAATCTTCAATTACATTTAAATTTAACGTTTGTCTAAATTATTTTCATTCTTTCCTTAGTTTTTAATGTTATTTAAAGATGTATGGTTTTGTTTTAATGCTGTTTTGAATTTTACTTTATACCAAATAAATAAAATACAAATTTTGACAATCCTGAAGACTATGTGTAGTGATGGGCAAGAGTTAAAGTCTCATACCCCATAAAAGGGCGCCCAGAACGGTTCCTTTTTCTACTAAAAACTCAAACCACGAATGTAAAAGTTTTAAAAGGTAAAGTTATTCTTGATTTACAAAGCCAAATATAATTTTGTTTAAAACTAAACAAAGCAAATATGAGATGCACTGGAACACTTGTATTGTTATTGTTATGGTTTTAAAAGTCTTCGTGCAGAGTCAACCAAACGCATAAATTTGAAAAATATTGATAATGATATAATTTTTACTTTTAACATTCTTAGTTAATATTTGTTTTGTGAATAACTTTATTTGGAATCCAGTGGCAGAAGAAAATAGTGAGTTTTATTTGGATTTCGCAAATTTTACTCGACAAAAAGTGGTACTATTTATTTTAATACACTAGAAAAAAAAATATATATATAAATAACGAAACAAGAAATTGCCTGCTTAGTTTTGTGTTATACTTTTTTTTCTCGCGTCAAATCATTGAATTGGGAGAAAACAATAAATTTACTTTTTTTTGATATTGGATAAATTTACTTGTTTTCCTTGGCAATGCTTAAAAAAATTCTTTGCCATCTTAAATCGCCTACGTAATCTTTAAGTGAAGTGTCCTGGGAGGGCTTCATTTAATTCTACCCTCCCAATCGTAGTTTTCAGAAATTTACGTAATTAATACTATTTTTCCTCAACTACTACACTATTAGGGGGCAAATCAATCTTCAGCTATGGGACTATTTAAAAAAAAAATACTAAGTACCTGACGAGAGAAAAAATACAATAAAAAAGAAATACGACTAGGGATCGAAGGGTGCAGCGATTAAGTCGCTTCCATGTAATCTCGCAGAGGGAGTAACATTAGAGTGCACAGAAGGAGCAATAAATTATTAAAGAAAAACTTTTAAAAACGTTACCGTGAGCAGGGCCGATTCAAGAGAGGGTTGGGCGATGGGGTAAAATTCCCCAGGCCAGACATTCACGGAAATCCCGACATCATCTCACAATTTGTTTTTAGCCCAAAGCGGCGCAATAAAAAGCTTTAAAATACTTGAAAATTATTAATTTTTTTCTCAGTTAACAAATTATTTAAATTATTTCCCCGGCTGTATGACTATACAAAAGTTAAAAAGATTGCAGCGGAAAATAACGATTAGGGATTTGCGATTTAGTTAGTTCTTTCCATGTAATTTTTCGCTTAAAGGGAGTGCAAAAGAAGCAAATAATTTGGTAAAGAAAAATGTTACTGTAAGCAGTGCCAATAAAGGGAGAGGGTGGAGTCATGGGGTAAAATTCCCTGGGCTCGGAATTCACAGGAGCCCGTTCATTTTCCCACTTTGTTTTATAACCGAAGCTGGGTAATAAATTGCTCTAAACTAATAACTGTAAAACACATAGAAAATCGAAGTTTTAAAAGAAAATATTACATCCAATTTTGGATGAAGTCACAACAAAATTTCATATATTTATCAAATTAAAAGAATGATTGTACTAATTTTGGGTGAAGTTCCTAAATTGGGGTTTGTGTCTAAAACGATTCTCTGAATTTAAAGCTGAACTGAACAATAAGATCCTTTCTGAAAACAGATCAACTAAGTACACGTTAGTCTTATTATAATATTTCGTTGCTTATTGCTTAATATTTTAAAAGTAGGGGTCCACTGGAATATTCTCTTCATCGACTAGATGTTGAAGCAGCTTACATACCTTTGGAGCCACTATTCTTTTTTTTTTTAATAAATCAAAAATAAATCAATTAGTTTATAACGGTAGAAAGGTATTTCGGCAGCTACGCTGCCATCCTCAGTGCACACATACTTCATTGCATAAAGTGCTTTTAATTTGCAAGTGTGTCTGAAGATGGCTGTCGAAATACGTAAGAGATCTTTTTTGATTCATTATTTCTAAACAGGGTTGATAAAAATCATAATTTTTTTCTTAAACAATCACGATTTTTTTGATTTTTATTGATTTTTTTAAAATTTTTATTATCTTTTTACATAGAAAATGCAATAATTTACATTAACAATAACGAATAATTGAATAGAACAATAACGACTAAGATACGTCTTGTTCAAACTTGCAAATGAAATAACTTATGTGTAACATAGCAGTAAATAAGGTTGCACCACCTTGCACTTTCATATAAACAAAAGAAATTAATGCCAGAACTTGAAAATTCGGCTGTCTTTATAATGCGGGGATGACGCAAGTTGTCGCTATTTTCTAGTCTACATCGCGAACTTGCGCTGCGTAACGATAGCGAGTAATAAAGTGTGTAATACTTCATAACAGTGTATAAAAGTTCATCTATATGTCTTCTCATAGAAGTGGTAGGAAAAAAGATCCTATTTGGCAACATTTTATTGAAAAGTCGTGTAAATCTGCTGGAAAAAGAGGAAGTAAAGCTACTTAAAATAGAAATGCAAGGGCTTGTATGAAACGTATGAAAAACCACTGGGAAAAATGTGTTTCAAATAATATAAAAAAAGAAACAAAAACAGATAATGGAAGTGCCTCTGCAGGAATAGTGGCAAATGTACAATCGAACACATTAAAAGAGGAGAGTTTGGATAGTGCCCCATTACTCATAGCTTCTACTTCATCAATTAAAAAGAGAAAGGCATCTAATTCTAGTTTTGGATCTTTATCTTCTTTTGTCGTGCATACAACGAAGTCTAGTAAAGAGGAAATAGATAAACAAACTGCTAGGGCTATTTATGCAACAATAGCAACTTCACATGTGTTGAGCAACCGGAAGGAAATTGCGATTTTACGGCCTAGATATATACCCCCCTCTAGAAATGATATGTCTAACCGACTGCCAAATGAAGTGTACAATGAAGAGAAAAGTAAAATTTTATCGAGAAATTCGGTTTGTCTGTCATTGGATGAATGGTCCAATGTCCATAACGAACCAATCATATGTGCAACAGTCACTACAGAAAATGGCTGGGTCCTCCTTTTTAGTAGACACAATAGACACGTCTGGAAATCTACATACATCTCCATATTTAACAGAACTTGCAATAAACCTAATTAAAATGCTAAAGACTGAATATCTCTGTGCAATAAGCAGTTTTGTAACAGATAATGCTGCTAATATGAATGCAATGAGAAATCAGATCAAACAGTCAACAGAATTAAATGTTATTACATATGGTTGTGCTCCACACATCTTAAACTTGTCACGTAAGGACCTGGAAATTAGTGAAATTAAGGAACATGTTCATTGTAATAGACTTCCGAAACAATCATTTTGTTTCAGCGACATACGCCAAAGAAGGAGGAAAAAAGTTTATTTTACCTAGTGACGTAAGATGAAAATCGCTTGCTGACTGCTTACATGGTTTTGTTGAAGCATGGCCCAAACTTTTTAAAATTAGCGAAGACATAAAAATGAAATCGACAGTATAGTAAGGCAGAAAATTTCGAATATTTATTTGAAAAGAACAGCGGAAGATTTCTTAACAATACTGAATCCGATATCTGTAGCAATTGATAGGCTTCAAAGAAACGATGCAATTCTATCAGACGTCGTAGAACAATTAAAAATACTATTATCACATTTTGAGAAAACTGAATTTACTCTAAGCCAAATGCAAAAATTTAGACATCGCTATGAACAGAGTATCACTCCATACCACTTGCTAGCTTTCCTTCTGGACCCTACGAAAACGGAGCATACATTAACAGAAAGTGAAAAAAATTGTGCTTTAAATGCTGCAAATGATTTATACCCCAACACTGGTTTACTACCATTGATTATTAAATTTCTGGCTAAATCCGAGCAATTTGTCGAAATAATATTTCACGAAGAAATTCTTAAAAGCACAAATCCATTGGAATATGGTGGGCATCTCAACGGAATATTGAGGTTATTGATAAGTTATTCCCGATTATCACACAATTGATGCAGCTTCTTCAGCCTCCGTTGAAAGGATATTTTCAACATCTGGTTTAGTTCATTCTAAAATTAGAAATCGCTTAGTAGGGACTGAAAAACCTGCTAAATTAGTTTTTCTTTATAAACACTATAATTAAAAAACTAACTTAAAGTGTCTCTTTTTAAGTGCCTGAACCATGTTTTATTTTATTTTTAAATTTAAGTTTAGTTTACCTACATATTCTTTTTAAGCAGGTAGTTTTAGATATGTAGATAATCTAACATTAAATAAATTGTTCTTTTTATTTGATTTTCTGAAGTTTGATTTATTTAGATTATCAATTTTTTTTACACTATCGTCGCAACCCTGTTTCTAAACCACTGTCACCTTTGCTATTCTTAACTTCTTTTTCATACTTAAAACTTCCTTCGGTAGCCCTCCATAATCGCTATTAGCGGAAAAGTTGTTTATTATATTGTAAATAATTTCATTTGTCATAAAAGAAATGTAAGGGTTTGGAGGGAGCGCTTGAAAGGACCCCTATGTTCCAAGAGATTTGAAAATGAAAAAATATATAAAGTTTAATATTAAAGAGTATTTGTTTTAATACTTAATACTAATAGTAGAGAGCACCAGAATATTTTCTTGGAGGGAATTATTTTTCTTGTTTTTCTAAAACTTTCCATAATTTTTAATATTGTTTAAACTATATGATTTTGAGTTATCGTTTTAATACTGTTTTGAATTTTACCTAAGAGCGCGATTCCTGACTACTTAAAATTCAAACCAGAAAACTGGAAACGTACAGTTTTAAAAGGTAAAATTATTTTTGGTTTACAAGACCAAATATAATTTTATTTAATAGTTAGTAGAGGGCGCCAAATATTTTCTTGAGAGAGTTTCAGACTTTCTTCTCTCACAGTTGTTATTAGTTAAAAAATAAATATGTTCATTACTTTTGTAATATATTTTACTATTGTAACTGAATCATAGAAAAAAAAAAAGTTAAATCTGCTGCGGAGTCACATAACAATATGATAATTTGAGGATCTGCAAACAAACAAAAAATAATAAAATTCAAGTAATCAAACTTTAAATTTATTTTTTATGTTTTTAATTTGGGTGGATACGTCTCGTCTATCACATACTTATTAAAAAAAAAAATAAAGTTTTAGATATTTAAATACTCATCAGCTGAAAGATTATCCTCAAACATTAAAAAAATTATCAATACTGCTAAAGATTATGCAACATTCTTAAAAATGTTTAACCACTCTATGTGTAACTTGTATAGAGAAAATACAAAAGTCGAAATTACACTGTTTATTTAAATTTAAGAAAAAGTATACTTTTTTAAAGATGCATAATTTCAATAATTTCTGCAATTAAGGGCATAATTTTGCTTTAGGTTTTGTATTTTAATAAGAAGAGAAACATTTATTGTTTATAGAAAGAAAGAAGAAAATAAACCAGTTCCAATGAAACCTTCTAATTAGAACTAGATCGTTTTAAAGAATTGTCGAGATAAAAATATTTCTTGTCTCACGGTCAACCACTTAATCCAGTCTGTTATTGAAAATGACTTGGTGAATAAAATTAAATTGAAAACAAAATACAGCTTGAAGAGTTTTTAGTTACATAGTTTAAATAAAAAGCACCTAACACTAAAACACTAAAAAACTAAAAACTGTAAGGCAATTGTTACTACAGATGTTTTTTGCCCTTTAAATAACATTGCCGCTTTAATTGAGTGTACGGAAAAGAATTGTACCGGGCGAAGACAAAAAAAAATTCAACGAACACCATTTTAAAATTACTGTCCTATAATGTATATGTGCAGTGGACGACCGAGCGTATATTGAACCAGAGTTGATATTTTTCACGCGCATGCCTTGTCTGAGCGACTACGTTGATACAACCGATAGGCAATGGAAAGCTCCATGTAGAAGCGGCAACACCGCAAAGAAACGAACGGGTCGCCGTGCGGGAGGAGGTGCAGGAGAAGGGGGAGAGGAAATGAAAGCCAAGTCGTATATACGTTCCCACCTAAAAAAATCGATATTAACCAAGCTCGCGTGTATTATTATTAGGGACACTCGTTTTCGGAGCTTCTCGAATCGAATTAAGCCCCGGAAAATGGTTAGTAAAACAAAAGAAAAAAAGTCGGCCGACGCTTAGCTTCTCTTTCTTATTACTTGTTCAACTTACTCGGAAACATTTTTAATCCAGTTTTCGTTGTCTTAGCACTCACGAAAATAAAAATGGGCGCAAACACAAGCGTGGATCGAAAAAAGTGCGATCGAATTTTACACAAGAAGGTAGTTTTTGGTGAGGGGGACACACCCTATTACGAAACCAAACTGTGACATGATGGTACCCAAAAGTCCCCTCCGTGTCTCTGTTATTACTTTGTTTTAAGAGTTCTTTTCTTTGTTGGTCGTTTTAAAAAGAGCATCCTCTTACATTCACAAAAATTCACTGCACTTCGCTGCCTGAAAGAAGAGAAAGAAGTTTTTTTTCGCAGACCAGCATCCTTCTGATACAGATCGTTCTAAAATAAGCTTTCGTCTCTGCGCAATTTGTTTTTATAGCGAATCGCGTTGACATGCGCACAATCGACCAATGTGACCGCACGTCGCCTGCTACGACCCGGACGACTTATTTAGAAGCGGTCGTTAGTACGGACGTACGTCGCACTTGCGTTTCTCACTCCAATGTATTTTTGATTGGCGGACGTATTTCCATGTCGGAGTCGACGTGGAACTTTCAGGAGCAACAACAAAGTTTCGGGCGTTACGAAACGTACGTATTTGCGTAATGTTTAGGGACATTTACCTGTCGAAATATCGACTTATTTTTAGAACTTCTCGAATGTCGGCCTCAATCGAAGAAACATGACGAACGAGGCGAACGGATTTCGAACCGATCTCCTTCGCGAATGGAAATGGGAATGGCATTACTGTTACTTGACAACGGCGATCGATGATGATGATGATGATGTTGCCTTCTAGTTTAGTTTTTTTTCGACCCTCACCGCTTCGTATTTTATAGTCGGTTTATTTCTGTACGTGTACGCGCTACAATAAAATCGAGCAATTCTGATGTACTGTTAGCTCGTTGCCTGCCCGCTCGTTTCGTTGCGCTTTCTTTTCTTTTCCTTGCCTCTGGTCATAGATCTGCACGTAGTACCGCGAGAAATAGAAAATGCAGCTGCGCTCCCCAGGAAGTTGTAAATACACGACTGTCGTTTTTATGAGTAACAAAGTTTTTACGACAAAGATAAAAAACAAAACGCTTCGCCGCCTCCTTTTTTCGTTCGTTGCTGGCGAAGTTACGAGCAGATTTCAAATCCGAGGTTTGTTTCGATGTGGTTTTGCCTTCTGGTTTAATCGTTTTCGAAAACAAGTAGAAAGTTGCAAGTCTGGATAAAATGCAGACACTTTTTTTTAACTTCAAAGAGGCGAAGTGAAATTCTTTAGTTGTAAAGACCAAATTTCACTTAGCATGTGGTTCCCACATGTAAAATGCTTGCGTCCCAATTTGGAGAGACTTGTACATACTGCTTACTTCATTATTTCGAGAGATGAACTTTCGTCAAAGTGTATAACTACGAGGACCATTTGATACCTAAGGTACCTGACTATGAAGGGGATGGAATAAACCATCAATTGTTTTTTTAGTTCCTTGGACTGCAAAAAATTTTTCGCTTCCAACTGACTCTTCATCATCCGAAAATCTTAAATTTTTTTCTTCAAATAGCGAAATAAAAAATAATCGTAGGGAGCTAAGTCTAAATCCTTCAAGGAATCGCTAATAATGGCGTGGTTGCCTTGTATACAGTAGCGTTGTGCAAAATCGAGATTTTTCTCCTGCTTTTTCAAGGCAACTTTTGATAGACTAAGGAGGAGGGAGCTAAGTCTAAATCCTTCAAGGAATCGCTAACAATGGCGTGGCTGCCTTGTACACAGAAGCGTTGTGCAAAATCGAGTTTTTCCCCTGTTTTTTTCAAGCCAACTTTTGATAGACTTAAAAGGTTACTGTAATAAAACTCTTACCGTAGTTTCTAGGGGAAGATAATCTACCTGCAATATTTATTTACGAAATAAATGCGGGAACACAATTTTCCCGCGTGAGCACAATTTTAAAGCTTTGTGCGCGATCGCAGAAAAATGATTCCCGTAAGAATTTCGTACAATATTTTTTAAAACGAATATAAAAATTTAATTGCAAATCTGGACTTTCTTGTAATTTCATATTAAGTCAAATCAAAAATGTGAAACAGCAAGCACCCAACATATGGCGCTATCAAATTAATTGGAAGAATTTTTAAAGATTTCTCCCATTTAACTTGTTTAGACCAAATTTTACAGTTTTGTGAAACGGACAACCTTCATTGTAAACCGCAGATATCCTATCATGTATTTGCTTTGGAGTGTTCCCTTCTTTTATGAGAAATTTTATTATTACTCTATCTTTGATTTTGTCCACGATCGTAACTTAAATCACCAGTAGTTTTAAAAAGTTAAAGACAATTTGCAACCACTTCAGACCTGTGTATAAACAATCGTCCTTGGAATAAAATTGCTATTCGACAGAGATTTCCGCGTACATTTCGGCGGCTAAAAGTTTTTCTTTTCTCATTGGCAATACCGTTCGTCCCCAAGCTACTAAAGCTATGTTTTCCTTCGTATTAAACTAGGTTAATAAAAGAGGTTTCAGTTTAAAAAGATACATTCAGATCAGTTTTTTGTTTGATTAACTTTCTTCCTTTCTTTTACGCGTAACTTACGCTTGAAGGAGTAAGCTGGCAACTCAACCAATTCGTTTCTGTGAGTACCGTTGGGATATTGCAAATGTTTTCATTCGTATATAGCTTAGATTCTAACTCACGCTTAAATCGTTAAACGATTTATCCATTTCATCGATTAATGACAGTAACCTAAGTATCGGTGAAGTTGGAACATCAGTGTTTAAGGTTTTCCTCAACTCGCTTTCTTTGGTATACCGCGCTCTGAATTTACCATCGATTGTTCTCTCCGTGAGGGACTACGAGTATGTTGCACGCAACTGGCAACCGTTCTGCAAACGTAGCTGAGTCATCGTAATCTTCTTGACTATTTGTTTTTTGGATCATTAGTTGGTGTGCACACCTTCCTTGCAAGTGCACTCAGGAATGGCATATCTTAGAGTCCGATGTAAATATAACCATTGTCTGGTTGAGGCAAGGTTCATGTTCAAATTCATAAGGTGTCACGAAATAGCTAACTTGGCCTGTCTACCTCTAAAGACACCAATTGAATGAAGGGGACACTCTAAACTATTCACAACTGAAAAAAAATTGAACTTTTGAACGTGTTTTAACTGGATTTCTAACGAGGTGTTGGATCTTGGTCTTAGACAATGTCCATAGTGTCATTTCCCGCAAATATGATATTACCATGGGGAATGTCAAATTAGTGGTGAAGTGGTTAATATAGCGCATTCTGATTAAACCTTTTCCAATTTCCTAATTATGTCGACTATTGTTGGAGATTATTGTCCAGGTCAAAATGAGCTTTACCAAAAGTCAGACAAATCCTTTATCACTCCAGAATACACCTATGGTTCGCTCTACTTCAGGTCTGACCAGAATTGACCATGCAACTGAACATGAGATGATTTTAGAACTGCAGGGCAGCAGATTTTGTATTTGTAATTGGAAGTATGTGTCATAAATGAATGTAAGCGTACGAGGAAGGTCTTTCAAGTGTCTCCTCCTGATTTTGATTAAACTTGGTCGCATTTGTAGAACAATATTTAAAACGTTGCTGTCCAAAAACACTTTGAAGGGGTGTAATGGCCGGCTCAAAATTGGCGAGTTTTAAAGTATTTGTAAATATCTGTGCCCTAATAAATTGTTGATACCCGCAATTTGGGATCCGTTAAGACTGAAAACTCCTCAGATAAAACATTCCCAATCCAAACGCATTTACTTTACCTGTAGTGTAGTTGCTTAGAAGAGATTCACAATTTCCGAATCACATGCTCGAGCTTCAATGCTTTCCGTGAGGCTGACTAATGCTTACAAACAAAAGCCAGTTTAAAATAGATGGGAGTGATGATAATTTCATTCCGATATAGAATTAAATCGTTCGAAGAACGAAAATCTAGTCGCAACATCTCCGTTCTGATCAAAGTCCTTCCTGTATATTTGATCTCTACTCACAAAATCTTTGGAATGTTGCTCGAATAATCTGCATAAAGGTTATTAATGATAGAAGGTTGGTTCCAAGCCAATTATTGCATTATCCACCCATTATTATGAAGTGGTGCAACGTATTATGTTTCGACACGACTGGCATAACAAGTATGACAAATGAAGATCAATAACTCAAGAAGTTGTTGTAGCAAGATGTCACCTTTAACCTTGATTGTTTAATCGATGATTTTATTTGTTTCTGTGTTAAGATCCTGAACTGTGTCGATTATGTGCTCTACCGACCCCTCAATCTTTGTCCATAACATGCGATACTGACCATAGCTTTTGGTCGAAGGCTACAGTACTGTAGAAGAATCTAAATCAGCACCAGTAGCCAACACTCTACTTTTAGCCCATACGTTCAGGATCCTAGACATTGCCGCATTCCCATTTTTTTTTAAATCTCGTTACATTTTCACTTTATAGATGGTGGGCTGTTCTGCGTCTTCCATTGGAGTCTGTTGAGGTCATGTTTATTGACTGATTTTATTTCTGATGATTCTCTTGATAGCGCGGTGTTAATATTTAAACGCTATTTCCTCGAGCTCTTCAGATGCTTTGTTCCAACAGGCTTTAAATCATTTTGAATTCATTACAATTTTGCAAGGAAGCGATGTTATATTCCCCTAGCTGGGTCCTAAATATTCAATTGAAAAATTTAATCATACAGTATGTCCATGGAAAATAAAACATTTGTGTGAGATACCACAGCTTGATTAACCTATTATTCAAGTTTATAATAATACAACAGCTTACTCTCCCGAACAGAACATTTTTCAGGTTGAATCTTCTGTAATTCAAATGGTAAATAGAAAAAAAGGAAATTCCTCGACTCTGAACGCATAATGTAGATTAGGCAAACGTTTTAATTTCCATAATCTCTTTTTATCAAAAGTTATTTGGATAACTGGTATATTTGCAACGTTTGTGTATTTATTGGTAAATAATAAAATAACTCCTCAGTCTATATTCTGAGATATTTGAGTCACTGTTTACGTCTGTCATAATTTGAAAGTCTGTTCTGTTCTAATAATTTTGCAATAATACCCGTCACGGAACGGGTGATTTTGTTTAGCAATATAGATACAGATCTTGTTATTTAGCACTTTTTTCGCACAACCATGCGATTACAAAATTACATAGTATTTTAAATAAAAGGTGAATCTGATTAATAACTTAATATATGATAAAAAGGACAAGTTTTCATATTTTATATAATATGTATGTCTTGTGTTTTATTCTTGGCTATCTTCTTCACGTGGTAGCATGATTTTTTTCATTACCAGAAGGCCTTATGGTGTTCCCGAGAGACGAGAAAACGTTATGAGATTTTTTTGTAGTTTGTATTTCGTCTGTGGTCTCTTTTGCTAATTTCAGTTTCTTTTGTTTTACAGGTATGGCCGCGTGCAGAGTGTCAAGTTGTTGCCGAGGGGCGCCAAGGAGGAGACGAGCGAGGGTACGATGGCGTGCACTGTGGCATTTATGGATATCAAAAGCGCGTCCAAAGCCCACAACGCCGAACACAAGATCGACGAAAGAACTCTGACCACGGAGTACTACGAACCTGCTGCCATTCCGTCCGCTGCGTCCCCGCAAAACACGCCCTCCTCGTACTCTACCTCCCCCGGGAGTACACGGTTTCCTAATGGACACGGGTACGAATTACTTTCAAATAAACGATATTTTTCCATCAGGGAAAGCTAACACGTACGTCGCCTCGTTTATTTTGTAAATAAAGAAAGACATGTGTCGAAAAGTTTAACTGAACATATCCAGTAATCAGCAGAGATAGAAAACAGAAACAGAAAACAATGACGAGGAAGCAAATCGATATATTATTTAAAAAAAAGTTAAAGGGGTTAATGACTTTATTACTTAGTAGCAGTGTAGGAATTGATAAAGGCTAGAAGTGAGCTATAAAAAAAACCTTCTTAACCCCATCAAATTAATTAGAGTAAACTGTGTAGGGATGTAATTAGTTGGGAAAACTTGAAAGGTTTTCGATAAGATAACTTCGTATTGGTTAATTAAACTGTCATATTTATGTTTGCTTGAATTCTCAACTTTCCTTTCTGTAAAAACTGAATCCATATCGTTTATGATTTAAGCGTTATATTAAATAAAAAATCAGTTCTACAGGAAAATCTATTCTGTTTTTGTTTTTGAAATCATTCAATTTTTAAAATTTGCTGATAGGCCAGGACCTAATAAACTGAGTTACGCTTGAATTCGCAAACATTATTTCAAATCATTTGAATTTCATTATCTATATTAAACTATTTTTCGTTGTCTACGCATTTCTGTAATTGTTAGAAACCTCGCAACGAAGTCCCTTTTAGGTTTGTTCCAGCAGCAACTAACCAGTTCGGAACCACCAAAAATAGTTGCCCACCGAAATAGTGGTCGATTTTGACAGCGCCATTAAATATCGTTTAGACGGTTTCAAACTGATCTGCTGAAGGAACAAACCTTTTATATCCACCATTTGTTTCAGAGAGAAAATTCCATGTAACAAATCTTGTTTCTTTAAAAGATTTTCAGTTCAGTCTTCTGCATTCAGTCTTTTTAAAACATCAACACCTTCTCACCATAACTGTTTCTATACTTTTTTATGTTCTAAACCCTTCTAACGCGTTCTAATAGACTTTTGGAGATTCCAGAAAATTCTATGCTATACATTCTCTCAAAAATTTTTATTCATTACTAGTAGATGATGTAATGGGCCTTCTAAGCCACCGTCTTAATGAGAAATAACGTTATGTACCAAATATGTATGGTTGTCTATAGTCGTTTTGACAGGCATTTGATGCGGGAGGTGCATTGACGTGGGGTAATACGCTAGGAGCGTAAGGGAGTTTTTATTAAACAGGAACAGTTTGACAGAAATTGCACCTGTTAAAAAAAAACTATTTTATGAAATATTTCTGCTTGCCGCCACCACTTCCCTCACGTCAGCGCGCCTTCCACACCAAGCGCCTATCAGAGCCACTATAGGCAACCATAAGTACACATTTGATGCATAACGTTATTTGGCTTAGAACGCCCAAAGTATATCAACTAATACTGTAGAAAAACAACCTAAGAAAACCTGAAAAATATCAGGAATTGTATAGCATTCTTAGTGAATTTTGAGAGATGCATAACATCAGTTTTCTTTTTAGAGTACCTTGTCCTTAACAATTGTTGTTTTGTCCTAGGAAATTCTAATGTATTCTGAAACAATATCGAAAGTTCCAAATTCTAATGTATTCTGAAACAATATCGAAAGTTCCAAAACATTCTAAATCATTTTAAGTACCAAACAATTTTGATATAGGTAATTCTAAAACAATCTCGAAAATTCCAAAGGCTTTAAACTGTTCTAAATCGTTCTCAAGACGGCCTCGAAAGTTCCTTAAAATTTTAATTTCTCAACTAGCTTCTTGTTAAAAAAAGATTCATTTAACAATTTTTTTGTAATTCGTCAACAGACAACTTAAAATATCACAAAACTCAATGTGACAACTTCGTCACACCTGATAAAGATGAAGAAAATGTTGCATAAAGTTTTAACGTGTCCTTAACGTATTGATATTCCTTAAGATTCTGAAAAATTCCAACATTCCAAGATAATCTTTTAACTAACATTCTAAAATGTACTTTCGCATTCCAGAAAGATTTCGGAAAATTCGAAACATCTAAGTATTATAAGAAAATATCCAATGCCTCAAAAAAAATCGGCACATTGATTGCTAAACATTTTTAAATACCAGAATATTAACGTATCCTGAAAGAATTCGGAAAATTCTAGAAATTCTAAGGAATTATTTGTAAACAATACCAATATAGAAAATTCCAACGTATTCTAAAACAACATCGAAAGTTCTCGATAATTCCGGAAGTTCTAAATCATTCTCGAACCTCACTAGTTCCAAACAATTTTGATAGATTCACCTTTTTATCATGACGTCTAAACGCATTCTAAATCAATCTCGAAAATTCCAAATGCTTTAAACCTTTCTGAGAGAATCTCGAGAGTATTCTAAAACAAATCTCAAAAAAATGTATTCTAAGAGAATCTCAAATGCCTTTATTTTCTAAACAATTCTAAAACAAATTTCAACATTCTAAAAAAATCTCGGAAAGTTCTAAGACATTCTAGTAGGTGTATTCACTTAGCTTTTGAATAATTTAATTTTAAATTGTAGAATATTGTAAATAAATAATCTTGAAAGTTCCAGGAACGGATTTTAAAACAATTTCAAAGGACCTAGAAAATTCTTTCTAGCTCTGTAAAACTCGTTTGGAAATTATTTCGATCGATTCAAAAAATCAAGCGCATTACAGGAGATTTTACTTATTTTCAGAAGGTTCAGAAGGCATTTGTGGTAACGACTGTACCTTTTTTGTTTATAATTAATTCTCGATAGTTTAAGAAGTTCTATAATCTCGAACCTCAGATGTTCCAAACAATTCACCTTCATTTTAATAAGACGTCATTATAATTAATTACTCTAAACGCATTATTCGAAAATAAATTCCAAATGCTTTAAACTATTTTGAGAGAATATCGAAAAGATTCTTAAAATATTTTTATTGTTTAAGTTCACGTATTGTTTAAGTATTAATATTATAAAAAGAGAAATAACGTATTCTAAAATAATCCCAAAAGTTAAAAATCAATACCTTTCATTTTTAAAATTCAAAAAATTCCGAAACAAATTTCAACATTTGGAATGTTTTAAAACATTCTAGAAGAGCTCCAATGTTTCAAAAAGTTTTCACGTTCTTTGTAAGCCTTTTTAAAATCTAAATTCTAGAGTATTCTGTAAAAATCTCTAATGTTACAGGAGCTCTAACAGATCTTAAGACATTTTAATCTCGAAGGATCTTGTAAATTCTCTTGAAACTCTAGCGTTTCGAAAGCAACGTCGATAGATGCAGAATTACAGTATTCAGGAGAATCTCGTAATTATTTCAGAAGATTCTAACACATTCACATTTGCGGTAACGACTCTAGCTTTCTTGTTTATGGTTAAAACTCTAGAGAATTTAACGCATTCGAAGTAATTCTCGAAAATTATTTTTCAAATAAATCCAGTTGTTTTCAAAATTTTTAAAAAATTTCGAATGTTCTTGATTAATTTCCAAGCGACTCATCTTTTAAATTTATGCATTTTACTTTGGTTAACATAACATACTTCTTCATTATTCGAAGATTACTTAAGGACAGAGGCATTTTCTGTATAATATTAATTAATTAAAATTGATTTCTTTTTTGAGAAATATACGAAATTATATTTTGATATAATTCGTAAAAAACAGATAATTTTTACAGAGTTGTAAAAATTGATTAAAAACAAAAAGAACCAAGTATGACATTATCAATTCTTAATGTGTTGAAACGTACGAGGCGACATACGTGTTAACTAAATCACATCCGTTTTATTGAATTCTAAAACCTACTCGTTTGTTTTGTTCAAGGGCTAAATTCGACCCTGGAAAAACCTGTTATGCACTTGTTACAAAAGTCAAAATTGATTTATGTTGTACCCATTAGTCTTATCATTCCTTGAAACGTGTAATCTTAGTTATTAGAATTTTCCACCGGGCTTTGTAAAATGCTGCTCGTGTTTTTTTTTAACGCAGATCTACATAAATAAAGTCTGTTCTGATAAATGAGTTGAAACACCTGTTTTTTCCTTTTTTTTGTTTCTAGTTGCACCTTGAAGTCGCTTTATAAGTATAACGTACCAGCGCATGCATTTATACAAATAGGTGTGCCGGTTAAAGGTGTGCTAGCCATATTTACTCACAATAGACATAAAAATAGCCTTGCATGTTAATTTCTTTTCATTTGCGCACATTGTTGCAAAATAAAACTTACTTCAGCGCAGTTCGTCTTATTTATTTATCCTGTTTGGCAGCTGCGTTTACATTCCATGTCCTTTGCATTCGTTGCTGAATTAGACTTTTTCATTTATTGTATTGTAATGAAGTACATCCAAATTTGCGAGTACAAAATTTGGAACAAATTTGAACGACCACTTAGTTACGAAACAGAAATCCTGACTTTATTTGACGACATTCAACTCATCCAAATATCATCTTCATTAAACCAGGCTAAAATTTGTGACGTTGTTTCAAAATAGTAACGGCACTCGTTAGGCTGGTCAAAGGACTTCATTGTTTTAAATTTTCTTACATTCCAGTGCTTATAATTCCAACAACAACTATACAACGTTTGGAATAAAAAAAGGTAGTTCTATGGTAATGGGTAAATCGGGATCCTATAGATGGCACGATGTTTCCCTTTATAGATGGTACATCTGTCTTCACCAGATGTCGGTTACTTCAATGAGAATCATTAAATTCGTTTGTGTTTCTTAAATTACTAGAACATTCACTTTATTTCCAAGTATGCAATTTAACAAATATCCGCGAATATAAATTTCAGAAGCTCGACGAAGCAGCTGGACATCTGGTGGTGATAGATGCATTATTTATACCTATTGGATCCGATTTTTCCCAAAAGGAGTTAAAAAAAGAAAGTTTCACTCTAGAACAGATTACTTCTTCTAAGAAGTTATAAAGACAAATTAGTATACCTAACCGATTGAACTAAAAATAATTCAGTTTCAGATTTGTTACCAATACTATTGAAAACTAAAATTTTAATGTATTATAACAATTTCTGATTTTAAACAGACGCGTTAAGTTAGAGTCAATTAATTAGTTTTAAAGTAAGCAAATATGTACTTTCTTTAGAAATATAAACTTTTATACTACGTATCAAAGACTCGAGTGCAATATCACACGATGGTACCTTTTGATCGAAACAATCAAAAAATCTTATCCTTTCGAGAAAGAAACGGTTACAATTAGGACACCAAATTTACAACATTTTTTGATTGTTTCGATCAAACTGTACCATCGTGTGATATTGTTGTATTCGAATCCCTGGCACTCCGTATATGCGTATCAATTTAATGAGCTTTCGTTATAAAAAGAGTTATTGAAATTTCATTCGTTCTCATTTACTTTGCCTTAAATCGAAATGACTCTAAAAAAAATAATAATTTAGGCGAATTCGTTATGATCTCTTTGTATGCAATGTTTTTCTTATCGTTTTCAGTTCGTCCGACGAACATGGGAACTTCTCAGAGAGGTTTTACGATAGAACGAATAATAGGGTGTCAGATAGCGAATATATACGTAGAACAGGCTATCACGACAACAATCGAGGGAGGAACCGCGATAGGGGCTACAGAAATGGGCCCTACACTAACATGCTGGATAGGTCACACAGACTTAACAGTACGTGGTCTTACGATACGACTAGGTATAATAACCAAAATAGTGACACAGGGTATTCAACGGCACCTAGCGAAAATAACGAAAGGCGAACAGAACAAAGTACAAAAAAGAAAACTAAATCGCGCTCAGGTTCACGATCACCATCACCGTCGGGCAGCACGTCCAGTAGATCGCCTTCAAGATCCAGATCGCGCAGCAGTTCTAGTTCATCCAGTAGTTCGACTTCTAGGGCTTCGAGTTCGACCGGTTCCCCAAAATCCAGGAGAGTAACGACTAACGCTCAGTACCAACCCGTGGTTCATTCGGAAGACAGAAGGCCTTTGGCTATTTGTGTTAGAAACTTGCCTTGTAGGTCGTCCGATACATCCCTCAAGGACGGTTTATTTCACGAGTACAAGAAGCACGGAAAGGTAACGTGGGTAAAAGTCGTCGGGCAAAGTTCAGAAAGGCACGCCATCGTCTGCTTCAAAAAACCGGAGGATGTCGAAAAGGCCCTGGAAGTTAGTTACGACAAATTGTTTTTTGGAAGTAAAATCGAAGTCGCACCTTATCAAGGTTACGACGTGGAAGATAACGACTTGAGGCCATACGAAGCTGAAATAGATGAGTTTCATCCTAAGGCAACGAGGACCTTATTCATAGGAAATTTAGAGAAGGACGTAACGGCGTCCGATCTCAGAAAACATTTCGATCAGTTCGGTGAGATTATAGAGATTGACATTAAAAAGCAAGGTGCTGTGAGCTCTTATGCGTTCTGTCAGTACAGTGACATAGTGAGTGTCGTAAAAGCAATACGTGCGATGGACGGCGAACACTTAGGTACGAACCGTATAAAATTGGGTTTCGGTAAATCTATGCCTACGGGTTGTGTTTGGGTGGATGGTGTTACAGAGACAATTAGTGAAAAGTACCTGATTAATCAGTTTGAAGTTTTTGGATCTATTACGCAAGTGAATATCGACAGGGAAAAAGGACAAGCGCTTATATTTTACGAACAGGTCATCAACGCGCAGACGGCAGTAAACAAAATGAGAGGCATGACGCTCAAAGGAAGGAAGATACAAGTTGATTTCGCCAGTCGAGAATGTCAAGAGGCCTTTTACGAACATCTAGGAAAAGAAGGACACACCGCAGAAAGAGGAGTTACGTTTGAGGAAAGGCGAGATTCCACGACCAGAAATTTTGACAACGTAACGGCGGCGTCAAGGTTTTCGAGGTTGGTACAACTTATACTAATGCTTTGTTTATTCATTTTTCCCCCGAATATGACTTGTGCATTTACTGCCATTTTATTTTTCCTTGTTTAGCTTTAAATCATCATCATTTACATTAACATATGAAACGCATGTCGTCAAATAAAGACACGGGTTTAGTTTTAAAGTGGTTTAGGTGACTTATATTTTTGGCCTTCTTTTGCTTTAGCAATTTTTAAACCTTTTTGCTTGGATGCATATTTCTCTGCGACAATATATTCAAATTTCCCATCGAACGAACGAACGAACGGAAGTAACAATTTTAGAGATAGTCTTTTTTCATTCTTGATTTATACAAAATAGTTAGAACTACATCAAACTGTTAACATTCCAAGTACTCTCCTCCTCATCCGTATTGTCCCTTTAAAACTAACATGCGATGTTCATCTGAAATTATTAGTGGTTTCTTTGTTACAAATAGGTATGATACGCCAACTCGACCTCGAACATCTTCATACAGCAGCAGATCGAGTGCAGCAGCAAGTCAGTGTAATACTGCAGTTCCTTCTCCTGGTACTCCTGGTTCTGTAACGCCGCGTGGCACAGGATCCCGAACAGGATCGCGTTTAAATCGTTATGATTATTATGAAAACACAGAGTATACAGAACGTCATTTTCGCAGTTATGACGAGTACAGCCAAGGCAGCGCTGCATCACACGAAGACGTGTATGAACATGAGTACTATCACGAAAGTCCTTCCCACACAGATACAATAGAAAGGCTGCCAACTGCAGATCATCCTACGCAGTTTCCATTACCGGATATAAAAAACTTGCAGAAAGAGCGAGTGCATCTCTTAGAACAATTAGAGGAATGCCCGAGCTCAGGTGATGAATTGATAAGCCCGAAGAAGAAATTAAAATTAGAACATTTAGACAGCGGTATAATTAGTGATGTGATTATCGAAACAAATAGAGATCACAGGAAGGTGACGGAAGTACGTCGATTATCGGACGCTTGTGTGAAACATCATTCTAGGAGGCCGTCTATTGACGGGAAACATTCGCGTGATGTAGGACATGATCGAAGTACTTACCTACCCCATGCAGTATGTAAAAGGAGAAAAACGGGAGGGAGTGACAGTGGATCGAGGGTTCACCATTATGATCAATCAGGCTCCGAAAGTGTGGGAGGATCTCGACCTGGAACACCTTTATGCGATGAGAGGCCTGAACATTTTCCTACTGAACCCAGAAGAACACCCCGTGACAGAGAAGGCCCTTTAACATTACCCCTGCCGAGATTTGCTGCTCAAGTTTTACACAAAGGCAGTATCTCTGTGGCGGGTATTAAGGGACAAAAGGATAACGTGCTTTCTAGTCCGCCTCCAGCTGTAACGAGCCCTAGAATAACAAATCCTAAACCACCCAGTCCTGTACACGTACCACCTCCAGCATCACCGCCCCCTAGGCCGCCTTCTTTAAGCTCCAATTCTAGCGATAGCGATAATGCACCTCCGAGTCCTTCGCTAGACGAACGGATACGATCACTAGACGAAAAGTACGAAAAATGGTCGGGGTCAAGAGCGTTAAGTGCGGCAGGGGGAGATGCGCTGGCAAAACTTGACGCGAATCGAGATAAATTCAAATTTCGACATAAACTGTTGGATTTGGATTTAAAAGAAGTACAGCCTTCTGAAATCGTAAAATCTGTGATGGCGAAAAGGTCAGTTTTTGATGAGGATACGAAACGGCTTGAAAACGTTGGGGAAAAGTACGAACCTAAAGAGTTTAACTTGTTTCCAAAGACATCCACTACGGTCCAAACTTCAGTACCTGTAACACCTTTATCTGCGCCGCCTGTGCTCAAGGTGTCGACTACGCAATTGCCGAAAACACCAACCATGCTTTCTCCTAGATCTGCCGGTAAGATACTCTGAAATTTTACGCAAAGGCCTTCCCAATTTTACCACTTCATGTGTTTTTTAGGTACAGGAATCACCCCTGCGAAAGGTCTGCAGTATCCGTTCCCAACTCATCCGCCTTTGCAAACCATCACTACAACATCCGTTACGACGACGCCGCTTTCAACATCCGTCACGTCAAGTACAACAACAACATCAACAACTAGAGCCAGCCATGGTGACAACAGACTCAAACCGTGCGCGAGTGCTTCAAGTGATAACAGAACTTCTAGTAAAGTTAATGTAAATAGAAGTGTTACGAATGTAGCAGTCTCTAATATTATTAAAACTAGTGATACAAAAAGCAACATTCCTATTGCTAATAGTGATTCGTGTGGTAGTGCATCACTAAGTGTGAACACGACGGTAGAATCGACCCCCAAATCGGGAAAAAGTTCGCGAGACTCTAAAACGAGTGAGAAAGTGTCCGGGAGAAGAGACTCGTCCAGCAGTAATGACTCAAGGTCGAGACGAAACAGTGATACTAGTGCGCGCAAATCTGACGATCCCGAAAAACTAAACGAGAATTGTGATAGTAGTGAACAAAAAGAAAGGGATCGGTTAGAGAAGGCTCGGGTGGAACACGAGAGACAAGAGAGGGAGAAACTGGAAAAAGAAAGATTGGAGAAGGAGCGCCTCGAGAAAGAACGTGCAGACAGAGAGCGTGAAGAAAAAGAAAAACAGAGAGCAGAGAAAGAAAGACTCGAGAAGGAGCGGTTGGAAAGAGAAAGGTTAGAGCGTGAACGAGCGGAAAAGGAGAGACTAGAAAAGGAAAGGTTAGAACATGAACGGTTAGAAAAGGAAAGGTTAGAACGAGAAAGGCAAGAAAATGAAAGGTTAGAGAAAGAACGGCAGAAGCGCGAACGCGAGGAACGTGAACGTAAGGAAAGAGAGCGAGAAGAAAGAGAACGCAAAGAACGGGAAGAGCGCGAGCGTAAAGAGAAAGAGCGTGAAGAACGAGAACGTAGAGAGAAAGAACGTGAAGAACGCGAGCGAAAAGAACGGGAAGACCGAGAGCGGAAAGAACGAGAAGAAAAAGAAAGGAAAGAGCGCGAAGAGCAACTTGAAAGAGATCGACTGGAACGTGAGCGACGAGAAAGAAAAGAGCGCGAAGAAAAAGAACGCAGGGAAAAGGAAGAGCACGAAAGACGAGAGAAAGAAGAGCACGAAAGGCTAGAAAAAGAGCGCCTTGAAAAAGAGAAAGAACGAAGAAAAGAGAGGGATGAGGAGCGAAAACACAAAGAAGACAATCACGACAAACGGAAAGAGGAACATAGACATCGTGAGAACCATTGCGAAAAGCATGGGAAAGAATCAGTCACGGAAAATAAAATTGATAGACACGATAGTAAAAATACCAAAGATGATAAGAAAGACAACCACGACATAACTAAAAAAGAACACGACTCTAGAAATCATGAAAGTCGAGAAATTAAAAATAAACACCATTCAGATCGAGATACAGAAAGGAGAAAGGATAGCGTTAAAGAAAACCGAGAAAATAATGCTTACGAAAAACTAAAAAACATTGTTAACGAAATCAAAGAGCATAAGGACAGGTTAATGTTGGAAACTCGTCATTTATCGATAGATCTTGAGAAAAATCGACAGATCGATTCTCTAAGCAGATTAGATCCTAATCGACGCAAGGAGAGAAACAATAGTTTACCGGCCAATGTGGGAGCGAAACGACGTTTGAGTGCACACGATAATCCGGAAGGCTTAGATGAGCCCAAAAAGTTAAAACTAATTCAAGATCACAAGAAGCTTCAGGAAAGACGAGATTCCAAAGATGGAAGAGAAGACAAGCAAAAAACTAAACACAAATCCTTGACTAGCTCGAAAGTACACGACGACAAAATCCGACCAGAAAAATACAATAACGGCAGGGAAAATTCTGAAGAAAAACGCAAAGACAAAGAGCGTGATAAAGACGAAAGGCATAAAAACCGCCTTCAAAAATCAGAGAAACAAAAAATTAAAAGCAAAAGTCGTGATAAAGAATCCAGAGAATCACCAGGAACTCCGAAGTCACCCGGAAAGGAATTGGTCACAGAAAAAGAGTTTCTATCACGCTTGGATTTCACTGAGCAAAAACAACGTAAGGAAATCAAAGAGAAGCGTAAAACAGATATGGAATTAGACGATCGAAAAAGCGAGGAGAACAAACGTTCCTCCGATGACCAGCGAAGGAAAGATAAATTGCAGTCATCTGAGCGGAAAACCAGAGAAGAAACTAAAAACTCCGAAGACCGTAAAAGTCAGAGGAAGGATAGAATAAGAAAGATGACGCACAGTTCAGATAATTCAGATTCGGATGAACCGAAAAAGCACTCGATATTCGATATTGTCGACGATGAACCCGCCTACATTTCGATGTACGATAAAGTCAAAGCAAGGAGTTGCAAGAACATGCAAAAGCAAGAAGAAGAAAAGCGGCAAGAAAAGATCAAAGCGAAATTTAGCCAGCTTAAGCAAAGCAGGGCAAAGCGAGAGGAAAAGAAGCGTTCGACATCTTGGGATGAAGATTCCGATTCGGATCGGAACGAAATTAAAGACAGTAAAGCCCGCAGAGGAAATAAAATGATGATTGCGAGTTCTGACGAAGAAGACAATAGTAGAAAAACGCATAAAAAGAGAGATATATTTTCCGATTCCGAAAGTAGACAAATTAAATCGGAACAAGTAGATACCAGCGATGAAGATCGTATCAAGACCGCGAGTTTACAGAGGAAAGGTTCAAAATCACGTATTACCAGCGACACATCTGACGATGAATTTAAGAAAGTTTCTAAAGTCAAATCAGAAGTCTTTTCCGATAATGAAGATATTCCACCGACATTTGATTACGGTGAAACGTTAATCAAAAAAATTAAAGAAGAATTAGATGAGAACAAATACATTAAAAAAGAGAAGAAAAATGTGAAACATCAGGAACTAATAGTAGATTTAAATGCTCAAATTTTCGGGGAAGTTTCCTCGGCGGAAGAGAACATAGAACGGAAAGAAAAATCTGAAGGTAGAAAGAAACACAAAAAGAAACAAAAAAGGCAGAAAAATTCCGTGTCAAGCGAGGATTCTGTTAAATTAGAAGTGGTCCTTGATACAATGCAAATCGAAAACTATGAAAAACTTAAAAGCTCGGACAAGAAGAAGCAACATAGTAAGAAAGATAAGAAACGCGACAGATGCAAAGATGAGGAGAAAATGCGTGAGAAATCGAAAAAATCGAAGAAAAATAAGTCGGAAAATAAGCGAGATGGAAAAATGGAAACCATTTTTGGGTCTTTATCGGATGACTCTGAGAACGGCATTAAAGAGCAAAGTAATTCCGAACTCAAACAAAATTCGTTCTTGGAACACATAGGTGACGATAACTTGCACTCCGTGAGTGCGTACGTCAGTGATTCCGACTCAATATCTCAGGTTGAAAAAGAAACGCATAAAAACGAAGAGAAGGAACGCCACTCAAAAGAAGAGCATCGTAAGCGAAAAGAGAAAAAGCGCAGAGAAAAGGAGAAACGAATGCGCGAAGAAATAAATGAAAACAGCATCGATTTCGTCGATTTGGGGAAACAATTGGAAGAAAACATCAAAGACGATAGCAGCGAGTATCTTACGGACGTGAGAAACGACGGTCTGGGAATTAAACTGGAGCCTAACAATGATTCATGCAGATTCATAGACGTTAATAATTTGCACGAAACGAAAAAAGAAGATCGAAAAGAAAATAGAGAAAAGAAGAAAAAACGAAAGAAGAGCAAAGAAGAAAAACAAAGACACCACCACCACCATCATCATCATGATAAGAATAAAATTAAATCTCCAGAATTTAAAAAGGATATTCCTGTTTTATCGACACCAAAACCAGAAACGGGAGTGAAAATAGAAACCGAGGAATCAGAAGTAAACCTATTAAATATTTCTAGTCCCCTATCGAACAAGACTTCTATTATGGATACATCAATAAGTCCAATATCCAGAGAAGCCATCATTAGTCCAACAATGAAAACGTCATCTACAACGAAAGACAAGAAACGTGATAAGTTCATTCCCGGTTTTGGATCTGAAATCGACGAGAAAATTCACGAAAGCGCGGTCAAATCCATCTCCGAATTTGAGCAACCGAAACAGGAAATAAAAGATTTGGACGATACAGCTTTGAAAGAGGAGAAAGTTGAAGCTCCCGAAGAAAAACCGCGGGTTGTTATTTCTCAGGAAGAAACGGAAGACGCTGTGGCCGCCTTGCTGGGAGAAAGCTTCGGAAGTGGCCAATTCGATGACTGCTGTTACAGTGAACAACAACTAAGTCCACTTAATAACGATCAAGTTACCAACATTAGCGAAGAAAACGTGCAAGATGATGAAGAGATGCGACAAGCAGTCCAAAGCTTAAATTCTTCCGAATTAGAAATGAAACCTGATACACCACAAAGCGAACATGAGTTACAAATTGATACTGACACTGAGGAACAAGAAGAAATCTCTTTACGTTACGATCAACCACCAAAAACGCCGGATACTGAAGAATTGGCGCATCCACCGAAAACGCCAGATATTCCTAATTATTTTCACTGCGATGACCAAAAGAGTACAACCACGGTTGTAGTTAAAACAACTAGTATCGGAAGCCCACCATCGTTAACTCCCATCAAATCTCAAACTATTGATAATACTAAAAATAGAAGAAAATCTTGTTCTAATAGTTTACCTCTTTTACCAGAACAAAAGTCAGTTATTTCTCAGTCTTGGTCAGTCAACGAAACTAAAAAACAATCTGAAGAAATCAAGCCAGAAGTGGTTCAGAAAATTGAAGATAAATTACCGCCCTTAACGATTCAAACTCCACAAAATATTCCTACCAAGGTGATGGCGACTTTACCGTGTTATAAATCCATGCCGGTGCTTAAAATGAACGATTCATCTGCGGGTCAAAGTGTGGATTCACAAGAACACTTGAAGCCTTTACATCTGGAACAAACACTGAAAACACAAACTGTGTTACAGCCTGCAAAACCACCAACACCAGGAGCCTTACATAATGTACCACCTCACATTCCTTATCCCGTCCCATTACAAAAGCAAACAGAACCAGGCAAATCTTCACCAAAAGTGTCTACAGCCCAAATGAACCGCCTACCCATAACTTCGGTTATGGTATCAAAACCTCTACAATCTACTACATTAGTTCTACCGCAAGGGAAAGTGGCCCAGGGTCTTGAACCTCCTAAACTAGTTTCAACGCAAGACAGAACTAGAATGATATATCACAGCACTGCAAATATATCCCAATTCGCAGGTTACGTCCAGTCACAGTCGGTGATGCCTCTTCAGCGTAATTTACCCACTCAAGGATTGATGATGCCTTCTAAAGTTCCTCCTACGTCATACGCTTCGTTATGTCTTACTCTGAAAGGAAATTCGATTATAGAGAAACAGAGACCAACCAGCGAGCTACCAAAATTAGTCCCGACATCACCAAGCCAAAATCAGACTCAAGGAAATTTCCCCGAAGCAGCTCCGCCTCTTCAAATGCCACCATCCTCAATTATTATTTCCAGTCATACTATCCCAAAATCGACACCTGTTTCTAACACCACTAACTCTTCCTCTCTTCCTGCAACGTTAGTAACATCCGTAGCCGCTCCTGTCAAATCATTCATGCAAGTTATACAAGAAGCTCCAAAGTTAGTTGCTATAAACTCCGTAGCAGATTTAAGAACTTCCGTTCCCACAATAATCCAGCAGGCTCCTCCGAAAATCCAAACACCTCCTACGCCGCCTAACAAAGAACCTAATAAACCAGAAAACGCAGAGTTACTCAAACTTTCGAAAGACAACACAAGGATATCCACAGCAAGTCCTGTAATCGTTAGCCTCACAAAAGAAACGAAACAGGAACCACCCGCACCGGCACCACCAACACCTCAAGCAGAGGCGATACAAGAACCCGCCAAACCTTTAGCCATAGAAAAAGTAACGGAAGAACTTAATCTATCTCTAAAGAAAGATAACGTGGAAGTGATGCAGTGCGAAGATAACAAGTCGCAGGAACCATTGGAAGTAAACACGAAAACCATCGTTACCAAAGAGGAAGTCGTTGAAATAAAGCAAGAACTAATAGAAAATGAGGTTTCTAATAAACCGGAACCGGAAGCAACATCCGTTATAAAAGAGGTGGAAAAATTCGACGAGGAAAAAGCCGAGACGGAGAGCATAGTTTCAGATATGAGTAAGGAACGTTTAAGTACCGAATTATCGAGCAAAGACGACCCTTTGGATTCAAAAGAAGACAGCGATTACTGGTCTGCAAAAGAGGTTAACATTGACTCGGTCATCAAAAAAGTAGACGCTCTATGTTCTGCTGATGAATTATCTGATCGCAGCAGCGAAATTGGTAAAGACGATTGGTATGAAGAAAATAAAACAGAAACTCCCAGCAAACAAGAAAAACCAGAGGTGGAGCCAATGCAAATAATTGAAGATAAACCATCACCAGATCAACTTGTACCTTTAGAATCGACTAAAAATTACGATGATAATTTAGAAAATAATGAAGAGAAAGAGAGTACCCCTCGAAGTGGACGGCGTGGCGGTCGCCCTCGTGGTAGTCGTAAAAGCCGAGGTGTTGATCGCGTTGGAGTACAAACACGTCGAGGTAAAGTAGCTAAAGAAACTGCGCTGGCGAAAAGAGGTGGTCGGACCGGAAGACCGAAAAACGAACGCAAAATTACAAAATCGGAATGCGAAACGGACATATATGAATTTCGGGATGACAGTGATGATGCCGCCAATAAAGATCGCCCTCGTTTAATTTTAACGATTAAACCAGTTCAAACCAATTCTGCTAATGGTTCCACTCAACAAACGGCAATAGTGAAGGAAGTAATGAAAGTTGGTACCGTTACTCAACCCAAAATTGTCGAGACGAAAGAAGAATTTGCATCCCCGGTGACAAACACAAGAAAGTCAAAGCGTCTACAAGAAAAAGATACTTCTAGAAACACAGTGGATGATACAATCGAAGATGTAGTCAAAAATACTGTGATGGTTACCCGTTCTTCAACAGCAGCCGCTCAGGGTTTAGGTCCTAGAAGATCAGCAAGACAGACCGCTGCCAAAACAATTGCAGAGACGCCTCGCAAATCACCGAGGGCCTCAAAAAAGAAGGACCGCAGAGCATCTGAAACGACTGATGATTCATCCGAGGAGAAAATAGCCAAAATCGATACGACTCCCAAATTAGATACGGAAGTGAAGCCTGAATTATTGAAACCACCTGTGCAGGAAGAACCTAGAGAAAAAGTGGAAATCAAAGAAAAACCACACGAAGGCCTCAAAGCTGCTGTCCTGCGACGCGTTAAAGGCGAGATGAATCAAGAACCTATGAGTTTAATTGATCCAGTAACTGGTTTATTAACACCAATGCGGGAATGCGAAGAAGGGAAATATATACCTGTATCAGGTGCATCTGGGGCAACTGTAGTTGCCACTACTAACACAACAATAACGACGAAAATAGAGGAAACCATAAGTGCAGTTCAAAAAACTGGAGAAGAAACTAAACCAATGGTTCAGGTACCCCAAAGTGCCGTTGTTGTAAAACAGCAGAAACCCCAGTCCCTGAAAGCTCACGTTTTATCATCACAAGCCGCCAAAGCGGTCGTTTCTCAAATTCAAGTTCAAAAACCCATTACTTCATCTCAAACTTCACAATCAACCTATAACACGACGAAGGGGAACGTTCCCTTAAGTCAAAATTTGAACGTCAATGTTTCGTTACCTAGTTATCCAGCGCCTCATTTATCACCACGGTTGGCAAAATCATTACACAATATGAAGCTGGCTGCACCACCGTTATCACCGAGTCAAATGGTGGTCTTGAATCATCAGCCAAAGCAAGTGCTTCAGGTGAAACCAAATGTAGTTCCTAAAACCCAGGTTGTTAATCCTATGCAAGCGGGACTTGCACAGATGTCTCATATGAAACAAACGCCGATGGTGAAGCAACCTGTTGGAAAACAATCGCCTGTCGTTAAACAACCTAATCAACCTCCACTCTTGCTAAACAAGGCAATCATTGGCAAGCATGGCATGCATCAACAGCAAATGATTCCTGGGAGCGTAGCATCGTTTGTATCAAACATGAATAGGATGCCACAGACAACGGCTTCCATGAAGCCTTTAATGGATCCGCCGAAAGTCGAAGTTTCAATGGCAGGATGTGCGATGGTACCAAGGTCGAATTCAAGTCCACAAAGCCAACCCAGGCACGTACTTCAGGCTGGAATGCCGGTTCCTGCCTACGAAGCGAGTCTGGTAAGTTTCATTATTGTTGTATTTGGGAGAATATTTTACTAACGCGCTGTTATTTACTAACAAGCAGCATGGAGACAGGAGCGTTTTTAACCGTAGCCGTAGTCCACCGCCGGCTCATCAAAATTCACCGTCACCACAGGTGATTCTTTTTTTTTGTTGTTTTTGTGTCCTTAATTCTATTTCTTAAAAAAAAAACGCGAAGACATAAAAAACAACCTGTAAACCAAATTAATCAAGTTTTATTAACTAGCTCAACTAAAGATTAGTTAAACCTATTAACAGAGAGCGGCCAGTTTTAGGTTTTGATATCAGAAGTGTTAGCAGTTTGCCTGGAATAAGTCATTTTTATTGTGGCATTTTATAAATTTTTATAGTGCTCAGAAAAAGAGGGCCTAGAACCCAAAAATTGAGTGTCAATGAATTGTGTGTGTGCATCAAAGCAAATCATGTATTGAAGTAAGTTCTTTTTTTTAAATTAGGTGGAGAAAAATAATCCAAGCGAAAACATGTAATTGTAGAGAAAAATTGTGAAAAATAGAGCCTTTTAAACATTCTGTTATACAATTGAAAGAACTGCATAAAAAAGAAAGGCTATTAATTAATTGTTTTATTAAGTACGACATTGAGTATTAAAAAAAAAATTAAAACTAACTTACATATTTATTAACATATTTGTTGATTTGATTAGATAAAAGATAAATGTACAGGGTAACTGCTGACCCACTTATGTAATTGAAATCACAGGTAGACATCATGCAGTATAGCTTTCTCCAGCACTCAGTAAGAACAAATTTTGCCCAATTATAAATCAATCCACTTATTGAAAACTGCCGATATTTGTTATACACGATTTATTAATTAAATTAATATATTGTTTTTTCAATTTAATTATTTTATCATAAGATACAAGTATATTGCGCAAACTTTTTTCAATAAGAAAGCATTAATCAATTTCTTGCAACTTCAATTAAGATAATAGAAATAAATATCTTTCCATGGTCCCATAAATAATAAGCATGTTTACGAATGCATAATTGATTGCTGTAGTTAACATATTGTAATTTAATAAATTTCTTTATCTTATTATTTTTTTAATCAAGGGTTCGTAGAATTGTCCTTTCAATAAATTACACACGCATACACACACAAAAATGTTACCTTATAATATTAAATTATTAATAATTCAGGTTTAAAAATTACATTTCTTCTAGGTTCTCTAGATTTTAGTGATATTTCACTGATTTGTTAGGGTTTGAAAATAACCTGTCAAATCCTTTTGACCTCGTGGCCATTTATGAAGTAGGAATAATTCTGCAAAAAATGTTTAAAGAAGAAGGAACGTTAGAGATTATGGAAAAAATGTTTAAATAATTCTAAAGTAAATTGAAGTATAAAGTTTTATGACAATTATTTTATTGGCTACACAAAATGTGACAATTTCTTTAAAATTTCATTTTTCGTTTTCTATAACATTATTTCCTATTTCTTCTTTAGTGTAGATGTGTCAAAATTAGTTAAATTAAGAATACTTCAAACTGGGAAAACAGATTTGTAAAAATGAAATTCAAAATTTACGCCTGCATCAAACGTTCAAATCAGATCTGAAATTACGAACAAAAATGACACTCCAAACACTATTGTCGGTTTTTTTTTTCTGCAAAGTTGTCAAGAATAACTATTTGAGTTGGCAATACAATTAAGAGCATTTCCTTATTCGGCCATTTGCAACACTGCAACGGGATATATACTTTGATGCTTTCTTTGACGTAACCTGAACAGCGACAAGATTGTAGCTTATGTGAATAAAAATAAGCATTTTAATTTGAATTTGAAATGTCAGATGACGCTTATATAGTGACGGCTGTCAGTGTCAAGCCGACAACAATCGGAAGTTGTACAATTTAAAAATAGAATTCATTACTGCCAACTCAAACAGTTGACCACTTTACACAGGGTGTATCGTATTAAAGGAGTCATAGTGTTAGGCGTAACTGAGGGTTACATGTACAGTCCGAAAAAAGTGTTGCAAACGATTTCTGCCGATATAATTTTTATGAAAATTTTATTAAAAAATTCTGCACTGAGTACGTGTGCTTCTGAAAACGTAACGATATTTCGGATAAGGTCACTCGTACAACTGAGATGTCATAAAAAAGCGAACCAATTGTGTAAACAAGACTATTACACTATCAAATACATTTTAGGTAGTTGGTAGTCGAGTGGTTCAATCCGATGGCAACGGACTTAACGCTTGGCGGGCAATTATTTAGGCGTAGGTTCGATCCTCTCCTGGTGCGTGTGGGTTCTATGTGGGAGATAGAATTCTCATGGCTTGGACCGTGTTCGGATTCATGCCGGCTCCTTCGAACTGGGTTTTCTGCGTTTCCCCAGTTTATAAGGCGAATGCCGAAGGAGAAATTATAACATCAAGTCGGTCGCAGCCGCCCCCCCCCCTCCCCGACAAGCTCTAGGAGCTTGGGGAATTTGTATGGGAAAAAAATACTTAAGCGGCCCACTATAACCATAGGAGTTGCTAGAAAAGCATTTACGAAATGTAACATAAACGATGTCATATTTGTGCGAACTAATTAGCATTTATTGGATAAATAAAGGAATAAATAATATGAACGCTTCCTCATCAAGGCATTTATTTATAACAGGTGTTCGAATTGTCTTCCACTGGCACGTAAGCAGGCGTCCACAAGCTCCAGACATTCTGGATCCTTCGATACTCGGCGAGCTGCAGCATGAATCTGCTGTAAGAATAGTTCTTCTGTGTTGATTTGCACCGAATATACTTCCTGTTTTAAAGCCCCCACAGAAATAAATCCAGCGGATTCGTATCGGGGGTACACTAGTCTGTACCTACCCTATCCATTGGCGTTGAAATTGGTTATTGAGATATGTTCGGACCGGGAGAGTAATGTGCGGTGGTGCACCGTCGTGCAGGAACCACCGTTTCGCCGTAGCTCTAAGGACTTTTCGTCCAAAACATCGGGCAATATTCTTTGTAAAAATTCTAAATAACTTTGGCCAGTAGCGGTGGTTTAATGAGTAATTACCCCCACGGTAATTGCACCCTACCCATTCGAAGCGTTCTCATCGTAAAATTACTTTTATTGATATGCCTGTAAAGCAACATTTTCGCCCATTATAAACCGCGCACATCTGCAAGGTCAGGGTTAAGTATTTTACTGTGCTCTGGCGCTAAGCGTAGTTTCGTACATGCGGAGACGCGCCAGAGCTTCATAATTCGATATCTCGAAAACTCTGGCACTTTTTCTATTTTGTCAGAAGCGTTTATAGAACGTCATCGACCCACTGATGACGTATGGCTCCTTATACCTGATAAACCGTGTATAATACCTGTCAAATGTTTCTGATGTTGGTATCTGTTACCTGAATGATTGGAAATATCTGTTCTACATTTAGGGATAAAGCAAGCTTCCAACAGAAGCCCTAGAATTTTGACACAGGCAGGTATTATTGAAAAAAGAAACTACACCCGTGCAAGTTAAATATCGATCAAATTCTAGGAATCCTAATTTTTTCTGGCCTCTCAGATCAGCAGTTGTCAATATATGGCTTCCTAACTGCAACTTCAATTACCATAAGCACTGGGTTTTCAAAAATGTTTAAGTCTCACGTAACCAAATTAATTATACACAAAATGACCTATGTGCCATTTTGTTTATCTTACAGGAGGTACAAAAAGCACTACAAAGGCGGTATGAACCCAATAGCTCTTTTTAGATTACCTCGTTTCATTTAAATAAAAGAAGTATGGAAATTTTTGAAACTTCTGTCTTATTCTTCTGGGGATTCTTCCATGGAAGTCTTGCATCATTGACTGAATTAGGAATAACAAGGTTTTCAAAAACATTTATTATATTATCAACATGGTTTACATGTTTTAACCAGCAATAATTAAAAAATAATGTGGCACTTAGGCCCAAAAATTGCACTAATCTCCATTTAAGGGTCTTTTTGCAAATTTCACTCTTCATTTTCGATTTGCTGTATTTGTTTAGAGTTCATTTTACATAAGCTACAGTTAAGGCCCAAAGGCCACCATAAGGGCTATTTTTGAAAAGATGATATTTATTATTTTGCATCCACTGAATTAAAAAAAAATAAAAAAAGCTAAACTTAAACGAATCCTAAAGTTTCATTTTGTTATTTTTTTTAGATGCATAGGTCAATACTATATTTTTTAAATTTCTGCATACATATTATTTTATTATTTTTTTATAAAAGAAAATGTGATTATCACTTAAAGATTGAGTTAGAAATAAAAAGAAATTGAAAATCATTATAACAAAAAAAAAACTGTCCAGTATCATGCGTTCAGAAACTCCCACGTTTGGAGTTGGCCATGTCTTAAGGCAGCAAGAAACATGATACGTCTTTACTTACTACATGTGAAAACATGAACAATAATAGGCAAAGTAAATTGGGGAAAGCTTCACATTCCCAACACTTGCCGCTAAATTATTAATTTTGAGTGCCCTCCACCGGATTAAATGCATTTTAAAATTCTATTAGGGCCGTTTACATAATAGAGCTAAAGGAGACTTTAATTTAAAATCACTTTAAAAAAAGGAAAACTAAATGTGTTTTTATAGGTTAAAGTTACTTTAAATTTAAGTGAAAAGTTTATATTGCGACATCCTGCGATCGCTTTTTGACCTAATTTTGCATTAGGATTGACAATTGACAGCCATTTTGATACTTAATAAGTCATCCCATACAAGACGACCGTATGTGTTGAATTATTAAGTAGCAAACTGACTGCAATTTGTCAATCCTTATGCAAAATTAGGTCAAAAAACGATCGCAGGATGTCGCGATCTAAACTTTTCATTACTATTACCATCGCATTGTCAAGCTGACGAGGCCCCAAATAGGGCCGAAACAGCTGTACAGAGGATGCAATCAAAAGCGACTTGCAACAATTTTTTTAAATTAATTTAAAATTCAAACATAACTCCAAACAAGGAAGTTTTTGAGCGCACATATTACTATAAAAAAATATTTTAACGAACACTTAAAATTGGCACTATCGTTCTACGTTTCACTATCGATTGATAGCTTCGTCAGGAGCGAAAATAATTATTTTCTGTCAATCGAAACGTAATGCCAATCTTAAGTGTGTGTTAAAATAATTTTTTATACAATTTTCACCTGACAAAAATCTACTTTAATTATGATATTATGAGTGGCACATACCTTCAATAAACCAAATTTGTAGTAATATTAGAAAACGCTGCTTTTATTATTTTCTGTAGTTTTTTTGACGTACGCATGACTTTTTATTACTTGACTAACAAATAAGCACTTCTTTCAATAAAAATTAAAATTGGCTCCATAACGTGAATTCCATTGTTTGTTTTAGGGTGAACCAATGGGTGCTCACTTTCCTCCAGGACCTTTACGGCCCGATCTACACTATATGCATCCATCACACGTCATCTATCAACAGTACATAAGGCCGTACCATCTACCAAGGTAAGTCGAAAAAGAAAGTACTTTTTTTCCAAGATCCAGTTGATCTCATGATGGTATTACTTTAGATCGCCCATCGTCTCAGGAGCGCTGGAGAAACCGGGTGACGGGCAAGAAGGTGAGGAAGCTCCTGTAACTTCTCCGCCTTTGGAACTCAGACGACCAGGCTCGGTTGGGTTGGCTTTGAGCGGACGAGCGAATGCCGTTCCTCATAGTTTACAATCACCACACGACAGAACAACCGGTACGTATTTTGCAAAAAGGTTAAATATAATGATTTTAAAACCACTATAATATTGGCTCTAATAAAAAAAAAAATATAAAAATATTCTAGTAAAAATAATCGTAGTTTTGGCGTAATCGGATTTTGAACGAGAGGGATTAGGAAAGTAATGTTCATATAGATTTTCAAAACATGGTGATAGATTTTTATGATGACACCATAAAGTAACTAAAAGAAAATAATAAGTTGGTGACAATGAGAAAGTTTGCAATAGAAATAGCGCCATTAACTCGGAAGAGTTAGAAAAGGAGGCGCACTCTTAAATTATTGACAACTTTCTAACAACTCTTTTTAAAGAAATAAATTAATAATTTCTGTTGAAATATAAACATGACCATTAAACCCTCAAAGCTTTCAAGTACCCTTTGTAAGCCTGCTCTACCTACACAATGGTTTTTGTTTTTTATTTTAAAGATGCATCTTTTTCTTTAGATTCACCTCAAGTAGGACAAGTCTACAATATGCACTCTGCAAGAATGCAACATTACCATCCAGGACGTTACTTCGAAGAACCACCTCCCGCTCACAGACCCGTAACAAGCCACGGATCACTCGCGGCTTTGGGTAGCGAGCGACCTCTAACTCACATGGGCCCATTGGGTACGCCGGATCGACCCTTGAGCGCCCATTCAGGGGTGGGTCACATGGGAGGTTTAGGAACACCGGATAGGCCACTATCCACTTTGCCTGACAGACCCTTAAGCGGACATAGCCTGGCGCTTGGTGCCGGATTGGGTGCTGCTGGTAACTTAATGGGAGCAGTCGCCAGACACATTGGAGCTGACGCTCCCGCCACTCAAAGGGGAGTCCAAGCTGCGACTCCGCCTCACGCGAGCCAAGTACCACCTCAGGCGGAAAGTTTACTTATGTTACTAAAGGTAAATTGAATTTTGAAGAAATTTCCAAATCGAAGTGTGAATTATTTACTTTCTGCCTGCAGCAATACCCGTGTATGTGGCAAGGTTTACTAGCGCTGAAGAACGACCAGGCTGCCGTTCAGATGTACTTTGTATCGGGAAATGATGCCGTAGCGAAATGTAGTTTACCAAAGAACACTGACGGTTCAACACCACCGTTACGAATATTCCAAAGGATGAGGTTAGAGCCACCACAAGTTGAGGGAGTGGCTAGAAAAATGCAGGTATGTACTACATTTGACATTCGTAAAATATCCAACCTCAAATAAAAAACTTTTTATTTTCTAAACACTTTCCACTTGCATTTATCTATTTAAGCTGAGCAAATACTAAATTCATGCTTTATTTTCTCCAATGATGCTTAAGATTAATAATGAAGAAGAATAGTACAGTTTAACTTTTAATCTCAATATTGATTTGTTTTATTTTTTTGCAGATGGAGAACGAGCATTGTATGTTATTGGCCTTGCCATGTGGTCATGATCACATGGATGTTTTGAAGCAATCAACAAATTTAAACAACGGTTTCATCACATATCTGCAACAAAAACAAGCTGCCGGAATAGTCAATGTTGCTGCACCAGGCACTACGCAACCTGTAAGTTAACAAATAATATACAAATATATTCCATTCACGATCTTTTTACACTCTAGAGGGCTATACTTTTTTCCGTTACGTGCATATATTTTGATAGAACCCAAAATGTGACAAATGTAAAATTCTGACGCTTTAACGTCAGTTCTATCGACTAGATTGCTTCTTAAGGTACCAATACACGATGAGATATTTACATGAGAATTTTGTTTCACGATTATAAATCTCAGCAAAAATTTAATTTTGTGTGTCTCGCGACTGTTTCCACTTAAATTTTAAATGGAAACACGCACAAAATTTAAGTTTTGCTGAGATTTTGTAATCATGAAACAAAATTCTCATGTAAATATCTCATCGTGTATTGGTACCTTTATACTCTACTATGGTATGGAGAGAGTAAAATAATAACATTGAAACAAATAATTACTTGTGACTTTCTCATACTAAGTCAAAATGCTAAAAATCATTAATGTTTTTCGGCGCCAGTTTTCAAAAATATAACCATCAAATTAAAATGGAACATATCCTCTTGAATGTATCAACAAAAATGTCACCCTAACACGGCCTACTCTGAATGCAAAAAGATCGTGAACGGAGTATAATAATAGAGAGCCTCCTGAAGATGGCGAAAGCCGAAATTAGTTGGGACGAAAGTTTTTAAATGTTTTTTATAATTTCTACAAGGTTTGCAATTATACAAATTGTAAATTTTTTTTTCATTGAAATTTAACTTCAAGAAGTTCAAAATATATTTTAATAAAATGATAAGAGAGGGCATTATAACAATTCTTTCCGTCTTGCAGATTGTTTAGAATATCATACTTCAAAAAAATTAAATTAAATAAATAATCCTGTCGTATTGCAGTTTGAACAATTTGTCATTTATTACCGTTAGGTGTCGACAGTCACGCTGGCTAGGGTGTCGAGCGTCCTTGTGCCAAACATATTTTGGCGATCTTTTAAAATTCCTTCACCGTTTTACTCAAAATGTACAGGAAAAGCAATATTTGCTAAGATTCAATTGTACAGGGTGGCCCAACGATGCGTATTTCTTCTATGAGGCCTATAGCAAAAAAATTAAGAAAAAAATCGATGAAGAAATTTATACTAGACAGAGTGATCAGAAAATTGGTGACTCGTGGAAACCAATTTTTTTTAAATGGAATCTCCTATATATTTTTAGATATTTGGATACGCCGCAGTAAGGTGATTACAACGGCATAAAGATATATAGATTTCATTGAACTACTTTCGTAATTTTTTTTTTTTAATTCTTCAAAGTTCTGTCAGTTTGCATATGAATTTCTGATTACTGAGATAACACAGATCAACGAAAATTTTTAGGACTTTGGCCTATATGAAAATGTGAACAAAGTTAAGATATCTTTTTGCGTTAAACCGAGCGATCGATACTTACGAAACATTCGGTATCTCATTTTTTTTTAAATGGAACAGCCTACTTTTTATTTCAGAAATGGATAGCACTTAAATGTAGCTTTCTGCTGATATAAGGTTATAAACTTTTATTTTTAACAGTTTCGTCACTAGAAATTTTTTCCACAAGTATTTGAATGGTCGCCTTTTTAAACTACACATCCGATGCTGCCACCAGTCGGAATATGTATTTGTGCTAAAAATTTAATATTTAGGTCGGTTAATTAAGTCTATGTTTAAAAAAAAAATAAAAAATTCCGAAAGTTCGGTAACAAATATTAAGTTTGAATTAAAATTTCCTAAAATTATCGCCTTAAGTAAGGGCCAGTTTCATAATGGAATCTAAAGGAGGCTTTAAAATTAAAGGCATATTCAGATGTTTAAACAAATGTGTTTTGAAAAATTCGCCTCAAGTCACTATAAAAATTTTTATAGTGACTTGAGGCTTCTTATCGACGAATTTTTCAAAATTTTTATTTAGTCACTAATCTTACGGATAATCCCTTGGTTTTGAAAAATGTGTTTTCATATTCGTTTTTGAAATTCGAACAGTATTAAAGATATCTTTTTACATTATACCGAGCGATCTGTACTTACGAAAAAAAATTTGGTTGCAAAACATTTTTCTATTTTGAAAGTCGTCGCCATGTAAATCTTGATGTAAAGAAATATAGTTTGGGTGATATTTATGTTTTTTTTTTTATAATTCTTTAGACACTGGTCTTACTGATATCTGTTATCGTGCTTATTTCGCGTGAACTTATATTTGGATTTTCTGTTATTGTTGCCAGGACTGTAAACTGATTGTCCTCATGTGTTGTGTTTGGATGATTAACGATTTTCTTCCTGTAATGAACACTATTGCTTTGTTCAAAACGTCTCTTTGGGCTTCTGAAACCTTTACTTGGATAGGGCGACAGTCTGGATACCTTTCATTATAAATTCTGGAGGCAAGAAGACAATTTCTATTACATCTTCTTAATATGTAAATCATATCAACCATATCTTCTTATAACTATAACTTTGGAACGCAGTCAAGAATTACATTGGTTAAATTTTTAAAATTTGGTTTTCATAACATACTTTTTAAAATATATTTTACTAAGGACCAGTTTCATAATGGAATTTGAAGGATTTTAAATTTAAAATTACTTTCTGACGTAAAAACAAATATGAAAACACATTTGTTTACGGATCTGAACGTGCCTTTAATTTTAAAGCCTCTTTTAAATTTCATTATGAAACTGGCTCTTACTTAAGGCGATAATTTTAGGAAATTTTAATTGAAACTTAATATTTGTTACCGAACTTTCGGAATTTTTTATTTTTTTTTTAAACGGTAGACTTAATTAACAGACATAAATTTGAAATTTGTAGCAAAAATACATATTCCGACTGGTGGCGACATCGGATGTGCAGATGTATAGTTTAAAAAGGCGACCTTTCAAATACTTGTGAAAAAAAATTCTAATGACGAAACTATTCAAAATAAAGGTATATAACCTTATTTCATCAGAAAGCTATATTTAAGTGCTATCCATTTCTAAAATAAAAAGTAGGCCGTTCCATTTAAAAACAATGAGATACCGAATGTTTCGTAAGTATCGATCGCTTGGTATAATGCAGAAAGATATCTTAATTTTGTTCACACTTTCATATAGGCCAAAGTCCTAAAAATATCGCGTTAAATTTTCGTTGATCTGTGTTATCTCGGTAATCAGAAATTCATATCCAAATTAGCTGAATTTTTGAAGAATTTTTTAAGAAAAAAAAATATTTTACGAAAGTAGTTCAATGAAATCTATATATATTTATACCGTTGTAATCACCTTACTAAATATATCCAAATATCTAAAAATATATAGGAGGTTCCATTTAAAAAAAATTGATTTCCACGAGTCACCAATTTTCTGATCACTCTTACAATAATTTTACAATATGCCGCGTATTATCTAGTATAAATTTCTTTATCGATTTTTTTCTTAAGTTATTTGCCCTAGGCTTTATAGAAGAAATACGCATCGTTGGGCCACCTGTACATGCTATACTCTGTTCACGATCTTTTTGCTGCATTCAGAGTAGGCCGTATTAGGGTGACATTTTTGTTGGTACATTCAAGAGAATATGTTCCATTTTAATTTGATGGTTATATTTTTGAAAACTGGAACCGAAAAACATTAATGATTTTTAGCATTTTAACTCGGTACTAGAAAGTCACAAGTAATTATTTATTTCAATGTTATTGTTTTACTCTCTCCATACCATAGTAGAGTATAAGAAGCAATTTAGTCGATGGAACTGACGTTAAAGCGCCAGAATTTTACATTTGTCACATTTTGAGTTCTATCAAAATACATGCACGTAACTTAACGGAAAAAAGCATAGCCCTCTAGAGTGTAAAAAGATCGTGAATGGAATATATTTCCCTGTCTAAAAAACGAATGAACATAGAATACATACAGGGTGACTGACAATTGTCCCGCCAAAAAAAAAAACGCATAACAGAATGAATGCCACAGATTACGGGAAAAATGTTTTAAAAATTCTATCGAATCGCTTATAATTAATTTAAAATTTACCCAAACTGTATAATATGCCAGTATGTGTAGAGTATTTGCAATACAATCTGTTATTAACACGGAAATTTGAATTATTTTCGTGTTGTAGTGCTTTATGTGTTTACCTATCAAAGCAGGTGTTGTTATCCTTACTTTACACAATTTATACGGAATAAATTACTTCAGGTGATTCGCATGCTTTTGTCATTAATTTCGTAAATGCTTTGGAGCTCATATCACTTCAATTTTGTTTAAAGGTCAAGTTAACGACAAGCGCGTTAACAATCATAAAACTATAAAACACTTTTATAACTACATATTTATTTCGTTTATTTGCTGTACTTTTTTAACTAAGGATGTGAATATCGTCATTTTGAGTATAATTTTCGATTAATTATTTTTCGAAAACTAAAATACAATGTGCGCCAAAAAAATCTGGGACAACACTATACATACGTTTTCGAGTTACTTTATTAGTTTCAATGCAGCTTTTAACAAGTCATTATGCTTGTTCTAAGATAACGTAAAAAAAGGCAAGAGAAATAAACACTTCTTAATTCGTCGTATTTGCAATAGAACATATTGCGTGTCTTAGATTTTTTTTGTCATAGGGCATAGTACATAAACTTTTTTTATATTTCTCCCATACTCGGTAGGGCATATTGCTTCTCTTCGTAGTTTCTTTTTGGCGAAACATTTGTCAATCACCCTGTATATACAGATTTGTCAATAGCACTTTAGTAAAAATTAATTCTGCTGAGATAAAGCAAGGCGCTTTTGAATATGATTATTTTTGCTATGCTGTACTCCCGAAGGAACTCATTTTTAGTTATATCTATTTAAATAATATCAGACAATTTGGCGTCCTTATGCATTGCAGAATATGTAACTTTACAACTGTCAGAAAATAACCTCAATTTTATATCATTGAAAAAATGCAATGTTACTAATTAAAATTTTATTTTTATTTATAAAAAGGGTTGAAAATGCCCTCCACCCGTTCAATACATTTTAAAACTCTATGTTTTAAACCATTCATGATGTTCTGTAACATGACTGGGTTTGCATTTATTTCATTACATTTATCTAACAATCAAGTTAAGACACACGTTAATTTTCCATGGATTGCTGCGAGTTTTTTTTCAACTGTACATACGTTACAACGGGCCTGGGTGTCGAGGATATCATTAACACTTTTACAAAATTTCTTCCACTTTTTCTTATTGATAGCACGTCCTTTAACCAGTTCCACAGTGCCTTCCTACTTCATCATTCAAAGTTTTCAAAATTCAAAAACCTTAACAATTATTGGGCGTGAATTTTGACTACTAATCTGGCTCCTTTACTCGTTATTAGTTGACTTGCCTTTTGCTCATCCATTGCAGAAATAAACAATAAAAGACTTAAAATTCTACTTGACCTCACTCCCTAAGCAGTGATGAGTTGTTTATTGTGTACCTTTTTCACTGCTCCTACAGATTCTTGAATATTTCTTTTTTTGTCCAGACATTCCCATGTCTGAATTCTCGGTAGGTTTTTTTTTTCTAAATCTTCTTACATGTGAACAGTTTTAAGTTTCTCATCAATACCGTCTCTTATTGTTAGTTTTAAGATTCAGTCTAGATCCTGTTTGTGTCTTTTAATTCGATTCAATTTAGATTTGATTCCTGAATCTAATTTCCAATATTCTTTAAGATAAACTTTAGTAATTATCATACTTCATTTTATCCTCCCTTTTTATAAATAGTTACTATTGCTGCTACTACCAATCTGCGGGTATTCTCTTTTCACACTGAATTTTCCGAATTCATTTATTTAAAAAATGTCTGTTTCCTTTCGCATACGAATATTTACATTTCTGGCTTGATGTCATCTTCAGTTGCCTTTCCTGTCCTTCTTTATATTCTATCAAACCTATCAATATTTCTACTGGTTGTGAGATTTTCTACATTTCTATTTCCTTTCATTTTATAAGCAACCTCTACGTTTGTCATTTTAATAATTACATACAGCACACGCTAAAGTAGGCTAACATGAAGCCACAATAATTGGTTATTAATTATTTGCTTACCTAATAAAAAAAAATGTGTTCAAAGGGGAGGCCCTCATTTATACAATTTATTTATTTGATTTTCAAGCATTTGTCAAGTTTATATTTTAGCTGATCACATCAACACTGTTTAAAGGTCACCATAATAATTATGAAACTTATATTTCGTTAATTTGCTGCTCTTTCTTAACAGAGACGTATCCTCGTTTTGGGGATAATTTTTTATGAATTATTTCTGGAAAACTAAAATACATATTAAAAAAATAATGAAAAGCATAGAGCACATTCTCAGATTATAACGACTTATGACTGTAATACAATTTTTGTTTCAGCCTGCCTACGTTGTACACATATTTCCATCGTGTGACTTTGTCAACGAAAACCTACGAAGAATAGCACCGAGTTTGCTGGAGAGAGTGGCAGATATTGCACATTTACTAATCGTTATAACTACCGTGTGATAGCACGTATTTAACACTGAAAACATAGTAATTTCAAGTAAGAACAGATTTAACGGCTAGGATTCGTCTTTTCTTTTTTTATAAACGGTAGACTCGAGAACATTTCTTGTCTGTTCGTATTTTCATGCACGATCGTATGTAGCAGCCGGCCTGCGAACCCGGGTCGAGACGATGTTTTTTAGAATCCCGATGTGGATTCGGTCGAAGGGGCGCCTTACCGCCCCGTACTAATCTCGAAATATCCAAAAAGCAAAATTACTTACACGCAAAAAATTTAAATTTCACTGTGATTTCTTGACAAAAGTAGTTAATATTAAATTACTATTACAAAAATATTTTAAAAAATATATAAAAAATAACTTACTACCTATATAAGAGATCTCATAAAACACACTTAGTTATTACATTATTCATTTTTTAAGATCTTTATTTTCTTAAATACCTTTAAATATGTCGACGTGTGAAACCTATTCTCGTCGAATAAGTTTTAAACGTCGACTCATTTTCCTATAGAATTTGTTTTTATATTAACATTCAAAGTTACATCGCACCCCTAATCTTCTAGAAGCTATTTCTTTTAGTTTGTTTTACTTTTTTTTTGCTATTTTAGTTCAATAATTGTTTGATTTGAAAACAAAAGTTTATCTTTAGTTTATATTTTATTACGTTTTTGTACTTCTTATTTTTAGATTTATTATTATTGAAATATGTCAGTTTTTATTTTTAACACATAAGTAGTACAGAAATGTTTTTACTGAGGAGCGATGTAACTTTGGAACGAACGTTTTAATACGGCTGAAACCCGTAACACTATTTAATTGTTACCCCTTTATAGTTGGCAAAAAATCGCTAATATAATATTGCATATATAGACATAATATATAAATATGTAGCATATATATAGTTATATGAAAGAATCAATCATTTTTTAAATTACATTGTAATATATATGTGAATATATAGTTTTAGTTCAGTTATTCTTAAGTATTTTCTTTTAGTTGTCGTTAAGAACTTCTTGTACAGTGTATTTAGCTCTAAGTACATAAGCTAGACAGTTACAAAATAATATAGGGAAATTGTGATGTCTATATATTTACTGTAAATTTTGTACATAAAAATACTGTGTATTGTGAGTAAACATTATTATAACTATTACAACATACTTTCTATTTTTCTTACCCTCACTTTCTCATTAATTTTATTCGCATATAAAATGAACGAGATACGCAAAATTAATCCCATTTTTTTGTAATTTCAACTGTGGCGCGAAAAAAAATTATTTAATTTCATGAATCACATCATAGCTAACTCACCAGGTTTTGTAGTTTCTATTTAACGATACCTTGCGAAAAACTAACCAGCTTGAAGTACGACACCGTTGGAAATAACTGGCAAACGAATTTAATATCTGCAGGTTTTCCATCTCGTATAGAAATCGCGTACTAGTTAAAAAACAATCTATATCTGCCTTTCTTTCAAAATTTGTTTCACGCAAATAAAGTAGTTAAAGTTAAATTAGCAAAGCAATGAAATGTATATATTTATTTAGTAAAAAGTTGGACATGTACAAATGTATAAATTTTTCCTCAAGAAATCTCGGTAATTAATGAGAAACGTTAATTGTAATAATACAATAAAGCAGAGTTTCCCAATTTTTTTACCACGGAATATTTTACCAGTACATTTACAGAACATACGGGGTAGGAAAAAGCAAAGCTTGCATGTGAGTAAGATGCACTGCGATTTTGTAAGTGTAGAACAGAGATGGACATAAAACCTCGTTGCATCCATCGCATCGACACTCTGCATACACGCCTTGGAATAGCAAGAGTAGCGCAGGAACGGTTGCAACCTCGTTCTTGGATCCATTTCTGTTCTACATCTAGAACATCGCACTCTTACTAATTGAAAACCGCATGCATGCTTGGTTTTTCCTACCCTGTATACTGAAGTGTTTATTTATGCAAAATAATGAAAATTTATTTTCGAAAACTCAATAGTTAACACACAGTTCGTGTTCCGTTGGTATTCCGTGAACAGTTTCGGAATCAGTGTCGACATGTGAAAAGCAGTTACTTACCAAAAGATACCTTTTCAACATAGAAATCTCAAAAATTTGTTGCTAAATTCGGGAGTAAGTTTTAAAAAACCTCAAAAATTAAAGTAACATAAAGAAAACAGAAACAAGAGACGGCCGATTTTACAGCACAATTCAGTAGATCAATAATAAATTTTAAAATGAAAATATTTGAAAAGAATGCTGACAAAATAAAATAATAAAGATTCAAAAATAATCAAATTAATGTTTATTAAGGGCAAGAGACATTCGATTTTACAATTTTATTCAATATTAAAAAACGTGGAAACACCGATGGGAAAGCAAAGAAAATGAAATAATAGAATTTTTTAAAGAATTGAAATAATAAAATTTAACAAACAATAAAAACAAAAGACAATTGTTCGAAAGGAAAGACAAAATAATAAACATTCAAATATTAATATAGAAAAATAACACAATTTAATAAATAATTTTTTTAAGTAAAAAGTGATGAAAAAGCAAAAGAAATGCAGTAATAGAAATTTTACAAAATACGAAATAATAAAATTAAAAAAACAAAAGACAATCACGAAAAATAGCAAAATCGCAGCAGGATCACTGCCTCTTAAGCTACAACACAGTAGATGGCCAGTGCGGACAATAACGTGTCATGGCAAACTTGCAAAATTTGGCTGCAAGACGGCTATATTCCATGTTTACATGGTTCCCCATTGCAATCTAGCCGACTTGCAGCCAAATTTTATAAGTTTGCCATGACACGTTATTGTCCGCACTGGCCATCTAGTGTGTAGCAACTTAAGAGGCAGCGATAGTGCTGCGATTTTGTTTTTCACATACAATTATAGGTCAGAACATTGTAAACAGTATGACAAAAGACAATCGTTTGGAAAGAGAAAACAAATGACTAAAAGTTAAAAATATAGACAGGATGTTTGTTAAACACAGGCAAAAATTAATTGATTTTTTTGGGTTATTTGATGAATAATTATTTCTTTGATGATTTTTGAAAAATCGCTTCGTTTCGATGATACAGGGCTAATAAAGATTTTCAAGAAACAATATTTATTACGTGAATATTACATGTCAAGACCGCTGAATTGTTCGAGATTTTTTTCCTAAGGGGATATCTGATTTCTTAGTTTATGCGTCTCTAGTGAAAACTGAAAATCACTTAAGGAATCGGATAATCGATGGATGTAATGCGATAAGGAATTTTCCTGGTGTTTTCGAAAAAGTCTGTCATTCAATGTGGAGAAGATTTATGCGTATTAGCTGGTGGTGGTCATTTTCAGCAATTCTTGTAGATTAATAAGCTCTATGTAATAAATATATATATTACGTCTTTAGGGTTTGGGAACAATAGGTCTGTCCGAACCGCGAGTTCTGACATTTCTGAATTTTGAATCATTCAAAACATGCGCTCATCAGAGTTGTACTTCTCAAATAATTCGTTACTTGGAAGGCTTCGAACGGTTCTGATCTGGTCAGAATCTGCGTTTCTAACAAACCTATTACTTTTACTCACCTATTAGGGTAAAGTGATTAGACATGTGTTCATTTTACACAGATCCGGTCGATCGGTGATTGATATCCAATCTTTTGTGTCAATTATTAGATCATTCCAGTCGTTGAATACGCAGATGCGACGCACTCACCACGTTGAATGATTACAATAGTATCTGGGATTGGGATTGAATAGTAAGGATTGTGATTCAAATTAAATATTGGATCATTTCAACCAGAATCTGTTGATATCGACATACCTATCAAGGTTGATATTTAATAACGTATTTTTAAGCGTGTTTAATTCTAGCAGTGATTTAGGGCAAATTAATCTAAAATGTAGAGTAAATACAGAAAGTGAATGTTTGTTATGAATGATCGAACATTATACAGGGTGACTGTGATAGTTGTGCAAAGCTTGAAACGTGTAATATATTACCATAAATAGTAATCTCTAAAAGTGATTACATTTCAATGTCGTTTTGCGGGAATTTGGAAGCGAAAAACCAAATCAAAGCGAAAAATATCTACATTTCTTATCATTATGATAAGAGATCAAATGAAAAATGAATTAGAGTTTTCGATGCAACCAAATAGGCATGTGTGCATTTAGTTCATCCTTCACTCAACTTTGACGTTTCTATTTGAGCCTAACTTTAATTTGAAATTGAAGCATTCAAAGCAAGAAAAACATATTATTTTTAAAAAATCAAAGCAAATGCGTAAAATGAAATATTTTTGAGGTTATGAGTTATTTATGTCACTATTAATTGCGAATTAATATGACGTTATCCAAGACACACATTTAAATGCCATTGCCCAATGGCGGCTAGTGCATGTGAAATTAGGAGTGCTGCGGTAATACTCGCTAAGCGCTAGCTTTGCCTAATGCGCAAACTCACAAGTTTAGGAGGGTATTCGCACAGAAATGTGCAAATGTTTGAGATCATATGCAATTTGTCAAAGCGAGTCAGTTTTGCGTATGCGTACGTTTGCATATAACTTTGTATAAACGTTTGCGCACATGTCTGGGAGCGACATAATTATGAATGTTGATTGGTTGAGCTGGCACATCTCATTCACTTTGTAACAAATTTGTCAAAAATGGACTTAACACAGATAAACAGAAAATAAACAACACAAAGCGTACATTGGTAGTACTCCCTAATTCATTTGTACCGGCCGTACTGCCAACACCTCTAATTACTTTTATTTTGATCACTGTTTACTTACATCGAGTGACTAAAAAAAAAATAAATCTCAATTATTTATGGTTTGGCAACACTTTTCAAAGATTATCTTGGTATTATGGATTGCCAAAATTCAAATAAATTCATCTAATGTGAAAATAAAGTTGCACTTACCCGGAATTATTATTTTATATGACGTTTTCATTGTTATTTCTATAAATAATTTTTGCAATGTCGATAACTACTGCCAACTCTAACTTAAAAAATTAAACAGTATTGGAATGAAAAGAGCGAACTATAAAAATAATGGCAAGTACTGCCAATTCCTCAGTGTTCCCCACTTACTAAATTTATATAGCCACGTGATATAAAAAAACAAATACAAAAAAGGAAAAAAAGCAATAAATTAAAAATTGGTTATGCGTAATAAACAGAAATTATAATTTCCCCGGCAAATTTACATTGAAAACCACAGAATCCTTGAAAACGGTTACCAATGTTGCAACCTATGCGGAAATTCTTGTTTTAGCGGAAAATTTACATTGAAAACGGAGAATAATGTTTACGTGATTGGTAAAGACGTCACCACAGTTACATTATTCGGGAAATTTCTATTTTAGCAGGAAATTTCAAGATGTGTGAAAATCACTTTTAAATTTAGGAAAAAACTTAAGCTTTTAAGTTTCTCTAAGTATTTAACTGATAGTGTGGGAAATTGAACATAAAAAGAGGAATTAAATTTTGTTATTTTGGCTTTGTAAAGCCAGCTTTCACATTCTATATCTGATCTTTGTGAAACTCTTCAGTAGTAAACTTCATTGAACTACTTTATGACTTAATATAACTTGAAGGCTTTCGCGAACGTTGTCCATAATTAAATAATTCGATCCGTTATGGTGTGGATGTAAGATAGGTAAGCTGTAGCGACTGGTGGTACATCAGATTTAGGGTACGGTGAAATTGGGGTGAGATAACGGCAAATAAACCATGTACTTCCTTCAGTCGCCACAGCTTACCTACCTTACATCCACACCATAATGGACCGAATTAAAAAAATTCTCAAACAACACAACATCGAATCCATTTGCTTACCTATGACAAAACTTTCAGCTCATCTATCCTCTACAAAAGAATACATCCCCCTTACAATCCAAAGGTGTGTATCAAATTGAAACAAAACGTTCTGTTAGTACTTTGAACATGAACGCTGTACTAGATTACTCCAAACAACTGGTTTCGCCTTAGCTAACTAGAATCCAGTCACCAAATCCTTTTTTCCGACACAAAACTTTTAGCCCGTTCTCATTCTTTCAACCGTAAAATCCGTGAATCTACGAAAATCTTCAAACACCCTAATAACCTAAACCAGAATACTGGCTTTTACCTTTACAATATCTGGAAACATCTCATTAGCGATCTGTCACCCTAACAGACCAATCCTCGCTCACCGTTTCGATCCACTGCCCCCACTGACCACTATAAATACCACGACACCGGACATACCTACTCAGTCTCATCGACTAACTAGGAGTAGCAGCATCACCACCAGCAACAGCAGCCCTGAGGAAGTACTTCTATAATGGAGAACGAAACGCCGGCAGTAGAAGCAATCGTGACGCGGTTCCAACCGGTAACCTATTCAATTGCTTTCCATCTTTACAATAGTTTGTGTAGTATACAATGTTGCAACACCTAGGTAGTTCACAAAAAGTCTGAACATTTAGCTTAAATAATCACTGAGAGAACACTAGAAGCAGTAAATAATTCACCAAAAACTTCAATAGAAACTAGTGCCGAGAAAATGAAATTATATTTTCACTCTTTTAAAAACATTAAATATTCCATTTAATAATAATAATAAGCGTAATAGAATTGACAACATAGGCCTAAGCAAAAAATTGAAAAAAAAACGTGACTTGATAAATAACAGACGATCAATTGTTTAAAAACACAAGGAACAAAAAAAATCGATTTTGCATCAAAAAGTAAATTTATCGCGTTCGAATTTCAAACGAATTTCGACTTTCTTCTTTAAAAAATAACAAAACAAAAGAAGATCGATAGTTTAACAAGTATAAGAAACAAAAGTTTGGATACTAACCCTTTCGTTTTTACTATTGCAAAAGACGTTCGATTCCAATCGAATTTCGATCTTTTTCTTCAGAATAAAATAAAATAAAAGAAGATAGATTGCTTAACAAGTGCAAGAAACAAAAGTTTTCGCCGACGATTTGGATATAAAAAAATAATTTCGTTTTTAGTTTTGGGTCAGAAAATAAATTCCAATCGAATTTCGACTATTTTCTTCATATAAAAAAACAACGAAATAATCAACTACGAAGTAAATTTAGAATAATCGCGTTTTTTTTCCTCTGAAAGACAAGAAATAAATAAAGAAATAATTAAAGGATTTTTTTTTTTAATTAATTAAAATTGTGTAACTGGCAATATAGAAAGTGTTAGGAAAGAGTTTATACATGTATTTCGGCCTTATTGGGCCTCATCAGAACTCTCTACCTCAAAAAAATTTGGTTTATTTTTTTTGTTCAAAACTGGACAGGAATCCGAACGTCATTCATTTCTCTTTCTTTTCCACAAATTGTCAAAAATGATGAAAAACATCACAAAAAAGTCTTTGCTAGTTATTTTATGTTAGATGTCACCACAAAATGATAGAATCAACTGATTGTGATAATGATCATAAGGATTTTTAATTAAACCTTGTGTGGTTTAGTTAAAATTATTTTCAAACGAAATCAAAAGATTTGTCGCCAAAAAAAACGGCCATGAAATCACAAAATTTTCAACTTGACAACTCATTAGAAGTTGCTTGATATTTCAACAGAAAGTCATATGCTTCTTTCTCTGCTTATCCAGATAGGTTCAAATTTGAGGCAAATTTCCACACATTATTTATGTGGCAATGCAAATTTTTTGAAAATGAATAATATTTATTAAAGGAAGAAAGAATTTGTTTAGATTTGCGTCGCATTGTATTTGCCTCATCTTACGCTAACAATATTAAAAATTTTATTAACTGTCACTCAAGTATCGAGTTTAAATATTTAAAATATTCAATATCTTTCACCGAATACATATTCCATAAGACGGATGAATTTTTTGGTATTGCGTAAATAATGAAAACATGTATTTCGGTTGTTGTTATGGCAACCTTAAATGTCAACACAACATCAATTAATAAAATGTAAATTCGACGCCGTGAAGTGTTAGAGATTCTCTGAAATTGTTAGAAATTGGCAATAAAATACTTTGTGATAATTAAAAAAAAATGTTTGGGAAGGTGTAACGTGCACTTTTTCAAACAATGAGTCAAAATAATTCTGGCGAACGTTCCACCTTAAACATGCCCAAGCACGGAACTGTACCTAAGTGGCTGGGAGATATTACAGAGTAAGTTTTATTCATTTACGTAGGTACTTTTTAGAATTATATAATATCGAAATTCATACATGATAATAATATTTAAGAAAGAGAAATGGTGCCTACAAACGGCCAGAGATATTTGTAGACATGTTTGTCAAGTCGCATGAAAAAAAAAATCGTAGTGTTTTTCTTGGATATACCTAGTGAAATAAATGGTGGTGTCATAAGCTTTGTACAGCGGCATGTGTCATGCGTGTTGCATTTGTTAAATCGATTAAAATCTAACACTTCCAACAAGATGATATTTTACATTTATTACGAATACTTTTAAATTTTCTTTTTTCTATTGTTAAATTGTAAAACGCTCAACGTTCGTCATGGGTATTCCTCAAATTTCATCGTTCTGCCTATTATTATTTTTGTAATTTGCCAATTTATATTAAATTACGATAGTCCTGTATATTTACTGATTCAAGAAAGGCAATATTAGAACAAAATGCTTCTAGTATTCTCTGAATAACTCAATTTCTAACTGCAGTGGCAACACGCAAACGTGTTTAAAAAACACACACACCAAATTTCGCTATATATATATATATAGTATATTCGTAGTACTGATACATTCTGGCGCTACCAACGAAGCAGAATGACCCATTTAGTAGCTTCGCAAGACTTCTCGCATGATTTAGTAAACGGTACGAGTTATTTTCGTAGATTTTCGAAAGCTCTAGAACATTCTCCGATGAAGGGAACCGTGTATAAAAGCAAAACGGAATGCGAGGTTTGACACGATTGGGCATATTACTGTACAAGACGTTACTTATTCGAATGCATTAGTTTAGCTTTCGGATATTGTAAACGATTAAATTATTCTAAGGGCGAAGATCCTAGAGGGTTTAGGTCCTCTGCATCTTCGTGCAAATGAGATAGTCTTGTCGGGAAGGTAAAGTACCTTGGAGTGATTTTTGACTCCAAACTTACCTGGAACCAACACTTAGACAAGATAGTCAGGCGATCAATGATCACTTTCGCAGACGAGCTTATGATAGTATGTGGGGCTTAAAACCATGTACGGTACATTGGTTGTTCATCAGAATTGTCAGACCCACAATAACCTATGCGGCCTCAGTGTGGTGGCCCAAGGTCAAGCAGGAAACCACCAAACTTACTTGCTTGTCTAGGCATAACGGGGGCGATGAGCACAACGCCCACCGTTGTAATGGAAACCCTTCTAGACCTCCCTCCCTTACACACTGTGATAATGGGAAAGGCAAGACGAGGACTCCACAGATTGCAGCAGTCATGTTACCCACTTAATACAAGTACGGGTCATATAAGTATCGTTGGCAGTATAAGGAGTCCCTTTGCTCGACATGAGGACGGACTATATGGCTCCCAAAGGTAACATAAACCTACTCATTAAGACAGAAATTAATGAATCTGCTGAGCATCGGGAATCTGAACAGAATTTTCCTCCTGGAAGTCTGATTTGGTATACAGACAGCTCTAGAACTGAGATTGGTGACGGGTCTCGAATATATGGACATAGACCAAAGGAGAAGTTATGCTTCCCGTTGGGCCAATTTGCCTCCGTATTCCAAACAGAAATATACGCCAAATTACAATGTGTGCAGGAAAACAAAAGGAGGGCTTACACATATAAGCGGATCTTTATCCTAACCGATAGCCAGGCGGCTTTGAAAGCTTTGGTAAGCCCAAAAACCTCTTCCAAACTGGTGTGGGAATGCTTAAGTGAGCTCAATGACCTGAGGGAATACAACTGCGTCACGCTGGTGTGGGTGCCAGGTCATCGGGGTATTATCGGCAAAGAACGGGCCGATGAACTAGCCAGGCAGGGTGCGGGTATGGCATACCTTGGCCCTGAACCTGTCCTAGGTACAACCAAGAACGCTATTCGGGGCTTATTTAGTGACTGGACAAGCGAAAAACATAACAGATACTGGATGAGGAGGCCAGGACATCGCCACAACAAGACCTTCCTTAGAGGTCCTTGCAAAAGGAGAGCTGCGGAACTTTTGCTTTGAACAGGGCGCAACCAAGATCACCACGGGGTTACTAACAGGATACTTGACTGTTAAGGAGCATTTGTGGAGGATCGGTAAATTCAATGGGGATCTAAACTGTAAAGAACCAGAGACAGCAATGCACATTTTGTGTAGATGTGATGCGCTGGCAAATCGCAGACAGCGTATATTTGGACATTTCTTGAAAGATGCCGAAGAATTCAACAAGCAATCAGTGAAAAACCTGTACCAGCTGGTGCAGGGAACACGCCTCACTGAGTGGTTGCGGTAAGAGAACCAGGGCGAGCACAATAAGCCTAATGGCAGCGGTGTCTCCCGTGCATCCTTTGCAGACGGGTTCTGGTAAAAAAAAGGGCGAAGATATTCATCTCTTAATAAAATGGCTAATAGTTATTAGATGATTAACTAATTTAATCAATTCAGAAAACTCTAGTCATTCGTCGAATAACATTAATATGAGATGGATATCCCGACCATTCATTTAATAAACAAGGATTTTGTTTGAACTTTAATTCGAAACAGACTATTTTTTTGGTACCAGATTAACAGAAAAGGTTGTTTAGTATAATTTAATTTTTTATTTTCAGAAGAATAACAAACAGTCCGCCTTTAGATCGAAAAGAACAGATGCTGGATTTGCAAAACGATTTTGGCAGCACCAACAGTATATTTGATATTACATCAGATCAAGAAAAACTTAAAAATAGAGCTGAAGAGTAAGTGTTATGTTTTCTACTTTTACAACCAAACCAAATTTAATAAATGGAAAGGATAGTGTTGTTTATTATTTATTATTGGTCTCAATTTGAAAGACAAATTTAAAGGAGAAAAACTTTGAACGCAGTAACTATTTTTTTGAAAGTACAACACAAATGATATTATTCCATTTCAGATCAACTTCAGCAAGATATGGTCGCCGGGCATCTTTAAGTAAGCAAATACATGCCACGATTACTCCAAAGCACACCACCCTATCCCCTTCGGGTTATTTGGTGCCGACGCTTGATAACTTCGATCTTTCATTGTTAGATTCAGACCAAGCAAATTTGGAAAAAAGTTGGAAAGGGCTGAGTTTATTTCAGAAGTCCCACATGGGGAGACTAGATAGTGCCAAAACACCTCCAAACAAATCACAATTACCTCTCGGTAAGTGATCGAATTATTCGAGTGGAATATATTATGTAACGCGAAAATACAAAATTGTTATACCTCATAATTTGTTTTTTTTTGTTTTCAATTTAAAAACGTCATTGGTGGATGAGTTTTCTCCATCAATTGTATTGGTACGGATGAACTTTATAGATAGTTTAGTATAGATTAAGAAGGAAGAAGAAATCATTAAGAAGTTTTTAGCAACTATTATTAGTGACATAATTCTCCTCTTGACTAAGAATCCCTCCAAAGAGAACCCAAAACTTTGTCTTTTGCAGAAAGATGATAATGACTATGATAATACTTTACATGCATTCTTTTTATTCGAGCTTATTAATTGTTCTAGAGCATTCTATTTTATCACCAGTACCATCACCAGTGAACTCCAATTCAGAAAGTAACAACAGTGTCTACAGCCCGTCAATTTTAGAAAACGTGCCAACACGAGCAAAAAGTGAAATGTCCAACTACGTGCCTTTCTACGTATACAGCAACATAAAGAAAGCTACAGAAACGAATGAAAACTCAGAACAAGTCATGAATCTGCTAAAACCGACGGATAAAATGAATTTAAATCTCGCAAAATCTAAATCAACAGAAAACGTGTATGACTACTTGGGGAATGGAAGAAATAACGAGTACAACTTGTGGCTGATAAAAACAGATCAGAAAGGCGGAGATTCTGATGTGCTTAGGCATTTGAAGGAGTACCACATGAAGGTGGCGAAAGAAAATCTGCTGAGGCAAGAAATTATTAACGAATTGCTGACGCAGAATGAAAAAATCATACAAAAAATGGAAAATAATAAGCACAAACATCGTAGTAAAATCTTGCGCACGCCCAGTTTTGAAGATTTAGCAACAATCGGCAACAAAAGGAAGCAGCTAAGACATAAACAAACGAATAAAGTTCAGCATGAAAGTACGATGGGGGGTGATTTTATTATACCTACTTTACCATCAGGAAAAGAATTAATTATTATTATTTTCACGACATGGGGAGACAAGCATTACGTCGGATTGAATGGAATTGACATTTTTGATAACGATGGAAAAAATACAGATGTCAAAAAGGTACGTTTAAATTTAAACAAGGTGAGCTTCCTAAATCAATATAAATTAAAGAAGTCTTAACATGGAACCTCCTTCTTTCATCGAAGGAAAAACGGTACTTTTCGTTGCACGAAATAACTTTAACTAATTGTAAATCTTATGGTCAAATAGATTTTGAATACAAAGTATAGTACGTCCAAATTTGTATATGATTTTTGGATTACTGAAATTAGTGGCAAATAAAATAAACAAAACCATAATACTTTCATTTCATTATAATCAGGCAAGGTTTATTAAATAGCGAAGTATAACTTGAGTTACACTTTACTACCAAAGCACTGAATAAATAAAATTTTATTTTGAAACGTATTGCATTTTGAAAGATTTTTAGATAAGTGCCTCACCGGCTGATGTAAACGTCTTGCCCGAATGTAAGAACGACCCAAGAGTAGTAACCAATTTATTAGATGGTGTGAACAGGACACAGGATGACATACACTTGTGGCTAGCTCCATTTACTCCAGGGCAGAAACACGTAATTCGGATTGAATTTAATAATGAGACGACAATTGCATTGATAAGGATATGGGTAAGTAAGTAGATATCGTATAGTAAACAATTTTTTTTTAAAGAAAACCTAGCTATGAAGGTTTCGGGCCATTTCCCCATTTATTTAAACACAGGTGCTTGAAATTGCGAAAACGGTGGAAAGATGTGTGGTTGCCTACACGTCAGGGGCAATTAGTGTGCGTTGATGACGTTAATAAGGTCGAGCGCTGTAGGATGAAAAAGTTGCCTAAGTGCAGATGCGCAGGTTCGAGATTCGGGTCGCAACTGCTACCTGTTTTAACCTGCTATTTATACACAGTTACCTGTTACTTAGTTTTCGAAATTCGCGGGTGAAAAACATCCAAGGCTCCTCTAATCTTGCGCTTCATCAGACTCCGTGCCGCAGCAAAAATCATGTTAAAAATTCGATAATTATGTTACATATGGCAATATTAGTACTTGGTGTCTGACATTTTCTTTTCACAACTCTTTTCACAACTGCACGAATCACGCATGTACAACGTAGCTACGACCTGCGTGATATATTCAACTTGAGTACAAATGTTCTTGAACAATCGTTACTTATTTATCTGGTATCTCATCTATCAGATTGTCTAATTGAAAAGTTCAAGTAGCCTTTAAATTTTTCATAAATGTATATATTTTACTTTTACATAAAGGAGCAGCTCCGAACTGTCCAGGGGCTTAAAGCTCCGTGCTACTTTACAAGACACAGCGAGATTTCCATTGAACATGTAACTCTTGAGGGCTTTAAGCCTTGGGGCATCACAACTTCAAAACATCAGCTATTAAAGAGCAACCCCAAACTGTCCAGGAGCTTTAAATTCTGTCTTCCTTTTCATGAGAGCGTGAAATTTGATCGTGCCCCAAAATCACCCTTTCCTCTCATCCTTGGAAGACCATTAAATAACTAGAAGCGTCGAGCCCTGTTCTCGATATTTTAAGGTTAATGCTTTGAATTTCAATTACAGCAATTGTCAAGATGTAATGTCGTGCCATGTGCTTTTTATACCTTCGAATTCAACAAGTAACTTTGAGCTGCTACAAATTTACAAAATTCCGGGGCGTCACAACCTCCAATGTGAAGCAAGTCTTCCATTAAGTCAACACGAAATATCATTTTAGATTAGTGTCCGTAGTGCTTCCTTGAGGCTTCCTTCACAAGGAACCCCTTAAAAGGGTATTGTTATAATGCAACTACCTTTCTACAATCCCTTTCTAAGTCGTCCTCCATTAAAGGAAGCCTCAAGGAAGCACTATGAATGCGGTTAGGGACATTACAAAGGGTTTTCCAATTAGTGCGTCAGAACTTTAATGCCAAAAACAAGATTGCTTTGGAATGTAAATGGCAAATCTTGATAACAAATGAGTTCAGTACATTACGTCAAATTAATATGGACAGATTTACGATTCAACAGCGCTTAGAAATTATTCAAAATGCGTATTCTGTTCGTCGGACATTTTGCGCGTTGCGAGAAGTTTATGGTCAACATAATCGTTTATCGTTTAATTCAAAAGTTTGAACAAACTGGCTCAGTTGCAGATACGTCAACACCAGTACGTCATCGGAGTGTCCGATCGATGGCTAATATTGCTGCTGTAAGTCAAAGTGTAAGAGATGATCCGAACCTCTATATTCCACGTCAATCTCAAGAACTCGGCCTTTCTCAGACGAGTACGTGGAGAATTTTGCATGCGGATCTCCATCTGAAATCTTCAAATCACTCAAGATCATCATCATTATTTGCGTCGAAATTTCGCGAACTGGGCTGTTAAGAAGATGGAAGCCGATCCACATTTTCCAGAAAAGATATTATTTTCCGATGAAGCCCTTTCTGGCTCAATGGATTTGTAAACAAGTATAATTGCAGAGTTTGGGCTGATGACAATTCTCAAGTGATTCACGAATCGCATCTTTATCCTGCGAAGGCCACCGTTTGGTGCGGTTTTTGGGCTCACGGCGTAATCGGACCTTATTTCTTTGAAGACGTGTTACTGTTAATGGTGAACGGTATAGGAATGTGTTAACTAAATATCTTTGGCCTGAACTGAAAAATGTCGACATAAACAATATTTTTTTTCAGCAAGACGGAGCGACGTGTCATACAATTATTTTATTGCAACAGTTTCCTGGACGCGTTATTTCGAAAAATGCTAATGTCAAATGGCCACCAAGATCATGCGATCTCACGCCCTTGGATTTTTTCCTATGGGATCATGTGAAAACTCTGGTTTACAAAAATAACCAAAACAATTCCCGACCTTAAACGAAACCAACGAACTATTATAAACACGCGATATGTGTGAAAGAGTAGTTGCAAATTGGGCCTCCAGAATGTATTCAGTTAGACGAAGTCGAGAAGGACATTTAAACGATATTATTTTTGAAACATAATGACATCGATTGTTCTTCCAAATAAATAAAGATTAAATGATTATCACTTGTAATTATTATTGTGTCTCATTTTATAGTTCTGACGCACTAATTCGAAAACCCTTTATTATAAGTAGAATACTACAACTGTTTGATATTTATCCACTTAGGAAATCATCCGTTTTTCATTTTACCTCCTTTCCTAAAAAAATCAAAATCGCTTGATGAACGTTTCAAATGAACATTCGTATCATTGTAGAAGGCTTGAGCTTCTTTTGATGAAGTCCTTTCCTTTCTCTCCTTTCTTCGGCTAATTTGATTGCACTTTTCCACTCACTATTTATATTAATTTATATGTGAGATACTTAGGGTTGGTACTTTCATCACTGATTAACTTTAAACCCTTGAATAGTTTGAATGGTGACATCCTGCGATCACTTTTTGACAAAACTTTGTATAGGAAACGACAAATTGCAGCTAGTTTGCTACTTAATAAGTCATCCCATACAAGGTGGCCAAGCTGCTGTCAAAGCATATTGAAAATTCCTAAACATTTTGTTGCAAATCGGTTTTGATTGCAGTGGATCACTCGAGCATCCTCTGTCCAGGGCCAAAACAGCCGTACAGAAGATGCTCGAGGGATCCACTGCAATCACAACCGACTTGCAACAATTTTTTTAAACCTTAGTTTTATTCCCATGTCTATAATTGTAAAGACAATTGTTTCGAAGGGAATAAACCAGAGATTAAAGTTAATTAGTAATGAAAGTACCGATCCTTAGTCACCCCTTTGGTCTCTTAGCCAATCTTGTATCAGACATCCACAACATATGCCGTAATTGCCTTGCTTGCTATTGTCGTCTCTAGAGCTTCCACACACCTCCACCCCCTCAGTTTATCTAGTTTCTTAACTCTTGATGAATCCTTGTAAGAAATGTCATCTCACAGGCTCCTTCCTAACATAGTTCTGGTATATCTATTAGGACTAAAGATTAAGCTTCATACATATAACAAGACAAATATTGTTTTGTAAGTTTTATTTTTTCACACTAAACTCCTTCTTTTCTGATGAGTCTCATCCTTATTTTGCCGTTAATTTCTCAATCAATGTTCCCTTTATCCTTTACTTGCAACTTTTCTCGTAAAAGAGTGAAATCAGTCCAAGACTATTCATTAAAGAAAAGTTACAATGTGTGGTAATGATGAGCCATCCTATTACGTTAGAAAATTTTGGTCCAAACAATTTCGATGGAAGATGATTCCTAGTGTCGAAGATCAAAAACATCAATAAATTAATAAATGGCTACAAAAGTCGAAGTCATGGTCCTCGTGGTTCGTCCAAACCAAGCGTATTACCATATGACCATTTGAATACGAATGAAGTATCGCGAGTGGATGTTGATTGATGAACAAATGTTGCGTAGACTGCAAATTTCGGAGAATAATTTGGAAGCTCCGAAGTAGAATTCAAAATCGCTTGATGAACGTTTCAAATGAACATTCGTATCATTGTAGGAGGTTTGAACTTCTTTTGATGAAGTCCTTTCCTTTCTCCTCTTTCTTCGGCTAATTTGATTGCACTTTTCCACTCACTATTTATATTAATTAATTTGTGAGATACTTATTCACCCCTTTGGTCGCCTTGTTCCCTTTTTGAAAATTTGTTTTTCATATTGTCTTAACCAATCTCGCGTATACCGTAACTGTCTTGCTAACTCGTACAAATATTGTCTTATTATTTTGCTGTTAATTTCTGAATCTATGACTTAAGTTGATTTCACTCTTTTATGAGACAGAAACTGCACATCAAGGATAACCTTGAGTTTCTGTCTCATAAAAGAGTGAAAGAACGGTTACAGTGTATGGTAATGAGGAGCCATCCTATTACGTTAGAAAATTTTGGTCTAAACAATTTCGATGGAAGATGATTCCTAGTGTCGAAGATCAAAAACATCAGTAAATTAATAAATGGCTGCAAAAGTCGAAGACATGGTCCTCGTAGTTCTTCCAAACCAAGCGTATTACCATATGACCGTTTGAATACGAATAAAGTATCGCGAGATGGGTGCCACGATTGTTGAACAAAGGTTGCATAGACTGCAAATTTCGAAGAGTAATTTGGAAGCTTCGAAGTAGAACTCTGGACTTTTGACACAATTTGTGATGGGCGACGAAATTTGAGTGCATCACTGAGACTCAACAACAAAATTAGAAATTAAGCAATGAATTCATTTAAGTTTTCCATCTCCAAAAAAAGTACGCCCGCAACCATCTACAAGAAGAATTGTGGCAACAATCTTTTGAGACATGAAGGGTATCACTGGGACGCAGAAACAAAATTAGTATCCAACCAATGGGTTCATAAAGGTTCTCTACCTTTAAAAAAGTACACACGCAACTAAATTGCAGGAAGATGTGGCAGCAATTTATGAAAGATATCACTGGGACCCAGAAACAAAATTAAAATCGAAACACGAGAAGATCATCGAACATATTATACAAAAAACATTTGCAATAAGTGGAGACACCTATGGTAAAAAAGAAACTTCGAAAAGCTATTAATGAAAAATCACCCGATTTGCTCGACAAAGCAACTGTCCGTAAGGTTACCCAAATTGAACAAATTGTATAAGAATATGCTTCGTAAAGATCTCTGGTAGAGATGGAAACGCCTGCTTACAGTCCGGATCTAATTCCGATCGCCTAGCAAACTTTGATCTTTTTAGATTATTGAAGAAACGCTTTCGAACATGTTGTTTTGAGGATTTTTTTGAGAATCAAGAATACTGCAGTTTTTAAGGGCTTGCTTGCGTTCGCTAAATGAGAAATATAAAAGAAGTTTTCGTAGAAGGGTAGATTTTTTTAGTGACCCTCGAAATTGAGTCATCATTCCATTGTTTTCTCGTCTTCTGCTACCTCTGACTTTTCTTCCCTTTCCTCTACTATATCTTTCATCTTTGTTTCTTCTCATCTCGACTCTTCTGCGAAGTAGTGGACACGGAGATAAAGAATTATCTATGTATGTTACTTCTCATTCTTCTGCATCAACTTAAGCAGATTGCTTTCCATCTTCCTTACCTTACATTTCCCTTCCTCATTTTGTTAGAGAAACTTTACATCAGCGGTCCGTGTCCGAGAAAGCATACCTCACCATTTCCAACTGTATTTCAGAAAATATCAACTTTATTTCAGAAATTATTAAACGTAATTCAGAATTGTTAATTTAATTTCAGAATATGTGATTTAAAATTCCGATTTATCAAATCAATTTCAAGTCGTCTCACTTGTAATTCAGATTTACCAATTTAATTTCAGAATGCTTAAGTGTAATTCAAAGTAATCAGTTTACATTCAGAAAACATCAATTGTAAATCAGAAAGTATCAAAGGAACTTCAGTGACGATTTCTTAATTACAATTGATATAATCTGAAATTCATTTAATGCTCTCTGAAATTAAACTGATTACTCTGAATTACAAATGACGAATTCTGAAATTAAATTGATAAATCTGAATTACAAATGATATATTCTCAAATTAAATTAACAATTCTGAATTACAACTGACGAATTCTTAATTACAATTGGAAAAAGTGTAGTGTATTTTTTATACGGGTGGTATACATTTACATCCGTGCACAAGTTATATTTTGTTTGATGGGTTGCACATTCAAAGGTTACATTTAAAGTGGACATCATGTATATTTAGAGATGAAATAAATTGTCATGCTCGCTCTGAAAGGTAACGGCGATTTGCTTAAATAGAGGTGTTCAGTGGAGAGGCTGCGCGTTTTGTCTTCTGGGCTGATCACAGTTGGGAAAAACGTGATGACTTACTTCTGAATTTAATTCTTCCGTTTTGGAGAAGGATCGAGTCGAAGGAAAACTCCATCCAAACTATTAGGCAGACTTCACTGGAGGACCACTGAGGCACACCTTCCTGAGCCACCACCCAGGCTCCGATCAGTACTCTATCGACCCTTGGCCAGCCATTCTTCTATATCGTTGACTCAGCCATGGTGTTCCGCGAAACTATTATAAATTATTATGTACAGCTGTCCCGTTATATGCAATCTTTTTGATAAAATCATATGCCAAAATATTCAATGAGCCTTTGAAACAAAAAATTGTTTTGTGATAAAAATCAAATTTTTGGCATTTGGCTTTCGAGATTCTAAAATGAAGGTCAGAAAACAAAAAAGCAAGTCGAACTTTTCTAAATAAATAGGAAGGTCAGAAAACAAAAAAGCAAGTTGAATTTTTCTAAATAAAAGAAGAGCAATCTTAAAAGCTTATTGTAAAGAATAGGCCAGAATAGTCTTGAGAGACAAATTCTAATACAAAATAACTTCATTTCTATTTCGTATAAAGCCGGTTCACTATTTTATGAACTAATACGTTTTCTGTTGTTGTTTCTTGCAGAATTATAATAAATCTCGGATCCATTCTCACCGTGGTGCAAGAGAAATTGAGATGTATTTGGATGGTAGATTAATTTTCATCGGCGAAATAAAAAAGGCTTGTGGAGGAATCTTAGGAGGAGTCGATGCTTTCGGAGATGTGAGCAAAATTATAATTAATTTTGTTGATTCTGTGTTGTAGCAAGTCAATGTAAACTCTAAATTAAAATATAAAGTGAAAACAGTTTCGCATATGTAACTGTAACTCTTTTCCTTGCTTCTAGACCATACTGTTTACAGTAGATGAGCAAATTCTGAATTTAATAGCCGAAAATGATAACTGTTACCCAACACTGACGGCAACTAATTTCGATAATGATTTATCAATGGAACGACCTTTAACTTCGGCTGTTTCGGAAGTGAGTAATTTTTTTTTCTTTTCCTAGCAATTTTTTTATATTTTCATAGAACTTGCGTCCGTTTACTGGAGCGAGAGTAGCATTATCCGATTCTTCGATATTAAACAGCGCAGACGATCAAATTTTGTTGGGCGCTCATAAACTAGATTTAATCCTCGTGTCAAATTGGGGCCATCCAAATATGATTGGTCTTACTGGTTTAGAAATTTTTCAAGGAAATGACGCCGTCTTGAAAATTGGCGCTGAAAATTTAGAATGCAATGTAAAAACGAAAGATGTATCTCGTCTGATAAATGGGCAAAATTTGACGACCGATCCAAAAGATATGTGGTGCATCCGAAGGAGCAATGAGGAAGAAGTTAGCTTATCAGTTACTTTTAATGGTTTCATGTATATATCAGGTAAGTCGTTTCTTTAGTTTTTCAATCATAACGGGCCTGTTTATTTACTTTTGATAACAAAAACCAAATCTAATACCATCTTCAAACTTGTACATCATTTTTAATTGCTGATGGTCGATTGGATTTCTTCAATCAAATTATTACCAATTTGATTTTGTAAAATACTTCTTCACTAGAGCTTTGGCTAACGTAGGATTAATGAAAGGTTCAATCAAAAACCCTGTCAAATTGATCCGGAAGCCCTAATGAAGATGGATAACAGCTGTAGAAGCCATTAAGTTAATTATTATATTCAAGAATCAAGGAGATTGTGTTTAGTGCAAAGGTTCTCCATCACCTAACTTTGATTTGCGTGAAACTCGACTCTTTTAATGAATAACCTTGGACACGTCGGTTTGGTTTGCAAGCTACGCTTCTGCTGACGAGGCTCCAAATAGGGCCGAAACAGCTGTACAGAGGATGCTCGAGGGATTCACTGCTATCAAAACCGATTTACAACAAAATTTTTTTATATAACTTTTATGTTAGGTATTCACATTTGGAATTATAACGGCCCTTTGGATTCACCCTCCGTTGGTGTGAGCAAGTTACGAATTTTACTAGACGGTCGATCCATTATGAGCCCGGCTAGTGGATGTGAAACTTTTTGGGTCCGACGTGCACCTGGGAACGTATATTACGACTTCGTACAGGACATTCGCTTCACTGAGGAGCACGTCCAAACAATAGTTGGAAACGTCGATCAAATTATGATGGGAGGACAGCATAATAAATTTGAATTTTATGAATATCCAGATATGCCGGTTGGCTTCGTGGTGCAATTCAGTATTTTCTCCACTTGGGGAGATCAGTATTACTGTGGATTAAATGCCATCGACATCTACGATCAGTACGGAAAGAAAATTGTTTTGGAAGAATCAAGTAAGATCCAAATTTTGATTTAAGGTGTTTCAAACCATCCGTCCCAGCTCTTTTAATTTTGTATATATTTTTTTATGTATAATTCTAGACATTTGTGCTTATCCGGAGAGCATCAACGTTCTAGAAGACGTTTTCGGAGATGTTAGAACTCCGGAAAAATTGATCGACGGCGTTAACGACGATAAATCAGGAGCACACTCGTGGCTTGCACCAATTTTGCCGAAATGCCTCAATAGAATTTACATAGTCCTCGATATCCCCGTCAAAATTTCTGTTATAAAACTATGGAATTATTCGAAAGCGCCTAGGAGGGGAGTCAAAGAATTTGCGGTGAGGATGAGGGCACGTCCGTTTTTATTTTACATTTGGATTTCGTAGGTATTGGTGGATGACTTGTTAGTATACAATGGAATTTTGGATGAGTATTCTTATCAAAGAGGAGCAAACAATTGCAGGACCATATTATTTACTCACGAGGAAGCAATAATAGAGAAGGAAGGCGAAAATGCTATTAAGTACGAATTTACAGAGTTATTGGTTTCGTTTGCAAAATGAATTTGTTTCAGGCAAAGCACTAATGGTCAAGTGCTATTGCTAAATCAAGATCTAAGGACCACGACAGGTGGTTCTCTACCGGAAGCAGATCCTGCTTTGCGTCCATTTACGTCAGTTAGTCCTCTAAATAGGGGATTTACTTCACAAAGTCACTAAGTATTTTTTTTTGGATAAGTACAAAAAAGTTATGCCAAATGTTTATACGTGTTTGTAGAAATAAAGAATATGATTATTATTAGATTTCCTTTTTAGAAATATTTTTTATGAGATCAATGTAATAGTTCCGATTAATTAATCAAATCAAATTAATCTTCTTTTTTTTATTAAAATAATTACTTTAGAAATCAAGAATCGCCTTTAATCTTAGTCACAAAATAATTTGAAACATTGATTTTTTAATGTAAACATTCTCAGACGATAACGGGTATGAGGACATGGCTCAGTCGAAACACAGGATACCCCTTCAGATAAGTGACCATGTAATACAGTAAATAATTCACGCAGTTACGAACTCTTAACATAAGAGAACAACTAAGGGACAATTTTCACTGAGCTATCGGCTCGGTATTATACCTGATGGGTTTTCGAATGTATGGTGCGCAAAGTACGTACAAATACGTTGCAGATATCGTTTCGAAACATGTCTGAAGCACACATAGTGTGTACGCAACGAAAATTCTAACCAATGGTGTGTATATGCCGAGCATTAGCCCGGCTAGTGAGAATAGACCTTAATTTGTATTTACCCGCAACAAGATGCGATTGGTCGGATTGACTGATACTTCCCTGGAGAGTAGGCAAGTTAAATCCCATATTCTATTTGGACAAGCCCCCAAGGGAAAACACTAAAGGGGGCAGCACATCTCGAGAGGCAAGGCACCTTCTTTTTCGATTCTAAACATTCGGCCGTGGCGATTTCAGAAGGCATTCAAGAAAATTGCAACTTCCCTTCTTTTAATTTTTTTTTATTCTCTGCCAACAACGTTATTTTTTTTTTATTCGACTTGAATCCACAAACATAACCTGCGCTTCATTTTTTCAACCGCGTTTGAGAGATTCTGGATTCTGGATTTTTGATTGGTGAGGGATGAATAAGAATTCACATGCACTTAGGCCATAATTGGGCCCGTTGTACTACCTCCATGTTCAGCAGTATTTGACTGTCAGCTTTCTTCGAGCCATCCCACTCTTTCGGTGAAGCCAAGAACGTCCGACAGAGGGACACTGCAAATTCCACCCACGTTAAGCCAGAACTCCCCTAACATGGGACCTCTGATCGAGGCGAGTGTGGGGCAATCACAAAGGATATGATCAGTTGTTTCTTCCTCTAAATTACAACCTCTACAAATTGTGAGTAATTAATTCGAAGTCAGTAATTCGAGAAAGGAGTTTCCTGGAATTGTCGTAAATGTAATCAACTAGGTAACGATCTTAATGATTTAAAAGCCGTTATTCTCAAACTTCAAGAAAAAATATGCAACTTGAAAAATCAGAACAAAAATCTTTCAGCGGATAATCTGTTCGTTGAATTATCTGAAGATATAATTCAAGAAACCTAGGATCGTCGCAAAAGAAAATCGAATTTGTTGGTGTTTGGCGTACCTGAGAATAATCAAAATTTGAAGAAGGAAGAACGCTTAGATAAGGATCAGCAAATTGTTTGCGGCGTCCTGAAGTTCTTGGTGTCATTACGGAGTCAAGAACTCGACCCATCCAAACTTCCCGCGCCCCATAAACGTTGTATTTGAGGATGAGTTTCAAGTTCAAGCTATTATCCGTCAAACAAAGAGATTAAGATCCGACGAAAATTGTGAACACATATCAGTTTCATTTGATCGTACGCCAAGACAAATCGAACACTATCGCAACCTAAAAACTCAGCTTAATGAGCGTATTAAGAAATGAAAAAAAAATATTGGCATCAAATATGTAAAAGGTGTACCTAAAATTATTATTTTAAACTAAGTCACCCCAACAGTATCAAACTCAATTGTTGTTACCAAAATGTTCGTGGCCTTAGAAATAAAAACCGTGAATTTGTATCTGCCATGAGCGACAATGAATTTGATATTGTTGGCTTAACTGAAACTTGGCTGTCGTCGGATATATCAAGTTCAGAATTCTTTGCTCCGGAATATTACTCAGTCTACAGATGTAATAGGTCTACTAGTTACTTGACACGAGGAGGAGGTAATTTATTAGCCATTAAGAACAAATCTAATATGCTCATCGAACAGGTAAACCTCTCAAATATCATCGATATACTCCCTAACTTTGATATTGTAGGCTGCAAATGCAGCAGCATAAAAGAAATTTTTGTTATATATTTTCCACATACGCCGCCCATAAAGGATCATGAATTATTACTAAGTTATATTGAGGAACGGCATATAGATACAAAAAAATCTACTAATTTTGGGTGTCTTTAATATTCCTAATTTTTACTGTAGCCGAATATTAGATCGACTAAGTATCGAATTGCACAATTTTATAAGCCTATTAAATATTGAACAACATAATCACATTCTCAATGGTAATGGACGACTTTTAGATCTTGTATTTGCAAATTTTGATTGTAAAATTCTAAGGGATAATTTACCACTCATAAAAGAAGACAGTTTTCATCCGGCTTTAAATATATCGTTTGGCTTCGACTTAGTGATTCCTGAAAACTTTGTTGCTAATTCAAAATGCTTTTCTTATGACTTTAGAAAAGTCAATTATTTAGATTTATATAACGAACTTCTTAACACAGATTGGTCTGAGCTCAATCATTCAAATGATGTTGATGAAATGTGCGATGTTTTTTATCGCATTTTATATAAAGTGTTTGATAAACATGTTCCTTGCTTTAGTAATCAAAAGCGCACTTATCCTCATTGGTTTAATTCTCAAATTATAAGGAAATTAAGGCTAAATTCTTGGCCTATACAAAATTTAAAAGATTTGGTTCTCCTTCGTCGTTAAATGAATTCAAACGCTTCCGGGCACTCATAAAATTCCAGATTAAGCAAGCATTCTCCGACAATTTACATACCATGGAATCGATTCTTAAAGTTAATCCTAGTAATTTTTGGTCTTTCATCCAGTCCAGAAAGCGCAGCACTAGAATCCCTGGTAATATGCATTTAAGTAATACCAATTTTGATGATCCCAAATCAATAGTCGATGCTTTCGCTGTCTTCTTCGGTTCGATTTATCTAAATTCTGATTCACGTACTCGGAGTGAGATGGTTAGCAATCTACAATGCATCTGTATTGACCATATTGACGAAATGGAAGTTAAAAAAGCGATTAACAGATTAAAAAATAAGATAACCTCTGGATTTGATCTTGTTCCCAGTTTCCTCATCAAGGACAGTGCTACTGTTTTCATTAAATCATTGACAACCATTTTCAATTTATGCTTAAAAGGCGGTTCGTTCCCTTCGGCATGGAAGTTATCCAAAGTTTGCCCTATTTTAAAATCAGGAGATACGTCTGACATCTCCAACTATAGACCGATCTCTCCTATATCGAACTTTGCGTAGGTGTTTGAAATGATTTTATATTCTCGTATTTATCCGAAGGTTAGGTACTTGATATCTCCTCAACAACATGGCTTTATGGAAAAACGATCGACTGTCTCGAATCTCAGTATTTTTACTCAGTTTGCTGCTGAAGCGTTGGACAAAAATGAACAAGTGGACATCATTTATACAGATTTCGCCAAAGCCTTTGATCGCATAGACCATTCTGTCTTGCTTCATAAGTTAGATTTGCTTGGACTAAGTTATAATCTTACTAAATTATTACACTCTTATCTATCTAATAGATTGCAATATTTTAGTTATAACGGCCATATATCATGTTATTATCCTACAAAATCAGGAGTACCTCAGGGTTCTATTTTAGGTCCTTTGCTTTTCTTAATTTTTGTCAATGATCTTTGTGACCTAGTGAACTGTAACTGTCTACTCTTTGCAGATGACGCAAAATTCTTTAATAAAATTTCTTCCACGCTAAAGGAAAACATTAATCGTATTTCACTCTGGTGTAACTTCAACAAACTCCAATTAAATATTAACAAGTGTAAAATTATGAGTTACTGTCGTAAGAATCTCCTATCATACTATGTTTTGATAACATACTAAATTTCAAACAACATATTGATATTTCATCTACTGCGAGCAGATTATTGGACTTCGTTATAAGAAATAGTGTTAATTTTAATAACATTCTTTTACTTAAAAGTTTGTTTTCCACATTCGTTAGATCTAAATTACAATACTGCTCTCTCGTGTGGTTTCCTTACTATAATATTCATTGTATTATATTAGAAAATTTTTAAAATACCTTTATTTTAAGGAAAAACGAGTATACCCTGAAAGAGGCTATAATCATGAACAACTCTTGAGTTTATTTAATGTGTCTTCACTAGAATGTAGACGTAAAGAAAGGGCTCTGATTTTTCTGTACAAGTGTTGTTCGGCACTTTTATGCCAACTCAACTTGTATACTCCGATTTTTTCAGTCCGAAATTTACTCGTCCACGCCAAGAACAAATGTCAGCTCTTTATAATAAAATTTACGAGGATTGTGATATTTTCATCTGTAGTTTATCTACCCTAATTCAATCATATCAACTTGCTAATGTTTAACTTCACATTATGTCAGTTGTTTATAATAGAATTTGTGAGTATTGTAATATTTCCAATTGTAGTTTATCAACTTCAATTAAATCATTTTAACTTGCCAATGTATACAAAGATAGATATAGTCATGTAATTGCATAACGTGGCTCAATTTAAATTTTGTAAATGCCATTTTCTTTTCCAGTTTTTCAGTTTGTGTTTAGTAGTATACTTAATTAGTAATTAGTTTCTAAGTTTGCCTTATAATTGGACTTGATCTGTTGGGCAATAAAGATTATTATTATTATTACTAAAATTGAGTTGTTTGTTTAATTTGCAATGTCCTGAAAGTATTCCTACGAGTAGACGTAGTCTTCTTCTAGGTAGTTGCATATAGAATCGTGTTAGTTTGAGCGAGGGGGCCGTTATAGTCTTTTTCGCTTGGTGACACATGTTTAGATTTATCCATCTGTCGATATATCGGTCTTGAGTTCCTTGTTTCACTAAGGCATTAAATAGACTTGATGATGGTGCTATGGCCGGTTCGGGGCGCCAAAAGGGCCGCCCCGAGTCCTGTCTAGCCAGTTCGTCTGCCTGCTCGTTGCCAAATGAAAACAGTTGTCAGTTGACCAAGTGCTATGCTCATGTGAAGATCCAGGTCGACGAAGAAAATTCTTGCGCCTGTTCCTTCCAAAGTCTTAAATCCAGATGGATATATCGGGTTTGGATGCCTCTTCAGCGTTCAAGAGAACGTTGAAGTGCTTTTTGAATATATATGTAGGTACGAGGTAATCGACCACCGCCCCATAAAGAGGAGTTTCAAGTAGAGCCTCCTCCAGGATGAGGTGGTGTCTACCTCCGAGACCTTTATTATTCCATACCTTTTTTGCCCGCAGCCTTAGGGCTGATCCCAGTGCCATCTCCTCCACATATATGTTCAGTGGAGGGAGGCCAAGGATGACTTCCAAGGCGGCGGTAGGGGTGGATTTCAGCGCACCAGTAGCACTCATACATTCCAGCTTTTGTACGTGCGACAGCTCTGATGCTATTGTCAATGGTCGGGCTCTGGGCCACCAGACCAACGCATGGTCCTAATTACGGCAGTGTACAGCCATAGGCCAGCTTTTGGTGATGGTCCCCAAATTCCACCCATAACACGGCGACACTGGCAAAAAACGACGCACGTTTTTGCTTCTTTTACATTACATGTTTGCCCCAATTTAATTTTCGGTCAAAAATGACTCCCAGATATTTGACTTCATCTGAAAAGGTTAGTACAGTTTGGAAAAGTTTGGAGACTCTCCGGGTCTCAACTTTCCCCTTTTTTTGGGAACAGAATCATTTCCGTCTTTGAGGGATTAATTGTCAAAGAGTGTTCTGCACACCAGTTTTCGGTCAATGTGAGTGCTGTTTACATTAGGTTGCACAGCACTTGTTCATATTTTTCATTAAGCAGTATAGTTATGTCATCTGCATATCCTACTGTGTAGAAGCCTGCTCCATTAAGTCGACGGAGCAGGCTGTCCACTATTATGTTCCATACTAGGGGTGACAGAACGCCACCTTGGGGACAGCCTCTACTTACCGTTCCCTTAAAAGATACGTTTCCAACTGTAATGTATACCGCTCTGTATTTCAAGAACTGTAAAATCCATTTCCGAAGAATATGGTTTACTTCATGTTCACTTAGTGCCCGTTCGACACTGTTGAAGGTGGTTTTATCAAACGCACCCTCTATGTCTATGAATACTCCTAAGGTGAACATTTTGTTAGTTGTGGCTTTTTCTATCCTCCCGTTTGTACAATAAAGGTAACTGTCAGTGCTACAAACCTTTAGGAAACAGAACATTGAAATCATAGCCTACTTTAATTAGGAATTTAATTGAGTAAGATAGTAATGTTATAGACATAGAAAGCATATAGATTCATTCGTCTTTCCGAGTATTATCTAGGCGTGGACTTCAATTGAGCATTTTAATAAACAAACAGTAACTAAATTCTGCGAGTGCCTTATTTATTAAAAACAATAGCCTTTATTCGGGATGTTAAGTTTATTGATATGGTAAACAGACCACATTGTTAAGTGGACGACCTAGAGGCGCAGACGAGTCCGGAGAAAGTTTTGGTCATATGTAACGGTTCTGTTCGACTTAATACTTTAAGCCTACATACATTCTATACTCGTATGCAATTAATTAAACATTTTCGAATATAAACTTGAATAACACATCGCAGATTAAGACGAACAAGTTTTAATTTACGAGCACATTTCGAATTTGGTTTACGAGAATCTAAAAAGCACATCTAATTTATAAGATATACGAGACTTTCTGTGATTAATTAAACGTGTTACGTAAAATGGGATGTACAACATACAGCCGTAATAGGAAAAGAACGAAAGAATTTGGCCTTGCCACTTGCTTCTTGGTGTTTGTAGGTCAAACGTTCTATAGTAGGTCACTTAACTTTTCAATTTCAAAAAATAGTTTTGATTTCATTTCATTTCACATGTAACTAACATAAATTGTAAAATATTGCAAGTACATTTTTAGTTTTCAATCGATTAATTAGGAAACATTTATTATAACTAATGTTAAGTTTATGTCACTTCCGGGTAAACCGGAAACAAATTCTCCCTTGTAAAGAAACTAGAACGCTGAGAATCTTCTCCGGAAAATCAGTCTAGCTTAAAATGAAGCATTTAAACTGTATAATTAGCGACCGGAAATCATGCTAGAAGAGTAGCACAATCAAATCGGACGGAGATTTCTTTTTTAGGGTCAGTAGAACTTGAGTGACATGCAACTACTACACATACTTACGCCTGCCAACAACGCAGTCAATTTACTTGCGTACACCAGCCAGCGAGAAAGTAACAAAAGGTGTAAATGATTTACAGATGTAAAGAAAAGTTGCATGTATCACATCTACAAACAACTCACAATAAAAGTGTGTTAAACACATATTTTATGCAATTGAATGTTCTGGTATTTATTTTACGCGGGCTACAAAAAAATAAAAGTGAAATTATTTTTAATAAGCAATTTTTCTTTTTTTTTTAATATAAATTGAGTATCACATTCTCAGTAGATTTGATTCTGCTTCACTAGAACAAAAACCGAAAAATCAAATTATATTTTCACTTTCACATAAGCATATTAGAATTGGCAACAATGGCTCTATCAAAAGAAAATTGCAAGTTGATGTTTTATTTTTGTTAAAAATAGAAACAAAATACAATCGATCGTTTATCAAATATAAGAAACAAGAACAATAATCGACAATTTGGCCAATCGTTTTTACTTTTGATTCAGGAACTAAATGAAGAGCGAAGAGCGAATTCCAATCGAATTTCGACTTTTTTGTTCGCATAAGAAAAATAACAAATCGCCAATCAACTGTGAAACAAATTTAGAAAAGTCACGTTTTCTTCTTCGAAAGAAACAAAATACGATCGAGCTACTTTTCTGCTGAAGAACACCCAAATAGGGCCGAAACAGCTATACAGAGGATTCTTGAGGAATCCATTGCAATATAAATCCTTGCAACAAATTTATAAATTATGCGGAGCTTGAAAATGGGAACAGGATTATTAAAGAAATCTTGCTACACACTGTATATGAAAAACAAGTGTCACGTACATATTTCATTTGCTATTTAATTAGACTCTACGCATATAAACTCGAGAAATTCCTCTCATAAGAATCATTGAAACTTATTAATTTTTTTAGACAAACAATGCAGTACTCGTTTAATGCGTGCATTGAAGTAAGTGGAGCGTAGATGAGCTAGTGGAAAACATAAATAAGAGGTTACATAAAACGCAGCTTTAAAAATAATATATTGTAATTAGAGCGTAATTTAGTGCATAGAATAATTTACCTCAATTAAACAAAATCACTAAAAGTTGCAATTAGTCTAATGTATGTACAAACATACCATGTGATCATAAAAATTCGTCATCCATGCCAGCGTAAGCATGTATACAGTACGTGTAATTTTTACTCCAGTCAGTCAAATGTAAATTATAGCGTTTTCGATTCACTTGCATTGGTTGCACTAGGAAATATTTGCATCTTATTTTACCCTCATGTAATAAAACGAGATAAACATACTTTAAGTGCACAAACGAATTAGACATGTAGCTCTGTACTACAACGTATCGCTTGCGTAAAATAGGGCAGCGCTCCATTCATTGAAGCGGATGGTTTTTACTGATTGGACGCACGGTATATTATTTATTATGATTTGAAAATATATAGCCTACAATGAATAAGATAGTAATAATTTTTTAGAACTGGTTAGATTATTAACATTATGATTTCTTATTAATAAATATTTGTATTTAACTAAAAATATCATTCTATTGAATAAAATGTTTTAAGAATATATGCGTACTACTGCTTAGAACAAGTAAAATAATACTCTTTTCTAATAAATTTGTAAACTATCTGAAAATCCTCGTTAAATTTAAGTCCAAAATTCCCCTTAAATTAATTAAGTTAATAGACAGTAATAATTTTTAGTGCGGTGGATACATATACTGCACATCCGGCTTTAGTAAATTGTATTTGTATCGTGTGATTTTTGGAAAACAGGCCAGAGTTGGCTTTGAAATCTTCAAAAGCTAATAGTTATTTATGTACCAAGACAGCAAAGTGATACTTTGTCGAACGAGTTTGCAAACTCCGAGCCAAGGCTAGTAAGCAAACGAGTTTGGCAGAAATTTTGCAACCGTAGTGCAAACAACATTTTTTCGACTATCACTTACCAACGTCAATTTTTTGAAGTGTTCAAAACTTACAGATTTATATTTATGTATATTTATAACTTTTTGAAAGATGTATTTCATTTACCTTATAATGCGTTATAAACGACAATGCGTTTCGATGAAACCAAAAGTGCAATACGAACGCAAAAATGTTATTTTTTGAATTCATATGAATGACATATTATTTGGCATTTAATTGGATTCGACGATAACGCATGGAATGCTTTTTAAAAATTAGATAAAAGGAATTAAAAATAATTACTAATTGACCAAAAATATAAAGATTTCAGCAGCGTTGTTGAAAAATAATCAAATAAAAAACAATTAATTGATCATCATTATCTAAGACATAAGTTTCGCATTTTTCATGACCCTCTTTGAACAGTTTTCAATAAATCGCATGGTATATTTTGAAAATTTGTAACACAACGGATTGGCGTTGATATCACCACACAACAGCATTTCTGTTAAATCGTGTTATTCATGATTTTGGCTCTCATTGAAGAACTACAATCAGTTTTATTGCAACAGTTCTAGTTTTTGAAATATCGAGCAAAGATAGTTTTGTCAAAAAATTAAAGATTTTGAAATTTAACATTTTACTAAGTAAATTTAAAGAGATAAAAACTTTCTTTTATAACATCAACGAGCATAAACAGTCTTTTGAGAACTCCTTTGACGATTCCAACAATACTCAGCCATCATATGATCATCCCAACGGCCTTGATAGCGTTCTTCCATAGTCCAAATGTCCTGATGGAACCTTTCTCCCTGTTCCTCGCTTAAATTACCTAAATTTTCAGGAAAATGGCCTAGATGACTATGGAGGAAGAGAACCTTGATGCTCGTATTGCAACCAAGCTGTTGGTAGTTAGTTAACATGTCTTCAACCAGCTGGGAATAGTTTTCTGCCTTACTATTTCCGAGAAAGTTATTAATCACTGAAGCAAAGGAATTCCAGGCGTTTTTCTCAACATTGTTCACAGAAATTGTAAAATTTGAATCTTTTAAAAGCTGTGGACCATTAAAGATACCAGTTTCACAGAACTTAAACTTGGAAATTTCCTTGAAATATATTTGAAACATTCCCTATTTTTATTCAAAGCCTTGACATATTGTTTCATTAATCCTAGCTTGATATGGAGGGGAGGCAATACGATTTCCTGCTACCAACGGAAGGTTAACAACATTATGCTTAAGAGGAATCATAGCTTCTCTTACAGGCCGGCCTTTCCTATCCCATAAGCAGATAAAACAGGGATATCCACTTTGTTGACCCAAAAGTAAGTTGATCATTTTCAAGTCAACACTTATCAACCATTTATGTTCTTCGTACTTAATTTTGTTCAGGACCAAGGAAATAGTAGGATATTGTTCCTTCACTTTGGTGGAATACGTAATGGGCAAAGAACCAAGCTTATTACCCTTATTTAGAAGAACACATTTAAAACTGCGCTTGGAAGAATCTATAAAAAGGCGCCAGTCGTTAAGATCGTACTCTTTTAAACCCATTGCAGTCATCAGACCTCGAATATCACTGTAAAATACGAAATCATTCTCGACAGAAAAAAAAGGAAGTAAGTCTTTTTCTCTAGTGGGGTATTATGAAACTTTTGCGTCACTTGTCAGCAGATTTCTCTGTTTCAATCGTGAAGCTAGTAATTCAAACGCACTTTTTGACAGATTAAGATCTCTTGCTAAGCATTAAGCTCGATTTGGTTGAAAATTTTTGGTGAATTTAAGGAATCTTCCAAATCGAAGTCGCTGTCTTCATTTTCAAGTGACTCTATATCCTGACTACAATCTTCGTCTTCCAGTCTCTTGGGAGTTGATGCTAGAGGTACGGAATCTTTATTTATATTTAGAGCTGGTCTTGACACTGATGGTATGTTAGGATAGGTCCACTGTGAACGACTTTTCCGATTAATATCACTAACATTCGCAACACAAAAATAGCAATCGTCATGGTGGGTAGACGGTTCACGCCATATCATTGGCGTAAGGAATTTAAAAAGCTTGTTTTTTTAGTTGCCCATATGCGCAAAGGTTCAACACAAATTTTACATACTAAATTAGGACACCAGGTCTTGTTTTGTGTTTCTAGGGGAAATCCAAAGTACTCAAAAATAGGTTCCTTTTACAAACTGCGATATCTTGAGACGGTTTTCTCTAAACATGTATTCACCTCAAATGGAGCAAAAATATTCTGGATTATTCACACACCTTCTCCGAGTCGACAATGTAGTTGAGAGAAATATTGAAACAGCTTCCAAAAAATTTTATTTCGATGTCTCATTAATTCGAGCTGACAGCAACAAATTGAGGACGTTTTTGGATTCAGTGCCTTCTGTTTATTCAAAATCAACATAAGCAGCTCGTACAACAGATGAAACGATCAATTTTGTTGTGCGGTATATTATAACGATTATACACACAGCAACAATAAGTAACAGGAAAAATATTTTCAGTGTAAAGAATTTTTTTTGTAAATATTTTGTAAAATTCAATTATTCGTTAGCAGACAAAATTTATCTTCCAATGTCTTCTAAACTGAAACCACTCTTATCTCTATCAAATAATGAATGTCCTTCAGAAAATTCAAAATGATTTATACAAAATGGAATATTATAATTATTTGTGAAAGGCATGGATTTCTTTGTTGTGAAAGAAGCTACCTTCAACATGTTAACCTTTGAAAAGTCTTCGACAAATGTCTCGGTTAACTGGGATGCAATTGAAGTTCTTGATTTATTATCAGAAAAGAAAACAAGTTATTACAGACGTTATAAAATAAATTTTATTGTAATATATTTACTCCAAAAAATATCAATTCATTTGAAATTTTTACTTATATTACCAAGTTGATTAATGGTTTTCTCTTTTGTTAATTTGTCACTAGAGTTAAGCATAAATACTTTTTAACTTTCACATAATCGCATAATGGTACTTGTAAAATAATGAGATGCCCTACTTATGGTATCAGTATTTTTCTTGTGTATACATTTTTAGCGCTCTGTTATACACAATTCCCATTAAAACGTTATACAGAGTCATCAATAATCTTGTACAGATGTTTAAATTAAAAGCAAAAAAAGGAGGATTCGATATGTCTGGCTTCGATTATTATTATTTTTCTCATTACGATCGAAGTTCGAAGTAGGAATGACGTTATTGTAAAGGCAGGTATTCACCAAAAAAGTGTTCAAAGCAGGTTAAGAACTTTTGTGTCTGTGCATACCACAATCTGTTGGAGTTCGGAATTACTTCAGAACGAACTGGTTCGTTATTATTCAGTTGTTATTAATTTTAAAAAACACATCCACACTGGAAATAAGTTTCGAGCTGGCTTGCAACTTGTCTGAATTCCGAAACCGTTTACCTTACCGCTACTTGACGGATCGGGTTCGGTTCGCTCAGAACCGGCAAACACGAGAAATGTCTTCACTAAGTTCAGATCTTTTGTCGAATTAGCTCTTTAGTGCTTTGGTGAACAAGTTCAGAGTTTTGGTGAATATGGGGCTTAATACATCAACTTGAAAATGTCCAGGAGGAAGAAACGATACCGTTGAGATGTTTTACGGTTTGGTAAATGTTATTTTATGTTAGTTATCTTTAGGAAAAAAATTGTAACAAATGTTATTGTTAATAAAAATATAGCACCTACGGGATTTTATCGATTAAGGTGGCAATAACTATATCACGTCTAGAGGACATCAAAATGTTGCGATGTAATCTAATTTATCTATACCCAAAAGTTTTTCGTTTTTGAGAAATAACCTCCTAAAGGGTCAACTTGGAAGGTAGGTATATTTTCTTAAATATCTCAGGAACGGTTTAAGAAAGAGCGTTGAAATTTAATATACAAAACAACCAAAATACAGGAATGGATATGTTTAGGCAAAATTAAACATTCGTCATGCGATTAATTTTTTAGTGATAGATCCAGAGTAACGACTTCTTTCGTTTTCTTAATTATCAAGATTTTTCCTTGTTTCTCCTGCACCTTTAACGGTTGATATATAACACTTAAATTTTTCGTCTTCATACACACCTTCTGTCATCTAATCCTACCCTCTAAATTTTGATTCATCACTAAGCAGAACAGTTTTCCATTGACTTTAAATCCAACGGAGGCGTTCTCTCGCAAACTGAATTCTCTTTATTCTGTTTTGCTTTGAAATAAAGGCTTCAATGCGTCCACGAAATCCAGGTTTCACTATAATCATCCTTGCATTGCTCTTTCACTTATTTTAATTGAACATTCACTGGTAATTTCTTTACAAATATCTCCTGGTCTAAGAGATCCTGTTCAAACATATAGATCAGTTGAGGAAAACTGGATTGCAACTTAAAACGTTGTTACCATACATAGGTGAATTAGGTTATTTAGGCTTACATCGTAGGGTTTTGCTAGCCAGAGATCATATAACACTCTGAAACAGTTAATACGTCAAAAGATGGCAGAGGATAGAATAAAGGCATTCAATGCCTTTTAATGACGGCATGGGTATTGCTTATGGAGACTGAATGGCCATGTCATGGTTGAAGACAACGCGCGGAAAATCTCAAATTGAATTTTACTGAGAAACGTCACATTGATCTAACTCCAGTAATGGTTTAAGCTCTACTCCTAGCACATTAAATTCGGTACAATATCTTACATATAGACAATATCTTAGAACAAGCTTTAACGTCCTCCCCTCCCTGAATTTATCTTTCACCAAGATAATGCTCGTTCGTATATTTCAAAGAGATGTTGAGATTCTTGCCCATATACAAGACAGGGAAGAAAAGGTGATAGGCTATTTCAATAAAGTCCTATCAAAACCGGAGTGTAATTATTGCGTAACGGGAAGGAAATTGTTATCCGTGGTAAAGACGATAGAATATTTCTACAAGTACTTATGTAGTAGACACTTCTTCCTGAGGACGGACCATGCCGCCTTAAAATGGTTCCTCCGATTCAAGAATCCTGAAGGACAAGTTGCATGATGAATCGAACGACTTCGGGAATACGATTTTGAAATTCAGCATCGGACAGGATCAAACCATAGAAATATCGATGCTTTGTCTAGAAAACCTTGTGCTGAAGACTGCAAGCACTGGAGTCCTCTGGACTGCATGACTGCAAGGACGGCCATTGTTGACGACAAATGGCAAGGCGAAAAATTGCAACGAGACCCGGACTTGAAATTGGTGCTGGAATAGAAGAGTCCGGAGGCAAGGCCTACTTGGGAAGAGATAGCACCTTGAGCATCATCCGTAAAGTCATACTGGGCACAGTGGGACTCCATAGTGCTGGATCATGGTCTTCTGAAACGAAGCATAGAGAACCACGAAGACACGGAACAGAAGAATAGTTATTGATTCCCAAGAATAGGGTGCCAGAAATTCTGAGGGAACTTCACTATGGTACCTCGGGAGGGCATTTGGGAATCAAGAAGACTATGGAGAAGGTACGCGAGCGATTCTACTGGGTGAATTGCAAGCAAGACATAAATAGGTATCTTACAATGGCCGCTGGCTTATCCCCCATTGAGCACATTTGGAATACCTACATACGTTTGAAGGATAAGACGATTAGACTCCTCACAAACTCATTCAGAATGAGGTCAATAATTTGATTTCCAGCGTATCCAGAGGTGCTCAAGAGTGTATACGACTTCATAAAGACATTGGAGAAACACAATCCATTATTATTATTAAATCATTGTAACCAGTGGTATGATACGTATTATTTACACAAACATAGTTTTTCTTATCGATAACTATGTATATTATGAAAAAACTCTTGAGAATTTTTGCAAATAATATTACGTGAAGGTTACTTAGATTTTCCATGTCGTAATGCCATTGTTTTGTCATAAATTGTGTAGATACGCAATTTCATCAGTTAATAACGTTTTTTTAAGGTTACCGTAACTGATTCATTTAAGAAGATCATTTAAGTTCATGTTTGATTAAATAATAATAACTATCACACAAAGAAAAAAAAGGAAATTGTGTTTGTAAGGGTAAGTTAATTTATTTATTTATAGCTTTTGAAATTCTTAATTGTTACCGGTGTTTCAAAAAGTGATTTATTCGGAAAAAGCTCATTTATCTCAAATACTAATTTTATTTTTATCAATTTTCTTGCAAGTCGACATTAATTGCAGTGGATTCCTTGACCATCCTCTGTACAGCTGTTTCGGTCTTACTTGCGGCCGCCTTGTTTGGGATGACTTATTAAGTATCAAATTGGCTGCAATTTGTCAATCCTAATGCAATGATAGGTCAAAAAGCGATTGCAGGATATCGCGATCTAAACTTTTCTTTATTTTTCTTTTTCTTAAATTATATCAAAAAGTTTTTCTTTTCTGTGAATATTACAAAAAATATTACTGATAATCTATGATAAGAGATCCGTTAACACGCTTGGTATTTTAGTCATACCCGTAAGTGCCTAATTTACGAGTTCCAGGTGATGATTAACAAGTAGGCTCCCGAAATTGCAATTCAGTTTATGTCGGTGAAACTACATGGTCGTTTGCTCAATTCTGCGGTCTAATTTATATTATCAATTTTAGTACATAATTTGCATCAAGTTGCTTACGAAATCTGAAATACTTTGTAAAAAAGTTCACCCTTATTTTAATATATATAAATGCAACGCTTTTCGCTCTCTTTTAACTGTCCACGACTGCACCTGCACAATTTTAATTTTGAAATCAAATATTTTAATTAGCGATAAACTCCAATGATTGTTTAACTTTTTCCAGAAACTGCAATGTAAAAAATAATTTGCTTTCTTATTTAAAAAATTTGTTCAGCATTACCAAACCAAATTATTCATATACAGGGTAATTCTTAAAGATACCGACAATAAAAATGATGAAAGAATAGACATCACCAGAAAAATTTTATGTATTTTAGTTTTACAGAAAGACAATAAAATATTGTACCCCAATCGACGATAGTAGTAGAAGTAGTAGGTCACGAACGAAATAAACACTTATAAGAGTGTATACTAAACGAATGGATTCACAAACATCGTTGTCGATGTTTACAGACGAAAAGCGTTTATAAATTTTAAGACATACCGGGTAAAATCTCCATCTTTCAGATCGTCTATTGGTCTTCGTCTTGCAGGATTCAATAATTAGTTAAAATTTTACATAAATTTCCTTTCCGGACACAATTTCATTGAAACTCATTTCTTCACCACAGCATGGCACATTCCTAATTCCTTCAATTTGCTTAATGCGTCAGATTTGGTATTTATTCAGTCGGACGTGGGACATATTGTCATTTTTAAGACTTCTAATTGTTTTGTGTATGGCGTTCGTCAAATCAAACACGAATTTGTACAAAGTCTAACAAAATTCATTACCTGCATTCGGTGTGTTATTTTTTAAAGCGACGGAATTACCTGTCGATAGATTATTATTCGCTTCGATGTAAGTATTTCTTTTTTGTAGATCTATGAAAACGTATTTGATTTAAAAAATAAAAAATAAAAATTTAGATAATGTATTTGCCTTAAATCACTGTAAACACTTATAGTGATTTAATACAAATATATTTTCCAAATTTTTATTTTTCGATTAGTCACTAGTATCATTGACTTTGGATCAGCCTTTATATATAGGAAATGATTTTAATTAATCTCACAGCAGTTAATACACTTGTACGACGCATTCATCATCAGCTGCGCAACTATATGTCATTAACTCACGGTTAAATTTTATGATTGAACAACTCTGATTCTCTGCCATAAACAAACTCACCAAGAACGTTTATTGAGCACTTTTAAAGGTGTAAACTTTTGGTTCTCGTCTTATATATGGGGGTAACGTATATTTCGGGTAAATTTTTAATTAATTACAAATCGTTATATTGATTTTTTTACAGTTTTCCTGTGTTCTGGGAAGTCTCTTCTTTCGTCAGTATTTATTTGTCGATCGCTCAGTATATGTAGTATCCCTCTTACTTGGTATCAAAGTTTCCATTCTTTCATTCATGTTCCTCAATTAACTTTTTTTTAGTGTTTTGAGTAATTATTTTGATCTGTTGATCATTTTTTTTCCAAAGATTATACACTTTTTTTGCATTTTATCATCAACTATATTATTTTATTATTTTTAATTAACGTACTTAGAAAATGATTGCTTTTGCTCACTTGATAGTTCAGTTTTCTTTTCTGCTAATGCTTAATATTTCTTTCGGGAACTCGTCAATACCATCAAATATTTTATTGTAGTTATGCTTACGTTAATTCAGACTCTGTCATAGCCAAAATAACTGCCTCGCGTAGCTTGAGGTGTGAGACAAAATCACTAACTGAAGCTAAGGTAGGTATTCATGCGATGATTTTTGAATAATCTCGTTCGAAAATTGTCAGGACCTAAACAATTCGGTTGCTGGAATTCGTTCACCAGACAATTTCATCGAAATCGCTTAGCAATTTCAATTAGATTTTTTGTAAGACTAAGGCTGCATTGTATAAAAGGTTTAAACCGGGATTAAACTTAAGCCTAAGTTAGAATGTAGTAGGATTAAACTTAAGCCTAAGTTAGAATGTGACAAAATGCTGTACGTCATAATGTTTGTGACACTCTAACTTAGGATTAAATTCAATCCTGGCTGAAATATTTTATACAACACAGCCTAGGGGTCCGTACTTTAGTCACTGGTTAACTTTAATCTGGTTTATTGCCATAGAAACAATGGTTTTCACAATTGTAAGCTTTCCAATAAACCAAAAGTTAAAATTAACCAGTGACTGAAGTACTGGCTCAAGGAAATCGAAAAGTTGGCTGGCGGTAAAAGTATTGCTATCTATCTGATGCTATTATAATTCATTGTGACGATCTGTTCAAATACACGTGTGCTTCATTTTAGTAAAATAGTGTTTTGTAGAGCAATCTGGCTGACCCAACCACATTTTGGAGTAGAGTGAGGCTCCCACTACTGGACAAATTCTCATAAGGGGACACCAACGGTTCCAACATTTTGGTCCGCTTATGGGAGCTTATAAGAAAGCTAAAGCGAAGTAACATCCAAAATTTTGGTTCCAGAAAAATTGTCCGTTCATGAGAGACGTCCGCTTATAAGAGTTGTCTATATAGAGAGCTTTCACTGTATACATAAATATTGCACGACCAGATTGCTTTAGTATCACTACATAAATGAATTCCTTTAAGTTACTGACAAAATCTTATCTAAAAGATACATGCAAAAAAATTAAACATTTCCTTTATTAACATAGTTCTCATTTGGATACTGTTCTAGAAACACCCGTGTGGATCTATAGACTTTGCTTTAAATTTACATTATTAATAGTAGAGCATCTATTCATGGTCTAAAAATGTAACTGATTAAATGTATTAAGTTCTAAATCTTGTGTATTCTGCTTAATTGGATAGAACCTAAATAATTAGTTAAATAGTATATTGATTTATAAGTTTAGAAAAGTGATAGTTTTCCAGTGAGTGTAAATGTTTGAATTCACAAGGGAGCGTAGCTTACGAGTGGATCAAATTTACACGAACATGAAAATTCATTTTTCTAACGTGTAGATCATGCTATTTTTTCGTGTAGTTGACAAAAATAACGCTAATATTATAAGAGTGTCGAAGAATAATAATAATTATGTTTTCAAAATATGTCAAGCATTTATTGACATAGTAACAAAACATATGAGCAAGTAAATATTTTGTGAAAAAACGTTCATATAGAATGAGTCAATCACACGAGAATAATGAAGAAATTTTACAATTGGTATCAGAAGCACAGTCAAGTTTATTACCTAAAAAGTTCAAAGCAAAGTACGAGAAAACTTACCAACAATTCTGTGGCTGGAGAAATGAAAAAAACTTGCAAGGGGATGAAGATATTCTAATTGCGTACTTTTCTGAAAAGGGTCGTTTTATTTATAAGATTTATTAGCACTGATTTTTAAATATTCTTAGGTGAAAACTCTTAAAGCTTCAACACTATAGTCAGTGTACTCCATGCTAAGAAGTACTAAATGAAAATGTAGATACTTCTGCATTTAAAAAATTGTTGGCTTACTTGAAATGTCAAAATGACGGTTATGTGACAAAAAAATCGAGAATTCTATCGATGGATAATGTGAAGGAGTTTTTAGAAAAAGCTCCTGATGACAGTTTTCTGCTTATGAAGGTAGTGTTGGTAATTGGTTTGCATAGAGCATGTCGGGGAAAGAATTACGTTTACTAAAAGTGGATGATGTAGAAGATTGCGGCCATATTTTGGTCATAACATTACATGACACGAAAACGAGAAAAAGAAAAGAAGAAAGAAAAAACGAATCTTTACAGTTACATCGGAATTGAGCTTTACAAAAAGTATTTTAAATTTGAGACCCAAAAATGTGGACCATAGCAGACTATTTATATTTTATAGACAGGGCAAGTGCACAAAGCAATCAATTGGTATAAACACCTTCTACAATTTCCCAAAGAAAATTCTGCGTAATTAGGGGTACCGGAGCCAAACAGGTTCACAGGCGATTGTTTCCGAAGGACATCAGCGAACTTTTTGGCCAACAGTGGAGCTGACATCCAAGTTTTGAAGAGACATGGCAGCTGGCGTAGTAGTGCTGTTGCAAAAACCTGCGTCGAAGATAGTATCGAAAATAAAGTAAAAATTTCAAAGAAATTTTTTCGCAATTCGGCTGAAAAGCAATCTTCGACCTCTGAAACGTCAACATCAACAGTAGCAGCAAGTGAAGTAATAAATTCTAATTTGTCAGTGTCTGCGTTGTGGTCAGTCTCCTCATCTTCTGGTGTAATATTTAATAATTTAACAAATTGTTCATTTACAATTTACGCTAATAAATAAAATGAATGAAAAAAAGTTGTTGCTAACTGAAATCGTGAAGAAAAGTGTTGCTAACGAGAAAACGCCCACTTTTCTTCACGATTTTTGATTAAACAATTTTAAATTTTCTGTCAACTACACGAAAAAAAATAACACATCTTGGCACAAAACGAAAATTCCAATCAACGGTGATAGTCAAGGAGTCAAAGTACGTTTTTTGTGTTGAATCCACTTGCATAAAAATTGATCAAAGCTCCGGTAAGCTTTAAACTTTCCAACACAATTCATAAGTGCAGCTCAATATGAACATTTTAACACGCCGCGCCGGAAGAAAAAAATTTTTATTCACTGGAAGTAAAACTAGGGTTCATTAAGTTCTTCGGCAGTGGAATAAGAATGACGTCACAGATGGTATAAGAACGATGCCGAAGAGGACCGCGACCTGTTAGTTAAATCCGCATCGGCGCGGTCAGCACCGGTCATAGCTCTTGAGGTGATAGAAAAAAAGTGTTCAGTGTGGATTCATCGTGACCTACTAGGGTGAGTACTCGACCTGTTTTGGATACTTCTGACGTCTGGTTATTAGTGCCCGCCAGCGAGATACCTAATTTTTCTTGGCACGTTTCTTCGCGACGTGCGAATCTTCATCCGGGTCATTGCAGTTTTAACACGCGATCGTAAGCTACATACCTATATATTCAAATATGAAAAAGAATGTGAACTGTAAACCGTTATCCTGTGCGTTCTGGTGTTTTATTAGCGAATTAGTTATTTTAAAAATGTTGTGTTATACAAACAGTACTATGTCACCAGCAGAATAAATATCAAAGTGCTGTTATAAAATTATTTTGGGAAGGTTCGTTGATCTGATTTTCAGAAAAAGTTATTAGCCTTCATATCTAATTGTTATTAAATAGAAAAAAATTAAATTGTAACAAATATGTTATTCTTATATTGAAAATTTTTCAAACTGGGGAAAATCTTATTTAATTTTATTTCTTATTTTAGTTCTCTTGCTTGCGAACACATTCGTTCTTCCGACAACTTTGGAAAATTATGTACTCAATATGATTTTGTTTGATAAATAAAATACTGTAGACTAGCTGGGAATACATTTGAGAATTCAACTCTTGTATACCTGTTTCGAACTTTCTTGGTTCTCATCAACTATACTGCTCAAAAAATAGAAGTAGTCATTGTATTTTGTAGACGTATTTTCATTAAGGCTTAAAATGTTTAAGTAAGATTTAGCACATCTATAGAGATTCAAAAATTACAATACATTTAATCAAGTTAATGTTTAAAATACTAAACGTACATCAACAAAAAATAATGAGTTTGTTTTATTTTTTAAGTAGTATAATTGCGCCCCCGTAAAATATTCGACACAAGTGAAAATTTTTCTTCTAAATACATAGAATTTCAATAAGAAAGTGATTCAAATTAGAAAAATATTCCTCATGTAAGTTTGCTAGTGTCACTTTCAAAGTAACGTTTTACAATGGAGCTCTCCATTTCACGAGTTTAGGTAAAGGTTGTCAAAAGTTAACGTGACATTTTTGTTTTCCATTCATGAATTATTTATACTACGGGGAGATTCCACCTGACGTGAACGCGGCTCAAAAGAAAAAAAAAATAAATAAAATTATTTAATTTAATGCCAGATAACCAACCATATTGCTTTTCATCCAACTTTGTTGTTGACAAAAAGTGAAACCTCATCGAAGAATAATTAATAATTACAAATTTCTTTCACAAATGTATTGTTTTTCTTTCAAAACCAAAACTACTGTGCAAAAACAACAATTTTAGAGTTTAGTTCCAGTATCTACTAGAGTATTCACTCAAAGCGATGCGTTTCGACTCAAACCGTCACTATTTTAAATAACACTGTACGTGTCAAAATATTTTTCGGTTATACAATTCAAAAGTCAGAAATTACTTGTGGAAGAAAAAATTGAGGTATTGAAGAAAGCGCGCTTAATAACTCACCTTATATGCGGCGCCATTCATAAAGTTCATAATTAGACTTCGGTGTTTCTTAGGCCACTTCAGAGGCGGACTTGTTTTATCTCATGCGCACATTTAAGTTATTAAAACACAAGGTTATGAGTTCTCCGATAATTTTATTACACCCAAAAAAAAAAACATTGATAATACGTCGTAAATCGCAAGATAATATCATGGTAAAGACCTATTAATAAGAATTATAGTTAATTGTTTGCACACGACCATTTAACAGATTACTATACAAAAATGTATATGTTATATATACTTTCTTACCTAAATTAAAGAAGTGTAGGTAAAGAAATTTAATTAAAAAATATATTAATTTTCTGTTAGTAATTACATTCTTTCTAGATTTCTACTTTAATCTGCATTTAGGTTATAAAATGCTTTGAAAATATTAATGAAACCCATTTTACTTTTTACTTTTTACGCCCTATTGAGTAAAATAAACTTTTTATACATTGGTTTTTAAAAGATGACACTGGAATATTTTTGGATTGGTCAGAGATTTCTGAGATATTTACTGGATTGGGGGAAATTTTTTAAAGAATTTGAAAAGTTTTAGGAGACTGGACACCTTCTAAGATATCTCTCGAATTAGATAGGATTTTTTTTAATTGGAAAGTCTCAAAATACTAAGAAAATTTTTTTAGATTAGACGGAGATTTTAAGAAAATTTAGGAAGTTTTAGAAGACCGGGCACCTTCTGAGATATTTACTGGACTGAGTACCTATTTTCTTTAGATAAAGTTATAGAAAAACAATATTTTATAATAAAAAAGATATTAAAAAACAAATACAGCATTTATTCAGAAAAAATCGATTGCATTAAATACATTGGCCCGTATTCTCATCTGATGATTAACATCATGTTTAACTAGAGTCGTGGTTAAAATGAACAATAAACGATATAGCTTTTATGTCAATTTAATGTGTAAGAGAGTGACGGACTAGTGTTCCATGAGAAATAAACACGTTATTAAATTAATCATAAAATGAGAACAGGGGGCCAAAGTTCTTTACAGAAAAGAGAAATTTCGTTTCCAAAAACATGCTTTTGTTACATTACAGTTTTAATAAGTAAAAAAAAAATTTTTGCTTATTTTTATTTTAATAAAGGCACTTTTTTGTGCTTTACAACATAAGAAATGTATTATATCAATCTTTTAGGAATATTGTTAGGTGATGGATTTTATAAAAGGCACTGTATATACTTTTATATTAAATTACGTAAATTTCTTATTTCACTGTGAGCTAAAGTTGTTGGCGCATTAACTCATAAAGAAATTTAATAAATATAATGACAATTTTTATTACCTAATAGTGAGGCTGCGATTATTATTATGAATTAAAAATAAAAACAAAAATATAAATATTTCGGTAAAAATAAATGCAACAGTTTTATTTCACGATTATTTAAAGATATTTATTTATAGACAAATAAATATCTTTAAAAAAAATCTTCCTAGCAACTTGTTGCTTAGAAATTATTTGTTTTATTTGTCAATATTTTTTATTTGTTCTGTAATATCAAACGTGGATTAATTATCACGCACAAAAGAAACAAAGAACGAATAAAGAAATAAAAGAATTTAGAAGAAAACATGTGTAAATAAACACAAAATTTGAAAATTCTTCACAAAATTTGGTTAACCCACTTATGCATTGCGTTTTAGAAATCTTTTGAGATTCTACCAGGTGTCAACCTTCATTACACACCATAGGAACTCCAACGCAATTTTTTATAATTGTAAATTCCTGCTTTCCTATTGAAGTTATTGTTAAAATAGCAGTATATTGAATGCAGGCTTGTTGTCGATTTCTCTCTTAACGTTATTTAAAATCAAAAATTTATCAGAGCCCTAGCCGAGATTTGACGAGTTGAGAGAGAAACCTGGAAAAATATGCAGCTATTACTCCTACGGCCTTTTGTACCAAACACTTAAGCTGAGCTTAGTTTTTAGATATTCTAAGCGACGCTTAAGTTACGTTAAGCTTAAAATGTTTGGTGCAAACGGCTACTAGAATGTTAAGCAATGTTCGTGGAAGCTTGGCTGTAAACGACGAATGATTTGAGCATTTGGTGTAGCACCTATTAATTTAAAATCAAGTTTTCTTGCCAGATGAAAATTATGAAAATTAATTAAAATTGTGTAACTGGCAGTAGAGAAAGTGTTAGGAAAGAGTTTATACATGTATTTCGGCCTTATTGGGCTTCATCAGAACTCTGTACCTTAAAAAATTTCTGATGAAGCCCAATAAGACCGAAATACATGTATAAACTCTTTCCTAACACTTTCTATACTGCCAGTTACACAATTTTAATTAATTTTCATTATTAATTTAAAAGTAAATTCGAATTCTGTTTGATGTCTATTTCTCATTACAAAATTTTAAAAATCAATAAGCTCGTCAATTAGAAGAAGTGTTTACTTGATTAAAATTGTGACATTAAAAAATATCTCCGTATTTAATTTTTTTTTTCGTTTTTAATTTTGAAAGCCCATGTATTTGAAAAACATAAACGTAGTCTTAGCTAATGCGTAACGCAAGCTACATATTATGACGTTTAGTGTTTTATGATATATCGTCAGTTTACTTTCAAAACTTCCTAAGTATATTTTACAAACATGAGGTTTTCAAGACTTTCGAATGGATAGACTTCTTATTTTCGTCTGTTATAAAACCGCACGTCTGAAAATAATTGTGCGTTTTATTCATTATTAAAACCTATAGTAGGCTTTAATAACTTATTTGATAGGCTTTATTTTATTCAAAGAACTTCACTTTTTTTAAATAGACTTAGAAGGTTTTGAAAGTAAGGTGACGATATTCAATAAGAGAGCAATAATAATAAAAAAAAAATTGCATTGAAATTTCTATAGTGCGCAATTAAAATGAACACTCGGTATACCCCGAAATGACGGGATTTTTAGACATAAATTTATATAACAATGAGTATACCGAGTGATTCGGGTTGGTATTCCCACCTATGTAACTTTTTTATTTCTATTTTTATGAGTATGATATTTGGTGTAAGTAATCTAGGCGTACCAATAGTTTATTTGACAAATGAAACAATATGGAAATGGTTTTAAGAAAAAAATTAAATAGGACATTTCTGAATTGTAAAGTGTTTGATAGTTTAACAAAAATATACAGGATGAGTGCTTAGTAACTCATCTTCCTTCCGCCCCTTCTTCCATAGCTCCTAGAAGATTCCACCTATTGAGCACGTACAGAGCATTCCGTATAATTTTTGGCAGTTTGCAGTAGGATTTTTTAAATGGAATACACTGGAATTTTCTTTTAGAAAGACTTAATACTTGATCCTTTAAACAGTATTTATATTTATTTAACGAATTAAGAGTAAATAAATATTTTGTTGAAAACGGTCCGATTGTCTGCATCTCTGTAAATATTTACTACAAGCGTATTTTTTGTGAACCAACAATAAAAATCGGTAATATTATAAATTAAAGTATAAGGAATAAGTTCGATATTTCTAAATTTGACGACGTCTTTGTCTAAATTGTTTCTAAATTTTCAATAAAAACGCTGCAACGCCAAAAAATTACTTAAATATTTTTCCAAGATACATTTAAAACGCAAAATTTAAAATAGTGAATGTGACATTTCTGGATTTTGGATTAGTGAGGGGGATGAATGAAAAATTCACATGCACTTAGGACATTGTACATACATACTACTCCCACAATCAACAATGCATCACTATCAGCGTTATTCAAGCCATCCCACTCTTCCGACGAACCCGAGAACATCTGACAAAGAAGCACTGCGAATTCCAGCCATGACAGGCCAGAATTCAACCAACATGAAACCTTTGATCGAGGAGAGTGCAGGGCAATCAATGTTCACTTGTTTCTTTCTCTCGGTTACAGCCTCTACAAATTGGTCTGTCTGATAAACCTGTGCGGTGAATATGTTTGCTTGAAACATACGAGAAAACGTAGTCTTCTTTTAGGTAATTGCATACAAAATCGTGTCAATCTGAGCGAGAGGGTCATTATAGCCTTTTTCGCTTGATAACACTTAACGTGGAAGAGAATGTAAAATTAAAACAATTCATGCTAATGAATTCAGAAAGAAACTACAATCCACCAGTCTAAACGACAAAAGTGGCGACCATAAAATAACATAAAGTTGGCTCTTAAAAAAACAAAAATGAATCGCTTCGGAAGCATTCAATCAAGCGGAAAAAGGTGCTTCAGGTGTTAGAAATCGAAGCGACGCCGACACCTGTGTATGCACATGCAATGTTAACGTGATTTTATAGTTAAAAAACAGTTGTATAAAAAAATTATGTAAATAAAAAGAGGTTTTTGACACGTATTATTTTTCGGTCCATTTTTTAAAGTAAAAGAAGGCAATCCCCAATCTATTCATAAACTAAGAACGAGTCTTACACCGGGTAGGTGATAGATTCGTTACATCAGGAATGTTTTCACAGATTTTGAAAAAAAAGCATAAATAAAGAAGTCGTTTGACTTTCAAAACTGGCAATTTTTATTTATTTTGTTAAATTTTGTCAACAGATAATTAATTAGCATGAAATTTGACAACTTTGTTACCATTTAACTAAATATCTGTCTCCTTTAATAAGCGGGATCCCCCGAATATTAATCATTATTAATATGGGATGTTTTACATCATTCCCATCTAGAATTACCTCTACAATTATTCAAAAATGCAAATATATACACTATGTCTTATCTAATTTTCTTTTATTTGAACCACTTTCGCTTAAACCGAAAATATGTTGTCAAATAAACCATTGGTAGGCCTACATTATTTACATCAAATCTCACTTTCCTAAAAATAGAAATAAAAAAAGTTACAGGGGTGTGAAAACCAAAATGAATCACCTGGTATGCTTTCCAATAAAAATTTGCTGTACGTTTATATTATTTTGTGGACATTTTTTCGTTTTATACTTTCGGATACTTTCAATTTTTATAACGTTTAAAGCGGAGGAACAGTGTAGATTAACCAACATATGTGTTAATGGAGTAATATTTTATCTTTATTTGACTACTCAAGTGAATATTTGCAGGAAATAATTGATTAATTAATAATAAAACTTGTATATTCGTATGAAGACATTTTAAGAATAGATTTGTTATTTCTAATAAATTGCGTAAATTTTACTGTCATTCGTCAATAATGTTCATAATTTAAATAATGTTATCTTTTTGTTTTTATTTCTAAGCGAAAATATTTAGTTTGATTAAAGATGAATGCTCTACAGAAATCGCAAACCAATACCGAAAGGTTACCCTCATAAATTCCTAAGACATTCAAAAGGACTGTTCCAAATTTTGCAACATTAAAAGTACAGCGACATACCTTTTAAATGCCTGCTACTTCTTCGCTTAATATTCATAAGGGCGATGTTTGCATGCAAGAGTATCGTTTCAGGTGAACACCATTGTACATACCTGTATCGTGTGTGGGTAATTTTTAACGCCATAACAAAAGCATATTTAAATTCTTCGTTAAGAAGTGTTTCAATAAAGTCATTTCTATTTAAAAATTCCTAGCTTCATCGATTTTATTTAAAAATATTCTCGAATGTTCAAAAATTAAAACAAGAGTATCACTTATAGGGATTAAAATGGACAAGTTTGACTCAATTTAATTATTTTTTGAAAAATTCGCAAAAAGAAGCCTCGAGTCACTATAAATTTAATTAACTTTATATCTCTCAAGGTATTTGAGGTCCTTGTGTGAGTCTCAACAAAATGGACACTTTATAATCAACCAAAATTAATATATCGTAATTTGGTTGGCTAAAATGAAGGACGAAGTAGATAAACCACAAGTTTTGACATTACTTTACCCTACAAATGATCGATTTGATGAGAATATTTACAATTAGCTATCATTTCCTTTGAAATGACCGTCTTGAATATTTGTTCAGTGTTCTAATCCCTTCAGTCATGCTTCAAACACTTCTGTCACTTTTCTATAGTAGGTCAAGCATTGTTTGATTCAAGTTTGTTCTTGTTTACGGTTTCAAAACGTCCACCATTAGATTTTAATTTTGGGGACAAGGATAAATCATACGGAGTTGAAACTGGTAAATACGAAGGATGCGCAATGGGTGGCCAACATATTTTGGACTTTGCACATTCTATTTTGAGAAAAATATCGTTATTTAATTCTTTCAGCAAAAGTTAACTGTTTATATTTAATTGAGGTGAAATTACCAGAATTGGTTAAAAAAATTAGACTTTGCTTTGTATTTCTAATCATCATCTCCTAGCAATAACCATTTTGTCTTTTTTTAAGAATTAAATAGATAAGTTATCTTCAATAAATATCTTTGTCTTTTTTTCTACAGTCATGATCCTGAACCTTTGTTATCCAAAGCATTTCATGTATTTTGTTTGTGTTTACGTCAAATTACTATATCATTATCAGTTGTCAGAGGAAAGTGGAAAGATAAATATTATAATTAAAATAGATTCTTGTCCGGTGAAATTGTGTAATAAATTATTTTAAACGGGCACTAAGATTGGCACTATTATTCTACGTTTCACTATTGTTTGATAGCTTCGTCAGGAGTGAAAATTAATACATTTTTACTGCTGACGAAGCTATAGTGATACGATAGTGAAACGTAGAGTGATAGTGCCAATATTAGTGTGCGTTAAAAATAATTTATTACGTAAACATTATATTAAATTATTATTTATGAAGAATACAAATTTTCTTTGTTTATTACTAAAATTTAGAATTTATCGCTCGTCATATTTCTTTCGCTTTCCATGCCATTAGTACAACTGCATTTTTCTTTCCCTATAAATTTTAACATTTTGATCACACGACGTCAGTTCCAGACATTTTTCCTAATTTCCACTCCTCTAACCTCTATTTGTTTTATTTCTTCATCTAAGTCCTTATTTGGGAATTTTTCTTTTCTCCCATTCTCTTTGCATTGCTTCTGAGAATTCTTCCCATGTTTCTTGTTTCCTTTAATGTTTTCTTTACACTTTTTCTTTGTTTCTCGCAAGTTTCATTTGCGTATCCTGTCCCAAATATTTTTTCCACGTCCGATTTTATTGTCTTTTACTTAGGTTTTCTTATTATCCCACTATTTTGCCTGTTGTTTCCTCTTTGTATTTCTGCTTATTCGTAGAATTTTAATTACTATTTTTATGGTTTTCTTTTAAGTTGTTGGTTGCCAAGTTAAAATTACGACTTACTATCTAGTAAACTACGAATTACGAGCAAAAATGAAAAAAAAAACTGAAACAAATGTAAATTGAGTGGGATTGGAATTAGGAATAATACACACAAAACAATTAATTGTTTGAAATAATAATATTGTGACAGTAACTTTAATAAATAAATCATTGTTACAGGAAAAAATGAGAATATATTTATTATTGGCGGTTATCTGCCTCAGTGCGATACACACGAACAGTTCGCCGATTGTGATAACTGCTCATGAGGACGAGAAACCATCCTCACCTCTTGCACCCAACCAATTGGAAGTTGGGAAAACTCAGGAAGAGACAACTGGCGTCTTCAAGGACACCGCACCCGCTACTCTAGTCACGGAAGCTTCGAAAGAACAGTCTACCTCATCCGAAGCCAAAACTCCAGTGGCAGAATCCTCGACGAATTCTTTAAAAGAGACTGAGAAACCAAAGCAAACGGCAAGGCAGTCATCAACCGATGAAGACGACGATGATGATGACGATGACGACGACTTGGATTTAGGTGTGGATGACGACGACGATGATGATGACGCTGATGACGATGACGACGATGATGATTACTTTGATGGAATATTTGATGATATATTAGGGGGTGAGTAAACCTATAATGTTAATTTAAAATTCGCATTTCTTCAGTTTGTCTATACTAAGGTATTATTTTTAAACAAATCACATTATAAACAACCTAAGTCGGCGTGCACTCTGACGAGTTGGAACTTGTAAAGCAACGGTTACAGTAAGCAAATAAGATAATGGTTTGCTAATGTGTATACGGCCTAAAAATCTACAATAACCACAAACTAAATAAAAATCTTTTACAATTTTTTGCATTATAGAAAATGCTAAATGTAGAATCGGAACAGACAGTATACACATATCTACCATTAATAATATATGTACATGCATGGTGCCTCAAAGGTTTTCATCCTTAATAACCTTGAATACCATAATTTTAGTAAATATCGCATTTTAACGTAAGCTTTTTCGTCCTCCTGGCATACATAGGCGCATCTTCGAAATTTCTTTTATCCCCATCGATTAATTCTTAAAAATAAACCCTGAGTGAACCGAAGTAACCAAGTGTAAATAATTTTGTAAACAAGGATTTTTTTCTAATTTTCGAGGGACAGAAGGACGAAAATAAATATACATACTTGTGTGTCAAAATTAATTCTCTTTGAAGCCGATACTGGTGTGTTTATGATGTTTCATAAAATAATTATCTGGGACACCATGTATAAAATAAGCTATGACACCGATTACTATTAAATGAAAAATTTTGTTTCGATTTTAAGCTACTTAAATAATAAAAAATAGATATTTTTAATGTTGCGAAGTACTGCAGGCACATACCAAACTGCATTCATTTATGTAATTTATTAGAACCTCCGCCATTTAATGGCAGCAAAAAGTGAGTGATTTTACACACAATAAATTGCAGAAGAAATAAATACGAATCCTGCGATTTCAACAAAAATTAGAAACAGGTTTAATCGAAGTAGTGCGAACCGGCTACATTCCACCACCTTTTATAGATATTGTATTTTTCAATTATCTTAGCACCTTATCATGTGAAGAATCATAATACTGCAAAAAATATAAATCTTTACAATAGTAAGTGGAGTAATGTTAAAGGTGAAGCCAAAAAAGTTCCGAATTCTAAAGAGCAGAGTAAATGTTATATTCAAAATTTTGTTACGTAGTTAAATTAATTTAAAAGACTTTCGCAGTCGTCCATCTTTTCTTTGGATTCGGTCAGTACATTCTTCATTCGGTGGCGTTATAAAAGCTCATCTTTAGAGCCGTTAGGGACTCTCGTTGCTATTATCTCCTAGAAACTAATTCATAATTTGGCTTACATAGTTAGTCAGTAGCACAATATGAACATTTTAATACAGCAGACGAAGAAAATTTAAAAGAAATTCGTGCCTTATGAATTTGGAATCTTTAGAATACATACATCCTTAAAGCTTCCTGTAATTATTGTTGAGAAACGTGACACCTTTTTCAGCTGAAATTTGATGATAATCAATTACATTCTGTCACGTTTATGAAATGCAGTCTGCATACGTTACTATTGAAAGCTTTATATGGTTTTACTGCCTTATTAGGTTCAAGTGAGTAATAAACAGCAAAGATCGTTATTGTTTGCCTTCAGTTTACTAACAGATATTGTTAACAACATTTGAGATTAACATAGTAAATATTTTGCTCTCCATTGATAAAATCTTATTAAGGTCCTCTATTTTAACCTCAAGTAATAACAAAATTGAAATGTAACTCTAACAATAATTTAAATTTAAAGAAAGCTCCTAAAATCCTCCCTAAAGCTCAGTGCCCCGCTGAAGTTCACTTTGAAAACTGGTCTAGGTTCTAGGTCCAAAATGTTATCGACATGTTATTTTTGGAAATAAGATGTTAATAACACGTTTATTTGCCCTCAAATTAAATACAGCTTTGTTCAGACATACGCGATATAGCAACAAAATATTAGTAACTTTGGTTTACTAAAACAGCATGAGTAAGAAAACAAATAAATTAAAAAGCAAAAGATGTGTTTTCAGAGAACAATTTACCAGATTATTTCTCTTTTTCTTTATGAAAATTGCCATATTTGTTTTTAAATAAATTAGTATTAAATTTGTATGTACAATTTTCTACTTAACAGAGCACATCATTGTAAACGTACTAATGCATAACATAAATTTTGTTTGTTAGAAACCTGCGACTTGTTAAGAGTGCTTATTAATTCTAATGAAACTAATGTTTTCAAATGAAATTTTAAACAACTGTTAATTTGTAGTTTACCAAGAAAATTTAACTAAAATAATTCTTCTGTGAAATGGTTTAATAATGGGACTTGTTTTCTGAAGCAGAGGATTGGATGTGCAAAAGAAGCTTTGGTTTTAAAGAAAAAAACTAAAAGAAGAATCTAGTAAATACAAGGTCGTATTTTCCTGTAACCTACCTAGCCAGGAAACAAAAGAGCGACAATGTCAAACCAATTATTAGAAACTAGCTGAGACATTTGCAAGTACATATGCTAAGCTGTGCGATTTATAGACATTTGGGAAGGTTTATTTGTTAATAATAAGTGTCATTAAGTTCCTGACAAAAGAAGGCAATTATCCAAAAATTATTTATGAAAAAATGATTGCTGAGTATGAGGAAGATACACTATCTTATTTTCCAGTAAGATTTTAATCTAAACTCTTTGGATGGGGTAGAAAATCAATTAACGTGGAAGCTCGTACTGAAGAGATGACGCGAAAAGTCGAAAATTTGGTACTGCTAGGAGTTTTTGTTGTTATTGCCAAAGAAGTCTGCACATTCGAAATTTTGCAGGGCGATTTGGGTATGAAGAATGTCTTCACGGTGGATTTCCAGAAAGTTTACACCTAAACAAAAACTGGCCAGAAAATAAAGTTTGTCCGCGTTTTAAAATAACGGAAGTTTTCTGTTTCGAATTATCACCGGGAATCAGTCTTGAGTATATCGCCGGGACCCTTTCACTAAATAGGAATTCATACGGTGGGTTCATAAAGGCTTTCCACCACCAAAAAAAGCCAAAACGCAATTTTCTGGAAAAAAATAGTGGCAACAGTTTTCTGGGATGCTAAAGAAGTCTTGCTTATTGAGTATATGCAGAGAGTGTCTAACATAAATGGGAACACAATTCAAAATTTAATAACTGGTCTGGAGAAGGCAGGATGCTAATTGGCCTTAAATCCTTAAACTCTTTAGGATTACTAACTTTGGGAATTGGTTGAATAAGGGCAAACTTCCATGTCTCTGAAAATCTTCCAAAATCAATGCAAAAATTGATTATATGAAGAAGGTATTCAAGAATTTGAGGACAACAGAGTTTAATTAAATCAATACTCAGACCATTAGTCCCTACCGCCTTTGACTTAATAGAGTTAAGAAGTATCATTAAATCATATTCAGTGATATTATCAAACTTTGCTAAGTGACCTATTATTGGTTTAGATTTATAAAAGGTAATAATATTCAGATTGACCGGTAACTGAGGAATGCTATTCAAGTAATACAAATTAAGTACTGCAAGTTTGTCTGAAGCTCCAGCTCCAGAGGGGCTTTATTTCGACCAAATAGTTTATTTACAGTTTTCCACAACGTCCAGGCATTAGCATTCGAAAGTACGTAACTAAGGTAGGCCTTCTTTTCGTTACGACACGCAAGAGTAACATAATTTCTCAGCATTTTGTAATATTGAAAATGCACAACACTGTGCGAATTCTGAAACCTACGGCGAGCGGTGCCATTAGGTATTTGACATTAGCCGAGGTAAATGCCTTTTGGTCATTGCTTTAGTCTTCAGAGGAGCATGGAAATCAATTAGATTTAGAATTAAATCAGTAAGGAGTTTTACTTTATCAGCAATATCTTCAAAGTAATAAATACGAAAGAATGGCACATGCAACAAATCTGATGAAAAATGTTCAGTATTGAAAAATTTATAATCTCTCATTGTTTTAAATTGAGGGCGCATTTCTTGAGTCAAAAATTTGAGGATACAAAATATTAAATCATGATCTGTTATGTATTCAACAGGAACCACTCCACAATGTTCAACTAGTGATCTATTCGATACAATGATGAGATCAATCAGAGTGACTGATAAAAGCGTAATTCTAGTAGGTGTAGTTGCAATTTGCTCAAGACCGTATGGATTCTAAGAGAGAATTGAATTTTTGTACAACATTATTGTCTACATTCAACAAATTTATATTCAAATCATCCAAACAAATAAGCTCATCACAAGCAAGCAGTAATAGAGTAAGCGTTTCTTCAAATGCTTCCAAAGACTGGTTCTCATTAGAAATGGGTGGCTTATACAGAACTCCCACTGCAAACCGCTTACCACCAAAAAAAAAAATTTAATCCACAATTGTTCAATAGGAGAATTAAAATTCTCTATTCTGTTTTGAATAGTACTCCTAACATATTTTTCTACGCCCCTCCCCCCTGTTCTGCCCCGTCTATCACGCCTAACAAAATCAGTCTCAGTTACACAAAAAACATCATAATTTGTCGAAGCAATGTGCGCCCTTAGGTCATGTATTTTCGCAGCTAAAGGTCTAACATTAACTTGTGCAAAAGTAAAAAGATTAGACATTCTGTCACAAAAAATTAATCAATGATCTTTCATGAAATAATAATCATTTCCAAGCATAACAAAATAAGAATGAATCAAATTTATTGTATACTTTGAGTAGCAAATTATTGCGCAAAGAATCAAAAAGCGATATACGACAATAAACAAATTTTAAAAATAGAAATCGAATTTGCTGTTTGCGTACGCAAAAATGAAACAAAAGAAAACGAACTCGCTTAAAAACAACTGAAATTAGAAAAACCAAGAATGTGTTTCTCGATACAGTATAATACGAAAAAAAATCCCAAGACAAGACAAGAAAAATTATGCTTTCGCCGACAAATCATTAATTACAAACATCAGTAAATTTTTCCAGGTCATTTAAGGTATTAAAATTAACTTCTTTCCCTTTTGCCTCCGCAAATATCGTGCCATCGACTGACCTGGTATTTTTCTTGCCATAAAACTCCGATACACTATTTAATAAATTGAGCCGAATTTTTGTAAGGTCTTCGCGAATTATTATCCCAGTTTGCTTTAATTTTTTTTTTTATTAATAAATACGGTTTTGCGCTTGCTAGAACTTACAAATTTCACAATTAATGGACGAACGAATTTCTTGTCACCCAATGGTTTTCCTAGGCGATGGTATCGATCTATATCATTTGTTACCAGCTGCAGGCTGATCTTATCGTTGAAGATCTCAGTACTAGAGCTACCGGGTCTTCATTTGGTTTTTCTTCTACACCGAACAATCGGAGAGAATTTCGGCGTGTGTATTGTTCCAGATTATCGACCGTGCATGATAGTTCGGCATTATCTTCTTCTAAATCACAATTTTTTTTCTGCAGCATCTTCAACGTGTTATCGACTTGATTGAATCGGTCCTCTAGTTTTTGCATCACCCGATCAACGAGTTTTATGGACAAGTTTTCCAGGAACTCACCATGTAACATAGCTCCTTTTATAACATCTTTTACTTCAGTTTTTGCAAGTTCTTGCACATCACGTTTTTGCGACTGTGTGAGGACCATTATTAATTAACAAATTTTATGGAATACAATTAAATGTATGACGTTGCGGCTATATTTATGAAAACACTGTCGGAGCGAAAGCAATTCACGTGTACTCTACAAAACGTCCCATACTTAAACAATTCTTGTACGGATTATTATTTAACGGTCTATTGAAGAATTACCCTGTATACTCTTTGTAAATTTCAAGCAAACCTAAAATAAAGCAAGACCTAGTGGATATAAACACAGGAAGAAAAATTATTAAATTAATTAAAATGACAATGGAAGAATCAGCAGTAGCAATCAACACAGGACAGATTATAAAAAATGCATTGAGATAAACAGAGTTCACCAAGGTGATGCTCTGTCAGCATTATTATTTATATCATTAACAAATGTACAAGTGATAGTATATGCAGATGACTTGACTCTCATAGCAAGGATTCAAGAAACCTAAAAAAACTTTTATAAGGACGAGAAAAAGCAAAAGAGAAAGGCTACAAATAAATCTCAGTAAAACATGTAAAACTACATGTATTGCCAAAGAATTAAGAAAAGAATTATATCAAAATTAAACATTATGAATTTGAAGATGAGGAGTCGTATAAATATTTAGGTACATTTTAGTATACAGAGTGAATGAAAGATTACACACTAAACAAAGAATAAAGGCAATATTTGCAAATAAATGTTTGTTAAAAGACAAAACAATAATAAAATTTAAATTTAAACAGTGACTTTTGCTGCAGAAACCGTAAATGTAATCAACTTAAAATATTGTGTAAACATATAATAAAAAGGGAAAAAGCCAATCCAGTAAAAGCTTTAATAGAATGCAAGTCAACAGAGTGAAAAGGCTCAAAGCAAGGTGGAAAGAACAAATAAAAATGACATTTACATATAAAAGGAAAGAAGGCTGGAAAAGGTTGATTAACAACAGAGAAGAATGGAGAAAAATAGTGCATCAAACACAACTAAGGATATAGGAAAGCTTAATGAAATGGAATATGTGAACTAATCCACTGAGATAAATGGATCTACAGAGTTCATTTTGAACAGCTTCAGTTTTTACGGAAATGTCCCCAAAATGCGTACTCATGGCTTAACCAGAGATTCCTGAGCTCAAAATAAGGTTATTCTATCCAATTTAGCTTCATATATCCAAAAGTGCTTCATTAATCCAATATGCTTGAAAATTCTTGAAAAGAAAAGTTTACTGATAATAAAAAAATGTGCTTTCTCCAACAGAGTTGCCAACTTGTTGGTTTAAAATTATCGTGTAACGTCTTCGGCATCCGTTAAAAAATAATACACAATGTGGATAATATCGCATTATATATATACGTTTAGTTAATTTTATGTATGAGAAAAGATGAATTTAAAAAAAACGGGCTCTGCTATTTTCTTAGAAAAAAAAATGTGTGGAGTAACCCAGTAGTTTACATCGACAACGATGCAGTAGTATACGTTCTACCAACTTTATTTATTTACTATTACTATTTATTCTATGGATATTGATGACGTAAGCAGTATAAAAATCCACTCTTTGATAATCGTTCGAGACTCATGTTTTCTTCTTTTCTGTTTAGAAAATGCTACTTAATATTTACAAATTTATAAAGCAGGAAAGATGAGCTCTGCGTCATAAAATTTACGTGTCCGACGTTAGTCGACACGCCGAAGTCAAATCAACACCTGCATTCTTACGAAATGTATTTCCGGTTTATGACAATTAAAAAAGTAAACGTCAAAATGACAAGCAACTTGACAGATCAATGAAGATTAAGGTTATGTACGCAAGTACGTTCCACAAGCTCTAGCATGGCTGGCTACCGTATTGTACGTCAACACTTTTCTGGGGGTTACTGAGTTTTATTAAACGCCCTAATTGTCTTTAAAAAGACGGTTAGAGATTAATAAACATACGAAATAAAAAATAAAAACTCCAAACACAACTAGATATTAGCACAGTGACATTTAAAACTTGTGACAGAAAACTAATGTAAACAAAGTGCACCGTGAGTCAAATCAACAACATCGTAATGGAGCAAAACTGTCTAAGAAAAATGTACATATGACTAGCTCTCTCTATGATATAAGTTCTGCTCTTTTTATTTCCTAGTGGATAGGTCTTAAACTTAGAAGACGTTTAATGTATATTTCTATCTTTGTTTTACATGTGTGACATAGAAGACGGTGAATATCAAATATTTGTCTGTGATATTGTCGGTAACCAATGACGCAGGGCTCATCTTTCCTGGCGACGATAATATTGTAAAAATACGCACTGTTAATAATGAATTAAAGTTACAATCACAATTTGCCAATTATAAATCAATTTGGAAATTGTTTTCATTTTTCATTTGCAGAAGATGACGATGACGATGATGAGGACGAAGATGACGACGATGAAGAACCAGCTCAACCGGTTGCACCTCCAGCAGCGGTTGCAGAAGAAGTAGTTCCAGTGGTGGCCAACGCGGAAGAAGAATACGAGGGAGAAGAAGAAGTGGTAGAAGAAGGAGAAACCTATGCTGCGGGTACGGACAGTGACTCACTAATAGACAAAGACCCAGAAGCAGCGGCATCAGTGCCAAATGCTGTAGCAGATCCCATCATTGTCAAGCCAGTGCCAGCTGACGACGACGAAGAAGACGTTGACGATGACGAGGACGAGGAAGACGATGACGACGACGACGATGTTGGTGATGTGACAGACCTGGCTGACGATGATGACGATGACGATGACTTAGACGACGATGACGATGATGATGACGACGATGATGCCGACATCGAAGATGTCATCGAAGCTAAGAGATCACGTGAGTCAAAATCTCGTAAATCACAAAAGAAATCTAAGCATACTCATCACAAAATTAAAAAATCGAACAAACTTCGATAAATGTAGTAGAAACAAAAGACTTTTTAATGAGTGGCAATATCAACTATAATAGAAAATTTATTAATTTTTTTTCAATAACAATCAGGGAAACAAACATTCATTTATAATATGTGGGAGATTCGAATTTTTTGCGCGAATTCATTGCATTATTTATTATTATTTCGTTATTTAAGAAATATTTTTTAAAGAGCAAAAAAATCGATTCTACCTTATTCAACATTTATTTCCATCACTCATCATCATTTTTATGAGATTTATTTTACAGTTTAACGAAAAAATTATCGTTTTCAAAACATTAGTATACCTTTGCTTCTTACTATCGAAAAATGTATTTCTTTCGCTTCACATTTCATAACATCCGACTGTCTCAATCTTTTGCGCCAGTCCTGTAGTTGTAGTAGTGCATATTTATTTATTATTTATTTAATTTATCGATGCTTTTGCATTACACTAGGTACATGTCACATTTAAAGTGGCAATATGAAATTTTAAATTATTTAAACAAATCCGACCCTTTTTTTATGTATGATGTACAAAACTTGTAAAATAGATTCGATTTAAAAAGAATGAACATGTCGTTTTATTTCAGTCCAGTTCCGTATGTGTGTGTACCAGTTTGTTTTGGTGACATTTACTTAGCTAATGCATTTCCACTCAAAACGTTACTAATTTTCCTTATGTTTATTTACTTATTTACTAACAAATACATGTATGTGCATGCTCATAGTCATAACAGGCACTTTAATATTAGAATTTAATTTAAAATGTGCAGGGTTCGTTGGCAGTAGAAAATGTTAACTGTAAAACTGGCTAAAATTTTTGCGACGACAACCTGAATTATTTTTGAGAGGTGACCTCATTGAATCGCAATACCAGAGCTGTTCGTAATGAAATCGTTGCCTTTGCAAATATCATAGCCGTTAACTAACGTGCATTTCATTTAGAACGTGCAAGTAATTGAAAATTTAATTAAAGGAAAAACAATGAGGAACAGTTACAAAAACCTTTAAATATTAACATTGAAGCATTTTTGTTTTAAAAATGAATAATTGACAATGACAAGAAAAAAAAATTGCAAAGGTACTTGTCGAGAATGCATACTGATTTTATTAGAGACACACCGTACAGTATGTAATCCAATAAATTTAGTATTATGTGCAATGAATGATAGAGCAGCAAACCCGTAGATGTGATATAATAAACGGTGAGGCAGGTCATTTATTTCCTTAATTAAGTTAAGAAAATAAATTAAAACGGTAATCATGAATCATAACCAGCGATCAATATAAAAATGAATTAGAGTAGGCGTTGGAATTTAAATGTGTATCTTGGATAACGTCATTCTAATACTAATTGTCAATCAATTGTGTTTTCGCTGAAAACCTTACATTGTGATTCGAATAGTTTTATGGTTACCTTGTCTGGTTCTGGATAATTGTAACGGGACACCCTAAATTTGAATGAATTTCAATCCAGACTAATTATAAAAATAGCAAGATTCAGAAGGCAAAGGAGATTACCGATCAGGATTGAAATTTTATAAAGAGAGGGTATAATCCATTTGCAAGAGAACATCCCTCTTTGAATCTAAAGAAATGTTTAAACTTTAGTCATGCAGTTGCTCATAGTTTAAAAGTATCTTAGGCGGTGATCATTTTACGCATCTGCTTTAACTTTTTTAAAATAAAATGTTTTTCTTGCTTTGCATGTTTTGATTTCAAATTAAGTTTTGTTAGAATAAAAACGTCAAAGGTGATTGAAGGAACGTTTGATGAACTAAATACATACATACGTGTTTGATTTCATTGCCAATTCTAATTCATTTTTCATCTGATCACTTGTTACCTAACAATAAGTAAAAAATTCGGTAATAAATAATTCAACAGAGGTCATATTCTAAAAATGTTATCGGAAAGAAACCGTCGATATTCATCATACTCATAATTTATGATTTTATTACATTCAGACTACATGAACAAAATTTCGAAAAATCATAACAGGTATTCATTTAAATAAATATGTAAAAACGTTGATTGTATTTCATACTTTCTTTTTCTGTGTTTGTAGATCACAATGTTGTATTACAAATTACCTAATAATAACATTTATTTATTTTTTATAGCGAACGTTAAAGTGTGCTTTGTCCAACTCAAATCACTCGATAAAACGGAATTTTAACAGCAAGGGTAGATAAAGTAACACTTTAACAACAAGGGTAGATAAAGTACTTTAATTTTGTTATTTGAATAAACAAATATTACAACTTAACCATAGCAACAACCCACACTAGTTACTGGGATCGTGATCATACAACGCGATTTTGACACATGATTGCTTTTTTTATTTTTCTGCGAAATTGTTTAAATTTTGTCTTTAACGTTCGCTATAAAAAAATAGAATGTTACACACGACGGTAAAATTTAATTATCGACTCGTGAAAATTAATTCACGCTTTCACTCATCGAGAAAAATCAATTTTACGTCTTGTATAACAAATAACTATTTTCAATCATTTAACAAATTAATTTTGCGTTATTTGTTAAAAAAAAGTACGCAATGCAACAGAATGGTCGAAGATTACAATATTTTATTGATATAAGTTGCTACACTTTTATGAGCAGCAGTTATAACCTGTAATAACAATACGTAAAAATTGTCTTATTACTTATTATATTACTTGTACTGATTTCTACTCTAATACTGAGTGAATAAAAAAGGAATTCAATTCAAAATCATATCGCCTACTGGCAAATTAGTTTATATTTATACGATCGGACAAATGAATTAATTTTTTTTTAAATAAAAAAGAAAAAATCGTGGTTACTTTGTGGTTTCAGAATTTTATTTCCAAACATTAATATCATTACTTAAAGTTATGGGTAGCTTCAACAAATATTTTTTTATGGAAAAAAAATGCTGAAAGAATAGACATCACAGAACAGGGGAAAAATTAATGAAAAATTATCCCCAATATGGCGATACGTCCCTGGTTAAGAAAGAGCAGCAGCTGAACGGAATAAATACAGTTATTAAAGTGATTTATAGTTTGTTACGACCTGTGCTTTTATGATTGTCGGAATTGACGTGATTAGCTGAAATAATTTAAAATATTTATTTGATAAATGCTTGTAAATCACCTGAAATAAATTATTCCGTACAAATTGTAAGGATGAACATCTGTGTCGACAGATAAACAAATAAATCACCACAACACGAAAGCAATTCAAATCTCCTTGCTTTGAACAATTCTTAATTGCTGGTATTTTCTTTAATATTAATTTAAATTGTATTGTAAATAAAGTTTATTCCCACGTGTCCGTCAAAAACATTTCGGCATCTTTTCATTGCTCAATATTAGGCGTTTCTCTTGCATTTTAATCAGTCGGTTTTCTTTTTGACGTTTATTAGCTTTATCGCTGAAGTTTGAATAATGATAGACTTTGCTTCTAACAAAGAAATGGTTTACACAACCAGAATTTAAAACAATATAATCAGTAAATAGATTCGTAATCTGGTTTGTTAATTAACAAAATTATTATAATTTGGTTTTTTTGTGCGCCGTTCTATGAGAAACAAGTTTTATGTTATAAAGACGAATTTGTACAAAGTCAACAAAATTTAATACGTGCGTTCGGTGTGTTATCTTTTAAAGCGAGGGAATTACCTATCGTATACTATTTCACTTTTGTACACTTTTGAGAACGTAATTGATTTTAATTAATCTTGTAGCAGTTAATACACGTGTACGACACATTTATCATCAGCTGAGCAACTGATCTCAAGGTTTTATGACTAAATGGCTCTGATTCTTTGCGTAACACCATAAACGTTTATTGCATGCTTTTAAAACTGTAAATTTTTGGGTCTCGTGACGTGAATTTCCGGTAAATTTTTAATTAATATAAATTGTTGTATAGAATGTTCCCATGTAATGGGAAGTTTTTTCTTTCATCAATATTTTTGTCAGTCTATTCAAAAATCTGTATGTATTGAAACAAATAATTCTTTTAAGTAACGTTTTTTTTATATATCACTGAGTATATTATAATGATGCCATGTTAAATTGGAGTACAAGTATAATACGATTAAATAATTTTATAATTTATAACTAAACCAGTAATCAATAAAACAAATCCAAACAAATAAAATGTTATAAACACGTATAAGGATAACGCAATATTAAAATAAAAATGAAAAAAAGATTTAACGTCTCTTTAAAAAAATACATTAAAACGTGAACTGTTTTAAATTAAATATTATTACAAACAGTCCACCTTATGCCGAACCGATATTTTATAATGTTTTATGTGTTATACTTTATATACGGACCTGCACATTTTATGTTATTGATTTAGTATGTTGTATAGCCTGCAACAACGTATATATGTTCTTACAATAGAAGCAAAAAACTGTAGTCAATTCGTCGACCAGATGCAGTTACAACGAAAAGTTGTTAACGATGATGCTTTCTTTCATTTATTTGTTTATGTTTATTTTAGATTATTTGTTAATTATCTAAACAACTTGATAATGGCCTACTCATTTGAATTTTTTTTAACAGTTTAAAACAAACTCATACTGGTTTTAAACCAATTAATTATCTGTTACATTTTTTAAATTCAAAATTAATTATGAGTAATGTTAAGCAACTGCATAAAATCCAAACAGCAAATGCTCTTATTAGTGGATCTGGTCTGCCATTTGACTATAGAATTCACTGTCACACGAAAGTTTATATAAGTCAAATTAATAAATTGTGATGGAATCCTTTCATAGGTTCGCTATCTTTAAATTTGTTGGTAATAACCATAATTACAACATGAAGATGTCTTAAATCAAAGTAGATCAGTTACCACTTTCATTATTAATCATTAATGATTTTTTCTAAACTCTTTAGAGTCGATTAAACAGATCTAAGAATCACTTTTATTTTTTTCATGTGTTTGATTAATTTTTAAATTTGCAAGCTTGTATAAATTCGTGTGATAATTAAAAATAACTTACAATCAGTCACCTCAAAAATTTAGGTACCTACTACTATAACACATGAAAGCATGAAGGATGAGAATGTAAGTAGTTTGCTGATACTCGTTATTAAATTGTGGCTTTTTTGATTGCATCCACAAAACGTACTGCAATTAACTAATTGTACCTAACAGACACCAAGAGTAGCGAAGTTGATCTCGTAGTTTAACAGCATGACATTTTTGACTAAGTGACATTGACATAACTGGACTCAGTAGATGTAGCAGTAGAATCAGTAGAAAACAGAATTACTTGTAGGCACAGAAAACAAAAATCGAATTTAACTACCATCGTGGACAAAAAGGCGATACAGAAAGTTTTCTTTGGTAATCATTAGATATCACAGAATTTTGAGGAACGTATGTACTGAGAGATGTAAAACATCGCATATGATTAGTACTGAGAGCTATTTATTTAGGGTGGCCATTTTAAATCGTAACCCCTTCAAATTAAAAATAAGCAACACATTCTACTTTCGTGCTTTTAGTATATTTATTTGATTGAATGATGGGTTGCCTATTCTAAAATTTTCAGGGGTCATAATACTCTCTGTTTTTAATCGAATTTTACGTCCACAATGGAACATGTAGTTTGAAGTACGTAATGAATTTAGAATATTTTGAAAAAGTAGTTTCTACTAACTACTAATAATTTAACAACGCAACAAATACATAAACTTTTTCTCAGATATAAATTTTAAATGTTTTTATTTCACTAGTAAGCGTACTGTTAATTTTTCAGCAAATTAATTTTGTTTCAATGGAAATGAAAGTTTCATTGCTCTCGCTCAATCTAATACGGAATTTACCTACTAAGAAAATCTGGTAAATTTTTATGCCTTATTAAAAACATAAAAATTTCAAGTACACTAAAAATAATTTGTTATTAATAACGTCAATGATAATAAGTAAAAAGAAAAAAAATTAACTGTTCAGGATATGAATACGAACACCAGAAGGAAACCGAAGTTTCTTTGGTAGGCTGAACACGTCTGGCAAACGGTTGCTGGAAGTATGTCACCTAGTGGCCTTGATTCTGACTTTCTTAGGCCAAGTCTTTCTTGTTCACTACGGAATACCTTTGGTTATTGTAACGTGATTACCCGATAAACAATGCATTATTGATGCTTGAATTATTAAACAAACATCCTTTTCGAATTGTTTCACAGCGAATGTAGAACATCACTCTGCAGTATTCACACCTTAATTAATTTAATAAATAAATAAATAATAACGTTAATGATCCATAATTACTGTTGTAAATATTGAGAAAAAGATGAAGAACAATTAATCTTCCTTCTTTCGTTTTCAATTAGTTCTACTGATACTGCGATGCACCAACAGCAGAACTATCGGTCAGTCCTGAAGATGTATGTGTGATCGAAGACACAGAAACGTGTGTTTGGTGCAAATTGTAATTAATTGCTTTGTTTTATCGGAGTTACAGCCCGTTAGAAAAAATCTGTATTTGATTGGTCATTTCAACTTCACATTTTCGAAGAATAAAGTAAATATTTTCCATCAAAGAAAGATGATTAAGCAATAATAAAAATATGAATAAGCAATAATTAAATTCAAATAAAAACAAATTATTTTTTAAATATTATTTCCTAAAAACTAAACGATTGTCAATACTTGAAAGCTTCTTGACCTTCATTAAAATTTAATATAATTATGTTTATCAAAAAATTGCAATTTTAATTGACCGCGGCGAAAAAATGAAATAATCGAATGATACTTATTAATTATTGTATCCGGTTATCTATTCTAATAGCTTTATTAACACGAATTTAGGTCAAGTTCAAGGATAGCAAGAGCTCTAACCACCCAGTTTCCCTGTAAGTAGACACAAATGAAATCTCGATTCATGAAACTATTATAATTAACGCAAGAAAGCGTGTGGATATGCCTTTTAACATGCGAGGTATTGGTTATTTGAGGTCAGGGTCAGATTGTGTAGCGTTCTTTGGATAGTTGTTTACAAAGCTATTAATGATCCTGCTCCATTCATAGTACTCCGCAACGGTACTAGGAAATACATACAATTAGAAAGTTGTGATCAATTGGAAATTTCTCTTCGTACATACATACTTCGGAAGGAACTTAAAAATGGAAGCCATAAATATAATTAATCTAGTTTAAATTATTTTCAATTAGTAGAAAATTAATTCGTATCCGAATGATTTAAATATTATTAAGTTGTATATTTTTCTTTTCATATTAAATATTTGATTGGACAACGAGAGCAATGAATTTTTCATCCACAAATAATAAAAAATAAATAAATGACATTATCATCATGCGTAGGTGCAATTCAAACACATTCTGTAAAAATGCCCGCCGTATACGTAGCGAAGTACAACAGGTTCGTCGACAACGTAATCGGCAGGATGAATCGCATTTTAAGAAAATCCTATGATCCCGTCCGTGTCAAGCTTGTACCGAACACGTCATCCAAAACCAAATCCAAGAACAACAAGCGCAAGCCCAGCAAGAGCAACAAGAAGAAGAACAAAAGGCAACCTTCAAGACGTACTCCAGGCATGAGCAATAAAATGGTGGAGGTGGAGCTGTCCAGGGCACATGAGAGCGAAACTCGCGAACCTGCTTTCGTGCTCATTTCCAAAGCCAGCGATGTCAGAACGCCCACGAGAAATAATAGCATGCAAGTAAGAGCTTCGACCTCTAACAAAAAGAAGAAGAAGACCAGTAACAAAATCAAAACGAAAAACACTCTTAAAGCGACAACCAGAGCCAGGGCTACCTTGTTTGGCTTGAGCACGCTGAAGAGGGATGGTGACGTCAGTGTTGAAATGAAGACAAATTACACAACCGTTAAAAGCAATTTTGTTGTGGGTCCTTTAACGCTGCGTGTTGAAAAAGAGGTATTCTTTAATTTTAATTTTTGTTAAATCCACATCCACATTCTATTACTGAAATAATCGTCAATGTAAAATTGCAAAAGGAAATTTTAAGATCGTGGAAAAAGTCTGTCTCTGACAAACAATAAAGTAAAAACTTCACAATTACATTAGAATATTAGAACCACATTAGAAAAATTAATAAAACGAGCTGCTGTACATAATATTTATATTTAAAATATTTTACAATTCATTATTGGTTCATATTGATTAAGTTCCGCAACTTTCGAAATTAGTTAGGAAAATTCGTTTCTTTCAAAAGCCAAATATTTTTTTTTAATTTTAATTCACATATAAAATTAATTTAATAAAATAATTAAGTACTATAGAAAAGACTAGTTAAATGTATACAGGGAGTATTCGGAAATAACAGCTTAATTTAATGTACAGAGTGTTTGTTAAACATACTTCAAAAATTCAAGGAGTGATTCTTTGGGTCTCGGATCTCGATGTATCGACAATACCAATATTACTGATATCCCTGTATCTTCGAAATGACGAAATGAAAAGATTTTTGAAAAATAATCAAAGCTACAACTATTCATAAAATAACCCAAAGAGTCATTCCTTGAATTCTTGCCACGTGTTTAACAAACAGCCTGTATAAAATTGAACAGTAACTCTCTAAAATTGGGCTGCTTGGAAATAAAAACAAAGAAACTCGAAAATTTCACGTTCCTTGATATTTCTTGAGCAATTTGGAAATAACACTTCAAATAAAAACTTAAATAATTAAAATCTGCGACAACTGGTTATATATACGATCGACTGGAAATGAGCTTATAAATCGAGCTCGAGGTTTAACGCACCATATAAAACACTTTTTTAAATGGAGTTTCTGTCTTAGTCAATTTTTATTATCGAATAGCTCCATATTTTCGAATAATAATAGCTTTGTTCGCGGAACAGCTCTGCACTAGTTCAGAATCGTCAAATCCATGCATTTTCATGAAAGCTGTCCGCTTCTGGATTCTGGATTGGTGAGGGGGGTTAACAAGAATTCACGTGCACTTAGGCCACAATTATGCCCATTGTATTACCCCCATGTTTAGCAGTGTTTGACTGTCAGCGTTCTTCGAGCCATCCCACCCTTTCGATGAAGCCAAGAACATCCGACAGAGGGGCACTGCGAATTCCAGCCATGTCAGGCCAGAACTCCCCTAACATGGAACCTCTGATCGAGGCGAGTGCAGGGCAATCGCAGAGGATATGCTCAGCTATTTCTTCCTTTAAGTTACAACCTCTACAAATTGGGCTGTTGGTTAAACCAATCAGATTCATACTATATGTTTGTTTAGTTTGCAATGTCCTGAAAATATTCCTACGAGTAGACGCAGTCTTCTTCTAGGTAGTTGCATACAGAATCGTGTCAGTTTGAGCGAGGGGGCCATTATAGCCTTTTTCGCTTGGTGACAATTGTCTAGATTTACCCATCTGTCGATATGTCGGTCTTGTGTTCTTTGTTTCAATAAGGCATTAAACAGACTTAATGACAGTGCTATGGCCGGTTCGGGACCCCAAAAGGGCCGCCCCGAGCCCTGTCTAGCCAGTTCGTCTGCGTGTTCGTTGCCAAATGTTCCAACGTGTCCTTTAACCCAAATGAGTTGCAGGGTGGTTTGTTTGGTCACTTGTTCTAGTGTGCCGGACATTGGAGTGTTATTCTTGAGGATATTTTGTTGCTGTTTAGAGCCAAGAGTGCTGCCCTGCTATCGCTAGCTATCCTAACGATTTTATTCTGAACACCCCGATCCAGAATTGCTCTTGCACCTTCTATAATGGCAACTAGCTCTGCTTGAAAAACAGTTGTCAGTTGACCAAGTGCTATGCTCATGTGAAAGTCCAGGTCGTCGGAGAAAATTCTGTTCCTTCCAAAGTCCTAGATCCATCAGTGAAGATGGATATATCGGATTTGAGTGCATCTTCAGCCTTCAAGAAAACGTTGAAATGCTTCTTGAATATATAAGTAGGTGCGAGGGAGTCGACCACCGTCCCGAAAAGAGGAGTTTCTTGTAGAGCCTCCTCCAGGATGAGGTGGTGTCTCCTCCGAGACCTTTATTATTCTACACCTTTTTTGCCCGCAACCTAAGGGCCGATCCCAGTGCCATCTCCTTTAGATATATGTTCAGTGGAAGGAGGCCAAGGCGGCGGTAGGAGTGGATTTCAGTGCAAGCACTCATGCATGCCAGCCTCTGTATGTGCGAAAGCTCCGATGCTGTTGTCGTTAGTCGGGCTCTGGGCCACCAGACCAACGATTACGGTAGTGTACAGCCAAAGGCCGGCTTTTGATGACGGTCCACAAATTCCGCCCATTGCACGGCGACACTGTCAAAAAGCGGCGCATGCCTTTGCTACTTTTACATTAACATGTTTACCCCAATTCAGTTTCCAGTCAAAAATGACCCCCGGGTATTTGATTTCATCTGAAAAGGTTAGTTCATTTTGGAAAAGTTTGGGGACTCTACGGATCTCAACTTTCCTCTTTTTTGTGAACAGAATCATTTCCGTCTTTGAGGGATTGATTGTCAAAGAGTGTTCTGCGCACCAGTTTTCGGTCAATGTGAGTGCTGTTTGCACAGATGTACACTTGAAAGCATCGTTAAAACCGAGCATTACATTACTGGGTATTTGATTTTAATAGTTCCGAACTAGTCCAGAACTGCTCCGCGAACAAAACCTAATGATAAATTTTCGAGGCTTTGTAAAGCAGTTTCTAAGATTTCTAATAGGTCATTCACCGCAAATTTCTGTTTTTACTATTTCCAAACTAAAGTAGAGTTAATATAACTTGAAAGCTTCCATTGCCCATGGTTGTATAGGCTTCCGGTTGGAACCGCGTCACGACTGCTTCTATTGCCGACGTTTCGTTGTCCATTGAAGAAGAACTTCCTCTGGGCTGCTACGAGACGTAGCAGCAACACCGCCAGTAGCAGCCTTGAGGAAGTTCTTCTGCAGTGGACAACGAAACGTCGGCAGTAGGAGCAGTCGTGACGCGATTCCAACCTTAATCCTATTCAAACATAAACTAAAGTTGATAAAGGCATACAGGTATCATCTATCTTGAGAAATATAAAACGATGGTACAGGTAAATTATAATCGATTCTATACAAAAAGACGTCTCAAGATATATGTTACCCTGTATACAGATCGTGTCAAGACCATTATGAGACACGCCACGTTGTGCGTCGTTCTAAACAAAAAGATGTCGCAAGATGCCCTGTATATAGAACGTGTCACGACTCTATTGTCAGATACTTTAACTTCCTGAACCAAATATAAAGCAGCTCATATTTTAAAGAAATAAAAAAGACTAAGCAACTTGCATACAATTTAGATTTAATAAAAAAAACTGTTTCAATTATTCGCGTATACGTAATAAAGTACAAATGACTTCCAGTGGCGTCATACCATCGAAATCACTTGACAGGTGACTGCTTACGTGTGAAAAAATGACAGACAGAATATTGTCACTGCTTGTGGAATGACAGTCCATTGTGACTTCCTTTCGTTTTTAACACAAACACCAATAAATTATTCATTTATTTTACTACTGTTTCGAAACTGCATTTAATATACATCAATGGAGTGACGTCATTAATTAATGTACCACTCCAGATTGTGGTACATCTCCCCCCCCCCCCCTATGGGATGATTTTGTCACAATAGGCACCTAACACGTCCTTTTCCATCTAGAATTTACAGTTAACTAATTATTAATGTGTTCCAAGGTACTTTATTTGTTGAATTTGTAATTTTATATTTGTAAATACTATATTTAGTTTGGAAGAGGAGCAAACAGAGAACTGAAAAGTGCCACAGCGACCACTGCCGAGATGTACGGCAAACTTAACCTCAGAATTGTACATGGGGGTGCTGCAACGTTGCATTCCATAAGAGTTTTACAACCAAAGCAAGTAAGTAACATACACAGAAAAAAGAATCAAAGAATATTTAATAATCATCATTTATTTACTCCATTTAAATCTAAATTTCCTCTAAGTTAGAGGAAGATTCTGTGGGGACTCTATTATTAATTCAATTAAAACTCATACCCGTAAAAAAGGTCGGAGTGCAAATTTGGAAGAAGTAAAGTGGAACGTTCAAAGAATTTAATAATTGAAAATGAGAGATTTAGGGCTTGCGCATCTACAAGATCGTGTCTGCGCCAAAGTACTTCTTAGAATTTGCGCTCTACCCTATCTCTTGAAACAACGGAGCAATTTCAAACTTAAAACATTTAGTATGCAGCTTATAAATATATTATCTTTTAGGTAAGAGTAGATAGTGCAGATAATCATGAGAAAACAAAGGAATTCATGTGGAAGAGGAGTGCGCGCATAGCCAAAGTTGTATCAAGAAAGTTGGCCATAGCAACAAAATCCATGTTGAAACCGCCTCCATTAATTTAAGTCAGCGTTTGTAAACTTAGTAGTTCCTAAATACTTTGTAAAAAAAACGAATGAAACATGTACAAAAATTCTCGAATTAAATTTTGAATTTCGTTATATTGAAGATAGATGAAAATGTCCCTTGCAAGTCAAAGTTGTCAAAAAGAGGAATGCTTTCAGTTTTGATAGATATAGCGACCCCTGACACTGCACGTAACTAGTTTTAAAAAGTGTTAAGAGTAAGTTAAGTTTATACTTTAAATGTAATTTATTTTATTCTCTAAAATAGTATTTATTGTGTGTAAGACACATATTTATTTTAATTTATTAACGTGTTTTACTTAAACATGTATTTCAAATAAATAAATAAATACTTTATCGAAATATTATTTTAATTGTATTAATAATGAAACTATTGAAACTTTTATCACTTAATAAAAATAATAAGTGTAGAATAGAGCCGAACGGTAAAGTTAATTTCACAATGGAGGTACACAGGGTGTTACTACATTTACTACTACTTTTCCACCCTATAAGGGATTGGTTCTTCAAATCTCATTTATTCTAGTCCTACAATAAACTGCTTAGTACGTTATGGAATAACAAGCTCACCTTCCTTCAATCCCTTTGAACTTTGATGAACAGTTTTTGGTGAGCTTGAATTTGTTTACACTTACAACTGTTTAAAATTCATTGAGTATTCAGAATTAATGACTTCGTAGACGATGGATAATAACCGTAAACCACGCTCAAATGGAGCATTAAATCGGATTAAGTATCTCTCAAGATTCTTCTCATTTCTAGCCAATGGTTTTTCGAGTACTAGGTATTTGTAGTTTCAATTAATGACATACATTTAGTAACACCCTATATAATAGTTTCTTTTCATTTTTATAAACATTGTACATAGTCTATAAATTTGAAAACTTTTTTTTCAATTCAAAATACAAGCAAGGAGGTTAACATTAACACTCCTCCCTTAACTCTTTCGGCAAATGGTAAGAATTGGTTCAACAGAAATAGAAATAGTTATGTTATGATTTCGTGAAATAATGTGTCGAGAATATGTGGCCCCGTCTTGTTGGAGATTGACAGTGTAGAGAAGCAGACTCTTAATTTTGAGAAACCCTAGAGTTTATCTAAAAATGAAAGGTGTCGTTTTATTATTTTTGGCAGGATTTTAAATTGGAATTTCTGTCACATTTGGACAGAAAATGGGAATTTTAATTAAAAAAAAAATACTTATCACACATCGATGTATTTTCTATAAAAACATTACGTTTACAAGAAAGTACACATACAAGAATATGTTCACATATTGTATTATTTTCAAGGTACACAGTGACATCTAAAATTATATTTAGTATTAATTTTGTCTTGTATTTTAAAACCGCACGAAAAGATTGCACAACGAAACTTATACATTTTTTGTGTAGAGTTTGTTACACATATTAACAACATGCGATGAAATAAATTTCAGAATGCCGCTGAAAGACTCGAAGACTCGCAAATTATTAAAGGCATTCCAATGATTACTAAATGTGATTTTTATTTCATCACTTATTATAATTGTGAACGTGTCCTAGTCGCTCTTATGTGGCTTCAGGAAAAAAAGATTATATGTGATGAATCTAATCACAATAGACTTCGATTTATTTCTATCTCTTTGTATCGTGAAGTCTGAAAAAAAAACATCTTGCTGCCATCCTTAACCTGCATATTATATTATATCCTCATTCCGTTTTATTTTCAAATTTCATTTAAATGAATTAAACTTGATCTTTTGTACAACACTTATACAAACTGAGTCAGAAGGGAAGAGAGAGGGACGTTAGTTTATACAGGTCATTCAAAGTAAGCGTCCGACCCGTTAGGGGCGTACTTACTAAGGTCATGTAAGTACAAAATTGAAAGAAATAAATTTATTGGAGGCATTTAAAAAATAAACCTCTTGTGAATTCTAAATCGAAACTGTTTAAATACCACTGATGACTATTAGAATGTGATATTACGTAAGAAAACCCCGAGACATCTTTTTATAACGATACTAAATTTTATTGGCATAGTCAGCAACTGTACCAATAAATGCGTAGTAAAAATGAATGAACTATTTTGACTGCAAATTTATTATAATCAACATGACGCCAAATTCAATCAACATTGAATTTGGCGTCGTTATAAAAGTGAAGCTCAAGTTTTTTGTGAGTTTCATATTAAAGTGAAACTGTGCATAAACTTAAACTTACGGTTTTTATAACAAATGCTCGATATGATCCCCTACTTGTTGTATATTAGTCGCACGATTGATGAATGATGCACGTAACCATAAATAAAAGTCTAAGGGATTCATATTGAGCGAGCGGGGAGGCCAAGCTACTGGCCCACCGCGCCCGATCCACCGATTTCCAAACTGAGGCACTTCATCGAGCAGTTCGGGCACCATATTACTGATTTCAATAATTTTCCATCCATACGTATGTCGTAAAATATTTCTTCCGTCTGCACCACAAGTTCGATGTGCGCAATAAATGAATTGCCCGTTATAAATTCTTTCCGCATAAATAAGGTCACAAATAAAAAGTTTTTAGTTTTTTTAGTGCAGGGTGAACGCACGTGTTTCGTTTTATTTTTGCGAAAGATTATTGCTTTCGTGACGCACTACAGTTATTCCAGTGGGCATCAAACAATTTACAATCTTCAACTAATTTTATCTCAAAAATTATGCTTAATAGACCCCCCCCCCCATGACTATAGTTTCTTTGTTTTGTTTTTGTGGTTAACGAGCCGGACACTTACTTTGAATCGGCCTGTATAAGGTTAATTATTTTCCTCGATAGTTTTGAAAATACACCTATTTGAATGTATATCTGTTTCTTTGCCTTTATCTGAGAATATTCCTTGGATGATACTGGAGAGAATATATCATCAGCAGAACAAAATTTCACCCTCTAATCAAACCTTGATTTTAATTTTATTGGATCATACTTTACGAGGGACGTTTACCAAATCTAATACACGAGAACTGAATGCTGATATTTTGGATTTCAACATTAACGTAAGTTACAGGGCACAATATTTCATGATAAACAAAAACATTTGTTTCACATTCACATTTCCTACGGGATTACCTGAAGCAGAAACTGTACAAGAGATGTATATACCTACGACTTTAGAATACGAATACGAAACGTCTGTGAAGATATTGAGAGAGAAGTATTTTTACATCAATCTTTTCTTCAGTGAACTGGAAAATGGATTCAGGTAGGACAGTGCTTCAAGCATTTATTACAACGATATAATTGCAATATGCAAATGTTTTACTTTGAAAAATAATACTATTGGAGATGCTTAAAAAATACGTGATAATAACGTGAAGATAACGTGCTATTATCTAATTGTATTGCGAACAAAAATTGTGCAAAATGGCTAGGCAAAAGTTGTTTATTTTTGTATGGTCCGGTATTTTAGTTATACTTTAACTTTAATCTTCAAAATATTCCCATAGGAACAATTGTTTTTATAATTGTTAATAAATAAACTAAAGATTAAAGTTAAACTGTGACTGAAATACTGGGTCTATAATAAGAATAAAAGACTACATTAAAAGAAACTTAGCTTGACTTTCAAATGATTTTGAAACTTTCCCCCTTACACTGAATTAATTTAAAACAATTCTTCCTCAAACGTGAGGTACTTTGCGTGTCAACTTAAATGGTCCCACCAATATAGTACGCTAAGAATATATCAAAACCCCCTCATAGCTTTAAACTATTGGTACCATTATCATTTTTTTTTAAGTGATTCATACTACACTCTCCCAAATTATTTCCCTGAAATCTAGAGACCGTAGCACAGTGGGCTAGATGATATAATTCGTAAAATAAAGTCCGATTTTGTAGTTTCTTGGATAGCATTAAAATTTAAAAGTACAGTAGAATCTCGAAACCATGAACACAAAATATCCGACGCTGTTCACAATTTAGAATTATATTAACGAAAAATGTAAACAGTTTTGCTTGTAGTACATATGATCTTTTATTTTAGTAATATGTTTTACAAACTCAAAATTTACTATGATTTTTGTTTCAGATTTTTTGACAGAAGTACTGAGCTTTTCTCTTGGACTTGTTTTAAGTTTATGATATCTTCACTGTTCAAACTGTTTAATTGTGCCTATTATAGCGCCATATCTAACGCCCATTATAGCGCCATACCTAACGCTTGCACGGTATCCATTTTGTTATTCATTCTACAGAGTACATAATATTTTATGTTCACATCATCGACATATTCACGTCAACGCATTTTCACGTTAGCGAGATTCTACTGTATACGTTTTTGGAGAAAATGTTATTATATTTATGAATATTTCTCATAATATATGTAATAACTTAAACTTTAAATAAAATTTGAGAAAATATCGGTCAAAATCTGAAGGGAGAAAAAAAAAGCAAAATTTAATCAAAATTTAATTAGTCAACGATGAATTGACCACCAAATCCGATCACCTAGGGCAGTGATGGCGCACCCGTGATCCGTTAGAATATGTAGTGACCCTTGTTTACATTTATAAAAATCGAAATTTTTATACAAAGTATTACGATTTTGTAGAAATTATTTTCATTATATGGATTCTTTTTCACCACATTAATAGGTTTACATTTTTTTGCTATTAGTATTGGTGGAAATGTTTTACTTCAAGAGTCGTATTAATTCTACTTCCGAATGCTAACGCCACAAATTAATATTATAGCAGGTAGCAATAAAAATGAACGAGAAATAGCACAAACAGGAATTAAAACCATATCTTCTTGAAAAATATTTCCCTCTTTCCTTGACTCACCCTATATAATAAAAAAATGTATAATTTTCGTTGTCACGTTTACTTTTTACTTTAAAGTAAGAACACATTGATAGCGTTTTCTGAGCCGCTGATTTTACAGAACGTCTTTTGGAAGTCACGATAAATTAATACTAAATACTGGAAGAACTATTTTAACATCAGACTTTTAATACTTAACTACACATTAAATTGTTTTTGAACGACATTTCACTTGGTAACTAGTTTAAAAATTGATCGTTAGTTGCAAATGAGAAAATATCCGTTGACGGACGTTTTGCAATTTACTTTCTTGGGCATAAAACAAAATAGAGAGCTTTTTAAACACAAACTTGTCTGTTAAAGTATGTTTATACAACAAAATAAATATTATTTTTCAAATGAAAACACACGTTTATTCGTGATAATCAAAAATTTTGTGTTATTTTATGCCCAACTAAGTAAATTAATGTAATAAATATTCGATACATGTTCAACGTTATAAGTTGAATGCATGCGATTTATTCGTTTACAACATTACCTTTTTAAGTACATAATCGAGAATTATTCACAATTGTGCACTTTTCATAAATGTAGATGCAGATGATCGTGATCTATTAAAAAATGTAAACTAAAGCACGTGCTTAAATTTAATTCTAAATTCGTAATTGAATTTATTTAAACTACCTGTTCACATCCTTAATCTTCTGCATCTATCATTTGATATAGTCACAATATTGTGACAAAATGATGCTACTATTTTCCTACGACTTGTCTTAATTAACATTAATTTCTTTGGTTTACCTACACCGACATTGGAAGTTCTAAGGGAAGCTCTAGAAGCAAATCCTATGTGACATTTTTATCCCCCTCAAAATGGTACTACACGTATAATGTAAATGTAAAAGTTTTACAAAGAGAGCTAATCTAAACTAATGTGAGTTTCGACATTCTAAATCTTCTAAAATCGTCGTTCCTGTATTATATTGGTCAAATGCAATTATGTATGTAAAGATTTATAACATGTGGTTCAATAAATTTCAGATCACAGGGGGGTGTAGAATAAAATTTCATGTCTTGGTTAAATATTGATTTTGTTGTCAACTTGACATTTGAGTTTCATTTATCAATTTAGCACCTAATCGTTCTTAACTCAAATGTCAAATCACTAGTTTAATTAAACTAATTTTTATTTTATACTTTTACAAAATGGACAAAAGGCTTACATCGTGGAATCTTGCTTTCTTTTAACGAAACAGCGTTGTAATTCAAATGCATCTGTTTTAAGTTAAGACATGAGTTTCTTTTCCACAGTCGCCTGTGACCTGAAATTTTTTGAACCACACGTTACTATAATAAAGGTTTTTTAAAAGGTATTTTACATAGTATATTAAAAAAGTAAATACGTATATGTAGAAAAATACAGCGAAATCACTATTTCTTCTTTGGGATTTTGGTTTATGATTTGCAAGTGTTTAAAATTATTATTCTGTTTTAAAGAATTAAAGAACTATCTAATCAATCGAGATATAAATCACAGTAAAAAATTAAATCGTAAAAACCTAAACTTAACATTATACAAAACTTTTTACATAAATTTCGTTTAAGTATTCAAATAAATTAATAAATTTATAAAAGGCAATAAAATTTAAATTCGAGAATTATTCGTAGAGAGCTTGAGTTCCAATACATCTAATCAATTCTTGACAACGTATAAAATAAACATGATATAAATAGTATAAATCACTTTCATTAAGAAACTTTATATGCCAAAACTAGTTTCAACTATACCTGGCGTTCAGTTTACAAATATCAGATCTTTACTACTTCAAGTGTTAGATACATAGATTTTTCAATTCAGTTAAAATTTTATTAGTATATTCCTCTTTTCTGCACATAAACTGAATATGTTGGAGGTATGTCTTTCGTTTAACTTGCCTAATTGAATATTCTTCATTATCATCATCCATCATATAAAATTTAATTTAAAGTACCTATGTACTCGTACAAATGTTCCGCATTTAATGTTACAGGCAATATTTCTTTTAAAGGCGAGGTAAGGTGTCACTGAAAATTATGTGTGTGACAATCCTATTGAGTATATTTCTACATAATATACCGAATGTTTCAAACCACCCGTCTCCAGCCCTTTTTCTCTCAAATATAAAGTAGTGGGAATTTACGAAAATAATTTTAATTACAAAAGAGTATGGCGCATTTGACGGAGATATAATTATATTTGAAATTTTAATTTAGTGAACCTACTTCCCGTTGATCTTGAAAGATAATGGAGAAATCTACTAAAGGATTTTCTTTTTAGCAAGAAGATGACGTCAGTAACGCCCCCTCAATTAAGCCAAGTTAAACTTCATTCATTATGTATACGTATATGTACATTACAGAATTTCTTGGAGGTTTTCTTGCTTGATTAATTTCTAATCCCACTCATATTCCTATTCAAGAATAGGTCCCTTGCATAACTGAATATACCCTAAAACTTTACGCTCCAAAACCATAAGAAATGCTACCTCTGAAAGCTGGATTTTTTTAATTCTGATGTAAGAATTATATATGAATCAAATTCAATATTTTTAAAGTCTGTATATTCAATTAAGCTGGCAATATTGAGCGTCCTTGCCAGCTTTTATTCTATCAGCTATCATTGGATGCTTGTGCTTCGTTTGCAATTTGCTTGATCGCAAGGATAGATGACTCTGATATAACTTAGACAATCAACTGTTTGGCAACATAGAGACTTGGCAATAACGATCGTATGTCCGTTATTTGTAGTTATCAACGGTCACACGACAAAAGGGCATAAGCATCAAAAATCTGAAAATGAGATTATTATGCCGGAAATTCAGGAAGCGTTAAAATTCAAGTTTGACTATGATGTAACCTAGACAATCAACTGCTTGAGACTTGGCAATAATGTGATCCTGTGTCCGTTATATGTATCAACGGTCACACGACAAAAGGGCATAAGCGTCGAAAATTCGAAAATAAGATTATTATGCCGGAAATTCAGGAAGCGTTAAAATTCAAGTTTGACTATGATGTAACCTAGACAATCAACTGCTTGTCAACAGAAAGACTTGGGAATAACGTGATCGTGTTCGTTATATGTATCAACGGTCACAGGACAAAAGGGCATAAGCGTCGAAAATTCGAAAATGAGATTATTATGCCGGAAATTCAGGAAGCGTTAAAATTCAAGTTTGACTTTGATGTAACCTAGATAATCAACTGCTTGTCAACATAAAGACTTGGGAATAACGTGATCGTGTTCGTTATATGTATCAACGGTCACACGACAAAAGGGCATAAGCATCAAAAATCTGAAAATGAGATTATTATGCCGGAAATTCAGGAAGCGTTAAAATTCAAGTTTGTCTATGATGTAACCTAGCCAATCAACTGCTTGTCAATATAGAGACTTGGCAACAACGTAATCATGAATCGTCATTAGATCAAGTGATATCATTTATTTGTTTTTAAAAATTAGAAAAAGTAGTTTAAGCAAATTAATGTAAAACTGTGAAAGAATTATGAAAAAATCTTGTGGTGGTCTGAAACAATCGGTATAATATTTTCAACAATATATTGCCCAATATCTGATTTTCGCTTAAATGTAATATTGTTACATTAAATGTGATTAAATGTTATACGCATGGTATAATACACGTGTGCAATTCTAAAAAAGTAAATAAATTTGCCTTCCGTCGTTCAGTATAGTATTTAATTATTATTTTTTTATATAACATAGAAAACCCTACCTAGGATCTAGGTCAGTCAGTAATACGATCATTTTGGCACTAGTAATGTTAATATTCATTAAGCTCGAGACTCATTTTAGATTTGTAACTTATTAGGATCTGTTAATTAATTATTTTAGAGGAAACATTTATGAACTTTAAAAATATATTTTTTCCTTTTTTTTTTTTTCTTGGCCGAGTTCTAATTTATGGAGAATTCTTTAATTAACAGCCTTTTATCGTAGAAATTATTGAACAAACGTTTCACAAATTTGTTGCTTCGTCGGTATAATGTAAAGTTGGCAGTGTAAAATATTTTTTTAAAATAATCTACATACTCTCTTGTTCACTGAAAATTTAAGCAACAAAATTGCAAATGTTAGGACTGATTTCGCTGTACAATTTAATCACGATTACTTGAAAAATAAATTGATACATATCCTATAACTCTAAGGGAATACGAAAATGACATTTTATCTATTAATTAGAAAAGGTTGTTGCATAATCTTACGATTTGCACCTTATAAAATAATTTTCTATTGAACAGGGTTTATTATATGAATAATAACTTACAAGCTAGTACTCTTAAATTTGTATGTGTATTTATAATTATTGACATTTAAATAACAAAATCTTAATTATATTTCCGGGAACACTCAACGTTTCGCTATATTGACTCAGGTAAGCCAAAAGTAATAATTAGGACTTTATTAGTTAAATTTTCAACAGACAAGGATATACTTGAAATAAATTAATATCATTGGAAAGCTAATAGAAACAACTATCCAGACATATTGTAATTTACAGGGCATGTCATTTGAAAAAGAACTATAATTTTACAAAAATTAATTAAAATTGTGTAACTGGCAGTATAGAAATTTACACAATTTTAATTAATTTTCATAATTTTCATCTGGCAAGAAAACTTGATTTTATAATTTTACAATTGTGAAAAAAAGTCCTAATGACGTAAACAGTGACGTAATTGTTAAAATTATATAGGTATTGGTTGTGTCCAGGCCCCGTCATTCGGGGGGAGGCGAATGCCCCCCCCCCCAACCTTGCGTAACCTGTATAAAAAAGAATTTATTAACGCATATCAGTTTAGAAACAAATCGATTTTTTGAAATGTATTTTTACGATTGCATTTGTCTGCAATGTTTTAACCCTAAGGAAAGCAAAATCTTCCCCTCCCCCCAGAAGCGCTTCTGGTTGTCTCATGTAAAATGAGAAATAAAGCGAAAATTAATAAATATAAGAAAGTATAAATTTATATTTTCAGTAATTCTTCAAGTGTCATTAAAGAATGCCGTAAACTATACAGAAAGTGTCGTGCACCTGTAGTCACATCGTTAATGTTCGTTTACGCAGAAGGAGAGAGATATACTGCAGTCTGGAGCAGTGTTTCCAACTTTTGAAATTGAAAAGTCCCTTTCGTTCTTTCTGACAAAATATTCCTTTTCATAAATTAAAACCTCTTTCTACTACTAATGAAAAAAGAAAAGGCAGTAAAAAAATTATTATTTTCGAAAGAATTTGACGTTTCAATTAGATTTTTCGCAGAAAAGTATAGTACCTAATATCAATAATATTTTATCATCTAATTATAGATTACCCCTGTCTGTAACAATTACTCCTTTTAAAGGAGTCCTTTACCATTTTTGTCATAAAAAAGGGTAAAAACCGTCCCTTCTGGCAACACTGATAATGTCGAACTTTCACAATGTAGATTTGCGTTCATAAACTATACCTCCGAAAGGAACTTGGGCGTCTAATCGCATTTTTCTCATTCACGATTTTTAACATATTTTATACGTCTTGCTCAGGTCTTGTGCCTATATTACTTCCATGACAACGGGCCCACTTTCACGTTCTAATTAAAAATGGGTTGTGAAATGTGTGTCCGTTGTCATGGAAATAATGGGCGTGTTCAGCGGACCGCATCTGTTGTACGTCATCAGTTAGTGTGATGCATAATAGCAGCTGTAAATTTTCTGAACGCGCAACTGACTTTCATCAGTTTGCCTTACTATGGTTAGTTGTTGTACAGGGTGGCCCAACGATGCGTATTTCTTCTATAAAGCCTAGGGCAAAAAAAATTAAGAAAAAAATCGATAAAGAAATTTATACTAGACAATACGCGGCATATTGTAAAATTATTTTCAATTATACAGAGTGATCAGAAAAATGGCGGTTCGTGGAAATCAATTTTTTTTAAATGGAACACCCTATATATTTTTAGATATTTGGATGCGCCGCAGTGAGCTGATTATAATGGCATAAATATATATAGATTTCATTGAACTAATTTCGTAAAATAATTTTTTTTCTTAAAAAATTCTTCAAAAATTCAGTTAGTTTGGATATGAATTTCTGATTACTGAGATAGCACAGATCAACGAAAATTTTACGCGATATTTTTAGGACTTTGGCCCATATGAAAATGTCAAAAAAATTAAGATATCTTTCTGCATTATACCGAGCGATCGATACTTACGATATATTCGGTATCTCATTTTTTTTAAATGGTACGGCCTACTTTTTATTCCAGAAATGGATAGCACTTAAATGTAGCTTTCTGCTGATATAAGATTATATACTTTTATTTTTAACAGTTTCGTCACTAGAAATTTTTTTCACAAGTATTTGTATGGTTGCCTTTTTAAACTCGTCGGCACCAGTCGGAATATGCATTTTTGCTACAATTTTAAAATTTATGTCTGTTAATTAAATCTACAGTTTAAAAAAAATAAATAAAAAATTACGAAAGTTGGGTAACAAATATTAAATTTCTATTAAAATTTCCTAAAATTATCGCCTTAAATAAGAGCCAGTTTCATAATGAAATCTAAAAGAGACTTTAAAATTAAAGGTACATTCAGATCTGTAAACAAATGTGTTTTCATATTCGTTTCTAAAATACGAACAATATTAAGATATCTGTTTGCATTTTAGTTATAATTATAAGAAGATGTGGTTGATATGACTTACATATTAAGAAGATGTAATAGAAATTGTCTTCTTGCCTCCACAATTTATAGTGAAAGATATCCAGACCATCGCCCTATTCAAATAAAATGTTTCAGAAGCCTAAAGAGACGCGAAATAGCAAGATAACAGATATCAGTAAGACCAGGGTCCAAAGAATTATAAAAAAACATAAATATCACCCATATTATATGGTTTTACATCAAGATTTACATGGCGACGACTTTCAAAATAGAAAAATATTTTGCAACCAAATTTTTTTCGTAAGTACAGATCGCTCGGTATAATGCAAAAAGATATCATAATATTGTTCGTATTTTAAAAACGAATATGAAAACACATTTGTTTAAACATCTGGCCCTTACTTAAAGCGATAATTTTAAGAAATTTTAATTGAAATTTAATATTTGTTACTTAATTTTTTTTAACAGTAGACTTAATTAACAGACATAAATTTTAAATTTGTAGCAAAAATACATATTCTGACTGGTGCCGACGAGTTTAAAGAGGCAACCATTCAAATACTTGTGAAAAAAATTCCTAGTGACGAAACTGTTAAAAATAAAAGTATATAACCTTATATCAGCAGAAAGCTACATATAAGTGGTATCCATTTCTGGAATAAAAAGTAGGCCGTTCCATTTAAAAAAAATGAGATACCGAATGTTTCGTAAGTATCGATCGCTCGGTATAATGCAGAAAGATATCTTAATTTTTTTGACATTTTCATATGGGCCAAAGTCCTATAAATATTGCGTTAAATTTTCGTTGATCTGTGCTATCTCAGTAATCAGAAATTCATATCCAAACTAACTGAATTTTTGAAGAATTTTTTAAGAAAAAAAATTATTTTACGAAATTAGTTCAATGAAATCTATATATATTTATGCCATTATAATCAGCTCACTGCGGCGCATCCAAATATCTAAAAATATATAGGGTGTTCCATTTAAAAAAATTGATTTCCACGAACCGCCATTTTTCTGATCACTCTGTATAATTGAAAATAATTTTACAATATGCCGCGTATTGTCTAGTATAAATTTCTTTATCGATTTTTTTCATAATTTTTATGCTATAGGCCTCACAGAAGAAATACGTATCGTTGGGCCATCCTGTACATGTAATAATGGATCATTTATTCAATTATTTATTATTTGATGATGACGGTAATCATTTGATAGCAGCAGCAGATGTTGCTATTGAAAATTTAGTATTACCAGTAAATGTTGACCAAAAAGAAATATTCCAACACACAATCCCTACCTATACCTTGGAAGAATTTAAAATACATGTTTTGTAGTGAGTAAAATGTGTAAATACTGTAATATTTCCTTATTAATATAATATGTATTTTAGCAACTTTCACGTAAATCACTTTAAAAATAATACTTTTATCCCTAATGCTCAACTTCAAATAATAAGCCACTGATTTGAAATTGATATTAAATAGAATACATATACTAAAAATATTTTGAGGTTATAAAAAAACCGTTGCTTTAGGCATCATGTAAAAATTACGTTGTGAAAAATCGTTAGCTGCTGCCAAGTATCAGTCGCTCAGCGAGTCGTCCAGCGGAATCGCTGTCAGCGTTTCAGCTGCTGCCGTCCGCTGAACGCGCCCAATATAAACGCAAGGCATCTTGCCATAACTGAGCGAGATGAAATATGTTAAAAATCGTGAATGAGAAAGATGCGATTACCGCACAAGTTGTTCTCAGAGGCATAGTTTATGAACGCAACCTAGGAAAAATAAAAAAAATCTCTTTGTCCCTTTTACTTTAAGAAATATATCTCTAAAATCTCTCAAATTGACAACTCTAGTCTAGAGTGTAGCTTCAACGCTAAATAACTAAGAACAAGAATAACGTGATCTAAATGGGGCGACGGCGAAAAGGTCGAAACACGTTCCGTATAGCATTTCATTAAAATTTCTAATCTAACTTTATAAACAAACACCCTGTAGAATTGAATGTATTTGGTGATACAAAACATAAGCCTTCATAATTTTTATTTAAAAACAAAATATCTTGATAAAATTTATATAAAATGTCATTTTCGTACTTTCCGAGTTATATTTGCTAAAAAAATTTTGATAAAGAAAATTATGCCTGCGTTAGTTTATTGCTACTAAATACTACTTTAATATATTTACCAGTTTTTTTAGTGATCCTCTTTCGTTTTAATTATTTAAGTTTACTGATTCGCGAACAGAATAATAATTTTAAATTACAAAGCCAAATTGACGAAAACAATAGAATTAATATCGGCAATTTTTCATCTGGCCTCAACATGGACATGCAATTTAAATGAAACAGGCAATAAGTAGAAGTTTTTTTTTTCTTTTTTTCATTTTTAAGAATATGTATTTGCAAATTCAAAAACAACTTTTTTATGATAGAAAATGTATTAACTCAATTCTGGTAACAAGAACATGAGCAATAATGTAAAAGAAGAAGGTACCATGTTATACAAATAATGAAAAAAATGCATTCAGCGTGGCCCGTATTCTCATTGTAGAATTAATTTATTAACGAGTTTATTTCCCATGGCAGCCACGCTCGTCCCTCACTCTCTTACACATTTGTAAGTGAGTGAGGGATGAGCAATTTAAGGAAGCTAATAACATAAAGCTATATCGCTTCATATTTATCTTATCATGACTTTATTTAAATACGACTTTCATTATAAGAGCAGAAAACGGGCCGTTATTATTAAAAAGATCAATATTTGAAGTTACTAAGTTATAGCTGGTATCAAAATTATTCACAAAACTACTTATTAGTCTATAAGTAGTAAGTTAATACCAGTTTTTAATCTTCTATGACAATTACCTTGAATCTGCATCTTCCATGATGAGGCCTAGATGATACAGTAGTGAAAATTTGCGATCAAAAAACTGACTCAGTCATTTTTTGTATTGTAAATTGACTCTCGGTGTGTCAAAGTAGCAAATTATTGAAGCTGTAACATTGTGTCACTGCTTAGTATAATGAAGTGCAACATGCGCGTACAGAAGATGAAGGGAAGACTAGAATAGAAATGTAACACGACATTTAGTATAATCTCCAAAATTGCAGGACTGCTACACAGTATACAAATATAATGAAGACATCAGTAAATTTCAATGTGATGGGTCATTTTTTTGACCGCAAGTTTACAGATCTGTTTCAACAAACTTCTATTTATTTCTACCTAAAATGAATGTTATGTTGAATAATATAATCATTTGTCCACATTAATAGAAACATTAATAAATAATACATACATATATTGTTTCATTTCAATGTGGATGTAACTTACATTAGATGGATATTTTTCAAAATGTTTTTACATTATCAAAATTATCTTTATAATAAATCTTTCCAAAATAACTTCGATTGCATCTTGACATAGCCATTTCAATTCAAATATTCGCAAATAAATCAGCCTTTGATATGTAATTATGTAAAATATCTAAATATCCATCTTTATTAAGTCCTGTTTTTTCACATCCTACCAGATCCGACTGATGCATGTACACAAAAAATATAAATCGAAAATAATATCACATAATTTAAAATATCGTTAAGTTGAATTCATTTTGCTGAGATAATGACGAGAAAGTTCGTTTTGAATTCAGCTCTGTTAATAAATATGAGATATTAGTTAATAAATATCACGTATACGCTAAAAAAATAATCGAGTATGTTCTCATTAACTTCCTTGTTTGACAAAGAGAGATTCATCTAGAGGTAGTAGAGGGTAAAGGTAGTTGAGTATCGCAAAGTAATGTACACTGGCAGCTAGTATAACGAATATGTGCCAAATGGCGTGAGCACATGGAATTGAGCCGTCTGACTTGAAAAATACAATTCCAATCACATACAACAAACCACCAAGTTTCAATTCAGCCATACCAGAAAATCCATTATGCTGCGAAAAAAGCAATTCAGATTTTTTTAATAGTTCAGAGTAATAGGTCCATGCAGCTTTCATATATTTTTTTGATTTTAACTTTCATAACAATACAGTGTTTAAAAATTTTAAGTTATAAATAATAATTTAACTTGAAGGCTTCCGCGGCCGTCGTCCATTGTTGAATTCTTGGCTTCCGGTTGGAACCGCGTGTCTCGGATTTCTCTACTGCCGACGTTTCGTTCTTCGTTGCAGAAGAACTTCCTCAGGGCTGCTGCTGGTGGTGATGCTGCTGCTGTTGTTCTTGTTGCTGCTTCGCGTTAGTCGTTGAAACGTCGGCAGTAGAGAAATCCGAGACACGCGGTTCCAACCGGAAGCTTATAAATAATAATTTAATGATAAATATTACAGTTTTAATGAAGCTGTTTGGTGAATATGCATTGTTTAGTCAATACAACGTAGTACAATCCTAGGTATTTTTCAAATCTTACTTTATAGCTTTAACATTACTAATCAACATACATAACTGTACTGCTTGAACTCTTTATTACTTTGTGCGTTCTTATAGAATCAGATCTGAAAAATTTACTTCATAGTCTCTTACCTCTGTAATAATAGGTAATGAAGGAAAAATTCCCATCACCAAATAAAAGAACGTTTCTAAGCTTTTGTATTTCTCATGGAATACTTGCTGGTAGACTATACCCAAAGTAGCTAAGAGCCACACAAACCACTTCATTGATACTGCCCATCCTTCGGTTGGAAGAGGTTGGATAGTTAACCATGGGAAATATGAACCTGCTATGAATATGTATATCATAGCCCTATCACATCTGTGAAGTAGATCTTTTAAGGGACTGAAAAGAACAAAAATTTCAATCAAATTTATTAAATAGTAACTTTATGTTTTCAATATGACATATCGAGGTAAATACATTTTCCAATTTTATTTAACTTGGATTAGTCACTAATAGCAAGGTTTTATACTAAGAGTAAAAGTTTAGATCGCGACATCCTGCGATCGCTTTTTGACCTAATATTGCATTAGGATTGACAAATTTAGTACTTAATAAGTCAACCCATACAAGACGGCCATGCGTGCTGTCAAAGCATAATGAAAGTTTTAAAAATTTTATTGCAAGTTGGTTTTGATTGCAGTGGATTCCTCGAGTATTCTCTGTACAGCTGCTTCGGCCCTATTTGGGGCCTCGAGAATTTCATTGTAAACCAAACCGACATGTCCTAGTTATACGCAATGCTCTACATATAACATGTGAGCACCAAAAACTCAGATTAGAGTAGGTGCTGCAAAGAAAGTGTATGTCTGTGACCAAAGCGTTGTCAGGCTGATCTGACAGTTCATGAATGTATTAGATCAGGGCTGTCCAACATGAGGCCCGCGGGCCTCTAAATGTGTAATTTAACCCTCAAATACGAAATATCCACAATTCTTACATTAATGATAAAATATAAAATACAAATAAAAACACATGTGACGCCACTGGCGACGGATAGAAGGTCGCAGCGAAGTTACTGGAAATCGGACCGATCTTGCTCGATCACCCTCGAATATTCGAGAAGCCACGCGCACGTATATAAGAAGGTTGAGTCAAGCGGGACGGGCAGAGTTAGTTAATAATTGTTCTAATGTACGTTACGCACCAATTCTAAAGCCTTTTTAAGTGAAATACTCGGTGAAATATGTTTTCGCAGAAAAGAAAAATAACGAACGAACATCGAGTTTATAATGACCGTTGGGAGTCAGACTATTTAATGACAAACAACAATAACATCAGTGCATTGTTTGTATGCAAGTACTATCGGTTCCCAAAGAATATAATATGAAACGACATTACTCTACGTTACACGAGAAAACGTTTCAGCAATATACAGGGGAGTCAAGAAAGGCTATCATTACTAATTATAAGAAAAAACTAAAACAACAAACAACATTTTTTTTAAATCAGACACTGATAACAAGTGCAGTATTGCCTCTTCTTACGAAATAGCTCTGTCAAAGCGAAGAAACCTTTTAGTGATGGAGTACTTATTAAAAATTGTGCAATCAAAATGGCAAAACAATTCAATGAAACAAAAATTGCCGAAAAATTCGAAACAGTCTCAGTGTCGCATCAAACAATTACTAGACGGGTGAACCACATTAATCAAAATGTATCGAAAAAACTGCACGACACGGTTGAAAAATGTAAATATTTTTCGCTATGCCTAAATGAAAGCACTGATCTGTCCGACATTAACCAACTTGTAATTTTTATCCGAGCTATTCAAAACGACTTCAGTGTAGCAGAGGAGATGCTTGATCTTATTCCTCTCCATGGTACAACCAAGGGTACGGCTATTTTTGAAGCTAAAATTTTGAATTCTAAAATCGATTTAGCGACTTTGAAAAAATCGAAATAGAGATTTCAGTTTTTATTCGGCCCCTTACAATTTCAGTTGAGAATGTAAGCAGAGCAGACCTTCAACTGGAATTGTGTGATTTGCAATCAGATCCTTTTTACCAAGGAAGAACTGAAACTGGATTAGACTGTTTCAAATTGTTGCCAGAAGAACGATACTCCAACTTGCGAAACTTAGGGCTTACAGTGGGCTCAATGCTGGGAAGCACGTATCTTTGCGAAAGCAGCTTTTCCACATGAAATTTATAAAGTCAAAATATAGATGTTCCCTCTCTGATAAGTCACTTACTCAGTTGCTTCGTTTATCAACAACAAATATTAAAGTTAATATTGATGCATTACTTAGTGAAAACCAACATCCTCAAATTTCCCACTAATTTTTTTGTAATTTGATATTTTTTAAATAAATTAAAATAATAATACAAACGCGTTTTTTCTTTGTATACCATACCTATTAAAACTCACTGATAAAGTTGCATACGAAGTATTTTATAATACGGCCCTCCAAACCGTATTTCTTTTTAAAGCGGCCCTTGGAGCACTTGCAGTTAAACAGCCCAATATTAGATTAATTAATTTAGTTAATCACACACATACATCTTCTTTGCACCGCCTACTCTAACCTGATTTTTTTTTTGCTCACTTTTTATGAATACCACATTCTCTTCTGCTTTTTTTTAACAACACCTGTCAGTGTCAAAATCCTAGGATTTCTGTTGGAACCTTACTGTTATCACTAAATTTAGGACAGAAACATTTGAAGTTTCCTAACATACAGGTAAAGGTACCAACCTCAGGAACCTTTGACAGGTATTATAGAAAAAAAGCGGAGAGTATACATCAGGACATGGAATCTTAAATTGTCAAGGCCATGCCTGATTGTTTAGTTGTTTACCCTACACTGCACGCAGAATGTCGCGATTAAACTATTTACTATTTTTATTAGTTGGCATTAGAAGAAATCTGTAAAAATGCTGTGACGTTCAGATGCCAAAATGATGCCAAATGTGCAATAAAATAGTTAATTACGTTTATAATTATAAGCAATCCTCAGCTGACACACTGTTTGCTGAGGATAATTAGAAAAAGGCTTTAATTAATAAAAAAATCAAAATAAATGTTACTTGTCAATAAAGTACACCAGTAAAAATTGAAATGTAACATCATAATTTGGGGACGTACATATCCAATTAAACTATTTTGTGTTCTATTTAAATATAACTGCCTGAATCAATCATAGGTTCCATCGATTAATAATTGCTTTGCTTAGGGTCGTATGCACCAAACACTTAAGCCGAGTTTCAATTTGGATGACACTTATAATATGACATTTGAAGTTTCACAACACTGTGTTAACAGTAAGTCAGAAATCACATTCTAAGATCCGGTATTTCAGTCATGGTTTAACTTTAAGCTTCAGTTTATTCCCATAGAAACATTTGTTTTCGTAGTTGTTACTATGTAAATAAACCGATGATTAAAGTTAAAACCTGAAATACCGGGTCTAAGAGCCAGTTTCATAATGGAATTTAAAAGAGACTTTAAAATAAGGTCACATTCAGATGTATAAACAAATATGTTTTCATATTTGTTTTTACATCTGAATTTAAAGTCTCCTTTAAATTCCATTATGAAACTGACCCCAAGTGACGGTTAAAGTGAGTTAAGTTCAGTGAATATGGCCATTAGATACACAAAACATACACATAAATTAATGCAAGAACATTTGTAAAGTTTTCTATTCTTTCTTTTAATGGGCGAGGTAATGGATTACGGAATATCCCTCGTACCTCTGAGCAGCAACTACTAAGGTTGCCATCTCTATTAGAATTTAGCTGAATCCAGAGGAATACACCCACGGTAGGAATTTTTAACGTGCTGTTTATCATGTTAACAATGGGAATACGCTTTTACTTCCTATCTGAGAAGAAGACAGGTTTTTAGCTTTTCATTCGCAATTGAAAAACTGACACAGGTGTGCAAGTTTATAAATAGTTATCTACTTATAATACTTTATTAGCAAGTAAGTTTTCTTGTTTGATTAAGTATTTTTGAAGTTTTTGTAATTAATCTTAATAAAAATATTTGTAGGTATACAATAATGTTTCTTAGAAATTAGAAATTGGAGTTTTTAATTTGCATTTATACCCGAATTATTACTTTATATGTTTTTAATAACAATTACATAACAATTCGCGTTTCGTTAATTTATTCTTGATTGGTTTTAGTTTTAGAAATAGATAGTAAATTTCCAAAAAAAAAAAACTACAAATGAATTCTTTAATCCGTATATCCTTGATTATGTTTTGCACTAATTTACCAGATGGCGCAATGATATTAGCCTTAGCTAGGAACCCTAACACTCCTATCATTTTTTGTTAATCTTTGTAGATCTTTGGTATACATGAGTATCACATTCTCACTAGACTTTCACGGCAAACTATGATGGTAAATAGATAAAGAACCGCTTATAGGTTAATGATTAATGATAATTCACTTTTGTAATGAGTAACTAATTGTGATTTTGTTGTTCTTATGTTGTCTTACAAAAGCGATTGATATTGTACTTAAAGTTTTGTTAATCAAATTATCATTTGTCACAATTTAGTTGTCAATTGCAAAATACAATTTGCAAATATGATCATCCATCCATTACGAAACAAACAAGGAACTACCTTTTCCATGTTTTTCCAGCATTTTATTCAATGCATTATATATTTAGGTATAATGCATTGAATAAAATGTTGGAAAAACATGGAAAAGGTGGCCAAAGATCCAAAATAACAACACAAAATTAAAATAAAAATCCCATTTACAAGATATGAGAACTAAAAGAAGTCAGGTTTCAACAATAAAGTTACTAATGCCCGGTTTTTTTACCTCCAGTTATCTTTCTGTGGCGGTTTATTCCCATAGTAACAATTGTGATCACAATCGTTACTATGGGAATTGTAACAATTTTAATCAGAATCGTTACTATGGAAATTAATCGCCAGATAAAATTAATTGGAAATGAAAAAACCGGGCCTAATCGTGTCTTATTACAAAAGTGAAAGTATTTTAGATATTCCTATAATTCTAACAGGTGTAGCCATAGCAACATTTACTTTTATCAGATGGTTAACTTTATGTAATGTTCCAGAAACCTTACTCGAAGTTATTTGAAACACAGCCAATACAACTAAAAACTACTAAGTGAATATTTTCTACATTTCCATGTAACTGAAGTACCATTGCGAGATAAATATTTGGTAAGGCAGATTTTTCCCTACTTAAGTGGTACTTTTTGGTTTATATGAATTTGTACTAAAAATATTAAATTATAAAATTTGAAATTGTTACTGTCAAAAGGCAGTGTAAGTTACTAAACTGGAAAAGGGATGCTCTTTGAAAAAAGTAGCAAATCATCTAGGTTCAAAAAAATTCATGATCCAGAACCTCAAGAGGAAATGGGAGGAAACGTATTTGTTGGTCCGTATTCCTAGTGCAGGTCGTAAACGGAAGACAACACATGATGAATTTGATGATCTTGTAATTATGTGAGAAACCATTCGTTTCCTATGGCTATAAAGGCTAAAGGAAGAACTGACTTCCCTGCTGGAAAGCATACTGCTAGGAAACGTTTATGGAACTTGACAGCAGTCCAAAAAAGTTTTCTTACAGAATAAAATAAACTATCAACATTAGGCGCTTTCCAATTACACGATTGTGCTACTCGGGACTAGTCCGGAGATGATCCGAAGCGTTCCAATTGTAAGAGCGTGAAGCACCTGAACTAATCAGTTTTGATTTCCCTCTTCCCCTCGAGCACCTGTCATATCGTTTGCGTTTCGAGCACCAAAAGGGTGGGGAAAGGGAATACATGTGGCGGGCACATGGTCAGTTTGACATATACGTCACAACTGACGCTTACTAGCGTTCCCATTACGATTTCTAAGTGTAGCTCGGATCAGATCAGTTCAAGTGCTTAGAGCTCGTAATTGGAAAGCGCCTATTGTATCAATGATACAATCAAAAATACCTGCACCATAAAGAGCAGAGTGGTCGGTTTTCCTCGTACATGTATGAGGTTGGTTTTCAAATGAGGGTCCTGGTAGATTTCAGATGGTCATCTGAATGGCCAAAAATATGTTGAGCTTTTGAATGACGTGATGCTTCTGTCTGTCAGAGAAAAATTTCATTTTGTACATCAGCAAGTTGAGCATGCACTGCATGTTTTTCTTTTAGAAATTTCATTGAAAATGACTAAAGGATTCTATTTTCTAGGATAATTCTCCTGTGCATAAATCGAAAATCGTACAATATTGGATGGCAAAAAATGAACTCGAAGTCCTTCCTTGACCTTCAAGAAGTCCGGATATTAACCCCATTGAGAATATTTAGGGTTACATCATTAAAAAAAATTTACAGGAATGATTCTAGGCTGCAGAATAGGGATGAGCTGATGCAGGCAGTTCAACATGCATGGGAAACTCTCACTCCGCAATACATACGAAAATGGGTACAATCAACGAGCTGAAGGCTTACTGATGCATTGAAACAGAATGGTAGTTCAATGAAATAATAATTTTTTTTCATATTGTTTTAATTCTAGCATTTAGGAGCATTTCAATATGCTAAAATTTTGAAAATTCAACCTAGGTACTTTATAAAGCAACCATACCAATTATTTATCTCGCAATAGTACTTATAATTGAACATTAGTACTGAATTAAATATGAACAAACTGACTTTGACAACATTGAGTGTAATTCTGAGAGTGTGAACACTCACAATGCATGCCTTCCCCTCCCATACAATAATAGTGGGCTGACTTCCTTTTGTTGATCATAACTCTATATTAACTCTGAATTATCAATTTTACAGTGCTTTTATGTAGCTATCTTGTACGTTTATTAATAAATGAAGATATTATATTTACCCAGTTCTATTACTATAGAAGACACAGTGAAAGGAAGTTGATATGCTAAAAAGTAACACCAAGGTTGTTCCATAAAGCAAAGCTGAAATTATTTGAGCACCACTTCGAGATCGGGACCACAGCTCATGTGTCGCAAGTAAACTTGGCACGACAACGACTCCATGAGTCACGACATTTGCAACATGTTCTACTGGCGTAGGAACGTAAGCTTCTCTTGCTTGCGGTCTTTGATTTTTCCAATGCATACTAAAACAACACAATTAGTACCAGAATTCAAAAGTAATTTCCTATTACTTTCTTAGCTGATGCCATGGCACGATTTTTCTTACAAATTCTACACATTGTTGTATAATATTATCGTTGTTTATCATACCTGCAAAAAAAAAAACTAGATTTAATACAATTTTATTAAAAAATATTCCAAGAGAAATCATGTAACCTAATTTTTTCGAACAGTGTAATTTGCTGAGCTAACTATGGGATTGTTTTATGAAAAATGAGTTATTTACTTGAAGTTTTAATGACTGAAATGCTATAAATATATTTATTTTCTTTAGTATTACATACCAAAAATTCTATTTGAAAAATACACGACTGTCCACGATGACAGATCGCGATTTCTGAAGAAATGTCAGTAAACAATGATGCCAATAGATTAATGTGAAAATCCCAAAAATCCGAATTAATTAATAAAAATAAATTAATTCAAGTTAGAGAATACATTTAATAATTTACCCAATTAAAGTAATATGAAAACCTAAGAGCTACAATTCATACTATCTCACCTTCCTTGTTGTATTTTTTGATTTGCCCTCCCACTTCCAAAATACACAATGTTCCCAAACACTCACTATGTAAACTATCGAAATCTAGGCGCTGTGTCTACACCCAGGGGATTAAATTCAATACAATTAAGAAATGGTTTTCTTGTGGCTTCTATAATCAATATCAAGAAGTAAGTCACATTTTATTGCCTCGATTCAATTTGCTTTAATACATTGCCTGAACTTTGTACCCAAATTAAAATAATTTAAACTCATCCTATAAAAGTCGGTTTTTATTTTGAATGAAACTAATTAAGAATTAATCATTCAAAAGATTGCGAGGGTCATTTTTTAATACGTAAATTAAAATAATCAGTAATAGTAAATCGGTAAGGCATATTTCACATTTCGAAATTTTTGATGATTTCTTTTTAAATAAATTGGATTTTGTTTTATACAGGTTTGCAGTTAACTGAAGGACCACTAGAGGACTTCATAAACTACAGAAATAGCTAAATTAGAACGAAATCTGTAAAAACAAAAGAAAATTGAAAATTCCCACTTTTTAAATCTCGAATATTTTATTTGTTTAAATATTAGAGAAACTAACACAAGAAATAAAAACAACAAAAATTTAATATACAGTGAGTCTTAAAATTCTGGAATAAAATTCGTAATTTTTTTGTTTTTAACATTTCGGAAAAACGATCGGGCAGGTAAATTTTGTTTTTGAAATGTATGTACAGGTTAGGCCAAATTTGACACTTCTAATGGGAAACGCCTATTTCTAGGCAATTTAGATAAAAACTGACTTCGGTGCCTGGAGCTCGATTTTTATTAGAAAATTAATGCACTTTCATATCTTGTACCGTTTCGGAGCTACAAGGTGTTTTTCGAAATTCTGCAATTTCTAAAAACCATCGTAACTCTTTTGTTTAAGAAAATTTCTGATTTCCGCAAAAACTTTCTTAATGCACTTTTTGGTGCATAATTCATTGATTTTAATTACAATTTTCTGAGGCGCATAATAGCCAATTTGTTCTTTTCAGCATAATCAGAGTAATCTTTCTCTTCTTGGTTTTGCGCTTTGTTGTCTTACAGCGATTACCATTCCAGACAATTAGTTCGTATGTGTTAAGCTGGGTGTAAGTCATTAGACAGCACAACATCCTTGGCTAATGGTAGGATTCTAACCTACGCCGTCGAGCGACACGACTTCCAAAGTCGGGTATGTTAACCGCTAAATCATTCGGCGATCCAATCAGAGTAATCAGTGACTGATTTGACATTCATCAATGATATCTCTCCGCTGAATCGCTAGAATAAATCGGATGAAAATAACACGTCTATACTGTGACCTTAGTTTTCCACTGTTGGTACGCCTGAAATTTATGCAAAAATTAGAAAATAGAACTTGCTGTAATTCGTGAATAATTTGACGAAGAAATTCATAAATTTATTTGATGTCAAAGTTGGTGCATTACATTAGTCCAACTTCATGAAGCGACTTCACGAATTCTCCTCCTTTATTTCTCGCTTTGCGCAGCAATGCTGCATTATTGTCTTTTAGCATTAACCATTTCAGACAATCATTTTTTAAAGTTTTGCAATTGGGTTTTAAAGAACCATGGTTAATGGTAGGATTCTAACCTACGCCACCGAGCGACACGACTTCCAAAGCCGGCTATGCTAACCGCTAAGCTACTCGGCGATCCGACTTCACGAATTAATTCATGAATAAATTGTCAATGTAAAGCGACATTAAGTATCGTTGTAGTACATAACACGTCAATTGTACATGCGCATGGAGTTTGAAGCTCTTGAAAGGAATACTACATGCTAAATGTTGGTATCAGTGAGGATCTTCGAAAATCGAGAATTATAATAGCCCTGAACGACGGCAGTTGAGGCCATGAAGGCGAGGCCAAATGATACATAATGCGCGCTAGTTCAAAACCTAAAAGTATTTGTTTAAGACCTGAGTTTATAGGGGGCGTCTAAAATCAAAATTATATTAAAAATTATATAACTATTTATTAAGTACCTACCTACGTTTTATTATTTGTAGATTACCGGGAGCAAATAAAACACAATAATTCAACCTAACTTCAGTTAACAGATTAACAAGTATTGCTGATAAACGTAGCCATACGGAAAGCCGTCCTAGAAAGTTAAACATTATTAAAAATAATAATAATAAGAATGAAAAGGTTAGATCGCGACATCCTGCAATCGATTTTTGACCTAATATTGTATGATAATAATAGTAAGGTTAATTTACATTTTACAATAAATGCGAGTTGTTCTGATAGTTTCAAGGTATCCTCACATTGTACAAGGTGTTTCAGAATAATTATTTCTAACTTTCAGATATAATAGAGGGCATCGAATTAAGCGTTTTTTTTTCTAATAAAGTAATTTCCGGAAATGGAAAAGTTGACTATTTTTTTTAAGAAAGAAAGCAAGTTGATGTAAGACTGTGAAAAAGTAGGGCTTTTCTTTTGTGTGGTGTGATCAAATCAAATTAAATTAAACACAAAAAATTTAGCATGTATCAGAAAACTGATAGAACAAAAGAACAGTACGTTTCATATCATGATTAAAACTCGATAAAGTGTGATGATAATTTCAATAAAACTTACTAATATTACTTTCTTACTGAATAAAATAAAAAAGTGAACTTCAAATTATATCGCTAATTTCAAAACCTAAAAGTATTTGTGAACATTTTTTGATAAATTGCCGAGAAATTATAGCAATGCGAAATTATTATTATTAATTTATTAAGTAATAGATACGGTGTCTACGTCATTTTTTTTTAATTTTTCCCATAAAACATAAATTTTTGATGTGGTTGGATAGATAATTCAGTGAGCTTTGAGAATCAAGAAAAAATTAGAAGTCGATGACGTTATTAATCGAAAACAAATGACTCAAGATTGGTTTTCAGTTTCACGTAAAAACTTCTATTTTTTAAAAACTAAATTTACCTGTTCGAGCGCTTTTTTCAAATATCAAGAGTAAAGAAAATACGAATTTTATTCCAGACTTTTGAGGCTCATTTATTATATACAGGGTGAATTCTTTTCGATGTTTAGTATGGGGATCTCGAAAACTATCACAGCTAGAAAGTAGGTTAAATGAGGAAAGCTTAGTTGCGAGCTTAGTTTAATGCTGCTTTTTTAAGTTCATGGCTAACTAGATATTCCAAATACTGATTTTTCTTAATTTCGTTAAATCCCTATATCTCGGCTATTAAAGATTTTACAGAAAAATTGTCAAGATAAAAGTTGTAAAGAATTCTGTTGTTAATTAAATAGTTTCATTAATTTTGACATGGAAGCTTTTGTTTTTGAGTTATGACATAAACATCAGTTTTTTTTTAATGGAAACCATAGTTGGCCATGATTGAAAAAAAATGCCCTATTTTTCACCTTTCTAATGATAAAACATTTGATATAGTTATTTTAAGAAATAACGGAGATATGGTAGTTTTTGTCTTCGGTTAATACATTTTGTAATTATTAATCTGGGTAACCATGGTAACGACTGTTTATAAACAAATGCATGTCTTTCTTACGTTTAGTTTATCATCAATTTTCACTTATAATGTTTGGTTCAATTGACATAGTAATTTTAAGCAATGGCGCAGGCACTGCAGTTTTCCTTTTTCAAAATTTTTGTACTTAAGTATGTAAAAAAATACTAAGAGATAATGTTATAGCAACTCATATTATTTTGACAATTGTTTGTAGTTTCTATTTTAGATAGATTTACAAATCAGTAAGTAACATAGTACCAATATTTATTTAGAAAAATAAATAAAAAAGAAGTTAGTGTGTGTTGTTATAATCTTTAATAATATTAATGATGTTGAAATTAATTTACCGTCGTATTAGAAATTCAAACAACTAAAAATAAGAATATACTGAAAATATTTCTAAAGGTGTTCAAAAATCGCTTATCGCTTATACATAAATTGCATCGCTTTAAAACAGAATTTACAGCTTTACTGGTAGATCGTCCGTTGATATTGGCAAATGCCTCCAGTACAACTTCTCTAAGGTCTTCTTTAGTTGCATATGATCTTCGATAGACTTTATTTTTTATCGCTTCCCATAAATAAGAGTCTAAAACAGACAACTCAGAGGATTTAGGTGGCCACAAAATGGGTGCATTTCTCCCAATCTATGAATTGGGAAAAATCTGATTTAAATAATTTCGCACAGCTAACTGATTATGTGGCGGCGTTCCGTCATGTTGGAACCATTGGAGCATTCTACGAGTTTATAAATTTAACTTATCCAACATGTTTACAAAATCATTCTTTAAGAAGTGACAATAACGATCACCGGTTAAAGTATCATTAAAAACATATGGACCGAGAATTGTTGATCCAATAACACTACACCAAATATTAAATCCAAACTTAATTTGTGGTCTTCTTTGTACAATATGATGAGGACTTTCTTTCAATCAAAGTTGCTCATTTTATCTATTAAACATGCCACACTTTGTAAACGTGTTTCATCTGTCCAAAGAACTTTAAATTTGAACTGTGGATCGCCTCTAAATTTTTCCTCGAACCACGTACAAAACTCAATACGTCGATTATGATAACCAGTATACATTGTTTGTGAAATAGATAACTTATAAGGATGAAACTTATGTTTCTGTAATACTTGTATAATAATGCGATGCGAAGTACTTATTTCAGTTTCAATTTGTCGGGTTGAACTGGAAAGGATTTGTACTACACTTGCTAGTACATTTGTTTCGACAGCTTCATTAATAGTGTTTGTTTTGATCCTTGGATTACAAAAGAAACCATATTTTTCCAAATTCTCATACAATCTCTTAAATGTAGGTAGTGAAGGCTGGCGGCGATCAAAATATGCTTGTGCAGCTCGGACGGATTTTTTTTTGGTACTGAATGTAATATTCTACATATCGCGCTTTTCTTGATTTGAAAAATTCATTTTAACAACCAAATAGGTACTAATTGTAATAAAAATTGATTATAAACTGAACGTCAAAATGATAGGCATTTGTTTATAAACAGTCGTTACCATGGTTACCAAGATTAATAATAACAAAAAGTATTAACCGGAGACAAAAACTACCATTTCTCCGTTGTTTCTTAAAATGACTATATCAAATGTTTTATCATTGGAAGGGAAAAAAATAGGGCATTTTGTTTCAATCATGGCCAACTATGGTTTCTATTAAAAAAAACTGAGGTTTATGTCATAATTCAAAAACAAAAGCTTCCATGTCAAAATTAAAGAAACTATTTAATTAACAACAGAATTCTTTACAACTTTTATCTTGACAATTTTTCTGTAAAATCTTTAATAGCCAGATATAGGGATTTAACGAAATTAAGAAAAATCAGTTTTTTTTTAATATCTAGTTAGCCATGAACTTTAAGAAAAAAATAAAAGCAGCATTAAACTAAGCTCGCAAAACTATAAATCTTTCCCGTTTTACTTACTTTCTAGCTGTGATAGTTTTCGAGATCCCCATAATAAACATCGAAAAAAACTCCTCCTGTATATAGAATAATTATTCCTAACTATTCGAATTAAATATTTTTTTCTTAATAAAAACATTTCCGGTAGTAACTTTGAACAGTTCTTGTAATCAAATGTACATTTAATTTTTTTTTTATTATAGTCAGTAAAAATAAATAAAAATGTATTTTCTTCATATCAAATTATTTCGGAAAGAAAGAATTGAGAAGTTTATTCATCTTCGAAATAGAACATTTTCTTAAATAATAGTAAAATATAAATCTGATTGGTGAATGTTTTTTTTAATTTAATCGATAAATAACGGAGAAATAAGCTTTTAAAGTTGTCATGTTTTAAGCTGGAACGACTCGCTTGTGACGTCACTTTTTCGCATAGCTAGAAGCGGCTGGCTACTCTATTATACAGCTACGAAAAGACAGTGAGTATATTAATTATTTCATACTCACTGGTAAAGTTGACATTCATTCAATTAACGCATGTTGTACATTGTTTATTGTTTATTACCTGCATTAAAAAGGAAGTGAGATTTGTAAAACGTCTCAAAGCGATCTTTTGTCGAATAGAAGAAATGACGTCACATAGCTCGGAAACTATTCTGACATAATGCAACTTTGAACACTTACGTCCATTCGTCCATTTTTAAAGATATTTTAATAATTAGGGCTTTCCTTTCGTTCAAAATGATCAAATCAAAGCTGTACATTTTAAATCATGTTCTTTGGAACTGTGATTCATCATGCCTGCTCAGATATTTATAACATGGTCGGTAATTCCCTTGCCTCTCTAAATCACAAAAGTTCTGTTTGTTGTGATTCAATCATATTAATCTCACCTCTGATCTAACCCTAAATGCGTAAAATTTGACATTATACGAGCTAATTTGATGTTAACTTTTATAATATTTATTCGTACCATAATCACTTATGAGTTCTGACATTAAGGAAGTAATATTAGTAAATTTTATTAAAATTATCATCACACTTTATCGAGTTTAGGTTACGTATTTTAATCATGAAACGAAACGCACTGTTCTTTCGTTCTATTAGTTTTCTGATACACGCGATTTTTTGTGTGTTTTAGTTTGATTCGATCATAGCAGGCAAAAGAAAAGCTCTATTCTTTCACAGTCTTACAACAACTTGCTTTCTTTCATTAAAAAAAAAATAGTAAATTTCTCCATTTCCGGAATTACAATATTAGAAAAAAGTGCTTAATTCGATGCTCTCTATCATCTCTGAAAATTAGAAATAGTTATTCAGAAACACCACATTTCGATATCTTGTACCGCTTAATAGCTACAGAGTGTTTTTCAAAATTCTGTGATTTTTATAAAGCTTCATAACTTTTTATATGGAACATCCTATATATTTTAACATTTTTGAAAGGAGTATAAAATTCTATTTACAAAAATATAAAACACTTGATATTTTATTCAAAAGATTTTTGAGATATAGAGCTTTTTTGTTTTGGTTAAAATTTTGATGGTTATTGCAACATTCAAGTAGGCTGTGGATGATGATAACTAAATATTTTCTAAAGATTCAATGATACACGAAAAAATAGGAGTCCAATAATAAATCAAAAAAGTTCATAATCGTAATATAAATCAAAGTAGATTATATCCGTAGATACGTATTTCGGCAGCAATGCTTCCATCTTCAGTACACGCACACACACACTTACAAGTTAAAGGCACTTCATGAAGTCTTGGGTTGGTATAAATAATATAACATGTGGTATTTCTCGTAGTTTTCGTACATGCTTAATCATCTCTCTAAGCCTACTTTATGGAGATACTAAAATTCAAGAGAAATGCAAATAATGTAAGAGATTGTGTCAAACTTTGACAGCGGCCTACCAGGAAGTTACAAAAACTTAAAGTAGTTATCGTCATCCATAGCCTACTTCAATGCTGTAAAAACAATTAGATTTTTGATTAAAACTTTGAAGCTCTACATCTCAAAAACTGTTTGAATAAAATATCAAGTGTTTGATATTTATATGAAACTTAAAAATATATAGGGTATTCTATATAAAAAATCAAAGTTCTTGCTTATTCTCATGTATTGAATACTTTAGAAAAAAATAATTTGGAGAAATTAATTCTGGATGAAAAAGTGTCTCAAAGAAGTTTTTACAGAAATCAAAAATTTTCATAAACAAAAAAGTTATAAAGGCTTTTAGAAATTGCAAAGTTTTGAAAACACCTGTAGCTCCTAAACAGTACAAGATATCCAAATGCGGTCTTCACCATTAATTTTGTTTTAAAAATTGAGCTCTAGGAGCCAAGGTCAGTTTTTACATTCAGTATGAGCATAAATGATTGAGGACAAGTTGAACTTCCCGCGTCTCTATCTAGTGATTTTTACTCCTTGTATTTGGCCGTCCTGAAAATATATTAATTTTTGTTCAGTGTCGGATCTTTTCAGAGCCAACGTTTGCAGACATATTGCAATTAGGTATTTGAACTGACCAAGTTAATTCATAATTAATTACCAGACTATTTTATTGAGTAATAATCTCGTTATCCACATTGTATCCCAGTGCACGTCTACACATTTGACCAACTTAAGAAAAATATTGAAAGGCGGGAAATTCAAATTATCCTCAATCATTTATACTCATAGTGTAGCTCTTCTATAAGTAGAATTTCCTATTAAAGGTGTCGAATTTGGCTCACTCTGTACAATATGAGGAATAGGTTGAAACTATCAGAGTAACTTGCATTTATTTTAAAATGTAAATTAACCTTATTATTATTAAAATTAACTAAAATTGTGTAACTGGCATATTTTGAATTTCTAAAATCCCAAAAAACAAGAACAGGAATTAATGACAGAAATAAGAAAATCTTTTGCAAAATATTCAAGGAAGCGATTGCATTCTCTAGTAAAATTACAAAAGTGACATTTTTAAATTATTTGTTTGATGTTACTACGGCAACAAATTGACAATTATAAAATCATTATTATTATTATTATTTTTAACAATGTTTTACTTTCTTGGACAGCCTCCCGTATGGCTGCATCTACTAGCAATATTTGTTGATCTGCTAACTGCAGTAGGTTGAACTAAAATTTTCTTATTGTATTTTACTTGCCCCCGATAATCTACAAATAACAAAACGTAGGTAGGTACGTAATAAAAATATTAGGAATTTTGATTTTGGGCGCCCCCTATATAACTCAAATACTTTTAGGTTTTGAAACTAGCGCGCGCGTTGTATTATTTGGCCACGCCCCCATGGCTCCCACCTGCCGTCGCTCAGGGCCATTCTAATTCTCGCCTTCAAAATTTAGTAAATATAAAACAAATAATCTTATTTACTTACCTGTTTATATACTATAAACTGAAGTACTATTATTTTGTAATTACATCTATTATTAATTACATTTTGTAACAAAAAAATAGTCAAGGTCATATTTAATTGTAGTTTTGTATTAGTCTGTTGGTTGTACTGAAGTGCTGTCAGCTGTTTCTGTCAATAAATATGGACGCAATTTAGTATATAGTAGTTTGTTGTGATATACGAAATACCAAGGTCGTCTTTGTGCGGAAAGGAATCGTTGGTGTTTTCTAAAAGTAAGGCGATCGTGCTCGTACCTAATCAACACAAACGGTGTTGTCATTAGTGACAAAAATCATTAGGAAACGGACTCATGAACAGCACAAATAATTCGTCTGATCCCAGCAATTCAAGGGCCTTTTTCGTAAATTTCAACCAGGATTGCACGTAAGGACCATTGAGTTTTTGCTTTCGTAACTGCTTCTGTACAATGTTCGCTATGTAGTACTAATTTAGTTTTTACGAACTGTTGGAAATGCGTAGTTTATTCCTGTGATTAACTTCAGGTAAACAAAGCATATTTTTAAGAAAAACATACACGTCTAATAATATACACGAATGATATAATAAATTTGGCTTTGCGAAAAAAGAGAAAGGCAGTGTCATGCACAAGCTGTCAATGACATATGAAAGAATATTACGTCAATGTACGTTTTTAGCGATAATAGTGAATGTATTTGTTTTGAGAGTAAAAAAAAAATAGGTCGACTTAAACGATAGATCAGCTGATTCTGCAATGCATTCGCTGAAATTGTATTGCAAGAAGTATATTTAATTTAATTATTTTTTTTGCGTAAGTGTTTTTATAGTGTTTGCAGAAAACATAAGGGATCACGATCATCATCATCACTTTACTCAATCAAGTTCGGGGTCATCAGTTATGCTTGTATTAATGCAATTTTTTGCTGCTATTTTTTTTTATATACCTAGGCAGTGTTTTGTACGACAGTGAAAATTGTTAGTATAAAAAATCCCATTAAAATCACATTGCTTAAGCTTATTCTAATCAATTATCTTTTGTTTTTATTTTAATAACTCGCCTTTGTTGACATGTGTCAGCCAGTAAATGAGGCACGTTTATATTTTGTTTTAATGTAAACTAACAATCATTTGTTTGTTTATAATTTGTTTGTTTATAATTTGTTATAAACAATTGCTTGCAACACAATAATTTTGTTTAATTTCTGAATCAATCACATCTTAGTGGTATAAAATCTTAAAAAAATTATATTATTATAAATTAGTAAACCAGTAAATAAGTAAAAGTTTTTTTTTTCTATTGAATCTAAATCAAATACTTTTGCTAACTAATCGGAAATGATTTACCAAATTTTTTAAAATAAATAGAGTAGTAAAATCCCACTTGTTTTTGTAGATACATAAATTAAACATGGCGCTTATAAAACTCTCGTGAAGAAAAAATTCTTTGTTTATAAACTAAAATCTATTTTATTAGGAGCCCCTAAAAAGTTGAGAAAAACGGCATTTACGGACATTTTATATTTTAGTAAATAAGGCTAGAAAAAATTAAAAAAGAAACAGTAAAACATACATACAGCCGCCATGAATGTTTTACTCAACCAGTAGACGATTTTAATTACCAGACGAAAATCTACCAGTTGAATAAGACTCTAAGCAAACTATACGGGATGTTCCGTATCGTTATGTTCAAATTTTGGAAGCATAAAGTACACTCAATTCTAAAAGTAAAAAACACAAAAGTGGTAGGTCGATCTTTATTTGTTCTGAAGTTACAGGCATTTGAAAGTATAAACAACAAATAATCAGACTTAACTTCGTAAACCAAATGAAAACTTAATGAATGATATTGTCAATATTTTGCTCCCTGCTGAATACAAGCTTGTGCTCGTACGCCAATAGATGAAGTAACATTTCTTATTTCATGAATGTTTTCTCGTAACTGTTGAGCAGCATGCTGAATCTTTTCTAACAATTCCTCTCTGGTGTTTGAAATGTAGGTGTATGTACACTAAAGCTTTCATGGTTCCCCAGAAATAAAAATCTAGAGGATTATGGTCAGTGGATCTAGATGGCCATGCAACAAGCCGATGACGTTTGTCAAAAAACAAAAACAAACTTACTAAATGTCACTTTCGTGGAAAAACATTTATCGAAAGTGCCTTACCGGTTTTCTAATGAAGAGTATGCGGATAAGCATTTTATTTATGGTTTCTGCATCAGAGGAGTGAATTTGCCAGCAGATTTAGATGAACAAGTGTTAGATGCTGCTACTCGGGATCCAACTATTAGTGTACATCGAATTAGCAGGCAATTTGGAGTACCACAAACTACTGTTTGGCGAATTCTTAAACGTGAGGGCCTTCATCCATATCATTATCAAAAAGTGCAAGGTTTGCTTGAAGCAGACCACCATTTTCGATTAGTTTATTCTATGTGGATCCTAAGACAGTCACGACTAAATTTGCATTTATACAAAACAGTGCTTTGGACAGATGAAGCTTCGTTTACGAGACGTGGTATTGTAAATCTAAGAAACCTACACAGGTGGGAACTAGAAAATCCCAAGGTAACACGCACGTCTAACTTTCATCATGAATTTTCTGTGAAAGTTTGGGCTGAATTAATCGATAAATTGGTACTTGGTCCTTACATTCTTCCTATGAGATTAAATGCGGGCAGTTACCTACAGTTTTTATTGAGGAATTGCCAACGCTTTTGGAGGATATTGCCTTAATCATAAGAATAACATAACATTTCGGAATTGAAGTCCGTAACTTCTTGAACAATAATTATCCACGATGGATTGGTCGTAGTGGTCCTGTTGCATGGCCACCTAGATCCCCTGACCATAATCCTCTCGATTTTTATTTCTGGGGAACTATGAAAGCCAGTATACTGACACATTAAAAACACCAGTGAGGAATTGTTAAAAAAGATTCAGCATGTTGCTCAACAGTTACGAAAAAAACATTCGTGAAATAAGAAATGTCACTTCATCCATCGGGATACGAGCACAGGCTTGTATTCAGCAGGGAGGAGGATATTTTGAAAATATCATTCGAAAATGTCATTCAGTAACTTTTTATTTGGTTTAGAAGATTATTTGTTATTTATACTTTCAAATGCCTGTAATTTCAGGACAAATAAAGATCGACCTACCACTTTTGTGTTTTTTAGTTTTAGAATTGAGTCTGTTTTATGCTCCCAAAATTTGAACATAACGATAAGGAACAACCTGTACAATGCGTGCAAATAAATTTTTGATAGTAGGCCACGGAAAACAAAACGTTCAATATTTGTAATTGTTTTCACTCCCAGCTTTCGCATTAGAATCCTATTTCTCAGTGCACAGAAAATAAAAGATTATAATTATTATTCGATACCCGTGTTTGTTTGGAAAATTTTCGTGCAAAATTGCCTGACCTTGTACTCCTTGATGTAGATTTTATGCTAATCTGTAAATTCATTCCGCGATATTATTACTGTAACTTCCTTCTATTAAATTATAAATTATTAATTATATTTAAAAATGTCTAATCTTGAGTAGTTAAACAAAGCCGAGTTTACACTTTGATATTTTACGCTTTGACGTATCACTAACCTCAAAAACTGCTTGGTATTGAGTACTTATCGTATCTTCTATAAAAAGTCCCTCGAGTTAGCCTTGGGAAGAAGCGTATGTCGCAACTTGCATAATCAATTTCTTATGTATCAAAAATGGATAAACATTCGATTAACTTCAAAATGTTGTTGTATATGGACAAGCTCTAGCTTTTTATCACTAACTTCAGTTATTGGACGACATATACAGATTGAGTAGGCTACCATGGGTAACTTCCTTATTAGTGAAGATAGAGATTTGGTTAAATGGACAATATTTTGCAGTTTTATGTGCTGATTCAGATTCCGTTGAGAAAATTTGAAAATTCCGAATAGTTCAGATATTATCGCAGAAAAACTGAAAATCGCCATTTTCTTTAAAGTCCAATAACTTCGCTAATATAAAAAATATGAAAACATGTTTCATATAAAAGTTACTATATTTGATAAAATACAGCTGAAAATTAAATCAAAATAAAATTCAAGATGGCGGCTGTCAAGATATTGATAGCAACTTTCTTATTTTAATTGGACGCGATATTGGATTTTTATACGATTAAATAGCATTTCTTTTTCTCGTTTCAACCGTGTATCACAATCCATATTAGATTTTACATTTTTCTTTATCTTTTTAACCATTTTCTACAAGCTATATCAAAGGTTTTAGCTTTAAGCAAATTGTTTTTTAGTTTTAAATCAAGTAGCCACGAATTATCAGAAAACATTAAAACATCAGATTGAAATCACGTCATTAAATTAAATTTTCGAGTGGTGTATTATTCAGTGTTGTAATTATTGTTTTATAAAAAATAGGAAAGGAGACTGTGGTTTAAGAAATAATTAAAAAATTAAACTCCGCCCACAATAATTTTTATATCCGTAGATACGTATTTCGGCTGCTAAGCTGCCATCTTCAGTACACACACTACCAATTTAAAAAGCTCTTCATAAAATGTAACAAGCAACTAACCATAATTAAATAAGAGCAAATCACTGTATTATTTGATTTGCTGAAATTTGCCGAAATACGTATATACTGATATAAAAAATTATTGTGGGCGGAGATAATTTTTTAATTATTGTTTTGTATTGTTTTATAGTTTGTATGTAATAAGTAAAGGCAACCCGCTTACTTGATTTAAAATAAAAATATTAATTTTTTTAAATAATTTCTTAGATATGGGTTGTGATACACGGTTGAAACGAGAAAGAAAAATGCTATTTAATCGCATAAAAATCCAATATGGCGTCCATTTAAAATAAGAAAGTTGCTATCAATCTTGACAGCTATCTTGAATTTTATTTTGACTTAATTTTCAGCTGTATTTTATCAAACATAGTAACTTTTATATGAAACATTTTTTCATATTTTTTATATTTGCGACAATAATAGCGACAATAATAGCGATTTTCAGTTTTTTTGCAATAATATCTGAAGTATTCGGAATCATCAAATTTTCTCAACGGAATCTGAATCAGCACATAAAACTGCAAAATATTGTCCATTTAACCAAATCTCTATCTTCACTAATAAGAAAGTTACCCATGGTAGCCTACTCAATCTGGGACACAATGTATTCATTGGCGAAAGTGGTCAACGCAAAAAGAGTAGTATCTTCGTTATTGAAATAAATTGTTTCGATTCAGTTTCTTCGTTTAACCTAAATTTTATATTTTTACAGTTCTTGCGATAATCACAGCACCGATAGATACTTTTGTTTTCAAGGCTAACTCGAGGTAGTTTTTTTTTTGTTGAAGACTCATAGGGTGCGATCCAAATTTATTTAGATAAGAAGAGGCTTTGAAAAATAATATCAGTCTTAGCCTTGATTCAACACTTTTAGTTTGTCCTTTGCTTTCCGACTCCAATCAAATTTGTTAGTTGTATAAACATTCTTGAACACTGTAGCCATTGGTCAGCAAGCAATCCCGCATTTGAAATTGGTTGTTATCGAGTTTTAACAAACCGTTATGTATTAAATAAGAAGATTTAGGAGATTTTTTCTAATGTCGATAAATATATCTTGACGTTTCAGGTTTGACAGATGTTCAATAGGTCAATTGTATGACTTTATTTTTCCTAGCCTCCCCTTATCTAAATAATTTTGGATCACTCAGTATATGTTACTGTAAAAGACTAAAGGTTTCACCGGTAAATCCTACCGTTTACCATAGTGAGGTGGTAAAAGTCGAAAAATGTTTATAAATGCTTTTGGACTTCTATAAAAACTATTTTAGTAAATGCTGGCATTTGCCGACACTTATTGGTAAAATTTTTGCCCTTATTTGATTGTTACGACATTTTGAGTTACGAAGTAGAATGGCTGATTTGCACTAATAACTTCATGGTACTTTTTTTTGGAAAAGTTGCATTTTCTGAATGCATCAACTAATGAAAGCTTATTTATCATTTCACGAAGACCATACCAAATTCTTTGATGTTTAAAAAATTGTCTTTCCTTAAAGAAAATTGATTTGTTGCGTACAAAGCTTTTAATTTGCCCAACTTATTACCAAGTTCGTAAAATTCTTCGTCTTTAATGTCTATTATGATGGCTTTCATTGATCTTGGATCCATTCTTGTGCTGTCAGTATCTGGTATTCTTATTCTAACATTTTCTCCGAGAGTAGATTTTTGAAACTTTTTTAAGGAATTGTCTTCATTTTCTTTCCTGATTCTCAAGTCCTTTTCTAACAGCCTTTTGAAACACTTTCACTTTTTGAGCTCTACTGATAATCGCAGTTGTCCCGTTAGGAGTTTTAGACAATGGTTCCAGTTAATAACTTTCGTGACATAGCAGAGTTAGCAATTCCTAGTTTCATAGAAACACCAAATATAGCTTCGTAAGGTGAATATTTAATTCCCTCATGATATGCTCTGTTTTTCATTGTTTGTACATACAAATCGTAATTCCTCCGACCACTTTGTGTTGTTTGTTTCCATTCATGTTGCCAACATGTTCTCAATATCTTGGTTTTCCCGTTCAACTGAACCACGGGATTCAAAAGTAACATAGTACAGAATTTCTGTATTTTCTGCAGATAATGGTACTCTTCACGTTTCAACCACCTATAATGAACTGCTTGTTTTCCTCACTTCATTTAACAAATAATAGTATTTCTCACAAAACAAAAATTTTCCCTCTTATTATTCACTAATATATCATATGAACATTTTTCGGGCTTTTATCACCTCACTATAGAACTTACCGGTAAAACCTAGGATTTACCAATCTTCGGGCTTTTATATGAGTACAAAAAGTTTTTCCATCTAGTGTGTTGCCCTCATTTTTTCGCATTTTCACGTATGTTCCTTACTTGATCAGCAAACACCAAATTGACATTTAACCTTGACATAACTTCAACAGAAAATCATAACCAATAATTACGATTTATTACGTATTGAAACCAAACAAAATAAAACCTTGAAAATAACGTTGAACGTGAATTCACAACAGATGTTTGTCTTCGAGGCATTTTCTAACTCTTCTGCTACATCCATTAATAACATTTTGCAAAATGTAGGGAGAATTGTTTATTTCATCACACTTTTCGATAAGTAAGTTAGTTAGTTCCTGTAAATCATTAACGGGCATTTTAAAAATGGAAATTTTCAAGTAGGGCCAAACAAAGAAATCCAAAGGAGTTAGATTGCAAGATCACGGAAGCTATATGTTGGCCATATTTCTGCTAATTATCCGATCTCCAAAAAACTCTTGATGGAAATTTAAAGTATCTCCAACAGCATAGACTGTTGCACCATCCTGCTGGAAATATGCAAATTGCAACTCGTCATCATGCAGTTGATTAATATATGGATGTAAAATCTCTTCCCGATATCTACGTGCTATTAGTGTGCCATTAAAAAATATTGGACCTATCAATCTTCTCCGACTTAAACCTATCCAAACACCAATTTTTTGTGGATAGAGTGGGGCTTCAATGAAAATATGAGGGTTTTCTGTACTCCAGATCCTCATATTTTGGGAATTAATGTATCCTGTTAATTGGAACCAGGCCTTATCGGAAAAGAAAGTTTTGTCCAACAAATCGTCATTGTCAATATTGTTTAAAAACCAACGACAATATCTTCGCCTTGGTTCAAAATCTACAGGAAGCAAGTCATGCACGGCAGTTAAACGATTAGGGAACATTTGCAAGTTCTTTGTTAGAATAGTCTGAGGTTCCGACAGAAAGATCAACTTGTGAGAGGTGACGGATGGAACTGCGAGACAATGACGATGGAAATGCGAGGAGCATCAGTCATAATTTGTCTCACATTTCTAACTACCTCATCACTTGTTACTTTTGACCTACCTGATACCTGTTTTCTAGCCGCACTGCCAATTTCCCTGAATAGTCCTACAAAGTACTGAAGTTGTGGTACAGAAATACAGTTTCTGAAAATTTTTCCTGAAATTCTGAAATACAATCAGGAATAGAATAGGTCCATTCGCCATTGATTTTTTGGGCGTTTCGAAAGTAGGATTTAACCATAAAACATTTTTCTTCCAATGTGAAAACCATTGTAAAATCAAATCAAGAAAACATTTTTTTTAAGTTATGTTTGTTTACTTGTCTGTTTAGGGTACGGATCAAGTAAGGAACATACGTGAATATGCGAAAAAAATGAGCACAACACACTAAATGGGAAATGCTGTATATTTCTCCAATAGTTGCGTTCGAAAATTATACGTCGGATACATCTGGAACATATGGTCGCATCTTTCTTACTCACAATTTTTAACCTATTTTGAATCTCGCTCATCCGTTTTTATAAATCTTTTGTTTATATTCTTTCCATGAAAACCAGTCGATCTATCACGTCCCACATTTAAGTAGGGTGTGAGAAGATCGCTTGTTGTCATGTAAATAATATAAACACAAAATTATTTTAAACGGATGAGCGAGATACAAAATAGTTAAAAATTGTGAGTGAGAAAGATGCGATCATACTCTCTAGATTATCCGACGTATAATTTCGGAACGCAACTAATGTCACACTTGTCATACTCAAAAATAAAAGAAAATGATATATATAAATTTGTCAGGTGATTTTCCAATTACAAAGTAATTTTCAGAAGGCCATAGAATTAGAAATCATGTGTTAGCTAGATTCAGAAAATTTGAAATCCCAATATTTTGACTCGGTTATGATTTTTAATTCCTTAAGTAGCTTTCTGAGGATGATTTAAATTGGATCACTTGATATAATGTTCCTAGGAAAATTAATTGACAGACATAGTTTAATAGGACGGAAAGTGGAGAAAATCTTTTTCCTGAAGTTTTCGGTGACAAAAAGTCACTTTTATTACGACATTGAAAAAGAGTTCTTTTGTTTTCATCAATCCAGTACTTATGCAGTCTTGCAATTTTGTTGAAATTTAATTATTTTCATATTAAAAAAAATGAGAATGAATTAAATTTATTTCACGGAGTTTCTATTCCATTATTTCATTTTGACGTTGCTTCACCAGATCTGACTGTGTTACAAACATCCTTCTGATTTTCAATTAAGTAATGATGACATAGGCAACGGAATATCTGCAAAATATTAATTTTCAGTTTTAATTTTTTTGTAAAATCAATATACCATTTTATTGAATTTTGTAATTACAAATTAATTATTTTTAATTAAGTTAGTATTACTGAATTTAATAAAGTAGCTTATAGATTTCACGAAATAATTAAAATTGAAGATTAACATTTTGCATATATTCCGATATCTAGCTGATGACTTAGGTAAATAATTTGGAGAAGAGTTTTAGGAAGATTGGATATTTCGAAGAAAAGTAAACGGTAGGTGTCGAAAGAAAAAAAAATTGAATGTAACCATTTTCAGATTCCTTACAATAAGAAAGGATTCCAAAAGGATTCTCTTAGGCTTTTTTTAATTATTTAAAAATATTGAACAAAACAAAGGAATTTACACAAATGATGTTCTTGTATTCATACACCAAAATATTTTACGTAGAACTGGTTTTTGTTGTTACCTGTTATTTGATAAGTAAACAATACCTAATAAAAATGTAAATGCGTGCTTTTAATAACTAGGCTTATAATTATAATTTTGTACGAAGTATTATTATTTATAGTGTGTTGTATAATCTGGACTGCTTAGATCTGACACTTTAAAGATCCGTTTTAATTAAATTGAATGTTAATTAATTAGACTTTAATTTATTTTATATATGAATATCGTATAAATAAGAATAGTTGCAATTATGATTGAAAGTCGACGGTTAAATTATCTGAATCACTGAGATGCAAATTTGACATGTAATTAGTAGCATTTGGAATTTTATTACAATAATCTTATTTAATGTAGTTGGTGGAAAGTGGATTTTTTTCTAAGTATATTGAAGCCTAACGAAATATATACCAACATTGTTTCTTTAGTGGCAGTTTCTTGTTTGTTAAAATTGTGTAAAAATTTGTGTGTTTCTTGAGGAAACTGTCAGTGGTAGATATTTCAACCTATCTGAAAATAATTATTACAAATTTATTCGATAATTTTTTTAAAAATTTCATAATTAAACTAGATTCTTATCCAACGAAAATTTGTAGAACAAAGAAGCTATCAAACGATGGTGAAACTTTGAGAATTGTGCCAATTTTAAGTTATCCTTGAGCTTGAGAAGTTATTAGAAACATATTTCAAGTAAATTTCTTGACTTGATGCTTTAAAATTACATACAGTAAATTTCGACTTGCAGAAAACTTCGAGTTGGGGAGGTTCGAGTTATAGAAGTGCGACTGTATCTTAAATATAATAATGTTTGCAGCCAAGTAGGACATGTAATTTTTTGGCACCTCAGAGAAATATAGACGTCGAAAAAAAGAATATTGAAGAACGGTTGAGTCGAAAAAAAAAATAATAAAATTATCATTGTTGCTAAATTTTGAAAAGATAAACTCGTTTTGCTTAGCAACAACAAAAACTGGTTCTTTCGCTTTAGATAAAGTATGTAGATCTGATCAGGTAAAGGAGGGTTGGTCGTCACATCTACCAGCTTTCGAAACTTTTCCCAATTGAAATTCTTGAAACGATTTGAGATTTCGTTGCCAGTTGCCTGAGGGGTGCCTTTGTTTCCAGGGGTTGAAGGGATTGTAAAGAAAGTTTGTTCCATGAGATTAAATTTTATGAGGAGGGCTTACTACGACATTGCAATTATATTGTTGAATATATCCTTTTACAGAGTAAAAGCTCCGTGCAATTTGCAAATCGCTTTGTACCAGAATTTTTTTTTTGTAATTTGTGCTTTAAACTTCTTTGTTGTTAAATAATAATACTTCTCTATAGCTCATGAGATACGATGGTTATTGTGCGAGTCCGAGTTGCAAAATTTTATGCGCACTAATAATTTGTAAAGAAAGTTTAATAAAATTTGGTGTTTTTTGAGGTAACTTGAGAAATTAGCTTATGTGTTTCTTGCTTAAAGTTGTATTGTAGCATTAAATAAGCTTTTTTATGTATTTTGATAGCGATGCAGATACTTGAAGCACTGGCAATAATAAGGGATCGTGTATACCGGGTGATTGACAATTGTTTCGCCAAAAAAATACACGAAAGGGAGCGATATCCAAGGGTATGGGAAAAATGTTAAAAAATTCTATGGACGAGAAATAATTAATCCAAAATTATACGCAAAACGACGATGCATCCCTGATTAAGAGAGAGCAGCAGATGAACTTAATAAGTAAAGTCATAAAAATGTTTTATAGCTTTATGATTGTTCCGGCGTCGGACATGAACTTGATGCATGTAAATCATCTGAAGCAAATTATTCAGTACAAATGGTATAAAATAAGGATAACAACAGCCCCATTTTAAACACTTTCTTTGGCAGGTAATAAGTGAGGCACTACAACACGGATATAATTCAAATCTCCGTGTTAAGAATTCCTAGTAAGCAGTCTTTTGACTTTGAATAGTTTGTTCGACTTTGAACTAAATTTTTAATTAATTCTAAACGGTTCCATAGATTTTTTAAACATTTTTTCGCAATCAAAAATTGTACAGAAAATCAATGACAGCGACGGTGAAAACTCGTGTTTTACAGCTGTATCTAATGGAGATGTATTGTTTTATGTCTGCGTACATTTACATTGGCGAATGTTTAACAATCAACTGTAATTTTGCAATTCTGACATGCTCCATGCAAAGCAATTACCAATACTACCTTCATAAGCAGGAGCTTTTTCTAAAAACTCCTCCACATTATCCATCGATAGAAACCACGATTTTTTTTGCCACATAACCGTCATTTTGACGTTTCAGGTAAACCGGCAATTTTTTATATACAGAAATATCTACATTTTCATTTATTTGTAAAGTACTTCTCAGCATCGAGTACATTAACCATAGTGTTGAAGCTGTAAGTGTTTTCACCTAAGAATATTTAAAAACCAGTGCTAATAAATCTTATAAATAAAACAAACTTTTTCAAAAAAGTACGCAATTAGAATATCTTCATTTGCCCCTTGCACATTTTTTTCATTTCTCCAGCCACAGAACTGTTGGTAAGTTTTCTCGTACTTTGCTTTGGACCTTTTTAGGTAATAAACTTGACTCTTCTGAGACCAATTGTAAAATTTCTTCATTATTCTCGTTTGATTGACTCATTTTAGATGAACGTTTTTTCGCAAATTATTTACTTGCTTATATGTTTTGTTACTATGTCAACAAATGCTTGACATACTTTGATAACATATTATTATTCTTCGATACTCTCATAATGTTAGCGTCAACTACACGAAAAAATAGCATGATCTATACGTTAGAAAAGTGAATTTCCATGATCGCGTAAATTTGATAAACATTTACACTCACTGGAAAACTATCACTTTTCTAAACTTATAAATCAATATACTATTTTTTAATTATTATCTTCATGCCTCTTGTCATATTTTCAATAAACTTTTTTTTTTACAAAAGTTGCCTAAGTATGCAAGTAGGTACTTAAAGATGATATTTGAGATGGGTGTTAGGTATAACTTGTACATTAAAGATTTGTATAAATTGTTTGTTTCCCTTATATGACTAAACATAATTAGTAAGTATATTGGGACTTGATTTAAGTAGTACCTATATTTGATAAAATAAGCGAGAATAACGCAGATGCTGTGAAAACGGATAGTGATACGTATTATGCTCAAAATAGCACATATTCGGAAAAACCCTTTCGTTGACATTATTGATTAGTTTGTCAACCCTTAACCGCGAGAATTTAATTGCCGTTCGTATGACGAAGACATTCCTATTTATAGAATAACCAAATAAAAGTTTTTTTCCTACTCCTATTGAATTATTACAGCTTTTTCGATTATTTTACAGAATTTGTACGAAATAATTTAGTTCAGGTGATTTGCATGCATATGCCCACTAAATATTTTGGAGTTCGTATTTCAGCTGATCACGTCAATTTCGTTTAAAGTTCAAGTTCACGCCCGACGCTACGCCATAACAATCTGAAAACTGTAAAACACTTATATGAGTGTATTTATTTCGTTCATCTGTTACTGTTTCTTAACAATGGACATATCGGCATTTTGGGGATTACTTCTGGAAAGCTAAAATACCTAAATTTTTGGTAATATTTCCCCCATGTTCTGTGAGGTCTATTCTTACACCATTTTTTCTTTGTCTATTCAAAAATCACTCTGTATGATGCCCTCCTTTGGAACAAAAGGAACTATTCCAATACACTGCTCGAATAATCGGGGTTCCACTATATTTGGAAATAAGTTATGAAAGAAAAGTACGGAAATTTTATGAAAAAGTTAAATCACAAAATGTTTGTCATTTTTCGTGATCCTGAATGAACAGTAGAATCATTTGATATTAAAAAGTATAATAAATATTCGGTATTTATCGTAAATGATTTAGCAAGAAGAACAAAGTGTATAGAATAAAGCAATTATTTTCAGGAATGATATTCATTTATTTCATGTATAAATTTAAGATAACAGTAATCTTCAGAATGATAGTACAGCACTCCACCCTTTTTGTACAAGTAACAAAGGTGAGATGCCTAGAAAATGTAATCACTCATGATCATGACCATCGTATAAATCAGTGGTTTTAAAACATGGACCCCGACAGTTAATGGTCAGAGATCCACAATTGAAAAGTAATCTAAAATTAGGATAAATGAGTCGCTATAAGATAAACATTTTACTCTAAGTTAAGTAAATAAAAAATTCTGTTAATCAAGCACTATTAATTATTACAATTTTCTTAAATGTCTAAAAAGTATGTGTTTAAAATTATAGGTTCTCAATAGAGAGCAAAATGTAGAATTACCTTCGAGATAACAGCGTTATTGGTTAGGAGAGTTCTTTATCAATAAACTAATTTGTGATCTCGATTTGAATATAAATTAACTAATTTTACTCGCTTAATGGAAATCGTTTGATAATCAATGATATTGTTACGTTCGTGCCACCGATGATTCAATTTTTGCCTGGTCACGCCATCTGTCTTCTTGGTTATTCCAGTGAGAACCAAGTGGTTCTAGGCGTTTGCTGGAAAAATCGAGAAGAAAAGGATGTGTACTATACATACATAAACCAGAATCGGCGCGTCATTTAAATCAGTTATTATTCCGATACGTGTGAGTAGAGCGAATAATATAACATGTAATATATAGACAAGTGTTGTTAATTTGTTAACCGATTGTGTACACTAAATGTTTTTTTTAATTAAACGATTATTTTCTTCAAACCTCGAATTCGTAACAATATACAAAATTCATTTCCTCAGTAGTTCATTATTGACTCAATGCACAATACAATAACTATTGCATGTAGTGGAACATTACCTACTAATTTAACATGCCGCATACTAATTTAAAATTTTTCATTGCAAAAACGTTCTCATTATATCCGCCCGAATTAACACGATCTAATTTAACTGTGCAAAAATGATTATTGCCAACGAAAAAGCCTCATTTAAAAGGAACGAAATGATGTTAAGTCTGCAATAAATTGTGCGTTTTTGATAAAACAATTATGTTTTAGCTTACAGAGCATTACGTATACGATTAACATACTTGACGTAAATAAATAATTAAATTGCAGAGTGACAGTTTATTTTAATTCATTATCCTACTATTTATTAATAGTTATCGCTAAGGAAATAATAACATTGGTCATTAGTCATTACATTTAGTTTTCAAGTTAATTTTTATAATAGATTTCTTTTTTCGTTGTGTGGACGAATTTTATTCGACGATTTTTATAGGAATGCAGTCACAGGTATTTCCTTTTGTCTCCGTTTACTAACACATCCACAAAATGAGTATAATTAAACGCAATGACTCTGCTATCACTTGTATCTTATCTGGGATAATTACACATTAGACAATAACTAAAGTCGATTACGACGAAATGAAAATAAACAATGATGTTTTTCTACGCTTTGTTTATTTTCTGTCAATGCTAATGTGTTTGTCAATGTAAAAGTGGCAAATCATTAGCTCTTTAAATTTAAAAATCAACGGAAACCGTAAGATTAAATGGTTTAGAGAAAATGTAAACGCTTCAAATGTAACAGAATGTTCAAATACTAAGGACGAGCATCGTCGCATATCTTTGTTGTTACTTGTTACTTGTTGTTCTGGATTTGTCGAGTTAGACTCACGGAAACTAGGAAAAGTTTCAATGAATAGAATAACAAACAATTTATCTAATAAACGTAGTATTAATATACACTGCAGTAAGGTAAAAAAATTTGATTAAAAAATTGCGCCCAAAACCATAATACTTCACTGCCTGTTACGTAGAAAAAATGCCCAATGTATATTATAGACGTGTCTAATAAAGTTTTATTATTTTTCGACTGCGATTATTTCTCAGAGTGCGACCTTGACATTAGAATGGAAGTTCATACTTCTGAAAAAGTATTTGCAATAAAGAGATTATGGTTCAAGTAGTTATTATTATAATATTTACAGTAAAAATTTGTCAGAGATAGATTGCTGTAATTCTACATTAAAAAGAACCTTGTTATGATTTAAAGAGAAACTAATATGACTGTTGTAGGCATACAGAGAATCGTTAAAAACGATCCCCGAGTAAAGGTACTTCCTTCACTTTTAATCGGCCAGGTGGAATTTGTTTGCAGAAACGACCTTCTGGTAACCGACATACACTGTATGTTTAATAAATAATAAAGTGATATTACACATTTAAAAAAATCCTTTAATAATTACTTACTGTATAACACGAATCAAAATAATAATAATTAGTAGCACTTAAGGCACCCCCATTGCACAACTAAACAAAATTAACATACTAGGCACAGGGTACATTTCAATTTATACTTAATATATAACTATATTACTGAGATACCCGATATATAAAATTTTACGATAAATTCCAAAGGGCCTTCAATTTCAAAGGACTTTACAAACATGATTGAAAGAAGTAGGGTAGGGTGTAAAATGACCTTTAGTTTGTTAATATATTGCTAGATGATCATTCACAGTGCAATTTCAACGAATTAGCATTCAAATAGCAAATTTGTCATTACATGCGATTAGCTAATAGCTGAGGTGAAAGCAGAGTTTCTAATGCTCATTGTGTCCATTGCTTTCCGATTCACGAATTTATTGTAAAGAACTATGATTTCGACATTAGCTACACTGATAGGAAGTTAGCGATTTCCATCCGCGAGGGACCGTGCACGTTAAGCAATTGAAGCTTGTTTTCAATTTAGAATAATTTAATAGTATATTTTTGCTGCACTGTATTTTCAGACGATTCACAGAAATTTCGATAAAGTTTACAATTTACAAAATGTAGAGACCAAGAATATTTTTAGAAAACATAGACTATCGTTTTTCTTTTTTTTTCCATAATGAATAAAACAGACACAGAATCTAAAAAATGATTAAAACTCGATACATAACTTCTTTTTTGATTTACATAGGTTACGTTTATTTATTTAATTGAGTTGAAAAAAGCTTGCTTTTGATAATTTGTTTTTTGTTCTTCCTATTCTCTGTTCTTTAAATTTCTTCCACTTTTCTTTTTTGAATTTAATCTTAGATTGTCTTCTTTGCTTCGGAAATCTTTTTTCATTCTCTTACCGACGTATTTTCAATTATTTTTTAATCACATTCTTGCGTTTACTGTTTTCTTTTTTGATAGTTGCCCTCTATCCTTTCTTTACTTCCATTGCTTGTAAAACCTATTTGCTAGGCTAATGTATATCAGTATATCACATTCAAAACATGTACGAGGGGATTCCCAAAATTAATCAAAATTAAATTAAGGGAGGGTCAATCCTTTTGCCATTAGACATTGGAGAATCTAATAATAAAAAGGGTGCCATGGTTACTCCATTGTTACGAAATGGGTCAGTTCATAACTGTATTGTATACTCTCATCAGCGCATCGAAACAAACACGCTTACTTACATACATTGCATACATATTTTTCAAATAATCATAAACATGCTCTTCATGAAAACACTGTCGATTAAAGTGAAAGTCTTCAAATGGTATATACAAACTGTTAACATAGCAGTTGAGTAATGAGCAAGACAAAGGCGGCGGAAACATATGGTATTAAGTGTGACCAGTAGCAAACAGCTATGTCATATAAAATCTCTTTACACATTGTATATACTGTATATATACTTTTGATATTTAATACTGTGTTTTAAAAATCCTAATATGCTAAAAAGAAATTTAAAACTAATTTTTTCTTCTTATTCCAGATCACTTGCAGTTGGAAGCAAGACAGGATACAGATTATATTCCTTGGGCAGCGTTGACGCCCTAGAACAAATTTATCATAATTCCACGGAGGACACATGCCTTGTAGAAAGGTTGTTCAGTAGTAGTCTGGTCGCTGTAGTTTCGTTGACGGCACCTAGAAAACTAAAAGTATGCCATTTCAAGAAGGGTACAGAGATCTGCAATTATTCTTATTCCAATACTATTTTAGCTGTAAAATTGAACAGGTAATTTTATGATATCTGCACTTTTGTTGCAAATATTCATTGAATTCAGTTAGTTATCAGTTGTCTTTAATTTTTTATTCAAAATGGTTCTATTCTGCATTATTTGCATGAACAGAATTACCAAAAATCTAATAATATCTACATCTATTGGATTTTTTCTCTCCTTTTTTTGAAATAACTGTGAGCTTTTGTAATTATACAATTTGTTGTAGGGCGAGACTGGTAGTATGTTTGGAAGAAAGTTTATATATCCATAATATCCGCGACATGAAAGTGCTCCACACGATACGAGACACACCACCTAATCCGCAAGGCTTGTGCGCTCTTAGTATCAACAATGACAACTGTTTTCTGGCATATCCTGGCTCATCAACAATCGGAGAAGTACAAATCTTTGATGCTATTAATTTGGTAAGTATGCAGCAATTAAGATTCCTCAGTGTTGGAGGCAGAAAAGTGTCGCAACAAAAAATAATAGGTAAATACAATATAACCAGTCTAACTTTGGAATTATTTGTGATTATCAGAGAACGATTGAACTTAGGTTTCACTGAAGGTCCTTCAAACCGTAACCACTGTCCTTATTTTATTTCGAATTATAAAAGGAGGCTCACTAAAAAAATTATAATGTCATAATAATGTCAAGGGTAAATCCACCACTAAATTCGAACGTCACAAAGCAAAGCACGTTTAAAGTGGTTGCAAGAAAAAAACATTGATTGTTCTGCTGATATCAAATAACAGTTACATTTAATTTAATTAAAACTAATAAAGGTCACTGTATTAAATATAAATTGTTGGACCTGCAGTTTTATGACTTCCTCCTTATCATCCTGAATTAAACCTTCTAAAGGTCTAACTAGACAATGCCCAAAGAATTGCCGAGCAAAATTTTAATGGGGGGACATCAGAAATTTCAATTTTCGTGACTGCGCTGTATAGGCAACACATTGTACTCTGTTGGTAACAAGGTAATGCCGTATTAAATCGTTGGAGGATATAATGCCTGCGTTTTAGATCAGCATCTGGGAATGGCTGGTTAAACACAACAGAATCACCTACAAGCCCACTAACATCGACAAGGACAAATGTATGCCAATTAGCCAATTAACTCACTTTTCTCAGTGTTCCCACTTCTAAGAAAATAAAACCTAATTCAAATTGATCACGTGGGTTGAAATAATTTCTGATGTCATTGTACAATGATTCTCGTTCAATTTTATTCGCCTTGATATGTACTGAATGAATCTAATAGCGCTTTCGATTGGGGTGCACTGAGTGGCAATATTTTCATCTCGTTTTATTACATGAAGTTAAAATAAGATGAGAATAATATGAGTACGCTTTCGATTGATGCTCTAGAGCAGTGGTCGCCAACCTTTTCAATGTGTTAAGCTACTTTGATAATAAAAAGTGAGCTACCTAGCCCTAAGCAACGTAAGCACACCTAAATGAAATAATGCACAGTTTTATTCGACATTATTTATTTTACGAACTAATACATACTAATAATAAACTAAAACTAAACAGAATAAATCTATACCTACCAATCGTAGGTGTTTGAAAAATAAACAAGATTTTTACGCAATCACAAGGGCATGTTACATGCGATTTAATAAAAGTGAATAAAAATAACAAAAAGTATAACGCACTATTTTAAACAATATATATATATATATACATATAATTCATGTTCAATGAGAGGGCTGACACTCAGACTCATCAATAAGTCTTTTAATGTTTGTTTATTCAAATGTTCATCTGTAAGTCGATTGCGGTATTTATTAATTTAACTTGAAGGCTTCCGCGGCCGTCGTCCATTGTTGAATTCTTGGCTTCCGGTTGGAACCGCGTGTCTCGGATTTCTTTACTGCCGACGTTTCGGTATTTATTCTTAACAAATTTTATATTGGAGAAAGCAGAATCACACAAATAGGTTGAACTAAATAACGCTTTTACTTTCAACGCAACACGCCATAGAACTGAATACTTTTCTTTACTTACTGTAGGCCAGATAAATGTTGTACTTGAGACTAATGGTTTTAAGGCTAAATCATTTTGAAACGCAATCACTTCCATTTCTGTTGCAGAGACGTCTTCGCCAAAGTTCTGCATAACACAAGTTGCGAACTGTTGGATATCAATTTCCATAAAAGCTGAAACAACAAATTGCGCCACTAAAGCCATTTCATCGAAATCTTTAAAACGATTTTTGAAGTTTTCCTTCAACTTAGATATTATTTCTACATGATATTTACTGTCATAGGGTTCCAATGGATTTTGAGATATCTTTTCTGAAAGAATAGGAAAATGCCTAGTATCGCGGTTGATTAGGTTTTGTTCCCAAAACTCAAGCTTTTTGATAAATGCTTTTATATCAGAAATCATTTCCGCTAGTTCTTTGTCCCTCCCCCGAAGCTGTAAATTAAGTTCATTTAATTTTTCGGTAATGTCTACAAGAAAACCAAAAAACTCTAAGCCAGATTAAATTTTCCAGTTCAGGAATCGGTTCATCGCGTTGTTTGAAAAATTGAACTATGGCAGATAGAACATCGTTGAAACGTTTCAGCACTCGTCCTCTACTTAACCATCGGACTTCAGAGTGAAGAAGTAGCTTCTCGTATTGACAGTCAATTTTATCGGCCAAGGTTTTGTATAATCATCTTTGTTACGCTTGAGCTCTAATCTTGTTCACAATTTTTACAACTAGTTTCACAACGTTGTTTAGTTTTAGAAAGTGTCCACATAAGGCTTGCTGATGGATAATGCAGTGGTGACAGAGAAATTGTGGAAAATTTTCATCTTTACGATATAACGCCACCTTATCACAACCCACCATAGCTGGAGCGCCATCGATAGTCAAGCCTACCATTTTTGATATGGGAATTTTCTCAGATGAAATAATATTTTTGAAATGAGAAAACAATTCCTGACCAGTAGTATGTCCTTTCAGTGGAATAAACTTCAAAAGATCTTCTTTTATCGTAAAATCACTAAAAATAATCCTTACAAACACGGCCATCTGGGAAGTGTCAATCTCATTTGTTGATTCATCCAGTTGCAGTGAAATATAAACACACTTATCTAAGTCAGTTCTTAACTGTACAAAAATATCATTGCTCATAACTTCTACTCGCCTCATTACTATGTTAGCAGAAAATTGCATAGATTGTATAGCTGAAACTATCGCGTCTTTATTTCTAAAGTTGGCAAATAACGAATCTGCAGCTTCTAAAAATGTCTGTTTTATCATTTCCCTGCCTTCATAAGGTTTCTTCTTTTGTGCAATTATCTGGGACACACGATATGATGCTTCAGTTGCAGCATTATTTTTGTCGACTGTTTTAAAAAATGTTGACTATTATCCATTTAATTGGTGGCAGAATGTAATGGAAATGATTTTTCAAAATTTGAATGTACAGTTTTATGATGCCTCTCAATATTCCCTTTTTTGGCAACGGAGACAGAAGTATTACACAACAAACATACATTTTTGCCTTCAACTTCTGTAAAGAAATATTGTTCTTCCCATTCCTAATGGAAATGGTAGGTTTCTCCTTCTTACTACTGCTTGCCATAATATTTTTTATTGCTCTCTACTTCGCTACGGACCCAACTGCTGGACATAGATTACGTGATGTTCGGTTTTAAACTGAGTGCAATGTCGCCGCTCAGTGCGTATTTATTCCATTCAAAGCAAACCAGATCGTTTTCGAATACTAGAGCGCTGCGGTTCTAGCCGACTCTAGCATGGTGACATTGGCGGCAGGTCGCTCACCGCAGTGTTACCACAGCTTGTATTTATTATGAGAATTTGCGAAATTTACGGAGGCTTCTATGATTTTTAACCGTTTGAATTTTTAAAATATAAAATATGTTGTGAGCTACCAGAATTGCCTTTGCGAGCTACCGGTAGCTCGCGATCGATGGGTTGACGACCATTGCTCTAGAGCACTCTCAGAATGTCTTTGCCCCTTATTATTAGGTATAAGGATGAAAAAAAATGAGAATACTCTGATAATGCTCGAAAATGCTATCAGTGGATACATATAGTGCACGAAAGCGCAACACCACCTAGACATACTGTGCGGGGATTTCCAAGGTTACACTGGTGATATTATACATTTTTACTAATTAGTGAATGAATGATTCTCTTCTAAGGGCGGAGATACCCATCTCTTAATAAACTAGTTAATAATTATTAGATGAATAACTCCATGGAAACAATTGATAAAATAAAATCAATCAACAATTCAGAAAAATCTAGTTATTCGTCGAATAACTTTAATAGGATATGGATGTCTCGATCCTAAGTGTAGTTTAAATATTGTAACTGAATTGAATTTTTCTGATTTTTTATTACTGTATGTAATTGACGTAATTAGGTAAAAGCAAAGACCTGAAAACTTAAACTAGTTTATTTTATACTGTGCTTTCAACAATGTCCGAGACCCACGTGACCAAATTAATTACCTTCCTTAGAAAATTTGTTTCGCGCAGATTGGCAACAATGTAAGATGTGTGGTACTAAAAGAATAAAACTGAAACGTGGATCGTGTATTACTTCGTAATAAAGACGTTCCAGATGTGTTCTAATTTTAAATTATTTCATATCTATGATGCACTAAACTAAACTTGTTTTAATTCTTGTATAATATCGGGTGTTCATTAAAAAAAAAAAAAAACAGTCTAGATGGCCAAGAATTTGTTCTGAGCGTATGGCGTAGGGTGCATCACACGACTAGTATCACTTCCATTTTTAACCTCACTTTTGCTTAAAAAAAAAACATTTCAAAAATAAACTTTTATTGCTAACTATAAAAAAACTTTTTACAAAAACGGTAGTAAGTGTTGAAAGAGTCCACCTCATTCATGTAAACATTTCAAAATTCTTTGCTTAAACGCATTCATCATGTTCTGCAAGTTGAAGAATAAATGAAGTACATCACAACATACGTTCCTGAAAACAAAAGCGTGTTACATTTTATTTTACTTCAAGTGTTATCACAATTTGGGTGATCACATGGGACTCGGGAATAGTTGAAAGCATGATATTTCTATTTTCTAGGCCAATATAAGTGAAACAATTTTTGACAATTTATAAATTGCTGTCTAATTACAATTACTGTAACTCTCTTCTACTAAATTATAATTTAATTTACAGCTGAAATCAATAAAAACGGGAAATGTCAAAAAATTGTCCATTTGTTTTCGATATTTTCAAAGTGTGAAACTGATTTTTTGGAAATAGATTAAAATTATTTAACGGTATGTCAATTTTTAAATAAATAGGTAGGTTAATTGACAAACACAACCAAATTCACACTTGGATTCATTCTCATTTTTTTTAATTTCAACTATACATTAAATTATTGTGTAGTTTTTGAGTAGTTAAGTAAAATCGAAAGTTAATTTGCTGCATTTTACACCTTGACGTGTCACTAACGTCAAAAACTGCTTGGTTACGACACACGTTTACACTTCCATGGCCTACCTTTATCAACAATTTATTTGGACATATGGTATAATTGGAACTAGCTTTTACAATACAGGAAAGATTTTAATGTAATTTTGTCAAATAATCAATTGCTTTAGGTAACAGACAATAGTTTGATTTGTTAAATGTGAATTGATTTATTATTTACTATGCAAACTACAGGATACTTCTTAAAACTTTGTGCCTACATTCGAAAAGTAATTAAGCAGAAAAGTTTTCTTAATCATTTGCACGTTGATATCTTATCAAATTTTAGAAATAAAACCGCATGAATGTCACTGGGTTGTGCAGTCTTTTTATAGATAACTGTTAACTTTTACTTTTCTATTTTTATTTTATTGACGTATTTAACATAACTTTTATTACATAACTTGTGTCACTGCTTAAACTTACAGGGGAAATTGAAATATTTTTAAAAAAATTCTAATAATTTTCTGTAAATGGTAATAGAGAGCACAAAACAAAAATTAAAATATCTCATAAACTGCTAAGTTTTGTGTGTTTTATAATGGACAGTAGATATTTTATTTTTAATTATTATTTTCATAGTTTATGGTGTAAAGTTGAATCTATAAAATTTTTGGATAGCACAAATATCCATGAACCAGGCGGGATACGAATCTAAGGGGGTTTAAATCATCAGTTGTCTAACATGTTCTCAAAAGAACACGATGTCTTACCAATCACCATGTATTTAATTTAAATAAAAACTTATTGAATTTCCTTGAATTGGTACAAGTTTAAGGCTTGAGTGCTCAACATATAATGATTTAAATAATTTTGATTAATTGATAATAATAATAATAATAATAATTTATTTACTTATAATAGACATTACTGACATGTATTTCTGGTTGTATACATTGTAGGCGCAGGTTCGAAAATACTAAGAAGGTCCGACTAGCCTTAACAGCAATTGTTGAAATAAAAGTTATGGGATTAACCTTCAGTTTAAATTTAAACTGGCATTGTTCAATTGGACCTAAGGAACTGCCTTAACTTTAACCTTCAGTTTATTCCCACGCCTGCAATTGTTTCTATGAGAATAAACTAAAGATTAAAACTGGCATTGTTCAATTGGACCTAAGGAAGTGATTAACTTTAACCTTCCGTTTATTCCCATGCCTGCAATTGTTTCTGTGAGAATAAACTAAAGATTAAAACTGACATTGTTCGATTGGGCCTAAGGAACTGATTAACTTTAACCTTCGGTTTATTCCCATGCCTGCAATTGTTTCTATGAGTATTGTTAGTATTGTTGGATTGGGCGGGCCTAAGGAACTGATTAACTTTCCTCTTCGGTTTATTCTACTGTTTCTAAGGCTGCGTTGTATAAAAGATTTAAGCCAGGATTGAGTTTAATCCTAAGTTAGATTGTGACAAACATTGTGACGTACAGCATTTTGTGTGTCACATTCTAACTTAGGCTTAAATTTAATCCTGGTTTCAATCTTTTATACAATGCAGCCTAAGAGAATAAACTAAAGATTAAAGTTAACCAGTAACTGAAATACCGGACCTAAGTTAAATGAATTCAATAGTTTGTTAAATCCTATAATTTTGAAATACCTTGCTGATTTCAGCATGCAAAAACAATGATCCCAGCGCATGATAGTCCCCTTGCGGCATTGGCGTTTAGTACAAATGGAACGAGGGTGGCGACGGCATCGGAAAAAGGAACGGTCATACGTGTTTTCGCAGTCACCGACGGGGCCAAACTTTTTGAATTCCGCAGGGGTGTTAAACGCTGCGTGGCGATATGTTGCCTGGCGTTTAGCATGTGCTCACAGTATCTAGCTTGCAGTAGTAATACGGAAACTGTACACGTATTTAAACTTGAAGAACCAAAGGATAGGTAAGAGTACAATCCGATGTCCATTCATCAAAGTAAGCGAATTTAGTCCTAGGAAAAGTGTTGAAGAGACCAGCTGGATGGGATACTTAACGAATTATCTTCCAACTCAGGTGACAGACGTTTTTAACCAAGGTAGAGCATTTACCACAGCGCACTTGCCTTTTTATGGAGTGAGAAATGTTATTGCCATTACAACGTATGTATTTTATAGCGTTTTTGACTTGCTCCTCTAGAGCACTCTCAGATTATTTTCTTCTTGTTTTAACTTCATCTAATAACAGGGGATGGAGATACTCTCAGGCCCAGTTCCTCAGTCGCAGTTTAAATTAATCTGGTGGTTATTGCAATGGTTCCAATGGAAATAAATGGCAGATTAAAGTTAAGCTGTGACTGAGAAACAGGACCTCAGAGGCCAGGGTTCGCAGTCGCAGTTTAATTTTAATCTCCTGTTTATTCCCATAGTAACAATTATGAAAACAATTGTTCCTATGGGAATAAACTCAAGTTTAAAGTTAAACTGTGAGTGAGAAACCGGACCAGAGTGTTCTGGAGCAGTAAGTCGAAAACGCTATTAATTATTCTGATGGATTCGTTTATCTTTTCTTTGATATTTTTAGCATACAAAATCAGTTAAGATTATTGGTAGCTACTGAAGATGGTTTCTTATACGTTTATAACTTAGATGCAAATGAAGGTGGTGATTTGACCTTGTTGAAACAACACAGATTGGACGGGAGAATTGAAGAAATGAAGGACAAGGTGCAGGTGGACGGAGGTCCTAACAGATCGGATCCACAGTCCATTCAAGACGGAGGTAATAACTTTTTCTTAAACTTTCTGTTTCCTCGTTCCTAAATTGTTTGAATAATTTTTAGTGTGCAGTTTGTCTTAGGTTTAAACGATAAAAGTTTTACGTAAAAATTACAGTACAGTACATTATAGTGAATAAGTTACGATATAGAAAGTTACAAATTTTATTGAAATCTGACTTGTGATAATAGTTGTGCTTAGTGATATCTCATGTTTCCTATTTTTTTGCATTTAAGTATAGGATTAAATTTAACTCAGGATACAAGTATGTCCTTTTTTTTTACTGAATGATTATAATAAAAGAGTGTTATGAAGATATTTGTTTTTTCTCTTTGTGCATGGAAATATTTTTGAGGTGGTTTTTGCTATTTTTTTTTGTATAATTTTGTTATTTCGTTTCTTATGAATTTACACATAATATAGTGATAACTTATCCTCAAAGATAAGTAAAATAATAGTTTCCTTCAGTATAAATAAATTTATCAACAGAAAGATGATGTAATAAAAAATAATAATCTATTATACAGGGTGTCGTTAAATTATGTGGACATGGACTTAAACAGTGATTCCTGCGCTTAATATAACATGATTTAATCAAACTTATCTCTATCCAAAAGTGCTTCTGCTTCAAAGTCGTTGAAAAAAAAGTTCTTATAAAAAAGGAACGCTTCAATCAACCGGGATGGTATTTAGTTTAAGGACTAATAGGAAGGTTAGTCACATTTTCAAAGGTTAGAGTAGATTAGATCGCTAATGTGAGAAACATGGTTGCCATAACTTTTTTGAGGTTAAGAAGGCAAGATTAATTAATCAATTTATAGAAAGAAGCATTCGTTAAGAAACTTTTTTTATCTTTGAACTTTTTTATATTATGGTTCAGTCATAAAAATCTAAGAGGCTGCAGCATCTCTTATTGAAAGCAGGTGGTGGGCTACATAGAAAAACAAGTGCCTGCTACGTATATAACTAATTTTCTTTTTCTAATAGAGGCATTCATACTTTTTTGTGTCTTTGCAACTTTTAATATCTGGTTTTGGTCACAAAATAGAAAAATCTTCTTGAAAAAATATATAAATTACTGACACTAAGTTTTATCCAAATTAGTTCAAGTATTCTTTTGTTATAAAAAAAATTTTTTTTCTTCAAAAACTGAAACGACACCTTTGGATATATATAAGTTGGGTTAAATCATCTTATTTTGAACCCAGGAATCTGTAGTTAAGCTATCTCCACATAATTTAGCGACACCCTATATATTGCTTTGTTTCTACGAGACTATTATTTTATTCTCTGCTATCAACAACCATCAAGCATTGTGCCTTTGGAAAAATATGCCCAAAAAATTAATTTTACGTGATATTATTGCAGCCAAACAATACTCTGTACAAAACAGAGTATATTTTGTAAAATTGACTCCATCATCTGCTAAACAAAAACTCTTTCAATTTATTTTTAAATATTTTTAAAAAAAGTTGACAAATTTGTATTATTTCTTAAATTTTAAAAAAATTTAAGTAATTTATGCAGTAAGTATAAAAAATTATTATTTTATTTCTTGTAGTTATTTTTTTAATTTAATTTAGGTATTTGATTAATTATGTTGTCGCATGCTGGGGGTATTTTAGTAATCGTGTCATTGGTACAAATGTGTAAATTCATAAGGAATCTTATTTTGAATGTTGCTTTGTCGTACTTGACTTTTGTCTTGCAACATAGAATTGGCATAACATTATGATGTACTGATCGACTTAAATCAGTCTTCACAAGTAAAAGATGCCAGACATTGTTACCTTTCTTGTTGAGTTTGTCTCCTCTTACACCTCATTTTTAGTTACCGTCAAACAATCCTCTTGTTATTATCAATTGGCTGGTTTATTTAGGAGAGCATTCATATTTGACAATATCTTTGTGTAGCTTTGCTCTGAATGAGTAATTGAGTTTGTTTTAAGGCCTTGATTGAAATAGTGCACTTTTGTTGTACGTGATACCAGGCGTTCATTGCTGAAAGATGTTCGTTTAAACTAACTGCATGATTTTATTTTTATTAAATTAGTATTTTTAACAACAAGACTAATGTTTAATTACTAATTTAATTTTTGCAAATTTTTGTTTAAATGTAGGAAGTAGGTAGTTATTTTAAAAATCTTTTTTTGTTGTAAATTATGCTTGTATTCATGAACATCTGTTCTATTTTTTTTTTTTTTTTTAATGAAAAGCAAAGAGAAATTGTAATTATTTTCCTTAAATTTTTTGAACCTAACAGATGTTTGTAGATTGAGCTAATATCAAATAATCCAAATAATAATATAATAATACAATTTTTTTTTCAGCATGCCTTTCATTATTATTAAGAAGTGACCTGACTGAAATGAATGTTGACCACTTTGCAATTATTAGTACATCAACTTTTAGAAAAGTTAGGAAAATTTCTTTATACTTTTTTCTTGCTTCTTATTCTAAGTTGTTTAAAATGTTTGTTTAATGAAAAATTATTATTTAATATAAATAATTAGTATATCCAAGAATTCATTTATAATTTGATACAATGTGACTCAAGAAAGTAAATTATTTTACTAAAGTAAAGTAGCTCGCGAGCTTAAACAACAAACACTGAGATTTACATATATACAGGATGTTTATAACAATTTTAATTTATCTTCTTAACATCCAAAAAAATTAAATATGTTTTAAAATTATAAGTGGTCAAAATGGAACATTGCTTTCTATTTTAACATAAATTTTTAACACCGACTAATACAAGAAGAAAATGTTGTTAAATATGAATGTTACATACATTTGCTTAGTGAGTGTTGTGCATTTCAAATAAACACGAAATTGTTTCCTTATCCAGTAGCGATTTTAACCCGCACCTGTTTTTTTCTGTTACTTGCAAGGCTCGGACTTACTAGGTAGCTACGCAGGCATCCTCAAAGGCAACCCGGCCGGGCAAATGTCAGGTACTGGTCAGTATAACACTATATGACGTTTGTATACTTACTTCATGTTTACCTCACATCATTATTTAACTCTTTTCTTGCACCAGCGTAACTCAATAGGCACATAATCACATATTTATTTTTCTTTGTTGCTTGGATAGGTAAATACACTTCAAGTACTTTTTTGGTTAAAATAATACTGACCCCGAGTGGAAGTTAGAGTTAAGAGATGAGGTTGATTCATTTATATTTATGGGCTTCAGTGTTGATCTAATGAATAATATTTATAAAGATTTCTTTACTCATTGATTAGATTAACTTTGAAAATCATGATATACATGTATATACTATGTATGTATTAAAACTAAAGTAAAATTATCAAATAGAATTTGTACCAAGAAAGTAAACTCTCTGAGAAATGCAGAATTATAAAGTAACTGAAAAGGAAGACTACAGACTTTAGTATTCTTCAATCAATAAATAAATTATGTTAATTTTGCAAATTTATTGATTTTTTAATTACGAAAACAAAATCGGTTTAAAAAATATTAAATGATGAATGAATTGAATTAATTGAATTGGTTTATTGTTATACAATGTTGGCACAAATTTGAATTTGTTTTCTCAGAAATGTTTAATTTAGGTCGGATTTACTATTTTGTTTGTGTTGTTATTTTTATTATTATTCATTAATATTTTTAATTTAATTACTTTTTAATAAAATATAATTTTAAAACAAAATTAATCATCAATCTTGCAATTGACGTTATGTACATTATTCGTTCGCCAAAATTAAACATTATAGTTTGATTACCTATACAACATTATAAACGCGATAATTCCGTAAATAAGATAACATCGTTATTATATGTTGAGAAGTGATGTGAAATATATGAGACTTATGCAGTGCAAAAACACTTCATTTTGTAACATATAAGTGCAAATACCAGTGAAATGTGTGTAATCATAAAAATATAAAAAAGTAAGTAATAAAAATGTTTATCGTAAATTAAAAAAATAAACTAAGGAAAGTGTAAATATAAAACAAATTAAATTAAAAATTCAAACAATGATACGTTTATATAGGCTGCGGTAATAGTGTGTGGGCAGAAGATGAGACATTTTTAAAATATGTGTTTGCATTGACAAACATCGATCAGGCACAATATTCAAAATTATTTAGACATCTACAGAGTGTTTCTTAAGAGTGTCACAATCCTAACAGTTCATTGTGAGTGGATGAAAATAAAATGGGGTCCTAAAAAATTAAAATTCAAGAACTATACCTAAAGGGTTTTATTTAGTCAGAAACATGATCAAAAGACCTTGTCGTCACATTTATACTCCATTTTTTTTATAATACCTGTCAAATTTTTCTGAGGTTGGTACTTTTACCAGAATGTTAGGAAATTTCATATAGTGATAAAAGCAGGGTTCCAAAAGAAACGTTAGAATTTTGACACTAACAGATATTATAAAAAAAAAAACCGAATATAACACGTGCAAGGAAGTATGCAACAAAAGAGGAACTTATTTATTACACATTTCTGAAAAATGCTCTATAAAAGTTTGCGCATTGTCTAGAACGCATAAAGAACTTAAACAAATGACAAAGCTACAAGCATTTTATATACCACTGTTAATTTTATTTAAGGATGAAGCTACGTTCAATATGATGTAGTTTGCTCAGAAAACTGTCGTTGGTGGTCAGTTAAGAATCCAAATTTCAAAATTAAATGGAAAAATAATTGGGTCCTGTCTGGTCAACACAGGATGCACTCATAGTGCACGTGCAGTGATTCAGTATTTAAACGCAAATTTCTTACATTATAATTTTGTAAAATTAATTCATACAATTTTCTGAGAAGATATTCGATTTTCTATGAGGTTTAGATAAAGCACAAACTTTTATAAAGAATAAATTGATTCTGAAAAATCAGTAATAAAAAAGTTTTCCATTTGTTGCACACTTTCTAGGACAAATTTTAGATATTTCGTTTAAAAAATTCAAGAAAAACGGCGCTCATCTGTACTACAATATATCTAATTGAATTGTGAGGTGGGACGTGCTTATGTAAAATGCAGAAGAACCAGACTTACTGCACACCTTACAATAATTCTGTTCATGACATTTTGTTACGGTTTTTTTTTTAACTTTTCACTGACTGGACTCAACGTTAAATTACACGGACTGCATGTTGGTTTAATAACATAAAATTGAGGTGTAATACAGTGAATGTAATCAATTTCTATAACGGTTTACGAGGCGGAGCAGCTGGAGTAAGTGCAGTTCAGTGACGGTAAACCAGTATACTTTTAATATTAGGTGCGTCTATTGTCCTGCTAATGGTGTACCCTAGTACAGGGTACCCCAAAACTTTGAAATAGTCCCTTTTATATATATTTTATCAAAAAAATTTTAATTAAAGTTATGTAGGTTTCCTTCCGGCATAAAATTTATTTCCTATATAGAGTGATTTATTTAAAAGTTACACTGACTTATGATTTTTTAATTGGAACATATTTATTACATTTTTGAAAATCGAACGACTGTCGGTTTAGTTCGCGTATTGCAAAATTAGTCGTTTTTTTCAATTGAACACCCTGTATATTAAAACTTGTATGGATAGCCCTATCTACAAGCTCTCCATTGAACCACATGGATAACATTTTTGACGTTATATCATATACAAAATGTCACTAGTATTTAATACAAATTTTATTCATTTATTTTGACAAAAATATAACCTTACTAAAAGCTTGTTTTACCAAATTTGTATAAACATACATGACATGTCAAATTATTACCCGAATTTTATTGTCCGCTTCTGTACAGGGTGGGCCAAATTCGACACTTTTAATAGGAAACTTCTATTTTTAGACGAGTTAGACAAAAACTGACCTCGGTCCCTGGAGCTCGATTTTTAAGACAAAATTAATGGTGAAGACCGCGTTTCGATATCTTGTACTGTTTAGGAGCTACAGGGCGTTTTTCAAAATTCTACGTAGAATTTATTGATCTTAATTACAATTTTCTGAAACAGAGTTTTCGAGATATACGCAAAACTTCCGAATTTTTATATGGAATATCGTATATATTTTTGCATTTTTAAAAAGAGCATAAAATTACCTTTACAGAAGTATAATATATTTGATGTATTATAAAGCTCTTCAAGATTTTTGCAATACTTCAGTAGGCTATGATTTATTATAGAAACAATTGTCACAGTAGACTACTGTTAACGTTCAACTACTGAAAATTGCGAAAATCTTGTATATTATATTATATAAATATACAGAGTGATCCATATAAATTTTATATAAAGTTTTCTTATATCTCGAAAACTATGCATTTCAGAAAATTGTAATTAAGATCAATGAATTCTTGATCAAAAGTGCATTAAGAAAGTTTTTACATAAATCAGAAATTTTCATAAACAAAAGAGCTACAAAGGTTTTTAGCTATTACAGAATCTCCACAAACACATTGTAGCTCCGAAACTGTACAAGATTTGAAAATACGGTCTTTACCATTAATTTTCTAATAAAAACCGAGGCACCGAGGTCAGTTTTTATCCAAACTTTCTAGAAATAGGTATTTCCCATTAAAAGTGTCAAATTTTACCCACCCTTTACCTATTCTAGGAGAAAAATGTATCTTGTAATTGTATTGACATCGATTTCACCAATAAAGTTAATAAAATTACATCTTTAACATTTCGATCTATCCATGACACGCGTTTTTTTTTATTTCGTTACTATGTCAGATTCGAGTAGTATGGAAATGTGGAAATTCGCACCTCGTTTTTAATTGCTAGCGTTTTCGATTCACTTGCACCGGTGCATTTCCTTTTGACCTTATGTAATAACACGAAATGAAGATACTTTGAATGCGTACTAGTGCGATCAATCGAAAACGTTATACATCTCTGTTACACCTCTAATATCGTAATTATTCATGAGCGACTCAAGACTATTACGCCACCAATAATGAATAAAAATACGACTGCTCTAATTGAACGCGACGCATCATTAAGAAAACAGTTTTTGAACTAATTTGAATAATTTTGTTTTATAAACTAATATAACATAAACATCTTCATGTTTTGTTGCGTCATTTTTAAACCTACGCATGCGTAATGATATTCGTCTGTATTCTCTCATTATCATTGTAGCTACGTTTGATTGAAATTGGAATAGCGGCAATTGACGATCTACACAATACGTTAACGTGAACGAATCTTAGATTGAAGGGAGAATTTTACAACCCAGTTGGCAACATTGATTCTCATCCTATGATTAATTTAATAACGTGTTTAATTCCTGTGGCAACTGCGTTCGTCACTCTTACACATTAAATTGACATAAAACTATATTGTTTCTTGTTTATTTTAATTACGAGTTTAATTATAAGATCAGAATACGGGCCAGCAATATCGAGGTACACTAAATTGTTTGTTAAAATGTTTGCAAATATTAATGACCACCTCCAGCACATTCGGATGTACGGTGTAACTAGTGCACTGCACTGCATCAAGTATAACAAACAATCGTATAATGAGCAATACAATATAGTGTATTCCATTAAAAAAAAATACAAGTTAGGGTTGCCACACTGATAAGCAACACTCTGTATCCATAACTCCAAATATTCAACAATAAAACCACTACTTTCCGCTCACGTGCTGTTGGCGCACTCTGTAGATATATTTGTCACTAATATACCTCTATATAGTGGCTACAGTGTTGCCAGGAGAATAAAATATTAATCCCCAGAAAAAGTAATTAAAAATTCCAAGATTTTCCCAGACATTTTGCACGTGATTTAAAAACAAATTGTTCCAACAATGTGCATACATGATGAGAAACCAGCAAAAATAAAAATCTATTATTAAAGAAAATCTATTTTTTTTTAATTTAAAATTAACACCAATCACAAATTCTTTGATATTAATTAAAAAATCTAACCGTAGATATTATTACTTATTTTAAAGAGGGTGCATTTAAAGTTGTAACGGTGAACACCATCTTGTTTAAAAGATTTTTTGAATGCAAAATTCCTTCTGAAGTTTCGTTATTTGGTCTATTTCTATACCACAACGTTCACGTCTTCGGGATCTGCATTTACCAACTGAGATTTGTCGTTGAAACTTTAAAAACACAAGTGAAGTAGTAACCCACGTTACCGACAACTAAAATTCACAACAAAATGTAATTTCAGATTAATTTTCTATTTCCTATTGAGGAAAAGAATTAATAATATATGATTAAGTAAATGTCAGATCAAGGGGGTGTAGAATAAAATTTCATGTCTTAGCTAAATACAGATTTTGCAGTCAACTTGATATTTGAGTTTTATTTACTAATTCAGCAACTAATCTTTCTAGACTCAAATATTAAACCACTAGTTTAGTTAAACTAATTTTTATTTTATATTTTTACAAAATGGACAGAAGGCTTTCATCGTGGAATCTTGTTTTCGTTAGCGAACCTGCACTGTAATCCAAAGGCGTCTGTTCTAAGTTAAGACATGAGTTTTTTTCCACAGTCGCCTGAGACATGAAATTTATTAAATCACACGTTATAAAATTTTATAGAAGGATATTGATTTCTATAAAAACAGAGAAATAAAAATTCCCCCAGTTTTTCGTTTATTTTTAAAAGTTATCCTTTTCCCCCAACACAGGTAAAAATTCCCCAGATATGAGGAAAAATCCCCTGACCTGGCAACGCTGCGCGGCCATAATAACAGCGATTTTAATGCCATTTATGGGTGCTAGCGAATATAACTTTCACCACAGATAATAGTTCTATTATCTGTGCTTTCACTAACCACCCCCTTAACGCACGATAAGTCTGTTTGTAGAGTTCTACCTCCCTACTCATAATAATACCGATTGTTACGCCACTTGTGGAGATGGCGCTAGCGACACCGTTGCTAAATATGTTATATGACATACAGGTGTTCAATTGAACCGTTCACCATTTCTATATTTTTATGATTAAAGATAGAAATTCGGTTAAATTAGCAAAGATTCTAATTTTCATGCTGATTCTGAATTTCTATTTAAAAACCAATTACACTGCTAGTTGTCAGAATATTAGTACAACATTTTTTTAATAGCAATATACTTGTAAATTTAATAATTCATTGGGAAGAGATTTTCTTTCTCTGCAACGACCACAAAATTTCTTAAATTTGTTTACAAAATAACAAAATAATTTAAAATACTCGTTTTCAAATAAGTAGGCCATGTTCATGTATAAAATAAAGTTGCCTAAGTAACCGACAAATATATCTATCTAATGTGCATGTAGCTTACTACCATGTTTGCTTAAAATTATTAAAAAATCAAGTTTTCTTGCCAGATGAAAATTATGAAAATTAATTAAAATTGTGTAACTGCAGTTTTAATTAATTTTCATAATTTTCATCTGGCAAGAAAACTTGATTTTTTAATTGTCAATTTGTTGTCTTAGTAACATCAAACAAATATTTTAAAAATGTCACTTTTGTGGTTTTACTAGAGAATGCAATCCGCTTCCTTATATAATTTGCAAAAGATTTTCATATTTTTATATTTAATTCCTGTTCTTGTGTTTTGGGATTTTAGAAATTCAAAAAAGAGGTAAGTTTTTCTAAATTTTTCAATAAACCAATTTTTTTTAAGATACAGAGTTCTGATGAGGCCCTATAAGGCTGAAATACATGTATAAACTCTTTCCTAACACTTTCTAAATTGCCAGTTACACACAATTTTAATTAATTTTCTTAAAATTATTATTATTTTTTAATTATTATTATAATCTCTATCGAATGAATTACAAAAATTACTACACTATTATTAAAAAAAGAAACAAGGTCGTAAGGATATTTTGAAAACTAGCACCTCAAGGCAATGTTGGGCAGTTCAGATTGAACACTCGATATATAGGGATATATATATGTTAGAATATATTGGAAACTACAAATCAAAATGTCAGTTTTAATTACAACAAAAAATATTTTAGGTAAATATCCTATGTTTCACCAAAAAAGTGTGGAAAATAAATAAAATTTTTAAGAGATCATTCCCAAAAGTCACAATTAAGACAAACCTTTGACCGCAATGACGACCAAAAATTATTTCTCGTGACTGTACACATTTGAATATTATAAATTCAGTCATGGCATACTTCCGGTTCTACCGGAAGCCGATATCAGCTTTCCTATTTTAAATTGAACATTATGTGTATTGTTTTATTCTTGGATTGCCCGTTCAGTTCTACATCTTTTGTATTCACGTATATCAGGGATAAGAAGCATTGTTTTGACGATATTCAATTTTTGTAAAAATTTTGACGATTACAGTGATTAAATTGGAGGAATTATACTTTTCACTGTTCGATCACAAAGATGAAAAAATATTTTTCTGATATAAGATAAATCGTATGCTTTACGTAGAGCTTATTGAGAATCCACAGATGTTAATAGTTTTCAGCGGTCCTGTTTATCAATCACAGGTTAATTCTAACTTTCAGTTTTTCTCATAGTAACCACTATGAAGACAATCGTTGTCATGGCAATTAACAGAAGGTTAAAGTTAACTTAAAGTTAACCTGTAATTGATAAACCGACCCAACAATGCATAACTTGATTTTTTTAAATACAATCACTGACTTTTTTCTGCGGCTTCTGACACAAAATGTAATTTTCTTTCGATTTTGTGCTTATCTTTATATATTTAGATATTTATGCATAATTTATTTCTTTTTAAATATGTATTTACATTATAAAAATGCAATTTCTTATTATAAATGGAACTGGCTCAGCTGATTTTTCATAATTGTTGTCCATTAAGAAGTATTTTTATAATGCTGGATGAATTGTTTGAAGGTCGTTGAATCATTGGATTTGGCATTCTAGATTAGCCGATCTAACTCCAGTTGCTTTATATCTGTGGAGTAAAATAAAAGATAAAGTATACCACACTTTTAAATCGTAGGGAGCATCTGGAACGAAGAGTTATAGCTTCTCTCCAGGTCTGATTTTCTGACCAGTCCGACCCTGACCTGAGAATACAGATTATCTTATTTTCGAAACAATAACACTGGGGAACAAAAAAGTTATTTTCATGTTGCCAAGGATTTAAGGGTAGTTTTATGTCACTTGACGCTTCTGATTTTATACTAAATTTTTGTTTTAGTTAAATTGGCTCCAATTTACAAAATAATCGAAATTCATAAAATTGAACCATTTGCATGATTTAATTTACATTATTAGTAATTTAAACCATTTTACTTCTGAAATAATGATCTACTTTTGCTTTTTCTTCAAGTGCCCTGTTTTAATCAATGACATCAAAGCTGTTTTTTGGCGTACAAAACTGTCTTAAAAACGATTCGTGCTATTTCAAAACTGTTTTATTTCTGACGTCATTGATGATGATCCCGCTAAAATAACTTTCCTAAACTGTTTCAAAACACCATCGGTTTGCAGGTTATAAGTAGCATTTGATTGTTACTCGCAATCCCCATTCCACCTCTAAATAATTTCAAAAACTAATTTCACAGCGTTTTGAAATTATGCACCTGTTTCAAAACGTGACGTCATTGTTTCGACGCTAAAAATGCACATTTCGAAATTTACGAAATAATTTCAAAACAGTGCACCGCCAAAAAACGGCTTAAGCTTTTGTTTCATTTATGACAGATCGTAGCTAGTGGTTTGGTTTGAGTGATTTAAACAAACCTGTCACCATAAAAATGAATTCTTCGCGGAGACAGTGTGTTATTTAATGGTCCTGATATGTTTCGTTACATTTGTGGTAAATACAGTGTTGCAGCAGAAAGAAAAAAACATAACTGACTTCGTGAAAGAGGCGTATCAGACATATTTTGAACGCCAACTATGTCAACAAGACAAGGGCATGGGTACTTCATAAAGTTTGCAAAACTTGTGTAGAATCACTTCGCAATTGGCTGAATGGTAATTGTGAAGGACTCAATTTTGGCGTACTTATGGTGTGAAGTGAGCCAAAAGATCATTATCGTGATTATTATTTTTGCGTCGTAAATATAAAGGGTATGAATCGCTTTAAGAAACGAAAATGAGACTACCCAAGTATGGAATCCACAAAACAACCGATACCACACAAGGAAGATTTATGTAGGGGTGAACTTGAATTGAATGATGCAGAAATGTTAAATCTGTCCAATGCAAGTAACAACACAGGTGAAAGTGAGTTTGAAGATAGTTGCCACACTTCTCAAAAATTTTCTCAAGGTGAACTAATTCGAGATTTGAATTTATCGAAGAAAGGTGCTGAGCTTTTAGCATCCAGACTTCAGGAAAAACACTGTCTTAAAGCGGATGTTAATATAACATCGTATCGAAATAGAGAGCACGCCCTTCTGTAGCCAAGATGACGATCTTGTATATTGTAAAAATATTTCTGCACTTCTCCTAATGACGGGCACATCAGAATACAGACCAGAAGAGTGGAGGCTCTTTCTGGATAGTTCTAAAAGAAGTTTGAAATGCGTATTGCTGTACAATGGAAATAAGTTTGCGGCAACTCCAATCGCAACATTAAGTTAGTATTAAAAAAAAATTGCTTATTCTCAGCATCAATGGTCTGTTTGTGTCGATTTGAAAATGGTAAACATTCTTCTTGGTCTGCAAAGTGGATATACTAAACATCCTTGCTACATTTGTTTATGGGATAGCTGTACACTGGCAACAAACTGTATGACATCTAAGAGAAAATATAACTGTAGGAAAATCCAACGTCATTTATGAAGCATTAGTAGACAGGGAAAAAAAATCATACTATCGCCTCTCCATATCAAAGTTTGTTAAGGCCATGGATAAGTTAGGTAATTGTTTCAAGCATATTTGCCAAACATTTCCAGCGCTTAGTATAGAAAAGTTAAAAGCAGGAATATTTGATGGCCCGCAAATTCGTAAACTGGCGAGGGATCAAAGATTTACCTCGCGTATGACTGAAATCGAACCTAATGCATGGCTCAGTTATATATGTTACACAAAATTTTTTAGGTAATCACAAGGAACTAGTACAAAATATGTTAAAAAATTTTGAAAAATTAGGGGCTAATATGAGTATTAAGAAGCATTATTTACACAGTCAGGATATCCGGATAATGGATGAAAGATATCAAGGAAGGTGGAATCGTCACATGATGGCTGACTACTGTTGGAGTTTACAGGATTGTCTAGAACAAGAATTTAGAAGAAAATCTTATAACAAAAAAAGGGTTTCATAATTTTAATACTTTTAATGTAATATATCCTGCTGTGTCTATTTACAGCATTTCATAAGTAAAATTAATTGTAGTTAATCCTATAAATTACCATGTTTAATTTTGATCACTTTTCCCAGTTATTTTATAGAAATACTTAAGGCATATGTACATATTTAAAAAACTAAAGCCAAACTAGAAAAAGTAGTAGCATTAGGAGCATCAAATTACTCAAAATCGATTTCTATAAATTCCTGGCAACAGATTCACTGTTCCCCAGTGTAATCATTGTTATTCATTTTTGTTAAATTAAAATTTATTATTTATAAAAAAATTTAAAAGAAATTTTTACAGTTTGCGTTATTCAGGCTGTCCCATAATTATACCGACAAACTGAAAGGGGTTAAAGAAAAGAAGCATTTTAACCACTAAACTTAGGTATGTCCCGGAAATTTAAAATAAAACATGTTCCGAATCAAAGAAAAACACTTGCAAAATTTATTTGATTAAATTTACTAATTTCGAGTAGTTGTCAGAGATATTTACTATAATTTTAATTTAATTAATGCACTGAAAATTGAATATCATTTTAGCATGCAACTATTAATAGCTGTAACAATATTTAAACGCAATATTAGTTACATTTTAATGATGTGAATGGGCAATTACAATGGGCAATATAACTCTGGTTGGCAAACTGCAAATAACACAATCACTAAAATTCATATCTGTTTTCAATTATGTGAATTTTAGTGTAATTTGCAGTTTGTTAACGAGAGTTATATTACTTGCAATTGCCCATTCACATCATTGCTCTGTATTAAAATGGAACTAATATTGTGTACCAATTTTGTTACAACTATTAATTGTTGCATGTCAAAATGATATTCAATTTGCAGTGCATTACTTAAGAGTTCCAAGCTAAAATTATACAAAATATCTCCGACAACCATTTGACTACTTTGTAAATTTAATCAAATAAATCCTGCAAGTGTTTTTATTTGATTCGCCACAGTGGTCAAACGACTCATTTCCGGATATAAGTTTATTGGACAAGATAGCTTATTTTGGTGTCTTCTATAACTCCTCTCAATTTGTCGGTAGAGCTATGGGACCCCTGTATAAGTACTTAAGTATAATTTAAAAAAATCAAATTACTTTTTACGTTTCTGTTTTCCTTTGGATATTTTATTTATTTTTCAATTCTTTACGAAATTTGTTATTTTGGTTTTTAAAATGCATTTTACGAAATTAATTCATGCATGTAACACGTGCCCAACAATTACTGTAGTCCCAGGTGGATATTTGAGATTTAAAAAAAAATTGACAGTAAATAGGTAATCCTAATCCAATTGCTTTATTGATACATTTGAAATTAATATTTTATAATTTTGTTACAATTCTAACAGAGGTATGTTTTGAAAATGGTGATTTTGTCCTAAGTACGTAATGGGAGAGTAAATAATCAATTCTACTTTAAAATAGTCACAATAAATCTGTCAATTTGATGTCACAAAATAAAACCAGTCATTAAGAATTGCCGTGTATTATAAATTCTATTATAAGAAAGTAGTTCTTCCACAAATTAAGCAATGTAAAAAAAATTTACTGAATGCGGCCAAAATGGTTTTGCATTTTAGTTGAATTTTGTTAAACAACAAATGTGAATTAAATTTCAATTTTCAAAATAAACTCCCAGTTTACTTTCTTGGTACAAAATAATTTTAAGTTAGTATCTCATGTTTCAAAATGTTCTTACCTTAGTGCACTTTCAGTATATAAACCATCGACTCCCTGACATTTGAATTGTCTAAAAATAATTCCTTCTCTATTTTCATACGCACCCAGAGTCAGATAAGTTCCGAGAAATGGCAGCCGCAACAGAATCACCCCCAAAAGGTGGCTTTCAGTTCAACGACGAGCAAGAATATCCACCTCTGACCCAGAAATCCGACTGAGACATGGAGGTCACGTTGCTCCTCGGCAATGTGCTTGCAAGGGAAGACCCACACTGCAGGTACCAACTCATGTTCGGAACGGTCCTCCTCATTCATATGTTTGTGCGTATCAGTGAGAAGCTGATATTGTATTTACTTAACTTAGAAGAGTAACAATCACACTTGTGTTTTTTTTTTTAGGAAATTTATCTTTCATTTCTCGATATATTACTGACAATTTTAAATAAATATGTTTTGTGATGCTTGGTTTCGTTTTAAGTTAACTGTATTTATTATTTTCATTTCGGGTTATTAGTGTTTACTGTGTAATAAAATTTGTATGTCTTCTTGTATTCAATTTTAATGGTGTTTAGAGTGTCTTTTATTATTTTTAGGAAGCGTTTGTATGAAAAATGTGTTGATTTGTGATTATTGTGAATTTATCATGCACTTCAATTAAATGCACTTTGACATAAGTTTGTAGAAATGTTATAAGTATGACGTTCATTTACTTTTCTCACCTTACACTAATGAATTGGATTTCATAGGGGGCTTTGTTTAGGTTACTTTTTTTTTTTTTAAATTGCACTCTAATAAATGTTTGAACAAATAAACGAGGGCAATTAATATATTTAAGTCAACATTTAATAACTATTAAGCTTAATAGTTTTGATTATACAGAGCGTTCATAAATTATTAGGTTTGTTCCAACATTAGTTGTTGACTAATTCGAAACCGTCAGCAGCAAGCACTCATCAAAGCTGTACACTTGATAGAACTGTTAAAACCGCTCGTTACTTCGATGGCCAACTGACTTTGAAAGTTCCAAACTAATCAGAAATTGCTGTTGGAACGAACCCATAAAATTATAGTATTATTTTTAATTCGATTTTAAATCACTTTCAGAATAAATTGGCAGAAAACAAGGAAGATTGAAAGGAAATATATATTCATATTTTACTCTAAAAATATGAGACCAGTGAAATAAATATCATATTTTGAGAGTACTTGTACCTCCAATTGACGATACAACAGCACAATTAAAGGCAATTTCGAGCATCTTAGTTCTCTTCTCAAAAATTGTAATAAAAGTTCCAAGTTTTCATTGTATTAACTCTATGGTCTGAAATTTCCTGCAATACTTTAACTTCAAGCCCCCATGAAATCCATTTTACATGATTCATCCAGTTCCTTTTTTGGCTTTTTTTTTGGTGAACTTTTCAATATATGTATACATAATTACAAAATTTTACTTAATCTCTCTCCACACAGACTATGCAGTTTGTTGTCTTTAATCGATCCTTTGTCAGTGATATATTAACGTAAATTTTAACGTATATTTTAATTTCCTCCTAAAAAATATTAAAAAAATTAAAAATAAAATGCATATGTGAGATTAATTTATGCTGATCATTTTTAAATGTAATAGACATATCAATTATAAATAATTTATTGTAAATGTAGGACAAAAAATATAAATAATTTTGAAACTGAATTACCGGAAATGTTCGAAAGATTAAAGCAAACGTGAGTTTCCTCTTTACTAAAGAAACGTCTTTATTTCAGTGTACTCTTGTAAAATAAAAAAAAAATTAAGTCGCATAATTTATGGAATATTTAATTAAATTAGTGTAAGCACATTCCATTTTTTATTGCAAGGAACAAACTAATGTAAACCAATTTATAAAATATGCAATTTACATTCCTTACACAAAATATGTAAAATATAAAGAAATCTCATGCAACTAATAAAAACACAAAAATTATTTAATCTAAAGTTATTATTATTATTGCATTGTGTCTTAAGAAATAAATAAATAATATAAATATGCCTTTAAACATTCACCTTCTCAATAATCTTGAGGTTACAATTGAAGTAAAGTAGGTTTAAATAGTTGTTACTTTAAAAAATAAATAATGAAATCACAAATTCAAGTTTGCTTTAATCTTTCATTTAGTTTTAAATCCAACACTAAGCAAATTATTTCCTGCATTGTTATTTTAATATTCAATAATAATGTATTGTGAACATCAGCTCAGCTCTGATTTGTATTTCATTTACGACAAAAAAAAACATTTCAAAATAATTTTCAGATATTTTAACCTTAACGTGTATATTATCCAGCTTCTTATGTTTATTTAACAAATAAAATTTACAGGAATGAAGTGAAACAACCGCTGATGTATTTATTTATTTCTAGTATTAACTTTGCATTTCGTTTTCTCCAAGCACTCAAAGACGCCCTTGTCCTATTTTGAAATGAATTTCATCTATTAGCACTGCATTGATTAAATAATAAACATTTTGGTTGTGCCTTTTTCAACATTACTGAGTATGTTATTTTCTTCTTTATAAATAAAATAAATAAAGAGCTTTTATTGCTTTGAATTAAATTAAGTTAAAGGCGCCCACAACACAAACATTAATGAACATCCTCTCTCACTTGAATACATAAAAGTTAATGAATTATTTTATTAAAAATAAAATGTTAGTTTTGATGAATCAGAGGTTCTTTGGGGCTAACAAATTAATTTCTGGCTTGTGTCGTTGTAGGAGGGATTGTATTAAGTGTTCATTCTCTTGTTTATATCTTGGAAGCACCTTGAATGATATTGGTTAGTTTTGCTGAAAAACTTTATTTTTAGATACATTGGACATTAATATGATATAAATCCAAAACATTCACTTTGGAAGAATTCTTAACACAGCAAAATACAATAATATACTAGACATGTTATCTAGTTTAAAGGGCAACTATATGGCAAAATTTTAAATTTAATTTAATTGTGCCCCGATATTTTCTTACAATCCATCTGTACTATAGCATGAATGAATATATTAAAGTAACATTCTTGGTAATGTGAAAGCAACAGTTACTGCATTAATATATTATAAGAAAAATTAATATTATGTTGACCATCACATTCAAAGTTTCTTTTACATAATTAGGCAGTAGTTGTGGAATGCAAGAAAAACAAAAAAAAATGTATTTGGGTTTTAAACATATGTGCTCTTGAAATATAAATGAATAAGAAGTTCTATATATGTAATTGTTGAAAAAGGGTATCGCTCATTGGTTTAAACCCTTACTTCATATACATAAGGGACATGAGTGTCTTCTTTTTGAAGTATATTTTATAATATAATTTGCGCACATTGTGCTTTGTATATATAATAATAATAAAAAAAAAGTATATGTAGATTAAGTGCATGAATGTTGAGCGCAATATCATACGCAGCTAGAATATAAAATATATACATATATGTTTGTACGCTGATATTTTTTGATGTGTGTTATTAGTTCGATTTTCAACAAAAAAAAAGATTTTTAAATTTTACTTGTATGATGACAGTTTTGAGAAATAGATTGATTTTTGAATGTTAAGCGTGTTTTTGTTCGGGACAGAAAAGGCACACAGGGCAAAAGCTGAAAAGACAACGCAGGCTTTATTTTATTCTTTTTCAATCCATCACACAGATAAGTTAAATGAAAAACATCTATATTCATACACAAAAAAAAATAATTAATATTAAAATTGTCACGAAAAATTTTAAATACACACAGTATTATTATACAATGTATATATTTACAAAAACTTGCCCAAGAAAAACCTGTTTTAACATTAAAAGGAACCGATGATTTAGAAAAATATATACGATTTTCAATTCTAAATTAATAACATTGAATTAATTTTTCTGTTGTAGTGATAAATAAGCACAAGGAATCTACGGGCGTCGTTTACAAATTTCTTCTACGAGACTAATTCTTAATTGTTATGAGTAGAAAAATTTTTAAATCACAAGTTTTCTTCACCCCATTTATAACTTGCAATACTCTTATCTATAACAAAACACTTAGATTAGCACACAAAAGACAAATATAATTTAAGCAACATACGAAACGAATCAAACAAATTTATTTAAAAAATGTAATACTCATTCTATTCATAACTCAGTAAGAATTACTATAAAATATTTTTTATTAGCAAAAAAAATTATTCCAATACAAATTTTTGCAGAGTTTGAATTCACATTAAGCCACAAGTGTTTTAGTATTTTTTTTTAATAGCAACAACACTTGATTCTTTTGATTTGTATCTGAAGGCCGTTTTAGACTACTCTATCCTTTGTTCAAAATTTGGTTCAATTTCTTGAACAATTGTGCAGATAATCACGGCACAATTTAAATTAAATCGAAAACTACGTGTTTTTTCTCAGAACCCTATCCTGCAGCCAAAACATTCCTTGTTATAAATATTTAAAGCAGAAATTGAACCAATAAATGTGGTAGTCTAAAACGGCTTTAAGTAAATAAACAAACATTATTATTATTTCCATTTTTAATTGATGGGATTGAAAAAAATGCTACTTGAGCTATTTCCCAAAATCTGCGAAAAGAAATACATATCTATTTGCGCTATATTAATTGTTGACAACCACGTAATTATCACAAATAAAATAAATCAATTGTTTTTATGAATCATATTATTTATTTCGTTACAGAAGTGAATGAATAAATAAATACGAAACCTTAAAAATCGCAATGAAAGCAAATTAAATATAACTTAACTGACAAGATACGTAGTTCGGGAATTTTTGTTCATTTTTTTTAAATTAAAAAAAATTACATATTGGAAAATGTGGAATTATGAATTAGTGTGAAGACATACAGCCTGTAATAAGTAACTGTCTGTCTTAAGGTATGCATCCATTTGAGAACAATTACAATTGCCGAATACCTCTCGAGAGGTTGATAACAGTTAATCGTCAATAGACAACTTCTGAAAACGGTGCCTAGAAAGCGGCGAGCTTCTTGCTGAGAGTTGACAACTATGCTCTCTACACTCTCGGATAGTATCTCGCCAAATACGAATTTTGTTCGTATTCTGATAGCAGCTGTGAAGAGGTTTACTACTTTATTAAAAATGAATAAACATTGCTCGTCAGAGAGCACAAATGGACAGGCACTGTAAAGTAGATCTCACTCATAATCATAAATTCCCAAACATTTTGGGACTCCGCCCACATTGCCTCTGGACCCGTACCCCCCCGAAACCTTCACCACAGACTTTGGAAACCTATAGTCCTCTTACGTTAAAGTTTTTTTTTTGTTGTGGAGGTATCCCAAATTGAATGTTTTCTATGCCTATGCCTCTCATGGTATCTCAGTTAATAATGAAAGTAGAAGGAATCTAAATAAGCATACCTGAGTCAATTTTTCAAGCTGATTTGAATGTTCCCACAAAAATCTAAAAAAAAATCGTTCTTTTAATAATGGGCAGAGCCATACTATGACTTCCAATTAAAAAAGTGTGTTTGGTCTGTGCTCGGCTAATGTAGTTTTTTTTTTTAAATTATTTGATTAGAAAATCACGATTTCCTACTACGTTAAAAAAGTTATAAAAAATATCTAACATTTTTTGGTAACTTTGAAAATAAAAAAGTTATTTGGATTTGAAAAATTTATCGTTTTTGCTTTTTTCGACTGTACCATGAACACGGAAACAAATGGCCCATTTTTTAATTTAACTTGAAGGCTTCCGCGGCCGTCGTCCATTGTTGAATTCTTGGCTTCCGGTTGGAACCGCGTGTCTCGGATTTCTCTACTGCCGACGTTTCGTTCTTCGTTGCAGAAGAACTTCCTCAGGGCTGCTGCTGGTGGTGATGCTGCTGCTGTTGGTCTTGTTGCTGCTTCGCGTTAGTCGTTGAGACTGACTAACGACTAACGCGAAGCAGCAACAAGACCAACAGCAGCAGCATCACCACCAGCAGCAGCCCTGAGGAAGTTCTTCTGCAACGAAGAACGAAACGTCGGCAGTAGAGAAATCCGAGACACGCGGTTCCAACCGGAAGCCAAGGGCCCATTTTTTGTTGGACCTTTGTAATTTGCTTGAAAAATGACCCTATAATACTTGTTTACCTTTCATCTATTTTCATTATTAACTGAGGCACCTGTAGAATACTTATCCAATTTGGGACAGCTTGTACATACCCTGTGTTAGAAAAATCTGGAATAAATTCTGAATTTTTCATACGTTCGTTTTTGACAAATACCCGCGGTTAATTTTATTTTTTTCTTGTTGTGGACGTCTTGGCAAGAAAACTTGATAGATGGCGTGAAGTAGCGCATATGATGTCTTCAATGTTTTTTTTTTTTTTAATAACAATACCATATTTGCTCTTCCTGATTGCGACTATACGGCATACTTATGTATGTGTTTTTTTTTTCAATATAGCGTCGAAATTGGGCATTAATTGTGAACCATGATCATCATGACAGTCAATTTGATATTTGAACTTGCTATTTTTGTCTTGCTTTCGAGCTTTCGAACTCAACAGCACGATAGGACAGAAGAATGTAATCCATTCTAATAAACGAAAAAAAAAAATAATAAGAAAATAAGATTTACAACAAAAAATCAAAATTGTGAGTGTTCACAATAAGCACCTTGTCACTGCCAACTTCTACGCCAAATTAAAAAAAAAAAAACATTGCATTTTCGACAAATATCCTCGGACAGGACAATTTTATTTCTTTTTGTCCATGTTTTGGTGTGAAAATTTCACAGATGGCGTTGGTGAAGTATCGGATATAAGGTTACTGTATTGAAGGTAGCGCCAACTTCCTATCTCAATCTCTTTTAATTTGGGATTAAATTCATTCATAAACTCCGTAGCAACAGTAACTTGTTTTGTATCTATCCTTTTTCTACTTAAGCGTTTTATCGCGTCCTTTTTAATTTGGGGGACGCAAACCGCGGAAATGAATGGCGGTACCTTCTAAACATAGTAATCTTAAACGGATATGACGCCATCGGTATTTTCTTTAACATACTTTTTTGACGAAATCTTGTAGATCTTCCCAATTGCGGCAATACTGTATAAATAAAAAAACGCCTTTGCAAGTAAATGTTATAAAAATTTGAATCAAATTTTTAATTTAAAAAAATTATCGTTTATTTGCAAAAAGTAAAATGTGTACAAAAAGTTTTGTGACGTCATTTGTGTCGGTACTTCGTCAATCACTGGCTTTGATATCCTCTACTTTACCAGCGCCATCTATGAACTTTTTATAAATGTGAATAAGACATAAAATCGACCAGTTAAAAGTGCATAATTACAAAATTAGTGAGATTTATTCTAAACTTTTCTAGCGCACTGTATATCGACATAATTTGGTCATCACTGGATATCGGAATATATACAAAATGTTAATTTTCAATTTTCAATTTTTCAATTATTTCGTGAAATCTACATGCTACTTTATTAAATTCAGTAATACTAACTTAATTAAATATAATTAATTTGTAATTACAAAATTCAATAAAATGGCCTAATGATTTTGCAAAAAAAAAATTGAAATTGAAGATTAACGTTTTGCATATACTCCGTTGTCTAGTCATCACAAAAGAAATTAATAAAAATATAAACAGCTATGTATTACCAAATAGTATGTCTATAGTAAAAAAAAAAGAATTGCTGACCCATTCCTCAAATAAATACGAGGAGCGTTCAAATTTAAATCATATTTTAATAATTATACAGAAATTAACATATGAAACTAAAATCACATGACATCAATATGGTCTCCCTCCTTTTAAATTCTCTGTCGCCATTGTTCAGGAAGCTGCAGGTGCATCCATTCTCGAACAGTTTCGACTACTTCATTAAAGTGAAACTTTTTCTCTATAAAATTTCTTTTAAGGGTCTAAATACGTGGAAATCTGAGGTACCAAGGACCTCACCAAATTGTCCTTTAAGTGTTAGAAATTTCTGAAGGTTTCAAGTCTTCATTTGTAAGGAATTTAATAATAATGTGTTGTTCGATGATTGAATCCACTTTGGCTGTCGAATAAACCGAAGTGGATACAGACGACTACAGCTTCAATTAAGTTGACACTTGCTCCCTTGCATTGTTTATAGCGTTTCCGACTGACTGGTCTAGAACACTCTCAGAGTATTCTCATCTTATTTTGACGCCATGCAATAATAAGGGATGAAAATAGAGTGCTCTGGACCAGAGCAGTCAGTCGCAAACGCTATAAGTGTACAACTTCTTTGTTTGATTTTCACATTTGGAACGAAATTTGAAATGTAATTAAAATTTGAACGCTCCTCGTATATAAGTTAATTTTTTTTATAATGAATTAAAGATTAATTTATTTTAATTATATGTAATTTATTCGAAAAAATTACTCGCATAATTTTATAAAAATATAATTTTAGAAATAAATTAAAATTTTTTCTTCAGATGAGATTTAAGTGTAAACAGAAGCTGTTTCCTAATTTTCCACTTCATTCTGCCATAAGTTATTATATACAGGCTATCCACCGAGTGTCGTCTTCTCTACTGTCAAGCTAAGATGTAACTCAGTCAGCTCTGTTTTATAAAATTATTTTTGGCTGTACAGAGCGTTCAGTAAAAGAGAGCCATACCAAAGTTATACTTTTTTTAAATGGAACACCCAGTATACATTTCTGTTTTGTGAGCGCTTATAGCTTGATTATTTATTTACATTTCGTCGAGACTTTTTGTAGAGAGTCAATTCAATATCTTTTCTAGAGAAATTTCAAAACAGTTTCGGTCTATCAGTTATTATGTGTAAAGGGCATTGAGGTTTGCAGGTCTCAAATTTGATAAAGTAGAGCTGACCGAATTACATCTTAGCTTGTTTGAGTTTTTTTATATACTATACACGGTAGATAGGACCCCGCCACTCGGCGGAGAACCTATATATACAGTAAAAAAAAAACTAAATTACTGAAAAGCAAGAATCACACAGTTTCTTTATTGCAGTTCATTCAATGAACACCATTTCTATCCAAGTTGATTACACAAAATAAAGGCCAATTTTTACCCTAAAATATTTCCTAACAGGCTAATAAAACTTTTAAACATTGCAATTTACCTCAATGCTGCATCGACCTTGGCAGGTTACACATTTCGCAGTTTTGAACCTCGGCCGAGTTCAAGAAAGTGCAAAAAGGGCATGTCCATTGAGCACCTGTAGGAGATCCTGTTCCAACCGAAACGCTACCTGCTGCCACACTTCCAGGTCTATAAATAAAAAAAAACATCATTGATTGCTAGAGTTTCTTTTCATTTATTATTTACTAATAACGGGTTTTCAATAAAAAAAAAAACTTCTCGCAATGTCAGAGACAGAAAAAAGTTGTCTTAGCTCATAACACGTTTGCGTTGTCAACTGACAGATAACAATATGGCGTTGTTAAAATTTAATTTCTATAAATAGTTTTCACCTCGTTTATGATTAAATCCTATTTTCGCAATGAACATTTTCACTTCTTTCATAAATACAAATTTTGAAATATCTGAAGAGTCTTCTTTCTTGAAAAGTAAGGTTATATTAACCTACTATTTATGTTACAAGCACAGACATGCGTTTTCGACGTCATATTTTTTCATAGCCTGCTAGAGAGAATTTTTACTTGAAAACCCTTTATTAATATCCCTACACATATTTGGGTTGGTAAAAGATTAATATTCGAGATTTTAAAAACATTCTTTAATCTCTTTTGCAATTAAACACTCTGTATTGTACATTAATCAATTAGTGCTTATTGATAATGTTTCCTTACGTACACATATATTACATATTGTTCCTAATATGTTGACTACCACACCATTTTTTATAGATTGCGTTTTATTGTCATTTACTGTATCCAAAAAATAAAATGAATCCTTTTTCTGATGCCCTCATATTACTTACTAACCTATTACTTACAGACGTCTCGTGTCTAAAATCTAATCAAATTCCACGAATGAACTTGTTTGGAAGTCAACGTCTTAAATACAGTCTTTCTTTTATTAACAGATGCACTTTTCGCTGGAACTTTACGCTGTTTCTGGATTGAAGACTTTTCACGTGGACTTTGTTTATTTGATTTAACTGCTTTCGGACGTTTATTTTTTTCAGTTCGCTTAACTGTCTGCTGTTTTTTTTGCGGGCTGCTACGTTTAGGGTTTACTGATTTACTCGTACTGGAGGTTGGTGTTACTTGTCCTGTTTGACGAAATCTCTTCACCATGTCTAGGATTTGCTTCTTGGTCGGAGCTTGCTTACTGAAGCGGTTTTTAAACACATCTTGAATCACTTTAATGCCCGGATTACTGTAACCACTTAAACGGAAGTATTCTTCTACGATGAAGGCCTTTTCTGATCGAGTGTATGTCATTTTTCAACAATTGAATGCTCAGCTTTAGGCAGACGGTCAGTTACTCATGTTTATTATTTTATCAGTTCTGATAATGTTAATCTTATTTGTACAGTTGACACATAAACAATATGTACATTCGCTGATTCTAATTCTACGTATTAAGTAGAAGATTTACGTCCTTGATTTTATTGTAAAATTTGTAAATGTTATCCTTATCAATAACAAATTATTTTAAATCTTCATCAAGGGTTCTCGACAAAACCATCAACTGATAGTCTCTGTTAAGAGATTTTTTTTACAAATTTTCGTCGGACTACTTATGTTATCAATAACCATCAATAGTTTAGGTCGCGACATCCTGCGACCGATTTTTGACCTAACATTAATTAATTAATGTAACGCAATTGCAAGATAAGTAGGACAGATCGGCTTGATTGCAGTTCTCGAGCTACTTTCCTGCTGAAGAGGTCCAAAATAAGGCTGAAACAGCTGTACAGAGGATGTTAGAAGAATCCATTGCACTCAAAACCGACTTGCGACAAATCTTTGAAAGTTAGCAATAAAGTTTTAGAAATTCATCTAAATTATATAATTTCTTTAAACAGGATGGAATAATTTTAAGATAAAAAAATGGAAATAATTGAATAAACATTGTGCTTTTTATCGACTGAAATAAATATTCTTTGACATCATTAATTTAAAAAAAAAAAAAAATCCATAGAGGACTCCGTCCACTAGACCTGATTGTAATAGGACCGTGCTGGGACCGTAATCGGATCGACACATGCAAAAAAACATTATCTCCATAGCTTTATACGATAACACCCGGCACGGTACAGTCTGGTGTCTAACGGACGCGATACGGGCTAGTGGGCGTTATCATATTTTAAACTCTGTTTTCTTTTGCATGTGTCAGCCCGGTTATGGTCATAGCACGGTTCTATTCCGGTCAGTCTAGTCTACGGAGTCCTTAAAAATCATTCCTTTGACAATTTAGGTCTTCATGGTTTAATCAATTCACAAGAAAGAGACAAGAATATTTCGGAATGTTCTGGCTTTAGTTTTACGTAGTTCTTTGTAATTATATTGTTCAATTTTGTTAGAAACAATTAAGCGATTTAAATTAAATTTGGCACTGTTCCAAGAGAGGGCGCGCCTAAACATAGCGATGCCGAAATGTATCAAGGTTAGTAACCTTCTATGACCGTGATTAGTCTAGTCAGGAAAACATCCAATGTTGCCAAATTTGTATTTCGTTGAGAGCTAGACAATAACCAAAATAGAGCTAGATTTGTATGGTTGAGAACTAAAGAGGTAAGATTATGTTAATTCTTTCTTAAAAAAAAATACGATTATTTATTAATAAAATACCTACATTGGTAACTTTATAAAAAAATAAAAGATGAATAAATATAAATAATCCAAAAATTTGCTTTGAGGGCTATTTTACTGCTCTTTATAGCACTTGAGGACTTTTTTTTACAATTTCTAAGGCTAAATTATATAAAGGGCTAAATCTAGCTCTAAAAGTGTTAAATTGGCAACACTGAAAATATTCAATATTTTCTATAGAATAGCCAACTGTTTTGATGTGTACAGTTTAAATTCCCTAAAACTGTTGTTTTCCTTGTTGCACTTGCGTCAATTGTATTTGTTACCTTTGTTTCCCAATTTGCTCACGAAAGAAATGGAATGGCGTTACCTCAACAGAGTGTTGATCTATTGCCTTAATTGGAACGCCATCGATCTTCTCAAACCATTCTAAAACCTGCTTTACAATTCATTCCAAAGGAACGGATTTTGGAATGGAAAAATTTAAAACTTGGAGCAGCTCAGAATTGCTTGAATCACTTTTTTAAAGAGACAGTGTGAGGTGCTGGAATCATTGACATTTAACAATTGTTATAATTGCAAGGTTAAGTGTGTAAATGATTAACTAATTACTTAGGAGTATAAAACATGTCAATTGAAGACATAAAAAAATAACAGTAATAAAAAACAAAGCACAAACTGATAATGACATGATGATAACCATAATTTCGCAATGTTGAAAGGAGGTTTTGACGCCTCTACTTATTTGTTGATCTTCAAATATTGAAAGTAAATAATTGTGGTCTCATAATTGAATTGGCTTCCGGTTGGAACCGCGTCTCGACTGCTTCTACTGCCGACGTTTCGTTCTCCATTGTAGAAGAACTTCCTCAGGGCTGCTGCTGCTGGTGGTGTTGCTGCTACTTCTCGTTAGTCGATGAGGACGAAACGTCGGCAGTAGAAGCAATCGTGAAGCGGTTCCGACCGGAAGCCCATTCAATTATGGACAACGGTCGCGGAAGCTTTCAAGTTAAATGCATCATGATCTCATTCGCACTGGTGCTTTACTTTCTTATATACCCACCCTGCACTGCGAAGCTATTAGAATTTTAAAAAAAGTTATACCAGTGATTTGGTGTTAGCTGCTAGTTTATGAGGTTTACATAATCTTAAAAAGTTTAAAGTAATATATATGTACAGGTTGTTAATACAAGAATTCCGACCCCTTCAATTTTCTTAGCCCAGCTTTTTTGGGTCAGCCTGTACGCACTCAATGTTTTTAAACATTTATACGCAAGGTGAGATATCACGCAACATAATAAAACAGAAAAATAAACTAATTTAAATTCATTTCTATGAGTTTTGTAATAAACATTTCTTTCTATTTTGAAAAATAAGAAAGTGAAAGGAGATGTGACATTTTGCATTGACATCTGTAAGAAGATTCTTAAAGCAGAATTAATAAAAAGTAATAAATACCTTGATGGAGGTGGTGAACTAGCAGCAATGAGCTGTTCTACAGTAGCCCAATGTTCGGATCTGGACCAATCTTGAGCTGCACCACTATCTTTATTTTTCACGGCTTCTAACAATGGCCCCATGTATTCCCTCATCGGCAGCATATCCATCGTGGCTATGTAAACCAAGAGATGAAAATCACTCATGGCGGTCAGGAATTCGCTAGATCGGAACTGCGACAGGTAAGTCGACAATGCATTGAAATCCTGTATGTGGCCTTCAATAAGTCGGTTTTCCACGGGAAATGGTTGCTTGGAAACGTCGCTGTTGAATGTGTATGTCGGCGTAAGAGGAGTAGAAGCTGGGACATCTACGAGTAAGTATTCCACGGGCAAAGGTCTTGCTAAACGTGATACTTCATTGCCGTACGTGTCTTTTTCCTGGAATGGAAAATAAAATATGTTATTTCATTCAATAGCATTAGTTTCAATTTAAGTTATTACGAAGTGATTTTTGTCATTGAGAACAAATGAATTTTAAAATTAAATCTTAACAAATTAATTCCTCACGAAGGAGTTAACTATATCTATACAACTAAATATTTTTATTTCCATAATATATTAATTAACCCAATTTTTTTAGTGTTAATTTTTATTTAACAAGTCATAAACTGATAATCTAGTGTCTTTTTCATTACTGTTTCAATAAGGTTTATTTCAGCAGCAGTTTCTGATTAGTACGAAACCGTCAGAATCAGTTGCCCACCGAAATAACGATCGATTTTGACAACTCCATCAAATGTACAACTATGATGATTGCTTGCTTTTAACGGATACGAACTAGTCACGAATAGTCGAATAAATTTATATATTTCTTACAGACAAGTTTTCATTTTTATGTGTTATTTCTTTGATTTGATCCCATTTAGTTAGCTTATTATTTAATTGATGAAATATTGGCTTTTCCTTGTTTCGTCTTGATTAATGGTATGCTTGTGTTTCATTTTCTGTTTGATATGCTCTCGCATTGACACCCTATATAAGCTTGCAATAATCGAAAATGGCTTTAATTTATCTCTACAAAATACGATCGATTATTTAACAAATGCAAGAAACCAAAAAATGGTAGACGATTTGGACAGATACAAAGAAATCTTTCACAATCAATTGTGAAATAAAATTCAGAATAATTGCGTTTTCTTCCTTGAAAGACATAAGAAATAAATAAGGTAACAAAATACGACTGATGGTCAAAAAGAAAACACGAGATTATTCTTTTTTTGTCCAAAAATGGCAGGAATTGATTCAGTTTTTTTCGTCTCTAATTATTTTATAACAAATGTTGTCACAAAATGGACTATTAAACCTTGAATAGTCTTGCCCGTTGATTTTTCCTTTTCCTCCCACCGTCTCCAATAAATTAGACAGAATACTGCATCAAGCCATAAGAAGGCCTATTTCTTTATGATGCAATTTCTCGTTTTAAAAACGCTCTTTCTCAGTAGTATTGTTAATTTATCGGACTTTATTCATTAATTCTAGAGCCAGCATATGGATAGTCCATGTTCCTTCCTTACTTGTTAAATATTTCAATAAATTTCATGATTTGTTGACGCAAATCAAACACTTCAACAAATTACACTGTTATGAACTTGGTTACTTCAGCCAAATAAGAAATTTATAAAATAATAAAATTGTTATAAAATAAGTAAATAAATAAATAAATGTCAAGTTGACACATTCCGATTATCAGAAATGGTATGTTACACGTATGAGCAGCAGCGTTGTTTACTTGTTAAAACGTATTTTAAGAATGGGGAAAGTTGTGCGGAAATTACGTGCAATTATTGGTAGAGAAAACACTCAATACGGTCTATCGAAAACGTTGCAGTAGTGACTGAAAATTTCACCAAAAGAGTAAGACTGTGCCAGCAAAGGCATGGCAGCCATTTGTTGGATGTTCTGTTTCACACTTAATCGGAATTTATGTACTTTAAGTTGTATTAAGAATATTGTGTTTCTTATTCAAACCTTTAATGTTGCGCAACTCTTTAGATGTTTGCAAATCAACCTGCTAAATGTACCCTTATCCTTAATTGAGATAGTTTTTCAAAAATCTTCCCAACAAAAATGGACCAATTTTTCCTTCATATTTGCAGACGCTTCTAAATTTACATATTCAGATAAATTACAACAACAAAATCCTTAAAGATAAAAATCAGTCCACTGCTTTCAGTTTTTAGAGCTGAAATGTTAGCCATATTCGAAGCTCTTAAGGAAATCGAAAGATCTATGAGCTCACTGCTTGCACTAAAATCAAACAGTCGTTCCAAAGCTGACGATTCGGTTTGCTTAGAAATTAGAGAAGACTTGATAAATTTACTCCTTCAGAAGTATCGTGTGGATTCCTAGTCACACAAATATGTATAAAAGGAAATGAACTCACTGACCAAGCTGCAAAAGAAGCAACAAAGAATTTCCCAATTTCAGGCCACCATAAAATTACATATAAACAAGCTATTTCTGCTTATTAAACTAGAATTCTTGATTCTTGGCAACAGGACTGGAATTTCTTTTCTAAGCACAAGAAAATTTTATTATTCCCTAAACCTTAAGATTTCGGCACTCCCTTGGTTTATACTTTGCGCACATAAATCTACTTAAGATGATTTCAATTGTGAGTAGCTATACCTTCTACTCTCAACATCTCCACCGTATGTGAAGTCAGAAATCTCCAAATTGTGAATGTTACCACATTACCTATATTACCATATAGGAAATCGCGAGCACATATTTTTATTATAATTATAACACGAAGTCTAGGAGATTATATCACAATATCATAAAAAGTGACCTGCCAGCTCCAATTAACATGCATGAGATTTTATCTAATCTAAACAAACGAAAAATAGTGCTTTTATACAGGATGAGTTACTAAGCGCAGCAGATATTATGGTTAAAATAATTGCAAATGACCTCTACAAACACATCCTCAAAGAAAAACGTCGTTTTACCAATCACCCTGTATTTACAGGTTGAGTTACTAAGCGCTCCTTCTTCCGTAACTCTATAACCTAAAGATATTTTAACACGTACAGTGTGTTCCGTAAGATATTGGCAACATGCAGCAGAACATTTTAAATGGAGTGCCTTTTCTTATAGAAAGACATAACACTTGATCCCCTAAATATTGGCACATAAAATGTTTATATTTATTTAACATATTAAGAGTAAATAAATATTTTGTTGAAAACGATCTGATTTTCTACTTCTCTTTCAATATTTACTATAAACGTATTTCTTGTCATACAACAATAAAAATTGGGAGTTGAATAAATTAAAATATAAGGAATAACCTAGATACACATGCTCTTAATTTTGGTTTTTCAATTTTGTTGCTAGTCTGTTTTGATTGTAGTGGATTCCTCTATACAGCTGTTTCGGCTCTGTTTGGGACCTCGTCAGCAGAAGCGTAGCTCGAGAATTTCACTGCAAACCAAACCGACCTGTCCTAGTTATCGCAATTGCGATATAACGGCAATGAAAAGTCTAAGGCACGACACTTGCAATCGCTTTTTGACCTAACATTGTTTAAGGCCACGCAGTTTGCTACTTAATAAGTCATCTCATGCAAGGCGGCTAAGCGTGCTGTCAAATAATATTGAAAGTTTTTAAAAATTTTGTTGCTAGTCGGTTTTGATTGCAGTGGATTCCTCGATTGCAAGATTTCGCGCCTTAGGCTTTTCATTAGTATTACATTGAAACTGCGATAACTAGGATAGGTCGGTTTGGTTTGCAGCGGAATTTTTGAGCTACGCTTCTGCTGACGAGGCCCCAAATAGGGCCGAAACAGCTGTATAGAGGATGCTCGAGGAATCCACGTAACCAAAACTGACTAGCAACAAAATTTTTAAATTAATTTTAAAGTAAAAACGTAAAAGTTTATAATAACTAAAATACTGTAAAGATTAGATACAGAAAACATATAATAGTATTGAAGAGGGACATTCGTGAAAAGGGCGTAGCATTAAAAGAAAATGAATAACAGCAGTTTGAAAATGTGACAATTGCATACGTTGGACATTTGAAAAAACAAATAAAATTAAAAGAATTTATATCTAGGTTAATCGTTATACTTTAATTTAAAACATTATCGATTTTGTAGTAAATATTTAAAGAGAAGTAGAAAGTCAGACCAATTTCAACAAAATATTAATTTACTCTTAATTGGTTAAATAAATATAAATATTGTATGTCCCACTGTTCAGAGGGTCAAGTTTATATCTTTCTATGGACCGGTCTTACCATCTTTAAATTTATCCGGCGAATAATTTGATTTTTACGAATGGTTCATTGACTTTTATGAGTGGTTTCCATGGCAGTTATCCGTCAGTTAGTTTATCAAGAGGTGGTAAGACCGGTCCTATAAGAAAACACACAGAGTGTTCTATTAAAAAAAAAACCTGCTGCTTGCTGCCATTTTTTACGAAACACTCTATATGTGTCAAAATAATTTTAGTTTATAGCGCTCAAAAGGTAGAATCTCCTTGTGAAAGAAAAAATTCTGCTTCTATAAATGAGTTGGGGAAGTATTAGCTTACTTCATTTAGCCCTTCTTTTATTTAGATTCTTATTTTAAATAACAATATGTATAAACAAACAAAACTATTTCGAAGTTATATACAGCTGTTCATTTTTCTTGCCACTATGGGGATCTCGCTTATCTTAAGAGGTACGAAGTTGGTTAAATTAGGGCAAAATTGCGCATTTTTGTGCTGAATTGTGAGAATTCGGATATGGCATTCCCGAAATACATAATAAGAATAGATAATAATTAATGAATGTAACATTACAACATATGTTCAAATTGCCCACCTCCTAATTCTAAGCACAGTGCCACTCCCTTCCTAAGACTTGCTATACCTCTTGACACATCTCTTCTTCTAATCCTGTGCCTGAGAGTGATGACAATTTTTTGACGAAGTTCATCAAGGTCGGCTGGCGATGTTTTGTAAATATTATTTTTCATTGTCCCCCACAAAAAATAGTCCAAGAAAGACATCTCAGGTGACCGCGCCGGCCAGGCCACGTCGCCATTATTAGCAATAACATGATTGGGGAACATTTCCGATAAGCATTCCTCAACTCTTTTAGCATTATGGAGCGGTACGCCATCTTGCTGGACCAGATGGCATTCAAACGATGAAGAAGAATGTCGTCAGGAAATTGAGGTACCGATCAGCATTTAGATGTAAGGACCTATTATTGTATCGCCCAATAAACCGACCCACTCGTTAAGGCTAAAACATATTTGTGGATTTTCAACTGACCAGTAATGTTCGTTGTGGCGATTAAACATTGCTGCATTGGTGAATTTACATTCATCAGACCATATGACATTATTAAGGAAATTTGGGTTTTCCTGAATCTGATTATTTACAAACGTGCAAAAAGCTAACCGTCGTTCATGATCTTCAGGATGAAGCGTTTGAGAAATATGAATTGCCCAAGGCCGATATTTGTGTTTTTTAAGGGTTCTCAACAACAACAAATTGATGTGACGGCAAATTCAGTAGGGCTGCAATTTCTCTTGAGGAGACAGATGGATTGTCTTGCACCTAATTAAGAATTAATTTATGAATACGTATTTTAGTATTTGTAATCATGTACAACTTTTACGGCTTGCAAAATTTCCTGCTCATATTCATGGGGCCTATCGCCAAATTTTTGTCTACGTTTTTTAAACGAACCATATTCGCCCAAGTTTCTGTGCAGCAAAGAAAAATACCTCAAACTAGGTTGTTGCCGCTCTGGATAACGCTGCAAATATTTTGCCGCAGTGAAGTGTAGTAAATTTGTATCATGTTTTTTTTTTGTTCTTCACTTGAAAAAGGCATTTTCGCGATAAAATTAGTACAAACGTAAATGACAATACTTGAAATAGAATCAAACTGTCAAACTTTTGTTCACAACAAAAGAACGTTTTGTTTTTCCAAAGCACTCTTCGCAAAAAATGAAAAATTGGATTTTTGGCAAAAATGTGATATTGGATCATCATGTGTGATACATCGTTGTAAAAAGAAAAAAACGTAATATCAAAATGTTAAAATCCAAAATGGCGTCCATAAGAAAAAATGAAGTTGCCAAGTGTTTCTCCGTCATCTTGAAAATTATTGAAAAGGGGATATTCGAATTCTCCATAAAAAGTGTATAAATAATGTCTGGGTTAGAAATGTCTAGTACGATTAGTTTATCGTGAAAAAATTAAAAACGAAAATCAGAAAATTACGTTTTTCTGCGATATTTTCAAAACTATTGAAAATAATTCAAATTTCTTTTCAGATTATTATTCAGCACGAAAATCCGCAACTTTGCTCTAATTTAACCAACTTCGTATCTCTTAAGATAAGCCAGATCCCCATAGTGGCACTCGAAAAATGGACAGCCTGCATACTCAAAAGTGTGTGGTGTTTATTAAATTGTCAACACAGCTCTTATGAACACTCTTAGCGTTGTCGATTCACTAGCACCGGTTTAACACGAGATGAAGATACTCTATTAATAAACTTCTTACAGAATAGAACAGTTCTGAACACCTTAAACGCCCCTTGTTATATTCGGTAATGTGGGAGGAAGTATGTCGTGTACTAGAACAGTTCACACGAGATTCCTCTCACCCTTCATACCCTATCCTATGAGGTGGTGCTTGATGCCTTGTTGATGTATTCGAATTTTGTGTTCCTTTCAGAATAGTTCTGAACAGCACAAAAAAGTTCAATTGTACATGCGCATGGAGCTTGAAGATCTTGAAAGGAATGCTGCACTAGTGCGGTCACTCGAAAACGCTATTACTCATAAAAAGAGTGGTAAGTGAACTTTTAGATTGCTCGACCAAATAAATTAAAGAAGAAGAAGAAGAATGGAAATTATAAGATTCGTCACTAAACCGGTCATGAAATGACTAGGTGTTCGACGTATCTGTATTCACTACTAGAAGTTGTCTGAAATTTGAACAGAAAGTCACCAAATCACTAATTGGTAACATTGTTCCAGACAAATTAAAAAAAACCTATATGTTATGAAATGTAAACCGTCGGTTTCCCCTTGCATGCTAAAATTTTGAAGGTTTTTCCTTACAAGTAGAGAAATTTGCCTCAAGTTACCATCACTGATCTGTAACATCTTCTTGAAGTCAAACAATTCCTATGGATTGAGCCATACTAGAAAACACGATGAATCATATGAAAGTTTAACTTATAGGTCCAACTATATCTATGTCTCTGTTATTAATAATAATTACAAATATATAATTTAAAGAGTCATTGCGTTTTGTTAAACACAAGTTACCTTCTCCGATAAAAACATTAAAAATAAAATCGCATCGCTTAACAATAACACGGTAAGTCACGTGAAACAAAGCAAAAAAATCGGTGAACGACGCGATCTAAATACTGCTTTCTGACACTTGACGCTGAACTAAATAATCGATGTGTGATGAAAGTAAGTTTGTTTAAAAGAAGGAGTGAAGAATTTGACTATGTGTGTGACGTACATTGCGAAAAGGTAATTTGACTTAGTATTTATACTTAAGCGTATTGATTATCGTTTAAAATTAGCGCGCAGGCCGAACCGGGCTGACATTAGCGGCAGGGTCACGGAAGAACGGGGCCTGCGCCAACTTCGCGCGAATGTCCAACAGTCGTCAACATGATGTGGCACATCGTGTAGCGGCCACAATAATTTTAAGTTTTTCGTAAAACTGCCGATCCTGTCGGCATCAAATAATTATGTAATATAAATCTCAATTAGTTAAACTTTCGTTTACCGTATCCGTATAAATCGCAATATAGTACAAAAACGCGAAAACCGTTGCCGAAAATCGAAGTTTTTTAACGACCAAAGCGTTACGTATCGTATATCGGATTTATTAAGGCTGTGTTACAACGTAAATATTACGGTAAGCTTTGCTTTCTGTGGGCACACTTTTTTTTTCTAGCATTTCTAAGTTATCCCTTTGGTAATCCATCTAATCTTTGATGGTATTTCACTACATGTAATGTTATTTTGTGTTGGGCAATTGTCAACCACGCAGTAGTCAAGACACTTGTTCGTCGAAATAATCGAACCATGGCCGGAATTTAAAACTGGCGGCAAAACTCGTGCCCAAATTTAGTGATTTTGGGGCATCCACCGACGGAATTGCAATGATTGCAAACGCCGTCGGGTACACAAAAATGTCCATCTGAAAAGTAAACAGTAGGTCAACTTTCACAATTAGGCGCCTTTCCGCACGTTCCGCGTAGAGGCGAATTTCGCGTGACCTCGCTAATCAGAATTATTGCAAAAAAAACATGTTTTTAGTGAATTTAAAACTTAATTACACTTCACTTATTAACGTTAAGCTCATGTGTCATACAAATCATATTTGTTTGGTTCACGACGTACAAGAATTAGTGTAATCGGTGAAAGTTCTAATAGCGTTGCACGAAATGTATTTACCAATTAATATGGGATCTGCGAATTTTTACGTTCTTTGCTGCGTAATTATGCATATTTGTGTTTGCCTTGCCGGATCAGGCTAAGTTTTTATTTGTTTACGAATTTAATTCCACTACAATGTTTAGATTGTATCTAAAACGTAAGTTGCACGTGTTTGTTAATCCATATTTCGGAAATTAACATCCGGTTTAGGTAGTTACCATTACCAAAGTATTTTATTTTGACCGTTACAGTACTTCCTTTCAATTTCAAATAAACGTTACCCTAGTAACCACCGTACAAGGAGGTGACTGTTTGGCTCGTTTTTAAAAAGCAAATTGCCTGTGGTACACTCCAAAAACTTAAATAATTTATCCAGAAAAAAAACCGAAAATAAAACTAATTTTTATATATGTTGGTTTTATCCTAAGGCACTTTTTAATTTAAAAATATAATTTGTTTAATTTTTGTTTTCGCTTTTATTTAAAAACGATTTGGGCATAAAAAGCACGCAAGGTACTTTGAAGGTCATGGAACTTCGGTATCAGAACACGGATATTACGTTAAAAAATGGCGGGAAAACTCACGATATATTAATCATAATCACTTAGGTGCATATTTTGTTCTAACGGTTGCCAGATCTCATATCTTTTTATCATAAAATTTTATAACAAAATAATATAATATATATAGAATTCCTACCATAAATGTTTGCAATTGCAGACTTCTATTAAGAAAAAGAAACATGCAAAATTAATATTGCTTAAATATCCAAAAATTACTTGGTACAACAAATTTGTTAAAATTCTTTTAAAACTCCTGAAATACTGACATTTTATTATATGTTCAAATTCCATTATCTTGTCAAATCTGTCAAGGCAAGGAAACATGGGTTTTAAACGTTATGTAGACATAATTAAAGTAGATTCTTGTCCGGTGAAATTGTGTAATAAATTATTTTAAACGGACGCTAAAATTGGCACTAACGTTCTACGTTTCACTATCGTTTGATAGCTTCATCAGATAGTGAAACGTAAATTTAGTATCTGTTTAAAATAATTTGCTACGCAGACAATACATTTATATTTTTCAGAAACAATTTATACCAAATTGTAAATAAAAAATAAATTATTCACTCGTAGCTGCAAGAAAACTAAATAGCTTTAACTTAATTATTTATAATTTTTTTAATAACGAGAAATGTAATACTGAAACAAACTTAATAAAAGGTAAATTTAGGCATATTGCTTTTATTAATTTGCACTCCATAGCAAGAATTGTTTCTATTTCATTATTTATCAGTAAAACTATACTGTAGAGTCTTACTTCCGTAAATTATAACCAGACAGCTAAGGTCATCCTTGGGTTTTACTCAAGGTCATCAAATTGAATCAAAATTATTTTTAGGGTATCTTGTACATACATTTGTTTAACATTCACACTCATTCAACATCTTGTAAGTGACTTATTCAAGGCAAACTGCCTATCTCTGATATCAAAAACCTAAAACTGGCCACTCTCTGGTTATCATATCGTCTCCCCACGCTCAAACGTTTAAGTTGTAATCGTCCAGTTAAATATTTCACAGCATGTGTCCGAATGGTATGAAAGAAGTTTCGTATTTAAAGTTTATTGACTAAAACTAAAACTGGTTGCTCTCTGATTATTACTTAACTAGATTTCTTGTTAGACAAACATTTGCATAACAAACTCGTCAATTTATAACATAAAAATCTATATTTCGCTATCATTTGGCAGCTTCGTCAAGGAGAAGCTGTCAAACAATAGCAAAACGTTGATAATTATATTATTTTTAAGCTGTCCGCGGACGAGTTATAACAAAATTGTTAAATAAATTCTAGCACTCATCAATAGATAGTTAAAGCGTGTAACATTTTTCTCTTCCATTAAGAATTTTCATTTCAAAATATTTTAAATTAATTAAAATGCTAAATTTATTTAATAAGCCGCATACTTTCAGATTTCTTCCATAAAACCTTAATGTAATAAATATCGACTTGTTTATTTTTTTAATGTATTCATCATTTACATATTTCTTTAAAATTGTAACATGTATTCAGTGTGGAAGCTAAAATTTCAAACTGTATGTGCAGCTGATTTATAATTAAATTTATGTTTAAAAAAATAGCAAATGCAATATACGTAAATGCTAAAGACTAAACTGCATCGATGCAGTAATCATAACAACTCTATTTATAAACAATTTGAAATATTAAAAAGTTGTCTCATTTCCATCACTAGTATTAAACCAATTAAATGAATAAAAATAAGTTATTTTGAATGTATCAGACAATATTTGACGTATTTCTTTATATGTAAGATGTCGTTATAAAAAATACAATTAAACAGTGCGAGCACCACAAAATTATGAAAGGAAAAAGAGATTAAAGTCTGCTTACTATAATAAATAAATTGTTTTTTTTTAGTAACGTTTTTCCATGTTCACACTTGATATCTTTCGGGATTCAACAAAATCCCTAAGGACGTGCTTATATGAAATTTGGGTGGTTTTATGGTTAATGCAAATATCATTATATTCATTATTATAATTGAATTTTTGTGAATTGATGAATACTAAAAGAAGAGTGAAATACTAATTAATTTTATGACATAATGAAATAACTGCTTTTACAGTACGTAATGCCATTTATAACCTGTCAAATATACTACATGAACAATTTACATAAATGTTTTTTTAGTGCCAATAAGTGTATAAGTGTCCGTTGATACCGATATGTCACTTGTATTTTATGGGTGTAACCCCCTTCGATTATAAAAATTAAAAATGCATTCGTAAAATTGATGTAAATATCGACGTTTCGCTTTACGAAAATGTCCGATCAATTGTAATTACTAGGGAGCGGAATTATATATTTTGTTCGATTAAATGCAAGCGAGTTAAAATATAAAATACCGATTCCTAGTAATTATATATTTTGTAATAATTTTCATCGCATAAGAAAGCGCTACAGTTATTAAAAGACTAAATATTTACAAAGCACAAATTTGCTTTGTTTCCAAAGACCGCTGTTTTTCCAAGCTGTAAGCCAAGTTATTTTAATCTAGAATATGCCTTGTTTTACGATTAATTGGTGCCTCATTTTTGATCATCTCTTTAAGTACTTTTAACGAATTAATTTACAATTACTCTTTGAAAAACAAAGAAAATTAAAAATAACAAAACGTTATGCAAGATTTGAATGACGTCAGTTCTTTCAACATTTTTATGTTATACTCTACAGAGAATAAATTCGTCATTTAAAATATATTTTTACTTTATCGGTCGATTATCGTAGATACACATCAGTAACTGTAATACACATAATGCATCCTTATCTATTTAAGAAACTTGAAGATTATTAACGTCATTTGATGAATAATTGATATTTGTAATAGTGAAGTACATAATCGGGATGTATATATTTGTTTATTTTTTTTGCAGAAATGGAATCCGTAGTTCCGGAATTTGAAGAGTTAATGTTGTGCGGTTACTGCAAGCAAAAATTTAACGAAACGGACCAAAGCCCGAAGCTCTTGTCATGCAAGCATTATTTTTGTTTACAATGCATGAGAACTGCCCTAAACAAAGGACAGGAATTATACTGCGTGCACTGTTGGAAGAGAACCGAAATCGGCGACTTAGGTCCCGAATCTCTACCGACATACGCCCCAGTATTATGCTTGACCAAAAATTTCTCGCAAATGAAACTAAGCTCCAAACCACCCGACAAACCGACCAAGGTGATTTCAGAGAACTGCCATACCCACGCCATGCCGTTGGCTCTTTGGTGTCACACTTGCTGTTCGTCCGTGTGCAGGGCGTGTGCGACGACCAGCGATCACGCTAACCATCAAATAAAATCGCAGAACGAGGCTAAAGATCAGCTGGTCACCGAACTGCAAATGGATTTATCTTCGATGAACAAGATGCTTAACGAAATACAACGGTTGGCAGTGCAGCAGCGCGAATTTCTGCTGAAGATTCTCGAAGCTTGCGTAACGTTGAAGACGCACGTCGAAGCAGATCTTACGAATAACGTATCTCACATAGAATTGTCCGAAACTCGAGATTTATTGGCCAAGATGCGTATGAATCTAACCGTCGTCGAAAACCTTTCCGAAGTCCACAATCTGTATTCCACCGTCAGTATGGAAAAGCAGAGGCTTCAAGTTCGTTATCAGGAAATGTACTTGCAGTGCCAATTGGACGATTTGATCAGAAATTCCACGGTGATCTTCGATTTTCCGTTGCTGAAGCAAGCACTGAGCAACATCCAAAGTGGCGAGGTGCCATTTCCCGGTAACTCCAGAATACTGCCACCGTCTCAGCAGAATCCAATTTTGTTCTTGGCGAATTACTGCATGTCTCAACTCTACTCAAGACACGTACTGGCAAAGCAGACTGTTAACGGTAACTTAGACTATCACAACCACAATACGTTACAAGCGCTACCTCCGAATTATTTAACGCCGTCACATGCGCCGCCCCATTTAGTAATAGCGCCCCCGAAAAACGTTTATCCGGAAAATAACTTACTCATGCAAAACATGGTACATTCGCCGCAAATAGGAAGAAACCCTCCGAATTTGTGTCCCCTTTACTACTTCAACATAGAAGTAAACGGCACACCGCTCGGCCGTATAGTAATCGAAGTACGAGCGGACGTGGCTCCGAAAATGGCGAAAAATTTCGGTGTTTTGACCACCGGCGAAGCAGGGATGGGATACAAGGGTTGCTCGATTTTCCAATGTTGGGAAGGCGAAAGTGTCATAACGGGCGATTTCGAGTTGAATAACGGAAGGGGCGGCCGTTCGATTTTCGAAGATTCGTTCTTTTTACCCGACGATACGAAACTCCTTGCGGTAAGGGGTACGGTCGGTATGCGTAGGACCCAAAAGCGGCACGATAATTTGGGCATGGTGGGTTCCCAATTCCGTATAATATTGCAGGAAATGCGCGGATTCACGGGTATTTTCGGACACGTAGTCGAAGGATTAGAATTAGTTGAAAAAATTAGCACTTACGGTGATACCGCGGGGAAACCCACGAAGAATATTCTTATATCTAAATGTGGTAAACTGTAAAAAAGCAAAAGGCAACAAAAACTATCCAAAAAAATAATATCTAAATTCTATGTTCTAAACTCAATCATCAATGATAAAAATGGATGACATCTTCGACAAATTTACGATCTGTAGTCTTTCAGTCCATATCTTTCATATGCAATAAGGAAATTAATGTCAAGGTTAATAAAAATTGAAAGGAGTAGGAGAAGTAGAATAGTAAAAGAATTTTTTCATTAGTCGAGTGAAAAATAGAAAAACTATTTAATAATCGAAGATTTCATAACTTTTTATTATTAACTTAGTAAGTTCTGGAATTAAGCTTTTGTGATTACGAAGAAAGAGATCTCAGTTCCGAATTAAATTGTCACTTTTGGATAGTTTATGTGCAATGAAGTTGAAAGTTAGAACGAATTTACGGTTTTTCCTTTTCTTTATTTTTATTTTTTGGAACGGGGATAAATAAAAATCAAAAAGCCTATTTAGTCGTTGTCGAAAATTACAAAAAGTCTCGCTTGATACAAATAACCGTACAAAAATTAGATGTTTTATAAATGTAGCTTGAGCAGCGCGTAGTTCTAAAATCACGTAAAAACCGTCTTAGCTTCTATCGAATTCCGAAATGACTATATTTTCGTATCGTAAGATAAAGGTAGCGTTATAAAACAGATGGAAATACATATTTTTAATCAGCGGATGTTTTAAACAAAAACGTTTAATGTTGTTAGCTTTACGAGATATATTTGCTTATGGAACGCATACGTTTCATAGTATCACTTGTTTGGTGTGATAGTGGATGTTAAAGTTTTGAAATTTTAACAAAATAATCGAAAAATATCGAAAAATATGAATTTATGAGGTTTTACTGCCACGTGTAGTTTAAAACTGTATCGAGAGTATCGATTTTTTTTTAGCGATTTTCGTTGTTTTTCGATTCTCAGCCACGACCTCTTTGACCATTTTTTTAGTGCATTTGACGTCACTGCTAGAATTAACACGGAGACTTTTTACACTGACAAAGCGAAGAAAAACTGGTGAATGCGTTTACGACCGAATTCTTGCAGCCTTATTCATTGCTTTGATTATTGTTAACTTTTTTTTATTTTCTTTTTCTTATGTTTTAGTCAGTGGCGACAAACATTCTTATTTATAAGTTTACGATGTGTTTAGTTGGACACTACAGAGAACCACCCTCAATTCAGCTACGTTTTTATTCTTCATTTCGCAAGTATTTTCGAAAACGAAGTCAACTGTTGATTAAAGAACATTTATTTGATCGTAATGGTTAGTGATTTGAGAGTGGTTGAGAGTATTTAGTGTAATTTTAATTATTTTTATCGTATTACGTGTAGCGCATGGCGAATGTTTTGATAATGTGATCGGAAACAATAAAAAAAGGCCTATTTTCACAATCTTAATCGGTCATACCTACTATAGGCTTAAATGTTACTATTAATGATTTTTAGTAAACGTAGAGATAAAATGCTTTGTTATTATAACGAAAGGCGGGGATTTAGTTCCGTAGTGCAATTCGCATGAATTCTGTCTATTGTTCTCATTATTTTTTAATTGTCGCACCATGTACCAGTATTTATTATGATGAAAATCAGGAATGATTCAAATGGCATTTTTTAATAACGATCACGATACGTTGTTTTGTTTTTAATTTGTGTTTTGTACATTTTTTTTGTTTGTGATTGTTTGTGAATCAGAAAATCAGTAAAAACGATTTAAAAAAATCTGGCGTGCATTTTTTTGAGTTTGTAATTTTTCGCCTGCACGAAAACCGAACAGTGTATAAAGTATGTCTATACAGGTAACAAATACGCGCACAATTTTTAATGTATTGAAAAGCGTGGATTTATACAATTCGTCGTAAAACAAATAGATTTTTAGACGCTCATACGTATTCGAAAACGTTCGTAGTTATCATCTATAATAGATAGTCGCTTTGGAAGCATTAACGGTGTTAAAGTTTTTAAATATGAGATCTTTTTTCTGATTCTCAAAGGAAATCCTGAAATTCAACCAAAGTTCGTTCATTTTATTAAACGTGCTTCAGCTTACGACTGGCGAATCATGGCCGCGAAGAGGCTAAAATATGTTGTACTGGATGAAACAACGTTTTATTTAAAATGGACGGTAGTTTGTAAGTCGGTAAAACGGTAAACTGTTATACTTATTTTAAAATTTTATTAGTTGTAAGTCCAAATGAGTTAGTCAACCGGGTACGCATATAATTATCGTCTTTAATGGTCCACGCAAAATAAAAAAATATGCTCTGCAAATGTTCACTTTCAATAAAGAGTGTATTTTTGAACGATCCACGTTTAAGTTTTGTTTTATTTTAATCGTTTCACTTATTAACGTTAACCCGTATTCAGTTCTCAAATGAACAACGAACTTATTTCTTGTATTTTAGAAACGAGTTTGAGGAAATAAATTGACTATTTTTGTATGTGTCTTAGTGTAGAAATACATTATTGCAAGAATACGTTTTGCTGTAATTTCTCTTTCTTTTTTCCTGAAATTTACAACCTACAGGTATACTTGTTATTAAAGCAGGGCGCACTTTTAGATGAAACACAAAAGTCAAATAATGTAAAACTTCATTCATTCATTTAACCACTTAAATCTTACTGAGCTTTTGTGGAATCTTCAATTCGTTTAAAAAAATTGTAAATATTTATTTTACATGAAAAAAATTCTACAAACACGTTATTATAAAATTTGTTTGCTTAGTTACTTGTTGGAATTACCAGGTAGTCAAGGACTAATCTAATCTGGTATATAATTTCCGAGTTTTCTGAAATTATTAGTTATTACATTCCATCTCCATTCCTCATACGAAGACGCTACTGTTTAAAAATTATATTCATCCACAGTTCATATTATTATTTTTCGTATATATACAGGCTGTTAAGGTGAGAATTCCCTCTTCTTTTGACAGTCTTATTTCTTAAAATTTAAAGAATTATTTAATGCAAAGCTTATAGAGACTAATTTAGAGCTTTTTGCAGATATTGGAGGAATACTCTGTGTAATAGTACATTTTTGGATTATAAATTAAATTCTAGTCAGATTTTGCCTAAATATTGTATATGTAAAGTGTTGGTTGTTTTTCTTACGTTCAAATTATTTATTTTACTTTTTTTATTAAAAATATTTAACTATGTTAAATTGTTAGTCCCAGGACTGTCTAAGCATTTTAAATATTTTTCGAAGAACATTGCAAATTTCTTTTACAATATACGTTCATTACGTTTTTACATGAACTAACGAATAAGAAAATTGAGTAAGAAAATCATCACGTTTTATAGCTTGGATGATATTTTAAAGCATAGAAAGAAAAATGCATTAATATACAGAGCGTTTCATTGCTCTATGAACATTAAGATAATTTCTAAAAGTTTTGTTTTAAACATGGAAGTGCCTCGTAGCCAGCACCGGTTTCAAGTGTTGTAGCCGGCACTAGTATTTGGTATTAGCATTGATTTAGAATATTTATATTTGCTGTTAGATAATGCTATAATAGGAATATTATATTTAATAATTATTCTTAATGTTCAATGTTTTTATACCGTGTGTTTCATTTTGGTTTGGAAAATACGCACACATTTAACTAAACCCTTCAATATCCTTTCACCTAAAAAATAAAACGTGTCAGACGAGGCTTAATGAAGAAGCGAAAACTATGATGCAGCTATTTGCATTCTGTCTTTAGTATTTTACAAATTTTAAGAAAACATTCGTTATACATGGGGACTATTTTTGGCTGAAATATGAAATCTTAAATTTTGTTTTGAAATTAATTTACCGCTTTGTAATATTTTCAACAAATTTCGACTAAAATGGAAATTGTCTTTTGCTACGTTTCTTAAACGGAAGCCTGCTATTTATTCTTCAGATTTAGAATTTGTATTAAAAAGTAAATATAAGTTGTGATAAATTGATTTTATAATATTAAACTAATAGTAACACATGTTTTGTTTGATAATAGCATAAAATTAAAAGAAAATGCCGTCAATTTGTTCCTCATAAATAAATAAACATAAAATAAACGATAAACATTGTAATGACTGGACTACAAGTACGATTGATAACTTCAATTAATTAGGTTATCTGCTGGCTGTTGACTGTACTTTTCATAACTATCGTCTGTTAACTGTACTTTTCATAACTGCCGGTGACAATACAAATAGAAAGAAACCGGCGTCGGTTATAATACCTAGGTACTTATTAAATAGAAACCAGCGCCAGGTACGAAGACACTTCCTTGAAACATGTCTTTCTAAATTCGAAAGAGATTATAAAGGAGTGGAAAATCGCGTATTAATATCCTATCCAATCACTAATTTAAACATTAATCGTTCTTTCATGCCGTGTACATTTTAAAAATGGTGGAAAATTTGGTAAACTTTCTCAAAATTTATTGCCGTCCAAAGTGTAAAGTTGTTAAATTTGGGTAAAAGAACATTAAACTCACGGCGTTTTTGCCCAATGCAAATGAATACTTATTTCCTTATTCCCCATTTTGAAAGATAAGTAACTGGGATGCCTGTGACTATCCTCACAAAATAGATAAATGTGGCGATGCACGAAACTTTGATGTATTTCAGTTGAATATGACAACCACAGTTGTTATACAATACATGTAATTTTTAGTTCACTCAGTGAAAAGCGAAAATGCCGTAACTCAGTGTTATGAACAGACTTATTGTAAGACGTAAGGAAGACGACTGCAGCGCTAATAACTCTATGCAAGTCCCTTTGTAGTAGAGAGCTAATTTACTTTTGACTGATTGGACTAAAAATTACACGTACTGTATACGATATTTCGATGAAGTGGTTTGGTATCTACAGTGCGATGAGAATAAATTGAAAAATATTCTATACAATTTAAAATTGTTAATATGGATATACAAAGGCATGGACCAACAACAAATCCAATGTGAACTTTGAAAAAAGATTAGTAACTAAAGGACATATTACAAGCACCTTTAAAAAATCACATTGGAGATCTGAGTACTCGTAGAATACCGGTGAGATGTTAAAGATTTGAAGATTATTGATAGTTCGTCTCGTGTAATACTTAAAAATAAACAATTAGTTTTCTTGTTAAAAAATCATATCAGGATGGTTTGTATACAAAAATGTGTACTTTTAACTTTTTGGATTACTTTTAAATTCAGGTATTTATAATAAATAATAACACATTTAAAGTATGCCGCTTTTTTCACTTTTTTGTCTCTTCAAAACCACCAAATTATCACAGACACTCAATTGAGGTATTGGTTCAATTGCCATTCACTTCCATTTATCTTATCCAACCGTTAGGCTACGTTCACACTGATGAAGCAAAACGTTTTCAGACAAAAAATTTTGAGTAATTTTGTTAGCCTCTTTAAGCGGTATGTAAATTTTTGGTTGGTAACGTAAAAATATAAAGTTTATTTTTTGTCTGTGCAAAACTGTGATATGAAACAGATTTTCACTATGATGTTAAGATGACTAATGTGCGCAGGTGAGTGTTATTAGTATGTAAACTATGACTTGTTCGGTTATTTTAAATTGCTTAACTATTAGTATAACTATAGTAATAATTCATTAAGGTTGTTGCAATTTGTAAGCAGCATAAACTAACACCAAATAATTGCTTGAAGTCTTGCCTGTGTCTCATTAACACGTAATTTGTAAAATTATATATAGTTTTCGTTTTCTTAGGATACTCCAGTTAGAACAAGTTTTAAAATTGCTTAAAGCCATTGAAAATACTTCTATGCACGTTTATTTCTTATTTCTCTGGAAATTCTTTTTTGTTCAAAACACTAAGGTTTACAAATTGCACTAGATCTTAATCGGATAGGTGTAATTCAAATAGAAAAAGCAAAATATAGGGTGTTTAAAAATTGTTGCAACTCAGAGAAAAGAGAATAACATCTTGCTAAAAAAAAAAGGACAGACACAAATTGTGAGTTTTTTTTTAACTCGAACATATCGCAACCCATAGACAGCTGTGTGATACGAAAGTCGCTTTACGACCTATTATACATAATCAATCTCCCCACGCTCAGGTGTGTAAGGTACAATTAGTAAAAATACGGTATTTTAAAATATTTTGTACAGGCCCACGTGTATTTTATGATAAAATACGGTATTATACAGTTTAAAACATAGGGCTGTACAAAATATTTTAAAATACATCACTAAATGCAATCGTCCAGTTAAATATTTCACGGCATATGACCTTTATAGATGGTTTGAGGGAAGTTCCGTACATAAGTATACGGACTAATTTTGAGAAATGTCATTAATAAAAAGGATAATGTCATATATGTACATATAAAACTATTTTTGCTTATTTCTCAACATCATCATTATGCTTTGTTCTAGCGCGAAATTAGCCTTCTATAAAAAAAACTTATGCCTAGAATGGACAACCATCTTTTCGTTATAAAGGTGTTCTTCAAAATGAGTCCATAGTCATACCTTATGTTCATATGGATCTCTTTTGTAAATTGTACATACAATAAATTTTGCACGATCGAAGGAAATGTGGCCCAATATGATCGTTCTTTTCTTCAACATCTTATAATACAATAAATATTAATTTATCCAATCTTTATTGAACCTTGTATGCTTCTCTTATTGGAACATAGTATTACCACCTTCTGGTTCATGTTTATCTGGTAAAGATCGTGTCTACCGACACAAAGTTGTCCTAACTTAATTGAAATTTCTTGTAATAAACGAATCAAAATTAAGCAAAGCGAGTCGTTAAAAATTAAGCATATTCTTGAAAGTCCTTTGAGAAAAAATGAAGTTAAAAGGAAATTTAATATACAAAGAAAGTAACAACAGATTATAGAATAGTTAACAGTAATAAACGATTATAATTAATTAACTTGAAGGTTTCTGCGGCCTTTGTCCATTTCTCTATGGCTTCAGTTGGAATCGTGTCATTTAATTCCGAAGAAGCAGTTTCACCGGAAGCCACAGAGAAAATATGTTCACAGAAATAAAATATTACGATTTATTTTATTATTATAAAATTTAAAATTCTCCGCACTTATTGTTTCAATTTAAGTTAGAAGATAAGTACGTACTTAAATAACATCACCATTGGAATTTTACTTATTAGAGACGATAACATCAATAAGAAAACGAATTCTGAGATAATAAAGAATAATCAAAAAAAGAATATAATATTTTCTATCTCATAACATATCATAACCGTGGGTATTGAGTTTAAAACAGTTTAATATTCCTTTTCTCCTGAACATCCAAAGTATTATTTTAAATTCGTAATATTTTAAAAATGATTTATCTGAAGGCTGCTTTAGACCCCCTAATATTTGGAACAAGAAATTTCTGTGCGGTAGATGTGGTTGGGAGATAGAACACGTATTTTTTTAGATTCAAGTTTTGCTACAATTTATTGTTTAATTGAAATTGTTAAGAAATTGAACCAAATCTCGTATAAGAAATAGGGCAGTGTGAAACGGTTCTTATTATATAGATTTCCCAAAATATTCATAAGTGCATTAGAGTGCACTAAACAAACTGTTTTATTATTTATAATTCAAATAAATACAAGATTTTGATTGCTGTTACTAAAAAGTTTTTAAATTGCCTCCAAATTCTAGAAAAAACAAATTCGTTGTTTGCAATTAAAATAGTCTCTTGTCCAATGAAAATTTGTATAGCAAATTCTTTATATTCTTTTAACAGACATTTTAAAAATCGCACAATCACTCAACGTTTCATTATCGGTTGCTAGCTTCGTCAAGTTAAGGGATTGTGCAATTTTTAAAGCGTCCGCTAAAAGATATATATACAAATTTATTTCCTATAGAAATTTATTTACAAATAATTATCTAGCTACATAGAAAGTAGGAGTTTACTCTGTATTACTAAAAGCCATTAAAATTAGCTAATTAATGAAATCGGATATAAAGAAATCTTATATCTTTTCCGCACATAAATAAGATTATGATTTAGAATTCCTGTATGCAAATGAAAATAATAAATTAATTTATTAAGATTTATTTTAAACAAACGATTTCTGTGTAACAAACTATACAAAAATAGTCAATTAATTTGAATTGATATAACTTTCCCAAGTCCCATCCCTGATTTGTGCCTTATCTAACGTTTGTATTGTCGTCTTTCATTTATGAGCGAATTTCTATGCGATAACTGGAAACACAGTTCACATGAAAATTATTATACAAATGTGTCTCTGCGATAACTTCGATTTATTTATAAATAAAACGTCGATGAAAATATCCCGAGCAGCTGGTTGTTGTTAATCACATCAAATAATTTTCAATTCTGTAAACATTTTAGGGACCTAAGCTTTTGAAATGTAGTCAATTTTTTACGTACAAAAAATTAATGCATGAATTTAAAGAAATAAGGGAGGATCTTAGAGCTGCAGATTCGGTTAAAATAACTAAATATCATCGTGGAAATATCTTAAAATCAGTAGTAAGTACAGAAACGTTGATACATTTTTATCAACAAGTTTCCTTTTTGCAAATATAGTAAAAAAATCTAGTTGTGATACTATGTTTTTGGCGTTTTTTAATCAAAACAAGTTTTTCAATCGTTCGATGTGATTTTAAACCCATCACTCATCTTGTCATTATCATCAGGAATAATTCTAGTCTTCACAAAAAATGTAGCACAAAGAACGTTAGTTAAAAAAAAGGAAATTTTATTTATATATCTGCTTACGACTAAAGAAGAAAAACAGTTTTTTAAACCCGACTGCTAAGAGTGAGAATAAATATTAATATAAAGATTTTAAAAAATTAATTTTTTGTTTACAAATGTTTGTAAAAAATGAAATCTTAAGGTGTAGGACCACAAAAAATTATTTATAATTCTTAAATTGAGTGTAGAAATAGATACATCGCATGTCCCAAATTTTTTTTGGGAGACTATATTTGCCCAAATAACTAAATAACATAAATATACTAATATATGCCAGTGTAATTTATTTGCTCATTATTGCATTGAATAATTAAGTAGCCTCCAGAAACCACCTCCCCTTCTGGTGCAGAAATGTATCACATAATTACTTTACTCTAAACTAGCCATACAATTTCATGTAATAGTTTTAATCACTCTGTATATTGCACATTTTATTTTAAAGAACAGAACTGATGAAGTTATAGTAAGAATGGAGGTAGATCTCAAATTATCCTCTACTAGAACTAAAGAACACATTAAAAATGATAACGTTACACTTAACTGAAAGATGCTCAGTATCTGTCAAAAATATTACGAACTTGTCAATAAAGAAAGAGGGAGGGTTGCTTTTTTAGGGGTTACTTAAACCTTCGTGCAATTTTGATCAGAGTGGATATCATTTAATAAAAACTGCGCTGCTTCAAAAGATTACAAAAGATATTCTTGCCCGTTAAACAAAATTTTGGGACACTATGTAGATTACAGAAAAGTTGTCCAAATTAGCACCTGATCCGTGTGTATCAAACTTATCTCTACGTCTTCAAAAAATTTATTTTAGTTTTATTTTTTTTATTGTTCAAACCGTTGTGAGACACATTTGTCGACTTTTTTAAATGAAATCGCCGATTGTTTTTTTTTCCTTAATTTACTAATATTTTTGCAATATCACATCGAAACTGTACTATCCTTATGAGAAGAAGCAATAGACGTGTAGTTGTCGTTTACTTAAGGTGCGTTTTATGTCGTAAAACGATTACAAAATAGGCTAAGTGTTAAGCCTATTGTTGTTCTGCGGATCTTTAAGGGCGGTTGATGTTTCAGTAGACTGTACTCTGTATTAGCTGAAGACAAATAAATGTGTGCTTTAAATTTCTAAAGTCATTCAGAAGAGTTTAGAGTTTTTTCTTCAACATGAAATGTAGTAGTCTGCCGCAAAACTACAAAACTTACAAATTCACCTGTTAATATTATTTGAACGTACTAATAGTCTGTTATAATCAAAACAAGCAGTTTGTTGTAAAACGTGTGTTTTATAGAAAGTTCAAGATCTCTCCGCATGAATTATTTCATTTGACTTTATACTCTGCGCAAAAGTGGAATTTGCATCGTATTTATTTTATGAAATGGATGTAATGTAATTTTATTGATTAATTATTTTTGTGACGTCTGAATCGAAACTGTTTAAAGGAGTAAAATTGAATAGAGCGTAATATAATTTTAGTTTAATATTTTAAAATACCATAACGAAATTTTATAACTCCATAAATGGACACAATACCAAGGACATTGTTGTACACGAAACCCTTTAACTGATTTGTCTGATAAGTACACAAACGATCAAAGTTAAATTAAGTTTTATACGAGGGCCACTAAAAAAAGAAATCTACTTAGCTGCAAAATAAAAGATAAAAGTTTTTACTTGATACACAATAAAATCGTCCACAGCTACTTTTTAATAGTCATCATTTTTAAAAAGACTATTTTTAGTAATCTGAAGAGGTAGAGATCTCAGATTTGTGAGCGGAGATTATATTACTTATTTAGCACAGGTCACGTGACAGGTTCTTCTGAAGTTGTGAAATCTCTAAGTCAGGAAGAGGCAAGTCTCGACTATAGGTCGAATGTTTTAACTTTACGAAACTACATTAATTTGGAATCGGTCTGATTTAGTAATTGGAATAAATTACCTAATACTCAAAAATTTAAATGAAAGGATATTTCCAAAAGTTGCCTGAAAATAAAGGCCAAAAAGAAGAAGGCACGAAGAATGGGATAAAGATATAGAAATAGTACATACAAAATTACAATTGAAAAAGACTTAAACAACAGCGTTAGCAAAACTGAAGTTGGCGGACCGTGATGATATATACAGGGCACTGCCGTTTTAGGTATTTCGGGGGTCCTAAGGCAGACTTTTTAATAATTTGGTTCTAGAAAACCATACCACTCACTTGTCGAACTGTTCAGAAAGTTTCATCGATACCACTTGCACTCACTCACTCAATTAAACGGGGACCCTTGAGTTCGGGGGCCCTGAGGGCGGCTGCCTCATTTGCCTTTGGGTAAAGTAAATTGTAATAGGAAAACAGCTCATTTTTGAACATATGTTTATATGAACTTTTTTTTTCATTTTGATGAATAGAATACGTCTTCCATGGCTGTTACACGCTGTATAATGATAAAATGTGCGGAAGAGAAAGATTTAAACAATTCTTAAATTTGTAACCGTGAATTCCAATAAACTGGCAACTTGGTGAAACTCTTGAATAAATGCAAGAGAAAATATTTAGAACTGTTTCAAAATTCAATATCACCTCTTTATTGTAACACAAATATCAGAAAAACCTTTAATATTTAGTAGTGACATCTAACGAGGTGGTGAAAGAAAATTCGACACATTAGAACTGATGTTTGGAGAAGCTTAAAAACAGGGAGGTAGTATAATCGATGAGTTGATAAGTTGTACTAAAAGTTTATACAAAACAAGACCTAACACATAAGAATTAACAACGAAATCTCAAAAATCCTTAAGAGAAATTCGAAATTCCGACAAGGATGTATTCTTAGCGCCCTCCTATTTGCAGTAACTTTAAACCATAGCTTCCTAGAGTAAGCGCTATCCCCCGTGATAGATGCTGCTGTAATGGAGCAACAGAGCGGTTTTAAGAACAAATGGTCAATAACAAAAATTTAGTTGGTAAGCAGTAAACTACACATTATAATCTTTCGGGATTATCTTTGCAGAGTGGGTCAAAAAAAGTTTGGGAAGAGAAGTTCTAGAAGCACAACAAAAAGCAAAAGCATACAGATTGGATCACTTAATATGAGTACCATATAATTAAGAGTTAATCTACGCAGAGAGCATAATAATGAAAGACCTACGGTTAGAAGTTTTCAAAAAAACAAACATAAAGAATTGTACATCAAGATTAATAGGAAGAAAAAAGTCAGGATAATTAATAGAAAACAGAAAAGCCATAAAAGTACATTGCAAAACACTGACCTAGAACAAGTAAAGGACTTTAAATTTATGAGGATGATGGTAAGTGCAAATGGGAGACAAAAAATATAACCTACGTATCTACACTGTGACTGTGACTGGCAGAAATTTCAAAGCAAATAGAAAAGGAAGTACATATATAGAAAAAAAGGGCAGGAAAAAGAATCCAAAGTTCAGAAATATGCTTGCAAAATAGAAAATATAACTGGGAGATACCGCAACAGAAAATTTATACGGAAAGCAACAAACATCTAATACAAAACAATCAACTAAGATGTTTAGAGCATATTAAAAAATAAGCTGCCTACCCAAGGAACGACTTAGAAGTATCTGGTTGTAGGAAGACTTCAAACAACCCAAGATCATGAAATAGGGTATAAGAACTTTAAAACCCAACACAGTAAGTAAGAAATGGAACGAGCTTTTAAAATTTACCTTGAAAATCCATACTAAATAGAATCAATTCAAACGCTACTCGGAAAAATGGATTAAGTAACCAAACAAGGAATTGGCTTTACAGGCAGTCGTATTGTATTTCTTATCATAACTTTTTTACGCAGACTTAAAGTTTTATCATAAGTATCAAAGGAAAATGCCACTCCGTCCCAAAAAATGATTGCCATATTAATTTTTAGCAGGTAATTACATGCATTCCTTTTTGGAAGTCCTTTATGAATCAATTCCCATTTAGTATTAAAATTCCAACTATTTATTCAATTTGTGCTAAGAAGTCACTTCCAATTGGTTTTGCAAAATTTGGAAACCACTCAACTTTTGATTAGTGGATTCACCTTACTCAAACTGTCGGTTTTTTATATTTCCAATGTAATAGGAACACGACGATCTTCGAGAACTATGGCAGAAATGTTATGGGGCTGTGATGCCCACTCATAAAATGTAAAGTAATTAATTCAAAATTTCCACGTAAGGTTACACGACTATTTGACATACTAGCTTGAGCTTTTCTCTAGTGACCCTCGTATGCATACTTAAAAAAAATATAGAAGCATCCTATTGCAATGTTACTTAGAATCTCGTTATGAGATTAACAATTCCTAAATTAATTTTACCAATATGTTCTTAAGGTTACTAAGAGATGACTCAACTGCAGTAGAAGAGAAAACTACTTCCAAAATCAGTACAGTTTGCAACTATAGTGCACTATTTTAAGATTCAGTATTCACATTTTAAAATTCAGTTGGACGCAATAAATGACTTAAAGCGATAACTGCATAAACAACTCGTATAATTTTCTCTTATCAAGAATACCCACAGAATCTGTTATCTCATTTTCACCTTTGTTTGTTTGAACTGTTTGCATTCTGATAAAGATTATGGTTCTCTCACGGCTTACTTAAAATCCTCGGTTCTTTCAAATATTCTTTTTTTTATCAATTTTATTCTGATAAAGATTCATGGTTCCCTCACGATATACTTAAAATCCTCGGATCTTTCGAATATTCCTTTTTTATTACAAATTCTCACTCAAGCGCATGAATATCAAAAAGTATTTGATGCATTGTGGTGTTAACAGATGTTAACGTTAATTATAGCTTATTTCAAGTTGCTCGTTCAATATTGTGCGCTTTTTTATCTAATAATTAAAGCATTCAATTCTGTTGATGAGATAACAGAGATAATTATAGATTCTACTCATTTTTTTATCTTTATTATTACAAAATGTGAGCTTAGTCATAGTCAAAGTCATTTTATTCATACCTGACCTGTAGGATGTATATCTTAAAGTATCGTACTTTATTATTTACTGTTACTGTTTTACATATTACTGTAATTAAAAAGAATACCTAAAATTATATTACACTCTTCTTTTGAATTATTCAAACAAATTTAAAGTTAAACTGACACCGAAGGAGTGAATTTTATATTTATATGAGACTTGTATGTTTTACTAACTCCAATACTACTTATTTATGTTTAATTAACTGATGTATATGTAATGCAGTTGTTGTGCATAAGTAATAAATAGTTTAGACTTAGTAAAAATCGATGTAAATTTTATCGTAGCTTAGGTCAACGTAATAAAAAATAATTAATATAAACGATTAAGTGCGTCACGTGAACAGGGATGAGCACATGTGCGCAGTCAAATCATTGTAAGCACAGCACGTGTTGTCATTCCTGGTCACTACATTCAAACCTTTCAGTGCGTTTTCTGCGTAGAGCCAGTGTTTGTGCCTTGTTATCCAACTAATGTTTTGTGATATCTGACTACCTATCACCTCATGATAGTTTTCAAAATATATACTTTATGCAGCTGTATATAAATTCTTCTTTCGATTTTGATTTGCACCTTTGTACAGTATTTTTTTTTAATAAACCTCGTTCTTTAAATATATGACATGAAGATGATTTTCTGCTTATTAAATCCAAAGAAATCACCAACATTTTGGAGAAACTTTAATATTTTAGGAAAGATGTGTATGTACTATATTTAATAGATTTAATATCAATAAAATTTTATGTTAGAAATCTTTTACTAGGTACACAATACGCTAAATTTATACAGGTTTATTCACGCAAACCGGCCATTAAAAGTTTTCAGTCGCTTCCCTTGAAACGGAAATCGTTACCAAATCGCTTATTTTAAATGAGTTGCTACATTTTTTGTCACGTTTTTGAATCCTACCTGTAAAAGTATGTCAAATTGTAATACATTTCCCTATCTCTAAATTGCATCATTCTTGAGATATTTTTAATTTTTTAAAAAATCTGGATTCTGCAAGCTGATTTTCGAAAAGTAATATTAAAGCTATTATTGAAACAAATTTATTTGTATTGGCTAATATTGTAGTTGTGGCTTTAAGTTTCTTAAAAATTCCATAAACATAATAAACTCTTGTTAAGCTACAGGGTTTCTAAAATAAACCACTCCACTAGACGATATTTAAACCTAGCAAAATTTTTTTTTTTCAAATGGAACGACCAATACTTTAATACACCCATTGTTCAATGCTCCATTGAACTGTATTCCTTATATCTAACTTTAACAGTATTTAAACTATGAAACATTTTTCATTTACTTCATAAAAATTTACTATTTTAATACATCAAATATTTTAAATTTTGTTAAGGCATGGAAATGATACAAACTTGCATTTTGATATACCTACGTTCCTATGTTGCCAGATGATATCCTACTTAAACTAAAACAATTTTAAGAACTTTGTGCCAGAGAATGGTTGAAAGCAGGGAGAACCTGTTATTACAACTTTAAAACTTTACCGTTAAGTCAGGCATGACAAGAAAGAATTTTGAACCTGGTGCTGTCAGAGCTCAAGGAAAGTAACACAACTTGTGGATTCAATGAGCTCTAGTGAAGTTTTCATAACCGTAGAAAAGAAATTTCGAAACGAAGGAAAGTGTAATGTTGACGTGTTTAAGTTGTAATTACCATTTAAATTTGCACTTTGAAGAATATACAGTTTATATAAGAAAACAATGTATATTTAAGGCAATACCCATGGTATCCAATCTCTATAAATATTCATAGAATATAATTACATGGAAAAGACATTATCCTTATCCTGCCTTAGCCTTCCAAGAGTATGGCTTTAAGAGGTACAAAATAAACGTAACTCTGATTCATTTAACCGTCAAATTCACCGAATGCAAAAAAAAAGTGGAAAGATAATTCCAGAAGTCTTAGAATTATTAACAACTCTGAGAATTATTTACAAAAGAATGATGCTGATTCCGATTAAATATCCTTTGTTAATTTTTTGAGTGTCCTATATTGTTTCTAAAATATTATTTATTTTTAAAAATCTTATTTATTTTAGACATTTTTAAGTATTTAGTTATATTTCCATTTGAGAATATTTTAAATTTTCTTCCATAAAATCTGTAACATTATTTCTGAAAGACTAAAATTTACATTTAATATATTGTAAAGAATAATTTTGCATAAAAAAGCGTAACTAAAAAGAAAACAAAAAACAAATGGAAACGTAAATTTATTAAAAGCACGAAGTAACAAAACCGTATTTTTTAAAGCGAAATTTCTATTTTCCATAAAAAGCAAGATATTTCAGGCAGTGTTTTGATTTTGGTGGTGTTTTGTACAATAAATACAAATCAAGGAATAAAAGCGTATTTAGGATTTACGACAATACCTGAAAGTCACAGAAGAAAAAATTCCAAAAAACAATAGTTTCGGTCATATTTTTCCTTGTAAAATATTGTTTTCGTTTTAGAGATATTCGATTTTTAGACTTTGTCGCCACATTTAAACAAATCAACTAAATATGATTGTTATTGTTTTTTGCTTAGGATGAAGCACGAATTGATCCTAGTAAAAATTTTTTGCCAAATCAATAAATGACTAGCACTGTAAAGATTGATTAAATCAAAAACATGTTCACACTGTAATGTTCATTGCTAATTAATTAATTCCAGCTAGATTGCAAAAATTACACAGTGCGCCATTTAGCTTCTTGATTATTCAATGAGATTCACTTTAAATTATTACTAGAATATTCTTCAATGATGCGACTGCATTTTCGAGGGAGGTAACCTCAATAAATGGAGAACTGGGCGAGAGATTTAAATCAAACTAAATGATACAGAATTTTTTTGGCCAAATTAACTTTATAATTTGTTGATGAATTCATTAGTTTAATTGCTTTATTTTATTCCTAAATACCTACTTCATAGAATTGTTATTAGGAAATAATTCAAAGTTCAAATAAATTTATATTAGAGGCATTTTTAAGAAAATGTTGACATGCCTATAAAAATCTAGCACAACACGTAACTTTATTTTTGTTAAAAAAAGTAGATAAATATCCAATATTAACTTCTGATAAACATTATAAAATCATATTTAAGGCCTTTCTATCTCTTGCGTTACAAAGGCCGTTATCACAATACACAGCATTGCAAGAAATTACAAAACAGTTACGTTTGACAGTTTTAAGTTGTACTAGATTTATGTGAGCGTAATTGTACAAGAAACTTTTTTTACGAAATTCAATATTTAATCTGTAACAGATTTCATCTAGAGGCAGACAATTCAATGCAAAAATATAAATAGAAAATTCCTAGGAAATTCTTGAACAAAACGATATAAATAAGTGCCCTTGTAATATTACTGTAAATTTCCAATACGTTATCGAATAGTACAATGGGGCAAAATGTTAACGCACCGGTGCAAATCAATTTTTTTGAAGTTAAGAGTAATTTTTGTTTAATTTTGATTTAATTCATAAGTTAAAGACTTTCTTTCCAAATTCATTAGTCAAGCTATTTTGAGAATTCTAAAATGTTAAAATAAAACTTTGACATCTCATATTTTTAAAATTTGAAGATAAACATTTTTTAAACTTTTTTTTGATACTTTTTACGTGTCTAGAATGACGTTTTGGAAAGTTTAGGCGGCATTTTTGAATCACCTTCCAGCACAATGGACACCGTTCAATGAAGCGAAACGTAACGCATCACTAAATATGACGACTATACAAACAGCAATATTATATCGAGAGTCATTCAGATTCTAAATGATTAAAACAAATTTGTTACGTTTCTGGGATAAATCCACTCCTGATGATCAGAGCAAATTAACTAAGATGACATATAAACATTACTTACCTTATAGTAGACGTCTGGAACATATTGCTTATCTGAAGATTCTCGCACGTAGCCTAATTCTGGAGCATCCTTCGTAGGAAGCAAGCAATTATCTCTGACCAAGGCCATGCATTGGTTCGATACCTGGTATCCTTCCATGTGAACTTGATTCGTTTTGTCTCCTGAAATAAATAAATTAAGTCAAATTTTAAACAATTTCCATGTTTGTTGTCTTGCAAATGTGATAATTTTCAGAATGAATCTGAAGATGACATAAAACCCATGTCGAAAACGTTAATTCGCAAAATAAAAAAAAATTGGCTGTAAATCAAGAAGTTTTTATTTATTAAATCATTCAGCCAGGATCAACCTTCAAGAATATTAAATAAATTTTAAAAAAATCATTAGAAAAAGTATTTTTCAGGAAAATACAAGATGTCTACATTTTTTATTTGTCAGTTTAATAAGCTAAGGAAAAATACTAAAATATAAAATAGTAAAAATATTGTTTTTGTGATTGATAACAAATGTAGAAAGAAATCAAGTATATTTGGGTGAAAAAAATCATGAACCGCTTAGTGTACTTACCAGTAACACAAACAGTTACAAATTTGGACCCAAAATATCCCCCAGATGCGTATTTGCTAGGATTGGGATGCAGATTTTGAAAGTATCCGGCCAGAATGCATTCTTGCGCCGACAAAAAATGTGTTGAAATATTTCTGACATGCTTAACAGTTCCCTTCTTGACATCCTCAGGCAGAAGGTCAGTGAAAATCCAACCCACTCGTCTTAAACCTAACGCAGTTGCCAAATGAGTTACGATCTCTTCACGTTCATCTGGTAATAATCTCACGGAATCCCTGGTGCTTTCTTGGGGTGGTTCATAAATAGCTACTACATTAGCACGAATACCTGAAATAAAACAAATACACAGTTATATGTTCAGAATAAATTAATTCTGTTTTTTTTTTGCAAACTTCTTATGTACTGTTTGATTTTCATTAAATAAATTTACTATATTTGCAGATTACAAAAACGTTGACACATAATGGTAGTACTGGAGTGTGTTTTGTTACTTTATTTTACTTTATTAAAAAATATAACTTTTATTAATGATTAAATAAAAATAATTAACAAAACAGAACTTCTTTTTATTTACTTTAACACAGTTTAAGAGAGATATGTGTAAGTAGAAAGTTAAAATAAAATTAAGTTACCTAAAGGCACATCAGCATGTATTTCATAATTTCCATACAAGAAACCAATTCTCTGATGTCCTGTGGTACGCCAATAATTTAAAAATCGTTCTACCAGATCAGTATTCTCAAAAGCAACATTATCTACATGCCTGTACGTCTGAAACAAACCGAAAAAGTATTGCACACAAATACAACAGAAAATCAAATATAGTTACCTGACGATTAAGAGTTATTGCATTCGGTTGACATTTGGAACATATCCCTTTTGGCCAAGGTGGATGATCCTTGCAACCATTTTTAATTCGACAGGAAATGTCCTCCAGAGCTAAGAATTTTCCTCTATCTGCTCCAGACATCATTTTACTAAGAAAAGAATGGAACGACAAGTGCTTGATGTTTTGTTCACGTAAGTATGCTTCATCGAAGGGCTCTAATGGAGAGCAATGGAAACAACGCGAATTATAATTATGTCGACACCTGAAAAACAAATTTTAAAAAATTACGTACTTATATAAGCTGAATTCATTGTAAAATTCAATTCAATTTATTGTAAAGAGTAGGTATAATCCATTCACAAAACTCCCATGACGTTTACAATTTCTTATTGAAAATTTTTCGTGTATTTGATAAGTAGTTATGTATTTAACGCTCAATATTGACGCTATTGACTGTTGATTACAGTCAGTTAAAACAGTAGATAATTAGTACCTATCAAATACTCAGAATTACTAATATCAAAATGTATTCGTCATGGGAGACTTTTTTATATCAAGTTAAGAATTTCTACTATAAAATAATATTTATTGAATGTCTTGATGTATACAGGATTACTACTTTAATATTTCATGCAGTTAGAGAAGGAGAGTTAAATAAATAAGTAGGTGATGTATATCTATGGGAGAGAACAAGTCAAAAAATATTGACCATGCCAATAGATCCCCTAAACAACAAAATAAACAAAGTAAGCATTAAAAATAGCTTGACAAAAAGGATCAAATAGTGGAAGAGATGTCAATAACAAAAAGTAAATAACAAGAATATTGTATCCTTAAAAGTACTTAAACGTTGTTTCACCAAATTTTACAAACCAATAAAATTAATGATCTTTTTTTAATTCAATAATCTCCCAGAGTGATGTTATTAATAAACCTACAAGTCTCTTACAATTTTGGATCACGTTGTCTCTCAATTTTTCCGTTTAGTTTAGACAACTGCATGTCGACATCATCCTCTTGCACGTTACTTAAAGATCTGTTATTTGAGACAGCTAAGTTGCTACTGCTTGGTCTTGACTGAACGCTTGTATTGCCTGCACTGCCTGAGGCAAAGCCACTAGTAGATGGAGCCCTATCAGGAATAATCGGTTCACCAGAAGGAGTTGCCTGAAATTTATATAATTTAATCAATTTTTAGTGTTACAAAATTGTCAATTAAATTATAAAAGTGAATTTAAAAATTTTATGTGGTCTATAATAGGTACAATAAATTTTAAAAAAAGATAAAAGTTTCTCTTAATAAATTGATTAGCTTGAGCAACAAACTCTATAGTGTCCTAACTTAATGGAAATTAATTTTTTATAGCATTGTTGTTAAGGGTTAAAGCTTTGGGTTAAAGTTATGCTGGAATTGTACAACTGGACCTAAGTTTGGCAAACAAATAACTATACTTAAAACTACAAATTCTAATGAAATAACAATTTCGTTATAATTAGTTTAAAAATCATAACTCACGTCGGCTGTAAAGCTGTCATAGCATAAGTCATAACTCAAAACTGCAAAGTTTTCCTCTACATACAAAAACTACTTCATTTTTTCCTTCAAAATTCGAAATTTGCAGCAAAATTGTTTTAATAATCATATTTCAAAATTTCTGGGACCTGACATTTATCAAAAATTCTGAGTTGTGCCACTCTTGCAGCCGGTGTGCGATTTCGTTATCGTCTGATGGCTTGGTCAGGAGCGAAACGTGCAAAGAAATCGATCCAAAGGTTATTAAATGATATTTCAAACAACATAGTTTTTGATTAGTTTCCATTAAAAAAAAAACAAAGCTAAAAATGTGAAGTGGGTCAATTTCTTTGCACGTAAGTGTATATTGAAAAATATAAAACTTTAATTTTCGATTATTATTATTGTTCAATAAAAGAACGGACGAGTGCTCGCCTTCTATAGCTTATCAGTGTACTTTGCTATGAGATAACAAAATTCTAATTCAAGTTGCTGTGGATTAAAAAATCATCAAGAAACTAGTAACACAATTCTACCTTATAATTTTAAATAATAATTTTAAAAGTAAAATATAAAAAAAAATATTGCTTTTTGAAAGATAAAAGTCACTGTATGTGGTTTACAAAAAATATATATGCAGTGTTCGTTTTTGAGTCTAAACATAGGGATTACAGTTATCTCAAGAGGTAGGGAGTTGGTTAAATTTGGACAAAGCTGCGTATTTTTGTCCTAATCAATAATTTGCAAATAAATTTCACCTATTTTTTACGATTTTCAAGAGATCTGAAAAAAAGTAAAATCACAATTTTCGTTTTCATTTTTCTTTTTTAATAAAAACCATTGAAAGTAAGTCTTTTTAAGTCGGATATTGTTAAGGCATATTCTTATAAGGAATTTAAATATGCCAAAGTATTTATCAAGTCGTCGAGAACTAGGAATAAACATCTTAACTTTTTACGGTATTAAATAAAGGTTTCCTTTCTGATTACAATAATGTCTCACCACTTGATGGTTTGAGTGAGATTCTGGAAAAAATTTCGAAATTCATCACTTCTGCAAACTTCTTTGTTTTCAAAGAAAATTTGACAGTTTTGTGACGCCCTAACTTTAATAGTTGTGACAGGTGTGCTTTGAGGAGAAAGCATAATAAAAAAAATAAGCAATTTCATATACCTTTCTTATTTTCAAATGTTATTAGGGAACACACAACAAAATCTGTTGATAAACTATCCAGAACACATAACAATACGAAATTATTCTTATTTCACTGGTGAGATGCGGCGTATATATACAGGTGCCCCCTTTTCGATGTTATTCAACAGGTATCTCCGTTAATAATGGAAATACAGAAAAAATGAGCACTCAATACTGGGTTAATTATTTATGCTAATTTGAACTTATTTGTATTATCTTTTAACATATGACATTATAGGAACTAGGCAGTATAAGTAGCAAAAAGTCTTAATTATTTCCCAATCTTTTCAAAACAAAAATATTCGGCATTCTTTTGTTTCACATAAACCACGGCCTACTAAATTTACGTAAATTTATTGTGTATAATGTTATTTTAATAATGACGACGCTGACGAGATAGACAGTTCTGACAGATTAGTCTTCATGATCTGTAGATATTTGGTGCATTCCTAAACTTGGACGCCGTCCGATCGTAATGTTTACCTTTCATTCAGTAATGTTTGAACAAATGGTGCCAACATTCCTATGGTTTCTGAATTTATTCAAATATGCTGCACTTGACATAAAATCAGTAACAGATTCCTAAGCCTGACAGAAAACAAATTTTGAAATGTAAATTCCAAACGTTAATCAAAATGACAATAACGACATAACATTCCTATGGTTTCTGAATTTATTAAAATATGAAGCCGTTGACGTAGAATCAGTAACAGATTCCTAAGCTTGACAGAAAACAAATTTTAAAATATAATTTCCAAACGTTAATCAAAATGACTATAACGACTGGTTTAGACCCACGGTCTGTAAACTGTAGTTTATGGACTATGGATTACTTTACAAGTACATATACATACATTTGCATGCTTAGTAATACGTTAACTAACTATATTTATGTTCACACTACTTATAAGTAACATTAGATCATTCCTAAATACAATAACACTCTCGCCTATTAATTTTCGGAAATAAACACTCCCTACTAGATTGAAAAATTGATAAAATTATTGAAAAGTCTAAGGTACGACATCTTGCAATCGCTTTTTGACCTAGCATTGTATGAGGATTAACGAATTTCAGCTAGTTTGCTACTTAATAAGTCATCCCATACAAGGTGCCCAAGCATGCTGTCAAAGCATATTGAACGTTTTTAAAAATATTGTTACTCGGTTTCGAATGCAATGGATTCCTCGAGCATCCTCTGTGCGGCTGTTTCGTCCCTATTTGGGGCCTTCTCAGCTCGAGGCTGCAATTTGTCAATCCTCATACAATGTTAGGTCAAAAAGCGATTGCAAGATGTCGCGCCTTAGACTTTTTATGTTATTTTTTTTAAATATCATCGAAAATGGGACATCCTATACATGGTGGGCCAAATTTGACACTTTTAATAAGTAACTCTTGTTTTTAGAAAAGTTACATAAAACTAACCAATTTTTGCATTGGTTTCCTTTAAATATTATTGGCTCCTGAAGCTCGTTTTTTAAGCCCAAATTAATGGTGAAGATCGCATTTCGATCTCTTATATCACTAGGAGCAAGGGTGCTTGGCAAAATTCTACGATTTCTAAAAACCTGTTTTGTTTATGAAAATTTTTGTTTTCTGTAAAAACTTCTTTGAGGCACTTTTTCATTTAGAATCCATTGCCCTAAATTACTTTTTTTAGAGTGCTAAATATTGAATTAATTTTTTATATGGAACATCTATATTTATAAAATTTTGAAGAGTATAAATTCTATTTACAAAAATATAAAACACTTGATATTTTATTCAAAATTGTAATTGCTTTGTAATTGTTGAATGCTTTGGAAAATTTTATAAATATAATTTAGTGTGCGATTCATTATACTAGACGTCAAGAAGTATTGGCGTTACAAAATTTTGCAATATTTTCGCATAGCAAAAATGGCATCACATTTAAAATTATTTGAACTTTATTGAAACCATTCTCAGGAAGAGAGTTCATGAAGAAAAACTGAGTCAATTTTAAAAATTTCGCTGCCACATGCTCAATAATTCATACCAGTGTTGCCATTTAGCAGATAATTGTCCAATTTGCGGATAATTTGAGGTTCTTGTGGATAATTTTTTAAAATATTTTATCTGATTATAAACAGATATAATATATGCTGAATGCTTAAAAATAATTAATCATTTAACAATTTTAATCTACTTTCATTACTGCATAGTTCAATTGTACTCGAAATATTTAATTTTTAGTAATTCCCATGACGTCATAGACTAAATTATTTCAACATATTGGTTGAAAATATTGCAGCCCCAAAAAGATGTCTGTAAACTATGAGGACTTTACTATATAATCATTTCCATTAAGTAATTTGCACTCAGAGCATACCCACAAAATGTGCAATAAAAAGAAAATTAAATAGTGTAAATGAAATAAAAACAACTGTCTTGAGTAGAAATACATACACTGGTAGTTTCGGGAAATAAAATAGCTCCATTTACCGGTGATAAATATATCATATCTCCATGTCTGAGGCCGAGACTTTGAATAGTCTTAGATCTACTACTAGTGATTTCATCTTTCTGATTCTTTGCCCTGTACAAGGCAAAGTCGTAGGAATTTAAATCGAATGCAGAGAAAACTTGCTCGAATAAGCGGCATGTTGACGATGAAGCACTAATCTCTAAGCGCTTTGTTCCTTCGGGTGATTGTACACGTAAAAGCTGCAAGAAAAAAAGTCATTCAATTAAAAATTCGTAGATTTGCTGGGACTTCGAAAATAAATGTATTGCAAATGCCTGTGTCATCTTTAACAGGGATATTTGAGTTTGTAGGTTATTTAATAAATTCGTATGAAAATCAAAAGTTTTATTTAATATTATAAACGTATCGGCCTTTTGAATTCGTTACGTAATAGAAAAATAATGCAGTTTTCTTACAATTGTTTTAGCTTTAGACATCCTGTATATTATCCATAAATCATACACAAATCTTAACAATCAGTAATGTCAAAACGTTCGTATATGGTAAATTTATATTTATTCAACAAAGGTTGGTATGCTCGTTACTGTTACCAATGTATACATACAAAATAATAAAAACAAAAGGAAACATCTGAAGAAAATCGATTTTAACTTTTTATTGTGCGCTAATTACAAACAAAATTTTAGAAACAGACTTGAGATTTATAATCAAACTTGATAAGAAAATCAAAATAATAGAAAGATGCAGTAATTGGTGTGAATTATTCTGACCTGAAAGTGCGATGAATTAAAAATTTTAAATAAAACGTCATGTTTGCATTCAACAAAACTTAGCGCATTTAAGCGCTTCTGCTTGAGCAGCGACAGCTGACTACAAATTGGTATATATAGTTCTACGTCTGAAAATTAATTTTTCTATGTTATTCTTTGTTTCTGAAAACATATGTGTTGCATTATTTTTTTATATTTAAAAATTGCAACCAGTGGCGTAAGGCGTAGTAGCTAATATAGTAGCTCCTTTGAAAAAATATAGTAAATAAGATTTCGTATGGTTAAGAGTCGATTTTTCAATGTCTATACAGAAGTACAGCCGAAATCAATAAAAACGGGAAATGAAATTGGCACTTTTTTTCAGTTTTTTCATACTATGAACATGATTTTTTTTGAAATAGATTAGAATTATTTGACGGTATGTCAATTTATAAATAAATAGGTTATATTTTTTCGCACGGTATGTATTTGTCACCTAGACAATTCATTGACAAATACAACTAAATTTACAATTGAAAAAATTTCATTTCCCGTTTTTTTTTTATTTCAGCTGTAGCATGCGAGGCGAAACGTTTGATCTTTCGCACAACCTGCCGATGACCTTGACTGTTTAAATTAGTAGTGCAGTAGAGATGCGTGCGTGATTTAAGTATTTAGAAATGAGGTGGAAATGGTCTTATAGTCTATGCTCTATGCCAGTAGCGCACCCAGCAATTTGTCTTGGAGGAGGTTTAAAAATAATAGCAATTGTAAGAACATTCAGGAATGGAAGGATATATTGAATAATAAGTATACACAATATGAATTTGTACTGAATTAACATTACAAAACAAAATTAAGCCGGAGTGCTCCTGTTTTTACAAAATTTAAATTATATATTATTAATTTTAGTACCACATAGCTAATTCTGGGGGAAAGATTCAGCCCCCTTACCTTCTTCCCCTCGGGGGTGCACCACTGCTCTATAATAACGATGGGCAATAATAGCCGCATGTATATTCTTTTATTGTTTCAAATTTTTGTTTTTATTAATATTTTATTAAAAAGAATTTTTAGTCTTGCTTGCCGGATAAAATTTTTTTCATTGGCCTGAGGTTATCCACCGTTACTCTATGCTATTAAATGTCTTATTATAGTTTCAAAAATAACTGAGTTACAGCGGGGAAAGATACCAATTCGTGTAATGATGGTCTTCGTGGAATACCTCAAAAACTATTCACGCCAGACCTATAATGGACCCATCAACTCGGGCTAGAATTCAATGGGGATTTCAAAAATGCGATGATATACAGGCCAGCATGGGGATCTCGCTTATTATAAGAGATAGAGAATCGGTTATATGGAAGCAAAGTTGCCGAATTTTATGCTCATTAATAATACATTAAGAAATTTGAAATATCTTGAACGGTTTCTTCACAATCGGAAAAAAACTAAAAATTGCGATTTTCGAAAATCGAACATAACTTCTTTATTTATGATTTTTTTCAAAATCTGTGAAATCATTCCTGAAGCCACTTTTTCTGCTTGATTGAATGCCGAGCGTACTTTATTTCTGGAGCGATTCGTTTCTGTTTTTCCAGAGTCAACTTCATTCTTTCTTATGGGCGCGATTTTTGTTGTTTAGACAGGTAGATAGCACATTTCTTTCTGAATTCGTTGGTATGCCACAATTACTAATTTGTTTCCACATAGGACAATAGAGCGGAGTTTGACAATTATATCAGAAAACACGTACGGTTATGTATTGCCGAAACTGGAAATGTTTTTGAACATATGCTCTGATTTTCTTTCAGTATTCTATTTCTGTACATTCTCTTCAGCGTTTCAAAATGCACCATTATGCAACTTGGAGAAATATCCAATGCTTTGTTGAATTCTCTCCGGTTAAGTTTCTAAATACTGCTGAGCACTTGTAATAGAATTTCGTTGTGACAAATAAAAAATACGCAACATATCACGTTTTTCTTCATTTGAATACGCCATTTTGTATTTAATGACAGATAAATTAAACAAATGTGTACGTTTCCTTGGCTACGCAGCATATAATTGAAAACAAGCTAAGTTAGATTAACTTTAATCTTCAGTTTATTGCCATAGAAACGATTGTCTTAATAATTGTTACTATGGGAATAAACTGAAGCTTAAAATTAATCTGTAACTGATTATCGTACCTTAATATGCGCACATGAATCTAATTTCAGTTTTTTCAAAATTTCTCAATGAAAATTAAAACAAAATAGTAAGTGTGGCATACCAATAAATTCAGAAAGAAATGTGCTATCTACCTGTCTAAACAACAAAAATCGCGTCCATAAGAAAAAATGAAGTTGGCTCTCGAAAAACAAAAACGAATCGCTCCAGCAATAAAGTCCGCTCGTCATTCAATCAAGCAGAAAAAGTTGCTTCAGGAATGTTTTTCCAGACATAAATAAAGAAGTTATGTTCTATTTTCGAAAATCGCAATTTTTAGTTTTTTTTCCGATTGTGAAGAAACCGTTCAAGATATTTCAAATTTCTTAACGTATTATTAATGAGCATGAAATTTGGCAACTTTGTTTCCATTTAACCGATTCTCTATTTATTATAATAAGCAAGATCCCCTGCTGGCCCTCGAATTTCAATCACCCTGTATAGATGTATTAAAAAAATCACATGTTTGGGTCTTATTTCGAAAACGCGAAGTTCGATTGTTTTTTCGTGAATTTGCGTTCGAAAGCACCGAAAAATGTCCGAAAGTATAATTTGAAACGTTTTTTTTATAGTTTCAAAAATAAGCAAGTTACAGCGGGGAAACGTACTAATCGTGTAATGGTAGTCTCCGTGGAATAAGTCAAAAACTATTCACGATAGACGTATGATGCGACTCATCAATTATGGAAAGAATTCAATGGAGAATTCAAAATTCAAAAATACGATGTTCGACTGTTTAATCGTGAGAGTCGTTCGAAAGTACGGAAAAATGTTCGCAAGTTTCATTCTTATTTAATTAAATGTTGCTAAAAAATCGTAAATAATTACGTTAATTGAAGAAGTATGGTCTTCTTGACTCCTAAAAAGGAAATTAGAATATGCACTGTGCCATTATACATGATTAAGTGCTTTTAACTTGGTAGTATGTGTACTGAAGATGGCAGCTTAGCTGCCGAAATACGTATCTACGGATATAAAAATTATTATGGGCGGAGATTAATTTTTAATTAAAAAAATCCGAACAAGAATTTGACACGTCGTTCATATTTAGACAAATTTGCTAAATCAGGCTTTTATATTGAGGTTTTATTTCTGTCAAAATAAATAAACAAAATTTGTATTAATTGTCAGAATTACTAGTGACATTTTGTATGTAATCCATTCCTTATCTATTTGTTATCGGAGTATGCTGTGAAAATCTAGTACGAATGTGCTACTCATGTATGTAACTAAATTTTGACAATGAACGTCATGTCGACATGACGAGGTGAATTCACGTTACATATATAAATTTAAAAACCTGTTTCGTTGATAGATGTATGTTATAATAATTTTTGATGTATGCTATAACTTAAAATTACAGCCTACTGCGATAACAGATAAGGAATGGGTAATATGTACAGGGTGGGCCAAATTCGACACTTTTAATACGAAACACCTATTTTTAGAAGAGTTAGACAAAAACTGATCTCGGTCCCTGGAGCTTGATTTTTAAGACAAAGTTAATAGTGAAAACCGCATTTCGATATCTTGTATCGTTTAGGAGCTACAGGGCGTTTCTCAAAATTTACGATTTTTAAAAACCTTCATAATTTTTTTGTTTATGAAAATTTTTGATTTCTGTAAAAACTTCTTTAAGGCACTTTTTCATGCAGAATTCATTGCTTCAAATTATTTTTTTCTAAACTGCTCAATATTTGAGATAATAGTGAGAACTTTGATTTTTTATATGGAACACCCTATATATTTTTAAGCTATTGAAAGGAGTATAAAATTTCATTCATATAAATATCAAACACTTGATATTTTATTGAAACAGTTTGTGAAATATAGAGTTTCAAAGTTTTAATCAAAAATTTAATTGTTTTTACAGCATTGAAGTAGGCTATGGATGACGATAACTAAGCGATATAAGTTTTTGTAACTTCCTGGTAGGCCGCTGTTAAAATTTGACACAATCACTTACAGTACTTGCATTTCTCTTGAATTATATTATCTCTACAAAATAGACTTTGGGAGATAATTAAACATGTACTAAAACTACGAGAAATACAACATTATTCATTATACTATAAGTCATTTTTTGGCGTTATAAAATTTTGCAATGTTTTCACATAGCAAAATATAATATTTATACCAACTCAAGACTTCATGAAGTGCGTTTAACTTGTAAGTGTATGTGTGTATTGAAGATGACAGCGTAGCTACCGAAATACGTATCTACGGATATAATCTATTTTGATTTATATTTAAGGATATAAACTTTTTGATTTATATTTACTTTTTTGATTTGTTATTTCTAAACCTCTGTCTTCTTTACTAAAATTAAATGTGAAAGTGTTTTATAGAAATTGGCGAAAATTCAGAAACAGCGATTAATCTTTACTATGAGTGGTATCCTGAAAGATGACGATCCTTCAGAGATATATTCTTGAGATTTAAAAACAATTTACTTAATAAATTTTTAGTCATTTAAACTGATAAAAATAAAAAAAATATATCAAGTGTTTATATTTTTGTAAATAGAATCTTATGCTCTTTTCAGAAATGTAAAAATATATAGGTGTTCCATATAAAAAATCAAAGTTCTAGCTAATATATCAAAAATTGAGCACTTTAGAAAAAAATAACTTGGAGCATTGAATTCTGCATGAAAAAGTGCCTTAAAGAAGTCTTTACAGAAATCAAAAATTTTCACAAATAAAAAAGTTATGAAGGTTTATAAAAATCGTAGAATTTTGTAAAACGCCTTGTAACTCCTAAACGGTATAAGATATTGAAACGCGGTCTTCACCATTAATTCTGTCTTAAAAATCGAGCTCCAGGGACCGAGGTCAGTTTTTGTCTAACTCGACTAAAAATAGGAGATTCCTATTAAAAGTGTCGAATTTGGCCCACCCTGTACAGCTGAAGTCAAAAAAATCGGGAAATAAAATTTTTGCAATTGTAAATTTGGCTGTGTTTGTCAATTAATTGTCTACTTGATAATACATACTTTACAAAAAAATATAACCTATTTATTTATAAACGGACATACCGTCAAATAATTCTAACCTATTTCTAATAAAATCATTTTCACATTATGGAAAAACTCAAAAAAGTCCCAATTTTTTGACATTTCCCGTTCTTATTGAGTTCAGCTGTATGTAGCTGTTAAACGTCAAAAATATTAAAGTGAAGTTTACATTGTACAAATGTCATGTCCGGATTTTATTTTCCGCAACCGTACAGTAGCAAACAATAAAAACCGGGCACCTTATTTCTACAGTCTAAACATTACTTTACTATTACTGACGTTTAGTACATATACAGTCGCGAGCAATAAATTTTGGTCGTTAAAGACTGGTACGTGACTTGTATTTTATTAAAAACAAGCAGATTGATGTCTTAATTTTGAATGCTGGGATGATCTCTTAAAATTTAATTTATTTTTAACACTTTTTGGGTAAAAGATATTTATCTGAAGGTTATTCCTTTTTGAAATTAAAACTGACGTTTTGACTGACCAAAATTTAATGCTCGTGATCGTACATCGTCACTAATAATTCCGACGTTTAATTGCGTTTTCGATTCATTTGCACTGGTTGCATTCAGACTACTCTACTACTATTATTTGCATCTTGTTTTAAAACCTCATTATAATAAAACGAGACGAAGATATTCTGACTGCATCAACGAACGACTGCATACTAGTCATAGATTACTAGTGTAGCCAATCGAAAACGCAGTGAGACAACTTTTATTTAGAAATTTCTTTCAAATATGAAAATCGGCCGTAAGATGTCACGACAAATTACATCGTTAATAGTCCGAATTTACTTTATATCTCGTCAAAATGCTTCATTGCCTCATTTAAGTATTAACATTGCAACTAAAGTTCGGCTAGAAGAGTTGCTGTAAAATTTCAGTTTATTAAGTTTGACCTTTCAAATCTTTTTTTACGTTTTAGATTCAAAAGCCTGGTTTACTATATTTAATAATAATAATAATAATAATAATAATAATAATAATATATTCATCCAAGAATTACAACAGTAAAAATGGACAAGTCAAATCGTACCTACATCAAAAATACAAAAGGATAACAAATATAGTCATAAAAACAAATATCACAGAACAAGTCATACATGTGCCATCAACTTAACAAATTCCGTAATAGAGTAAATGCAATTATCTATTAAAAATTTTTTGATTTTTAATTTGAAAACTCTAGTGCAGTCACAATATATTTCAAATGCGGGGGAAGCAAGTTAAACAGTTTCGGACCAACAGCGGACGGGGTTTTATTAGTTAAATTGGAACGTCCAAAAGGAGTTCTGTAATTACTTCGGTGTCGTGTTTCGTTATTATGAAAGTCTAAATTTTTTGAGAAATTGTTCCGATTATTATGCACGTACCCTAAAAGTTGAAGAATGTACATAGAGGCCAGTGGTAGTATTTTGTAAGATATAAAATAAGGTCTGCAAGATTCAGTTGATCTAATGTTAGCAATACAATGTATAATATGTTTTTGGACAAGAAATACATCCGTCGATAATACCGAGTTACCCCAAAAACAAATGCCATATAATAATCTGGAGTGTACCTGGGCAAAATAAAATGACAATAAACAATCATGTCTCAGAACAAATTTAAGATTTCGAACTTGGTAGCAAATAGAGTTTAATTTTTTTGTCAGTTTTACACAATGAGGTTTCCAATTTAAATTTTCGTCGATAGATAGTCCAAGGAAATTTACACATGATTGTTGTTTTACTTTCAGACCATTCAAATGTAAGTCGATATGTAAGTTCTGATTATAAGATAAACGAAATATGGTGAAAGTTGTTTTATCTGGGTTCATGAATAGTTTGTTCATATTAAACCATTGATTAAGTTCATGAAGTAGTAAATTTCCTGTTATTCTTAGATCTTCTACATTCTTTTCAGAAAAAATTCCTGAAGTATCATCTGCATACATAATCAAAGTATATTTAAAACGATGTCATTTATAAAAAGCAGAAACAAAATCGGACCCAATATCGAACCTTGTGGGACACCAATGTTTATAGGTAAAAGACATGAAGTTACTTCATCAATTATATTATTGACAAAAAATTTTACTTTGACATATTGATTTCCATCGCTTAAATAAGAAAGAAACCAATCAGAAACAGTACCGTAGAGATCCAATTTGGAAATTAATAGAGAATGATTTACACAGTCGAAAGCTCGACTCAGTCTAATAGCGTTTTCGATTCACTTGAGCTGGTTGTACTCGGAATATTTGCATCTTGTTTTAACCTCTCATAATAAAACGAGATAAATATACCCTGAGTGTACACTAGTGCAGTCAATCGAAAACGCAATAAATATGCATGATATGCAGGATTGGAAAAAGTACGCGTAAAGTAGTTAAATGTAATTTTTATTCGACGTAGTTTATGTAAAATAAATATTAATTTAACACGTTTCAAATAAATATTGCGTTTTTCAAGTTTTTTAATTCTTGTATACAACGGTTTAATCCATTTTACAGCAAAATAGATAATAGTTTGTGCATAAATTAATAATTATAGCATTAAAACGAAGTAGAAATCAAACGTAATTTTTAAAAATTTTATTGCAAATCGGTTTGGATTGCAATGGATTCCTCGAACATCTTCTGTACAGGTGTTTCGGTACTATTTGGAGGCCTCGTCAGCAGAGGCGGAGCTCGAGACTTCCACTTCTACGCTTCTGCTAATTAATCAATCTCATTTTCTACCTCCCATCATTGAGGTCAGTTTTTGTCTAACTCTTCTAAAAATAGGTGTTTTCTATTAAAAGTGTCGAATTTGGTTCACCCTGTACATTATGCAACTTTATCCTACAAAAAATAAACGAAACCTTGTAATTTTCTGTCCGAATTTTGAAAATAGAAAATCCTTCAGCGAATCTGCAAATAATTTATACGGCTATTTTTGCAAAAGTAGTACGATTTAAAATTTTTCTAACTGACCTCAGGTGAGTTTGCTGAGACTGTGAAGTAATTAAAAATAGATCCAGTAGGCGCATGCTGTGTTCGCGCTTCCAATTATTTTAAATTATACGCTGACGTACATTCTAAACGCAATAATAAATTTCTTCCAAACTTATGGCATTTTACCAACATAAAATATCATTCACTCTAGAGAAATCTAGTGCAAAGTCAGCTTACGGTGGGGTGATTCACGACGACTTTTTGATAGTTATATTTAAACGGTTACAAGTATTGTCCGTGTTCAAAATTTCTGCGTAATGAGTAATTATGTGTTGTAATAAGCTGCGGAAGAATTTGTAAGCGATTCCCAAGAGTATTACGTCAAGACTTTGACAGTTCTTGTTGATTTCTGTTTTTTTATATACAAAAGCAAAATGAGTACAAACAAGGTGGAATTGTACATTTATGATCTATCCAGAGGTATGGCATCAACTGTGTCACCCATGTTAATAGGTAAATATCCAGTTTTTTAAGATTCAAACCGGCGCACATTGGAGGTTATGTTTCTATATGTAATTTGTATACAGGTAAACGGATTGATGGTATTTGGCATACATCGATTGTTGTTTATAGCAGAGAGTATTTTTTTGGATCCGGTGGTGTTGAAAGCTGTAACCCCGTAAGTATAAGATTTTCAGGGTGTTTATAAATGCAAGTCACCAACTCATTGCATACGCATTTGTTGTAATATGACAGGAATGTATTTTTATTTGGCTTGGCATCGTTAAACCGCACGTGGTTTGAGTTTCCTATTTTTCAAGACTAATATAAAACTGGTAGGTACGCAGTTTATTAAGAGCATATTAAGTTGGCACCTTGACAAGATTTAAAAAGCATTTGTTAATATTTAGGGAAATGCAATGTTGAAATACCAAGTGCACATGTTTTGTTTTTTTTTTTCTTTTAAATTTTATACTGAGGTCATACATAAAGTTCAGGGAACATCACAAGAAACTCTGAGGATTATGTAACTTTTCATATAGAAATGCCTTTTTTTTTTTTCAATCTTGGTAACCTCAGTATGTGCTTCAAATTTAGTTAAAAGTCATTTGATCTGATGATTAGTGATCACAAATCAGATAAAATATCATTCTTAGATATGACTAGTAATTAATATCTAGTAGAATTCCATATTCACACAAAATTACTACAGGTATCGCTAATTTACGTGGATATGACTTAACCACAGATTCCTGGGCTCAAAATAAGATGAATGAACCTAACATATTTATATCCAAAAGTGCTTCATTAAACCAGTAGGTATTCTGCTTCAAAATTCTTGAAAAAAGAAAGTAATTTTTGTAATAACAAAAGAATGCTTGAATCAATTTGGATAATGTTTGGTATGAGGACCCACAGGAAGGCAAGTCACCTTTTCATATGGTTTTAGTAATTTGAAGTGAACAGCTAGTCATTGTTGCTAACAGTCGAAAATGTTTTCATTAAAACGGATGTCGGAAACCACTAAAAAGTCACTAAATTCGAACTAAGTATATTGCCACAATTTTAATAAATTTATAAATGAAACCAGTAAAAAAATAAACATAAGAACAGTAACATTACTATACTTTATAATATTTTAAAAAATATAGAAACAAAAGATATAACAAAGCAAAATTCTGTAGATTAAAAAAATGAATATTTTTAAACAAGCAGTGACAAAACAAATTATTTGCCTTCCACATTATAAAATATGAACTTATATAGATGGCGCTGTTCAGCTTTTTACACGAATATAATTTATTTCGCCCTTTACTAATGACAAGTGACACTCTTATCCAAAGCGAAAATGAAAACTTTCGGCATGTTTCAACATATGGCGATGTTGAATGTCTTATAAAGTGAGTTTTCAATGAAAACCATTATTAAGTAGGCTTATGTCAAATGCAAATTTTGCAAAGTCACGTCGTAACTGTAGGATTATTATAAACATAACCTAACTTTTTATATCCGTTTAATTACGATTTTCAACAAAATGGATAATAAAACATAATTAATTAAATAAAACATTTATTTTATTACAAATAACTCGCAAATCTTTGACAGTTGACGCTGTTGATAGCACGCAGTAATCCAAGGTTTCAATATACGTACTAAGCTACGAGCGACGTCCCATCATAAAATAAAAGCAAGTTCAGAGCCTTCTTGATAACGGGTTTTTTTAACGCACCTTATCAACACAAGTGATTTCTTGTGACTATTCAGAAATGACTGGCAATTGAAACTCAATTGCTCATGTTGGTTTCCCAATACTATCCACCAATAACCATGAATCACCCACATAGAAATGAGTGAAAAGAAGACTATCGGGAAGTTTCACCAGATGGCGCTGTTGAATGTCTTTCAATAATAAATAAACTCCTTTTTAAAATTCTAAAGACATACACAAGGGTCACTATGTATAATCTTTTTGAAAATAAGAATACGAAAATTGTTGACTTTTTAAGCTTCATGCTTTTTCCACAATGCATGTAGAAATGAACCAATCAGAGACTATGTCTACAGCGGATATGTTAGAGGAATACATTGCCAACTAAAGGCATTTCTAATTCTATTATTTCAATATTTTAAAGTTCGAACACAACCTCATTTTTTATTCTACAACATATACCTACATAAAAGAGTAGTTTTGAACTGTCTAGGGGCTTTCAGGTTTCAGTTTCTTTTTACGAAATAAAACTTGAAAATTCCTTTAAAAAAATCTCTATCCCTAATGATTTTGAAGAAGCCCTTAAAAGCTTTTAAGTTGGTTTTTTTGCAATTTATCATTTCTCACAAAATCTTTGCGTAAAAAATTGGTCACAAGACGACGCCATTTAAACTGTTGATTCAAATTAAAATTAAAATATACAAAATTGAATGCAACTTTTTTTTCAAATTAAAATTAAAATATGCAAAATTATACAATTTTCAGCGGACAGGAATCTATCTACTTTAACTATTAAATTATGCTATAAAATCGATTGTCTTTTGTTTTTGTTATTTTTTTTGGATTATTTTTCAATTATTATTCTTTCAATTCTTTTTTCAATTTATTATTGATTTAGAAAAAATCGTAGAATGGCTGATACGTAAGGGAAAACATTGGAATGTCATTTGTTTGACCTATGAAAAAACTAAAAACTTAAGCTGCTTGGTTTTAGTATACATTTTCAACGTTTGCAAAAAATTGATTTTTACAGTAAATCACAAGATTTCACGATTTTATTTAAAAAAAAATCACCAAAAAAAGTACTAAACTCTCTCCACGCTAAACACTAAATAAAAAAATCAAACTTAAATTTATAATCACTGAATTTAGTGTAAAACCATAAATTTGGCAACACTGCATCTAGTGCGAAAAGCAGGGTTACCACAACACTCATTTTCCAATAACTTTTTTGAGGCTAAGAAAATAACTATAATTAATAAGTTTTTAGAGAGGAGCAATCAGTAGGAAATTTTTTCGTGTCATTGTTGATGCTTCTTACTGTTTAATCAGTGTTTATTTTTAGAAAGAATCATTCCTTAAATTTTTCTGTGCTTGTAAATTTTGATACCCGTTTACCCTTCTGGACAAAATTAAGGGACCACCAAATAAATTTGAAATAACTTTTCCAATTTAAAAGTTATTTTGAATAGGCTTTTCACATGTTATAAATTGACGTTTATTAAACACAATTCAAATAGTGTGCTATGAAACAATTGACAATAGCAAGGCATTATTTGCTAGGAAACGAAAATTCAACAAAAAGTCTTAATTGTTGACACCTTTTTAAGTCATTTAATTAATAAAGCGTGCTTTTTGTTTCGAAAAGTAGTGAATTTGTTTACATTAAGTTAATTAAATATGTCCAGACGCCATTGTAGACCAGAAGAAGTATCCCAAATGATTATTCTTCTTCGTGAAGGATATTCACAGAGAAAAGTTGCTGGAATTTTAAATACTAACAAATCTGTGGTACAGACGCAGAACGGTTCAGAAACACTGGTAGTTTCAAAAGAAGACGGGGACAAGGTGCTACAAGAAAAACAACACGTCGAGAAGATCGCTTTAACCAACTTCAGAGTTTAAGAAAGCGGTTTGTAACATCTTGTGAATTAAAAAATGGTCTTCGATTAGCCACTGGAAAAGAAATTTCTACCAAAACAGTAAGAAGAAGACTAAAAGAAGTCAATTTGTCTGCTAGAAAACCATCAACTGGTCCAACTCTCACAGCTGCGCACAAAAAAAATCGCTTAAACTTTTGTCAAAATCATCAAGATTGGGACAGTGGAACTCCGTTTTGTTTTCGGATGAGTCCAGATACCTTCTAAGCAGGGATGATCACCGTGTTCTTGTCATACGAAGACCAGGCGAGCGACTTGCACGATGTACCATTCGAGAATTTGACAAATTTGGTGGAGGTCGGTAATGATTTGGGGTGGCCTACAATTTAATGGTCGTACAGAATTGGTTTTGATACGAAATGGATCGCTAACAGCAAGAAGATATAGAGACGAGATTATTGTACGCCATGTTCACCATTTGCCGAACATTTCGGCAATGGATTCATTTTTATGCCAAACCTCATACGGCTAACATTGTCACAGCTACGTTGAGAGATGCAAATATCCAAAGTTTGGAGTGGCCTGCCAAAAGCCCTGATCTCAATCCGATTGACCATATCTGGGATCAATTGGGCAATAAAATTAAAAACGCACCGAGACCACCAGTAACACTTGATGAGCTCTCTAACATGCTTGTTCAAAAATAGGAATAGATACCTCAACAAAGTATACGAAAATTAATCTCAAGCATGCCAAAAAGATTACCAGCGTGTATTGCTGCAAGAGGAGGGCATACACGCTATTAATAATTTCAGTTTTGTTAACTTGTTACAAATTAGGATAGAAGTTCATGAGAATACCAATGATATTTTAAAGATTTAAAGTATTTTAAAGTTTGTTAAATTTAATAGCCCTTAAATCAACTAACCTGTATGGAAACACTTAGATTTATATATTTATTTATTTCGTTATCTTGTTTTAAATTTATTTTGAATTTTACTGGTGGTCCCTTAATTTTGTCCAGAAGTGTAGTTTAGACAAAAAAAGACTAGAGTGTTTTTTGCAAACAGTTTTTTGATTAAACCCTGACAGGTATCAAAATTTGTGAAGTCACAAAAAAGTTTACTGAGGAATTACACTTTCTAAAAATAAATTAGTTATACATGTAAGAGGCATTTGTTCTTTATATGCAGGGTGAATTTTTTTTTGATGTTTAGCAAGTGGATCTCGGAAACTAACGGAGCTAGAGAAACGGTTAAATGGGGAAAGATTTGTAGTTTTGGGAAGTCAGTTTAATGCAGCTTTTGTTTTTTTTCTTAAAGTTCATGACTGACTAAAAAAACTGTTTTAAAAGTTGTACAGAATATGTTTTTAGGCCTTTGTTTTATCTTTCCAACCATATACATTTGATATGGTTATTTAAAAAAATGACAGAGTTACGACAGTTTTTTTCTTTCGAAATTGTTAATATGGTTAGCTATGGAAACAAAAGTTTTCTTCAATTTTAGGAATCTTTATCATTGATTTAATGTCAACCCTTTTTTTTTATAAATATTCATTTTATAACTGTTTTCTGTTGAGATGGGGTTTATTTTCATCAAGAACTCGAAATACTGTTATGTATCAAACACCTGGTACATATTGAAATATATACGAAAACAATAATTCGTTTGTATAATAGTTATTTTTCTACGACCCTTTATAAAAAGACGTTTTTCGTCATTGAATACTCCAGCGAAAATTTTATTTTCGTCTTAGTGCGAAGAAATCTCATGACGTTAACTTTCGTCACTGAAGATGAAAATTACCTACTAATTTTCACCTCCACCTAGTTGCCTGCTGGCGTTGTATCGGGTCATTATTATTAAAAATGACATCAGTTTGTGCTGTCAGTAGCTTAATCATGATTTCTGATTCAAAAAGCGATTTAGATCTTTCCAATACTCCATCAGAAATAGTAAATCAAGTTGAGAAAACCTCTGCGGACTTATTGCCAGAAAAAAACGAAGCAGAGGTATGAAGAAACCTATGCAAGGTCATAGAAAAAGTATACTGTTTAATTCCTCGAAATCATTTTTTTAAGCGAGAAAACAATTTAGCAAATGAGACGAAGAAAAAAGAAAAACTGCATTAAACTTGGTTTCTAAAACTATAAATCTGTCCCCATTTCACCATCTATCTAGCTCTGCTAGTTTCCGAGATCCCTATACTAAATATCGAAAAAAACACCCTGTATTTCCTACTTTTTCCAATAAGTACTTAGATTTTCCTATTTTGTCATTAAATTATAAGAATTATCAACCATTACAAAGAGATGAAAAAGTTTCCTAATAAATGCTGCTTTCTAAAAACTTAATTAATTATAGTTACTTTTTTAACTTCAAAAAAGTTATTGGAAAATCTGTGTTGTGGTAAACCTGTTTTTCGCACTAGCTTTTCACTTCAAATTGCTAAAACCATCTGGAAAGATTACTTGCCTTCCTGTGGGTTCTCATACAAAATATCATCCAAATTGGTTCAAGCGTTACTTCTTTTTTTCAAGAACTTTTGGATGAAGATACATAGATAAGTTGGGTTCAATCGTCTTATTTTGAGTCCAGGAATCTGTGGTTAAGCCATGTCCACGTAATTTAGCGATAGCCTGTATATTCATAAGAAGGTGACTGTCAAAATTTCGATGTTTGACTTTCTTATAGTATAGACCATATACAGTGTCTTTTAAAAAGTCTGCAACAATGGAATTGTTTTTTGTTATCGATTTTTATGTAACGTTATGACGCAGAACGCTATAAAGTGCTTTATTGCAAAAGTACTACAAATTAAAAGATTTATTATTTAAAATGTCACTTAATTTAAATGTATTATGATTTTTAATGGATGACTGAACAAGAAAACACAAATTTTCGGAACGCTTAGAAATAATTACTCAGAACCAAATGAAACAATTGAGTAACAACAATAAGTTTAGTATTTTTTCATTCAGTGATTCGTAGTGAAGGTTGAATTTTATTTTTGAGATAGGAGGCTGTAATTTGTTTCTGATATAACTTTTAATTATAAACATTTCCCTTTATCTTTTAAAATAAAAACACTTTACTTTTAAGCCGTCTTCATTTTTCTGTGTCCGCGCTGTATACTGTAAAAGATAAGGAAATGTCGAAGCATTCTGCAATAAAATTTAATAAGAATCGATAATAAAAAGATATCCCATTTATTACAGGTGGGCCAAAGATATTGTATGTATGTGAATAAGTAATCTCAAATTTAACAGTAGACGAACTTTTGGTTTACTTTTAGAAACAGGATGAGTTATATGACAAGTAGAAATTTTTGATTTTATGGTAACACAATATTAAACCTCACGATTTATTTACAGTATTTTTTTTTATATAAATATAGGACACGATTTATAACTACCCAAAATTCTGTTGAAAAGTTTGAAATTATTCATTTCTATTTATAATTTCCCTCCAGCAAATGCAGGTTACCACTTGTAGATGGCATCGACGATGCTTTAGTATTTGCGAGTTCTAAAAGCGTAGTATGTTTCAAAGCGCTAAATTTGGAATGGTCTATAAATAAGTAGAACTTTTACTGTCTGAGTTTGTAGTTTGATGCCAGGCCGGCTTACATATTAGTTTTCTTGCATTGCTAAGTGAATTTATTTCCTTTATTTTAAAACGTAAGTTGTTTGGGAGCTAAGGTTTGTGATTTAGTGCTTCCCCTGTTTGCTTAATCGTTTTGTCCCTTTTTTTCCTCATACTTTAACCACTTATTCCACTTACACGTAATACGAAGCACATGTTAATAATTCGCATTTCTTTTTCAATTCGCATTAAGAATTAACTCTTTAGAATTTAAGATTATCTATGTAGAGAGGTTTTGATAAAGTTTAGATTCATTATCAAATAATTAGAATTGCATGGTATTTATAACGTAGTATTTTTAAACAAGACTCATTTGTTTTTTCTTCCTAAAATAAAAGTGCATTAATATTAAATTTACAAACGAAATCACGACTGTTAAAAGTCAAAGGAATTACTTGCGTTTTAGGAATACATTTTTTTTGTTAAAGAATAATACTTGCGCGTAGTAATTTTAAAATTAAGTGAAAATTTATAATAGTATAAGTGTAGGTGAAATATATCGCAGCTTCATTGGCTTTTGACCAATATTTTATTAAAAGCTGGTCGACCAAGTTGTTTGTTTCAAAATATTTATCTTGAACCGGTCACCTTTAAGTAGAAGATGTAGTATTTAAATGCTTTTGCGATGATGATTTCGTGCTCTGCATGAAAATGTATCCCTTTATTTCTACGCATTATCCCGGAAATATAAACGAATTAATATACCTAGATAAAAAGACGTATATTTTGATGAATTGAAAAAAAAAATTTTTGTTGTATTTCTGCATAATATATCCTGGTCAAATTTAGAACGTCTGTGCTGATTACATCATGCATAATTTGAGCTGATGACATTAAAATTTAACGGCGGACATTAATATTGAAAAGCATTTTCTTTAAAAATAGGAGTAATTCTCTGGAAAGTAGTTTCTTTTAGATAGTAAAAAACAAGATCAAAATCAGCAGATTTATTATTTGCAAACAGTTGTAATTACAATTATTTCCCAGGTTTAGGTTTGAATAAAATGAATGAGTTATGTATTGAAGTGAACGAATAAAAAAAATAATGACAGAAATATTTACATCATAAAGTTCTGGGATTTACTGATTTCGAAAGGGTGCCAGGCCAGTACATGTATCTCTTTCTTTTCTCTTTTATCGTAAAATTTTTATGATTTTAAATAATATATGGATTAAATAAAAATAATACTTACGCTATGAGCTAAGGTAAGCATCAGCACTCGTCTTAAGGGTTTGTCTTAGAAATGTATTATTATTATTATTTAACTTTTTTAAATAATTGTGCTTGAAATGGTTTTATCCCATTGTTTTTTGAAAAGAAGGGAAAGCAAATATGTAATGGTTTGAGAATTGGCAGAGTGTCCCAATGGGAAGTGCTTTCTCAGTGTAAAATACTTTTATGTACAGGGTTTTTGTTTATATTTAGAACGGTACCTATTATACCTCTTATTATTAGACATATCAAAAAATGTTGAATACAAAAGTTTTATGAATTTATCTGAACCGCCAGAATTTACTGAGTGTTCCAATTAAAATAACAAAGTTGATACTTATTTGTTAGGTATCCGATCGTCATTTGTTTCTTTTTTTAGCAAATTCTGGTGGTTCAGGTAAATCCCTAAAATTTTTATATTTATCGTTTTTTTATGTCTAATAGCAAAATGTCTAGGCACCGTTCAAAATATAAACAAAAACCCTGTACATATCGAGTTTTAATTTTTTTTAATATATGGGGGTCCCAGTAGTGTGTTGTCGGGCAAAATTTCGATAACTACTGAAGGTACAAAAAAAAGTTCAACACAATTTCTTTTTTAATTTTAGAGGTCTAAACATGAAATTATTTTCACCTATAAAGAATAAGTCAAAACAGTGTTGCCGGCTAGAACTTTTTCTTATTTCAAATGGTACACCCTATCTATGATGTTAAATTTGGATTGCTCACAAAATTCTACACATTTTCTGTCTAAACCTCAATCTAACCGTTCTTGAGAAATTTAACATTTTCTTTAAAAAGTGTCATTTGCAGTCATTATTTTATTTATTTTTAACTCTAAGAAAAATATTTTTGTTACAGATGTAGTTGATACTTAAGTTATTATAAGCTATTATTAAATGTAACGGGTGTTCATTTAAAAAGTTTATCAAGTTGGTTTTGTTTTTTAATGAAAGAAGATAGAGCAAGAAAGAGCTGACTTTCTAAATCGATTGACATTTAATGGATGACAGTTGTCGAAATTTTCCTAAATAACATGTCCTATATTTTTCTATTCTAAAATTAATAGAATATTTTTATTTTTATTAAGTAGGTGTATGCCTTATACCGTGCTTTCAAATGAATTCCTCATTAAAGTAAGCTGTGATTTTTTTATAAAGTTGGCGACACTCAATACAAGAATGAGGGACAGTTGTCAATAACTGTCAGTGTCATATTATCTAATCATGACATCGCATAAAAAAATGTGTAAACCCAAAATTTAAAGAAACACTGAATTGTTTCAATTCAAAACAACATTAATGCTTAAAACAGGCGCTTAAAATGTTGTCCTTCATGATATGAATGCACAAACGCGTTTTTCAAGTGTTGGGAGGTTATGTTAGCACAAACATTTAATTGGACAGCTATCAGTGTTACTAACCTTTAGGAGAAAAAACACTGAAGTCATGGCCTTTAATTAGGAATTTAATTGAATGCACGGTACTTATCCATGATTTTGCCCGAGAAGTATTGTTACATAAAGTGCGTTCAATAAAAACCGTTTTCAAGTAGGCTTATGTCAAATGCAAATTTTGCAAAGTCACGTCGTAACTATACGATTATTATAAACATAACCTAACTTTTTATATCCATTTAATTACGATTTTCTAAAAATGGATAATAAAACACAATTAATCAAATAAAACATTTATTTTATTACAAATATCTCGAACTTGTAAACAAAATCTTTGACAGTGTAGGACTGTTGGTAGCACGCAGTAATTCCAGGTTTCAACATATGTACGTACTCAGCTACGACGTGCCGTAATAAAATAAAAGTAACGGATTTTTTTGAACGTACCTTATTTTCAAGGTCTAATTGTGGGAAACAAATGTAATGTGCAATAGATTTTTTTTAAAGATATTAAATTTGAGTATAAGTAATACGTATAGTGAAGTGAATTAAACAACAAAAAAATAATTATTTTTTTTTAGTTTTGAACAACGCATTAAAGTAGGACATTATTGTATGTGTTTTAGGTTTATTGAAAAATCGCTTTCATAAAGATCACTGTATAGGGTCTTCAGAATTGCATAGTTTATTGACCCTTTCTAAATGGTTTTAGCTTAAGAAAATTTTTTAAAAGTTAGAAATTATTTTGTTTTTAGCATTGAAATTGTCTTTTCCGTTTTCATTTTATTGAGAGTGGAATTATTCCATGGTTCTGAAAATTGCAGGCTGCCCCAACAGGAAACGCTTTTTGTTGTAAAACTTTTTACATTTATAATTTTTTTTTGTTTTATAAATAAAAAAAAATTAAAGTAAATTTGAAGTTTACTGGAAAACATTTTGCATAAATTAATTTAAGATCAATATTCAGGGTTTCTCAAGTTGAACGGTTAACTGATCTTTTTATATAAAATATTTTCGTCTGTACATTGCTTCCAGTTGCAGTTAAAGTCGATACAAATCGATAACTTTGACTTTTGAGAAAGCGACTTCCGATACAACATATTTACATATAAAAGAATTACTTAGTTTTTTCTCAAGCCTTTTTCAGAAAATATTTCAATGCGATAGGAAGTTATTTGAACTAAATTAAACAACTTGGCAAACATTTTTAGTTGCCGAAAAATCAAATGTGTACTTAAATAAATTATTTCTCGATCAAAACAAATGTTATAATAAGTTTTTTTTAATTCTAGAGTTCAACTGCATTAGGAGAACCTTTAGAAAAGTTATTTTTAGGAGAAACACAGATACCCTATCCCGTTTTTATCGAATACTTAAACGGCCTCAGTGAAAGCACATATTCGTGAGTATTTATATGTTTCGTTTATACCGGCTGTCCACTTTGATTACGCACCATAGGGATTTCAATTCAATTTTTTTTTAATTGTAAATTCCTGTTCTCCTGTCGAATGTATAAAAATTTTAAAACTTGAAGGCCCGGTTTCATAGACGCAAAATAAATTTGCCGAACAGTTGTAAAAACAATGGTTACTAAGGAATTAAACTTACAGTAAATTTATCTTGCGTTATTAAGTAACTAATTTATCTAACGAGTCACATATACAGAAAAGGTAAAAGCAGAAATAGCGTGCGAGTAAAATGCATTGCGATTTTCAAGATGTAGGTCAGAGATGGATATAACAGCGATTTTGTTACAATTACTGCGTTGTTCTTCCCTTTCCAAGGCGATGCATCGAATTTTAAACAACGCCAGTTTTATATCTATCTTTGTTCTACATCTAGAAAACCTAGTGCATTTCACTCGCACTCAAGACCCGCACGCCAGTTCCATTTTTACCTTTCCCGTATATTTTGATGTATGGATTCAAACGATCTATTTATGATTGATTTGTTATTGAAATTATTCTTAATTCAATGTAAAAATAGTTTTTGTTTGCAGAGGTCATACGTACGAATTATTCAAGCATAATTGCAACAATTTCTCTAACGAAATAGCTCAATTTTTATGTGGTACTGGCATACCAAAGTACATCCTAGATTTACCTAACGAAATCCTGCAAACACGTCTTTCTGCAATAATCCACGAGTTCATTGGTAAATTAGAGAAAAGCGCAAGGCCTTTGGCTGAAGAAAGATCTCGGAGTCCGGTTCTTCAAGGAAGGCAGGCCAGTCCAGACTTCGATTCGCTTAATTCTCAGATTGAAGAAGCCAGGTCAGAAACTTCCTCTTCTTCTAGTGAAAATTAAGCAGAATTCTAATGAAAACTAACTGTAGCTTTAATGTGTGTCGTGTATGCTTCTTTTTTGCAAATGTTATAGTGTTTTTATGAATTTTGTAAGTTCACAATGTGGCACTGATTGCACGATTTGCAATTTTTTATGTATCCCCCTCTTAATCAACGATTTTTTTACTGAAATAATTTTTTTTCTAATTACTCACTGCTAGAAATAATGAATATATTATTTCCATCTTGCTAATAATGGTGATAACAAATAAGTAATGAAGTCAAGATAGAGATAAATTCCTTTCCTGAAAATAATTTTTCTTTTTAATAAATTCACCAAATACATAAGAATTAACCAATATTTGATTTTAGTAATTAATTTTGAGTGAGTTTTATTTTTGCTACTTTCAACAAGGGGTATGTAATTCAGAAACAACGATAATCAATCGATGGGTAATGATTAAAAATAAATAATAATAATTAATTTTAGTAGTAGTTTTTAGCTTCAATAAAACACTGCACTGTTATATTTAGCAGTAGTTGTTTAACAATAATGTGTGATTAATTATTATTACCTATTAAATCAGGTAATTTGGTAATTTTTTTCTTGACTTTATTTTATTTTGAAAGACTGTGTTAATGTGTTTTCTTTTTAATTGTTGGAATGTTCTATGTCCTTTTGATTACTTACTTGATTATATTCAGAATAATGTAAAGTTCCTATTTGTAAGGCTGTTAAATTGCAAATCTTTTAATGGATAAAATTCTTTTATGCACTTTCTAATATTAAACCGTAATATCACGCCTAAAACAACAGGTGAATTGCTTTAAATAAAAAAATAACTAAAGGTATTGTATTTCTTTTTTAAGTTACGTTCTCTACCTATGCATATAAACACAAAGAAATTTTATAAACACTTGGCAAGCAAACATAGGAAGGGAACTGTTTGTAATTGTTTCTTTGTTTGAATTTGAACTGTTGTTTGTTTCTTAAAATAAATTTCATTGCTTCCTGACTGTCTGCTTGCTCACAGGTTTTGGAAATGTGAAGTTTTCTTACAATATTTACGTATGTATTCCATTCACTTGTTCTAACTAAGATGTAATTTCAACTGAACCAGTTTGGAATTGTTGACTTTACAAGCTTTAAGTCTAAAAATTTACTTGCAGCATAACACAAACTAACAAAATAGGGTGTGGGTAAGTAATTTTAAGTTCTCAGTGTGTTGGTAGAAATTGAATGCATTCGAGAAATAAAGTTACTCCAAAGTAGTCGTTAATTAACAAATTATTTAGTGCTTTGGCTCTTACATAAAAATTGCTATGCTCTTTGAAATTTTTGTTTCAATTTAGTGTAATATTTGCAGGTACAATTCGTTTATTTTAGAGCAGAGAAGGAAAACGTTAGCAGAAAAGTTAGCTAAGAAAGACAGAAAGAAGCAGAAGAAGCGAAAGAAACTCTTAAAAGAAGGACAGCACATACCACCAGAATTAGAGGTAGGAACTGGTACATCTCGTATCAGTATAATTAATTTTTTTTAAAGGATATTAACATGGCTGATACGGAAGCTATTAATGGAAATGAGAATCAGTTACCATCCGAGCAGGCTTTACAGTTAGAAGAAGAAGAAAGGAGGGAAGAGGAAGAAAGGAAAAAAGCAAGAGAACCCCCTATAGTGTATAAAGATGTTTTAGATGTAAGTAAATATTTCTGATCAAATGATTTTTTCGTTTAAATAAATCTGCAGTTTGATTGGTGATTGATTGATCAAATCAATTGGTCTTGATTGCAGATACGTGTTGAGTTTGATACTCTTGTTGGTTTAATTGATGGCAAATTATCACCTGAAGAGCAAACTTCACTTGAAGAGCTTCACAAGTACATGCTGGAAGATGAAGGCAGTTGGGCTCTTGGTGATGGATTTTTAAATTTCGTTGGTAAGACGTTATTATTTTCTAATTTCACTGAAATAGCACTAAATTTTCTTTTTTATAGGTAGACTTTTAAATGATAAAGACTTACCTGTTGAAGTCAGAATACGAACACTGAACGTTCTTGCATTGGCAGCACTGAAAGACGATGTCATATTACTACTACATCAGGACCGTAGGGACCACATCCTTATGAATTTTGCTTACGAGATTGACAGGATCACTCCAGAAGAGCAAGAAGCTCTGGCTCTTTTTGTAAGACCTTTCTAATTTATTGGAGTCCCCTTTGTATATTTACTAAATTACAGATGGCAAATATGTTTGAAAACTTGAGCTCCTCAGAATGGCTTCTATACATTTCTGAATGGACTTACAATAATCAGACTACAAGCAACATCAGGGTTACTACAAAGGTCGCTGTTCACTCATTATTGTCTGACAGACCTTTGCTTCAAGAGAGAGGATCCGCAATAGTTCATAATTTGGCCTGCAAGGAGGTAAAAACTGTGGTCTGTATCTATTTCTTTTACTAATTCTTCACTGTTATTTAACATTTCATTTTCATTGGTGTAACATAAATTTAGAAAATTTGAAAGTGTTTACACGACAATATGTGTGTGTCATTAAGGTTGAAGGAACACTTCATTTTATTTTAAGTTTTACGTTGTTTAACAAACTAGTTTGTTCTTGGCTTTTACTTTAATTGCTGTAAATGTTAGTTTAGATGAATTAACAGCATCTAGCTTAAACTAAATTAAATTTTGTGTCTCTGCAACTATGTAAGCAGAGAAAGATCCGGTGCTCTGTAGAATTTTGTTTCCAGAAAATGTTCAAAATGTTTCGGATTCGGCCGTTTTTACCAAAAGGCAGTTTGGGGAAGGTACAGACTTGTGTTGCGTTAATACTTTTCGTTGCATTACAGTTTCATCTTGCTTTATTGTTACAGATTTCTTATTTACTGTGTTTTCTTTTTATTTTTAAATTATTGGTAACTGTCAAGGTGATGCTTATTGTGTGATTAAACTATACTATTCAACAAAAGTGGGCACAAAATTAAACAGCATTAAAAAAAAAACAGCATAAAGCACAATTTATTTTTACTGTTCCTTGTATTGTAATTTAAAATTTTTACACCTATAACAAAATAAACTCAAATCACAAAATCAAAATCCTAAAGTATTGCATTAGATGGTAAAAATGTCATATGTTATATAGCTACTTGGCACTGAACTGTTACAAAAATAACAATAATTAATAATACATAATTGCTGCTGCTATTTAATTCCACATTTTTTAAAGTAGTTTTGGATTTAATGAAGTCTTACCAACCTAACTGCTTTAGCAATACAGTACAGCAAGATTTAACTCTTTATTTTCATTTCACATTTAATAACAACAAAACCATTTTCATACTATCGTAAGGAAAGAAAACTTTCATTAATTAAAATGCATCATGGTGAGTATGAAGTGTTCCAGATGTCTTGGTCATTTATTTTATAATCATTCACTTTGTTCACTTCTTAAAAGAACAGAAAAAAAAGTATTTGCTTATTACCTTTCTACATTTGTTTTCTAAATTAATTATATATTCTGGCCTGGGAAATGTAGAAACAATTGTTTTATAATTCAAGACATGCTCTGGATTATGTATTTTTATTTAAAGAAAATGAAGGCTATTGTATGTATTAATTTTTTTAAAATAGTAACTATGTTAACATAATTCCTTGAACTAAAATTGATAAACATTATTTTATTTATTATCACTTCATCTTCATAAATTATTTCCAATTTAATTGAATTTAGCATTAAGTCTTTCCTTGTGCAGGTATTTGATGATGTAGCTGTTGAATTAACCATGGCTTTACTGCAATACTTCAACTCGAAACCCGAGGAGGAGCAGCTGTTCCGATGCCTGAAAGCATTAAACAAATTCCTGCAGATATCCAGGCAGGAAGTGCCCCAGTTGATTCAAATGATCGGGCCAGATCCTAAAATATTCAAAGGTACAAGTGCTAGAATCGATGAACTTATCGAACAGATTAATTCGAAAGTACGTTGATTGTTTAATTTTCTTCCATATTTATTTATTTATTTCCTAACATGTAATATACTGTTGAGGTTGAGTTTCTTTTTTTGTATGGCAGAAGAAGGTAATTCAAAATGGAATAGCTAACAATAAAATTTCATAAAAATATTATACATTTAATGTATACAGGGTGATTTAAAAAAGCGTTTAAGGACTGAACAAGTTTAAAACTTAAGTAACCTTTTCTTATTAAGTGAAAAGCCTATCAGTGCTTGATGAAATTGATAATTTACTGTTGGCCGTAAGGATTATGTTATATTTGCCAGCACAGAGAGAGAGAGAGTCACCAAGTGGAGAGTTTTGTTTAATATATTGATTGTAAATAAATAATATACATAAAACCTGTTTCTTTCAAGCTTGCTTTCTTGAAACTAAACAACAACACTTTTAGAATCAACCTGAACATATTTTTTTAATGGTATTAAGCAATTTTAAAGTCAAGTAGATGCCTTGTGTGGAATTATATTAAGCTTTAAGCTCAAGTTAATTTTAATGTAATTATTAATTTAGACAATTCAGGTTGTTGTACACTTTAAATTCCAAAATATATGGAATTAAATAGTTTAGCGTAAGCAAGAATATAAAAAATTCAAATTTATTGTATTTTGAATATTAAAGGAGTCAGTCTAAAGTATAAAACAACATATTTTGTTGTATTATTCTACATAACTATTCCATTATTACTACCTACTTTTTTCTGATGTTAGTGTGCTTGTTTAATTTTTGTTCTACTTATTTTATATACTTAAGAAAATTCTGTAATAAATATTTACGCTCATATTCAATAAGTATACATTTGTTATTATGAATAAATTTTAATGTTACGATTTTTGAATTGCATTTTTGTGTAAAATTATTGTGATACACAATGTGTAGCGGTTTTTTTTTCTGTTTATTGCTGTGTGCATTTATTTAAGCTGCAGCGCTTAATGTAACGTTCAGATTTTTGCAATTTTTTTACTTACCGAGATTTTTGTAAATACGGGAATGAATAGGTTTTGTATAAGAAACGGAAGATTGTACTGCTTTTTGTGTACAATAAAATTGTGACTGCTTTTCGTTTACCTGGTCTATTTATTTGGGTCACATTCCAAAACTAGTTGATCAAATTGTTCCCTACATAAAAACTAAAAAATGTTCATTTAACAACTTCGAAAATATAATAATGTTGAAATATCTCGAAAATAAATAAAATGTAAAAGCCTGTTTCATACCAATCGGCACTAGCCAATGAAGTTTCAGATAGGAAGAAGGAAAAATTAAATTGTTTTTTTACATTTCTTATACAGGTGTTATCTTATTTACTTGCAGACGTTAAATTTTAGCAGTAATAACGTCTGCTATGAGAGCGTTTTAAAAACACAATTTATTGGTTTAATTTCTACGGAAATGGAAGGAGGAACGTCCACTGCAATTGATTTAAATCAAGATTTTTTTTTAAATAATACTATTATTAGTTTAAATTGAAAAGTTACAAAATTATGCAAACTTATAAATTATGAACATATTTTTATATTTTTACACTTATACGACACAAGGAGTAAGCGCCATTCGTCGTTTATTGTACAGGAGAAACGAAAAAGCTGATTTAATTATCAAACTTATTTAATTTGATAAAATTTTTGTCATTTTCATAATCTAGAATATTAATTCCAGCACTTTGTAACCATAAAATAAACAATGATCTTATAGTTTCGTCTTTACGATTTATTTAACATAATAATTTCATTTTTGGATTTTTCCTCTTACGCCTTTTTATTTATTTAATTTCCTTTAAAATTATTATTTACTATCAATTTCTTTGTACAGTAGCGAGCAATAAACTTTGGTCGTCATTGATTGTCAAAGATTTGTACCTGATTTGTATTTTATTAAAAATAAGAAGATTGATTTCTTGATTTTGAATATTGGGAATATGTAATATCTTAAAAATCTATATTGAAAGTAGATTTTTGTCCGATAAAAATTGTAACGTGCGTTAAAAAAAAAATGTTATTAAGAAGGCTCTGAACTTGCTTTTATTTTATGACGATACGTCGTAGCTTAGTACGTATGTTGAAACGTTGAATTACTGTGTGCTATCCGACAGCCTCAACTGTCAAATATTTTGTTTATATCTTCGAAGTAATAAAATAAATGTTTTATTTAATTAATTAATTTTTATTATCCGTTTTGTAGAAAATTGTAATTAAATGGATACAAAAAGTTAGATTATGTTTATAATAATCGTACAGTTACGACGTGACTTTGCAAAATTTGCATTTGACATAAGCCTACTTGATAACGGTTTTTATTGAACGCACTTTATAATAAACTATTTTAACGGACATGTCAAATTCGCACTATCGATTGATCGCCATTCTTTTGGCAAAAGATAGGATATTTATTTCAATTTTTTTTCTGGAATTAAAACTGACGTTTTGATTGACTTAAGTTTACATTGGCAATATTTATATTTATTTTCTTATACAGGATAATTCAGTAAGTGTACCTTTTTTTGATAGTTCATTTACAGAGTATTTGTACTGTGTTTCTCTATCATGTCACGGTATCGAGCCACGTTATCCGTCTAGGGGCGATAACCTCGGATTGCAAACTGCTTGCCCTTGTACCTCTTCACAGCTTCTTCACTATGCTACGGTGGGGTGTATGAAACGGCGACCCTTTTGCTGGGTTTGATCTTGTTTCCTATGGACTTGGCATCCCCTTAATTTCGAATCTTTGGCGCCTCCACCATGTCACGCTATTGAGTCATATTATCCGTTTAGGGATGTAGGTAGAGCTTGAAAACAATTAGATACAAAATATACCTCTTTATTAGTTTTCTAATTACTTCAATGTTAATGCGGAAAAAATTGCTGGCCTGGAAAGCTGGGCGTCGAGATGTCAGCTGAAGAATGACGCAGCGCAGATGCAGAGAGAGTTACTCCTTGGGGTTGTTGCGATGGGCATAGTTGGAGTTACTCAGCGGTGGCTCGTGGATCCTGCCGAGTCGGAAGATTTCAACAACCACGGGGTAGTACAGTTGCATGGACCTCACCGGATGCCTCGAGGGTTGCGTAGATCCACTGCAGTAAAGAAGATTACAACAAGGGATGTCTTTGGCCTTGGAGTAAAGAGTCCTCCAGAGTGCAGCGATATAGTGGCGATCTGGTCGGCTCCTTTGGATGCGTCGGTAGCAAGGGATGTCCTCCGCGGTGTAGATGACAGTCTGGAGTAGCGGCGTAACGACGTCAATCGTTCGGTGAAGATGAGGGCGGCGCCTCTCTTCTAGTGAATCGGAATACCGATTGAATTCCAACATCCAACACGGATTATTTATACCAATATTTTACTTACATAAAAATTAAAAGTACAACGATTATAGTGAATTGTCTACAGTCTACATCATGATTTCTTAATTGGGGACATAAATCGTAACGTACTCGGAAGATGTAAACTATAATTACACACAATGCTTACGCAGTGGAAATACACTTCTGTGCTGGTGATCCAAAGAGCTGGAGCTAACGCTGAATTTGTGGTTTCGAAATGAGAATGCAATTAAACATTAATTTTAAATTGTCCTATTAACTTGTTTCCGATTAAAAAATATACTAGATTATGATTATAATTATTCTATTGTGACATTACCTTCCCCTACGGTTTTTGCTCGTCCCACAGCAAAGTACTTACTAATTCTAACATCCGATAATAAAACACTAATGTCTAAATACCACTATGTTATGAATCTTAGGAAATAAAACGTATTCAGAGGTCATTCAAGGATACTTTGGTTACTTCTTCTCCCCGATTTTATATTTCAGTCAGAATTTGTGACGTAGAACGGTTTTTTTTCTCGAGGACCATTTCTGAGTCGACTTCAACCATTTTGGGTGATTCTGAACTTTGCGAAGGGCACACTTTCTTCTATATCTTCGTATACTAAATGCGATGTCGACTTGCCTTTTTTCCTAGGACGCTTCATTTTCGAATGGAGTCTTTCAATCTGGCTCCTGAAGGGTGACATGGTAAGATCCAGAGAGTCCTTCCCTTGACGAGGTGAATGGTTGGATTTTATCCATTTCTAATGCGTCTCCTTATTTTCTTCATAGGGTGGCCTGGTCCTGTATCTTTGAGTTCCCTATTTCAAACTCTTTTTATTTTACATTCCTCTTATAGAACTTCTTCTAATATCTAACACATTTCCTCTATAGGTTGTACTCTTCTATACTCCGGAGTTTAGTTTTATTCTGCTTGCGGGGTACTTCCATTATTCTGCCTTATATTTGGACGATTTCCATCCTACTTGGTAGACGGTGGAAACGGGTACCTCGTATACCAATTTATCGGGAAACGGTTTCCAATAGACCCCTGCATTGAATTCTATTTTCCCTTGGCTAACGTAGCAAAAGATTAATCCATGTTACTGTGAACAACGCAAAACTTACGATTCAGATTTGTATACAAGAAAATTATAATGTTATCTCGAAGTAGAAGAATTGATCCACGGATCATTATATGGAAGGATTAAGCTCACGTGAACGGTGTCAACCTTCTTCCTCTTGGTGCCCATCTCTACTTACATAATTTACATCGTTGATCTTCCTAATTATAGTAAATCAACCATACCACTGAAGGGGTAATTTTTCGCTTCTTTCTACTTTCCTGGTTGGTGTAATCGGTATAGTTACAAAAGCCTTCTTGATAATATTTATTGTTGATCCTGTATCGAAACTAATTTCTTACTATCTAATTTTCTAATAATGCAGGGGTGGCTGGAGTCCTGTCCGATGTGAGGGCATCTGTTATTCGGAGGTGGCTCCTCCACGTAATTCGTATCTATTTCGAACCTGAGAATAGACAGATCCAATTTCGTCCGTTTCCTAGTTAAGTGTGACCTTAGATCTTTTGGTACTGCAGGCGTCGATGACTGTCCGTTGGAGACGTTCCCGTCGTACCTGTACATTTTGAGCGCTCCTTTCACTAGGAACGGGTCGACGATCAACTTGTAATTCTTCGAGGGTTTCGCGGACGCATGACTCTAATTGCCTCTCGATTCTATGTTGTTATTCTTGCTTTCCCTTGTGATTTCTTTCTCGGTGTCTGCGGAGGTGATTTGGAGAAAAATAACCTCGGATTGCAAACTGCTTGCTCTTGCACTTCTTTACAGCTTCTTCATTATGCTATGGTGGGGTGGATGAAACGGCGACTCTTTTGCTCTTGTTTCCAATGGACTTGGCATCCCCTTAATTTGGAATCTTTGGCATCTCCACTATGTCACGGTATCGAGTCACGTTTTTCGTTTAGGGGCGTAGCTAGAGCTTGAAAACGATTGGATACAAAATATACCTCTTCATTAGTTTTCTAATTAATTCAATATTAATGCGGGAAAAATGCTAATCTGGGAAGTGGGCGTCGAGATGTCGGCTGAAGAATGACGTGGCGCAGACAGGGTTGCTCCTTGGGGTTGATATGATAGTAGTTGATATGAACGTAGTTGGAGTTACTCGGCGGAGACTTCAACAACTACGGGGCAATGCATTCGTGTGGACCTCAACGGACGCCTCGGGGGTTGAATAGATCCAGTGTAGTGATGAAGATGATAACAAGGGATGTCTTTGGCCTCGGGGCAAAGAGTCGTCCAAAGAGCAACGGTACTGAGGCTGGTCGGTTCCTTTGAATTGTCGGCGGTATAGATGACGGTCTGGAGCAGCGGTGTAACGACGTCAGTCGTTCGGTGAAGAAGAGGGCGGCGCTTGTATTTGAAATGAGAATGCAATTAAACCTTAATTTTAAATTGTCCTACTAACTTGTTACTGATTGAAAATTATACTAGATTATGATTATAATTATTCTATCGTGACAATATATTTGGCTACACAAAGACGTAACATTTGACCTTCTAAACAATGGTCATATATGAAACACTTGTGTTGTTTTTTGTCATCAATCAATAAAAATTTTGATATAAATTAAGGTGTAAATATTTTTAATTTGTTTTTGTAAAGATCTAGGCCAGTGTAATTGTCAGATTCTTAAGTTGTCGTTATTCAGTTTTTGAAATACGCTGCCCCTTACCTTTTTCCACGAATAGATAGTGCTCTTGTTCCTCTTCATTCATAATTACGTTTTTTTTTGTAATAATTCACATAATTTCAATTATAGTCTTTTTGCATTTATATATGTACTCAAATCAATTAAAACGTTATTTAATAATCATATTATAAATATCATAATTTAATAACATAATACAATTTTTTAAAATTTGTTATCGATTTTTATCAAACTTTATTGACGTAGAACATGCTACAAATTGTAAACTTTATCATTTAAAATGTTACTTTGTTTAAATGTTTATAATTTTGCAATGGATGGAACAAGAAAACAAATTTTCGAAACGCATGTAAATAAATACTCAGAACCAAATGAAATAATTGAGAAATAAGTTTAATCTTTTTCCATTCCCGTTATCTTGGCGAATAATTTAAGCCACGACCTACTAGATTTTATGAGACAGAACCCTTACAGTCGGCCAGGGCAATATTTCATTTAATGCAAACTTTCCTCGCTTTGGGTTAGTTACCTAAATAAGAAAAAAAATCACAAGGAAACTATACTTAAGCAAGAAAATACAACTGTACGTGCCATAAAGTGCGTGTGCTTGACAATAATTGAAAATGACGCTGTGGAATGACATTCCGGATATAGTAGCGCCAGCGGAGAAACATTTGAACTAAGAAATTCCGCAGGTCGGATAAAGACGCGCTGTCTCATGAAATCTAATAGGTTTTCATAATGTAGTTCTTAGAAAGACTGAGTTTTTACAAAGAGAGAATTTTATTTTTGAGATAGGATATAATTGAATTATAGCTTTTGATTCTAAACTTTTTCTTATGACATTTTCCTCTATCTTTTAAAATAAGGGCACTCTTAAACCGATTTCATTTTTGGTGTCCGTCCTGTAAATCGTAAAACACCTGCATTTCCCAATTTGATTTGAAGGAATGTCGAAGTGTTGTTCTGCATTAATAAAATTCAATAAAAATCTACAATAAGGAAAAATCCCATTTGTTGCACAATTCGTGAAAGACACTGTATGTGCATTATAAAGTGTATCAAAAACTTTCCGACGAATAATTTTATAACTTTCTTATGTTATATTATCTGGTCTAATTTAACATAATATTGCTATTATTGAAGTATAACATCTGTAGAATTCTTAAAGCGCACGTTTAGAAGGACTCACACGTACTTGCTCCAGAAAATAATTAAAACGAGTAGCTGCAGCCCTAATCGGAACCCTAACGTATAAAACACATAACGCCGAACCTAATGACACAGTTTAAGCCGAAAAGAAAACGCGCCCCTCACAATTTCCTTTTATAGATTCACTGGGATGAAGTGCTCTTAAAATGTACATATCTTACCTACTGCCCAAAAAAAAAAACAGTGTAGAAAACAAATCTTCACATCACTGTTGATTATAAACTGTGAACAAATGTACTATGTACAATGTTTTTCAAAATTATCATGGAAAAAAAGATATCTATTTTCGTCTGGAAACATGTATTACATTAATTAAAAAGTCAGAGACTTGTTAATGAAATTTATTAGTTCGGTTTATACTCATTTCAGAAAAAATATATACCAGATGATTCTTATACAGTGTGTAATCGAATAAGTTTCACTTATCGTAATACATAAGAAAAGAAGCGAAGCTATGACATTAATAGCTCCGTACGTTTGTTTTTTACAAAAAAACGTGTGAGAAGCACTGTGTGTGATTTAAATGCCCCAGCTGAACGATTTACCATTAAGTACAGTAAGTGATAGAGCAGTAAACCCGCAGATATAAAACGATAAACACCGAGTCAGGTCTTTTATGACTTCCGTACGAAATAATACGGAGATTAGCATTTAGTTATATGTAAGCAATAAAAAGATAATGATGAAACATTTACATTCTATTTTTTATTAGTATTTAAGTAATAGAAATGCAGATCTTTCACAAAATTATATTTACAAAGTAGCATTAATTTATTTCCTTAATTTTCCTAGGTCTAAAGGATTCACTCCTAAGACTGTGTGATAGAGGCTCCCAAGAAATCGTATTCTACTAAGAATTTCAGAATTCTTAATAATTGAATTAAAGGCTTACAGATCTTTCGGTCCTTACAGATATGAGCAGAATCGACCTATAAATTACGTAGTGTGTTACATGTTTCAGAAGTGTGGAATATTATGGTGTAATTATTCTCGAAGATGACAATACTTCGTTTTATTGTTGTAAATAGTTACCGTTTTATGAGCAACAGTTATAAACTGTAAATTAACAATTGGCTTATAATGAATTATTCAGTAATCAACGCGAGTGGATATTTAAGCTTCTTCCGTTATCGACTTGCAATTGACCGAATCACCGTGAATTTTGTTGGAGCTTTATTGTTTTACTATGTGTTTATAAAAATGGCAGACGCATTAATATGTCACGAGCGAGCAGAGATTTTTAAACAAAGGACGATGTGCTCTAGTTAGTTTTTTATTTTTGAACTAGACCATTTATTATTTGCCAAATTAATTCTCTTATGTGATGAAGAATTAGTGAAATTTAATCAATTACACCCTGTACATTCCGACAAAATAAAGTCAATCATAACAATAATAATAATAATAATAGACTGCACTGTCTACCGCGTGATTCGTTAACCTCTTCACAAACTTTGGTAAATGAAAGTAATGCAATTTTATGAAAAATATATCATATTTGCTTTTGTTTAGAAGTTATAACGATTTAAAGGTATTTAAAAACAAAAACTTTAGTAGCCATTATTTAACAAAACATTAAAAACAAGTTTGATAAATTATCTCAAACGGACACTGGAAAACAGCACAAATGCACGACGTTTCACTATCGCTTGATAGTTTCTTCAGGAGTGAAAATGTCAAATTAAATAAACAAGTTGTCAAGTAAAAAAATAAATAAAGTTGTTAAGGGAAACTAAAACTGAAAAAACTTTTTTTTTTTTTTTTTAATAATATAATATTAAAAATTGACAGATCTATATCTTACTTAACGAATCTAAAAAACTACAAAATATGTCATTTAAGTTATCAAAATCCGTACGTTTATTAACAGAGTTCGATGACATTTTAATTTTACACATTTCTATAAAACGTCTTTTAAAAATATTAGACTCAAAATATAAAATATTAGCATTTTCAAAATCAAAATTATGGCTATTTTCTAATGAATGTTCTACAAGCATTGAATGATTTTGATTATTTTTTTGTATATGATATTTATGTTGGTCTAATCGTTTTTTTAAATTTTGGCTTGTTTCTCCTATATAACAGGAATTACAATTAAAACATTTAATTTCATAAACCACGTTAGGTTGTTTTAATTTTGGTGTTTTGGTTTTTAAATTTGAAAATATATTACTTAAATTATTTACAGATTTGCTAGCTAAAATTAAGTTATGTTTTTTGAAAATGTGTTTGAATGTGTTATACAGCGGCTCAATATAAGGTAATGATATGTATTTTTTGGTGTCTGTTTGTTTTACATTATTGTAGATATTTGAATTTTGTAGATATTTAATACGATTTTTAATTACTGATTCTATGAGATTAATTGGATAAGAATTTTGAACAAGAGTTTTCTTAATTAAATTTAAATTGTCGTAAATGAAAGGTTTATCTGAAAGTAAAATAGCTCGATCTGTTAAAGAAATAATTGTTGCAATTTTATAATTTTTGGATGTGTACGAGTGAAAATTAATGTATCTACCTGACCACGTAGGTTTATGAAACCAATTAGTAATTAATTTGTCATTGTATCTGATAATATTTACATCGAGGAAACTTAGCGAATTGTTAATTTCTTTTTCTACAGAAAATTGTAATCTATTATGGAAAGAGTTAAATTTATTTAAAACAAAATCTACTTTATCTGAAGGTAAAATCAATAAAATATCATCTACGTAACGAAAATATAAAGTTAGATTGAAAGGTAAAGAGTTAATTACATTTTTCTCTAGTTCTTGCATAACAATTTCAGCTAAAGCAGGAGATAAAGGAGAACCCATTGCTGTACCGAAAATCTGTCTATAAAATTTATCATTGAACGCAAAATAAGATGTTTCAAAACATAAAGTAACAATTTCTAAAAAATTATCTTTGGAAATATCTGTAAAATCTTTAATCTCTGTCCACCTATCATTAATGCTTTTTAAAGCTAACTCTTTTGGAATGTTAGTAAATAAAGAAACAACATCTAAGGAAATTATAATGCAGTTATTTGGTATATCTATATTTCTTAATTTTTTTACAAGTTCAAAAGAATTTTTTATAAAATATTCTGATTTACTAGTAACTTGAGTAATAATTTTTGAAACAAATTTTGATAAAAAATATAGAGAAGAACCAATAGTAGAAACTATTGGACGAAGAGGTGTATTAGGTTTATGAATTTTTGGAACGCAATATAATTTAGGAAAAATGGGATGCTGTACTTTAAGAGATTTAGCAATATTATTGCTAATTTCAACAGATTTTTCTAACTTATTGATAATTTTGAAAGTTTTACGCTGAAAATTTTCAGTGGGATCATTGTTTAATTCTTCGTATGTATTATTATCAGATAGCATGGTTTGAACTTTTGAGAAATAGTCATTTTTATCAATTAAAACAGTAACATTGCTTTTGTCTGCTGTTGTGACAATAATGTTAGGATTTTCTTTAAGAAATTTTTTACAAGACAAAAGATCTCTAATAAGAATTTTGTATTTTGATTTTTCAAAAGTTCTGTCAATATTCCTAATATAATTTAAAAAATTAGAGCAAAATTTATTTCTTATTTGTATTTTGGAAGCTGAATCTAAAGATTTTATACCAAACTCTAAGCTACTTAAAACGTTAAGAAAATCTACTTGTTTCTTATTAAAATAGGGTAAAGAAAATTTTTTCCCTAAAGCAAAAATGTATTTTAAATTTGTCGGAATCTCAGTTTTAGTATAATTTATTAGCCATTTATTGATTATATTTTGATCAAATTTTATGTAAAAATTTTTATCTCTAATAGAAATAAGATTATCTAGCTTTTTAATCTGTGTCGATCGAATTCTGTTAAACAACTTCTCATTTTTTTGGTTTTCTAAATTTAGAAACTTGGTTAATATGATATTATCTAGAAAATTACTTAACTGTCCTAAAGTATAATCTAATTTCCACACTAATTTGGTAAGAGTTTTAAGAGTTACCTCAATTTCATATGAAAGAATTTTGTTAGCAAAATCTGACACATATCTGTCAATTTTGTGACATGACATATCGTACGCTCTTTTTAAGGGATCAATTATATGACGAGGGAATACGCCCTCTTTTCTACATTTAAGTAAAAAGAGCTTACGATTTTTCATTTTGGTAATTTTAATTAAAGTTTTAGAATAAATTTTGCACAGTACCTTACTTTGATACCCGTAGTGACATTCAACAAAATTGTAAAATCCAATGTTTCTGAAATCCATAATGAAGGTAGCTTCTTGCCCGGTGAAATTGTTTGATAAATTATCTCAAACGGACACTGGAAAACAGCACAAATGCACGACGTTTCACTATCGCTTGATAGTTTCTTCAGGAGTGAAAATGTCAAATTAAATAAACAAGTTGTCAAGTAAAAAAATAAATAAAGTTGTTAAGGGAAACTAAAACTGAAAAAACTTTTTTTTTTTTTTTTTTAATAATATAATATTAAAAATTGACAGATCTATATCTTACTTAACGAATCTAAAAAACTACAAAATTTTGCGTTCAATGATAAATTTTATAGACAGATTTTCGGTACAGCAATGGGTTCTCCTTTATCTCCTGCTTTAGCTGAAATTGTTATGCAAGAACTAGAGAAAAATGTAATTAACTCTTTACCTTTCAATCTAACTTTATATTTTCGTTACGTAGATGATATTTTATTGATTTTACCTTCAGATAAAGTAGATTTTGTTTTAAATAAATTTAACTCTTTCCATAATAGATTACAATTTTCTGTAGAAAAAGAAATTAACAATTCGCTAAGTTTCCTCGATGTAAATATTATCAGATACAATGACAAATTAATTACTAATTGGTTTCATAAACCTACGTGGTCAGGTAGATACATTAATTTTCACTCGTACACATCCAAAAATTATAAAATTGCAACAATTATTTCTTTAACAGATCGAGCTATTTTACTTTCAGATAAACCTTTCATTTACGACAATTTAAATTTAATTAAGAAAACTCTTGTTCAAAATTCTTATCCAATTAATCTCATAGAATCAGTAATTAAAAATCGTATTAAATATCTACAAAATTCAAATATCTACAATAATGTAAAACAAACAGACACCAAAAAATACATATCATTACCTTATATTGAGCCGCTGTATAACACATTCAAACACATTTTCAAAAAACATAACTTAATTTTAGCTAGCAAATCTGTAAATAATTTAAGTAATATATTTTCAAATTTAAAAACCAAAACACCAAAATTAAAACAACCTAACGTGGTTTATGAAATTAAATGTTTTAATTGTAATTCCTGTTATATAGGAGAAACAAGCCAAAATTTAAAAAAACGATTAGACCAACATAAATATCATATACAAAAAAATAATCAAAATCATTCAATGCTTGTAGAACATTCATTAGAAAATAGCCATAATTTTGATTTTGAAAATGCTAATATTTTATATTTTGAGTCTAATATTTTTAAAAGACGTTTTATAGAAATGTGTAAAATTAAAATGTCATCGAACTCTGTTAATAAACGTACGGATTTTGATAACTTAAATGACATATTTTGTAGTTTTTTAGATTCGTTAAGTAAGATATAGATCTGTCAATTTTTAATATTATATTATTAAAAAAAAAAAAAAAAAAAAAAAGTTTTTTCAGTTTTAGTTTCCCTTAACAACTTTATTTATTTTTTTACTTGACAACTTGTTTATTTAATTTGACATTTTCACTCCTGAAGAAACTATCAAGCGATAGTGAAACGTCGTGCATTTGTGCTGTTTTCCAGTGTCCGTTTGAGATAATTTATCAAACAATTTCACCGGGCAAGAAGCTACCTTCATTATTAAAAACAAGAGTTGTTAGAAGGTGTCATGATGCCTTACTATTTGCTAAAACAGTATTTTTGCTTTTTTTGGTGATGTTTCCATTTTCTAACGAAGAAACTGCCGACATTAATTTAGTAGTTGCATAGCCGACTTGGTTGAGTCCGCTGGCAACGATCTTGACGCTTGGTGGGGCAACTGTTAGGTGTGGGTTCGAATCCCTTTCTGGTGCGTGTGGGTTCTATATAAGAGGCTCGGATTGTGTTCTAAACAAAAGCAAATCGCTCTACGTTGCTAAGATAAAATTACATCTACTTTCATTTGCCAAAGTTTGTAAAGAGGCTAACGGATTACCTGTGCAACACAGATAAAGTTTTGTTTTTTTATTAGGTGGTTAGGTCTCAGAGTGCGACCTTGATTTCGGAATGAAACGACAGCTGCACTTCTGAAAATTTATTTATCAATGAAGAACATGTGGTTTAAGTAATTATTTGAGTAATTACATAAAAAATTATCAATGGTAAATCTCCCTTTGTAATTCAATATTAAAATGAATTTTTTACGATTTCGGAAGAAACCGTATGATTGTTGTATGCAGAGAATCGTTCATATTGTGACATCGATTCTCTTACCCGGATTTATTTAAGAATCACCCCGTATAAAATTTATTTTGTTGAAGTTTAATTATAAACTACCAGAATTAAGAATACATACCTTAACAAATAGCGCACAAATATAAGTCTATAAAACTGTCGACGAAGCAAGAATCTGCCGCCGACCGCTCCTGAAACTACTTTGATTTACACTCTGTCGCAAACCTTTGTGCTGACGACATAAAAACTCACGATAAACGGGCTGTAAAATAACGAGACATCTTGTTACATGACAAATAATGTTTTTACCTTGGATAAAGTTCTTCCTTTTATAGAAATAACTTTCATGTCTACCCAAGGGAGATAAATTACACACATACAAATGTCTAAGCTGCTTTATTTAATGGTAGCGACAATTAATCAGCTTAGTTCAATATTATTTCTTGAATAAAATACGACTACTTTTCAGCTTCTTCATCCACTTGAATAGCTGCAGATTGCTTCGATGTAGATGTACAATTGCTTAATAAAATGTTTACTTTTAAGAGATCTATAGAAGTAGGCAATAAAAGTTTATACAATTCAATTAGAAAAGTGGAAACCGACTTATGAAACATGCTGTATATGCAATAATAATTTACCAACATAGATCTCATTATAAGCGATAACTTTTGTACAAGATATACAGCGTGAGTATACAGTTGGGATAATCAATATACATGTAAATTATTGATTTTTAAAAAAAATTCAGAAACAGATCAATTTTTTATTTAAATTGCGCTTGTTTGACATTGCATCTGAAGATATAGAGTGTTACAGGTAAGAGTGATGACGTCACTGACATTTTTCTAAATGACAACCCCCAAGTTTGAGTTGATATCTCAATAGCTCCCGTGACTATCAAAAATGTTAGGCCCTTTCATATGACAATTTTTGAGAAAATTAGTGAACGCTGAAAAGCAGAGTTTTAATTTCAACGTTCCTAAACGCATTTTAATAAAGCATCGTGAGCGAATGAAATTATTCCAAAGTAGATCCTTCATTTGCTTCTTCAGAATTTCCAGTTGAAAATAATCTTAATAAGTGACAAATTTTAAGCTAGATTTAATTCAACGAACCAATGAAAGAAAACGAGAAAGAATTGAAATTTTAATAATGCTTGGGACGTGACGATAAAACAAGGAAGTAAGAGGAAGTTTGTCAGTTTTTTAACAATAATCACCCAAACGAACACCTATTTTTCAATCATCTGTCAGCATAGTTTTTTTTTCGCTTTAGAAACTAGTATATTAATTAATAAAAGTAACTCGAGAATTTTCTGTTACCTAATAAATACAAAGAGTAGAATATAAAAAAAAAAACTAATAATTTTTCCTTTGATAAATTTAGTCACTCTCGTTTATGCAAATACACTTCAAGCAAGTTTGATCGAGTATCCATCTCGCCCATTAGAAATGTATCAGGCAAATTTGTTTGAATAAGAGCTAAATTGAAAAGTTGTCGCGTTATAATCTTAATAAAACCGAGGAAAGGCGGCGGTTAATTTTCAATTTCGTTCTGTAACTAGGCTCTTTACATGCTAATTGAAGTTCTTTGCATTTCACTTGCGTTATTGTTGTTAAAATTCCTACTTTCTAGATTTTGGGTCAGAAATTTAGATACTTTCCGGATAAATTAAGAACGCCGCCTGAATCTTAATTTCCGTATTTCACCACTCGTTCTACTCAAGTTCGCATTAGCTTAAATTGAATCCGCACATATAAAAGAATATATGGTGGATGTGCCGCTGAGAAATTCCTTGGATTTTATATAAGTATATGTGCGTTTTAAATTGCTTTTCTTTATAAGATATTACAGAATAAAAAAAATAGTTGAAATGAAAACGAACACATTCTCTTTTTCATATAACACACAGGGGAAGACAGTTAACTTGGGGGTTCTGTACTACATTGTTTGGGGGCCTACCCAATTAACCAAAATTAACCGAAGTTTGAGTTAGTTGTGACGACTCATTTGCCACTTTGTCGAGAAATTACTTTTTTACCATTTTTTAAATGAAAACAATTATTTGCAACAGAAATTGAAGTACTTCAATATTTTATTTGATACACTTCGATATACAAACTTTTATATACAGTTCTATTGTTTAATTTTTAATGTTTTAATTTTCCAATCGTTTAGCAGTATTTAATTTTGGCCAATAATATATTTACTGGCAATAATCTACTTACATTAATTCTCGCGAGAATAATTTATAGGATTTTATTTTGTGTTTATCATTGCTGTCAATGGTAATTACCAAAAATGCGGGTAAACTAAAGAGTTGCGGGTAATTTTGTTGGTAAAATCGGGTATTACTGGAGCTTCCTTTGTGTGTGTTTTTTAAATGAAATTCATAATTATTTTAATTTTGCTATTACCGCCTGAATCCCTGAAACCTGTGCTTAAAAAATTTATTTGACACCTGACGCTTAATCTGGGCTACTCCCTTCACATAATGAAAATTCAAGAAAATTCTACCTGCAGTCATCTACGTAAACAAAAGTACACTACCGACCAATAAATTACACTTTTCAGTTTATTATTTGCTTTAATTTCTTTGTTTTTGATGTTTTTAATTTTTATTAACTGTGCACAAAGTGGGCCAAATTTGACACTTTTAATGGGTAACACCTATTTCTAGAGGATTTAGATAAAAACTGATCTCGGAGCTCGACTTTTATTAGAAAATTAATGGTGAAGGTGTTTTTCGAAATTCTGCAATTTCTAATAATCATCTTTTGTTTATGATACATAAGTTCTCACTAGAATTTGACCAGCAATTCGAAAATTTACACTGCGTTTAAAATTTTTTCCAATTTCAAAAAATATTCCTCGCGGGAAGTAAGGGGGGGTTCCTATTTTTATGTACACACATGTAGTAACGAGTAGAACTAGCTCACAATAGAATTCGATGTGTAATTCGAAAATTTAGTAATATATAGGTGTCCCTTAAAAACAGCTTAGTATATCTTGAAATCACGTAGCTTAATTGTTTTTTTCCACAATATTTACTGCTTATCTGTGTTTATTATTTTTTTTTAATTCGAAAATAGAAGCACAAAAGGAGGGCGAGACGTGGGTTCCATTAAAAAAAAATAACAATTCCGAAAACGCGGTGTTCGTTTTTTTTTTTGATAAACGATTTTCTCTACATTCCAAAATGCGACCCCTAGGAGAGGGAGAGACATTGCTGTTAATAAGCAAGTCAACGAAAATAAACACAAAGTTACAGTACGACACAGAATTTGACTTGCAATCCAAAAACATAATAATTAATAATAAGTGTTTCACTAAAATGACATTGTGGCTTAACATCTTGTTCAATTGTTTCTGCAATATAAACGATAAACTTGGGCTTAAATTGTTTTTTTTTTATTTGAAAATTGCGAACTTGAAGGGAGGTACTTTTTACCTATGTCAGAAGACGACAACGAAAGTAAATTTAGATCTACAGTGCGATACATGAGTTCTAGAATTCGAAAACGTAGTAATACACAGAGTGTTCCATTAAAAATTGACGTTGCGGCTTATATATATCTCGGGAAAACGTTGTTCAATTGTTTTCCAATAAACAAAAAAAAAATACTGCGGCTTTGGGATTTATTTCTTTTTCAAAATTCTAGCTACTTTTACTTTTTTTGCCAAAAAACGAAAGTAAATTTAGATCCTGCAGTGCGTCACATGAGTTAGAAGTAGGATTTGTTTTGAAATTCGAAAACTTAGTCTTTTGTTTATGAAAATTTTTAATTTCTGTTAAAAACTTCCCTAATGGCGTATAATTCATTACAATTTTCTGAAGCGCATAGTTTTCGAGATATAAGCAAAACTTCCGAATTTTTACATAGAACATCCTATACTGGGTGTTTCTTAACTTCATACAAAAAAATGAAACCAGTGAAAGTTTACATTAAAAGTGATAGAATGAAGCAGTTTTTGTATAACAATTGATTAATAAATATTAGAGATAATAAATGTTTTTGGCGAACGATGAAACAGTTTGATAGTCCCTGGTTTATTTTTATGACGTAATTACGTCCTCGGAGAAATTTGTTGATGTCAGCATCGGCTGTTAAGTGGGTCAGTTGTCAGCGTACTTTGTCGCGTTGAAAACGTGGCCGAAATTTCCAATACTGTTCTTGTGAACATGATTTTAATTTACGGCGAATGTGGTCAAAATGTGTTGGCTGCGAGACGTTACGACGAATCAGTGTTTACAAGAGATGCAGTGTGGGCAGAAAAAAATCCTCATGCAATGCGGCGCCGTAGTTTTCAGTAACGCTTTTCGCTTAATCTGTGTTCAGCTATGTTAAAAGGCACTTTAATCGGTTATATGTTTTACCTAATCGCTTGGACGAAATGGCGTGTTTACGTTTCTTGCAAACTAATTTGCCGGAACTCCTAGAGGATGTAAATTTAAATATTAGAAAATATTAGACCTTAATCCATTAGATTTTTATCTGTGGGGACATTTAAAAAATCTAGTGTACGCCGAAGAAGTAAATACAATAGACGAACTCAATGCACGCAGTGGAAAATATTCGAAAACAAAACCAATTCTGTAACGCATGTGAATCCCTGTCGAGCCGACGTATGTTTACGTCTCGCGCAGAGGGGAACTTCAAACACTTATTGTGAGTGAAGGGCACCGTCCGTTGAATCTGATAACATAAAAAAGTTCTTTGGTATTTCTGAACAAAATAGTTTTTTTTTGTGTTTATATAAAATTATTGCAAACATGAAATCTAACTCGTGCAAGAGGAGGAAATTATCCTGAAAATGAAAAAGGTAGATGAAGATATTGAGTATGGCCTGAAGCTGTTCTCAACTTATTTTGCAGAACTTTGCAATTAGTAAATTATTCAGGAAAGCTGCGGTGAAAATTGAGGATATTACCTGTAACGCGTTTGTTTGACGCCTACCCTTAGTGCTTTCCGCCACGTCATAAGAAATTTATATAACAATCGATGAACGCTTATAGACGTAGGTCAGCAGGTTTATCGAGATTATAAAGATTTACGGAGAGCTTTGAGAAGGATTTATCTTCAAGTTTTATACGTCAGTTAATAATTTATGACTTATAAACTTCTCAATTAGTTCGCAGAACGTACTCAACTCAAATTTACCAAAAATAAATAAAAAACAGGCGATTTCAAACTTATGGCTTAATGATATAATAATATTTCAAAAAAGAAAGAAGAGACTAAAAAAAAATTAATAGAAAAATTTAAGTTATGTCCGCTATTTATTCATCCTTTAAACGAATCGAATATTGTAATTATGATGTGGAGTGATTTTTAAAATATTGCAAATACCTTACTCTGACCACATAACCGCCAGAGATTAAAATTTGAATTGCAAAATTCCTCTTCATTATAACTTCATATTCCGGCGAACTAATTACCGGACTTTTTAAACCATTCCTCCGGTGCATAAAAAGCTCCGCTCGGAATACACATTACTTCGACCCACTTTGTGTAGTAAACTTCAAAAGTGGCGAAAAAATTCCAGCTCTTTCCGAGGTCTTAGATCAGGATTTTAATATTTTGCATTCGCGTCGGGATTTCTCCGCATAAAAAACCGTCATTTGTAAATGGGTGAATTCTGAGGGGTGAAAAGTGCTCACCACGTAGGTTACCTAGGTTGTACCTTTCGAAAATGCATTACGTGTGGAATTTCTGGTTATTTATTTTTTCGCAGTTTAAAACTTCACTGCAGGTTACATTCACGTTAGGGACATATTCGCTGCAGTAAAATGTAATTAAATTGCATGATGTTCGGTTCTATTCACTCAGGGTGGGATTTATGATCACATTAGAGCTTTTGGATTTTGTTCTTTTTGCTGCATGAAGTTTAGAAACATATTTCATCCAATTTTTATGGCGTTTAGAATATCAAAATTAATATTAATTTAATTTTAACTTCGAAGAGCTAGTGTTTAACATTAAAATTAATTTTTTGCGCTTTGAAAATTGGTGAAAAGAATTTGTATGGACAACTTTTTTAACGCTTAAAACATCAACGTTTCGTTGTATGTATAAGGATGACATCTTCAATCTCAACCTTGAAGAATATCAATTTTTTAATGTAGAGCGAATCGACGATGCATAATAAAAATTATCCAGAGAGAATTATTATAAGTTTGTTTCATAATTTTTTAGTGTCAATTATTTATTAATTTTTTTTAAGTTTAAGTTTATTATTTGTTTGTGATTTTTTGTTATTAATTTAAATTATTGATTTGAACGTAAGCTCTTCCACATCAATCGTGCCACTAAATTTTTCTCTTGCCGTTTCTTACTTTCCAGCCAGATCCACAGCTACAGCAGCAAGAACAGGAATAAGATCCCTGAAGAAGTTCGTTTGTAACGAAACATGGTAAAGAAAGAACTGTCTGGTTTTTTTTTGTGTTTTGGTTATATTTTCTATGTAGAAGCTGAAACAAATTTCTTATAAACTTTACAAGCATTTAATTGGAATGTATTTTTAGCTTTCTTATTTCGATATTTACATTTTGTAAAGTCCTGAATGAATATTTTTAAAGTCCTGAATGAATATTTTTTCAAATAAAAAGTAATGTTGTGAGAGAAGTAAGAAAGACGTGTGCGCGAAGCTCTTTAATGAAATTACCATTAAAAGTGTTACCAGATAAAAGAGTTTAAAGTGGTGATGTATATGTTTAATGAATAATAATAATTAATTGTATGTATATGTTTAATTAATTATTATTTTTTTCTCACAGCAATGACTTAGTTGTATCTTAAAACGTTTACGTCATCTTCTATACAGAGTGATTTCTAACTGTTCTGATAAAATCAAACCAGTTGAGAAACGATAATCACAAATCACTTTAACTGATCAAAAATTGGATCTAATATCACCATATTACACTGGTTTTTGATAAGAACATAATTTGACTGTTATATAGGGTGTTTCCTAAGTATAGTCCGTAACTTCAGGGTGTAATTAAATAGGAAAAGATATATTTAAAATTTTTTTACAAACTTAAAAACTAAATAAAGATATTTTATCTAAAATCCGGTCTGTAGTGGTTACTAATACTGAGTGTCCAAATAAATTTTTGGTAAAGGGAAGCCGTGAAAATGTATACGTCATAGTCATATACATTTTTGTATTACATTGCAGTGGCTTTTTTATCAACTTATTACAATAATTGAACAGTAATATTGATTGTTTAATAGTATAGGTTAAGTCAAACTGTCAAGTTGACAACTAAATGAGTAAAATGTGAAGGATCAGTCCTCAAAAAACCACCATTGTGCCATTCACTCGAAGGCGAAACCTAGAGGATTTAGGTGCTATGCGTCTTCGTACAAATGAGATAAGCTTGTTGGGAGAGGTAAAGTTTGACTCCAAACTTACCTGGAATCAACACTTAGATAAGATAGTCAGGCGATCGTTGACCACTTTCGCGGTGGCCAGACCAGCCTATGATAGAACGTGGGGCTTAAAACCAAGTATGGTGCATTGGTTGTTCACCAGAATGGTTAGACCCACAATAATCTATGCGGCTTCGGTGTGGTCAAGCAGGAAACCACCAAACTTTGAGCAGTACAAAGACTTGCTTGTCTAGGCATAACGGGGGCGATGAGCACAACGCCTACCGCTGCAATGGAAACCCTTCTAGACCTCCCTCCCTTACACATTGTGATAATGGGAGACGCAAGATGAGGACTCCACAGATTGCAGCATTCATATTATCCACAAGTACGGGTCATACAAGTACCGTTGGCAGTACTTTACTCGATATGAGGACGGACTATATGGCTCCCAAAGGCAACTTAAACCTGCTCATTAACATAGAAATTAATGAATCTGCTGAGCATCGGGAACCTGAACAGAACTTTCTTCCTGGAAGTCTGCTGGTACACGGACGGCTCCAGAACTGAGACTGGAATATCCGGGCTTAGAAGTTATGCTTCCCGGTGGGCCAATTTGCCTCCATACTCCAAACAGAAATATACGCCATATTACAATGTGCGCGGGAAAACAAAAGGAGGGCTTACACAAATCCTAACCGATAGCCAGGCGGCTTTGAAGGCTTTGTTAAGCTCAAAGTTCTCTTCCAAACTGTTGTGGGAATGTTTAAGTGAACTCAATGACCTGGCAGAATACAATTGCTTCACGCTGGTGTGAGTGCCAGGTCATCGGGGTATTATCGGCAACGAACAGGACGATAAACTAGCCAGGCAGGGTGCGGGTATGGCATACCTTGACCCTGAACCTGTCCTAGGTATAACCAAGAACGCTATTCGGGGCTTTTTTAGTGACTGGATAAGCGAGGAACATAACAGATACTGGTTAAGCAGACCAGGACATCACCACAGCAAGACCTTCCTTAGAGGTCCTTGCAAAAAGAGAGCTGCAGATCTTTTGCTTTTGAGCAGGGCGCAACTTAAAATCACCACGGGGTTACTAATAGGACACCTGACTGTTAAGGAGCATCTGTGGAGGATTGGTAAATTCAATGGGGATCTAAACTGCAGACTCTGCAATGGAGAACCAAAGACAGCAATGCACATTTTGTGTAGATGTCATGCGCTGGCAAATCACAGCGCATATTCGGACATCTCATGATAGTTCCCGAAAATTTTAACACGCAATCAGTGAAAAACCTGTACCAGCTGGTGCATGGGACATGCCTCACTGAGTAGTTGCGGTAAGAGAACCAGGGCGAGCACAATAAGCCTAAATGGCTGCGGTGCTTTAGGTGCATCCTTTGCAGACGGATTCTGATCGTGAAAGAAAAAAAAACTAAAATGCTGTAATAGACAAACGTTTACGTTAAGGCTATTCTTCAAAGTAAGGGCATTTTACTCTTAAGATGTTTTAATTTTTCGTGTTTATGCTGCATGCCATAACTATAACAGACATATTTCTCCTTTAATATCAACAATGAGAAAACAAAAACAATTTTTTCAAGGTTATTGAGAACTTTAAGTAACTTTGTATAGTTCGGCCAACGCTATTTGGATAATACGGTCGTTACGACTAATTCACTTTAAGGGTCGTTTATGGCACCAGCTCTAATAAATTTCTTGAATACAATCACTGTACAAGGGATGTAGTAATCGCATCTTAATACTGCTACAGCTTATTAATTTTACAGCCTTGCCTGCCAAACCAATCGTAAAGTGAATTAGACTTAACGAAAGTATTATCCAAATAGCGTTGGCCTAACTATACTTTGTTATAAAACGAACGCACCAATGTGTAATAGAAAGATGTCAAGTAAAGGAGCATACTCGTATGTATGTATTTTGTGAGTTTATGCTGATTATTCTAAGAACCCTGTATAAGCAAAATAAAAAAAAAACAATAATAATTTCGGAAATTCACATTTCACGGAAACAGTTTGAGATGCGCTGCATTAAATGATCATCAGTAACGCCGTTTACTACAAGCCGTTTTAACACTTCTTCATTGGTTGTAATTGATTTTATTATCTGTTCCGAACTAGACATAGTGATAGATACATTAAATTTTTTAATATGTAAAGGATACTTTGATAGAGTATCCTTGAAAGTTTATGATATAGTTTTATCGCTGCGCTTACAAAGCGTAGAGTTGTAATTTATAAGTACACATTTTCAGATAAATTTTTAAGTCATTTGAACTTATTTATTCGTAATTTCATTAATTCTCTACTGGCTTTATTTTATTGACACAAACAATGAATCACCCTATACGTGGCTCTATGAGGTTTTCAAACATTTTAAATGAAAGTTTATATATGTTCATGGAATTCTTGCATTTTTTGTTTTATTTGTTAATATTTCAGGGTCTCCTTTTCCTTGTTAAATAAAGAATATATAGTAACCAAAATTCTATATGATCTTTTTTTATTATAAAAGCCAATTTCTTGTAAGTGTCACTTTAGGTTCAACGATTATACGAGTAACGTGTTGCAAACATAACAGTAAATTGGAAGGGCGAGTCTTGCCTTATTTTATTTTCAAATTTGAATTAGTATTCTAATACCGTATGTATGGAACGGGGCCAATATATTTTTATAAATTTGGCGTCGGCAGCTACGCGTGTAAATAACACGTGTGACATGAACTTATATGTACTTTACACACAACAAAGTGATATTTATGGTTACGACTACCGACCAAACTTATTTAATACGATTTATATAAATAATATGGGGAATCCGCAAAGGTAAATCTCTCCTTTATTCTTAGTTTGTTTAAGAAACATATTCCCCAGGTGCATTATCGTAAACTTGTGACTTGTGATTTTTCTTTATTTCGCATTTCCTTCCAAGATACGAGCGACACTAACGTGTTTTCCTAGAAGCTATTTTTGTTTCCATCTTGAAAGCAAACATTTGTTAACTTTTTTTTTGTTAAACCAAGTAAGGTAATTCTAGTTTTCATATAAAACTTGTTTTGTGTAATTTTTGGCGAAAATAAACGTATAAAATGTGCTTATGGTTTCGTTTATAATAATACTAGAAAATTTATGTATGTAAGTAATTTATATTTAATATTTTAAGGAAAATTCTGCACTGTACAGAAGAAATTGTACGTGTTAAAATTTCGCGGTCCAACAATATTTATCTTTACCGAGTTCACTTCAAACCATCCGTAAATGCCTTGTTTGAAGTAAAGTTCAGTATTTCGATTCTCTTTCGCTCTTCTTTGTGCTTTCATTATTTCTCGACCGCGTTAGAACTTGCGGCGGACGGCGAACTTGTGTTTCATGTAAATTGTCCAACAGATGTATAAACATTTAACTGCTGCGCAAAGAATATTTCCCAAACGTATTGTTTGACAAAGAGGATTGTACTAACCTTTTTTATATTCTTTTAGTTTACAGTGGATTAATCTGAATAAAATCCCCGTCGGCCGCTTATTTAAGTTTTATTCCGCTCGGAAATTTTATTTGAAATTGTAAGTTTCTGGCCAGTCTGCTTTATCCTGCTGTGAAATTTTATGTATATTTTATTAGCACTAAAGTCAAATTTTGTGCTGTAAATGTTAAAATTAATATGATGCCCGTGCACGGACTTCTCCATGTGGATTACGTGCTCCTATTTTATGGAGTAAAATAAAATACATTAACATTTTCAGTATTAAGTTGAAGTGCAGAAGTATGCAGAGGAACGAAAGCAGAATTTCAAATTCCTTGAAAAAAAAAAGAAAAATTTAAAATCACTTGAAGTAAGTTTGTTTAAATGATAAATCGATAACGTGTCGAATGTATTTACACCGGAATGTGATAAATTTCAAGCTTGTCGTTACCACCATATCATTATTATAGGTTCCCGCATGAAATTACTGGAATGAAATAACATGTTTGGTGGCTGCTAATTTGTGTAAATAGATTGAATGCGTAGGGCTTCATATCTACCAGAACATCAATTTAAGCACTTCCTCTGGCATTTGTTTACAGAGGGGTATAATGAGATCTAATTAATCTACCTAATATTATGCCATGATTAACATAGTGTGTGAGCCACTTAATGAAATTGCCATAATGTAATTGTTTACATGAATACGTTAAGTAGTTTCACACCATCCTTTCTTCAGATTAGCAATACATCAATATGAATTACTCAGGCTTTGTGGAAACGTAATTAATTCATTATGCCAGCATTTCAAAACATATACGTCTGTACGAGGGTAAAGCTGAATTTATTAATAAGAAAATCTAGTAGGTCGTGAAAAGCAAAACACAGCGTTATTTAGAGCAACTCTTTATCTGACATTTGAAGTTTAGTTGTTGAAGTTACGCTCGTTAGAACCCAAGTTACTAATTTTTTTAAGTTGTATTACAAGTAAAAAAGTGGAATTAACCAGAGAGCATTTTCGAATCATGATTTATTATGATTTTAAAGAAGGTTTAAGCGCTTATGAGTGGAAAAAGAGTTTAGATTCGACTTTTAATGAACAAGCACCTTCCTTGGCTACAATTTATCGTTGGTATAAGGAATTTGAACGCGAAAGAAATTCTGTTCAGAATCAAAAAGGAGCAGGGCGTCCTCCTACGGTTGTTACCGACAAAAACATTGCTGCTGTTAAAAAATTAATTGAAGAGGACAATAAAGCAACTTATGCAGTAATAGAGCATCAATTCAAGATTGGATCTTCAGCAGTTAGAACAATCATACACGATCACCTGTATTTAAAAAAGTGGTTAGTCATTTTGTGCTGCGTCACCTTTCTGACTTCCAAAAAGCAGAGCGTGTAAGAATTTGCTATGGGGCTTTAAATTTCTTAAATAATGGCGGACACCAAATTTTTTTCTAAAATAGTGACAAATGACGAAACTTATTTTCTCTTTTTCGATGTACCTACCCGCCAAGAAAGTCGCATGGATTCACGAAGATGAGGAAACTCCGATAATGACCAAGAAGCAGCGAGCTATGAAAAAAGTAGGTATGCGGTGTCTTCAGAAGTACGGGATTGGCAAAGGCAATTAAACTAGATGAACAAAATACAGTTACAGTTAAATGTATACTGAAAAATGTTTACCTAAAGTGTTCAGTAGACAAGGGAATTATACTCCACCATGATAAGGCATCGTCCTATACTCTCCAATTTTTGGCTGAAAAAAATATAAAAGTAATAGAACATCCGTTGTATTCACCTGTGCGACTTTTGGCTATTTTTTGGGCTTAAAAAGAATTTGCGGGGTAGAAGGTTTTCGTCAGAAGAGATTGATGCCGCAGTTCACGCTTATTTTGAAGGCATTCTGAAAGGTGATTGGTTAGGAGCTTTTGAACAGTGGAAGGAAGAATGGTCAAGTGTACTTTTGCTGAAGAGAATTACTGCGAGCATATTTAAAACAAAATTCTAGAAGATATTAAGCGTGTTTTTATTCTCAATAAATTCAGCTTGACCTCGTATAAGCGTTGCAGTGGCGTTAAGTCAAGCCGCTGGATTACAAAATATTTACCATTATATTAAGACCCGGTTTATCCATTTTTAATTAACTTTATTTTCTGATTTATTACCAAAGTAACAATAACTGTCTAAGATGACCGTGGAAAACGGCAAACAAATGAACAAACACTCTGACTGGGATAGCTTTAAATTATCTCTTGAGGAAAAAATAACGCTAAATCTACCGCTGAAAAGAGGAAAATGGAATCTATTGTACTGGGTGTATCAGAAATAAGTGTGTTAATTTTAAACCATAGAAGAACTCGCCAAATTGAACAATTTAATTTTATGGTATTTCGAAAAAATCGTCAATTTTTTTCTTAATTTTTTTACCCCTATTTTTGAGCAAACGAGCCGTTTTGTGTTTGAACTGGACCTTCTTTCGAGAAACCATGGCAATTAGATACAATTATTTATAGTTATTATGTCAAGATAGTTGTCATTCTTAAAAATGCACGACTTTTCTAATCAAGAATTAGCAGATATTATTGTCATGGTGTATGGTAAAGCTTGTGGAAATACTGCAGGAGCACGAAGACTGTATGCGGTTCGTTTCTCTAATCGTATTTTACCTAATAGGCATACATTTCAATCAACTTCCAATATCTCCGGGATTATGGCTCTTTTCAACCTCAAGTCCAAGATCGTGGCAGACCTCGTCCTCGTCTTGTACTGAAGGTTGAGGAGAATATTTTGGATGCAGTTGCAGCACATTTTGCCAATGGATAGTTGGAAAAATTAATAGGCAATCGAATTTTTTTAATTGTCTGCTAACTACTGACGAAGCAGGATTTAACAGAGAAGAGATATTTAATGTTCACAACACTCATGTACGGACTGATGAAAATCCACATGCTATAAGAGTACATAATTTTCAACAAGAATTTTTCGTAAACGTGTGGGCTGGTATTTTAAACTAATTGGACCCCATATTTTACCACCTTGTTCTAATGGTGAACAATATTTGCGTTTCTTAAGGGAGGTTTTTTTTTAATTTGCTACAGGATGTGCCTTTAGAAACTAGAGCAAATAAATGGGGCTCTTACAGATTCCCAATTTTTTTCAGTTTCATTTAAAATTGTTTCAAATATGTCATCTTGCCATCTTGCATCAATCAAAACAAAGGCATCTGCTGACCATGTGAGCACCTGATAAATATTGCAAAAGTTACATGAAGAATTAATCTTAAAGCCAGTGTTAAACTCTAGCTTTTGCACTGTCAGATAAAGGGAGTGAAGGACACGCCTTTATAAATACTAATATATAGTAATTGAAGTAGGACTTCGATTGGATAAACAAAGTACTTAATGAGAAAACGATGCACTTAGCTATCGAAAACTTGATTAGAAAAAGAATAACTAAAACTATTAAGTATTACCTATAAAAGTCGAGCTCTAAACAGTTTCCTCAATAATCTTATGTGATGGCATTCTATAAATGTTCTTGTAATAATTAGCATCCGTATATCTGCTAAAATCATACATTAGTTTTTGAAAGGGAATATACTCGCAGATCTGTGTAATTTGTGTCTATTTTCTTCAACATTTTTCAGTAAGTAAAACGTGTTAGGATTATTCTATCAAATTTCATCTTGTAGCAAATTGTTTAATTTACGACTAAATACAAAAATTTACTTAAACTTTGCCCCGTATCATAAATTAACATGAGGTCAAATTTTTAGCACGTATTATTGTAAATCTCTTAAGCTTAAACTTAATCTTAAATATTAAAGCCAGTTTGGATCTATGTTATACAAGTTTGGAGTAGTACTAAAAATATTATCCAGATTAATTTTAATCTTCAGTTTATTGCCATAGTAATAATTATAAAAACAATTGTTTCTACGTTTCTAGACTACTGTAAAAACAATTGTTTCTATGCAATAAACTGAAAATTAAAGTTAATCTGTGATTGAAATACCGGGCTATAGTAGATACATTAGACGAAATGTAAATAGAGTTTGTGGATACTGAAATACAGAAATTTTAAGGAAGCCATGCAGCACGTAAATGTCGAGACAATCCAGCTCCTCGACAATATGATAGTGTTAGTGGTAAAAGCTGACATTGGAGCACAAGAAAAATGTGCCTCAAATTGTTAGACAACCCAGGAGATGCCAATGGGCGACTTTTAGATATTAAGCCCTTTAGTATTTTGAGAATAAAATTAAGCTACCTATGAGTTTCTGGCTAGATCGTAACATAAACAAAAAAGTTTATAGAAGTTTATGTCGACGTTTCGTTCAGGTTACACTGAACTTCTTCAGGGCTGGTGTTGATGCTGCTGCGTTTGTTGTTGCTGATTCTCTTGTTGGTGTTACGGAGCGATTACACTAGGTTACATATTTTTCTAAATACTTATATTTAAATGATCTTTCTTTATTACTCTTTATGTGCAATAAAATTATTGTCATTGGATTAATTTTTAATTATTAAAGAAACTTTCACGTTATATTCGTTTCATCTTTGTAAGGGATTATAATTATAATGACACAATTTGGAAAATATCAATATTTGTTAGTAATTTCTTTTTAATAAAAAATTTAAGAGTGAAGTGTAATTATTCATCGAAACAGGAAATAAACAAACAACGTGAATATGAAGAATAAGGCAGACGAAAGGAACAAAAGAAGATCGACAATTTCCAGTGAGATAATTAAATCAAATAATAAGAGAAATTATCTTAATCACATGGAATTCAGTAAAAATCGAATGAAGAACGACGAAACACGAATAAGATTGATTTATATTAGGCAAATTGTTCGAAAATCAAAACTAACAAGCAAACAAAAAAAAAAAAACATAATAATTCGATAAAGAAGAACTGAAAAAAAAAAAACAAACCAAAGGTTAATGTTTCTCCAAAGAAGTGCAAGAAAATCAAATCTCCAACAAAAAAACAAAAGACAAAACTACATAAAAAATTGTAATACGAAAAATTAACGCGACAAAAATAAACAAAAAATGTAAAGAAACAAATAAAAACTTGACTTCAACTTCTTCAGTAGCTTTGCGCCGGAAATAGTTAATTTTTCATTTGTTCTCAGTTTAATTTTTTTTTGTTCTTTTTTGTTCACTGGGCTTTTAATTTTCAATCGCTCTCAGCCGAATGAGGATCGACGATCCATTTTTTGTTTTCTGTTTATCCATTAAATTAAAGCGACAAAGAGGAACAAAAAAAAACTGAAATGTAAAGAAACAAATGAAAGCTTAACTTCAATATTTCCAGTAGCTTTGCGCCGGAAATCGTTAATTTTCATTTGTTCTTAGTTTCATTTTTTTTTGTTATTTTTTCCTCGTTGAGCTTTCAATTTTTAAATGGTCCCAGCCGAATGAGAATCGTCGATCTTTTTTTGTTTTCTGTTTATCTATTGTTGCGAAAAATTAACACGACAAAGAGAAAAAGAAAAGAAAAACAATAAAATTAAAAGAAACAAATGAAAGCTTAATTTCAATATTTTCGATAGCTTTGCGCCGGAAATCGTTAATTTTTCATTTGTTTTCAGTTTCATTTGTTTTCAGTTTCACTTGTTTTTGTTTTTTTTGTTCATTGGGCTTTTAATTTTCAATCGCGCCCAGGGAATGAGAATGGACGAACCTTTTTTTGTTTTCTGTTTATCCATTAAATTAATACGACAAAGAGAAACAAAAAAAAACTGAAATGTAAAGAAAGAAATGAACGCTTAACGATCTTTTTTCTGTTTTCTGTTTATCAATTTTTGCGAAAAAATAATGCGACGGACAGAAACAAAAAAAAAGCAATAAAATGTAAAGAAACAAATGAAAGCTTGATTTCTACATTTTCAGTAGTTTTGCACCGGAAACTTTAATATTTCATGTTCTCAATTTCATTTGTTTTGTTGTGTTTTTGCTCAGTAAGCTTCAATCGTTCCTATCCGAAAGAGAATCGACAATCTTCTTTTGTTTTCTGCTTATCCATTTCAGCATTTCATGGTAGCGGGTGGCCTTCGTTTCTTAATCGTTTTTCTTTGAATATTTAGATAAATTTGAAAAAATCGCATGACATAAACTTTAGTGATGTTTTGAAATAAATTAATTAAGTTTCTCTGAATTTTGCCTTTACTTTACACATTTTTTATGTAATGTCATGATTAGATAAGGTGACAATATCAGTTATTAACAATATTTAACCTTTCATTCTTGTATTGCGTGTCGCTAACTTTTATTTGAAGGCACGGTATATTTCGTCCTACATATTCCATCAATAACTACATAATAAATAGTTTAAATAGTACTAATAAATAAATAATACTTCTTTCGTGTGGGTAAGATATGCTTGAACGAACTTGCCATAATCTTTCGGGAAGTGTAGAAGCGCCGCGTGGAAATCCGACGCGTCGGTGTATGAGTTCGGAGAGGAAGTAAGCAAAGAAAGCAATCTCCTTTGAGCCTACTCTCAGGGGGTCGTAAAAACTACCGTAAACCAACGACAAGGACCCCTATAAATGTGAAATCTTAAATGAAGATAAGAGTTGTGCACTCTGACCCCTCCCTCCCGTGGCTATTTTTACTCTGTTCGTCACTTTCCTTTTATGACTTTAAGCTTTCTTCCCGTCGGAAAAATTAATCCCCGACGAGATCAATCGCTTAGTTCTTTAAATAAAAATAACTTTTTTTTCCTCTTTTTATTGAAACGATGCTCGCTTTTAAGAACAAAGCAAAGTGGGAGCTACATCTAGAGACTGGGGAAAGAATATTTACCTTCGATCTTTTCTTTTTTCGTAATTTTTTAAAAAAACTTTCAACTTAATTTTAATATTAACATGTATGTTGATACTGTTTCTGTATAAGTATGTTCATTTAGTGAAACTGTGAAATTATATTACCGTTCCGGATAAACTTGTGCAAACGTAATAAAATATTTGGTGTCTGGTGTTTTATTATTCTGTGTACTCCTCAAGACGGTCTTGCAAGCAGGCACCCACTCTGTGGCTCTTTGTGAATGCTCGCAATAAGTTATAATCGCGATTCTGCGTTCTCGTCTCACGTTCTGGCTATTTGTCGGGTTTGCGGAAAGGTGTGGGGTGGAGAACGGGTGTTCTTTCAGAGATCTCATTTAGAAAACGCGTGATTTATATCAAGACCGCCCGCAGCACTGTTGTTTTCCACGGACTACTATGATTTCCGTTGGGACAACTGTCACTTCATATTATTTTATTTATGACCGTCGACTGAATTAATAATTATTTAGATTGTTATTAATTATCGACTTTAGATGTTGATATAAAATGCAAATTTGCCAGAACGCAGAAATATCTACATATTGCCGAGGGTCCAAAGTCAAATTTCCATCAACCGTAGTAAATACACAAGCAGTAATAAGAAGAAAACATCCCTCATTTTAAATACACAACAAATACACACGAAAATACGATAAAATATTTTATATTATTAAACGAAGTCGACTTTCACCAGGATTTGGTTTTTGAAACAATGCAAGAGGTTAAATGTGTGGCCTAGCTTTATTACAAACAACTTAAAGACTAATTTAACTGCTGGTCCAACCCTCATTAATAATTATTTAGATTGTTATTAATTATCGACTTTAGATGTTGATATAAAATGCAAATTTGCCAGAACGCAGAAATATCTACATATTGCCGAGGGTCCAAAGTCAAATTTCCATCAACCGTAGTAAATGCACAAGCAGTAATAAGAAGAAAACATCCCTCATTTTAAATACACAACAAATACACACGAAAATACGATAAAATATTTTATATTATTAAACGAAGTCGACTTTCACCAGGATTTGGTTTTTGAAACAATGCAAGAGCTTAAATGTGTGGCCTAGCTTTATTACAAACAACTTAAAGACTAATTTAACTGCTGGTCCAACCCTCAAATCTGTTATCAATGTTACATATTTTTGGGTAAAACTTGAGATTAGAGAATCGTACGCTCGATTACAGACTTTGTCTAGATCACTCTTCTTCCTCCAATCAGAATTGACAAGTCGATTACATTCTTTGGAATAGGACATATTTCAGGAAAAAATCAGAGAAGACTCGTTCAACTATGGAAAGAAGAAATTCCAGATTCTATAGAAGAAGCTCCAAAACTTACAAAAGGTGTTTTCCACATTCCAATGTTGGTCAGAGTTGGACCCAGAGGACTTGCACCAGAATCTCTCTTATTGCAAAGTAAGTCCCCAGAGTAGCTTTCATTTTGTAAATCCTAAGGTCAACTCTCTTCCAGCTAGCCAATCGACCTTCCTAGATTTGAAATCTTTGAGACAGTTAGAAGCTAAAGTGATTACTGATTTAGACAAATCTATAGAGAGTAATAAAAATCACGCCTCAAAAATTAACTTAGATAATTTTCAAACTGATGATATTTTGTCCAGTCCAAATTCAACGAGTTTAGATTTTAATTGCCCAGTAGTGCAGAATGTTTTTAACTTCACTCAAAAGATTTGAATATGTTATCTTTATATACTAAGATTTTAAATTTTAATTTGTTACCTCTAGTCTCACCAAATTTAGATTTAACTTCACCTAATAACTTGAAGGGTATTCCAATTTATAACATTACACATAATATTTTTGATTTTCTGACCCCTACAATATTAGATAATTGAAGAGTGGAAATTTCAAAGGTGCTAATGCAATCTACGTGCCATCGCCAATGTCTCATGAAATGATCTAAGTGCCAGACTTAGAAATAATAGTTTAGATCCAGATGCAAAGATAGCGATGGAGTTATGTCCATGTTTCATTTCCCGTGGTCTAAGTGCCATTTAGCCATTTAGTACACAAAAAAAAAACAGGTGTTGTGACTCGCACATTGGGACTGTTTGTAGAGATATCTGTGATAACAATTTTGATAAAAATGGATACACAACGTCGGAAAAATGGATGAGGATGAGTCCAAATTGAGTCTTTTTTTTAATAAAACTCGTTAAAAGAAACAATTTTTTTCACAATTAAAAAAAAAATTTAAAATAGAAAACTTATTATGTTACTTTTGCAAATAAAATTTATTGATTTATAATTTATTTAAAGAAAAGGTTCAAAGTGGTTGCCATTCTGATTCATATAAAATTGGACATGACTTACCTAAGAGTAAATAAATAAAATCAAAATAACCTGAATGATTTTATTTACAAAAATTATATAATAGGCTTTCATTTTTTTATTTTTTTAATGTTTAATCTTAGGAATCACTCTATATAATGTCTTGCTTGTAATAAGTAGAGTGTATTTTTCGCTTACATATAAATTTGCATGCAAATTTGAATAATTTTTTTAACATTCAAGTTGCTACTGATTCAGTTCTCACGAAGGAAGTATAAATAAGTAAAACTGTCCATATCAAAGTTGACTCCAGATACCTTGGAATGCTTTTGTGCAAAGACAGTTTTACTGCAACACACAGTTTCTTAGAATCCCCATTTAAAAAAAAAGGTAAAACCCTGAAAAACATAAGACTTGTAAACCACGTCGGTGCAATGAGGCAATGATAAACTTCTTACAACAGGAACAGCACAAGAACTTCTACATAGAGTTATTGCAAAATTGTCAATAGGCACTTAGCACTAGGGTTCCCTGTTCGGCACTTAACACGTTTCCAAATTCTTTTTTCAAAATAATTGTTATATCATATATTTTTCAGTATTTATTCGTAATTTTTGAGAATTTTGTTCAGAGTAATATAAGTAATCTCCAAGTGTTAAAACGCTGGTGTATGTTTGATAATTTTTGTTCAATAAAGTTTTTTCTAAATATCTTTGTTTCGTGTTTTTGGCACTTAGCACCTTTGAAATTTCCACTCTTCAATTGTAATGATGGCTTTAACTTCAACAATTTTAACAATCAACATATATATCAACCTCTGGACAGTATCATTTAGTAAGCGATTTTATAATGTAGATTACAAAGTCAATCCTATTTTTAATTCTCATTTTTCGAAAATTTACGTCTTTCACAAACGTTTTTTGAATTTATCTAACATCACCTTTAATTCTGAAGAGATTGCCTTATTGGAAAAAGGTCGAAAATTTTCTGTTGCTCCTAAATTCAACCATTTTGTATAGAAAAAAAAACTTAGTAATCAATATTGAAGCTATCATAGAAAAATTCGAGTTTTTCGAAAACGAACGTATCAGGTTCAAATGTTCAGAAACTTTAAATTCAACCATCCAACGTAATAAGTCGTTTAAAGATTCTTCCATTTTGAAATCTCTTAAACTAAAATTGAAAGAAAGCAACCTTATTCTTAGTAAGGCAGACAAAGGTTCCTGTATGGTTATTATGCAGAGGACTGATTATGTTCAAAAAGTTGAAGATTTTGTGAATAGTAATAATTTCATTTTGCTTAATAGCGATCTGGGAACTAAATTTAACAAATTCATCAGATCTGTAGTTTTCAGTTATAGAGATAACTTTTTAATCAAGAATAGACAACTTCTTTCAATGAACTACAAAACACCTAGACTGTACGGTTTACAGTCTAGGTGTTTACATAAACTCAATGTTCACATTCGATCAGTTGTTAGATATTCAATTTACCTACTCATAAGTTGACATACTTCTTGGTCAATGTCTTATGAGATCATTTAAATTTATCACATTCTTATACGATTCTAAATTCAGCTGAATTAGTCTCTATGCTAAACCTTTGCGAAATTTCACAAAATTACATTCTTAAGTCTTTAGATATTACTAATCTTTTTACATCCATACCGATTACAGAATGTTTCAATTTAGTTGAAGAGCTACTTATGAACTCCGATCTCTCTGATGAGGATGCACATTGTTTTGCAGAACTTTTAAAAATCACTTTGAAACTTCTTTCAATTTAATAACAAATTCTATTCTCAATTAGATGGTCTTTCCATGGATTGTAATTTAAGTCCGTTGCTAGTTGACATTTTTATGAACAACTTACAATTTCAATTGCCCTTGACCGCAAGTCGTATTAAAGCTGAAAACTTTGACAGAATGTGCATTTATTAGCGTGCGTTTTCGTCGCACTGACATTTATGCAAACCGTAATTACATCAAATTTGCCGAGTCTTAATAATGTACGATAATTAACGCTTGTAACGGGTTTTTATATATTCCTGTATCCAACGTGTGCATCATATGATGTACACAACTAAGTAATTGAACGATTGACTAAGATCGGTACAATTAATAAATTGGGACAATTAGTAACTAGAATTAGTGTTGGGGTCATTCTCAATCATATTTAAAAGCTCTTCTTTTACGTTTGCAACATGAGATGGCCGCACCGCGCCCCTGACTCCTTGTTCTTGTAAAAGAGAGCCTGTGTCGCATAATCGCTAAGTTACGCTGATAAACGTATGATAATGCGAATGTCGTTTATGATTAGGAAACCGTTCCGCGTACAGACGTGCTGCTAATCGCGCGTTTCCCCGACATTCCCCGTATATCAAATGCATATCTGCGTATTCTCGAAATGTGAAATCGCTCATCGCAAACACACCAACACATACACAAACTACTTACATACACTAGTAAACTTAAAAATGAAAAGTACGTTAATACCAAATTAACGGAAATTATGTTTCGCTCCTTACTGCAACGTTAATAAGAACGGACTAAATGTATTTCATCATATCATCTGAAGCGCGACATTTTATGAGTCAATAAAGCAATAAACCGATTCTTTGAGTGAGGGTTAAGGCAGGTTAAGAATTCTGTTCGTCCTCATCGTTTTTCTCAAAATTTATTCGATTAAAAATTTTTTTTTATAGAAAACTTTTATTTCTTTTCACGATATCTACCGTCATACCGAGTTTGGTGCATCTTCATTGAAACATGCTGTATATTGGTCAAACCGGCTGTAATTTGCCTGCTCGTGTCAAAGAACATACCTCATTTGCCAGATTGGACAAAACAGACTCTAATTTTGCTTCACACCTTTTAGTCAGGACATTATCCAAATCCAAATTTCAAAGTTAAATTAGTACATCAGTTACCTAAAGGTTAACATAGCTGAATCATTGGAAATTTTTTTATCTAAAATTGATAATAGTGTAGACCTCTTGAATGATCAAATCATCTTCCCTCACTTTAACTTTTTTGAGTCTATAAATTGGAATAATTCCTAAGCTTTTACACCAATCGGCTTTTACTTTTGATTTTACTCTCTATGTTATTGATTTTTACTTGCGTTCAGTTGTCACTTTAATTTGTTACCCATAAGTGGTATTAATTACCCTTAAGTAAGATTAGATTTAAGTTTCTGTTTTTATATTCAAAACATTTGTCATAATTTCACTTTTTCAAATACTTGTATTTAATTGTTACCCATAAGTTGGTTTGGTAATTTTTGAATTTCGCGTCATTAGCTTTATTTATAATTTTAACCCTTAAGTTGGTATTAATTAGGGATTTTTAATTAATTTAGGTTCTTGCAGTGTTAGTCACTTAAATTTAAAAAGGCCACGTGCTAATGTGCATTGTTCAACAGGTTTGTTTGAATTTTTCAATAATTTAATTCTATCTAAGTGTCAATTCATGTAATTAATTAAAAACGATTGCGCTTTTGGGCGCATGCAGGTACGAGCAGGAACAGAATCATATTAATAAAAAAAACGAAATTATGAACGGAAACAAGACGCCGTCATTGAGAAATATTGGACAAATATAAACGAAATATGTTAAAATATTTCTCACGTTTTTGGGCGCAGGAGCAGGAACAAAATCGCATCAATAAATAAATTAAAAAAATACTTTCGGAAACAAGATTATGAGAAATATTGGACAAATACAAACGAAACACGATAGAATATTTCTTATTAATTAAAAACGATCGAGTTTTTGGGCGCACTAAAATATGTCGTTTCCACCCTATATACAAATATATATATAACAAATGAAAGTAAAACGAACAGAGAAGTATACTTTCGAGCTTACGTCCTCGTAAATCTAAAGTAAAGTATGAATATTTGTTCGCAACTTATAGTTGGTAGTTCGTAAATCCTTATTTACGGAAACAGTTTATTAAAGTTTAGTCACAAAATGCACCCTGCCTTGATAGAAGGATGCAGTAAAATATTTATTAAATAATATTTTCAGAAATACGAAGTTTGTAATCTTCATAGGTATACGAAGCATAAACTATAAACCAAGAATTTTACAGAAAGTCTGGAAAGTTTATGTCTGAAATTGTATGGCGCATATCGAAATAACTATGGTCTTAATAGAATCACAAAATATAATATTTCGTTTGTTATGTTGTTTCTTTTCAGTTAGTATGTATTACAAAGGATTCTAAGCTAAAATACATTAGTGTATTAATGTTCTCCTTTTTTTTAATTTAGAATATTCTAAGAAAGGGAAAACGTCGTTATATTCGCGTTATATTAAAAAATCTTCAACAAAACACAAAATTTATGTATAATTTGCGTGGAACTTATAGCCGAATACACAAAGCGTGGAATTATAACTTTCTGAACTGCTCCGTTAGACTTTCCAAAAGCAAAATGAGTAACGGGCGCACAGAGATTTTAAAGCAACCATAATTTACTCAGTGAAATTTTTAATAATATCTCGGAGTGCGGCGAGGGCGATAAAAATATTAAGGGAAATTCACTTTGCTTTTTACGTCTGTCGCGGCGAGTGGTTTACGGTCTTGATATTTTCCTGAAGGGTAAAAATGAGCAAGAGCGAAGTACGTATAAAAATTCTAAGTAATGATTAGATTCCTGTCCTACTAGTATATTATTTTTATTTTGGGGAGTGTAATTTGGTGAAAATTTTATATCGCCTTTAATTCATTAAGGGGAAAAAATTGCGCAATAAATTTGCCCTGACTTGCGAAATTTTTATCTTTGCCTTGATTAATACCAGTAATTACTTGGGTTTATCTTTATTAATTTTTATTAGGAAATTAGTAGCTATGGAAGAAAAAAAATTATTAGGGTGACTTTATTGCTTCATTCCACAAAATCGTCCAACTGTAAATAACGAAATTGCAGATTTAAGATATTGAAAAATAGTATATTGTAAACATGTTCTTAGAATATAATAATAAATTAAAATTTCATGTGAGTTTGTTTTAAAAAAGAATGTTAAAAAAATATTGAATATTGCATAACAAAATTTGTATACTGGGTGTTTCATTGAAGATGCATCAAACTTGGTATGCGGGTAGATGTCGGGAAAAGAAAGAAAAGTTTCTTTGTAAAATTTTCTCTGTAATGAATAAATTTAGAGAAAATCGAAGGGAAAGCAAAGTCGCATGTTTTTAGGATGGACTTTAAATGAGAATGAATGGAATTACAGGGACGAATATTCGAAGCTGCTGGACACATCAGGGAACGGAATCTTTGGGATAATGTGTGGCGTGCACTGGAGCTACGAATAATTGTGTGTGTACTGCAAGAAGGAGGCATTTTTGAACATTTCTTGTAATAATAATAATATAATAAAAATAAATGTTTTTATTTATAAGATTCGACAAATTTTATTTTAATAACAATTTGTAATGTGTGACAACATACATACTAAATGCATATTTTTGCATAGCCCCACATTTGTAATTTATTATTAAATTAAATAAGTTTAAATATCCACGCGATTTCACGTCGCTGTTGCATTCGACGTGTGGCAAAATTCAATACACCGAGCTTTCGGTCAAGGGCAAAATAAAATCTAGTCATAAATTTCTTCGCTGTTTATGGATTTATTACTCCCCTGCAGCTGTGTGCCATTCATAAATGCTATTTAGGTCGCCGGTTTTGTTTCATGATTCCGCGCGCTACAGAATTTCAAAAAACATCTACTCTAAATTATGCAAATTTCAACTTGCTCCGATTAACATTTTTTATTAACATATTTTGTTTGAATTAATGTCAGAAAGGTGTCCCTCAAGTTTGATGCACCTTCAATGAAACAGGATGTTAAAGAGTTGATAGATAAGTAGGGATCGGAATTTTACATTTTATTTGGTTAATTTCGATGTATAGGATGGGTCAAATTCGACACTTTTAATAGGGAACACTTATTTTTAGAAGAGTTAGACAAAAACTGACCTCGGCTCCTGTTCTTGGTTATTTCTCAAATATGGAGTTCTCTAGAAAAAAATAATTTGGAGCAATGAATTTTGCATGAAAAAGTGCCTTAAAGAAGTTTTTACAGATATCAAAAAATTTTATTAACAAAAAAGTTATGAAGATTTTTAGAAATCGTAGAATTTTGAGAAACACCCGCTCCTAAGCGGTACAAGGTATCAAAATGCGGTCTTCACCATTAATTTTGTCTTAAGAATCCAGCTCCAGGAACCGTGGTGTCTAATTCTTCTAAAACAGGTGTTCCCTATTAAAAGTGTCGAATTTGGCCCGACCTGTATGTACAGAGTTTGAAATTCCTGCTCAAATATTTCTGCCATATTTAATTTTTTTTGTGTTCTCCTTTCTTTATCGACTGTTTACGAATTTGAAATTCGTCCTCAAATATTCCTGAGAGTTTTTGAATTTTTTTTTGGTGCTGATGATACTGTTAGACAGAATGTCTCACAGTAGATTAAAATTAATTAATCTTTTCTTCATTTTTATGTATTTTGAATTTATTTCTTTTTCTTTCAAAAACATTATGATCGTCATTTGTTTTTCTGTCGGTTTTCTTTCTCAAAATTTAAAAGCGTCATTTGTTTTCTTTTCTTCTTCTCCTTTTGAAGTTATCATTTAATTTTTTTTCTGTTACGATTATATTTTTCCAAGAATCAAAGATGTTCTTTCTTGTTTTTACGTATTTGTGATTTATGTTTACTAATACGAAATTTTCATTTCCTTTGGTTTTCTTGAGTAGTCAAAAACATTCATTTTTTTTTTGATTTATCAATGATATGAATGTTATGTTTTTCTTGTTTTTTTTTTTGGGAATTTTGAATTACTTTCTCACTTTCTTCGGGAATCATTATGTTTTTCCTTTTCGATTGTAAAGAAGTTTTCCTTTTCTTTTTGTCTCTAGTTGTTTATCATTTTTCAGAAATTAAATAATAAAAAGTAGGTTGCCGATTGGAGCAGGTGGTGTTTCGTACCGACACCTATAGTTTCCTGGCTAAGCGTCAATTCCGTTGTCGCTTAATTCGAATTGGAATTTTTTGCGTTTTCCTAGTTTGTAAGGTGAATGCCGAAGGAGTAAAACACCTGGTAAATCGGTCGCAGCCGCAGCAGGTAGTAGAAGAATGAACAACCTAACAAGCTCATAGAGGGCTCGGGCTTGTATGGCGCACAGAAAAAAATAATTTCGTACGTATTTTTACTTTTCTCTTTTTTGTGAATTTCGAATTACCTTACGTTTTGAGTTTTAACTCTTTATTGCGATTTTCATTTGTTTCCCTTATTTTCTCCAGGACTTTAATTTTTTTCCGTTTAAATTTAGTTTCTTGATGGTCAAAAATTCATTTGTTTTTGTTTTTGATTGTTTCTATTTTTCTTTCTTTATTTTTTTTCGTAAATGCTGTGATTGTTATTCCTTTTTCTCTTTTTTCATTTGTGCATTTCATTTTCAATGTCTATTATTATTACTTTTTTTTGAGAAATCTTAAATCTTCCATTTAGATTCAGTTTCTCGATGGTCAGAAATGTTTTTCATTCGATTTGTTTTTGGTTGTTTCCATTTTTCTTTCTGTTTTTTCTCCATAAAAGTTGGGATTGTTTTTCCTTTTTCTTTATTTCATTTCATTTTGAATGTCTACTATTAATATTTTTTATTTTATTATACTTACCAAAAAAAGCAAGAGAATTTTGAGCAAAATTTGAAAAAAAAAATTTATTCGAAATTTAAAGATTTATTTAAAAAGGTTGTATTTATGCATACGGTTTTGAAAATGAAATATTATATTGCACCAACTGCTAAATAATCAGACAAATAGGATTATAATTGTGCGGTTGGCAACATTGGGTTTCGCAACAAAAACAAAACAGCTTTATCAAGTGGTGTTTACTGAATTCTTGATTTTCGCCGCCAACTTTCAAATAAAAGAATAAAAAAGTGATAATCAAAAATTAAACAAGTTTGAAAAAATTCTAATTGTACTCTTAAGTACTTTAAAAATTTTTGAAAACATTGAATTCTTAAATAACAAACGAAGATCAACTCCATGTATGTTGCCGAACAACGCGTGAAACAAATGGCCGTCGATTTTTGAAAAGAGCGCTCGACGATCGAAAACAAAAGCAACAAAAACAAAACAGCTTTAAAACAAAAATCAAATGTAGTGTTTACTGAATTCTTGAACAACAAAAGACAATCAACTTTTTGAACAAGCTTTGAGCAAAGGTGTTCGCTACCAACTTTCAAATAATCGACAATCGAAAATAAAACAAGTTTGAAAAAATTAATAATGGGTTATCCATGATGTTAGTGACTAAGTAATAAAATCTTGTTCAAAAAAAATTTCTGAAATAATTCTAATTGGAAGATTTCGTTCAATTTCTATCATACGCTCAAAAGCTCCCACGTTTGGAGTTGATTTGGCAAACGTACGTCGATGTTACAGTCATGATCTACTGATCTTACTTACCTTATTTGACGTTTTAATACAAGGGAGATATTAGGCTGGCCAACTCCAAACGTTGGACGCATGATAGAACATTGTGAGCATGAAATTTTTAGGTTTCAGAAATAGAAAACGTTCTATTTTTCAGGTAATTTCTGATTCAGTCTAATTTTTGATACAATTGTCCAAGATATTGAACCAAATCTTGTAGGGGAATGTAAAACGGCTTTCAAAATAGAAAACAAATACTCCTATACAATTCTGATTCTAATAGCTTTTACGATTCAGCTGCATCGGTTGCACTTCTTTCATCACAAGATGAAGGCAACTGCGCATTAGTGTGGTCAATGTAATATAAAGAAAACAAAAATACTTAGATATTTCCATTTCTATATTATTCTATTCACATTGTTTCTTCTTTCTATTAGTAATTATAGGTCATGTGATAAATATCAAACGACAATGAATTGAATTAATTCTTTTTAAGCGCTCTTAGTTTTTACGTTATAGGTAAAGAGTCTACTTTTAGCTCAGTTTCTTATTTGCGGTAGTCGACCAAGTGGAGACGGCATATTTCTTCCGCGACCTTCGATGCAGTAGCACAATGTTCGACTCTGAGCACTTGCAGCGGCGGAACTCGCCCACTGTTATCCATGCATCGTATACTGTGTTACGACCCCACTCTTTCGAAGCGTACGCTCATGGTAAGTCAAACTAAGCTAAACGTAGACTATCTAGTTATATGCCGTTTTAAATGTGACCCTTTTTGAGACAGAAATTGTTGAATTTCAAAATTTCACTTCAAAATCCCAGAAAAAATAAAAACTCGTGCATAGAAAAGTATTTAGAATTAACGATTTACAATCAAAAGAGAATAAAACATTACATCAGTTGCGGGAAAATAAATTTTTCGTGGTAATAAAAATTTTAAATAAACGAAGAAATGAACGTCTGTCAACACTGAACCAAAGTCTGCACATGACCGAAAGTTTTAATGCCTTTATTACAGTAAATTACCGTGCAGGGTCAGAGTCAATATCACCATCATAAAAAATGTTTTGCATTCGTTCCTACCAATCAGTTTGGTCGAGAGTTACCTGATAATTATTGTGTATGAACAATTTAATATGTTTAATGTTTAGTTAAGTAGCCTTTCTTTGAGAATTTTTAAGAGGTGCTTTGTAAAGTTATCCTGGAATGTATACCTGCAGGATATGATTATTGTTCTTTTCACTCGATGGAAAAGTTAGTGTAAAATTTTAACAATATTGGAACTTTTTAATAATCTATTAGGTACTGATTTTTAAATGAGTTAAAATAGTGACATTACATTTCAAGAAAGCTCATCCTTCACCAAAAACGTTGTGCTTAAAAATTGCTAATTAAGTAATGAAATGTGAATTATAATTTCAAGAAACTTCACCCAAAATAAAAAATGAAGCCCAGCTTTTTTATTTGTCGTAAATAAAAACTGCTTGTTAATTAAAGAATTATTATTATTAGCAAAAAATATATGTACATACGTTATGATACACTTATGTGCAAATTAATTAATTACACTAAAAACTGATAAAGAAACTGTTAGAGAGCTATTCCGTGTGAAGCAAATTAATTGAATAAAAAGAAAACATTAAGCATGCATAAAGACATAAAGCAAATTCGAAAGGCCAACCACCAACGTACTATTATAAAACAAAACTTACCAAACTGGTCGAAATATTGAAGATATGAAAATCGCACATTTTTAAGAAAGAGAGAATTTAATACATAAAGATTTAATTTGTACAATACGAGTAGTACTTGAAGATAAGATAATCATTTTTTTTAGTTTCAACAGTGACACAAGAACAACAGTAACAACAAAATAAATAAGAAGTTAGCAAATTAGCATCCGAGTAATGCCGCAGTTATATACCTAACTAGAAAACAGAATAGCCCTGTAACAGACAAACAAAGGTTTATAATTTTATGTTACCTAACGCGTTCTTGAGAATATTCGTACCCCATGTTTTCAAGCTACCAGTTATAGAATCTAGGAGTGGATTTGAGTCACTGCTGCTACTTGCTTTTTGGCCATATCTGTTGTTGTTATTTTGCGAATAATAACCACCTCCTCCTTGACTGTAACCTGGTCGGGCATAACCACCTTGACTTTGATAACCGGAATACCCGCTCTGACCGGGGTAACCTCCTTGACTAGGATAACTACCACCTTGACTTGGATAAGTCGGGTAAGAGTTTTGGCGGGGGTATCCACCGGGATACCCGGAGCCTTGAGGTTGTCCTGGATAACCCGAACCCCTTGAACCACCTTCGTAACCTCCACCACTATAACCACCACTTCCCGGTGGTCTTCTTATGGCTGGGCGAGGAGTAGTTTGCCCTGGGAGGACAGGATACGCGGGTTGATTTGAATCAGAATTTGAACCAAGGGTATTTTCGTTGTAGGAGGCAAAATTATTGTGAGATTTTGGATTGTCAGCTATAAAACACATTAGGTATTAATTGGTCAGTGAAGAGGATTTGTGGTACGTACGGGTATGTGCGTTCGTGTCATCCACGCATTTTGGTGTGTCCCCTTCCACTTTGCAGATTTTGGTTGGTGGGCAAACATATCGTGTACAGGAAGGGCCTTCGTTTGAAACTTTTCTGCATGTAGGGTACCTGAGAGGATTAAATTATTTTCAGGTTATCAATTTGCACAGTATCTTGATGTTTCTATTGCACAAATACAGAATAATAAAATTTCCGAACTATTTCAGGCCATAGTTACTTTAACAACCGAATTAATTAAATTGTGCGGGTAGCAATCGAACAGGTAATCAATTCCTATGAATAAAGGCTTTTATAACTAAATATTTCAGGAGTATTAATGCACTATTAACTTGACTTACATTCCACACTGATCTCCGGAGTTCCACGAACAAGGGTCTTCTGCCATTACGCAAACTTCACTAGATCCACATCCAATGTCTTTACACGTCCTTCCATATTCTGCGCAAATGTGTCATGTGTTAAAAGATGAAATGAAATGAGAATTCGAATACTTACTGGAAAAGGATTCTCCTAATTTGAAAACTAATGCGACATTTAAAATAAAAACAAAATACTTCATTTTCCTTGTTATTCTGCAAAGAAAATTTAATTAGTTTTGAAATAGTTCTATTACAACTTATGATAATTTATAAAACAATAATGTTTAGTTCTGCCCTATTTGTTTACATTTTTGATATTAGCTATTATTAAGGACAAACTGACAAAATACAGAGAAGTAACCAAATAAGATTGCAGAAGCAAGGAAGAACCATTAGTCATTGCTAATAGCGAACTTCGCAGCGAGTTTAAGACGGTACATAAGTTTTTATACACAATCATAAAAACGTCTTTCCTGTAAGGACGAAAACCGAGTTTTAAGAAAGCGTATGCGAAATCTCGGTGAATGCAGAGATTAAGTGCAAGACCCACGGGAGATGGTGATAATGATTATGTGATTTTAGGGATATTATCTTTTACGAGGGCAATAAATTGAAGATTTGCCAAAAAAGTATGCCTGATAAACTCCCTTAAGGTCGCATACTATTCCCCTCTGAGAAAATAATTGAAAATCTATAGACGCTATACGTCACAGTAGATTAATTCTGATTGTGAAAGAGAAATAAAATGGGGTGTAAAATGCACTTGTAAAAAGTGAATCCGCTAAAACGGACTTTAACGAGGGCATCGATTAATTCGTTCCTCGTTTAATTCAAAATAAGCTACGGGATCGCGTTAAATTGTCCATTATTAAAGTTCGCATCAATTTTTATGTCACATCTTAACGATCTTCTCCTGCTTTCATTGCTACATAAAGTATCCGAAAGTAAGAGAGAGATTGATTTGGTTAGGTGACAGAATTTAGAGGGCACTTAACGAATAGAACGGAGAAGATATACGGCTCAGTGCATGGTGGAATTTAACGAAATTTTCTACACAACCACTCTAAGTAAGTGCATGGGCAAATAAGATGAACAGAGATGTTCGTTCGACATTTACGGAATTACGTAAAATAAATATCATGGTGTTACGTTGCACTGAAAACTACTACACGTGGTCATTGGCGTCGGAATTATTTAGTGTTTGCTCCACTTGAATTGCAGAATAAACGCGACAATCCTTTAGTATAATCCTTTGGTAACTGCAAGTTTCAAGTAAAGAAAATTAATAATAAAAATGAACCGTTAAGAAAAACAAGGTTTTAAAATAATATAAGACAGTGCTTGTGAAATATGTTTACCAAAAAAAAAAAACATCCATCAATGTAACTAATACATAATACACATGTTAACTGAATCTCGTCGTTGCATGTAGCATGTAATTTAAACATGTGTTAACATTATTAATTTCACACAGACAAAGTTGACACGAACAAATCGTATCTGAGTAACAGGTCCCTTCTATGTTCACCTTAAATTTCGTCGCAACGAGAGAAGCTCCGGTGATTAACTTAATTACATGGGATTCATGTTGAAGAAACTAATTATGTGCTAAAAGGTGTAATTTAAAACTTCGAAAACCGAAGCGTGTTTATTAGTTCTTGAGCCACAACAAAAGCGCACCCGCTCTTGCATGAGATAGCAGTTAAGGGTGTGTACCGACGAAATCGATATTAGCGGAGTTCAAAAGTCTTGCGTTCCTTTACGTAATGAACATAACATCGTGATCCCTCTTAATATATGCTGATCGTTAAAATTTCGAATGAAAAATGACTTCAATGAGGAAGAAGGTCGCTTGGCAGTCTAGATGCATCCTCGTTTAATTTAATAAAATTGCCATTAAAATTTATGTTTCTCAAAAATACCGTAATTTATGTGATAATATGCTTCAAATATAAATTAAAGTACTGTATTGTTAAAATATGAAATAATTATTTCAACAAAGAAGGTTTTTAATGGATAAAGTACGTTTGTTTTTTTTTGTCTGGCTTAGTCTTTATTATTTAAGGAGGCAGATGAAAATTATAAATTACAAATAATATAATTATTTTTGAGGAGATGAGGTATAACAGTGAATGAAAACATACAAAGAGAAAAATTGTCGAATAGAAAAATATAGGTTCAAAATAAAGAGAGTGAATAATGGAATAACACAAATATTGGACAAACAAGTAGAGTACCATAAAAAATGATTCTAATACAGAACTACTCTTTGTAGAGACAAGAATGGAACTTATATGGAGAAAAAGTTGTGTAAAGATGAAGGAATATTTTGAAGATCAAAATTTTTAGAGTACTACTAATAGGGAAGAGGGCAGAGAGAAGAAGTGAACCAAAAATATTTTAGAAAAAGAGATGATCGCTAACTTTCCGGTTAATTGTCCAGTATAAAAAAAAATAATATGATAGACCACATGGGACAATGTTGAATAATGACTATAAGATATTCTGCAAATCATTAAATCATTACAAAAACCAAAGTTGTAGGATTCAGGATTAATGTCTGCAGAAATTTTAAATTGAGGAAGGATTAGAATAAAATGGTAAATTTGATTTCACTCATACTGGAAAAAATAATGAGAGAAACACCAATAAATACTGGTCCAGTATTTTGTTAGCCACAGTATATTTGCATCTTTTAAGAAGCAATGAAAAATGTCTCACTTTTCGTGATAAGCAGTGTTAACGTGATTAAATGCATTCAATATATCTCATCTAATTAGTTTCATCTAGAAATATATATATTTTTTAATTTTTAAATTCCATTTATTTAAAAAAAAAATGTGACTAAAAAATTTCTATGTAGATTATAGGTAAAAAAGGATAGAATAGGATAGAAAAAGAAAATTTATGGAGGAAGAATTAAAAGAAATGGAAATAAAATATAGAAGAAAGGAGCTACGAAATTTTTATAAAGACACTAGAAATATAAGGAAAGGTTATCAAGAGAGGGCAGTATTTTGTAAGGACAAAGAGGGAAAGTTACTGGGAAATGAAGAAGCCATGGCAACCAAATGGAAAGAGTTTTTTGAAAAACTTTGGGGTTCAGGGAAGATGGCCAGGAGAGAAGAAGATCTGCAAGAGACAGAAGGAGATGAGGAAAAAGTAGAGGAGCCCAGCAAAGAAGAAGTTGAAGAGACCCTAAACCTTACGAAAGACAACAAAAGCATAGGGGAAAACGGTATATCACTGCGGAAAATCTGAAATATGGAGGTGATATTTTGAAAATTAAGCTATATGAATTAGTCCGGGAAATTTAAAGGACAGAAGTCATGACGAAGAAATTTAAAAAAGCGGTAATAACACCAATATACAAAAAAGGAATGTCAGAACTACAGAGGCATAGCTTCGCTGGATGTCACATATAAAATAGTTGCTACCATTGTAAAAAAAAAGATTATATATATATACTGGGTGACTATCAGGCTGGGTTTTGTAAAAATAGATCTACGATCGATCAGATGTTCACCCTGAAGCTCTTATGAGCACGGCATCGAAAAACATGTGCCGCTCGTCGACTTTAGACAGGGAGAAGTTGCTGTATTTACTGAAAAGTTTCCGAATACCTGGAAAGATAATAAGGCTAGTGAAACTAACATTAAGCAACACCATAGGTGCGGTGAAAGTAGGCGGAGAACTATCTGAAACATTCGAAGTAGAAAAAGGGTTAAGGTAAGGGGATCCTCTGACAACAACGCTGTTTAATCTAGCACTTGAATAAATAATCAAAGAAAGTAATATAAACAGGCGGGGAACGCTCTTCAATAAAAGTCACCAGTGTCTGCGTATGCGGATGATGTCTTGCTAATGGCCCGAAATAAGAAAGAACTGGAACAAAACGCAAAAGATTTTATAAGGTCAGCAAAAAGCATTGGGATACAAGTAAATAAAGAGAAAAGCAAATATATAAAGTTAGGGAAAGAATGGGCAACGGAAGATATATCTAAAATAAGGATAGGAAGGAAAGAGGCGTTACATGTAGAAGAAGTGGAAAGGTACGCTGAAAGCAAAGGTGAATAAATGTGCAGGAAGGCTGAGCAAGGTGTTCAAGGCAAAAGAAATATCAAGGAGTGCGAAAATAAGAGTATATAAAACGACCTACAGTATTGTATGGTTGCGAAACGTGGGTAATGAATAGGAAATTATCAGAGAAAGTTGAAAGACGGGAAAGAAAAATATTAAGAAGAATTTTTGGAGGCAAGAAAGAGAGGGAGTTGTGGGAAAGGCGTAAAAATACAGAGGTATGGAGAAGCTATGGATAACCTGCAATATCTCAATTGATAAAGGCTCGACGTTTGCAGTGGCTAGGACACTTGAAGAGAAGGGGAGATGATAGGGAAGTTAAGAAGAAAATGGCGGGAGATAGTGAAAGAAATTAAAAAAAAAAGAAATTGCAAATTGGAAGGAAACAACGAAGAATAAAAACAGATGGAACGCGGTAACCAAGCTGTGCTTATTATTGCTTTGACCATAGCGCTGATACAATTATCTATCTGAGCGAGCCATTTTGAGATTCCAATAGTGTTGTAACAATAGTAATATCGTTTTCCACAATGGTACTTGCATGAAAGGTACTTATTCCAACAGTAACTATTTCTGTAAACTCCAATTTTATCATATACCATGAAAACAATTTGAAATGTAATGATATTTATGCAAGTTTAACTACAGTATATGAAAATGTAATACATTGACGAAACTTTCGAGAACTTCACGAAATTTTACATTATTTCATAGATTTAATGAGAGGGAGAAAGAAATACTTGTTGCTATGTAGATATTCAAAAGATACAAAGAACCTTGTAAAACGAGACAAATGAGTACTAGATATCTTGAAAAGAAAAAAAATGGAAGAAAAGGTTTTAGACTTGCAAAAGGAAATGAAATTTAGAGACTAAGAACGAACAATGAATTGATGACATTATTTAAAAGGCTCTGTATAATTAAAGATATTAGAAGTAAAAGACAGCTGGTTGCGCTACGTGCAACGAATGGGTACCCAATATGAAATATATTAATAGCAGCTATGACAGGAAAATAGTAGAAAAGGATGACCAAAAAATGATGGGATAGAAATAATGGAATGGAATGGTGAATTGAGAAGAAAACAAAGACTCTACAGAAATAGTTTCAATTATCCAATATCCAAGAGGTTAACTAAGCGGATTATGATCTTCAACGAGCTTAAAAGCCGTAAAAAAGTAACCCTGTTTCTTTTCAAGCTTCAATGAAGAAAACTGTAGAAAGACTAATCAAACATGAAAAGTCGTAATTTCATCGACATTCTAGAAACATATTTTGGTGCCTCTTTTGTGACTATTTCCTATAAGAAGAAGGCGCTAACATTTTTGTTATTTTGAAATGTAGCTATTAGTCTACTGGATATGAAATTTTTACGCCCTCAAATGTCCGCAATTGCGAAGATTAGATAATTTGTCATAGTGAATAAGTAATGAACACTCCAACACTCCACTTGATGCAGCTAATGTCAACTAATATCAACTAATTTATTCTTTTGGAAGAAAATTCGAGTCCTGTGTAACTGAAAATGTTCGATCAATTTTTTGCTACATTTTTTTTGTAAGCGTAAATTAAAAAAATCTACGGCATACATTCAAATAAATTTTCAATAAATTTTTGAATAAAGCGACCGACGCGGCGTAGCCTGCTGTCGTAAATTAAAATACTCTGCAAAATTATTTTTAAAACAACTCTTACAAGATCATAAGGTATGGTTTTCATAACAACTTTTAAAAAAGCTTTGAGAAAATTTTGCATAAAGTACAAAATATTGGCAATAGTGATGATAACGTAGACTTCTTTCCAGTGATACGTATTTTGTAACATAAAAAATTTCGAATCGTTATTCAATTTAAGAAACATGTAAACTAATTGCCTAATAAACCATTTAGCCGAAGTGGGTGTAGCCAAATTGGTGATTCTGCTTGAGGAAGGTCATATGCAACAAGAAATTGTTAGAAAGTTTAACATTGCATACTCTACTGTCAGTAGAGCTTGGATCAGAGGAACCGGAACATATTGCAGAAAAAAATAAAGCATTAGCTGCAAAGGACCGCCTGTGCAAATTACTGTAAAACGGAGCTTTTGCACAGCAAAAACGGGTTAAAGAGGACCTACAGTTTGCCACTGGAACTGTTAAAAAAGCACTGTGAGAAGAAGGTTTAAAACCTTGAATGTAAAACTTTATAGGTTAGAAACAGGACTACTTTTGATTTCAGCACATAAAAGAGCTCGATTAGCATTTGCTCAAATGCACGTATAATGGGCAATTAATGATTGGCGCCAAGTTTTTTTCACTGATGAATCCAGATTTTGTTTAAGTTGAATGGTAGGCGTGACAAAGTATAGAGAATGCCCGGAAAAAAATTGCAAAATTGTTGTATATGAAACTGGACCGATTTTGTGGTGGAACAGTTATGTTGTGGGGTGATATTACAATAGCAAGATAACTGAACGTTATAATTTCCATTGTAGAACCCTTTGTTGATTTCTAAGGACTTGAGTTCTTTTTAATGTACGTTAATGGTCGCCAGCATACTGGGTGTTTCATTGAAGATGCATCAAACTTGAGGGACACGTTTCTGACATTATTCCAAACAAAATATCTTAATAAAAAATTTGAATCGGAGCAAGTTGAAATTTGCATAATTTGGAGTCGATTTTGAAATACTGTAGTGCGCGGAATCGTAAAACAAAACCGGCGATCTAAACTGCCTATATGAATGGCACAAAGCTGCAGGGGGGTAATCAATCCATAAACAGCGAAGAAATTTATTTTTGCCCTTGACTCGATGTATTGAACTTTGCCACGCGTCGAATGCAGCAGCGATTTGAAATCGCATGGATATTTAAACTTATATAATTTAATAAGCTGCAGGGGGGGTAATAAATCCATAAACAGCGAAGAAATTTATTACTAGATTTTATTTTGCCCTTGACCGAAAGGTCGGTGTATTGAATTTTGCCACACGTCGAATGCAACAGCGACGTGAAATCGCGTGGATATTTATACTTACTTGATTTAATAATAAATTACAAATGTGGGGCTATGCAAAAATATGCATTTAGTATGTATGTTGTCGCACATTACAAATTCTAGAGGCAATTAACCAATAAACCGATTTCGTTTGTGAATGAGAAACAATCCATTCATTCTCATTTAAAGTCCATCCTAAAAATATGCGTCTTTGCTCTCCCTTCGATTTTCTCTAAATTTATTCATTATAGAGAAATTTTTACAAAGAAACTTTCCTTTCTTTTTCCCGACATCTACCCGCATACCAAGTTTGATGCATCTTCAATGAAACACTCAGTGTAATAAACATTGCAAAGTTCTGACTTCAATCCGATTGAGAATCTTAGGAGTACCATAGGAGTAAGAATTCGAAAATTTCAATGCCCTCCTCAAATCCTCGAACTCTCAAGAAATTTTCAAGCAGTTTGGATAGAGATCATCCAAGAAGAGAGTATGCCTTCTCATATGAGAGGGTCAAGCTGAATTTATTGAGTATAAAAAACACGGTTAATATTTTCTAGGATTTTATTTTAAATATGCTTGAAATAATTCCCTTCACCAATGATACATTTGACCATTCTTTCTTTCCACTGTTCAAAAGCTCCTAATCAATTATCTTTCAGAATATCTTCAAAATAAGCGTGAAGTGCGGCATTATCTCTTCTTCTGACGAAAATCTTCTACCCGTAAATTTCTTTTAAACCCAAAAAATAGCCAAAAGTTGCACACTGCTAAATCAGGTGGAAACGGCGGATGTTCTATTACTTTCATATTGTTTTCAGGCAAAAACTGGAAAGTTAAAGCTGCCGTATGGGACGATGCATTATCATGATGCAGATTGTCTGGAACTCTACTGAACACTTCTGAAGAATACCGCTTATAAATTTTTTTCATAGCTCGCTGCTTCTTGGTCATTATTGGAGATTCCTCTTCTTTGTGAATCCATAAACGGCTTTCTTGCATTAGTGGCTTTATTGTCCTCTTCAATTAATTTTTTAATAGCAGCAATGTTTTTGTCGGTAACAGCCGTAGGAGGACGCCCTGCTCCTTTTTGATGCTGAACAGAACAGGGTTCAAATTCCTTTCACCATCGGTAAATTGTAGCCAAGGAAGGTGCTTGTTCACTAAAAGCCGAATCTAAACTTTTTGCACTCATAAGCGCTTAAACATTTTTTAACATTGAATGGAAAATACTCTCCGGTTAATTCCATTCTTTTACTTATATCACTTTAAAAAAATTAGTAACTTGGGTTCTAACGAACGTAACTTCAACAGCTGAACTCCAAATGTCAGATAAAGTGTTGCTCTAAATAACACTGCATGTTTGGTTTTCAACGTCCAGCACGAGCAGGTCCAACTCGGTTTTAGAGCTTTAACTTAAAAAATAATGTTTAACTTTGTTTTCAATTTTGCACTTGTTATTTTATTGCTAAACTGTTTTTAATTATGTTAAAATAAAATGCCCTGCTAATTTTATTAATTCTGTTAGTGCATGATAACGTAAATAGGAATAGTTACCGTGGGAAATCGATTATCTATGAATAATTGGTATTTATTCCCTAATTTTGCTGCGAAGTATGTCTCACAATTTCGAGTTCAATTATTATTATTATCATCATAAAGAAACAAAATATTCATAAGCTCTTCATTTTAGTAGATATATTTTATAAGCTTTTAACTCGGTTGTAATGCATAAATTTTTATTTGAGAAATTTGAAGCTGGAAATAATTTATGTAGTTTAAGTAGTCCATAAAAGAAATGCGCGAAGAGTTAGTGAAGTTAAGAAGTTCGAAGCGCATAGAAACCTGATATAAAGTTGTTAAAATACACTTCTCTTTTATCTAATAAGATAATGGCCTGCAAAGTTCGGTCTTTTATAAATTCTCATATGTTTAAAATTAGTAACACTATTTTTTTTAGTTGTAAAGGCATTGGTTTTCAAGGGGGAAAATATTTTTTTTTAATTTAATGTTACAAATATGGACACATCAGTCTCAGATCTATTAACAGCTGTGATCAGCACGGAAAGAAAATTACTTTGATAGAATCCATTCTATACAGGTGTTTCGTAACTTCATGAAAATAAATTAAACAATGAAAGCTTGCGTGAAAATGAATAGAATGAACCATTTTTTGTTGAACAAAGTGTTAGTCATCGCCGGCCGGGCCGGGTAGTTTGAAGGTGTACGTTGAGGTGGTTGCACGAAAATTTACTGAAAAAATGGCAGAATTTACACATAGTGAGATTGTTGACATGATTCTAGTGTACGGTGAAAGTGGGCAAAACGCATTAGCGACAAGGCGTTTGTATGTACAGCATTTTCCAAACCGACATTTGCCAACCAGTGCCACATTTCTCTCTGTTGTGCAAAGAGCGAGGGATATTGGAACTTTAAGGGCACGTCGTGGAAGAGGTGGAGGACGGCAGCGTCCACAACGCATCCTAAACAGAGAAGAAGAAATTCTACAACTTATCGAGGAACATCCTTCATTAAGTGGTATCTCAAGACAAACGCGTTTATCGTCCTCCGTTGTTTGGCGCATTCTTTGCGAACAACAATTACATCCGTACCATATTCAAAGAGTTCAGGTTTTACCATCAGCCGATTATACTCTATGCATACGATTTTGTCGTTGGTTACTGCCTAAACAATAGGCAAATGCGAATTTTGTTCATAATGTCCTGTTTACCGACGAAGTTATTTTTACTAGAGATGGGGTGTGCAATTTTCGCAACATGCATATGTGGGCTGAGGAAAACTCTCACGCAATTCGTCGCGGCTATTTCCAATAACGGTTTTCTGTTAACGTGTGGACAGGTATTCTAAATGGCAATTTAATCGGCCCGTTCGTCTTGCTGAACCGTTTAGATGGTCTCCAATACCTAATTTTTCTACGAACTAATCTACCGGAACTTCTCGAGAATGTGAACTTAAATTTTAGAGTAACGATGTGGTTTATGCACGATGGGGCTCCACCTCATTTTCGACGAGAAGTACGTGCTCACCTCGACGAAATTTTTCTTGGTAGATGGATTCGAAGAAATGGGCCGATCAGGTGGCTTGCACGTTCACCTGATCTAAATCCGCTGGATTATTATCTGTGGGGACACGTGCAAGCGTTGTTATACGAAGATGAAATCAACACGTTCCAAGAATGAAACGATCGTATTAACGCCGCATTTTTCTCTGTTCGACAATAAAACATGTTTCATAACGCTTGTGAATCATTACTTCGCCGGGCAGATTTGTGTTTACGAGCGGCCGAGGGAAGGAATTTTGAACACTTATTGTCACTCAGCTGGCACTGAGCCAGAGATTCTAAACATTTGTCAATGCGTTATCAGTTGAGAGTAAGTTTTATTTTGTTTTTATTTCCGTTTTTATTTAGATGCATTTATGCACACACTCATGTCCAACACGCTTCTTTTTTTTTCACGAAATTGCGAAACAGCCTGTATAGGGTGATTCGAAAATATTTGCGTGAGGGTAAGTTCTCCACATCAAAACAAAACATGTATATTGGATTTCGAGTTCGTATTAGCTTCTTGTTATTATGCCCCAACGTAAGATTATATTAACGAAAAAAAGGGCAATGATTTCTTTTAGCCTTTTTCTGTCCCTATCTTAAAGTTTTCTTTAAATTCTAATTTTCTTGGCGTAACCCTTGTTTGTTGATTGGAATATTCTTTGTTTCTTTTAGTACTCGGTGTTAGTTTATGACGTCAAATATGTGGTGAAACTTCCCTAGAAGATTGTGTTTTTGTGGAGTAAACATCGTTGTTTCACAAAAACACAATCTTCTGGGGTGTTTGTTGTCGAAGAAACTCTGAAGGTTGTACGTCATCGGTGTGGAAAACATGTAAATTGTCAACGAGGTATGCACGTGTGCTCTTTAAGTTTGTTAGATTTTTTTTACCCTCATATTGGTTATATTGCAGCAAAGTCTGCTTCAATTAAGGCATAATTCAGTGTACTTACATCTGCAGGGACAGTTGTTTTAAAATAAGTTCAAATTTAGCCAAGCACAGATAATATCTACCTTATAACGAAGATACTAAATATTATATGCATCGTTGCAATCGTACAAATGATATAATAAGGATTTGATTAACATCTGATGCATGTAATCATCGCAGCTGCACCTGCAGCGTTAAATGACATCCTAAGCAATATCACTGGGGCCATTGGTGTCTTTGTTGCACCGATTACGTAGTGACGACGTAAAGTGCACAGAAGCCTTGCGATGTGGAAGTAAATACATTAAAATTTATGTGAGGTTTATTATGTACGCGGTCCCATTAATTTCAGCGATATTACGTATACTTGCTTCACTTTGCTCTTATTTGTAATATAACACAAGGCAATTTTAACAAGGATGTTGAGGCTCATTTTTTTACTATGGATGAAATTTAATAATGGCCAAGCGGATTTAAAATTATGTAATTGCGAATTTTACGTTACATATTGCATCTTCTAATACCTTTTGTTATTGCTATGTGGAACACTAAGAAAACTGAATATTGTTAGAGTGAATCCTTAACAATTCGACTCACATGCTCCTTTAAGCATAATACTAATAATTCCGTTAACTTGAACACAATAGATCCACTTATCTTTTGTCAATTGAGTGCGGTGCTCATTCATATGCAGACATTTGTTTCAAACATGCATTTTGTGTATGTGTACATGTCTGTGGAAGTTTTGAATGGATGGATTACTTACTTAAGCAATTCAGGCGAATGGCAATGAAGTTAGCATTGTGTTTGTTAACGTCGTATTTTTAGATGATAACCTTGTTATGAACAATTTCACTTACGCTTAATTGGAGGAAACAGTAACGATTTAATTTACTTGAAATTTTACAGCAAACAATAACACTTCAAGCAATAATTCTATTATACTTTATTTATTTTTAAATATATAAACATTTCCGCTTTCATTATCAACCACTTTCATGAAGTTACAAATAAAATTACATTTATGGACACTTCATTATTGTTTGTCAACTGAAATAAGTATTTAAGTTTTAAACGAATATTTATGGTATATTTTTATTTTTAGAATGTTTTATAACGATTTACAATGTCAAAGAAAACACCCATTAAGCTGTCGATATTGTACTGAAAGCTTCTTCGTTGAAAAACAGATTGCAACACAATTTTCCTGTTTTTCGTGAGGTTCCCCAATCGATTATTTACGTTAGCATCCCACATATTAATTATGTTCATAAATCAACATTCTCACATTTTAACAAACACAAATAATAAGAGGAGAAATAATTACATATTTCTATGTCTTAGAAATCTTAATTCCAGACAAAATACGATTACTATGTAACCGAGAGATATATGTTTCTTCAGCAAGGACAGAATTTAACGTGGTATGTTGTTATTACGACGCAATGCTGCTTCGCCTTAAATTATATTACGATGAAGTGCGTAGCTTGGGGAGAACGAAGATACGCCTGAAAATTTATCTGGGTGAACACTTGAAGTTTATATATCGCCAAAGGCAAGTTCTATTTGGATTCTACGTTCAATTTCATTCTACAAAATTTGTGTGTTGTATTGCAATTTAGTTTACGTGAGTATCTTCGAGTTTGGTGCGTTGAAAATTCATTAAGTTAAAAAAAAATCCAATTTAAAGTCAAAAATTGGAAAGTGTTAATAACAATATGGGCTTATTAAGTCCAAAATTCAGCCTCATCTACCACATCAAATCAAAGGAATAACACAATTGCGTATCATCCGCATACGACATTTACAAAAGCTGAGGGTTTTCCTAAATTTGAAAGTACATATGTAAAGTGCATAACAATAGACCCAGTATGAATGCCTTCGGAACACCACGCTGTACATTGAAAGAATTGGATGAATTACCATTATTATTACCATTCAGTTCTGTACTTATGGTAATTAAAAAAAAAGTTTAAAGCACAAGGCCGAAAACGAATGAATGAATAACGAATAATAAAAACTAATAATCAATTGAATATTTATTGACGTAATTGGACGATTTTATTCATGTTCAATTCACTTCACTAATTGATTAGTAATCATTAGTTGTTAGGTAGTTCCAAAAATAGAAGATGGCACTCTATTAAGAAAATACGAGAACAAAACGTGAGTACCATACAAAACTAAAAAAAAAAAAAAAATTATAATAGATAAAGTGAAGTAAGAATTTTAATACCGTTATATATATATTTATAACTTGTTTGTTCCGTAATGAAACTTCATGGTTTACTTCTACGTCATAAGAAAACGCTCACAACTAATTTGCTAATTCACTTCCTTTTTTAGAATTGTAATTCCCTTGTCTCGTTGAACAGAAACTCAGACCAGAAGTCATGATTTACAAATTACTTTTACATATTACTTTCCATTTTATATTAACTACATTATTAAAATGTGGTTGGTATGCTTTTTTGTATTCCACTTCTTATATCTTTTCGAAAATAAAAAAAAAGAATCTACTTTAATTGATTAGATTAATTTTTTTTTTTAGTTTTTAGTTCCACTTTGTTCTAGGTTTGTTAAAGTTTTGTTTTTATCATTATTTTTGTTACATTTTTGTTTTTTTTAAACCGTTTATTATTTTGAATCTGAGAAGTTTTTGTTTTGTAGTTTAGTTACAATGTTTCTTGATCGAAAATCGAGTAATAAAAATTTTCATTATTCTTGGCGAAACAAACAGCGGTTGTTTATAAAATGGCAATTCAATTAAAATAAAACCTATTTTTGTTGCTTTTATTGTAAGCTTTTTAAGTTTGAATTATAATACAGAATTTCAATTTTTTTGGCATTTCATGATATGCTAAATCTTTGACGAGATTCAATAATTTTCTTCTTAGCCTTGAAATAAGTGTTGGTGATTTTTGACAGTTATGAATTGACACGTTTTTAACACACCTTATCCATTCAGGATGTATCAAGAAGTGGGAAGGTCCTTAGAAATTCTAAATACAAAAATGGTAAAAAAAGTTGAGGGTTTAGTGATGAAAGACAGAAATTGGAATATCTGAAGCTTTAGTTTTAAGATTGTGTTGCAAGAAAATTTCAGCGTAAACTTTAGCCTCTTTAGAAACGAATCCAAACCTATTTTCACAAATTATCACTGGCGATGAAACTTGGGTACATTTTTGGGGTCTGGACACAAAGCAAGAATCTTCAAAGGATGCATAAAGGTTTTCCTCTCCCCCGAAAAAGGCACGAGTACAAAGTTGTGCAGAAAAATGCTTGTGAGGGCGTCTTTCTAATTGAATATATGCAGAAGCTTCGGCATTATTTAAACTTAAGTTTTTAATAAACTTGCAAGGTGAATAAAGCAGAAAAGTTAAGGAATTTATCAATGTCACTGGTTACATTGAACTAAAGCATCCATATAGTTCAAATTTGGCAGTCTAACTATACACTGTGTTCCCGGATTGAGTGCGCATTACGATGGAGCAAAAATTTTTTGATTCAGATTTCCCGCTGTTCAGGTTTACTTAGCACGAAATGAATTTGTGCCAACGAAGGTCTTCAAGGTAGCGGAATTAATGCAAGAAGAAATAAATCTTTGTAAGTTAATAAATGAAGTTATTCTTGGCCGGCATTATTAATAATTTGAAAAAAAAACTCTTGAAACAGCAGCCAATTTGTTTTAAGTTTTTCTTTTTTTGTTGTAAAATTACATTAACGTTTTCAGCACATTTTTGTGCCGTCTTCAGATGTTGTAACTACAAGATAACAAGAACAAAATTACACAAAGTAACAATTTGTGAAAGATAACTTACAATGCGAGTCAAACTTATGTGCCTAATTTGGCCACTGGCGAACGTTGACTGGGATTAAACAGCGTTAAATTATTTCAACTTGTCCAAAGTCCGCGGTCCCCAGTATGGCCAATATTATTGTAATTTTACAACAAAAAAAGAAAAAATTAAAACAAATTGGCTGCTGTTTCAAGAGTTTTTTTTCAAATCTTTGTAAGTAAAGTGGTCTTATTTCTTAGTATGATAAAATATAAATAAACCAAATTACAACATCCGTGAAAGAAAAATAGAATTACGAAAAATCATAGATAAATATTTCAGTAGAGTTATGAAACGTCAGCGTCATTTATTTATTGCTCAAAAAATAAATAGAATGTGATCATTCAAATAATGCTTCACTTACATCAGAACATAACTCAATTCTTTCCTTTCTTGATCAATAAATGTAGGGTGTTTACGTTTTATAACTCTACTGAAATATTTACAATTAGTAATTTTCCGTAATTCAATTTTTCAAGGATGTTGAAATTTGGTATAGCGCTCTAATTTTAACCCTTTCGAGTGGAGTGGTACATATTTTCTGCGGAGTGCCGTACACCATATGGTCATGACAAAATCAATTTGACTGCGAAGTGCCGTACGTGATACCAGTAACTAGGCAGTCGACAGTAAGATAATCACCAGCCAATATGCATACCCGACAAACTTCAAAAAAGCTTGAGTCCCGAATGGTGTAAAATTTTTATTCGCGCGCCAAAGACCTACATATTTCATCTTACTAAAATTTTCTCCTAAATTCATTTTGCATATATAGATTTATTTCTTCTTGCATCAATTCCTTCACCTTGACGACCTTCGACGTCAAATTTGGCACAAACTCATTTTGCGTCAAGCAAACCTGAACTTCAAATTGTGAAATCTGAATTCCAAAATTTTGCTTCACTATATGTAACGCGAACTAAATCAGGGGACACAGTGTATTTAGATAACTTAAAAGAAAATCAAGATTTCTAGTGGGTTTGAATAATTGGAGAAAATGTGGCACAAGTGTGTGGAGTACATGGAAAATTCTGGGTGGTCCTGATATAACGCCAAACCACGTCAAAACGAATGGAAAACTCTATTTACTACAATTTTTGGATTCATGCAAATTTCTAGGACTAGATAGTGGACGACCTTAGATAAAGCCTAGGCTAAACATAATTTTTATTGTATTAAAACCTTGCATATTATCCGTTCACGATATTTCTGCACTCTAGTAGGATTTTTTTTTGTTGGGTTACGTGCATGTACTTTGATAGAAGTTAAATTATGACGTGGAAAAAATTATGACAATGTCACATCAATTGACAATATGCACCCACCGAGGACTGCGGTAGCATGATTAAAGTAAAAAAAAATATCTTAAACCGAAGTGTTATTTAAATACCCACTTTTTAGTGTAGGAAAACTTGCCTTTCATTGCATACTTTATTTTGCAATATTGCTGTTTTTGTTCTGGTTACACACTTCTTTAAGTTTAAATGACACAATTAGTGTCAAATTAATTAAACAAAAAAAAAACTGTTAATTATTTTTCCATATTCAAACTTTTTCTGAGGAAATAATTTATATAGGGTGTCTCAAAAAAACTATTTCTAATTTGAGAAGCAGTAGAGTATAAATAAAGTTGTGGCTGGAAATGTTTCCGCGTCAAGTTAAAACGAAATAAAGAAAATGAGGACTACATATAATCTCGATGTAAGAAATAAATTTTCTACTGATTTCTAGTAATTACACAATTTTAACTAATTTCAATTTATTGAGACAATTGTAAGAAATATTCAAAATTGAGGCCGCCATTTTGAATGCATAAGTTATGACGATTATGATGATTAAATGACGAATTCCTCGAAATATCAGAGAACGACCACGAATGGCACCAAAAGTAAGAATAACTCCTCTTCTGTGTTGACAGGTGTTGCATTTAATACGACCCCAAATGTAAAAATGAATTGCGGTCATAACTTGGGATCACGCAGGTAAAGGACAATCGCTGGATTGGGAGATATGGATCTTAGCCCAAACGGTCGCTAGATATGACTCCCAATTTATTTTTGCCTTTAAAATCATATTAAATCGAACGTCTATGTGAACACAGAAGCGGAATTAGTCTTCCTTTTGATACCACTCATGATCGTCCTCAGATAATTGGAAGAGTTCGTCGATCAATCATATACCGTTATAACTTATATATCCATAATGGTAGCCTTAATTTTGAACATTTCTTATAATTTTTCAAGTTTTCTAGATAAGTTGAAATAAATTGAAATTGTATAGCTACTAGAAATAGAAAAGTTACTACATAAGAGATTAAATCTAGTATTCATTTTTTTATGTCGTTTTAACTTGAAGTGGAAACATTTCCGGACACAAGTTTATTAGTAAAAATGGCTTCATTTCGCGCTCTCTACTACTTCTGAAAGTTAGGAACAGTTTTTCTGAGACACCTTGTATAATGTAATAATCATGTAATAGAATCCGCTTTATCGACTTGACTACATTTAATATGTAACAATATATGTATTTTATTTATTTTTCAGATATGTATCAGTGGAGAGAATTCTGAGAGTAAACTCTGAATAACATGATTTTCTGTATCATTATCAAGTTAGGCTAAAGATAACACATGTCGCTTTCAAGACCATCGTGAATGAAGCAATCTCCGTTATTAATAAAGTTATCGCTTGGCTATTCTGTTTTGTTAGTTAATTAGGGAAGACAAATGTAAATACGAAGTATCAAGGACGTGACTGGTTTGATGAAAAGAAAAAAACAGGACGCACAAATTACCAACTGTCAAAATGTGATTTATTTAAAGGAATGTACTCATTAGCCTTAAGTGTACATAAAGTTCTAATCCCATTCTGATATAAAACAAATATTCTAATGTATTCTAATCATGTAATTTAATATCTACTGGCTGGCCTACCGACTATAAAAGTCAATTACGCGACCGGTGACGTATTACAATATTTTATCAGTAGTTTCTATACAGGTGTCTTATAACATATGGAGGAAATTAAAAGGGTAGCTAAGTGAGATCAAAGTAAAGTTTTTTTTTAATAAACTTTGAATTAAAACTCAATTACAGGAAAGTTATAGCAAGTTAAAGTTAAATTAATTAACAAGCAAGTAACTGTAATAATAAATTACCTTTAAATTCGAATCTGGGGTATCTAAGAGTTAATTGAACAATAATAAAAACATTATTAACATAAAAGTTACGGATATTATTTTTTTTAATGCCCAAAAACTGCTGTTCACATTGGTGAGAGCCGCTGACTAATTAAAATAGAACTATAGGATTCACCATAATAGACTACCCATTTTAGTATTTAACTTGACAAAATAAAGATTTTATATCGCTATCAGAAAATTCCTCGAGAATAATTGACAAGACATATGTTTCTTCCGGCACAGTCTCTGTATCTTTTTCGAGTAAGTGACCTTCCATGCCTGCTGTATATTGTTCTATTTGAAGCTCATGTAGGCTTTGCTCTCTTTGAATTTCTTCTACGAACTTTCATATATTTGGGTGGTCAGCAACAACTCGATGGCATCCTTCTATAGATTTGTTTTTGGTAAGCCTCCATGTACCCTATCAAAACAGTTCCAGATATCCTGTGGTCGTCCTACCGAGGTGTCTTCAAAATAGTCAATAATTGATTGCTCCTCCGGTGCTATGATGTTTTCTTCGCGAGCGGCGACCATGACGTCTTTGTGGACGTCCTATCCAGGTGTCTTCAAAATAGTCAATAATTGATTGCCCCTCCGGTGGTATGATGTTTTCTTCGAAGGCATCTACCACGTTGTTGGTGGGGACAAAGGCAACAGCAGCTAAAAAACGCAGTTTAAGAGCAAACTCTGGACCAGTTTCATATTGGTTTTTTAAACATTCCGCTTGAATCTTTCGAAGTATACACTGCGAAAAATGGAAAAAATAGCCACGATGTTTTGACTGAAGGAAATCTTGTGATAAAGCACTTATCAATCCAGTTTCAAAATCTGTTAATATATTTCGCGGCGAAACTTTTTTACCTTTCAAAGCACTCGGTTTTATGGGATAACACAGCATATATCAAGGGAATCGCGCCGTTATTTTTTAACACACGTACCGTGAAAAATTGGTAAAATTGATGTGGCACAATTTTGAAGGTACCATCAGCATACAAGTGAATCAGCTTGGGCCAGGAGTGAAAGATTTTTCCTCGTACAGAAAATTAGTAACCGGTCGTGATTTGGATCTGAATCACACATCAAAAACACTTCACCATTTTTAGTCCATATATATTCTTCAGGCAAAACGATATCGCTTCGGTGGAGAAGCAAAGCCTTGCTGCTTAGTTCGCACTTATCTTATAGGTTGGTGCTGTTTAGTTTTGGAAGAATGGTTACTGTAGCTTGTGTAAGCTCAGTAGATGCAATTGCTACGATGAAATGTACTGCATTTTGCAGCCCTGTCACGTAAACTGTTCATGAATTTATTTTTTTCCAATTGCTCTGCGTTTGCTACATGGTTATGTGTTCAAGTTTCTCTTACAGTTATGTGTTCCAGTCATTTAACGTTGTCACATCAGCACCATACTTAAGTTTTTTTTTTTTTAATAATAATCGCACTTCCAATAAATTTTTTCGTCTTCTTTATCTTTTTGGTACGACTAGCCACCTTACAATAACTTACGTTTTCCTTTTTCACCAAGTTTAAACTCGAGTGCAATTTTACTATTCTAATGGTGTCGCTTGCAGAGATTTTTGAAGCTTCAGAATAAACAACAATTATTATATTTCTACACTACGGCCGCTTTGTTAATTTGTTTTCGCCAATTTTGTTTATTATACTATTATGGATTACTGTAATTACAGCTATTTAAGACGATCAGCCTAATTACGGTTTAAATAAATTATTTAATTCCTTCTTAAATGACTTCCTACCTAAATTATACTTAAATATTTGTTTTTACACTGTCACAGGTATTACCATATTTAATTTTGAATATTATTCTAGGTATTAGGATTCCATAATAATTTCATATTTTCCGAAAATTTTCTACATAGTCAATTAATCTTCGGGCAATTGTCTATTCGGTCAATTGTATTCGGGGAATTTTCAAAAAACCATTTTATATTATACTAAATAACGGCTAACTTTCCGGGATTTGTTATAATTTATGAATGTTTAGTTATTTAAAATCTAACTCTTAAAAATCACGTCACCATCACCAACTTCAACACAATTTTTCAGCATTGGACAAGGAATGGTGCATTACACAATGACGTAAAACTTTGCTTGATTTCTTCGCCATTTCGAATTTTGAGCTTCTCGATTATTTCTGGGCCACTTGTAAAGACTTTGGCTTTTAGATATTCCCATAGAAAAAATCGAGTGCCGTTAAGTCGGGGCCCTTGGTGAAAGTTTCTACACCAAAAAATACATTGTTGAACTGAATAATCTATGAAAGTTCGAATGGACGTTAGAATAATGTTAAAAAGTCTGACATTTTATGATGATCAACAAATTTTCATAGAAAAATGGCGTTCCACGAAATACAAATTGAAATTTTATACCTATTCATTTAGGTAGACTTAAATCCCAAAGACTATAGAAAATATACAGATAACAATTTATCCAGTTATCTGGTGTATTATTTATTGAAATATGAAAATAGCTAGTGTATTTTGGGGAACCCTTTAATATCAAAGTTAAGATAAGGTTTTTCAATCACTTTGTTAGTTCGAAAATTGATTTTTTAGGTTGCTCTGATCATTGGCATGTCAGGAGCCTGTAGGTCTGACGAACTTTACAAAACGAAAACGACAGATGTAAATTCTTTAAAAAAGAAAATTAACATTGAATTAGCCAATACAAAAACTTACCAGGCAAAGGCATTTATGATCACCAATGAAAAATGGGTTGAAACAATTAAAGAGGACACCGACCTTCGAAAAAATATTGAGTGACAAATTTTTTATGCAAATTAGATCAGGAAAAATGACGAATAAACCTTTTGGTCACAATAGCATCAGCCAGTTCCCTAAAAAAAACAGCAACTTTTTTAAAGATTTCTGATCCTAACACTTTTACTGGACACTGCTTTAGAAGGACGGCGGCGACTATACTTGTTAATAACAGAGGAGATATCATGCAATTGAAAAGATTGGGAGGATGGAAATCCAGTTCGGTTGCAGAGGGTTATATTGATACTTCTGTGTCTAATCAAACCAAAACGACAGTGACAGTTGGTAATCGTCAATTTTCGAACTGACAAAGACGTCAAAAATAATGTCATTACATATATAGTTTAAATAATATACTATTAAATGCTCTTTGTGAATGTTTTGGTGATGATAAATTTACAATTTCTTATCGTAAATTGTAAAATAAGTTTCATTCATAAAAAAGATTTCTACGTGCTGCTTTTGCCATTAATTTTTTTTGAGCACATACTTTAAAATCAAAGTAACGGTAAACTATCAGCATTTGCAAGAAATATATTTCCTTGGAAAACTATTACATTATTTCTAATTCTTCCTTATTAATTTTAGCGGCAGCCAATAAGTGACCCTAAAGTTATAAGATATTTATGAAAAATTAAGAAAAAGGTTTTCTTTGATTTTCCCTAGCCACCCCTTCAATATCCTGCACACGTTATGAGACATCCTTTATCGATTTGATTTAATTTATTATAAAAATGCAAGTAAAAAGATTATAGAATAAATCGTCCTTTTTAATTTTCAAAGAATTTATATCAGGGGAGAGTAAATTTTGAATAGCACGATTAACAAATATACAGGTTGTTTCATTTGACAAAAAAACAAATTTGGCGTAGGATAAAGATAACGCGCGGCGTTTTAAAAACTACTATGAATGAAACAATTTTGTTTATTATCTCGTTATTAACAGTTAAGTTGATGTTTATAATGAGACATAAGCTGGTGTTTATAATGCGACATTTTTAGGTCACACAGCATTATGTAAATCATATTCTAACAGTCATATTCATAGTCCCATACTCAAGTTAAACTTACGCTAAGTTTCACTTAAGAAAAAGTATAACTTATCTTGAAACCTGCGTTTCCGGTATTGTATAGGCAGAGAGTATACCGAATAGAGCAAATACGTGATATGTGGGCCAGTTTCGTTGATTGGTGCACTTTGTTTAATGCGGTAAAGGTAAAACAAAAATCATTTGCGTTTTGTGTGCCACGTGATTGTAAAGATTGTGAAATTTCTCCAAATTTTGCATAAGTTATTACAACTATAAAATGTGCAGATACAAATAACCGACACTATGAGCATAAATGATTGAGAACAAGTTGAATTTCCCGCCTTTCAATATTTTTCTTAAGTTGGTCAAATGTATAGACGTGCACTGGGATGTAATGTGGATAACGAGATTATTACTCAATAAAATAGTCTGGTAATTAATTATGAAATAATTTTGTCATTTCAAATATCTAATTGCAATATGTATGTAAATGTTGGCTCTGAAAAGATCCGACACTGAACAAAAATTAATTTATTTTCAGGACGGCCAAACACAATGAGAAATCACTAGATAGAGACGCGGGAAATTCAACTTGTGCTCGATCATTTATGCTCATACTGTATATGTATGTAGACAAGTACGACTTAAGTTGCAGATGGACCGGTCTTGAGCAAAAATTTAACTTAAGATATACTTGTTTGACAGTGAAATTCAATTATTGCTGTAAGGGACACTTGACACTTGAGCAAAAGTGGAACTTAAGATTGGTCTAAGAATACCGTAAAGTTGAGCTTAAATTGTTTGGCGCAAATGGCCATAATAGAATTATCGTTCTGTAAGCACAACATTTTTTTTTGTATATTATTAATTAGGGAAGACAAAGTAAATACGAAATATTAAGGACGTGATTGATTGATGAAGAGAAACAAACACGACGCACCAAGTGCAAAAGTGATTAATTTAAAGAAAATGTATTCATTAGCCTCCATTATACAGAAAGTCCTAATCACGCATGTAGTACATTCTGATTAAATGCAAATATTCTAATGTATTCTGATCATGTAATTTAATAGCTATTGACTATAAAAGTCAATTACGCGTTCGGTGACGTACAAAATTTTATCACTAGTTTCCACACAATACAAAAAATATGAAATATGAATGTGTAAATAAATTTTGTTGAAAATATATTTTTATTTATGTGAAAGAAGTATAGGTAACAATTGCAGTTTGATAGGGTAGCTTTCATCCATGTTTATAATTATCTGGAAGAGCGATAACATCCGTTTTACTCAGATGCTTATAGTTTGTTGTTATTACATTTTTATGTGTTTTAAAATTAGAAATTGTATATTACTTTTATGTCTGGTGCCCCGCACTATAATTACTTCTGTTTGGTTTTTCCATACTCTTCGTATCAAAATTCTTAGTAAATTTGCGCCTGCCAGTTTTGAAAGAAATGGTTGTTATTCATCGGATTTCTTGAAATCCGGAGCATGAACAACATCCGGAAGTTGAACGTAGTAATTATTGGCATACCCAATTATTTTGTTCAAGGCTCCTTGGTAGGACGTTTAATACACATTTGTAAAATATTTTTAATGTCTTAAGCAATTGAATATTGTCTGAACGCATTTAATGATAACCTTTTAAACTCACTGTCGGTTTTAAAATCAATGAGACGACATCCTAAAAATAATTATGAAAATCAATAACGTGATATTATTGAACTAGTGCGAAAAAAGCAAAAGTATGCCGATGGTTAATAAAGGAATTGTTTTATTTACCTCTGTGTTTTCTAGTTACACGAAAAAGTCCAAAATACACCGCACTACTACACGATGTTATTTCTGTTTTGCACCACAACAGTCGATGAATGTGTGAATGTGACGTCACGATACGACGTTTAGAAAGTTTCAATGTTGAATAACAGATGGACTGCACAGTCTAAGTGACCGTGTGCTGTGTGACCTTCTTTCTGACGGACGACTGGTGCACCCAATCAGTTAGTCATTTTGCAGTGGCACCGCGCGAATTCGATTTTTGTTCTTTTTTGGCGTTTTACTAATTTGAATTTGATTGAATGATAAATTCTGTATAGATTAGTGGTGGCATAATTTTCATATGGGTGGACGGAGTTTAAAAAGAGAATGCAAATTTATTTTTCCAATAACTTTATATTTTATTTTAAAAGCATATCCATTCAATTTCTAATTAAAATGTGAACAAGTATTTCAAAGATATAGGGTATGCATGAAACTTGTTATCATATTTTAAGAAATGAATCTATACGTATAGGATGTGTTTTTAGATAAAAAGAACAAAATTATTAAATGTATTGTTGGTAAAATTATAAAAGCATTTGTAAGTCTGGATCTGACAAAAGTAGATAACTTTTCTGGCAAATGTGTAAAAAAGATTGCTTCTATGTATGGTCTTGCACACTGAGAAAGGAAAGTAATGCTTTCCATATAAATGTTACATTGCGGCCTGATTCCTTATGACTACTAACATGTGTACAAAAAGTTTTCTCATCTAGTGTGTTGCTCTCTTTTTTTCGCATATTTTCGTATGTTCCTTACTTGATCAGTAAACGCCAAATTGAGATAACGTCAACAGAAAATCATAACCAATAATTACGATTTATTACTTATTTGAAACCAAACAAAATAAAACATTGAAAATAACGAAAATTAATTAAAATTGTGTAACTGGCAGTATAGAAAGTGTTAGGAAAGAGTTTATACATGTATTTCGGCCTTATTGGGCTTCATCAGAACTCTGTACCTTAAAAAATTTTTCAATAAACCAAAAATTTTTTAAGGTACAGAGTTCTGATGAAGCCCGATAAGGCCGAAATACATGTATAAATTCTTTCCTAACACTTTCTATACTGCCAGTTACACAATTTTAATTAATTTTCATAATTTTCATCTGGCAAGAAAACTTGATTTTATTGAAAATAACGTTGAACGTGAATTCACAACAGATGTTGAAAATGGCCTCCATCTTCTTCGAGGTATTTTCTAACTCTTCTGCGACAACCAAAATGTGGGGAGAATTGTTTATTTCGTCACACTTTTCGATGATTCTTTAGGTAAGTTCTTGTAAATCATTAACGGCCGTTTTAAAAATCGAATTTTTCAAGTACGACCAAATAAAGGAATCCAAACGAGTTAGATCGCAAGATCAGGGAGGCCATATATTTCTGCTAATTATCCGATCTCCAAAAAGCTCTAGAAGGAAATTTAAAGTATCTCCAGCGGCATGGGCCATTGCACCATCCTGCTGGAAATATCCAAATTGCAACTCGTCATCATGCAGTTGATTTATAAATGGATTTAAACTCTCTTCCCCATATCTAAGTGTTGTTAGTGTGCCATTAAAAATTATTGGACCTATCAATCTTCTCCGACTTAAACCTATACAAACACCAATTTTTTTTGGATGGAGTGAGGCTTCAATGAAAATATGAGGGTTTTCTGTATTCCAGATTCTCATATTTTGGGAATTAATGTATCTTTAAGGACATTAAAAAAGGCCGATGAATGGTTTAGTGTAAATCAATTGAAATTAAACAGCAGAAAAACAAAAAAAATTACTTACCACCAATAAAAAGGAAGAAACAACATTCGTTAATTTCTTGGGTGTTGTAATCGATAATAAATTAAATTGGACTACATATATAGCAGATATATGTAAAAAATTATCATCGCAAAGAATAAAATTAACATCCACATTTGCAGCAACAAGAATGGTCTATTTCTCCAATTTTTACAGCTTGTTATCGTATGGCATTCTACAGTGGGATACATCTTCAGTCGCCGAAAAGGTTTTCTTATTGCAAACATTTTTTGAATTCATTCTTTCCCTGTTTCCATCTTGTGATAAGAAAGAAGTATCATCTGCATAGAGTAGTGCTGAACAAGTGTCAATGAATCCTGCTAAGTCATTAATATAGATGATAAACAATATTGGTCCTAAAACTGATCCTCGAGGGACTCTGTAATTTAGGGACTTAACTAATGATCGATCGTTTTTTTAACTTATCCATCGAATACGATCTTTTTGATATGATTCAAGTAAGTTTTTCACTAGACCTCAAAGAGCGTAGTGGATTAGTTTATCTAAGAGATGTTGATGTGCTGGCAAGATGCAAATTGGCCTATAGTTGTCTAGAATATTTACATCGCTATTTTTATGCACCGGAACGATTTTTGTATACTTTAATTCCTTTGGAAATATTCCTTGTACAAAACATTTATTGATAATTGAAGTCAAAGGATCCAGAATCTGATTTGCCACTTCTTTCAGGATTCCTGTGGTCATTCCATAGATATCCTTTGTGTTTTTATTTTTAATATTATTAGTTACTGTTTTTATTTCTTGAGTGGTTACTGGAGTTAAGAAGAGTGAAATTGGATTGCTTTGTATTTTGTGTCCTGGTAGGTCTTTTACTGTCTTATGACTTTCATGCATTTCTTGAAGAATTCTTGATCTAACGGATCCAAAATGACCGCTAAGTTCCTTTGGCGATAGTCTGCATTTTCCTGTCTTCACACCGACGAATTTTTTCGTTTCACGATTTATTATATTCCGTGCTGCCTTTTGCTTATTGTCTGATTTCTCTATATATTCTTCATTTTGTCTTTTTTTCCAGTTGTATCTCATTTATGTAGTTTATTTCATATGATTTATTTGCAATTCCTGCTTCTTTAGATTTTGTTGCTTGTTTTACTATTTGTAATGCATCTAATGTATTTTTCATTTCTTTTATTTTATTATTTTACCTTGACAATTTTACTTTTTTGGTAAGATTTACTTATTGTTTTGTTTCAGGAAAGGTTTCATTGATATACGAAATAACTCGGAATGAAAAACAGAATACGCTTCTTGAGCTTCAGTTATATATTAATGTATTCCCAAGAGGTTGGGATAAGTACATTTTTAAATATTTGAGTTGTAAAATTAATTTTTCTCTTGTTTACCGTTTCGATTTCGCTGACTAATTTGGAATGTTTAATTTTTACTTGTATTATTTGTGATAGATGATCTGAAATATGTAAATCTACAGTTGTTTTTTTTTTGTAACTAAATCTATTTCATTAGTAAAGATATTACTAGTTATTAGTGGTTCAGTCCGGTGGCAACGGACTTGACGCTTGGGGGACAATTATTTAGGCGTGGGTTCGATCCTGTCTTGGTGCGTGTGGGTTCTATGTGGGAGAATTCGCATGGCTCGGACCGTGTTCGGATTCATGCCGGCTCCTTCGAACTGGGTTTTCTGCGTTTCCCCAGTTTGTAAGGCGAATGCCGAAGGAGAAATTATAACATCAAGTCGGTCGGTGTGACCTCTTTTTCTACTGTATCAAAGTGGACATTGAAATCTCCCGTTACATATATTGTTTTGTTCTGATAATTTTCAGCTAAAAATTTTAAAATCAAATCCAATTTTTCAATAAATATTTCGAAGTTTCCTTGAGGCGATCACTGAGAGTACTACTATTTTTAAATCTTTTATTTTTAAATCTTTTATTTCTGTGGCTATAATTTCTATATTTCTTTCTTCATTATGTCTTAAGATTTCTGTAATATTATCTCCTTCAATGTCATTTTTACATAATATCATTACGCCAGCTGTTCTGAATTGCGATCTGCAGAAATAATTGCAGAGTTTATAATTTTTAAAAGATATTGACGTTACGGACTCTATCGTTGCCCAATGCCCCGTGATACAGGCAAAATCGACATTGTTTTTTAATAGGTTTAAAGGTACCTACAGTTATTTCTTTGTTTCGTTTGTTGTCATTGTACGAAAATTTTTCTTGGGGAAACGGTAACGCCAAATCGCAGCACCTTGTGGCCAAAGTTCAGGATTATATATCACTAGCACATATTCTGTAGGGAATGCTAATTTAAAAGAGGAAGAAACCTCTGTAGGTTTTAACTCTTCACATTTGAATGTTATTTTCGAAGCTGTTTTTTTAAGATGTTGAAGTAAATTTTCTTCCGTTGTTTCGTAATTTAATCTATATACGTGTAGATATCCTAATTTTGTTACTGTTTTAATGTAGTCTGATTTATTATTGCCAATTACAGGTCCACGGCGAACAATCGCAGGTGATTCTGTTTTGGTACTTGTTTCTGCCTCATTTGAAAAGGAGCTTTTTGTTTTGTCCGCGTATGTTATTGTTGTTGGCGTTTCTTTACCTCAGTTGCTGTCCTTGCGATTTGTTTTGATGTAGATTTTTCAGTTTCAGATGGAGCTAGTTTTATTAGTCACCTCGAACGAATTTATTTTTTCTTTTAATAGGTTAATTAGATGTTCTTGTTCTTCTACCTTTTTTTCTAGATGATGTAATAGTTTCGAATGTAGCACAGAAGCAGTTTCATTTTCATTCACTTTCATGCCTGAAGAGTCACCGTAATCACATTTTTTTAGAATTGGATTTCAAAATTGAGTTTTCACGTTTTGCACTGCACTTTTCATTATCTTTTGCTACAAATTTAAGTAGCTCGTCACTAAAACTCTGTCTTTCTTATAAACTAACAAGTCTACTAGTTCATTTTTCTTTAGCTTACTGGGCTCAGCTAATAACGTGCTCGTTACTTCGGCCATCTTTTAAATGGAACCTTATGTGCTTCTTAACCTACGTTTAGATCGTGATCAGTTATTATGGTTATATAAATTAAGTAGCAAAGCTTCACAAAAAGTTGATTCGAAATTAGCTTTCATCAACCATAAATATTTGCTGTCTTGCTAAAAGATACTGGTTGAAGGCGTCGGCCATGGTTCTGCAAACCAAGTTTTGCCAGATCGGATCGTTGGAAGTCATTGCAGTTAGGTAATACGCTCAAAAGTGCACTTCCTTTACCTTTATTCATTTAACCGTTTCGCTAGAATTGCACAACCAACATATTCAAAGTAAAATGACAGGTACAAATGGATTGGATGCATTAATTTCAAAACGCACAGCGTTAAAAATACGATTTTCGCGCTACAAAAACTAATTGAATTTTGAAAATGAATCTCGTTCTTATTTCAAATTAATGCTTTCAAAAATGGAATCAATTTTAGATGATTCGTTCGTAATTGATCCTGCAATCGTAGAGATAGATGAAACACAACCTGACGTGGATTATGTGTATTCAGCATTAAACATAATTTCGGTTATGCATGACCGCTTCGAAATTTGTAATATTAAGCCAACCATGTTGTCTCCTAATCTAAGTAACATTGAACTACATCTCAGGATACATTTATGTCACTTATTCTAATAATGAATCTTTGACATCTGTCGAAAAATTTTACTATCTAAAAGCATCGTTAACTGCTGAAGATTTCTGAAATAAATTATGATTTGCATGGACAGCCTTGTTTACATAATTGGTTCGCTTTTTTATGACATCCTAGTTGTACGAGATGACCTTATCCGAAATATCGATACGTTTTCAGAAGCACAGGTCCGTACTCAGTGCAGAATTTTTTATAAAATTTTCATAAAAATATATCGGCAGAAATCGTTTTGCAACACTTTTTTCGGACTGTATATGTAACCCTGAGTTACGCCTATCGCTATGGCTCCTTTAATACGATACACCCTGTATAATTTAGAAATAATGACAGACTGTAAATAACACTTGACGAATATGTTTGTTGACGCTTTTTGAATTAAATACATTACTTATCGGCCTCTCCTCATATCTAAATTGTTTTTTATGTACGGTATTATCTTTATCTGTGGAGAAAGTCTGAAAGATGATAGCCGTGAACAAAATCCAAATGAAAAATGTCTTTATCAGTATCGAGGAAGCAACACGTCAGAAGTTTAAACGTGAATCCTTCCTTCAACACAGCTGACATGATTCAACTCTTGACTTACAACAAGAAGATTGTTACAAAGATTCACAATCTATCAAGGCAACACTTCTCACGTCGGAACAATTTAAAATTTAGTTTTTCCGATGTTGACATTCATTATTTGTTACGGCATTTTTCTTAGGTTTATTCAACAAAGCGTATTTACAAAGATACGATTTCCGTTTACTTTGATGCCTGCGAATTTTATTATGCGCCGACATCTAAATTTCATCATTCGAATATGGTTTGACTATATTGTTCGTTTGAAAATCATATTGAAACAGTAGTAAGTAGAAGAATGTTTAATTAATAATAAAAATATTTACGTAAAATAACAGTGGAATCCCTTTTTTGCCAAAGAGAAGAATTCAATTAATATTAACTTAGTTCGCGAGTTTACGTTTTGTATTTTTTCGTCTTGTATTGTTGTTCAATATTATGAGAAGTATGTATATTATTGTTTTCCTGTTAGCATCATGAAACTCACTCCCCGAATAAATAAATAATTTAAATTACACGACTGGACCTATTTTTAGAAGAAAAATATACCTAGATTTTACAAGACTTTCTCCGATACCATTTTCCTCTTTGCTTTTCCAGTTTATCACGTAGCGAATGGAAGGTAAGCCGATCCGATGTTACATATGAATATCTGATTTAAATAAAATATAGCGAGAGGAGAATACATCCTGAAAAATGCCATAATGTATCTTCACATCATACATTTCCGTTTCCTTTCCTCTGCAGCGCCTTCACCCTAAAAAAGTACCTTGTCGTCGAAATGATAAAATAACGCAAGGAATTTAAGTTATGTAATAATCCTATCGCAAAGAAAGTAAGCCTGTTTTACCGGAAAATTCTTCTTGAATCGTAAGAGCATTACGTCTGAACTTTCTGTCTTTATTTCGTTCACATGTATTTATTACAAAAGACGGATACATATCAAGGTGGAGTTTTCGCATCAGTCACATCACATGAATATAATAATATCTTTGTTGACTGTTCATTTTTAAATTGAAAAAAAAAAACCAGAAAAATCCTTCCAAATGTAAATGTTTCTGTTCCGTTGTTTTATGTTCCCATCTAAACTCTTACAGATTCCCACTAAACTAATAAAAATATCTCCAATTTCTGCACTGAAATTATTTAATCAAATTTAATTAAAAACATCATCTTAACTTTCGCTGAATACAAATTTCCTTACTTCAAGACGGACGGCTATAATTTAATTGGAGCACGCTTTAATCGAATCAAGTACAGTTTCATAATTCGAAAAGCAACGCGTTGCATATGAGCTATAGACACCGCAAACTTACAAGTTTGATGATGGTTGCAATATTGATGTGCCCAAGTAATTGAATTGGAGGTCTGTATTGCGGTGTACACTGCTTAGACTCTTACATTATAAAATTACATTATTTCATCAATATTGGGAATCGCTTATACCATATGTTTCATTTTGCTCTGAAATTATGAGCACTTAAACATGAACTTGATACTGTTTTACTAAGTACACGTCAGTAATCTGGCACATCGAATGGAGTTTTAAGAACACACGGTGGTCATAACGTAGTATTTCAAGTCTGTACTTCATTGTGATTCGTGTGATTAAGCCTTCTTAAGTACGGACATATTTTTTTCCGTTTTTTACCTTTCATAAAATCTACCTTTTTATTGATGGAAAGGAAGAAGAAAGGAAACACTACTTATTAGTAGCAAAAAGAAAAGGAAAACTAGACCAACAACAGTAATACAGAGTGTGAAAGAAAATTGTGAAAGAATAAGAATAAGAAATATGACATGAATAGAGAAGAAAATGGAAAATAATTATTAATAAACTGAAGTAGCGGAATCAGAGATTAATTGATAATATGTGGGAAACTGTGGACTTGCAGAATCTGCGAAAGATGTGTCCAGTTCAAGTAAAATAAGTAAACATGAGAAGCAAACGATAGATAGACACAGAAAATAAGAAATAAATTAAAATAAAAAAGACTTTCGCAAAAAATATGAAAGTATGAAATTAAAACTAAAGATTAAATTAAAACTAAATTAAAAATTAAAACTACAGAATTGAATTAAAACTATGAACTATCCAGGTGACTGTGATAGTTGTGCAAAGTTGGAAACCTCCAATATATCACTGTAACTTAACAGTTTTCGAGAAAATCGCAGCTGAAAATTTTTCCGAAACTTTTTGAAAACTACTTGCCTTGCCTTCATACAATATATAAAAGAAAAAAATATGATAGCAAGGCCAATGGTTCTCAAACAGTTTTGGAAAAAATTTAGATTACAAAAAATAAAATAGATAAACAAAGGAAATTAAAGGAAATACGAAAAGAATAGATAATTCTGAGCAACAGAACATACAGGGTTAATGATAATTGTTCTGGCAGAGAAAAACCACGATAAGAAACAATGTAAAGGAAATAAATGCCCTCATGAAAGTATTTCGTAGTGAACTTGACCTTTAAGGAATTTCATGTCCAACTTTATAATATTTACAGCCATACTCATAATCGGTTTTAGTAGCTACCAAACTCAGTACTCAGTTAGAATGTGTTTTATATTCTAAATGAGTAGTAAGCTTATAGCTAAGCCAAAACCCGTTATGAATACTATATGTTGACAAATACGTGCAAATCATCTGAAGTAGATTATTCCATAGAAACGATAAGAATGAACTTTGAACACATGCTTTGGTAGGCAAATAAATAAGACAGTTAAAATCTCTGTGTTAAGAATTCTTAGTATTTTTTAATTGTTATTTAAATTATGTTATAAATAAAGTTTATTCCCACAAGAGACGTGTCTTTCATCCAGAATTTAAAACATTATAATTAGTAAATTCGTAATCTATTTCGAATGGTTAATTATTATAATTTCGTTTCTTGTGTGACGAAGTTATTAACATAAATCTATTAGAAAATCAATAGTTTGCAATTCCCTATCAAACTTATTTACATTATTTTGTCGGCTGGTTAAAGTTGTGTACAGACTTGAGCAAGAACGCGAATTTCCTCGTCGCGCTTTCGTACAGATTCCGCATGAGAAATGTTCGCCGTTAATTCAGTTGTTCGAGGTCGTCGGTAAAGAAATATGGATTTAAAATATTAATATCCACATTGAGCACCGAAAGCATTCGGATCGAACATGATAATTTGTCGTCTGTACTTGATTTGAATTGGAATAGTTGCACAGATATCTTAGAAATTAATTTTGAAAGTTCAATTTTGACATTGTCACAAAAAGAGTAATTCTGTCAGCTGTTAATCGTATTTTCGATCCCATTGGATTTACTTGTCCAGTTTTAATTTGCCCAAAGTTATTGCTTCAGAAAACATGGATGCTAAAATTAGGATGGGATGGTTGAAAAATATAAATGAATTAATAAAACTGAAAATTCCTAGATGGTTATTAAGAGAAAATGATTCAAAACTGGAGAAATGGAGCGTTTATGTGTTTTGTGACGCAAGTCAAGATGCTTATGCTGCAGTAATTTATCTTAGGACGGCGATAAATGTTTGCGTTCAATTAGTGCAAGTTAAATCAAGAGTTTGTCCTGTAAAGAAATGATCTATTCCTCGCTTAGAATAACTAGCAGCTACAATTGGTGTAAGATTATTAACAGCTTTTTTTATCTGAAGTTGAAAAAGATGACGTATTTATATACGGATTCTACTACAGATTTATCCTGGATCAAAAGGGAAGATTATTGGAAACCTTTTGTATGGCATACAGTACAAGAAATTCGGCAGCAAATTAAGACGGGTCATCTAAATCCAGCTGATCTTTCTTCTCGAGGATGCTCTGCAAAACAGTTATTACAATCTAAATGGTGGGAAGGTCCATCTTGGCTGTTGAGAAATGAAGAACTGTTGACACAAAATTATGAAGTCGATGAAGCATCTGTATCTGAAGAAAAGAGAAAAGGTATATCTTCTTTATTAACAAGTAATAAAGCGGATTGTTCTTGGATTTGCAGATACCTTTCGAAGTACCGACAAATTCTACGGCTTGTTGGTTGGATGAAACGATTTATTTTCAACTGTATTCGTCATGTGAAAAGATAGAGGCAACCTCACTGTGCAAGAAGTGAAAGCAGCTGAAAAAATTGTCATTAGAGCAATTCAGGAAGCATGGTTTGAAGGAATTGAAAATAAGCAGCTTTCTTCACTATGCCCATTTGTGGATGAAGATGGAATTTAAGACGTCAAGATTCTGAACAATTTCGTTACCCTGCGATATTACCATCAAAGAATACTGTAGTTGAAAGACTTATTTACGATTGCCACATTTAGAATTGTCATATTGGTGTTCAAACTTTACTCAGCATGATGCGCGAGCGATTTTGGATAATTAGTGGGCAAATTTGTTCTTTACGAGTGTATTATATGCAAGAAACAAGATGTGAAGAATTTAGATACTCCTCCTATAGCATTACTCGAACATAGAGTAAAAGATGCAGCGGTTTTCGAAGTAACTGGAATTGATTTCGCTGGTCCTTTGTTTCTGAAAGTTTGGATATGTACTTTTACGTGTGCAGTTCATTTAGAATTGGCAAGTAGTTTGTCAACTGATTGTTTCCTATAATCGTTGAGAAGATTTGTGTCAAGAAGGGGCATACCATACGCAATTTACAGCGTCAATGGCACAAATTTTGTAGGAGCGGAAAATGCTTTTAGTGCATTGGATTGGGAAAAAAATAACTGTTTACAGCACTGCTAAATAGATTTTATGGAGATCAATCCACTTGATGCAGCGTGGTGGGGTGGATGGTGGGAGCGATTGACTAGATTAATCAAACAATTATTATTACGTAAAATTTTAGGAAAGGCTTATTTAAATTATGAAGAACTGTTTTCAATTTTATGAGAAAGTGAAGCTGTGATTAATTCTCGGCCATTGATATACATTTCAGAAGATACCTAGTTCCGATTTGTTATCGTTAACTCTGGGGATATTTTTATAAGATATCAAGGAAGTTGGTGTTCCTGATATAGATAATGTAGAAGATAAAAGTTTGAAAAAAAAAGGTGCAAGCAGAAACTTAAAGAAGATTTGGATAAAAGATTTCGCAGAGAATATTTGGGACAACTAATTTTACAACCTAAATATTTTCAAAACAAATCCGTGAAGATAGGAGATGTGGTAATGATTAAATGTAATAATGTAAAACGAATTAATTGGCCATTATCACGAGTAGAAGAAATTATGACTGGAAAAGATGGAAAGATTCGTTTGGTTCGATTGAAAACTGCTTCAGGCTTATTATTGAGACCAATTCAGAAAATTTATCCTTTGGAACTGGACAATGCTGATGCAGTAAAAGACAGAGAACAAAAAACGCAACAGAAAATACCTGTCACTGTTACTACCAGACACGGATAGTGAAACTTCCAGTTAGACTGATTTTCTAAACAGATTATGTAAGTCACTGCACGTGACTAGCTAGGAGAATGTTAGAAGTCGAAGCGACGCCGATGCAATGTTAACGTGATTTTATAGTTAAAAACAGTTGTATAAAAATAAGTATAATAAAAGTTTTTTTTCAACTGTACATACGTTATATAAATAAAAAGAGTTTTTTTGACACGCACTTTTTTTTGGTCCCTTTAGTAAAAGAAGCCAATCCCTAATCTATTCATAAACTATCAACGAGTCTTACACCGGGTAGGTGATAGATTCGTTACATTATCAGAACTATGCTTTTAATAGAATTACATTATTTTTATTATTTATGTTTCTTTGATACGTAACTTATATCAGAGTATCTATCCGATGAGGTGTTATATGTATATGTAAAATTGCCTGTAACCTTTTATAAGAATTTAAAGGGTCTCCTCTAGAGACGCTCTTCGATGAAAGTGGACGAAGGAAATCGCCGTCGTTGACCTAACTGATTTTCCGAAAAGGTTACGTCCGCCACATGAAAATACGTAAATGTAATACGATAAGTAAATCACATAAAAAGATTTTCAGGCTAGCGGAAAATTTCATCTGAAGATATATATCAAGATACTATTCAGACGTGCCTAAGTAACGAGGGAGCCGGCATAAAAAGAAACCAGAAAAAAGACATTCAACAAAACTAAGTCATATTTCAGGTCGCATTTTCATTTCTGAATCAAATATAAGGCGCAGTTATCCATGCTCTTACTTACTTCTAGATATATATTTTTTCACGGTGGCAGTGCGGGGTACCCCATTCAGATATATTGCGTACGGCTGAAATAGATACCCACGCTCATTTCGCATTTTGCATAATAATAATTCTATCCAGAAAAAAAAACCAACTAGTAGAAAGCTTACTTTATATTCAAGCGTAGCAAAAAATTATTAAACTTATTATTATTATTAGTACACTTTCCTTGGTTGTTTATTGTGTTATTAACTTCTGTGTGATAAAAACTTATCACGCAATATTTTACAGGAATGGCTTCGTGCAGAAGGAATTAACGGCGTGTAATTAAGCTTAGAGTTTGTAAGTGAAAATTTCATAATGGACTGAAAATTTACAAGCCTGACGGATACACTACTGTAATTTTTTATACCTGTAAATATTTAATGCAAGTCGGAGAGCTTAAACGGTGACATCCATTTGTCTTTGTCAGTGACTCAAAGGTGTGTGTGTATATGAATTTGAAGTTGCATCTTTCATATTCATGTCATCTAACTTTGTAGCCTTACAGATTTTGTGCGAAGAAAGAAGACAGGTTTGTATTTATTTATCCCAAATATTGAAATCTTAATCGATAACTATGGCCTATAGAATTACTATGTAGAGCTTGATAATGGTTAATTTATAATGTTAGAGTTGGGTCTATTATAGTTTCTTGTATTTTTACAGTCCAATGTCCACTTTTAATTAAGTGATTGTCGCAGAATTTTCGATTACTTCGGTCGCTGAGCTTGTTACTGTAGAAAATCATTATACTCATCCTAATACGGTTTACTGGACTAACGTTATAATGGGGGTATTCTATTTTAGCGTTCATGTAATTAGCCAATCTGTTTATGTCGTTACCTGCTTAAGTTCTGTGATGAAAAGCTGCTTGCGTTACGCTTATCACATTTGACAGGATAACGCTTCACATAAACTTCCTACATTTTGTTCACATAATTACGTACTTATCAGCTCCATGACGTGTGTATTAATTTACATTTTGCTTTTTAGCAGAATCACTTTTAAAGTTTCATTAATTTTATGCAATGTACATTGAAAAGCAAAAGTAATGTTCCCCTAATAAATTATAAATTACGGTCTAATCTTTACTATCCGCTATTTTAAGTAAACGAACAAGCAGACAAATATATAAACAAGCACCACTCATCATAAGAGGGTTTAAATCGCAATATAGCATGTAATTGGGAAGGCATTACTTCGCAGTTCACTGTACATCAAGTAAAACAAATTTGTTTAATGTTTAAAGCTTCTCTTAAAGTACAACAAGTGCAGCTGACAAATATTATAATTTACCAATGTCTCGTAATACTATATAAGAGGTGCTTTAAATCATTTGATATTTATTATCTTTACACTGCAAGCTGAAGTTTAGGTTCGCGCAAAGCGCGTGTATATTGCGCCCTCTCTTCCCCCGCCCCGAACAAAGTTTACTTACTTTATATCATTTTGGTCCATTGTTGCAACAGTTTCGCATTTGCTTTCATCTAATATTTATTGTTAACACATTGTGTACCTAACTGTGCGACTAATGTACTCGACAACTTGGAAATTAAACTCGTTAATTATTTTCGGTGAACGCACACATCGCAAATATGTATATTTATATTTGCTTTGTGCATACGAAATTGAGATTTCAGCTAATTTGCTTCCTGCGAACTTGTGCTTTCATTAAAATTAATTAACGAAATAATTATGGAAATTATTTAACAACATGTAAACATAAATAAGCATTACATATCCGGAAGTAAATTCCTGTTAGTGTTTGTTTAGTATTTTAATTTTAATACAAATACAATTTTCAGATTATGCCCACTTTTTGGTAGGGTGATTTAATTAAATTAAAATAAATTGATTCCGTACGAGTTCACTTTGGTGAAAGCTTTTACAAACGGCTGTAAGTTTGAATGAATGGCGAACTATGTTCGCTTATTAATAAGTAAAAAAATTATCAGCGATGAATTACAGGTATAGGGGAAAACGCGATAATTCCTTATTAATAATTTGACCCATATCAATTTCTAGTAATCCTGTCTGAGCTTCTGAGATCTCTAAACTTCTCCATTTAATTATATCGTGTATAAGAAATATAATCAGCTTTCGTTCCTAGCTGTAAACCTGTAATAAAACGATATTCAGATGTGTGTCAAAGTCACATTTCGTACAGTCAACGAAATAATTAAATCCATTTATAAATTGTGACTTTGTATTTCATACGTAGTGCCACAGCATGCTTTTAGGGTAAATTTTTTATTAATTATATAGTTTGTCCCCGGAGTTGGACAAGAGGACCAAAAATTTTATTTTCAATTTTACGACATTATTCATAAAAAAAGTTTACTTGTCAAATTAACTAGTTTGCTATTAAACTAAACTATATTAGATATACACTGACTTAATAAACTAAGAAAATGCTTCAAGAGAGAAGTACCATTATCTTGCATTTTAAAATTAACTGTTAATAGAAAAAAATCCTTAAAAATATAATTTTGTAACCACTGAACATGTCAAAAGACATATCGCTACTGCTAAATCTAAACCATCTAGAGACACATCTATATCGTAGATTTCCGCGGGTGTTGTATGTTGTTATGTTCTTCCGGGTCTTCCTCCGCGTAGGGTTCTTAAAAGAACCGCTTTCGTCTTGACGACGTTTTGGCAGAATCACATCTGCCATCTTCAGGTCTTCTTTGTTACTTGCTTGGTTCTGCTCCTCGTCGTTATGCGAATCTAACTGACTTTTGTCGGCGCCGGTGGTGGTTGATATACCGAGTTGCGGTCACGCATCGTTACACTCGATGGTTTTCTGGCCTGGCTTCTCGTTATTGGCCACAGCGGTGGACTGGTTCCTCCTCTTGATGATATCGACTGTGCTTGTAACGCTGGTTTCCATGTTGTTGGTAAGGTTGAGTATCGTCTCTAGTATTTAGATTTCTCGGATGTTTATTTCTATGGCTTCTCGTATGATTCTTTTCGATAAGTGCTGTACATTGGCTATAGTTTTTGTATTGTCGAAATCTATCTTATGTCAAGTGGATGTTATGTGTTGTGCGAGTGAAGACGTTCTTTCGTTCTTCTCGACGGCATTACGGTGTTCTCTTCTCTTCACACTTATTTTTCCGTTCGGCTGTCCTATGTAGTCTTTGTCACAATCTTGGCAAGGGATTTTATATACTCCTTGACTTTCCAGTTAGATTTTCGTTTTTGGATTAGGAAGAATGTTGGAGATCTTCTTATCCGTGTTGAATATTGTTTCGATTTTGTGCTTCCTGATTTTCTGTTTGTTTTTAGCATCCGTCAGTCTTTGTGATCTTGTGACTGAGTGTAGCTGTGCTGGATGCAAGCAAGCAGCAGAGAAGATTTGAAGACGGCAGGTGTCGAAACGTCTTCAAGACAAAAAAGTTTTCTCGAGAACCCTACTCGGAGGAAGATCCGGAAGAACACCACAACATACAACACCCGCGGAAATTTACAATGTAACATTATCGATCTCTGCGGGGAGAAGAAGCTAAAGAAACCAAGAAGATGGAGAAGCTACGTATAAAAAGGAGTAAACTACTTTGTAGTCTAACATTCCTGGAGCGCTGCCGAGATGAGAACATCATACTGAAGAGCATGAAGCTGGCATTCCACAAGATGAGCAACCAAACAAGGAAGATCCTCAGAAGAGCAAGCTTAGCCTTAGCTATCCACGATACCAGAAGAGAATTGGATAAAATCAACAACGAACTCCTGAAACTACACCTTGAGTTAAGCAACACGCTGCACCCAATATTATGGACAAAACTGGATCAGCTTGTGGAGTTCCGAGCAGAAACGGATTCAAAACTAACAAGAGAGAAGCAGCAGATGAAGAAGAAGTTCCAGCGTCTGCAAGCTGAGTAGAGACCTAAAAAGATAGTGACACCGATAAAGCCGGAAAACGTAGTCCACAATCTATCCAGATTGCCACTAGATGAAGCCAAAGCATTCAACTATGCAGTGGCACCTTTTCGCATACCAGTGGAAAACATAATATGCAACGTAGAGCTACCAGAAAATACCGCCGAAAACATACGAAAAGATGTGTCGAGAATACTACGCACAGCAAGACCATCGAAGAAGAACTAGTCACAAGAAGAACTAAAAGCTCTACGTTCATTAAAGGAAAACGAAGATATTGTTGTCCTACCAGCAGACAAGGGAAACGCACCGTAGTAATGAACATCATAGACTACGAAGAAAAGATAAAATTGTTTTTAGAAGATCCAGCATACAAACCTATCACTACGGATCCAACGACATATCTGGAGAAGACGACAAAAGTCAAAATCAAAGCCAGCATCAGAAGATGATGTAATGTCCAAATCTATATGGATTGCCGAAAATACACAAAGAAGATGTTCCACTCAGATCAATCGTCAGTTCCATCGGATCACCGTTGCAACAGCTAGCTAAGTTCCTGGCAAAACAGCTACAAACCTACGCCGAAGAATGCAAGCCACTTCATCGAACGTGTAAGGAACATCCCTGTTGAAACAGGGCATCTGTTAGTAAGTTTCGACGTTTTATCACTTTTTATTAACGTACCTGGAGAAGAGGCAGTCGATATCATACAACGTAAGTATCAGGTCACAGGAGATACAATAAATCTGACGAAGCATTGTCTGAAGAATACGTACTTCATCTTCAAAGAACAACGTTACAAACAAGTGGAAGGAGCACCTATTGGTTCACCATTATCGCCGATAATAGCTAACTTATTCATGGAAGACTTGGAAGTAAAGGTTATAGAAACAGCAAGCCATAAACCACACTTATGGCTCAGATATGTCGACGATACGTTTGTGATATGGACACGTGGAGAAGAAAAATCACGAAAATCACAAAGATCAAATTCACGATGGAAATCGAAAAACTGATAACGAAGGAACAAAACGGAAGCCTCGGATATTCAGTGTATTGCAAGCCTACACATACGGATCAGCACTTAAACGCTCAGTCGCTCCATCATCGAGTACTTCTACAATTAGTCGTGAAAACACTCGTGACGAGATAACAAAGACTGACGGATGCTAAAAACAAACAGAAAGAATGAAAGAAATGAAGAAATTAGAAACAGCACTACTCCAGAATAGATTCTCCGAGAAACAGATCAACAAAGCACAAAGACCACGATGAGAAAAACAAGAAGAGGAAGAAGAAAAACCACTAGGAAGAATGTGCTTGCCATACATAAAAGGCACAGCGGATAAAATTAGCAGAGTTCTCAGGAAGCACAAAATCGAAACAATATTCAACATATTCAAGATGTGACCTTAGCAAGGTCTTCGATTGTACGCCACAAGCTATCTTGGTACAAAAATTGGGTTATTACTACTTCAGAGGGGCGGCTAGGATGCCATTATTGGTATGCGTGAAGGTGCTTCTATCGATGCTATAGTCTTCTTGGGTCTCTGTTCTGCTTGCAGTCGTTCAAACTTCTTCTTCTGCTTCTGTCTTGTTAGTTCCGTATCCGTTTCTGCTCGGAATTCCATAAGTTGGTCCAATGTTGCCCATAATGTTGGATGCAACGTGTTGCTCAATTCCAGATGTAATTTCAGGAGTTCGGTGTTTACTTTGTCTAACTCTCTTCTGGTGTCGTGTATGGCCTCCCTCACCAACGCTAGACTTGCTCTCCTGAGGATGTTGCTTGTTTGGTGACTCTTCTTGTGGAACGTCAGCTTCATGCTCTTCGGTATGATGTTTTCATCGCGGCAGCGCTCCAGGAAAGTTAGGCTGCAGAGTAACTTGCTTCTTTTTGATAGTAGCTTCTCCATCTTCTTGGTTTCTTGTAGTTTCTTCTCCGCGGAAGTGAAAGTGGAAGTGGAAAGTGGAAACAGGAAAGCTCATATGATCCAGTCGGGTGAGAACGGTTGAAGAAAGTTATGTAAGAAAGATATAGGAGACTTTTAGATCAAGAAAGGAAAAGAGGTAAATTTAGGAAAGACAGAATGAAGAAAAGATCACAGGAAATTTAATTTAGTTGGTTTACTTCAAACGCCCATGAATGTGTAAATGTAGAAATCACTCAAATAAGTAGTACAGGCTAGAAGTGCGAGGTATGAAGATTGATCGATCTTGTTACCAGTTAATGGGTTATTTATTATTTGATGTTTTCTTCCCAAATTTGTTTAAATAAATTTACATTTAAATATTGAAAAGCGGAGAATTTGTTAAATTTTAGATCGCTGTAAATATATTTGAGTTGGACCATTTGTTTGGGACATTCTTTTAGTTTAATCTTCCGGGAAAATAATTTTCAAATACCACACAAGAATTTTAATTTTCGAAAAATTGTGAAACTGTAAGGAGTAAGCAACAGCGTAATTTTTCCTAGCAGAAAATCTTGACTAGTTTCATCTTTTAGTGTTAAAATATACTTTTACAATAGGTACGTATAAGGAAATAGAAACAGTAGGAATACCGAAGACCTAAATAAAAAGCAACAGGTATTACCTAATAAATTGCGAAAGAATGGCTTTGCCATTTTCTCAACCGCACATTACTTGCAATAATAATATTATACAGTGCAATATAAGGGAATGTTATTTCTCGAAATGTTGTGTTCTTGAAAAACCTCTTAAAGACGGAGATCGCAAACAAAATCTCGCACTTCTGCTGCACAGCTTATTTTAAAAACACCCTCTCGCCGAGCGGCGCGTCGCATCGAGGGCGAACCGGCGTATCTTGAAAATGCATTTCATATTCTCCGTATAACTTAATTATTTTTCTAACAGCGCTACCTTTAAAAGTCCATTTCTGGATAGTGCTGGAGCTCTCTGGAAATATTAAATGACATGAACAACAAAAGATATTAGGTATTTTTCTGGTTCATATTTTTTACATTAATTTAAGGCGCATTCTCTTATTTAATTTATTTAAAATTTGCTTTGTTTAATTAATAACATGTAAACATAGTTAGTTTAAAATTAAAAACTAATATATTTTCTTTGGGTAATGAAATACTTTTATTTGTTTTCGCATTGTACACTCGGATTGAGCTTAGTCCATCTTCAGTGCTTTCTTAATTTTAATTTGAGTTAAATTAAATTACTTGTTCATGTTGAAATATGTACACTTAAAATGCATTTATTTCTGTCATTTGACTTACAGCAAATTTTAACACCTTATTAGTAATCTTTGAGATACATATGGGGTAAATGTTAATTGTTTCGCAAAAAAAACATGTAACAGAATGAATGTTATAGATTACGGGAAAAATGTTTAAATATCCTTTTAAACAGATTGTTTATAATAATTAAAAATTCACCCTAAAACAATGCTGCGCCATTGCATACCAAATACAACGCCACCTTTTATAAATGCAGCAGTAAATTAGAAGTAATAAGTAAGCAGTAAATTAAAATAGAAATTTTATGAATATTATTGACTATGCACAATGTGACTTTGATACACATTGGAATTTCGTTTCATTACATGTTTTACAGCTGGGAACGAAATTCTGAGTTATGTTTCTCTTACACGGTATAATTAAGGTTGTTTAAATTGCTGGGGATATTTGGAAATCTCAGAAGCTCACACAGAGTAAGTAAAAATTGATGTAGACAAAATTCTTTTTTTTATTTACGAATCTACTTCATCATTCATGCATACTTAAAACTGATTGTGAAAACTAGTGACACTGGTGGTTTTAATGAATTTTGATAGTAAAATGATTAAACATGTATGAATTAATAATCCACGATCCACTGAGTAAATTTTGTTTTTATTCCCATTTAGCCACAAATTATGTTGCTCTCGCGGAAAAAGTTTTATTAATCTTGTCGCCTTTGTACTAATAAAAATTTATTTTTTTGATAGTAATAACTGTAGCGACAGGGAAATTCATCAATGTGGAATATGCCTCACGTTAAATTGGAATAGCTTTGATGGATTTCAAAATTATTCAGACAAATTTGTCGCGCTGTTTATTGCCGTTCCAATTAGCTGACCACAAACACATACTTTTATGTTCCTGTTTGAACGCCCCGTTTTTGGTGAGAGGCTGTAAATATGTATATAATTTTGTGTAACTCTTTCTGCACACTTTCAGGAGTGCAACATTAAAAAGAAGGAGCACAAGCAGGTATGTATGTATTACTATTAAAAAAAAAGATTATGTTGTAGTTTATGAACAAGGATGTTGTTGATTGATTACGTCAAGTTCGTTTTAATTTAAGATTTAACTTTCTTCTCGAAAATTTAAGAAAAATGATTTTCTGTTAAACATAAAATCTACAATTTTATTGCCATCAATTTGGTTCTAAAAATTATAAAAATACAACAAGGAAAGGTTTTTGATTAACCATAAAATATTTGCAAAATTTTTAGATACAAAAATATTCCCTTACGAATTTGTTTATTATAAGTTCAAAGTAATAATTGTTTATTTAAATTAAAATGTAATTTAACTATTCACAGTCGCTTAACGCATTAAAACACTCGGTCGATGAGTTGAAGTACTTTTTCACAAACTTTTATCGTTCTATGAGTTGCTATTAAGTATATTCCATTTACGATCTTCTTAGACTCTAGAGGGCTACGCCTTTTTTTCGTTAAGTTACGTGTATGTATTTTGATGGAAGTCAAAATCTGACATGTAAAAAGTAATGACTATTACGTCAGCTAAACTGGCTGTGTTGCTAATTCGTAAATAACGTGGGCTACGGTAGCATGATTAAAGTAAAAACTAACTTAAAACAAATATATATTTTATTTATAATCCTGTCAAAATGCCAAAAATCATAAGCGGAGGATCTAAGCGCTCAATAGGCAAGGCGTTTAATTATTATAAAAAGGGTCGCCCAGATTTAAGAAATGAAGAAATATTAAGCAAGATGGCAGATATACATGAAGTAAGTTTTTACATATTTAAGTCAGCTTTATTTTCTAGTGTTTAATATTTTAGATTTCGCGATGTACGATAATTAAAATTTTAAAAGCAGGACATGACAACTTGAAAATTTCTCTTTCTGGCAGACGTAAACATACGGACATATTTACAAATTATATGATTCGGAAAGATTTGCAACGATTAATTGGGCAATATAATTTGGGAAATGAATATTTCACTTTGGACAGACGCTTGCGATACTTTGCAATTTAAAGGAGGGAGAATAACTTGATTTAAAATTATGAAATCTATGGGTTACAAACACAAACACATCCTTGTATCCAAAATTTATTTTTTGAGCAAATTCTTACAGTTCCAAAATTCTAGTGAAAATATAATATTAATAATACCAAAATGGATCTGCAGTTCGTCGATGGATATACGAATCAGATTTGAAAAGTAACCCAGCCAAAATTAAAAGTGAAGGGAAACGTTTTGCAATTTTGCACGCGGGAACAAAACTTGACTTTTTGGAAGGGTGTGACATGTTACTTGACTCGACGAACAATGACAGAGACTACCATAAAAACATGAATGCAGAAATTTGTCAAAATTGGGTGGTTAATCAGCTTATTCCTGCACTAGGCAAGTTGCAACATGTGGTGGTGATGGACGTATCACTCGGTGCAGTTGGACAAACCACCCACATTTTCCTGTAAAAAAGGTCAAATGCAGGAGTGGTTGGTTAAACACAATGTTGAAATTGAAGGCAAAATTACAAAAAAAACAATTATGGGAATTAATTAAGCCTTTTAGAATAGACGGAACAACAAATACAATACGCGACTGACGTAATTTTGAAGGAGCACGGTTGTGAAGTTCTTAGATTGCCTCCATACCATTGTCAATACAATCCTATTGGGATTGCATGGGGGCAGTGCAAAGGCTTTTACAATAAGCACATAAATTCGCAACCAGTATTGAAAGGTAGGGTTGCAAATTTATGGCGTGAGGGTATTTCAAAATGTACCCCCGACATGTTGCAAAATTTTTGTAATCATTGTGAAAAATTAATTTCGGTAATTATGGTCTTCTTGGGAAAAATGATAAGATATTTTACATAAATATGGCCATGGAAAAGGTTCTGAGACACCGGCAACAGCAAGAAGATCATGTTATTTAAATACCCCTTCATATAATGCTTTCGCGCCACCTGCAGCGCACCTCTACACCATTGCCAGGCACCAAACTCGAATCCCCTTTAGAAATTGATCCTGGCATCGAGTATTCACTCCTTCGGCGACAGCGAGAGCGAAAAAGGCCGTGAGCCCTTTAATAAGACCATCCAGGGCCTGAGAACGACAGTTCTTCGGTCTGAACAAGTCCGAAAAAAAAAACTCCTGGCTGAACAAGCCATCCTCACGGGTTGCACAAGCCGATACACCTCTGCACCCGCTGCACAAGTAGCAAGATCCATTTAGCCACACCACTGTGCAGAAGATTCTATGAAAACACAAACAAACATTCTGTCATTAGAGTCACATTTGTTAATAAAGAAATACTTCTTCGCCTTGTGGCACAATTGTTGACTAAGAACACGCAAACAACACATCTTACCCCAAACTTTCTTAATGAAAAAAAAATAATCAATCATTAAACGTTTGTTCGTTAGTTCTCGTTTTCATCGAATACTTTATACAGCACATTTGAACTGGCAACATTGGCAGTGGCAGTTTTCAAAAACGTAACACAAAATTAAAAACGAACGTCAATCAAATTTCTAACAAGTATATTTTTTTGTGGTACCAACAAAAATGTCACCCTAACACGGCCTACTCTGAATGCAAAATGATCGTGAACAGAGTATATATGCACTGCACTGTATTTGAAGAACTGTATTAACAGAAGAATCTGAAGGTGTGTGTATTGAAGGGGTTAGCGAAAATAGACAAAATTTTAAATGAGGTTCAGTGCATGGTTTGGTCGGGGCAAATTATAAGACAGCAAGAGGATCCCGTTATTTAAATATCTGCATGTAATACTTTCTTATTGAAAAAATAAATAATTATCAATTGTTCGGGACGAATCTTCTCGTTTTCACGGAAAGTTTCAGTCTTGTTTCAGTCTTGATGGCAACATTGGCGGTGGTAGTTGTCAAAAATATAACAATAAAATTAAAAATGAGCGTCAATCAATTTTGTGACAAATGTATTTTTTTGGTGATACCAACTTACTCTGAATCTAAAAAGATCGTGAACGGAGATTAGCTACTTCTGTATTGGATAAAAAGTTGTTAAAATCTCACACTAGGTTCTGCTTTTATAGATGTCCCTTTCGGAAATGCATTGGAATCGGTGGAGACGTTCTAGTACAATTTCAGTACTATTAGCTCCTAGATGTAGTGATAATAAATAAAAATATATTAGTTGGTTGCATATCGCGCGGAGAAATTCAAAAATTACTTAGACACAGAGAAGAAGATAATTTAAATATTTTTGTTTTTCAATTTATCCTTCACTCGAGTCTACACTTTTTTTTAGCTCATTTAGGCTCAAGCAACGCCCAATATTTGAATAAACGTATAAACTTTGTCTATACAAATAGTATAATTATAGTTGACCGTCAACCTCATATACAAGATAAAATGTCCGCGAGATATGTATATGTGTTGATGTGCAGTGTACCATATACAAAATAATAAGGTTTATGGTACAAGTTAAATATGAAGTTATTATTTTGCATACTTAACGTGTATTATATACAGAGTATTTTTTTTTAATCTGGCGTCGAAGTTGACCATGAAAATTTAATAGTGAACCATCATCATCAAGACAGTTGTCAATTTGACACTTGAACTTGCAATTACCAACCTTGCTTTCGAGGTTTCGAACTCAAAACTACGGTAAGACGACACAAGAACGTGATCTATTATACTAAACCAAAAAAGCAACTAGGGATGAGATTTGTTGCAACTAACGAAAAAAGATAATAAGAAAATAAGATTAACAACAAATAATCAAAATTGTGGTACGTTCACGGTCAACTTCGACACCATTTTTATTTTATATATGGGTGACTTTTTTTCAACACATAAAATGGGAAATAAAATGCAATAAATGTTTATTTTACGTACGCCATTCCAAGAAAGTTTCGCTTGTACTAAGTGCATACGTTACTTAGTACAAGTTAAACATATTTTGAATGGCAATGTACGTACGTAAAATAGACGTTTATTGTGTTTTATTTTGTACATCATAATTAGAAAAAGGTAACTTAATAAAATTGCCGATTTTTTTTAAATTTACTTTATTTAAAAATTTTTGTTGCAAATCGGTTTTGATTGCAGTGGATCCCTTGAACATCCTCTGTACAGCTGTTTCGATCCTACTTGGGGCCTCATCAGCAAAAGCGTAGCTCGAGATTTCCACTGCAAACCAAGCCGACCTCTGCAAGGTTATTCGCAAATGCGATGTAATAATAATGAATAGTTTGAATCGCGACATCCTGTGATTACTTTTTGGCACAACTTTGTACAGCAAATGACAAATTCCAGCTAGTTTGCTACTTAATAAATCCTCCCATACAAGGCGGCCAATCGTGCTGTCAAAGCATATTGAAAGTTTCAAAGAAATTTGTTACAAATCGGTTTTAATTGCAATGGATCTCTGTCTCCCTGGTTAGCAGTGGAAATTTCGAGCTACGCTTCTGCTGACGAGGCCCCAAATAGGGCCGAAACAGCTGTACAGAGGATGCTTGAGGGATCTACTGCAATCAAAACCGATTTGCAACAAATTTTTTTTAAACTTTCAATATGCTTTGACAGCACGATTGGCCGCCTTGTATAGGAGAACTTATTAAGTGGCAAACTAGCTTCAATTTGTTATTTCCTGTACAAGGTTGTGTCAGAAAGTGATCGTAGGATGTCGGGATTCAAATAATGGTTATTTTAATTAATATTTACATTTTGGTATATTCAGACCTGTGCTTTGACTGTTTTAACAAGTCCTCAATTGTACGTTTGCAATAAGATTGATTTTCTTTAACAACTTCTTTAACAAACCTCTTTAAAGTGAAACAAATTAATACTATTGTGAGAAACCACAATAATTTCCAATAAAAATAACGCTCGCTCAATAAATAACTGCCCAATAAAATAACTTATTGGAATATTGCATATTTCTTTCCTGATGTACCTCATTGACTTAGCGACAGTTTTTATTTATTAGATTTGCATTGGGACCCCCTCTGAGCTGGAAAATGAATTTTTCTTATTGAAGGGATGTAGACCGGTGAGTGTTTATACGAGTATTTCTTGCTCGTAAACATCAAGTAACTGTATTAATTCATAAAGGAACGAAAATTAGTTTGCTTTCTTTTTAACTTTTCATAAATTCAAAGTGTAAAATTTTTTAAAATCCTCATCACTTAAAAATTTAAATAAAACAAACCAAAGTAGAAATACCTCTTCTATTTTCAGGGAAAAAAGTACAAACACATTTATAGAAAAAAGTAGTTGCCAGAGATTAAATTATTTTTGTTTTGCCTAGGGTGCAAAAAAGAAAAAACAGTTGACAGTTGTACCTGCAAAACTGTCAATCCTAACATATTTCTTCTGACCCAATTTTGTGACTCTACCTTAATAAATAAACATAATATTTTTTAAATTGAGAATTTTATGCAAAAATTAGGTCATATTCGATCGGTTGCCAAATTGTCATTTTTAATGACGCGCCGCTCAATTTTGGATTAAAATATTTATATATATATATGCACTTTTAAAATATTTTTGAAAATCGACCGCCTATCAACCACAGTATGTTTCAGTTCGCGGATTGCAAAATGAGTCAGTTTTTTTCAAATAAAACACCTCTATAGTATGTTTGGATGTTTCTTTCTACGAATTTTCCATTGAACCACATTTTATGGCCCTACGATTGATGATAACTCACAAGTTACCAATCATAAACCCATAAAATTTTAAATGATGCGGAATGGAAACCTACGTAACTTTTATTAAGAAATTTTCTTGATAAAATGTATATAAAAGGGCATTCTTGGACTATATCAGAGGTTTGGAACACCTGTTCTTGATTCACTTTTCTTTTTTTCTATAAAAAATTATGAAATTTAATTTGAAAACCCTATATGGATTTGAAAATTGAAAATCTGATGGCATAATAGAATAGATTTTTTTTTTAATAAGTACTAAACCTTTAATAAGCGGCGCACTCTTTTTATTACGTTCGTCTGGGAACGAATAGAATGGATTCTGTTTTAATCGCAAATAATGTTATTTACACGCTTTGTAGAATTCTATCATATTTGTCAGAATGGTAAACTATCTGATATCTTCCCGCAAACTGCAAACTTCAACAATACTATCTCCGTCCTGTATCTGCTGTTGTTGGCATTACAATGGATGCTACGAGGCGCTTGCGCTTGTGGCGTCGCGACGTTGCTGTTGGGTGTCGTCGCGACAACGGCCGTCAGTTGCGGGAGTAACGCGGCTTTCCAAACTCCTGCACAATCCGGAAATCTCACGTACCCCACGTAACTTTCCTATGCTGGTGCCGCAGGACTAGCGTGACACTCGAAAGGACGAAAAGTTTTTCCGTTTTGATATTCGGTGGAACGGACGCGTATACGATGTAATAATTTCTAAGGACTTTGTGTCGCAAGCGTGAAATTATTTTAATAGGTGTTGAAACATCAAACGAATTCAACTAAAAGTTTTGTGATCGTCAGTAACTTTCGTGAAACTTTACAACTGCTTTAATGTGTTAATATTGCTGTTGTGAAGAGCATTACAGAACTATGTTACGAGGATAATAACTGACTTCTTCATTATTATAAGGTATGCCGTGTGGTTTCCCGTTCAGTGTTTCGCTCCGACACCCGGCGTCATTTATTAAAGATTTGACGTCGTTCATAAGTGTCCGGATTTATGCGGGCTGAAGAATTTACACCGGCATTAATGAAATTATATTAGGTTCTAAAGCGGAAAATGTAATGTTGCGTTTAACTTTTTTTCATTAAAAACCTAATGCTTCTTTCCACACAGAAAAAAAACCCGCAATTCCACTTTTATAACGTTTATATATCTTCTTTCGTTCTTTGTCGGTTTTACGAACATTATTAAATCGTAACGACTTAACTTTGGCATTCAAATTTTGAATTGTGGCACTATTAGCTCGCAATTTATTAAAATGTTTGCAACAATTCTTTCTTTTCAACAGTAAAAGGCATAAAATCGTATTAAGATATAATAAATCTTTTGTTTTATAATACTAACGAGTGGGCGTGATTACAGAGGACACATTTTTTCATTTAGAAATAAAGAACAATTTATTCCTAAAAAAATTTTTAAATATAAAGTGAGGGATAGAATAAGATAGTTGTAGGTTTTAAAGCTTGTTATTAGTTATTAATATACAAACATAATTAACAACATTTTAGAATATACGAGCGATCTTCAGGTTCTAACCGGAATTATTATTTTACATAAACCTTAATTGTCAGAAAATTTGCTTTTTATGAAAATGTGTTTTTCGAGTTCTGTTGAGTAAAGGATTTTTAAACAGGAAAAATGTCTGATTTGCTGCACAGTTTGGTGAAAAAACCCTGTCAAAGTCACAAGTGTACGGTGGGGGGCAAAACTTTGAGAAATGGTAACTGACCCGTGTTTCTCGTCTGCTGTAAATGAAAGTTAAGAAACACAAAGAAAAGTTGACAGAAGGGTAATGAGAAAGAAGGAGAAAAGAAGAAAGAAGTAATATTATTACTTTGTTTATTTTAGTAAATTTAATTCTGTGCTTGTGCCCAAAGAATTCACATAATAAAAAATCAATTAAAAAGAACATCGTAATGTTTGTTTATCGGAAAGTAAACAATTGTAACTGACGGAATTTCAAATACGATAAAATTTTGTTAGTTGTGTTTGTTTAGCAAATGCCAAAGGTTCTTTTGATTTATTTGCTCTACTTCAAATACCAGGTCTGCAACTTTGCAACCCTTAAATAATAAATTGGTTTTCGTTTCGGTGATTGATAACGTAGTTTCTAAACGCTCCTAGACACATGTCCTTACCCCCATTTGTTTGTGTTGAAATAATGTCTACATAATTCTTCTTGCATTATTTTTACGGAATTTAATTTAACAATTTATGTACAAACCTAAAGCCCAATTTCTTCACTTTAAGTTAACTTTAACTTTCGGTTTATTGCTGTAGTAGTAATAATTATACAAATAATTGCTATTATGGGAATAAACTGAAGGATAAAGTTAAAGTGAAGAAACCGGGCCTAGGTTAATTATCTGTACCTATTTTTTTTTATGTTTGGATAATAAAAAGCTTTATTATTATTATCTTCTAATGAGCTTTATTATTATTATCTTCTAATGAGTCATCCAAAAATATTATAGGCAAATAAAAATCAATGGGAATGTGCAGATTAATAAGGAACACAACTAATAAATCAATAATTTTTTTAATCATAATTATTTTTAATTTGAAATTTTAGTTCAAAATAGTGACATGGGTACTACCCGAACAAGATTCTTTTTTAATTAAACGTTGGTTTATAAAAGAAATAACTTCTATATTCTCTTATGGGTAAGAGTTTATGTTAGATTTTATATAACATGATTTTTTTTTAATAGAATTTTCAGATTTTGTATTTTTTTAACGTGTAGACACTATATATAACTAAACAGAATAAAAGTTTCTTAATGACGACTAAATGCATGTTGACGTTGGTGTGTAATTACATCAAAACAGAGAAAAGTTGTGAACAATCAAAGCAAAAGAAGTTTGTGTTATCGACATAAGTTTCAATCGCGTGTGACATCTTAGAATAGCGTAGATAAGGAATAAGTTTCAGAAACTTTGTTACAATGTATGTATCTAACGAGAGGGTGAGGAATTGCATTATTTTTTTTCGTCGCTGAATATTCAAGTTTTTGTGTTTACATGTGGACAAGCAAATACCATCTGTCCGAGAGGTCATGGATATGAAAACGTATGACGGTATGTATTCAAGGTCGAGGTATTTTCTTCAGATTTCTTTCACACTTACCATTTACTTTATCCGCATTACAGAAATAAGTTTTGACGGTGAAAGCTTGTAAACTATTGTAAAAGTTACCAAAATGTAGTGTAAGCTTCAAAAATATTTTTGAATGTTTTGCCTTATATAGGTTACTCTTATCTAAAATTGATTTTGATGTCTGATTCATTAAAATTCAAATTGGCTTTTTATAGGTTACAAGATTTTTTTACTTAGAATTACTCATTTCTCTCTTTCAACTGAATTAGTTATAGCTTAGTACCTTAACACATTTAGAAGACTTTGAAGACTTTAGAAGACATTTTGATTTTCATATCAACTTTTAAATTACATAAAAATACATAATATTATATGGTATATGTATAAATAATTCATTTAGTTTATTGACACAACAAAAATTATTATAATACAACTGTAAGTTATTATTTATGGTAAGGAAACAGTCGTTATTGTATAGGGTATCGCAGATAGTGAAATATTTTAAATCTGAAGATATGTAAATACATATGTTTGATAAAAAAAGTAAAGAAAAATTGATGAATATTAAAGTTTATAAATATTTTGAGGCTTACTAATTGAGTTAGTTTATAGCAGTTTGACTTTGATTTTGTCCTATTTTGTTTCCTACCCTAGATAAAAGAACTAGGAGTCGATTTTAAATAAGGACAATAATAATCTTTTTCAAAATCATTTATAATTAAATTGATTACTGTAATAAAAAACGTGAACCTCGGTCCAAAATTTTATTGTTTTACATAATGTTTTCGAACCCGATCATGTTTGTCATCACACTTCTGCGAAGAAGGGGAGTGTGACTCGTCCTGCCGAGAAAGGGAGGAGTGTGACTCGTTTATTTTACACTGATGACGAACCCGATCGAGTTCGTAAAGATTATGTAAAACATTAAATTTTTGACTTGGTTCACGTTTTTTTTTTTTTTAATACAACATTCAAGCCGGTCAGGAAACTTCGAAATTATCATTATCACATATAGATTGGTTACCTAAGTTTAAATTTGTGTCCCATGGATGTTTAACGAGGTTAAGGCCCAGTCTCTCACTCACTGTTTAACTTTAATCTTCAGTTAATTCCCATAGGAACAATTGTTTTTATAATTGTTACTAGAGATTAAAGTCATGTGCGGTTGCATAACTCAGTTGGTTGAGTGCGCTGGCAATGAACTTGATGTTTGGTTCGGCAACTGTAGGTGTATGTTCGATCCCTATTCGGTGCATGAGAGTTCTATGTGAGAGATGTGTCGGTTTCTGTTCAGTTTCCTACCGCCTCCTCCGAACTGGATGTTCTGTGTTTCCCCAGTTTGTAAGATGAATGTCGAAGGACAGACAAACCATCGACTAAGTTGGTCGCAACCACAGCTGGCAATATATAATTACTAGCCAAAACGCCTTTCCGACAAGCGTCTAAGCTTGGGACATGTCAGTGTTAATTAAAAAAAAGACTGCTATTGAGAAACCGAGTCTAAGTGTGATTTCTTTATTTAAAGCAAAAAACGCAAAGACAAAAAATGTTTTATTTGCCATTATCTACAGTGACCGCCAAAAAGTTCGCACCATATGGGAAATTGTTTATTTTTGATTTTTTCAAAAACTTCTTACGCCAAAAATTTATGCACATTCGACAACCTAAAATAAGCAAAACAGATTTGGTGAGCAGTTTTTATTGTGGCCAAAAATGACGCCTATTGAAACACGAAAACTGAAAAATTGTTATAATTTTGAATTACTGCATGCGTGTGAGGAATTTTTAGTAGGACCTGATGGGCTTTTTCAAAATGTATCGCTCAGTATTCAAATAACATTTCCAACACCAAAATATTTTGAAAAATTGAAGATTTTCCATTTTTTAAGTTTTCTTCGAGATTTGAAACTGTGAATGAGCATTCGGATATTTAACCCCTACGAATAGTCAGTTTATTTATTATTTATCATAAATAAAATAAATAATCTGTTTTGCTTATTTTAGGTTGTCGAACGTGCACAAATTTTCGGCGTAAAAAGTTTTTGAAAAAAATCAAAAATAAAAAATTTTCTCATATGGTGCGAACTTTTTGGCGGTCACTGTATATTTATTATATAATTTGATTTTAAATAAATGAAATTAGATGTACACAGCAATGTTAATTTAATAGATTTAAATAAAATTTTCTCTTATTGAAACGAAGGTCCTAATAAATCAACCGTTTCCCAGATAAACTCGATTCTTTCAAAAATAAATTTTGCTTCAGTAACTTCGATTTGAAGTAATAGTGGTGTTCTTAAAAAAACTTTGATTAAAATCAATTACGTTTTACTCGATATTCAATTGTTTCAAAGCGACCACGCCTTTTTCTGCTTTTTTCTTTGTTCAATAGCATGATGAATTTTTTATGATGGATTTTAATAGACATGTTTACATATATATTCTGCCTGTCTAATAATTAACGATCGTGTTAGCTAAAATGATCAGTTGTGAAGAAAAAGAATTTTATAAAAACCATCATGAGAAATATACAGTTTATTAAAAAAAAAGAAAAACAGAAGAAGGCGAGGTCACTTGGAAACAATTGAAGATCGAGGTCATAGGAGAATTGTAGCCCTTAATATTCAATGCAACTTTTCTTATTTTCCAAAATAAGAAAATTATTTCGAAAATACAGAACCGATTCACCCTGTATTTATATATTTTTTTCTTCCGACATCTTTTTTAGTTTTATGAATAATGGCCGAATTAATAAATTAAAAATCGCATTTTTTGGGCCTGTGGTACGTACCTCGACAGATTCTACATTAATTTACAAGTACAATAGCATAAAAGTTTATTTCAGTTTTCTTTAATTATTTATTTTATAAAATGCATCCTCATACTACAATACTACATACTGCGATATTTTTTGAGAATTTTATTTATGTTTCAGTTATTTCGTTTAATTCATAATCATCTGAGGTGGCCAAGGAAAACAGGCAAACAAATAAAAAGATTAATAGACTTTTTGTATCTTCAGTAGTTATTGCCTGGGAACACGTTGTAGGGACCCCCTGTATAAAGTAAAGTTGTTCTTCTTTTCTGTCAACTGTCAATGTCACCTTGTCATTTCTACATGTACTTTATGAAACCACTTGTGTTTCAAATTACTCTCATAGCGCACGTTATTTGAAAAACTCAATAAATCTCGGAAACGGTTGACTTGAGGACCTACGTTTACTAAGACTTTTGTGATTGTCATTATCTGCGTAAAATATCGATACATGTTTCTTAAACACTCTGTATACAAAATCTTTTATTCTATTCCTGCTTCTTCTCTCCAACGAAATTTGGTTTCATTTTAAATATTATATTTTAACGATGGCAGCGAAGATTTTAATATCGAAACCGGAAATTTTATATAAAATTTTAAAACCTTTATTACATCTTAAATAAAATTATTGATTTTAGCAACACAAAATTTAAATCGATCGTATCTCATGGCAGAGTAATTGTGAAAGTAAAGGAAGAAATATATAGAAACGTGACTGTAGCAACAACACATCCTATTACTTTATCTTGACTTTTTCGAAATTGATTTATTTTAATTAAAAGCTATTGTATAACGTATGTATACCTATGTAAAAAATATTTTGTTCATGTTTAGTTTTGTCATTTCCAAATATATATTTGTAATTTATGCAATATCTTTGGTTTTTGCTAATTGCCCAAGACTGCCTTGAAAATATTTGAAAACATGTCACTGATCTGGATTTATTTTTTATTTTTTTTTTTCATCATAAACTTAATTGGCACTTCTTTGAAAAATAAAATAATAAAAATAATAAAATAATAATAATAAAATAAAAATGTTCATTCAAGTAAGTTTCTTTTTAATACATTTCTGGACAAAATTAAGGGACCACCAAATAAACTTGAAATAATTTTTCCAATTTACAAGTTATTTTTAATAGACTTTTCACAAGTCATAGAGTGACTTTTATTAAATACAATTCAGTTCAGTGTTCAATAGTACAGAAATAACAAAAGAATTTTTAAGCATTGTAATAATCCGATATCGCAAAAGGCTCAATATTTATTAATAGGTTGAAAACGTTTCGTTTAAATTCTATAGGATATTTTATAGTTCTAATATTTCTAGGCAGTTTATTGTAAAGTTTCATACAGCTATAGAGGGCACTATTTTCGAATTTTGTTAAGATATGTGGAGGACATAAAAATTAACAATAGCAAGGCATTTTCTGATAGGAAACAAAAACGCCTAATTGTTGATACCTTTTTAAGTCATTTAATTAATAAATCGTGCTTTTTGTTTCAAAAATTAGTGAATTTGTTTGCATGAAGTTAATTAAACATGTCTAGACGCCATTGTAGACCAGAAAAGGTATCCCAAATGATTATTCTTCTTCGTGAAGGATATACATTGTAAAAAGTTGCTGGAATTCTAACTACCAACAAATCTGTGGTACAGAGGGCCGCAGCACGGTTCAGAAACACTGGTAGTTTCAAAAGAAGACGCGGACAAGGTGCTAAAAGAAAAACAACGCACAGAGAAGATCGCTTCATCGAACTTCAGAGTTTAAGAAAGCGTGAATTACAAAATGATCTTATATTAGCCACTGGAAAAGAAATTTCTACCAAAACAGTAAGAAGATGACCAAAAGAAGTCAATTTGTTTGCTCGAAAACCAGCAACCGGTCCAACTCTCACAGCTACACACAAAAGGAATCGCTTAAACTTTTGTCAAAATCATCAAGGTTGGGGCGAGGGCAGTGGAACTCCGTTTTGTTTGTTTCCTTCTAAGCAGGAATGATCGCCATGCTCTTGTCATACGAAGACCAGGCGAGCGATTTGCACCATGTACCATTTGAAAATTTGACAAATTTGGTGGGGGGGTCAGTAATGATTTGGGGTGGCATACAATTTAATGGTAGTACGGATACGAAATGGGTTGCTAACAGCGAGAAGATATAGAGACGAGCTTATTGTATCCCATGTTCAACCATTTGCCGAAAATTTCGGCAATGAATTCATGTTTATGCAAGACAACGTCAAACCTCTTACAGCTAATATTCTCACAGCTACGTTGAGAGATTCAAATATCCAAAGTTTGGAGTGGCCTACCAAAAGCCCTGATCTCAATCCTATTGAGCATCTCTGGGGTCAATTGGGCAACAAAATTAAAAACGCACCAGGACCACCAGTAACACTTGATGAGCTCTCTAACATGTTTGTTCAAGAATGGGAACAGATACTTCAAGAAAGTATACGAAACTTAATCTCAAGCATGCCAAAAAGATTAGCTGCGTGTATTGCTGCAAGAGGAGGGCATAAACGCTATTAATAATTTTAGTTTTGTTAGCTTCTTACAAATTAGGATATAAGTTCATGAGAAGGTCAATGGTATTTTAAAGATTTAAAGTATTTTAAAGTATGTTAAATTTAATAACCCTTAAATCAACTAAATTGTAAGGAAACACTTAGATTTATATATTTATTCGTTTCATTAAATTTCGTTATCTTGTTTTAAATTTATTTTGAATTTTACTGGTAGTCCCTTAATTTTGTCCAGAAGTGTATTAGCTTATTCTTCGTTTTGCTATTTTCCGTTCTTGTAGATTACTTGATTTACTTTCATCTCACTTTGGTACCGTTTTTAATAAATAATAAAAGATATAGAAAATGATTTTCTTTTTTTAAAATAAATAATTTCTTTTTGGTGTCTATTTCTCAAAATTTATAACGTTTACACTTTGTTAATTTTTTTTTTCAAATTTTGGGAAAATAAAATAATAAATGAGTTAATTTTTAGAATGTTAATTTAGAGAGGTAATTAATATTGTATCACCACTTCGATGAATTAAATTCGAGAAAAGCTTTGACTACTATTTCGATTTATTTCCCTTGCAACAGACGAAGTCAATATTTCTATGCGAGAAGAACGTTATATCGGAAACTAAAGCCTTTGGGAATATTGCTACTTTATCAAGTCAGAAAAAGATGAGAATTTTTATTCACAGCGGACTGTAATAAAGCAGAAATTGCGCAAGTGCAGTCACTTAAAGAAGTTCGCGCTACAACTGAAAATGCAGAACTGAAAAGTAAAAATTCGCTTCCGCTTGATAAGGAACATTGAAAAAGAATATCGCCCATGCAAAACACGTACCGCTTAATGTTTTATATTTTTAGGAAACATTTTATCCTTCAGCGAGTTTGCTAAGTTCGGTGCTCGGGCATTTTAATGTTGAATATTTTATCAAACTTCATTTCTGCTGCTGACAAACTTTCGCTTACTTTTATTAAACGAACGAAACAAGCAACAAATCTTAACCCAGAGCCCTACAAAGCGTTTTTAAACAAATTTGCATAATAAATGTTAACGAACTGTGTTTTTTTCTGTGGCTTTCTTAAATAATAAAACTTTATTTCATGCATTAATTAAACTCAGACGTTTTAAAATTAAGATGCGATGCTTAACTTGGTGAATTAATTAGATATAAAAAAGTGAAATTTATTGATTAACAATTGCTTTCATTCTAAAGTAAGTTTTAAGTTTAAACTGAAATCACTCTTTTATAAGATGGGTATGTTTTATATTTCTGTTTGCGTAAGGATACAAAGAAAGTAACATTTTTCGGTTTTCAATTTTATCTAAACATAAAGAAACTATATAAAATTTGTTTGTATTAAATTAGTGAAATTCAAACAAGTTTCATATTAATGTTATACGAGCCTCCTTTAAAACGCTAGACGCGACACCCAAGCAAACGAAACTCGTATGCAAACGTTACACTTTGTAACAATTAATTAATTAGGTGTTAAGATCGAAGCCTGAATTATCCTGATTGGCCGAGCTTTCCAAGTCAGGCAAACGGTCCTAAAAGAGAAGCAAGGGTTCCAGGGAAATCGCAACAGGAGCAGAGAAATGCCTAGTAAAATTAATAATATATATTAAAGTTACTTACTCATAATTACACTAAACATACTTAACACTAAAATTTAACTAAAGATAAGGGTACTGATGCCTAACTACTTGTTGTTAAATCACTCCCGCATTGTCCTGGGTCCAAAAGTTTTTCATTTTTAAAACGTCGGATCCCCACCTACGCTAATTATTGCAAGTCGCATCACTTAATTGAACTATGATCAAACATGTTACCAAGTGACCGAATTAACGCGGTTGTCGTACTGTAAAGAATGATCGGAATTTACATGATCAACTAAAACGTTTGTGACTCAATATAAGTCGATAATTTAAGTTTTTCTTTTATGCAATTCGACTTGCAACAATGCCCCAACCTAAAACAGTTTAATATACTTCGAATAGTTTTTTAAACGTGAACAGAAAAAAAAAATTCTAGAACTGTAACAAATTAAAGATAAATTGCTAATACATGACTGGGATTAGTCCTCAAGCTTGTTCCTGGAGTTTGGAGATGACCACGTCGATGGTGGACCCATTGATCCTTGGTGAGCTTTTTCCTTTTGGATTCGTAGTTGTCATGGATGCCAAAGGCTGATGTGCCTGGAAGGCTGATGTGTTGTGATAGTTGTTTACTGTTGATTAATTTTCACATCCAGGTTTCTGCATTGATTTGAGCAGCCCTATCCTATCATCGGCATCGTCTTGATTACAGGTTTGACGCCTTCATAAGGCTTCACCAAATAAGTCCATTTTTGTAATGTGGTTACCATCTCTTTTCTCCTTTAAACTCTCCATGAATGTAGTTGAACCGGAAACAAGTTAAATTTTCTGAGATGTTTTGTTACAATTCCTTACAAACAAAATTTTTGACGACAGATTTCTTACAGTTTTATAAACTTTTTCTAACGCCTATTACGTAATAAATTTTCCCTTATTTTATCTTATCCCTTAATCCCTTATTAATTAATTTCCTGCTATAACCTATTAAATAATTTGCCCATATACAAAACTTAGGAAAAGGTCACCTTACAATTAGTAAATTGATTATAAAAACATACATACATTTTAATGGCCTTCTCCTAAGGGTCTGCAGCTTGGGGTTTGCCTGGTACGTTGCAAGTCCTCCAATTATGCACACTGAGAAGTGTACATCCCCTAGGCATCTATCTTTCTTCCCATTTTTTTTTTAATTTTATTATTATTATTGGTTATTGGATATTGGAACTAGAGGTAATGGCTCTGAAATTTGTCTAGGCTCTAAGTAATCAAGCTCGGGACGTACTACTACTGGTCTTACTTGTGTCGGAATTGGTTTTAACCGTTTATTCCTGCAATAGAAATTTAACACCACTTTAATTATTAAATACAAGATGATAATGCTTCCAACTCCTATAATTATGTATTGTACCCAAGTCAAACGAGTAACTACAGTTCTATTATGTGTAGTTTCATCATATTCTCGCACTAGATTTTCAATTTGATTAATGTTTATGTCCTCCAAAGTATCATTAAATTTTAATTTCTTAAATATGACTGGTTGCAATTTGTTAATTACATCCGATATATTCTGAAAAAGATCTTCATTCGTAATAATGTTGAAATTTGGTGGAGTATATATAGAATTCTTAGGAATTTTTGAAATGATATTAGAATACGATGGTAATAAAAGTTTCTCCGTTTTTCCAAAACAGTTATTATCGATACTGATTATACCTATACCTTCCAGCTTCCTGTGGTTCACTTCTTTACCACACTGTATAGTCAGTATAACTGGTGAGTGAACGCTGTATACCCACTGATTTCCTAAGTTGGTACGATAGAATACTGGTGCAGGGTTGACTCTAACTAAAATTTTGCAAAGTTTGAGAATTTCCATTTTATTCCCTGAGTACAGAGAATAAGCGCAACTAGCTTGTGGATCTAGGATGACTGGCTTCCTTGGTTGACATATCTTCAGTGTTCCGCCATGACAGGAATCTACATCTTCTCTATCCAATTCCAAATACCTAGTGCGATCGACTGAAACAGCTAGATATTCGTTCTCCACATCTACATACACCGATAAATTTGATCTGTTATACGGCAATTTCTTTATTTTATAAAGTTGAAATTGACGATTTGGAGTTCGTAAAGGTATCTCAACAAACCATCGTAGAGATTTATTACATACAGCGACCCTAACAAATGCACTTTCATAATACAAATTTATGTTTTCTGGAGTTACAGGATAAAGCATCATAAAATCACCTTTAAGGTTGCTATTAATTTCCGATAAAGCAGTGGAAAAATCTACGGGTGATAATATGTATGGACTTAAAGAATTTGCCTTTGCCTCATCCAGCGCAAGCATAAGTCGAGTTAATGACTCCCTCAATAGTGAAATCTGACTTTCTACTATTCGTAATGTGGCCCCTAATTCCTCTGTTGCAATAATTTCCCACCCCAATTTATTGACTGCATTAGTGACTTTCGTAAAATGATCCATTATTTCATTTAAATTAGTTCTAATAATTTTAATCTGATACTGATTTTGTTTGGCCATATTATACGTTACATTAAGAGCTGTAACTTGTGAATGTACTATGTGTGACATTTTATTTAACCTTAAATCAAGATCTCCAACTGCATTGTTAATATTTTCTAAATCACTGTTATCTGGCGTACCTATAAGAAATTTAAGAGCATACCCTCCTGCATCGAAAAGTCCTCTCGCCATTCTCTTCGCTTTAATTAACGTTCCCTCCAAGTTGTCAATTTCCATCTTTAGCTTTGTTCCTTGATCTGTTAGTAGTTGTATTTCCGTGTTGACCAATTTCCATTCTCTTCCGCTGTGATTTGTAAGTTTGTTTTGAATATCCTTGGCATAATCCAGCTGTGCCATTATGTGTTGAATTGGCTCAGAATATTGTCTTAAATTAACGTCCAAGACTAATGTCCATCGATCTCCCGTTTGTAGTATTTCTCCCTCATTGAAGAACACTACGCCATTTTCTAATAACGCCTCCTCGGACAATACTGGCGGAAGCAGGAAAATAATTACCCTAAGGACATCTATTAACAAAAAAAAAATTTTAAATTATGCCTACATTATGATACTTATTCTAATTTTTAGTATTGTTATTATATCATTTCTTCCGTAGTGTAAATTCGCAAATTCCAAACCAGATCACCACTCAAATGATACTAATGAGAATTATAAGAGAAAGAAAACTATTCATACTCAATAGGTCGATTCGTAATCCATGAGAAATGTGGAACTGGTCCCCTACTCCTTGTCGCATACCGATGTGCCTGCATCCGTTGGGGTACCACAGTAATTTCTTCGTCATCCCAATGATTAAATTCTTCTTCCACATTGTCTTCTTCCTCTTCTTCTGTTACTTCGTCTTCTTTATTTTCATCATCTTCCTCCTCCTCCTCTAAATCTTCGTCTGAATGTGATAAAATTTTCATGCGATTTGCATGTATTATTTCTTTTTTTCGTCCCCCAATTTTCTTTGTGGAATAATTGACTGGTCCTTTTTGCTCCAATACTATGTAAGGTCCATCCCATGCCTTAGCCAGTTTTTTTGTACGACCTTTACCCATAACGGATTTTTGTATTAATACTAAGTCACCCACCTGAAAGTTTGGTTTTTCGGATTTCTTGTGTTGTTGTTTTTCTTGTTTTATCGCGGCCTGCTGTAGCTTTTCCTTTGTTTTGTTCCATGCTGAATGTAACCTTTCTTGAAGTTCCGCCGCATAGTTTTCTTCCGTATCATATCTTACTCTCCTAGCTCTTATTATATCATCGAAAGGAAGTTCCATTTCCCTTCCATATAATAAATAATGCGGAGACTCTCCGGTGGCACTGTGAATAGATGTTCTATACGCCATTAACGCGTATGGAACCCATTCATCCCAATTTCTTTGGTCATAATCTACGTATTGGGACAGAATGTCTGAAAGTGTTCGGTGCCATCTTTCTATCATTCCATTGCACGAAGGATGATAAGGCGTTGTCTGCAATTTGGTTATCTTTAATAAAGCACATACTTCTTTAAACATTTTTGACAAGAAATTAGCTCCTTGATCCGTAAGTAACTGTTGTGGAACTCCATGCCGAGAGACAATTTTTGTAACAAACGCCTTAGCTATTGTTATAGATGTTTGGTCCGGAATTGGAATAGCTTCTGCGTACCTAGTTAATGTATCCATGAAGGTTAAAAGATATTTATTACCTGCGTCACTTTTTGGAAAAGGTCCTACTATGTCCATTGAAGTTCTCTCAAACGGTCTTGAGACTTCCTGGAATCGCTGAATTGGTGCATGTTTTCTATGTGGTGATGTCTTTCGTTCTTGGCAAGGTAAGCAGTTTTTACAATATTTCATAACGTCTGTCTTCATATTCTTCCAAAAGAACCGTCTCCTTATCTTTTCTAGAGTTTTCTCAAAACCCAAATGACCTCCCATTGGTGCGTCGTGAAACGATTGCAAAATTTTATTTACCATTGTTTTTGGTACTACCAGCTGATCTTGGTCATCCCCTAACTTCCGTGTACGATAAAGTATGCCTTCATCATCTAAAGAGTACATCTCATTTTCTGGATTATGTATAATTTCTTGAATGATCGTGCTTAAATCTTTATCCAGTTGTTGTTCGTTCTGAATTCTCTGTCGGTCCCATACCACCTCATACTTAACTTCTTCGGTAGCATAAACTGGTATGCGAGATAATGCGTCAGCATTTCCATTCTCTCGTCCGGATCTGTGAACAATTTCAAAATCATACTCACTAAGTGTGATTGCCCATCTAGCTAATTTGGACGTTGGATCTTTTAATGATAACAACCATTTAAGAGGTTTATGATCCGTGATAATTTTGAATTTCGTTCCATACAGATAACAACGGAAATGCTTCACTGCCCAAATTACACCGAGACATTCTCTTTCGGTTGCGCTATAATTTTGTTCGCTTTTATTTAATACTCGACCAGCATATGCAATTGGGTACTCAAAACCTCCTTCCACTTGGCTTAAAATAGCGCCCAAGGCTATACCTGAGGCGTCAGTTGTTAGAATGAATGGTTTAGAAAAGTCTGGGTACCTGAGTATTGGATCTTCTGTTAAAGCTTTTCGTAATACATCAAAAGATTTTTGACATTCCTCATTCCATGTAAATTTTTTATCTTTCTTGGTCAAATCCGTTAAAGGCTTCGCTATATGGGAAAAATTTTTAATGAATTTACGGTAAAACCCGACCAATCCTAGAAAACTTCTAACTTCTTTGGGGGTTTTTGGAACTGGATACCTCTCAATAATTTTTGTCTTTTCTTCGTCTGGTTTTACCCCTTCTGTTGATATTCTGTGGCCCAAGTACTTTGTTTCTTTACTCAAAAATTTACACTTACTAGGCTTCAACGTAAGATTAGCTTGACGAAGTCTCTGAAATATTTCTTCCAATTTCTGCAAGTGATCGTCGACTCCGCCTGAGCTGAAAATAATGACATCATCTAAATATACAAAACAAGATATACCTGTTAAGCCACTCATGACAACGTTCATTAATCGCTGCCAAGTCGATGGAGCATTTGCCAAACCAAAAGGCATGCGTAGGCACTCAAAATGTCCATCTGGCGTAGAAAATGCCGTTTTTTCAATATCGTTCTCATCTATTTCTACCTGCCAGTAACCGCTAGCCAAGTCTAATGTTGAAAATAAAGTTGCTCCTCCAAGTTGGTTCAATGTTTCTTGGATATTTGGTATCGGATAAAAATCTCGTTTGGTGACCATGTTGAGACCCCTGTAATCAATGCAAACTCGAACCTTCGATTCTTCGGGGGATGATGTTTTTTTGTGGACCATTAAACAAGGAGCGGGCCAAGGGGATTTAGAAGCGCGAATTATCCCTTCGTCCAACATGCCCTGAATTTGATCCTTAAGAATACTTCTTTGGGTCCATGGGATTCTGTATGGAGGCTTAGCAATTGGGGCTACATTGTCAACAACAATTTTGTGTTTCACTAAGTTTGTAGCCTTCAATTTACTCTTTTTGCTAAAAAAAATATCCTTAAATTTATTTAATAAACTGAATAGCTTACTCTTATGATCTTCATTGAGATGATCAAGCTGCAAACTATTTTGTAGGTCAACATTTGTGTAATCTGTAACCATTCCAACCTGCTCTAAATCCTCCTCCACGTTATTGGATATGCCCACAATTTGTCCCGCGCACAATTCGATTTCTTTTTGTGCAATATTCATGAGACGTACAGGCACTTCCTTATTCTTTGGGCAACATAAAACTCTCGCCGTGATTACTCCAGGCAGCTGATCTGTAGTTTGATCAATGATTGCCGATTCTGTAGATTTGTAAGACTGAATTCCCGCGACAACTATTTCACATCTCGGTGGTATTTTGATTTTTTCTTTCAGTCTCACATAATTCATCTCGTCTTTACTGACAAAACTCTCTCTATTAGTTAGACTTCCAAGACGAATTTTTACTTTACCTAAAATTAAACAATTATTTCTTAAATTCAGTATGGCCTTATTCTTTCTAAGAAAATCTATTCCTAGTAGCCCATCTGTTGAAAGATGCAAACTATTCTCGCATACAATGAAATCATGGTTTATTATTTTACCTTTTACTTTAAATTGCAACTCCGACTTACCGATTACTGGTAGTGTGATACCTGAAATACTTGTAATATTTCTTTTAGGATCTATTTCCGAAATTTGATTTTCCTCCCCTATTACACTCCATTTCACAATGGACACTGCAGCTCCGGAATCTATTAAGAAACATTTAACATTTCCATTTACGCTTACGTGTATTGAACACATTGATGTGCCGATTCCATTAACTGCAGGAACTTCCTCTTCTTTGGAATGTATTACTGCGCCCTGGGTCGGGGTGTTGCCAAGGTCGCATTTGTGTTTAAAGAATTATTTTGAGAATCGTTTATAATTCCAACCGCAGCCTTGCAATCCCTTGATATGTGTCCCCTCTGTTGACACCTGAAACATGTAATTAAATTAATATTTCGACAAAACCTTGATATATGCCCTTCTTTCCCGCAAATGTAACATGTGGTTCTAGAGTTATTTGGTTTTTGTTCCGTTCTTCCGTAATTCCTCTGTTGTGAAGAATTGGTCCTGTACTTTTGCTCCTGTGAGTATATTTGCGGTTTTTCCTTACTATTCCTTACTATTTTTGCACTCTGTTGAAATGTTGGTCTCTCCGTCGAACGACTACCTGGGTGCTGTGCTGGAAATTTATCGTAATTCTGTCTATTCTGCCTGAAATTATTATGATTTATTAGATTAATATCTTTATTTACCGACCCTCGCATTAATTTATCATTTAATTCCTCTTTTGTAGCTACGGCTATCGCATCTTTAAATGTCTTTGCGTTTGAGGAAAGCACATAACGTTGATATTCCTTTCTTACACCTATACAGAATTGCGTTAATAATTGTTCTTCTAAAATAGCCGTTCTTGTCGCATTCATTCCTTGGTCATCTCCTTTGGATAGGGTGGCCATACCCGCAATTTTTAAACGCACTTCGTATTCCTTTACAGTTTCTCCCTGCCTCTGATAACAAGAAGCAAACTTTTGAGCAGCCTGTTGTGGATTCGGTTCCGTCGAAAATTCCTTTAACACAACCTTCTTAAATTCATTCCAAGCTAGAGATAAATATTCCGGATTGGCGCGCAGAAATTGTTTAGCATGACCCTTCATTTTTAATTTTGCGACTGTTATTTTTTCCTTGTCCGACCATTGTGCAATTTCACCTACTTCATCTATGGATTCTATAAAATCTCTAACATTTTTACGCCCTTCAAAAACCATTACTGCATTAATAAGACTTGCTACGGCCCCACTATCTAGTTGTGAATCTGGTGGATTTTGTGAACCTACATTTTGAGTACCGAAATTTATTTGAGCACCGGCATTCGCTTGAGCTCTAGTTTCGGGCATTTTCCTTATTTATTTATTTTTTTTTTGTAATTATAATGATTAAAATATATGTACAATAAAACAATTCTCTGCTACCGTTACGTTCCCCGTAATTTCTTTTAAGCACACGTATCCCCAAAACTATTAATAACCTAGATTTAAACGAAACGTTTTTTTTTTTTTTTTTTGCTTACAAAGAAATTAACGAAACCTGACACCAATGTTATACGAGCCTCCTTTAAAACGCTAGACGCGACACCCAAGCAAACGAAACTCGTATGCAAACGTTACACTTTGTAACAATTAATTAATTAGGTGTTAAGATCGAAGCCTGAATTATCCTGATTGGCCGAGCTTTCCAAGTCAGGCAAACGGTCCTAAAAGAGAAGCAAGGGTTCCAGGGAAATCGCAACAGGAGCAGAGAAATGCCTAGTAAAATTAATAATATATATTAAAGTTACTTACTCATAATTACACTAAACATACTTAACACTAAAATTTAACTAAAGATAAGGGTACTGATGCCTAACTACTTGTTGTTAAATCACTCCCGCATTGTCCTGGGTCCAAAAGTTTTTCATTTTTAAAACGTCGGATCCCCACCTACGCTAATTATTGCAAGTCGCATCACTTAATTGAACTATGATCAAACATGTTACCAAGTGACCGAATTAACGCGGTTGTCGTACTGTAAAGAATGATCGGAATTTACATGATCAACTAAAACGTTTGTGACTCAATATAAGTCGATAATTTAAGTTTTTCTTTTATGCAATTCGACTTGCAACATTAAACTACATTTAACTGCATTCCAAAGTGCTTCTGTTATGGTCTTACTGACGAAGCTTTCAAAATAGAACAATTTCATGTAGTAGCAGCAACAATGTCCATTTAATGCAGCTCATATTGACTTTAGAAGTTTCGTCCTAATTATAAAACCCAGTCATTTGGAAAACTAAATACCTGCACATTCCCGAGTAGAATCTATTAAGTTCATCCGGAAATAAAAATAAAATGCCAAGAAATTAAAATTCTGCGGAATTTTCCGACGCTTAATGCGATTTCATCTCCACGGCTTATAAATTTGTAGATAATCGAACGTTTTGCTAGTTGAACGTAATTGGAATTACGCTGGGCGTTCTATTTTTCGTCGGCAAAAATTTCAATTTCTGATGTTCGGTGTTTAAATAATTTTCAAATTCTGTGCTAATCAACTGAGTTCTACATTCGAAGCCAACTGCACAGAATATAAAATATATGATATAGCTTGGACAATTGGCGTCGTTTTTCGTACGCAGTGCCATAGCATGATTCTCTTAATTAATTACATACTGCTTAGAAGAATTTGTGAACATTTTCCTCTTACGCGTTTTTTTTAGCGGAACAGTTGTCAATCACTCTGTATAAATCGTTTAAAAGAGTGGGATTCCTCTATTTAAATGCTACAAATTTGAAGCTTTGCCGTTTAAGGCCACACGTTGTGAACGATTGTTAAGATAATTTGACAGCAATTCGATAGCAGTACTATGATTAACTGTTGTAGTGAAAATGTATAATTAAATTATACTAAATGCTAGAGTAGTTCAACAAAATTAATGCGCTGATGCTTTATTATCTACAGCAGTTAGAATATCATCGCTAACATCTAGTAAAACAGTACAACCTGAAATAATTGATTGGTTAGCTGGAAGCGAATCAGATGTCTACGAAGTTATTATTTTTAAAATATTTGATAGACTAGAAAGTATTGTTACAGATCTCAGGACTTTAAAATCAGAAGACCTCTTGCTTTAGTTATTGTCCTTCTTTGTAAGAATCAGGAAAAATATTTTCAATTAGAAGAAAGTTGATGGGGTTAACTGGGGTAGACAGGTCCCCTTCTAATTACTCCAGACACTTCTTATTTAGTCTGCCTCTTCTTTTCTTGGAAATATAAAAATTCGGACAGTGTTGAGGAGAAATGGCCAAAAGGGTCCAAGAAAGCCAGAAATTCAAAATCTCTGACTTCAAACAAAACTAAACACAATAAATAACAACAATAACCTTTTACTATATTTCTCACAATTTTTATAAAATTTTTGACAAACCAAAAGAGACCCAAGTTGCAATTCGTTTGATTTAGCGTCTTTGGATTGAGTTTCTAGGTAGAAAGGAGTCGCTCTTACCTCCTTTATTTATGGAATGTATTTTTGCGCACTAATATTTTTAATTTCTCTAATTTCGTTTAGGTAAACGAATCAAATTTAGTTGAATCAATAAAATACTAAAATTTCTTTAAAGCTAAAATATAAAATAATACAAAATCAAAAAGGAAAATGCAAACTACATAATCAAAAATTAATTAAGAGAGAACAAACGATATTCTGCCTCAAATTTAAAAGCTTTTATCAATTTCTGATTTCTAAGCAGATAAAATGAGATTTTAAGCTCAGTGAACGCGGAGTTTGTTAGTCTTTCCGTAATCAAAAAATTTTGTGAGATAATTTTAATTTCGAAGATGTTTCGGTTATGAAATTTTTTTTTTAGTATCTTTATTACTTTTATAAATTATTCAAGTTGTACGTAGCTACACATCCCGTGCTCAAATAAGTACACAGCTTAAAGGGCCCTTATAATCTGGTGAGGGCAAAACAAAAAACACCCACAGAAAGAAATCTTTACCGAAATTCAAGTTAATTGATTTTTCATGAAAACCGAATTTGCAGAAGATTCGTATCGAGAATAAATAAGCAAAGTAGAGATGGAAAAACTCTAGTGGAAATGGAATTAGAAATTGATTTTTTCCCCTAAACGGCAGTATTTAAAATATTGTTATCAGGTCCTGTAAGTGGGTGGCTATCGTCACATGAGCCAATTAAATTTGAATATTTCTGTCCCGCATGAAGCTTCTAAGTGGGGAAAAGCTACCGCCAGAGGGCATATGGATGCCATTTTCATTGTTTTTTCAGTACGCCCACTCAAGCCTAATCTAAAATTCACTAGCAAAATTTCAGAGCGGTGCCGGCGACACATTATGCTTAAAATAAGGCATTCACGTTATCTCGAGACGTGGTTCAAATTTATCTAAGTAACTTAATAGTTTCGTTTTGTTCTAAATGAAAATTTGACCCGCTTGTTTTCTCAATGATACTTCTTTGTTTAAATTTACATTTCAATTCGTCACATCTAATTTTTTTATTTTCTGTACAAATTCCGGTTTCTTACAGAAACACAACGCTCTTGACTAGTCCCTTTTTGCTAGTCTCTTTTGTTCCAACCATCTGAATCTGTTCATTCTAAAACCTCTTTCGGAACATCATAAACTCTCAGTTCGTTCTTTTTCTCAAAATGTTTATCTCTTTTGTTCCTTTAAATATTTCTCTCAACTCTTGCGTTTCCGTATTTGAAGTGCTTGCTTTTTTTATTTTTTATTGGCGTTTTGTAAACGCTTTCTTTTGATTTTCTTGACACTTATATACTCGTTAATAATACATTCGTCATTCTTACTATTTTGTCCTCTCCCAGTTCGCATTTTGCTCTAATTTTCACTTCTATCTACGTGAAAAATGTCTATCTTTTAAAATGTATATTAGCGGCCAGGATTTGTTATTGCTTTTAACTCTTCTTGAACTTTATCTTGCTTCGTGCTCATTCGCATACTATTGTAAAGTTGAATTTATTGAAAGTAAGAAAATCTAATAGGCTGTGAAAAACAAAACATGCAGTGTTATTTAGAGCAATTCTTTATCTGTCATTTGAAGTTTAGCTGTTGAAGTTACATTCGTTAGAACCCAAGTAATTTTTTAAAGTGATATTACAAGTAAAAAAATGGAATTAACCAGATAGCATTTTCGAATTATGATTTATTATGATTTAAAAAAAAAGGTTTAAGCGCTTATGAGTGCGAAAAGATTCGCCTTTTAGTGAACCCCTCTTGCCTATAATTTACCGATGATATAAGGAATTTGAATGCGAACGGAATTCTGTTCAGCATCGAAAAGGAGCAGAGCGTCCTCCTACGGCTGTTACCAACAAAAACATTGCTGTTGTTGAAAAATTAATTGAAGAGGACAATAAAGCCACTTATGCAGTAATAGAGCATCAACTCAAGATTGGATCCTCAACTGTTAGAACAGCATATACGATCATCTATATTTAAAAATAGTCATTAGTTGTTTTGTGCCGCATCACCTTTCTGACTTCCAAGAAGCAAAGCATGTAAGAATTTGACATGAAACGTTAAATTTCTTAGATAATGGCGGACACCAAATTTTTTCCAAAATAGTTACAGGTGACGAATTTTACATTCCCTTTTTCATCGTATCTACTCGCCAAGAGAGTCGTGTATGGATTCACAAAGATGAGGAAACTCCAACAATGACCAAGAAGCAGCGAGTTATAAAAGTTGTGTATGTTGTATTTTTCAGAAGTACAGGCCTAGTAAAGGCAATTAAGCTGGATGGACAAAAGGCAGTTACAGCTACACTGAAAAATGTTTTCCTGAAGTGTTTAGTAGAATTCCAGACAAGGGAATTAAGCTGTACCATGAAAATGCATCGTTTCATACGGCAGCTTTAACTCTTCAGTTTTTGGCTAAAAACAATATAAAAGTAATAGAACATCCGCCGTATTCACCTGATTTAGCAATGTGCGACTTTTGGCTATTTTTTGGGCTTAAAAGGAATTTGCGCGGTAGAAGGTTTTCGTCAGAAGAAGAGATTGATGCCCCAGTTTACGCTTATTTTGAAGGTATTTTGAAAGATGATTGATTGGGAGCTTTTCAACAATGGAGAGGAAGAATGGTCAAGTAAATCAATCATTGCCAAAGGGAATTACTTCGACTATATTTAAAATAAAATCCTAGAAAATATTAAGCGTGTTTTTTAATCTCAATAAATTCAGTTTGACCCTCGTATACGTACTTTGTGTTCTCTCCGCTCTGCTTCTTATTATTATTTTTTTTTTAGGACTAGCTTGTATGTTTTTCCAGAGCTTTCCTCTCCATATTTTATTAGTTCCGCTGATACTTCATCTTCAAAACATTTGTCATTTCTCATATTTGTTAATACCCCCTCTATTTTTCTTTGATCCGATCCAGGTGAGTCATTTTGTTTTATTTCGCAGATTAGGTATACTAGGGTTCCAGGTTTTGACCTACTTTGGTTATGTTGAGGAGTTATTCCATGTATAATTGGCCTATCTTTTCAATATCTCTTCGTTGTCACCTTATTTATTTTCTGTCTATTTATTAAATATATGGCGTTCTGGGAATAATTTAAATTCTTATAGAACTTATAATATATTCCTTGGCCTACATGTAGATATTGACAGAGTATTTTTAAGAGAAATAATTTTTATGGTTTACACTTAATAACGTTATTGATTAAGGTTTCTTTCTTTGCTTCGATAGTACAAGTGTTAATTGTCTCTACATTATTCTTTTTTAATGTTTTGACAAATTTTTCTTATTTCTTTCTTGTTACAGTTCTCCTCTATTTTTCCCATTTGCTGTCTTAATTGCAATTGCATATGTTTTCTTTCATGTATTTCTTTATTTATTATTGATATTGAAATTCATTGGTTTATTTTTCGGTTTCCATGTAGTTTAAACCCTGATTGCTTAGCAGGAAGGATATCAGAATGAACAAAATATCCAGAAAGTTGAGGATCTATTACTTTTTCTAAAACCTTTGATAGAGTACATATTAAAATCAGAAGCTATTGTTGTTTTAGTTATAGGAATTACCTGCCTTTCTTTAGAATAAACACAAAATCATTAGTAATGATAATTGATAATAGGGATATACAGAATTGTGATAAATAAAGGTCCAGTGATCTCTGAAAAATAAAAATTAACATTTGCCTCTTGTTAATAGTAGTGTCAGCCAATAGAATAACCTAAATTTTAATTTAATATAAGAAAAAATTGTAAATCAACCATTGAAAGTAAAATCATATAAATTACTTAATAATAAATAATATTATTCCTATAGAATTCTGCCAACATATTTTTGTTTGCATAAATCCCACATCTTCTCATTGCTTTCCAAGTTTTCTTTGGGCTTCTCGCAGATTGTAATTTATTGCGAAAATATACTTTTTGCACAAAATTATAATATTTCTGCACGAATATATCTGAGTCTACGAATAAGTAAAAAAAAAAACAATGTTGGTATTTTAGTATCGAAAAAATGGTTCATTACAATTATTTTTTTCTGAATAATAACGTAAAATAGTAAAAAGTAGCGACGATTATAAACAAGAAAAATTCAATTTAAAATATTCTACCGAGTACGAAGTTTATTAGATGTAGAGTTAAGTTGATATTGCTAGAACCTTCGGGCAAGAAAATAATAAAAATGCATAATATAAAACCGGAAGAAGGAATGCGTTGTGCTTTACTTGCTTCCAAAGATGTTTTGCGTTTGTGAAAACTTTAATTAAATTTATCTTTATAAGTTCTCATTAAGTTTTTTCTCCAGGAGTAGTTATATTTTAAAGTGATGTTATAGTAAGTTAATAAAAGATGTGACAATGACAATTTTTAAAAATGAGTAAACAATCTATCTAGTTTAAACGAACTTGATGTTTTCATTTTTATATTTCTATACAGACAGGATGGCTGATAATTGTTTCGCAAAAAAAAGAAACGAAAGCGACGCCACGTAGCAGTATAATAGGATTATAAAGTTCTTTATTGATTACTCGTTTGAACACTTTCGACCTTGACACTCATCTCAATTTGTTTTATTACATGTTTAACAGCTGGCAATGGAAGTCTGAGTTGTTTCTTTTACGCCACGTAATTAGTAGTAATATCTAAAATAACATGAATTGCGTATGAAATAAGAGGAACAAATTCGCAAATAATTGTGTTTGTTAATTCTTTCGCAGTATTTACTAAAGTGGAATGTACCAGCTGCTTCATCCACAAAAAAACATCGTATGGATTTAAATCTGGTGATCGCAGTGGTCAATGCAGTCCGTAACGTCTGAGGGCGCACGATGTGCGCTACGTATTATTTGTTCTCTCTTTGTGCATATTAGACAAAGCTGCGCTTAGTGAGTATGTTCGGCTGCCCTCAATTTCACTTTCACCAGCTGCTGCCGTCGGAAACATAACACAATTTTTGATCAAATCGTGTACGTGAATGCATGTCACTGATTAAGAGAAAATGTACATTGCTGGGTTTGTTTGAAAAACGTAAAACGATTTATTAGACCTGTGATTATCGCCAACAAGCTTTTTTGTTAGGCTATGAAAACTTTATTATGTACAGCTGTTTTGGGTGACATGCGAAGTTTTAATTCAAAATCGAACAAATTATTCAAAGTGAAAAGAATGTTTACGATGGAACGAGGAACAATTTACAACTAGTGCGCCAAAAACGTAAGATAGAGAGTTGCAAGTGCGTCTTGAATTTTTTAAACTTTAATAGATTTGTGCTAATAATAATTCATCACGCATAAAACGCAATTGTAATAATTAACTTAATTACTAAGGTATTTACTAAATTTTCGTTATCAAAAAACTATTATGTATGGAATAATCTGCTTCAGGTGTTTTGCATGTATGCATAATTGAAATTCCACTTAAAAGTCGATGATCGATGAGACGCCGCTATGCCTACCATAAAACTATAATTTAATTTGGCTGCTGCTCTATTTTTTAACCAGAGGCGCATCGTCGTTTTAGGTCCAATTCTTGATAAATTATTTCTGAAAACTAAAGTAGAAAATTTTTTTAAAATATTTTCTAGGCAGAACAATTGTCAGTCACCCTGTATTAAGCAATAGTACGAATCTCTGTGAAGCATTCATAATTTATTTTAATTGGTCAACTTTTTTCAAGCCTGAAACAAACATGGTACATTCACGTAGGTTTATAATACATATAGACATACATGAAATATATTTTATTTTTGTTTTATTATGGAAAAATAAATAAAGTTTCCGTGCGAGCGAATTTATTTCCATGCAAACTGTGCTATATTCCGTAACTTCTGGCATGTCCTGCCTGTGTTTATGTCCTTTATAAAATAGCCTGTTTGCTCCGGGTTTGAAGAGAATTGAATCCTGCGGTACACATGTACATAGAAGTGATTGGCTGTTCGTTCGCAATCAAATAACAACGCTTCATTTGAACGCATTCAGTACTGCAATTTCGCGAAGCCGTTAACAATAGTTCACTTTTGATCTTTGCTTTGAACCTCTTCTTGGGTAGGTGAAGGTTCTAACTTCTGTCACATGTATTTAGATACACATGAGTATATTGATTTCTGTCTATTGTCATACGTACGTATTGTATTAATTGTGAAGTCAACGAAATCATTTGTATATAATTAAAACAAAAACTATAAAAAGAAAACTAATATCAAAATCTCTAAAACAATGTTGGGAAACAAAGAAACGATAATTTGGAATAAACATATGCGTCTATTAATTCCTACTTAAATATCATTCTCATTAATTTTGAGTATTGGAAAGCTGTCCCTTAATTCATATGCAAACTGCTATGTAACACACAACTTTTCAAACTGTATACATTCGAGGCCCAACGAGATGATTTGGAAGTAACGACATAGAAAATGTCAATCACTTTCAATTTTTTAAAGAATTTTGAAATGCGTTCATTGTAACGAATGAAGCGAATTTTCTGGTTGGATGGAATCTCTGTTAGAGTTCGAGGGATTGGAATGATTGTTAGAGATTGAAGGTTTCATTAGGAACATCATTTTAAAACTTGGAGTTTCAATTCTATGTGTATGTTTCCAAGATCTCGTATAATAATATCAATTTATTACCCCTAGAAAATATTGAACACAGATGTGACACAATTTTATCTCATTTCATTTAATGTTGATAATCCAAACAACGTATAACCATCTGCAAAATATTTGTAAATGATTGAAAGGCGTTTGAATTCAATATGCTGTTGTCTTTGAATGTTGCAATTTCAATATTTTTAACCACAAAAAAATCGGTAATCCTATGCTTTGTACTTCGACATATCCCAATACTAGGTACAATTAAAAATTTTTTTTTTATAAGGTATTGTTCGGTAATTGATAACTCTTCAGATTAAGAAACGAACATATGTAACATAGTATTTTACTTTTGCCAGTTACACAAAATCAGTTACAAAGAAAACAAACGTTTATTTTCTGATATACCGTAAAAAAAACTAAATTTACTGCACAATATTTCCACCAAAAATTCTTTGTTACTACTATAAAAACTGTAATCCCTTTCACATGAGTTCTATAAATATTATCGTTCCGCACTTTGCGCCCTGTTTCTCTCGATTCTAAATGACTTATGGACGACCAAGGAAAACGCCGAGACAGTTTAGCACAGATTTACAAGAGTTCTCGTTTATTTTTTAACGTACACCATCCGTTTTAATTCTGTTTTATTTATTTGTACATACATGCGCTCTACCTAACACAGTGGGGAAAAATAAATAATATTCGTTAAGCGCAAGACAAATAAAGAGTATAATTCAACAGATCCTCTTTAATATCTGGGTATTACCGAGGTTGACCGCTTCGCAAGCTTTGGAATATTATTCATTTTGTTGGACAAATAAAATTTATTCCAGTTATATTTGTGCTAGAGAATAATTTTATAAATTAAAAGCGAGTTGAGTTAAAATATATTTAACTATTTTTGAAACTATGAACACAAACACATAAAAATTATTTATAGTGAATAGATTTTGTTTGTCTTTGTGTCGCCATATTATGACGAAAAAAATACATTGAATTCTGAATTTATTTCGACTATATTATGTTGAAAAATCTGTGTACAGGTCCTTTATGTATGGTATGTATTGTTATGTTGTGTTGGGTTGTTGCCAGACGGTGGGCGCCAATTTTATTTAACGATGTTATGGGTTGTCGCCCCTTTCATTGTTTTCCAATTTTAGACTTTATATCATACAAAAGATATGTATATATATACATACATATTACATCGTAGGTTTCCGCGGGTGTTGTATATTGTAGTGTTCTTCCGGGTCTTCCTCCGCGTAGGGTTCTCAAAAGATATAACAATATGTATTAATTAAATGTGTTTGGTGGTTGCCAATGGTTACATACAAAATGTAATTAAAATGTTTCGAGAATATAAGCAGGGTGCTTCTAAACTTATGTTTTTAATTAAAATTGTAACTTTCTCATTACATTAGAAATTGATTTTCCAAATTTGAACGCTCTTATCAAGAAAAAAAAACAAGAAACTGACCTACCTCAATATAGCCGACTCCGGCAGAGTCACTTTGTTGTGAAACCTTTGCTCAGTTTATGACTTGTTTTCGCAATTATAACTAATGAAACGCAATAAAACTTTTTATTTACGTGGAGAAGAACTGGTCAAGGTTTCATTGCAAACGAATATGAATGACTTATAGACGCCATCGGTACAATTTTCAAATATCCGTTTGTGGTACATCGACAATAGACACAACGAAACGCGTTTTTCGTCGGTTTTGATTGATATGATACAGATATTTATTTTGCGCTTATTAAACTACACTGACCGGCAAAAAAACTGGCCACCATAAAATATTTTCAAAAGTGGAATCTAAAGACATCTTTCAAGCCGACATGGAAAGTTAATTTGATTAAATTTCATAATCCGTAGTTTAAGATGATTGATTTATTGATTCCTTATTATCCGTTATTAACGAGATTAAGAAATTTTTATTGTTTTCGCATCAGTAGTATTGTCTTTTATCATTTATTTGTCTAAAATCAAAGAGGCTTCTTTGCATTGTTTTTAAAAAGGGGCGTGACAGCTATGCAATTTAAAAAAAATGCAGTTAACTGTTGAGATTGTTGCTCGTATTGTTGCTTTAATTGAAGATGGTCGGAGCCAACGTTACGTGACTCGCGCATTGGGAATACCCCGTACCACCGTTCAGGATGCCTGGAACCGGTATTTGGAGACTGGCAACTGCGCTAGGAGAGTAGGATCCGGAAGAAGAAGAGCAACAACTGTAATTGATGACCGTTTTGTTGTGCTCAATGCATTTAGGGATCGGAGATCAACGACTGTTCAACTTCAACATCGCCTCCAAACAGCACGTGGAGTTGAAGTAAGTGAGAGGACAATAAGGGGAAGGCTTGTTGAAGGAGGTCTAAAGTCACGGAGACCTGCAGCAGGCCTAGAATTGTTACCAAGACATCGTCGAGCACGGTTGGAATTTGCACGACTTCATTCAAACTGGACTCCTCACCAACGGAGTAAAGTTCTTTTCACTGATGAATCGCGCTTTTGTCTATGCTCGCCCGACGGTCCCGAAAGGTTGTGGAGAATACTAAATGAACGGTACACGGACTGCACCATTTCCGAAAGGCGATCTTTTAATGGTGACTCTGTTATGCTGTGGGTAGGTATTTCGTCTGAGGCACATACCGAACTTCTTTTTGTGGAAAATTGGGCTTTAAATGCCCGTCGCTACGTGGAAGACATTCTGCATGAAGCTCACTTTATTGGAGATGGATTCACTCTAATGCACGACAGCGCCAGACCACACGTGACACGAGTAGTGACTGACCCCTTAGACGAGTTCGGAATTTAGAGACTCAACTGGTCAGCATGCAGCTCTGATCTCAATCCCATTGAGAACTTATGGGATCAACTTCAAAGAGGCATTCGTCGTCGCCCGGCTTTGTCAGCAACACTGCAAGATTTAAGAGCAATGCTTTACGAAGAATTTGAGGCAATACCTCAAAATTTATTGACACATTTGATTGATTCGATGTCTCGACGTTTAAATGATGCCATTAGAGCAAGAGGAGGTGATATGCGTTATTCACCGTCACCAGTAACTTAACTGAAGACATTTCGAACTGCCGCTTTTGTTATTATTTTCACATTAAACTTAATTTTGTTTAACTCGTCTTTTTCTTGAGTAATTTTTATGTTTTTTGTTAATAATGAATGGTCCTTCGATATAAAGTACATCTCAAATTAAATAAACCATTATGTCAGTGGTTTTGTTACATATTTTAGGGTGGCTGGTTTTTTTTGCCGGTCATTATATTTGTTTAAAGAGATGTGTATACAGTTCTTCGGAACAAATATTTTGAAACGCGTAAGGTTCAACACCAAACTACTACTGCCTTCTTCGTATTCAAACGGCAAAACGTGCAAACTAATATTTTTATTATAGCATCAAGACATTGTAATTATTTAATACATACAAATAAAAACTGAAATGTATAATGGCGTTATGAATTCAAACAGTTTGCTTTTAAATTTTACTTTCGATAAAATAAACGTAAGCGTAAATTACACTAGTAAACTGTACTACAAATTAATAATAATAATATTTTATTTGTCCACAAGACCTTAATAAAGGTATAGGATGCGTCAAAATAACAAAGACAATTAGGCAATTGCTTAATACATAAAAATTATTCATGCATTATCAGACAGATATTCATTTATGGAATAATAAACTTTTGATATCAATAGTTTCCTTAATTCTCTCCTAAACAGCCTTATGTTAATATTTTTAAATCTAACTGGTAGCTTATTATATAATATAATACCCTGATACTTGGGACTTGTTTTGAAAATAGCTAAGTTATGCTGAGGAATCTCGAGTAGGCCCTGATATCTAATATGATAAGAATGATTAAAACCAAGAGGTTTATAGTCATTAATTTGACTAACAACATAAATCAATGTTTAATAGATATAAAGACAAGGAACCGTGAGAATTTGAAGTTCTTTAAAATGTTCTTTACAACTTTCTAATCTTCGTGCGCCTTTAATATTGCGTATGGCTCTTTTCTGCACACAAAACACTTTTAAAGAATCCGTTGCCGATCCCCAACACATAATTCCATACGATAAAACTGAATGAAAACAGCCATAGTAATACATAATAATAATTTTTTGAAGTCTACATATATCACAGCATATTTTGCCGAGACGTTTACAAACCTGGTCAATATGCACATTCCTCTAAAGATGACTGTCGAAGTGGATGCCTAGGAATTTAGTTGTATCGACCTGAGTTATCGACATTTTGTTTATTTTTTTCAAAAGGCTTTCGTTATCAAATTTAGATGACGGACAAAAAAGTACATTAGTTGTTTTACTTATATTAAGTTCGAGTTTATTTGCCAGAAACCATTGATGAGAAACATTGAGGGAATTTAAACTATGTATTACCAGCTGAGATTTGTTTGCAGACGAACTTACTACTGTACAGTCGTCGGCATATATAAAAACTGCAGACGATTCCATATTAGAAAGTAAGTCATTTATATAAACTAAAAATAGAAGAGGATCTAACACAGATCCTTGAGGCACACCTATTTTAGAAACGCGTTTCTCAGATAAAATCCCATTAATAGTATCTTGTTGAATTCTATTCGACAAGAAACTTTTGATGAGTTCAAGCCCCTAATTCCAACAGCAAAAAGTTTTTGTAAGAGTATCGCATGATCAACACAGTCAAACGCCTTTGAAAGGTCCATAAAGCTGGCTAGTGTTATGTTTCTGTCATCAAGGTTATCATTTAAGGCATTTGTGAAATTAATAATACCGGTATTGGTGGAAAAACCTTTTCGAAATCCGTGTTGACGGTGAAAAAATTAAATTGAATTAAAAAATTATAAATTCTTTTGCAAAGCAATTTTTCAAAAATTTTTGTTATATATGATGAAATGGCAACCGGACGATAATTTGACATTTCGTTTTCACATCCTTTTTTATATATCGGAACAATTATCGAATACTTCAGGTTATCAGGAAAGCAATTTGTTTTATTGAGTAATAAGTAATTGCAATTGTCATATGAACGCCTGCATCTAGTCGACTGAAAACATCATTTTGTTTCTTATGACGGACGAACTTGTTTATGGCCACATAATAGAAATCAATTGCGCTGAGGCTATGTCTCAAGCTGAGATAGTTAAAAAATATCTGTAAAAACGAAAACTAATTTTTAATGGAGTTATTATTTACTTTTCCCTATTCTTAAATAATAAAATTTGTTTTGTTTTTTGAGTACTCCATGTGAGTTCAATTAAAGACATAGGTTTAGAAACACATTGTATAGAATCAGATATATTGAAGGAAACCATCATTTTAACTTGAAAACGTACGCGAATATTTTATTCGCTCTTGTCTTAAATCCTTTGATTTTTATATGAATTTTGTATCTAGAATATACAGCGAAGCAGATGTAGTATAGTGATCAAGCGAACGTTTGTGTTTTTTTTTAATATGGTTTTTCAAGTTTCAGTGAAACAGGCGGTATATTATTCAATGTAAAATAAGAGTTTTGTCTTTCTGTATTTTGCCTTGCTTGAAAATGATAGTAAATATATTTTCTTCGATTGATTCTTCTTGACCTGCATGAAGCCAAAATCAAATGAAGAGGATTCAATAAAACTGCGTTTAATTCCTTAGAAATAACAGGAGGCTACTCTATTATTTGCACGATATTAAAAAATTTTCAACATAAAGTAAAATAAAATGCAACACGAAAAATAAATTCATAAAACTAATTGAGATTTAAACTTAATCGCCTCTGTAACGTGAAAATGTTTGCCCGTTTCATTTAGTCAATATTAAAATAGTGTAAAAATAATTCGTGCAATAAACTAGAGGTGTTTTCATGAAGCAACAAGCGGCTTTCATACTAATGCGTTCGGAGTAATCGATTTCAGGCTGTAATTTTAAACCAAATTCGGTTCGAATCGTTTAATCGCGTTGTGTTGATTAAAATGAACTTTACTAGGGAATTCACGGTCGAAATTTAGAAAATTTTACATTCGCTTACGAAACACTGTGGAACATCGCAGTATCGTTAAGTTCCTAACAAAAGAAGGCAACGACTCAAAAATTATTTGTGAAAGAATGGTTCCTGTGTATGGCGAAGATGCACCATCTTATTTTGAAGTTGAATTTTGGCCTAAACTCTTTCGATGGGGCAAAAAATTAATTCACGATGACCAAAAGTCCGGACAACTCGTGGAAGCTTGAAGACATGGTGCAAAATGTTGAAAATTTAATACTGCAAGGCAGGCGTATTTGTTATTGTCAATGAAGTCTGAATATCCGAAACAAATGTCCTCAAAATTTTGCATGACGATTAGGGTATTACTTATCCCTGAGGAATAACTGGTTAGAAAAGAAATTTCTCAAGAATGTTTAGCCAAGTTGCTAAGAGCAGAAATTTTTTTCATTATCATCGGGGATGAAACTTGGGGAAACTTTTCTGGAAAAAACTGATGGCAACAGTTATTCTGGGTTGCTGAAGGAGTCTTGCCTATTGAGTATATGCCGAGGAGGTCCAACATAAATGGAGAAGCCTATGGAATCACAATTCAAAATTTAAAACTGTTCTGCGGGAGCAACATACCCTGAAAAAGTAAGTCTCAGAAGCCCCAGTAAAAAATTGACATCGGCCGCCGCGAAAGCCTTTACAATCAACAACAAAAAAAAATTGATTTTAGTGGATTCATTATTTACTCTTGATGTTTATTAACAGTTTTTATTTAATTATTAGTTTAAAAATGAACAAAAAACGAATTGATTTTATAACCGTCGAATAAATTAATTTGCATTTTAATGTTTTGTGTAAAACGTGTCAAATATGCTAATTAATAGTAGATTTAAAGTGAAATTACATTTGCGGTGCAACATGAAACCGTAGACCACCGGTACATTGTTAGCAGTCTTGTTTTACATGTGTATCTGTATGCATATTACATAATTTGCATTATAATAGCTTCATGGACGGAAAATTTTAAAAATGCACTTTGTAACAACATGCATCGCGGGCAGTATCACTAGCAGCTTTTTTTGTTAACTTCAACGTAATTATACGTACTTGTTTTAACGAATTCCTCTACTTCGGTGGCAATTTCGAAACCTATCCCATTAAATTTTCAGTTGCGCATAATTGGCGCAGAACAGAAATATAAAACCTGTTCTAGTTACGTTGAACATGTAATAAGTGTACTATGAATAATTTCAAGTAAGCAAAATTCTTTGTAATTTGTTATTACAACTTTGTTCTCCCTCATCAATTAAAAACATAAGTCAAATTGTTTATAATTTGTTTGTTACAGTTTGTTAATAAATAACATAGTATTTCAGGTGATGGTAATAATCCTGTGTAGGTGTAGAAAGGGTCGTAATAATAACAATAATAATAAAAGCGACGAAAAGTGTAAATGAGCGCCTGAAGCCCCTTTTAAACGTGACTCTTAATTTTTAATCCTCAATTAACACTGTAAAGTCCAGAGCAACGTTCAAGGATAAAGTTTATTGTCCCTCCATGCTGCGAAAACTTTCCCCGAACTTTTTATATAAACTTTTTTAATTGGTATAATGCAAAACAAAAGGGCGCTCTTCTTATCAAGTTTTTTTACGAAGTTAACTAATCTTGACGGAGTTTCTTTGCTCCAAAGTGAAAATCGTCCTGAAGGGGTAATTTCTGTGAGTTTTTTTTTTAATTTTTGGTTTGGTGCCGTAATTACCGGCGATCTTTTGTACGTGTTAAATTAGTGTATGATTAAATCATAATAAAAACGTGGATTGACTTTACACTTATTCAACTCAAATAGGAAATATAATTAATTCTATTTATTAGGCAATATTTATTATAAAAATTATGTATGTATATAATTTTTTCATACACGTTAAAGATAAATCAGATTTATTTTAATTTCAATTTTACCGCACTTTATTTTAGTGTTTGAAAGCAATTTAGTTTTTATTTATTTTGATGCGTGTAATTAACAAGTTCATGGATAAAATTCAACAGCGTAATAAATTTTTAAATTATGATTTATGGAATATAATTTGAAAATATTTTACCTGCTTCAGCAACCGACAATTATATTATTCAGCAACGATTCAGGTTTATTCATGTAGGGTGTCTCATATCCATAACGTACGGAGGTAACTAAAAGGATTGCTAGGGGAATTAATAGTGAACCTTTTCTCTTAATAAACTTTTAATAAAAACTCAATAACAAGAAAGTTATAGCAAGTTAAAGTTAAACTAATCAACAAGCTATTAACTATAGTAATAAACAGAACTCGGTAAATTCCAAACAGGCATGATTTAAGAATTTTATAACTGGTATGTAGCAATATTATTTCCTATTTAACGCATACACATTATTAATATTATTGCTTTCCTATAATAGCTCCCTTTCATTATAAATTGAATATAAAGGATGCGATAATAATAATAATAACCGATGAGTTAATTTATTTTGAAATGTATTAAATGCATAAATCGATTTAATATTTTCCCATGTGACGCTTATGATGTCTTAGGTGAATTGAATTTCATTTTTACGATCGGATTAAAGCAATATGTCACGTATATTTCATTTAATAAATTGGAACATCATTTCCACTGGTCTGCATTAGTCATTTTTGTCTCACAAGCGTTATTTAGTTATTGATGCCAATATGCAAAAAGTCGGCAAAAGTACAATCGTAAATGTTTGTTTTATTAGAATTAACGTGTGCACTCAATTGCCGCATCTTAGCAAAACAATCATATACTTTTTAAGTATGTTCGGAATTTCCCTAGGTCTGGTAATAAATTGCGTTTTAAATCAAATTTGGGATTCCTAAGAGTTAGTTGAATAATGTTTAGTTAAAAAATCAATAAAAGTTACGGCTATTTAATTAACTGACTAATTAAAATAAAACTAGAAAACAAGTAATAATAATAATATGGTCTTTATTGAGGTGGGATTTCAGTCACAAGGCTCTCTCAATCCTATCTTTGTAAGTTGATGTAAAAATTTACTTAAATGTGAAATACTATAAGCGTCAAAGTTTCATAATGCTTCCTTGAGGCTTCCTTCAATAAGGGATACCTTAGAATGGGTACTGTCATAATGCACCTGCCTTACTGTAATCTCATTCTAAGGGTTCCCACATTGAAGGAAGGAAAGAAACACTATGAATACGGACATAAGGCCCGGTTCCTCAAACACAAGTTATCTTTAAGTATCAGTTTATTCCCACAGTAACAATTATGAAAACAATTGCGTTAAAATGCAAATACATTTTGAATATCCTGTGTGAATGTTTTCATAAATTTAGAGTTTATTTAATGATAACATCGTATTTTACGAAATAAGTTTTATTAATTAAAAACATTTCTATGTGCTGCTTTTGCCATTAATTTTCTCTCAGGTACGTACTTTAAAATTTAAGTAACAGCAAACTATCAGCATTTGCAAGAAACATGAAAACCATTATATTATTTCCAATTCTTCCTCCAGCGGTAATCAAAAAGTAGCCATAAATTTATAATTCATTTAAACTGCTGTAACTTTTTTGTTATTGGTTTTTGGACAAAAGCGAATTAAGAAAGAAGCTTTAATCTGATCTCCCCCAGCCACCCTTTCAATCTCCTCCATAGGTCATTAGACACCCTATATGTGCAGTTCATATCACCTGTACTTTTGTATGATTTTTAATCATTAATTGGCATTAATCATCACAAATTAAAACGCGATGTATTTATGGCAACTACTATGACACGAAAATCAATAGACAGGAGTGTTAAGAGTGGTGAAGGAAACAGGGGTCGAAGAGAACCGAACTTTTCAACCATCAAGGTAAGGCTAAACCAACGATGTTTAATCGTTAGAGGCAACTTCTGAAGGTTATCATGTGTTACGTTTTTACAATTCAAAACGTATTACCTAATCGTTAGCTTATCTCTTTTGGCAAATCATTGCGTTTTCCAGACGAGAGTTGCCAGGATTCGAAGGCATCAAGTAATATATGACTTGCTTAGTAAACAAAGGATATCTCGTATATTTTTATTATCTAAGCGATTTTTCTGCAAGTTATAAATATTTATGTCTCTGAAAGTTTGCCAGATTTTCTTGCAAATGGATTTGTAAGGTGATATCCCCAATTTAACTTATATTTTAATATTACACAGCGGAAGTCAGGGCGGTATTCAGAGTAGTGACTTAAGCAAGTGTTAAGGATCGTCTTATACATTTAAGTTTGTCTTAAGTTGCTATGTATTCTAGACGTGAACTCTAATAAGTCAATGTCACTATTAATATATATAATATATATATAATATATAATATCAAAAATTTAAATTGTTCGTCGTTGCAAAGAAGTCTTCCTTCAAGAACAAGGTGGAACACCTTCACACCTGTGAAACGTTTTTAAATAAGATCGCCTTATGTAAGTTAAACATTTAAGCAAATGCTAAGATTTTCTCAAAACCTGTCTAAGACATTGCTTAGGATTTTCTTAAGTATAAGAACTGACTATGAATGGGCAGACAATCAAAAGAACTTTTCTCTGTCGGTATTTGTAAGTCGTCTGATCATTGGGATATGTTTATATTAAAGAAATGATACTAATTTGAAAAATTAAAATTTGTTTAATTATCTTTGTGTAATTATTGTTAACGTCGTATAAGAAAGTCCAGGTCAGATTTATACCCCCTTTGTATTATACTAGGTATTTTTCAACTTCATACAAAAAGTGAAACCAGTGAAAGTTTACATTAAAAGTAATAGAATGAAGCAGTTTTTGTATAATTGATTAATAAATATTAGAGATAATAAATGTTTTGGAGAATGATGAAACAGTTTGATAGTCCCTGGTTTATTTTTATGACGTAATTATGACCTTGGAGAAATTTTTTGATGTCAGCATCGGCTGCTAAGTGGGTCAGTTGTCAGCTGTACTTCGTTGCGTTGAAAACATGGCCGAATTTTCCAATACTGTTCTTGTGGACATGATTTTAACTTACGGCGGCGAATCTGGTTAAAATGTGTTGGCTGCAAGACATTTCTATGCACAGCGCTATGACGAATCAGTGTTTACAAGGGATGCAGTGTGGGCAGAAAAATATCCTCATGCAATGCAGCGCCGTAGTTTTCAGCAACGCTTTTCGGTCAATCTGTGTGTAGGTATATTAAACGGCACTTTAATCGGTCTACTCGTTTTACCTAATCACTTGATCGAAATGGTGTATTGACGTTTCTTGCAAACTAATTTGCCGGAACTCCTAGGGATGTAAATTTAAATATTAGAAAATATTAGACCTTAATCCATTAGATTTTTATCTTTGGGGACATTTAAAAAATCTAGTTTGGGCCGAAGAAGTAAATACAATAGTATAATAATATTGATGCATTCGTGAGAATATCTCTTACCACATACGCTATTAATTTTTTTGTATCAAGTTGAAAAACAGCCTGTATAATGTCAGATTACTTGTTAACATGCTCGAATGAATTATTAAATCAGTTTACGCGTCATAAATTTCTAGAGAAAATTATTTTGTTGGGACTGCTCTCGTAAATAGCGAATTACGAAAAGAAATGTGGATGTAAAGCTCAAAAAGGATAATCATAAAACTTGAAGGAAAATAGTTTTAAGAAAACCGAAGAAAAACTGAGCAAGGTAATATAAAACCAGAAGCAGTTTGGTCTGTAGTAGCATCTGAAGTTTACTGTAATATAAATTTCAACGTACTAATGCGGACAGCGCTTTTATCTGGATTACCGCATAGGTAAATTACAGTATGATTGGAACTAAAGTGATTACTGTAGCAATACCAGAGGTCGCTTTAAGTGTAACAATGCAGTACGTGGTGCACCGCTCTCTGTAATATCAATCTAATATTTAATGCAAACACTGCGCACACCGATTTGCTACCGCTAATCATTTAAGCGATATAGAGCTGCCGAGTATCTGTGAAATAGTAATCCGTTAGTTACATCTCCCGCACAAATGGGTACGACAAGAACAGTCCTCGAAATCACTCGCTGCGAGTTCCACTTATAAATTAAACCGTTGCAAGTTCCACTTTGTGAAATCTATTGTAATTAACAGTAACATTTGTAATGAATCTGTAATTGATGCATCAAACTGTATTTAAAATGTCTTCTTATCGTACCCGTATACCGCCTTCCATAACTTCTGAGTAAATTTTTAAAATTTTGTAATTATTATTAAAGATTGGTCCACCATTGTAATATATAATATACCCTGAAGTGCTTTTTCTTGTGTCTTTACAATCCGCATCACAATACGCCATTAAGTCGCTACTTTTACCATTAACGTCATATTTAATTCCAAATTTTTCGTTACCACTTAAATATTTAAAAACATATTTTAAGTTTGTTACGTCACTTTGTGTTGTTTTGTCCATGTATCTAGTGATAAAATTAACGGCAAAACCTAAGTCTGGTCTTGTTCTGCTTGAAAGATAAAGTAGGCTTCCCACTCCCTGCTTGAAAGGATAGTCTTCATTTATAATCTTATTAGTTCGTTCGGTACCAATTATTGATAAAGGCATTTTCACGCTTTTCACATCATTCGTTTTAAAATTATCTGTTATTTCATTTGTTGCTTGTATTTGGTTAAGTTTCGGTGCACTTTTGTTTTGGTTTATCACTAGTCCAATAAAGGAGTCTGGGTTCTCTTAAATCTTTACTTTAAATTCATTGCTCCAGTCACTGAGAAATTTTTTAATTTGTTTAGTATTATTCCCGATAATCAAATTATCATCCACATAAATAGCTAAAAACATTTTAAAAATTTTTTTATTGCTTAGGTATCACTAACTGCTAATCTCCGTATTTTACGTATGAAATTCATAAATGACCTGCCTTTATGTGTTACGTCTGCGGGTTTACTGCTCTCTGATTTATTGCAGATAATAGTAACTTCACTCAGCTGGGGCATATAATCATATATCCAGTGCTTCTCAATTTTTTTTTTGTAATAAGCAAACGTAGGTTTTTTTTGTCTTTTCTTGCATACTCATAGTGGTTATAGTAATCGAAATTTATTCGATTACACACTGTATACCAAGGTTTTCCATTTGAACGTTTACACCTTGGATTATTTCTACGCTTTTTTACATCTTGTAAATGAATAGAATAGAAACAGATAAAAAAAAGTTGCTCAGTTTTACAACTTCGTTCGATTTTAAACCGGACAATTCGAGTTTTTTCTGTTGCCTCCGGGAATAAAGCTAACGTGTAAAAATTTCCGGGGTTAAATTGAAGTTGCCATTACCAGCTGAGCAGCTGACAATCGATGTAATTCCACTTCCAATTTTTACTTTCACTCTAGAATAAAAACAGACACAGATTTTACAAGTATGAATAGTTTTAATTTTGAATTTTCTAACGCATTCCATTATCAAAATATGGCAAAATGTGATTAATATTTGGTGTGCTTTACGTTTCTTTTAATTACCAAAGCATTCACCCAAACGAAAAAATTAGCATATTGTATTTTCCCCCCCATATTTTCGCCGGTAACTTTTTTAAAAACATTCTGTTTTGTATGCAGTGATTTCAACACGGCTGTATGTCATTCCGGCGTCGAATCGATATCAGGGCTATTATTTATTTTATTCATGTCCCGGCAGCGCTCGGCAGAAAGTTTTATAAAGTCTGTTAACTGTTACACCGGTACCCTAAAAATGATAAATGGTGTACGAAATGACAGTGTCAGAGACATTACGTACATTCTCTACCTTCGCAGAATAAAGAATTCTTCTTCAGATTTAATAACGAAAGCAAAGCTCTCCCCTTACAACAACAAATTATCGAGCAAAAATGGCGAACAAACAAGACACTTAATTATGTTTTGAAATCGCTATGTACACGTGCAGTAGGAAGTTGATTGATATACTAGTCCCTTTATAATTTCGAAGGGAGTCATTTCATTAAAATAATCAATACCCGAATACGACCCTATGAGTAAACAAATTTAGGCTTCCTGTAAATTGCAGTTTATTAACTTTATGATTACAAGTGACAATATATCATTAATGGACTTTAAATTTATCAAATTAATCTTCCCTTATCATAATTATATCTTTTGTAATTAAACGATCACAATCCCAAATATGGAATACTTTTGGGAAGGTTATGAATACATTACAAAATTAATAAAAGAAACTAATTACATATTAAGTATAATTTAGAATTGTGATATCATATTAAATTGCATCGGCATAACAAGTTAGATAATTTATGCAAAAGTTATTTAAATTATTACAGAGATAGAAACATCCTTATAGCATTACTACGACGTCGCCAATCAACAATCACACAAATTACTTAATTTGTATTGTTAGACCGCATTACTATTGGTTTATTCTGTTCGGCGTTGATACTTCTAGCTGGTACTGAAAAGTGGAGAGACATGCTCGAAGTGGGAAGAAGTGAAGGATAAATATGATCTTGGTACTATAATAATTCATAGAAATTAAATAGGAAATGGAGGCAGAGGAAACGACTTTGTCTTGCGGAGGACAAACGCAAGAACCCCGGGAAAGGAAACTGCGAAAATTAATTGAACACAACAGAATTCTCTCACTGGCATTTCATGATTAAACACTGCATTTGTCACAATAGCAAGGAACAAAATAAAAGAGATCTTACAAGACTCGAAATCACCATGTAAGATCGTAAAACAAGACAGAGAGTATGATAATGTTCGGAGTGGGGAAATATCCCGAGATAATAATAATGTAGGGAATAATAAACAAATAAAATGAAACCTGCAGAGAAACGAAAATAAAGTTACAATTAGATACTTAGAGGAATTAGGAAAATCACGGGATACTAAAGTAGGTCAAAAATCACGAAGGTAGAAGAAAAAGCGAAGAGGGTAAATAATTCAACCAAGAACTTGATTATAGTTTATAGTGTTCAGGCTTTCACGACCGTCGATGATGGCTGGCTTTGGGTTCTTAGGTTCTCTGCCGTGTAGAAAGTTTGTAGAACTTGATGTTTCGATCATCTTGCCGTGATCTTCTTCAGAAGTGAACCTGAGAACCGAAGAGCAGCTAACAACTTGAATATATGAAAAAGAGTACAAGTGCCCATCTGCTAATGGTCAAAATATTAATTCGAAAACCACTGAATACTATGTTCCATTGTACTTCATAGATTCTAAGAGATGGACAGTAGGTGGCATTTTGGATTTATGTTTGCCTAATACAAAGTCAAAAACTAGTTGCAAAACCGGTATCTTAATCGATAGGGATCTTAATCGATAGGGGTGTAGTGGGGCTGTTTCTAAAATGATTATTTTACGTAATGGTAGGTTAGGGGCTCGCATGTTGCCCAGCGACAATAAGATGACAGATGTCAGAGATGTCAAGTTGGGAAATATCAAAGTGACAACTGCCGGAAACGTCAAAATGACAGACATCGGGAAACGTTAGATCAAAAAGACATACGAGCGAAGCATCACACAGATATTTGTTTAATAAAGCAACGATGGCAAGTAAATAAACGTGTTTAGGCAGCCTCTTAACGAATTAACACATTCTCAAAATTTGGTCGCTGACACAATTTCCAGAATAACATAAGACGACTGTTCGCCGACCATGATTTGTTTGCATCCTTAGACCAATGAAACAGAGTCATATCTTGCCATATAAAAATAAGGGACGACCTCTTAGAGGCAGTTAATTCCCAAGCATTAAATTATCAGGAAACATTCACCAGCACGAGTTGCTTCCTGAGCATTAAATTGTCAGCACGAGTTGATTCTGAGCATTGAATTTTCATTGAATTTAAAAAAACCTATAATCTTTCCGTGCACTCACATTTCAGAAAGTATATCTAAAGTCTTCCGTCCATTAAATTGTCAGAAGCACAACCACTATACTAGTTGTCTATCATGCAGCTCATCCAAAGTCAGAAGCAGCCACCATCAATGAAACGTTAAAACTCATACATCCTTCGACAACCGACCTTGAAGTCAGCTGCAGTAACAAGAAAGAAGAGGCGCACACACAGGTGCGCAAGAACTTAAGATGCTCTCGCATATTCTACCAGTTACTAGCATCGTCAGCAAACGTCGTTGCGAGGAGATGAAAAAGATGCCCTGAAAAGGTTATCCCAAGACGATACTAGGTACTACTACTACTTCATAAATATCAGAGTTATGAAGCAGAAGGGCAAAGAACGTCGTAATAAACGCCACATGCTGAGATAATTCTACCGGTGGTCACCTTGTTCTCCCTGATGTCACCTCTTCTTCTCAAAAGAAGCTTGATGTCAGAATTAGAAACGCCTTACCAGTTAACAACCATCGACCTGGACCCACTGGTGACGTACCAAGTACCAAGGTATCGATCCGTTCGCCGTGCTGATTTCGGATCCCATGCGTTTTACCGTGGGAGAAACTTACCGGCGAGAATTCTTACAGACCATCAATATTAACATCCTTATACAATAACTTTTATTTATACAATTTTACAAATGTTTTATTTTATTAAAAGGTTAAGGCGTGACATCTTGAGATCGCTTTTTGACCTAACATTACATTATGTTATTTTTATATTTGTTAATTTTATGCCGGGTGTCCATGCATGCTAGGGATTTAAAGGCAACTTTTTTTGAATTGTAAATACCTGCTTTCCTATCCAATATATCATAAAACAGTAGGGGAGACTGGAACAAAATGATCCCTACGGGTCAAATGATTCACTTGATTAAATTGATACCTCTTAGGCCATCTTCTTGTCAACTGGTGAAACACGCCAAATAGCTTACGTGCAACAATGACTCAAACCAGTTTGTCCGTTGGCGAGATGTAGGTATGCTTGTTTAAGCAGCTTTATATTTGTGCAAGCTTGCTGTAAAATAAGGTATGCACTATTTTATTTGTAAAATATAGGTACTCGCATTATTAGAAAAACTGCCAAAGCTATTGCATAGAGCAATAATTACTGTACAAACCGTGATATTTGATACTCTGAGTAGAGGGAATAAGCCGATTCTGGGACCTCCTCCGACCTTGACCTGGAACCTCCTCAAGTTTTAAGGTCCTTAGAAGACCTGGAACCTACTCAATGAGGAGAAATGATTGAAAAATTCTAAGTCAGGGTCGGAGGAGGTATCAAATCAACCGCAGACTTCAAGGTACGCATTTTGTCTACAATTTAGGTCAAGGTCAAATTATGAATAAGCCGATTCTGGGACCTCCTCTCAGCTTGACAGAATTTTAGGTTAAGGTCGGAGGAGGTCCTAGAATTGGCTTATTCCCTCTACTATTCTGATTTAACGGCGCACAAAAAATTTAAGGTTAACTTTTTGTAGAGATACACTGTGGGGTGAAATGATCTCCATAGTGGGGGGTAAAATGATTCCGAGATCGTAGGTAGGTAAGTAGGGGTATTAACAAATTATAAATGAAAACGACAAAGAATTACTCTGTGCATTATTATGTGGAGTAAAACGATCTCGGAATCATTTTACCCCACATAATAATGCACAGAGTAATTCTTTGTCGTTTTCATTTATAATTTGTTAATATCCCTACTTACCTACCTACTTAAACACGAATACGAAAACGTTTGCTTTACTTATTTTCAGAATGCCACGCAATTATTTAAGAAAAACAAATCGCCAAAATTGGGATGCTAAAAATGGCTTGCTATTTAAGAGTAAATTGCGTGTGTTTTCGGCTATACAAGAATTGGTAAATCACATGCTAGAGTTGCTAGACTTTGAAAGCAGAATGTATGGGTTTACTATACGAGATATTCGGAGATTGACGTACCAATTAGCAGAAAAAAATAATATTAGTCATAAATTTTCACACGAAGATCAAGCAGCTGGAAAAGAATGGCTTTACGGGTTTCAAAAAAGACATTCGGAGATTTCTCTTAGATCCTCAAAAGCAACATCTGCAGCAGCTCGTGCAAGAGCTTTTAATAAACCTGCAGTTACAAAATTTTTTGATCCCCTTAGAGATTTTCTCAGTAAACACCAATATCCACCTCATCGGATTTACAATCTCTTTTGACAGTACCGGGTAGAAACTCTAAAATCTTTGCAAAAAAAGGTAGGAAACAAGTGGCACGCGTTACTTCTGCAGAACGTGCTGTAACAACAACATCAGTTATATGCATGTCTGCTGGTGGGATATTTATTCCCCCGATGATGATTTTCAGTAGAAAGAGAATGAAAGCTGAACTAACCGACAGTGCACCTCCTGGCACTGTTTTTGCTTGCAATGATACCGGTTGGATGAAGTTGGAAGTATTCTCCTCGTGATTTGACCATTTTCTGTCATTTGTAAAGCCGTCTGAAGATGATCCCGCCGATGGGCACTTATCCCATACAAAAAACGTAAACATAATAGAAAAAGCGAGAGAAAACTTTGTAACAATTATTATGCCTCCCTCCTCATTATTCACACAAATTGCAGCCTCTGGATATAGGTGTAATGTTTCCGCTTAGCACCTACATCGATCAAACGCTAGAGAAATGGATGAATAATCATCCCGGTAGAAAGGTGACCTCATTTCAAATAAGCCAAATATTTTGTGAAGCATTTTTGAAAGCAAATTCTCCGCAAAATTGCATAAGTTCATTCCGGAAAACAGGAATCTGCTCTTTCGATCAAGATGTGTTCACTGATTTGGATTTTGTAGCAGCTGACGTAACAGACCAACCACTGCATGAGGAGTTTCACCATCTACAGAACACTTCTCATTCAGATCCTACACTTGGTAGTGATAACAATTTTGATGACTCAAAACCTGGACCTAGTTCAGAACTTGCAAGAGTTAATAACAATAATTTTGATAACCCACAACCTGGATCTAGTTCCCAACCGGACAATGTTATTTGTGTTCGAACACAAATACCATCAGAAGAGAAGATAAATTCTTCATTTGCCCACGGTCCTGCAGAATGTCAACCTCTCCCAAAAATACAAGGAAATAGATGCACTACTAGGAAACGAAAATCTGTAGGGCCCATTCTATTAACAAGCATCCCATACAAGCAAACTCTAGAAGATGATAGGAAGCGAAAAGCTGATGCCAAAAAAAGAAAGAAGGAAAAGGGGAAAGTTATGAAGGGAAATTCAAAGAAATGAAAAAAGCCTTTACTGAAAAAGAATGTTATAAAAAAGACAATTGGCAACATCAACAACAGTTCTGATGAAAACGATGATATACAGAGTGCATTTTCAAATAATTCACCGTTTGCAGTCAATCTGTCCTAGAAGCTTCTACGATCATCGCTTAACATTCTAAAAGTAATAGTTGTCCATTCTTCCACGATTTTACTTTTTAACTGATTGAAATCGCGGAAAGGGGTCGAAACTAAATAAAAAACAATCGCTTTCAAAAAGAATTCGGCAAACATTAATTAATTTTGAACTTTCTCTTGTCGTGTAGCCCCCATTGTTTATATTAAAAATTTTCATCTCTTCAATAATTCATTCCGAGAGACCCCTTTCGATTCTGTTCATTAGGTCACTGGAATGACTTAAGTTGTCTACTTTGTAAGGTAGTAACCAGGCATTTTGTTCAGTCTTCCTAAATAATGCAGAAGTATTTCAGACACATCAAGAGTGCAATATTTATTTTACGCATCTTTATCTCAAGGGTTCTGCTAACTTCCTCCAGACTTGTTATCATATGAGATTGTTTGTGTTACAATCAAAGTTTGAAATTCTTTTGTTGATACGTCAAGAGGAGATTTTAATTTTAATTTAATAATAGAATTTAAATTTGCGACTATTTATAAAGGGGTACGAGAAGAAGACCCAAGAAATTAAGCTCAAGGTATCAACATTAATCCTTAAGTAAAACATGTTGAAGAATCGTCCAGTGCTTATGTAAGGCTAAGGGATAATCTGAGCTTCCTAGCCCTGCTTACTAATAAATAGTTATGCCTTTGATGTTAATTAATTATGTTATTTCTATTGTTTCAAGTAATTTTAGAAATTTAGTTTAGATTTTAAATATTAAGTATTTTTATTTTTAGTTACTGTATTGTTGTGGTAACAGAAATCATGATAGGCGTTTCATAGTTTCAATAGCCATAGAATTCTATTCACATAAAATTTTGTTGTTAGTTAAAACAATAGTATCCGCAGTTTTCAACAATATAATGTTTTAATCAAACCATAGAGCTACTTTATTCAATTTAATACGTCAGCACTGCTTCGGCCGCAGATATTTTATCTGGTGTGCAAATATTGTTTTCTATGAGTGTTTTTGTGAAACGTGAAAAACGCCGGTCTGGTAAAATGTGGCGGAAAAACTATGTCTGCATTTGAAACGGAAGAAAATAAATCGGACCGGCTTTGTTTTTGTTATCGCACCAGATTGAAATACGTTTTTGTAATTCATTTCCGTTCGTGGTTTTTTTATGCGCAACATTTTGTAATTTATTAACCGTTTTCACAGTGGGGACCCGTCAGAATTTTAATATCAAATATCTGCCTGTATGGTTTTAATATTGTGGAAAGGCAGAGAACTTCAACATCGACATGTGTAATTAAATTATACATGGAAATTCCGTTCTTTGCAAAAAAAATTTTAGCGTGAGCAAACCGAGAGGCGGAAAGCATATTCCGCGCAATTAACGGGATGCACAAAAGAGATTATATTTGTTAAATAATTTGTATTAAAGTTCAGTTTGTCAATAAATTTTACGGAAATAAATTCTCATATTTCACATTGTATTCCAAACAATTTTCAATTTATTTGCTTCCGGTTAATTACGTCGAAAGGGATAAATATGGAAAATAATTGGTAGTCGAATTTATAAACGGCGATATTCACCATTAAGAATTTTATAACGAGTTTTCTTAACAATTCTACTCGTCTTTAAACACTTGAGATCTCTAAATACATTGAATTCAAGTTAATGTTTTACATTGTAATTGCACGTGGATTAAATTTACAATGGCGCTTGATTAATATATCAAACGACATGTAATACGAAATAAATGGGAACGGTAAAGTTTATCCATTGACAAATAGCCCTCTTTGACCGCATGACAAATTGGAATAATTGTAGCCTCCAGCTAGTAACTTTTTGTGACGTACACTAGTTGCCAGAAGCGGAAATAAAATTTCCTAGCTTTGTTTCAAAGTTGACTGAACAGAGCGGCGAGTGATTGATCGAAAAGTAACTAGAACGAAAACAAAAGCAAAAAACCGTTCCTCAAAGTTTTAATGTTTCGTGACGAATTTGATTTAATTTGAGCTGGATTCGACTAATGTAAACAAGCGTCAAAGATGAAGTTTTAGTTAATACGGACGTTCATTTTATCAGTAGTTGAAATAATTTTTACGTGATGATCAAAACTATTGCAAAAGGGAATTTTTCTTTTTTAAATTATGTTTGATTAAAAATTCACAAATATAGAGAGAAGTTAAAAAAATGTTTAGAGCAGGGTAACCAAGCCAATGCTGGACATGATCTGTATATAGTAGAGGGTAAGCTTTGACACCATGGCCACTTACTAAACATTTGTGTTGTTTATAGGCACAGTTGTTAATCCTCCACTCAGTGTCTTCTCATCAGCACAGCGTTTACTGTTGTTACTTAAAATGCTAATGAACGAGTAAAGACCTGAGAGTCGAATTAAAATGGTTAGTGTGTGTTAACCTACTCCTGATGAAGCAGCTTGAAACAATTACAAATGAATTTGTGGGTGAAATGATATGATGATACTAAAAGAGTTGCTGAAATTGAGTTGAGCCAATGCGTAACTTTTTTTTTAGTAAATGACATGTGGCTGCTATGTTTTTTGACATTAGAGAATAAATTTAAAAGAAGTTCCAATGTTTTCCATTTATTCTCAAAAGGCGCAAAAACCGTTCTTCACTTCTTTTATCTAACTCAATCAATTACGAAAGCAAAACAAAAATTATTTTCTTCAAATCCAAAACAAAACTAGTTCTAGAATTTAGATGAAGTAACTGCATATTTTCAAAATTTTCTTAATAGATGTTGAGCTGCTTTTCTTAATTTTTCTGACTTTTGGATGAACATCGGAAACAATTTCTGCTCATCTAACTTTTTCGAAATATGGAAGAAGTGTTATAAAATACTTTTGATATAATAAATAATCAAGTGAATCAAAGAAGAGGATAATGTTAAATGACGAACAAAGCGAGGTCTTTCATTAAGACTTTCGAATCTTGATCTCCCAAAGTCATGGCCAATTCTAAACCTCAGGTTTAAGGTTGACCATCGCCTTCTTTATATAATACTTAAATAGTACAAGGTGCAAAACCAAAACTGCTTTCCTTGAAATTCGGAAGAAAATGTTAATTTTGATTGGAGGTCGTATCTCTATTTTTTTAAATATGTGCAATAACAACAACCTTGCAGATTCAACTTTTTACCGAACGCTAGAGCGTTACTCAAAATTTCGGGCAATCTATGCTGAACCTATGGTCACCCTAATATAGACTAATAATAAAATTGACACTGAAGCAGAAAAAGAAGAAGAAAAGAGGAAAATAACAGAATAATTACTAACTACAAAATAAGATGTCAGAGATAAAACAGCAAAGAAGAAAAGACTACAAAAAATAATATCATAAAACGTATGAAAAAACAAAAGTTAAAAAGTGTGAAAATCTCAAAAGAATTAAATTGATGGAGATGAAAAAACCTACGAGATAACAAAAATAGTAAACAGAAACATAAAAAATTCCACTGCTAACCAGATCGAGTCAAAAGACTGAAATCGAAAATATATCTTGAAAAGAAGATCTAAGTAAATACGAAGAATGTAAACAAGCAAGGAAAAACGTTAAAAAACAACAAAGATTGAGAAGAAAATCATTTTGAAGAAAAGATAAAAAATACATTCAGAGATAATCGGAAAATATTCTTCGGGACGTCCAAAACATAAAAGAGAAGAAAAAAGAGGGTTGATCGCGGAAGAGAAAAAAATCAAGGTAAGATGGAGAGAGTACTACAAAGAACACTTGGATGGTAGAGATGTATTAGGAGAAAACATAAAACAAGCTAATATTATAGAGTCAACAAGAAACGATTTGGAACAAGTAACGGAAAAACCACAGATTATGATGAAATAACAAATATTAAAACTGTTACCAAAATTAGCATTCGGAAGGATAGGAGAAATATTGAACACAATGATGACGGAGGGAAAAACACAGAAGATTGATGAAAGGACATTATAACACAAATATTCAAAAAAGAAGATTATTTGAAATGCTGAAACTATAGAACAATCGTCAGTTGGAAAACGGATCTTTCAAATTGAGAGGATAATGATGACATTTTTGCCTATTTCGGAAGTGGTAAATAAAATCAAAGAAAATTAGCAAAATTAAGTACAGTTAAGAAATGATATTATTTAAGTGACAGTAAAACTTGTGAGAAATTCAAATTACGACCGCTTCAGTGATGCTGACAGGGTTTCCAGATTTAAAATTCTTCAATTGGTTCTTGTTCAACGAAGAGATAATATTATAATAATAATATTTGTAAGTAAAAATTCATAATGCATACACCCCAAAAATTAGCGCCTTATACTTTTGATGCCACATTTCATTTACACCCTGTATACACATAAATTAGGTGACCAGATTTGAATTTTGGTAAGGCGGGGTGGGGGTGTATTATGAATAAAAGTGAAAAATATTTGAACAAACTAAATGAAAGAAATTAAAAAAAAGAAAAAAATTATATGAACTTTAGAAATCTAATGAATAATATTAAAAATGTGAACATATTTCGCATTTGAGTGAATTATTTAAAAAAAATTGAGATCATCAATTAATGTCTTAATTTTTTGCCATAAACTGGAAAATAGTGGGACTTTCTGGAAACTCTGCAGGACGCGAGACAAATTGTCAAAAAGCGGGACTGTCCCGTCTAGAGTGGAAGGCATGATTATCTTACATATAAATCCTTATCGAAATTGATAAAACTGATAAAGTATCTGACAAAGAAAAAACCCGGCGTCACTTCAGTGCAAGATTAAACCGATTTTGGGAAGTATATCTTTAATTTACCATCGTGTCCATTACAGGTGTCATGATTTCCGAAGAAGATTTACATCCAGACCCACGAATGTCGGTTTCCTATAGTGAAGATGATCTTAAAGATGTAAAACTCATTAAAATAAAACCCTCGACAGAGCTCATCCCTGACGAGTATGAAAATAGCGGAGGCAATGGTGACGTGTATATTTTTCGAGGAACTAAACAAACGGATGCCTCTAGTACAAGCAGCTTGTTAAGAATTTTGAAAGTATATGGATATGACATACCAACTGAGAATTTAGATTTTATAACTAGCAAAAAGGAAGTTGAACTTAAGTTGAAAACAAGTGAGTACTTTTTGGATTTTAAAGAAAAAAATGATTTTCGAAAATTACCTACCTGATATGTTTGTTTTATGAATAATATTTGAGAAAAATTTGCCATTAAATTTCGTTAAGGTTTCTAAAAATGTTATTTTCAATTTGGAGAGTTTTCGAATATATTTTTATTGCACCTTTCATTCAGTTATTTATGCTCTCGCACTGGAAACCTTTACACAATTAATTTAAATAATTTTTTAAGTTTGTTTTCGGAAATAAACGGAAGCATACGATTAAAGATTTTTAAAGTACTGTATTGTAAAAATAGAAAATATTTCAATTTCGAATGCAAACGTTTATCTATGAGCGCAATAATTAATATGAAAAGGATTTCATGTCCCATGATTAAGTTATCGTTATAGGGGAGTCTAGTAACATTTCACAATAGAACTCAACCCCATAAAAAATCTGTACTTATTTGTTTCTTTTTTTTTATAGAGGGAACAATAAAAAATTAATTTTAGAAACTTGGGAAACTTAAACTAAGTGATTTATTACTTTTATATATTCAACTTTTGTAATTCGCTTTTCATACTTTTTTATAATTTGTTTGAAGAAATGTTTTTATTACTGAAGTAAATTACCTCAATCTAATATACCGCAATAGTTTCAGAGAAAGATTTTACTAACAAATCCTCCCTGATTATCATATTTTTGGGCGAAATTGGAACAGAAGACGATTTTGTGCTGGAGGGTGACTCTGAATACACAATTTCTACGAGGGACGTATGGCTGCCATTCATCAACTGTCAAAGTTTAAAACACAAGCCAAAAATATTTATTTTTCAGGTAAAATTTGTTAAAATCATTTTTATAATAATTATGTTCAGGTTGTCCCATTTTTGATGGTATTCTACAGGTATCTCTGTTAGTAATGAAAATAGAAAAAACAAAGCACGTAATACTTGGATGGTTAAATCACAAATTTGCTATTTCTTACTATTTTCGTGATACAGTTAAAAAACAAAAAATTCACCAAAATTCCAAAAGAAAATAACTTTTATTTTTAAAGATATCAAAAAATGATAAGCACATTTTTTATTCGACATTTAACGCAGATCATGATTATTAATTAAATCAATTAAAAAAGTTCATGATAGTTGAGATACGAACCCAACTTTTGTTTGTTTTTTTTTATGGAATCATAGTTGGCTTTAACATCAAGCTCTTTAAAAAAATATATTGTTTATTGGTTTTCTCTTTTAAAATAATGACATTATTGGCAATCAATTTATTTACGTTAAATTTAATAGACCGCGATTTATACAAAACAAAAGAATGCTGAATTTTTTTGTTTTTAGAAAGTTCGGGGAATAGTAAAGATTTTTTGCTACTTATACTGGTTATTTTTGAAAATAATTTCAATAAACCAAATTCCTATACTTTTTGAAAGCTGAGAAATGTATTTAGTAGTACGTGACTATGACTTTCATTAATTAATTAAACATATTATTTAATTGATAAAAAAAACCTTTCTTAAAATTACGTAGTCGAATTATTTAAATAAAAATTCAATTTCGGGTTAAAAAAATTCTGTTTTAATAAAACAGTCTGATAAATTTGTGTTTCAGAAAATAACGTACAAAATCATGAACAATATATTTCACACAACCAAAGGATTATCCAAGAGATTAGTGACTAAATAAATTTTGAAAAATTCGTCGGAAAGAAGCCTCGAGTCACTATAAATTTTCTTTCTTTCCAACGAATTTTTCAATACTTCACACACTTTAATAATGCAAAGTAAAATTTCATACAAATACATACAAATATTCGTATCTCGGCTATTATGAACTTTCTAAGTGATTTATCGTGGACTACGTTATCATTTCTTGATATCTTTAAAAAGAAAAAAGTTATTTGCACTTGAATTTGTCATTTTTCAACTGTACCAGGAAAACAATAAGAAATAGCAAATTTGGGATCTAACCATTCAAATTAGCATAAAAAATTGACCCAGTTTTGTTTTAACATTCGGATGACTAGATGGGGTCATTTTGTAACCCTATTTTCTAAATTTTTAATCTTCGAACTTCATATTTTTTTTTTTAGCTGTTACTCATAGTATAGCAAATTTATTTATTTTTTAAATGAATGTTTTGATTTGAAAAAAAATTTGGAATGGGGTCACTTTGTTATCCCACTGGGTCATCAGTAGTGAAATCAAAGATATGACTTCATACAATTTACTGTATATGTTTGAATTTGGATTCTTTATTTCTAAAAAAAATATCTACATGGCAATGGATAGGTCTTTTGTGTATTAACACTTTATTACTTACTGAGTGACCCCACCTGGTCTTTGGTGCTTCACATTTCACCTGGTTAATTTCCATTATTAACGGAGGTACCTGTAGAATGTTATCGAAAATAGGACATCCTGTACATAATTTTCTATTCTTTAGGCAAGTGAAAAACTAAAATATCCGGAAGCCCAGTCGGGCTACGATTCTTATAAGCAAACATACTGGAACATACCTTCTGAAGCGGATATGTTAATTGTATATAAGAAAGTTTATGGTGAGTTTTTGTAACTGTTTAAAAGACAAATGGGTAAGAAAAATCATAATACGTCAAATAAGTATAAATACACTTCTCTTTCTACAAAACAAAAATAGCATTGTTGTTTTAAATATTTAAATTGCTAATAAAATAATATTTGAGCCTAAAAAGCTAATATTAGTGATTTTGGGACACTGTTCAGCCAGAATTTTGTTAAAATTATGTTATCGTATTATAGGAAGAATATACACAAAACAATTAGTAAACATTTTATTTCAGGTAATGAAGAGGCAAGATTAAAATTTATTGGCGCACTTTGTGAAAATTTTGAAAAGTTTGGACGAAGGGATGACATCATCAGTATGGTAACTCATATAAACCTCACCGACTACAACCGGCCCCTTATAATATCAACCCTAACTAAAAAATTTTTCATAGCGAGCAGTACGTATAGAGATCACTTCCTGGACATAGACAACCAACTTAATCGCGTTATGAGCACAATTTCGGAGCTCCAGAAAACAATTGCAGAATTAGAAGAGAACGATGTGAAATGGAAAAATCTACAATCGACTTCCTCGTCTAGAAAATTGGACAATAAAAACAGGCAAATTGGAAATAATAATTCTAAATCCTCAATGGAAGTGGTTAGAGGTAGCAAAAAACATGCGAAGAGGTCATCCGAGCAGAAAAGTATTTCTCAAGCAACAACATCGGTTACCCTTACTGATTCGGCGACGACACCTGGAAGAAAGTTCACTTTGAAAAAAATGGAGCCTCTAAAACACTTGCATCCTTGAATATGTTACTTAATTTGTAGTTTTATATTTATATTATACATAAAATAAATCTGTCTCTTCATCAATGTGGGCATTTGTTTGTATGTTATGTACATACACGTTTCGATGTACGTATAATTAAACTGATTGCATCATTTCTCTGCCGTAAGCCAGGAAATTTTTACCTAACTCTTGTATAAATCACGTCTCTCGTTCTTCATTTCTGAAGGAAATGTTTCCAAAAGATAAAAAACTGCATTTTTACAAAACGTTGTACCTTCGACGGAAACTTGGCGGTTTTAGAGGCGTGGTAAATACATTTATATCTCAAATTGATCTCGTTCAATTTGGGTTCCCTTATTTTTATCGTTAAATACTTTACCCAATTTGTTAGCTTTACAAACCTTATTTTTAATATAGCTTTGTTTTCGAAGATTCACATTGTATTAAAAATTCTAAATTAAACAATAATTACTATGGAATTCTTATTAAATGCCTAAGTTTAAAATCGAAAAGGTCAATTACTGTGTATGTCACGGTCGGACGCACTTTCGGCAATGTATAGCTTTGGTTCGTGCGTGGAAAAACTACTATTAAACTGTTCCTCGCTGAATGATCTAAATCACATACATACTGCAAGTAGAGTAACTCTCTACATCGCTTCTTTTAGTGGATCCATTTTGTCGGGTTAATTGTCAGTCACCCTGTATATATACCCCGTGGATGTTAAAACCAAGCCTTCCTAGGGTGATGAGGTCCTCGACGTCCTTTTTGGTGCCCTCTCTATTGCAATTATTTTTCCAAAATTCTTCTTGATTGAATATAACTATTCTTTTGTCTACTTGCACTGAAACTATCATATTTATTTGATCAAATTGTTTGAACTAAATTACCTTTAGTTTCTACGTTGGGGGTCTCTGCATCGTTCATTTGACTGCAATGGGAAATTTAATAATAATAATTAAGCATGAATTAAGTTGCACTTAAATTTAAACGGTATTTACAATGTGACATTTGACGTAATACAACATTGTGTAATTTCGGCTATTAAAAGATTGATTTTAACTTCGTTTGTTTCAATATTGAGAGCGGTGAATATCTAGTCAAAATGCAAAAAATATCTCCTGGAAGTGATAAGTTAAGAGCTAATTCGATTCACAGAATTTACATAGTAAGCAAACTAGAAACATTTTACATTGAATATTGAATATACATATCGTTCATTCTGGCCAACTTCTGGAACTTCTTCCTTAAAAATAATTTAAACCTTGTTTACAATGAATACCTAAAGTCGTGAGAACTAAGTGTTTTGTTAAAATAAAACTAAACGTTCGGTAAAAGAAGAATCACATTATAAATAAATAAATAAATTGTACACATCAAATAAAATGTGTTACTATGTATTTTTAACCCTTAACGTGTCACATTCTTATTTTGGTACATTAATGGCCAGTTGCACTAACCACTTAAGTTCTGCTTAACTATAACTATCACTTACAATTATGACTTACACAATGTTGTATAACGTCCAATGTCACATTATAAACACCGCTTAAACTTAAGCTCAGTTTAAGTCATGCTTAAGGGCTTGGTGCAACTGGCCATAACGGGAGTCCGAGACTTCCATATTATTTTGAGGTTTTTTTATAAACTTATAATATATTTATATATTTGTTATTATTTCTTTATGACTAGCATTAATTAAAATCTTAAATAAAACAAAGATAAATAGAAAGAAACTGTTTTTAATGGAAAATAGAAGTTTAATTCTCAAAATAAAAAAAAGTTAGATTCTTTTTTTTGTGAATATATTCTTCACCTACTTTCTTGGGATGAACTAGGTAAGCGGGACTTTTATTGTAGGTACAGCTGCGGAATAATAAAGCGGGACAGTATAATGTCAGTTTAAATGTTACTTCTTAATTCTGGTAATTATATGGTAACTTAGAAACTTTTGTGGTTCATAATATAATTAAATAATATAAAATGGTAAAAAATCTTATCGTATAAATAAGAAAAAAGTTAAACACTATAGAAATAATACAAAATTTTGCTATAAGACTTGTCCCGCTTTATGATTCCGCAGCTGTACATTCATAGACCGTCTTCCTCTTCATCCGAAATGAAAATAATTTGCAATAGTTTCTGCTAGTGAACTTTTATTTTTGTTGTTTGAAGTAATCGAGTTATTTGAGATCTTTTTTTTTTTAAATGGCGTTATTAGGAACGCAGCTAAATTTGTTAGGAAATCAAGTAGTACTTTGTTCGTACGAACTAAAGACAATAAATTTGAAGGAAAATTAGCAACTTTTTTGACCATTATATGGCACCAAAATAGTTATCAACGAGAAAAAAGTTTAAATATAAAATTTCTCTGAATCAAATATTGTTACGTTAGCCGACACATGGAATCTCTCAGACTCCTTGAGTACTCAATATCGATCGAACATATGTGTACTTACGCTCTTTTGTGTACGGTGGTGCTTAAATGGTACCCAGACGCGTGAATTTCAAAATCACATTACAGGAAATCTATTACTGTTTTAGATAATACAGGTACTATTATCCGATAATTAATAATTGAAACATATAATCACAAGAAACACTCAATTACTGCTTATAGGAAGTATCTAGAAATTTAATGCGATTTGCTACGTTATTTTGGGTACGTATTGTAACGGTTCATTTTTAAAATTCTTAATTAGAGTGAGCCATAACTTTTTAATTTAGTTATTTTCAAAGGAGGACCACTTCCTACTTTACGAGTAACATTACCTCTGGTTCGGAATGCAGAATCTGTATGGTATATTTGTGCAGTAAGATCGTTGTAATTTGCATGGAATTCTGAAAATTTTGCTCTAAAATTTTCGATACAAGCCGCAATAGAATATTTCCTTTCACTATTTTCATCTTTTTCGGCATTTTTAAAATAGCTTTCGACAAGACTTTTTGCTCCAAAGAGAACATTTTTAAAAATAAAATTGAGAAAATTTGAATTATTTGTCAATTTGATGACTTAATTCAAAATTTAAGTTGTCTAATGTCAGGATTGCAAACAACCTTTGAAAAGTCATGGCTTACTTCAATTAAGAATTTTAAAAATGCCTCAGTATAAAAGACGATAAAATTGTAATGTGAGGAAACCCACAAGGCAAATTCAAATAATAAGCTTCAGTAAAACTTCTTACGCACTTATATACAAAGGTTGTGGTTGACTCATCGGTTTCGGCATTTATTCTGCACAATCTGATGGCCAATAGTTATTAATCGCTGATTTGCCATACACATCATGATCATGTATATAATTTCATGGAAGTTCCAAAATCAAAAAACATTTCATTTTAGTATAAAATCACAACTTGATGGCAGCATATTTATTAAATAGCTTTTTTCTTTGTATGTTACCTGCTTAATTTCTTTAAAATTATCATGTTTGTTGATATAATGTGCATAAATGAACATTGGCTTAAGGAGGAGGCATTGCAGTGTCTAAAAATTCATAACTTACACATCGCCTCATCTTTTTCTAGAAAACAATTTAAACATGGCGGTGTCGCCTGTTGTAAATAACAGTATTCACTATAATGTTTTAACAAAGATGAACTTAACTATTAATGATAAATTCGAGAAAATCATAAATTTATTTCAGGAGGCAGTCGAGTTATCTTTTCCAGAACATCTAATAAAAACTAGCATCGTGAAGCAGGTTGATAGATGGTTTGATGAAGAGTTACGTCAAATGCGTGAAACTTTGGTTCTCTTAAAAATGTTTATTATCAGAATCCCACGTCAGATCTAATGAATATGTTTAAATCTTTTACAAATAAATATAAAACGTGCCTTAAACAAAAAAAAAGGTTATGGCTCATGAAAATTACATTCGAAACAATAGCCCACAGACTATGTGGAAGATTATCAAATCTAATAGAAATGTTTCACCTAATCATTCGGTTGGAGACGATGTTTTACAAACGGCTGAATTTAATGATTTTTTTGTAAAAGATGTGCAGAACATATTAGATACTTTATAAAATAACTTAAAAATAGGCGCTTCTTCTAGTTTGGTGTCCTGCAATGTCTCGTTAATCTCTCCTTGCAATAATTTTCAATTTAAGGCAATTTCAGTCGTGCAAATGAGGGACGCAATAAGGGCGCTCAAGAGCAATAAGAGTAGGGATGCGTATGGTCTAACTTTCGAATTATTAAAGTGTGTTATTGATATTATTGTCTTACCACTTACAAAATTGGTAAATGAATGTTTTAAAAATAGTATATTTCCCGAATCCCTAAAAATTGCAAAGATAATTCCAGTTTTCAAAAAAGGTAATGCATCTTTCATGGGAAATTATAGACCTATATCTATATTACCTAAATTTTCAAAAATATTAGAAGCAATTATGAAAAAGCAGCTCCCAGAATTTATTGAGGCTTGGGAGGCGTTTCATCTTAAACAGTACGGTTTCCGTGAAAATCTATCTACTAAAGATGCTCTATGTGACCTTGATTTTTTTATCCTTGATGCCTTTGAAAATAGAGAACACTTCCTTTCAATATTTTGTGATCTGCGAAAAGGCTTCGATTGCGTCGAACATAATTTAATTTTGAAGAAGCTTGAATTATTTCACATTGGTAATAAAGCTATTGATTTAGTTAGATCTTACTTACATAACAGAGCTCAGTTTGTTTATTACAACAATAATTTATCAGATAAGCTCCAAGTTCCTCATGGTGTGCCGCAGGGATCTATTTTGGGCCCCTTACTTTTCCTAATACATATTAACGATCTTCAGTCAACACTGAATGATTCGCACCTTATACAATACGCCGATGATGCCACAGTTTCGCATACAAGTAAAAATTTACCGGATGTTTTAGAACTGTCAAATGATGCTTATTTAAATCTCAAAAACTGGTTTGTTGAAAATAAGTTAAGCCTAAATGAATCAAAAACCTCGAAAGATATTTTTAGTATAAAAAAAAACAACTGATAGTAATAAAATTAACTCCGCAAAATTTTTAGGTATCATCCTAGAGCCCTCACTGAACTGGAATCTCCATATCGATTCAATCTCGAAGAAAATTTGCAGTAGCATATTCTTAATCTCTTCTTTAAAACATTCCGTATCTTGTAAAGTTTTAAAAACAGCCTATGTTTTGTTTTGTCATTCTCATATTAGTTATTGTATTCTGGTGTGGGGTCACTCAGCGGCAACACAGAGAATATTTGGTGAGCAAAGAAGAGCTATTAGAATTTAAATTATAGAGGTGATTGCCGTTTAATTTATATTAAAAAACATCTCAGTGAATTATCAGCACAAGAAGAAATCCATCATTATCAAACCCGAAATACTAATGACATTAGATTACGTTATCTAAGATTAAGAAAAAGTCAAAATGGGCCAAAATTTATTGCCATCAAATTATTTAACCATATGCCTTCAGCTGTAAGGAATTTATCTCTGTCTGACTTTAAAGATACTGTAAAAACTTCTTAATAAGTAAAGCTTTATTTTTTATTTTATTATTTTATTAAAATCCATTACCAATAGTTTAAATTAATCAGCTTTTCTATTTCAGGTAAGCCCTCAAAGTCCACAAACAATGAAAAAGGATTGTAAGTATTTTACCATGAAGCAAGACTATTGCTTCAAATTCGAAATGTAGACAAATACAGGTACAGTTGTAAAGACAGAATACTTCATCTATTTAAATTTCGCTTGAAGCAGCTGAATGATTACAGAGTGTATTTTATAGGAGTATTATTTTATACTCACATCTGAGTTTTTCTTCTTGGATAACGCGGTTGGACATTTCTCAATGTCATTTTATTCTTCCTCTTTGCAATCCAGATTTTTAACACGATAAAGTTGTTTATATATTATTTTTTAAAAAGTTAATATTACTTTTCACGTTTAATAAATATCATTTTGGGGATGGGTTCTATACTATATTCAGTTCGGCATTTGAATTGCAATTAACTTTGAATATATTGATCCAAAATTTCAACGGTATTAATACGGTAAATCTAGCGGAATTAACTGCTTAAGGTGTAATTTTGTTATTAGGGTGGGGCCCATTTGAAATTTATAAATGGGCTATATACAGAGGGGATGGTACTAAACACGAGGTGGGATAAAATCCGTCCCTTATTAAATCCCATCGTAACAGTGTGTAATTGTTTGTTGCGTTCGCCTTCGAACACGAAATTTTAATATTTGACGATTGGAAGTGATTTACTGGCCTTTATTGCTCAGTTCGCGCAAATTACCGGTAATGTTTTCAGTATGGGGGAACCCTCTGATGGAAAAATGATGCGCAAGTGACGCATGCCCCACAGGACTGTTTCAAATTAAAATTCTCTCGGTACGATTTTTATTTCAGACAACGTTTTTCATTAATTATTTGACAGATTAATTGCCTTTGTCGACGTATCTAACTGACTGTAAACGAACGTTTTAAAAAAAAAACAGTTATTTGCCTGGAAAATTTCAATGTGCGCTATTTGTTTCAGTGGAAAAACGTTTTATTGTTACTAGAACGACGAATTCACGCACGCACAAAGCTACCTTTATAAGTCAATTTTGTAAATGAAATTAAATTAAATACCTTTTTTGGTGGCAGGCTGTTTTCGTGGATGGGATAATATGTAAAACCGTTTACGGCATTAGGTTCATGTAATAGGGAAAGAATCTGATACTCCCGGGCATAAAATCAAATTTATGTGTGTGCAGAAGTGATAGAAATCAAAAAGGTCACGAACTCACGTTTCTTCCGGTCATCGTCCGTTATTCTTTGATAGTTTAGCAGATTAAATAGGGGTTTCTTTCCTAAAATATTTCATACTTAACTACTAAGTGAGTTTCAGATGTAGATTTTTTTCATAAATCCTATAAGTGCAAAAAAAATTTTAATCCTGAAACAATATTTTATTATGTACAGGGTGATTGTTGAAAATGCCGACAAAGAAAAAATAGTGAAAGAATAGACAACACAGAATATGAGACAAATGCTTTTTAGTTTTTCAGAAATAATTAATGAGAAATTATCCCCATAATGATGTCCTTGGTTAAGAAAGAGCGGCAGATAAATGAAATAAATACAGTCATAAAAGTGTTTTATAGTTTTATGGTTATTCGGCGCGGCGTTAAGCCTTGACCTTTAAATGGAGTTGAAGTGATTAGTATAGAGGTTAAAAGGTTTGTACCTATAATTTGCTGTATACATACAGTATAAATTATAAAAAACAAATTGAATAATAATTTGCATGAATGTACCTAATAATAAGCCGTTCGTTAATTCCAAAAGAAGATAAAAATAAAATTGAAAGCAGGGACGACAACGGATTTCGTATATAGGGCTTATAAATCAGCTAAAGTTTTCCTTTTCAGTTCGCACAGACAGTAATAGGCTTCAATATACCGCCCGATCCTTTACACGCAAATTCACAAAAACAGCCGCATTTTATTCAATGGGTTTTTGAGCACTATCGCTTCCCCTAAACAAAGGATCATTCATTGCAGAAATAAACTCGATAAAAACCGTTCTTGAAATAATGGCCCTACACTATAAAGCGCCAAATAAAAGAATCGCACTCTACGGGCATTAACATATTATTCGTTTTATCGTCCTCTTTTAATGGCCCACATATTTTATTCATAAATACTGGTTTATCTTGTGATTATGTTTTAAACCCAAATGAGCAACAAATTAATGGGATACTGACTACAAGGATTATCTCGTAAAGTGCTTCTATTATATATTTTTTTACATAAAGCTGCGTATTGCTCTAAGTTATTCCAAAATCATCAATTTAAGATGCAAGTGTACAAATTTATTCTCTGAAAATGGCGTGTTGAAAATATTTTTTTAAAGATTGAATAAATAATGATTCTTCAAACGGAATAGTGGAATTTGGGGGATGAATAGAACAACTTTAATAATAGCTAAACACAAAATTTGTGATTTCAAACAAAATTTTACTGAAAAAGAAACAAATTTCTTTCCTTATTTTTACCTCTTTTTGCCACACTTTTCGTCAAACTGTAAGGACCCGGAAAAATGCTTTAGAGAATCTACAGAATTAATTTATTTTTATTTTATTCATCCAACAAACCCATAATAAGTAAGTCTGAGGGTAAAAAGGGCCAAAATTCAAACCAAGTCAGAAGAGAGCGGGAAGAACGATTGTTGGCTAAAACTGGAAACGCTACTAACAAAGGAGTCGCTTCTTGCGTTTCGATTTGGTTTGGAAAAGTTTTGGTTAAAAGGGTGATAAAATTTAGAAAGAGGATTCAGAGAAGTCAGAGTTTGAGACTTCCAATCTTTTGTTTTCATTTTCATTTCATTCATTCTTCAAATGATGTGGAGATAACATTAACGTTTTCCTAGAATATTTACGACGATACACAAAGTTCCCATTGTTTTTGAATCGCGATTTCAAATTATCGTGCAATGTGACATGTTTTATTTTAACTTGAATCTGTCGCTTTATTTACATTGAATCCGACTTGCACGTTTAAATTATATAATTGTAACATTTTACAATTTATTTTCTAATTCTGAAATAAACCTTTTGTACAGAAGCTCACTCCACAGAAGTCCAAAAAAAAATAAAATAAATAAAATAAAATGGTTTAATTTAATATCTATCCAAATATTCAGACAAGTCTTTAATATAATAAGAGTAGCTGTCTTAATAATAACAACCAACTGCAACTAATAGAGCACCAGAAAAAGACTATCCTAAATCTAAACTAAGGAGACTGAGCTCCATATATTCATACAGGGTGACTGACAACTGTTCTAAAAAACTGAATTAATTAAAATCAAGCAATGGCACTGCGTACGAAATACGACGCCACGTCGATAAATGTGACAGTAAAATAGGACTATAAAGTTTTTATTGATTACTCGCTAGATTGATATACATTTTAATTCGTTTTATTGCGCGTTTACAGCTGGGAACGGATATCTGAATTGTAACAAATTCATAAAAAAAGTGTAAATTTGTGTTAATAATAATTCGTGACACACAAAACGAACTTATAATAATTAACAGACTACGAAGCTATTTACTGATTATAATGTTGTCGAAACAATTTTATGTGTAGAATAATCTGCTTCAGGTGATTTACATGCATTTGTTAAATAAATATTTTGTAGTTCGTATTTCACGGCATTGGTTTTTGATCTAAAAACGGAGTTGACATGAGATTTCACTTAAAAGTTAAGTTCATGACCTATGCCGCTCCATCGTGCCTATCATAAAACTTTTATGAAAGCATTTATTTCGTTCATATATTCCTCTATTTTTTAACCAGAGGCGCATTATCATTTTGGGGATAATTTTTGATAAATTACACTATGTAACAAATTAAACACTTTTTTTCACTGAGTTTACAGTATGTAATAATGATACCTCACTGACAACTCAATTAAGGTTTATAAATAAAATACTCATATCACGTCATAGTGAAAAGCGTTTGATTTATTATAAAATACGACACAAAATTTTATTTTTCATTGAAAAACTTTTATATTTTTTTGGTCGATTGCCTTTCCTCCTGTAATCAGTCCTCGCAGTATCCCTCTGAAGGCACCAACAGAAGTCTGCAAGCGTGACTGGTTCCCATCTACCCTGATAACGCTTCTCAAACTCTGCTTTCCTGGTGAAAGCGTTCTCCATGTTCATCGCTAACCGAGCCCATGTTGTCCGGAAAGAAACTTAAATGGGAGTGTAGAAAATGAATTTTTAGTGACATATTGCATCCTAGTTTATGAAAGGTATTCAGTATTATTTTAATTTTTTTATGGAAATCTGGTGACTTATGGTTGCCAAGAAAATTTTTTGTGACATCAACAAAAGACAACCATGTCTTTTTTTCTATGGAATTGAGACTGGATAAAAAAGAGGGATTATCGATTAATTTTCTTATAATGTGGTTCTACAAAAATTCCTTCTTTACTTTTGGAATCACCGAGCGCAGGAAATTTATTTTTGAGAAACTGCATTTCAGGTCCATCTTTACGTAGCGCTTTTACAAAATTCTTGATCAAACATAGTTTGATATGCAATGGCGATAATATGATTTTCTCAGGTGGTACTAATGGCTCATTTTTGATATTTTTCTGATCAAGAATGTACCCAGTTCTTAAAGGCCATTTTTGTTTTACATAGTGTTCTGAACCCGCTCTGCTATCCCATTCGCAGAGGAAACAACAATATTTCATATAGCCGGTTTGCAATCCTAAAACTAAAGCCACTACTTTTAAATCTACACATATCTGCTCTTTGAACGCTATATATTTGATCTTTTCCAGAATAAGTTTTAAAATGTCTTAGGTTTCTCTTAAATGAGCGCCTTACGCTACAGGTAAAAATGGAAATATATTCCCGTTATGGAGTAAAACTGCCTTTAGACTTAATTTTGATCCGTCAATAAATAGTCTCCACTGTTCTGGCGAATGATGGTGGCCTAGTGCCAACGTTAAAACATCAATATTGTTACAGAAAACTAAACTATCCTCTTTTGAATAAAAGGTAGTGAAGGAATTGTGAAGCTTTCGGTAAGATTTTTCTTTGGTCAAATCTAAATCTCTGACAAGGTCGTTTAGCTCTGATTGACTAATCAAATGTGGTTCTGCAATAGTTGGATCTTGGAATACCTCTCCACTAGAAGGACAGGATTCGCTATCTTCTTCCATAGAACTCGATGAACTTGATGGGCTCAAAGACGGTTTCGGTACAGGAATTTCAGAGGAATGAGGTAGCGGCATTGTTACTGATGGTACATTGGCATATTTCACTGAACTTTTTGATTTTTTAGGAAAACCCTTCACTTTGTCAAACAGAAGTAAAAATCATCTACGGTTCACGCCGCTGCATTGATCCGACAAAAGGCATTTCTCTTATAATACCATTGTACCAACCCGTCAAATATTTGTAACATTTTACACAACACACTTGGGGCATCCACGATTTGTCTTGATTTTTAATTATAGTCTTAAAATAAGCTTGATAACACGTTTGAAGCAGCGGGGAAATTGACTTTGTTTCACTTTTAGGAGTGAATTGACTACAAACGTAACAAAATAGGTTAGGAGAATTAACGCGCGGCATTTTGTATATTTAAGAGTAATTTTTTTCATGACTTTTGTATACAGAAAAGAAATATTTAACGCCTAATCTCAAATAAGTCTTGCGAAGAGTTAATAAAACAAAACACTAGCCATCCATGTTGTGAGATGTGATATGTAAATAAAACTTTGTTTTCTTTTGTACACTAGCTATACCTAACACGAATCACTATTCGAGATATCGGTGAATTTTTTAGTATTGCATAGTATTATTTCTCGAAATTTAAAATAGAAAGAACTTTTTAACATTTGTTGCATACTCTCGGACGTCGCTTGTTATCGTGATTTTTCTTTGGTAGATCAATTGCCAGTCACCCTGTGTACTAATCCGAAATCCAAATTCGCTGTATGAGTAGGTAATATTAAGAATAGAATCATTCGTCTATCAAGATTGTCTAGGAAGAAAATAAGTAAACAGTAGAATTGCATATCAAAATTCACTGTCTGTGTAGTTAATACCAGAACTAGAATCCTTTTTCGACTAAGAGCAGAACATTATGAAAATTATCTATGAAGAAAAATGAAGAATCCTAGTACAATTTAGGGATGTATGTCCTTACTTTATTAACGGCATTAATAATTCTGAAAGTTACAAAACTATCTTTTAACAATCCTTCTTTTCGATTGACGAACTATATTCATCAGGTTGCAATTGTCATAATGTCAAAAATGCCTGCATAGGAAGAGTCGTTCGGGGTGAAAGATAAGAAATTTCCTCATTATTAACTCTTACAGTGGCCCAGAAATTTATAAAGAAAAGTAAATGTGCTTACTAATGGGTGCCACCACCGGAATTATAGAAGCGTTCGGGTCCCTTTAAAATATTACGATAATTACATGGACACTTCATTAAGAAATTTGAAAGGAAATTCTTCCGTGCTTTCTGGAACTATGCAAGCAACTTGGATTGTAACATTTATACTCGACTAGAATAAAAGTTACTTGTGGCTCAAATTCGGGCATACATTAGAGCTATAGTACAGGTAAACTAACTCATACCTTTAGTTTAGATCAGCAGCAAAGGATCTCAAAATTTTACAAAAATAAAACTCCGGTTGTACACAAAATCTCTCTACTCGCGAAGATACAATGGATACTCCTTGTAAAGGCACCCCGTATACGTGAACGATTCGGCGAACGTTACAGTAGAATTTAAAAATGAAGAGCGGAAACACAATCATTTGCATTATTTGCTAAAATGACTTGATGAATATTCACTAATTTCGAATTTTCCCTGACTCTATTGTTTATACCTATACTTTCCTCCCATAAACAATTCTTTCCGAGATGTGCTGTCCTCTAGTCGGATCCTCTTTCGGTTCCGTTCAATTGCGTCACTGGAATTACTTTAGTTGTCGTATGGGGGTAGTAATCAGGTATTTTGTTAAGTCATCCTGTATTTCTCAGCCGTTAATAATTTTTCATCGTGATTTATTTGAACGTATCTTAATGGTCACTTTTTTGAAGGAGAGTCCATATTTTGGCTAAGGGCCTTTCGCTCGAGCCCATTATCTTATGGGAAAGTTTACGTTACAATTTAGTTTGAAATTCTTTTGTGGATGCGATTTTAATTTTAATTTAATAATTCTGAGTTTAAGTATTCATATGGAAAAGGTTATAGGAAATTAGTATATTAGCTCGCGGAAACTTTCGATGGCGAAACCTGGAAAGGTTAAAACGCAAAGTGGTTTGCAAACACCAAAATTTGTAATTGAATATATTCGAAACATTAGCCTAAACTTGAGCAGAGATGATGCATTATTTATAAGATTTTCCGATAAAACGTCTAAATACGCCTCGGCCGCAAACAAAGCGTCTGTAACTTTTCCAGAAGTTTCGTTTCACGCCGTACTTAATTCCCTACATTAAACTGGATAAATTACAGTGTTTTGTACATCATCTTTGGCGATGTCTTTTACAAATGCATCCCAGCAAAACCCGCTGGTACATCCAAATAAAACTAGAAAGTTCGCGCATTAAAGAAGTTTTAATTTCGTCGGTTGTTAATTGGCTCGGGCGCGCCAGAAATTATAAAGTAAATAAATTAAAGGGAGATTCCTTGAAATAAAACATCGAATGAATTAAACATCGTGACTTTCCGGGACCCGTATTCTTTTATTAATGCATATTTATGCGAAAAAGCAATTACAGTAAATACGCAAAAGGGACGGGGCGACACCAAAGGTCGAGGAAACAAAACGAGGAAATAAACAGACCTGGGACTTTTGTTTCGTTTTATTATCACTCTTTGTTCCTCGCAATGAAACCAATTTGTACAATGAAAGTGCCGAAACGAAATTGCTAATTTAATAATAAATTGCAGTTTGGTGAGACGCGACTAGCGTACCAATTTAGTGTGGTTCTTTTAATTTTCTTTTACGTTTTATTTATTTATTTTTTTTTAAGTTCGAAAATAGGTGAAAGAATAAATATCGCCGTACAAAATATCTCTCTTTCCTAGATATATATTTTAATAAATAAAAATGTTTGGCGCATTAAATATTTTCGTATTTTTATCTTTGTCAAGAAACACAACAAATATATGAATAATTTATTTATCTTCCATCTGCTTAAAGGTGTATGGTGCGATCGTAACAAAAAATGAATCAGGATCAGGATAGGTCATATAGGACTGGTGGTACTCATAGTAGATTATTTGTAATAGATAAGTTAAACACAATGTGAAAGACAATTTTAAAACTAAAAATAAAAATCAAAATGACTATTTAAAATGCAATCCTTAACTTCATAGCCATCACACTGAATCATAAAATAATTTTGGTTCTATTGCCAAGGACGTTCTGTCAGTGTGACCAACACTAACCCTGTAATAATGAATGGGCTTCTCAGTTCAAATCAAAGTTGTTTTAACAATATAAGGATGATGAAACTTGCAGGTGATTTTCTATAATATTATTGCAGTAATGATTACACACGAACGGAGATGGATTTTCCACCAATTCTAGCAGCAGGCAATTTCCTACTATTTGTAATAATCACACTTTAATACCAAGCGAATTCTTGTAGGTCAGCGTCAACTTCATTTAAGCATCCTCTGTAATGCAAAGAGCTCTTAAAATAACATTAATTAATATGTTTCTTTCAACATCGTTGATAAACTGTTCTCTAAGTACGAAAATGTAAAAAAAAAACTCTTGAGAAGACTAAAATCTCTTTTGAAATTTCCGGATGTACGATAAGCACATTGCAGTATCTATCAACGAAAGGTTATATACAGCCTGTTTCATTGAAACACGTTTCCGACATTATTTCAAATAAAAAATTTAATCGGAGCAAGTTGAAATTTGCATAATTTGGAGTCGATGTTTTTTGAAATACTGTAGCGCGCGGAATCGTGAAACAAAACAAAAACAAAAAATTATTAATTATTATTAATTATTAAAGTATTAAATCTAATACCATAAAGTCCTTAATTGGGGTAGCACGGCGAACGAAATGTTTTGGGTAAAACCAGGTACTTGAGTGCTAAATTTCTACGAACGATTTCACGAAACGGTGAATGTGAATAATAAATTCTTAAATAAGCGCAAACTACTAAATGTTTGAACAATCCTAAAATTCTTCAATTAACAATTAGAAAATTCGTGTTAAATGGAGAACAGAAAATAAACGACTAATTATTATTTTTATTGATTGCCAACAACCATGATGATTTAAATGTGTTTTGCCGAATCGACTGGGGCGACAATCTAGAGGCAATTAACCAATAAACCGATTTCGTATGTGAATGAGACCCAGTTTTTCAAAATTAGTTTAAACTACAGTTTAGTTAAACGAAAAACTGAAGTTTAATCTGCAGTTTAAATTTGTGTCTTTTTCAATTGAAGTTTTAGTTCAGTTTAACTAAACCGTACCAAGTCAATTTTTTCTTAAGGTTGGCAGTAATACAATCACAATTGTGGGATTCACCATGTGATTGCCAGTGTTGTCGGATTCTTCAAATAAAATAAACTCTAATTTTGAAAGAAATTATCTTAATTTTCGTGTAGGTACATATATAAAATCCGTAAATATTATCGATATAACGAATACAAATAATTAATAGAGTCGAAATAGAAACATTTCTGTAGTAAAATGTTGTAAGGGTTGTATATGTGGCATCTATGGAAGCGGGAGATTTTTGTATATATGTTTCATAAAGTTCAAGGTGATTTGTTTGTATTATGGCATCAAGTAACGAAAACTTTATAAAGCAGGTAAAGGCAGTTTTTATATATTTACATTACTTAAATATCATTAAATAATTCTGCTTTGTCTAAGATTCATCCGTACAGAACAAAGGGGCTCCTATTTTTAAGTTCTCGGTCGATATAGGTGGTTTAAGTAGTCTTCGTCATCGCTAATTAATACTATAGGGTCTGCCATTAGGGCATAATCTATTTATACAATTTAATTTAAAAATCTGGAATTCTGCACATTTTTTTAGGTTAGTTTATTTGCAACTACCGCTTCAAATTGTGGATGTTCTACCGTTTAAACTTAAACTTTAGTTTACGTGTTAACCAGACATCGAAAAACTCAAAGCAAACATAAACTGCAGTTTAAACTTGAATTTGGGTTTAAACTGTGATGGAAAAACCAGGCCTGAGTAACAATCCATTCATTTTCATTTAAAGTCCATCCTAGAAATATGCGACTTTGCTTTCCCTTCGATTTTCTCTAAATTTATTCATACAGAGAAAATTTTACAAAGAAACTTTTCTTTCTTTTCCCGACGTCTACCCGCGTCCAAGTTTGATGCATCTTCAGTGAAACATCTAGTATATCAATTGTTTCCTTAAAACTTGAAAAAAGCGGATACAGAACTAAAATGGATATATTTTAAAATAAAGTATAAAAACGCGACATTCACTGACTTGCTAAGCCATGCCTAAGTCCTTACATTGCTACTGTATACTAGAGTATCATGCAATTGGAGGATTTACGTATGCACACGATAAGCGCGTACATTTTAAAATCAAAACGAAATACTCGATATGTTCAACTTTTTTTTAAAAAATAGCCCTCAGGGAAAACTCAATCTAAATAATTTCTTCTACCTATTTCTAAACTCATCAGAGCAATCAATTATTAAATCAACTGTTTTGTTAATTTTGCATTTTTCTTTTCAATAAGAAATAGACATTAATTTAAAAAATGTTAGTGAAGTAAAAGACTACTATAACTAATAGCTAGAGGATTTAAGTTCAAATAAGATTTTTAATTGAAATGGTATCCCGTCCTTCCAAACAAGTTGTTAAAGTTTTTTATATTTAATTAATTTATTAATTTAATTAAAATAAAAAAAAAGGAGGCTCTTCTAAAATTGAAAGTTAAAGACATCATTCTGGACCATCCTGAATTATTAAAAGAAAATAATAATTTTTTTGTAGATGTTGCATGAAAACGCTAAGTTTGTTTTTATGTTTCTATTGTGCGATGTTACGAACATACGAGGGGTCGTTTTTATACTCCCGGACGAGGCATGAAAAGAAGAGATTAGAACAGCAACAGAAATTTTATTTTTCAATATAGGCCCCTTGTTTTTGAATACAAGTACTACATCGTTTTAATAACACCTTTAATCCATTATAAAAATATTCATTTGGTTTGTTCGCAAAATGCCTTTCAACAGCCGTTATAAGTTCGTCATCACCTCTAAATTTTGTTCCCCTTAGTGTTTTTTTTTGAGATTTGGAAACAAAAAATAGTCACAAGGAGCTAGATCCGGACTATAAGGCGGATGGTCAATTTCTACGAATCTACATTCAGCAACCGCAGCTTTTGAAAGTCTTGACTTGTGGGATGGTGCAACAGGACACCTTGCGCCAGTTTTCCGCGCCTTTTTACTTTAATAGAATCTCTGAGCCGATGCATTAAGCTTGCATTATACTCTCCTGTTACCGTATTGCCTTTATTCAGGTAATCAATCATAAAAATTCCTTGGCAATCCCAAAAACCGTTGCCTTTATTTTTTCTGCAGAAGAAGTGACTTTAAACTTCTTGGGAAGGCTGGAGCCCTTACTATGCCACTGCATCGATTCTTGTTTCGACTCGGAATCAAAATGATGAACCCAGGTTTCATTTCCGGTGACAAGTCGATTGATAATTAAATCTGGTTCATCTCCACAAAGCACCAAAAATTGTTCACACGTCTCCATTCTGATACGCATTTGGAATGGCGAAAGCATTCGTGGAACCCTTCTCGCACTCACCTTTGTCATTCCAAGGTATTCGTGTAGAATTCTGAAAACCGTGATTTCCGACACTCCTAATAAAGCTGCTAATTGTCGCTTCTTTAATCTTGCATCTTCCAGTACCAATCACTTGGTTCTTTCAATAGCATCGGAAGTGATCACATCAACAGGCCGACCTGGACGGGAATCATCATCCAGTGATTTTCGACCACGTTTAAACAATTTTGACCATTCACAAATAGTCGACTTGGAAGGACAATCACCCCCGTATACACCCAACATTTCTTCACGAATAATTTTTGGAGCTTTTCCTTGTTTTGCTCGATATTCGAGTTTGTTCATTTTGATACGTGACAACACAAACTGACATATATTAGAACTAATACTACTGCAATTATTTTGTAAATTGACAAACTTGTTACCAAGGCATATGTGATTAAAAAACTATATAATGAAAAATTACATTAAAATTGAACGACCCCTCGTAAATAAACAAAATAAAAATAAATTTAAACAAGGAGCAATACAAGAAACATTTTCAAAGTCTATGATGATTGAGCAGAGTAAATTTTCCACAATTTTTGTAATGCTATGATCTCAGCCAATATCCTTTAAGAAAGTTAGACAACAAAATATTTAATTCTTTATTGTAAACGAACGATTCCAAATAAAGCAGTTAGAGACAAAACATTTACATCTTATTGATTCAGTTCATCGTAGAGTCGATGAATTCACAGCAAAAATTAATGATGTAAGGGAAATGATGGGCGACATAATTCAAAAAAAAAGTGAATGACTTACTATCAAAAAGCTGTGGGTAGAATAGCGAAAATATTCACTGTAGTTATTACGAAAGACTTCTCACAGAGCTATGCCAATTTATGCATCTAAATTCGCATGCATAATATCCATAGACGTGGAAAGAAGTTTTTCTATCTGTATAGTATACAATCTGAACGTCGAGAGAATTTTTCCATGGAAAATTTAGAAAAATTTTTAATTTTATTTAATTACTGCTCCAAATTAAAACTATAACACTAAATAAATATTCAAATTTATTGTATTTTATTGAGTTTATAAAATAAATATATGCAAATAAAATAGAATATGAAAATACGTGTTTTCTTATTTTACTATTTTTCACAAATAAATGCCTTTTAATCCGTACTCTACTAGTTACTTAACCTTGAAACTTGTTCCAACTTTGTTGAGAAATATTTTTGCCGTTCATTCTGTATACGTATGTACAATTTTACTTGAATTACTTTCGTGATTAAAACAAAAATTTTCAAAACTGTCACAATTAATAAAACAGTTTCTGCGAAGTTTCCACAAATTAATTATTAAAAAGTTCCCAGGATTTTATTTTATTTGCTTTGCTTAAGACAGAACATAAAGTTTTGCGAAGTACCAGGTGTTATAAAACTACTTAGTAAGTCAATATCGCATAGCAAACTTGTTGGTTGATTTGGATTGTGTAGAATATTTAATATCCAAACTATCAGCTTTGTTTATAAACATATTTATGCAAAGATATCAGTATCAAAGTAAACATATTTTAGACGCAAAACAACTTAGAAAACCACACTTAAGGTTTAAATTACTATGTATTGGAAATCAAAGTTGTACACTCATGTTATAACAGGTTAGAGTTAGAATTTTAAGCTGATTTCGATAACGCTTTCTATTAGGGTTTTCCATAACTTTGAGTTAAGATGTTTTTGGTTTTAAAGGATGTAACACAACTCCACACCGAAAGGTATATGTTATATCGTTGGTTTCCGCGTTTTCCGGATCTTCCTCCGTGTAGGGTTCTCAAGAGAGCCGTTTTTGTCTTGACGACGTTTCGACAGAATCATATCTTCAGGTCTTCTCTGCTGGTTTCTTGGTTCTGCTTCTCGTTGTTATGCGAGTCGACTGGCGAAAGAAAAGTAAATGCATTACGATGAAATAAAGTGCATAATTAACAAAATTTTTAAATTTTTGAAAATTAGTAAATTTCAGAGTTTAAACTCTTCGATAGCTATCCTTCACTTCAGAAAATACCTGAAAATTTTCTAAATTAAATTTGTCTTTATAAATTATTTTGTAAACATTTAAACACACCATTATTTCTAAAATTCATCTTTAAAAACTCAAACACATAATTTCTTATTTTCTAACAATGACGATGACATCTCACTTCTTAAAGGTGATAATTAAAGCACGGATTTAGATGCATTTTTTAAGTCATTTGTCATGAATTATCTTTTTAGTCGGGCGTGTGACGATTCATGATTAGATAGTCTACATTTAGCTCAGTTTGATTTCGAAAGAGTGGGGTCGTAACACAGTATAAGATGAATAGATAACAGTGGGCGAGCTCGACGCCTCTGCAAGTGCTCAGAGTCGAACAATCGCACATAAAACAACTGAATTAAAAGTAAACTCCTACTTTAATATCAATTTTACATCTGGAAACAATATTTCAATAGTAACTTGCGTTACTGGAACCACGTGAAAAATATAGCTAATTTGGATAATTCCTTGTGTAAGCTCTATTTATTTTGTCAAAACTTATTAGCATTAAATTTTTACTTTGACAATGATTATAGTCTAATAAAATATGTCTAATTCTTATATTTTCATCTACACTGTGAAAAAGGTGCTTTACTTTCTTTTCGTGTAAAAAATTTGTCAAATTCATCATCAGTATCACTAATATTTCTGAGTTTCTTGAATTTTGTTGTAAAAATCTATGATCAGATTCAAGTTACAAAATATGTAAGTACAGTTTTTCCAAGTTCTTAAATAGCTTTTCCAATTAGCCAAGTTAATATCGTGTATCTAAAAACACACTTTTGAAGAAAAAAATGTATTGAAGGCTACCATAGTACCTACATAGTAAAACTCATGATAATACAGAAATATTGTGAGGTCAGTATATCGAAACATTAATAAAGGTTTCATTTTTGACTAGGGCTACTTTCGGAATATTAATTTCGATTCAGGTTATGATAGGCTAGAAAAAAAAAATTTCGATTTTTAATGAGTTTTGGTTCTTTTATCGTATTTAATGATTAACGCTTCTACATTGTGATCAATAGAGTCAGGAAAGGAATAATGAAAAGCAATATCCGAATGCTCATTCACAGTTTCAAATCTCGAAGAAAACTTAAATCAATATTTCAAAATATTATGGTCTTGGAAATGTTGTTTGAATACTGAAAACTGAAAGCCCATCAGGCCCTACTAAAAATTCCGCACACATATGCAGTAATTCAAAATTATAACAATTTTTCAATTTTCGTGTTTTCAATAGGCGCCATTTTTGGCCACAATAAAAACTGCTCACCAGATCTGTTTTGCTTATTTTAAGTTGTCGAACGTGCACAAATTTTTGGCGTAAAAAGTTTTTGAAAACAATCAGAAATAAAAAATTTTCCCATATGGTCCGAACTTTTTTACGGTCACTGTATATATGCAAGTATGTAATTGTTTGAGCAACTGCAGTTTCGACGATCATGATTATGTATTATGTATATATATTCCATTTTATCATTTTATTTTTCAATTTATTATTTTTATTATTTCTTTTCCTTTCCAAAGCTCAACAATGACTGAAAGTCCGGAATATTCCGGTATTTGTATATTTTACTTCATATTGGATATTCACTACATATTAGGATATCAATGATGACAAATTTAATCAATATTTATCATTTTATTTATATATTTGTATGTAGCTCGTACATATCCGGAAATATGGGAATGTAAATGGTTGTAACGGAGATGAAATATCTGTTTAGAATTAAATAATAAACAAGGAAATAAGAGAGTGAGGAACAAGAGAGTTATTTATTTATAGCTCACTTCCAGACATTGTACTTACTTATTCTTCCTCTTTCCATGTAAACTGCTCCACATAAGTTAGGGAGCACTACATAAATTTAAGCAAATATGAGCAAACAATAATCTATTGATTTGAGATAAAAATTTAAAAAATTCAAGATAACTGAATGGAAAACAACCGACACACATAAACAGTTTACAAAACATTTCTTAACTTAGAGACATTTAAACTTAAACATTTAAATATAAGCTTCTATAACAACTATTTACCAGAGTATTAAAATAATCCTGAGGAACTTGTCTCCGTAATTAAGGTAATATGCCCCTTAATTAATTTAAAGTATCAGGGGAGGTGTTGTTCTGAAGTATATCCCATGCATGTTGTACACCGTCAAGATCGAAAGATCATATTTTAAATGGTGTATTCTATTTGTTTCAAGGTAATAATAATAATAATAGTTTATTCATCCAGTAGATCAACATAGTAAAACTGGACAAGTCAACACTTACGAACTAAATATTCATATACATAAACACGTGAGCTTAATCTAAATAGTCAGCAAGCCTATTTAGCAATGAGATTTTGTTTTAATTTGACCTTGAAATGGTTTAGGGATACGCACGCGATTATTTCTTTGGAGAATTTGTTGTACACGACAACACATGAATAATGGGGTGATCTTTCATATAAGGAAGTATTGTGAGATAGTGATCTCAGGGTTGTACAATGTTTAGTAGGATATTGGTGGTGGTCATTATTCTTTTCAAATCTCTCTGCATTTTTCCTTACAAGTACCGCACACTTGTAAATAAAAATGCCGATAACTGTCAGTATTCCATGATTTGTGAAAATAGGTCTACAAGATTGCGTTTGTGGTATCCGAAATATCAGGGGCATAATCCTCTTTTGTACAATCAGTATGCGATACAATATGGAAGTATTCCTCCATATTGTAATGTTATAGGCAATGTGTGGAAATGCCATGGCATAGTATACGCGAAGCAACCCAGCAGTATCTAGTACTGTTCTTAATATCAAAATAGCGTAGCATGTTTTATTTAATTTATTGCAGACCTGGTCCATGTGGCCATGCCATGACAACCTGGGGTCAACTAGTATATCCAGGAATTTGGTGATCTCGGGTGGTGTGCCAATATTGACCGTTAGGTCGGGAGTTTTGTTTTTGTAAAAGTACAATATCTTGGTTTTAGTAGCATTTAGGATTAATCTATTTTTGTGACACCAGCAATTCATTCTGACTCGGTGCCGAGACCGCCACAGACGTGTCGTCGGCAAAGATGGTACAGGAACATGCAGCTGACGCAAAGGCATCTGCTACATGCCCCTGCAAATCATTGATGAACAGTATGAAAAGCGAAGGTCCCACCACCGAGTCCTGGACAACGCCAGTTTCAACATCATAAACCTGGGACTGACAGCCGTTGCACTCTATATATAGTCTCCTGCTGGATAGAAATGATATAATCCATGACAGAGTGTTGTCACGAGTCCCCATATGCTGTAGCTTTTCCGACACAAATTCGACGTTGACGGTATCGAATGTCCTCGTCAAATGGAAGAAGAGGCCAGCGACATAGTGATTACTGTCGAGTTCTTCGTGTATGAAATTGGTGAGCTGGTAGGCTGTAGTTTCCGTGGACATGTTTGCCTGGAAACCATGTTGATGACTTGATATTAAATTAAACCTTTCGGCATAACTCACTAAACGGTTGTACATGATCCGTTCAAAGATTTTGGAGAAGACGCTTAACACCGAATTAGGTCTGTAGTTCGCCATGTCAGTAGGATTATCTATTTTGTAGATCGGTATTACTTAAGCTAGTTTGAGCACCTCAGGAAAAACACCCTCGTTCATTATTTCAGTGAGTTTGTCTGATATGAAGTCACATATGGATGTAATAAGGTTGGTAAGCACGTTATCACTACCGGCACTTTTTTCTTGTTTAGTTATTTATTATGTCAGCAATCTCGTTTTTGTCAACTGGCAGGAACACCATGGATTGTCTCACGGGGTCCGATTGTGCGCATGAGGATGACAAATTTACATCGAAGTGGGCTTGAAGTTGGGTTAGCGCCATCTCTGAGAAATATTTTCCGAAAAGACGGCAGCGGCTGCAGGATTGATAGATCCGGTCGTTGGATTCGACAGTAGGATCTCATTGATTTTCTTCTTTTAGGTAGTTTCTCGTTAATTATTTTCCAGATTTCACAAATCTTGTTAGGGGCAGTGTTAATCCTATTACTATAGTAAGTGGACAAGTAAGGACAACACATGGATATACACCATTCTGTCCATTCTATTTTTTGTATCAAGTTCTTTAAATCGGTCAAGTTTCCGTTGGAGAATATTCTTTTCGATATCCTGAGTTTTATCCTTGGTAGTGTGAATATCTTCAAATATCAAGCCCAATGATCGGACAAGTTTGGATTAGAGACTTCAGATATGTACGATTTACTAGGAAGGTTGGTCACGATGTAGTCTATTGCAATACTGGAGGTTTGGTTATTCCTATTGGTGAAAATCCTAGTAGGCTACTTCAGTTTGTTTTCAAGCCCAAAAGATTGAAATAGATCAAATAGAAGTTGTCTATTTGGGTTGTAAGTAGAGGCATCAATATTTAAATCGCCGCATAGAATTACGTGGTCACACACTATGCAGCTGTTATTTAGTGCCAGAGATAAATTACTGATGAACACATTCACATCTCCTGATGGTGCTCTATAGACAGCCACCACGGCAATACGTTTGTACAATCGATTACAATCTCGCCCTATGTGGTCTGGCATTATCATCCCCTCTAGCTCCACAAAAATTTGGAATTTCTTTGCCTACCACCTGATGAAGGTACTCTTCTGCATTCATGTTGCCTTAGCTTTTATAGAAGTGAGTACGACCATCGAAACAAATATCACCACACACCATAATTCCTCCTTCTCTAAACGAATGCATTTCTTTGATATAGTGGCGATTTCATAGCGAGATCTATCCACAAATAATACCTGCTAATAACCTTCATTCCAGTTAACGTATTCCATTGTCCATGCAAATTTTTCTCCGTTTTGGGCTAATGTAAGTGGAACTTGGCCTTCGAGAGACTAACTTGTTCTGGTGCAAGCGTCTTCGAATACTTTCTGAAGGTATCTCAACATCTCTAGTTCCAAGAAGTCCAGCTATGTATCTGCACGTAGACAAAGATTAGGTTGGTGTATCGATCATCTGCAGCATTCATTCTGATGCACTTCCAGTTTCATTAAAGTGTGTACTAAGTCATTCGTTTGCTATGCAGTTGCATTGCCACACGATATCCATTCTATTAAGTATATGACAAATATGCATTACTTATGCTTTGCAACGATAAATTGCTAAGAAAGCTTTTGAAAATAAATGAAAATTATGTTGGGTGGGTTATAGTGATAGCAAACGACTTGATTCTTGATACTACATTAAAAAAAATCTGGTAGATCGAGCGCGGAAAGTTTTAAACTATTTTGTAACGGAATTCCGCAACTTATGTAGAGCAGAAATTGTTTGCTTATAATTCAGTAGTTCGAATTTTGCAATTTCGATTAAGAAAAACTTACACCTTTAGCAATATACATAATGAAGTAGATGACGAAAATTAAAATTTGATGTACACCAAGTTTCAGAATTTGTTTTTATCTAAGGATTAAGCCGCCGTCGACAAGAAGGCACAAGTAGAAAACTTTATCTTTACCAGGAAGCACTTTTATTTACGCGAGAACAGTTTGTTTTAGTTCTAATCAAAACAAAAACTACTTTCCAAGAAGTCCTACAACAAGAAGCAGATATATATATAGAAGTTTTAAACGAACTATTTCTACTGTTAAATAATTTTAAAATTAATGACCAGAGTATACTACATAATAGTAAAACACTACATAATAACCTGTTTTTTTTTTTAAATGCCTGTATACGACAGACTAAACATTACGAATTGATTGAGAAACGAATGGGAAAGTTTACTGTAGACTTTACTCAAAATTTTAAGCCTTAATGAAAATACGCTTACAAACGACAAATTTCATTTTTTGGGCAGTGTATTTATGCCTTTAATTTAATAAATTAGTTTTTTTAATATTTAAATATTTTTATTTTTGTAAATGTTTAAATTTCTTGTCTTAAAAAAAAGTGTAGTATGAGGAGCATCCCTCGAAAAGCCAATAACAAAGTCTCTCGCTAATTACCAACTTAATGTATCACCAAGCTAGCGGCAAAACGTCTCCGTACAGTGCGAGCATTACTCATTAGACTCAAATTAATCACATGCGACACGTTGGCGTACGCTAAATGTCACTAAAGCGACAGTATAATGGCGAGCATGTATCAAAGTAAGTCGCATTTCAAGTAAGCTGTTGGGGATATTGAATTCAAGCAGTGCTAATGAATTTCTGACATTAGTAAGCTTAACGTACGCATTCAGAGCGTGTGATTGCCGTGTTCCAATTTAGGCAACTTGATAAATAATGCGGGATATAAATAACAACAATGAATGGTGTTATCACATGCTGAAGCAGGGGCTCGACAGCAAGTCGTTACTGATTTAATTAATTGGGATTAATTGAAATAGCTAATTTTGTCCATGTGTCGTACTTTACACTTTTATTATACGAAGAGAGTATAGATTTGACTTTTTGACTTTCTTATACAACGGATAACAATAATAACACAAAATCAAGTGCTTTTTTTAATTGAAACATATCTCAACGATCAGGCAATTTGCAAACACCGATGGAGAAAAATCCTTTTGGTTGTGCATTTTGATATTCTGAATAAATAACTTATACTTGTGTAAGTGTCATGTTAAATTTCCTACAATAAATAAATAAAATAACCGTAAAGTTACACCAATTCGTTCTGTTACACTAATAGCTTTTCTGAATTTAATATCCTGCTTTGATATAAGGGGACCAATTTTACAAGAAAGCTTTTCCAAATCGGCAGGTTCTATTCGTATAAATAGTTCATATATTTATTGCAAATTTCAGAACGTCGGGAACGCACCTTTAGAATTTATTTAAATTAGTTGCAGTAGTTGAAATGAAAATGAAATTCTATTATTCTTGATAAAAACATCAAACCAATATACTAAGAAGACCATAAGCAGTAAGTTATCGAATATATCCTCGAGCAAAAAATGGGAGACTTGTTAACTTTAATGGGCCATTAACTTGATCAACTCCCGGTAGTTGTTGGGTCAGCAAATTAACTTGCGACAGCCTAAGATTTAATAAGTAAAGGCTTACAAAAAATAATCACATTATTATTTGCCATGAAATATACTTTTAGCATTAAAAGGGGCGGGGGCATAGACGTTAGAAATTTATGAAGTAAAAGTTTTCTCATTAAGTAAAGTTGCGCAGTGAATAAACTGTCATATTTGTAATCAAATACGTGACTAAATGTATTGTGTCTATTGTGTTACATAGTTTTGCGGGACAGTAAATTGTTTGCATATTTTAGACACACAGAAACTACTATGTACGCTCTTGTATATAAATTATTCATATTCGCATCTACATGCTCGAAATTATTTCACTTGCAAACATTAATAGTGTTGTAGCTAACAAAAGGCTCGAGTATGTAATCGTATTGCATTTTTGCGTTTTAAAAACATTTACAATTCGTAGCATTTTACAATTTTTAATTTATTACACGAACAACGCTGAAATTAAGTACAGAGGATAAAATATTTTGAATATACAAATTTTGCAATATTTGATATTTGTTCTGCACCGTGCTTGTTGATAATTTCAGAATGTCAGAAATTGAAACTGTTAGACCTACATCATCAAGATGCGTATAAATTAACCAAAGAAATGGGATCGCCTTAAGTGTAATTAATTATTTTGTTAGTCAAACTTGTCACACGATCGACAGGTAAAAATAATTCCATTTAAAAGTATTTACTGTTTATTTTGTACTTGGAAAGTAAGTAATAGTTTCAAACGAGCATCTTATTAGAAGCAAGCAAGCTCGTGTAAATTATGAAAACTTTCGAACTGTTCCAGTTCCTTACGGCATTATCTCATGCAATACCCTCGAGTTGTTTTCTACTGATTTAATGGTAAATATAATTCATGTTTACATGATAGAACTACTAACAAGGATGCAATAATGGTATTTTAATATTCCGCGAGGTAATAATTAAGCCGGCGTAAACCGCAAAGTTCTGTACGTATAACCTCAAAGTCGACAGAGCTACAGTCAAGGGAAACAGTAGCGAAATCGCGAAGCAATCTCAAAGCTTAGTGGGTATAAACGATAACTACCCCCTGTACTCGATGCGAGACTCATGTTATATTCATGATACATTTTCGAGCGGTTTCTATATACTGTCATTGAACATGTAAAGCGTTTAACTCTTGTATTCATATTCTTCACCTGTCGCACTTCAAGGTACTGCGAGGTATACACCTCCGTTACATGTTTGTTAAATCTTTGGAAAACACGGTCGGTTAAGCTCTAGACAGGCTTTTTGTGTGAATGCTGCAATTATTAATGATTTTCAAAGTAATCTTGGTAAACTAAGTGGGTATTTCATAAGTGGGTATTTCATTAAAGCACTTAATTTTGTTATGGTAGCGACAAATTATTGCTGTGTTATCCACCTGAAAAAGAGAAGAAAAGGTTTAAGGAAAGCAGATAAGCAGAGTAAAAACGAGTTTCTTATTTGCACCGAGACCAGTAGAGGTAATTCAAACAATTACGTACAATTGATACTACGAAATTTAGGTCGATGAGGTGCTTCTGAAGACTGCAGAATCAGTCATGGAGCAACAACGAGATATCGACCGGTGGAGACACAACAGGGTCCAAAGGAAGTGAAGTAAGCGCTCGGTGAAGTGTATTGTGCGGTTTTAAAGTGTCGTTGAGTATTAGACCGATATAAACGATCTAAAAATTATTAGAAAAAAATTAAAAGTAAATGTGTAGTTAGAAAATGAATAAAATTAGTTTAGTTAATCAGGATAATTTTAGGAAGTTAAATGATAAAGTAGTATTAATATTTATCAAAAACACAGAAGAGATTTTTAGTTGTGCAAAATTTAATTTAATTTAGCGATTTCTTTGAGAAGCAGGAGAATTAAAGTAAATCTTGAGGATACGATGGTAGGTTAGGCGAAGGAAGATTTAATTTTATAAAACAAACTAATTCACTTACCGACTAGATGTAGCTAAAATACTGTAAAACAAATATTTCTAAGTTACTTATATTCAATTTTGTAAGACAGAAATCCGAAAATTTGGAAAAAATGTGAAAATGCTTGTTCAAGTAAACAACACATAACCTATAGCAAATGGATGGGGTTTCCCCGTTATTCCAAGCGGCTGCGGTTGAATTTGCTCAGTGATGCCAGAAGGTTCACAAAATTTTCTTTAGATCTCCCTCCAAACTAACCTAACTCGTTGTGTAGACCGTCAATTGCAGCTATTCCAATTTCAGTCGTACGAACGCCTAACGAACATTTTTACAACCTTGCGGCAACACGGTTTGTAAATTAGATCTAGCGAATGACGCAGACGGCAACATACAGAATCAAATGGCAGATTCAATTGTTTCTCCGTATAAATACCGGTGCAAACCATGTTCACGACATTTTCTAGTTCGACTTTAAATGGGAACTCCTTAAAACGTTAAAGTTTCAACTACGAGTAGTAAATTCAATACAAATCAATTTAAAATAAATATTAAATTAATTTTTAAAATGATTTATTAAAAAAAAAATTAATAATTGTGGTTGGTTGTTGGCCAAATGCACCTGATCCTAGTTATTTTAAAACTAAATAATACTCTCACCATTAAATAAAAACAAGTTAATTAAAAAACGAAAGGTCACATTACCCATTTAAACGAAGGTTATAAAGAACTAGGTTTTTTTCGTGAAAATACATTGTGTTAACTGTGCAGGCGGGGCAGGGTTACAAAAGTGTTCAAAGGGGTGCAATTTCTGACTTCATACAAAAACTTTGTTTAATAAACAATTTCCTTTCCCTTTGATTCACTCTTTTTACCAAAATTTTGGCAAGACCACAAAGAACTCTAGTCGTAATTCTTTTGTTTTAGCGTTTCTGAATTTAGTTTTCAGGTAATCAAGAATCACCATCAGTGCCCTTTTTATATGGAATCAATTTTGGCCCTTTTCTACCGTACTGTTAGTGTATAAATAATTTCGGGATTTGCGAAATTTTTACCTATACTTTGTATTCAATAACATATATGTTATTATTATTAATATTCATAGAGATTATATAAAGAAGAATATTAAATATATATAATATTAAAACTCTTTAGTGAACATGGCAAATAATTCAAATTCAATCAAATTAAATCTCAGGGAGAAGAAACGGTATTCTGTACCCACATTTAATGATTTTGTTAATTTATGTCTTACCAGTACCATTATCAGCTATTAACAACTTCGATACGCGGGTATAAAATGGAAGATTATGCTCTAGGGCATTAAGGGTTGCTATAGCTTTAGACAGGTTAATACAATACAAACACGAAGTTGACATTTTTCACTTTATTTATTTTCATTTACAATGAAAGAACAATTATTAAAAGTACCAGTAATGGAAACACTTTTCCCATCTAAGGTTGCGGTATTTGATATTGAAGACTCCCCTTTCGCATCTAATTGTAAGGTTGCGGTATTTCATATTGAAGACTCTCTAGCTAGAAGTTTCGCGCCCTTTATTATTGGATGCGATACGTCTTCTAAATATTCTTCCACAACTTTGCTAGTCCTTCAGCTGCCATGTCTCTTTAACGTAGTCATACAAGTCCCTTCATCTGCTAGTAAGGTGGCTGACGTTCTTCGCAAGCAATGATTTGTGTATTGGTCGGCATCTTTCAAATTTAAATACTTTGATATGGTAGCAGGGATCTTTCCAAATGTATTTCCTTCAACAGCCCTTGCACAGCAGCGGCCGTTTCTATAATTTACAAAGTACCTCCATAACACACAGCTTTGTGATCGCAATGATCCATATTGCCTTATCTGCCTCAAAGAACCCTTTGATTCTTCATCAATAATGGTAAAAAACGTTTCTTGTGGGTTTTCGTTTCAGGTATGGTCACAACAATAACTTCATCTCTGTCCTCTATATGATCAAATACCACATTCACTAATTCTTCCCGCCAGCAACCTCCAAACACCCCAAATAACAGTGCCACTTTCATTATAAGAAACGTTTCGTTTGGTACTTCCTGAATAAATTTTACCACTTCCTCTCGAGTTAGAACCTTCGATTTTTTCAGTTTGTATCCTTTAGATTCTTGTTTTAAATAGACTACTATCTTGGTGTATTTTCCAAAGTCAATATCTTGGTTCAGTAGTATGTACTGTTTTCTTGAGCACAGAAAACTTTGCCCAGACCGAATTTGGAGAAAACTTTCTAGAGTGTAAATAAGTAAACAAATTACGAGGGATGTTTCCAAAATTCTAGGAATTTGGCTACAATTTTTTTATTTCTTCAATTTTCATCAAAATTACAATGTAGTTTTTCAATATAATCTCCATTTAATTGAATATACTTATCCCAGCGTGAAATTAATTTTTTTAAACCGTCCTGGAAGAACTTTTTCGGAGTCTCTTCAATCCACTTACTCATAGCAACATTTATCTCATTTAAGCTCTGAAATCGATCACCACGGAGTGTTTTTTTTTTTTAATTTGGGAACAGATGATAATCAATAGGAGCCAGATCTGGTGAATAGGGTGGATGTGGAAGCAATTCCCAGCGCAATTCATTTAAAACATCCTTCGTTCTTCGTGCGGTAGGAGGTCTTGCACTGTCCTGTTGGAATAACGGACGCTTATGCAACTTTCCAAGCCGCTTTTTGCTAAGTGTCTGTCGCAATGGGCCAGATAAAAGATTGGAACAATATTCGGCGTTAATTGTAGATAATTCATAAAAATAATCCCCTCGCAATCCCAGAATACACTAAGCATTACTTTTCCAATCGACGGAACGACACGTGCTTTAAGCGGATGCCCTTCTTCGGGTTTGCGCTTTTCTTTGGACTGATTTTTTTGTCTCATGATAGAAGTATGGCATCCATGTTTCATCAGTGGTTATTATCCGTTCCCAAAATTGGTCTTCGTAACGGGCTAAAAGCTCTTGAAGTTGGTGGCATGTGTCGGACCTGTTGAGTTTCTGTTACGGTCCCAACAGCCTTGGTACCCAGTGAGCTGAAACCTTAAGCACACCCAAACGTTCGTGTAAAATATCATGAATCTGCCGTGTACCTATTCCTACACTAACGCTAATTTCACGAATAGTTATTCGCCTATCTTCTTTGAGTAGGTTCTTTACGGCAGCAACGTTTCTTTAATTTACAGAGGTGTATGGGCGTCCATTGTGCGGATCGTCTTCTGGTGATGTTTTGCCAGCTTTAAAACGATCAACCCACCGATAGACAGTACTTTTAGATTCTGCAGATTCTCCAAATACCCTTTGCAAACGTTGAACGATTTCTGAAGGTTTCACACCCTCTTTGAACAAAAAAAAAATGATAGATGTAAATGAAAATGTGATTTAGCCGCGTCTTCCATAGTTGCAAAAGCAGAGTTACGGATATGCATCTGTATCAGTCAAGTAACTGAAGTAAACTAAAAAATATTACAAGGGATAGCTGCGTAAACATGTCAAGATTTGTCTCTGACCAACAGTCGTGGCCTATAAGATTTACACTATTGAACTAGAGCCAAATTCCTAGAACTTTGGAAACATCCCTCGTACAATAATGATAACAATAACAACAATGTTTGACATACCAATTCTTCAAAATATCCCAACAAAACTGTTTCATTAATGGGTGCTTCGCCATTGCCTGTCATCCATTTTCTAAATTTATCAAATTCCACTTCGTACAATCAGCTACCAAATTCATAAACCCCTCGCGATAACTTCATATAACAATATACAATCATATTAATGTTAAATTATTGGACTCGAAGGTATAGAACTGGTGGTAAGACATAAATAGACATTATGTACTACAGGCATTAAAAGATCTCTGATGAAAACTAACTTCTCTGCGTTTCGAGGTATTTAAATAAAATTTTCGACCCCCTATGAAGGCTAAAAAGACCTCACCGTAATATTCAACTAAAAATAGTAAAGGAGACTGTGGTTTAAGTATTTCTGTACTGAAGATGGCAACATAGCTGCCGAAATACGTATCTACGGATATAAAAATTATTGTGGGCCGAGATTAATTTTTAATTATGTAATATTCAAATTCAAAACATTTTCATTCCGCGCAAAGCTTCTGAGTGAAATGCTTTCACTAACAATGGAGAAGTTTATGACTTTCTTTATTAAAGAAAGAAAACAAAGTTAAAGCAAGTTGATGTAAGACTGTGGAAGAATTATTAAAACATCTTAAAAAATGACCGAATTATAAGAGTTCAAAGTTGCGTTTACTGACAATAGTTTCCGAGCGACGTGGTCACCTTTTCTTCTTTTCGGCAAAATATCGCTTTGACGCTTTACAAATCCCACTTCCATTTTAATGCAAATACACAGGCAATAAACAACAAACAATATAAAACACGTGTCAAATTGAATGAATATTAACTTTCTGTAGCTGCGTAACAGAGTAGTCGCTTTCAGCTATGCAAAGAAGTGACGTCACTCCTTAAAACATGACGACTTTAAAAGCTTATTTCTCTCTTATTTGTCGATGAATTTTCACAAGCAGATCTATAGGTCTTTATTCTACTATTATTAAAAAAATATTCTATTTCGAAGTTGAGTAAACTTCTCCATTGTCCATAACATTTGTTTTTCTTCTTATTATGTATGGGCAGTGAGGCTGGTGTTTATCGCATTTGTGTCCAGTTGCAACCTCAGCAATTTTTCTTCTTCTTCGAATGATGTAGCGATAAGAATAACATACACAATACTCCATGTTGTCTTAAGTCGTATAGTATCAAATATTTGCGTCATGCGACACTTTTTGTTTTAACTTGAATATAAATCAGTCGTTTTGTTTATGTTGATTTAAACTCGCACGTTTCAATTTTATAATTGCAATATTTTGTAATTTATTTTATAATTTTGAAATAATAAACTTTTATACAGAATTTTTTGAGGTTTATGTTTAATCTGCTACTCATTTAAATAAAACAAAATAAATGAAATAAAAACAGAGACTAAAGAAAATATTACTGTGTGAATTATGGCTAATACCATATAACTAAGAATGAAAAAAATCCTAAAAACAATTTTCAAAATTATAAACAATAAATATTCATTTTTAGTGTCCAATAAAGCAGCATAAAACACGGCAATTGTTAGCTTTCAAAGTGGCAGGCTTGAGCTATTACCCATATAACACAGCAATATGTAGCTACGTTTGTTGGCATCTCAAATCATAAACATAACCACCAAATTAATAATTAAATCAAAAATTTAAATATTCCAACTATGTTAAGAGCAATGTTGAAGTTAAAAATAAGAAGTAAATATTGTACTTAGTTTTGCGTTCTTAAAGAAAGTTTTTGTGCTGGAGCTATTTTATTTGGGACACCTGTATGTAGGCATTTCATCTAAATGTTGTAAATATTCTACAAAATGTTCCTTGCTCAACGGTAAAAAATAATATCTAATATCGACCTTTTCATTGAAAAAAAAAAAATTAATTCATCTAGCTTTTACGCATTGAATAAAAGATTCCTTTGAACCGGAGTCGAAGTTTCGACAGCAGAATATAAATTCTGTGATCATTACCTCATCGAATAAGTAATTCCCGGACAAATATGCATATTTATGCGAGATGAAGGCGAAATTAGGACAGTCCTGTAATAAGGTGAGGAAACGTTAGCTTCAACCCATGACGGCGCTGTGCTTTTCAGTCAGAGAAGTGACGGAGCTCCGTAGCCAGGCAACTACGATTCTTTTATCTGCGGTTGTCACGACATAAATTAGAGCCTGATCACATTCTTTATTTCCCCCTAAGCAATTTGTTTCCTACCGGACCCTTTTCGGTACACAATTGTGAAATTCAGTGACGAAATATCAGACGTATAAAAATATATTTGCTTTTGGAATTTGCACTCTATACTTTTGACTTATTTTAACAATGTAATAATTAGATAATATGCAAATGTTATTGTGGGAGGTTAATGACAAAATTTAAAGCGTTATCGATTCATTCCTTTAGAGCACCCCCGAGTATTTTCATTTTATTTTAACCTCTTGTAATAGTAGGAAACGGTTTTACTTCTAGGCATATTAAATTTCTTCAGCCTCTCAGAGCGTGTTTGTAAAAAAGAAAATAAATTAAAACTTCCTGAAGAAGCTATCAACCAATAGTGAAACGTTGAGCAATTGTGCGTTTTTAAAGGCCCGTTATAGTCTAGGAGTTAGCAATGTTGAAACTTTTTAATGGAAAATTCGATCCTCCGTGCTACTAAATTGATCTCTGTCACTAACGTGCATGAGCATTTAATAACATCAATAAACAAAAACGCTTTTAATAAAAATGTAATTGCATTTAATTTTAACAAATTTGTGAAATGGGATTGTTGCCTTTCTGGATACATTAATAAAAACGCCTTCAAGCTATTTCTGTATTTGTGTTACAAGAACAGAGTAAATGTAATATATCATGTTTTTCTTCATTGCGAAAGCGTAAGCCATTTTATGATAGATTACTTAAAAACTTCTTTCTGCTCCACGCTAGCCAAATAATTCACGTTTTTAAAATTTCGAGATAAATGTGGCATTTGTATATAATACTACACGGTTTCTTTTGTACTATGTAATCGAATTTATTAATTTTATTATAAATGTGCCTGTTCTTTATGGTTTCTTGTATTGCAAAGTACAAACAACGGTTTCGAACACTTGTTATTTTTAGAAATACTTTCATTCATATTACATGGCTTCCTAGTTTGGCAATGGACTTTCTTATTATTCGTGATTTGCCTATTTCATGTGAGTGAGGTAAGAAGGATCGCCTGTAGTTTTATCATTTTATATCAAGTGTTTTATTCTTATTATTTTTAAAAGATAGCATTTCTCTACGTATTCAACATCCAAATTTGGTGTCGTCAATGTTATGGGGATGCCACTTTACCCCTCTCAGAGGTGCCGAATAGATTATTTAAATATTGTGATCTCAAAGAAAAGTCAGTTTCTCTCAGGCGAGCGCCTTTCCACGTATTTAAATTCTCATCGCGATTTTTCTATAAGTTCCGTAAAAAATCTATTCATTTTCTCCACAGTATAGATTTGATAGGAAGGATAAAATTCTTTCCGTGAGTGTTTTTAGATTTGTTTTAACAATAATGAAAATATTTCGAATTTCAATGATCCGCAAACTTCTTAAATTTCGTTCTTCAAGAAATTGATCATAAGCAGCATGTGACAGGATTATTTTTTGATATGTCGTGTGCTTTTGATAGCATAGATCACAAGTTTGTTCTGGAGAAGCCTTTTTGTCCAGGAATACGTGGTAATTTGCTTCAGTGGATTGAATCCTTTCTAATAAATAGGACCATCATTGTCTTAGCAAATAATACGACTTCGGATGAGTATAGTTTGAAAGAAGGCGTGGCACAGGGATCTTGTCTTGGGCCTTTTAATTTTTATATTATTCATTAATGACCTGCCAAAAGCTATTACTGAAGGATAAACTACACAGATGATTCATCAATTGTAATCTCATCTCCGACCACGGAAATTTTAAAAATAAAACATTTGAGGCACACTTTAATTCCGGTAAGGTGACACTCACCTTACCGGAATTAAAGTGAAGTTTCTGGGACTCACCATAGATAATGGACTGACATGGGAAGAATACCAAGATCACGTGTGAAAAAAACTTTCAAACGCTTATTACGCAATTAATGAACTCAAAAGCGTGGTATCTCTCTACTTCAGTTATATTACGCAATGGTGTACTCCCATTTAAGTTGTGGCGTAGCTCTATAGGGTCAATCGACTATCGTATTTTTACTTCATAAACGTATATTGTACCTTATCTTTGATTTAAAAAATATAGAAACACGTTAATCAATATTCTCCGCTAATTTTACATTCACGTTCCCTTAAATTAATGTTAAAAGAAATAATAGTTATACGACATTCAAAAGTGATACTATAGTGTCAATGAATACCTAAATGATAATTAATGTCGAATCTTTTTTTTTTGTTGCTTCAATGTTTTCAATTAAGTTAGGACATACCATATGTGCACCTTTGTTTTCTTTGGTAAATAAAGTTATTATTATTATTATTATTATTATTAATGTTAGAGGGACATCATTTTACCCCTCTTAGAGATGCAGAACAGATTATTTAAAAACTGTGATTTCAAAGAAAGTCAGTTCCTCATCATGCAAATTTGACATAAAACTTGGAAAATTCAAATTCTCAAAAATTACAGTAGGTTCAAAATTATTAATCCTTTTCTTTTTGTAAAATTGTTGGATTTAGACAAAATTAAGTGGGTTCAAGACCCTACAACATTCAAAAAATATAAAAATTATCTATTAATTCGTATTTTCGAGAAAAAGGACTGCGATGGTTGGCCTGAAACACTTGGTACATTTTTTAAAATTTAATTAGGTCGACTGCTTACGTTGAAAAAGGCCTTTTGCTTTTTTCCGCTTAATTTTAAATGTCCTTCCTTAAACGTAGTTGTCTTTATTTAATTGCTTAATTTAACAATTATACAGGTTGTCTCAAAAGTATTATATCCAAGGAAAGACAGTGTACGTGAAAGTTTGTTCTTTAAGGTAAATTCAACAGTGGAACTCCAAACACGTCGTTTTTTTTCGATTTATATGTGAAACACTATATTAGGTGCAGTGGTTGTTGCAGAAACTGTCAACATAGAAAATCTAGGTTATGTTATAGCCACTGATTTATTTTAATACGTTCTTTCAAAAAACAAAAAAAAAATATTGAAAATTGAAAATTGAAAAAAAAAAACAAAGAAGAAGCATTAGTCAAATAAACAAAACACGAACGAAAAGAAAAAACAAAAAATTATTTCAACCAGAAACAAAAGAGGACTGCAATAACCAACAACTTCAATATCAAATGAATAACAAAAAAACAAAAGAAGATCAATGATTCTCGTTCGTCGAGAATGTTTGGGAAACAAAAGACTTATTTAAAACTGTAAAAAAAAGGAATTGCTAATAATAACAAGCTAATAGAAAATAACAGACTACTGTAATTGAAAATAATAATTCGGGACGAAAACAAAAAGAAAACTGTTATACATAAAGGTGTACTAAAAATAAAATGAACAAAAAATAAAAAATCGACGATTCTAAACAAAAATCTGGTGGAAACAATGGATGGACGATTCTCGTTCGTCGAGAATGTTTGGTAAACAAAAGACTTATTTAAAACTGTAAAAAAAAAGAAATTGTCAATAAGCTAACAGAAAACAACAGACTACTGTAATTGAAAATAATAATTTGATAGGAAAACAGAACAATAGCTACTATATATAAAGGTGCCCTAAAAATAAAATGAACAAAAAATAAAAAAATCGACGATTCAATACAAAAATCTGGTGAAAACAATGGAATATTGAATAATTCGATGAAAAAACAAATGAGAATAGAAGTGTTAAAACAAAATACTAAAAGTAAAATGAACAAAAAAAAACAAAAACAAGAGATCGACGATTAGAAAATATATGACAACAATAAAATAAAAACTGAAAACATAAAAAAAATTAATTCAACCAGAAACAAAAGAGGGCTGCAATAACCGACAACTTCAGCATGATATGAATAATAAAAAAACAAAAGAGGATCGACGATACTCGTTCGTCGAGAATATTTGGAAAACAAAAGACTTATTTAGAACTGTAAAAATAGTTAACAGAAAACAACAGGCTACTGTAATTGAAAATAATAATTCATTCGGTAGGAAAACAAAAGCAAACTGTTATATATAAATGTGCACTAAAAATAAAATGAACAAAAAATAAAAAATCGACGATTCAAAACAAAAATGTGGTGGAAACAATGGAACACTGAATAATTCGACGCAAAAACAAATGAGAACTGGAGTATATGCTAAAACTAAATACTAAAAATAAAATGAACAAAAAAGAACAAAAATAAGAGATCGACGATTAGAAAATATATGACAGCAAGAAAACAAAAACTGAAAACATAAGAAAAAAAATTCAACCAGAAACAAAAGAGGGCTGCAATAACCGACAACTTCAGTATGAAATGAATAACAAAAAAACAAAAGAAGATCGACGATTCTCGTTGTCAAGAATGTTTGGGAAACAAAAGATTTATTTAAAACAGTAAAAAAAGAAGTTATCAATAAGCTAATAGAAAACAACTGACTACTGTAATTGAAAATAATAATTCAGTAGAAAAACAAAATAAAACTGTTATATATAAAGGTGCACTAAAAATAAAATGTACAGAAATTTAAAAATCGACGATTCAAAACGAAAATCTGGTGGAAATAATGGAACACTGAATAATTCGACGAAAAAAAAATGAGAATTGAAGTGTATGTTAAAACAAAATACTAAAAGTAAAATGAACAAAAAAAAAACAAAAACAAGAGATCGACGATTAGAAAATATATGACAGCAAAAAAACAAAAACTGAAAACAGAAGAAAAGAAAAACAAAATTAATTCAACCAGAAACAAAATAGGGCTGCAATAACCGATGAAATGAATAATAAAAAGCAAAAGAAAATCGATGATTCTCGTTCGTCGAGAATGTTTGGAAAACAAAAGTCTTATTTACAACTGTAAAAAAGAATAAATTGTCAATAAGCTAACAGAAAACAACAGCTACTGTAATTGAAAATAACAATTCATTCGGTAGGGAAACAAAAGAAAACTGTTATATATAAAGGTGCACTAAAAATAAAATGGACAAAAAATAAAAAATCGACGATCCAAAACAAAAATCTGATGGAAATCATGGAACGCTGAATAATTCGTTGCTAAAACAAAATACTAAAAGTAAAATGAACAAAAAAAAAACAAAAACAAGAGATCGACGTTTAGAAAATATATGACAGAAGATATGTGAAAACTGAAAGCAGAAGAAAAGAAAAATATAAAAATAATTATCCTACAACACAAAAAAAAATAACGGAATACATAATAAGTATTAACAACAAAATGAACAAAAAACGAAAGAAGATCGATGCTTTCACCCCCGACGAAGTATAGAAAACAAAAGACAATCGGAATAGAACATGTTTTTCAGTTTTTTTTTTATTTTCTATAACATGAAATATAAGAAAATATTCAACGAAAATAAAAACAAAAGGAAACTGAAATGTAATTTACCGACGAAATACTAAGAGTAAAATGAACAGAAAACGAAAGACGACCGTTGGTTCATATCCGACGGAAAATGGAAAACTAAAGACGGAAAATATAACTATAAAAAATTCCCTTTTCTTGAAACTTTATTTTTATTTACTTTAAATTGAGAAAAGTAATCAAATAAAACTCGCCAAATGGGCGTACTTTTTTGCATTTTTTAAAGACATTCAAGGCTTTTTAAAACCATAACGCGTCCTCAACTTTCAGAATAAACACATAATTTATCCGCGGAGATGAAACAGTATAAACTTTATAAATAGCCGAGAGTCCATGAGGGCGCGGAAGACGTCTGATTTAATCAATCCCGAACTTTTCACGTTCTATTCACGTTATAGACACGGCCATAAACGGCGAAACATGTGGAAACCTTCGCGTTACTTGACTCGTAAAACCGCATAAAGCTTAGATATTCAAATCGCCACCAAAAGTTTCTCGATTCTTTTTTCGCTGATGAGAAAAAGTCCTAACCATAACTACTCTCTTGCGAGTTGTTGCCGGGCTTATGCGCCCGGAATATTTAAGATGCCCATCGCTTCTATTCAAATGATTTCGGCGGCAGAGGGAGTAAAATTCGCCTCGAAAATACATTAGCTTGGATATTTCATGTTTAGGTGCACATAAAAACAGAACACAAATCTAATTTAGTTACGTGTTGATGTTAACACATTTAATAATTAAATAAGAAGAAAAGAAAAGAAAATTAAATAAGTATCAAAGGCTGTAACTACAGCACACGTATTCCCAAACGGATACAGTTGAATGAAAATATAAACAAAGCTCGGCTGAGAGTCATTCAACTGTCAGTCGATCTTTATTTATATTTTCTTTTCTATTTGAAATAAATAAATTTCTGTACAAAATATAGGTTTCTTTCTCTTCGTATCGAATCTTCGAGAGTCGTCAGAGACTTACTTGCGTCAATTATTGACAGGCCATTCCTCTCTGCTTTGGTGGTTGCTTATTCACTAGGATGTAACAAAAACGAAAAAAAACCAGATTTTTTTAACATGATAAGCCTCGAGTATGCTGAAGTGGAGTTAAACTATTCAACGTTGAATATTGTGAGAGTTTAAATGACAAAGTAATAAACGCGACAGTTTTATACAACCTCATTCCTCATGTTACGTGAGAGACAAGTTCAATCTTCTCCGGAGTTTATGTGACCAGTTTGAATTCGTTTTATATCGCCTGCACGTTAGCGTTGATTCAGGAATCTAATTTTATGACATATTTAAAGAGCCGTAAAATTAAATTGAATACTTTAACATCATTAATAATATTTTAGTGCTCATATACTGTATTTTATGGAATATTAACAAAGATAACTCCGACTTTTATAGTGACGCTTTTATCGAATTAAAATGGCTTTGATTTATTTCCATTCAATTGTGAATCAACTACGAATAAATTGCTTTTGAAAGATTGGTTTATTTAAAAAAAAATTTTATTACAAAACCCAACCTAAATGAATTTGCAATTTTAGTGTCTTTCGGTATATTGAATCATGATTAACGCTGCCAATAATTAATGAGCATTATTAAACTTCACACATGGAGTTCTCTGATTAGATGTAGGTACGTAATTAGCACGAGTAATGAGTCCAACATAGATGTCACTCGCGCAGTATCTGTTGACGTTCCCGTGTAGCACTCTGACGTTGGCGTGCGTATCGATACTCTGGCATCATACATCAACAGTTGACATAAGTCTTGGATTAGATGTTGTCGTGATCGATGGCGACGTTTACATTTCACTGTGAAGCAGTGCCATGTTAATTGCGTTGTCACAATGATGCTGCTTTAATACGTCATATAAACCTGAAGATCAATAAAGGTGCAGAGAATATAAATTTAGAGCAGACGTTCCTTGCTCGTTACAACTTACAAAAGAGCACAATGTACCAGGACACAACAGGATCTTACAAAGGAAGATTAAAATTATTTTTAGAAAGTAATCGTTAAAATTTCTGGCTTCGCCGGACCAATTAAATTTTAAGAAACCGGAATTCGGTACGAAAAATTCAAAATGAGAAGAAAACAAATTGCAAAATGTTGCAATTGTAAACGATCGATTTATTATTTTAGTTAAGTATTTGGGCAATGATTAGAAATTAACTCGAACAATCAAAGCTTCGTAACTACTTCTAAGTACGGAAATGTTTTGAATTTGAATGTGATGTCATCTGACCCCTCTTAGAGACGCTGGACAGATTATTTAAATATTTGTGAAATTAAAAGTGTAGCTTCCTTTAATATACTTTCTTAATTTCCTTGATCTTTTCTTCGCAATTCCGTCCGGCCCTTACCAAAGTGAAGGGCCCAATGGAAATAATGCCTGAGCCACGTTTTATAAAAACACGGCCTTCGTTGTATTTTTTTTTGTAAGTTATAGAGTGATATATCAAGAAAAAAAAAACTATTTGTTGTAGGTACTTTTTGCATTGGATTCTTCAATTGGTCCTCCATTTAGCACCTTCTCATCAACGTTTTAATTATGACTGCATTTGTTAGTTTGACTGGCGGTTAACCAATTAAATAAGTACATTTCAAAGAAAGTTCTTTGCCCACCGTCGTACATGGAAACCCTGTACACCAAGTTACCTGTTAGAGCATATAACATTTTGTCTGCATCCATCCCAAAAGGCGTAGAAAAGGTTTATGAAAAGCAGCATAACTCACCTGTCCCGAGGCTAGTAGAGGTGATTCAAACACTAAACACAACTGATGACGTGGATTTTTGATTGGCGAGGTGCTTCTGGAGGTATCAGACACCATCCAACCACAACGTAGTACCAAGCGGTGGAGCCAGAACGGGGAGGTGAAGTGTAGTGTACGATTTTAAAGTGTCGTTGCATAATTAGACGGATATATCGATCTAAAAATTGTTAGAAAAGACTTAAAAGCCATCGATTAAGTTAATTTATAGTAGATTTTTAGTTAGAAAATGAAGAAAATTAGTTTAGTTAATCGGGATAATTTGAGAACGATGATGAAATAGCATTAATATTTATCTAAAACAGAAGATATTTTTAATTGTGACAAAATTTAATCTAGTTTAACGATTTCTTTGAAAAGTAGGAGAATTAAAGAGTTTTGATGTTTGATTTTATGAAACAGATTAATTTACTTACTGTCTAGATGAAGCTATAATATTGTAAAACAAGTATTTTTTAAGTTATTTATATTCAATTTTGATCCACAAATTTGGAAAAATTGTGGAAATCCTAGAGGCAACAAATCCTATAGCAAAGCGACAGGTTTGCTATTTCAAACTCTTTCTTACTTTGTATTCCTTAAAACGTTAAAATTTCGATCGCTCAAAAAAGTTAAAGCGATCTGTATCTTCAACATTAAATAAAAAGAAAGTAATTAAACAAAAAAGGGTAGGCCATTACTGTGCAAACCCGTGACTTTACCTATTTAAAGGCACGATTAATAGATTATAACAACATTGAGAGAGAGATTTGTGTGTAATTTGCTACTCATTTAAGTGAAACAAAAGTAATTAAATAAAAAAAAGAGAGATTAGAGGAAATTTTATTAGGTGAGTTACTGCGAACACCATATCTATACCCTGAGAATAAAAAAAAAAATAAAAATGTTTAAGGCAACGATTTCAAAACAATCAGCAAAACTCAGTAATTATTGTGACCACAGCTGAATTTATATGCGCTATTAGATAATATCGAGTAGAGATTTCTCTGTTAGATGTAATAGCTTGAATGCGACGAGGCATAATCAATATAAGATTATTCCGCTTATACTTATTGAGGTAAGCGGTTACATAGTAATGCCAATCCTCTTTTAATTCAAAAGCTCTCTCATAGAAACATAGTCATATTTCTTGCAGCTAACAGTTTGGTGTATCGCATTAAAATCTGGATAGCGAGCAGATAAAGACAAATCGTTTATTGCAGCTTCCTTAGACTGAATCGTTACGTCCTAAGGGATCTACGTTAGCCTCAAGAAACAAAAAACAAGATCCGTCCTTAAAATTAGGCACAATGACACATTTTTTTTACACTGTCATCAACGTATTATAAATATATAATCCATACATAATCCCACATAAGGCTATGCATATTTCACAAATAAAATAATTCCATTTAAAAAGAAATTTTTTTCCAAAAAACGAATATTAAAATTTTTTCAATAATTTATAATTTTGTATTTTATTTTTGTATTTGCACTTAGTAAATATTTTTTTATCGTTTAGGATTTATTAATCAAGGTAGAATTCATCAAGTTTTCGGCGAAATTTATCATTTTTCAAATCCCCTGTAGTAATGGTAGAAAAAAGAACAAACGTAGATTGAGCATTAAATACACAGTATACACATAAATTTTCGCAACATAAAAAGTTGCTTGTCTGGAAAAAATTACACTTTTCCTCGATGCCCCTATCCCCGATGCCTATCACTGTGCTGGTAAACTCGATTTTTGTTGCTTTAAATGACGTTCGATCTGTCCATTTGATTGCAACGATATTATCAGAAGCAACCACGCAGAAGAATTTTGACATTACAAAACATGCTTAAATATTTAAGTTGGTAATAATTTTCTAGAAAGTATAGTATTGGTTATTAAACATACACGCTAATTAGAAATATGCTATTTACCAGAGAAAACAAAACAATAACTTTATAAATTTAGGTTTTATGTCCCTACGTAATCTTCCTCTTTTTCTAGGCTCTCATTTCTTTGCTTTGTATACAGATTAAACAGTCAACATATTCGATGTTGGTTTCATGAATTCCCTGATGCATATAATGGTTCTTTTTACTCCATATTCGTGACGAATTAGAGCGAACTGGACTTCTGCTTGGAACAAAATGCCCAACGACAATGCCTTGCAGAAGATTTGAGAAAGAATTCAATCAGGTTTTTTTCTAAAGAAAACATAACAAAGGTCGTTAACCATAATTTAGTTTTCATTGAGAGCACAATCATGAATATCACGGTATTTTCCAAACAACACCTGCTCTTCAATTTTGTAGATGAACACCAACAGATTTTGAAGTGAATTTTGACCATTAATAAACGAGTAGTTAGATATTTGAAGATACTGTAGTATAGTGTTACGCGACACCTTTTAAATAAACGACAACGATGGTAATAAGGGAACTGTAAGTTTACTTGAGAGTTGGAGTTCAGGAAAATGACTTAACTTGTTCCAGAATTAAAGATAGTTGTTGGATCTCTCAGACCGCTCTATGTGCTGTCGTCTTTAGGCTTATTGTTTTGTTAAGGCTAAATTAAGTTTGAGTTACTCTTTAGCACAGTCCTTTCTTCAAAGATATGTAACAATATATCTTCGAATTAGTCTGTTGTTTAATATATTTGGGATACTTTGGAATAACAGTTAGAATCGAATAGCTACTCAAGTCATATAAAATTTATTTGGATGTGCTGAAGTAGAAAGTACGTGGCACCTTTCAGTAAACAACATTTATGGTAATGACATAGATCAAGGAGGCATTCCAGGAAGATGATTTAACTTGCTCAAAAAAGAGAATGATCGCTCTAACTATCGGAGCTTTTTGAATTACTCTCTAACGCAGTCCTTTCTGAAAATATTCATGCAGTGAGTCTTTGGTTCTATTGCTAATTGAGCCCAGTTAGGATTACTTTAGAATGACCGTTAAAATCAAACATACAAGTCATGCAAATTTGGGAAAACACTCCTCAAGAAGCTACAACACTTTTTAATTCGGTGAGTCAATACGATTGTGGAAATGCTAGAGGCAACAAATCCTATAGCAAAACGACAGGGTTGCTATTTGAAACTTTTTCTTACTTTGTGTTCCTTAAAACATTAAAATTTCGATGGTTCAAATAAATTAAAGCGATCTGTACCTTCAACATTAAATAAAAAGAAAGTAATTAAACAAAAGAGGGTAGGTCATTGCTGTGCAAACGTGCGAGTTTACCTATTTAAAGGCACGATTAACAGATTATAACAATATTGAGAGAGAGGTTTGTGTGTAACTTGCTACTCATTTAAGTGAAACAAAAGTAATTAAATAAGAAAAAGAGAGATTAGAGGAAATTTTATTAGGTGAGTTACTGCAAACACCATACCTATACCCTGAAAATGAAAAAAGAATAACAACAACAAAACAATAAGCCTAAAGACCAGAGCACATAAAGCTCTGAGAGTTTACGCAACTATCTTTAATTCTGGAGCAAGTTAAGTTATCTTCCTGAACTCCAACCCTCAAGTAAACCTACAGTTCCCTTATTACCATCGTTGTCGTTTATTTAAAAGGTGTCGTGTAACCCTATACTACAGTATCTTCAAATATCTAACTACTCGTTTATTAATGGTCAAAATTCACTTCAAAGTCTGTTGGTGTTCATCTACAAAATTGAAGAGCAGGTGTTGTTTGGAAAATACCGTGATATTCATGATTGTGCTCTCAATGAAAACTAAATTATGGTTAACGACCTTTGTTATGTTTTCTTTAGAAAAAAACCTGATTGAATTCTTTCTCAAATCTTCTGCAAGGCATTGTCGTTGGGCATTTTGTTCCAAGCAGAAGTCCAGTTCGTTCTAATTCGTCACGAATATGGAGTAAAAAGAACCATTATATGCATCAGGGAATTCATGAAACCAACATCGAATATGTTGACTGTTTAATCTGTATACAAAGCAAAGAAATTTGGCATGAGTGCCTAGAAAAAGAGGAAGATTACGTAGGGACATAAAACCTAAATTTATAAAGTTAATGTTTTCTCTAGTAAATATAAGTTCCGATCGGAAGCTGAATAACATATTCCTAATTAGCGTGTACGTTTAATAACCAATACTATGCTTTCTAGAAAATTATTACCATCTTAAATATTTAAGCACGTTTTGTAATGTCAAAATTCTTCTGCGTGGTCGCTTCTGATGATATCGTTACAATCAAATGGACGGATCGAACGTGCAGTCATTTAAAGCAACAAAAATCGAGTTTACCAGCACAGTGATAGGCATCGGGGATAAGGGCATCGAGGAAAAGTGTAATGTTTTCCAGACAAGTAAGTTTTTATGCTGCGAAAATTTATGTGTATACTGTGTATTTAATGCTCTATCTACGTTCTTTTTTCTATCATTACTACAGGGGATTTGAAAAATGTTAAATTTGGCCGAAAACTTGATGGATTCTACCTTGATTAAATCCCAAACGATAAAAAAATATTTATTAATTGCTAAGTGCAAATACAAAAATAAAATACAAAATTATAAATTTTCTGGAAAAAAGTATCTTTTTAAATGGAATTATTTTATTTGTGAAATATGTACAGCTTTATGTGGGACGTATGGATTATATATTTTTAATACGTTGATGACAGCGCAAAAGAAATAAAATGTGTCATTGTTTCTAATTTTGAGGACGGATCTTTTTTTTTGTTTCTTGAGGCTAACGACGTAACGATTCAGTCCAAGGAAGCTGGAATAAACCATTTGTCTTTATCTGCTCGCTTTCCAGATTTTAATGCGATACACCAAACTGTTAGCTGCAGGGAATATGACTATGTTTCTATGAGAGAGCTTTAAATTAAAAGAGGATTGGCATTACTACGTAATCGCTTACCTCAATAAGTATAAGCGGAATAATCTTATATTGATTATGCCTCGTCGCATTCAAGCTATTACATCTAACAGAGAAATCTCTACTCGATATTATCTAATAGCGCATATAAATTCAGCTGTGGTCACATGTATTAACCACCTTAGAGAAATAATGACTGCAGCATTTCTAGGATGTTGCAATGTCTTGAAAAAAATAACATGGGAATTATGAGTTGGCCTTTACAATTACAAATCGTCAGATTTCTTGATTATTAAATATTTATGGCATATTTTAAAGGAATAAGTGGCTAAGCCTGTGTGTGTGTTAGCAAAGAATGTTTAAAAAGAAGATTTGCGAGGAGTGGAACAAAATTACACACCTGCTATGACACCACCTATTCTTCGAAGAGAACGAACGTTAAGATCACAATAATTATTATTTCCATTTATTTCCAATGTATCTATTAAAATTAAAAAAAATTAAGATGGTTAGTACATATGGCCACAGCTGTATTTATTTATACCTCTTCAATATTAGCTTTCGTTTTGCAATAAAGTTTAACACTCAAATAAACTTAAGAATTTATATTATATGAATAAAGTTATATCAGTTGCACGCGCTCTAGTACTATTCAATTAGAAACTATACGCGGAATAAAATAAAATGAAATTTAAATGGTTTGGATAATGCCATTTTTCCCCTCTTAGAGACGTCGAGACCATGAAGAAAATTCCCTTCCCGTGTGATTTCCTCTCAAAGAGTTCCCATTTTTATTCCCATCAAAGAGTTTTAGCTCCTCTTAAATAGTTCTTAAACAGTTTTGAAAAGGAAGCAACCTCTCTGATAGCTCCCAAAGGCAACATAAACCTGCTCATTAAGATGGAAATTAATGAATTTGCTGAGCATCGGGAACTTGAACAGAACTTTCCTTCTGGAAGTCTGATCTGGTATATGGACGGCTCCAGAACTGAGACTGGTGCTGGGTCTGGAATATATGGAGAAGTTATGCTTCCCTTTGGACCAATTTGCCTCCGTATTCCAAACAGAAATATACGCCATATTACAATGTGCGCGGGAAAACAAAAGGAGGGCTTACACAAATAAGCGGATCTTTATCCTAACCGATAGCCAGGCGACTTTGAAGGCTTTGGTGAGCCCAAAGATATCTTCCAAACTGCTGTGGGAATGCTTAAGTGAGCTCAATGACCTGGCGGAAAACAACTGCGTCACGCTGGTGTGGGTGCCAGGTCATCGGGTTATTATCGGCAACGAACGGGCCGATGAACTAGCCAGGCATACCTTGGCCCCGAACCTGTCCTAGGTATAACGAAGAACGCTATTCGGGGCTTTTTTAGTGACTGGATAAGCGAGGAACATAACAGATACTGGCTAAGCAGACCAGGACATCGTCACATCGCCATACCTTCCTTAGATGTCCTTGCAAAAAAAGAGCTGCAGAACTTTTGCTTTTGAGCTACGGGATTACTAACAGGACACCTGATTGTGAAGGAGCATCTATGGAGGATCGGTAAATTCAATGGGGATCTAAATTGCAGACTCTGTAATGGAGAACTAGAGACAGCAATGCACATTTTGTGTAGATGTGATGCGCTGACAAATCTCAGACAGCGTATATTCGGACATCCCATGATAGTTCCTGAAGATTTCAACACGCAATCGGTGAAAAACCTGTACTAGCTGGTGCAGGGGACATGCATCACTGAATGGTTGCGGTAAGAGAACCAGGGCGAGCCCAATAAGCCCAAATGGCTGCAGTGCCTCCGGTGCATTCTTTGCGGAGTGGTCATATGAAAAAAAAACCTCTCTGTGTGTTTAATTCTCATCGCGATTTTTCGATAGTTCGGCTTCGTGAAAAATATTAGTTAAATTTATTCCCAGTTTATATTCAATAGGAAAGGAAACATTTCTTTTCCGCGAGTGCTTCGTTTGTCCTGAAAAGTTACATTACTAGAAGAATTATGAGGCTTGTTTGTTTGGTAAGCCGAAAATCAAAATCAAGTTTCATTAAAAAGACTTTGGCAAAAGGGTGAGAAAAGATACTAGTTATTGCGTGCAAAATTTTCATCGTGTCGGAGAACAAAATTATTTTGAATCTGTTTATATTGTCCTTGTTGGGTCATTCCATTATCTCGTAGCATATCCAATGGTATACTATCCGAAGTCACAATGGGTATAATTGTAAGTAGTCTTGGATGAGGAATCCAGATTTTATCTTTGGAGGTTCTTGATAGATGCCACAGGGATAAAAGAAAACGGCGAATTTTATACTATTCTGTTATATGGTTTGTGGGGGTGGTTCTATAGATTTATCCTTTGACTACGTATGAAACATGGTAAGGATAAAAGGATCAATATTTGCCAATCCAATTCTTCTTGGTTTTCTGTTTTATGTTATAAATAGAAAAGTATGTTGTACTTAAATTATAGTAAGGTCCGATCTTTCCACCTCTTGATAAATTTATTCAGCGAATAACTTTACGAATCACCATGGAAACCATTCATAAAAATCAAGTTATTTGCCAAATAACGTTATTGGGAACTTTATTATGAGATGGAAAGATCGGGCCTAACTCAAAGTAATCTTCTGAGGATGGTTAAGTGATGGAATATAGTGATAGCTGCAGTGCTATCTAAAACAAATCATATTACGAGGGGGATATAGATTTGATCCAAAATTTTTGAATCATAACAATGAACAATATCCAAACTTACGTCATAATAAACAGGACACTATGATTGATAAATGCCAAAGACTTTGTTTTGTTTCCATAAATATTGACAATTACAACAAACATGTCTATCGGTGATGTACCTATTTCTGTTGCATCGCGAATTATCATTAAATGTTTATGTGCTGAGATAGTAAAGTCCAGGCCAAATTGGTATTATTTAAAGTAGTTTAGGAACATGTTTCACTTGTTACACGATCATGACACCGCGCGATAACTTTCTGATCTGTAATCGTGTTGTGATTACCAAAATCGCAGCAATATCACTACTTCTTAAGATGGCCAGTGTGTCGCAGCAATATCGCTGCCTCTTAAGCTGTCACATACAAGATGGCCAGTGCGGACACACTGGTAGCTTAAGAGGCAGCGATATTGCTGTATTTTGCTATTCACAACATAATTACTGCCAGAAAATTGTCACGCGGTGTCACGACCGTGTGGCATGTTTGTCTTTACGCACTATCTTTGCGTCTTGTTGGTCGTCGAGATTATGATGGAGTTCTCGAGCAACTTTTATGCTGATGAGGCCCCAATTAGGGTCGAAATAGCTGTAGACAGGAGGATGCTCGAGGGTCCCTGATTTGCAGCCAAAATTTTGTATATTTCACTTGCTTAACAAATTTTATACCTATATTGCGTGAGTGTAAAGTTTCGGAAACTTCAATTGTTTTCACTAGTTTTTGTGAATTGCGCTGATTGATTGATGAAAGTTAAAGACCATTGTATTCTTCAGGATAAAAAAGTATAGTTCTAATTATTTCTTTCACCGTAAAATAAATACTGTAGATAAAAGCAGTTTAAGAATTGAATAATAACCTAGGTAATCTTCCTTAATGATAACTAATGACTAAATTTATGTAAAGAATAGAGCTTTAAATAAAGGGCAATTTGAATATATTTTTATGAGTGGGAATCCCGTTAATTTATTCGGTTTGCCGGCGTATCCGGGGAAATTTCAGCAGCTGAAACAATCCCTCCTTGAAAATCTCCAATTTACCATCAAATTTTTGCACCTCACCGGAGGGGGGGGGGGCATTAAATTCCGAAATGATAAACTGGAAAACACTGAATTCACACAGTCATTATTTAATAAAATAAGCAGTCTTAATTTAATAAAAAAATATTGAGGCCATCGTTCTTCATTATCTGCTATCGCTTTGCAGGCGTTAAAATGAAATATTGGGCGCGATATGAGGCCGTGAAGCGGTGGAAGAAGATGATTTTTAAGTCTCATTATGCAGGAGACGCCACCACAGTGGCTTAACTTGTCACACTTTTATAACTGCCGCGTTGGCAACCCTTCGCACCTTAAATCCCGGTGATGTATAACTTTAGCTTCACCGTTTATTACGGAACAAGTATAATTATATGAATTTTGCCTAATAGATGGTTCATTTCTGCGTATTTATTTCATAACTAATTCTTAAAAAATAATATAATTAAGTTTTCAACTTAAATAAACATTTAAATTGAATTGTTTTGTAAAAGTTGAATTTCTTAGTTGTTTTGACTATTTTTCTTTATTTCCTGCAAAAATACAAAACTGACATTATTAACAAAATTATTATAATTGTGTCAACAACATTTTTCTTTTTTCCCTACTTATTTTTAAATTTAAAACTGAACTTGAATCGAACATTGACCTGAACATGCCGAAGCCCTTTTACGTACTAACTTACTGAATGAGGACAATTTCTCAAATATGTCCCATTCATGCAATACTCAGCAAATGATGTCTTTGTCTGATCACTAGTCCAGGAAGTTTTAATAGTTGGATATTATTGAATGATAAATGAATAAAAGCTACCATAACTTAACCGATATTCCCCGTGTTATAAAATCAGCTGGATTGTCGGTGGTTGGCATATGATTCCATTCACCGCGGCACGATAATGGATTTTTCCAATTTTGCTTGCTACAAACGTTTTAAAATTACGTGAACTTGACCGAATCCACACTAATGCAATGATCGAAAGACACCGATAATATATTTTTGTAATATTAATATGTAAAGATTCGGTTACATTTATAATAAGTTGAGCGAGTAAAAGAGCTCCACAGAATTCTAATCTTGAAGTGATAGGTTTTTTAACGGAGTAACTCTTGATTTTGAACAAAATAAATTCACTACGATAAGACCGTTTGCATCTGTGCTTCGTAAATATATGCAAGCACCGTAAGTCTTTTCTGTAGCATCGCTGAAACCGTGAATTTTAATATTTGATTTGGATGGAATGGTGCATCTCAACAGTTTCAATTGATTTAACGTTTGAAGTTCTGATTCATACTGTTTCCAGCTGGAATGCATTTCGATTTGTATATATTCATCCCAATGAAGTTTTAAATGCCAGAATTGTTGCATTAATATCTTTGCTCTTACTATAATTGGGTTAAGAAGACCCAGAGGGTCGAAAATTTGGGAAATTCGTACTGATATGTTTCTTTTTGAGACATTTGTAAAAGAAGAATGAAGCCTTATAAAGTTGTTTGTAATTTGATGCCCATTTGCGTAATTGGAAGCCTCCTTTAGAAAATATTTGTGACATTTCCTAACAATTTTTCTTTGCTGCTTCATACGTATCAGCACCTATTAATAGGTCATCCACATAAAAGTCGCTTTTTATAATTTTAGATCCCAATTCAAAAGTTTGAACGTTTTCAGTATCTTTGAACCGGATCCGCAAGCTTCTCTGTGCTTTATATACCATCACTTGTCGGTATATTTTTGTAACATCGGCAATTATTACATACCATCAGTATGTCATTAAGCTACACATCTGTTGATGATTTCGCGTATCCATTGAAAACGACGCGCAATTAATTTAGTTGTTAAACTAGATTCTTTAATACAACATAGTGCAGTAAATAAAAACAATCTGAGAATTGTTTTTCATCGTTAGAAATAGGCTTCAGGTGACCTAATGAGATATATTCTTGAATAAAGTCTGAATATTTCAATTCTTGATTTTTATTGAATTTTGCTTCCAGTGAATCTTTTTAATGCATTGATTTTTGACTCCCCTAATTTTAATGCATCTTTTTATTTGATTGGTAATTTCACAATGAATCTTCCATTGGGGGATCTAGTAACGTTTTGTAAGAAATTATTTTCACAAGCTTTTTCTTTAACGCTTCTTCTAACTACCAGATTGCAGAATATTTTATTTGAAGAGATATTATTTAAAGGAACTCTTCCTGAAACAACCCAACCTAGAAGCGTTTTCCGTAAATAAGGGCCTGTTTTCGACTTTTTAATTTGTCCAACACATATCATCTCCCAAAACAACTCTACGCCGATTAACATGTCTATGTTTTTTCAATATTGAAATCAGAATCAGTGAGCCTAATGTTATTAGGAATTATTCTGCTTTGGGTGTCAATGTTGATAGTTGGCAATTTTTCAGCTATTGCATTTAGAATAAGACAATCCTGGTGAGCATGAATGACATTGAAACGAGATTTTATTTTCAATGCAATTCGATGAATTGTTTTAATAGTTGATTAGCTAATACCAATGACAGCAAAATTGGTCATTGTACGTTTTATATTAAGCTGATTTGCTAATGATTCGGTAATAAAGTTCGATTGTGAGCCCGAATCAAGTAAAACTCGACATTGATGCATTTTACCATAACTATCAAATACATGTATAATTGCCGTAGGTAGCAATATTTGTACAAATGACGCACGTGCACTGACTATCTTCTGTTGATGAGGAATATTTCTCCAAATGTAAAAGAATGTTGTGATTTTCGTTGCAATTTTTATATCCATTTCAATTACATCGATAAACTTGATGTCAGGCCTTAAACAATTAAAATATAATTTTTTGGAAATGTTTTCTCTTCTCGATTGGCTTGTTAAGGAATTTATCACATCTAAAAATGGAGTGTTTACTGTCGTATATTGCACAAGCAAATGAAAATACCTTTTCTGAGTTGTCGTCGAAGCCACCTTTTCTGCGTTGTCGTCGCAGCTACCTTTTCTGCGGTGTCGTCGAAGCTACCTTTTCTGCGTTGTCGTTAAAGCTACCTTTTCTGCGGTGTCATCGAAGTTAAATGTTCTGCTTTGTCGTAGAAGCTACAATTTCTGTGTGGTTGTTTGAAGATATTTACTACAGAATAGGAGTCCCCGCCTGGATTGCGTAATCACTATTATTCTTATTATTGACAAACATATTGTCGTATCGTATCGTATCGACATATGTCTTTGTACCATATCGTAACGATAAAACCATCATATCGAGTAGACTGTTGTGTCGTATTAGAGTTTATTTTTTTATTGTCTTTGTATAATCTTTTGTAGTATATTGGGTCACTAACGAAATGTTCAATGATTTTTAATCTGGGCAAACTTTACTCATATCTTAAATAATTTTGATAATATTTTGTTTAATATTTATCATCTTGTATATAATTGTATATATGTTAGGTATAGTTATTTGCCAATTTATCATTTTGTTATATTTTTACTGACTGAATCCAAGTAAAAATTATGTTTCATTTACACTCTTTCTTTTTCATTGATTGATATGGTTAGGCATTTTTTTTAAATAAATTTGCGTAATCTGTATTGATTTTATTTTGTTATTTTACCGAACTGTTTTATTAATTACAGTTTAAAGAGATTATTTGGCGCTCAACTCTTTTTGAGTTTGTTCACTATCGTTTATTTTTCATGCTTTACGCAAATTTTTATTAAAAAAAAATGTTCAAAGAAATATCCTTCCGAATTCACCTTAGCCTCCGACTAAACTGAGCTATGGCAACAAAACAGATAAGAATCTACTTACAAAAAAAAGCGTATGTCACAGTATATTGATTTATAAGTTTAGAAAAGTGATAGTTTTTCAGTGAGTGTAAATGCTTGAATTCACGAGTGAGCGTAGCTCACGAGTGTATCAAATTCACGAACATGTAAATTCACTTTTCTAACGTGTAGATCATGCTATTTTTTCGTGTAGTTGACGAAAATAACGCTAACATTATGAGAGTGTCGAAGAATAATAATATGTTATCAAAGTGTCAAGCAATTGTTAACACAATAAGAAAACATATGAGCAAGTAAATAATTTGTGAAAAAACATTCATCTAAAATGAGCCAATCAAACGAGAATAATGAAGGAATTTTACAATTGGTATCAAAAGCAGAGTCAAGTTTATTATCTAAAAAGTCTAAAGCAAAGTACTTACCAACAGTTGCGTACTTTTTTGAAAATATTTGTTTTATTTATAAGATTTATTAGCACTGATTTTTAAATATTCTTAGGTGAAAACTCTTAAAGCTTCAACACTATTATGGTTAGCGTACTCGATGCTGAGAAGTACTTCACAAATAAATGAAAATTTGGATATTTCTGCATATAAAAATTGCTGGCTTACCTGACACGTCAAAATGGTGGTTATGTGGTAAAAAAAATCGAGAATTCTATCGATGGATAATATGTTGCTAATTGCTTTGCATGGAGCATGTCGGGCGGAAGAATTACGTTTACTAAAAGTGGATGATGTAGAAGAGTGCGGTCATATCTTGGTCATAACATTACATGATAGAAAACAAAGAAAAAATGAGTCTTTACGGAATTGAGCTTTACAAAAAGTATTTGAAATTGAGACCCAAAAATGTAGACCATCGCAGACTATTTATATTTTATAGACAGGGCAAGTGCACAAAGCAATCAATTGGTATAAACACCTACAATTTACCAGAGAAAATTGCTGCGAACTTAGGGCTACCGGAGGCGAACAGCTTCCTAGGCCATTGTTTCCGAAGGACATCAGCGACCTTTTTGGCAGACAGTGGAGCTGACATCCAAGCTTTGAAGAGACACGGCGGTTGGCGTAGTAGTTCTGTTGCAGAAGCCTACGTCGAAGATAGTATCGAAAATAAAGTAAAAATTTCAGAGAAATTTTTTTGTAATTCGACTGAAAAGCAATCTTCGACCTCTGAAATGTCAATATCAACCGTAGCAGCAAGTGAAGTAATAAATTCTAATTTGTCAATCTCTGCGTTGCGGTCAGTTCCTCATCTTCTAGTGTAATATTTATTTAACAAATTGTTCATCTACAATTTACGTTAATAAATAAAATGAATGAATGAATGTGTTGCTAACGAGAAAAGTTCCATTTTTCTTCAAGATTTTTGATTAAACAATGTGTGACTTTTCTGTCAACTACACGAAAAAGACTATTTTCCCATTCTTTACACGTTAATGAGTCTAACTTTGTGGTGATAATAAGTATAATTAAATTATTCCATATATTAACGGGCCATTTTAATGATTTTAATGCTCCCACGTGTTTGGAGGTGCCGTCTAAAATTTGTCTCGATTCAATTACATTTCCTTTTGCAGCGACTGGCAATTCTAAAAATAGTCTTCATATATCTTTGAATAATTAACCGTTTGTTATCATAGCAATCTTTTAGACTTTGCCATATATTTTTATAATTTACGGTCGATATTTCAAGAAAGTGTATGCAATTCGCGGTTTCTCCCTGGATAGAAGATTTTAAATAATGGAATTTTTGTATGTCAGATAAATTGTCACTTGAATGAATTAATGACTGGAACTGTCATAAAATGGATATCATTCTTCGCATTAACCTGCAAATGTTGGTACACTGATTTTTGGTAACCGAATTTGACCACGTAATAGATGCTCAGTAATTCTGTTTTCGCAATTATTGTACTTTGAATTCGACCTTTCGTCTAATATGTTATTTAATATAAGCTTCTCAGCATGGCTTATTGTTTCAAATTCATTATGCTCCATTTTGTCGTACTCGGAATCCTCTAATAATTCTATTTGTGACTGTACGTCATTAAATTCTGGCTAAGATTGCTCCAATATTTCTTTTTGTTTTTTAGGTTCAATTATATTTATTTCAGTACTCAAAAATATCAGGTATGTGGTGAATCTGGTTGTAGTGCCGTTTAGATGTCCACGTTTTTGTTTTAAACCCTTCAATGTCTCTGCCATGATTTTAACAAAATTTTGTTGAAAATGTGGTGATGGGATATAAACGACCTTACGTCGCTGTCTTCAGCTTTTTTTCTCTATATTTCAATCTTGATCTTCGATTTGTTTATTTTAATCGTGGTCATTGTCATGACTCTCTGCTTTTCAAGAGATATGCCTCTATATACACTCACCTGCACAAAAAGCGACTCACTATTATTTTTTAAAATAAATTATCTGAGGACACTTTTTGTCTATTTTTTTTGCTCATCGGTGAATATGACATTTTCAATAATCGGGAGAGCCATGATCATCATGGTAACTAAATTCTCTTGTTTAAATAAATTATTGAAAGTATCTACGCCATTGTCAATATTGTGTTGCAGTTGATTTTTTGTTTTTCAAACGTTTCCTAAAGACTTAATTTAATAATTGTTTACATTTTGTCATTAATAAGTTGTTTTCATGGCTATTATGGATGCAGCAAGAGCAATTGCTTTGATTCAAGATGGTCGGTCTCAACGTTACCTTGCGCAAGTTCTTGGAACTTCTCAATCATGTGTCTTCAGAACGTGGAGGCGATTCTTGGAAACTGAATCTTACAATCGACGCCCTGGAACAGATCGTCAAAGATGTACAAGCGCTAGAGATGACCATTTTTTTACTCTAACGATTCTTCGCAGCAGGAATTTGACTGCTGTTCAAGTCAGAAATCGCCTTGCAGAGGCTTGAGATATGCATATAAATGACAGAACGATCAGAAGATGATTTAATGAAGCTAATTTAATGGCAAGAAGACCTGCACATGGTCCAGAGCTTAACACACAGCATAGAGTAAGCAGACTTGCATTTGCTCGTGAACATGTTCATTGGATTTTGGGGCAGTGGAGTCAAGTACTCTTCACTGATGAGTCCCGCTTCTACCTACGAGCGCCAGATGGCCGTGGAAGAGTGTAGAGAAGGACCGGCGAACAGTATTCTCAATGTAATATTGTTTCCAGACTATCTTTCAACGGAGTTTCGATTATGGTGTGGGGCGGTACTTCTGCGAACGCACGTACAGACCTTGTTGTAATAAATAGGGGAGTTATTAACGCTCAGAGGTATATTGAAAATGTTCTTCAAGATCATGTGATACCCTTTGCCCCTTTTATTGGCGACAATTTTATGTTGATGCACGATAATGTACGGCCACATGTCGCCAGAGTTGTTAATGAATTTCTTGACGCTGTTGTTGTTAACCGAATGTGGTTGCCCCCGAGAAGTCCCGACATGAATCCTATTAAACATGTCTAGGACATGTTGGAAAGGAATATTAGAGCTGGTGTCCCCGCCCCAACTACCGTAGAAGAATTATCAATGGCGCTTCAGCAAGAATGGGATCAACTTGACAATTTAGTGATTAGGCACTTGGTGGAGTCGATGCCACAACATATGCAGGCTGTAATACAGGCTCGCAGAGGCAATACTCGATATTAATTAATTAGGAAGACTGAAATTTCGCATTTTTCTTTAAGTTACAATTTCATCAATTTTGCAGTTTTTATTACTTTTGTTAAAATCCTGTTCGTTTCATTTATTTTTGGCTTTATTTGATGTACATCAACCAAGAAAATTATAAATAACAATTATCAGTCGAAAATTATATAAAAAAAAATATTGTCGCAATGAATTACACAAACCTCAAAGTGAGACGCTTTTTGTGCCGGTGAGTGTACTTCTTGTTATTTCTTTTTGATTTTTTTGACGGGTGTTGCTACCTTACTCCAATATGTGAAATGCGTATATTTACTCTCGAATGATCAAAATACTGGTTTCTCTGCACTATTTTCTGGCTCAAATTGACCAATGTTTTGACTATTTTTCTTTATTTTTTGCAAAAATACAAAACTAACATTATTAACAAATTTTTTATAATTATATAACACTTGCCTTCTTGCAAAATATTATTCAACTTCAACATTAAAAAATTGCGAAGCTAAAAGAACATATTCTATTTCCAAAATATGCGTAGCCTTTCCGGTTATCCTACGTAAACATACCGAATCAATATTCAGTTTCACGTTTTCATTTCCCGGCGTTATTCAATTTATAATTTTCAATTACTCTATCAGAGATATCTTTTAATTAAAACTATCTGGAAACAAAATTTTGTTTGAAATTAATTTTACAAATAAAATTCGAAATTGAAAACAAACCAAACTACCCAAATTCAATGCAGATAAATATTATAACAGCGGAGGAAAAATGCTGAAATGATTGCACCGTGAGCGTTATTGCGTCCCGCTATAAAGCAAACCAAATATTGCTGGAGCGTATTTTTCATATATATTATTTTATTGGTGCCCTTTCACAGAAAGTGAAATTGATCGTTTTGAACATTTTTATCATCAAGCTCAAATTTGATTTTATTGAAAATTAATTGAGTTAAAAACTAGTGGCGAAAGGAATGTTAATTATTTCCTAGAAGAGACTATTTTAGTTGTTTCAAAGTTTCATACTAATTAGCGTGATACAATTTATTTAATCCAATTACGCCATTTAGCGTCTATAAAATTAGCGCGAACGAAAAAAGAAACACAGTAAAACTTAACGTTTAAGCCAGAGATTGCAACGCAAGTCCCTATCAGTTTAATAGGTACGTAATAAATTTAATGAATACCCATTAATTAAAGCATTCGTGGGGGCACAGAGCGCTTTATTAATTAAAGTTGTACTTGTATTTGTATGCTGCACATACGCGTACGCCGACGGTATTATTAAATAGCTCAGTTCTAATCTCTCTTTTAATACGCGGGGGGTGCGTTCATTCGTGGAAATGACGTAATAATAACCACCCGCTGAACGAGATCAATAGCAAAGTTCTACATCCTGCTCTACATAAGGATCATTTCGTAGGAAGATGTTAGAACAAGTTAAGTACTACGACCTCTGCACATAACTTTACACCGATTATTATGTTCCCAACTTAATTCTTATCAGCAAATGTCTTACGTTATTTTCCACGTTATTATTCTGTAAATTAAACAAAATTGTAGTTCTTCGTTTTAATAACTTTGACCTAGTTTTGACCTAGAATTTGAAAGTTCTTATTTAAAAACATATAAAATGGCTATGTGAATACGGGGTGACTGACAATTGTTTCGTTAAAAAAATGAATATGTAATGCAGAAAAAAAGGAATGTCACAGATTACGTGAAAAATGTTTAGAAAATTCTTATGAATATTTTATAATTTCATAAAAAATTACACCAAAATCAAGCTCCGGCATTGCGTAAGAAATATGACACTACGTTCTATAAATGTAAATTTTTTTTATTGACTACTTGCTTGCATACAATGCGACCTTGACATACATCTCAATTCGTTTTATTACACGTTTAACAGCTGGGGAAAAAACTGAGTTATTTCTTTTACTCCACCTAATTTTTGGTAATTTCTAAACAAACTGGAACTGCATATGAAATAAGAGTAACAAATTCGCAAATAATTGTTTGTTAATTCTTGCGCATTATTTACTAGAGTGGAACGTACCAGCTGCTTCTTCCATAAAAAAACATTGCAAGGATTTAAATCTGGTTGGTGATCGTGGGGTCAATGCACGCCCCGTAGCGTCCAAGGGCGCACGACGTGCTATGTATTGTCTGTTTATGTGCGTTAGCCAAAGCTAACGACCAACGAGTATGTCCAGCTCCTCCCAATTTCACTTGCATTTTAATAATTGCAGATTACGAAAGTATTTACTCATTATAATATTTTAAATTCTGCTTGTCAAGAAATGTTTATGTATGGAATAATCTGCTTCAGGTGATTTACATCCATTTGTCAATTTAATCTTTTGTAATATATTTCAGGGCGTCGGTCGTCGATCTAAAAACAGAGTTGACGTGAAATTCCACTTAAAGGTCAAGTTCACGACCGATACCACGCTGCCGTGCCTACCATAAAATTTTTATGAGGGCATTTATTTTGTTCACGTGCTCATATATTTTTTTATCAGAAGCGTTTTGGGGCTAATTTTTGATTAGTTATTTCTTGAAATAATTTTATAGAAATACTCTCAGACATCGCTTTTTAACATGCTTTTTTTTTTAATGGAATAATTGTCAGTCACTCTGTAGAAGGAGATACAAATCCGCCAATGGCGTGCATAAAACAAAATTAAGAGATTTTCGCTTGTTTTTTCGAGTATTAATGGTTACAATATATGAAATTTATTCGATTACACACTGTATGGTTTTCACTGAGTAATTACATTGCATTATTTTTGAAGTATGCAGTTTAAACTCGAATAACGTCATGGAATTAATTTTTTTCCTTCTATTTTTCGCTTTTATTTGTAAGTTGTAAAAAAACAAGTACTTTTAATTGTTATGGTAAATTTTTAAATTTGCATAAGGGCAAGACTTACCCATACGACGAACACAAAAAATACTGAGCGTTTAAATAGTAAAGTGAATTCGAAAGCACTAAACTTAATTGAATTTAGCTTGTACTTTGCGTGCCGGAAACTCTTGCAGTCGGGAATATATTCTGCTTTTAGAATTAGAAGCAAACACGTCAATGTAAATTTTAAATATATTTAGTCTGTGGTATTAAGGCTGCTATTTGAATTCCTTAAAACCTATATGGGAAGTTAGTAAGTGAAATTATAAAATCAACTAAAATGTTTCAGGTATATGTTTCAGTTGATGTTTATATAAGTTGAAAGAAATATAGTTTCTCCAGAATTGTGAAAGAAAATAAACAACACGTAGCAATGCAATAAATTGCAATAGAGAACTTGGTTGGATGAAACTAATATATCGAGATACACTGTAGTAGAATGCAAAAAGGAACAAAATCCTGGGAATAAAATTTCCTGCTATAGAAATTCTTTGCAATAAGATACTACTGCTAGGGACGATAAGTTCTGGAGGCATTCCTGTTGGCGTGAGCTTACTGAACCTATTACGAAAGCGATCAAACGATCGGTGCGTTTTTATCTACAACTTACATCGATTTCGGATATTCACTTTTCAGACCCGCCTGATATATACGTACCGTCCATTAAATAAAATAGTCCGCCCACTCTACTCTGTAAATGCAGCGCCTTCAAGTTAACTTGAATTTCCAATATTCCGAGCTTCCGAGTTTCCTGTTTTAAATGGAAGATTTTTTCTTCGTTTTCTATCGAAGTATTAGTAAACGGAAGTTTACTAAAGTATAGTTTAATGAAAAATTATATAGTACAGTAGGTTTATGAAAACATTTGTATCTTGACTTTCATAGAAGTTCGCAGACGTGTAACACAACCATAAATTTCGCTCTTGACCGCGAATTTTGCACCTTTGTTGCATAGCTCTTTCTATATCGTGTCGTGCATCGCTGCATGACTGTGTGAGTGCTTGCGAACATGTATGAGCGTCTGGATTGCCCTTTAGAATAACTCGTATTTGTTAGTGAGTTCAGCAGGAACAGACAAATGTCTGTTTCACTTGAAATAGATTGCTCACACCGAAGTTTAATTCTTTTTTAAGTTATCAAGGTGGCGGGGTGAAAGATTAGTAGTTTCGAATTTCAGATTTCCACGGGCTTTAATTTATACAAATGTGCTAGAGGATTAAGAAACAATAATTACTTTTGTATGCAAATTATTTTTTTTTATCTCCGCTGGTTATAGTTACTCGCCAAAAATAAAAAATTCCTGAAACGTATTTATTTTATCTTCTTTGTGAACCGATAAATGTTCTATGTTTACTCTTGTTTACGAAAAATGTTTGCGTTTCTATATACTTTTAGGAAATGATAAAACTTGATTAGTTATGACAAAAAAAAAACAATCTGAAAATAGGAAGTAATCAATAATTAACTACTTTTTAGTAAGCACAGAAACGTGGAAACAAGTTAAAGGTATCAAAAGTGAGAGCAGGAGTTGAGATAGGCAGTGGGCATCAATCAAAAGAAAAGAGAGCAATAGGAGAAAGAGAAAAAAAAGAAAGATTATTAAAAACATAGATAAACTGCTAGGTACAAGGTACAAGGAGGAAGATGAGGAAGTCAGACAAAAGCTCCAAGAAAAATATGGAAATATCGAAGATATTGGAAGAACTTTAAGGAAGAAGTATTATCCGCGGTAGAGCAAAGCTGTGGAATATTACAAATTGTAAATAAGGACACGAGTGCGAATGTAAAAAAAAAACGGCCATGATAAGAAAAACAAATAGAAACACAAGGGAGGAAAATCAGTTCGAGGAATACAAATTTAAAAGAAACCAAGTTAATAGTAAGTAAAGAAAAGCAAAGGGCATGGGAGAAGTTTGACGAAGGCATTGAAGGTGGCGTGGGAATTCAAATTTTACTTAAGCCACTTTGGCTAACGATTGTTTTTCTACCGACTACTGGCATCATGTACAGCACCTCGAAGTAAAACTGATTTTGTCATGACCATATCGTATATATGTAAAATATGATTTTATGCATTACGTATAGTGTACTCCATTCGAAATGAATAAAGAGTAAGAAACAAAAGAAAATCACTATGTTAAGAAATATAAAAAGGAAGATTATCTAGGAGGAGGTAGGAACTATGAAAAGGTGGAAGGAATATTTTAAGAAATTGCTTAGGGAAAGACAGGAGAAACAAAGTAGAGAGCTGTGAGATAATGGAAATCAGAGTAGATCGGAAAGAGCAAATAACGGAACTATGGGATGCAATAAGAAAAGCAAAAACAGGGAAAGCACCTGGATACGACAGTGATGGTGGAGATCCTAAAGGCGCTTACGAACCCTGTAACAGAGGATTTAAGGAAAGTAGTGAATGCTCCTGAAGATTGGTGCATAGACGTGCATAATGAGAATTAGAAAAAAAAGGCATACTATGTGAAATAACGTAGCAAACATCTACACGGGAATAATTGAAAAAATAAATAAATGGGTATAGCTAGAACAAACACAGTTAGGATTTAGGCCGGAAATCGGAGTACAGGATGGGATATTTGTCAAGAGACAAATGACAGAAAAAGCTATCAGAGAAGATGTCAAAGTGCGTTTGTGCTTCATTGATTTGGAGAAGTCTTTTGACAGAGTGTATAGAAAGGAGGAACTAGTGAAATTACAATAAAAGCTATACAGAGTATGACAAGACAGAAAGTTTTATGCGAATAAGACACGAAATCTCAGAGAAGTTTGAAACGACATTAACCAAAAAAGTAAAAAAGGATGAATTCCAATACGAACTTGGAAACAATAAGAATATCAGAGACTGTGTGGTGTTAATAACGAAAGACAAAAAGCATTAAATAGAAATCTGAAATTGTACAAAGGAGGCATTGAGCAAATAAAAATAGACAAAAATAAGACAAAAATCATGATAGTGGGAAGAAAAATGAAACAATATAATATGAAAATAGAAAACCTATAAGACATACAAGTGAAAAAAATTTAATACATGGGGTTTATGATATGAAGGTGGGAGATTGAATGAAAAAGTAGGAGAGAGAGCAGCCACAGCGGGAAGGGTATTTATTTAATGGCATAAAGAACCTCTTTTTTGGAAAAAGGGGTTCTTTCAAAAGACACCAGAATAAAAATATTTTAAAAAAGGATCACACAGAAAAATCGAAATAAAGGAGATGACGTATCTAAAAAAATGCAAGGTATCAAAGTGTTGAATAAGGTGAGAAACGCAAATATTAGACAGAGTTTGGCAGCTAACCCAATTGGAGAGGTGATAGAACAAGGACAAGTAAGATGGTATGGCCATGTGAAAAGAATAAAAGAAGAAATAATCACAAGAAGATTATACGAAGTTAGACCGGGAACAGAGAAAAATAGAGGTAGACCAAGAATGGACGGCAGGAAGAGATACGAAAGGTGGCGGAAAAACGTGGGGGGATGTTGTGGGAGGTGGCACAACTTATACCAGATAGAAAGAAGTGGTGATATTTTTGAACAGGAAACAAAAAAAAAAGGTGGAGAACTCAATTCCATCAGCCTCAGAATAGTAATGATTGAGGATTAAGGATAATTTTGCAACGACCGGCGTGATCGCCTGGCACTGTGAAACTTTACCATAAAGTTCAAATTCGAACGAATTTGCTTTTCGTTTGAATTTTTCCTAGCATGATTGTACAATGGAAATTGAAAATTAGGAGGATAAAGAGGATAACTCTTCCATTGATAAGAATATGACATTCTTCTAGGAACATTCCTAGGAACTGTTTAAAATATAAATTAATAAGTTTTTCAATTAAAAGCAGTGGATTTGTGATTATGGCACAAAACGTAGAGAATTTAATTTGATATTAGTTTGATTGTATATCATGAATTCCGCGTACATATTAAGAATTTTCTTTGTTGTTGATTATTTCCGTATCATGAAAGAAATTTAAAACAGATTCTGCAAATAAAGTTTAATTTAATTTAAATTTCTTTCTTTATAAAGAAAAAAGTAAATTAATGAAATTAAATGAATTTCACTTATCAAAACAAAACGAAAAAAATATTCGCCCAAAATTATGTATCTTCCGCGATAAATCCGCGGCGTAGTTACTACCCACCCTGACCGCAAATACGGTTATAACGTAAGCGGGCCGGATGGGAAACCGAAAACTGCCTTTTATAAAAGCAGAATGTTTAGCCCGCGGGCCCTCAATTATTTATTCCGTATGAAACCTGAGAAATTAATTAATATTTAATGTGTATCAAAATTAATGTAGTTTTTAGCATTTGTTTATGCGATACAATAACATGGAAGTTGGCGGCCTGTTTTTTCTCGTTCCTTTATTACTCTTTTGCGTTCTGCATTTAATAAAAATTTTAACTGAAATGAATATAAGGAAATCACAATTTTTATTAAATAACATGTCCGATGTATCTTGCTTAGTTCCCAACTTATAACGAATAGATTCGATCATAGTGAATAGATTCTTTACAAGAGATCTGTCGAAAAAAAACGAATAAATTCATTTTTCTAGTTGATTGTAAACAAGAGCCAACAAGTAGAAGTAGTTGGTTTCGTGTTTTGAATGAACTGTGACATTTGATAGTAAAGCTTGGTGAAAGTAGTATGAATATGTTTTCTTAACAATAAAAGTTTCTGAAAGTTATAAGAGTATACGAGGGTAAATTCAAATATACGAGGTGTGCGAGAAAAGTAATGAGACTGATTTTTTATCTGTCAAAGTTTTTATTTTTTTAAACAATAATATTGTCCCCTTCAAAGTAGTTCCTTTCTGCAGCTATACACTGGCGAAGACGTTCCCAGTCTTGGTATCAACGCTGAAAGGTTTCAACTGGCAGGGCCTTTAACATGTCGGTCAGATTCTTTTGAATGTTCTCCAGAGTCCCAAAATGACATCCTTTTAAGACATTTTTCAATTTCGGGAAAAGAAAAAAAAGTAACAAGGACTCAGATCAGGTGAATCGGGGGCCTGGGGAATAACAGAAATGTTTTTTGAGGTCAAAAATTCCGTGATGGAAGTGGCCATGTGACATGTGACGTTGTCATGATGAAGCATCCACTTGTCTGCAATGTCCGGTCTCACACGAATCGCCCTTTTCCTGCGCCTTTCAAGGACATCGTAAAACACTTGGTTGACAGTTTGTCCTGGAGGAACAAATTCTTTATGCACGATACCCCTACCGTCAAAAAAGCAAATCAGCATTGTTTTGATCTTGGATTTGCTTCTTCGAGCTTTTTTTGGTCGAAGAGATGTCTGAGTGTGCCACTCCTCACTCAAGAATCCAGGATTCATCACCTGTGATCACACGATTGAACAATTCGTGGTCATTGGCAATCCTCTCAAGAAGATCAACGCACACGATCTTCTTGATAAGGAATGTTCCCCATAAGCTTGTTTCAACTTTTAAAAAGTCACACTCACGGATTCCCCAAGTAACATGGCATAACGTTGCTCTAAATTCCGCTGTTCCATTTTCGTAACACATAACTTAACTGATGACGCTCTCAAAAATCACATGATGGCTGTACGGAGCTGAAACTCGGATTGAGTATCAGGAAGGAATGAACACATCTGTCTAGATAAGTAGAACAACACATCGTTGCCAGATCGCTCGCAGTGTTGTCAGTCTCATTACTATTCTCACACATGAAGAAGGAGGGGTTCATTTAAACATTTCTATTTTTATTGTATTTTCCACATACATGTGCCACTCTTTTTCCAGTTGTTCTAGCCCGTTTAAAAAAAATTATTTTGGAAGTTCCACAAAAAAAATTATCTACGGTATCTTTTAGATCCTGATCTGAAGAGAAATGCCTCTTTAAAATATCGAAATAGGTAATAGTCGGAGGATGCCAGATCTGGACTATGTGGAGGATGGTTCAGATCAATAAAGCCAGTGGCGTCATTAAATTCCTTCTTTTCTTGCTTTACGCACTTTGAAATTATGAGCTCGTTTTTGTCCAAGAGCCTTTTTTAAGTTTTGAAGTGCACTTCGTTGAGCTTGTGCATTAATTGTTGGAACTTTGTGCTTTCACTATCCCCAAAAAGTCGTAGTCATTAATTTTCCTGTAGAACTTTGTGTCCGTGCCTTTCTCGGGGATGGATAGCCTTTCTCCATCCATTGCATTGTTTCTTACTTTGTTTTTGGGTTCCAAAAATGTACCCAAGTTACATCACCAGTGATAATTTTGATAATTTGTGAACTTGAAGGCTTCTGTTGCCCATCTTCTTTTAGCTTTCGGACGGGGATGTAAAACGTAACATAAATTCAGTTCCTGGGAACGGTTCTTTTGCGTTTCAATTCAGCTGCGACTGTGAAATGGTTTCAGTTATATTTTCCATCTCTGCTTTTGATTATACCGCATCACAATATTCTTCTTTCGTTTGGCCTTTTCATACAAAAGAATTTCCTCAGGGCTGTTGCTGCTGCTGTTTTTCTTATCTCTGTTGCTATTCTTTAGCATCTTTATTGCTTAAAGAAAAAAATTTTGCTGCCATACGTACTAATGGTAGATAGTTCGCCAAACAAGAAGATTGAGAGAGGGGTGGCAGGCGTGGTTGGTGCTTGCCGAAGGACTCTTTTGTTTTTCTGCTCTGTTGCAGTCTTTATTCAAATTTCAATCTATAGATTAGCGGAATTATAGGCTGAGGTTGAAATCAGGATGAGAGAATGAAAGAGATTCCGACAATTTGCCAAGACTCTTATAACTGCCATACCAATAAGAGTGTTGAAGGAATTCACAACGTGTGGAACCACTTATTTCTTTCTGGGCAAATATAAAATATGGACACAATTGTTCTGGTTTGTTGTCGTTTTTTTTTGTGCTGATTCACTAGCACCGCCAATAAGTATTGCTCGTGTTTCTGGCTAAAGCAGTTGCAGGCTCTTTAATTTTTTTTACAGTATGAATAAAATTCCATAAATTCGTACTCCTAATCCAATACCGATGTAGCCCCAAAAAGTTACAACACATCGCTTTGATGGCTTTCGTTTTGAAATTATCTAAAAGTAACCAGAAATGACAATTTTGTTTTACATTTTGTCCTCTTAAGGGGCGGTTTATCCATCACAGGTTAACTCTGACTTTGAGTTTGTTTCCATAGTAACCGACAATAGTTGTCATGGAAATTAACTGAAGGTTAGAGTTAACTTAAATTTAACTCGTAATTGATAAACCGGCCTTAAGTTACTCTCGTGATCTCAATAAATCTTCTACCTCCGCGAAGGATATAGCTTGACTGTATTGATGCATCCTCATGAAATCTATTTGAAAACATACCGAGGAAGTCGTCGACAAAAGCATCGAGTCTCCAGGTTGAAGGCATTTTGCCGCCATGTCCAAGAAGTATCGATGTTTGACTACGTGATTGAGGACGTCAAAGGCCTCTCATATTTCGGAGTAAATTCCTCTATGTATGAGATAAAATCAGATTTGCTATGGCCTTGTCCTCAACCTCGTGGCATTTTGCGACTTTTATGAATTTGGTAAGGCTGTCGATTCTAACGACTAGTCGTGAAATAAAAAAACTTATTTCAGTTATTCACAGTATTAACTCTGTTATAATTTATTTTCGGCCTTGTGGGGGACATCCATTAAAGTTACTCTCGAATTAAAGCGAAGAAAATCCTGTTTGATCTAGGATTAGTTAACAACGGTGTTGATGCAACACTTTCATTTAAGTACTTCAGGTGTTTTTATTCGTTTGTGTTGATATCGGAATGATTAATTTAGATTGATTTAGTCTACATCGATAAATTTACTTGACACGTGATAATATGAAAAGTGGATAATAATTTTGTTATCTTAATCGTTAACGACTAAGGTTTTTTTTACGGTATCTACCAAAGCTTAGTTATATGATAAAGGCTAGAACACGTCGTTTGCTACAATCTTTAATAAACAAACTGAATTCTTCTAATTTCGTGTGAATTCCTGAACTGTTCAAGATGGAACCGAGCGAAATAACTTTATTTCAGTCAATGGCAAGTGTTTGGTACACTAAAATTATGATACCACTTCGTACCATGAACGATTTAAGAATACCGGCGATAGTTGAAGGTTTGGAATCAGTAGGGGTGATTAAACTAGAACATATGGGCTCTGAGCAACCTTTAAAAGGATTGACGATTTTAGATGTCGGCTGTGGAGGTAAGCAAACCAACAAATTCATACATAAAGAAAGCGAATTATTTAAAACATTTTGTATTCCAGGCGGATTTGCTTCAGAACCTCTTGCAAAATTAGGGGCTGAAGTCATCGGAATCGACGGTGTTCCAGAATTAATAGAAGTCGCAAGACGCCACGCAGCCAAAGACGAGACCTTAACAAATCTGACATACATTTCCTCATCCATAGAGGAATTTGCTCCGAAATGTGAGAGGCAATTTGACGTAGTTCTTGCTCTTGAGGTCCTCGATCACGTGGTCAAACATCGAGAGTTCTTGGACGCGGCGGCAAAATGTCTCAAACCTGGGGGCTCGATGTTTCTATCGACGATGGCAAAGAGTTGGGTAGGATGGATATACTGTAAGGTTCTTCCTGAGTATGTTTTCAAGTGGATTCCTATGGGGGCGCATCAATACAACCAGTTCATATCCTTCGAGGAGGTGGAAAATTTATTGAGTCCGCGTAAGTGATTTAAGTGAAAGGGAATATAAGGGAAATCGTCACTCCATTTTTTTTAGATAAATTCGAAACGAAAGCCATCAAGGGGATGTATTATAATTTTTTGAGCCAATATTGGTATTGGGTTAAAAGCTTGAATTCATGGTATTTTATGCACACTATAAAAAAAGGAAACGAATAAAATTGAAGAGCCTGAAACTGCTTTGGGTTAGAAGCACCTACAATACTTGTTGGTGGTGCTTGTGACCCAACACCGAAAAAGGCAACAAACCACTATAAATTTCTACTTTTTTTTTTCAAGTTTCCAACAACTTAGTTATCCATTCACAGTTATTCTTTCATTTTATTTTTTAGCACGTTTCATATTATTTTTCAATGTCTACATTTACTGTTACTTCTATTACTTATTAAAAGAAAAGAGAGTTGCGTGCACTTCAAATAATATAACTACATAAATTTAAATGAATTAAAACACATTTAAAGGACTTTAATTATCGTGTACGTCGTCGCGCACTCAGCAACTGGAATGAAATTTTGTTGCTGCATTTGCATATATGTGGATTTAATTAATGTAACTTCTTTTGCATGTGAATTACGAGGAGGTTCATGTAAATGAAATACGTACAGCGTTCTGGAGTTATTCGTTTGGAATTGAAAATCCTATTCTTTTACACGCAATATGTAGCAGACTGATATACCATCTTCACGCGAGGTATTTTCATAGAAAAAAAATGGCTGTTAATTCTTACTAACCATTTATAGGCTCGACATTTTTACAATTCTTTAGAAGTTATAGATATTTTTTAAATGAAATAATAATGATAATTATTACCTTTCTAAGTGGCCGTTATCTTTCAAAAAAAAATATATATATATCCACCAAATTCATGAATTTAAGGGAAATTAATTTTATTTATAAAGAAAAAAATTAAAGTAAATGGAGAAGAAGAAGAATTTATTGAGTTTCCGTGAGTTGAAAATTTACGTTGGTATTCTCTACACTTATATTATATTTCTGTTTGCAATAATTGCCAAGAAGAACTACTTCGGGGTTCTTGCTACTGTTCTTCTTGCCACTGCTGTTCTTTTTACTGTTTCCGCTGCCACTGTTCCTGCTGCTGTTTTGCAGAGACTAGGTATGATGTGTTCGACGTTGCTCTAGTTATCGGTGCAGATTAGGGTAATATAGTGAAACAAGTGCTTACGAGATTGGTGGGGAATAACGAGCGACCAATGAGATGTTTCCAGGTGTTGTGTAGTGGAAAATTGACGTCACAAACCACGTCATATCAATCTATTTAGAATATCACTGGATTCGCGAATTACTAAAAAAAAAAATTTAAGTGAACTTCAAAAATGTAGTGAATCACGAATTAATAAAAAATATTCAAGTGAATTTACTATATTTCTGAAAAGCTTCAATGCAACCCAAGAAATAAAAGAAAATATAGCACAAAAAAGACTACAAATGTAAATGACGAGATGCGAGATTACATAGTCAGCAGAATTAAAAAAATTTGGTGGTTTGTTGAATAAACTCTCTCTCACTGAAAAATCAAATAAACTTCGTGCATGGAAAGAAAAAGCTCTCAATGTACGCCCTTCTTTTCAAAGATGCTTCTCACTTTTAGATGTCAAGGTCTCTGTAAGAACAACTTCTAGGATTGATAGATGTATTTGCTGTATGCAAAAGAATCCCGATATAATCACCCATAACCACTGTGTGCTCTTGTTTTCGAAGATACTTCCCAACACTGCATTTTTAGCCTTTTGGATCTAAAGGTCCTTGCAAGAACAACTTCTAGACTTGATGGATGTTTTCGTTGTATACAAATGAATCCGTCCCGTAACAGTTCGATTTTCGGGGACTTAGAAATGTTTGTCATATTAGCCAAGCAGAAAAGGCAGAAATATAAGATCCTTGACATTAATTTGTTAAAAAAAAAAAACTCAAAATTTTATAAGAAAAGACTTGAAGTCCATGTAGATTCTTATAGACTTGAAAATACAAACCCTAACAGTTCAATTTTCGGATTCCAAAAGGATCACCATTTTGGGCAAGCGGAGAAAGCAGATAAGTGAAGGTCTTGAGACTAATTTGTTGTAAAAAATCGAAATTCTTATTTGATTCGAAATTAAATAAGAAAAGGCAAAGTCTCGAGATCTTTGACTTGATGGATGTATCCTCTGAAGACAAAGGGACCTGTGTAACAATTCAATTTTTAGGGATAAAAACAATTGTCAATTTGGTTAAGCTGAGAAGGCAGAAATGGGAGATCTTTGTTTGATTGAAAATTTAATGAGAAAAATCAAATTCTATTGAGGTCCCTTGCAAAGGGTGCAGGGCTCTTCTAGACTTGAGGATAGAAAGGACCCAGTAATATCTCAATTTTTAAAGGCCAAAAAGCGACTGTTATTTTGACCAAGAGGAGACGGCATAAAAGTAAAGACCAATTCGTCAAAAAAATCTATGTTCGTTTTCGATCCAAAATTAAATAAGAAAAGCCTCGAGACTTTTGCAAAAGTGCAGCATTCTCCTAGATTTGAAAGATGTGTTCGCTGGAAACGAAGGAACCTCCATCATTTTCAAGGATGGAAAAACAGTTGCCAATTTGGTTAAGCCTAGAAGGCAGAAACGTGACACTCTCCAAACTAGTTTCTTAGAAAAATCGAACTTCTTGTTTAAGTGAAAATTTAATAAGAAAAGGTAATTTTTTTGAGGTCCTTGCAAAGGGTATGGGTTCTTCTAGACTTCAGAATATATTCGCTGGACGGTAACGGTTCAATTTTCAAGCACCCAAAAGCGATTGCTTTGGCCAATCGGAGATGGTATAATTTGTTAAAAAGTTGAACTTTTTTGATGCCAAATTTAATGAGAAAAGGCAGAGTTCGATTGGATTTTTTAAGATTTGGTTGCAACCGTTGATTCGTCGTCGATAAGACTGTGATCGTCGATTAATGAGAAATAGCAGCAACACCATCAGCAGCAGTAATACCGTCAGCAGTAGCAACATCCCTGAAGAAGTTTTTCTGAAATGGAGAACGAAACATCGGCAGTAGAAGCAGTTGTGACGCGGTTCCAACCGTAAGCCAATTCAATTATGGACAACGGCTGCGGAAGCCTCCAAGTTAAATTTATATTTTCAAACAAAAAAAAGTAAATTAAACAAAAACAACCCTGACTTTTCGATTTCTTCCAAGTTCTTCTTTATTCGAAAATGGTTGTTTATTCTTCTTCAAATATGCTTCCATTACTTTGATGGTCGATATGATGGTATTTGGAAGCTTGTTTGTCATTTCTGGCTTATTTCTTGACTTATTTATTTTTGCCCATTTGCAACACTTGTCCATTTTAATCTCCTTCTCGACTTCTTACAACGTCTTTCGAATTTCTTGGCTTCTTTAATTTTTTAAGGAACTTTGAATCACTTATAGTATTCCCATTTTATTTGTGCACGGCACCCTTTTATTATCCGAATATTGTTTCTGGTGTTTTTGGTAGAAATGGCTATTCTGGCCTTTTGATATCTTAGAACATTCTTTATGGGAAGAGATTCATATTCCTAAGCCATTCTTTATGAGAAGAGATTCATATTCCTAAGTCATTCTTTATGGGAGGATATTCATATTTCTAAGCCGTTCTTTATGGGAAGAGATTCATATTCCTAAGCCATTTGAAACTGTTTCTTGGATTATTCGTTTAGCATAAGTTTTTCTTTCTGACTACTACCGCACTTTTCGTTTTGATTGTCTTTTCCGCTTTTTCTTAAACTTTGCAGTAGTCATTTCAGCCGGTCCTTCAAATCTGCAATCATCAATAATGCATCACTCGGAGAGCAAATTAGTATTTAATTCGATTTTTTACGATTGGATGTTTCATCTGAGATACTGGCATGTAAAAATTCTCAAATCGATATTTTCAGTATAAGAAGTAGGTACTGGCTTAATAATCTAAGCCACAGTTGTATTAACGAAGAAAGTTTTTACAGTTTTTCTTTTCATAAAACATTATTTCGTAATTTCAGCTGTACTTATAACGTACGTGAGGATTTAGCCGGGGCGATTCTTTTTCAATAAAAGTACATCTTAGTTAACTTATTTGGGATTCTGTACTGCGCCAGAACGCATCGAACTAAACCGAAGTTAATCCACGGATCAAGGGGCCACGGGGCTGGAGCTGAGCCAGCACTAGGCCGATACCATCTCATCCAGAACGACCAAAAATAATCATAAAAGGCTCACGTTTCTCGTAAAGCCGTGATCATCAAGCGAGTTGATCGGTCATTTGGAAAAGTGCACACGACCTCAGGCGGGAATGTGCAAAGATATTAAAGTGTAAAGATATATGCTTTTTGGTTGGTATTAGTTTATACATTTAAGGGAATTGTATAAGGTAAAAAAGTGTAAAATCCATTCAAAGATATAGGAGCGGAAGGGATTGTTTCCAATTATCTCTGTATAAGTTAGATTTATCCAATATCTCTTATGAAGAAAATAAAAAAATTATTTAAAATATTGGCTTTTATAATGATATAAACTTATAATATTTGTTGCAAGTCGGTTTCGATTGAAGAGTAGCTCGAGAACTCCACTGCAATTAAATCGACCTGTCCTAGTTATCTCGCAAACGCGTGTATAAGTAATTAGGTCAAAAATCAGTCGCAGGATATCGCGACCTAAACTATTGAAATCAGTTTAGTTAATGAGAGAAAGGACAGTACGAAAACATTATTTGGCTTGGAATTTGAAACACCTATTATTTCTTAGTTGTTAGTTCTCTCGTTTCACTGTGAAAATTGGCCCTGGGCTATGGCACTTTCGTAGAATACGCTTTCCTAATTTTACGTTGCAAAAGCGAGTTCTAGGCAACCCTTAGCAACGAAACGCCTTTAGACCTTATACCCCTCTTCAAGCTCGGCAAGAGAATTACCTCCTTCATGTGTATGTAAAAATTTATGACGTGCTCCTACTCTTTATTATATTTTTTTTTTAATATAATCTCAATTGAATCGAAAGGCTAACAAAAATAGCATGACACTTCTGACAATAAACTATTCGGATATTTCTTTCACATCTTCATTCGCATTGAACTTTACTACAAAATTTACTATTATAAAAAGAAAATTTCAAAAATTACATTCGAGTTTTGCACTAACTTCCAGTAGATATGTACGTGAGCAAAATGTGACTAACCGTTTGCATAAGAGCCGAATAATACGTAGAAAATGTAAAATTTAAAATTGAAATGTGGCCCTGAATTTTTCATGCGATACGTGTTTCTGTTGGAATTCAATACTTTAGGCGTTATCCTCGATATAGATGTATCAACAGACATGTACATAAATTTCAATAAATACGGTCGCAATAAATTTTCCGTTATGATCGGGCTAGTATACGAGCGGCACATCAATCAAATGACGATTCGTATCTGCATTAACCTGGGTGGCGCTCTCTATGTGTGCGAGTGACGCATAAATTCGCAACGAGTGCTGCCACCAAGCGTCATTAACATTCGCGGTCTGACTCGGCTTCAAGAGAGCACTGATTGCGTCGCATTACGAATCAAGCTTCAAAGCACAATGCCTGGTTACAAGCTGTATTGTCTTGCGACTCGTAATACGTTGATTTCTATTGTCAGTTAAAATGCCACACTTTAATTTTAACTTTTAACAAAAACGCTTTCGTAAAATGTAACAATATAACCACAGCCAAAAATATTGTGTTTTGATGTGATCTTAAGTTGGGATCCAATATTTGCTACGTATTGTTGATTATTACTATTATTATTATTGTTGATTAAGTCCGCGTTTGCACAGAATGACCTTTCTTTTTTCTTTAATTTTTCTTTATTTAAAGAGGAGAGTATTATTTATTTTGAACATAACCACGATCTGGCGCGTTTGCACCAGCCCTAATTATTAATCTTCTTTACACTCGATATAAATTAATTTACCAATTGAAACTTTCACGTTTTAATAAACACAAAGTAAAAAAGAGTTTCGCATTTAAAGTCGAAATAAAAAAAAATGTCGCGGGTGCGCTTTGTACCGGTATGCATATAGAAAAACTATTGAATCTGCCATTTAATTTTGCGCGTCCCGCTCTAGCTCCAATATGTAAAGCAACTCCAACCGTAGCCGTTTGGAATGATGGTGCAACCCTCTCCGATTTTCTCTAGCTTGCTTCTTTGAACAAGCATTTCCACAATTTTTCCAAATTTCTGAATTTCCAACTACAACAATTGAGTGTAAGTAACTTGGAAATACTCGTTAAATAATTTTAAGCTACATCTAGTCAGTAGGTGTATTAATTTAATTCATTTAATCAAATCTTCCTTCGCCTAACCTAATCTTCTAACTTCGTATCATCAAAATTAACTTATATTCTCTGGATATTCAAAGAAATTGCTAAACTGAAATAAAATTTGTCATAACTGAAAATCTCTTTTGTGTTTTAGTTAACTATTAAAGCTACTTCATCTGCAACATCCTAAAAAATATCCTGATTAACTAAACTAAACTTCTTCATTTCTAACAAAAAATCTACTATAGAGTAGCTTAATAGAAGAGTTTTCACTCGTTGCTAAAACAAGACTGATTATTATTATTCTGGATCGGGCTGTTCAGAATAAAATCGTTAGGACAGCTAGTGATGGCAGGGCAGCTCTAAACAGCAACAAAATATCCTGAGGAATAACACTCCAATGTCACGGCACACCAGAACAAGTGACCAAATACAACACCCTGCAACTCATTTGGGTTATAGGACACGTTGGAATATTTGGCAACGAGCAGGCAGACGAACTGACTTGACAGGGCTCGGGGCGGCCCTTATGGGGCCCCGAACCGGCCATAGTATCGTCATCAAGTATGTTTAATGCCTTACTGAAACAAAGATTCCAGGACCGACATATCGACAGATGGGTAAATCTAGACAAGTGTCTAGCGAAAAAGGCTACAATGGCCCCCTTGCTCAAACTGACACGATTCTGTATGCAACCACCTAGAAGGAGACTACGTCTACTCGTAGGAATACTTTCAGGACATTGCAAACTAAACAATATGCATCGTAATGGTTTAGCAGATTGGCCAATTTGTAGAGGTTGTAACTTAGAGGAAGAAACAGCTGAGCATATCCTCTGTGATTGCCCTGCAGCACTCCCCTCAATCAGAGGTCCCATTTTAGGGGATTTCTGACCTGAAATGGCTAGAATTCGCAGTGCCCCTCTGTCGGACGTTCTTGGCTTCATCGAAAGAGTGGGATGGCTCGAAGAACGCTGACAGTCAAACTCTGCTGAACATGAGGATAGTACAATGGGCCCAATTGTGGCCTAAGTGCATGTGAATTCTTATTCACCCTCCTCAGTAATCCAGAATCCAGAAAGACTGATAAAGACAAAGTAAGTAACTTATCCATTATCATTATTATAACTAAGGTCAGAAAAAATCGTCACACATCGATGTCGTGTAGGTTAAATAGGAAGAGGACTTGTTGGCACCTGGATGGAGTTTTACGATATTTGCAAAGGAGATGTGAGAGATTCAACCATCCAGCCACAGCGAGATATTGAGGCTATTTTGAATCAGATGGCAATTGTTATCAAGTATGTAAAGTGTGAAACACGAACGCTCATATACTTGATTGATTTTTCGTTGGTAACACTTCTTGTTTGACTTCCATTAGTGACTTTAGTTTAACTTTTTCACTAGTACCTCTGACTTGTTGCTAATTTCTTGGTGTAAAGGACTTTTTTCATTTTTCTGTTATGTGAACAATTTCTCATGTAAATCTCGAGTTGACAGTATTTTTTTCTTTTTCTTGCCGAAAATAAAATTTAAACTGAATTAGTTAGTAATTGCATAGCCAAGTTGCTTGAGTGTGGGTTCGAACTCCCTCCTGGTACATTTGGATTGCATGTGAACCGTGTTTCCTGCTTTTCTCAGTTTGTGAGACGAATGCTGAAGAAAAAATACCTCTGATAAGGTATATAAGGTAGGCAATATAAGAATGACTAACGTCTTCCCAAGTTCTCAGAGAGATTTGAGGCTTATGCGATGAAGAAATAAATAAGAAAAGAGTTTTGGATTTTAGCAAAGAAACGAAGTGTGAGCACGAACAGGGGTTCTGCTCATCATTCGATACCTATTTCAAACTAACAGTGCTTGAAAACAAAATAATATCTAATCTGAGTAGCAACGGAGAGGATGACAGCGTTTGAAGCGTGAACACAAATTGGGGCAATTTCGACAAGATGCTGGTTCCAATAAATAAATAAAATCCTACGTAAAAATCGGCGAACATTTGACTTTGGAAAAACTTAATAACAAAAACAAATCAAGAAGCAAGCTCAGGCTCTATATGACAAAACTTGTCTTCTAACCCTAAGGATTATTGACAATATTTTGGCGCCCAACGTGGGGTTAAACAAAAATGCGTAAAAAATCTGGCTTCCAACTTTCGGAGGCTCAATCACTAGACGATAATTAGATCTATTTTGTAAGTATTTCATGTCAATTGTTATGCGTATTACGGTTTATATGTAGTAAAAATATTGAAACGATATTGTATTAGTACTTTTGGGCCACAAGGACTTTACAATTTAAAGTTAACAAAAGTAAAATGTACAAACAATTACACTTCGAGAAGGACTATTAAATGGGAAATAACCTAAGTGTTTAGATCACCAAGTCCACAGGAATTTGAAGTAACTCACGCCTTTCGCTCAAGAGGTGCGCTCCAGGTGGTTCAACCTCTTGGTTTTGAATATCAGAAAACCTCGTCTGATGTCTTGTTTATAAGGCAGCAGCAGCAGGAAAAGCAACACAATTACTTATAACATATTGCAGTGTTAATTATCTTTTGAAAAATTTTATTTAAACAATTACATTACGTGGGAAGTGTTAAAACATATACAACAGTGCCACGGTCCAGTAGATGTTCACAAAAGTTTTAGAAACAACTTGACGAGGTAAGCGCAAGAGTGACGAGACGTTTCGGCAGGACGACATGCATCTAAAACAAACAAACAGACTAAAGGACATAGTGCAGGACGTTATGATAGGTTAGGTTTGACAATTAGTAATTAGTAAGTCGTTATGAATTTTTACGATAAGTAAGGCATGAGAGGTTAGATTCATTAGAAAATAATGTATTTAAGTTACTTACCTGTTATTTAGAGATAAGTTTGTTCCATTTTTGTACGATTTTTGATTTGATTTGTAATCATATCTAAGGTAGTGACGTTAATTGTCAAAACGTGAAGTTTAGTTACCAACTTAAATCTAGTATGTAACTAGATCAGAATTCAGATTTTTCCGTAACCATAACAACGAAAATACAAACAGATTTCAACACTACTTCTTCCTCGATTTCTTCTTAAGAACAAGAAAATAAGAAACTTTCTTTATTAAAAAAGTCATTGAAATAAAACGAGCTCTTTTATTATTAAGAACCGGAGAATATTCACTGGATGCTGAATACCCTGTATCCTTTTTCTTGACCACTAACAACATGTAGGACACTTCCAGATAGGGCATACGTGACAATACAAACAACTTTTTTTATGTAAACACCGGACGACGGGAGACGTTTAGGTATCGTCGAAGGGCGCCTCTCTCTTGTGAAAGAGGGGGTACAGAGCGTTCCCCGTTGACAAAGTATGCATCTGGTAGGGCAAGAGGCCCATCGAACCTTGTGAAAGGCGAGGTGATTTGGCTGACTTGTGTTACCAGGTGTTCGCTTTGGACGGACAACAACCATTTTTATAAACCATCACCCACTTTTTTCTTACACGCACTGACGCATACACATTTGACCCTGACCCACCCCCCCCTCATTTTTCTGCGTTCGTCATGGTATGTATCCGCCATGGGGACATAATACGAAACGTGGGTAATTCCGAGCGATCCAAGAAATCCCTGAGAAAAAGTAAATATGCTCTTATTTGACTATGATTAGTTGCTTTTTAGGTTTTATGATGTGCTCTTAAATTGGTAGTGTATGTACTGAAGATGGCAGCTTAGCTGCCGAAATACGTATCTACGGATATAAAAATTATTGTGGGTGGAGATTAATTTTTTAATTAAAAAGTAAGTAGTACACGTACCCACATACATAAAGACAATAATTAAAAAACGGACAGATAAAAATGTCATCACAATATGTCATTAACGATTTTAAAAAATTTTTACCTGCGTCAATGCTTTCGCAGACTCACTTTTACTTTTCACTCTAACAAGTACATTAAACTACGGCAAACGCTGATTTTATTTACAAATTTTCTAACTTTAATTTGTAAAGGCAAAATTCAAATCATAACAAAAGCACGTCTGCACAGTGTTGAACCTAGAGTGTTAATGACACATCTTCGGCGTTGTTGTCTAATTAAATTTCGCACGTAAACACGTCCCTCGAAACTTAGCTCCTATTATTTGTTCGTTATCCTCTTTTCGTTCTTTCTGTAAACGAACCCGTTACATTTTGTTTTTCTTTTAGTTTTGATGATACTTGTTTTATTCCTACTTTTCCTTGACTCGTTCATACCTCTACCCATCCTCATACATTTTCTTAGTTGTTTTATTTTCTGTCGTAGTTATTTTATTTTTGTTTCTGTTTCAACATCTGTATAAGGGACGGTGGTTAAAAGGTAAAGGGATCAACTATCCTTTACTTTCGAAATTATCTATCAAGGCCTTGTCGAGATATTTTTCTCTCCTAGATACCACGACGAGAGTGAGCGAGATTCTATATTCACGCCCAAAAATTTTACACACAAATTACTAAACTATTTCCTCCTCTTCTTGCTGTTTAACCAAAATTCTTTTGCTTGTACATTTCTGGATTGAGTTTTATGGTAAGTAAATTGTTCTAAATGCCTTTTTTATATGGAATTAATTTTTAGCCCTTGTCCGCCACTATATATATTATTCGAGAAATCGAAATTACGCCTCTTCTTCTCTCTTTGTATTTTCTTGTTTTGATAACAATTTTAGCTGAAGATAAAAAGAAACAATCATAAAAAGATATTAGAAAGTAAAGTATTTTTATCTCATTAATTTTTATTTGACCGTGATTTTTTATAGAACCTTTAAACTTTTTTTTCTCAAAATTATGAAAGTTGGACTTACATCCTTTTGTTTCTGATCGCCTCAATTAAGAAACATTTAAGAAAAAGAAACAAATTATTAATGAGAATAATTTCGAAAAATAGTAAATTCTAACGAAAGATTAATTAATTAATTAATTAATAATTAATACTATGAACTGGCAATAAAATTAATTTTAAAGAAAGATTAATTAATTAATTAATTAATAATTAATACTATGAACTGGCAATAAAATTAATTTTTAGTTAGCAAGCGTAAAAATTTCGTTTTTTAGGTAAAAACTTCCATGAATCCATCCTTTATATGCGTAAATTACATTTGGTAATACTGTGATAACTTGCTGAGCTCCATTACAAATTATAGCAATCAACACGGTAATAACAAATATTTCATGTAGAACTTAAGAAAAAAAGTTAAAATTCTGAGAGCTATGAAATCACTGAATCTTCCTTGTGCTCCTGCATAGCTCCTGGGCAGTAATTCTGCAGTTATTTTATAACCTCGAGCAATAGCTTTATCGTCGACCTAACTCGTGCACGTTTTTACCAAGCGTAATATCCCCATCGCGGCTGAAACATATTACCACACTAATTCCTTCGTCTTTTTTTAATCCTCTGCGGGAGGGTGTTCTCTGCAGAGACGGAGCTATTCGCCCGGCGGAATTTCTCCACGGCGCACACAAAAGTGCATTACGTGCATCTACTTCCGTCATAAATCACTTAGTGCAAATTTTCAATGGAATATTTTATTTCGCCTACTGCTTTTAGGCGATCACTATTTTAGGTGGCGGAAAGATATGTGGAAATTATGCGGTTCTAACAGAATTATCAGGCGCGGATTATATATATTTGGAGGCAGCACAAAGGACATATCTTTCCACTAACAAATTTTAATTCCTTTTTCTTAAAATATGGTTAGAAAAAGGAAATATGGAAATATTTTACACCGTATTATATAGTGTTTCCGGAAAGTAACATTTAAAGATGTAATTCTCCACTCCCCACCCCTCAACCTCTAAGTGCTATCAACCCCAACTTTAAAAATTAAAATGGCAAAGTACTCCTTATGATACCCCATTTAATAGAATTTTTTATGCTAATAAGTAATAAATAAATATAACTTTCTCAGAATCGGTTCATAAATAATATTCAAGAAAAGTGTATTGAAATGAAAGTGTCCATATTTGAGGTTAGCATTAAGTGGTCAAAACAAAGATGATTGGGTTTGGAGATATAATTCAGAAGTGTAAAGAAGTTCGTATTTTATCCAATAAAACTCACCCAAGCCGTTCTCCAATATCGCAATCAACGGTAAGTTAAATTAAGAACGATCTTGGACATGTACGAGATAAACCAAAAGTCGCATGTTCAGTGGCTTTAGATGAAGACGAACAATTGGATGCCATGTTATTGGTGCAAGAAAATTCATATTCGTCCCTCGTGGGAGATGCTTCACATTTTAAAACTTAATAAATGCAGTTTACAGACTTCTTCATAAGGAAAAATTTCATTTCTACAAAGTGCACTTGGTGCAAGAGCTGTCCGATAATGATTTTGATGGATGAGCACAATTTTGCGAAACAATGATGGAATCCTCTAACGCAAATCCTCCATTCATTAGAAACATTGTCTTTTCTGATGTGACAACATTTTGCTTAACTAGTACCGTCAATAAACAAAGTTGTTGGGCGGTTGAAAATCCGTGTTGGATGATGGAGGATAATGCGTAAAAGGTTAAAGTTTGAACTGAAATAGTGAGTAATCGATTGGGGCGTACTTTCTTGTTGGAACGCTGGATAATGAACAGTACCTGGATTGCCTTCAATTTGAATTAATCCCGGCTTTAGTGGTACTGTTTCCTAATGCAGAAGATCCTGATTCACTTGATTCCAGGATTTGGTTAGAGCAAGATGGTGCTTCTCCTCATTGGAGATGCGATTATTATACAAGGACCGATTGAATGGCCGGCAAGATCTCCCTTTGGGTTATTTCCTCTGGGGTTATTTAAAAGCTAAAATTTAATTTAATAAACTTACAAACATTAAGGAGTTAAAGCAAAGAATTCGACAAGAAATTCGTTCAATCACCACTGAAATGGTAGGCAATATTCAACATGCGTTTGTCTCTAGATTAGGACATTGTCTCATCATTAATTGTCAGCAATTTGAACATTTCATTTAATTTTAATATTGTTTTGTTTTTCAAATTTTATTTCTAAGTTTGATGTTTTGTTTCGTTTGAACACATTTTTGTTTAATATCTCAGTTATTTATCAACCGATTTTGACAAAGTTTCATTTATTGTATTCAGCATAAAATATGCAATTAAACGAGGAATACTTTGCTATTCGAATATTTAAAGATAGGGTGCTAGTGCTCAGAGGTTGAATGGTGGGGAGTTGAAAATTACATCTTTAAATGATGATTTACAAATAACAATCGATGTGTGCGAGTATTTTTCTGAAACATTTTTCTAACCACTTTTGAAACTTAACCGTTACTTTAGGAAAAGAAAACACTGTTTATTTTTAAAAAAGAATTACTCATTGTGGATTTGGAGGCAGAAAATTGAATATTTTCTTGTTCATTTCAAAGAAGTAATTAGAAATTATATTTTTATTGAAGTATATTCATCAGAAAGTAGGTGAACTGTTAATGAATTCAGGTTCGAATTTCGAGAAACTTCCGTATCGTTGACCAACTTTAGACGGTTCACTGGAGCGTAATGGCCCGATTATTACGAAACTAAGTTTTCACTTCCGCAGAGAATTTAGAGAAGATATCCTTCGGTCACTATCACAGAAGCTTCTCATCAAATACTTATCATTAATGTTTTTTTGACACTGTATTCTATTAATGATGATTGTTAATATACAGGATGTTCTTCAACTTGATGCAAAAAAATTAATGGCATATGTGGTAAGAGATATTCTCATGAATGCATCAAAAAATAAAAATAAAAGAAATTCATACCGACATCCGGCAATTCCCTGTGGAATGTTTAGAACCGCTGAACGCAACGGTCGGTGACCTTCACTTACAATAAGTGTGCGAAGTTCCCCCCTATGCGAAACATAAACATACGTCGGCTCGACAAAGCACGGATTCACATGCGTTACGGAATTGGTTCTGTTTTCGGATATTTTCTATTGCGCGCGTTGAGTTCGTTTTCGATTTTTTAAATGTCCCCACAGATAAAAATCTAATGGATTAAGGTCTAATATTTTCTAATATTTAAATTTACATCCTCTAGGAGTTCAGGCAAATTAGTTTGCAAGAAACGTAAATACACCATTTCGTCCAAGCGATTAGGTAAAACAAACAGACCGATTAAAGTGCCTTTTAACATACCTGGACACAGATTGACCGAAAAACGTTGTTGAAAACTATGGCGCCGCATTGCATGAGGATTTTTTTCTGCCCACACTTCATCCCTTGTAAACACTGATTCGTCATAACGCTGTGCATACAAACGTCTTGCAGCCAACGCATTTTGACCGTAAATTAAAATCATATCCACAAGAACAGTATTGGAAAATTCGGCCATATTTTCAACGCGACAAAGTACAGCTGACAACTGACCCACTTAACAGCCGATGCTGACATCAACAAATTTTTCCGAGGACGTAATTACGTCATAAAAATAAACCAGGGACTATCAAACTGTTTCATCGTTCGCCAAAAACGTTTATTATCTTTAATGTTTATTAATCAATTGTTATACAAAAACTGCTTCATTCTATCACTTTTAATGTAAACTTTCACTGGTTTCATTTTTTGTGTGAAGTTAAGAAAACACCCAGTATTTCATAGGTAAAGTGAACAACTAAGAACTTACATTGAGGATTACAAAAAATTATTAGCTTATATTAGCTAACATTATAATGAGAAACAAGCAAACAGAAACATGAAGAGTGAAGATCATATTTTACAGAAATCTTCAGAAATCTGAGGAACAATTTCTTCAATATAATTTATTAAAAGTCTGCGAACTTCAATTGTAAAAATGTATGTTCTTCAACAATAAAAATTAAAGGATTAGGTTTGAGGATATTATACAAAATACAAAAACTTTAGTGATTAATTATAATTATTTACCAGATCTATCTATTAAGTCAAATGCTTAAATCACTGTTATTTTTCTTTTAAATAAACCTGTATATGAATTAATTTTAGATCAAGTATGGAAACAAAATAAATAAAACGAAAGTTCTTTTGCATTCTGCTTGAAATATTTCCAAATAGAATAGTACAAGTCGAATAAAAAATAGGTATCCATTTTATGCATCATTATTCTGCGTAGATAAAATCCCCTAGACTCTTTTTCATGTATGGTTTCAATTTGGAACGGCGAAAGGCAGAAATATGTAATGTACCGGAACCAGAAATAGTGAGCAAGGGACCGGAAATGGATAAAGGATCCTACTGGTTCCTGCATCGTACAGATTAAACACCGAATTAATTTCCAGTCAGCGTAAAGTTGGCGGCGCGAAATATGATAAATTTTTCGCATTAATATTAATTAAAATGTTTTTTTTTCACCGACGCGAATGTAATATTCATTAGTCTGGAATCTTTAGTTTAAAAGCTAATGATGTATTCATGTAGCCCGATGCTTCACTGCTTTTATTAATGAATATTTTAACAAGATAGCCATAAGGCATACATTTCTAGCACAATGCAAATTTGACTCTGTTGTTCTATTCTTTATTGTAGCTTGCAATATTGCGATTTAATTGTAACAAAGCTTCAGTGAAAGGGCAGCGTGGTAATTTATTTTACAGAAATTAAAACCAGGCTATTATAACAAAGCGCAATGTGCTATTTATACGATGTTATCATTATTTTTTATTTTCAGAATAATAAGATCGTTTTACCATGTAATCAAGTTTGAAATTACGCTACCAAGAAGTATAAAAGCTGTAGTGTAGTAATTGTCTAAAAAATTGTAACAATAAGGCATGTTAGATATAACTAAGGAATACTGAAACAACTTTTCTTATGTGACTGCACGAAATTAAGTCTAGAAGGTTGCTGCCATTTTGTATTGTCACGCTTCGTTGGGAAAGCGTAAGCTAGGGGTTTACTAATACGTAGGACCTTTGTAAGCAAAAGGACGGTCAGTAATTCTCAAAGATAAGGAAACTATAGTTACACCTACCGCTTTTCAGCGTCAATGCGGTGTCCCCGTAAGCCTTAACGGCCACGAGGAATAAGAGTTAATGTGTACCTTTGGAAAGTCGGGGCGACCGCAAGGATTCTGTCCTGCCGGAGGGTGAATTGCAGCAACATATTCTAGTCCCTGTTCATCAATCCTCTTTCTTCCTCTGATGTTTGACGTGATACTGACTTGATAGTATGTTGTATGCTCCACAAGAGATCTATATTACACTACGTATTATAAAAGGCGATCGACAATGATTGAAGGCCAAGTTGAATGACATTTTAATCAATAAGGGATCACGTGACAATTAATATTTATGTATAATCGTATTATCAAGAAAATTCAGTTATCTACAGAAATATAGCGGCATGTACGGTTAGAATTAAAACTAATGTGTATTTATTTCGTTCATCAGCTCCTCTTCCTTTTTTAACCAGGGGCACATCGTCGTTTTGGGGCTAATTTTAAATTAATTATTTCTCGGAAACTAAAGTAGAAATAATTGTTTGAACATTTTTCCCATACTCTCAGACATGGTTTCTTTTAGTGGTTTCGTTTTGTCGAGTTAATTAACACTCACCCTGTATGAATTCATCGTGAAGCGGTAAAACAGATAAAGAATGATGTAATTCTTATATCCACGTTATTCAATATATTAACTCCAGTAAAATATTTGCTTTTACATGTTTGTCTTTATGTTTCAGTGAAATCCAATACGTTTTCGAAAGCATGAACAAGAATTCGAAGCGACTTGCTTATATTAAAATTCTCTATCGATCAGTGGTCATTTTCACATTTCGCAGCAGATTTACGCTCTTTACATTTCTGAACCTAGCGGTACCATCCTACGTGAGCTGGATCATGTGATATTTAAAAAAATTCTTTTGCAAGGAAATTACGACGTTTTTAATGCATTGCTTAAGCGGGTAATTTGATAACCAATTTCATAAATAAATAACTTTAGGACTACGCATAGAAATGTTTACAGAATCACGGTGGTATATTTCGTTGCCATTAAATCAACAACTTACTTAAGTGTATAGATGAAAGGTACATATTTAATCGCTCTAGGTACTTATTAGACGAAAGCTTTATTTCATGAGGAGTTTATTGAATTGTTTCTGTGAATACTAGCAATAACAGGCAAGAAATAATAGGGTAATAAGCACGCCAGGCATTGTATTCGTGGACCGTACACATATAGTATCAACCTTTTTGTCTAACCTGTTTGAAAGTTACATTAATGCTCAATTTCATGTTTGAGAATTTGTTCGAATCTGTATATTCCTAGAGGGCTTCTTAAAGCACAGAAACAGTAACATACTGCTGTTTTGTGCGTACCATGTCAGCACAAAGTAAAAAGCAAACTAAAAAGGTGACGAGGACGCTCTTTGCACTGGAATTTATAAGGAAGAACAATTTAATCTGCTATTTGATTTTACGCACCGCTCGTTAACTTTGCAACTTTGATTTGCTGGGCTGTAGATTATGTTGCTTCTAACTTGTTTCCTTGAACACAATTTTTCCAAATTTTCAAATTTCAAATTGAATGTATTTATTTACACCTATTCGGTAAATGAATTAATTTGTTTCGTAAAATCAAATCTTCCTTCGTCTAACCTAACTTTCTAACTTCGTATTCTCAAAATGAACTTAAATTCTCCTGATATTCAAAGAAATTGCTAAATTGAATTAAATTTTGTCATAACTAAAAATTTTTTCTTCGGTTTTGTTGACTATTAATGTTACTGCATCCTTCCTTCCTAAAATTATCCTGATTAGCTAAACCAGCTTTCTTCATTTCTAACTAAAAATCTACTATAGAAGACTTTTCACTCTTGCTAATCATTTTTAGATTGATTATGTTCGTCTAATTGTGCAACGAGATTTTGAAACCGCACAATACACTTCACCTTTATTTCATCTCCTGCTGAACCCGTTCAGGCTCTACCGGTTAGTACCTAGTTGACGCTGGATGATTGATTTCTGTTACTTCCAGAGGCACCTCGTGAACCAAAATTTTTTGACGTCAGTTGTGTATAGTAGTTTGAATGATTCCACGATTACTACATAAAACTACATAAAATGTAGACTATATTCTTAACCTTGTTTTAAGTCGTAATTAAAAAGATATTTTAAATTTTGTGTTTTGATAAATTGATCAATGCAGTAGTACATAAAAAAGCGTACTTTGAATTTTCACTTGACGAAGTGCTTCGTAAAAACAGCAATAAACGACCGACAGGAAAAAATTTGGAACGAAAATCGTTCAGTCCAAGTCAATAAACAGAGCGTGGGTTGGTAGAAAAACGCTTGCCCGCATTTTTCCGGCCACCGAGTGCACTTTTCTAATTGTGTAATGACGGGTAACAACACTTCAACAGGTAAATAATAAAAGCATCCGCGGGCGTCGGTTATTTTTCACGTTCGGCGAGGGGATATCAAACATTTCGCTGACAGCGTAATTGCATTTCATTGTGATGGGGCCCGAACTAAAAGCAGACATTTTAACTTTATGTATGTCAAAGAGGAAACCTAAAGAGATGCCGAGCGGCGTGCCTAAATATCCGGTGTTTTAGCGAAAAATTTTCTGCAAGTTCCTAATTCGTTTAAAAAATAATTATATTACATTTCACCGTTCAATAGATAATTGCATTTATTGAGTTTTATAGTAAGTCGAAGGGAGAAATATTTATAGATAATCTAACATAAAAGTCTTTTTTTTTATTTTCTAGTCTATAAGTTGTACGGTCATAACAAGTTATAATTATTTTTATTTTCAATTTTTTTTTTATTTTTAAAATAATACGTTGTAGAGAATAGGTACTTGGTTTAACTTGGTCTGAAGGCAAGTTAATGTGTGGCGTCCCTCTATTCCTTATGCTGCAAATTGCAAACCCTTAATTATATGGTGAGTTGAACCCAGCCACCCTCATCTCTACTGGCGCCTTCATCAGCTCTTCCTAGAGTAACGTCACTACTTGGATATTATGATGATTATTTTTGTAACGCCGGTACTTAATAATAATAATTGTAAAATTTTTAGACGATAATTAGTAAATTTAAAAAGGCATTGTTTAGCTATTTTTATTAAAAACTCGTTAAAGCTGCAAAAAAAAAACAAATATTAAAAATATTAATTTCAATCAAAATTACTTAATTTTTTTAAATAATGCTTTAAGAGAATTAAAGTTTGCCTTTTTTAGTAATTTTTATACAATTTTTTTTTATCTTGGCAGTAACTATAAGCAAAGTGATGAGCAGATTCAAGTCGCTTATCAAAGTCGATAATATTAGATCAGACGTGAGTCCAAATATCGATCTGTTCTTCAAAGACCTGCTATGACAGATGAATTTTGGAATCACTAAAATCTAGAGTCACAAAAAAATTGCAGTTTGTTGTAGAAGTCTTTGGGACCATCACAGGAGACAATACCTAAATCCTGGGAAACATAAATTATACAGCTTGTTCCAATGAAGATGCACCAAACTTAATATGACGGTAGATATCGTGAAAAGAAATAAAAGTTTTCTATACATTTTTTTTAATCGAATAAATTTTGAGAAAAACGAAGGGAAAGGAGAATCGTATATTTTTAAAACGTACGATAGATGAGGACGAACAGAATTCTTAACCTCCCTTAACCCTCGTTCAAAGAATCAGTTTATTGCTTTATTGCCCCATAAAATGTTGCGCCTCGGATGATATGATGAAATACATTTAGTGGAAGACCTCAATATGATTGAGAATGACCCCAACATAAGTACAAGGAAGGCTGCTCGACGTATAGAACTTGCAAATGCAACGGTGTGGCGCATATGGAGAGAGCAACAGCTTTATCCGTACCACTACCAACGTGTTCATGCTTTGGAGCCGCGAGATTATGGTGCTAGACTGCAATTTTGTTACTGGCTGCAGGAACCCCACATTAATGATAACAATTTCATGCGTCGAATTGTTTTCACGAATGAGGCACTTTTTACACGCAATGGTGTAGTGAATCCTCATAATTACCACTACTGGGCCACAAAAAACCCGCCTGTAACCAGGAGATACAATTTTCAACGCCGTTTTACAATTAATGTGTGGACAGGAATTGTTAACCATTTAATAGGACCATTCATTTTAACTGATCGTATGAATGGCGATGCCAACATTGCTGGAAGATGAACTGCTAGCGACTAGAAGGGACATGTGGTTCATGCACGATGGGGCGTCACCACATTTTAGTGCTGTCGTTCGAGGATACCTAGATGAGCTTTTCCCTCGCCGGTAGATTGGCCGTGGTGGTCCCGAAGCATGGCCACCGCGTTCTCCTGGCATGAATCCTCTTGATTTTCATGTATGGGGCTACATGAAGGAACTCGTTTATAATTAGCCCGTAGACACTGCACAAGAACTTCGAGGCCGAATTATTGAAGCTGCTGAGCATATCAGGGAACGCAATGTATGGAATCATGTGTGGCATGCGTTGGAACGGCGAGTGGCTTTGTGTAATCAACTAGAAGGAGGCATATTTGAACACATGTTGTAAGGTAATTGCCGTTTTCGTAATTCGCCCGTTTACAAATTTGTTTCTACCTCATGTGAACAAGTTCAGTCTGATAGTTAGGTAAATAATTTGACAGACCGGCGGAAGCACTAATTTTAGTTACTAATTTATTAATTAGTCAACTGTTCAATTACTTAGTTCTGTACATCATATGATGTACACGTTGGATACAGGAATAAATAAAAACCCGGTACAAGCGTTAATTATCGTACATTATTAAGACTCGGCAAATTTGATGTAAATACGGTTTGCATAAATGTCAGTGCGACGAAAACGCACGCTAATAAATGCACATGCTTTCAAAGTTTTCACCTTTAACACGTCTTGCAGTCAAGGACAGAATTAAAAGCCTCTCATAAATTCTTTCGTTTGCGATAGATTTGTTGTCGTCTTGCAGCCGCGTGCCAATTCATAAATACATTTAAATTGCTGGATTTGTTTCACGGACACAGAGATTTCAATCGCTATAGTATTTCTAAAAACATCGACTACAATTTCAAGTTGCTTCGATTGAAAAATTATATTAAAATATTTTGTTCCAAATAATATCAGAAACGTTTTCTCGAAGTTTGATGCAACATCACTGAAACAGCCTGTAGAGGAATTGCCTCACTACAAATTATTATTATATAAAATAACACCAAAATGCATAGGCTGAAAACTAAAAGCGCACAAAAAATATAACGGGGGAATACCAGTACGGTTTTAGGCCAGAGAGATTAACTGCAGACCATATTTTCACATATTGAAGCAAACAAAAAGAATGGGTTATGAATATGACTTTTCAATAGTCACGGCTTTTATAGATTTTGATAAACCAAAAATTCTTACTAATAACAAGAAAAAATTGAAAGTTAATACTATTAATACAAATGACTTCAGAACATACGAAAAATAAAGTTAAATTTAAGAACAGCTTTATTTAATACATCATTACAGTGGAGGCATTAATAGACACCAGATGTTTTAATATATTGACGATGAAGTAATAACGTCAAGATCAAAATAAGAACTAAAAGAAGCTGTAGAAGATATAAACTCGAGAATAATTATTAACAAGTATGTATATGAAAATGGGACCATCTCAGAAAATAAATGACCGAAGAGAAAACCTGTCTATAAAAATAGGAATAGGAAAAAATGGTAAGTTTTGAACATGTTCAAAGTTATACATACCTAAGAACAGTTTTACAGAAGATGCAGATGAAAGCAAATAAATAGAAGCAACCTTGATTAAAGGTAATAAAAGCGTAAGAACATTAAGTAGGAATAATAAAATGAAAACTATTTTCAGAGGTGCTAAAGTAGCCTTCATAAGAAAAAACCCAAAATAAAATCTATTTTTAATAAATCCTGATATAACAATACTTCTTTAAGACCGATTCTCTTAGCAGGGGAAATAAAACGATATAAGTCTTTTGGTGTATAGGCGGCGCTGCGGTACCTGCAAATCGGAAATTCTGCATGCAAGAGTTCGGATTCTAAAGCGAAAATTTACTATAATAATAATAATGTTATCATGCAGAATAGTTATTTGCATAGTAATTTACATAGTTATTTACACATGTCATTTTGTGGTATGCGCTGAATACATTACACGTACATAAACAATTCCCTGAATTAAGGATTAATCAGGAGTGCAATTTAAAAACTGTTCAAATTAATAGAATGAGTTTTCTATGAAAAAACTTTTTACTTTCTGCAGCATAATCTTGAATGGAAGACTTTTAATCACATTAATGTTTCCAAGCATACCTCAGAAGATCTAGTTTCATATAGATGAAAGAATTTGGATAGAATTCAATATATTTTCGTTTATGTTTCATATGAATTGGTAATATGATAATATTAGCTATTATTTTAATTGATCTGCTTTGTAATTTAAACAATCTCCTGTAATGATGATGAATGGTCGCAGACTGGTACGACATTTTCTCAGTGACAATGAATTAAACCAGAGTAAGCAAGTCGGAGATATTTCCTGGAAAGATTGTTAAACTATGCAGTGGGTAAATGTTTTTAGAAAGTTTATTTGGAATATATTATCCATGATTATTCTAATTTAGTTGTGAATTAATACATGCATACAACGAAAAATTCTTTCTGTAGGTTCTGAGTCCTGTTCATCAATTTCATTTCCTAGGCTTCTTAATGTGAATAATATGGAAACTGCTTTTTCTTCATTTAAACTCAGTCTATTAGAAATAAGCCATTTTTTGGTTTGATCAAATACCTAGAGTTTTTGATTATTTTAAATCAAGCAATGATTTTGTGGAAAATCCAATAGTTAAGGGTTTTCCAATAGGGTCGGGTCGATGTTGAAATGGAATAAAACAAGCTGTGTGTGATGTATTAACGAAATTCTTTTCTTTATTTGAAAGGCCCATGAATGCCATTATGTATGGAGTATGACATAGTTCAAATGTCTTTGCACAGTGGCACGGATTCTAGAGGTCCAATTTTCAATGACTCTGCCGCGTAGATCCGGCTGAATTTGAGCGATGGCCTGGGTTATGTTGACTTTGAGGTCATCGGTCGATTACGGCATATTGGCTCGACCTGTGACTTCAGAAAAAGTCTAGCGGGGTCAAATCGCACGATCTTGGTGGCCAATTGATGTCACTTCCGTAAGAAATAACCAAACCCTCAAATCGTTCTTGCAGAATGTTCATTGTGGCGTTCGCTGTGTGGCACGTAGCGCCGTCCTGCTGGAACGACATGTCGACCACGTCCATCCATAATGTTCAATTTGGGCCAAAAGAAATTGGTTATCATCGATCTGTAGCGCTCGCCGATGACGGTGATGGTCTCACCAACGTCGTTTTCAAAGAAATACGGACCAATGACGCCGCCGGCCCAAAATCCGCACCAAACGGCAACCTTTTGTGGATGGATTGCCACCTGGTGAACCTCGTGTGGGTTGATGTCGTCCCATATACGGCAATTTTGCTTATTAACCATGTTTGCTTGTTAGCCATTCATCCGAAAATACGCCTCGTCGCTAAAGATTGAGGTCCTATTCCAAACGCTCCGAGGCCCATTCAGCAAACAAATGGCGTTGTCTATGGTTACTAATTTTGACCTCCTGGGTCAGTTGGATCTTATAGGGTGCAGGTCCAAGTCTCGAGCAAAATTCGCCAAGTTGAAGTCTGCGAAAAGCCGATTTCTTGACTGCCTCGGGTTCTCTTGCACACTTTCACGGACAGCGGCGATGTTTTCGGGCGATCTGGCGTTCCTTTGACGTACGGGTGCTAGCTGATTGTTTACTTAATCAGTCGTCTCGAATTTGGCCACCAAACGTAGGAGAGTCGACTTTGAAGAGCCATCGAATCTGCTGTAAAATGGGCGCAACGCGCGTAACGTTTGCACAAACGAACACTCATTTTGATAATAAAGTTGTATCATTGCCGCTCAATCGTGTAACTTGCGATGGTGATTTGGCATCAGTGACTGAATAATAAACAGATTTCACACACGCCGCCAGAACACATGGCCGCCACAGCCCGTCAACATCAACCCTTTACTATCTGTAAAAAGAATGCAGCCAGTTGAATAAACATATTTTGGGAAATCATCAATATAAATTTCAAACAGTCTAGGGCCTAAAATAGAGCCTCCTGGTACTCGATATCTAATCCCAACGGATTCAGAGAGATTTTCATTGTGCTTAACACATTGATTGCGGAAGGTTAGGTGTGAAAAGATATCACAAATAAAATGCTCTAATTAGTAACAGTAACATATGGAAGCGAAACCTGGATACTAAAGAAAACCGAAATAAGTAATGGACAGATGAGAGAGAAAAATTACAAAAAATATTTTGAGGGAAAACAGTATCATGTTTGCTCTCAGGAGTGGCGGCTATTTGCTTAAATAGGATTAGGTAGCGCAGTGGAGAAACTGACACCGTTTCGTTTTCTGGGCTGAAGATCCTGATTGGGAAAAACGTGATGGAATTACCTTCTCCTTGCCGGAAAAGGACCGGGTCGAAGGAAAACTCCACCGTCATTTCCCAAAACTTCATTCGGTCAATCATTGATCTATATCGTCAACTCAGCAAGGTGTTCCGCGAAAAAATATGTTATGCAGCTGTCCCTTTACATACTATCTTCGTAGAAAGGAGAGACTAGATGAACAAATCAAGAAATAAAATTTATACGATAAACCAGAAATTAGCAATATAGCTTGTGATGATGAGGACACCTAGAAAGAATGCCAAATATGTCTATACGATAAGCCAGAAATTAGCAATATAGTTAAATCTACAAGCTTGAGATGTTGAGGATACCTAGAAAGAATGTCAGTTATTACAATGGCGAAAAGGATTAGAGATATTGGCTTTGAAGGCAACAGAGAGATGTTATCATTACACGACTAACTAACATTTATTCACAAAGTTTAAAATAATTACCTAGGCTAGTAACAAGAAGTGTTGCGTTCACACACCTGACTTTTCTAGGCTTGGACAAATATCTCTTTTTGACTTCTTCAGACTTTCTTATTTTGAGAGATTATTAACCATGGCGAACTACTATTATTATTTTTTTTTTTGATAGATGATCTCTCTATCATTACTCAATTTGCCTTTGCCTACTTTCCCATTTTTTTTTTGATATTTCTTGTTAAAATGTGACATTGATTTTTTTTATTCTTCTACGTTTTTTTCTAAGCACGAGGGGCGGTTTATATGTAGATACCGATATATTTTAAGGTAAATTTAAAATTACACCATAATTATAAATCACGTTAAAAATAGCGGCGATTAATTTAGAAATCATAATTGAATTACTTGGTCCCTGCTGCAGTATAAAATTTAATTAAACAAAATGTCCGCAAAATCTAACTAAGAGCGCTATTAACTCCATAAACAAATGCAAAATTATTCCAGAAGGAATACATAATTTATCTGGAATAGACCTTTAAAGTTATTTACATAAAATACCAAGAAAACTTGGAAGATTTATTAACGATTTATTTCCCCGCTTCATTGCACTCGCTTTGCTTTTCCAGTGATTTCTGTTTATAATAATTCTTGTTTTCGGCGTGTTCGAGTCGAAATTTAATTTACACTGAATTTATTTTGTTGTTCATTTTCCTGAATGTGTACGGGATTGTGAAGTTCCGTTTGCATAACGCACAATGCTAAAGATGTCACAGCATAATTTTAATTAACTTAAAATTGTTTAATTACGTAAAAGAAAAACGAGCTTTAATTTATGTGGCAAGATATAATTTTAACGTGTTAGTAACAACCCGAAGTTTCTTTATTTAAGCAATAACTCCCTCCGGCGTGCACTGTAATTGAGCATAATTAATACATAACCTGAGGCTATCAAATATCGACTGCAGATTAAAAGTAAACATGTAACGTGATCAGTTCAGAGATAGCGCAGCAGGAAGGATACACTTGGTCCTTAATGCCGCAGGATTATCCAACAAGGCCCGATAGAATATTGATGAAGGACTCCTTTTGCTTCAAAACACCTGCTTTTTACGCTTTAAGAGGTAATCAATTATTTAAATGTGTTTGTGTAATTGTAATCCTGAATATTTATAAATCGCCCTGATCATGAAAATTTACGACTGCCCTGCGAATCGTGATTAGTTAATTATTTATTGGAGTGGAATCCCAAAATTTATTGGAAAACGCGTTAATTTGTTAGAAATAAAACTTTCTGTTGAGAGCGTTTTAATCTTTTCAAATAAATGCAGTAAATCCTTAGTTGTAAGAAGATTATAAATAAAATTTTCTGAATATTTTAATCTGAATAAAGAGCTTTATAGTGTTGAAAATAACAGATGTAACTGTCCATTAATTTAATGTGGCCAATCTTGCTAATACCGGCCATAAAACCCCTTATAAAATTAATCCTATCACCTGATAAAGCAGAATATCCTCTCGCATTTCCAGCACTATCTTATCTCTCCTATTCTAGGATATCATTCCGTAAATAACGTCGTCTCCTTTTCTTCTAGTTTGCGGAAAAGTGAGTTAATATTTTACTCTTATCCGGGAGGTAATATTCTTGAAATTCATGTAATAAAGTCTTTTTACTCTTTATCTCTTAGCCAGGCTTAATGCGGTTATTACTTTCTTTACGTGTAGAATGTTCGACAGTTACTTTGAAAAGTTCCTTAACGGATTTTATATTACAAAGGAAGTATGTGATTATACTTCATTCATTTAATTTTACTACAATTTTACAAGAGTATTTTTTAATTAAAAAATTTTATGCGTTAGATATACAGTGTGTAATCGAATAAGTTTCATTTAATGTAACCACTATTAATACACTAGAAAAGAAGCAAAGTTATGATGTACGAACGGCGCAACAATAACGTCAACAATAACTTATTTTTTTTACAAAAAAAGCGATTGAGAAGCACTAAATGTGATTCAAATGTTCCAGCTGGCATAAAAAAGATCACTCTTCAGCTATGCGCAATAGAAAAGAAAGAAAGTAGATGTGGGTGAAGCATGCAATATAAGGGAGTTTCTACAGACTCGATAACAGAAATTAACAAAAAAACTGAAGGAGTAATAGCAATATAAGAGGAAGTCCAAAAATTCAAAATTCATCAAAAAGGTTAATATAAAGCAACTTGGTTGATTCAGTCAGATAGTCTGAGTATCAAAGTGAAGTTGGTCACTTGTCAAGAGAGAATTGGGAACAAAATAAGACTGAAGGGCAACCAAAGACAGACCCATAAGAACATGGAATCAAGGAATAATAAAGTGAAAACATTTGCAACAAAGCATTGTGAAATATAAATATAGCAATATCGTTGCCATCAAAGTTATAGTAACTTTGTTGACAATGATCAGGTCAAAGAAAATGAAAAATCGATACATTAGATTTGTATAAGGAATGTAATTAATTTTCCAGTTTGTTATGCGTTGATAGTCTATGTAAAGCAATTTGTTATATTTCTTTCTAATGGATTTTGTGAGAGGAAGGAGTTTCGGAAACAAATTAGTAAAAAAAAGCTTTTACAAACAGGGAAAATCAAGGTCAGTGGAATAACAATCACTAGCCAGCAAAAACTTCATTTCACGAACGGATGAGCTCGAACAGGAACGAAATTCCGGGGGAAGGGTGTGCGAGAGATAGCGAGGTCCTAACAACGAAACAGTTGAAGGAATAAAGAAAGCCTACGTGTTATTAGCACGGGAAACTGAGGAAAAGATAAAATCTTTTAAGTAACGGCGGCAAGTGAGATGGAAACGGAGGGCATTTCGGCGCGCGAAAAAATGAGAGGAAGGCGAAATGCGTGCAACACAATAGATTAGACGAAGACGGGGGCGGAGATGAGCGGCATAATCTAATGATTGATGTGGTGTGTGATGTATTAACTGACAGACCTCTTTATGACTTCACTGAACAGAGGTTGGAGATAAATTTACGGGACTGGGAGTGTTTAAGGACAAAAGGACTCTATGAAATCTCACGCTTGGAACTCTCTCGACATCAAATATTCGTAATCCTGGAATGTTTTATTGATACTGATTCTTTCGTTTTATTCGTTTTCGATTCAATCGCTTCCTTCAAATTTTTATTTCAAATATTTATTGCCTTACTGTATTTTTGTTTTCAAAAATTCAAAAAAATTGTAGCTTGTTCTTTAAAATTGGCGACCACACAAAGACATCGATCTTTTGGAATTTTGTTTGTGTAGTCTGAACGTAATAAAGTATAAAAATCATAATAAGTTAGGGTTAGTGGTTACAGTAAGTAAAACTTATTCGATTACACACTGTATATATTTGTCGTAAAATATAATCGCTTCAAGAAAATAAAATTCTTTCCAAGTACTACTAAAAAAAATCTTGATTTGTGGTGTTCGCTAGCTCATAAGAACTGAAATGTGGAACAGGGGTAGAAGTGGAGTAGCAAGAGTTGTGCAGAAAGCTCATTTTCAACAACATTCATCTTGTATGGTCGCATGAAGCAGCAATAATAAAGGTTATAAGTCAACCACGCCCGTTTCTTGGCTTTCTCATTTCCACCCTTACCACTTACTACCACCGCAGAACTTTGCATTGCGTAAACAGCGGAACGTTTTGTGTTCGGCAGATATCTCCCTTTTAAAGCACACACAGAAAGTCTGAAACTCATGGCCGGATTATTGATTAAAATTACGGCCTCCGACACCGCCTGCAAACGCTCTAATTTGTTTAATTCGCATGGCTTTTTTCGGTAAATGCGGATAATTCGAAGTTCGTCGCTTATCGGAAAACGAAGTCGCCTCATAACTCGTTTAAATGTTTACGTTTCAGCACAACAGAAAAAAAAGCACAAAACAACTTTTACGGAGTTTTAATTAAGTTCTGAGAATTTTTAATTAAACTAATTTAATTATAAACGCCAGTGGGGACGGAGCTTTAATAAAATTCGAAATCAATACGTAATAACTTTCAGGCGCTTTTTCGCATCGGTAATTTAGCGTTAGCATAGAAAACTAGGTTTTAAATCCTTACTGCCTGCAAAGTCTTTCCTTACGTTTTCCAATAAAAGAACAAGTTCTTTTTTCAGAACTTCTAATTTATTGTTCGACATTTGGCTTAAAGGTTCGTTACAGTAGATTTCTTGCTTGATACTTTTATGGAAGGCTTAATTGTGATATTATAGCAGGAGAGATTTATTTACTTATTTTCTTTCGTGCAAGAGTTTATATTTGAGAAATCAGCACTTGTTTTAGAAGACTTACCTTTATAATAAAAAATTAATAAATAAATTACGTGATTTACTTGGTCGCTAAAATTAAACTGACATGTTCGAATTGATTAGTAAATTAATTGTACAGGCTGGTCGAAATTTGACTAATTAGAGATAATTGACCTAAACACGAAATAATCAAATCAACTCGATCAAACGTATATTCATGACCTCATCAGATCATGTCACTGAGGCATAATTCATATTCGCTGTTAACGTTGGTTCATATTTGGTAAAATTTTCCTACCTGTCTGGTTTATGTTTTATGCAGCACTTTCTCAACAATTTTACTGAAGCTCAATTTAGACGTTGCGATTTTCTTACAAATAATTTTTTCACAGCGCATTTTGTAAAATTGCGCCATGAAAAAATATTTGTCAGAAAAATCGCAATGTCTAAATTGAGCATAAGCTTTGGAATAATTTTTATTACTGTTTACCTCGTTTATATTATCTTAAATATTATCTTAAAAATTATTTAATTATAAATTGGTTTTAATTTTCCACTTATCATATTTGACACTGTCGTTTTAAATACTTTTAATTTAGTATGAATAGACTCTTAAAACTTTCCACTCCAAGTAGTATTACTGCCGTAAAAGTTCAAGTTTTAGAACGTGTAATTGCTAGTTAATTTTAAGTTCCAGAAAGTGATGCACAAGTTCTATGAATATCATTTCGAAGTAGTTCATCTTAGTCAACATTAATAACAAGTAATTTGAGTAATACATTTTGAACGCTCCGTTTCCGCAACACATAATAAAGTTGCGCATCTCGTCTTTTCAATGAGTATTTTACCGAAAGTGTATAAAAGTTAAGCGGGTTTTTTTTTTTAATAAAAATGATCGTCACACATCATGGAGCAATTAACCGACACGTCCGTAAAATGGCGTTTTATTGTTTCTATTATTAGAAGCGTAAAAGATTTTATGGGCGATAAAGCTGAAAACGAAATGAAGCTTGATTTTGTTTTTGTAAAAAGGAAGGGAAATATTATTTTCGCAAGTGGAAGGACTTTATATTCCCCCATAAAAGTGTATGGGTCAGGCGAGTCAATATTATTTCATATTTATTAGGTATAGGTGGCGGATAGGATTCACTGGAAGGTAGAGATCCCCCAAAGTAGGGTTTGTAAATGCGTATTACACGGCGGAGGTAAGCCGAATCACATTTCATACTAAAGCTGCAGCTCTCAGACTACGAAATCACATTTCTTCCGATCGAATAGCCTATATTGGAACTGTGTTACAAGACATAAAATCGCATTACTATTTTCAAACGAAAAAAATTTCAGAAGGTTTATTGATGGAATAGAAGACCCTATATGTATGCGCGACTAAGTAGGTTATCGAGAGCTTCTGATGTTTCACACTTAAAAATAAACAGAGAGAAATTTCAACGTGAGTGCAACTTGGAAACTGAAGATACTGCAGCGAAAACTCACTTTAAAAGTAATCTAGTACGTCGTTTTGGCAGAAATTATGTTAACGCTGCAGTGTTTAAAAATATTTTGAATCTGGCGAATCAGTTTTTATTAAAAATAGGACCAACAGTGAACTAAAATGTTAATTTACAAAGTTTACTAGGTTAAGTTAAATAGTAATTCGTTTAACACTTGCATTAGGAACAGATAAATTCAGGATTGACAGATACAGTTAGAAAGAGGAGCAAGAAATGGAACATTTTTATATGAAAGGTAATCATAATATGGAACTAATAATCCGGTTAATTGTTTATAAAGACTGAGAGCAACTCCTTTGAAATCGAGCAATCGGCGATATATTGTGATCGACGATGAATACTACTTTATGCTGGATGATAATAACATCTATTTTCATAAAGAAGGTATAGATGTGGACAATGAAGTGAAGTTTAAAAGGACATCAAGTAAGTTTCCCAGAAAGATTTTGGTTTAGTTGACTTTCAGCAACAGAAGAACGTCATCCCAACGACTTATTACTTGTCATCGTCACAGCTACATATGAATTCAATATCTCAAAGATCAGAAGATTTTCCTAATGTTTCCTAGTTGAGACCAATAGCAAGATTTTGGTATCAGTATTTGAAGATAGTTAGCAAGCAAAGTATTTGGCAGAAGATACAAAAGGAATTATATTGAAACTGTACCAATTCAAAATACTGAATGTTGAATGTTAAGACTTCATATTAGAGTTAGAAAGACAGCTGTTTACGGTGCTGATTATGTCACTGCTCACTATCCTAAGTATGTTGTCACTTGCTGCTTGCTTCTTTTTTTTTTTTTTTGAAGAGAAAACACGTGAACAATACTACGGGGGCTAAGCTCTGCGTTTTATGCCAGTCGATGAGCTAGGCCAAGGCTCAGCTTGGTGACAAAAAAGAGAGTACCATTCATGAAATTTAATAGTAAGTTCACTTCAGTAAATTAGCAAAAAGAAATATGATTCACTTTACTATTTTTTTGAATTAAATTAATCTAGTGATGGATGAGATGATATGCTTACGAGCTAAATTGTATTTAAGCTAACTAAAATTATGTGTTCAGAAAGGAGGACTGATTATGACTGATGAAGATATAAAAAAGTAGACTCACTGCCGTGTCCTTTGGCTACCAGGTGATTGCTTGTGGCTTGGTTTGCGAAAGAAGAAAACTCTTGAAGAAATAAGGAACCAACTTCAGTCACTCTTGACCAAGGTTTCAAGAGGAGCATGAGGTGGTCCAAAAAAGTAAATTCTTTCTTGATGAAACACGTGGTGGTTTCAAGGTCGCCACGGCTATTCAATATGAATTAAATGGCCTTTTAAAGGTCTGTCCTTTTAAAATATCTTGGTTCTGTAGAAATTGATGAAATGCGAAGAGATTAGAGAATAAAATTGAAAAGAAAATTACTTACATTTTTATTTTTATTTAAACCACGAGATTAATTATTAGCTCAACGATGCTGTACATGGGCAGCGAAAAAGCAAAACGAGCGCGTGCTCGATGGAATTGATACGGACCGGTTCCAGTTTTTCTGGAGAAGTTTCGAAATTGTGGTAAATTGAATAGGTGCTTAAGAAATGTCCTAAAGCGAAAGGGGTAGAAAATCCCTTAATGTATTGGGAAGAAAATTATAACAGAAAAGATGTGAGTGGAAGAATGATTAAGATAAAAAAAAATTCTCATCTGAACACTGGCAACTTACAATTAAGTTAATTCTACTTTTAACTAATAATATTAGTAGAACACGTGACGAAACCGTCACAATGTTCATGAGCGCTACAAGAAATATGCTGCGAACATTTACGATACGTTTTCATTTCTGGCGATTAGTTACTGATGATCTTGCTCAAGCCACGTTTTCTTCAATGTCTTCATTGTATATGACGCTTTGTAGAGAATACTACATGGTGATCGATTAGTGATTGTTTTAATCTTTGTAACTGTACTTGTTCCTTGACTTTTGACTTAAATTCACAGTTACCGTGGATACATTCCTAAAATCTGACGTAACCACACGATTTCAATTTTCTCACATCTGATTAGAGGAGGAAGGTCATGCTTCAGAAAAAAAATTCTTTGGAACTTTATTTTTGGTGAATGTACTACTACTTCTGCCGTGAATTGCACAGAAAATAAGGTGATTTGGATATGTCGGGTTAAAAAGTATCGAGAAAAATTTTATCGTAAGAAGAAAACGAAAGAAAGAAGATAAGAAAGTGGAATATTGTCAGTTGTAAAAAGAAACAACAAATTAAAAAAGGGTTTTGGAAGAAATAGCAGTTATGTTTTAATTAATTTGACTAATTTTGTTTTTTTTTTGTATTTTCTTTGCCAATTGAATACATGTCTTACCAAGGCATTAATATATAATAAATTTTCAGTATTACATTGGTTCTTCTTTTTCTCCTTCTAAGTTAATTGAGAAGGATATATGTGTATTTTAAGCATTACATTCGTATTTAGTTAGAAGAATTTGAGGATCTAAAGAGGAAATACTTCTTCATAACACCCTAGCTATTTAGCAGCAAAAAGAATTGCGTTACAATGTGACAGAAAAATCTTTTTAGAAATAGAAAATGTTCTACTTAGTTTTTGTTATCAGCTTATAGATTATACGGGTCTGGCTTTGATAAAATAAAGCATAACTTTATCTTTTTCTTACTCACCATTGAAAAGGAAATAAAACTGAAATATTTGTCGCCTTTTACTTTGATGATTGAAGACGCAGGGCTCATCTTTCGTGAATTTGATAATATTAATAATGCACAATGATAAACATATGATTAAAAATACTTCAAGGACATAGCTACTGCTGTTGCTGCTGCTTAGAAAAGTAGGAGGAGCTGCCTCATAGAGACTTCTTTACGAAGTAGAGAAGCAGGAGGAATGAGAAGAATATTGACAAGAGGAGCAGCAGCAAAGGTTTCGAAGAAGTATTTCTGTAATGAAGTCACCAAAAGAAGAACACAGTAACGTGATAATACCGACAGTCATACAGAAGGAATAAAAATGTTGCTATAAAAAGAAAGCACGAGTTCATTATTTTATTATATTAGTGAGAGTTAGAGCGCCGTTTTCATTATAAGACGACATCCTGCGATCACTTTTTGACACAACTTTGTACAGGAAATCACAACTTGCAGCTAGTTTGCTACTTAATAAGTCATTCCATACAAATTGAAAGTTTAAAAAAAAATTTGTTGCCAATGGGTTTTGTTTGCAGTAAATCCCTCGAGCATCCTCTGTACAACAGTTTCGGTCCTATTTGGGGTCTCGTCAGCAGAAGCTGCAGTGAAAGTCTTGAGCTACCCTTCTGCCGACGAGGTGACGATCTACTGCATTGAAAACCGATTTGCAACAAAATTCTTTAACTTTCAGTATACTTTGACTGGATGCTTGCAATTTGTCATATCCCGTACAAAGTTGTGCCAAAAGTGATCGTTTGGTTTGCAGTGGAAGTCTCGAGCTACGCTTCTGCTTACGAGGCCCCAAATAGGGCCGAAACAGCTGTACAGAGGATGCTCAAGGGATCTACTGCAACACAACCGATTTGCAACAATTTTTTTTTTAATTTAAAGTTTCGTAATGGACGGCGTTAAAAGATAAATGGTGATGAACTATTCAATACTTACATATTTATTAATTTATAAGGCCTCGTTGAGTCACTATGCTCCTCTAGAGACAGATTCCATTTTTAAGAACCAAAATTTTTGGTTGTAATTCAAACTTTACAAAAATTTTATACAAAAATAAACAAACCATTTCGACCTCTTCCTCTCGCCCTTTTTGCCAAATTTTTGTCAAATTGCTGTTCCTTTAACTTTTAGGTAATCAGGATGAAAACAAATGTTAGCCTTTGCCGGTCGCTGTGTATGTGTATTTTTCGGGATTGTCGAAATTACGCCTCTTCGCCTTTTTGGTATTTTTTTTCTTTTCATGAATATTTAGTCGGAAATAAAGAAAAAGCAATATTTTTCTAAGAAAAATATGTAATGAAAATAAAAGTATTAAAAAATAACTCAAAATCATGTATTTTTGAATATGGATTATAAAAAAAAAATTAGAAAATGAAAATAATAATAATTTAGGCAAATTATTAATGAGAATAAATCAGATAAATGTAAAATAATATACAAAAAAAAATAATATACAAAAGAACTTCAAAATAATTTTATAAAGTGAAGAAACGGCATTTTGTATAATTATTCATACAGTTAATTACTAATGACTAATTGAAAGTTAAATTGGTTTTTTGCTCACCAAATGTTTATTCAGGATACAAAGAGAGAAACTGAACTTGGAACTCGCCATGATCACACTAAAATATTTGAATGTCAGTTTTGCTGATGTGTTAGCAGCAATACTCGTGCTGCAGGGGTGGATTCTTAGCTTTGGGAGCCCTAGACTAACAATGTTCAGGGGCCTACCCAATTAACCTGAGTTTGGACTAATTGAAGCGGCTCATTCGTCATTTTGTAAAAAAATAGGTTTTCACGCTTTTTTTAAATTATACGAAATAAACATTGAAGAACTTTTTTTAAATTTTATTTGAAGCACTTATTAATACATACAAACTTTTATATACAGGATGTCTTAAACCTGAATCGTCCACATATTGCCCTTTTATATCATTTTATCAAAAAAAAAAAAAAATCCGAATGAAAGTTGTGTTGGTTTCCGTTCCACATAATTTAAAATTATTTTCAACCATACAGACCGGTTAATTTAAAAGATGCAGACCTAACTTATGATTAAAATTAAATGGAACACTATATATTTTATTGCAGTTTTGGTTAGCTCTAAAAGGACTAATGAAAATGATACGACACTATCTTTATTTATTTAGAGTATTTTTAGCTTTATGCAAAAGTAGGGTCTTATTCGATCAGTTGCCAAATTGTAATTTTTAATGATACGACGGTTAATTGTGGACCAAAATATATCTACATATCTGCACTTTTAAAATATTCAACATTTTTGAATTTTGAAAAGTGAACGACTATCAACCGCAATATGGTTCAATTCGTGTATTGGAAATTTAGTATCAATTATAAGTCTTTAAAATGTGATGTTAAGTGAATGCTCGTAGAAAAGGCTATCCACACATGTTATAAATAATATAGAAGATGTTCTATTTGAAAAAGAAAATGATTAATTTTGCAATACGCAAACCGAACCATACCACAGTTGATAGTAGCTCGATTTTCAAAAGTGTTGAATATTTTACAGTACATATATATAGAAATATTTTGGTCCAATAATGAGTGTTGTATCATTAGAAATGACAATTTGGCAACAGAGCGAACATGCCCTACTTTTTGCGTAAAATTAAAAATAACTTGGTAAATACTCAAATAAGTAAATACGTATAATGTTATATTATTTTCATTAGCTCTTCAAGAGCTAAACCAAAACTGTAATAAAATACATAGTAGCCCATCTAGAAAATCATAACTTAGATCTGTAACTTTTAAATGAATCATGCTGTACATAAAGTTGGAAATAATTATAAATCATGTGGAACGGAAACCTACACAACTTTTATTAAGATTTTTTTTGATAAAATGTATAAAAAAGAACATATTTGGAACATCCTGTACAGTTACAAAGAAAAAAGATTTTTTATAAATAACATGCAGAACATAAATAAAAAATAAAATTTTGTATGATTTGATTGAACGGGACCCTAGGCTGTAGTCCATAAAGACCATGCCTAAATCCGCCCCTGTTGTGTGATGCCAATTCTCGACAATAGAAATCTTTTATTTAACCAAACCGAAAAGCTCCGATTAATTACGATAAAAATTTACAGGTTAAATCATTGATTACTTATTCCAAAACGGATACAGGTATTTAGGAGTCACCGCAAAGTTGAGGCGACTAGACTCCGCTTCGATTGTATTACGATATATTTTGTTTATAATTTCCTACTATTTAACTGCCATTTTCTAAAGTAGGTTAATATTCCCATAGTTAAAAGTAGGTTGTTACTTTATTCTACGGAATAAAAATGCACACTTCTGTCAAAATTACAAAATTACATTTAATTTTTTTATTATTGTATTACAAATGTTTGAGACTTTTTTTTGTTTGCGTTGTACTTGTGTGGTTTACATTCCCCTCTCAAAGAAAAATGTTCAGTACTTTTAACTCCCCATTTTCTTCGAAATCACGCCAAGATTCTAGGAGATGATTCACAGTAACTTCTTGGGATGATTCTAAAGACTCAAAATGTTGACAATTTGTATTAATTGGTATTACTATTTTTATATACTGGGTATTTCAGAATTGAAAGCATTAGTTTAGGGGTGTGTTCTGCAGCACAAAATAAACAACAAAGTCCAGTCTTGCAATTAATAAGTAGTAAATGTACATTTATTATCAGAGATCACTGAACTTAAGAATCATTTATGACGACCCTGTATAATCAATGTATTAGGGCTTAGTCCATTCAATATCTTCTACGGCATTGGGTCGGTTCAGCAAACACCATTGTAAAAAAGCGCTAAGACGCTGCTTTTCATTAAACGATGATTCGGTAGCCCCAGTGAAATTGTAAGGACATTTTTGTACGCTATAATATCTTAACTATTCCATCCCTGCATATAAGGGTGATTTTTGAATAGACTCAAAAAATTCTGACGAAAAAGAGAAAATTCTGTATAAAAATTTATAATCAATTAAAAGTTTATTCTAAATGGAAGATTCGATAGCATTTATGTAGTGAAAAATCGAACTATTGTAAGATTGTCGGGAAATCAACAGCAATCCATAAAATAAGGTAATCAATATTTGTAAGTCATAAATCCTTTTGGTTGTAAATATTTAATCTACCTTACATAGACTTTACAAACTTTATACTTGTGCGAATAACAATGTATTATATTATTTATTTTAAATAAAAACATTTTGATCATAAAGGCGGGAAATTCAAACCTATTTCGCTTTTACTGGATATCATAAAACAGTGGCTTCATTTTTTTAGACTCTAACTATTGATATGAAATAAAGTTGCACTGGAAATTGTTCGAAACTTATTCGATTTAATAATTCAAAATTAATTTAAAACTTCATTGGAAACATTTCATTTTTTGTTTCAGTTACGATTTAATAAATTTTGCCAACGTACAAAACAGACTTGAATCTATCTTTGTCACAAAACAGTGGAGTGTGATAACCACGAGCACAGAGTACGGAATTAATTTGTCGGAAACTACGAATCCAAAGGTCGCTGTCGCTAATGATGATACATGTTATTATTCAACCGTTCTTTATATGTTTGTATCTGGAAAGCGTATGCTTGAACGCACTTTCCGCCTCCGTTTCCCAGTTATTAATGAACGTGACCAGAGCGTACTTGGCTCCCGTTTCAACGTTGGGAACATATTTACTCTTTGTTTTCTGGACGCGGCGTACGTTAAACTGCGAACTAGTTTATCAAGCAGCCTTTGCTTTTCAGAGTTCATTTGTTTGAAGCTTAGATAAACCGTGATGACAACCGACGTCGTTTATGTGATGAGGGTTTCGGCTAAACGTTGCATCTTGTTTGCATACTTAATAGAGTACATTTTTCAAAAATACTCTCTGCTGGTTTATTGGATTACTAAGTAGTACAGAAATGTTGCGACGAGACGAATTCCGTTTTACTTTTCGCGTTATAACAAAGAAACATATGCAAAATTGGAGAGGATTTCCGCTTTTGTTTTTCCTTAAGGATTTGCATTTTTTAAAAGTGTAGAGTGTCTTGGAGATTGTTTCATATCTAAGACGATTTTCACTTTAAAGGTGTAATAATGGAAGTACTCGGAGCCACTCATTTTTTCTACAGAGATTTAAAAATTGTCTAAATTTTCATGAGCTACATTTACACGAAGTTACTTTAAAATAACATGATAGGATTACTTTTATTTCCAATGAAAAACACACTAAAACATGTAGTGCATGCTTGTTATTGATTTGCAATATATGTAAGTGCTTCCCCCATAAATTTGAGCAAGACTTCTGAAAAGAAAACTTTCCCCTTTTATTCCTATGAATCAGTTTATGCCAGGAAAAATCTTTATACGACAAAATATATCTGAGATTAACGAAAATCTAATCGCTTTAATGTTTGCGATGTGGAATCCTCCAATTCATTTATTAGTAGAAGAGTTGCCTTTTATTACCTTCCAATTTCGTAATACTTTGACGATAAAATCAGAAAATATAAATGTTACAAGACGAGAAATAAGTAAAAAAAGAAATTATTTTGTACTCCCTTTTGGTATACAATATGAGATAATAAGTGTTGTTTTCTAATTCATTTTATTTTATTTTCTTTAAACGCATCCTTGTAACTCGAAACTTACATTTTGGTTTAATGTGGTGTGCTGATATGGAACGTTATTTTTTGCTTTAGCTGCAGACTTCATAGAACGCGAATGAAACTTGCGGGTTACGGTTAACAATTAACTATTTTGCATCTTAAATCCGCGTTTAATTAGAATAGAGTAAAGCTTCGTGTAACGTCTGTGACGCTCAAATTATATATTCGCTAGAAAATTAATTTGAAACTTTTCCAAAAATGGGATAACTGTTCCTTTTGTTAAAGCACTGAGCACAAACGTTAATTTGTATTAATTCAAAGAGTAATTTCCTAAATATGTTACTTTTATTGAGTTACAATTATTTTGAGCTATTATCTTCTTGTTCAGTTGCTAGACATGGAAGTATAAAAAGTATAAATACATTCATTATGATAAAATTTAATAGATTAAAGTTACGACACTTTTACGATTTCAGTTTTCACTACATTTAATCAACAGTGCTCTCTCTGACTCTTAACCCGCTATCACTTTTTTATCCTGTCTCACCCGACACGAACCTAGAATCCGCCACAGAATAGACGTAATACTCTCTCAAGCCTGACACAAGCATCTTGTCTATTTCGTCCTAGCCTAGGCGCCCTATCGTCTCTAGCTTGACACGAGAGTCTCGTGTATTCCATCATATAGTAGGTGTCCTCCTCTCTCCATCCTGCGTCTCGTACATATCGTTTCTAGAGTAGGTGTCCTAATCGCAGCTGGTACGAATGTCTCGTACAATCTCCTTCTTGAGCAAGTGCATTATTTTCATTCGACTAGTGGAGGTAGTTTCTGTGAATAAAGTCTTGTGGTCGAAACTTTGAAATTTTATTTGGTGAACTTGGACATCGGTGAGCTAAAGCCCGTACACCAGAACTATACCTTAGTGCGATTTTAAAAATTGATTTACTTTTGTAACTTCAAAGATTGCTAGGAACAAAAAGTATTTATGCAGTTTTCTGAAGAATACCTATTTTTTATATATCAAACCATCATTTCTAACAGCGCAAGTTATAAGAGTACATATTTCCACGAAAAATATTAAATTTTTAAATTGAAAAAATAGTTTTTATTTGACAACGAAGTGCTCTATGAATAACCTCAAATAACTGTAGATACGTCAAAGAAAATGACAAATACTAAAAAAATGCGTGGAGAGAAAAAGAGAGATAAAAGTATGTAATGTTGGTAAAGGTTAATTTTTTTTTGAATTCCTTTACAACTGCGATGGCTTACTGTTTACATTCAAAAAGGAAAACCTCCGCCCCCTTGCAGCGTGCTGCTCTCTCTAACTCCTTCTTCCAGTGGGCTTGTTCAAATAGGTCATGGAAGTGATTTAAGTTGCCTATTCCACAAATAACTACGAGATATTTTGAACCGGCTGCGCTCCTTTGCGTGGGTGTTGCTCTCATGCGCTTAGAGTCTTTATCGTGATTTATTTACGTTAACTGCTGATAATTGAACTAGACAGCTGGCTCATCAAATGTTTAAATTTGACGTCCCAATTTGGAGACAAACTTGGTGTTAATGCGTAAACAGCTCACCAAAATATATGTTAGCGCTACTGTTACAATAGTAGAGTGGAAAAACGAAACCTGTAAATATGTAACATGTAAACAAATTCTATAACGAAGTGATGTAAGTAAAGTTTGAGAGGAAAATTAACAGCATATTATAACCGTACGTCACATTATTATATCCTAGCCCCACTTTCTGGGTTACTTAAAAGAGGTAGCTGGTGGCAAATGAGCGAATTGAGCTTCGGAATTAGCAAGTGGTTTGTGACAAATGTTCAGTTTTCGAATTTGCGTAAACTATTGAGTTTTATTTTTAGAGCGTCCATTCGTTCCTATCTCGTCAGCTATCTGGAAAGATCTATTATCTGCTTTAACGTATCTTAATGGTCACTTATCTGAATGAGAGTCAGTATTTTGACTGAGCCGTTTCCTCGCGTACGTTATTGTCTGATAATGCTTACGTTAAAAAATTAGAGTTTGAAATTCTTTTTTTAATTTAATAATTTAGAGTTTAAAAATTTTTGGCTCTTTATAACAGCTTCTCCTATGTTTTTTGAAGTAGGTGTCGTTTGGCTCATTTATATCTGTTCATTCATTTCCTCATTTTTACTTGGTATTTTCAATTTTACCAGCTTTCATTTCTTAAAATTTCTCTAAACTTTATATATCTCAGCAATCGTATTTTTTCGTTCTACTGTAATAATAAATTCTTGGACAAAATTAACGCATTAGCAAAACTTCTCATTATAATTTTCTTTTTTCGAACTTTTAAATTATAAAATCAATTTTATAATTGTCAATTTGTTGCCTTAGTTACATCAAACAAATATTTTAAAATATCACTTTTGTGATTTTACTAGAGAATGCAATCGCTTCCTTGTATAATTTGCAAAAGATTTTCATATTTTTATCATTAATTCCTGTTCTTGTTTTTTGGGATTTTAGAAATTCAAAAAAGGGATAAGTTTTTCTAAATTTTTCAATGAGCCAAATTTTTTTTTAAGGTACAGAGCTCTGATGAGGCCCAATAAGGCCGAAATACATGTATAAACTCTTTCCTAACACTTTCTATATTGCCAGTTACACAATTTTAATTAATTTTAAATTATAATACCTACGTGATATTATAATTAAATGATTTCAACTAATGTTGGACAACATAGAAATGGTATTATTGGGAAAAAGATGACAGAAAGAAACAATAATATCAAATCCAATAAAAACGGTGTCAATGAAAAGATTTAAAAAAAATTGACAAATCGTAAGAATTTGAATTCAGTGGCGTGTAGATCCTTCTCTAGCTCTTGTTACTGCTTACATTCGTCTGAGCATGCTATTAATTAAGTTGTGAATGGTTTCCTGGGGAATATTCTCCCATTCGACAAGATCGACCTGTTCGAGTTACCTAAGATTCATAGGAGCAGGCATGTGACGCCTAACTGATCGTTTTAGTGCATCACATAGATGCTCTATGGGGTTCATATCTGGGCTTCTTGGTGGCCAGTGGGAATATTCACGAATCAAAGGTAGACCAGTACCTCTCTAGCAACGTGTGGCCGAGTGTTATCTTGGATAAAAATGAAATTGTCCCCGACAAATGGGGCAAATGGCATCACATGTACTACGATATTTTCTACGTAGAAATGCGCATTCATGGATCTCCCCCGTATAGGAACCAAATCCGTGCGACCGTCGAAACAAATTCCTCCCCAGAACATTATTGATCCACCATAAAATGGAATCCTCGGAGAAATATTACAGGCAGCAATCCTCTCTTCTGGCCTCCACCAAATTCGTTCACGTCCATCTGGTGAATTAAGACTTACTCATATTTCGTCTGAAAACAAAACTCGCTTCCAGTCATCGATGTTCCAATTTACGTGTTCCCTCAAAACGCAGTCTAGTAACTCTATAATCCTTGGTGAGCAGTAGTGCAATAGATGGTCTTCTACTGTTCAATCCTTCTTCATTAAGGCTTCTCCTGACCTTTCGTCCAGAAATTGTTACATTTCGGGTTACTGCTAGGGCTCTGCTTAGCTCTAAATTGGTAGAACGCCTGTTTCTTAAGGCGACTTGTATAAGATATCGCTCATCTCTTGCATCTGTAGACTTCTTACGAACTTGTCCTGGGGTTCTACAATAACTTCCAAGTTCATTGAAATGTTTAACTGTTCGACTAATTGTTGATTGTCTAACTCCTAACAAATTAGCCACATATCGCTGGCTACGTCCCTCGTTAACTAGTTACCACTTTGATTGCTTCGTCTTCTCTTAAGTTGCGTGAAAGATTCATTTGTTCTGCTTTAAGTGCACTGGATGAAGTGTTTTAGTCACTTAATGATATTAAATTTCGAAAAAAAATCACTAGCAAAACTGAATTTATTGCCTTTTACAAATCACTTTAAACAGCATTAAATTTCTTATTAACAAGCAATCGCAAAATGTTACTTTCCTTCTGTCAAACAATTCCAGTTGTTTATCAGTAGTGACAGAGGATATCGTAGGTTAACTATATAAAGAGTTTAATGACTTAAAACTTCGAAAAAATAAAAGTAATAATGAGAAGTTTTGCTGTGGCGTTAATTTTGTCCAGGAGTTTATATAATGAATAGTTTGAATCACGATATTGTGCGATCACTTTTTGACACAACATTGTATTAGAAATGACAAATTGCAGCTAGTTTGCTGCTTAATAAGTCATTCCATACAAGGCGGCCAAGCGTGCTGTCAAAGCATATTGAAAGTTTTAAAAATTTTATTGCAAATCGGTTTTGATTGCAGTGGATCTCTCAAGCATCTTTTGTACAGTCAGTAGAAGCGTAGCTCGAAACTTCCGCTGCAAACTAAACCGACCCTTCCAAAGTTATTCGCAATTGCGATGTAACAATAATGAATAGTTTGAATCGCGACATTCAGCGATCACAATTGCAATTGCGAATAACCTTGGATATGTAGGTTTGATTTGCAGTGGAAGTCTTGAGCTACGCTTCTACTGACGAGGCCCTGAATAGGACTGAAATAGCTCTACAGAAGATGCTCGAGGGATCCACTGCAATCAAAACCGAATTGCAGCAATATTTTTATAATAATATACTATGATAATAGTGCAGATAGAACAATTATTTTCTGTAAATATCATTCATAAGTTGATAATCTTGCTCTTCTGCCCATAAACTTATATTTTGGTTTTAATTGTGCCTACGTTTTACAGAAATTTGTAGTTATTACTTTTTAATAATTCATTAATAAGCACTTGAATAATTCTATTATTTTTATTCATTTATATAGTTTATTTTTAGATGTATATCATTTCTTAGTATTTTCTAATTTTCCATTTGGCACTGTTGTCATACTTAACCTATTTATTTTATCTTTATGAACATTCATTTTTTAATTATTGGAAAGTCAATTAGAATATTAATTTCTGTCAAACCGTAATTATCGTAAAATGAACAAAAACATTCCAGGGTTTAAAATCTTTATTTTAAAGTTTATAAATACCTTCATTGAAAAAGATAAACAAATAAATTAAGTTGTAAATAAAATTATTAAATATAAGCACTCATGCGTTTTTGAATAAATAAATTAAAAAATTCTAAACCTTAATTAAGTGCAATTAGAACATTTTCACCAAAACCAAACCAAACATAAAAAGAATATATTTTTTATTTATATTACCATATATTGTCACGTTAATAAAAGAAATGATCTAATTTATCACGAGTAAGAAAATATGTTGAAGTATTTCGTGCAATTCCGAGAATGTGTCGGGCCCTAGGGGCGGCGGCATGTCCTTGCAAAAATGTGAAGCTGTTCGATTTGACCGAGTTCAGCACAGCTGCAGAGCTCAGGGGTGAAGAATGTGAATTTCCTAAGGAACAGGAAACTAGTGGCTCGTCCAGTGTTAGCAAGGGTGTGGGTTTTTGGATAGCGAAAATGTGGGACTTTACGTCACACGAAAACTCTTTCATTATTATTTCAGATTTCTGATGTAAGTCTTTCATCATAACGAAATTCGAAATTTTATTGAATTTATCACTAGATTCCGATTTCTATTTTGTATAAAGAGTAATTGTGTAATATAGAGTATAATTGTGTAATATAGAGTATAATTGTGTAATATAAGCACAATAAAGTAAAATTTTAAGAAATTTTTTAAATTACAGCAAGCAAGTATGAACAAGAACAAATTCGAAAATCTCTCGGAGGTACCGACGTATTAGATACATTTGAAATAATGCATATTTTGGACGTGTGCATTGTGCATTGTATTCTGTACTGAACTTTTAGAAAATACAAAAATTTCCATTTAGATTAAACTAGTTCCGATGCATAAAAACAAACCTTACCGTTGTTATTAGTTGGAACTCTGAAAACGTACATTTTTCACATATCTACATACATGTCGGCCGGTATGGTTTGGATTTGAATAAGTGTCCAGAAGATATTTTGATCAAGTAAATAAATAAAAATAGAATGCATTTGGTTGTCGTATTTGTTTACGAGAGGAGTATAGATTTGACCTGAACATTTGTATACTGCGATAACAATAACAAAACAACGTTAATGAAACAATTTTATTTTTCAAGATAATGTCTTTTCTTTAATATAAACATATCTCAACAATAAGGTAACTTGTAAATACCGACAGAGAAAAATTATTTTGGTTGTTTGCAAAGTCAATTTTTTACCGCTCCTATTACCTGCTGATTCGATATTAACTTCTTGGGTCCCAAGGTCTAAAGTATGAATTTATAATCTTCCGGTCAATTAAGAAATCTGTTAAAATTGGACTGGGAATATCCGAAAATACCATAAGCATCATGTTGCTCATTGATGGTACAGCTTTGAATTTCTTTTCATTCATCTTTCCAGGTTTCTCAACCTCAACACATAAAAATTTAATGACAATTCGGGGTGCAACAGAACTCAGTACATCACTGACAAACATATTCGATACAATTGTCATTATTTATGGAAACATTGGTATTTATCAACTATATTTATATAAGTATCTGGATTATTGTGAAGCAGATTTGGATATTGTTTGTGAGAAAATCAAATATACTCGCATGAAGTATTATAATTATGCGCGTTTTACATGTACAATACTTGGAATTGCACATCGCCTGAAATATTTAAAATAATGGATGGGAAAATTTTACCAAGCGAAGAGATATATTTATGTAAATAATGTAGTAGTTACTTTAAATTAAGTTTTACTAACTAAAGAGCATGATTGACGGTGGATGCAATTTTCCCTTTGTTTCATTATCATACTTTTTTACCCGTGCGGTTAGAAGGCATTATGCCAGTAAACTTCATCAGCGTGCAAGCGAAGCTCTTTTTTAATCTATTTCATTCTGTCAGGCTTCTGCTTTCACCTCGCTGAAAAACTGCGCACCATCGTGATTTTATTTCGCTGTTGTGGCATCGAACGGAATAACAACGAAAAATATGCCGTGAGACATAAGTGAAAAACAACCTCTGTAAACGTGGTGCACTCGTCCGAGTGTGCAAGTATCTTTTGCTGCAAGCGCGATGCTTTTAAGTTATTTTATTTTTTTCTTAGTTTACGACTGGCCAATCTCGTACATCGGTATACATGGCCATCTGGATGCTGCCGCCGTACAGATACGGGATCCTGAGGTAAATGGTGTACGTGAAATTGGATTGGGTAAATACGGGCAGAGCTCACTTGAAACATTACCAACGGTATAAAGAAGATGCTCCTAGCTAGATGATCACTTCTTTTTCGCTACGTATAACCTACTTCGTTTTTAATACGTTGTGTTTTAATTTAGCTTAATATGAAGTGTGCCGGTGTTGGAAAGATTTTATTAAATTGAATACCTAATAACCTTTTCGTGTCTTCTTTTCAAATGCGACCGCAATTAACTGCATACGTCATAATAGCAGAGTTGGCTATGTACATATGTATTTTGATTATACATTTCGTATTTGCGTAGACCCTCCGGCAAATCAATGAAATGCAACGTAAACAATAGAAAATACATAAAAGGCCCATCGAAATTCTTTTATTTTATTCAGTTTTAGTTAAAAAATGATATGTGAAGTTTTCACGTCACTTACATAGATAACCATGTTATTTTAGCAATAAAAAAAGGTTCGAATCTGCGTTTCTCTTATTTCAAACTGCCCCATCGTATTCTCTTGATAACAATTTATAAACAGGAATCCGAGGGATGTGTAGGAGAGTCGATATGCGTAACAGTATTTTCGGCAGGAAAATTTGGCAAATATTTCAAAGCTATCATGTCGGTATCTTTCAGTTCACATATTTCAACATCTCTAATATTTATCAATCCGATAAATCATATAAATTCAGAGTATGAAAAATGGACATCCTGCCCTGGCGGCTACTGGCGCTGCTGCGAGAAAAGAATAAATTGAGCCTGGCCTATCCAGATCTACAGATCAAAAGACCCTGTCACAAAGCTGCCTTTTGTACGCCCTATACTAACACTCTCTGGCTGGGGTTGCGTCCGTATCACAAACGCTCACGAATTTGATTTCAAGTAATGCTGAATTTTCGTATTCATTGCTTCAATTTATTGTCATCATTATCACCTTGTAAAGAGCATCTTTTCGTACAATCTGTTGAATTCATTTTATGAAACGAAACAGTAGATGCGCATACACAGAAATACTTTTATAATTAAAACACAGACTTTTGTAAAATTAAATCTTTTTTACTTCTTCTTTGGAGATTGTATATAGTTCATATTAGCCAATATACGAAGTCGAGTCGAAAAGTTGGTTGACATATTTATTCAAACATCTATAATAACGTGCCACGAGTTTCTCAAGTCCTCTTCAGAAGTATTCTCATCTAACATGAGACAACCACTCTTGCATTATATTTGTCATACCTTCAAAGTTTTTTCTCATGACCCCGAACACATATAAAAATCACAATTATGGCATTATCGCGCGGTTACAATGCTTTCAGAAGAAGAGATGACAATATTTCTCTATGAAGATAGTTTCTGCAGTAGTGGGAAGTGATGAGCCCACATGTCATCTCTAATCATCATTTGGTCCAAATATTTTTGTCTTTCTTTGTGATAGTAATCCAAATACCCGAGAGTTATTTGTGGTCATCTGTGTTTGTTCTCGATGGGTGCCTTACGATACAAACCTTCTGATCCGTAGACACTCAGAGATGATGCCAAATTCATAGGCGATCTTTGTAGACTATGACATCTAGTTGAAGGGCTGACTTCTTGATGAGTTAACTTGAAAATGTCGCAAGATATTTTGTAGATGTGTCCGAAGATATGAATCTAAACTGTGTACCTATCATTGATGTGGATCCAAATTTCCTTACACATTGATAATGGGGAGAGAATAACTATAGGTGAAGATATTTTTGTTATGGAAGGATAAGGTTCGTTCACCAAGGCTCTAACAAGAGCGTGCTTTTTAAATTCTCTCAAGTTTTCCATCAATTAATGAACTTTTCATTCTTGGCTACTTTGAAAAGGATTCGTGAGATCCGCTTTCCTAAGTGTTTCGTTAAGGTCGGAAATGATGTGATGTGATTCAAATTTTCTTGTGCATATTGATAAGCAGAATTTCGAAAAATTGGAAAAATTTTTGGAAATGCTTGCTCAAAAAACAAGCTGATGAAAGCGACTTGGAAAACACGATTTCATTCAAGCCATATTACAGCCGGGGTGGGATCGCGTGCAAAATCAAAATAAACATTCAATTGCTCTTTTAGTATAAATATGGGTGTAGAAAGCATTCAGGACAATCTTTCTTCGACTTTATTCGATTTGTGAATTTGTAAATTTCGTTAAGGAAGGAAATGAAAGTAAATTAAAAACAAATAGAATTGAAAAAGGAACAGTAAGGCAAATTTTCCTACAAACTTTATAACTCTGAGAACTCAAAATAAAGAAATAAATAAACGCCGAACAAAAAGGGTAATTCAAGTTTTGACTCATAACGAAAGTATCACATCAATACAGGACAATTATTGGCTTCCAAAGTGGCAGGTTGAGTTAGCAACCAAACAACATCAATTTTTAGTGCATAACGTAGCACTAAAACAGAGAAAAATGGACAACACAAAATAGCACGGTAATAATTGGCTCGACAATGTGGGTGGAACTAACGAACAACACAGTAATATATCTTCCTCTAGTGCAATTAGTTTCTCTTCCTATTAACAAAGCAGCAAATTTTACTTAAAAGTCAAGTTGTAATGGATGGAAGTTCAAGAGAAATGAAAGTAGATTAAATATATCTATACTTTCAAGACTGTTAATTTCACAAGGAGTCGTAGAGACAACTTTTTCCTCTAGATACCGTCTAATCCTTAACCAAACCGTGTAACATACCAATCGAAATTCCCCTATTCATAGGTATGTGGTTTAAGTTTTCTTTTCACTCTCAGTGTTTTTACTCTTCTGCCACATATAATTTCGGGATTGACTTAGATAAGAATTTAGCTAGCCAATAGAATACCAGAATTTCTTAAAATAATACATTCGAATAAAAAGGAATGAATTCATAAAAACAAAATAGTTTATATCAATATAGTGAATAATCAAAAAAAAATTCTGCTTAAAATTTAAGCAATAGTTAAAGTCGCGACAAGATTCTATAACTGTAAAACTTAGGGATAATATTATGCATACAATTTCAGAAAGTGATTAATGAAATTACAATCAAAATTTATTCGAAGAGAGTAGAAACGGCATTCTATACAACAATGAAAGCTTTTGTTAGTTTCTGTTACTTTTTCTAGGCTGTGAATTAATTTTACTTAAATTTTTGGTTACGACTTTTTTACGACTCGCGGAAGGAATTTGTCTTTTCCCATCGAATATAAAACACGTAGAAAATTAATAGATTTTTTACGGCTTCCAAAATTGGGCTTGGAAACTACCTTGACAGAAGCTAAGCACTTTTCTTCCATGATTATTCCCTAGCGTCATGCTTGTATTACAGCCGCTCAAAGTGAAATGGCAGTGACAAGTATACATACGTTTTAAGGTAAGAGTAACACATGATGGCTTATTTAATACTAGCAAAAATATTTTCCCATATTATTGCTTTCTTTTTATTTAAACTACGCTTTCGTGGTATGTAAAATACTGTCACCTGACTTTTAAACCCTACTTTGAGTAGTTGAGTTACCTCACGCAACGTAGTGTGGCAATCGTCGGCGCTGGCGAATAGTATTTAAATAATCTCGCTTGCGCGGCGTCTCTAAGAGGGGAGAAATGACATCACCCGAAACATTTAAATTTAATTATATTTTATCCCGCTCCAAGCTTTCAATCGAATAGTAATCACCAGCAGAGAGCATACGATTATCCATTGCTTTTATTAATTGATACCTATCCGAGGGGACTCCAGTTGCTGATATAAGGATGAGTCATAAGCATTTTTGTTCAAATTTTAAATGTAAATATAACAAAAACAATAAACGTCACTTTTCAAAGTAAAGACCATTTGATTGTATAGTTCCAACTCATCTTTGGGTGACTTGTTTAATTACACGACGGTGCAACTCTTTGTCCTTAGAGGCAAAATATTAACTCGTGACACTCCGTCTCGACATCCTCCAAGTTATTGAATCTACGCCCACATAGGACGTACGCCTTCTCGTAGAGAAGATGAAAATATCGCAAGGTCTGAGCTACACTGGATGTCTCAAAACCTATGTCTTTAATTGAAACCACAGATAGTAGTAAAAAAAGAAGCAAAATTTGTCATACAACAATAGGGAAACAGTGAATAATAACTCCGTTAAAAATCAGTTTTCGTTTTCTAAGAAATTGTTTTAGTAACGCTGGTTGACGATTTAAATGGATTTAAATGTCTCAGCTGTGCAGAATTGGTGTTTTTTGTGGCCATAAACGAATAAACGCCGAGATGTGTCTGTTGGGTTAGGTCATGTTTGTCCTTTACAATCTCGCCAGGATTTTAAATAAATGCTTATTTATTCAGAGTAAAATTTAAAAGCAAACTGACGATAATAAGACGAAAATAAATGTTTACTAAAAATGTTGATAAATATTAATTAAATCCAAGAAACGAGTGGTTCAATTAGTTTTCGTGATGAAAATTTGATTCTGGTTTAAAATAATTCGGAATTTTCAGAAACCTTTAACAACATTCGCCTTGGCGTTTTATTGGTAACAATTGCACTGTCATAAAATAAAATTCAACTGGCTCATTTTCGTTCCTCATACTTTATTGTTTGTTTTTATTATTACTATTATGCTGTCATAAATTCACAGATGCTTACATTAGGGGGGGTGTTAGAATGAAAGACAAAGTCCTGAGTAATAGTTTTTGAGAAAATTCAGTCCGAGCGAGTGCGTTTGTATTTTATAAAAGACTGAGGTTAAAATAAATTTTTAAAAACATTAATAGGCATAGCATTATTTATCAAATTTACGTAGTGTGTAGTTTGTTTTGTGTTAGTTTAATTCGTGTAAATATTTGTGTACATAACTTAATTGAAGTGTAAATAAGTAAATAAACATGTATTCCAATGAGGAACTGATGGACATAGTGCTTTGTTATGGGGAAACTGGACATAATACTGCTGTTGCTACACGATTGTACGCAGAAAGGTTCCCAAACAGATTTACACCTACACTAAGACGATTTATTGAAGCGGTTCAATGGGGATGGACTACTGGATCCTTAAGAACTCGACCTGGACACGAAGGAGGAAGACCGCGACCTAGTATTAGATGCAGAGGAAGTAATTTTAGAAATGATTGCGGAAAATTCGTCCTTGAGCGCCCGTGAAATTGCATGCAACTTGCCAATATCTCGTTCTAGTGTATGGCGTATTATACGACAAAATCCGCTGTATCCGTATCACATACAAAGAGTGCACGCGATGATTTCCACTGATTATCCTCTCCGTCAGAATTTTTGTAATAGGCTTTTACTGCAGCATCAAGAAAATGCAAATTTCCCTTGCAATATATTATGCACTGACGAACCCATTTTTACCTGCAATGGTATTTTAAATTTTCGAAATTCCCATGTGTGGACATTTGAAAATCTTCATGCTATTAGAAGTACTAATTTTCAACAGCGTTTTTCTATTAATTTGTGGGCAGGAATTGTAAAATGATACTCTTATAGGACCATATGAGCTACCAGTTTTTAAAAGACGTGCTGCCAGAATTTCTTGAAGATATGTCACTAAACATTCGGCGAAATCTTTGGTATTTACGTGATGGTGCTCCTCCTCACTATAACCGTGCTGTGCGGGACCACCTAAACGCAACATTTCCTGGACACTAGATAGGTCGCGGAAATAATACCCTGTGGTCTCCACGTAGTGCCGATTTAAATCCTCTGGATTTTTTTTATGGGAGTACATAAAACAGCGTGTGTGCATAGAGTTGATGAATTGCGTCAACGTATACGTGCTGTCGTAGAGGAACTTCGAAATAATTTTCTAATATTAACAAATAACTGGATACGACGTGCCGAATTATGTGTTAATACCGCAGGACAACATTTTGAACATTTATTGTAATTACAAATATCAGTGCCAAGAACAAGAAGTGAACTTAACTAAAATTCTAAGGTCATAATGAATGCACAGGTATGACAACACGTTTGATATGCATTTTGTGCTCTACGGTAAATTTTTTTATTTCGCATATTGCTAAACGTAGACGTACAGTTTCAATTCTTAAATTACGATCTGTTAAATTTAATTTAATACAACAATGCTTGTCACATTGTACCTACTTCCTTAAGAAAGCTGCAATTTATTTTTTCATAAGCTGCATAAACCCCGTGATACGAACAAAGTAAACTACAAAATTTTTAATTAAATAAGTTAAAAAATTGTGTTTAAAATACAAATTATGACTAGGTGTGTTAATTATGTCATCTCTTTAATAAGCTATTAAAAGAATTGATGAACAAGTGAGAAATGAATATCATGTAATGAAACGAAAAACACATTTCACTATGCCACTAATTGTCGGTGAAACACAGATGGATATAAAAAAATTGCCGATGACGTGCGCGTGGCATCTGGGACGTTGACCTAATTCTTTCAAACGTAAATAAAAAAATTATTGCAGTCTTTGCTTTTTATTGAAAGCAGACTTGCCTCAACAAGTCATAAAGTAAGCAGAGGTTTCAAAACGAAGGAACTGTACGCGCTTTTGCTAGGTCAGTTTTTATTTTTGAGCAATACCGTTCAGATTTGGAGAATCAATTTCTTTTATAATGAGATACCTATAGTTTTAGTTAAAGACACCTGTATATGCGAGATATGGCAAAGGTTGACTCACAACGAGTTCTCGAAGCTTGGCTGTGTGCAGAAAAGCGTTTGTCTTATTTTCTGTTGACCAAAGCTAGGTATTTTTTTGTCAAGTTCGTGCACATCCGCTTGAGTTGAATAGAATACAGGCCAGCGTCGATGGCTCGATTATTTGGAAGTAGTTTAAAGTGAATTAAAGCACTGCATTTACTTTTTCCAGAATCTGCCTTACTTGACTACAGATCTTGCTCCTTATCTGATTTGCTTTAACTTGATTCGAGGAATTAACTCCCTTTTCATCGCAATTCATAATTTGACAAGTGAAATACTCATCACGAGGATTTTGAGAAATCTCCGTCAGATAATCACATTGCGTTGAGTTTCATCACTTGTAGTACTTCACCTTGCAGAGTACGTAAATTGATTGATGTTATTGTAAAATTGAGTTCTACAAATAATAATCTCGAGCTTGTGGTTGAGTGACTTCATGTGTAACTTCAGAATCCACCATAACAGGTTGATCAGAGCGTGGCTGATCTTTGAGATTTTTTAAACTATTCCTGCACTGTACAAACGACAGCTTTACCTTCTACTTTCCGCAGCTACTGTTGCTTTGAAGTTCTATTTCCAATAGTGATGTAAAAGTATCTAATCTTTCTAATATTTTTCTTGCACTAATAATGACATGAAACGCAATTAATTAATTAAAAGTAATATGCGAGTTATAAGAGCACTTCAAAAATTGCGAAATGACATATCATACTTCGACACAACTGTGTTTACTTAAAACAATAGCATGAAAATAAAAGTAGAAAAAACTCGGGTTTGTATGACTCGCCCCAGTAAGAAAGATCGAATATTTTCTTTGAATTGTTTACGACAGTAACAAGGTTACGTTTGTTTCAAGTTACAGTTCAATTTATTATGGATATATCTTTTTTAACTTGGGATAATATATGCTTTTTAATTATTTATTGCAACAAGCCGAAAGTTCCCAATTATGAACAAATTATAATCATTACAGTTTTCATTTTTTTGTTATGTTCGTAAATTATATAATACACTAACAATTAAGCATTGGACTTCAACGTCCATAAGCTAAGTTCATTATATAGGTAGATTTTTTTAAGTTATCGACCAATTTGATACTGCTTCTTACTTAAATACATTTCAAGTTTTCCGTTTTTTTTTCCATCCGTACTAGTTAAACGTAATCAAATACTTTTCTTCCCATGGTGTTCCTTCCATAAAAAAATAATTTTAAAATGTGCTTAAGTGCTGCATTTAAAAGCTTAGGCTCATTAATTTATGTAAATCTTGTTCATAAACATCTTTGTAATAGCTAGCTGGAGTGCTTGAATAAAATACCTTAAACGTGGCGAGAGGGTATATTTCTTTTATTCACTACGATGCACTTAGCAGGAGTTGAAAAGCAATATCAATGCAGGTTCTAGGACAATTTATTCCTCTGAATACCGGCTTAAGTGTCCATTTCACTCTGAATTGCATAGGATGGCGATAAGAGGAGCACAATAGACGGGATGCAAAGTATGCGCATCTGAATATTCGTTGTAAATTCTGCTCACTTATGATCTTTATGAATACTAATTTGTCTATGGATTGAGCCGTTCCTGAATGAAGGCTCTTGCATATATGACCGGCACTAATTTATTTCTTTGTCTTTGTGGAATTCAGGTCGGATTTTACTCGCAAGATGCCTTAATACAATAGGTATTTTTGTTTCGCGAAATTAAATTTCGTGATTACATTTGTATTTTAATCTCACATTTTTCATAAGACAACATATCTTAGCAAAAATTTCTTATTATTTTTTTATAGCCTGCTTTCAGAGATACCAGCACTTTCTTTGTAGAGGATACATACAATGTAATATATTAAGATGATTGCAACGATACAGAACTATCCTAAGATCTTAATGCATTTCCGTGGCGGCGCCGTTTCCACATGTTTTAGAAACACTCATCAGTTTCGTATTATCTCGTATTTATCTTGTGCTTGAGCTATCATGAAGCCTTAACTTTAAGAGATTGCTCTCATTATTTACACTGAAATAGTGTGCTTTAGAGTGAATTAAAACACTTTCGTTATTAAGAATTAATAATTAAGTAATAAGGCAATCTGCAAATACCGACAGAGAAAAATTATTTTAGATGTCTGCAAAGCCTATTTTGCACCGCTTCTATTATCTACTCATTCGACATAAGGTACTTTCTATGAGGAATAAACTCTGAATTTATAGTCTTTCGATCAATTAAGAAATTTGCTAAAATTGGACCGTTAATATCCCTAAATACCGTAACCATCACGTACAGCTTTGAATTTCTTTGATGAATTTGAGTAATGCCGTTTAAAACCGACTTGTTTGCTTTCTGGGATTCACTGTTCACTCAGGATTTATTATCAGAATTAGGTACATCACCGGCAAATATGTTCCATACAATTGTCAAAATTTATGGAAGAGAAACAAAGTCTTTGATATTTATGAACTATATAAGTAAGTGTTTTGATTATTATGAAGTAACTTTGGATATTGTTCATTGCTCTCAATCAGATATTTAAAAAAATCAGGTCAAACGTACACTCCCCTCGCATTTTACAAAAACGTAAAACTTTAAGCTTACTTGGATTAACTTTATACTTTGTTAAGGCGCTTTTCTCTTTAATTGCATTTTTATTTGCTTTCCTAAAATACGTATGTTTTCTTTTCAGAATGAAGAAGACCAGGAAGAAATACTGCCGAAAAAAAATCTGAAAAAGCAATTGCGTCCAAAATTAAAACTAATAAGTAATTGTCACCACTGCCATTGGTCGCGCAACTCAATAATATTAAAAACAAAAAGTTTTTGATTCGTGTTTTGAAACATTGTGTGAACATACTTAAAAGTGAAATGCTAAATTTTCTTGCCGATATCGAAACGATAAAACTACAATTTTCGAATTAATATAATGTAATTGAATCAAAAGATACAAAATAAGAAAAGTAAAATGATTAACTCAATTTACATAAAAAAGAAACGAGACTTGCCAACATACGCCAATGACAACTTAAATAAATCAACAAAATTTTTAAATAATTTTGAAAATTAAAAAAAAAGAAGTCAAAAAGAAATCAAATTTTAATCAAAAAAGTTGGGAATTATAAACGAAGTTACCGTCGTTAAACCTTAACGATACACTATACTTTTTATTATAGTCATACTAATTCATAAGATGTGTAATTATATTCTCCCTAAACAAAATAATCAAACAATTTACCGCATTAAAATGGGAAACAAAGCCGTCCTTAATAATCAAAACCTATCAACAACTTCATTGCAGCTTGCAGTTCAAATCAAAATAAATTCTTTATCAAAATAAAATAAAGATATTTCAACTTCAAAATTTGTTCTCGAAGGCGTGTAATTAACTTCGATGTAAAACTGAAGTGTTGAAACGATTAAAATCAATATGCAACGCGCAATGTCACGAAGTACAGGTCCTTCGAATCCCAGCGAGGACCCGAATCATTTGGGTCCTGTGGAAGCCGCATTGTCGTGTCTTTGGGTATTAACGCCCTTAGCCGCAACGGTGTCCCTTCTGGTGGTGCTTGTCGCTATGCTTACCAACCAGTGGCTTCACACCGAGGAGAAAATGAATAATCCTTCATACAATGGCACTGGGGAAAAGGATTACCTCTCGAAGCTGACAATCTCTGGACTATGGATGTTCTGCTTTACAAACCGTAAGTACTTTTGATGTTAATAATGTCGATGAATGTCATTCGTGATTAAAGCGTTTGCGTTAGATATTGTTCCGTTCACACTTTTCTTATAAAACTTTGCATTCTTAAAATAGTTTTTCTTATTTGCATTTCAAATATGTAGTAAAAATTATTATAAGTAAACTAATTTATTATTAAGTAATTTTATAATTTTAAATGATATAATATTATAATTAATAAAATAATTAAAGCGGTAATTTACTATTATCAGGGTCTTAATACACGACCCACTTTTCGAAGTTCGATGTTAATCGAAGTTGACTCAAATGTGTATGAGTAGATTTTTTGACCGAATTACTTATTTGTATTTATTTATTTACTTTGGTACTTATTTATTTACTTTATTTTAATGAAGACGATGATTGACGTCAGTTGGAGTAAGTATAAACGTGAAGGTAGCTGGTGGAGTTAATGTCGTTCATGTGTTAGGAAGTTCGACTTCTATATAAAGCTTTACTAGCTGCTTTTAGCACTCTACCTCGAATCTAGGTGATTGAAATTGGTCGGAGTAAGTACAAATGCGAACGATACTTGGTGGTTTTAATGATAATGGGTTAATAGGAAGATCGATTTGAATACAAAATACCTAACAAAATGGCTATTCTTTTTAACCGCTTTTTGCAGACGATCTCGAGACAAGCTAAAGTGGTTCGTACATTTAGATCGTAAAAAAGGTTTTAAGAATTTATTGCTTTTATTTACTCTTGTGTGTTTTATAACGAAATATAGTGCAATAAAATTTCATTCAGATTTTAAGTTTTTAAATTATATAATTCTTGTCGGTGATTTGAAAGATATAAAAGCTCTGGCGTATATTCAGTACAACAAGTTATTGAGCAGTTCAGAATATTTGAAACTTATAAAACTAATGTAAAGTTATTAAGATTATTAAGCAATATGAGTCGCCATCTATTTGTGACTATCAGAGGTGCTTTAAATATTTTATGAGTTCCAGATATTGTGAATTGTTCTATACAATAGAGTAACTATGAAAGTATGGCTTTAGCTCAATTGAGACGTTGTCATTTGTCTTACAAATATTTTTTCCACAGTGCAATTTTACAAAATGTCAACGTGTAACATGCAATTATTTTATCATTGATTTTTTCAAAAACACTTTCTATATTGCCAGTTACACAATTTTAGTTAATTTTCATAATTTTCATCTGGCAAGAAAACTTGATTTTATAATTGTCAATTTATTGCCTTAGTAACATCAAACAAATATTTTAAAAAATGTCACTTTTCTAATTTTACTGGAGAATGCAATCGCTTCCTTGTATATTTTGCAAAAGATTTTCATATTTTCATCATTAATTCCTGTTCTTGTTTTTTGGGATTTTAGAAATTCAAAAAAGGGGTAAGTTTTTCTAAATTTTTCAATAAACCAATTTTTTTTAAGGTACAGAGTTCTGATGAGGCCCAACAAGGCCGAAGTATACATGCATAAACTCTTTCCTAACACTTTTTATATTGCCAGTTACACAATTTTAGTTAATTTTCATTGATTTTTTCATTCATTCTTTTGAAATTTGGAAAATAAAAACCCATTATTATTATTACACGTTGATATTTTGTAAAATTATTTGTAAGAAAAATCGAATCGCCTAAATTAAGTGTTTAGGACTATCATTTCTGTAAAAGTAAAATAATTATTTGTGTATTTTGTCATCTAAGCAATAATTAGGTATTTATTTTTAACATAACTGAAAGGAATCGAGAAATAAGTAATTAAACAAGAATTCCCGATTACAATATTCGAAAAATTTACAAGCAATAAATTACAGATAATATTTTTTTAATTTACATAAAAGTATATTGATTTATAAGTTTATAAAAGTGATAGTTTTCCAGTGAGTGTAAATGTTTGAATTCACGAGTGAGCGTAGCTCACGAGTGGATCAAATTTACACGAACATGGAAATTCACTTTTCTAACGTGTAGATCATGCTATTTTTTCGTGTAGTTGACAAAAATAACGCTAACATTATAAGAGTGTCGAAGAATAATTATATTGCTGTGATATTACCTTTAGTCTCATGGGTTCCGGATGGGATGAAGACAAGGAAGGAAGAATAAATAAAATAAATGTATCCATTTAGTTCCCAAATTAAAATACAATCACATTTTACACTACAAAATTTTACATCCTGAAACAAGAAAAACATTATTAGTATAGATCAGAGGGTATAAATATTAAATAATAAAAAAAAGAGAGAGCTATAAGTAAATTAAAGTTAAATCCTTTAAAGAAATAATCAAGAGGGGGAGATTTTTATTCATATCTTGACCTCTGATCTCTAAACAGCTTAACATCTAAATCACTTCAATCTGTTATATTTATCAAGTTCTTTCGTTTTCGTTCAATAGTTCCATCATTCAATAGTTATCTTTTCCATTTTATCTCAGTTTCTTGTTGACGTTAATTAAAGTTTTTTTTCACATTTTACTTAATTTTGAATAAAAATCTATTTGGAAAACCAGTCTAGTTTGAACTTATTTATATAATATAAATTTAATTCAATTAACAAATACTGTTGTCTACGATTCGCAACGATCGTAGGCAAAGTATTTAAAATTATTAGGTAAAATTTATTGTTAATATTTGAATTTATTTAACGGATGCTAATCAAGGACGATTTGCAACGATCGTAATTGAAACATCCAAACCTAACAAATTCAAATAAACAAGAAATTGGAATTACCAATTAAAAATAGATTGTGGACGATTCGCAACGATCGTAAATAATTTATTAAACCTATTAGAAATTTCAAAACACTAAATTAAAAGAGTAAGAGCTATAAGACTTTCTTAATTAAGAAACCCACAACCTTACAAAATTCACCTTAATATAAAAAAAAATCAAAAGACAAATAAATAAGTAATAAAAGAAAACCATTGCATATATAAAATTGGCTACCAACGTGGGGCCAAATAAATAATAACACCTCTACATTTATAAAAATTGGCTACCAACGTGGGGCCAAACAAAATAAAACACTACAAAAATAAATTGGCGTCCAACGTGGGGCCAAACAAACTATTCCACTGCAATATGTTATCAAAGTATGACAAACATTTGTTGACATAGTAAGAAAACATATGAGTACGTAAATAATTTGTGAAAAAACGTTCATCTAGAATGAGTCAATCAAACAAGAATAATGAAGAAATTTTACAATTGGTATTAGAAGCAGAGTCAAGTTTATTACCTAAAAAATCCAAAGCAAAGTACGAGAAAACTTACCAACAGTTCTGTGGCTGGAGAAATGAAAAAAAAAAACGTGCAAGGGGCAAATAAAGATTTTCTAATTGCGTACTTTTTTGAAAAGGGTTGTTTTATTTATAAGATTTATTAGCACTGATTTTTAAATATTCTTAGGTGAAAGCTATTAAAGCTTCAACACTATAGTCAGTGTACTCGATGCTGAGAAGTACTAAATGAAAATGTAGATATTTCTGCATATAAAAAATTGTTGGCTGACCTGAAACATCAAAATGACGGTTATGTGGCAAAAAAATCGCGCTTTCTATCGATGGATAATATGAATGAGTTTTTAGAAAAAGCTCCTGATGACAGTTTTCTGTTTGTCAAGGTAGTGTTGGTAATTGCTTTGCAGGGAGCATGTCGGGCGGAAGAATTACGTTTACTAAAAGTGGATGATGTAGAAGATTGTAGCCATATTTTGGTCATAACATTACATGACACGAGAACAAAGAAAAAACGAGTCTTTACAGTTACATCCGAAAGATGGAGTAAACGGAATTGAGCTTTACAAACAGTATTTAAATTTGAGACCCAAAAAGGTGGACCATCGCAGACTATTTATATTTTATCGACAGGGCAAGTGCACAAAGCAACCAATTGGTATAAATACCTTCTACAATTTACCAAAGAAAATTGCTGCATACTTAGGGCTACCGGAGCCGAACAGCTTCATAGGTCATTGTTTCCGAAGGTTATCAGCGACCTTTTTGGCCGACAGTGGAGCTGACATTCAAGTTTTGAAGAGTCACGGCGGCTGGCGTAGTAGTGCTGTTGCAGAAGCCTACGTCGAAGATAGTATCGAAAATAAAATAAAAATTTCAAAGAATTTTTTTTGCAATTCGACTGAAAAGCAATCTTTGACCTCTGAAACGTCAACATCATCAGTAGCAGCAAGTGAAGTAATAAATTCTAATCTGTCAGTGTTTGCGTTGCAGTCAGTTTCCTCATCTTCTGGTGTAATATTGAATAATTTAACAAATTGTTCATTTATAATTTACGCTAAAAAATAAAATAAATGAAAAAAAAGTGTTGCCAGCTGAAATCGTGAAGAAAAGTGTTGCTAACGAGAAAAGTCCCACTTTTCTTCATGATTTTTGATTAAACAATGTGTCACTTTTCTGTCAACTACACGAAAAAATACTTTATTTAATGTAGCTTCGTCTGTTATTCAGTACATAGGCCGTCCCAGTCAAGACTTTCATCCCTTATACATTCGTTGTTTATGGACAGAAAAAAGGAAAATTTGTCAGGAGTACGTGTTGATTACTACTATATTAAATCTCTGGTGAATGTAAAGTCTCATTTTTAAACAATTTTCTGTTATTTAAGACTTGATATTATTATGGTAAATACATATACGATTATAAAAAAATCTGATTTGTGAAAAAATGGTAGTAGTAATTAATTAATTTTTTGTAATTTCAACGGTAATGTTCGAAGTCTTAACATTTGATCTATATGTATGTTCTAATGTGATGTTTTAATTTCTTCAACATATATGGGCGAAAATTAACGCCATTTTGAGACAAAAGCGAAATATTGAAAGGATTTTCAAATTCGTTGTACAGAACTTTTGAATATCTACTGGAATTTCTATATTATTTTTCCAAATTTCTAATACTGATGTGGAGATTTTCCGTAACCGCATTAACAATTCCTCTCACTCTTTTTTTCATTTTGGTTACATAGTGACGGCACACGTGTTTATTTTCACGTACACTCTCGGTACCTTCAGAAGGATTTACCAGTCTTTTTACGTTAAATTTTGAAAATTTGATCCAGAAATCCTTCTCTTAGGTTTCAGGGCACATTTTGGCAGTATTCTTCATAAATACCTAAGGATGAAAAAATTAAATACAGTTTTTAGGTGCCCTGAATACTTTGATAAAATTTTATCTGCAATTCATAAAAAAGGTGTTTAAATTTTTTTTTTTATTTTAATAATGAATATTTAGTTTTCGATATTGGTACCTGCCAAATTTGAGTAAAAGGTTTAGGTAGTTGGTAATCGAGTGGTTCATTACGCTGGCGACGGGTTTGATGCTTGGCAGGGCATTTATTAGGCATACATTCGAGTCCTCTCCTGGTACGTGTGGCTTCTAGAAAAGAAATCTTAATCGCTCTTCATAAACAATTTAAAAATCTTATTGATCCTAAGGCTCTAGGAAGAACCTTTATTTTTATCTCTCTATTTTCCTTAATTTTGTATAATAATTTCCTTGGACTCTTTCCAAAGTTGGGAGTTAGAATGGCTCGGATCGTGTTTGGATTCATGCCGGCTCCTTCGAGTTTTTTCTGTGTTTCACCAGGCAAATGCCAAAGGAGAATTAAAATATCCAAGTCGGTCGGAGCCGCCAGCACCGCTCCTCGAAAAGCTTCGGGAGCTTGGAGAAATTAGTTGAAAAAAAATTATTATGGGTGAATGTCTTGGCTGGGATACCTGTATGGCAACAGTTTCCGATCATCCGCTCCAGCCGTTTTCCTCAAAAATATGAAACAGTAGGAAGTCGGGGAAAAATTACAAAAGGTTGTATAATGATGGCGATATAATTATATTTCAAGGTTAACTTGAAGTAGTTAAAACAGGCGCTAACTAATTTTAAGTAGGAACATAGAACGAGTTGTGTATCAGTGAATAGGATTTTTAAAAAGAAACAAGTTTTATATTAACAAGCTAAAAACTTCCTATTACTTCATATTTTTCAGGAAAAGGCTAATTAATTTATTTTCTGTAATATCAATGGTAATGTTGAAAATCTTAACATTTGAAATACATGTTCTAATCCGATGTTTTAATTTCTTCAACATATATCGGCGAAAATTGACGCGATTTTCTCTATCATTTTGAGACAAAAGCGAAATATTAAAAGGATTTTCAAATTCTTTGTACAGAACTTTTGAATATCTACTGGAATTTCTAATTGTTTTTTCAAATTTCTAATACTGATTTGGAGATTTTCCGTAACCGCATTAAGAATTCCTTTTTCATTTTTGGTTACATAGTGACGGCTCACGTTAAATTTTGAAAATTTGATCGAGAAATCTTTCTCTTAAGACATGCAGTGTTTCAGGGCACATTTCGATGGCATTCTCCATAAGTACCTAAGGATGAAAAAATTAAATACAGTTTTTAGGTGCCCCTGAATACTTTGATAAAATCTTATCTGCAATTCATAAAAAGGCGTTTAATTTTTTTTTATTTAAATGATGTTTGATAATGCTGACTAAATATTTAGTTAGTTTTCGACATTGGTACCTGCCAAATTTGAGCAAAAGCCAACATTTAGGGTTAGGTAGTTGGTAACCGAGTGGTTCATTCCGCTGACAATGGGTTTGATGTTGACAAGATAATTATTAGGCATAGGTCCGAGTCCTCTCCTGGTACGTGTGGTTTCAAGAAAAAAATATCTTAATACTCTTCATAAAATATTTAAAACTCTTATTGGCCCTAAGGCTCTAGGAAGAACCTTTATTTTTATCTCTTTATTTTCCTTAATTTTATATAATAATTTCCTTGGATTCTCCATAGTTAGGAGTTAGAATTCTCGTGGCTGGGATCGTGTTCGGATTCATTCCGTCTCCATCGAGCTTTTTCTATGTTTCACCAGGCGAATGCCGAGGGAGAATTAAAATATTCAAGTCGGTCGGAGCCGCCAGCACCGCTCCTCGAAAAACTTCGTGAGCTTGGAGAAATTAGTTGAAAAAAAAATTATTATGGGTGAATGCTTTGGCTGGAACATCCTGTACAGCAGGAGTTTCAGATCATCTGTTCCAGTCGTTTTCCCCAAAAATATGAAGCGGTAGGAAGTCGGGGAAAAAATGGCAAAAAGTTGTATAATGATGGCGATTATATTTCAAAGTCAACCTGAAGTAGTTAAAACAGGCACTAACTGATTTTAAGTATGAATATATAACGAGTTGTGTATCAGTGAATAGGATTTTTAAAAAGAAACAAATTTTATATTAACAAGCTAAAAAGTTGCTATTATTTCATATTTTTGAGGAAAAGGCTAGCAAGGGTGATGTGAAACACCTGGCATAGTTTTAATCAGTTTTCATTGTTTACGATGTATTTTGTATATAAATGGTAAAATTCACTATAATTTATCATTTTAATATATCTCATCTATGCTTCCTGTAGCTTCATTGTTACAACTATGCCGACTTGGAAGATCAATAAGAGTTATTACAGTTGAAGACAAATTAACCCAGAAAATGATAAGAATGGAGAATATAAGCGCTCGTTCTTGAGGAAAATTAATTGTCGGCTTTCCTGATACTTTCTAAGTGTAAAACAATTTTAAGAAATGCTATCCAAAAATTCTCGGCTTTGTCTTTCAAAAAGAAATGTTTTCTTTTTAGACGAATAGTTAATTCTCTTTTTTCATTATTCAGAAGTTTTTAGCTAGTTGAAAAAAATATGTCACAATCACAAATATCTTCTTCTCATGTTTCTCAGGTGTATTCAATTCATCCCACTCTTTTGGTGAAGCCAAGAACATCTGACAGAGGGGCATTGCGAATTCCAGCCATGTCAGGGCAGAACTCCTTTAACAAGGGACCTCTGATCGAGATGAATACAGGGCAATCACAGAGGATATGCTCAGCCATTTCTTCCTCTAAGTTACAATCTCTACAAATTGGGCTGTCTGCTAAACCAATGCAAATGTTTATTTAATTTGCGATGTCTTGAAAGTATTCCTACGAGTAGACGTAGTCTTCTTCTGGGTAGTTGCATACAGAATGTGTCAGTTTGAGCGAGGGGGTCGTTATAGCCTTTTTCGCTTAGTGATACTTGTCTAGATTTACCCATCTGTCGATATGTCGGTCCTGAGATCTTTGTTTCAGTAAGACATTAAACAGACTTGATGATGGTGCTATGCCCGGTTCTAGGCCCCAAAAGGACCGCCCCGAGCCCTGTCTAGCCAGTTCGTCTGCCTGCTCGTTGCAGGTGTCCTTTAACCCAAATGAGTTGCAGGGTGTTGTATTTGGCCACTTGTTCTGATGTGCCGTAACGACGATAATAGTAATGAAGAAGAATTTATTCCGATTATGGAATCATGAGAGAAATAATTATTTTGATAACTTATGAAGACGTGGATTTTCAAACTCGTTTCAGGCTTTCCAAATAATCTGTTCTTCGGAACTACTACAACAAATATAGTTCATTTTTCCAAGATATGCCGAACGATCAATCGATAACTCAAAGAACTTTTTATAGCTATCTCCTTCTAACTTTCGTGAAATAGTCTTGCGGCTCTTGTTACAATTTATCATTTCATCCTAACTCAGATCTGTACGATCGGTATATAGTTAAAAAATTATCTGTTTAGATTTTTACTATGCCGATCGTATAGGTCTGAGTTAGGAAAGTATACGACGAAATGACGTGTTCTATGACTTAACGACTTATCGATCGATCGGCATATATTGGAAAAATGAACCGTACACTGAATGTTAAAGGTAATGTTTCGCCAATAAAATTTTGCCAGTCGCTAACTAAAAGATAAACGAGCACGTGTTGAATTTTATTTCATGTTTTTATTTCTGTTTGTTTATCTACTTGCTCGTTTGCTTGTCTGTCTACTTATTACAGTACCCGTAATTTAACATTGATGGGTTAGACATTACTTTTTATTATCAGTGTACACACACTATAGCTATAAGCTTTGTTCCCAAAACAAACTAAAAAGAAGTTTTAAACTTTCTTAATCGTTAGGTGTAATGAAATAAATATTGCTGCATCCGCTGCAGTCCGAATGGTTTTAACTTCATGTTTCGTATGACTTTTTGATCAAATCATTTTGAATTCTAGACTTCTTTCAAATCCTAGAAAATATCACAACATAAATTCATTACATATCATAAACATTATTAAATCCGTTGCTGACTCGTCGACCAATTTGAGTTAGTTAACACGTTTTGGGATATCTACAATATTAGTTTTCTATTTTTAATTTTCACATTGTTAACAGTTAAACATTTTCTTCATCGTTCTCGGTACAGTTTACACTTGTAGAGTAAACACTAAGAAGAAACTTCCTCAAAGGATACAGAACGCTTATGAAACTGTTAGAAAGACACAATACCAGAAAGAGTTTTCTATTCCTTAGAACAAAGAGTGCAACAAAGAGTTCAAGTGGACTGGGATCACTTTGAACAATCATTGTAATTAGAATTGCTTGTTACTTCATCTTTTATTTAAATGTCAAATTATGTTCACAACATAAAGCAATAATACCCGCAAGATATAAATTGTTGAGTATCTTCTTAAAACGACATCTAAACTCACATGCTTATGAAAGCTTTTATGCTTGATTTTCATTACTGAATGGATATTCGAATTTGATAAATATCACTAACAAACACCCTGTATATACACCAAGAAGGTAATATCCTGAAATGCAGGGCATCTTTAATTAATTCATTGATAAATAAATACGAGCAAAATTAAAAAGAAAATGTAAAGAAAGGAAACAGAAAGCGACTATTACCTACTAAAGATAGAGTTAGAAGGAAAAGTAATACAGAAAAAATAATTTTGAAACTTCATGAACGTAATTAAATAGATCTGAGAATTACATTAATTTCACCACTCAAAGCAAAAGAACTTTTCTAGTTAATAACATCCGACTTATTTTGTAACGGCTTTGAATACTGCATTCAAAAATAAACACAGAAAAAAATCTCTCCACAACTTCTACTTAAAAATACTTTAATTAAAGTTCGGGTCTAACTTGGAGATGGATTTAACATGCATTTTCAAGAGGTACACTCTAATTAATATGGCCATTGAGTAAAGCCTCTGTAACTCATAACATTCATGAATAATGCGGGCATTAATCCAAGAACTATTAAATTTTGAGGCACTACTGAGAATTCTCGGCCGATTTTCTGCTCACGTTTACATGTAAAACAGGTCATTGTATTAAGGGAGACAATTTTCCAATAGCATTAGGTGAGAATGTATATTAATTAATTTGAAAGCTTACTCGTAACTAAACGTATGGAATATTCATTGTCCTTAAAGTACAGCATAACTCTATATTACTGTACAGTTACAGCAGAGTTATTTATTACTTGCTATTTGGCACATAATACTAATTGGTTTAAAGTTATACTGTTGTGATATAGTAGCCATTAATGGCTTGGTAAATTATTATTAGTGATGATAACCCTACCTGTATTATCTCAGATTTATCGTCAAATTTATAACGGGATTGCCAAGGAAAGAAATATTCTTAATTCTCAAAATTATATGCTTTCACTCCTCAGCACGGCAATAAACTGAAAGCTTACAATTTCCTGCACGTAAATGGAAAGTAATGATGATTAAAAAAAGGTTCTAAAATTAAAACTATTATAATAAAAGGACCCTTACATTTTGTTCAATAAAATACTAAGTTCCAGAACTACCTTATAAGCGTTATTTAAACGTTTCCCGTTTCGATACCCCTCATAAAATTGTCAACAGATAAAAAGCGATTGCTTCGAGCCTACTACGACCGCGATGTTCTTTTTTGTTTGTTCAGTGGCCTTTATTTTCAGCTAGTTTAAAATCGACTGCAGTTTATATTCTAGGGGTGTTCACTTCGTCCTCCGTTCTCTCCCTGTCCGCTGTTTCGTCTTTTATCTGAAGGAAATGAAGACGAAGCTTATGTTTATGGTAATTTGGGGCAATAAATAAAAGTACGGCGACGAAATTGTTCATACTAAACAGTGTTTTGACATTGAAAGATGATGCGCTATTCAAAGGGAAATCACAATTGACGATGGGGTTTTAAAAAAAGGAAAATAAATAGATGCGATAGAAATTACTTATGAATTTTTTGCTTGTGTTACTAAAATATGTATTTGGCATCCGGTGAGGCGTAAAGTTGAGGCTAACATAAAATTGAAGTGTAAGAGCCAGGGGTTGGTTGCTATGCACATACATTAGCTGTACTGCAAGGTGGTTACATAATTTTAGTCAATTACATCTGCTGTTAGCTCGGACAAACGTTTTGCGGTTTGCGGTCAAAATGTTTAGAACGTCAGGGTATATTTTATGTACACAACTCCTATCAGAGTTTCTGTGGCTCAATGCAAAAAGTAACAGGCACCAAGTTCATAGTTCAAAATTGAAATTTATTGTTTCACTCGGACGCATAATTTATTTCAGTGCAACTTCGGAAATGTAAAATGACGGACTAGCAAATAAATTGGGCATCTATTTTTGTGTGTTAAATTTGCGCCGAAAGAAGTTTAAAAAATTATGAGTTCTTTATTTAAAAAAAAATCGATTGTGAGAAGATCTTGCTTCTTTCAATCAAACGTTTTCTAACACATCAACATCTAACTCTTTTTTTTTTAATATGTATGACCATAAGAAACCCATCTCATCAGTGTTAGTCAGTATCTAAATTGATTATTTCCGAACCTAAAACAAAATGACTGGTAGAAGGGCAAATAAGTGTTGGAATGCCGTTGGGCGAAATGCTCTGAAAGAGAACGTCATCGTCTATATTAAATTACCAATCAGTATCTATATTGATCTCTTCCAAACCTAAAAGAAAAGGACTTGTAGAAGGGGCAAAGAAGTATTTGAATACCGTTGGGTGAAATGCGCTGAAAGGAAACAATGTCGTTAAATTAAATAAAAATATTTTCAAGATTGCAGACTACTAAAATGTCTGTCTTCATTGATTTCAAAACTGCGTTCGTTAACAGAAGAAAAATGTTTAAAGAGCTGGAAATATTAGGAAAGAAACTAAAAATAATTATGGAAATGAGTCTAAAGAGCACGAAAGCTAAAGCTGAGTTCCAAGGAATAAGAACGACTCGTTCGACATAAACAAAGGAGTCCCCAACGTTATTCAACTTAGTACTTGAAGGCATTATAAGAAGACCAAATTTAATCAAAAAAAAACACCATGGCCAATCATTCACAAGTAGTAGGGAACGCGAACGACGTAACAATAGTAACATAGTAAGAGAGGAACAAATAAAAACTATAGAACGCCCCGACAAGGAGGACATCAAGCCATTATTTTGAAGAAGTAACGTCCTTTAATTACCTAGGGGTCACAATACGAAAATCTTAAGACGACAGAGTAAAAGAAAGAATTTTAAAAGACAATCAAACTTATGAAAGGAACAGAACGCTATTAAAGAGCAAACGATGGAAATGCGGTGGAAACTATAACAGTGAATATAAAGAGGAAGAAGATCTAAAACCAATAGAAAGAAAAATAATGAGAACAATACTAGGACCAAACATAACAAGAGACAGAGAAATAAGACTGAAGAGAAACAAAGAGATAGAGAAGGACCTCGACGAAGAAAATATTGTAAGATACATAAAAGCACAACGATTATGACAGGACATATAATGAGAAGGAAACCGACAAAAATGATCAGAAAGATAACACAGCGAAAACAGAGGAAATGAAAAAAGACACAAAAACGTTGGGAATAAAAGATTGGAAATAAAAATGCAGAGATAAGAGAGAATGGAACCCAGGACCCATAACAAACTTTGAAGAAAAACAAGAACAAGAGAATTAATCTACCTCAAAAAATGGATTTTAAAAATTTAATCCAACAAGGTTGTAAAGGCATACAGATGATGATTCCAATAAGCAGGTCTCAACTAGTGAGTGTCATTTTGAAACTTTCATAATGACACTGAAAATTTTGAAATTTCAAAATGCTCCTATAAATTACAAAAATATTTGAAATTTATGAAACTTTCATAAATTCTACAAATATTTCAAATTTTCTTCCGATACGATTGAATCGTGTTGAATATTGGCTGTCGACGCTCAGTGTTGCCAACTAAGGGGATAAATACTTTTTTAAGGTTTTTCCTTACTCATTAGGGATTTTCAAGTTTTATTTCATACAAAGAAACTGAAAGCACGTAGATAACACAATTTTATTTATTTATTTATTGCGTTACTGTAAGACATTTAACAATGCCATCTGTAGAAAAATGCCGATAGTCTTCCTTTCATTTATTACTTTGAGAGTAATTAACTTATTGGGTTTTATTGAAAAACCATCATTGAATCAGCGTACTTTTGGGCGGGCACAAAAAATATCTTATAAGACATTCAACAGCGCCATCTGTTGAAACACGTCGAAAGCTTTCTCTCTCTTTAATTTATGAATCCACTGTTTCTGCTTTATTATGTATTCTTTTTTTATTTTATTTTTTCTAATTGCTCTATATTTTCAAAAATAATTTCATTTGTTTTCTTTGTTTTTTTCATGTAAAAATACGGAATTTTAAAATATTTTAACAGCCCTACGTGTGTTTTTGATAAAATACGGGACGTTATGATAAAATACGGTATTCTGCGATAAAATATAATATTGTATGAAAAGATTCAGTATTTAATGATAAAAATCAGTATAATACACGTAGGATGGTAGAAAATATTTTAAAATACCCTATCACTATTTGCCACCGTCCGTTCCAAAGAGTTTTAATTTCTTAATTATTAATTTAGTGAAATGTGTTGTAAAATCGATTGTCTTTTGTTTTTATTGTTTTTTAAGTTTTATTATTTCGCAAGTTATGGATATCAAATAGCATGGCACCCGCGTATGATCGCCCACGCCATGACCACCCCGCCGATGTAACATCCGAGCACATCGACACTATACGTACCGATAATACCCAAAACACCCACGCATAACATCCACGCACTTCCACGCTGATAACAAGAAAGGATACAAAAGGACATGATCGAAAGGAGTGGGACCATTCTATTCCATATTCTTGATTTGTGCATGTCGTATACATTAATAGATTTTAAAATAGTTTCAAAGTGTGTAACATTTTCATAAGTAAATTCTTTGTTCAACGTATCGAGAAATCATTATAAATAAGTTTCCCGAACGAAGAAACATAACTCGCATTAAAAAAAATTATATTATTTCACTTTCTTTGCTTGTTCGACGTTACTTTTATTTCCTGAAAAAAAAAAACATATTAACCTATTAAATTGTATTGTGAAACCTTTGTTATTATTATTACCTTTTTAGTTTATTTTTTTTAATTTTTATTATTCTGTTTTCTTAATTTTGTCACAATTCTTTTCAAATTGTTTTTTTTTTTAATTTGCTAGTAATCTACTGAATTGCGCTGTCAAATTGACTGTTCTTTTGTTTCTGTTTTTAATAATTTTTTAGTTTTTTTTTTATTCCCGAGTCTAGTAACAAGTTTTAGGAATTTTCTATGTTGAAAAGTAACTCTTCAGGACTTTCTGCTTTTCACATGTTGCTAACACTGACGACGCTGCCGTATTCGGTTCAGGCTATCCAATGAATCTGTATTCTGTGTGTTCTGTATGTGCAATAGATAGTATCGATAATAAAATCTGACACTGATAATGATAAAAAAAAAACTTCGTAAGTCACGACTGCAACTTAGTTAAGAAGAAAAATAACTGGACGTTTCTACAAAGATAATCTGTTTGAATCCCAATATTTCGATTTTTATTAAAATCTTCATCAGGAGAAACTAAATACAATGAATAACAAGAGTCACTAAGATAAAACGTAAAAAAAGTTTACTTACAACTGGAGGCTTAAGAATTGATTAACAAACTTGAACATGATAACATAAAACAACAAGTTAAAAATTTTAAATTGTAAAAGACTTTAAACTGAACGACAAACATGTGTATAAGTTACAAAATGGTAATTGATGCAAAGTTCAAATTTTGTGACAGGCATGTAACACCTACATTTAGTTACTTTAAAAAGTTACTGAACTATTTGTTATTTAAAGTATTTAAAATGTTAGCGTAAAAATTACTAATATTCTCTATGTCAGTTCTAAAGTTCATCTTCCTAAATATATATCATTTCTAAAAACGGTATATGTTAAAATGTTAAAATGTTTGTATTTTCAAAATCAAATTGATGATCGTTGTTAATTGCATGTGAGGCCAAAGCACAAGCCATCTTCCCAGTCTTGACCACTTTTGTGTTTGGTAATTCGATTTTTTAACCATTGATTTGTCCAGCCAATGTAATTTTTTTAGCAATTATTACATGGTATCGAATAAACTAAGCCGCTGTTATAACCAAAGGACGTCTTGTCTTTGGTCATTGAAAACAATATTTGACAGAAAAATTATAGCATTGAATATTCAGAAATTGACAGTCTTTGAATACATTACTGATTCTGTTGCTTAAAGATTTTACATGAGTTAATTTCTTAAATTCTTTTTCTTCCCTATTTTCATCAATTTGAGGCGATTGGGGTTATTGATTTCGGTTGATTAATTTAAATGACCCCACAAGTAAAATACAAAATAGGTTTAACAAACTGATTAATGAGATTAAAATAGAAACAACATATGTAGATGTTGAAACTTGCAAACAGTTGATTATTTACAATTCAATTTGTCCTAGACTTTACTGCCTCCAAAGATACATAAGACTGATATTCCTCTAAGACCAATTATTAGTTGCACCACTTATAATTTAGCAAAGTTCTTGCTAACATCTTAAATAAAGCCTTGAGTTCAATAACAGATAATATTATTAAAGATACTTTTGCTTTTGTTGACAAAATGAAAAATATTACTCTTCCCAATAACTATGTGTTGATTTCTTTGGATGTGACCTTATTGTTTACTAATATACGGATGAATGTTGTTATTTACATCATCACAGAAGATTGGAACAGAATTGAACATCATTATAATCTTACCTGTGAACAGTTTTTAAAATTACTTAATTTCATTGTAGATAACAACGATTTCTCTTTCAACAATCAATCTTGCTTACAAAAATTTGGTATGCCCATGGGTAATCCAATAAGCCCTATTTTAGACCTGATTGTCATGGTTAGGTTGCTCGACTTTGTTATTGATAAACTTGAATTTAATTTACCATTCATTTTTAAATATGTTGACGACCTGATCACATCGGTTCCTGAAGACCAGGTGCAGAATGTTTTGAAAATTTTCAATAATTTCACCAAACACCTTCAATTTACTGTGGAAATTGAAAAAGACAATAGTGTCCGCTTTTTAGATACTAAAGTTATAATAATGGAAGATCAAGGCATTCGTCTAAACTGGTATCAGGTATTTGTAGCATCAGGCAGATACATTAATTTTCATTCTTGTCACACTATCAAACAAAACTTCAATGTTGTCGTGTCCATAGGGAACAGGATAAAATACATTTCACATGCTGATTTTCTAAGTGACAATTTAACCAAATTATCTAAATTATTCATTAACAACGGTTTTCCTAAATCTATTGTAAACAAATTAATCAACCAAAATCAATAAGATTTTGTTGCCTCACGTTGATGAAAATAGGGAAAAAGAAAAAAAAAATTAAGAAATTAACTCGTGTAATATCTTTAAGCAATAGAATCAGTAATGTATTTAAAGACTGTCAATTTCTGAATATTGTTCAAAAAGTTGTTTTATCTTAGTGACTCTTGTTATTCATTGTAGTTTCTCCTGAGGAAGATTTTGATAAAAATCGAAATATTGAGATTCAAATAAAGGAGCTTATCTTTGTAGAAACGTCTAATTAGACCGCAACCCGTTATTATTTGATTACTTAAATTAATTAATTATTTTTCTTCTTAACTAAGTTACGGTCGTGACTTAGGAGGTTTTATTTTTGTCATTATCAGTGTCAGTTTTTATTATCGATACTATCTACTGCAGATATAGAACACAGTGAATACGGATTCATTGGATAGCCTAAACCGAATACGGCAGCGTCGACAGTGTTAAGAACATGTAAAAAGCAGAAAGTCCTCAAGAGTTACTTTTCAACATAGAAAATTTGTTACTAGAGTCAGGAAATAAAAAAAAACTAAAAAAATATTAAAAACAGAAACAAAAAATGGTCGATTTTACAGCGCAATTGAGTAGATTACTAGCAAATGAAAAAAAAAACAATTTGAAAAGAATTGTTAAGAAAACAAAATAATAAAAATTAATTAAAAAATAAACTAAAAAAATAATAATGATAACAAAAGACTCATTTTTACGTTTTATCTTAGTGACTTTTGCTATTCTTTGTAGTTTCTCCGGAGGAAGATTTTAATAAAAATTGAAATAATGAGATTCAAACAATGTAGCTTATCTTTGTAGAAACGTTCAATTAGACCGCATCCCGTTATTAATTGATTAATTAAATTAATTAATTATTAAAATCAAGTTTTCTTGCCAGATGAAAATTATGAAAATTAATTAAAATTGTGTAACTGGCAATGTAGAAAGTGTTAGGAAAGAGTTTATACATGTATTTCAATTTGTTGCCTTAGTAACATCAAACAAATATTTTAAAAATGTCACTTTTGTGATTTTACTAGAGAATGCAATCGCTTCCTTGTATAATTTGCAAAAGATTTTCATATTTTTATCATTAATTCCTGTTCTTGTGTTTTGGGATTTTAGAAATTCAAAAAAGGGGTAAGTTTTTCTAAATTTTTCAATAAACCAAATTTTTTTAAGGTATAGAATTCTGATGAGGCCCAATAAGGCCGAAATACATGTATAAACTCTTTCCTAACACTTTCTACATTGCCAGTTACACAATTTTAATTAATTTTCATTTTTACTGATAATGATGACACTGTTTATAAAATTTGTGTTTTTAATTATAAATTAAAGTTTATTCGCCTTTTGTATTTATTATTTATTATTAATAAATTCTAGAAATCAAATTTTTAATTTTTTACGAAGATTCTTATCATGAATATAAAATTAAATTGTATTTTACGATTGCGATCATCTTTACTGTTACTGAGATTATTAAAATATTCTGCAATTATTATCACCATCACTCTGGTGCTGATACAAATATATTTATCTCAAAAATTATTTATTATACCGTGATAATTAAGGCATGGAAAAGTAGCAGAACAGAGGAAACAAAAATAGCTGCGCAGGCACTGAGGAAGTTCTACTTTAACAAAATAGGAAACGTCGGAAAATCTGTTCAAAATAGTTCTGTTTTTTGATAAAAGATGGCTTCGCCTCATATGAATGCCACATAGAATTCATAAAATTATTTCCTTCTCAAGAGTATGCTAAACCTTTTTGAACTTCAAGAGGAACACGGCATTCGGGAATAAGCAAATTGCACGGGCAATAAAATTGCGAATTTCTGTATTCCGGGACCCATTGTACGTAAAATAAGGCCAATATTTATTTAGGGTTCGTTATCATTGTGCTTGTTACCATTTTAGGCACATTAAAGTGAGGGCCGATTTTAATTGCTCATTTACATAAGGTATAAAGGTATTATAATTATAAAATTATACATTAACTTTTACTTAGGCAAGGTTGGCGTGAATTATTTTAGGGCTCCTAGCTTAATGAGTTTACAAAAAAAAATACACGCACCTACAGTTGCCAACAAAAGTAATGTCACAGAGAGAAAAAGTTAATCACTTAATAATAGTGAAAAAAGTGAAGTTACATAATTATTTTACATAATTATTCTACATGTTTATATTAAAGCAAATAAAATATTATTATCCGGATAAATATCTATAACACAATGTTGTTCCCAAACTCAATTGTTTCCCTATAATTTAATACCTCAGACTACCATAAATTATTCTGTATGTGCACGTTCGTCACATTAATTTTATTACTAACAAGTTTGCCTCACAATATAGTGCGCCTCGATAATTGCAAGACAAAGCACCGAAGAACATGCAGTTCCCTTGTTGCAAGTACTTGGGACATAATTCACACAATTAGGTCATGTAAACGACTCACCCCAGCTTGTAATTAGTTCGGTGGATGGCATGGTTCGTCCACTTCTAATTGCCTCTTGTTATTGTTCTAAGCGTAGTCGCATTCGGCGCGTAATTGGGAACTTACGTGAATTCCTGCAAATTGCGACTACTATACATCAGAGCGTTAAATGTGTATTTCTAGTTCTGACGCGATGATAAATCGCTAAACCCTAAATATCTTAAGGCTTGGAATTTTCTTGATGATGATGATGACGAGAAACAAATTGGTAGAATCTCTCTGATGGCTTTTGAATTCTTGTGACTTTAATTCCCATATTTAATGTGGTAGTCTATCGATGGTCTTCAACAACTTCATCCTTTCTCTCATTTGGTACTCAAGCTGAAATCTGTACGTTCTCGTTGTTTTGTTGTGTGCCGTAATTTATCAAAGAGAATAAAAAAAATTCCATTTAATTTTTTCTGTCAAATTAGATTTTCCCTCGTTTTAATTATTAGCAAGGGTGTAAAAAATGTACCTGGCGCAGGAAAAACTCGGCAAGAAGCGAAAGGGAGAATTAATTATTGCGTGTAATTTGGGAGTAAACATTAACATGTAGATCAAATAAAACTGGAACGAGAAGCGCGTAATTAAAAGAGCGGGTAAAAAATGGTACGCACGCATGAAGTTCTCAATAAAAATAATGACGCGGTGCGTGCAAAACAATATAAATAATAAAGCAGAATTTTACGGCACGCAATAAATCGCAACGCGGATGTTAAATTTACCGGAAAATTTACGAGCTTTGAAATTATACATAAATCTACTGTGTGCTTGCGGAAAGTATGACTGCCAAGATTCATCGAGAAATCGATGAAACTGATATTAACGTTGGCGACAATTACATATATGAAGAATTTAAAAATCAAATTGGAAGTAAAAATTACACTTAGATACATACAGTGTGCAATCGAATAAGTTTTACTTATCCGTATTAATATGTGTACAAGGTGAGTTTTTATTTTGAGACAACGCAATATCTCGACAACTACGTATCGGATCAAAAAACGTGAATACAATTTGTTCGACTCGAAGGAGCCTGTCTAATGATATCAATCGTGACTCCCACACTCCAAGGAGTGAGGCGGGGGGCAACTAACAAATCGCAAATAGGAACTACTATTTTTATTGGAGATTCGGATTCTACGCCTCAAACTACGTAGGGTTTGTTCGAACCTTTGTTTTGGATTTCCGACAGATGACGAATTTTTGCAAGACCTTTAGCGTTGCCCAGCATAACATTACATTAAGTGGAAGACTGTGTGTGAGTATGGCGGACGGGTGTAGTCAGACGGAAAAAGTGCTCTGCTTTGTAACAGAACAGCGGTACAAAGGCGAATTTATGGTCCACAATGCGATGTATGGTCATACGTTAGTTGTGCGGACAAAAAAAAGTACTGTGATAGTACTGCTTCCACACCATCATGCGAAGAAGGAACAATTAAAAATTTGGTCGCCTCAATTAACATGTTGTCGTCGACTGTTGCTGATATGAAGAAGGTCATGTGCGACTTAATTGCCGAAAATAAAAAAATTGCGAGAAGAAATTGAACAGCTAAAGTCCGTTAATGTGAACACATTGCGCGAAAACTCAAAATAATGATGAATTTATTATTCAAGAAGCGGCTGAGCGGATTAGAAGGGAGAACAACATAATAATTACTGGTGTTGCTGAAGCCAAAGCAGGTGAATTTTCTCAAAATGAACCGGATTGTGAACTGGTCAAAAATTTATTATCCCCGTTGCTACCCTGAAATGATACCTCGGTAATCTTAGCAGTGACTCGCATTGGGAAAACTACTCTGGTAAGAGCCCGATTAATTAAAGTAATCTTTGATACTCCGTTTACAGCACGTACTGTTTTACGCAACAAACATCAGTCTAAGAGAGGCATATACTTAGCAGAGGACCTTACACCTATGCAACAAAAGGATGCATATGATGTTCGAATGGAATTTAAGACCAGAGTCGCAAACGGTGAGAAGAATAACGTTTAAAGTTTGTAAAACATATGCCCAAAATAGTATCGAATGCAAAAAACGAATAGTTCCAACGGACAGTACAGCCCTGTAAATATGATATTTTGTACCAAAATGTGCGTGGTCTTAATACAAAAACATTTGAATTTTATGTCAATTGCTGTGAATCTGATGTTGACATGATATTATTATCTGAAACATGGCTCGAATACTCGAACGAATTATTTCCTGAACAGTTCATTGTATATAGAAGTGACAGAACATCGAGCAGAGGTGGTGGTGTATTAGCTGCCATAAAACAGAATTTAAACTCTTATAATCTGAATTTGGAATGTCCTGTCTTAGGAATTGAAGTATTAGCTATAAAGGTTGATGCCATCACTGTTGTCCTATACTTACCTCCATCTACACAACTGAACAATTACGTCATTCTTTTGGATTATTTGGACACTGCTGTTAATTTCACTGAACCAGTTATTATGGTGGGAGATTTTAATATACCTGAATATTTAAACTGTTCATTGGGTTTGAGGCCTACAAATTTATTCAACACGTTTTTACAATTTATGTCTCTCAATAATTTAAAGCAGAATAATAGTGTTGTAAATGTTAATAACAGAGTCCTGAATCTAGTTCTCACTAATGAAAAACTATTGGTGAATGTACATAAATAGGAATTACCTCTTGTTAGTGAAGATAGCCATTATCCCTGTCTTTACATCAATATTCTCTGTGAAATTCAACAACCAAGGAATAATGATATCAACAAATATAATTTTCGAAAAGTAAGCTTTATTGATCTTTACGCTGGCCTTGTATCGGTTGATTGGACTCCTATTTTAAATATTAGAGATGTTGAATGTGCAACCTCTCACTTTTACAATGTAATTTTTGAGCTCTTAGATGAAAATGTACCAAAAAGAACCTCAACTTCAATTAATGCCCAATATCCAATATGGTTCACAACTTCAATTATAAACAAAATCAAACGGAAAAACAAGCATTGGAACGATTAGAGGAAGACTAAAAATATTTATCTCTTCGAAATTGTTCGACAGCTTCGTCGTGAAATTCGAAAGGATACTCGTAGTGTTTATAGAAATTTTATATCTGATGCAGAATGCTCACTGAAGAATGAACCAAAAAAGTTTTGGAAATTCGTCAACCAAAAGAAAAACACGTCTAGTGTACCAGGGGCAATGGTTTATCAAGATAATCTACTCAATAATCAACAGGACGTAGTGAATGCTTTTGCAGATCATTTTTCAAGTGTTTTTAGCTATAATCAATTTAGTGCCTCTGATAACGCGCGGTGTGATTTCTGTGATAAAAATTGTAGTTCTGTCTGTTATGGTGATGGTGCGCCTGACAATAATCTAGTCCTAAATATGTTTTCTATTGAAAATTGTGATATTACAAAGGCTGATAAAAAAATCCCAATCAAGCTACGTTTGTGGTCCTAATAATGTCCCTGCGTTTTTTATTGTTGATTGTATTAGTTGTCTGTTAATACCGTTATGTTATTATTTAATTTAATTTTGCGCACGTCACACTATCCGGTTATGTGGAAATTAAGTCGAGTAATTCCAGTATTTGTCTGGCGACAAATGTCTTCTAAAATTACAGGCCCATTTCATTGTTAAGCAATTTTGCGTAAATATTTGAATCCATCCTTTCTGATGTAATTTATTCTCATGCAATAAACAGAATTGTACCTGAACAACATGGGTTTATTAAAGGTCACCAATCTAGGTGAATTCACGCAATTTGTATCGTGTACGTTAGATAACCGTTTGCAAGTGGATGTTATATACACGGATCTGTCTAAAGCTTTTGATCGCGTTAATCATTATATTCTCCTAAATAAATTAAGATCTTTCGGTTTATGCGGCAACTTGCTAACTTTAATGAAATCTCTTCTTGTAGTTACAGACGTGGCGTCTTCATAACAAGCTTGAAATTAACGTTGGTAAATGTTAAAAAAATGTCCTTTACTAGAAAGAATGACGTTAATAACTTCTTTTACAACTTACATGGACTTTGCTGACTTCTTGTGAAGAAATCTCTGATCTAGGGGTAATTATGGATTCCTCCTTAACTTTTATACCACATATCTTGCATATTACGAATGTATCTTTAAAATTGTTAGGTTTTATTATTAGAAATACGGAAGATTTCAAAAATATCTTAGCTTAAGTTACTTTTCTACGCTCTTGTTAGATCTAGGTTGTAATACTGTTGCATTATTTGGATGCCTCATAATATAGTCTATACATCAATCTCTTGGAAAATGTGCTTCGAAAATTAGCAAAATACTTGTATTACAAATTATATAATTGTTATCCGCCTTGGCACCAAGACCAGAGTATCCTGCTAGCTGCTGTTAATGAAAATTCCTTAATATCCAGAAGAAATTTTAGTTGCTTAACATTTTTGCAAAATCTTTTACATGGGGAGATCTCCTGCCCCTCACTGCTAAGTGATATTAAGTTGGTTGTTCCACGAATCGCAAGCAGATGTCCTGTTACCTTCTATTATGATGTTCCTAACACTTTCCATCATTTAAATTCTGCTATGATTACTTGCTTTAGGCTTTATAATGATATTTGCGCAGATCCTGATTTTGACATATTTCATAGAAAGTTCAAATGTGTTTCAACAAAAAGGAAACTACTTGCAAAATATAATATTTAATGAAACTATACCCGCTTAGTCTTAGTCTTAGTTTTAATCTCTATTGTATCTTGATAGTTTTATTGTCACATACTTTTTTTACACACTCTAATTATTATGCTACACTCTTAAATTTATTAATTATTAATAACGATATGGACGTAGTAGGTTTCTGTTCCTATCGGAGTGCTTGTTTTAGGTGAGTCCCCTCGCCTCTCACCATCGGGATGTTTTTTGTAATATTATTTCAGTAAGTGCTCAAAATGTGTCCATCCACTTCGATGCACTTATTTATCCGCAGTTGGAATGCTTGGATACAACTGAGAAGTATGTCTGGCGTATTCGTCCAGCAGGCATTAGTGATTCGCTCAATCATGTTCTCCCGCGTTGTTGGCAGTGCATTATAAACTTCATCCTTCAAGTAATCCCAAAGCAAAAGTCAGGCGAACTAAGATCTGGCGATTTTGCAGGCCAAGATACTAGACCACCTCTTCCGATCCATCGACGATTGTAAACGCGATCTAATACTTCCTGGACTGCTGCAGATTAGTGTGCTGGACAACCATCATGTTGAAATCACATTGTTTGTCGTACATCCAAGGGAAGGTCTTCAAGCAATACTGGAAGTTCGTTCTCCAAGAAGTTGCGATATCTTTCACCAATTTAAGTTGCCATCGATAAAGAAAGGGCCAATGAGGTTCTCGCCAATTATTTCACACCAAACATTCACATTCTAATGGCACTGTTGTTCAATTTGGCGTAACCAGTGTGGGTTTTCGATACTCCAATAATGCATGTTGTGTCGATTAATCGTACCGTGGTTTATAAAAGTAGCCTTGTCAGAGAACGCGAGCAAAGAAATGGGGGTCTCGTTGTATTTGTTGGACCGGCCAGTGACAGAATTTCACTCGGTTCTGGAAATCATCGCCATGAAGTTCTTGATGCAGGGAAACATGAAATGGATGATATTTTTTATGCTTCAATATTTTGCAAACAGTAGTCTGATTCAGTTCCGATTCACGACATATGCGTCGAGTACTAAGTGTGGGTTATGAGCCACTGCAGCTAATAACGCAAATTCATTATTTTCTCCAGCAATTGTTCTTTGGCGGGTCCTTTTTTTGGGTTGTACGTTTTCCTCGGTGGAGAACTGTTGAACAACCCAGTAAAATGAAGCGCATGACCGTACCTTGTCTGGAAAACGTTGAGCACGCAGGGTAACAACATTATTCATATCCCTGTCACTTTCTCCATAAATGTAAACCATTTCAATTTTCTCTTGTACTGTTATAGCCTGCATTATATCTGATAATGCAGTTACGTAATGACGGAACATATTGAAACAATGCGACACGTAACGAAAGCAAAGCACGTACTGAGGTAACGCACAGCCGGTACGATATTTGTGGAGGCACATTTCCTAGAAGACCGCTACATCACTTTCTTGGAATCAACCACCGCATTTGAGACGAGTTCCAAAGATATTCGAAGCGCAGCGTTCAAAAAGCGACAACATTAATTTAATTTTAATAACTTGTGCTATTACTATTTTGATAAAATGTTTGACATACAAGTTACGTCTTTTTCCCCGTAGAATCCGAATCTGCAATAAAAAATGGTGGTTCCTATTTGCGAGTTGAAAATTGCCCCTCGTCCCACCCACTGGGAGTGGGGTTGGGGGGTCGCGATTGATATCATTAGATAGGCCCCTTCGAGCCGAACAAATTTTATTCACAATCTTTTTTGATCCGTGCGTAGTTTTCGAGATATGTCTCAAGATAAAAAAATCACCCGGTATATTTCTTGTAAGGAAAGAAGCGAAGTCAGGTATAGGCCAAAGGTCAATAACAATTCAGGAAAAATCTACGTTAAAACTTTTTACAAACGTTCGAGAAGTACTAGATGTGATGGAAATATCTACGTTTACTTAGAAATATGTTTGAGAAACACAAAGAAATAAATAAATGCATTGATTGTATTTAATGCATTTTATTTTGTGAGTATAAAGATCACTCAGCGTTCTAATGCAAACTAAGTAGTAATAACGTGTATATTATTTGTTTAAAGTATATAATATCATAATTATTGTCTATTATCTAATGAAACAGATGGTCGAAGATTACAATGCTTTGTTCTGTTGCGTCTTTATGGTATGTCAGTCTTTTTAAATTCTTTTTAGCTAAATTTTACAGTAGTAATAAGTGAAACATATTCGATTACACCCTGTATAACAATAAGAAAAATAATTATAGTTTGCAATAATTTTTAATTCAATTTCACAGAAAAAAAAAAATCTGTTTCAAAAGCTTTAGTTTTTGCTTTCTGCTTTCATTTAAGTATTGTTATTTTTAACCATCTGAATTAGTTTGTTTTGCATTATCAAAAGCTTACGATCAATTGATCTCACACTACCTTACACGAAATATCTGTTTGTGAAATTTACAGAACATCCGGATTTCCAGGGTATGCAAATGAAGGAGCTGGTGAACTCCTGCGAATGGAAATATCTAAATCTATACCGGCCTTATTTTCCCATTTTGATGTGATATATAGAGCTTGCAGAACATTTCCGTTCACTTAAATAACGTGTTTACTGAAATACACATCTGTCATGTTCTGCAAATAATTAAGAAAAAATATTCTATAAAAGTTTGCATTGGAAAACGATTTTGAAATTGTGCAACTCACACATTTAAAAACAGTTTAAATCTTAAGTGAAATATCTTTTCCTAATCGTAAGTTAACTTAAAATAAACTAAACAGTAATGTTTTTAGAAAATTATCGAGTTAGTTGAAACTCAGTGGCTGAATCGAAAGCAAATATCTGTCTTTTAATTTTGGTAAAACTAAACATCATCTGATTCTCGAGTTAACATCTTCTCCCACTTTCGAAAGTAAACCATTCCAAATTAAAAGCGTTGATCTCTTAAGATTGTTTAAATTTTGCAATGGTAAAAGCGTACTTTTAATGTCCTTTTGATTTATTGCTTCCCCGCTTTTTACCTTCAAAACGTTATTCATTTTGAACCGTGAAATGCAAGATGCAATACCAATTCAATTAGGACATTACGTAGCTAAAAGCTCTTAAGTGACCAAAACCACGAGCATCATAGTGGACATTAACTTTACCAGAAATTGCTTCTGTACGTCTTTACCGGTCATTTCGTCCTCAATATATGTATACCGCCTTCCAAATGCATTAAAATAAACCCATGGTCTCAAGATGTATTTCTATAAAGTTCACTTTCGCCCTTTGTCTTTGCAAATCGGACGATTTTTCCTGGAAATGAGTGTACAGAGTGTCGTTTGTTTCACATGATGTCTACTTAAACCCAGAAACAATTAAGTTCCTGATTGTGTAACATAAAATTTGTCATTACACTAAAGTAGACGAGCAATAAAAATCAATACCTAGTCATAGATTTGCTGTATTTCTTTAGAGATAATTTAAAGATGCGGCAGCTTTCGTGAACAAGGGTCGTCCATTAAAAGTAATGGCGGCAACAGCTTGTATCATTACCGGAATTCATTGTAATAGTTGCACTTTAACAAGATCCCTCATCAATTCGGACGAAGCCATTTCTTTACTTAATAGTAGCCAATCAGAATCACATTTCATTTTCTCTCTCCCTAAGGCCCCGCATCCACCAGAAAAAATATGAAATGTACTTTTCCATTTCATTTTACCGCAAGCCATTTTTTTACTTTAATTTGATCTTCACATAATCAGGAGTATAAATTATATATATTAATTATGGAATGCAAATTGTTATCAATCAGAAATTTTAAAAAGTCCATGTTAAATCTATACTCCCTCGTATATTGTGGAATATCAGCAAGTTTTGTTGTTGAATGAATCCTTCCGTGACGGAACAACTTGAAGTGTTCGGAAATACTTCAAAACGTTGCTTAAGAAAGCGATCTCTGTGTGTACAGAAAATTAAAGTTTTTCATCTTTTAATGCAACACTAACTTCTCAAAGCATTGTGCTGTGGTTTAAGTTAACGTCATTTGTAGCGAGCACGTAAGAAGAAACTTTAAACTTCCAAAGCGGCTAAAAGACAAAAATGGGATGAGGAATTCTAAAGCACGGAGTGTAAACAAAATTTGATTAATTGAAGTTTTTTTTTTGTCTGTGAAAAAAGTGTATAAGTTTCTAATTACGTTCACAAGCAAAGTATGAAGTATAATAAGGATAATTTATATCCGAGATGAATTTAAAGTTTCTAAATGGTCATTTTGTGAAACGACTTTGTTGACAAACACAAGTTGTTTGTTTCCATTTTTAAAACAAAGCTCTACAATCAAAATTAAGAAATATATTCGATCCACTTTATAATGATTTAAACAAATAAATTACATTTAATGTATAGCGATTTTAATAGGGATAGCAAATTAAAACAATTCATTGGATAAATGTACAAAAATATTTGAAGGTTTTCCCTCAAACGAGGGTAAGCGAGGAAGACAGAAAATTTTAAGAAAACAGACCAGAAATAATGAAACTACGAATGTAACTATCAGATTGATCATTAATGGAGATTATTTTCTTCAATTCTTCAAAAAAGTCGCCAACGTTGGTCAACGTTGGTAGAAAATTAATGTATTCCGAGGCTTTACGTCATTTAAAACACAAAATTCTCATTTTATCCTTAATGTTCCTCGCCTATATTTTCATTGTTTCAAGACATTTAGAAAGCATGCAGTTATGATAAATGGGTGCTGCGAACCCCCCCTTTTTAATGAGATGTACGAATCTCTGAATCGCAGCAATGAACTCGGATACGCTTAAAAGCCGACGCTATCGGAGCCCAAATAAATTGCACGGACTTGTCTCCTCTCTGTGTGTTTTAGTTCACGGAATTATTTCCAAGACGAAACCGATCTCGAAACAATATAACTTCCCGAAGTTTGGAAGTTCATTTGGCTCCGAGACAAAATTGCTAACCAGAAATTTCTTTCGTACCCCCGAACTCGAACCTAAATTGATTTCCCATGGCAAATATTCCGCTTAAATTGTTGATATTAAGTTACTACCCAAGTAGCACGGTGTCGTCATAAACACATCTCTTTTCAGTCAGTAGCTGTCGAATCTAACGTCATTTTAACGGTCTTTATGATGTCAAAATGATCCTAAACTGACGGCCATTTGTCACAGCCGAATGACGTCATCAATGGACGTCAAAGTGATGTCAACTGTCAACTGTCGTCAAAATGATGTAGTCAACTGTCATCAAAATGATGTAGTCAACTGTCATCAAAATGATGTAGTCAACTGACGCCAAATTGACTTCGAATATGTCGTAATTAAGACGTCAAATTATAATCCAATTATGTCATAATTGCACTGCATTTTTAAGCAAATATTAAATCTATTCGCGTTTAGTATAACGTCCAGTTTCACAAAAAGTAGTTAATCATAATCATGATTAAAATTAATTCTCCGATTAAAATCTATGATTGGTCGACCAAAACAATACAATTGGTTGTTTTAAATCTCTTGTTAAATTTCGTCCAATAACAATCCTTAATCGGAGAATTAACTTTAACGCCGCCTGATTAACTACTTTTTGTGAAACTGGAGATAAGACAATTGTGTACCTCTGCACATTGAGAAAAACTTTTGGTTATATACAGTCGATAGATTTATTTATTTGAATGAACGCGTTTTACGTATTGTTTTAAATAACATTTGTTGAAAAAAAAACTTTCTTCGTTTCATTCAATCAAATATCGAGAAACAAATTCATTTAATTTAATTGAATGAAACGATAAAATATCTGAATCAACAAAAGAGTTACTTAAAACAATCTGTAAAACTCGTTCATTCAAAAACTCGTTCATTGACAATAATTAATCAAAAATTTTTCTCAGTGCATGTCAATCACATTAATTGATACTTTCAATTTAAGTTTTGATTACTTATAATGTGTTTGACATTACGCTAGAGGATAGCGGCTAGACCTACATAAACTGTTATAATTTAAACACGAATCCATATTTAACGTTAGATACCTTAAAAATGCGATGCAATTGACCTTTAGAATTTGAATCCATACACTACTGTCGAAATAATCACTGCTATTGCCTTAGGTAATAAAAACGTTCTGAGATGATACAAAATTAAATTAACTATTGAATTCGTCATTTTTAATTCTTTGAAAACGTCAAATTAACGTCTTCTTTCTGTCGTCATAATATCGTCCAAAAGCAAACGTCAATTTTACGTTCGTCTTTAAGCGACTGACGTTATTCTGTAATTCTGACCAAAAACAGACGTTATTACGACGTACGCGTGCTACCTGGGTAAACACTACTGTTGAATATAAAACGGCATATTGGAAACAAATTTACGTGTTAAGTCATTAATGTTACCTGCAGAAAATGCGAAACTCAAAAATTCTTTGTAAGTTAGATAAAGTATTTGAGCCTCTTCAATAAAATACAACTCCCAACTTTGGTCTCGCATACTTTAAAAATAAATTTCCCGTTATTTCCAGTTCATGAATCGAGGTGCTCTTTTAAACTAATAATATTTATTGGGCCAGTTCTACCCGAACTACCTCCGGATGGTGGTTACTTATTACTGTTATTCTCAGCAACAGCTGCGGCTAATTTAAAGACGTTATAATTTGAAATTCAAGAAATCTATGAACCAACTATTACAGTTTCTAGTAAATACGGAAGCAGTAAAATATCTTATCGTTGATCTTCTATTATCGTTCTTTACTTCAGGAAATTACATAAATTTCTCGTGGGAATATGAATTAGATTAAATAATTGGTAAATGAACAACTATCAAGATGTATAATTAGAACAAAGTAATATTGATACTGACGTGAATTATAAAAAACCAAAGCAACATATTATTTTTTGACAACCTCTAACATGTATAAATTTGATCTGAACTTAATGAAATAAATTTTATTTTTCAAAATAGTGTCCTTTCTTAAACTTATTCCAACGATTAGGCAAATACCGACAGAGAAAAATTCCTTTGGTTGTCTGCAAAAATTAATGACAATTTGCAGTGCAACAGAACTAGATACAGCACCAACAAACATGTTTGATACAATTATCAATATTTATGGAAACAAAACGGTCTTTGGTGTTTATCTACTGTACAAGTGTCTTGATTATTATGAAGTAAATTTGGATATTGTTCATTGTTATCAATCAGGAATTTTAAAAGTCCAGGTCAAATCTATATTCCCCTCGAAAATAAACAAATAATAATTTTTGTGGACTTTCTTCAAATACAGTTCGCCTCTGGTTATAAATCCCCTCGACTTTCTCATATTAGCCTTTTTTATGGTTCTCATTTACAGGAAAAGTTGGCACATGGAAAAATTCCGCAGATAAATAAATTGCCCGATGAGCTCGTATATTAGAGAGGGGTGGTGCGTCAGCTTTCCGTCGTAATTCGAGGTATTTATCGATCTTAACCCATACGTAACTCAGTTATTAATACTTGGTGACTGTCAGTTGAGTTATGAGACTGTAATGCTCTGGGCAGGGGTTTACATTGCGTCCGATAAAGTAATTTCACTAAATCTCAATTCAGATACAGGAATCATATCTCATTACTCCTGCTTAACTATGCTGCAGCTCACCAAGATCATTTACTATGCTTAATCCAGTCCGATGAGGAGCCATTATGCGAACTACTAGCTTAAACTTACATTATTCACAATGTTACGTCTGGGGTAAGCTAGGTGGGTTTATGTGTGTTCGGGGTAAGGTGAAAAATGCCGAATTTAACGTCGGCGGGCACAGCTTACAGTTTACATTTGCATATTTCTTTACACAGACGTAATTTGTTTTCATTACCAGTGCTTCGAACTTGATTTCTTTATGCAAATAGTTTAACTATTCTCACAACTACATTTGTTTAAGCATCTCATCTAACTCTGCATATCAGAAATATTGCAGCAATACACTTTCATATCAGCAAGTTTACTTTTTGAAATTATAGCGCGTAGTAAAAACACTAGTTTTTGACCATGAAGCGATTTCTGACTAAGTTTTTGAAGATTAGCTAGGTACACTCCAGTAACTCATGTTTCGTTTGTTAACAGTAGCGTACAATTCAAAATGTGTTTCGTTTCTTATTTTCGATTACCAAGTGTGATATTGCAACTCGATCATCAACATAATAAAATGCTTACAGAAAGCCTTCTTTTTTCAACAAAATCAATCTTACATTTAATGCACCATCCGAAGCTTTTAAAGCTTGATCTTTGCGTGAAAACTAAGACAATTACATTATCAATAGCTGAAGCTTAGGTCTATGTCTGTGTGTAGATCGCTTATAACTTAATTGGATAGCACTCCTTACCGTTAGATATTTTCTAGCGCCTGTCTAATGACAAGTTTCTTATTTTTCTACTTAAACTTTTTGCAGTTTTTTTTGGTATGCTGATCAGAATACGTTCGTACCTGCCGATGTGGAAACTTTGATTAAATATTCTACGTGTCAAAGTTAGCCTTAGTAGTTATCACGTTCACTCATCTTAACATGTATGTTATCTATCAGAAGGATGAACGTTATTTTTCGACCTATTACAATTTTTAAGTACATTTGCTGCGATACCCAGCTGAAAAAAAAAAGAAAAAATTTAAGAAGCGCAGTAAGCAGAGTAGAAACGAATAACTTTCCTGTATCGAGGTCAGTAGAGATAATTCAAGCAACTGCACACAACTGATACCGTGGAATTTGATACCGAAGTGCTTCTGAAGGTAACAGAAACCGGTCATCCAACATAAACGACTTACCAACCTATGGAGTTAGAGAGGGATGGTTGGCATAATTGGCCGGACACAAACGAGCTAAGAATGAATAGAAAGGAGTTAAAAATTATTAATTAAGTTAGTTTATAATAAATTTTTAGTTAGAAAATGAAGAAAATTACTTTAGTTAAGCAGGATAATTTCAGGGAGTTAGGAGATGAAATAGTATTAGTAGTTAACAAAAAGTTAGTTATTACAAAATTTTATTTAATTTCTTTAAAAATCAGGAAAATTTAGGTTAATTTTTGAGGATACCAAGTTAGGTTAGGCGAAGGAAGATGAAGATGAAGGAATGAAACAAATTAATTAACTTGCCGACTAGACGTACCTAAAATATTGTAAAACAAATATTTCTAAGTTACTTATATTCAATTTTGTTACACGGAAATCCGAAAACTTGTACAAATTTGGAAAAAATGTGAAAATGCTAGTGCATGTAAACAAACTAGAGGCAACATAACCTACAGCTAATTGGACTAGGTCGCACCGTCATTTCAAATGGCTACGGTCCTGGTTGCAGCATATATTCCAGACAGCAGCGCGCAGTATCAAATGGCAGATTCATTTGTTTATCCATATAAATACCGGTGCAAAGTGCATCTACGGCACTTTTTAGTTCGACTTCAAAGACGAAATTCTTTCAATTTTGCAATTTTTGAATTTCAACAGAAGGAGCAGTACAATAGACGACTATTTTGGATGTCCAACATGGTAACAAACGAATGACATGACAGTTTTTGGGACCCATCGTGGGGAAAGTACAATACACGAGAATAGATATCCCATTCATAACAGTTAAAATCCAACGTGTGTGTCAAAGGAAGTTTTATACTTTTAGCGACATCTATTTAAGTGAAATAGTGACGTTTACATAAAGTGGTACTAATTTGGAAGGCATATTTAAATACAGGGTAATTCTTGAATACACCGGCAAAAAAAAGAACCTGTGAAAGGAATTAAATCATAGCTCATGAGAAAAAGTTAAAAAAATTCTTTGGGAAAATATATAATTAATTAAATTAATTAATTAAAAATGACCCCAAAAATACCGTTACGCCTATATGCATGGAGTTCGTCGCAATCGTAACTTTTATAATATTATGTGTTTTCGTACGTTTTATTGTGTTTATTATTCAGAGCTATAAAACTATAAAAGTTAACCGTGAAACTTATTTAATAGAGGGAACGCCGCTGTAATGACCTGCCTCAAACGTTTAAATTCATCCGATCATTTATTAATTTATTAGCACGAAGACGATGACCTGCGAACGTCAATCCGCTGGGACATTTAAGTCGGATCCGACTAAAATCAGTTTCAACGTGTGAATTTTCGTCACTCTATATGAGAGTTTCGATCACCGTCCCGAGTAAAATGAGCTTCATCGGTGAACAATACCACTTTTAAAAATTCGTTGTTTTGGTCAATTTTATTTAATATCCACTGACAAAACCTAACACGATGATTTGATTTGCATCTCCCAGCTGTAGTGTTTGTACTTTTGTACACGGTATGGATGCAGTCCCTGTTGACGGAGAATTTTCCAAGCCGTCGATTGGGAAACTTCAGCCTTGTATGCCAATCTTCTAGTACTGATGCTGGGTTCTTCGTCGATAATATTTAAAGTATTTATGTCAGCATCCAATACTTGTAGAGTTGTCTTTGGGACGCGACTATTTGCAGGACGAAAATGTCCGTGATCACGCAAATGCTGCACCACCGAAACAAAAGTGCTCCTACGCGGCATTTGTAAAGGAAATTTTTCGATCCACAAACGACCAGTGCGACGTGCATTTTCTAATGCTTCGCCGTATAACAAAACCATATCGATTTTTTTTGATATCGAAAAGCGATTCATTTCAAAGTTTTCTTTCAAACCTGTTGAGTTATCTGAAATCTTAAAAATTCTTAATCTCCTGAGGAGTAAAGCGCTGGGTTTTGATGGAATTAGTTTGACTATAATTCTACACTGCTGCCCTCATATAATTCCTTTTTTTAACTCATATTATTAACTCTTGTCTGGTGAATAGTTTCTTTCCTAGTTGTTGGAAAAATGCCATTGTTATCCCGGTACCTAAAGCGTCAACACCATCTGAATTCAAATACTTGCGTCCAATCAGCATCCTTCCTGTAATGTCTAAAATCCTTGAAAAAATAGTTTATGACCAATTACGTGAATATCTTTTATCAAATGATATTCTTCCCGAATGTCAATCTGGGAACTGTCCGGGATACAGCTGCACCTCTGCTCTTTTAAACATTACAGATGACCTTCTTGCTGCTACGGATCAAAGTCAAATTTCCATACTCACCCTGTTGGATTACAGTAAAGCATTCGATACCATTAATCACACAATTCTATTAGTCATTTTAAAGTATATTGGTCTGAGTGAGGGTGCGGTCCTACTTCTTCGAAAAAACTCGGAGAGTGCGGCTGCCTCTTGGTACATCCAAACTAAGATTGGCTTTAAGGGGTGTCTCACAGGGATCCATTCTTGGTCCACTTTTATATATAATATATACCTCTATTTTTTACAAATCTGTAAAAACCTGTAGCGGCCGTGTGTACGCTGACGACACACATTTGTATCATTCCTTCAACATTTGTGATAGTCAGCGAGCATTATTTGATATTCAAACTGATCTAGCAGCGATTGTTCAAATATCAGAAGAGCATTCCTTGTCTATTAATGCTTCTAAATCCGCCCTACTGATGTTTGGCGAAGTTACTGATTGTACACTACTTAAAAGTACATTACATTTTACCATTAAATACCCTGGTGTACTCAAGCAAAAAATCTTGGACTAATAATAGCTAACTCTTTCAGGTACAGTGCTTATGTTCTGAATTGTGTGAAAAAAGCTTACTGTAATTTAAAACTCTTATACTCACATAGGTACTATTAATCAGTGAAAACAAAAACCATGCTCTGTGATGCCCTGGTGCTTTCACAGTTTAGCTATTGCTCTGAAATATATGGATCTTACCTAACATATGACAGCCTGTCACGTATCCAAAGAGTGCAAAATGCGTGCTTGAGCTTCATATATGGCATTCGGAAATATGATCACATAACGCATAAATTAAAAGACGCTGGTTGGTTGAACATGCTTGATCGAAGGCTATTGCTAGCTGCTCCTTCTATCATAGAGTGATTGTTGACCAAATGCCATCTTAACTCCATAAGAAAATCAAATTTCGTACTGATGTGCATAACTTAAATATCAGATTTAAAGGTACAGTCACACCTCAATGTGTTCCATTGAACGTTCCTTTATATACCAGATTTCTCACGTTTACAATATGATTCCTTATTCTTTTAAATCTCTGTCTCCTGTCGTGTTTAAAAGGCGATTTCGTAATTATCTATTTCATAATTCGTAACATATTGCATAATTGTAAAGCCATCCGTTTGTTGTTGCACATTTATTAATCTTACTTAAAAGCGGGTGAAATTTATTTATTTTTGCAAAAAATGACAGCCTATTTGAGACAAACAAATCATTTTCTTCGAACGCAAACGGGCAAACTTAACGAGAAACAAAGTTTGTAGTGCTAGTAGCAATAAACTTGGTGATCAAATTGCAAAGCTCTGTTATCCTCATTTTTTGGATTTTTGATAATATTTTCTTTTTTACATTTTTAGTAATGGAAACATGATTCTAAATATCGTCTGTAAGCTTATATTAAAGACTGTTTTAGACTACCTTACTTTTTGTACAAGTTTTAGTTCAATTTGGAAATAAAACATATCCTATATTTTTCAGATAGTTTTTTATTCGATTTAATTTTTGTTACAATTTATTGCACCTATAATTTAAATTGCTCAAAAACTCAAGTCTTGTACAAAAAATAAGTTATTGTAAAACGGCCTTAACTCATGATAGCATAATTAATTTTGAAGGGATACGATTTCGTTACTCTGCACGTTACTTTCAAGCGTTAATTTTAATATAAATGTAAACGTTATTTTTGCTGATTGGTCAGATTAAAATGGCAAGTGAACATTGGTATATAAACGCCAAGCTGAACTATCTTTAGATAGATAGATCTTTTCAGCTGATTAATTAGGCAATGACAGCTCGCAAGCAGCTTATTGCTATACACCAATCCATTGAGGTGTAAACTCATGATTGACAGAGTAGAGATTAGCAGTTATGGGATCAATTTAGATATATCCCTCGATTTTACCTCACGTTATGACATTTTTATTAAAATGTACTTATAATGAAAAAATTAGCTATATTAAAAAAAAACTCGAGACATGGTTTATAATTCTATTCCAAACCAATAGTTAAGATGTATACAACAAGAAAAATGTAACACAAAATAAATGGAGAGAAGTGCTACACTTTGGTTGCCAGGAATTTTTTGATTTCCTAGAGCTATTAAATAATAAATTTTATTAAGAAGGTATGTGCATATTTTCTTAGAGAGTGTCTTACGTAATATAAACTTTAAAATTTGAGCTTGAAACTTGACAAGTTTTCCACAATTTTAATATAGTTTTCTTGCTCGTCTAGATACAAAATGAACTAAACCCGATGTTCTGACTGCAGTAAACAGTTTAGAAGTTGATGTTTGTGTTTGTGTGTGACAGTGACTGGCAGTGGTAAAATATGCTGAGACGATGTAATAATACCGAGTTATTTGAAATTCAAAGTAGTTGATAAAAAAATACCTCTTGCATTGTGAAGCGTTCCTATTTTAAGACCAAACATTTAAATCATAATTTCTCGAACGTAGTGTTGCAGGCTTGCATATACAAACTTCTCTGCTCGTTTTCCTTTGGCAAGTTCTCCAAATTTTCCGAGAAATTTAATTCATGTGCTGTATGTAATTATGCGTGCGGAGGCAAACACTTCCTCGTACGTAATGAAGCTCAAGTTAATAACTTAACCACAAGGTACTAGAATTAGACTAATTAAGAAATAACTTGGAAATTTGATGAATTCAACTTGAACACTTACAATTGCATAAGTACAAGATACTTCTTCTTCCCTTTGCAATACAAGTATTTAATGAAAATTTTACTTTCATGGATAATGGTAACTATATAAAGTTCTCCCTTTCTCTTCATACAATTTAATTCACGCCTCGTAATTACGTGGGTGCAAGCAAATATTTCCGCGTACATAATTTATTTGAAGTTAATAACCCCATCACGAGGTACGATGAATTGGCCTAATTAAGAAATAACTCAGAAATCTGGCGAATTTGTGCCAGAACACTTACTGTTAGGAAGAAAATAGCTAATTATATTAATTGCAGATACGTCACCTATCGAGTTCTGCTTTAGCGTTCCGTTTTGGATTACACGACAATTCCATTAGACTCCCCACCGCAAATCTCTTATACGATTCAAGTGTAAACAACTTCGTATAACACACCATCGATATTTATTTATATATTGTATATACTCAGAGAAAATTCTTAACAAAAGAAAAATTAAAAGATACCTAAAATGTATACGTCTAATACGTGCTTACCTAGAAATTACGTTTAGGTGTTCATACTGTATGTGTGAATGCTAATATCGAATTCATCAAACGTATTGAATGTTTGAATATTTGAAACAATTTCATTGCTTGTTACTTTGATAATTTATAAACGCTTCTACTTCTTTTTATTCACGAACGCGATTGTATTTTAGATTTTCTATCGCGATAGGGACGAAATGATTCGGAAAAGTTTAAGTTCAAACTTCTGCTAGATGGGGAATTGAACGCTTCAAATAAAACAACAGATTATTAAGCGTGAGAATGCAAAAAATGGAGATCTTTTAATTAAATTCGACGACGATTGAGGAATTTATAGCACTCCTTTGGGAAGTTTCTTAAAGTTTCCCTTTGCAATTTACTCTCATTTCACAAAAGTGCACTCACTATTTCTTTAAATAAATTAAGATGAAAGCGCAACAAATTTATTTCAAACCCGGTTTTGAATTAACTTCAGATAATATTAAACAAAAAAATAAATTATTTCTTTTTTATACATAATAAATTAAAAGTTTGTGTTGCGAAGAATGAATACCAGTATACTTAAAATAAACTGTGTGGGGGTGTTAAAGTATGTGGAGAGAAATTTGGTCAACACCGTGAAAACTTATGCAAAGGACAAGCAGAGTCGATAAAAGTAGGAGCAGAGTTGACACAACCAATTGCATTGACGAAGGGCTGACTGGGGATGCCCTTATTCCCAACTCTATTTAAAATATAGGTACGTCGAAAAGCATATCGAAATGTAAATGGGAGGGTCTAGGAATATAGCTGGAGAAGACAGGCTGCATATATTACGATTTGCGGACAAATTTGAGGAGGTAACATAATTGTTAAAGATGAAGACGGCGTAAATTCCATGGTGAGGAAACTACAACAAAAATATAAAATGTGTGGAGTGTAAATGGGTGCAGAGAAAAATTTGCATTTACAAGCCATATACGTAGATGCGAAATTTTATTCTTCCTTATTACAGTCACCCCCCTAATAAAACATTTCCCTAATTTCGATATTCAATACCGCCATAACACTCTTTATTTCATGTCGGAAGCAAGCAATTTAAAATTCAAATTTCTGTGCCCGCTCGCTCCGATTAGTATACTTTGCCATCAATAATTTATTTATAGCTATTTTTTATGTAGCTGCAGAATATAAAAAAAACTGGGATTTATTTTATATTCATCGAGGACCGAGCTTCCCAATATGCTTGCAATGAGGTTTCCGGATGGAAACACATTTATTATTTTTTATGCTTACATCAAAGGAGTCGGGAAACTTTAACGAAATATTTTTTATTAACGAACTCTTCCGAGGAGATTATATCCTGAATTATTGAGTTTCTTTGTGTCACCTTAATATATGTATACATATAATGTAAAAAGAAAGTCTAAAACACCTTATACGAGGGGAGTATCGGTTTTATCTGGGCTTTCTTACACATCGATAATAATTCTTTTGGTTATCTGCAAAGCCAATTTTGCACTGCCTCTATTACCTACTCATTCAACATAAATTTCTTGCACCCCAAGTATTTGCCTAAACTCTGAATTTATGTTCTTTCGCTCATTTAAGAAATCTGTTAAAATTTGACCACGAATATCACAAAATACCGTAACCATCACGTTGCTTGCTGACGGTACAGCTTTGCATTTCTTTGGAAGCCACCCTTTTTGCTTTCTGGGATTTAATTGTTACACGTCAATTATTATTCTTATTAATTTAACACGCTAGCAAATGTAATAGACTTTTACGAAGCTAAATTACCACACTCCTTATGTATACAGGATGATTTTTGAAGAGACCGACAAAAAAAATTGGTAAAAGAAAAAACATCACAGAACATGGAAAAATTTGTATGTATTTTAGTTTTCCAGAAATAATTAACGAAAAGCTATCTTCAAAATGGCTATTCGCACTTGCTTCAGAAAGAACAGCAAGTGAACAAAATAAATACAGTCATAAAAGTGTCGTCTATTCAAGAATCACCCTTTTTATATGATGAAAATGTTACATTGCAACTCATAGTGACCTATATACGCTGGTAACTCTCATTACGTTCCTGAAATGCATGTATGCATTCGCAACAAATTTAAATGTATTTAATGCGCTTGCATTACTTGACATAGACAAACCATTTCACGCGAAATGTTTCTAAAATAAACCCTGGAAATGAACATCATTTACGTATGACTGAAATCTGTCAGAGTGCTGAGACTGACGTGAAATTTCCGTAGTGCAGTAAATACCCGTTATCTAACTAGCACACAGGTGAGAGGAAAATTCTATTCCTCTTTTACGTTTCCCGTCATCCTATTGCAATTTTACGCGCAATGACATATGTAGGTAGGAGCTAACTTCGTTATGCCCTCACTTATTCACGAAGTTTACATTTGTTTTATTTTTTCCCTGTCTTCTGGGTGTCACGCCTAACTCAGATGTATGAACATTGCCGCCGTATATCATATTTCGTAAATAGCAAATAACTTTTCTTATTACATCGCGTATGCATGCTGGAAGCCTACCGTCTGCTTTCCCGTTTCGCGTGAATATGGTTTCATTTAGTTTGCGAACGATTCTTTTATTATAACGACGAATAGCTTTTGGAAGACGTTTGTGGGACAATATTTTGCCTTCTGGCCTCAAAGCTTTATATTTATAAAATTACACCTTTTTTTGTAGTGTGGTTTGGACTGGCCAGCAAATTTGTATGAACATATACAGTGTGTAACCGAATAAGTTTCACTTACTGCAATACACAAGAAAAGAAGCAATGTTATGACATACGTATGGGGCGAAGGTAAATAATAACCCCGGAAGAATCTGTGTTTACTTTTCATAAAAAAAAAAATTTGAGAAGCACTGGATATTCCAGTACTTACACATATCATAAACTTTTCTCATTTAAATTGTAATTTAAATGCCCTAGCTGAGCGAAGTTTATCATGATGTACAATAAATGAAAGAGCACGTAGATGTAATACAATAAACGTTGAGGGATCAAGTCATTTATGACTTTCGTATGAAAGATGAGATTAGCAGTTAGTGATACGTAAGCAATAAAAAGTAATGATGAAACATTCACATTCTAATTTCTTATTAGTATTTAAGTAATAGAAATGTTGTGCTGTCTAATGACTTAGACCCAGATAACATACATTGAGAGAAATTAATTCAAGCAAGGTAAATGGGACAATAATATATAATTCTAATTTCTCAAACTTTGTAGATTTAAAAATGTGTAATAAATGAAAATAAAATGTCTTTAAATTCAGAAATTTCTCGTCAAATAAATTTAACAATGGTTACATTTATTCCGCCGTAAATCTCATTATGCATTCTTGGCTCATTTAAGATATTTCCTTCGAGCATTAAAATTAGACGTGCTTGAATAAAGAAATAAATTAATCAAAGTTTCCAACTCCTGACTCATTCACGCATACCCAGGCAGAGCATAATGAAATTGAGCCATAAACAACACTCTATCTTATTCAATTATCGCGTGTCCTCGCCATGAATTTAATCATAACTTCCCAACTAAAGACAAATAAATTTTCATTAACCGGAAGCGGAGGAACTACAAGTGAGAGGCACTATAAGTAGTAAATCAAGAAGTGGTGTTGCTTCGGTGCAGCCAACCGCCTGCAAATGGATGTTTTAATGTCAAAGTACCAGTTGATCTAACGCCGAATGATAAACTAAGCACAATTATGTAAGAACATTCGTATTGTAATCTAAATTCGCAACGCTAAGTACCAGGATTATCTGAAGTCAACGATCTTAGGTTCTCGTTAAGGTTATCATTTTGATTTAAATTGCCAGTTACGTTAATTTATATCTTTACTATTAAGTGTGCTGTATTTAATGCCAATAGTGAGGCTCGTTTGTAATTAATCTCAAAAACTGCCAAACAGAGAAAAAAGAGACTAACTTTTTTAGTAAAGTTAAGAAGACTTTTTCATTTCCAAAAATGAAAGTGTGAATATCGAAGTGCCATCATTTCAGTAAATAACAGATTTGAGTTATTCTTTTTTGCTATTGATGGAGGTACCTCTGCGACAGTCGTATTTGTCTTCTTTGGATGTACGAGGGGATTATAGATTTGACCTGAACTTTTTTATACAACGATAACAATAAGAATACATCGTTAATGAAGCAAATTTAATAATAATAGTAATAATAATAATAGTCTTTATTCAATTAAACTTACCATTACAATTATAAAAAAAAAACAAAAGAATGAGAATTAATTGAGACTAATAGATAAGAATGACCGAACCCCAGGGTGAGCTTCAGGCTAAGGAAATCCTACCTGCTTTACAAGCGAACCATGATAACAGAATAAATTAAAATTAGAAAGAAATGCCTAAATTACAATTCTGTGACAGGCAAAAATTTTTTTGTTAATTAAAAAGCATTTTTAATAGTGATGTTTATAGATCTTGCAAGTCATGGCAAGTAGATTTATTCCCTAAAAGTAAGAAGGCGGATTTTCAGGATTTAACTTAAGGAAATGGTTGACAGATGCTTCAGAGAGGTATGCCAAATCTAAATTTATTTGATACACTGCTGTAACCCATTCAGAAGGTTTGAAGGACTTGTAAAGTTGTGTGTCATCAGCAAATAAGTGTACATTACAGAGCAGTCAATTTACCTTCAGCGACAATGTCATCTAACACTTTCATTGTGCAGTTGTACAACTATAATTTTTCCTAAATCCAGACTGCATTGGCAGTAAAATTTTTTCTTTAGTTATAAAAGACAGAAGTTAATCTTTAATTACTTTCTCCAAAACTTTAGATAAGGTAGGTAGAATACTGATTGGACTGAGCGATTTTCGAAATAGGTAACAGAAGACCATGTTTCCATATATCCGGAAACTTACTAATACAGATGCACTCCTTAATAGAACTACATGAGGACAACGCAACTATGGAGATGTATGTCGGATCACCAAATTAAATTTAAAGTTCTTACTGTTTGCATGAAATGTGACATAAAGTTCGCATTGTTCGAAAGAGAAGGAACACTATTTATGAAGAAATCATTGATACCGTTCACATCTTCGAGGTGGGCAGGAATAGTTACCTTGTGCTTTATTGGCAAGTCAAGAAAATTTAAATGTCTCCAGATCTTTTGGGGTCCTATTACGTTCAATGTACTGGAAATACGCTTTTTTTTCTGTCGATAAGGTAGAGTTAGTCAAATTACGTAGAGTTTTATAGTAAACCCGATGATGCTTCAGTTTATACTATCTATATCGAGATTTTGTTTTGTCTCGAAAAACCATAAGTAATCGTATATTAGGAGTTAACCAGGGCAAATAAGGCTTCGTAAAACGTTTAGTAAGCACTGGGGCGTGCTTATTATACAAGTTTAGAATCTGTTCATTAAAGAAAACTAGCTTATCTTTCACAGAAACTATGTGAAAGATATAATGGAAGGGAATATGTTGCAAATCAAAGTTAAAAGAATCGTAGTTAATATTAATGAAGCATCGAAAAGTTCTATATCGAAGTTTTGATGGATTTTCGCAAGTTACTGTGCAGAAGACTGCATCATGGTCAGAGAAGTGACAGCTAGTGATACCGCTTTGGGAAATTGGCACATCATCGGTGCAAATAATTATGTCAATAAGGGTCATAGAAGATTCAGTGATTCGAGTGGGCTTATTTATTATTTGCTTAGCACCTATTGAGTTTAAAATATTAAGAAGATATAAGCAGTCCAGGTTATCTGTCTTCAAGATATCAATATTTAAATCTCCACAACAAATGATTTGCGTTGATAATGAAAGATGAGTTGCAAGAGATGTTTCAAGTTCACTAATAAATAATTTATAGCATTGCTGAGGAGGTCTATAAAGGGAACCTACTATTATCTTCTTATTGAATACATGAACCTCGGCCCACAGTTGTTCAATGGTGTCATTAGAACTCAATACCTTAAATTTGAAACGATTATGTACACCTCCACCACGTGTAGACCTATGTTTCCTAATAAAGTTATAACCTTATAAACGTACTAAATCATTTGCAATCAAATTTGATAATCATGTTTCAGAAAGGGTTAAAATATCAAAGTTATTGTGCCTAATAAATTCCGCTAATTCTGTGAACTTAAGTAACGATCGGATGTTAATATGTGCAACATTTAAAGATCGATTATTCATAATTTACATGCAAACGTACATTTTACATGATTAGTAAAGTGAGCACAAAATAAATATAACAATGTTATGAAAAAAGAAAAAAGATAAACGCGCACTTCTGAAAGATCAGAAGTGCGCGTTGGCGGGTTAAATCGTCCCGGATAACTACTCATGTGCCCTTTAATTTCCTTTTATTATGAAATATATTGTTTCTTACAGATCTTCTGCAAAACTTGACAATCATGGGGAGGTGTAGATTCTCCTTAGCACCCAGTCGATCGATGACAACAATCGATGTCGGTTTCCTTGACCTCAACCCGCAACTTTTCTCGAAAAAACTCGATAATGACTTTTTCGGGATCCTCATTAGATGTTTCAGGCACGTTGAAAATTCGGATGTTATTTCTCCGGGAATAGTTTTCCAGGACTTCATCAATGGCACTTTCAAGATCTTTAATTTTATTCTCCAGCGATCCAACCATTTCCGTTAATGCATTGAATTTCTGATCCACCATTTTCACAGTTGATCGCTAAGCTTGTTCAGTAATTTATCGAAGAAAATGGTATAAGTGAGAACTTTTTCGACGACTTTTTGGATGAATATTTCATCTTTATCACTATCAGATCTTAATTGTGACATATTTGGTAATCTTTGTTAAACAAATAACAACACTAACAACAAGATTTAATCGCAGTAGTCAAAACCCGTCTAGCAAGGTACACAGCACATCGCATATTATTTTTCAAAATAATATAAACTTATCTCAACGATCAGGCAACTTGCAAATACCGACAGAGTTGGTTATCTGCACAGCAAATTTTGCACCGCTTCTATTACCTACTACTTCTTGTTATTACTCTTGTTATTCTTCTTGGTGGTGTTTGATGTTGTGATACAACATGCCCTTTATATATGAATATGTATCCCATTCCCTCTGCCATTCTCCAATTAGATCTTCTCTCAAGTCATATAGAAAATTTGATGGAACAATGATTTCAATATCTATTGTTGCATTGGAGTTAGTAGCTGGAACTCCTTTTGGTCTGCAATTTCATTGCCTTGAATTCATTGTATTCATAGAAAAGTGATGTTATAATTAAGGTTTTGAAATGTGAAGTATCTACCAAAATTAAGATAATGAAAAATTCTGCATCACCACTGAAACACTATGAAATCCGTACAAATTATGATTTGTTTCATTCTAAACGATTCTACTAAAGTTAAAGCATGGAAAATTCCAATGAGTTCAGCTCTAAAAATGTTTGTTGTCTGTTAAAAGTTTCATTTAGGGCTGAAGGAAGGGATGTAAATGCTTACGCCGACTCTACCATGATTGCTGTGTTTAAATCCATCCGTGAAACTTAATTTGCGAGAAGGCCATTTTGCCTTGATAACGCTGAAAAACGATTTCATAAGATTATATTTGTATGAAAAATGCAGATCCACTAGGATTGGTTTCATTTGACTGTGCAGGCTATGAAGAAAACAGGGAACAAGTGGAGTAGACTGGATTTTATGATTTATCCTATATACGTTGTAAGCTTGGACCACAAGAGGAAATTTTGAATGATTCCATAATTTAAATTAGGGCTCCCCGTAATTTTACTTAGACACTCCTATTTTTGCGATATTTGATCATCGATAATTTTCTTATGATTCAGTGTGTATTTGTATTGGAATCGATCAAGAAGAGGTGCTTCCGCAACTTCAACCAACAAGAATGACATGGGGTGGAACGCATTGCCCCTAGACCTAGACAAAGGGCTTGGTATTGGATCCTGTCGAAACACATTAGGTTTATTTCTAGAAGATGGAAGAATTAATGGTCCAGAGTAGTCAATGTGAGATTTGATAACAGCTTGATATATTGTGAGCAATACATTTGGATATGTACCCCACCATTTTCTTCTTAATGATTTAATAACGTTTATTCTCTGGGAACATTTTTTGGTGACATTTGAAATTTCTGAATTAAATTTTAATTTGGAATCCAGTATTATACCAAGAAATTTGACTTCATTATTGATCTGAATGGTAGATTGGTTTATTAATATATTTGGTAAATTACCCCCTTTCCTTTTTCGCGTAAAAATCATTGCCCGAAATTTCTCTGGTGATAATTCTACATCATTCTGACCCATCTAGTTACAGATTTTTACTAAAGATTCGTTTATCTTACTAATCGATTGTTGAGGTGAATTCGAAGTATTGTAAATCACAATGTCATCTGCGTATTGAATAATCGAGGTATGAGGAGGGATGTGAACATCTAGGTTTGCAGGATACAAGTAAGGCTTAAAATAGATCCCTGACCTTGAAGAAGACCTTTGGTAGAGCGTCTTGGGCTACACAAATTTCCGTTAAATTCGACTTATAGGGCTCAACTGCTGATTATAACCAATATTAAATGACATAGTCCTTTGGTATTCCTATTTTTTGAAGGTGGTCGAACAAGATGGGAAAATTGACGTTTTCGTATGGTACATGAATGCCTAGGAAATACAGAGTGAGAACCAATTTATTTTCAAATGTTACGTATATATCTGATATCAAACGGAAAATGCAATCTTCTTCTTCTTCTTCTGAATCCACTTTGATTTGGAGACAGAATTCCTTTCTTCTCCGCCCATCGCTCTACTGGTAATTTAATTATATGTTCTAATGGATGATAGAGCAATTGGGCGGTATGACGTAATCTCTCTTGGAGGCTTGTTTTCTTTGACCATGTTTTTTTTCCATGAGTCTGGGATGTTTTTCCCTTCTAGAAATTTATTAAAAAATGTAAACTTAAAGGTATTTTGCATTGAAGGGAAGTTCCTTAATCATTTTATAATGAATGTTATATAGCTCTGGAGTGAAATCTTTCATAGAGCCACAAATACTTAACACTTTCGCTATCAAGGGCGTATTAGTGAAATCTCTTCTGCAGACCACACCTCAATTTTAGTTAGTTTTGAATGCAGAAACATTGTTTTTAAATATTAACTTGAAATTAGGCAAATTTGTTTTTTTATTTATTTTTAATATATGTCAACATAAGTTGACCTTGGGTCACTTGAACCAGAATTATTATTGTAGCCGAACTATCAACTATAGCTGACATTTTCTTCTCAGAGATAAAATGTCACCTATTGTCAAATGTTTTGCGTGGGTAGGAAAATAAAGAAAGACTAAAACTTTATTTAAACTTTACTGGAAAGATAAAAATTAACTCTAAAAATCAAAAATAACTATAAAAAGCTTAGAAAACATGTCGTATAGTTTATTATGCCATTTCTTGAAGCACAGATCTGGACATAAACCAATTGGTTTATGATTGTTATCCTTACATTCACCACACACAATCAAAGTTGTCCTTCTTTTTTTCTGTTGAACAAACACAGCATCTCACTCTTTTGAAAATCTTTTTGGGATAATGACTTACGCTGTTTCTCGATCTCCTATTTTCTTATTCCTGCTCATCTGTTCGTAGAAGATACTTGATTATACAGTCACGAAAATTTAAATAAGATGTATTTCTCTTGGTTATTTTTTTTATAAATGTAAGTTCCATTCCAAAGAGAAATATCCAGTAAGTGAAAAAAAACTTTCATATACCATCTGATTGATTTTCGTGGAGACGGATAATAAGATATCATTTGATCGACTTTGTCAATGCCTGACATATTCTGATTGTAGTCATGAATTATATTGAGCTTAGATACATTATTATTCTGTCTATTTCGGACTTGCACAATTTCAAATTTATGCAGAGATGAAATCATCAAAACTTCTCGTTTATCTCTCAATTTCGCCACGGTTATCTCTTCTTCGCTTCCAAATATGCTGACCTCTCGGTAATTTCTTCGTAACAACACTTGAAGGGTTTCCTTTTCTATTTCTCCTGAGCGTACCCACCATATGGGTTTTTTCTTTTATAAGATTTTGTGCTAATGCTACGCTTATGTAAAAGTTGTCCAAAGAAATGATATATCCTTTATCCAGATAAGGTTCCATAAGATATTTTACAACAGAATATGCATGGCCATTTTCTTCATGAATAACAGTGTCTTTACCAGTGTAAATTAGTATGTTCAAAATGAATTCATCGGGCGTGCAAAGCTCGTACAATTTGATGCCCTATTTAACTGCCTTATTCGGAATATGCTGTTTAAAGGATAATCGTCCACGCCGAAATAATAAAGCTTCGTCCAGAGATTGCTTTGGGCCCGAATAATAAAGTTTTTGATTATTTTTCAACAAGTGATCCAATATATTTTGTATTCGTATAATTTGCTGGTAGAATCATCATTAGGGCCATAGAAACACATACAGCGCAATAAACATTCAAATCTGTTTCGAGACATTTGATGACGAAACAAATCATGTTTGTAAATTACATCCTTTGTCCAATAACGTTTGAGGCTTGGCATCGGAATATTGCCCATTGCAATACATAATCCTAGAAATATTTTCATTTTATAAATATTTGTGTTGGTCCATTTTTGTAGTTGTGACCGTCGACTCAAAGATACACTTCTCAGAATGCCAGCTTTTTTGTTTGTCCAGTCCACGATTTTATTTATCAAACCTTCATGAAATGTTAGACTAAAAGCCTCTTCTGGTTTTATGTTAGAATCTACATGAATGCGAAAACCTTGAACCCCAGTAAACTAAAATATCTCCGGATCTTCTTCATTGTTTCCCCAAATATCTTGACGATTATCATTACAATTGATAGCATCTTCATTTCCCGTGTCAATATTCTGGGCGATTTCATTATCCTGATTATCATTTTCCTCTGAACTACTGTCTTGAATGTCTGAACTTCCTGAATCTTCCTCATTGGATGATGGTTCAAAATTACTTCCAGAATCCTCGTAAGGCTCTTCGTCGGAAGAAGATTCTTCCTCGGACACACCTAGTCTATCTTCTTCTCTTTGAGAGAACGTCGAAGCTTGGTTCATTGACTCAATTAAAATTTCGGGATTAGTTTATTTCAGCGCCACAACCATTGCTATGTTCCTACCTCTAAAATTAAATTAAAAATGTAACTGAATAAATTTACTTGAATATTATGTAACGAATGAAGAAACCTATCCATTGTTCCCTTCAATTATATTCTAAGCCACACATTTACGAAAGAATAGGATAAAATACGATTAGTTGAAGTGAATACACAAGAACAAATTAGTTGTTTGAAGCGGTAAACGCTCAGTGGATACAATAAGCTCGCTCCTTCTTTCTCCGCTTATAAATGTTCATCGTAGTGACATTCGTATCCGCAAGTGGAATAAGTATCTTAGATCTATGTCTTTAAACTAGCAAAATGGGACATATTGTCGTCTAATGTGTGGCTGAGATAACGACGAAATAAGAAGATGGATTTGCAGAAAATAATCTCCTGTCTCAGGAGCCCCCAGTCGGTTACTATAGCGACAGACAATTGCATTATCATCCAACTTTTCAGTTAAACTTACATTCTAAAGCTGAGCTTTTCTGATTTAAACTTTTTCGCGGAACTTGATTCCTGTGACCCACACTTCGGAAACGCCTTAAATTTTATTGTCTTATCTAACCATGAAGTCGTCTTAGTTTTATATTTTATATTGGAGATAACTTAGAAAACTTCAAAGTTTTATTTTCGTACAAATCAAATTTTACCGAATACGTAGAAGCTTGCAGGTTTTATGTAACACGAGGAAACTCTTTTGTAAAATGTAGCGCGGGGTAAAATGGAAACCTGTTATATTAAATTTTGCACAAAATGGTCTAAATTCATTGCCCCTTCGAGCATAATTTTACAGCATTGTGTTCGTATATTTATAATTTCATTAAATTCCCTCATCCTAATTTGTTAGAGAAAATGGAGACAAATATATTGTTCTTCAAATGTTTACGATAAAAATTATATTATAAATATAAATTTTATTGCTGTTAAAGAAATAAAATAAATTGCCTTCTAGGATAAGCGGTTTTGTTTATTCTTTAATATTGCAATGTTGATTTGAATTCTCATAAGATACCTATATGTACTTACCTACAAATATATTTATCCCCCTCAAAAGAAAACCACCACGACATGATTTATTATCGCGTGATAATTGCAATTCTGTAGCATAAAGAGGAATCATCCCATCTGCTGCTGACTTTGATCTGTAATTTATTTTTTTTACTTCAGTTACGATGATGCTTCCAGAAGTTCTTCTTATTAAGTTTGTGTTTGAAAATGTACATACATAGTTCATGTAAGACACTCCTTTCCACGCCTCCCTTTAATAAATAGACAGATAAAATACAGCAGGTAGGTATTTGTTATAAAAACCATTTTAATTCAAATTTATTATCTATTATCTATTCCAAATTGATAATTTCAAGGAATAAGATCTATCCTAAGCCAGGTGTCTCTAAAATGCTTTAACAGTCGCGTTTTATTGTTAGACACATTTCTGAAATTAATTTACTGTATATTTGTTTTTGTATTGTATTATTATTTCGTGTATACATTTAGGTTTCGAACCCTCCACTAAAATTATTGAATTATTGAACTCGCTGCGGGCGATAATGTAATAGTGCCGGCGAAAACTGAAACTGTTAATTGTGGGTCATTGTTGCGCAAGGTTAAACAATTATCAAAGCACGACAGGACATTTAATTAGAAATACTCTGGGCATAAGCGAATTTGGTTAAAGTAAAACCGGTTGATACTTTGTTAGTTGCAGTTAGCGCGCTCCGAAACGGTCAGGGCACAATGTAACGTACGTGTGTGAGTGTGTTACGACAGACGCCATCAACTCCGGAGAGACTAATGAAATGAAACCGCATATTGCCCTTTAACACGTCACACGTTGCGCGTGAAGTTGTAAATTTCGGCATAAATCAGGGGGTTCTTTTCAACGTTCAAAAATAACGAACGTTCTGGAATAGGGAAATTAGACGGCTTTGCTGTCGCGCGGCTGTTTGGTATAACGGACGAAATTTGAGAGAAAGGAGGGTAAATATTTAATGACAACAAAAATCCAATTTCATCTTTTCAGGTGTTAGTAACTTGAAGTGTGGCATTTCGTGTGTTGCACTGAAAATGTCTTCAAACTAATATAGGGGTGTCTAAGAAGTAAAGTCCTTATTTATATAAACTACAGAATAAATCGATCAAAAACAAAACAAATTTCTGTTATCCATTGCCTTCTGAATGGCGATTAACATCTTCTAAGCGTGTCCCTTAATTGATTTTCTACTTTCGTCCCTCATTTTTGCTTATTTTGGACCATATCCTTGCGAATCCAGTATAATTTTTGGGTGGAAACTTTCAAAACTGTATTGTAATTTCCATTAAGACTATAATCTTTCAATGACTCTCGCTTGAAATTCATAAATTGTCTTTAGAGTATTCTTTAAGTTTTTCTACATTTTCTCGACGACTCAAGCTGACAGATAAGAAAGGACGCGTTCGCCAAGGCAAGGCCGCAACCAAACTAAATTATCAGGGGAGGCTTATCGTAATGTAAGGGAGGCTCTATACATTTTTATTCACAAAGAGTACTCTACCCCTTTTTTGTGAATTGACGAAACACGATTTTAATGTATATATTTTATATGGACTGATTCATCATAACGATTCAGTGTAAAATGATACCTAAAAATATCTTTCCTGTTATACTGGGAATGATTCAGCATAAGAATTACTTTGTCGGAACGATTCAGCATAGCACTTGATTCATACGATTCATGCATTGATTCAGCATAAAACATGACCTTGATGGAACGATTCAGTATAAAAATGACCTTGATAGAGCGATTCTGTATAAGAATAACTTGATGATAATAGAGAAGATAATCCATGAAATGACTCAGCATAAGAGTGACCTGAAAATATTTTTCCTCTGTTACATATGATATGATTCAGCGTAAGGTTGTCTGTGATTTAATTTAATTTAATTTGCCCAACAGATATATCCATTAACAGGACAAAAAATACCTAGTACAATACATGTGTGTGTTTTGTAACTAACATTAAATTGCACTAACTAAAGTTACTTACCCTAAGAATAGAAAATATATGAAACTCTAAACTAACAAGCAAGACATTACACTAAATAACAAGTGATATATAATGGAAAGAGAACAAATCTAAAGACAAAATTCATTCAATAGCTGAGCCATGTACAGTTATTAATATCACATGAATTTGAAATGGTGTTAAATGTACGACACATAACAAACAGCGGAGACTTAACCAACACATTAGTTTTAGCAAGCATTAAAGAAAAAGTGAAATTACTTCTGGAACATAACCGAGGTACATGCCATCTAATAATACAAAGCAGTGCAGCACAATCAATATCATTATGGGTAAGTTTATATAAGAAAAGTAGACCAGCTTGAAGCCGTCTGACGTGGAGAAACTTAATCTCAAACTTCTCAAGAAGATAATCTTGATCAATTCCCCGTTCAGGATAATTACCATAAACTAGTACAGGAATTTTAAAAATCTACGTTGCACCGCTTCAATAGCGTCAATCAGGTATTGATATGTAGGAGACCAAACGGGCGAACCATATTCAAAGCAAAATAAAGAGAGTTTAAGGCAGCAATATTATTAAGTTCCAAATGATGAACCCCAGGGATTTAAAGGCAGTTGAGATAATGTGATCAGCGTGAGCTAAGAATGATAGAGATGTATCAAAGATAATACCTAAATCATTGAATACCATTCAATATATAGTTGTAATTAACAGAACTACGTTTCCGTGTGTAAGATACAATTTTACATTTAGATATATTCAAGGTGATAGAATTGTTTACACACCATTCATGTACAACATTTAAATTGGCTTGTAGTTTACCACGAGAGTCAATAGTACACCACAACTTTAGATCGTCAACGAAGAGAACTTTTTCACATTCTACTCTACCAGATAGGTTATTCACATATAAATTAAACAACAGTGGACCTAAGTTAGAACCTTGGCGTACACCAGAGCTGGTAACAAATGCGAAAAAGACAAACCGTTGTAGACGACATTCTGAGTTCTGTTGGTCAACGACGATGAGAAATAATGTAACAGTAGTTTATTGAACCCAAAGTTACTTAATTTACTAATCAGAATATTGTGATCAATACGATCGAAAGCCTTTAACATGGCTGTATAGAGAACATCAACTTGTGCTTGAGAGTCAAGAACATCAAAGAGTATTGAGTAAAATAGGTTAGATTAGAAACCGTGGAGCGCTTATCCATGAAACCACGCTGCCAAGGAGAGATATGATTCTTAACAGCAGGAAATATGTGGGAATATAGTAGCTTTTCAAAGACCTTTGCAAAATTTGATAAAACGGAAATAGGTCTGTAATTGGATAGAACAGCAATGTCCCCTCCTTTTAAAGCAGGACAAACTTTTTTAAAACCTTTTTAAAGCTAAGTTAAACAAAATTTGTAATGGTAATGCGAAAATAGAAGCACACTCCCTGACGAAAAAGCTGGGTATGTGATCAGGGCCTGAAGTCATGGAACGATAACATTGCAGTGACCTGAAAATATTTTTCATGGAATAATTAGTATCACAATTCTTCATAAAAATGACTCGAAACTATTTTTACTATGAGAGTGATTCAGCATAAGAATGACCTTGAATTGAACAACTGACAATCATTCACGAAAAGAAACACTTGAAAACCGTTCACAAAAAAAGAACATATGGAACAAAAGAGAGTTGTGAAGTGAAGATGTAAAAAATTAACGAAAAAACAGAATAAAGAGAAACAATCGACAATCAATCACTCACGAATAAAATTATTGATGAAGAAAAACAATTGACATCATTCGCGAAAAGAAAAAAACGAAAATCGTTCATAACAATAGAACAAAAGAAAGTTGTGAAATAAAACTAAAGTAAAAATTGGCGAAATAACAACTTACAAGGAAGAGAAACAATTGACAACCACTCATGAAGAAAATTAATTGACAATCATTTATGAAGAAAAACCCTTGATAGTCGTTCGTAAAGGAAAACAATTAATAATTCACGAAGAAAAATAATTAATCTAACAATCGTTAGAGAAGAACATCAATTGACGATCATGAAGAAAAATAATTGATAGTCGTTCGTAAAGGAAAACAATTATTAATAACCGCTCATAAAAAAAACAGTTGACAGTCGTTGGTGAAGAAAAACAATTGACAATTGGTCGTAAAGAAAAACGTTTGATAGACATTCGTAAAAGACAACAATTAATAATCGAAGATAAATAATTGAAGGTTGTTGGTGACGAAAAACAACTGACAGTTGTCGATTAAGGAAAACAATTGACAATCGCTCGTGAAGAAGGAAAATTAAATTATGGTCGAAGAAAAACAGCAAAAAAGTGGCAATCGAACGATCACGATAAAGAAAAATAATAATTTCATTCCAGGCCAGGGCAGGCTTAGCGTCCCTTGACTTCCCCATAGCTACGACCCTGCGCCAAGGGTCTCTTTAAAAAATCATTTTTATAATTAACTTTTTTATACCTCGGTCGACTTTCAATAATTCCTGGGTACTTTGTGTCCTTAGAACGTAGAGTTACAGAAAAATGAAGACTGCACAAAGGGGTTATATAACTTTTGGTCACGCAATGAATTAAATTATAGTTTCCGCTATACTTTCTTATTAATTTAGTAAATTCGAAAAAATAAATATAGTAGAATTATTTCATAGGTGGCCACAAAGTCAAAAGTATGCAGAGTTTAACTGGTTGTTAATCGAATGTTATCGAATAATTTAAATGTCATCAAATACGTATTATTTATTCCTTATCTATTTATTATTGCAGTAGGTTGTGATTTTAAGTTAGTAGGTTGGAAATCATTTTAAATTAGATAAATTTAATTTGATATCATTATAACATACGTCAAATTGTGACAGTTCAAATAATAATTACCAAAATTAAAAGTTTTACAATTTATGTATGAAAATTTGGACGTGAATGCACCTCGTGATGGAAAGAAAGCATCTTAACATTGCCTAATTCGGAGTAACCTTAAAATCTATATCGACATGACATTCATTGTCAAAATTTAGTTACGTTACAAGAGTACCACAATCTCACTAGAACTTTACGACATATCCCGATAACAAATAGATAAGGAATAGATTTACATCGACTTTTTCTTCTTTAATTGCTTTGTTAAATATTACTAGTTGCTTTCTTTTTTATTTATTCTGGATTCTGGATTAGTGAGGGGGGTGAATAAGAATTCACATACACTTAGGCCACAATTGGGCCCATTGTACTATCCCCATGTTCAGCAGTGTTTGGCTGTCAGCTTCAAGCCATCCTACTCTTTCGATGAAGCCAGAAACGTCCGACAGAGGGACACTGCGAATTATAGCCATGTCAGGCCAGAACTCCCCTAACAAGGAACCTCTGATCGAGGCGAGTGCAGGGCAATCCCATCTGTCGATATGTCGGTCCAGGGTTCTTTGTTTCAATAAGGCATTAATCAGACTTGATAACGATGCTATGGCCGGTTCGGGGCCCCAAAAGGGCCGCCCCGAGCCCTGTCAAGCCTGTTCGTTGCCAAATGTTCCAACGTGTCCTTTAACTTAAATGAGTTACAGGGTGTTGTATTTGGTAACTTGTTCTAGTGTGCCGTGACATTTGGGTGTTATCCCTGAGGATATTTTGTTGCTGTTTAGAGTCAAGTGTGCCGCCCTGCTATCGCTAGCTATCCTAACGATTTTATTTTGAGCACCCCGATCCAGAATTGCTCTTGCGCTTTCTATAATAGCAACTAGTTCTGCTTGAAAAACAGTTGTCAGTTGGCCAATTGCTATGTTCACGTAAAAGTCCAGGTTGTCGCAGGAATTTTGCGCCTGTTCCTACCAAAGTCTTAGATGCATCAGTGAAGATGGATATGTCGGGTTTGGGTGCATCTTCAGCGTTCAAGAAAACGCTGAAGTGCTTCTTGAATACATATGTAGGTGCGAGGGAGTCAACCACCGCCCCAAAAAGAGGAGTTTCTTCTAGAGCTTCCTCCAGGATGAGGTGGTGTCTTCCTCCGAGACCTTTATTATTCCACACCTTTTTTGGCTGCAGCCTAAGGGTCGATCCCAGTGCCATCTGCTCCACATATATGTCCAGTGGAGGGAGGCCAAAGATGGCTTCTAAGGCGGCGGTAGGGGTGGATTTTAGCGCACCGGTAGCACTCATGCACGCCAGGATTTGCACGTGCGAAAGCTCTGATGCTGTTGTCGATAGTCGGGCTCTGGGGCATCAGACCAACGTTTCATAGCAAAGCATGGGCCTAATTACGACAAAGGGCGGCTTTTGGTGATGGTCCCCAAATTCTGCCCATTGCACGACGACACTGCCAAAAAGCGACGCATGCTTTTGCTACTTTTACATTAACATGTTTACCCCAATACAGTTTCCGGTCAAAAATGACTCCCAAATATTTAACTTTATCTGAAAAGGTTAGTTCAGTTTGGAAAAGTTTGGGGACTCCACGGATCTCAACTTTCTTCTTTTTTGTGAACAGAATTTTGACTTATATTTTTGATTATATCATAGCCGAGGTTTTTATAAACTTTTATTTTCATGTCGTACCAATTCGCAGTTATATTTATGATCATTTCCTGTCGCTTCAATACCTTTTATCTTTTGCCTCTACGCACATTTATATTTTTCAGTAGTTTATTTACTAAATACAATATTTTTTATCACTTTGCATTCTTTGTTTTATATCTTCGTTCCAACACGTGTTTATTTCTTATGGTTATTTAATATACCGTATCAAGTAATCATAAAAATTAGTTCAGTACATTACTATTGATATCTTAACTAATTGCTTTTCGAAGTTTGTTCGTGCTCCTTTCCCATGTCTTACAAGTTATCTGTCAACGAATACAAAAATGTATTCATTATGGTGGCAGGCATTTTGAAGATGGAACAATTTCTGCTCCTTATCAGACTTATAATGTAAATCAGCTGCGCGATTAAAATAATTGATTTTTTTAAGTCCTTTTTTAATCCAACATATTGCTACGATATCCACCTGCAAAGGAGAAGATGAGGTTTAAGAAAACTACATAAGCACAGTAGAATCAAATAACTTACCTGTACCGTGGCTAGTAAAGAGGATTCAAACAACTACACACAGCTGATAACGTGGAATTTTAGTTGACGAGGTACTTCTAAAGATGCCAGAAATCATTCATGCAGCCACAACGAGAAACCAACTGGTAGAGCCAGAATGGAGTCCGCAGGAGGTGAAGTGTTTTGTGTGGTTATAAAAGTGTCGTTCGTAATTAGACTGACATAAGCAATCTAAAAATGATTAGAAAAGCGTTAAAAGTAATCGATTAAGGGCCAGTTCATCAATAACGAGTTAACTCTAACCTTCAGTTAACTGCCATGACAACAATTGTCTTACTATGGGAACAAACTGAAAGTTAGAATTAACCAGTGATTGATAAATCGGACCTAAGTTTATACTAGATTTTTAGTTAGAAAATGAAGAGAATTAGTTTAGCTAATCAGAATAATTTTAGGAAATTAGATGATGAAATATCATTAATAGTTAACAAAAACACCGTAGAGAATACAAGGTTAGAAAGTTAGGCTAGGCGAAGGAAGATTTGATTTTATGTAACAAATTAATTCATAGGTTTAGCTAAAATATTATAATACGAATATTTCTAAGTATTTCCAAATTGTTGTAATGCTTGAACAAGTAAACAAACTAGAGGCAACATAACTTACAACAAATCGAACGTGATTGCACCATCATTGCAAGCGGCTGCGAACGTGGTTGTTTTGCATATAGCCATGCACTGAATGCTCGTCCGCGACACTTTCTAGTTCGACTTTAAAAGTGAAACTTTTCAACTTTGTGCTTCGACTTAAAACAATAAAGTTTTAGTCAGTAAACCAAATTGTAAATTGAAAAGAAACTAAAGTGAACATAGCCAAATTGAATCATGAGTTATTGTGTTATATCTGTTGAAGTTATAGTCGTATTAAATTAGTACTTTTTAAATAGTTTCTTATATCATTAATTGATATTATGAGAAAAAAAACAAACAAATAGTGAACAAGTTCTTCCCCTAAATTCGCTAAAATCATTTCCGATACCTCTTTTAAAGAAACTTTCATATTCTCTCGGGTAATATCATTCAATAAATGACTATTTACGCAAGACATACACAAACAAGCGATTTACTATTTGTTCACAGGCAGAATTTATCCTTTCGAAAATATTTACTTACATGAAATACTACTTTTAAGTAAAATAATATTCAAGAGGAAAATTAAATCAACAATAAAAACCAAGTTTAATAAAAAGAGACTTACAATTGAATTAACATTATTTTAAAAATAAAGAAATCTAGTAATGATATTATATAATTATTTATTTTTTGCAAAATTCTAACTAAAAATTCGATTGTTTCTGATAATTGTAATAATAATTGCCATAGATATCGTTTATTTTTTATTTCCTAAACCATGCTTGCAGTATATTGACCATTGTTCATGACTTCATGACATAACCAGACGTGAGATATTGGAAATATGGAGCAGTTAATAAACTATACGAAACAAGCTGCGCGGCATGGCTAGAAACCGTGATAATATGAACCAGTTGTAAAATATGGGAGGTTGGATGTCGTCCAACCTAAACTCGGAAATAAAACTACCCTCATATAAGTTACAACCAAATCAATACATTGAATATTTTCAAACATGCTTCGTCGCTTTTATTATTTCTGTTTTATATTCAGAATTAGCACTCGCATCCGTTACTCGAACACATTTCCTCGATGTTCCGTTCGCGGTGTCATTTTATTTATTAAACGTGGAAGTTCGTGATGTGAAATCTCCTATTCTCTGCGCTCATCTCTTCCCACGAGATACCCTGTAACGCATAATAAAAGATCTTAAAACAGGACTCCCACTTTGCTCACTATCAACGGTTGGTATTACGCTCGTGTTTTGAACGATAGTGCTTTTATATTCCCGGCTTCGTTCCTGTCTGGAACGGTAGACGTTCACATTGATGTGTGATGTCAGCCTCCAGGGTGCTCTGACGTCACACGTAGAATCACTGGAGAAATTGAAGTTGATGCCGGGTTTGTTCCACCATTCGTCTCAGTTAACTGGAAGATTTATTTGGCCGCAAGGTATGCCACGTATAACATTACTCTTTCGCCAAATATTTATAAACCAAATATTCTCCGTTGCAATAAAATTATTCCGTATTATTTTTAACTGCTTTTTGCAAGGTATGCTTTGCAGTAAAGAAAAACAAAAAATGTTTTCATAATATGCTTGAGCAAAATGAAACGCAGTTTTTCAATAGAGGAACAAAAACGAAACAAAAATAATTATATTTTGACGAATGTTGAATGGTGCATGTTGATAAATCCTGTGAATTCTAATATTACACAGTATGTGTGGATGTAAAAATGAACGGCAAGAGGATTTTCAGCACCCCAGTTAGGACAAGTTTGCTTTGAATTCATCCATTATGAAATGAGAAATTCATCACTAAACAAAATTTTGCTTGAAATCAATGTGTCTGGTGTCTCATTCTTTCAATTCCAGTTCTTTGTTAAAACTTACTACTTGATATTTGCCTGAGAAATGTATTTTTTTACTCTGAACTCCATTTAAACTCTCGACCTAATTTAAAGGTCGATGAGGTCGATGAAAAAATGAACATTTGGAAACGACAAGTCTTTTGATATCAAAGAATTGGGTTCTTTATATTTTTTTTTTATTAAAGAATGGAATAATAAGAAGAATTGACTTTGAATTATTTAATTTAATTTTCTTCTGTTGATTAAGGTTTGTGAGTATCAACTTGTTCTATTAATTCACTTCCAACCTTATTCTAGTTTCCAAGTAACGAGTGTTCAACAAAAAGCTATCTTGAGTAAGCCTTGGGACTGAATTCAGGCAATATATTTTAATATATTCATTTAAAAGCGAACATATTACCTACTTTTGAAATATCTTTTCATACTGGCCACTTCCAACAACCAATATGTGACGTCCTACTACTGAAATTAACGATTAAAAGTTAGATCTTGTCCACATACGAACGTTTTGAAGTTAATCGAATGTTTCATCATTTTTGACTTATAAACTATGGATTATGCAAGCTTCGACGTACGATTATTGTCCAAGGTCAATTGGAGGTATTTTTTTGTTGAAGACTCGTTATATCTTTATTAGCGATTACCATTGGTTTTGTTTTGCTTATATTTAAGGATAGCTTTTGATCTGTTAATATGTTCATCCATATGTTGGCAAACTGGACAATGTCATCTACAAATGATTATAATTATCTAAATTTAAAAGGGATTTTCTTGTAAAGAACCGATACATAAAAGAAGGTTGAGAACCCTATGTTAAACGATATCTGAAAAAATCTACATTTTTTCAGCAGTGTGGCACATTCTATTAAAGGTGATAACCAGAAGAATATGAAGCAAAATATGAAAGGCATTTAGCAGATGTCCTAAGAAACTGAAAGGCGAAACACATTTGTGACCCAGTTTTGTTATTATCTTTTGACTATTTTCTCTTATTTGTACTTCGCTCAGGACCTCAAGATTCTTAAAACAATATATATATATATATAACTATGTATAATATAAAATGTCTGCTATGCTTCTTTATTATTCTTTGAATTCTTTTTTATTACTTATCTATCAATTTTGTCTATTTCAACAATCTTTTTGTATTTTATTGTTTTAACATTGTAATGTTTCCATCTACGTTCGTGTCTATTATGATATGTTCAATATTATTTCAACTTTCTTTGTTATTTCTTCTCAATTTTTCTTTCTTTTGCTGCCACGTCGGCACCAAAAATTGCTATGTTTTGTATGTACTAACTCAGCCTAACACTTCGGAAGCTAGAAATTGTTGTCCTTAGAAATGTCTTATTCTTTTTTCATTCTCAGGGCGTATGGTATTCGCCGTAATTCACATAATAAAATCATTCCCTTTTCACTTGTTCTATTTTGTTTTATTTAAATGAGTACCAGATTACACAAACCTCAAAGTGACACCTTGTGTTTGCACAACTAAAATATCATTTCCTTCCATGTTTGTTATAATCCGATAATCGTTCTTTTTAAGTAGATAAAGTCACGTGTTTGCACAGCAGCAATCTTCCTCTCTTGTTTAATTTGTTCATATTTAATACTTTCATCGCTAACAGGTATGGTATGGTAACCCCACCATATGGGCTTTGGCTGTTAAATATGACTGACTGTTAAAGTTAATTACAGGCTACGATAGTCGCAGCATCTGATATTGAAACACGCTGTGTCCTATAAATAAGATTTTTTTTATTGTCATTGTTTTGCATTCTTTAAAGTCAAATTGAGAAATGTCATGTATGTACGAGGTGTGTGAGAAATGTAATGAGACTGATTTTTTATCTACTAAAGTTTCTATTTTTTTCAAGCAACAAAATTGTCCTCTTCAAAGTAGTTACCTTCTGTAGTCATACACCGGCGAAGTCGTTGTTCCCAGTCTCGGTAGCAGCGCCGAAAGACTTCAACTGGTCGGTCACATTCTTATGAATGTTCTCCAGAGTCCCAAAATGACATCCTTTTAAGACATTTTTCAATTTCGGGAAGAGAAAAAGTAACAAGCACTCAGATCAGGTGAATAGGGGGCCTGGAGAACAACAGGAATGCCTTTTGAGGTAAAAAATTCCGTGATGGAAGTGGCCGTGTGACATGGGGCGTTGTCATGGTGAAGCATCCACTTGTCTGCAATGTCCGGTCTCACACGAATCACCCTTTTCCTGAGCCTTTCAAGGACATCTTTGTAAAACACTTGGTTGACAGTTTGTCTTGAAGGAACAAATTCTTTATGCATGATACCCCTACTGTCAAAAAAGCAAATCAGCATTATTTTGATCTTGGATTTGCTCCTTCGAGCTGTTTTCGGTCGAGGAGATGTCTGAGTGTGCCATTCCTCACTTTTCCGCTTTGTCTCAGGATCGTCCTTAAAAATCCATCACCTGTAATCACATGATTAAACAATTCGTGTTCATTGGCAATCCTCTCAAGAAGATCAATGCACACATTTCTTCGATTGTCTTTCTACTTAGTTGTGAAGTTTTTTGGCACAAACCTTTTCCATGTGCAAATTTTCGGTTAAAATTTGATGAACGATGAAAGTATTTAATTTTAACTGGTCACCCATCATCCTTATTGTTAAACGACGGTCTGATCTCACAAGAGTTTCGTTGGGTTTTGAAGTTGAAGGTCTCCCTGAGCGAGGTTCATCTTCAACGTGTTCTCGGTCTTTCAAAAATTATTTGTGCCGGCGAAAAACTTGTGCTCTTGATAAGGAATGTTCCCCATAAGCTTGTTTCAACTTTTCAAAAGTCACACTCGCGGATTCCCCAAGTTTAACACGAAACTTGATAGCACAATGTTACTCTAAATTCCGCTATTCCATTTTCGTAATACACAACAAATACACAACTTAACTGATGACGCTCTCAAAAATCACGTGATGGCTGTACGAAGCTGAAACTCGGATTGAGCATCTGGAAGGGATGAACACATTTGTCTAGATAAGTAGAATAACACAGCATTGTCAGATCACTCGCAGTGTTGTGAGTCTCATTACTATTCTCACACACCTCGTATATGTTTGAACTGCGTCAGTCATTCATGTATTCTAGATAATAGCTGCTTTCTTTCATTGAAAAGTTTGAATCTGAACAGAACACACCAGATCTGGATGCATTTGAATCCAAATGAATCGTAAAAATAGGAAAATTGAAGGAGGAAAATGGATTACCGACCAGAATAGAAATTTCACGAAGAGTGGGGATTAATCCATTTGCAAGAGAACATCCATCTTTTAATCTAAATGCATAATATTGAGTTTTGATCAAAATAAAGGAAGCTGCTATTATGTTTTGAATATATTATTTAAAAATGGGCCTTAAAAGTGGGGGTATGCGGGTAGATGTCGGGAAAAGAAAGAAAAGTTTCTTTGTAAAATTTTCTCTATAATGAATAAAATTAGGGAAAATCGAAGGGAAAGCAAAGTCGCATATTTTTAGGATGGACTTTAAATCAGAATGAAGGGATTGTTACTCATTCACATACGAAATCGGTTTATTGGTTAATTGCCTCTAGAATGTGCGACAACATACATATTAAATGCATATTTTTGCATAGCCCCACGTTTGTATATTACTGTTGAATTAAATAAGTTTAAATATCCACGCGATTTCACATCGCTGCATTCGACGTGAGACAAAGTTCAATGCACCGAGTTTTCGGTCAAGAGCAAAATCTAGTCATAAATTTCTTCCCTGTTTATGGATTTACTACCCCCCCTGTAGCTGTGTGCCATTCATAAATGCAATTTAGATCGCCGACTTTGTTTCACGATTCCGCGCGCTACAGTATTTCAAAAAACATCGAGTCCAAATTAAGCAAATTTCAACTTGCTCCGATTAAAAATTTTTATTAAGATATTTTGTTTAAAATAATGTCAGAAACGTGTCCCTGAAGTTTGATGCATCTTCAATGAAACAGGCTGTATAATATAGGTTTCCCTCACATCTGCCACAATATATTATGCTTTTCTTAATTCTTTTCACAATCTAGTGGAAATTATTATTGTTTTTGTTTAACATTGATCATGAATTTCCATCAAGTAAGTGCGGAATCGATCAATTATTTAAATTAATTTTAATTTTATTACTTAATGCAGAATGTTGTAACAAAAAGATGATTACACTCTACTCCATTTAAGTGGTATGTTTCCCGACATTTTCGACAGGCCTAGTTGAAAGGCGTAGTGACAGTCAAACTCTGTGACAATTTGCCGTCGGCTATATAATAATCACTCAAAATCGTTTAGGTGGCTTGATGAGGGAACTAGAATAATGTAGAGAACGATACATCCCGACAAAACAGCGGAAAGCATTTCCAACATTCAATATAAATTTCATAAAAATTAAAAATTAAAAAAAATGTTGTACTTTTTTTTGTTCTTTTAGTATCATTGGAAAACTTGTTTCAAGACCTTTCCGTTGATATTTCTCAAGTATAGGGGTGCCATTTGAAATTACAAATTTGGGCTAGCTAGAGCCAAGGTTAAATCGGGGGTATCGTTCTCTATATTATTCTAGTTCCCCCATTAAGCCACCTAAACAGTTACTAATATTTCTTGGCGTTTAGATATGCCCATGAGAACTTTTAAAATGTCACACTGTATATGACACGGCGATAATGTAATAACTTTAAAAAAATTGATTTATTGAAAAATTTAAAAAAACTTACCCCTTTTTTGAATTTCTAAAATCCCAAAAAACAAGAACCAGAATTAATGATGAAAATATGAAATTCTTTTGCAAAATATATAAGGAAAGCGATGGCAATTTCTAGCTAGAGATTGCACAAGAATTTTATATTTTTATCATTAATCTGGTTCTTGTTTTTTGGGATTTTAGAAATTCAAAAAAGGGGTAAGTTTTTCTAAATTTTTCCATAAACCAAAAATTTTTTAAGGTATAAAGTTCTGCTGAGGCCCAATAAGGCCGAAATACATATATAAACTCTTTCCTAACACTTTCTATATTGCCAGTTACACAATTTTAGTTAAGTTCTATTTATTGTTTGATGCGGAAATTGAGCATAGGTTCGAATTTGAAGTCGAAGAAAAAGTTTTCACGTTAAGGTTGATCTAAGTTTCGCGTTTATACTCCAAGTAAAAGTGCCGCGAATGCGCTTTGCACCGGTATTTATACTAAAAAACAATTGAATCTCCTTTTAATTGTGCGCGCCAACCAGGATCGTCCAAAATGACTTGTCACTGGATGACTAGTTTCTGATGCACCTCTATTGCCTTCGGTACTTGTTTATATTATGTTTATATATATTATATTACTATGCTTATCTACTTGAACCTTTTCTTCTTCTTCTTCTCAGATGGATAATGTTACGGGATTTTTTTAATAAAAGAAGTAGCCAGATTACATAATTTACATTAATTAATATAAAAACAAGTTATAAGTTTCACACTCCACCTGGTTTCAAAGGAAGGACACTTGAATGTCTTACAATTGAATATATGTTTGAGAATGGACTGTTGGAACAGGATGAATGATGCAACTTTGTTACAAAGTTAATCTCAGTACCATGATGGCGATGTCGCCTTTGAGAGTGCAAGCCTCTTTATAATATGTATTAGTTTATATTAATTATATTTTTCTTAGAAAACATTTTCAAATCCTTCTCCTTTACCATAGTCGTCATAATGTCTATGATTTTATTGCTGTATCGTATATGTAGGTTTTTCCTTATTTTTTTCCACGTTCTTTGCCTGCAGACATGTAAGTTTCTATTTTTCTGTTGTACTGCGGTGAATATAATTTTTATGACCACCACGAACTTGGATAAAGTTTTATTAAAAAATATATCAGATGGAAAATGAGAAAAAAATTAAGATTTTTCGAAAACAATATATTTCTGTGGTTAAGTTACAACTCCGAAGCACATTTCTTAAAATTTCATTTCTTATTACAATAGTTCAGTTACAAAAGAATCCGTAAAACTCACTTCCAAAATACTTTATTTTTTCTGCAACAATTTCATAAGTACTCTATTTCGTTTGTGTAAATCAATTATTTTTTTAAAGTCTGAAATTGTTTTGCCTTATACCTCAACGTAGGTTTTTAATTTATGTAAGTACATATTTGGTCTTAAAAAGGTAGAGTAGGAAGTACTTATATTTTCTATTGAATGTAATAATTGCTTTTCCGAATGTATTTCAACAATACGTGGATGTTCCTTTTTTTATATTTTGTAACACGCCGACGTATGAATTAAATTTTCGCCGCTTGCAAGCAAAACACAAGCGAAGGACAGAACGAAATAAAATACAAGTCGTTACGGGGGAGAATTAAAATAAATAAAGCCGGGGTGCTCCCGCAGGTCGCTATAATTAAAAGTTATTTTAAATGGTTTTAATTAGAACCGGAGCCAGGTAGTATATCCCGCTCCTTTTGTACATATTGAATCGTATCTCACGACACCGAAATTAGATAATTGCTTAAGTGTTTAAAATATATTAGACTCGCTCGGTTTCAATGAATTTTACAGACCGGCAGCATTATTTCCGAAACTGCTCCCCCTAATTGCTTTCCTTTGTTAATTAGTATGCAAGTATTCTCTTAGTTACTTCCTGGAAATATACATTTGAATTTTTGTTTCCGTGGAATATTAAAAAAACTTATCATAGAACGTTCTCATAAATTAACTTGGAATGCTTTGTCTTAACAGGCATTTGGGAAAATATTTTTTTTAATTATTCCGAAATTTTGAAAATTAATCCCATTTTATTAATATCGACTTAAGAACAATTTAATATTGTCTAAAAATAATGAAAATATAAGAGGAGCGGATATAAATTAGTTATACAGTGTTTAAAAGACTTCAGTATTAATTAAGGGCGGAAAGTTAGAGTAATTATGGAGACCATGGCGACAGCATCGCCCTCTGGCAATATTCTTACAAAAATTAGTTTGGAAAGCATTTCATTAACATTTGAATGGGGGGGGCCTTTTGTCATTAAAATTTATAAACGCTGGAAGTGCTTTTACAATCTTATTAGAATAAGTTATTTTAACTTTCATGTGATCAACAAAATTTGCATATGTCAGTCAAAAATATTCGCGAAAATTGCAGAAATTAAAATTATTTTATTGGTTTGATGAACGCTCTTCTTGATATTCAATATTTACAGACTTCAATGTTTTAAGTGTCAGGAGATAGAGGTGCGTACAACTTAGAGATGGAAGTGCTTCGTTTCGAAACGAAATATTATTATGATAAGAAGGTATGTAGAAGGAAATATAACAAGAATGGCTGTAAGAAGATGATATACGTACTTTCGCGTATGAAGTCCCCAAGCGACATTTTAGCAATGTCGATTTTATCGTAGTAAAGGATACCACAACCTTTCAAGTAGTACATTTTCTCTTTGAAGTAGTTTCACGTTCAAAAGCGACCTACTACATATATAAGAAAATAAAATTGGATATATCCAAAAACTAAAACGATTTTTTTTTAAATACAATTTTATAATTCGGTTGTATTTCTTATTTTCAAACCCCGCTTGATAATTTATCGAACGCGGAGAACAAAGAGTAATGGACGCATTTTGCGATGATATATACGTGCTGACATATGTAGGGGGATAAATTCATCATGTACACTTCAGAAACAAAATTCTGATTTACGATTGTTGTTATTACCGGTTCATAGTACTCGGCATTAATATTAAATACACAGCCAACGCGTCATCGTGTTTGCTTCCGCGTTGCACACGTCTTTGTGAAAAGGATAACAACCAAAACACACTCGAAAAGTTGTACATTGAGCTTCCCTTTCGTGATATCGAATCTCAACTTTGAATATTAGTAGATAAACTAAACTAAATAATAAATAAATAAATAATTTATTTCAAAATGTATTTGCCATGTATTTATTTCCTTATCCTTTAATTCTTTGAGATTATTATAGATAATACATTGATTTTTTAAAATTTTGATATACAGCTTGAGAATCGATGCTTAGGTCAAACACATACTTCGCTCTCTAGTGCGGAAGGGGGTTGGCTAGGGGGTACTCTCTTATCATTACTTGCTTAACTTTAGTTTGTATGACGTTCTTGATCTGTGCAGATGTAATTGTTGCGTGGCCCATTCGTTGTTCCTTCTCTTAATATTTATATTATTTTGTTTCCATTGAATATTGAATTATTTTATTTTAGTTATCGACATTTCTTCATACGAACAAAAAATAAATTTCTTAAGATATATTCAACAAGAATACTAATTAAGAAATAATGTTCAAGTAATTAACTTGTAAGAATTAACTTGATTCATCCTGTGCATATCAAGAACAGGAACTGACGAATTTTCCCTATTCATGAGAATCTATTTCCTGTAAATTTAGGTACACCGCAAAATTAAATACAAGTTAGCTCCACCAAACAACCACTTTTGAATTTGTTAACAATTCTCGAGATCATTGGAACGCTCGGCGTACGGCGCCTGAAAATTAAGCTCGTAACAAATCGGACGCTTACCTCAAGCGAAAGCCTGATCTAATTAATCAGTTGTATTTTCTCCGTACACCGGAGGGTAAGAGCTCAGTTTATTTTAAAATGAACACTGAAATATTGCCGCTGCGAGTTACTCTGGATTCCTCACAGCTTTTGTTGCGCAGCGAAAATTTATACAAAGAGCTGGTTTTGTTTCGGAAAAAAATAATTAGTCATTAGAAATTTTAACTTCTTAACTTTCGGATAAATATAAAAATACCTGCAAATATTGCTGACGTTGTGTTCGTAGGAGTTACTTTAAGAAAACGAAATGGGTTTCGAATTTCGTTCTAAAAATACCTCTTTTTTTGTGGAAATAAGACGAGGGAAAATATTATATTGCAAAAAAAACAACTCCTTTTAATTTGCCAGAAAAAATTGTTTGCCTTTCCTTCGTTTTTATGCGCGGCTTATTTATATACCTACGCAGGTTATTCAAAATGTAGAAAAAAACTGGTGCATATTTAAGGAAAACATTGAAATTATTTTCACTTTAAGGTTTGCGATAAAAATATTTTTTTAATGCATACGTTAAAGAAACAACGACATTCAGGAAGTTTGTGTTAGCCCACGTACATACATATATACATGTTTATGTGTATCAAAATAACAGGTAGGTAGAATAAACAGATGCTTGCAGCGTATTATTAATACCAAGCATGTTTGTTTACGCGCAAAACGTTCATTTCGAGTTTAAATACACGGAAGTTCGAACGAAACAGACAGAACAAACCATTTCTGTTGTGTTAGGTCCGGTACACGTTGATGCCGGACTGCCACTTGAACGCATATAGTTGACGGGGGTGATTCGTTGTTGTACATGGCCGCACACCCGTGTTTATTTGACTTACTAATTGTTTAAATGTGAGATACAACGCGACGCAATTTAAAATAGCCCCGGCCTTTTCCAAAGGCAAACAAATGCATTCTGTTTTACGAACTGCAAAAAGCAATTAATATACCTACTTTGTTTACTGGAGTGTGATATAGAGGACATACAAAAGGACAAAAAAGGAAACTAATTGCTTTTTGGTAGCCAATATAAAAAAAAAATACTTCAACTGAAAAATACTGTTCTGGCAATCGTTTCGAATAAAAATTCATATAAAATTACATTTTAGAAAAGAAACTTATAGGAAATAGATTACGATGTTTTCATAACTGATTGTGAGTTTCGTAGCTAACGTAGTAATAGAGTTAAATAGATTTATGACAAAATAAAGCATCACTTCGAGTGGTCCATCACAATAATATAAGATTATCTGACGATAATCATTATAATAGCATCGATACTTTTATCGTAGTTTTAATACGTTATAGTAGTGTGCTTTTATACAATCCTGCAAACGATAAGATTGGACATTGTAAATGGGAGATATTTTTATCCCTCGTGAAGCTTTTGAGAGGGCACACGGATGCCATTTTCGCTGTCCTTTTGATGCGACCGGTCAAATCAAAATTCGCCTCTATTTGTTGAAGAAGCAAAATTGTCCTGACTTGCCGCCACCAGGCGTTTCAGAGTGGCGCTGGCAACGATAAGAATATAAATTTTCCAGGAATTGTTTATGTTAAAAAACAAAACTTATATTGTTTTAAATAAGAAAATGGCCCCTTTATTTACGCTAAGACACAAACTCCTTTGTTAAAGTAAAGTTTCCATTCTTTGCAACGGAAATTTGCTTTGTTTTCTATTTTAAAATAATACATTTTTTTGTGCAGAATTCCGGTTTCATAAGAGTTACACCAGCAACTTTTCTTTGGATACAAATTAGGCAATTGATTGATGTAACTTTTCTCCCATTTAAACAAATAATCTAATTTGTATGTACAGTTGTTTTATAGTTGAAACATCATCTGTTGTTACAATGCTGTGCAATGGACGTATATCATAAATGCAGTTAAACTTTATCTTCTATTTCTAATACTAACAAAACTTTGGAGTTTACTACATATCGTACGTACAACTAAAACCGGATGTATTTAGTACTGAGTTGGTACTTAACATATGATGAACTCGTATTGCATGATACTCTTGAAACATGATTTACATGCACACATTTGATGAATACTTATAGTTTAATAATTTTATACGGCTTCAAAGTACCATCGAAATAGTTTCAATTTTAATACATTTTTGGTATTCCGGATAGGGTAAATAAATTTAACTTTTCTGTGTGATATGTGAAAAATACTTTTAGCAAATTTAACAGCTCTTATAGAATACAACTTAATCGACACAATAAATAAATAAGTTTAATTTCAAATTTTCAGAGTAATTTGGGGTCCTATAAGTAGGATCGATGGGACGAAAGATAAAGAGTCTCCTCATAATTAACCCTTCTTATTGTAGCCGTGGAATTTACAAAGACATTTAAATAAACATGTTAAAAAAATTAGAGAATTTTTGCAGAAGAAAGAATACCGGAGCTTTGTACATTTGCTAACGCGGATTACCCCCACTTATTTAAATATAATGACGGCCTGCTGTCAAAAGAAGCCTAAGTGAAGGTCAAAAGAAGAAGCAGGGTCATCTGACATAAGAATACGTGAAGCGGATGTCAGCTGTCGCGAGCGTCTAAAAACTTTTGTGAATAATACGCTGGCACGAGCGTCGGCGGTTCTTTCAAATTTCAGTGTTGAGAAATAAAAGGATTATTATGAAAGCAAGCTTTTTGCAAAAAAAAAAATCACTGACGATATTGGACTCTTTCCAAAGAGTGACACTGTTATGGTTCTGGGAAATTTCCTTAATGGAAGAAAATGTACAAGTAGAGACGCCAATACCTGAACAAATTCCACAAGAAGAAACAAAAGAGAATTGCAAGAACGTAAACCAAAAGAATATCATTGATTCTTAGTAAGTAAAGAAGCTGAGAACAAAAGAAAAATCGACGACTTCCGGCGCGAAGCTTTTGAGAATATTAAAATCAAATTCATTTATTTCTTTGCAGTTCATTGTTTCTTTTTGTCGCTTAAATTTTTTGTGTTGACAATTGACACTTCATAGAATTTCTTTGTTTGTTGTTGTGTGTTAGCGATTATTTTCTTTACACTCCTTTGCAGAAACGTGGATCTCTTGTTTCTTTTTTGTTCTGCTTAATTTTCTTTTTTTGTTTTTTATTCTCCTTATTTTTCTCCTTTTCTGTTTTTTGTTCTCTTCATTTCTCTTTAGTCTGTCGTTCCTTTTTATCGAATTATTATGGTTTCTTCTTTTGTGATCTTATTAATCTTGAGATTTGTGAAAAATTCACCTAATAATCATCGTCCTTCTTTTGCTCCTCGTTTATCTTTTTCTTCGTATTTCATCCTTGTTTATTTATTGGAGAGTTTCCTTCGTTTCTTATTACAATTGACGCTTCAAACAAGATTATTTTTTTGTTTTTGTATTTTTTTTTCTGCCGATGATTTGATTCCTTTGGACTTCGCTGCTATAGTAACGTCTACCTTCTTTTGTTGATTCTTCGTTGTTCATCTGACTCTTTTGGTTTCTTCTTTTGTTTTCTTATCAATCTTGAGATTTTTGAAATATTCACCTAATAATCATCATCCCTCTTTTGTTCCTCGTCTGTCTTCTTCTTCGTATTTCGTCATTTTTTATTTATTGGAGAGTTTTCTTCGTTTCTTATTACAATTGACGCTTCAAATAAGATTATTTTTTTGTTTTTGTTTTTTTTTTTCTGTCGCCGATTTGATTCTTTTGGACTTCCGTGCTTTAGAAACGTCTACCATCTGTTGTTTCTTCTTCGTTGTTCATCTGATTCTTTGTATTTTTACGTGCCTTTTTTTTTCAAATAATCATGGTTTCTTCTTTTGTTTTCTTATCAATTTTGAGATTTTTAAAATATTCACCTAATGATAATCGTCCTTCTTTTACTACCCGTTTGTCGTTTTCTTCGTATTTCGTCCTTTTTTATATATTGAGGAGTTTTCTTCGTTTCTTATTACAATTGACGCTTCAAACAAGATTGTCTTTTTGTTTTTGTTTTTTTTTCTGTCGGCGATTTAATTCTTTTGGACTTCCGTGCTATAGAAACGTCGATCTTCTTTTGTGTCTTCTTCGTTGTTCATCTGATTCTTCGTATTTTCACGTGTCTTTTTTTCAAATAATCATGGTTTCTTCTTTTGTTTTCTTATCAATCTTGAGATTTTTGAAATATTCACCTAATAATCATCTTCCTTCTTTTGCTCCTCATTTGTCTTTTTCTTCGTATTTCGTCCTTTTTTATTTATTGGAGAGTTTTCTTCGTTTCTTATTACAATTGCTGCTTCAAACAAGATTATTTTTTTTGTTTTTGTTTTTTTTTTTCTGTCGGCGATTTGATTCTTTGGACTTCTGTGCTATAGAAATGTCGATCTTCTTTTGTTTCTTCTTCGTTGTTCATCTTATTCTTCGTATTTCCACGTGTCTTTTTTTTTAATTATTATAGTTTCTTGTTTTGTTTTCTTATCAATTTTGAGATTTTCGAAAAATTCGCCCAATAATCATCGATCTTTTGTTTTCTTTTCACATTTCTCTTCGTATTGTTACGAGATTCGCATATTATAGTCGTCGTCTATTTCAAAAACACTTTAATGTCCACAATCGCTTAACGCAATGAAAGTACAATAATAATGAACAGCAACACTTACCTTGCAAATAACACTTCCAGCAAATTCATATCATCTAAGGCGAGTCTAAAAAGCACTGTAATCTTTGGATGGCTCATAGATTGCGTGAGTAGTATAGAAGTAGAATCTGCATCAATGAACGAAACAGTATATTGTCTTCTTTGTCGCATTAATTTTTCATGTTGACAATTGACAGTTCGTACAATTTCTTTGTTTTACTTGTTATTTGTCAGCGATATAATTTTTTTACATTGTCGGAGGGCGTAGTTCTTGGACTCAAAAGCAATAGAAAGTGAATTCAAAATGCAAAAAATATCCAAATTAAAAGAACTATGACAGAGTGAAACATCGAGTATATTAATTAGAAAAACTCCACACAATAGGTGTATAAATGATTCTTACCTTTAACGAGAACGAATCTTATCTGCAGTGTTTCCTTAGGGCTTTCTGATCGTTTCCTGAGGCTCTAAGCAAAGGGTCTTCTTCCTTACATCGTCGCATTACCTATACCAGGAACACCTAAAATTTAAACGCCCGCTTGCAAAAGTGTGTGGGCGATTGAGTAAAAAAATTCGAGTAACAATTCAATATAATTTAATAATGAAGAGAAGAAACGCAATAATTCACCAAAATGATTCGGTGGACATGTTAATTTTAATCCCTCATGGAATTGCGACGGCTAATTGCTTACATTTAAAAACAAGAAGCCATTCCTCCCTCGAGACGTGCTGTCATCTTTATCGTTTTCCCTTGGTAGACTTGTCTAAATAGGTATTGAGAGTTATTTAAGTTGTCTAATCTTCAGAAAAGTATTAGTCAATTTCACCTTTCTCGTTTCGTGGGTACCAGTTATCCGTTCTTAATGGTCACTTATCTGAAGGAGAGTCAACATTTCGTCTGGACTATTTCCTCGCGTCTATTATCGCCTGAGAAATGTGATTTTTTTTATGAATACAGTCAAATGCAATATTTGAATTTAATAATTTAGACGTTTGCAGTCCATTTCGCTGTAGGAAATATTTTTACTTTACTTTATGATGAACCTTTGAACCAAAAATAAACTTGACATTTAAGGTATGCCTTGTCAATTGTGATCGAACAAGCTTAATCAGTTCAGGACTGATATGGGCCTGTTACCTCAACCTGCTCAAATAAACTTAAAATTTGGTTTAATATGCGTGAGTAACAGTTTGCGTTGTAGGCAATATTTAACGTCAATTCTCTTGTCAAACACCCTATATTTTTTCTAAAGATACGTATTTATGTTTTTAAAGTCTAAAGTTTGATCTTTTTAAATTATGTATTATCTTCCTCTGCGATGTTTTCCGAAAAGGGAATAAAAACTTCCTATAACCGCTCCCGTTTGGAAACTTCAGTTTTTTAAGAAATCGTGTCATGCCTTCGGCATACACTTTAAATGTCACAAAGTCGACGGCATTATCTTAAAAGAAATTTTCAAGTCGTTTTCACGTAACGCAATTCTGTTAACCTTAGTGTCCGTGTGAGACAAAAAAATAAATTGAAATAGTATTCTGATTGGTGCTGCGAAGTACAGTCAGTCTGCTGGGATATCAGAGGATTGAAGAAGAGTACCCAGGAGACTGCACAAATCGGCACCTCATCTCTTCAGATATCGACAAGCTATCGCAGCGCCTACCGGGACTTGTGCTTGACGACCACAAGTAGAACATGTCATAGAACTCGCAGGACTACGTCCAAAGGATCACGAAACTTTTGGTTGGTAACCGACCAGAAAATAAAATATTTTATAAGAGTTTCATTGATACTATATTTTTTGTTCGTTTATATTTAAATATGTTTTCAAAGCTAACTCGGCATAACTAACATTTTTATTTTATGTCTTATGGAATTACGTTACATAAAACATTGTAATATATATTAATAATAACGCCAGTCATTCCTCAAAGAATGTGACTTCTTTTGACTGGTTAATGTTTCTGTTTCAATATGAAATCTTTCTTACTACTTAGTCAGACGTTTCATTAAAATTTGATATAATGCAGGGCATTACAATGTCGCTACCTTCGCAAATGATGAATGCTCGCTGATTTTATTACGTTACATCTATTGTAATTTCCTTGAGACGGCGAATGCAAATAAACGAATGCAGTATGGCTTGAGGAACACTACTTTGAAGTCGCGTTAACATTTCATTTAATGGCTTATTTCAACGCGAGCTTTTAAGAACATCTTGGCAGCTTGGGAGTGCTTCGCTGTTACAATATTTTCCTGGTTGGCAACCTTATTACTGGAATTACACGTGCTACGTGGGCGAAATTTTGTTAAACATTTTAAGCAGCGTTTGAATTTAGAACGAAAGGAAAAGCTGTAAATAATTACTGAGTCGATAATATTGTGCGATTAAGTTGTTGAAATCTACATCCCAAGATGTGTACATAGGAGGGAGCAAAGGCCTTTTCACATCCCCTTTTGTCGAGAGTGATTTCAGCAAAGCGGTTATTACATTGGTATTGTTTTCTTACGTAGCATGAACTCCAAGAGGAAAATATCAAAAAAGGGTTACAATCTTTTTCAGTCTGAACTTTTTAGAGTTGTGGAAATTTCGTGCTTTCATTGGATAAAAAACTTCGTTTTCAATTCCGGATCTTCATAATACATCCATGCCTCATGTTCCAGTTGGATGAGGAGAAAGGATTGAGAGCAAAAATCTACAACCTTTACGCTTTCTCAGACAATCGCAAATCTGTTGCAAGCTCTTCACCTCCTTTTTTCTTAATCTTCATAATACATCCACGCCTCATGTTTCAATTGGGTGAGGAGAAAGAATTGGGCAGTAAAAATCCACATCCTTTGAACGCAGTTTGCGCTTTCTCAGACAATCGCAAATCTGTTGCAAGCCCTTCACCTCCTTTTTTCTTGATAAACTCTAGAACTAAAATTTTTCCTTTTCCCAAAAGATTTTTCATTTTGAATATTTTAGAGACGCGAGAAACCTTTTACTTTCATTGCAAGACCACATTTTCGATTCAGGAGTTTTACAATGTATTCAAGACTCATATTTTGGAGCAGCTTAGAATCGTAAGGTTAGTGACTGAGCTATTTGAATTCACATCCTCGAAAGAGAGACATTTTTTATTTTTTTATTTATTTAATGACAATGCCACTCAACAGGTACACAAGACCAAATAACAGAGTGCCACTGAAAAAAATACAAGAATAGTATGCCAAACAGCAGGTTTTAACATAACTTAAAGATTTTCAACTAAAGAAACAAAAACAGATAGGAAGTTGAATTCATAAGCTGTATTTGAATCACTTAATTAGCTTTAATGCTGAACTATTTGAAGACCAACACTCCCAACTTTTTTACTTTTGTAAAGTTAACACTGAAAAGGTCAATTTGGGAGAAGTACGTAATATAATTAAGCTGAAGTAAAGCAATAGGTGAGTGACTGGCATAATTAGTGCCATATGTGCGACAGTGAAACAATCTTGGCAGGCATACCGAGTAAGCAAGAACGTTAAAATTTAATTTAAATAAAATTTCTTCACTATCAATAATGCCATTCAGAAGTTTATAGAGAAACGTAGGTAACTCAAATTTCTGCGAGAGCTCAACGATAAAATATAATGACGAAGATTATTTTCATATGAATCATAAAAAAGTCGCCTCCGAAATTTAATTTAAGTGATTGATAAATTTTTTCTGAACTTTTTCAATTCTATCTATGTAGCGCTTGTACGACGGACTCCACGCAATTGAGACGAATTCAAGACGACTGCGTCTAGAGAATTATATAGAGTTATAATAGAATTTATATTTTTGAACGTTTCAGTAGCTCGATGAATGAACCTTAAATTGCGTAGACTGTTCTTTACAACAATTTCAATGTGCTTGCTTTTGCAAGCAATAACTATAAAAATCTCACAAATTCCTCTGCAAGAGCGCGCAATCGTCTAGAGAAGTTATTATTTTAAAAAAATTTAAATCATCCGCATAAAGACCGATTTTTGAATGCTAAAACACGTACCAATATCATTAATAAATAAAGAAAAAAGTAAGGGTCCCAAGTGCGATCCTTGCGGTACGCCAGAGCCAATTCCGATTGAAGCAGATACTGCACCATTTATTTTTACACATTGTAACCTGTTTGCTAAGTAAGAAACGATTCAATTTAAAAGTCTAGTTATTAACGTGGGATGGTGAACTTTATCAAATGTTTTGGAGAAGTCTGTGTCACAGAGTCCAGCTTATGATGCACACTGAATTTGTAGTGACCGAACGACCACGGAAGAAACCATGCTGTTCAACAGGGATTATATGTTTGCACATAAAAAATAGTTCAGATGTAATAATAGCATCAAAAAGGTTTGCCATTGTGCATAATAAAGAAATTGTCCTGTAGTTAGACACGTCACATTTGTCACCGCTTTCATAAACTGGAATCACATTTGCAATTTTCCAAACAGAAGGGAAAAGGCCTTCTGAAAGCGATTTATTAAATAATATTTTGAATATTTTTTACATAACTTAACAAAAATTGGAGGAATGTTGTCAGATCCAGCACCTTTATTGGTATCTAAGTTATCTATTGCCTTTTCAATCTGCTTCGCCGATTTATGATTTATTTCGAAGAAATTCTCTGACTAAATTAATGAATTAGTGTTCGACGGTTCCAGGAGAGAAGAAAAATATCTAGAAAAAGCTTCAGAAATATCTTGATCAGTAGTTGCAGCACCACCTGGGAGATTAGTTATTTTAGAAATAGATTTAGAATTTTTTTTATTTGCAACAAATGACCAAAATACCTTGGAATTTTGTTTTATTTGTGACTCAGTTTTGTAGACATAGTTTCCGTAATCATTTTTAATAGCAATTTTGACTTTACGTCGTAAGCATGAAAAAAATTTCATAATCAATAGGATTTTTATATTTCTTCCAAGTCTGATGAAGCTTAAATTTCATTTCAGTATTGTGCACAGATAACTCATAATACCAATCAACCAAATTAATTTTTCGATTAATCTTGTCAGAGTCAGCCGATCTAAATTTTAAGGTAGAATATGGTAATTACCTCTGAAGTCAGCTCTATTAGGAATCTGTATAAGTACATCAATAGATTTGTAATGAGGATCTTCTGGCAGAAATGGAGTAATGCAGTAAACTAAAGACTAGATCAAGTATTTTGTTATTCACATTGACTATACCAGGGGTGAGCAACCTTTTTAATCAACGGGCCGCACATAAAGTAACACTTATTAATAATTTACAAAACTTTATTTATAATAAACATTAGAATAAAAAAATATATAATTTAAAAAATTTTAGAAATGCTTGGCGGGCCGCATAAACATGTTTAACGGGCCGCGTGTTGCTCATCCCTGGACTATACCATTATATTGGCCAAAGTCTAGAAAACTATAAATATCAGCTAGATTTTCTCCAAAGTCATCAGTCACATTAGAAACAACGAAATGTTTCTTATCACTATCGTATGACCATAATAACCGAGACATATTATAACCCCCCATAACAACAAACTGATCATTAGGATTTGTGATGAGAATCTTTTGGCACAAATGGAGTAGTGCATTTTAAAACAGTAACATCAGTCAGTGAACTAAAGACAAGATCAAGTATTTTGTTATTCACATTGTCTATACCATTATATGGCCAAAATCTAGAAAACTATAAATCTCAGCTAGATTTTCTCCGAAGTCATCAGTTATATTAGAAACAACGAAATATTTCTTATCACTATCGTATGGCCCTAATAACCGAGACATGTTATAATCCCCCATAACAATAAACTGATCATTAGGATTTAGTTGAACAATTTCTGTAACCTTATTTAGATGTGACGTAACATTCTCACGACTTGCACGTGGAGGAATATAAACACAGCATACATGTAACATAGAACTATTTTTCAGATTTATGATAACCCACAGATCTTCGCAAATTCCTTGCGAGGACCATTCATTACTGAAATGTGCAAGGAAGCGCGATCTTGATCGTTACCGTAAAGTGATGTGACACTCTTCTGCATAGAATGAACTAAAAGAGTACTTTGCTCTAAAAATAGTTTCAAGAACTTTAGGCTAGTAATTGAATTCATTTATACTACCTTGTTTGAGCATAGTTTTATTATAGGGCCCTAAAATCTACAACAAATTTAAATTAGATCTAGAGTTTCTATGTTCCTCTTTCTATGACGATTTCGATATCTATTCTGAGATCTATGGTTGGAATGATAATAAAATTATATTTTTATTTCTCTAGCTCTATTCCCAACTCATTTTGCCCTTTCCATATGGCTCTCTCACACATATTTTTCCCTCTTTTTTCATGCCAATTTTTGCCCTACTCTATAAGATCATAGTCACTTTTTGGACGTGTTTTGTGGTTTAGGATATTGAGACAATATCAACTGAAATTAAGTAGCAATATGACTTAATTGCTATGTTATAGTTAATATCACTTGATGGTGTTTTAAAATAGGTATCCATAGTCCGTCTAGGAAATATCCGGAAAAAAGAAAATAACATATTTTCTTTTTTCTGCGATTTTCAATTATAATTATTTATTTATGTAATTTCTGTTTATTCCTGAGAATTATATTTAAACGTTCAAGGATTAACTGCATCCTAGACTTGGTGTTTGCATTTAAAATTATTGGTATTACTTAATTTTTTTCTTACATTTTTTTGGTCGAAATAACAAATCCTTTTTCTTTAATTGTAGATTCCTCTATTGAAAATAGAGTTTTCTCTTTTCTTAACCCAGATATGCCTGAACACCCAGTATATATATTTTGATTATATTTTTTTTAGTTTTGAGTTCATTCTAAAACATATGAAGGAATTTTGAGGAGAAACTAAAACTTTCATTTTGATAACCTTTTATTTCAAACTGTCCTACATAGGAACATGAATATTTACAATATGTAATAATATATTATTACAATTTAGCATCATGATAAGACCTACGTCGCATTTCAAGCACCTAGTGGTTGTCTTTTGATGACATAATCCACATCACGTCTGCTTTTCCTGATTTTTTACCTAGTGGGACATTCCATCATACCATGTGTCTGTATTTTTTATAGATGGCCGTCCTCTGGAGTAAGATTTCTTTTTATTTTGTTCCAGAAGCATGTTAGCAATTCTTCGACGAAATGCCGTTGTAACGCTTATGTATCTGCCAAGCGTTTTGGACAGCCATATCAACGCAATGGGCAACTAATGGAAAATACCATTTCTTCCCTCTAATCGCTACTCGGTAAAAACTGACATTTTGATCGAATCTATCTACACCTCCCATATATGAGTTGTAGATTTGAACTATGTGCGGCTGTTACTTGGATACTCTTTTTCTCTTTCCTTGAATATCTCTTAACATTATGAATTGGCTGAACTCTAGAGTGATTGGAAATCAAAGTAATAATGCTATTATCATCCCACTTTACAACTACTAAATCAGAGCCTTGTACTTTCTTGTAGTCATATAAGCCTCTTCATCATTTTAGAATTTTCCAAAGGATTTTTTGATAATCTATTCTCTCGAACAGTACCCGTTGCATAGAAATTATTTTTTGACAGTTGCTCAAGTTAGAGTATTGAAGAAAACAAATTATCAAAAACAAGGTGAAATTTCTTATCAGGCCACTTTTGCCACAAGGCGTCCGCATATTCCAAAACTACTGCAACGCCGGTGCCCATTTCCTTATATTTGATGCTGATGTTGATTGCTGCACCTTAATAAGGCTCAAACCAGGATATGTGAGCCAGTCTGGTAGCTCCGATCCAAAACTTATACCCATAGCGTATGGGCTTACCGTAGATGTACTGCTTACATCCGTGTCTCCCAAAATATGGGATCATCGCCTCATCAATGCTGTGAAATTCCTCCAAAAATGAGGAATTTTGTATTCAGATATTGAAATAATGATCTAAGTTTAGCAAATTTATCTTCTTTATCCAAAATAGCATTATCAATTACGTGAAAATTTGACATAATACACTCAAAATGGTCCCTCGTTATAGCCTCTTCAACTAACTCATTGTGTGAATCTCGATCGCGTTCCCAATACATACGTCTCTTTAAAACTTATGCATAACCACTTAATATCAAAACCCTATAAATGCTTTCATTTCGGAAATATCTACGATTATGTTGTGCAGCATAACGATTGGTCTCATGTGTTAGAATGTCAAACAGTACTTCGTCAAAGAAACGACAAAAAAATTCGAAGGGATTCTCACATCCGGGTACTAAATTATCTTGTATAAATTCCGAACGTGTGGAGACAAGTGGCAGATCCTTCAACTCCCAATTGTAGGTCTTTCTCTTTTTTGCTCAAGTTATGACTTTTTCCTTTGTTTTCCAATTATTTAGGTCTTTCTGTAATTCCGCAAACGAAATATCATCTTCAGATGAAAACTCATCATCAGTTGTAATCAGTTTTATTTCTGCTTCAGACTGAAGATGAGATTCAGGTAAATTATTTATGGATAAGAAATTTTCATCACCGTAATCTTTATCCGTGATATCGCCACATGCATTAACAGGCGGAAATATTGTTATTTCCGGAGATATTTCTGTATCACTGTCTTCCTCCAGCATTGTAAAAGCTTCATTTAGCGAAAATCCCTGAAACGCGAAATAATCTTAATAAACTTAAAAATTATTAACTTTTCTTATATCACTTATCAAATATACAACATTGAACAATGAAGCTGCAAGAGCAACGCAAATATATGTCAAACACAAATCAAGAAAAATACTTACCTTACAAACCGTACACCGTATTCCGCCATTATTAAAAATTCAGTAACGTCAAACATCTTTTACTCATATAAAAGGGATAGTACACCACTTTCGTGATACACAGGTAAAAACTACAATATAGATGACTGTCTGTACCATAGATACAGACAAGATAAATCATACTGAATACGGGAATAAATTTGTTAATAGCGTCCTACATATAGGACGTTAGGCACATCTGGGTTAAATTTGATAAAATTACTAAAATTTTTCTGTTTCTTTAAAATTAAAATTGTTAACATTCGACATTTGTGATCACTTTTTTTGTTGTATTCTTGAAAAAATGTGATTTTCATGAAAATACTGCGATTCTAAGATATCGAGAATGCAATATAATACATATAATAAACACTATATTGATATAAATTTCAAATTTCCCGTTACTAAACGATAAATTCAAAGAACTGAATCTTTATGGATGTTGCTCTCAGCATTAAATCTTCTATTTTTGATACGTATCTTCGAATTTTGCTCCCAGCATGTGTATTCGATAGATTCTCTATCTAAAATAATTTTTTTATTTAAAGGCACGGTTTAATTAGAAACTCCCATCATGCATTCATGTCTTCTTGACTTCTCCTTTTTTTTGAAGAAAGAAACATTTTTCTAAAAAAAAATAAATTTCGGATATATCTTGGATATTGAAATAAAAATCTAAAAAAATATATATATAGAGACGTGCAAAGTAAACATATATAAATATTGTGGTATAGCAATATTAAGTTAAAACTTAGCAATTTTAAGTTTGCCTTTACATGAAGCGTGCTTGAACTTTTACGTAATTTAATTAATGAGATTTTCCTAGTGCTTTGATAGGAAAATTTGTTTTCCAGCGTCCAACAACAAATTTATCTGAAAGTAATGTAGAACAGAGGATCCAATTAATAAGGGGGGGATATGTATTTTGCAGGCGCTGGGGTAAATTTGTTCGGCATACGAATATACGGAATGCGGAAATTAGATTCGAATCAATCTGAAACGTTAATTTTGGATATTCGAAGTGCCCGGGGCCTGCCGAGCCTTGTCAATATATGGTAATTATTTTAATTCAGTTCCAAGTTATAAACACTAAATGCTGGTTAGTCGGCGTTTAGTTAGTCGTATACGTACCTGACGTAATCGAATTTAAATTGCAGGCGGAAATTAAACACGAAAAATTAAATTAGCGAAAGTTTTCGGTGAAACTACTAGTTATAAAAAAATGCTAGTTTCAAGCTTAAGAAAATGTTAAGTTGAGCAGAATTTTTAAATTACGAAGAGCGAGATGCAAGGAAGGAAAACTGCGGGATCATTAAATAGATCCACTGAAGTATCGTTTTATATCGTTGATGAGGAAAAAGACGGGAAATAAATAAATCCTTAATTAGTACGCCTAAACTGTTTCGGATTCATCAATAAAATTTTACCGTTAAAGTTTCACGATGGGGAAGCAAAGGATAGAAGGAGTCTTTATCTGTTTCTTGCTTAAGAGTATCGATTCCGGACTGATATTGTAGAAATGGCGTTAGGGAAAAGGGAGCAGGATACCACCAAGGAAGACATTGTAGAATAATATAAATAATACACACAACGCAGAATATTTTGCACTGGACTAGTTCCTATTAAAACAATACAAAACGTAGCTTATTCAATGAAAAGAAAAAAAATTAGTAGTGAAACAAAAACTGAACTCGTTACAATCGTTAGTGCGGGCGTTAATTTGCTACAGTTTAAGGAATATTTATTTCCGAATTTTGGCTGGCAGAAACCATTAGAGCGTCCTTTATTATCGGATGATCCTTTTATAATTACACGTCCCAACCTATAATAGTAATTGCGTCGTTAAAATTAGGGTGACTTTATCGTTAACATTATAGTTAATATTTGCAAAATTTAGATCGCATCTGACGTAATTTCGTACAAATTATATGTTCAGCACCTAATCGTTTAGGTAAATTCGTTGTTTAAGCTTTTTTTTAACAAACTTACAGTTTAAAAAGGAAATTATTTTTGACTTTTCTTGAAGACTATATTCAATCAATCTTAAAGCATCGAGAGTTGTGTTTAAGTAACGTCAGAATCTTGAATTTAATTAATAAAGTAAATGCCTCGTCGCGTTAATTATCGAAACAGAAAGGAACCGCATTCGTAACCTTCCAATCAAACTATTCTCTATTTCTCTCCCCGCTCGCTATCGCATGCAAATAAAGCTTAATTCGTTCTATTCTCCTCCACTTCTAATTGCAGTCGAATAGTTCGTGCAGTTAACGAAGGAACTCAAAGCTTCCCGTTCGATTCTGATTACATATTTGAAATGGATAAATTGACTTGTTTTTGAACTTCTCTCCTGCTCGTATTTCGCGCTGTATGTTTTACGTACGGTACCCAATTTAAACCCCAAAAAAAAAAAAAACAAATTCTCTGTCGTTTGTTAGAGTGAAATACGCACCGTTCAATTTGCCACGTGCCACGAATTGAAAATTCACCGCAGAGTTTACATTCGTAGAGAAAACGAGCACCTGTTCTTCAAAACAACTGTTATATGGACATACGTAAGTAAAATGGATCGTGTTTCGTTATTTCTATTATCTAACAGACGTGTACTTTTTGAAAGTTAACTATACGGAGTGATTCACGGAAATTTTTATCCAAAAATATAAATAGATTCAATTAATATTTTCCCTGAAATACACATCTATGTTTTAAATTATGTATTTAGTTAAATCATTTTTTTTTCTTTTCTACTTCTAATTTAGATAGGTGTCACGCAATTAATGTCATTGCGATTCTAAAGTATGACACTACAAGTCTGAAGGAATTGTAATCTTCATCGTAAACCCTTTCCTCTGTCATGATTAGAAAGATAAATTATATTAGCTGATGCAAATTACTTAATCATTACGAGTTACGACAATTTAATTCCTGGAATGAAGTGCTTTAGACGGGTACAGACAAGTTCGATTCCCTCAAGCTTTAAGAAGATATTTATTGCAAAGAGATTTAAAAGTTAACTAAGGACCAACAACTATATTTTATATACATATAGTTTTTTAAAGGCCTAAAGTTCAAATATAAAGAAAGACGGGAATTCATTCAAATACTATTTTATTAAACAATGTAAATAATATAGGTGGAATGTCTGGAATTGGGTAAGCAATAAATTAACAATAAGGAGCATCCAGAGACTAACACAATTCAAAATTAATACAGAGCCAGGCGACATTCTCAGGATCTCCATAATCCTTGTAACGTCTAAAACAAGCTATCTAATGTAATGCAAATCCCGGCGCAGAGCAGTAAAACTACCGAACTGCATTCAGAGAATGTACTCGCCGGCGGGTTAAAATTTCTAACTAAATTTCCAGCCGAGGTACGTCGCCAGTTTGCATTCAAATTCGACTGATCTCGCCGAAGAAGTGCGGATTCTTAGGGCGCAACGTTTGGACCTTTGTAGTATATCGAGTGAGTTTTAGGTTCAAAGAAATTTATTCATACGTTCTTGCGTAATTCAGCTTTAGGTGGTTTTAGTAATCTGAGGTTTTTCATCTGAGCAGACAGAAAGTTTTCTGAATTGCGGCGTCCGTATGTTTCTGTTTTATGTGGAGGCAAAAAACAAAAACAAAATGAAATGGTCTCGGTTTAGTTTGTGATTTACAAAAATTCTATTAGATTGATTTCTTATAACAAAACAAATATTCTTTCTAGAAAAAATATTATGCAATGAGCATTTTGGGAATAATAATAATAACAAGAAACAAATTTCATTTAATATAAACTTATCCCAACGATCAGGCAACTTGCCGACAGAGAAAATTCTTTTTGGTTATCTGCAAAGCCAATTTTGCACCGTTTCTATTACTTATTCATTCAACATAAATTTTTTGCCTCGCAAGTACTTGGTAAGAGCTAAATTCTAATTATAGTTTTTCGGTCAATTAAGAAATCTGTTAAAATTTGACCGTGAATATTAGAAATTTAGAAATTTAGAAATTGTACTTTATTATCAATCAAAAATTTAAAAAGTCCACGTAAAATCTATACTCGCCTTGATTTTTGTCAATGAAACTATTGTTTAATTTGACACTTTATTTCAGTATGTAATATATTTCTTTATTTTAAAAATACATTAACATAATATGTTTATGATAATAACAACATTGACAACAACATTCAATTATTATTTCATCTAAGGGGTATGTTCGCTCTTGATTGTTGCATGGCATCTAATGATTCAGTTTCTTGAGAGTTTGTAGCATAATCAGGACTGGAATAGTTTTATACAATAGTGGACTGGATAGTTTTATACAATGCTCGTCTAAAGTCAGTTTCCTCCCTGTTAATTTTGGAACGAAATTAAAATAGAAAGTTCAGACAAAAACCAAATCATTATACATAAACAATACTAATTCTAGGGGGCGCTGTTCCCACTATGAACAAAGAACATGTACTAGTTTAAATCGCGACATCCTGCGATCACTTTTTGACACAACTTTGCGATCGCAAGATGTCGCGATTCAAACTATTGATTATTATTACATCGCATTTGCGAATAACCTTGAACAGGTCGGTTTGGTTTGCAGTGGAAGTCTCGAGCTATGCTTCTGCTGACGAGGACCAAATAAGGCCGAAATAGCTATACAGAGGATGCTCGAGAGATTCACTGCAATCAAAACCGATTTGCAACAAAATTTTATAATAATTAATTTTATTATTTTTTAGAAATGTAAAAACAAATGCTAGAAACTGAAAACTGATAACGTTATTGGTTGTAAAGCTAGTACATCTTCGAATGTAATTATATCTCTGGACTTGGTACTATTTATGTACTTTGATTTTGTTTTTGTTCAAGCTTCCTATATTTTTTGGTTTCAATGTTAACACAGAGGTGAAACAAAACTTTAGACAAGCATATGTTTTTTGTCATTAACTCAAAAGTCATTGGATGTAGAATTAAAATTTATTTAAACTGATATATCACTTAACCCACCCTGCTATTTAAAATTTTTAAATTCATAGTGAGCGCAACGCCACCTAGCGGATATTCTAAAGCAGTTATACCTCAAAAATTAGTGTTTTTATGTACATTGATTTGGTTTTTGTCTGACCTTATTTGGTTTCAAAATTAATAGAGGGAGAACTGACTCTAGACGAGCATTCCTCCTCTGTATGAGGGCCATATGATATCTAAGGGAATGAAATAAAACCCATAGTTTTTATTTATTTTGCAATGTAATCTTCTGCGACTTCAATGCATTTTGTACATTTCGAAATTAAAGAAGATAACCGTCCAAAAATGGTTTCTTTCATGGATTGCAAAGACATGTCAACTTCCAACTGTGAATCTTCATCGTCCGAAAGTATTAGCCCACGAAGTTTTTTCTCCAAATGGCGAAATAGAAAATAATCGCAAGGAGCCAAATCTGGGTGATATAACGCTACGAAGTCTGAATCCTTCGGGGAATTACGAACAATGGCGGCCTTATGCACAGGAGCGTTGAAAAATCAAAAGTTTTTTATCTGGGCTATTTTTTTTGATACATTCCTGCAATTTTCCTAAAAGGTTACTATAATCAGTCCCCTTTACCATAACTTGTGGGAAATATCTGTCAGCAAAATTTCGTTGCGTTGATTCTTCTTTACTCTTGTGGTCAAAATGATGATTCACGTTTCGTTTCGTGACACAACCTTCTCAATAAAGTTGTCTTTCACAGGCAGCCAAAAGGTGCTGCGTTATTTGTCGAAGAAAGTGATCATTCCGGGCCCCCATCTTGCACTCGCCTCTGACATCCTTAGACGTTTTGTCCCCATTGATGTTTAAAATCTCATCTACCTGATGAATCCTTTAAATAATTTGGCTATTGTGAAGAATAAATTTCTCGTTTTTTAAATGTGTTCTAGTGTTGTAAAAAAATTCGGGTGTCCACTGCGAGGGTCGTCTTCTAAAGACTCTCTGCCCCATTCAAATTGTTTAGACTAAAAGGAGTATTTTCTTCTTTTGTGAAAAATTTTATTCTGCTCCCCATGTTAGATAATAATAATAATAATAATAATAATCTTTATTGTCCAATAGGATAACTCAGAAGGACACAGAGCTTAAATTGCCCTAATAAATGGTGGATTACATTCAACTTATAAATAAATAATAACATAACATCATAACAAAATATGTATACAATAATACTTCACAACAAAATAACAATAATTAATGAGCATTAAGAATTATTCTGAAGAGCACATTACATAGCCAGGAAAATAGCCATAGCTTTAACAATTGTATCGTAGGAATCATAAAAAATGTCGACCACTGAGCATTTTGTTAATTAGAGAACACATCCTGTAAATTGGTGATTTAATTAATCAGTTTGTATACAGACTAGGCAAGTAAAAAGTCTCATAAGATCTAAAATTAAATGCAGGAGCTTTAAAATTCAAACAGCTGAGGAGATTGGGACAATTAATATTATTAGTTAGTAATTTATAAACAAATTTAAAGCTAGCGGTATTTCGTCTAAAGTCAAGTGTATGAAGATGAAATCGTTCCAAGAGTATATTCTGGTTAATTCCTCGAGGAGGAAAGTAACCATCTATTTTCCAACACAAGTATTTTAAAAATTTTCTTTGGATGTTTTCTAGTGTATTGATATGGACATTATAATAAGGACTCCAAACAGGTGAGGCATATTCGAGTTTAGAACGAATTAAAGACTCACATAGTCTTAATAATGTGAGAGGATTTGAGAAAGATTTTGTATTTCGGTGAATGAAACCCAGTTTTTTGTGACATGAAGAAATAATGGCATGAATATGTTTATTAAAGGTTAAATGAGAGTCAAATATAACACCAAGGTCAGTATGAGAATTCACCCTAGCTATAATTTGATCATGATAAGAATAGTTAAAGTTGAAAGGATTTTTTTTCTTAGTGAAAGACATTACTTTACATTTTGCAAGATTTACAAAGCATAAAAATCATTTTGTAGGGATAGACCGTCATGGATGAAAGAAATATTATTATACAATTTAAGATCGTCTGCAAAAAGAAGTTTATGACCTGAAATTTTCAATGCTAAGTCGTTAATAAAGATGTTAAACAGTTGAGGACCTAGGACTGACCCTTGAGGGACCTCTGAAGTTGCTGGATAGGTATAATATTTGGAACAATTATATTCAACAAATTGATTCCAGTCGTGTAAATATGATTTAAGAAGATCAATGACTGGAAGATCAAAACCAAAATGATGAAGTGTAGAAATCATGAGTGAGTGATCGAGCTTATCAAAGGCCTTTGCCATATCGGTATAAATAATATCAACTTGTATGTTATTATCCATACTATGTGAAATGAAGTTCTGTAGTGTTTTGTATTGGTATTATAGGTATGTTAGGTGTGATTGTTTTTATTTGTTCGGGTGTCGGCGAAATATTTATCTTTGATGAATCTTCATAAAATGATGTGCGATTACGTTTCAGGAACCATGAATTTCACTGGTACCGCGTTCCATCTGCTGATTGAATTATAACTGATCTCGGTTTCTTAGTTTCTTCAATTACTTTAGCAGGTAACCATTCCTTGTGGTCGTTTCTAAACGAAACAATTTCTCCTTTCTTAAACTGTCCTCTATCAGTATATGACTTTTCAATTGTTTTCTTTAGATTCAATTTTTCTTTCACATTTTTAATTATTTTGGGTTCTAATTTTTTTTCGTTCGTTTGCTCATTAGTTTTTGTATAAGAGAGCCTAAGTTTCCTCTAGATGGTACCTTCTTCTAAGCATTTTGATAATCAATGTTTTGCTTTTTGAACATAACGTTCAGCAATAGATCTAGCAAAATAAGGGCTTGAGGTTCGATGTTCAAATTGCCAAATAGTTTTAAATTGTCTAAATTCTTCACTGAATTGTCTTCCATTATCTGTGATTAATGTATCCGGGATACCAAATATCGAAAACCATCTTTTTAAGGCATTAGTTATAGAAAAGCGTTATTTGTTTAATTTCAACAAAATCAAAGTAACCAGAAAATGCATCTGCTATTACTAGGAAATTTTTTCCATTGATGTGAAACAAATCTGATGCTACTTGAGACCACGAACGGCTTGGGCTCCCTTGCAGCAAAATAGTTTCTTTAGGATTATCTCGTTTCTTTGCACAAATTTTGCATTTACTCACAAAATCAATTATGTCATTGGTCATATTAGACCAAAATACAGACACTCTCACCAACTGAAGTGTTCCTTGTATTCTTTTGTGCCCCAAGTGACTGCATATTAGCACCAACGGGACCATATTATTTGGAATGAAAATTCTATCGTTCTTGAATAGAATATCAATATGAAGTTGTTCTCTGTAGGACCAATATGTTTCGAGGTTCCTTGGAACTTCATTAATTTTTTCAGGCCATCCACGATGAATTATATTTTTTAGATCCGCTAGTTCACCAGAATTGTTGATTTCACTTTTCAGTTGATTTAGTTGTTCAGTAAATGGTGGCAATATTACGCAGATTTGGAGAGAGTTTTCTTCTTCTGTAACTTCTGTTTCTTCACGATTTAGGGTATGAGCTATGTACAATTCTGATCCCCTTTTGTAAATTATTTTCGGATTGTACGGTATTACTTCATAAAAAATTCGTTGTAATCTTGGCGGTGCTTCTGTTATTGATTTCTTAAAAATAGTTTCTAATGGTTTGTGATCGAATTCAATTATAATATTCTTATTACCCCCATACATAACAGTAAAATTTTTTAGAGCAGCTAATACAGCATAAGCCTCCTTTTCAATTTGGCTATATGCTTTTTGTGTTTTGCTTAATGATTTAGTACTATAAGCAATAGGTTTATTATTCTGAAGTAGAACTGCGCCACGAGCAGTACTGCTAGATAAAACAACGGGTAACTTTGCATCATAGAAACCTAGAACAGGCGGAGTTTTTAAAATTTCCTTCAGTTTTTGCAATGTTTGTTCCTGTTCATATTCCCAACACCATTCAGAATGCTTTTCTAGAAGAGCACATTTCTCGGAATTTAATTTAACACCAGCACCTTGAAGTCTTTTTAAAATTGTGTGATGTTCATCAATTCTTCTTTTCTGGCTGCATGAATAGATATGACGTCCATAGACACTTCCACGCCTTCTATGTCTTGTAGAACCGAACACATAATCTGTTGAAATACTTCTGAAGTTGATGCTAAGCCAAATGGCATACGTAAACAGGAAAATCTTCCGAACGGGGTAGCAAAAGTCAGGTACTTTGACGTCCGTTCAGTTACTGGCAACTGCCAAAATCCTTTCTTACAATCCAAAAGTGTAAACCATTGAGTTCTTTTGATCCTTGCTGCAATTTCTTCTATGGTATTCAATGGGTAATGTCGACGTCTTAAATTTTTATTAATCACAGAAGGGTCAATACATAAACGTAGTTTTCCATCGCGATGTACTACAACCATCGACGATACTGCTGGAGTACGTTCATTTAGTGGTTTGATAATTCTTAATTCCACCATGCTCTGATTCTTTTTTACTTGGTCACGTAATGAATAGGGAATTCTTCTTGCAGTACATATGGGCAGAACTGGATTTTTTATTAGATCAATATTATATTAGCAACCAATTCTATTAAATAAATCATTTGGTACATTTATTGTATCTACTCTTTTAATCAGACTAAATTTAACGCTAGTGTCTTTACCAAGTATTGGCTGAACTGACTGATTTACTATTAGAAATTTTACCAAATCAACTTTGTCTTTAACTTTAATTTTTGCTACAGTCTCACCAATAACTGGTAACTTATGATTCGAAAATGTCAGAAGATTTTTTACTTCAGAGCGCATAACTTTTAGTTTAGAGATTTCTGCAATTTCTTTAGTAATTATATTGCATTGACTACCGCTATCCAATTTGAAATTTATGTGATTATTTCGAGGTAGAGTTATTTGCTCAGACCAATCTTTTCCAAGTCAATCGGTTTTTCTTTCAATTACTGATACATATAAATTATCTGTGTCACTTTGATTTTTAGAAATGTCAACAGTATTGAGTTTTTAGTTTTACAGCAATGTGTAAAACGATTCTTTCGTTTGCAACGTTTGCAACTTTTGCCAAATGCAGCTCATGCTTTTCATCCGTGAGTTGTATTGCAACTTTTGCATTCAAAAATTTCTGACTTATTTTGATTCAGTTCACATTTTTATTTTGGTTGAGATTTCCATTTTTTGGTTGTTTATTTTTGTAAACTTATAACGCGTCAACAATTTTGGCAATGAAATTTTAACTTTTTATCGTATTTAACTGCTTCTTAGCTAATTCGTTTGCGCGGCAGATATCCTGCAATATAACTGATTATTTAATTATTTATCAAACTTTTGATATACAAAGTAATCTCTTAATTTCTTCTCTTCCTTCATCTTCTTCTATCCTGTATAAATTTATTTTGTTCAGAAGTTTGTTACTAACTTTGATGTATTAATAAAGTTTTGAGAGGAAAACTACTTTGTCTTTTAAAAAGAGGTATTTAAAGTCGCGACAAACAATAATAAAGTCTACGCGCCAAAGAAATTTTTTGACGTTATATAGACTACGAATGCGCTTTTATGGAATCTCAGAAGCGCAACATTTACATGAAACAATTGTATGTCTGAAGTTTGAGATTAGCGCAAATCTCACTGCAAGGTGGCGAATCAAAGCTGCTTCCGTTAAAATAACTCCGTCGAGAATTTTGCAAAGGAGTTAGTAACCTGTTTTCATCGAGGGAAATCCGTTTTATAATGCTGCAGTATTTACTGATAATGCACAACTTTATTAAATTCGTTGAATTTAATTTAAGAAACAATTATTTTCAAACAATATAAATCAAACAAAAGACAGTGTGTAATCCAATAAGTTTCACTTACTCTAACCATTATTAATACACAAGAAAAGAAGCGAAGTTATGACATACGAATGGGGCAAAAGTCAATAATAATTCGGGAAAAATTTTTACTTTTTACAAATGTTCGAGAAGTAGTGGATGTGATTTAAATGTCCCAACTGAGCTAAGTTTACTATTATGTACAATATGTAATAGAGCAGTAAGCCCGCAGATGTAATACAATGACGTTGAGGCTGGTCATTTAGAACTTTCGCGTGAAAGAATACGGAGATGAACAGTTAGTAATACATAAGCAATAAAAAAATTATGATGAAACAATTACATTCTAATTTTTGATTAGTATTTAAGTAATAGAAATGCAAATTTTTCACATAACAGTATTAATTTATTTCCTTCATTAATTAACTTAAGGAATTAGATTAAAACAGTAAACACAAATTGTTGCCTTCATATTTTGTAAGGTTTTCTATGAAAGTAAGTAACTTTGCACAATTTAATTTGATATTCAGGATTTCCTTCTTTTCCTCCTGTAAAAATTATTTCAATGAATTTCTTTGCGTGGGATTTTGATGGAAGTCAATTATATTGAATATTTCTTTTCCAAACTAAATTTTATATTTCCTGTTATAACGATGTTGAAATCGTGTCAATAATTGGCCACCCACCTGTGGAACCTAAAAATCTGAAACGACAGTACAGTGTATGTAAGCACTTGCAAGTCACATCGAACTCCTTTTATTGTCGAAGAGGTAAATACATTTGTACGTCACGTAGACATGTGCATTTTCGGACAAATCGTCCGTAAACGTTTCAGTTTTTTTTTATTTATCTTAGAAGCAAAACACAAATAACAATCTTCTACTCTTATTTTTGTATTTTTTATTGAGAATTAAAAAAAAATAATCTCTAATGGGTTAGCACTTTTTCTCCAAAGCAAAAAAATGGTGGAAGAGTCCAGTGTTTATTTTTTAAATTTCTGAAATCAGTTTCACAAATTTTATTTCATTATTTTTGTTTCGGTTAGATTCCACGATGCTCCCCTCCCCCCATATATTAAAACTGATAATTGATACTGTATTGTATACTTTAACCTTTATTTTTTTGCTAACTTGTTCTATACTAAGGGATAAATGGATTCCGGTTTTCCAACTGAAAAATGATCTGCGTCCACTTCCTCATTGCCCCCTGCGTTTGTCAATTGATGGTACTCCGATAAATTGTGTACCAGAGGTCAGATTCCTTGGACTGAAATTTGACCAAAAGCTGACATGGAAGCCTCATATTACTTGTACAGGCTCGTAAGATGCTTAATCCACTGAAAGTTCTTGCGGGGTCCATTTGGAGCGCAGATCGTGAAATTTTGCTTGGTTTGTACAAATCGTTGATTTTCTAAAAATTAGGCTATGGCTGTATTGTATATTCCTTCCTATATATGCCTGTTGTTGTATGTTGTAAATCTAGACACTCTTCAGGTTATTCAAAATATTGAGCTCCATCTTGCAATTGGAGCTTTCCCTACTAGCCCCCGTCCTTAGTAAGGCTCTCCTACAGCGGAGATCGCTTTCTGTTGGGTTACGCAGCCAATATTCATGCTTTTCAATCTCACCGGAACTTCGACATTATTTTTAATCCACCGTGACTTGAAATGTGTCGACGTAGACGCCCACTTAAGAAACTATCTGGAGTTCGCTTGAATGACTTGCTCCAAAAGCTACATTATATCTTCCCTCAGATCATTCCAATATGTTTCAATGGGATACGTCCTTTAATGAAGTTCCGCTAAGAATTACGTAACATCTTCGAGAAAATAAGAAACGCAGATGTATTACGTCGACACCTGGGTGCTACACTCAATGACACCCCCGATGCTGAATTCATTTTCACGATCGGATTCAAATTCGGCGAAGTCATAGGTTCGGCGGTAGTAATTAAAATATATTCTCACTCCCCCAATGCTGAGAGCATTTACAGGGGGGAAACGTATATGCCATTTCTCATACTATCGATACCTGCTCGCCACATATTAATCGTGAGTTGATTATTTGCTTTGACTCAGTGAACTCAATACAAGCATTTTCCAATCCACGTTAATTCAAGCCTCCTCTTAAAACTATCTGAATGAAGATGTTCCAAGGGAACGAGTTAACGCATGCAGCGACTTCTTTGCCCCCCGGAACGCCGCTCAGGTTGCAATCATAAGTGTGGATTTGAAAAATTATAAATAAATAAAATAACATACAAATGTGGCAAGACTGATAAGACAGGTATGTGAGACATCTCAAGTAAATTAAGCACAATAATTAGAATTCCCCCCCCCCCCGACCTGAGAAGGAGAAAAAGGTAGTTCTGACGCTTTAGAATCTGACATACCAACTTACTTCCTCATATCTGTTAACCAGTGAGGATCCACCGCTTTGTGAAGAATGTCAACTCCTCTTAACGCTTTCCCATATGTCTATTGTTTCCATCTAGCGGGGGTTCGACATATCCATCGAATCAGTTCTCTTGCAGAGGTGTTAGACAACTCGTCTGATCAGATTGAATCGATAGTGTCTTATTAGATCGTCCTATCGTCCCTTTTGTTATTCAACAGTCTGTAATTTTATATTCACCTTTTTTTGCTTAAACATTTATATATCTATTGTCTAAGCCTCACAGTCTTCTATTAATGACATTTTATTGTCACTGCTACTATATATCCATGTTTCCATTTTTCCTTAACATTGATCCCAGGTACTACATTTTCTCTACTTGCTATGTTTTATCAATTTCTATGATTGTCTGTAGTACGTAACTTCTGAATTTCTACTACTATCACTATTAGTTTGGCCATTGTGTTGATCTTCATATGAGGGGCCTAGTTCCAAAGTTAGCAATCTCCATTTGTTAGTTTTAAGTGCAGCTTCATTCCTTTTTCATAATACCTTCTTAATCGCTAATTTTTTAAGTAAAAAACTGACACATTATCTCTTAACAACAACACAAATATTTTAAAATGAAAAATTTAAGGAAAAAAGTGTTACTTATTTAAATTATACATATTTAATGTTTCCTGAGAAAAAATGATACTGGAGATTGTACACTTTGGAAATAGGACCTTCATGTCATATGTATTTTGTAAGTTCATTTTTCGATAACAAAGTATCCATTTTTTTCTTTGTTGGGACACATAGTAACGAAATCAACAGCGTACATTAACTGCTTGATTATCACCGCTTCCGCTTTCGTCCTTCTCTTTAATGTTTTTGTAAATTTAAGTGTGTATCTAAATAATTTGACATTTAGAAGTACAAAGTTGTTTTTCATTGATACGTTTTATAGAGATTTGGGAAGGTTTATTTGTTAATAAAATCAGTGAAATTAAAGTGAAACGCAGTGTCATAAAGTAAGGTAATAAACCAAAAGTTATTTATGAAAAAATGGTTGCTGGATATGGGGAAGACGCACCATCTTATTTTCAAGTTAAATTTTGGTCTACACTTTTTCGATGGCGTAGAACAGCGCTTCTTAAGCTCTGGGTCGCGATCCCAAATGGGTCGTGAAAATTAAATTCAAGTGCTTGATGTTCAGTTTGTTATTTCACAAATGCACAATATTTAACGCAATAATAAAACGCGTGTTTTAATACTTGAGGTCTCGAAAAGTCTTGTAATGAAAAATGGGGTCACGAACGAAAAAAATTTAAGAAGCACTGGAGTAGAGAATCAATTATTGATGGCCCAAAGTCTTGCCGATTTGAAGCTAGAAATGACGATATAGTGCGAAAAGTCGAAAATTTGGTAGGGGAAACTTGAACAAAATGAAATGTATGGATAAAATGATATATTAGCTTATATTTCCTAAACCGTACAACTTCAAACCTCACTCACGTCGCGGCATTTGAAAGAGCGCCCAAGTGTTTATGGTTATTTGAGAAAATTCAAAATACTAATAATTTTACGTTTTTCAGATAAGTTTTACTCAATGATTTCTTATATTCCTATTGTAATAAGTTAATTTATTGTGTTATTTAGTTTAGAAGTAACGAAAAAAAAATCCTGTTAATCTGACAAAATGACATATAATGTCGTCGTACAAGAAAGTATACGGATGTCATTTTATACATAAGTATGTCATATTGTATACACAGATGGCTAACAGCATATAAACAGTTCGGCGTTCCCCAAGCTACACTACGACGACATGCATTAGGTTTAAATAAGTCATTCAGTCCCAATACTAAAGGTTTAGGCAGGTTTAAATTGACATTCTCTCCAGAAGTCGAAACTTGTTGACCACTTAAAATTATTAGAAACTCGTTTGTTTGGATTAACATGCGTTGATGTCCGAGAGCTGGCTTTTAAGCTTGCTGAAGAAAATTATTTTCCGTATTCTTTTAATAAAGAAAAATAACGCGCTGGTCAAGAATGGTTAGCTGACTTTATTAAGAGACCCAAAGATATATCACTTCGAAAACCGGAACTAACATCTGCAGCCAAAGCTCAAACTTTTAACAGACCACAAGTTGAAAAGTTTTTAAAAATTTATCAAGAAGTGCTTTTTGATAGTAGATGGTCATGCTAGCCACAAAAACTTAGAATCTCTAGAATCTTCTAAAGCAAATGTCAAAGTATTACTTTGTTTACCACCACACTGCACACAACGTATGCACCCCTTAGAAGTATATTCCTTTAGTCCTTTGACAACGTATTTCAATCAAAAGATTTCTCACTAGGTGAAGAATCATCGTGGACGTGTGGTAACGCATTATCAAATATGGTCATTGTTCAACAGAGCACATGGTAAAACAGCGACAGTTCAAAATGTAGTGGATTCAAAAATACTGGTCTTTGGCCTAATAAAATATTTTCCCTGATCATGTCACCAACCTGCCGAAACAACACATATTCCTATTCAAAATAAATTTAATGATATATCGGTAAATTATTCTTCTGTAATGAAGAATAAAGAAATAAAGAAAGTAATAAAGAATATTTGTTATGATTTTTAAGTTTCCAATGTTTCGAATTAATAAGTAATAATTAAACCAAGAAATCCTATTTTGTTTTGTCCATGTTTCCCCTACTGTATACAGGTCTCTATTAAGGCTAATGAAGTCTGTATATCCGAAATAATGTCTTGAAGATTTTGCATGACGATTTGGGTGTGAAGAAGGTGAATTTCTAGTTTGCTTACACCTGATCAAAGTCTGGTTTTTCTCAAGAAAGTATGACTGCGTTGAAAAGGGACCAAAAATTTCTTTCTTCAATTATAAGACAGGGAATAAGACTTGAGTATATCACTGGGACCCCGTGGGTTAAACAGGAACCCATACTGAGGATTCGTAAAGGCTCTCCACCATAAAAACAGCCAAAACACAATTTTCTGGAAAAAAACTTATGGGATCAGTTTTTTGGGATGCTGAAGGAGTCTTGTTTATTAAATATATGCCGAGGGGGTCTAACATAAATAGAGAGGCCTCTGAAAACCCATTTAAAAATTTTAAAACTACTCTGGAGGAAAACGTACCCATTCATATTCGTAAAAAAACTCGCTGTACGAAAAAATTGTCTGTTCAAAAGGCAAATCAAGTCAGTCTAGCAGATAATCAATGCCTGTGGGTTCACAGAGTTAAAGCATCCATATTTTAGCCCTAACCTAGCTCCGTCAGACAGTTTATATAAAATATTAATTTTGGAGATTAACGAAGAAACAAAAAAAATAATACAAAGAACACAATTTTACCCTATCAATAAAATTTTAGACTTCTTTTTATTCAAAAACATCTCAAGAGAGAGCATTTTGCATCTAATAAAGCCACCTAAAAGGAATCTGTTGAACAATATTTTGCAGAGTTGCCAAAGGAATTTGTTTCTGAGAGTATGGGAGAATTAGAAAAAAAGATGGAATTAGTGTAAAAGTGTTGAAGAAAGTTACGTATAATAATAAAGAGCTATTAATGTGATACGTTGATTAGGTAAAACTTTATGGTTTAATTATGAGCATGCAAATTAAGAGACATGAAAATTATTATAAGTAAGTTTGAAATTTATTTGGCAATGAGGGAGATTTTTTCTTCTGAAATAAAGTTTCACCTGGCTCGAAGGAACGAAGCCCACCCCTTTTACCTTCAAATAATGCATTCAGATCGAATAATTGTGAATTAGAATATTCTATTCTGGTTGGCGGACTTCGAACTGCTCCCCAGTGATTTGGTGGCCCCAGATCTCAATTATAATGCAGAGAGTACATTTATAACCGCAGCGGCCATATTGGTCCCAATGCGTTCATTGTTAAACATTGAATGCTGTTTTATAGATTCTCAATACTCATTGGATGTTTTAGAAGTTGGGCTTTTCATTAACTGTTTGCAGCGTGCACGTATTAATTTTACACAAATCGGAGTGCACGCAAATTAACTGATTTTCGATCGGGATACGGTTAATTTGCTGGTTAGATAAATTTACTGTATACACACACACACAGTTCGTTTGAAATGGTCGACGTTCGTTGAAATAAATTAATTTTGCAATTACAAGTCTCATAAATAAAGCGACAAAAGAGCATCAATAATTCAAATAATAATTGCCGTGAAATATTGCACACAATATTAAATGTTTTGAAAGTAAAGTTTCAAAAAGTAAAATTAGTTTTTAAGTCCCTAATTTCTTCTAAGTAATCATACATTTTTAAAATAAATAATTGATGTAAGTAAAATTACTAATAAGGAATTATCATGACAAGATACCACGATCATATTTCCAAGGAATCGCTTATATACAGGCTATTTCAGTGATGATGCACCAAACTTCGGGGAAACGTTTTTGACATTACAGATTTAGAACAAAATATTTTAATACAATTTTGCAATCAAAGCAACTTGAAATTTGCGTTAATTGGAGTCGATGTTTTTAGAAATACTGTAGATTTAAATCTCTGTGTCCGTGAAACAAAACGAGCGATTTAAATTTATTTATGAATGGCACACGGCTGCAAGAAGGCAATAAATCTATCGTAAACGAAAGAATTTATGAAAGCCTTTTAATTCTGCCCTTAAGAGCAAGATGTGTTAAAGGTTAAAGCTAGTGTGCGTTTTTGTCGCACTGACATTTATGCAAATCGTAATTACATCAAATTTGGCGAATCTTAATAATGTACAATAATTAACGCTTGTTGGGGTCACTCTCAATCATATTGAGAAGCTCTTCTTCTATGTTTGCAACATGAGGTGGCCGCACCGCTCCCCTGACTCCTTATTCAATAAAAGAGAGGCTGTGTCGCATAGTCGCTGAGCTACCCTGATAGACGTATGATAATGCGGATATCGTTCACGATTAGGAAACCGTTCCGTGTACAGACGTGCTGCCAATCGCGCGCTTCCCCGACGTTCCCCTGCGTTTTCTCGAAACGTGAAATCGCTCATCGCAAACACACCAACACATACACAAACATACTTACATACACTAATAAACTTAAAAATGAAACATATAAACTATACTAAGTTAACAGAAATTATGCTTCGCTTCTTACTACATTGTTAATAAGAACGGACTAAATATATTTCATCATATCATCTGAGGCGCGACATTTTATAGGGCAATAAAGCAATAAACCGATTCTTTGAATGAGAGTTAAGGCAGGTTAAATATTCTGTTCGTCCTCATCTATTGTATGTTTTAAAAATATACGATTCTCCTCTCCCTTCTTTTTCTCAAAATTTATTCCATTAAAAAAAGAGTTTGGTGCATCTTCATTGAAACAGGCTGTATGTGGATTTTCTCCGAAAATGTGAAACGCTTTATTATACCTGCAATTTTTCGCAGATATTTTTTTTTTTTTCATATTTATGATCATTACTTTCAAAAAAACAATGCACAAGCAAGCTACTTGTATCATTTGTACTATCAGAAATTTAACAAGAAAAAAATATTTTTAAGCGATTCCTATTCAAGTAATCCAATAAATAAATACCTTTAATTTATTTTGCCCCAATAAATTCCTGGTATTGTTCTCCAATTAAGCTCCTATTCCGATGTCCAAATTAAATTAAATTACAAAAAAGAGGGTTAATACAGGAGCACGGTTCGAGATAATGCGTCGTAATTTATTTCATTGTAAATAAAAAAAGTTTTAACGACAAGGGACCGTCGTAATTAATTTTTGCGTTTACACAGCCTAAATACCGCCTCATATTTTAATTAATTTTGGTTTTACGGCGACCTATAATTGAAATTTGAAGTTTTTCTGTCGAACTGCTATTACATGCATTGCTATTACCATTAACGACATACCTATAGTTTCATGCATAAAAATATTATAATGGGTCGTTTTTAGTCGAGCTGATGCACTCTTGTACAACGCATATTGAAATGGGATGAAGTTATTTAATTTTTTTATGATACTTTATCCTACTGCACCTATTAAGTAATTAAGGTTTATATAAATTATTTGATTTTATTTTTTAATATTTTTTTTTTAATTTTTCCAGCAAGAATCACACAACTTACAACACATTGATTAGGTACATGACCTATTGACAGCACAACAATGCAATAAAGTTTCTAACAAGTGTAGGACTCTTGTGCAAAATCAATGGCCCTTGCCGTCCTCAATGGCGTGTCACATTTACCTTTGTATTTCAAGAAACTTTCAGACGTTTCACTTATTTTCCGTAAACACTTGAAAGCTCAAAATACTTGAAATAATCAATATAATAGTAATTCTTCCAGGTTGTATTTATTCTTGTTTTAAATGGAAATATAACTAAATACGAAAGGTTTTTATTAGCAGAAGTAGTAGATGAAAAAAGTTTTTATATAAAATTCGCAAAACTCGAGCAATGAAGCTGTTTGTATTTCTGCGTCCGTTCGGTAAAATTCCGCGCAAATTAACTAATAAATCAAAAATCAATCAGTAGTTTCATTCACAGCTGTTGCCAAGCGTTGCAACTACCGAGCAACTTAGTTAACTTCGGTTTCCGTTCAAAATCACTTTCGCCCCCGAAAAATTTATGAAACGTTCCGTTTTAAATCCGCCCTCGCGCAATAAATTATATTACATATCTGTCAGACGTGTCAGGCTGTAATATATTACAGATTCATTTTCAGTAAAAATTACGTTTAATAAAGAATCGGGATTTGCTTTTGTGTGCCTAACGTCATAAAAAATTTAACACTTTGGTAACTCTTTAGTCGTTACAAATTAATTATCAAATACGATGTAATATTTAATAATTAAATGTTAATACTATACCGTGCTTCGTTGTTTAAGCTTTGGAAACTATAATAAAGTCAATTATATGTAATATAATAAGTTTGTTTAATTAGGTTTAGTTTATCAACAAGAAAGTTTTGTTCTAAAACGGAACATTACCACGGTCAACTAAGTTGATAATTGGATTCAAAACTCACTTAGTTTTAACTAAATTCAAAAGCGAAACAGTACTTTCACTTAAAAATTATTTCAATAAAATAAATTCGAATACAAAAATTAGCTTTTCAAAACGTAAAACATTTCTAAAGACCTTCCGGCATTCTCCAAGCTTATATTTTACATTTCTCTCGTTGTTCATTGTCTTTAGCTATCCCAACCATTGTAATCTTTTGCATTTCACAAATTCGCCAAGTGTTTCTTCTCCAGCTCGTACAACTCTACCATCGTTCTTCTTTTCCAGCCATATTCTGTCTTCTTCCCGCCAAAGATCCTTCTTAATATTCCCCTCTCCCAGATTTCTAATTCGTCCTTATTTTCCTCATTCATGTCTCCATCTGTAAGTGCTAGCGACATATATTATCTAAATTCCGTATTTCTTGATATCTCTTTTGATTTTAAAATTCTATTTAGGCCACTTGCACTTTTTTTATACGTAGATCAGTTTCTTTGCCTTCATTTGTTGGTTATCAATGTGCCAGTTATTACTATAGGAACATTTGTTTTTATAATTGTTACTATGGAAATGAAGATTAAAGTTAAACCATGACTGAAATACCGAGCCTATGAATTATTAAGTGTTGTTTTGTATCATTTCCGCTTTTACTCTTGAGTTTTGAAAGACGGGTGCTTAAAGTGATAAAAGAAAGAGGAATGACTTGTCCTTCCTCAAGTTACGACGACGAAAGTGACAGAGAGATTCTATATTTATGTTACGTAACCTAGGTTAACGTAAGAACTATTATGAATTCACAATTAGGAAGGACTGTGCGTTGTCCACGTTACACTTATCCGAAAACTGTAAGGAAACATTCATTCATACATTATGTAATGGTAGAACATAAGAAAGTTAAAGTATGTTTAGGAACATTTTTAAATCTCTATGCCGTTAGTTATAAAAGAGTCAAACGATTTAAAAGTTTACTGCTTAAAAATGTGACAATAGAGGGACGAAAATGAAGACAAACACTGTACCGGACCATAACATATTGAATTTTTTCCATATAAGGAGTCACATTATTCTGGTAGAACTTATCGTTATTTGGATTCCCGACTTAATGTCAAAATTATATTTGACTTGTTTAAAGAAAAATATATCCTGATTTGTGAATAAATTATGCATATTACAACAAGTCCTTTCGGGAACAGTATATATTAAATTTTGGACGCCCACAAGTAGATACTTGTATTGAATGTGAACAACTAAATTTAAAAATAAAAAGCCCTACATTAGGAGAGGCTGGTAAACGAGCAGCTCAAGCTGACTTAATGATGCATAAAAGAAAATTTAAGAAATTTTACAATGCATTGCAAAAAACTATTAGGGAATGTCAGCAGGATAACAGCATTGCCGCTCTGTGTCTTGACTGTATGCAGAATGTGCACCTACCAGAAGTGCCGGTACAAAATTTCATTTACCTGTCTCAACTAAATGTGAATATTTTTTGCATACAAGACCTAAAAACGGGTACGGCCTTTTTCTACATATACCATGAAGGTATGTCCAATAAAAGCCCGAATGAAGTTTCCTCATTCTTGTTCGATTATGTGGAAAACTATGTGGAGAAAGAACTTATACTATTTTGTGATAATTAACCTGGGAAAAATAAGAACCACACTTTAATTCGTATGTGTATGGCTCTTGTAGATACCAAATGTTTTAACAAAGTTCAGTTGTTTTATCCCCTCCGGGACATTCCTTTCTCCCTTGCGATAAGGATTTTGGAGTGATAAAATGTAAATTGAAGAGATATGAGAGAATTTTTTCAATTCACGATTACACAGAGATAATCATCCAGCTTCCTGCGAAAATTTACTATGAAAGAAGTCCAGACCAATGATATTGTCAATTTTAAGGACTGGTGGGCTTATCATTATAGAAAAACAACTTTGTCAATGGAATCACTAGGAAAAGCAGTTCCTAGAAAGGAAAAAGTTGATTTCTCCATATCTAAATCTAGTTACTTTGCGTATGATACGGATTCACCAACAGCGTCGGAGTTTATCCAAGGATTTATAACACATCATTTTATGCTTAATCTTCCTAAGCGAAATCGTTGGATTGAGATGCCTACAGACAAAGCCTACCCTGACAACAAAGTAACTAAATCGTCGACTAAATTAAGAAATTTACAGGAATTAGTCCAATACGTGTCAGAAGAAAGGCAAGAATTTTATTATAACATAATTAATAATTGGGAAACCAAGGAAACACATAAAAAGAAATGGTTACTATAGCAACAATGTTTGTTTAGTCTTTTAATTAAAATGTTGATGGTTATTTGAGAAAAATAAAATTTATGATAAAAAAAAGATGTGTAGTAGTACACTTTGAGCATGTGGAGTATGTTAAAATAGGGTTGGTTAACAGTAATACCTAAAAAATTAAAAAATATGAAGTTAAAACATTATATTCAAAACAGTTTTTCTTGATTTTCTCAAAACTAGTAAAACTGACTTAGGCTCTTATAGTAATAAGCGATTCAATCAAAATGATATACAAAACAATATAAATTTTAAAAAAATTACAAAGAGAAGAAACGGCATTCTGTACCTCAAATAAAGCAGTTGTTAGTTTCTAATAACTTAACTAGTTGCAAATAAATTAATTTTCCCTTACCAAACCAGGCACTCAAGCAGAGAGGGATATGGAACTGGGCACGATCACAATAAAACATTTTTAATGTGACTTCTGATTAGTTTACGGCCATACATCTTCTGACTGTGTAATCATGTTTCACAACAATAACCGCCTTTTATTTGGTTCACAAACCGGAAATTCTGATTATAAACAAAATTCTCCATGTTAGATCAAGTTGTAACTAGATGCATATTTGTCCTATAAGTCGTTCCCTAGACCGACCGCTCTTAGTCACATTTTGTTTATAATTGCTTTTATAAGTCACCTCAGCGACTGCTTTTCGACATTCTTTGGAATTTTTTTGCAAGATCAGTCTCATTGTCATGACGGCGAAGTTGCTTTTGAAGAAGCAAATCGCTATACTATTATAATATTTGTTTACTTTTCTCTAGATAGGTGTGATATCCATGCTGGCGACGTTCTGATGAGTGTTTGTTTAACTTGTGAAATAAACTTAATGATGTATTTCTACAAAATGTCGGTTTCATACGAGTAACATAAACCTTGTTTTTTATGTAAAATCTTAGGCCCATGAATTTTACAGCTTTATGAGTTCTTGGATGATTTTTCTTCTTACCATTAGCAATACATCATCTGCATAGGTGATTTTTATAGAACATTTATATTTATTCCACTTTTCCTTACAATTTATTTGTCATTGATATAGGGTCGGTCGCATTATCTTTATCACTTACTATTAATGTTAAACTTTAATTTTATTAATCTTATTAATTTAGCAGGGATTTGTAATTGTTCTAATATTTTTCTAAAGTTGATTCTGTTTATGTTATCGTAAACACCCCTGAAATTTACAAATAACACGAAAGTGGAATATTTCGTTCAAAGCAGCCAGTATCAACATGAAACATGTTCTTTCTAAAACCTCCCCGGTAATCACCAGGTAGTATTTAAAACAACAAGTCTGAAAGAATCACGCCCTTTGTTTTAATTAATAATATTTGGAGGAAGTTCAGAGGACTTGAAGGTAAAAACCCAAATTATACTCCCATTGAAGATGGGGACCAGGAGGAGCAGAGGATTCAGTCTTAATATTGTTGTGGGACAAATAAAGACGGGCAAAAATGTATGAACGAACAAAAGAGAGATTAGTAAGTAATATGCAAATCTTCTCTTTTCTAATAAAGGTACATAATAGCTGTTTGTACAACTGGGCAAAAAGCTTCACTGCCGCAACGTCGTTCCATGATTTTTCACAAGTTACATTCACCTTCTTCATATTTATAAATTTTGCGACTATAAAAGAGATTTTTCAACTTAAACGAGAGCAGGAATTAGAAAATAATTTCACAGAAAGAATGGAAAGTACCTGAGATCAATTTTCCACGAGAGTGGAGAAAACGAGGAAGGTATAAAACAGAACTCTGAGAGTATTTCTACCCACTATTATTATATGAGGTTAAAACAAGATGGGAATACTCTGAGATTGATCTAGACCAGTGATTTGAAAACACCCTTAAATAGATGTGAGAGGAAAATGCTTAGGAGAATATTTAGAAGGAAGAAAATGGAGGAAGTAACAGTAACCAAAAACTATATGATTTACATAAAGAACCCAAAATATTACGAATTCGTTAAAACTCAAGGAATAAGGTGGATGAGACACTCTTAAGAGGAAAAGAAAAAAGGAGGTTCATAGATAGACGGGAACAAGTAATAGAAGAAGAAGGAGTAAGTAGTATGAAGAAATGGAAATGATTTACAAGGTCCTTCGTCGTTTGAACAAATGGTAGCTGTATGTCCAAGTCTTCTTTGCAGTTTAATAACACCTATTTGTTTGCAACGGCAAGAAACTTTAGATTTACTACCACAGCGATGATTCATGATTCTTTGAAAGTTTCGTTCGTCTTCTTTGTTTTTATAAGTTTGGTGATCTGTCCCATTTTAACTTATCTAGTAATTTAGATACCATATATTTCGTCCCACCAAGACCACTGGCAAGAACATTTTGTTTTCGTTTTGATCAAGAGAGAGAGGCGGATAAGTTAATTTAAGTATAAAATACAGTGCACCAGACAGATCTAAACTACAACAAGTCGGCAATTACTGGCAGAAGGATTTATTCCTGCTGAGAGGTAATGGATATAGGGGCGGGAATAGAACAGGCGATCCGTGTGTGTTGTGGGTGTCCAGGCGTTACTAACGCGTTCACCGCGAGTGATGGATAACGTGCTAGCTTCTCTGTGCATTGGATGGACGTTCACCCGCGCCCGGTCCCTTTTCGCCCCCTTGAAACAATCGCCCTCGCTACATATAAGGGTAGTTAATGACAACGTGTAATTTGATAAATATTATATGTACAAAATATAGCCCCGACGTCATGTTAGGCATTAAGGCTTTTTATACAATAAATCTCTCCTGCGAACACAATTTATGATTAATATTGTAAATGATTTGCTACGGGCAGGTTTATGTAGTAACCTTTCAATAAAAGTCATAATTTAAATACTTAAGTAAGCAAACAGAACTTTTCATATGTATTAATAAACGAATCATATCTATTGGAAAAAAGTTGATATTGTTGGTCTTGAGGTTATTTTATCTAAACAAATAAATTGGGTTGAAAAACAAAATGCCTGATAAAGTCAATATGCATAGAAACCCTAAATATTTATAATGCACGTGACATAAGCTAAGGAAAACTTTATTGAGATTGATGATCATACGAATTGTTTATTTCATAAAATGAAAACTCATAATATTTACATATAAATTTTATGAACTTGAATAAGGTTTAGGGGTTAGAATGAAAAAGTGGAATAGCCCTTTCGAAGTTCTACGTAATTAAGCATAATAGTGTAATAATAATTAAATTACTGGCCCCTTTATGGGTCCCTACGGGACGAAGGAAGCATACTATAACATCCCAGAAAGCTTTTCAGTTAATTATGACGTAACACAGGACCTAGTTGAAAGATGTTAATTAATTGCAGTAACCAAACACTATTGATATACTTAATTAACTGAACAAGACTTGCTCAGTGCATCATCACATACAAGAGTTACGCGACCAGTAATTTTCGTTCCGTGTTGGCAAGTAATTTATGTGCGTATAATTGATACAAATGAATCACGAGCTTTTTGTTTTAGTTCATAGGGGCGAATCGTGTACGTGCTTTATCACACAGGTGTTTGTTTCCGAAAGAATATTTTTTTCGGTTTGACTTTTCACAATTCAAAAAAAAATCTAAAGCTATGAAAATATACGCCGCATTAATTACATCTATTTGTAGTTTATTTTTTTGTGGTAAAATTTAAGGATAAAACAAAAGTAAACTTTATTTGTTCCAACATCCTATATAATATAACGTTAATGTTTTTCTTCCTTACAATTTTATCAAGCAAAATGTAGTAGTCTTGACTAATTATTGTATATATATGTTCACTTAAAATGTCTACTTATCCTCCACATGTATGGCGATTTAAAACTAGGAGGTAATAACAAAGTTACACATATACGAGTTGATGAAGAGCGTTCAGCTCTATGATGCCGCATTTGCGATATTAATATTAATTTCGTCATTAGTGAACTTCGAATATTGCAAAATTCATTATCCAAATGCAAATGATTTATTAATAATATGAAACGAACAAAACTTTTAATAAGTTTAATAACGTTTAATTACTATCCACTGCAGCTACAGTGTAAGCGCAGAATTCGAAATCATAATTTGTGAAGAATTTAAATGTCTTTTCCACTCCCGCCGAAAATTAAATTTTATTATGTGATGGGAAACTTCATTTAACTTTTAATACTTAAAAATAGTGACTGACTTCAAAATAGAGGTGCTCGAAAATTCCAGGTCAAGTTAGTAATAACGAAGCTTTGTTAATGCGAGCACATGTTAGCTTATTGACACGTTACAACCCCTCTTTGTGTGTATATTTCACCCACACTTTTATGTACACTGAAGTGTGTAATTAATGTGTGCAATGTGAACCCTTAATGCATCAGCTCGCGGCAAAAAATGTGTAAACTAATTTTAGCTTATTCCGCAACGAAAGAGACGATTGTTCCAGAAAATTTACTTACTTATTCGCACATACATGTTCCGCCATAAAGAATTACCTTAACAGCATGATGAGGTAATACATGTCACGTTTTATAAATGCAGTAGTAAATTGGAATATAAAGTTTTATGATTATTATTTCATTGACTACACAATATGACCTTCACACACATCTGAATTTCGTTTTATTACATGTTTAAAAGCTGGAAATGAAAGTCTGAGTTATGTTTTTTTCGTACGATATAACTAAATGGTGTTTAAATTGCAATGAATTCCTACATTCCCTCACCCCATGCGACCGTCACGTATATTCCGCGTCCTATTCTCCCTAACCTGACACAAGCGTCTCGTGTATTCTGTCCAAAGGTGGGTGTCCTACTCTCTTCAGCCTGACACGAACGTCTCATGTATTCCGTTCTTAGAGTAGGTGTCTCGTACAACTGGTTCCTCAGCAATTGCCTTGTTTTGTTTCGTGGTATCTTAACACTCCTCGCTTCTACTTAAATATTGTAAATATGTACTGTAAATAATTAATAATAGTTTTGTGGATAAGGTCTTGTTTTCGAAACATTTGTTATTTTGTGAACCTGGACATCGGCGAGCTGAAGCCTGAACACCAGACCGACACCCAGCCAAATCGATGAAAGACATTTCGAAACAAAGCGAGATCCGTTACTCGTGTTTTTTGGCGAAAACCTCACCTTGGCTTTTGATTGCACGCCTGATCCGACTATTTTATCCTTTGAGAGTCAGGTATGGAATAGCAAGTTTAAACAAAAACAACAAAATCTTACCTGATCGTATTCAAATTGTTAAAGCCAATAACTTGCAAACTAAACCTATTATTGTTCTCTCTGGTATTCCCCAGAGCTCGCATCTGAGACCCCTGCTTTTTAAGTTATTTGTGAATAACATAGGCAATAATTTTACGAACAAGAAATATTTATTGTTTGCTGACGATCTCAAAATCTATACTAAAATAAATTCTAAAGAAGATTGTCTGTGTTTACAACATGATCTTAACGTCCTATTTCATTGGTGCACTGAAAACGGAATGGTTTTAAATATAGCAAAGTGCAAGTCAATAAAATTTCATAGGCACAGAATTTCAATCGACTATGTCTACTCTGAATAGACGACCGCTTGACGACTTGGGGGTACTCCTTACTCAATCACTAAACTATTCCCAATACATATCTCAAATTATTTCCAAAACCTTAAAAATGCTAGGTTTCATTAATGGCCAGTTGCACCAACTACTTAAGCTCTGCTTAACTTTAAGGAGCACTTAGAATATGACTTACACAATGTTGTATAACGTCAAATGTCACATTATAAACATCGATTCAATTAATTTAACTCAGCTTAAGTTATGCTTAAGGGCTTGGTGCAACTGGCCATAAGAGATGCACTACTGATTTCACCTCAAAAGATTCCTTACATCGACTTTACTGCGCTCTAGTACGCCCTCACTTGGAATATGCGTCCGTCATTTGAAACCCATCATATGCGTGCCACCAGCATAGAATCGAAAATGTTCAACATAAATTCCTTCGCCACATGTCTTTTAAGTTTAACTTAGCATCACCTTCTTACTCTGCACTTGAATCTGAACTTGGTTTAAATTCATTTAATTTTAAATGCTCTCAAAAAGACCTAAAACTTTTTATCAAAATTGTTAACGGACAGGTTAACCCTGAACTATTATACAAAATTGGACTTTTAATACCAATAAGAAACACCAGATCCGTACAAACCTTTCATCAACCACTTCATAGAACAAACTATGGTCAACACTTCTACTTAACTGGAACCATAAGGTCGACCAATGATCATAGTAATCTTGATAGGGCGATAGCCAAAGAGTGTATTACGTGAATTTGAAAAATTTAGCTCTCCAACCACCAATTCAAATCTCCTGACAGACTGATAAAACTGAAAGACGTAAAAGCGGGAATAATACTTGGGATAAAGCTACAACAGAGGTGTGTTGCATCTCAAAGTAGGAGTGGACGGTTTAACTCCACAATCAACTCGAACAGAATAGGCTGAAAGGGATTAAAGCAAGGTCAAGCTTAAAAGAAAGAAACAAAAGACAACAACATTACATCGCCAATCCGTGCCGGATTTACAAGTGAGAGGAACTTCATTCAAGAGGAACTTCATTCAAGGTACTTTATCTAGTTTGAGAAAGAAATAGAAGAGGGTAGAGCTTGGTTGGTGGATTTAGTTCCCCAAATACTTCTTTAAGTCGCCCTTCCATATTTGAAGGTAGATAAGTACCAAAAAATTAGAGGAACAAAAAATTAAAAATTGAATTTGCCTGCTTTCTTACTAGAAACTTATCTCCCCCGTCAAGAATATGAATGGAATAATTGGTCCCTGGCGCTATCTCTTGGTAAGCAGAGGCAATTTATTCACTTCACAATTTATTTCGCTTTTTCCTCTTAAATTTAGAGTGCTATCGTTTAATCCAACCCGCAATTTTAACCGATTTTAACAAGGACGTCAAGTAACGCCTTCAAGGAAAAATGTCCAATATGATTTATGCTACCATTATTATTCGAAATTTTGTTTAATTTTATTACTTATGACTTGACCCGCAGCGTTTAGAGCATGAAGAGATTAGGATTTAAAAGCGGCTGGGGTTCTGGCGGTGTTAACGTTTCATCTCATCCACATGTCAACGTCACTCTTGCCGTAATTAATTCTTCCTGGAAATATTTCGAAATACAAAGTGAAAGAGAAGAAGGGCTTCCAAATGATCAAAAGCTCTTCTTTGTCCACCAAAAGGAAGATCTGATGTGAAGATCTTCACCTGATCTACCTTTGGACGTCACTTTTGCCACAATTGATTCCTCCAGGAAACGTTTTGAAAGAAAGGACCTTCCAAATAATCAAAAGCCCATCCATCTTTGTCTATGAAAACGGAATTTGCCGAAATATTTCTTCGGTTGGCCTTGGAAGCAAGGTTCTCCCTTTCTGAATCTACGTGAATCTCTTCAAAGAAATAGAAAAAGAGCAGGTATAAAGTCGATTCGCAGATAAGGATCATGGGATTCCGATGTGGTTAGAGAAACCCACATGTTCATGAATGGAGCGCCCATGTAGATTTTGGGCCGATCTTCTATGTGGATTCGCTGATAATAATCGCATTGAAACCTTTGGATCTCTCTATCCAGTAGAACTGAAGATTACCAAATATCTGTATCTCATGGTCTTTATGGCGTCCTACTTCTTTTACTGTATCGTTTTAGAAACGATTTACGTCAATTTGCTAAAGTTGCTAAAACGAATACAATAAATTGTAAATGTACACATACGTTAGAATTTATTAAAGCAGTTACGAATTGCTTAAATTTGCTCCAACTCACTTTTCTAAAGACTTAAATTAAACTATGCTGACAACTTTACACAAGGTGATGGGATATTTGTTCAACTCGAGCAAATATTCCAAACGTAAAAGTTAAGCTTATTAAAAAATGAGATCAAATTGTTTAATTAAATACTTTTTATGTGAAACTTAAACTCCAGCAAACTTCAATGAGACTAATAATAACATCTTTCATCTTACATTTTGCCAGCACTTAGATACATTTTTAACCAACTTCTTTAAAGTTTTCTCCAAGTTTCCTTCATTTCTAAACAAGAATTTTAACGGGAGTTTTTGATGTGTATAACGGCTTCAAACACACAGCAAAAATTTCAAGTAACAAGTGCGTTTTTGTTTCAGTACTGCACGTTGTAACGTAAAGAGTATGTACAACATAGGAGATTTCTCGGTTGTATCGCCGTTACTTTGATGTCGGTTGTGGAAAATCGGGAAAATTTTCCTGCTTTTGTTTGAGCGCGCCCTGCGTTCGGGAATATATAATCCGAATTTTTTGAATGAGCGCAGATAGGGGAGGTCAATCACTCGATAAGGAAATGGGAAATTTACTACAAACAAAACAGGACCTCGATATATCATGCTTGGGTTGACCGTTATATTTTACGAAAGGTTTGTGTTTTATGGGTGTGACCTAATTTATGATATAATCCAGACCTTTCGCAAACATGAACTAAATTATAATGAAAAAAATTAAGTGAGAAAATTCTTCGGGAAGTGGCTGCAAACATTCATCTTTGTTTTTTAAATCGAAATAACTACCACCTATTAGAAAGTATACATATTTCTATGTGCACGATAAAAAGTCAATTATTAACTATATTAATTTCATCTTGCAAACATAAAAACATATGGAAATGTAATTTCTCTTTTATTTCTGACGTAAAATATACTTTGAGTCTTAAATCTCATCTAAAATATAATATATATGACGGTGCAATTTATAAACATATTTATATCGAAGTTATATTAAAGCGTGCCAAAGTGAAAGACAATGACACGTGGATGACGCTTTTCGTAGTCAACTGTACAGCTGATTACATTATAATGTCCTTTGTCTGAGCTGTGAGAGGCGAAAAGGAAATTTTAAGAATTGTCTTTTGATACACGATGAAAGAAAAATATCTAGCGTTCAGAAATGTATTATTGCATTTTAGAAATTAGATTTATTTTGATGTCTGAGGACTCAAGTTCTGCACGAGGGCGCTCTTGTAATGTGATAAATGGCCACTTTAGCTGTCAAAATTGCTTTCCCTTGTATTGGTCTGTAAATGTATTACGGATTCACTTCTATTTGGTGCACGATTTCATTGAGGATTCTTTTATATTAAGCTGTTGGGTTGACCACGGTGATAAATGTTCGCCACCACGTTTATATTTTATAGAATGACACAAAATTACATCTTTTCATTTCGCTAAAAAGAAAATAACCCTTGCTCGTCTTTTTATTATTAAATCTGCCTGAACTTCAAGGCCTAGAAAGTATATCCAATACATACAGTCGTGATTGTAGGGTTGCCGATACCGATTGTGAGACAATGAAGTGGAATTAAAAATATTTAAATACTGAAAGCTTAATACTTGTTTATATTTCTTAATTATTTAATACATTTAGAAAACATGCAATAAGTTCAATTTTTTTTCAAAATCGCCTCGTTTCTAGATTTCAATATAAATTGGAGTAGGTATAAAGTTTTATGATTATTATTTTATTGACTACTCACAATGTGACCTTGACTCACTTATGAATTTCGTTTTATTACATGTTTAACAACTGGAAACGAAAGTTTGAGTTATGTTTCTTTTACGCGATACAATGAAATAAATGGTGTTTAAATTGTTGGAAATATTTAAAAATCTCAGAAGTTCAGACAAGATTACTAGAAATAGATGTAGATAAAATTACTAAAATATTATCGCGACAAGACGCACGATCACATTTTCAAGTAATCGCTTAAACATACCGGTTTCCTATGAAAATGTAAAATGCTTTATTAAACCTGCAATTCATAGCTGACAATTTTTCTACAAATTAACGGGCAAATCTGGTTTGTCATTTACGCAAGTTTACAGCTAATTGTTAAAACTCTCACTGCAGCAAAAATCGCACGAAGACAAAACAATAAAACTTTATTAGACATAGGTGTAGAATGCACAAGTTTTAACCATCGTTACAGCCTTGATTTTCCCTACAATTAATTTCACAAAAAAAAACTCGTAAGTGAATGAATTTCACAGGTCAAGAGAAAATATTTAAAGAAATCTATGGAACAATTTATAAATTAAAAATTTAATTCAAAGTTGAAGAAATTATTCAGTCAAAAGAATGGGTGAAACGAGGAACAACCAATGCGCTAAAAACACAGGAAAGAAAGTTGCAAACATGTTTTGAATCTTGTTAAACTTTTAATAGAATTTTTTTAATAATTTGTCATTGATAATAACGAACTTATTTCTCATTGAATGCCGCACACGAAACGAAATTATAATAATTAAAAAACCAAACAGACTAAGAATATGTTTACTAATTTTGTTTTAAATTCTGGTTGCCGTCACCATAAAATAATTGTCTTGGTTCACATTAAAATGCAAAGGAAGGGGAACGCGTAACATTGGGTCGGAAAAATATGCCGAAATATTTATGACGGACACTTTGCTTGTGGGAATAAACTACTTACAATACACTTTAAACTAAAATTAAAGAATTTTCAACACGGAGATTTGAAGGGTTTACGTGTTGTAGTGTTTTATTTGTTTACCTGTCAAAGCAGGTGTTTAAAGTAGGTCTTTATATTTTATTTCGGTTAAAAATAAGTTCAAATAAAAGTAATAAATTCATTTACATCGCATTTTGTTATGGGCTGGAACTTAACCGTGTCCACAAGCTGCTTAAAGGTCAAATTCATGTTAGCCGCCGTAACAATGATAAAACTATAAAAGACTTTCTTATACAGCATGTTTCCAAAAGAAGTGCAGAAAGTTAAACCTGTAATACATCACCATAAATGGGAACGATTGAACTTACATGTCTTTAACAAAAGTTTTACACATTTCGAGAAAATCGCAGTTGAAAATCGGGCAAAAATTAATCGTACGTCTATGTCTTTGAGGTAGGTCAAGGAATTTTTATTGCGACAAAAAACACAAGTGCAATCGAGAAGTGACCTTTGCCGAAGTCGGGAAGCCAATAAAATTATTTTTTCCTTCGGGTTTTTATGATTATGACACAATGTATTGCTATATCCTTTGGAATCAACAGTTTAGTTTGTGAAAAGTGGTTGGACGAGTTAAAGCTAAAATGCCGCAATTCACGTGTATGCCGCCCCTATAAATACATTAAATGAATTGACAGTGACTATTCATAACGGCGCCGACAGCATTCGCGTTAATCCTGACATGCTAATACAAATACAAGAATCGTTTCTTCGCCGAGCTCGCTTGTCTGTCGCTAATGATGAACGCCACTTCGAACAATTGTTATAAACATTTATAAATGCCGATAGTGAACGTTTGTTTGAATGTGATTCTCCACACAGATGATATTAGTGAGTGTGCTTTGTGTATTAGTCATTCCTCGATATTTACTGCCTACGACAGCGAAGCAGGTTCCGTAAGTTTTTTTTTATTTCACGAGCGCCAATAAGGGATGGATAAAAAAATTATTTTCTTTTTGTTATACGATTTTTTTTGTATTTTTACGTCTTGTTTGTGCTGTCAGGATACTGTCGTTAAAATTTCTGCACTTATTTTGAAAACAGCCTGTATGTATAACTACAGTTTATATTGAAATTTCCTTATATTATTTGCATTTTTTGGCATTATCAACAACAATTAGAAAAGTTATCAACTATATCACTCTACAATTTGTTTTTAAACTAAACTAAGCAGCAACAGTACCAACTTTTAAAAATTCTGATGAACGCCAATATACTTTTACAAGTTTACAAAATTTGAAATTAACAGAATCTGAAAGGTTTAAGCTAATTTTTAAAAGAAATTGTTAAAGATACCATGTTACATCCTAACGTGGTTATCAATAATACAGTACTCCATTTTAAAAGAATTATTTTAAAAAAATAATCTAGTCAACTCACTTAATTAGTGTTCAAAACGATTTTGTCCCTGACGAAAGTGTCTTTACAATTAATTTTGTCTTTAAAACTATTCACAGACTAAAAGAATAAGTAAGATATAAAACAATTGCTAAACATATTAATTATTCTCTTGTTATTATTGTTTTTAAAATTATTATGTTTTCAGGATATCATAAAAAATATTTTTAAATTATACTCATTTCAAATCATAAAAGAGAAAAGTTCTTTGATTTATTTGCCTTTAGAGGAGTATATCAAAAACAGTTGAGCATCAGAGTTATGTTACCTTATGTACACCGGTGTTATGTTGAAGGAATAAATTGAGTTCATTCAATTCGATTAAATTGAAAAACTGCCTTCCTAAACAATTCCTAATGTATCTAATTATTTTCTGCTCTCTCAGGCAAAGAATAACTTTGTGATTCCTGTTTTAATTAGAGAAAATCTTTTTAATTTAATAGTACTAGAAAGCCAACAAAATTTCAGTTTGTAAACAAATTATTTTAACAATTATTGATTTTTGAAAGAAAAAGTTTTGTACACAGTCTTGAAACAAATCCATTTTTAAAATTTCCTGTTAAATTATGTCAATATTGTCAAAATAGTAAAGAGCTTAATAAAAATATGCCGGATGCGTAATGCGTAATTGGAACATCCCACACAACTAAAAATAATTTTTTAGTACATACCGGGTGAATGACAATTATCCCCCCTTCCAAAAGAAGCACGAAGAGAAATGATATCCGTGATATCCAAGAGTATGGAAAAAATGTGAAAAAAATTCTATGTACTTTAGTTTTCGAGAAATAATTAATCAAAAATTACACCCAAAACTTCGATACATTAAGAAAATGAAGCAGAATACATACAGTGTTTTATAGTTTTATGATTGTTATGGAGTAGGACGTTTAACTGATATATGAACCCCGAAATTATTAACAAATGCTCAAATTTTCTTTTTTCTTTTCTTAATAAATTGGCGAGAGAAAATTGTATTTGCGATTATCTACAGGCTGTTTCAAATTCGGCCCATGCTCATGTGAAGAGATAGAAGGTAGGTTTAAATTTGGCAAAGTTGATGAACATTAATAATGCACAGAGAAATAATTTCTATGTTGACAGTTAATCAAAATAATTGTAAAATATTAAAAATTTTAATTTTCTCTTTATTTGAATACTAATTAAATACTTTCTTAAAACACTTTTCAATTCTCTAATCTTTGATGAACAGTATTTTTCTATAACACGTTTCGTCTAATTAATACATGTACAATGTGTACTCGGATGGACCTAACTATACTTGTAAACTTTCTTATTTTGCATTTTAGCAAGAGCAGTCATTCTTCATAAAAAGTTTTGCTTCTTGTAGCAAGTCCTCAGCCACTACCAAAACTTCGAAATAACATACAAGTGGTCAGAAAGCGAGACAACGTGAAATTTGATTAAGAATAAAGTACCTTTTATTTTAAAGAAAGGTAAAAGTATTATTGGAAAAAGATGTTTGTAATGTCAATACAAGCTCTTGTATCTTTTTTTTTGTTCTTATTATGATTAAAATAACCAAATTTCACGTTGTCTCGTTTGTATGTTATTTCGAAATTTTGGTAGACTTGCTAGACGAAGCAAAACTTTTTATGAAGAAAGACTCCTCTTCCTAAAATGCGAAATAAGGAAGTTTACAAATATATGTAGTTAGGTCCATCCGGGGACATACTGACATCAACATCAAGTTAATTTTTTCTTCTTCTGAAGTTTAGTCGCAAGAGAATCTACTGTTCCTGTCGATTACGGCAATATAGCACATGTTATCAAAGTTCCATAAAATAAGGTCAGATTTAAAAATATTTGGTATATGATAAAAGCAATAAGTATTGTTTTCAAATTTAGCCAGAAATGTTATGACGAGTTGTACTGAATAACAAAAAACGAGTTGAAAATTTTATTCGGCTTCAGGGCGACTTACCTGAGAAATTTCCTATTTTCTAACTGTTGCAAAGTTAGAATTTAATGTTTAAGTTTCCTCTTTCACAATTATTTCGAATAGCAGTCACCATAGAAATTATATCTCTGCGGATTATTAATGAACATCAAATTTAGCAACTTTGCCAAATTTAAATGTACTATCTATCTCTTGAAATAAATGAGACCCCAATGGTGAGGGTCGAATTTTAAACTGCCTGTTAAGAAACGATGCATTTGCAAACATATTGCTACAATATTGGTTATTGACAAATGTATCTGTTTGTACTTCAATGATATATATATTTATCTATAAACATTAGATTTCTTTAGATTCAGGGCGTAATCTTTTTCTTTTGTTTCATTTTAATCAAAATCTAGGAACGCTTTTGGGTCCTTTGCACGTTCGTAGACAATTACTTATGTTTATAAATAAATCAAGATAAACGCTGCTCAAATTAAAATTCTCTATTAACAATTTCTGTTTGGAACAATAACGGCTGTTTATGTTTGTTCAGTTGAATTTAACATAAATTAGTTTCCTGTAGGGTCATTTGTTTACATGCAAATCACAACACAGTTAAAAGCAATTGAAAGCATTATTATTATTGTTATTTAAAAATCCTCTAAATTGTTTATTTACAAAGAAACTATTAATCCGTTCAATTTCTTACGATTTTGCATGCACCAAATTAATATTTACGTATATTTTCTTAGACTCTGCCCCCATTTGAACGTTTCATGTATTTATAAACTGTGTCAAAAACAACGCGAATCTAAACCTAATGTAAAAAATAATTTTTTAATCTTGCTTCATGGCTTGCATTCGTGCTTGGTCTTAAATGAACCCCCATGCAAGTGTGATTCTAGTTGTTAAACAAATGAAAACGTACATGTTTAGATCGGCCAAAATATACTTGCTCCTGGTCTAAGAACTTTGGCTTCAAGGAATTGCAAAACCTCCACGATGGTGTACATGGGAACTGCTTTGAAGCTGATGTGTGTCAGTCTGGTGATGACAATTGTGTTTCAGTAATAGCAATATTTATGTTAAATGTCATAAGTTTCCTTTGATAGGCAAAATTTAATGATGTACGACAAATCATGAACCAAAATATTATTAATACATAAAAATCATAAATATAAAAAATATTTGTCCAACAGTTGCATTTTTTAGGTGTTTCTTACGTTGATTTTGAGTGACTAAAATCAAATTTCAATCACTAGTGACTAAAATTTAATTTTAGTCGCTCTTAGTGCAGTACAAGTATCCATGACGACCGACCATGACTGCTTGACTATGTTTTAAATAATGTCGCTTCAAAAATATCTTTTCAAGATTCTATGTTGTTAAAAAAAAGCAACTGTTGGACAAAGCGTCGTATATCAGACGTGAGCGAAATGCAATTATACACTCGTGAGAATTGTCCCACTCATGTATAATTTTGCATTTCTCTCACTTATAATATAATGTACTATTTTACAACATAATTCAATCTCCAAAACTAAAATAACAGCTATAAGTTTATTAGGACTTTTTGCTTTGTTTTTCTCCAAAAGTATGCTGCTAAAGTTTATTACAATCGAGGCAGGACACCTGCATAAAAATTTCAAAAATTATTTAGACAAAATCAAATTAAACATTTTACAGAACTTACTTATTTAGTCCAAAAGTTTTTTTATACCATGAGGTGTAAGACTAACGAGTTGATTTAAGGCTAGTCTAACCGTGTTTGATTTTTTTTAATCTACGTTTAATATGTGCACAACCAGAGATACATGGCAGCAATGAATAGTATAAGTAAATAAGTTATTATTATTATAAATTACTCAAAATTTAAGTGACTTTTAATATTTCTTATTAGTGCATTGTTTTTAGTGCATTTAGTGCAATTTAAATTAGGTCTTGGCCTAATAATTATTATATTGTTAAAAATGATGTTTAAATAATCTTTTTTTTTTGTATACATTAATATGAGTGAAGCCCCTTCTATAATCACATTCTGTATTACTGTGAAAATTTTCTTTTTTTTCATTTGCTGTTTATTTAGAAAATACGAATAAGGAAATTAAAAAAGCGCCCTGGAGATTTAAAAGACAGGTATTTTGATGTATTAAACATTAACAAAAAGTTCATGTTAATACCGAAAAAAAAAGTATTTTTAGGTGGGTCAGACTAGCCTTAACTAGAACTTTCCGCTCTTTTCTATTTTGCCATAACCTCTTTGTCTCTGTCCATTCTATGCTTCTTTTTTCTACCGCTTCCTTTACCTCATCTAACCAAATTCTGCGAGGTCTAGCCTTCTATTTTTTTCCTATTGTTCATGCCTCATGTTCTCCACGAGTCAATTTATCTTCTAGCAGTCTGGTTATGTGTCTCAACCATCCTTGCTGTTTTTCCTGGGTCTTCCGAGTTGTCTGCTCCTTTCCTAGTTCTTCAATACTTCACTTCTGAATTTCTCTCTACTTGTTTTTTCTTGTATTGTTCTTAAGAGCCGCATCTCAGCTGTTTATTTTTTTCACTTTCGTGTATTAAAGTTGGTGTCACTACCTTTTTAACAACCTGTACCTTAACTTGTTTTGCTAGCTCTCTCTCTTCCCTAAGAGTGTTGTCCTCAAGGCGTTAACATTTTCTTCGGCTTTGCCCATTTTTTATCATTTATTTCCTGTTCTTGTTTACCATTGCGTTCTAATATCAATCCCAGGTATTCACGTGTTCTATGGTCTGTCGTTCTAGTGTGATCGCATGTTTTAATGGAAGTCGATATTGACATGGTTTTTGTTTTGTCCGTATTTATGTTCATATTTATTTTCTTCAGTTCCTCATTAATTATATTCAAATTGTCAATTCTGTCAATTTGTTTTCCGCTAATATTCAGTACCCCACTTGTAAGTGTTTCATTTTTGGTTTAACTTTTTTATGGCCTTATCTATCACACATGCGAACAACAAAGGACTAAGCACGCAGCCCTGCTTTAAGCCATCTACAGTGATACGAACTCTGTACAATTTATAGAAAAACAATTTAAACATGGTACCTAACCATGTTTCTAGCCAAAAAATAGTCTTGTTTCATTTCTTCGTAAAATTTTTAATATCTTTAAGATAATTACTTTTTATAAAAATCTACACTGAAAAAGAACGCTTAGTTTTAGAGTAAACGTTGTGAAATCGCGAGCGCAAAAAGAATTGCGTTTGCTCTAGAGTGAATTCCCGAAGTCCCCAATCTTTAAATCAAGGATATCGGCTAGAAATTAACATAATCTAAATATTCTTCTCTTGAATTTTAAAATTTGTCGCCACATATTTTTAGCGGCCGGAGTGTAAAAATTCGATGAGGCGAGGGAATTCTACCTTCAATTTCCGATTCAGGAGATCAAACGTTTTCATAAGTGGCAAAGATCTTTGAGTAAGTAAATCTATTTGTTTGTGTTTAGTTACGGTTCATAAATTATGTAAATATTGTCATTCTTTTCAGGGTGAACACGTTAAGCAATTTATTTTATGAAAAAGTTTTATAAAGTTTAATAAAATATTTAAATTAATGACGACACCTACTTTAAAGTAAGACTGTAATTTGTACGTTTGTAGATTGTGATATTAATAATCATATTTTAAGGTAATTACAATGATAAAAATTTAAGTACGAATGTCATTGAATTGAACAATTGAACTTTTTTGTACATGGGATGTACGAAAATTTTCTGAATTTGACACTTACTCCTTCAATATTTAAAAAAATCTTTGTTCCTATTTTGTTGCACCTATTATAAATTAATGAACCACCCACATAATAAATTCTAGTAAGACAAAGTATAAAGTATTTCTTATTATCGTGAATTTATTCTTCCCAAATAAATTGAGCGCATCTGGAAGCTGATTTTTTTTCTCTCCTTAAAATACTACCAAGAAACACCTGACCCCATTATAAAAACAAACACTGAATTGTTTGCCAATTATAAATCCGACGACGGAAAGATTATATTTGCCTTCACCTCTCCATCCACCCTCCTCATAACAAAATCAATATGAGATTCAAATGTTAGGCTGCCGAATTTTAAACAGATGTCCATGAATTGCATACAAGTTGAATGAAATTCAATGGTGCCAACTGTTAAATTAGGCGCATGGCAATCAAGATGTAGTGGAGCTTGTAGTAGTCGGATTTCCTCTAGTAACAGCGCTGTTCTATTGTTTATGCGCGGTCGGTAAGTTGACCTGCTAGGATGGTAAATCACCCACATAATTACCAACACACCCAGTGTAATTGCACCTCTGAGTCATTCGGTCAGCAAAGCCTATAGCTGATAAATTACTACCTTTAGGTAAAAACTGTACGACAAAAATGGACGTGTGTTATTTCTTGCAATTAAATCAAAAGGAAACTTGAAGTATATTACAGCATTTATCAACATAAATAAGTCATATGTACAGTCAGAATTAAAAGTATTGTCTTCCCTATAAACTGTATGTGCGTAGTCTTATCCATTCTGATGGTAGTGGGGTAAAGTAAATTGCCAAAGAAGAAATTTAATTCAAGTTTTGAGTGAGAAAAAAGAACCCTTTGATATCACATGGGAAATGCAAATTCGTTACATCACTACTGTGATTTTATTTCAGCAGTGCACAATGTTAAATGTTAATTTTAAGGATCAAGAGATTTTTTTACCAGCTTCTTTGATATTCAAAACAGTATTTTATCGAATTAAAGAACATCGCATTATAATTGCCAATTGTTCGGTTGCTATTCTTCTAACGTCGGGTTGGGTCAGGGTTTGTCACTGACGGGCCCTTTCAATTACGGACGTACCCAGTTCCGTTCCTGCTACCGAATTACGTAATTTTTGTTACCTAACCGTCGCTCGGAGAAAACTCGCATCCATCATTTATCACGAGTAAAATTTAGATTCTAAAGATTAACTTTTATTTATTATTAGATTTTATGGGCAATCTCCTGTCAGGTTTGAAAAATGAATAAAGTTAAACTTCTAATTACTCTCTTCTGCTTTTTGTTTTATATGACCACAATAATTATTTTTGAAAGTAGTATTATGTTAAAAAAGAAAGAAATTTGTGTTGTAGCAATCTGCATCTAAGTGTAAAATTTAACAAAGTTAGAAGCGAAAGCGAACATTCCAGGATAGCACAATAACACGACCCAATCTGCTGGCTCCCATACGAGTGATAATTGATTTTACGAACTACTTGCTAATAATAACAGGAAATTACATTCTCCGATTGGAAACGGAAATGCAAGTTTCAATACCATTTACTTATTTAGATTCAGACTAGTTATGACACCCTTTTAATCATCCACGAATTATTACGTACTCCTATAATTTATTTTTGTTACAACGGTGTAGATTGTAGAATTGAATTGTAAATGACAATATCGAAAGTGAAGTTTTGTTATGCCTATGTGAAGCTCTGTGTACATAATAACTTTTTCCATTTAAATGTATTATACATTTTCCAAGAGCTAATATTATTTCTGTATAACTTTTGTTCTTGAAAACCCAGCAGACTAACAAAAAAGTTGTTGAAATGCAAACAAGCAAGGAATTTTATCCATAAGGTAAACCGTGGGACCAATTTCATTTATATATAAAAATCTACACTCCGAGCCGAAGCATAAAATAAAAAGAAATACACCAGAGGAAGACGGAGAGCGCAACGTACTTTTAAATTAAACGACCCTTTTAAAATTAGGGTACGCATGAAGTAGTAAAGTGAAAAGATTATAAGTTTTTTTTTCGCTGCAGTTGAAGAGATTTGCACGACGGAGATCCGTGCGTCTCTCTTCCGCACGAAGGACTGCGTTAAAGAATATTGTTTGGTAGGCCACAATAAGGTTCAAATGCTTTGAGAATAACCTATAAAATGAACAAAAGATAACCGGCTGAATAAGGATCAAATTTCTTTGGGGACAAGGACAAGTTTTATTTTCCTCTTTACTGTTCAGTTTTATTTGTATATCCCTTTTCTATAACAACGAATATGATATATGCCTAAATTTATTGTGCGCATAAATCATAATTATTTTTTTATAAAAGGGATGTGAATATTTCTTAAACTAAAGCTAATAAATTTATATATTCAGATTTATTTTATTGTCGATATTAAAACGTAATAAGTTACCGGTTTTTATTTTATCAAAAACTTTGAGATTTTCTTAACAAACTTTAACGTATACAAAAAATTTTCTCATGTAGTGCGTTGCTCTCATTTTCTCGCATGTTCACGTATGTTCCTTACTTGATCAGTAAACGCCAAGTTGTCATTTAACCTTGACATAACGTCAACAGAAAGTCATAACTAATAATTACGATTTATTACGTTTTGAAACCAAATAAATAAAATATTGAAAATAACGTTGAACGTGAAGGGCCACGTGGAAAAACGATCAATGTACGTTTTTGCAAAGTTTTCAGAAAAGCAAATTTAAAGTTTACTAACTTATATAATGGAATGGGAATGGTGCATGGAGCTAGAAAAAACATATCTTGTCAAATCAATATCGTGCTTCAAGTATAATATTAAAAGAAATCAAATTTACATTGTTAGAATAATGAAACATTGGAAAAATTAAAAAAAAAGCCCTGACTCTGATCACTTTTCCCAATTATTCGTCTGGATCCTCGTCTATCGGTGGATCGTCCACGTACTCCAAATCGTCTCCTCCATCCTGTCCATCAAAGGCGAGGGAGTCATAGAATAGACGAGCATCTTCGCTGTCTAAGAAGCGTTTCAGGTGCTGCAGATCGTCATATTTAGCTTTTGTTATTGGCAGGAGACCATTGTAAGATTGGCGAAGAATCATGACTCCATTCTCGTTTTTCTTTTTCGACATCTGTGTAATCGTGGAAGACACATATTGACCGCAGTATGTTGCTCTATGAAATATGAAGCGAAGCCTGGTTCCATCAAAGTACAACACACGGAGCGAATTGCCATTTTGAAGGATACAGAAGGGAAAGAAAATCCGTCCATTCCTTAAACTCAACCACCTCTGCACAGTCAAACACTGCAAAAGGCGGATTATTTTGGCTATACTCAAAAACAATCCTCTAATCTTCTGGCGTTTCTGTGAAAGGTTTTGCGTTGATTTTGTCCATGTCGCAGTCACACTCCAGACATGAATGCCCTCGTATCGGGAATATAATTTTCACACAGTCAAAACGTTTTTTTTTTTCTGTAACCATATAGTGCAAAAATCGAATCATCGTATAATTTTTGTTTTGACCTCTGCAAGAATCACAGAAAATTACCAGTTTTCTAACTTCCGGTTTTAGAATATTGAAAAAATATTGACTAAGCATTGAACATACATCATCTGCGCCTTTTCGAGTGACGAATTCATCGTATATGTAGAATGTAGCGGATTCATCTGACAGTATGTGCACATTAAAAGAGATAAAGTTCAACTGCCGACGATAATAGACGTCATTTGAGATGATATTGGGTGTAGGTAGATTACGTTGATAATCCATTATTATGGCCTCAAGGTCGTCTGACTTCTTTGCTCTCTTCTTGTACTTTCTTTTCAATTCGTAGAACTTCTTACCTTTGGCCTTATGCAAGTCACTCTCCACTGTTTTTTCTTTAAAGTTGAGGTGAAACCTTCTTTTGTTTCATTATCACTTGAAACAGCGATCTTGTATTCAAGTATTTTTTTTTCTCAGCTTTATAAACGTCGCAAATGCTACAGATATCTTTGCGTGGATATCCAAATGAAATGTTAAAATTCTGATCAAAAATATCACGAAAAGGTGTGTAACCAACTGAATGTTCAGGGTTTTGTTTATTATACATTCTCAGCAGAATCTTTTTGTTCAGTTCCTCTGGTAGGTATATTTTTTCACAGTCCCTTGGGATTTCCATCCATTTAAGGACTCGATAAAATCCAAAACTTTTTTCTTGGTCTCATCAGTTAATTTATGAGGCCTGTCAATGTGTTTCCCTCTGCCATCAGTGCCAACAACACCCGTTACAATCAATTTCTTTTTTAAAGTTTAAACACGACGATTAGTAATCCCATGGAGAGCTAAAATGCTTTGTGGCAGACAACCACGTCTTGAAGATTCCCCTCAACTTAATTACGAACACGGTAACTGTAAGAAGATAATGAAAATCGGCGTCAGATTCTTCCTGCCTGCTTCGACGTTGCTGAACAGGTAAAATCGTAATCAATTCCCCAAGACATTCATTCTGACGATTGTACTCTCCCAAGTTATTGAATTCTTTCAATATCCTCTTCCTTTCTTCAAGCGAAATAGTTTCGAAACATTTCAACCGCTTGCAATGACAATCGTTTCCAGCTTCATTAGTAGTTGCTCGCATTCTCTTCATCACCTCACTTAATCGACCCGTTCTTTTTCGTTTTTTCACTTCATTTGATTTAACACAACTACTGCCTGCACTACTGTCACTGAAATCACTATTCATTAATAAACAATTGGCACAAACTTGGACTCTGATCGTTTTTCCCTGCTTCCGCTCGGACCTTGATCGATTTTTGCCGTCATAGGTATTCTTTAGCCTTTATTTTAGTCATAATGGTTATCTTTCTTCCCGGTTTCAATTCATGCTTCGATTCGTTTAGGAACAAGCACAAGATGGCATCATAATCTTATTTTCATGAAAAAACATTGACATTGATCGTTTTTCACCGTGACCCTTCACGTGAATTCATAACAGATGTTGAAAATGACCTCCGTCTTCTTCGAGGTATTTTCTAACTCTTCTGCAACATCCATTAATAACAATTTGCAAAATGTTGGGGAGAATTTCGATGATTTTTTGGATAATTTCCTATAAATCATTAACTTGATACCTGTTTTCTAGCCATACTGGCAGGTTCTCTGAATAGTCCTACAGAGTACTGAAGTTGATTAACAAATTTGTGGTACAGAAATACAGTTTCTGGAAATCTTTCCTGAAATTCTGCAAAACAATCAGGAATAGAATAGGTTCATTCGCCATTGATTTTTTGGGCGTTTCGAAAGTAGGATTCAACCATAAAAGATTTTTGTTTCAATGTGAAAACCATTATAAAATCAAATCAATAAAACATTTTTTTTAGTTATGTTTGTTTACTTACAGATCAAGTAAGGAATATATGTGAACATCCGAAAAAATGAGACCAACACATTAAATGGGAAAACTTTTTGTACACATATTATAAGATGTGTTAAATTAAATCAAGAAATTAATGAATTAAATATGTAGATATACACAAGAACTAAAGAGGAAACAATCGACAAGTGAACAGGCAAACATTTATACCATCTGTAAATTGACTTGTGATACAAGAACAAAAAATATATTGTATTAAGCATGTTCATGACAAAGATCGTAATACAGTGGGACGTTATTATAATTTTTTTACGTAGTTTAGTGTATCTAATTTAATGTTGACAGCAATAATTCAAATTTAGCATGTTTGTTTCAAGTTACTCTGCACCTGTAGAGACCGCGAGTAATTATGTTGTACTTGAAACTGTAACACCGTTTGTTTATTTATTCAGTATTATACATACAATTTCATGTTTATTTCAAATATATATGTTAATGTATATTTATCGATTCAGCGTCGAGGAAGGTGTTATATTTCCAGATAAACGGATTTGTTCAGGTAAACTCAGCTTTCTAAATACAAAATAAAGAAATTCAATTAAATTAATTCGTTTAAATAGTTACAGTGCCCAACACAGCACAATAAAAAAAGAAGCAACAACAATTAAATAAGCGCTAACAATCACATATTTTACACTCATTACTTAATGTAAGTTAGAATAAATGCAACCATCGAGTAAATGGAATTATTTTTGTACTTGAAATTTAAAAAAATCAAATTTTGCCGCCACTTCACTGATTGCAAATTGCAGCTTATAACAACTTTTCCGAGAGATTTCTTATTGTTTCAAGCAAGATATAAACATCATTGTGCAAGTGCAGAATCATGTATACAGTATCACCCTATTCAGGATGTAATCGATTAAGTTTCACTTATTAATATTATAAGTTCTTATCAAGTAAGGGAATTAATTATGTATATAGGGGAAAGCGGGGAAATACTGCACATCAGGTAATAACACGCACCGTTGTTTTTCATCTATAGCAAATTACTTCAAGATTAAAATATATTCTGCTAACTGGTTAATAAACTTGTAAATCTGCACCTTTAATTGCACTCCATTAGTGGCTTCTTTGTAAATGTCGTTGTGAGTTGTTCAATTTTACACCGCTTGGTTGTAATTTTATATTTAATCTTCAGAAAGAGGCAAGTGTACTTTGTTACGTTTTAGTGCAGAAAATTTGTATGAATATTTTACGTTAAAGATTACCACAAATTTCTAGTTTATTACATATTATCTGTTCTTATTATCTTATCATCGATTCTCGCACCCAATTTCTTTTTTTATTAAACGTCATTATTTTATGACAAGTAGATGGAAAATGCCTCGAGGAAGTTATCTTTCTGAGTTGGAGAAAGGTAAAATCTTGGCTTTTTGTGATGAAGGTTTGAGTGGCCGTAAAATTGCTCGACTAATTAATCAATCGTGTAAAGTTGTGTCAAATTATTTGGGAAATCCTGTTCAGCATGGGACAAACAGAAAAGGCGGACCGAAAAAGATTTCATCTAGAACTGAAAAAAGAATTATTGCTACAGCAAGTCATAGCTTAAAAAGATGTAAAAGAATAGCTTCAGAATGTGGAGCAAATATTTCCCGATGGACAATTTGAAAGATTTTGAACAAAAGTGGACATATCGTGCGTAAAAAGTTGAAAACAGCTCCGCGTTTTCTCGGTCGCCTTAAAATTGCCAGGTTGCAATTTGCTCGGGAGAATATGAACCGCAATTGGGAGAAAGTAAGATATTTATTTTTATTCAACTGTATTTCATTTTCAAAAATTCCTCTTACATAAAAATTCTTTTTTCTGACGGAAAAAAGTTTAAATGAGATGGTCCAGACTGATTTAATCGTTATGGGATTTAAGAAAAGAGCCTCAATATTTTTCAAAGCGACATGGGGAGGTACTTTAATGGTTTGGGGTGCCTTTACCAAAAGTGGGGTTTTAACATTAACTTACCCATCGAATAAATAGCAGAGAATATCTCGACGTTCTTGAAGTAAATTTAATTCCATTTTCAAATAACAACAATTATCAACAATGGGTCTGGGTCTACCATCAAGACAATGCACGAATATATGTTAGTAGGGAATCGATGTCTTGGTTCGAAAGAAGAAATATCGAATTATTGGACTCGCCTTTCTGTTCCCCAATGGAAAACCTTTGGCGAATTTTGGCCCGCTGAGTTTATCGTAATAATAAATAATATCCACAATTAATGAATCAAAATTGTATTAGAGGACGTTTGGATTCATTTAGAGCCAGAAAAATTGAATAATTTGGTTGAAAGCATGTCTTCAAGAATTTTTGGGTTAATCACAAAAAACGGAGGACCAATCCATTATTAAATAGTAAATTTTTATTTGAAATATACCTAAGGACTATAGTTATGCACTGTTCAGTTTCAATATTTTTCATAAAAAAATTATATGAATTGTTTCTAAGTACTTCTGAATTAGTTTATTGTTTCCGGTTTAGTTATTTTTATCACTTTTCTAAGTCACATGAAGTTGTCTTTGAATTAGACAAAAAAATATATTGAGAGCAGGGTTATAGTTATGCTCTTCAGTTTATCTTATTAGTGCATTGTTTTTAGCGCATTATACCATTTTTGGTCTGATATTGTTAGATTGTAAAATACGATGTTTAAATAATTTATTTTTTATTTACATTAATATGAGTGTAACCAGCTCTAGAATCGCATTCTTTATTACAGTAATCAATTCCTTTTCATTTGCTGTCATCAAAAATAGTAATAGAAAAATTAAAAAACGGTGTTTTTCAAAATTACGCGGGGGTATAATTTTTCTTTTGAATGAAATTAGTTAAACGCCCTAGAGATTTATAAGATGCGTATTTTGATCTATTAAACATTATTAAAAATTTCATGTTAATACCGAAAAAAAGGAAAAATGTTTTTAGGTAGACACACTGTACATTGGTTTAAATATTTAATATTGGACTATTTTTTTGTTAGTGTTAGAAAAGTTCCTCTTGATAAAATAACTTTATTTTTTTTATAAAGGAAGTGCAGAAAATAATTTCTAATGACAAGCGTTTAATCCTTAGTAATTGAGTAGTGATTGATGTCGGTGTGTGCCATTGATTCAAAACTAAATTCCACCCTTTTCTTCCATTGAGAGTGTACGTTGTCGTAGATTACGTTGTGTAACTGCCGCCAGGGGGCACAGCGTCCATCAATTCGGAATGTCAGGCGGAAGTGATTGTATTTAAGATAGCGGATGAGATATGATGTATCAAGTGTTTGCTCGCCTTTGTGCTTCATTTCTGCAAACATGTGAAGCTTTCAGTAGTCGGTAATGTCACGTAACTCGAAATGCGCGCTTGAAGTTCGCTCTGCACAAAATTCTCCGCATCATTTGTATTTCATCTGTACGCTTTGGCGAATGAAATCCGGTCGAGCTTTACGTGCATTCGTTACTTGAATCTGCCAAATGTGAATCTGTCATCTTTGCTTCAGTTTTTATATGAGGAGATTAATTTTTACACTAACGAAAACTGTTCTTGGAGTGTAATGGGCTATATATTTTATTCAATTCAATTCCTTTTAGTACAAACAAAGCGAACTGCAAACGTATAGAAATAGATATAATACGGGGCGTAATCGATTAAGTTTCACTTATTAATGTTGTAAATTGGTCATCACAACAGAGAATTAATGCAGCAAAAATTTTAAAAAAGAACTGACCTATTACAAGAACGCAACGTCTTTTGTTTGAAAACTTCTGCTCGTTCGTCTGCGGTTTTTATAAGCACAACGTAAAACAATAAAGCTCCAGCAAAAATCACGGTAACTGGGTCAATGTCGCCCATAAACAATTCAATAACGGGAAAAGCTTCTAAATATTCACTCACGTTGATTACTGAATTAATTCATTATAAACCAACTTTTACGGATTTTTAATAGAGTTTATATCTTCTGCTCACAAAAATGTAGCAATTTACTTCAATGAAACAAAGTATATCGTCGACCATCTGTTTCATTAGATAATCGATAATAATTACATGATGATATTCTATACTTTGTAAACATATTGATTTATGAATAAAAAAAATAGTCGATTGGCTTTTCACCGCGAGCAAATCCACAGGTGTGGACCTGACCTTACAAGGAAAATGTAATTATTTTTGAATTATAATCAAAATTAATTGATTGTACATTGTGCAATAAATTAACTTATGAACATCTTTAAACTGGTAATTACCACGAACTCTATTATTATCCTAAAAGAGCTCCTTACTAATAAACGCTGGATAAAATTTCATAACGAATTAACACAACTCGTTTGAAAAAAGATTATCGAAGTTTCAAGAAATATGTATAAAAATAATAGACCTTATTACAATTAGAAATAACATAAATAATCTAGTTTTAAGTAAATAAAAACCTTAGCAAACCACGTTTCAGTTTCCTTTTAATTAAATACTATTTAATCTACAATTCTTTATTGACCCAAAAGGATTAATACTTTAGAAGATTAGTATGAATAGATAAGTCGTGAATATCCACTCCTTTCACGAAAGGTGTTAAATTTGGGAGAAGTTAAAATCTTTGGCAGCCACCAGCAGAGCGTTCATTCGATAACTTGGTGGAACGTCGCTCACAGAAAATCAATTTTGGGCCTGTCTATCGGAGCTTTCATACGCATTTTAAAATTACGTTTATGCGCCGGATCATCAACAAGTATGACAGAAAATCGATGGGAAATTGTATAAAGGAAATGCGTTCGTGAAAATAAAATTTCCGGAATGCTGAACCGTAAAGGTCACTTTTTGTCGCACAAATGGGGAAAAGGTGTATTTTAAATTTATCTGCCGACACGTAAAAATAAAATATTCGATTAAAACTTGAATTTCATATTTAAATTGTTTTAGCTTTTGTTGATGATTGCGTTCACAGAGAGAGAGTGTATCTTGTTAGGGTTACCAATGCGATTCATTTAGCATTCAGTGTTTGATGCGACCTATATGTTATAGCCTAAACACGTGCATGAACACGTGTGACAGATGGATTCTCACATGCATATAAAATAGGCTGGCATTTATCGTCCATTATGTTCACCAATAGCACAAAAAACAAGTTCAAGGTTCCTGAATTAATAAGAAGGAGCGAAACCTATTCACATGTGCACTCAGGTTCGAGTTAATGTTACATGTAATCACAGGGCCGGTTTCCGTTTCGTTTCAGAAAGCTGTCCTCCATTTTAAGAACACCTTTTTAAATCTGAGGGTATAAAATTACTTAAAAATAGGTTAAGAGCCTTATTGTATTCAAGTTATCCTGATAGGTACGACTAAACTCATAAATACAATTTTTAGTACAAATTACTTCGGTTTTCGTTGGAATAACTTATTAGTAGATGAGGAGTTTGTTTTTTTTTGTTAAAATAATGACAGGAAGCACAAGAAAGCATGTTGTCAATAATTTATAACGAGAATTTCAAATTCTGATAAGTTTTTAGCTAACTGGACCTTATGTATAACTTCAAAGTCAAGTTATTCAACGAAATGAACTTAATACTTGATGTGCCTTAATAAGGTTGAGGTTATCTACACTTGTATCATAAACATGTTGTGCTACATTAGAATTTTCTTTTGTAACCAGCTTAGCCATATATTCGTGTTGATATATTTCCTCTGGTCACTCAATACGTTGCATTGGATATGTGACAGGTAATAAATATGTGATTGTGCTATTAATATTCAGACTTCAATTTTTTAAACCAAACGGACATTTATCACAAGTTGCTCTAAGAATAAATATAAGTGCATTGGTCATTGGTCATTGGTCACCGAAAGAGAATGTATAGGCCCAGAATTAAAAGTAGTATCTCTCCATTGTAATCACCGTAACAAACAGGCGGCCAAGTAGTGATTGGGGAGACATTACTTTTAATTCTGATTGTACGTACAACTAAACTGCAGAATTTTATAGCATTTACAGTTTAAGTATAATAAATGAATTTTGATTGGGTTACAATAAGCAAGTGCATATTAATTATCAATAAGAAAAAATCTCACTTAATAAGTTCAACAATCATGTCAGGTAATTTAATTCTTTCTGTATGAACTCGTCACCGTTTGAAATTTACAACAAAACATAAATAAAATGAGAAGTGTAGTGTCGATTTAAAATTGATTTAGGCTCTGGAAGCGATATAAAAAAATTCCCCTCTTTCAAAAACCGATTGCCAAATGCAATTTTCTTTCTCCCAGTGTTACTCTAAACTCGTAAGCTTAGAACTTTCAAAGTCGACGTATTCAAATATTCCTTTGACAGTAAAAACGCACCGTAAACTCTGGACTAGTGTGAAAATTATATTCCCGGATATAATACCTACCATCAGTATTAAGTATGTGCACAATAGCAGAACTAATCCGGGGATCCAGGTAAAAATCCTAAACGCAGCGGCATAAGTTTGTCGACCCCATTTTTACAAAAGAAGGGTTTTAGAAAATTGGCAGCTTGCAATAGCAGTTTCTGAGAAGCGCAACCACCTTTTGCCCCGGCTCAATGTGCCAACTGTCGTCGTCGGTCATGCAACAAAACGAAAATCGAAAATAGTTTACAACAGCTGTTATTCGAATACACGTATTTTTTTTATAAAACCGACTACTTTCACAACCCCAAATTATGCTATTCTTTACTTGATTTAGATTGATGTGATAATGCTTTATTAATGATGCGTACAGTTACGTTATTTCGATAATCACCTCGGCGTACTTTAGCTCCAGAACAATTTACTGTTACATATTGACGGGCTCAGCTTTATACTTATTTCTTCAATAGTTTTAAAGTTTAAAATCAATTTCAAAAATGGAGAAATCAATTAAAATTATGAATATGTATTCTTGTTCGTATTATTTATACACTTACATATATACAGGGTTTAATCGATTAAGTTTCACTTATGAATATCGTAAGGTCTTCTCACATAAGAGAATGAATTCTGTATATATCAATGACCTAGCTAAAAAGAAACAAAAACTGACCTGCCATATGAGCACATTGTCTTTTGTCTGAAATATACGTGGGTACACGTTCCTGTAAACACATCGTAAAACAATAAAACTCCAGCAAATAAAGTTACTCGGTCAATGGCGCCCTTAAGCAACTCGATAATAGAAGAAAATTCTAAATATCCACTCGCGTTAATGACAGAATTAATTAATTATAAGCCCACTTTTATGTATTAATACATTTTGTAACTAATTGCCGTTTAGCAACTTACATTAATAAAACAAAGTAATGTAATCTACGACCGTCTGTTTCTTTATATATTCGATAATAATTACACCATAATATTCCATAATTTGTAAACAAACGACATAATATGTGTTTTAATTTGTTAAATAATTGAAAAAATGAATGTTATTATTAGTTTGCATTACAACATTGTCTGAGCTGCATCCTCAGAAAAGAAAATGCATTAAATGCAATCAGTGCATTTATTAATTTCTTTCAATGAATATCTGTTAATCTGCACGATCTTTCAAAATTTTGTATGTGTAGACTGAATATAATAAAGTAATAAAATCATAATAAGGGATAATGAGTATCGGCGTTCTTTGTTTTCGATAATACTTTTAAGATGTGACCTCTATTGAATTCATTATTATATAATTATCGTTAGGTATGATTCATGATTACTATTTCAATTTAATTCCTTAACTTAATTAATTAAGGAAATAAATTATGATTATTATATAATCTATATATATATATATATATATATATATATATATTTTGTGAAAAATCAGTATTTAAGGAGCGTTCATTCAAACTCAGACTTGTCCACCTTTGTGAAAGTTTCTGTTTTGTATGATTTTGGAATGCTTTTGACCATTTCTATCGATTCCTGTATTCAAAATCACGTAAAATGATACTCGTCCTGTAGTAATTTAGGTCTAAACATCGCTAATCGATCAGTCAAAGCCACACATGTCCATCTAAGAAAATCAATCGACCATAACAGGACATGTCCAGTTATATTTAACATATGCAATACACACAATTTTGCAAAATCAGACATATTCATACGTCTTTGTGTGTTTTTACTTTCTGCTACAACGGCAGTTACACATAACCTTAACTCTTCCACGCACTGTGCCACTTGTTGAGTGTTTTAGAGTGAAGTTTCGTGGATTTGTGTTTGAATGACTTAAAGGCTTGTGAAGTTTCGTGGACTTGTGAAGTGTGAGACTGAACAATGAATATTACTATGGCTTCCATTAATACTGCAGCCAGGAAGAAAAAACCTACAACATCACAACGAGAAAATTTGAAAGGGCAGAGGAAATTTTTGCATAAGGTTATGGAGTTAGTTTTACTGCTATTTTTTAAATATTCGGATGCAGATCCCAATTTTCGGCGACCTTGTGAACATAAGCGATATAAAGACAGCGAGGGCAAACTTCTATGAAGAACCGATTAAAAATGTTCAGGATCAAAAATTGTGCCATATTATATCAGTTGCTGAACTCAAAAGAAGGAGACCAAGAAATGATGAAAATAAAAAAAACAAAAAACCTGCAAGCAAAATACTACTTTCGTGTTAAAGAAAAAAAATCAGTTCATCCAGTTTGCAGGGAATTTCATGTAGCTGCTCTTGGTATAACAAAGAACTGATTAATACCAATTTTGAAGAACATCCACGAGGGTCGAATTCAGGAAGAAAGAAGAGGTAGTGATAGATGTGTTCGAAAGTCGTTTGCAGTTAAAGGAAAAGAACTTACCGGCGTGCGAAAGTCACTACAACAGAAATAAGTCATGCAGGGCATACGTTTCTAGTGAACTGAATATTTCAATGTTAAAGAAATTGTACAATTCCAAAAATTCTGACTTTAAGGCGTCATTATCAATGATTAAAAGGGTTTTCTTTACAACGAATTTAACATCGGCTTTTCGAACCCTGCAGCTGATGTTTGTGGTATGTGCATGTAAAAAATGCTATTAAAGAAAAATATCTAGCGGAAAAAGAATCATTAATAACCAAAACTTAAGATTCATAAAGTTCGAGCGAACGCCTTTTACAAGTTGCTGAAGCTTATCATTTTGCTTTGAATTCCAACAGATTTATCCTTTACCCAAGACTCCAGTTCACGACGCTTTTTATTTATGGTAAAGCCGGTAGAGTTGACCCATGTTTTTTTTTTTAATTAAGAAATCGTTGATTAATAATTGAAAATTTTATAATAAAAATTACACTAGACTAATTAACATGTTCTACTAACAATAACGTATTCTTATAAGTATGGATGAGGTGGCCTTGTGACATTAACCTGATTTAATGGTTTTGTGTGCGTTTTTTAGTGATTACTTTACCACAGCGGTCACACAAGTTTTCATATTTTGAGCAACCCTCGTGAAACCAACAAGCACAATGCACTCATTGAAGCCAATCATCCTTCCTTGAGGTAGATATGTATGTTTCACCGCAACCCACACATTCACTTTTATCTTCCTCTTCTATTTCCTCACTTGATTCCTGGAGATCGATGTCAGAAACAAGCAGAAGTTCAGAGAACTTCTGCTTGGGGGCTTCTTACTTTTATTAAGCTGAGCTTAATTATTCTTGTTTCTTTTTCCTTCTTATTTGTTATAATCCCCTTTCGTTTTGATATGTTTTCAGGACTTGCTACTTGCTTACTTCGCTTTCTAACTAGTTGATACATGACACGGAAGGTCCTGTCCGGGCTGATATCCTCAAGTATTTTACTCGGAGTTCGCTTGTTTGCAGATGAGGTCTTGAATTGATGCCAGGAGGTGGTCGGTTTTGGACTCTTTGTTGGAGTAGAATCAGAATCCCCAAGTTGCTGTTTAGAGGCACTAGACTCTGGATGATTTGTTGCAGTACGAGAGGTAGATGGTATTAATGTGGTGTTGTCAACGAGAGGTTGTTCAGATGGAGGATAAGCTAGATAGGCATTTGGATTGGAGGGGTAAATACCGGTAGCTCTAAGTGCAGATACACCATTGCTAACAGCCGCAGACTTTGCCCAAGATTCTGCCAACAATTTTCCAAACTGCAATCTATTAATTTTTCGAGTCGGGTTCATTCTAACAAATAAATTGCAAACATTATTCCAGTGGGACTCAAGGACTTAAAAAAGCTCGGTCTAAAGGTTGCAGGAATTAAGTCGTATGGCTCGATAGACACAATAGTATTATATCGGCTTCCTCTGCATGTTGCAACATGTCCACAGAATTGCAATGGCATGAATGCAAATCTAGAATAAGAATAACTTTTCCTTTTGGCTTCCTTGGAACGAAGTGATTTCGCAGCCAGTCCAGAAAAATGTCAGTGTTAATAATGTACGCTGATTTTGCATTCATGTACACATTTGAGCCAGGAGGCATCCCATCTTCGAACTCTTTTTTCAAGTTATTCCCCTTGAAAATACAAGTTGGTGGAAGAAATGCCCCCTCAGCATTACAGCAAGCAATCACTGTAATCGTTTCTCCTTTTTCAGACGATGTAACAGCAGCTAGATTTCTTTGATATCACGTTCTCAGCCTTATTGTTCAACTGTAATCCAGTTTCATCCATGTTGAACACATTGTTTGGTTTATTTAAGAGATCGTTTTCTTGAAGGATTTTCTCCAAAAGATTAAAATAATCTTGAACTTCTTTGACATTCATACCCTGACTTTGTGCCAAAGATATTCCTTCTGCTTTTCTAACACTTAGCTCTGGATGCCTCTTGCAACCAGTCGTTACCTGCTAGGCGTTTTTGCTTGTTAAAGGTGTTGTTAATTCCTAATGTCTCCGCCAACCTATATGCCATTTTTCTTACTGAATAAGAAGGAGCGAAACCATGTTTTTGTAATTTTAAAACGTGTTGTTCAATTTTGTTTTCATTTTCTGGTCCCAACACACAAGTGCCACCACCTAAGCCTATTTTTGTTAAATTATTACTTTTTAATCGCCTTCTTAGGGTCGGGGAAGGTATATTACGAGATCGAGCGGCTTCATTTACACGTTCGAACCGCATTTGCAGCTTCTATTAGCTGCTCCTCATTCCACAAACTCCTCAGTCCCTTAAAAACTACGATTTTCACGGAGATCTCTAGATTTAGAAGATGTAGAGTCTCTAAGGCTATTTTGTGATGGATGTGCCGGCCAAAACAAAAACGCCCACATCATCCACATTTTAGCATTATGGATTAGAATTGAAGCTCCAAACAGTGTCACTAATCTGATTCTACATTTTTCCCTCAGAGACCACTCCTACTTGCCAGCCGACCGTGTTTTTGGTCGTTCTGAAAAAATATTGTCGTTGTTAATGCGGACGAGTATAAGCAATTTCATGAACAAATTGGGCAAGTTCGTACATTAGGTATAGACTGGCAGCTATATGATATCAAAAAACTGTTTAATACTTACAACAAAATAACTGGAATCAAAGACTTGAAAAGAATGCATCTAAGGAAGTTTTATTCTAAAAATGGAATGACCGTGCAAGTCCAGGTAAGTCCTTTTTTAAATTTAATGGAAATGAAGATTACGTTTCTATTGTTAAGAAAGGTCGTAGTGAACAAAATTGCGAATTGAACATTCTACCCCTTGGAAATCCTTTATCAACGGAAAAAAAGAATAATGTAAAATCTCTGTTAGAGAAGCAATTTAGTCATGACGATATTCAGTGGCAAGATCTTCAAGAACTCAATTTTTATAAGGAAATTTTGTTTAATGATATCCCACATACCCAAGATGAAGAAGAAGAAACATAGGATGAAACTGAAACTTGTGACTTCTTGGAAGACGACCATGCCATGCATATTTAAACTTTTGTTGTATTTTTGTTATTTTCAGAATAATAGTTTTTCGTTTATGAAATAAATTTCTTAACAATATTTTTTTTATCTTGCTTTTCACATAAAGAAAGAATTAGATCGGTTTACAACACTGATTCTAGTTTTTGTTCAAACAAAACCGGACGTTATTATTGATCATATCTTCATTTCTTTTGTGTGCATTAATACTGGTTACAGTAATTGAAACTTATTCGATTACACACTGTATTAATTATATATTTTATTATATACAAATAATTTTACTTAAAATTTTCCTTAAGCAGCTTATAAGCAATTGAATAATTTTCCTTCGGTATGGAAACAATACGTCGGCGTCGGCGTCGCCGCTTTCCACCAACGCAGAAACACAGTTGCGAGCGTCGTAATTTATAATTTTATTACAGAGGGTAATACATGCGGAATGCTTAGATTTAAGAGAACGAAGAGCTAATTCCATTCAGCCTGTTGACTCTGTATATTTATTTTAACAATAGCTTCCAAAACTTCGTCGCCGAATTCTCCGGGAAAACGGATAACTCGCTGCAGAAGTAAATTTGTTATTTAAACAAGTTTGAAATTAAAAAATCATTAATTGAGGAAATTTTGCGTTACAAGGGGCACATTATTTGCACAAAAAATAATGTATAAGTTAATTAACCGATGCCCCTAATAACATCTGTATTAAATACAAAAGAGACAAATCACCGTAAGTGACAAATTTTAAATGTAAGCAGCTATAAAAGTACGGGATCTAAGCCTATCTAATTTTACGCAGGGCTTTATGTTCTAGATGCATTTGTATGGTTGTCTAACTGATAGGTTATGAGAGAGAGGGGCGACCAGAAACTTTTATGAGTTTATCACTTTCTGTACTATTAAACTGATGGCAGTTTCTATTAAACGAACTGTTAAACTGCTAACAATTTTCGAATGCCGCTCTCTCTCTCCTGTATGCCAAAACCCAAGGATATTTAACCTACAGGTTGCTCCTGCACCAGTCCCACTTAAGCAACGCATCATAAAAATTAAATTAAAAAGGGCCTACATTTTGCAATACTTTACTGTAATTAAAAGTTTACTTTAAATTTCATATTTTAAAATAAAGAAAGAATTTCGTTCATTCAAGATGCTGACGTCACCGTACATCTAACACAACCTGTTAGTTAGGCAACCAGAATTATACATTTGAAACGTAGACCGATTCCATTATTATTAATATAAAACTCTTGGTATTTTATTTATTCTTATTGATTTTTCTAGTAGAAATTAAAATTTATAAAAATGTCCTGGAAGCTCCTTTGACACTTTCTCTTTTAATTTAACAAGACCTATAAAGCATCAGTAAAAGGCAGAATTCGTCGTGAATCCATTATCAAATAAAATAGAATTATAAAAAATATTAACAGAAAATTTTTCTCACTTAATGCATTTGATTGATGAAGAAGGGATAAATCGAAGCCATTCACTCGTCTAATTAAATTTAAACCATTTTTCACGGCACCCGAAATGCGTGTCAACGCACAAAAAGTAAGACGCCATTGAGCGAATTTCAATTTGACGAATCTATTGAGATTTTTAATTTGCTCTCGGATTTTTTTTAATAAAAAAAGAAGGATCCCGTTGGACGCTGCGCTGCGAAAAAGCTTTGTTCAAAGAGCTAACAAGTTTCAGCTGAAGGAACAGTTTTCTGAAATTTAAGGCGACGCCTGGTAATAATTAGCGGTTCCTAAGCGCGAATAATGAACCGTTAACTAATTAATCCGCAACGGATGTATGAAAATGTATAAAGTGCCTTGAAAAATGATTGACGTGAATTAAAGTCCGTGGTCCGCAATTAGCTTATTAGATATTTTTATTTGGAGTAAAAGCAAAATATTTTTTGTAAAACTTTAATTTTGGATAAATAAAGTGACATCAAATTGGTTTGCGTTTGTGTTTTATTTACGACCATAATCATTTAAAAATTTTACATTCCTATTCTCTGAGGAGAGGTAAAATCCTAATAGCACACAATAGATAAAAATAGTTACGGGCAATAAAATTATTTAAAGTATCCCGTAAAAGAAAAATGGAAAATTACAAACGATACAACCGATCTTGAAACATATAAGTATGAAAGAAGAAGTGTTAAAGAGAATAAGAAAATAATACGGAAGAAACACATTACACAGGGAATCAGAAATTATTCTACGGAATGATTAAACAATGAGAGTACAAATGCGCTCAAAATATTAAGGACAAAGACGGAAACGAAGAAAATATAATGAAAAATGGCAACATAAAGAACAAGGGATGAAGAGTTTTGATAAGTTGAGAAATCCATACATGCAGGGTGACTGTTAATTAACTCGACAAAATAAAACCACTAAAAAAGCGATGTCCGAGAGTATGGGAAAAATGTTCCAAAAAAATTCTTTCTACTTTAGTTTTCAAGATATAATTATCAAAAATTAGCCCCAAAACGATGATACGCCCCTGGTTAAAAAAGTAAAGGAACAGATAAACGCAATAAATAGTTTCTTAAAGTTTTATGATACGGCGGCATGGCTTGAGCTTTAAGTGGAATTTAACTTCAACTCCGTTTTTAAGTCAACGACCTATGGCGTAAAATACGAACGAAACACAAAATACGAATAATTACTTCACATATGCATGCAAACCACCTGAAATAAATTATTCCATACAAAAGATAACACTGGCAACTGCTCTGACAGGTGAACAAATAAATCACTAAAACGAAAACAATCCAAATTGCCTTGTTAAGAGTTCGTTCGCATGTACCATATACACTTGAGCTCCATCCGCGAACTTGCGCGCAATATTCCTTTGTGTTAGTCCAAAAATTCTCTTTGGTTCGCGGCAAATGGCTTACTCGCTGCTCTAGAACAGTTTATGAATACCGGTACATATATCACGAATTGTTGCATTTCATGTTCAATTACATGTGTACGTAGCTTATCACTAGCGGCGTTTAAAACACATATACATAATACTTTTTATCGCTTTGTTTCCGAGCGAAATGTAGGCCAAAGATTTTATAGAAGCAAATTTGCATGAATCATAAACTATTATCTAGCCTAATAGGCAAAAAAAGAAACTTGTCAGCATTTGAATTTCAAGTCCAATAAATCGTTTCATATTTTCGGAGAAAACCGATTTGTTTAAGCGATTCCTTGGAAATGTAATTGTTGCCTTGTCGTGATAATTATTAATTAGTAATTTTACCTACATCAATTCTAGTAATCTTATTAATATAATTATTAATTATTATTATTAGTAATCTTATTAATATAATTATTAATTATTATTATTAGTAATTATTTGCGAATTTGTTACCTTCATTGCGTACGCAATTCAGTTATTTTAGAAATTACTAATAATTATATCTCGTAAAAGAAACAACTCATATTTCCGTTCCCAGCTTTAAATGTGCAATAAAACGTGCGTCAAGCGGGTAGTCAATAAAAAAAACATTTTATAGTCCTATTATACTGCCGCATTTATAAAACGTGGCGTTGTACTTCATACGCAGTACCGGAGGTTGATTTTGGGGTAATTTTTTAATTAATTGTAAACTAGTACAATTTTTTAAATATTTTTCTCATTCTCTCGGACATCGCTTCTTTTAGTGGTTCTATTTTGTCGAGTTAATTAACAGTCCCCTGTATGTTGTAAATGCCATTCATTAAGCACTGGAAAAATCAGACGAAATGGACGAAAGAATACAAAACTTAAAAGTAAAACAAAGAAAGCTGCGGGATAGCCTAAACTGAAAAAGGAAAAAGCAAAAGAATAATCCAGTGGATAAAGTTTTTGCGTTTTCCCAGTTTATAAGGCGAAGGCTGAAGAAGAAGTAAGCATCTGTAAATCTATCGCAGCCATCATTAGCAGTGTATGAATGATGAGCCTACATCCCCCCCTCCCGAAAAGTTCTGTGAGCTTCGGGAATTTGAGCGAAAAAAACATTAAAGATATCAATAAAAGAACAACAAATAATCGAAAGACGGCATGGTCAGGACATGGAAAATTCAAATGACACAGTCGGTGAAAACGATTTCACAAGAAACGAAAACAAAAGCATTGACTTGTTGTGTTTTGAGATCTAATTTGAAGTGTTGAACATTCTATCTCGATTTTCATCAACTCCCATACATTTGCTATGGAACTTACAATAAGAGAAGTTGTTGGTCATGAAATGGTTACGTTTCTATTTTCTCCTAACCAAATTCTTTGAAAATATGGTATCGCTAACCTTCAGGATAGACAATGTTGGATGTTTGAACAAGATATCTATCTGCACCATGGTTAATCCATATCTTGATGATATTCCTCCCCAAAATTCCTCCCCAAACCATAATTTTTATAGATGATTTTGATTTTGTACAATAGTCTTCTTCACCCATAAATGATTATCACCCAATTGGAAGTAAGCTTTATCAGTGAGGAAAAAGTATTTTAAATCATCGCGTCATCTCTAAAGTCGCTGAAAAATCGAATTATTTCTTGAATTTGCTTCGGTGTAACTTCTGGTACATTCTTGGATGCTTTCGCTTTGCAGCCTCTCCGCATAAACGTTTGGTGAATGGTTTCGCAAACAACAGGTATTTCCTTGTGATTTTTTTGAAATCCAGGCGTGGATTTCTCTGTCGCCTTTATAACAGATCGACTAAATCCCATTTCTCTATCTGTATCTCGATCCATTCCTTATCCATTTTACCAGTCTTAGTAATTGTGACTCTTCTTGAATGGCCATTTTCGTATATTTGTTGAGTTACTCGTCTTTAGATTATGATCATAGAATAGATTGTAATTTCGGCACCAAATGCTCCAAGAATTGGTCATAGTGTCTGTGCCATTTTCTGTTACTGGGCCCTTTGGCTGTCGATTCTTTACCCTTGGCCAAAAACTGCGCATAACTTTTGGCCTAAAACCTGCACGTCGTTTTTGGGTTGATACATGATCCAGAGGAAGTGTCTTAAATTTCTCACAATGACAACTCCGAATTTGTTTATTTGAATTATTTCAGGCACGACCTACTGGATTTTACAAGAGAGAGAGGAGAGAGAGAGAGAGAGCTCTTAACCGAACTAGGCAATATTTTATTTAACGCTGCTTACCTAAAGGAAAAACACCATAAATAACGAAGAAAAAAAGCTCAATGAAACTATATTTAAGCAAGAAAATACAACTATGCTTGCCATAAAGTGAGTGAGTTTGTATTAATGAAAATGGCGGTGTGAAATGACGTTCCGGATATAATTCGCTTCCGACTTTTTAGGTAAGTGGCACCAGCGGAGAAACGCTTGAACTAATAAATTGCACAGGCCGGTCTCGTGAAATCTAGTAGGTCGTAATTTCAGGTAACTGCCTATCTAAGCAAGCTATGATGGTATTTGACAATCTCATTTTCTTTACGGTTATAAAAAGAATCGCAGAATGTTTTTCCAAGTATAAAAACCTATGAAACTAGGCCATGTTCAACGTCAGTTCACTTCAGAACTCTTATTCGCTGTTTATCGGACCTGAATATCGGCTTATTAGTGATTATTGCCTCCCACACTTGCAGTAATCCGTACAATGTGGTAAAGAGGACATCAAAGAGGATCATGCTTTCAAAAAGTAACATGTAAAAGGTTAAAAGCTCATCGCATATTTTATTAAAACGTAATATTCGTATTCATGTTTCGCTGAAAAAGATTAACTGAAAAATTATTATTATTTTTGAACTAAATTAATTTACTCAATTGGATCCCTAATCTCATTTGTAAGAATCATTCTTTTCCTATTTATTGTTTGAGAAGCTTTCATTGCCATACGAAAAAATAAAATATTAAGTGCAAATAATACTTTTGTATGTACAGTTTCTTTAACTTAAGTTTCATCTTTTATTTTATGCACATACAGAGAAGATGATTTTTAATAATTCCGACAAAATTAAACTATAAGTATAGATAATATACTTAATTTATATGGTTACTCTATTATTCTTTGTGAATAAAATAAGTACATCTTCCGAAACAATCAAATAATCTGAGAAACGTCACGGTTAAATTTATATCAATTACCTTAAGAAGTGAAGAAACTAGAAGAAGGCAATTTAGCTAACATATAACGAATCCTTTAAAAAAATTAATGAACTGTCATAACGTAAAGTTGTCAGTACTGGACAAATGAAATCTTATTTTTCAAGTGGAAGAGTTTTTAGGATTCTTAACAAAAACCATCACTTTTGATAAAAGGCCAAACAAGCTGCGAAAAGTCCTCGTTTCCAAAATGGTTTTAATACGTGGACGTAGTTCTCTATCAAGCTATGGAAAAAAATGACTTATCACATACACATAAATTCCCATTTGTCCCGTACTCTCAGAAAAAAATCTTTCGGTAACTTTTTCTTCCTGACGGAATATTGGGAACGGATCAAAGTCGTCGATCTTTTATAGGAGCAACGCATCTTTCAATAGTCTATCACAAGATATACAGGACTTTGACTTCATTGACATTACTAGAGACCTTTATGCAGTAAAAATAGGTATTAATAGCGATCTTTATGCAGTAAAAATAAAGTTTCCCAAATCTCTGTAAAGCATACTAAATAAAATACTATTAGCATAAGATCGTCACTCTTTTATTTCATGGGGAGGTAGATAACATACAAATACGCCCTCGTACATTAGAAAATAAAATTATACATCGAAATTTCTGTTACAATAAATAGATATTGAAAGAATAATGCAAGTCAAGTTTAGAATAATGAATGGGCAACATTTAAATAACAAACATTGGAATCAAAAGTTCAAATGTGATCAATTTGAAGTAAAGTTTATTTTCAGTTTGAGTTCATCCGAAAGCGCGATTCCTCTAAACTCGTTCTAACTTTCTGACAATACAATTTTCTTATATCTTGTTTTGTCGAGAGATTCATTCTAAACTTTGTTACATTTATACAAAGCTCTGGGCAAGTTTTCACCTAATGAAAATTATTATCCGGTTATTTTTGGCAAGGGGCGCAAGAAAAGTAATTTTAGAAAAGTTTGCTAAAAGAAAATACCTACGAGAAATTTAGTTTTATTTCCCCGTTTCTTTTCGCCTCCTCGTTTCCCTTCCTTAAACAATTCCAACTTTTGTCCGTACAATATTAAAACTGTAAATTAAGTAATTTCATTCAATAAGAGCTCTCGGAGATTGAAAATAAACAGCAATTTTCCACAAATGACTTTTAATACTGCAGGAAACGATTTTGTTAGCAATTTCATTTGCGCTACGCTTTCCTTCGCTTTCCGTAAACAAGACCCGCACATTCATAATCCACAGACACAATAAACAATTTAATCTATTATCTTTTAATCACTAGAAATATTTACATAATATTCATATTTATTTAAGTTTTATACATGAACGATTACTTTCATTCATCAATAATTAGTTATAGGTGATCTATAGACCGTCTCTAAAGTATTCAGAATTTTTTTGAAAATATAGTTTATTATACATACATGTACTATATTATATTTTCGATATTTTAGGATCGTAATATTTTTATCAAAATTATATTTGAGGCGTATGGTGTAAAACCGGCCTAACTAAAAAGAAAATGTTATGAGCAAACTGCATTGAAAAAAGAGGCCAAACCTTCAGCAAGCAATTCTTCAAAAATGAATTGTATTTCGAGACGTACTGTACATATATACCATATTTCCTACTTTCATTTGTAAAAATACAAGTAGAAAAGAATAGAGAAATTGATCACAAAAATAATTGTAACACCAAATCATAGATTTGACATCAAATCACAGATTTGTTCTCTTTGAAGCTAACTATGTATAACTTACCCTAAAAGCAGCGTTATAAATCTACTATTCGACAATTTCCTTGCTGAAATACTATAAGCGCAATTTGATTTTTACGATCTGAAGCATGGCTGGTGATAGTAAAACTGGCAATAAAACATTTAGTTCAATTCTTGTCTAGATGCGTTGTAAAACACGTCATAAATTTTCTGACTTATACAACTGATTTTGCTTAACAATTCGACTTTCGAAGCCATCCGCCGTTCTTTACGATTCCCAGAAAGTGTACTAACTACAATTCCGAGCTTATTATACCTAACGGTACTCCTCGTTAACCTAGAACTTTCAAACACTTAAAGTTTGTTTTAAATAACTAGAATTATTATTAACTGCTGAATATCGACACCATATGCAATTTTGCTTGGACAAAATAGAAATTTTGAGGCACACTAGTTAAAGAAGATTCTTGTAGATGTTTTCTTTTCACCTTGAATATCTACGCATAACTCTCTTGCTTTAAGGTTTGAAGGAAGACAGACGCTGGGGTTTTATGATTCTTCGAGTATTACCACGAGCATTTCTACGCGTTTAAAGGTGGCCAAACCTACAAATCTAATACGACGGGAATGATTTATTGCAGTGGTTATTGTTAGTGATAACAGTATCTTCCTATTTAACATGTTTCAATTTGGAAATGCGTTTAGAATGTATTCTACCTGCTTCAGGCGTTGAAATCTTGACGAACATTAAAATATGATTTATTATGCAATCTAATTTTAAGTTAAGATTAGAGAACTATAATTTTTAATTAGTGGCTTTTAACTTTTGATGACAATCTTTTTGATTCTTCTGTTTTATACGCCAATAAAGTAAAGAATAATAGAATATAGCAAGTGAGACTAAAATCACAGATCACAGATCTCTAGAAAACAGCAGCAAGAGCAGTAGGGGCTCTGAAGTAGATCTGAAAAAAATATGAAACGTCATCAGAATAAAATAATAACATGAAATTGGTAGATTTTTTGATCCGTCTACACTTTTCTTATCAACAAATACCCAACTGATCATTCTGAAAAACTAAAACACGATAAATCCGGAAAATTGCTCCTTGCTTAACAACTAAAATGACTTGCGATTCCTGACGATAGTCTCATAAAAAGTATTCAATTATAATTCTAGTCGATCGGTCATTAAATTAATAACATATAAATCAATTAATACTAACGATATGCAGCTGACTTGTATCAAGTATTTAAGCTTTCGCGTAAAGTATTCAATTTTGATTCTAATATAATGAAATTTATTCGCATATTTTAATTACGTGCGATTTAATTGGACGGGAAATTAATCGCACCTTAGTTTGTGAAAAAGCATCGAGACGAACGCACATCCAAATAGAAATACGGGACTCGTTATAATAATCTCCTTTCACTGTGCGCCTTGCTCGTGAACTTGACGTGGATGTGTAATTTAAAATCAAGTGCTTTTTATTGCTCACTTTATCGCGTTCTCTCATCTAGTTTTTCTGATTTGTTCCGTTAGTTTATCTAGTATATGCTAACCAGAGGATGATGAGAGAAGTTGGGTGAGTTATTGACTTTTGCTCTCACGTTGATGCATATGGAAACTTGTTGAAAACCGTATTGAGTATTGATACAAGATTTATGGGGTATGGATGGAAATTTATCAAGTCACAAAAATATCATCGTTGCGTTCTTTGAAAATTAAGAGAGACCTTATAGGGGCAATTTATCTTGCATGTGGAACAGAAACTAAAAACTCGTGTAATTCTGTGCAGTGCATTAACGAATGTCTGGCATTACTCTTTGAAAAGAGGAAACAGAAGCGAATAATTGCAGATTGTACTACAGTTGTTTTCAGTTTTCTTGTTAACTCCTGAAAGTAGCGTGAGTTAATTACACTTCTTTAACTAGGAAAAGAAGGAGAAATAATATGTCTACTTAATTATAAGTTGAAGATGGATATTAAAAGCGTAATCTGAAATTAAAATTCCATGAAGGTAAAGCAGAAAACAAAATCAAACAGCTCAATTATTAAAAAAAAAAATAATTTAATTTTCCAAAATTAAAAGATTTATGTTTGTAAATGCAATTTCAAGTTGAGTGCACCTTAATAAATCAGTTATGGGATTATGTCTAGTCATAATGAGAAATAATTAATTTGTACTAATTGTATTTGTATTAAGGAAAACAAGAAGAAAAAATTCTACGTTTCAACAGCTTCCCATCCTACTTAACTAAAACTAATTTATTCTCTTCAATAAATTAAATTAATTATAATGTTTCGTACATAGTGTAGTGCATTTTCAAAGAACTGTCAGACAGTAATAACGGTTGGAAATAATTCCATTATCAATTATGAGTCTAATGTCTTCGTGCTGTGTATTTTAAACTATTAATTTTCAGCTTTATTGGCTAGGATCTCCATAAGTAGTCATTTAAAAGAGTAACAAGTACAAGCACATTAAAAAGAAGAAAATAAGGTTTCATGACTAGTTAACAATCCTAACGAAGATATTAGATAATGCATAGATAAAACTGCTTCCTTGGCGAGTAATATGGAAGAGAATATAGTGCCGTTATTCAAACCTATACGGTAGAATTGCTGCACTTATGCAAATGCGTAGAATTTGAATGATCTTCAGTTTTTTAAGTAAAATACTTAGGCTTTCTCTAATATAATTTTTCAAATTCCATGAGGAAACGAAAGCAGTAATTTCTTATCTAGCAAAAGTATCTTATAAGCCGTTTAAAAAAGTTCAAATCACAACCACAGCTGTTTTATAAATCTATTTTTTGTAGCTGTTGCTATCTTCAGTAAAAAGTAAAAAGCATGTAAACAAGTCCCAGATACATTAACATCTGCATTTCAATGACATGTGTCATGTGCGTTTTTTTTGTCAAACTGATTAATATCACACATCCACGACCAATTTTTTTACTCGCTACTGTACATTTTCAGTTATTGTATGCAACGGTAAAGGTCTCAATGACATGAGCCGTAAGGAAATCTGCGCTTTAGTAATTACTATATCAATATATATTACTAGTAATTACTATAGCTTTAATAGGATTGTGCAATTTGATAATACACTTTACTACCTATTCTTGTAAGTCTATTGCAATTTTTATCTAGGAAAATGCATTAATATATTTCATAATTTAACTGCAGAATAATTCCAAGCAACTGGTCAGGAAATTTTCCTCAGAAAATATAATAAAACTTGCGGTAAGATTACAAGCACCTCATAAAATCTACTTTTGCAGCAATTCTCTGGTAATTTCCGTGCTAAATTGAACATAAAGTTTCCACAGTTATTACCATCATAAATTAATACTTTTAGGTAGCTTCGTAACTTTTTTCGAAACATCCTTGTATGTACGTACATGCATGCACAATGCAAAACACGCGTTTCAATTTCACCGCAATACAGTAGCTTTGGCGTTTTGTAACAGAAAGCGAGTAAAAGATTAGCTGACTAATAACTGTAATTTTTCCGGATCGCATCGAACGAAATCAAACGTCAGTCCGTTTTAAATCGAACGTCTGCTTCGTGATAAACGTGCGCTGAAATGGCAGGTGGAAGGAAACTGTTCGGATTCGTGCAAGGTGTGTTTTACAAGCTCTCAAGAGCAAGCTTGTTACTCAATGTTGTCTTGTTTTTCGATAACAATAAAACGCAATTAGTTGTTCACCATAACGGAACCGCTGCTTGCCAGTTTTTTATACCTAGGTACTTTTGCTGGTCTCGTTTCTCGCTAATGATATGCAAATTTTTAGACTTGAGTAAATGATAAATTTTGGTTAAAAAGCAATTTATAATAATTCTGCTGGGATGCACTATATATCCATAAGATCCAAGTGAATATTTATTATTATTTTTTTTCTATTTTTTAAGACCAAGCTGCAGATCTTTAATAATGCTTCAATACATAGATTAGGCATACCATGGTTCCAAATAACAAATTAGTATCTGGACGCACAAACTTGTAATTTGTAAATTAATATTTCATCGAAAAGAAATATTACCGTGACTTGACTAAACCCTGCAGTAGGTAATCTTCCATCATTGATATAAAATTTAGTTTTTATTATGAACGAAATGGAGCTTTTTATAATCTCATTCAGAACTCCCTCGTTTAGTCAGTCAAATACAATTTAGTCTGAACGCATTTAAATCAACCTTCTGGAATCAATACTTCTATATAATGCACAGTCAGAAACAAAAGTAATGTCTTCTCTATAAATATTAAATTTTGTCCTAATAACTTTTGGCTACTATAATAAGTAGACGCAGAAGCAGGTAAACAAGCATAAAATAAAATGTTTGTTTAACTTTTAGAAAATTTCATTGGGAAGATATTACTTTTAACACTCAGTGTATGTATCAATAACATTCCTTAATAATCAATTATTAATGACTGATGACTGGTACTTCAGGTTTGGTTCAATCGCCCGGTAAGAAAATACATATTTGAAGAAGAAGAGACTTCAGTTTGCACTGAGAATATTGCGCCCTAATAACCCTCACAAGCACTAATTACAGCCTGACATCGTCGAGGCATGCTTTGAACAAGTTGTCAGCGTATGTTGTAGAAGATTTTGCCATTCTTCAATAAGAGCTTTAGCTAATTGTTGTATGGTGTGAAGTGCAACAGGATATGTCCGTCAAGCATATCCCAGGCGTACTCAGTTGGATTGAGATCCCGGCCCATGGGAGGTCACTCCATCACTTGAATCTCCTGTTCCCAAAGGAAGTTTAATGTATGATTTGCTATGTGGATTCTTTAATAGTCTTGTTGGTAAATCTCTTCTCGAAATTGTTGACAAACAGTAAATCATGGTTTGAAGGATGGTATCTACATAAATTTATGCGTTTAAACATTGGGAAATCACGGCCAAATCGGCGCGACCATCTGCTCATATACCACCACCGAATCTGTCGACTTCCTTTATAATGAATTCACTGTAAGGATCTCCAAGACGTGTGTATATTCGTACCCGATCATCGCACGAGTAAGGCTAAATCGCGACTCCTCAGTAAAGTGTATGGGCTTCCAATGTAGTTGCCATTGGATATGTTGACGAGCAAAAATTGGGTGAACAATTTTATAATCCCTGTTTAACAAGAATCTCACACAGGACTACGTAGTTTTAAGTTAGCTTCTCTCAATCGATTCCTAACAGTTTGATCAGAAATATCCATGCGTGATGCGAAAGGACGTTGTTTGGATGTACCTGTCATTCTAATGAGTTGCTTTTTGTTTACGACTGTGTACAGTTCTCTTGTAGTAGCTACCTTTTGTTTGGTACCTACGCCAAAGTCTGCAGATGACGGATGGACTAGCGTGGAGTTCGTTTGTTAAGTAAGCGCATGGAACGTCCATCCTCAAGCGAAGCAACTTTAGTGAGTTAACGCATTTTATATCCAAAAACACGAACACAATAAAAAATTAATATTTAGGTTTATAAAGAGCTATTAATGAAAATGAATAATGACAAAAGCTTTGGGTCAAACCCTTTGAAAATAAAAATCTGGAAAATAAACAATTAGTGTAAAAATTGTAATTTTTTTAAGCAGTGTAAAATTTAAATAAATTAATTGAAGGAAAAGTTCAAAATACAGAATCTTTTAAGTCAGAAAGGTTAAATGTTTTAGGCGGACGAGAAAGCGCTATAGAGTTTTATGAATTTTTGGCTTTTTTTTTGTTTTCATTATAACGTCTAACATGATTTATTTTCCCGAAAACAAAATTTAAGCTTTAATGTTTTTGACATGACATTTTTGAAGTACTTACGAAATTTCGAAGCAACCTTCAATATTGTATTACAAAGAAAAACCTAACGGAACGCCTTGCATCTAAAATATTTTTGTAAGAAATTTTATATTTAAAAAAAACTATTATCACCAATGCATAGCTGAATGTGAGAAAATTTCTAAACAAGTCTCTAAAATAACGAAAAACTCATTTAAATCGATAACATTGAAAAGTTATATTTTGGAAAAGGTATTCTTCTGACAAGAAAAACCGTTTGTTTCAAATAAAATTGTAAAAATTTAGCAATGAGACAGAAAAGGCTATATTATAAAATAAAGGATTAGACATAAGCCTACGTTGGTTTGCTAATCCTTTCATAACAAGCCTTTATTTTTTTAGTCAGAAAGGGAGTTGGGGAAACTTGTTTTGTTTGTTTGCTTTGCGCAACAGTGCTGCACTTTTGTCTTTCGGTAACAACCATTCCAGACAATCACGAAGAACTTTTAATAGCTGGTGCTAAATTATTGGACAGCACAAACATTCATGGTCAATGGTGAGATTCGAATTCACGCCGCCCAAGTGACACGACTTCCGAAGGCTAAGCTCATCCACTGAGCCACTCGGCGACCTTTGGGAAAATTGAAAGCGCAGATTAGATCAACACCTCTACGTTTCCAAAACAATTTGAAACAGGCGGTATACTTATTACCCCATATCAAGGCCGTTTTAGATTACCCTATTTTTTGTTCAAAATTTGGTTCAATTTCTACAAAAATATTTGAAAAAAGAGCTTTTTTGGCTGTTTGGAAATGTAGAACAAATTCAATTTTTTCAGAGAGGTTTCGGTAAAAGATAATTTATCATCATGATTTAAATTGTTTTAGAAATTCAGTAAAATTTTGTACAAAAATAGGGTACTCTAAAATGGCCCCCAAAGAAAGATAAATTATGCAATTCGTGTTTTAAATTTGAAGCTTGGTAGTTAGTTAACATGTCTTCAACCAGATGGGAATAGTTTTTTGGCTTATTATTTCCGAGTTATTGATCACTGAAGCAAAGGAATTCCAAGCGTTTTTCTCAACATTGTTCATAGAAATTGTAAAATTCGAATCTTTTAAAAGCTTCCTGATTTGTGGGCCATCAGAGATACCAGCTTTCGGCTCCTCAGAACTTAAACTTGGAAATTTCCTTGAAATATATTTGAAACATTTCCCATTTTTATGCAAAACCTTAATATATTGTTTATTGTTTCTTTAATCCAGCTTGATATGGAGGGGCGGCAATATAATGCATCTCTTGCTGCTAACGGAACGTTAACAAGATTACGCTTAAAAGGAATCAAAGCTTCTTTTACGGGCCAGTCTTTCCTAGTCCAATGTTCATTCTTAGCCCTACTATCCCATAAGCAGATAAAACAAGGATATTTTATGTATTCACTTTGTTGACCCAAAAATAAGTTGACCATTTTCAAGTCAACACATATCAACCATTTATATATGTTCTTCGTACTTAATTTTGTTCAGGACCAAGGAAATTGTGGGGTATTGTTCCTTCACTTTGGTGGAATGTGCAAGTGCAAAGAACCAAGCTTATTATCCTTATTTAGAAGAACAGAATCAAAACTGCGGTCGGAAGAATCTATAAAATGGCACCAGTCGTTAGGATCACACTCGTCTAAACTCATTGCAGTCATCAGATTTCGAATATCATCAAATACTTGCTCTAAACTCTTTCGATGTCCAGATGACTTGTGGAAGTTCGAATTAAAGAGATATTGCAAGAGGTCGAAAATTTGATACTGTTAGACCGGCGTATAAAGATCTCTGTTATTGCCAATGAACTCTGTATCCTGAAATTTTTGCAGCACAATTTGGGTACGAAGGTGTGTGACGGCGGAATTCCCAGATTGCTTACACTTGAGCAAAAACAGGTTAGCAAACGAGCAGTTGCCTTAGTTCTCGCAGTTCCGTGATGTGGTCCATAAATTGAATCAAGAACCCTCTGGCGTAAGAACTCCGGTACTAGGACTCGGCCTCTATGTAAGATACAACCACATTAGAAATATCTCAAGAAATTTAACCGTGGATAGGGACATAAGTTTTCTTTTTGAATGATTACCGTGGATTAGACTTCGCTATATCACTGGGATCCTCCCTCTAATCACCAAAAGAAGCCAAAACACAATTGGATAGGGACATAAGTTTTCTTTCTGAATGATTACCGTGGATGAGACTTCCCTATATCACTGGGACCCTCCCTTTAAACACCAAAAGAAGCCAAAACACAATTTTCAGGAAATAACTGATGGCAACAATTTTCTGGGATGCAGGAAGCTTACTTATTGAGTATATACCGAGGAATCTAATATAAATGGAGAAACTATGGAAACACAAGTCAAAATTGAAATTTGATCTAAAGGAAATTCGTGCACTTATTCGTACAAAAACTTGTTGGTGCTGACAAATGTTCATAAGGCAAAGAAAGTCCAGAAGATAACCATTTACTTTGGATTCATAGAGGTAAGGCATCCACCTTATAGCTCCAACTTAGCTCCGTCAGACTTTTTTTTATTCAAAAACTTACGAAAAGCATCTCAGGGGAAAGCGTTTTGTATCTGATGAAGTGCTTAAAGAAGTTGTTGAACAATATTTTTCAGAGTTACAGTAGGAATTTTTTCTGAGGGTACGAAACATTGGAAAAAGATGGAATTAGTGTATAATTTATAATTTAGGTAGAAAATAAAGCGTTGTTAATGTGATACGTACTGGAAAACGTCGACTTTTAAACTAAGTTTACACCCATCGGATATTTACAAATTTTGTGATCATTTTCGATGGACAATTTAAATGTCTTTTTAATTTTCTTATCTAGGTGTAGATTATGGAAAAAAGAAATTATCAAAACTATTCCAAAGTAGGAATTTTCGAAATGAGTTATATTTTAAGCATGAGTATATTGTTTACACGAGCGAACATCGTTTGTATCTTCCTCAATCAACCGCAGTTCTCCAACTCTTCAGAACCGATCATCGGTGTATACTTCGGCGATTCTTGGTTCAATGCACTGGGATGGCCGTCCCGTGTCACTGGACCTCTCCGCTACTTTCTGATCGCTTCCTTCTCGCTCGTTGCCACACATCACGCGTCCATTTATCTCCTTCGTCCCGTGAGTAACACCCAAAATCATTGTCTGCGAAGTGTAAATCTCTCGTATGACATTGTGCGTGTATGGAAAAATTATGGTTATGTTTCGCGCTCGGATTTCCACGTACTGTCGTTTAAAAGACCGCTCGAAGTTTTTGGTTACTGCCCGAATAACTGTGCATTTTCTTAACGCATGAATTTAAACAGCGAAATTAACAAGACAAACCTGACAGTTTAAATATTGAATGTGTCAGTTGGAACGAAAATATCTTACCAATTAGTATGCGAATTTAAATCTTCTACATATAAATGAAAAAAGTTGTCACTATTATTTTAACACACCCTGTTTCAGAAATATAAAACCAGAGAGCAACTAGTTTTAGGTTTTAGAAATTAGAAGTAGAGAGTCCGCCTTGAATAAGTCATTTATAAGCTACTCAATGAGGGAAACCTTATTCAAAACAGTTACAATTTTTATTATTTAAAGAGTAATGCTTATAAAATATGTTATACAAAGTGCCCATTATAAATCTTGACCCCTGAAGACTTACGATTAGACAACCCATTAATCAAATCAGAAATATATTCGTATTTTCATAATGTACTTAAAAGCACGAGAGTAAAATGGGTTGCCTATTTTCAATTTTTAAGGCGTCACAATTTAAAAAGGATAACAGAAAAACTCTGTGTTTTATATTTCCTTATTCATTTTGAGTAGCTGATTTAAATTATAGGTAATGTATAATTAATAATATCGACGATTTACACTAAAAGTTATAAAATTTTGAAGAACGCAACCTCCGTACAGATTAAATTTTCACATCATAATTTTAAAGCGCAACCTTTCACCGCGAACGTGATTTCGGAAAGTATTTTTGTAACAATGAAATTACTGTTTGCTTAATGAAATTACGGCAACACTGAAATCTGAGTAAACTTAATTAAAACGAGAACGAAAACATATTCCGACCGTAAATTTCAATAATCCGGTAGACAAAGAACAACGTCAATAAGCAAAAGAATTGTAGTTTTATGTCAAGCGGTTGGTGATCGAGTTCTTTTAAAATTTAATGTCTACTTAACTTCATTAAAATGTGACTGACATTCAGTGACGGCGTTTATACGGTTCATGAACAATAACAATTGGTGCAATCAACTTTTGAATTATTTTATTACCCTTGTGTCTTTCAAGCGGATGTTAATAGTTTCTGTTTATTTTCTTACCTAAATTTTATTGCACTTATTTTTTTTTATTCGTATTACTTACAAACGAACTCAACACACTCGGCGTGCGGTTAGTAATTTCGTGCAAAGGAAATACATTTTCTTAGCCACTTACGAATCAAATCAGTACGTGACAGTAAATATATCAAAATATTTATTCCACACTGTAAACATTAATTTTCAAGACTCAAAACTCAATAAATAACAAATAGGTACGTGTATGAATAACAAACGGCATCATAACGAATGCAGAACTGTAAATTATAATACTATTAATAAATAATCACGTCCTAGTTGGATACCCAACGTCGAGTTTCTTTCTCGACAAATACAATTATCGGTTATTTTATAAAATTTATAAATTTGGGATCCTATCAAAATTTTCCGAATATAAAAAATAAATTCTATATTTTACACTTAAAATTGGCACATACTTTGTAAACAAATAAACTATGTGATTTAATCTGTTAAATGTTTACTAAAGGACATTAATATTAATATTAGTTAGCTTTGCATTGCAACACTGAGTAATCTGTATTCGCAGAAAAGAAAATGAATTAAATACAGTCAGTGCATTTATTTATTCTTTGAATGAATACATGTTGATCTGCACGATCTTTCGCAATTTTGTTTCTGTAATCTGAACAATAAATTAAGAGATGATGAGTAATCGGCGTGCTTTTTTCCCAACAATACTTTTATTGTTAGGTATGATTAATTTAATTTCTTTAAATTAATTAATGTTAATTTTCGATGGGAAAACTTTGGTGTAGACTGGATAAAGTTTAAAAGTCTAAAGTTGGTAGGATTTGATTTTCGTTGTCCGACAAACATGGACGAAGAGATTAAAACGGTGTAATCTGTCCTATTACAAAATCAATCTCCTTGTCAATCCTTGCCTACAAATAAACTTCTCAAATACCTACCTTTAGCTAATCTAAGTATTTTTTCCATACATCTTAGAGGCAAAATTGGCAAACTGTATTCTTTTCTAAATTAAGCATTTCATTCCTAATAGGAAATTTCGAAGATCACATTTTGAACGATCACTACGGTAGGCATATATCCAGTCCAGTTGTTCTAAATCTTATATTGACTAAACCCATCGAACAGAATTTACAAACACGAAAACACGTGTTAGCCAGCAAGAATCTAATACTTCAGCCTTCGCCCAACCTCATCTTCAAACCGACCGTTCCATTGGCTTTGTCAAGTCAGCCACTTCCTCTAAACCTGGCTAAGCTCATCGAAATCGAAAGACATCTTTTTATAGAATTTATTAATTTTCCTCTTGCTAGAGTCATATGAGATACGTGAAATCTTCGGCCTAATCTTCTCGTTGAAACTCCTCTTCTATTTTTTGCAGATTCAATCAAATTCTGAAGCCTTGGATGTTTCAAATTTAAAAAAATATATATTACTTCTTTAAAAGTAGGATAAAATAGAAGGATAAAATATTTTAGAGAAATGCGTTTGTTTTTCGCAGAAAATCACAATATTAATTATAATTTTAATAAATCAATTTTGAAAACAATGAACTTATTATCTTAATAATAATAGTTATCAAGTAAGAAATGACTTTTGTAATTTATCTTTTGTCTTGAAATTTAACTTTAATAATTCAAAAATTAGCAAATTAAGAATGACTAAAAAAGAAAACAAGAAACACGCAAGACTTATCGATCCATTCGAAATATTATGTTCCTTCCGCTTTCTGTTGTTATTTGAAAAACGCTTAACGCCATTGAAGATGGCTTGTCCATTGAAAATTTATCAAACAAATTTGTAACAATTACGTATTTCTCGAACAGCTTCTACAAAACTTTAAATATGTATCTACATTTCGATGTATGTTAATAGTTTTCCCAGAGATAATATTATCGAAACGTAATTGTCTCAAAGATTTTAAAGGTTATCCTATAAATAATTATGAGAAATTTGCTATTACAATTAATTAATTATCTATATACTATACAGTGTTTCCCGAAAGTAACGTATAAATTCTAAAATAAAAAAATATATATTACCTGTGTCACAGTTTGGATTTAGAAAAGGTTACAGTTGTACCACAACTCTGATTAATATCGTTGATGATATCTTGCGCGCATTGGATGCTAGTGCCCTCGTGTTGTTAGATTTTAGTAAGGCGTTTGATACTATAAACCATGAAGTTTTTTTGCGATACTTAACAACATTGGCTTCAATCTGGATGCCGCTCATTTAATTAATAGTTACCTATCAGCACGATAGCAATGAAGTCAGATCCAACCAGTTACCTCTAACCTGCGGAGTACCTCGGGATTCTGTCTCGAGCCATTGTTATTTCTAATATACACTTGTAAATTTGTGACGCCGTTAAGCATTCCACTTTGCATATATATGCTGATGACAGCCAGTTGAATTATAATTTTAAAAGACAGGATACTGATACAGCCATCTCGGTCATCAATGATGATCTGTTACGAATCACCAAATTCTCTGAAGCTCATTCATTATGAGTTAATCCTAGTAAATTTTGTGCCTTAATTTTTGGCTTTGATAAATTGTGCTCAGGTTTGCTAACTAAACTAAAATTTTCCTTAAAAGGCTGCGACATTCCCTTAGTAACGAATGCTAAAAACTTTGGTCTAATTCTGGATAATTTCTTTAGATTTCGTGACCACATGTCTTCACATATAAACGTAACTTATTCCATACTAAGGAAGTTGTATCCTTTTCGCAATATTTTCAACATTAAGACAAAATCCTTACTCTGTGAATCCTTAGTTCGTTCACATCTATTACTTAAATACTAATAAAAAATTAGAATGTAAGTGTTTCACCATTATTTTCTTATTCCTTACGTATCACTAACTGCTAATCTCCGTATTCTTTCGTACGAAAGTTATAAATGACTTGATTCAACATTTATTGTATTTCATCTGCAGGTTTACTCATCTGCAGGTTTACTACTCCATCATTTTCTGTACACAATCGTAAACTTCGCTCAGCTGCGGCATTTAAATCACATCCCCTCCTTCTAAATGTTTATTGTAAAAAATAAACGTAGGTTTCTTTGACCTTTGCCCAATACACATGTCACAACTTTTTCTTTTCTTGTTTACAGTAAATGAGACTTATTCAATTACACACTGTATTTTGATGCCCTCGGTTCATTTCATTCAATTACACCCCGTATAAACCAAATTTTTTTCGTATTGTTAAATAAAGTAATTTATTAATTTCTCTTTCCAAAATCATACGTTGTAATCAATTTTCCAAATTAGTTTTCCTTTTTCTTCTTGATTTAAATTTCTTCCTATCTTATACAGAGCGAGTTCTGAATTTAGATCGCAGCAATATAATCGGTAAGAAAAAAATGGTGTAATTGACCGACCTTTTCTACAGGTCACCAGATGAGTTTAATTGGTCAACACACGCATATATTCGACACTTAGAAGATACGATAAAATTACGTGATTCCTGGTGGGCGTAGTCGCGAGATCCCACAAAAGTCATTAATAATAAATACCGCCAGTCGCTATTCTGGGCTAGCAAATAGAATGCTGCAGTCGCCGTGACTCAATATTCGCGAAAGTGCACGTGGGTTTTTATTTACATTAACCCAACCCTATTTTCTTTTTATTCTTCTTCCGACATGTCAAGCCAATACAAATATTTTAGGTATAGCAGAGAAAGTAATAGCACTAGATTTGGTGCTATTTCTGGGAAGAAAAAACGTACACTGTTCCTAAAGTACCAATCTTTCGACTTTAGTTCGACAGGGTTTGAATCTTTCTAATCTTCGATTTTATCTTAAGTGAACCCGAAATCAGTAATGTAACTTTGAATTATAGTTAATTGATTCTCTACCCCTTCGGAAGAGTTTATACTAAAATTATAGCTTGGAAATAATATGGTGCATTTTCCCAAACACAGCAACCATAAGTTTTGGGTCACTGCCTTCTTCTGTCAGGAACTTTATGCTACTGCATTTTGTTAATGTTTCACCCTGAAATTACTCATTTCATTAACAGATAAACCTTCGTAAATCTCTATAAACCGCATAAATTAATCACAACTTAATACATGTACTTGTACATGTCAACTTATTTTTTATAGTTGGTTTGACATCACCGCTTTTTTGTTTCATGGCTAGGTAGATAACATAAAAATACGCCCTCGTATGAGAGGGAACCTATACGTATAGTTCCAAAGCGAAGAGAATATTATATTATTTCATTTATTATTAATCTCATTTCTGAATTATTTAATGCAATTAATAATTGATAATAATTAACAAAATTTTCTTAATAGTCTTATAAACCGCGAACATCACACAGAATTGAAGACTTCGTTTAAACTACACGAGCGTATTTAATAACATGCAGATTTCAGTATGCAAATCGTGCGGGTAATTATTGGATGCACCGAAATTCGCAATCATAATTAATGTGAACAATAACCCGGATCCTTGGCACATCATAAACGGTACTATTAGCATGTAAAGTCAACTCCACCTATCTACCCCTCTCGTGGTGATGCTTGCTTGCTGTCTTTGCCTTGCACAGCACCCGCATATTTTGCATTTCGGACTTAGCCATTTCAGACATTTACTAAATACATGTAGCTGGGTCTAAATCTCAAACATCCATGGTTGAGATGGGATTCGAACCCATACCGCCGACCGACACAACTTACAAAGTCGGCTAGTCTAACCGCTATGCCCCACGACAGCCCTATGTGGTGATACTTGAAGAACCATAACATTCAATCTGGCTCTTTCTTAAAATCTAATTAGCAAAAATATGTAGGACATCTTTTTCCTGGTTTAGAATTAGAAAATAATTTTGTGACTCTTCGAGCATTCCCACGAACACGCGTCCGCGTGTGGGGCGCATTTTAATATTAATTCTCGATTAATTGTGCGCATGTTTTTGAAGTAAATTTGAGAGGTAATTTAAAAACGTAAACATCGCATGACCGAATGCTGACAATCTCCATGCAAATTAGTTTAATTAATAATTACTAATATAAAATACATAATTATTGTCCAAATAAATCAAGAGTTAAATTATTACCGTCCATCGGTATGATTCTTCATAACAAAGATTCAGTACCGTTAAAAATGCAAATTGGCTTACGGCCATTTTAAATCCCAAATAGCATAGCTTCGAGTTATTAAATACAACAAGTACTGCATGGGCGTAATTGCCAGGTAATTTAGTTTGGAATGGTCAGTTGATAAATGATTGTTTACAAACAATGCTATCGGATTTGCAAATCGTTAGTAATCTTGTGTCATTTGGAACACCGCCTTTACAGCGTTAAATCTAAACTGCTTTTAAATGAATTAGACGTAATTAGATGTATATATTTTAATTTTTTAATTAGGAAAGATTTAACAGATACGAGAAGTCATCGTTTCTGATGTGCCTTGTAAAGGTAATTCAAGTTTAAAACCAATTTTCTTTACTATACAGACTATTTCAAATTAGGGGGTTCTTGCTTATTGTCATGAAATTGAGTATCTTCACTCCAATCAATCAAGCAACGATTAAAAGTTTATTTATATCAATTAAATCAAATTTAAACTTGAAGAAAGGCCATAGAAGATCAAAACCACTAGCTAATTAATTATGTTTACCATCTACAGTTATAAAAGAAATCGCTGATCTATGCCAAAATAAAACATTTTTTTATGTAACTGTGATACTATTATATTCATTTGTCAGATTGTTAATGTTATTTAATTTACATAAATTAAAACCAAATGAATGGCAAAAATGACAGGCAAAACAAAAATGTTTACCTAACATCCTATTGAACTGTGAAGAGTAAGCAAGACGAAGCGACTTGTCGTATAATACGAACTTAACAATCGACGAAGAGATATGAGATCGCAGAACGTGCTTTGTACGACAAAAGGCTTCACAGTATTTACCGATTCTTGATAAGTAATTGATAAATTATACAAATAACTGGCTCGTGCCCAATATTAGCATAAACGAATAATATAACTGTTTGTGGTACTACGTGGCCGGAAATCTGTAATGTGAGCTGAGTAAACGCGAACTTAATCTGCAGTGTAAACATTCACATCTCACTACTCCTACACATCTATCACTATCTTATCGCGTCGCTCTATGGATTGCACAACTGTTTTATTTATTCGTTCTTTACTCTATCGTAAAGTATAAACGCTTTTCGAAGACATCAAGCTGCACCTTTCGATACCATAAACCGTCTAATTATGTAATACGTGGTATCAGGAAGACCACTTCAACACTTTCAAAGCAACTATGTAGGAGTGATTTTTTTTTTGGGAGTAATTACTTCTGATTACCTTAAGTAAGTACCGTAATTACCACCTAAGAAATGTGAAGAGTGAAGTGCCTTGTTTGATTGCATTTTATAAAACAGCTTTTTTCTGGTGCAAGGAATCTGGTAATTGATTTTGATAGTGTATAATTAAATTGAAATTGAATGTAAATGAAAATTTATCTTTAAATAATATGATTGTTATGATGAAAAGCTGAAATGAAGCAACATTTTTTTTTAATACCAGTATATAAATTGTAACACACTCTAGGAATATACTTTCTTTCCTTAGCTTTAAATTTTGTAAACATTTACCGAAAATAAATTTATACCATACCAATAACAAATCTTTCAACTTTTGTTGGAATTTTTACGATGAAGACTCTATCATATTAACGAGAACAGCAAGGCGGCCATTAATACAAAATACAGTAATCAGACATGAGATGTGCTCATAAATATCAACAGCTCTTGCAATTATATCTAACCACATAGAGCATTTGATAGCTTTATACCTGCATTAACTCATCTGGTTTAATTTCTTAGGCCAATAATATCATCTGCGTATGCGTGATATTATAATTAGTAATAAGTAGATGACACAACCTACCTTAATAAATTAGTTTTTTTTTCTGGTAAGGTCTTCGTTAAAAAGTCAATAATAATTTAGAATATCTAAGAGATTGATTACTAAATTCAAATTTAATCGATTAAATATGGGGTGTTATAACACAACTGTCATTTGTTAACACTGTACATTCCTTAGCATAAAATGGATTCATTCTGCAAATCTCAAAAATCTAGCTAAAAATTGAAAAACTGTCCTGAGTAACATTAAAAAGTTCCACTGTTTTAAAACCTCTGATTCATTTTACGGTTTTCATACAATTCAGTTTGTCTTCGGACTGTTCATAAAACAATAAAATTCGAGCGCGTTAACCCAAGTAATCGGTTGGATAGATGCAATAAAGGCCAAGGTCGGCGATGTGTAACCGTTAAAAAATTACGAAATGAATGGATTTTATTGTTATTATTTCTTAAACGATAAAAACGCATTTAGGTATCAGCTGTTTTACGTCCTTCGAGTGTTACAAAAGATGTTCGAAATGTTGCCCATCGTTTATGAAACATAATTCAGCTCGATGTAGCCAGGTTTCAGTTATTCGGGGGAAATTATTCCGTAATTCCGCACAGTCATGAATTCGCTGACGTAAATCCTCAATAGTATTTATTTCTGTTGCATAAACACGCTGCTTTAGGCACCCCCATAAAAAAAGTCTAAAGGATTTAAATCAGAACTACGAGGAGGCCAAGGTGTTGCACTTCCCCGACCTATCCAACGATCCGGAAACACAGCGTGTAAATGTTCACGTACAGCATGGCTGTAATGAGGTGGAGCACCTTCCAATAGTAACCACATGTTTTACCGGATATCTAACGATTCATCTTCTAAAATTTCTGGAAGAAGATTCTGCAAAAATTGAAGATAGTCTACCCCAGATAAACGAACTGGTAATTCGTACGCTCCAGTGAGCATGTTATTAACAATTCATGTCCATAAATTTATGGAAAACCGTTACTGGAAATTAGTATGTCGCGTAACGTGTGGGTTTTCCATTGTCCACACACGTGTATTTCGGATTTTCTTGATGGCATTCCAACAACCAATTACAAAATGTCTGTCGAAGGGGATCATCCGTTGCAATCATTGCCTGCACTCTCTGCATGTGATAAGGTACAACTGAGCTTTTCGTAATTTACGCCACACAATGCGATTTGATACAAGCAAATGACATGCGATTTCCCGGGTACTTGCGGAAGGATTTTCAGTCACCATGTCGAGGATTGCTTATTCTGCATCCAATACTCGGACAGGTCGTTGACCACCTCCGTTTCGCTCACGACTAGGTTTAAAATCTCCAGTAGACACAAATTCTCTGGGGTTGGCACTACCCTACCAAGAAATTTTTCGGCATACAAACGAGCTGCGACAGCAGCAATTTGTCTGGCTTCGCCGTAGCAAAGCACTATGTCCATTAATTCTTCGTTTCTAAATATATGAACCATGAAAAATAATAATGACAAAAAATTAAAAATTTATTTGGCAAAAACAAATTAAAACTCTTCAGGTAAAACTTACAGACTGCACGGTACCGAGAATGCAAAACAATGCGCCCGACACTTACGTACCCAAATTGCGAACTGAAGGCTGCGCGTTTAAGTGCTCCAATCAGACCTACCCTAACATCGTATCATAGTTTTTGAGTTTTTGACAGAATTTGTAATAACCGATTCGCACAGCTGTGCATTCCATTCCATTCGATACCAGTGACACCCGCACAATTTTTGTATGAACATATATTTACGCCGTTATTGTTAATAGTGCACCCATGATTACGAGCCCCGGATCATAATAGTTCGGACAATAAAGCAATTTCGTGTTATTTGCTTAAATAAATAGAAAAACCCTTCAGAGAAGTTGATGATTATAACAGTTGCTTAAATTTTTTTAAGTAATATTTATAACAGCATATAACTTATAAAACAATTTAAAATTACATCTAAATATATAACTAATATAACATATAACGTTTAACACAGGTATCGCTCTGGGTATCGCCTAATTTTACCTAATATTGTGTAACGCCACCTTTATTTTAAATTACAGCACTTATACGATTAGGCATTGTACCAACAAGTTCTTTACAATATTCTGGTTGTATGGAATCCCAAATATTCTACTGTTTGACCTTAAGCTCCTGTACTGTCCGCGGTGGATCTTTACGCAACTGTTTCTTCATTTTATTCCATATAGTCTCGATCGGCGAAAGATCCGAACTGCTAGAGGACCAAGCTATTGTTGGTATGTGGTGATTTTCAAGCCAGACTTTTATTGTTTTTGCGGAATGACAGGGAGCTCCGTCCTGTTGAAAGATGAACTGAAAGATTTACGTAAAGGTATTGAGGGTAGCAAAAACTATCTTGCAAAATCTCTTTATATCGGGCCGCATTTATGATTCCATCCACGAAATGTAACTTTCCCATTCTTCTTCCCGACATACATCCCCAGACCATAACTGATTTGGGGAATTTAACTTGCTTAACTAAACAGTCATTATGGTATGCCTCTTTTGATGTTCGTAAAACACGTTTCCGGATATCACCTACATAAACATCAAATTTCGCTTCATCGCTCCAGATAATTGAACACCATTGGTCTTGAGTCCAAAATCTATTGTTTCTTGGCCATTTCAACCGGTTTTTTTTGCAATTTAGTTAGTGAAGGTTTTTCTTTAGCCTATTTAGAAAAATATTAGCAAATTTCAATTAAACTAATTACAAAAATACCTTATAGAACTTGTAACCAATTTTTTTAATTTGCCACAGATATTTGTTTTTGAATAGCATGTCTCCACAAAACAGTAATTTCCCGGGGTATTTGAACGTCGATTAAGTTTTACAATTCTTCTTAGACTTCTTCTATCAGCATTAGAAATGGTAGGCGGACAACCAGTTTTTTTTTTTTAGCGATACTGCCCATTTTTTTTGTACAATTTTATAATATCGTGAATTGTCGATCGTGGAATACTATGAGAGTTAGCTATTTGTCGCACAGAAACGCCTTTATTATGCGATTTATGGCCAGTTGCACCAAGCCCTTAAGCATAGCTTAAATTGAAGCAGTGTTTATAATGTGACATTTGACGTTATACAACATTGTGTAAAGCATATTCTAAATGACGCTTAAAGTTAAGCAGAGCTTAAGTAGTTGGTGCAACTGGCCATTAATGACAGATAAGCGTAAATCTTCACTCAAAGATTTACCACGAGCCACGTCGAACAAAGTTGACGTTTAGGATTTATTGTTTCTGACTGATTAGATTTTGTTTGTACCAAGAGCATGACGTTATAGCTTGCTAACTATGATTTTATTTTTTTTATATCTGTTCAGTGTCCGAACTATTTTGAGCGGTTTTTTTATGTGTCCGAACTTTTATGAACTAATAGTAATTACATGTTCTGTAATAATATCTTTTTATTATATTCAATATCGTATGTTGCTTAGCATTAATAAACTACTAAAGATAGACAGCTTTCTATAATAAACGTAATTATTTGACAATTGAAGCTAAAATGCCGTAATCTTTAATTCTGCGCTAAATAGAAGTATACTTTTTAGCTTGTCCCAACTATTATGAGCTGGGGCTCGTATATAACTTTTTTTTTTCTTGTTTTCATGAGTACTATTTGTGGCCTTAATAAATCACAGAAATCCTGTAACACGCTGTAGAAACGCAGTTTGCTAATTGACAAATTTTTATTACGTCGCATTTATCTGAGTTAAGTAAAGTCGTGAGTGAAGGCAGGAACCATAAAATTGTATTTCAGTTGAGAGGCACACAATTTTTGAAATATTTTTGTGAAGAAACATTAGTGGATGTGTGCTTTGTTTTATATAGGGCGTAATCGATTAAGCTTCACTTACTAATATTGTAAGTTCTTCATCATATAAGAGAATGAATTCTGCAAATGTAAATGATCTAGCTCTAGAAATAAAAAGCTGACCTACCACAAGAGTGTATCGTGTTTTGTTTGAAACCTCTGCTCGTTCGTGAGATATCAGCGGTTTTTATAAACGCATTCGTAAAACAATAAAACTCCAGCAGAGTTGATGATCACTCGGTCAATGTCTCCTATAAGCAATTCGAAAACGGAAAAAAGTTCTAAATATCCACTCGCGTTGATTACCAAATTAATTATTCGCCAATTTTTATGTATTGTTAATACAGTTTATAACTGCTGCGCATAAAAATGTAGCAGTCTATATGAATAAAACAAAGTATTGTAATCTTCGATAATTCATTAGATAATCGACAATAATTACATCGTGACATTACATGCTTTGTAAATGAGTAACACACTATGTGATTTAATTTGCTAAAGGATTGAAAAAATAAATTAATGTTATTATTAGTTAGTATACATTACAACACCGAATGACTTGCACACTCAGAAAAGAAAATGCATTAAATGCAATCAATTCAATTTATTTCTTGAAATGAATACATATTAACCTGCAAGATCTTTCGGAATTTTATTTGTGTAGTCTGAACGTATAAAATAAAAATAAATAAAATAAAATCATAACTTAAAGGATGATGAATTGGCGTGCTTTTTTCCAATAATATTTTTAAGATGTGACTGCTATGATTCATGGTTACTGTGATAATTTAATTCCTTAAGTTAATTAATTAAGGAAATAAATTAATATTTATACTAATATGTATGTATGTATCTATTACTTAAAAACTAATAAAAAAATAATAAGTAAATGCTTCATCATTATTTTTTATTGCTTACGTATCACTTACTGCTAATCTCCATATTCTTTCGTGCCAAAGTCATAAATGACCTGCTCCAACGTTTATTGTATTGCATCTGCGGGTTTACTGCTCATCATTTATTGCACATAATAGTAAACTTCGCTCAGCTGGGGTATTTATATCACATCCATTGGTTCTCAAACATTTTTTTTTATAAAAAGCAAGTTGAAATTCCCACCCAATCAAAGCATCACTTTCTACCAAGCGATGCAATGTTTCGAGACGCCTCAGTAGTGTCTGGATATAATATATAATGGATATAATAGTTACGATATTTATAGAAAGACTTAATAAGCACCTATTAATCAACTACATATAAATGCATTAGCTATGCGAAAATACCATCAGTACCATTTAATGACATTAATAATCCTGTGAGATATTTAAAGCATTATCGTTTGTGACCTTAACGCCTTGAACTTATGATTTTAAGGCGAGGTGACACCCAGATTGTGTAGGAGCAAATTGCTCCGCCCCTCACATATACATACATCTCATGTCTATTAATTTTTATAACTGTTTGGAACGTACTATAAAGTCCAATGAACTTAACAACTTGTACGTGTAGATTATCACCTGGAAATATTTTTTCCCTTTCCAGTAGCCTCTGATCGTCTGAGTAATTCAATTACAATTCAATCGTTCTACTTATGTTATGTCGGGCGTCACGCATCTTTGACCGAATTCTTCTAGAACAGCAATCACTTACACTTATTGACTGATTTGCACTTAAGAATCGCCGGTTTTATTTTAGCGATTTGCGATGAGAGAGGCGTGATTCTGTCAATGAATACGTCTTTGGAACTGGAGGTCGTTGACGTCTGAAAATTTACAATTTAAAGCGAAGAATAAATAATTTATTAGTTGTAAATATTAAACGAGTTAGTTTTTCTGTGTTTTGTACTTGAACAAATCAGCTCTGAATATGGGAATAAGCCAAGTCGACATCCTGATTTAGAAGTATGAGTACAACGTAATTATTCATAGAGAAACCAATAAGCAAAAATCGAAATTCTTCCTGGAAATGAGGCATAAAAAATAGTAGTTTGAATTTGTATCAGTACAACGTAATTATTCATAAAGAAATAAGTAAGCAAAAATCGAAATTCTTCCTGGAAATGAGGCATAAAAAATAGTAGTTTGAATTCGTATGCATTTCAAATCATTTCCTAGATATTTTAATCTTTTAATATTTCTTTTTGGTATTTCCCTTCCTCTTTTCCGCTTTCTTTTCCTTTCACCTTTCTCGCCTGGTAGCCCTTTCTGTCTGTGTATTCTGATTGTCTCAACTTGTATGCCCTAATTACATCGATTACTTGCAATTGTTTGCGCAACTCTCTAAGTTCCTATTTGCTTCTTATTACCAAAAATGTTCTACTTTCCAACCTTCACAAGTCTCCTTAGTATTTTGTAACCCATATTTCTAAAATTTCTTTCTCTTTTTTATTGCCGTACATTACCATTGATCTAGAATAAGGAATTGAAGGTAATTGTTTCAAAGTGAGAACATATACAATGTAACAGACGGAAAGCGGTAAAGACACATAAAAGACCTTTGTACAATAGAGTCTCGCGCTGATATGTAGCATTCCTCTACTTAAAACCCAATGCCATCGCTTCGCACTTCAAAAATTTCAATCTTCAATTTTCTGCGCTATTTTTCCCAGTGCAGTGATGTGATATCTCCGTTTCAACTATTACTGGCATATGTAAAACTGTGGTGGATATTCCCGAAAGATTAATTCCAAGGATCATGACGCCCTCTTCCATTTAAGCAGGTTGTGAAGAGCGACAAAACCGTCTTTCCCCTCTTGAGAACCAGCAATAGAGCTAAAGCTTGAAGTTCATAAGTTTGTCATTCACTACTCGCTCTTTGGAGTACTGGGCGACTCCAAACTTGACGCCTCAGTAACAGTTATCCTCAAATGAAATGCTGCCAATATAATTTTTTTAAGTTTCTGCTTTCCAGTATCTATTCAGTCCAGGATCTTCCTCACACGTCAACACTTGCTCAATCGTCCCCAGCACTGCTAATCTAATTTCGTTCATAGAATTGATGATTTGGGATGGGTTATATAGAACAAAATAATTGGTGTTATCTTTTTTTGTGTCTTGATTATTTTTGATTTTATACAAGCTCATAATTTTTTGTTTGATTCTCTCTTACCTTCCGTTCTTCGCATATCCTTTACAATATTTTTTCCAACCAAATTACCACACACGTTGCATTACCTACAGTTTCTATTTTGAGCTTTAGTTTAATTTGGTATTGTAGTGCACTGTTTAGAGTGGGGGGTTCTCAAGCAAGTAAAAAAGAGAGTAATGGGAGAAGAGAGAATGGGTCTTGAGTGAGTAGATAGTGGAGAGAATGGGAGAAGAGAGAATGGGTCTTGAGTGAGTAGATAGTGGAGAGCTTCCTAAGGGGATTTAACTTTTAAGAAACGAAGAGTTTTTGATGTTTGAATCTAGCTGCCTTCATTTCCCCACATCCAGTTAATTAATTATTTTGGAGTGATAAGTACATTGTTCTTTATTTAATTTAACTTCCATGAAGCTTTAAGTGTTCCCTATAGCGGTACCTTGTTCTCGCGAGGCCTGTGACGATATTTCTAAAATCTCTTTCTTTTTTTAATTTATTTCCCAAGGTTCACTTTCGGTTATGCTAAGATTTTATATCTCCTTACTCTTAAATTCCGAAATATATATGTTCTAAAACTCAAGTACCCTCTTCTTGTGGACTTTTAGTTTGAACTGCATAACTAGTTACTTATGTTGTCGATGTTTCGTTCTTTGTCACAGAACTTCTTCAGAATTTTACTGGTAAATTCCTTGGTAGTGTTTCTTTCCAGCTGCCACTGGTGCAGAACACCGACAAAAGGAGAAACTAGTGATTCGGTTGAAATTGAAAGCCCTAAAGATAACCCGTCTCCTATCCCAGTCTTTAGTTATTCTTTCTTGGCCTCAATTTTTCTGGGACGTTACTGTTTTTGACTCCTAGATAGTGACTACATCGTGCTTCTTTCGAGCTTTGGTTGACGTCCTCTTCTGTTTCACCAGTGGTACTAATTACACTACAGAACCTTTATTATTTCCTCCTCCTGTTTTTCCATTTGTCAATCCCTAATTCATTTCTGCTGTTTGGCATTGAATTGGAGTCCCATATGTTTTGCCTCTTTCGTCATCTTCACAACCATATTTTTCACATCCGTTATATTATATGACATAAGGCACTTATCTTCATCATATTCCACATCTATGAGTTCTTGCTTTACAGATTACCTACTCAAAATTTTTTTATTTGAATAATCTTTTAATAGATCCAGAAATGTTTTAGAATTTTCCATAAAAGATTTTATTTTATCAAAGACTAGAGAAGTCTACAAACACCAATGTTAGTGATGTGTTCTTATGTGTTTCTTCTACCGTTAGAAAAATTGTAAATCCCGCCCGTACTTTTCTGTCTACTTCTTCGCTCATTCTTTCTTCTATGATACATGCTAGAATTTTGGTTATACATATACAGCAAATTTTCACATTCCTAAGCATCTCTCGTTTTTGGCAGTTTTATTACAACTCCATTATATTCAGAAGGCACATTTTCTTGTTCTTTTAATAAAGGAGTATTAGTTCTACAATAATACCAGTGTCAGCTTTCCATAATTCTGACGGTAGGAATTCATCCATTCCGGTGTGTTTACTTCTAACATATTTTCATTTCTTTCATTGCAGTCGCTTTATGTTTACCTTCTTGTACTTTCCTCTGTAATTCCTCAGAAGTTCGTTCCACCGGGCTAGTTGTTCTTCGGCAGTTCCAAGTAGTTGCCCTTTCTTATCTCTCAATGGTTTGTAGTTGCTAATTTTTCGTTGGCCAAAGATTTGGTGTTTTTGAATATATTATTTGTCATTCCTCTGTATTATGGCCTTTCTGTTATAGGTTTATTTATGACGATTTTTATATTTTCTTCTTTCATTAATTGCCATTTTTTCTTTCTTCCTCTTATATGTCTTTATTTTTTCCTTCCAGAACTTTTTATGCAGTTTGATGTATTGGTATCTTCACACCATTCCCATTACCCTGTTAGGCTTTTTTTTTTCATTCTAGTCGAGTGCTCTGTTCTTAGATGTGCATGTTTATATTTTCCTATTGTCTATTAACACCTGTTACATAAGTTTTGGGAAAAATATAGAAGGGTATTATTTTAAATTTAAGAAGACTATTAAGTAAACATAACATAACAATCAGCAATAAATCTTAGACTTTAACACCTGGTTGCTATATTGCTGCTAGGGGGCCTCTATCTTCAATAAGACGTAATTTTTGTCTTACATGTCGCATCAGGGTTTGGACGCTTTCTAAGTCTACTTCTCTAATTTTTTGAAGAATTCTTTGCCGCAATTGTTGTTCATTTTGGGCTTCCCAACCATTATCATACACCTTTCTTGCCAATAGGGGCCAAAAATTTTCAATTGGCCTTGCCTGAGGAACATTTGGAGGGTTATCATTTCTGGGGACATATGGCACATGGTGGACTTTTGCAAATCTAGCATATAGGCCATTTTGCAAATGACAAACAAAAATGTGAAATGTTAAACAAATTGACCTAACACCTAGCAACATGTTTCGCCATAGTTGACTAGATGTATTGGTTTACTATGTCACAGAGTGCATTTAAAATTTTTCCCAAAACTTATGTAACAGGTGTTAAGTTCGTTACCACTTATTTTATGTTTTCTTACTACCACCAATGATAGGTGATGGTTACTTCTCATATCTCTGATCAAAACATGGTCTAAATCCAATAGTAATCACAGGAATATTAATTTCCGTGCAACACCTACTCTAATCTGAATCTGAATATAAATTTTCTCAACAAATTGTTTCTTCTTTGTAAGTCTTTAAACTTTGCAATTCTTTCATGCAAAACCAAGAGAATTTATTTGGTTTTTGCTTTCGCCGGATATAAACACGTACAACATAAGCAAAATATATTACACTTTTCGTCGCAGCCATGTCAGATAGATATCAGTAAACAAGGTATCGGAGCTGAGCGTACGGCATCATCGCCACAGTTTGACAAACGAGTTCCAGTCTTCGCCTAATTGACAGTCGGGAGCAGATAAAGACGGTTTTAAAGTTTCCGCCGCATCGTTATTTATACCACACTGCGTCGAGGAATCTGTGAAATATGATGATTATATTGACAGTTACGTAAAAACTGCCGCCTTTCCACCGAGAAAAATTAAATTTCTGCGCGTAGGTTTATCGCCGGCAAAAGAGCAACGCAATCTTGTTCCTTTGCCCGACGTGTTGAATGAGTGAAACGACCTTTAACTTATTGCGTAGCTTTAGAAGTTACAGTTACAAATTTGATGCAGTACAAGTAAATTATTTTTTTCACTGACGGTAGCAATTTCTAAGACGTTAAGTTTTGAAGGTACTTAAAACGACAACACAAAATAAGAGGAAAGCTAATATAAATGAATTTTAAAAAAATACTCGAACAATCAGGAACTTCAAGTGAACCTTGATTTAAACTTTGCACCTAAAATATTTTTTTATTAAGAACCTTAAATTGAAATTATAACCAGAAACACTTAAATATGTATTTGGAGCTTTGCAACAAACTAAACGTAGTAAGTTGATAAAATCAAGTTGCTTCGTATGCTGTGTTTAAGACGGCACACCTTCCTTTCGCTGCGAATATTTTCGCCAAGTTTATTTAACCACAGAGTGACAGTACTTGAAATGATTTTACATAAAATTCGCATACCTTGAAGACATCTAAACAGAAACCTCAATTACATCAGATGATGTATCTCTCATCCACATCATGTTTGCTCAAGTTAACGAATATTTGTGCAGCGACAACTACGACGTTGTTTGGTTGATACGTGTTTACGTAGCGAGCGATTGGGACGTCATTAAACTGTATGTATGTATATCTAGGAAGCTATATTGCATAAGCGTACGAATTCTTTGCTGTATATTTATATACATTAAAACTGTAAACTGTGAAAGAAAGATATCTGATATAACTGGAATTTATCAATATACAGGGTGTAATCGATTAAGTTTCACTTTAAGTCCTTCATCACATAAGAGAATTAATCGTGCAGATATCAATGGTCTAGTTCAAAAATAAAAAACTGAGCTACCACAACAGTGTATCGTCTTTTGTTTCAAAACTTCTGCTTGTTCGTGGGATGATACACATCGTAAAACAATAAAGCTCCAGGAAAATTCATGGTCGCTCGGTTAATGACGCCCATAATCAATTCGATAACGGAAGAAAATTATAAATCCACTGGCGTTGATTACTGAATTATAAATCATTTCTTACTTGTTGTAAATACATTCATTTTATAACTGTTGCTCATAAAAGTGTAGCAATTTACATCAATAAAACAAAGTAATCTTCGACCATCTGTTCATTAGATAAAGCAACAATGATGTTCCATAATTTGTACACAAATAACAACTACTATGTGGTTTAATTTGTTAAATTATTGAAAAAATAAATGAATGTTATTATTAGTTAGTTTGCATTACAACACCAAGTGACCAGCTTACTCAGAAAAGAAAATGCATTGAATACGATCAAGAAGCATTTATTTATTTCCTTGAATGAATACATGTTAATCTGCGCGATCTTTCAGAATTCAGCTTGTGTAGTTTAAACGTAATAAAATAATAAAATCATAAATTATGGGATGATAAGTATCGGCGTGCTTTTTTCCAATAATGATTTTAGAATGTAACCTTCTAAATAAAAAATAGCCTTCAACCTGAATCAGAATATTTTGATCTACTGCTCTCTACTGTTAATATTATTATTACGATATCTTTGTATCGTATAAATGTATTTATTATTATTATTATATTAATAGGTAAGAAGGATTTTGTGGAAAATCTGCATTTCTAATACTAAAATACTAATAAAAAATTAGAATAGAAATGTTTCATTATTATTTTTAATTGCTTGCGTATCATTAACTGCTAATCTCCGTATTCTTTCGGAGGAAAGTTATAAATGACCTGTTCAACGTTTGATGTATTACATCTGCGGGTTCTGCTTCATTTATTGCAGCTCAGCTGGTGAATTTGAATCAACCAGTGTTTCTCAATGTTTTTTTATAAAAAGCAAATGTAGATTTTTCCGGAGTTATTATTGACCTTTGCCCCATACGTATGTCATAACTTTTTTCTTGTGTATTAGCAGTGGTTATAGTTGGGTGACATTTTTTCGATTACACTCTGTAGAACATCAGCAATCTAAAGTTAATGTCTGTGCAGGGCCTTCGCGAGAGATGACTACTTGTGTGAAAAAAAAAAATTCCACTCCAAACAGAAAAATTGCAATATTACATTCTTAGACACTTTTCAGCACATTTATTTAAAAAAATGTTTCATTTTACAAAATATTTTCATTTTTATAAAGGTTATTTAAAAAGTTGTGCAGTAATAATATTAAATATAATTATTCTATTCTATAACTTATACAGTCCAAATGTAAACTTCTTGTTATCGATTTTTTGGGAAAATATTTTACTCGAGTCAGTCCGTGCATCAATCAAAACAAAAGAAATTCTTAAGTAAATATTTCTTTGTGTAAAAATATTTTCTTCCGCATATTAATTGCATACTTTTAGTCTTTTGGGAATATTGCAAATTTCTACACGTTAGGGAATTTATAAATTTTTGTTTCATTTTGAGAAAAGACTTGGTATTAGAGTCAAAAAAAATATGACCAGTCAAAAGTGAATATTCAATTAAAATGGCATAATTTTTGGTTGAGTTTTTAAAAAATTTCATTAACACAAAGTGTAAATGAAATGTGGAATAAAAGGTACCTACACCATAGTGACTACTGACTGACCCATGAAAATGCCAAAATCAAATTATTGTGTACGAGCAGGTTTATCTTTGAAACGTCAGACTGTTGAAGTTGGCATCTGATACTAAAAGCTGAGATGTATGTATTTAAGCAATTTTTCCGATCAATTTTTTTTAAGAATTAAAATCTTTTCCGTACCACAATGCAAAGTAGATAACACTCATTTTTTTTTGTTATTTCTTAAATATTAATCAAGCTACCATACGATCGAAAATAAAATGACTCAGAGTAGGTCGTAATGGAGTTTTACACTATTCTTGAAATAACTCATGTTTTGTGTTCCAACTCGAATATTTTGAAACAATAAAATGTCGCTATTGTATTTATCAGACTATATAACCAATTTTTTTGTCAATATTCATGGCCTGCTCCGAATTATTTTATTTTCGATCATATCGTAGATTTGCTGTAAATTAGACAAAATTACTTAAAAATGAATTATTTTTGAGTTTCTAATTCACATACTTTTTAAGAAATCGGTAATTTTGTATGTATATCCGATAAAAATTTATTTACATCTTCATTTAATCTAAGACAAGACTTAGAAATTCCATGGGTATTTTTGACTTGGGTTTTTATTGCTCTTTCGGTCTAAGTAGTCGTCATTGTTGCCTCAACAGCTAAATGAAAAGCTCTTAAATAAATACCTAAAAACAACAGATATAAATAAATTTATAGATGTAAGAGGTTTCTTTGTTTCATAATTCCGAGCATGCCACACTTCTTATTTTTTTATTTTGTGTTTATGTGTCGATTTTAAATGTTTCTCTGCTTACTACCGTCCCTTTTCCTGGCCGCCTCTGTACATCGCACAATAGGATGCGGCGGCCCTGTGTCTGTGGCCTAATCCATTCTGACCACTGTATGAGTAGGCAGGCAAGTACACATCGAATACTTATCAAATGCTTGCTTGTTATACTAGTCAGAAGATACTAAACTACCCACACTTTACATTTTATTAGGTAGATATTATTTTTCATTCTGATTGTACCAAACATTCACAAACAATACTCCTGTAAACTAAGATTAAATTTTACTATCATCTAGCACTGCGATAAGAAAACTGAAATGTTGTTTTAACAAAATGAACTGAAAGAAAATACTTATCATTATCATTGCAAATGTGTGATATGCAAAGATAATAAAAATTAAAATTTCTAGGATACCGACGAACCTGCAACGACGTGGAAACAGCTTTCTAACACAAAATGAATTATGAAGCAGGTTCTTCGCCAGGCAGATATGATTACAAGCACTAAAATGGGATAACGTTGCATAAACATAATTTGAAGGGTTTGAGAATATGCAGCAGTCAATGACAAAACCAAAAATTACAAAATGCGAAAAAGAAAAATAATTAAATCAGACAAAACAGGTTGAGGTGTTCTTTTTGTTGAACAGTTGATACACATATACTGATGTGCTATAAGCTATCGGAATTGGCCATGCGAGTTATCGGTAGCTCGCGATCGACGGGTTGGCGACCGTTGCTTTAACAGAATTTTTTATGAAACAATTTTTTTTTTCAAAATCAACGATCATTTTTATCAATATATAGAAGGGAGTGCAATGTGAAGCAGTTTGTCATCATTTTGAATGATTTTTTTAGATAGGTTAGTAATTAGGGAAAATAATAAATTATTCATTGAATGGTCTACTAATGTTATACGTTCATTACAGCGGACTTAAACCACTGCATTTCAACACAAACTTTCGACGTTAAATTTCTTTTAGTAAATAGATTAGTGACGTTTCCCTTAAATATTACAATCAGAGGATAGAATTAGAAGAAATTTAAAATATCGTGGTATTTAATGGTTAATCGAAAGAGTCATCGGCATTATTAAGAAACACAAAAATAAACTTAAACTACGTTAAAATCATAAGATTTACCCTTGAGGGTAAAACGAGTGTTAAGTTGCCAAAGTGTAGTGAGAGGAACTGATTTGTTCAATGCTATAAAGATTTAAACGAGAAATAAATTCCTGTAATGATCCGAGATCATTTTGATTCATAAGTTGCCAGGACACGCCCAATATCATCTTAAAGGAATACATTCTTTAGCAAACCAGATGTTATCTAATTGAGAACGGATTCATTTATGAGCTCTAAGTCGTTCCAAAAGCATTAGTTTTCTCGAACAAACACTCAAAAATTAATAAAATACTAAAATATTAAAAGAGGGACGAATTTAAATAAATCAGTAGACTAAAGATTACAAAACTCAAAAATGAAATATTTTTTAACACAATACTGAAGAAGACGTAAATCTCAATCTACAAAGCTTCAGGATAAAAAAAAACAATTCAAGAGGACACGACATGTAAATTAGTGGATCAAACATTGAAAAGCTCAAGTTCAAAGTTCAATACAAATGTCATGTAGATAAAATATTTAAAACTTTAAAAAATATATGATCACTAAAAAAAAAACGATAATTCATTATACCTACAATTGTATATTTTAATATACAGGGTGAAAAGGTACTGACTTGGACCAAAACGATACAAAAATGTTATTTTAAATCAACTCTTGCCATGAAATTTGGATGGCATGTCTTAGCTTTACTCTAAAGTAGCATGAAGGATTACATTGACGTACTTTTCACTTAAGTTAAGACATGCCATCCAGATTTCATGGCAAGAGTTGATAAAAAAATTTAAAAATCACTCGGTATAATATGATACTCTTAGGGCCGGTACTTTCATTATTGATTAACTTTAATCTTTGGTTTATTCCCCTAGAAACAATTGTCTTTACAATTGAAGGCATGGGAATAAACCAAAGGTTAAAGTTAATCAGTGATGAAAGTATCGGCCCTAAATGTAACTGTTTTTGAATTTTTAAGAGAAAATAAAAGCATAAGAAGTGCGGACTATGATACGATGTTGTCAGACTTTAATTCTTCGTTTCTTTGAAATCTTCAAGAAACAGAAAAATTTATTTTCGTAAAACTGACATCGTAAGTCATTTATTCCCAATTGGAATATTACTTTGGATGCAGGAATTTCTTTTAGTCGCATTCTGATATAAGTTCTCGAAATACAACGTTTTTTTTCTCAAAAACAGTTACATTTAGGCCCGATCTTTCCACCTCCTAATAAAGTTCCCGATAACGTTATTTGGCAAATAACTTGATTTTTATGAATTGTTTCCATGGTGATTCGTAAAGTTATTCGCTGAATAAATTTATCAGGAGGTGGAAAGATCGGCCTAAGAACATCATGTAACATCATTTATTGTTTCGATCCAAGGTATCACCTTGTGAAATGAATGTATTCATTTTGCTTTCACCCTTAGTAATAAATTTTTTTTTAACCCAATATCCAAGGAGTTGAATTGAATCAAGAAAGAGCTAAGACCTAAGATTTTAAAAAAATAACTTTCATTCAAGACGAGGCTAAATAAAAAGCTCAAGTTGAAAGCCCAATAGAATTGTCACAGAATCACAGCATTAATAAGTATAGGCATGAAATACTTTTTAAAAATTAGTGTAAATATGCATTCAAGTTGAACACCAGATATATTATAATGAAAGCAAAATAACGACAAATCTTTAATTTATTTTTATATTCAAGGCATTTCAAAACGTTTCTGAAATTTTTAGAAGTTTTGAATAGTTTTTTCCTCTAATAAAATGTGTATGCTATTTATTTTCTCTATACAGGGTGTATTACAACATTGGGAAAATATTCTTATAACATAGCTCTACTTTAAAAAAATGATGGTTCAATTTTTCTTAACTCTCTGATTGTGAAGTTATTGAGAGTTGACAATTTAATCGTGTAATAACTATTACCTGATAGAGAAAGTCATATCAGCTGAAATTATTATTTCGTATCTCTAAATGAAGTCTACTTCAAGTTGTCTGTTTCATTTTCTTGAGTATAATTTAGAAAAAATTAGCGATAAACTGATTTATGCTAGGGCGATTCAGTATCCAGAGTTTCCTAATAATTGAAGTAATCACTTTTACGCTAAAAATAAAAACCCAACTTAAAAATAGAATGCATACATTTTACGTATTTAATTCGGTTTATTCAATAAGTTGTGTATACAATTTAACAATTACTTATTCGCTTGCAATTTTAGGTCCAGAACTTTTGTAATCTTGTTCACAAAATAACGACGGTCGTTGGATTGACGCAGGATGGTGAATTGAATTACATTCCACTGGACCTTTCCTTTTTTCTTAACAAGTCTGTTTCAGATTCGATCTGTTAACAGGTCCCCCCGATTTCCTTACCTCGTTTAACCACAACAGCGAAACATTTAAATTTTAGATCGAAGTTAAGTATGTACCTTCCTAGCGATTTTCGTAATGTTCCTCGGGCTGTTGTTATCGTCAAAATTAAAATCAATCAAAAATATCCGTCATTGCAGAGAAGAAGAAAGAACATTAAGTGAAGTTTTAATGTAGTATTATGTAGGATTAAATTAAAATTAAATATTATTTATGTAAACAATATTCTGGATTCAAGGAAAGGTTTCGCGTTAGCATAGAAAAGTATGTCAAGAAAAGGAGTGTTCAAATTACCACTTCTAAGCAAAGTGTTGCTTCATTCCTTTGTTAGAATAATTACTAAATAGAGCAGCAAATCGTAGCCGATCGATTTCATACAAAAATCAATGTTTAATAATTATTTATAACATTGGGTCATATACTTCAACGAAAGTAAAGGTACGAGGGGAATTCGATTAAATAAGGTATCTTAACAAACAAGGGGATGGAATAACAAAAAGACCTGTAATTATTTTCAAATATATTTGATATTAATGAATATAAACCATTAAAAAATCTTGGTCTGCAAAAAATTCGTTCATTTCCTCTTCGGTTCTTCGTCGACTGAAAATCTTTGTTGTTTTTCCTTATGACATTATCTTTGGTTGCAGACGTACATAAATATATATTTCGGTGATAAAATAAATGTGTTATTTTAGTTCAATAATACTGAATATTGTTAATATTAGCTATTATGAAAAAAAAAACGTACAAATTATGAATATCAGTTAGAATTAAACGTTTCTTTTATTACCTATTAAAGAGAAGTCAGAAGCCTGTAGTTATCGTAGAACGCTGGCAGCAAGGCAGGCCGGGACAAGTGCAATTTGATCGGAAACCACAAAATGCACAAATCACGACCTATTCTACTGCAGCCATATTTATCGATTCGCGGAGTCCTCTTCGTTTTTTAAAAAAGGGGAAATCTTGTTTTCATTTCCTGCGTCCTGCGCCCGTTTCAACGTTGTTAGTTTTTCTCTTTTTGCGAAGCCGTCGGCATTCGGAAATAATAATGCTTTCGTGCCCGTTCTTTTTTACACTTTTGTTTAATATTTTATGTACACATCAAAGGTTTCTTTTACATTACATCCATTAAATATGTGATTTCATTCTACATACAGAAAAACAGCAGAAATATAAATGTAAGCAATAATAAAAGCAGAGCTTTTTTGTTTATTAACGAAAGAAATAATTAGAAAGAATTTTTACGTTGGAGTCAAAAAGTAAACGAAACACAAAAGGAGTGTGTCCACTTGACATTTGTTATTTTTTTTCAAAACTTTTCAAAATCATACCAATTAAGGCGAAATAATACTTAGAAAGAAAAATAATATTTTACTCTGTATAATGTGGATATTTGTATCGTCCTTAGTGGATGGATATATTTTGGAATTTGCAATGAGAAACCACAAAAGCTGTGCATAAAACTATCATTATTTCAAATAAAATCGCGCAGTCATATTTCATACAATATCATTTTCCATTTATCCTCTGGAAATAAAGGACTGGCTTGCTAACTTCAAGTTATTTGTTTCTCTAATCCTTTGAGTCACGTTAAGACAATAGATTATCTCTTTACCTGGGGAGTTATTCAGGATGATAACGAAAGAGTAAAATAAGCGCTGCTTGCGCTTCAGTTTATTATTTTCCACACATGATGGCAGAGCGTTTGCCTTTGAGGTTTCCGGAGATTTATGGAACTATAAAGTTGCGAAATACAATGGCGTATTTATGCCCGAGAGGAGCTATTAAAAAGAAAACGAATACTTATAGAAACTCAATATCTACATTCAAATTTTCTATCTATATAGATATTTTAAGGTCACTACAACATGTACAGTTCGAACGTTGCCCAACTTTTGCTTGTCTGTAATTATAAAATTGATTTAGTGCCGTTTGTCCTGCGAACTTCAACCGTTAGTTCTAAGAATCTTCACATAAGTAATTGCATTATCACATTTGACTATCGTATTTATTTTCATATGTCCTAGTCTTTCTTCTTCAAGTGCATTAAAATGTTCAGAGCAATTATATCCTTAAACTGAAACATGTTATAAGCATCATAACGTTGCTTTGTAAACAATTTGACCCATTCAAAAAGAAAACCACGTTTTACTCCTTGTAATATAATACACTATTAGCAGATTTTGTACATACAATTAACAGTATGTAATCGGATTAAGTTTCACTCATTAATATTATAAGTTCTTCAACACATAAGAGAATTAATTCTGCAAATATCGAAGGGATAATGAAATGAGAAATCTTTCAATGAAAGAAACAAAAGTAGAATTGATTCGACACGGCACAAGTTTGTATAGACAAAAATAAATTAAAAGTCCTACCTGTCTAACAAAAATTCATCATAAAAGCTTGTCAAATATCTATTATTAACGTTCTTCCTTTGTCTGAATAAAGTCCATTCGTTCTATTATACAAGGGAAAACTAATTTAGTTTATTACTATTTGCTGCTGTAATTTCAGAAATGCAAATAAGAATTCTGAGAAAGTGTGGAAGCAGCAGTCGCATAAAAATTACCTCTTTATTCCATGAAAGTGATATCTGGGCTGATAAAAATATCACAATTGCCAGTATTATCTTAATGTACTTCATAGTTTGATAAAACAGCCTTCTGTTTAATACTGAAAACGTTTAATTTTCTATTTTATATGAAAATAGGCAAACTAATTTATTTTAATTACTGTAGACAGACTTTGTCATTAATATGTAGTGAAGACGTTATAAAGGATAAAAGCTGCACTTCAATGCTTCAATGCCTTAAGGAATACGTCAGTGTATTGTAGGCGAAACGTACGCCAGTCTGATTTTTTTTACAACTTATATCTGCTGCTAATAAAACTGTAGAAACTTACATCAATAAATAAAGAGTTGTTTCATTAGATAATCTACAATAATTAGATCATGATATTCCATAATTTGTAAACAAATAATACACTATGTAATTGAATTTATTAAATGATTGCAAAAATAAAGGAGATTAGCACATTAAGTGACCTGCATCTCAGAAAGGGAAACGCATTAAATACAATCAATCCATTTATATATTTAATTAAATACATGTTAATCTGCACGAAGTTTCGGAATTTTGTTTGTGTAGCCTGAACGTAATATAATAATAAAATTATAAATTAAGGAATAACTAGTATTGGCGTGCTTTTTTTCCAATAATTCTTTTAGAATGCGACCTCTATTGAATTAATTTTTACCTAATTTTTGCTTATTATTAGGTATGATTCGTGACTACTGTTTTAAATAATTCCTTGAGTTAGTTAATTAAGAAAATATTAATATAATTATGTAAGAATTATTTTGTGAAAATTTGCATTTCTATTACTCGAGAATGTAAATGTTTCATCATTATTTTTTATTTCTTACGTATAACTAAACACTAATAGTACTCTGCCTCAACGTTTATTGTATTACATCTGCGGGTTGCAGCTGGGGCAACTAAATCACATTTTCAAATGTTTTTTGTAAAAAAGAAAATTTGTAGATTTATTATTGACCTTTGCCCCATACGTCACTACTTCGCTTCTTTTTTATGTAATAATATTAGTTACGTGGTTAAGTAAAACCTATTCGATTATAAACTGAATAATATTAATAAATAATTAATAAATAAAACAGAAGCTACAATTTTTTAATTTAGGAAATATAGTGTTATATATGTAATTGCATTCGAGTAGTAAGCTCTGATAATCTCGGTAGTTACAAAGATTATTGATAAAATAAAAACAATTGTAAAAGACAATCACAATAAACGTCATAATAATAATTTATGATTCTTTTGCCCACGTTAGAAATATAAAATTGGCGACGAGGTACACTTTAAAGCTGCAAAACGATATTATGAATATCAAGGAGATATTTTTCTTTCGTGAAAATGACAACAGCCATAGGGGAGATGGAATCTTTCAACGAATCTCTGGAGGACATTAATACGTATTTATTTCGATTGAAACACTATTTCAAAGCAAATCAAATTAATGAAAATCAGAAAGTCTCTGTATTATTAACTGTTTTAGGACCAAAAATGGTAGAACTCTTACAAGATCTGCTGGCTCCAGAAGAAGTAGATAGCAAATCATATGAAGATTTGGTGAAAATATTAACTGTATATTTTAAACCCAAAAAGTTAATAATCGTAGAAAGATTTAAGTTTAACGGCAGATTACAACAAAGTAATGAATCTCTTTCAGAATATGTTTTACAAATTAAACATTTGGCAGCTACTTGTAAGTTTGAAACTTTTCTTAAGGAAGCTTTAAAGGATCGTCTGGTGAGTGGTTTACGAGATGACCAGATAAGGCAGAAATTATTAATGGAAGAGTTAGATTTTGAACAAACATATGAACGGGCAAGAATGCTGGAGGAGACAGTAAGAAATCGCTATACATTTACTAATAAAATGACGGTAAATAAAATTAATTTTAAAAATAGAAAGCAGTTCAATGATTATAAGACAGATGGGAAAAGGACAAATGAAAAAGCTAAAAATAGCAGTCGTTGCATACGGTGCGGAGCAATGAATTGTAAGTATAAGAATTATAAATGTAATTCCTGTTCAAAAATTTCTAAAGATAGTGCCAAGAATAGAAATGTTAACTCAGTAAATCAAAGTACTTCGACGGAAAATTTGGAAAATGATAATGATTTGACACTTTTTCACATAAATAAATTACATAATGGTCAGGGACCTAATGCGTATGAAGTTATACTGAAAGTTAATAATCAGTTGATTAAATTTGACATCGATACAGGTGCAGCATTTACAATTATTCCTGAGTTAACATTTTGCAAATATTTTGCAGATATAAAAGTAAAAAAATGTGATGACATTTCTTTATCAGCTTACTGGTTTCAAAAGCCATTACTTTTATTGGGAAAACTTTCTTTAAATGTAAAGTACAATGTTACAAATGTAATGTTAGAAGCATTAATATTGAATTGGGAATAGGAATTTACCTTCTCTATTAAGACATGATTGGATAGAAAAACTGAATATTAATTGGAATAGTAACATTTTTAATTTATAATTAGAGTCTGAACATAAGAATAAATGAATAGGCAAACTCAGGGAACAGTTTCCAGTAGTTTTTGATTCTAAAAGAGGAAAAATTAAAGATTTTGAAGCAAAGTTATTATTAAAAGGAAATCCAACCAATTTTGCAAAGCGAGACCAGCTCCATACGCTTTAAAAGCAGGCGTAGAAATGGAAATTAGAAAATTAGAAAAAGAAAATATATTAATTCCGGTAGTTCGTAGTGATTGGGCTACACCCTTGGTGGTAGTTCCTAAAGCAGGAGGTGGAATTCGACTTTATGTAGATTTTAAAGCATCGATAAATCCATTTTTGAATAAAGAACACTATCCGTTACCTAATCCTAAAGATATATATGCTTCACTTGCAGAAGGTAAAATCTTTTGTTCTCTTGATTTGTCAGAAGCATATCTTCAATTACTTGTATGTAAAAAATCGCAACCATTATTAACGGTGAATTCATATATAGGATTATTTAGATACACTCGATTACCTTTTGGAATTGCAACAGCTCCTGCACAATTTCAGTCTTTAATGGATCAAGTTTTAATGAGGAATGTTATAAGCGTCTTTTAACTGTTTTACAAAGACTCCAAAAATACAATATTAAGATTAGAGTGGATAAATGTGATTTCATGGTAAAATCAGTTCAATATTTGGAACACGTTATTGATGAACAAGGTGTTAGACCAACTGAAGAAATTATAAAAGCAATAAAATTAGCACCAAAACCAAATAATATGCGTGAACTAAAGTCTTACGTGGGCTTATTAAATTATTATGGACATTTTATACCCAATATTTCATCAAGATTAAAGGTAATTTATGACTTATTGCACAAAGATGTAGATTGGAAATGGACTGATGCATGCAATAAAATTTTCGAAGATAGTAAAAAGTGGATGTGTTCAAATAATGTTTTAAAATTTTTGATCCTTCACAGCCCTTACGACTGACATGTGATGCTACACCGTATGGGGTGGGAGCAGTACTAGCACATATCATTAATGGTGAAGAAAGACCAATAAGTTTTGCTAGAAAATCTTTATCTCAAGCTGAAAAAAAATATAGTCAATTAGATAGAGAAGCTTTGGCTATTATTTTTGGACTTAAGAAATTTCATACTTACCTGTACGCAAGACATTTTGAAATCGTTACGGATCATGCTCCATTGCTGACAAATTTTTGGTGAAAATAAAGGAGTACTAAAGATGGTCTGTTCTATATCAGCTTACGATTATAGAATAAAATATCGAAAAGGCTCTGAAATTGCTAATGCAGATGCATTATCAAGGCTTCCGTTACCTCAATAAGAAGAATTGGAAGACAAATGTAATTATTTTTCTGCCAGTAATTACTTTTGTAATTTTATAGATAAATGTGAACCAGTTTTAACTGCGTTAGAAATAACAGAAGCAACACGAAAGGATCCTGTATTAACACAAATTTTTGAATACGTACAAAACGGTTGGCCAAGAGAAATAACAAGTTCGAATCTTAAGAAATTTTTTTTAAAACGTGAATAAATTGCAATTGATGGAAATTGCTTAACTTTAGGTAATATGTTTATTAATAATAATAGGTATCAAAGGGATGTTCTAGAATTATTACATGCAAGTCATCAAGGAATTGTCAAGAGGAAGGAATTGGCAAGATCTTTTGTTTGGTGGCCAAGAATCGATGAAATGATAGAGAACCGAGTTAGAATTTGTAATAATTGTCAAATGAATGTTCGTGAGTCGCATAAGGGACCAATAACGCATTGTCCAATAAGCAGTAGGAAATGGGAACGATTGCAAATAAAATATAATGGTATTTCTTATAGCTTATTGATTTTGATTGATTCCTACTCTAAATGGATAGAAGTAGAAATCATGCATTCTACAACAGCAAAGAAGACTATAGCGAAACTTTTTTTGCGGCCTACGGACTTCCTGAAATTATAGTCTCTGATAATGGTGTTCAATTTACAGCTCAAGAATTTAAAGATTTTACGACGAAAAATGGTATTAGACACATATTAACACCACCGTATCATCCTTCAAGCAATGGTGCTGCAGAAAGGGCAGTACAAAATGTGAAGATAGCTTTAAAAAAATGATGATGACTAGTGGAACTTTTTAATTGATAGTTATTTGTTTGCATATGGAAATACACCGCATGGAACAACAGGACTAAGCCCTGCAGAAATTTTTTTGGGTAGAAAACCAAGAACTTTGCTAACACTTCTGAAACCAAATTTAGCAGAAGTTGTCGACAGGAAGAAGCAGCATCAAGAAGAAAGAAGAAACATTTCACGAAAACCAGTAATAACATCCACACAAGGAGAGAAAGTGTGAGTGAAAAGTGTGAGAAGAGAATTCGAAAAATGGCTTCCGGGAAAAATTATACGATAAAAAGGAATGTTAACGTGCATTGTCGAAGTTGAGAATAGACGAAGATATGTACATGTGGATCATTTAAGGAAGAGATTTGAGAAGATAAATATTCCAGATTTGCCTGATTACAAGAATGAAGTTTCAGCGAATGTTAAGAACGATTTAAAAAAAGTACCACAGAAGATCGACAGAATCTTTTGAGGAATTAAGTAAGGAGCCCGAAAAAGTAATCGAGAGTTCTGATTTGGACACAACATCAAAAAGCGGAACTTCAATTTTGGATGAAACTCCATCACCAGTGGGAACTGCAGTTGCTACAGTAGGGTTACTCAGATCAACAAGGATCAAGAATCCAGTTGATAGATCAGTTCTTTAATGTAGTTATTTAATGTTGTTGTTAAATATGAATTGTGACTGCTAAGAGTATAATAAGTTGAAGGGAATGTTTTATATGTAATTGCATTCGAGTAGTAAACTCTGATACTCTCGGTAGTTACAAAGATTATTGATAAAATAAAAACAACTGTAAAAAACAATCACAATAAACGTCATAATAATAATTTATGATTCTTTTGCCCACGTTAGAAATATAAAATATAGATTTATGAAACTGGATTTATTGCGCAATGCAATTTTCAAATTATACAAAACTTCTTTTTTCTTTCTTATTAAGGATAAATTTTAGAAGATTCCTGTTTGAAAATTAATTTTAAATTCGACCCATTGACACTAAAACAGCCTCAAAAATATACAATACAAGCGAAAATTAGTGATTCATTTCTGGAAAAAAAAAGTGCCAGAGTACGTAAAGTGAAACTTAAATATTTAATTTGAAAGACGGAACATTCACGAGGTCATTGCACTTCATGATAAACGTCATCCACCTCGAAAAGATTTATTTCACCAAATTAAAAATGGATTGCACATAAGCATGCCACTAAGATTGCTGAATAGAAGTTTCATTTAAAGGATTGTTTGCAGTTCTTTATCGCTGAAATCTTTATTATCATCACAGCTTAACGGAACACTAAATGCCTGCTGCATTTTTAAACGTAAAACTGCAATAAAATTAGATTATATTATGTTAGAAAGAAAAGAAATATACCGGATGTCCACTTTAATTACGCACCATAGGAATTTCAATGCGATTTTTTAAATTGTAAATTCCTGTTCTCCTATCGAATATATCATAAAACACTAAGCCGCCTAACACGTAGCTTTGTGATATGCATTAGCTAAAACTATTTTTAGTTTGTTTTTCAAATACATGAGCTTCCAAAATTAAAAAAGAAAAAAATAAGTAAGCAGATATTTTTTATTCCGCAGTTTTGATCAAGCAGGCAAACTTCTACTTGTTTTAAAAATTTTGTAATGAATTGGTACTGAAAAACATTTATTTATAAATTAATAGATACCACGCCCAATATTCAAATAATTCACCGTTTGCGGCCAAGCCTGTCCTAGAAGCTTCTACGAACATTGCTTAACATTCTAGAAGTAATAGTTACTTACCCATTCTTTCACGATTCTACCTCGCAACTCGTTCAAATTGCGGAAAGGAAGTGATAAATTTTTTATTTTAAATAAGGCCACAAGAAGAAATCGTTTTGTGTTAAAACCGACGAATATGCAGAACATCGTGGATCAACAAGCCTGCATTCAGTATATTGTTTTTTTTTTTAACAATAACCTCATACAGAAGCAGGAATTTAAAATTATAAAAAATTGTATTGAAATTCCTATAGTGCATAATCAAAGTGAACACCCGGTATAGAATTCTGTGATGTCCAGCACAACTTAAAAGTGATGCTTTCATAACCGGTTGCACCAATATTTTAAGCAGAGCCATGACATTTTTTTCTAGGTTTAACGAGAAATGTTAGTCATATTCTAATTCATACTTAAATGAGTTTAAGTGATTGACTCTGCTGCTTAAAAAGTTAGTGCAACCGGGTATAAATGTCTTAAAAACTTCAGGCTCTTTCACTTTTACCGTTACCGTACAAGTGACAGTAATTCTCGCTGTAATTAATAAATAAATAATTTCATTGGGATCACAGTTCGCGGAATCAACAGGTAAAATTAAATTAGAAAGTATAATTACCGCCATATTGAATAACACGAAAGGAAAAATGTCTTGCTAATTAGAACTAATATCGTTGTATAAGGTAGGCGCATCAATTTACATACAATAGACGTGCGAATGTAATTTCTCAATTTGCGAAGAGAAAAGTTACAAGCAGACGTAATGTTATGTAATATTCAAGAAATTATAGCTTTCATCGTTCAAACATAATTAAGTAAGTAAGCAAATTAAGTAAACTGTTAACTTCAATTTTATTGCTCTGTTTTGTAAGAAAAAAGAAGAAAACGTAAGTTAGCTCAGGCATAAATAACAGTATACGAGGTGAGATTCAATAATTATCTACCTAGTCGTGAAACATATATTTTTACATTCTTCCTGTTATCCAAGACATGGATCCTCTATTTTATCGAGCGTTATTAGTTACAATCAGATTTATCTCGAACTTGCCGCAACTCATAATTATCCCTGACGTTGTCTTGCTGGATGATTGAATATTGGAAGTTTTCAATTTAGAACTAAAACAGCAAGAGTACTTAATTAATTATTATTTACAGTAAAGTGCAATATTCAAATAAAAAATAATTGATTGGAAAATGTTAAGGAAATTTTTGTAGCCCTCCTCTGTGCAACTGTATCTCTAAGTAACGTGTAAAAATTTAACAATTAAGAAAACGAATACTCTACTTTTACGCGGCACTTAGAACATATGCAAATTTCGCACACTAGCGGAATACACAATTAAGTAAATTAGTACCATTTAACTTATCTTGATTCTTTACGCTGTGCTGGAAAGAAATTGTTAATTTACAATTCCGTGTGTTGGCGATGCGTAAAATTACGGTGTTTTTCTAGCGTGTTCACATTTTAATATACAAGCACACTTCTGCAGTTTCGTGCATTAACATACCCATTAAAAATGAAAGCCCGACACCATTAGAAGTTACATTTTCAATGACTTCCGACTGGCTGTTCTCTGACGCACGAAAATGCAGTTTTCTTTCACCGTTAGATTTTACGTTCGCGAAGTAGGTACTATTTATGTCCGACTAAAAATAGCAGGTTAATTATCCGGTTATTATTTTTATGGCTTGAAAAATGATGCTGAAACTATATTCCCAATAATTATCTTAAATCACATTTGTAATAAATTCCCGTTTTCAAAAAGCGAGGAAAAAAATATATTGATTCATAAGAACTCGATGATATCAAAATGGAAATTAAATTGTCTAGAAATAAATAAAACTTATTTAATTAATTTAAATGAGATTAAGGTCGGATCGTTTAATCGTATTTATTTTTTATCTTATAAAATTAATTAAATTCAGAAAAATAGAATAATAAATGCTTGCATTATTTAAATTCTCATTTCTAAATACTTAAAGTCAAACGCTACGTTTGTTATTCTAGTTGCAATAAACAACGTCGCACTGTTTGTTTTGTTACAGTTTTTGTAAATTTGTAAATGAACACGCAATTTCCCTGATTATTCAATCAGGAAATTGCGTCGACGGTAGCAATAAATTGTATTCTTCCATAACAGGTAAATTTGAAAACAGATAATAAATTAGAATATAGAATTTTTCAAAATTATTTAAGAAAACAGGCGACAAGATATTTGTTAATGATGACCTTACTAGAACAGAAAGAGATATACATAGGAAAATCAGGCAAAAAGCAAAGGAAAAAACGAGTAAAGGGAAGCAAGTGAAGATGGGGTTTTCAAAACTAGTGGTGGACGGACAAATTTGGAAATGGAACAGACGAATAAACATACAGGAAAATATTAAAAGTACACCAAGCAGCTCAAGAAACTAACCAATATGACAATGGATGGAAACATGAATATGACTTGGCAACGAAATGGACTGACAATGGATACAAATAAACTCAACAAAAATTTAGCTAGAATCGGTAAACAATTAAAAGATAAAATAGGAAAAAACAGAGATGGTAATACAGATTACTGGAAATTGGAAACATGGAATGTAAGAAGTGTGCATGGCAAAGAAAGAGAGCTCGAAGAAGAATTTGAAAAAGTTGGATTGGATATACTAGGTATTACAGAAACCAAAAAAAAAGGGGACAAGGGTCAATAACTATGGAAAATGAACAAATATTCATATACAGCGGAGTAAATAGCGATGTAAGGGCAGCTGCAGGAGTAGGATGTATAGTCAATAAAAGAAAACTCACCAAATCAAGAAATGGGAAGCATGCTCAGAAAAAAATATAATTGAAATGACACATGGGATCAAAGTTATAAGGACATTCATTATTACATATGGCCCAAACGAAGACGATACTAAAGATACCTAAGATAGATATTGGGAAGAATTAACAGAGACAACAGAAAGTGCAAGAGGAAGAATATAGCTTATGGGTGATTTCAATGCAAGAGTGGGACGAAATGACCCGAGATATGGACAAGCTCTAGGAAAGTATGGAGAAGACGTAAGAAATAACAATGGGACAAGGCTCTTGGACTTCTGCCTATTACATAACATGGTTTAAACACAAGGATATACACACCTATACAAGAGAAATGCCAACTAGAGGAGAAAAATCAGTAATTGATCACGTAATAGTGAGAAAAGACAACAGAAAAGAAATAGCTGATACAAAAGTACGCAGGGGAGACCAGAGATTGGGAGTGATCATTACCTTCTAACGACAATTTTTAAAAAAGGAAAAGACAAAGAAGTAAGAAGAAAGGAACCAAACATAGAATGTGAAACCATCAACAGTTTTAGATTAAAAGATGAAAAAATAGCTGGCAAATTTAAGGAGTTAATGGAGGAAAAACTAAACATAAATCTGAAAACTAACAAAGACCAAAACGTAGAACAATTATGGAAGACATTCAAGGAATCTATGCTAGACGCAGCAAAACAAACTTGTGGGATTTGTAGAACGGTTAAAAATAAAAAGCAAACATCGTGGTGGACTGAAATAATAAAACATACCGTCAAAAAGAAGAAAGTGGCGTGGAAGAAATACCTTGCAACTAGAAATAATAATAATAATTATGAAGAATACAAGAAACTTAGGAAAAGTGTAAAAGAATTAGTTGCACAGGCGAAGAAAATTAGTTGGACCGAATTTGGACATAAATTGGAGGAAGACAGTAAGGGTAATCAGAAATTGTTTTATAGGATTTTAAAATCGTTCAGAAAAGGAAAAAAAAAAGAAGAAACCAGTTATATATAAAAAAACAAAAGAGAAGAGACTCTGACAAAAAGGAAATAATGATACCATGGAGCGAATATTTTCAAGAACTACTGCAAACGTGTTTTTGACAAAGGTAGGACTGAGAACGAAGAGGCTTAAGTTCCTTACTTTTTACTATATTTATGGAAAACATAATCAGAAGATGTTCAAATAAAGCACACAAACTAAATGTAGGATACAACAACTTACAAATGGTTAAATATCTGAAGGGGCATTTGCAGACGACATGATGGAAATTACAGACTACGAACAGAATCTACAAGCTAACATAAACATTTGGAATGAAATCCTGAAAGAATATAGAATTGAAATGAACTAGGACAAGACGAAATATATGAGAATAGGAGACCAAAGAAAAATGAATATACAACTAGAAAGCACAAAAATCAAACAAGAGGATTTGTTTCAATATCTAGGAGTTATGACTGAGAATACAGGAACACAAAATTCAGAAATTAACAACACAATAGATAAAGCAATTAAAAGCTATTATGCTATGAATAAAGGTTGGACAGGAAAGAAGGAAGTGTCACAGAAAACAAAGATAACCATCTATAAAACAATATACAGACCAATATTGACTTTCAGTTGTGAGACATGGGTACTGACAAATAGACAAAAAAGTAAATTACAAGGAGCAGAAATGAACTACTTGAGGAAGACAAAAAAAGACAAAATTAGAAATACACAAATACGAGAAGAACTGAACATAGAATCGCTAAATACATACATCGAGAAAAAATAACTAAGTTGGTGGGCGCACTTGCAACGTATGAGAGGGAAAAGACAGGTGGTAGAGGTAGGGAAAGCAAATTTATATAAGAAGAGGAAGAAAGGTAGACCTAAAAAGACATAGGATAATACTATGGTTGAGTTGTTGATGAAGAAAGTAAATACATGGGAAGAAGCTAAACGAAAAGCGCAAGACAAAAAAGAATGGTCCAAATTCATATACCAATGATAGTATATGTATATCCACACACTATAACTATATATATTTAAGGAAACAAAATAATATAAATATGAAGAGAAGTTTAAGGAAAGTACGAATGGGCAACAGTTACATCTGCACAGATCACACTCCTGATACAAACTAAAACAGAGCAATAATAATACCAGAGCGTCATCCTTCCGCACTACAGAAAGAAGTATGGGTAGGACCTTAGCAGCAGTTCGCAAGCTGTATAAATTGCATCACATTTTTAAATCTTTTTTTTAATAAATATATTATATAATAAACATCTGCATAAAATTTTTGGGCGTTGTTAATATACGAAGCTAATATTTTATTCGCTACTAGTTACTACCAATATTTATGTATGAAATGAATGAACATGAATATTTGGTATAGATTTCTAAAATGTTGGCCAACCAAATATAAGAAAATAAAAGTCTCTTAAAATCTAATACGGACCTACTGATTATTAAATACCATCAGCTTTTGATGTAATGAAAAGACCAAATAAAGAAAGCACTAACTGTTATAAAAATGATACTAAAATTAAAAAGTTTAATTCAGATGAAGTTGAACTATTGTTAAGAACTATGTTAACAAGAAATTAACAAAACCATAACAAACAGGAGTTAGAGACAAGGAAGACTTTTTTTAAAACACTCTATTGAATATGTAATCAGAAACAAGTAAAAAAATCCAGTACAAGAAACAATGAAGGAATTATTAGGAACAAAACAATTAAAACGACACGCCCATACAAAAACGATTCAGGAAAATGAACGAGCAAGAAATGAATGGGTACAGAAAGACAAAAAAAAATAAATAAATACATCGCTGCATAATTTAACACACAAGTATACAAAATTCAATTTAATACATACATATGCAAGATTTAAAGTTAATTACTTAAGAAATTTCAAGCCAACCAACTGGCATACAGGTTTTGAATAAATCTACGCCACAATTCGTAGTACTTATGAATGAGATTCGAATTCAAAGCAATGTTTTCGCAATAAAGTAGCTTTAAGAACATAAATTTATATTTATGTAAACACTTGCATTTATGTACTAATTACAATAATCACAGTCAGTATATTTATGGTTATTCTGTTGCTTTTACATCACTTTGGGAAGATGTAATTAGAAAAGGTCAATGACGAAACTTCATGTTTTATGCTCGGTAGTAAGACCAGCAAATTAATTCAATTATATTACTAATGTAGTAATAATTAATGTTATACAGAGTGTTATCGAATAAATTTCACATATTAAAATTCTATGTTCTTCATTATATTTAAGAGAAAAAAACGTTTTGGTTGAATATAATTGCTCACAAGCTCTAAGCAAGTATTGTTACACTTGGGCAAATTGCTGATTAATTTCCAAGAATTTTCATCACATAGGGGAGTCAATTCTGCACCTAAAAAATAAAAATTGACTTACTATAAAACCGCATCATCTTTTGTTTGAAAACCTCTGCTCGCTCGTGAAATAAATGTGCATCTAACTCATGTAAAACAATAAAGTTCCAGAAAAAATCACGGTAACTGGTCAATGTTGGCCGTAAGCAATTCGATAGCGGAAGAAGCTTCTAAATATCCACTCGCATTGATTACTAAATTAATTAATTATAAGCCATTTTTACGTATTGGTACCCAATGCAGTTTATAACTGCTGCTCATAAAAGTGTAGCCAATGCACATCATTAAAACAAAGTATTGTAATCTTCGACCATCTGCTTCATTAGATAATAATTACTTCGTGATATTTCGTACTCTGTAAAAAAATACACGCTATTTAATTTAGATCATTGTTAAATGATTGAAAAAATAAATTAATTGCTTAGTTTACATTACAATACTGAGTGGCCTGCATACTCAGAAATGCATCAAATACAGCCAATGCATTTATTTATTTTTTGAATGAAAACATGTTCATCTGCAGGATCTTTCAGAATTCTGTTTGTGTAGACTAAACGTAATAAAATAATAAAATCATAAATTTAGAATGTGACCTCAATTATTATCTAATTTTTTACTTATTGTTATGATTACAGTTTTAATTTCTTGTTTAAAATTTGGAATGTAAATGTTTCATCATTAGTTTTTTATTGCTTACGGATCACTAGCTGCTATTCTTTCATGTGAATGTCATAAATGCTTATTTTATTTATTTTATTTATCTACGGGTTTACTGCTCTAATATTTATTGCATTACCAGCAAACTTCGCTCAGCTGAGACATTTCAATCACATCTTGTGCTTCTCAAACGCTTTTTGTAAAAAATAAATGTACATTTTCCGGAGTTGTTAACGACCTTTGTTTCATATGTAAGTCATAACTTCTCTTCTTTTCTATTTTAATGAAGTTTCCTCAGCAACATATTTTATCTACCTGTTCGACAATCGAAAGAAAAAGAAATAATAAATCCAAGTTTATTATTTTCAACTTTTGACATTTAAAGTTTTCTACATTACTACAAACGCCACGCACACAAATTTGGTTTGCAATCTAAACAGTATAATTTTATTATGACTTTCATCTATACATACATCTATATTTATGGCTCATTAAATTGAAACCGTACTGTATACCATTTAAATACCACGCAATAACACCTAGTGATTAGAACTGCTTGAAACTAATTAATTTTGAAATATTAAATAATTTTTTTTTAATAATTGAATTGCGACAGCCCGTCGTTTACAGTTATAAGAAGTAATATAGCGTCGCTAATAATTTAGTACGAACTCCGAACGGGTTCTGACGTAAACGTATTTAGCGACATTTCAATATTTATCCAAATGGGAAGTGTCCCGTTTACTTCGTTCACAATGTGAATACGAATTACTTTACTGTCTTCTGCGAGACATCTCAATAAACATTGCAGGTTACTACACTTAATGGCCTGTCATTTAATTGGTTTTTACTACTTTTACAATCAAGTATAAATAAAAGTTATGACAGAGGCTGACATTAAAATGAGAAACTTATGGAAATTGAGATGTAAGTAGGAAGCAATGAAAAACAGTTACCTCGAGCGAATTCAGTAGAAAAGAATTTGAGTACGAATAGAATAAATGTTTAATTATACGAATAAAGGGAAGAGGGTTTTATTTAAGTCGACGGGGAGAATTATTTGGAAATTTTTTGTCCGGTTAAAACTTTCTATTAGATTATTTTAATCCTCCTCCGACTTCTGGGTACCAAAAAAAAATTTTTTTTAATCAGAAGCCAAGTAGTTTTAACATACCGAATATAGGCCGGGACTAGTGCAATATTAGTATAAAAAAACAACATTGTCACATATCACGGACCATATAAGGCAAGTTTAATTTATTTCACTTTCTAATTTTAAAAATAATTTCATTTCTGATGAAACAATAAACTCTTTTTTAAAATATTCAAATAGAACACGCACAAGTTATTCATTCACGTATAGCCTTCTTCAGTTTTCAAGCTCCATTCAGAAATTATGATTAAGTACCAAAGCTCTAAAATGGCAATTATCTCTCAATGGTTCTCTTAAGAAGCATTAGCGCAACCAAGAGCGCAATTAATTTTAAATTAACGGGTACATACTTCTATGGTAGCGTAACTCTTAGGTACGTCACAGCAAACCCATGGAATCAGTTTAGGCTCTGACACATTCTGATTATGTTTTAATTGACTCGCAATAGAAATTTTTTGAAGACGAAACAACCAGCAAGCACTTTAATTAAGCGCTCGTGACCACGCAATCTGGCTTGGGAAAACAATGGCAAACATTAAATTTTCATTAATGAACTGTCAACTAAAATCCATACGATAATTAAAAGATAGTAATTATATAACGGTGGATTAATGGTAAAGGAATTTATAATAGCAATCTTTCTTCATTTAGTCGCTCGTAATGATGAAGGGGCGGGTTTCATGACAAAGAGAAAAGGAACACCATGTTTTATTACTTACTTACCTAATCGATAATATTAAGGGGCAAAAAGTATTTCATAGTGGAGTAAAATACTAATTTTAGTTTGGTCATCAGTCGAAGTAATTTAGATAATTGCGTAAAACTTTAGATAATTGCGTAAAACTTTCATTGGTGCATATTTCCAAAGGTTCTAATCTGTTCAGAGCTATTCTATGAACAGACCTGCTTTAAAGCAAAAACATATTATACGAAGGAACCATAATACTTGGATCACCTAAATTTATTAAAAATATTTATATCAACTCCACGTAATTGGCAGAAAATAAATCATATACGAGTGTTCTTCAACTTGATGCAAAAAATTAATGGCGTATGTGGTAAGAGATCTTCTCACGAATGCATCAAAATTAAAAGGAAAAAAAAAATTCATACCGACATCCGACAATTCCCTGTGAAATGTTTAGAACCGCTGGACACAACGGACGGTGACCTTCACATAATATGTGTTCGAAGTTCCCTCCGTGAACGAGACGTAAACAGAGGTCGCCTCGACGAAGCTGGGATTCACATGCGTTATAGAATTGATTCTGTTGTCAGATATTTTCCACTGCGTGCGTTGAGTTCGTCTATTGTAGTTACTTCTTCGGCGTACACTCGATTTTTTAAATGTCCCCAAAGATAAAAATCTAATGGATTAACGTCTAATATTTTCTAATATTCAAATTTACAATCTCTAGGAGTTCCGGCAAATTAATTTGCAAGAAACGTAAATACACCATTTCGTCCAAGCGATTAGGTAAAACAAGTAGACCGATTAAAGTGCCGTTTAACATACCTGGACACAGATTGACCGAAATATACGCCCCCGCATTGCATGAGGATTTTTTTCTGCCCACACTGCATCCCTTGTAAACGCTGATTCGTCGTAACGCTGTGCATACAAACGTCTTGCAGCCAACGCGTTTTGATCGCATTCGACGTAAATTAAAATCATGTCCACAAGAACAGACAGTATTGGAAAATTCGGCCATGTTTCCAACGCGACAAAGTACAGCTGACAACTGACCCGATGCTGGCATTAGTAAATTTCTCAGAGTACGTAATTACGTCATTAGTCAGGCACTATCAAACTGTTTCATCGTTCGCCAAAAACATTTATTATCTCTAATATTTATTAATCAATTGTTATACAATAACTGCTTCATTCTATCACTTTTAATGTAAACTTTTACTGGTTTCATTTTTTGTATGAAGTTAAGAAAGACCCACTATACCATCTGGTACATCTTGTGGCTATCCTTCATTAGCCAATTCAATGTGGCTGATAATCATAAAGGGCTCTTGAGTCAGAAAAATGTGTACAAAACTTCATCAACGTTATTTGTTGCACACCATCATTTCCTTTTTCACATTAGTCTCTTGCTTCAGCCACTATCTGCAATGATCCTAAGTGTTTTTCTTTGCCAATATACTAGTGTTCCCTTCAAAGTAACTTATTTAGGAAGCTCAACATTCAATGAAATGTTGAAAATGGTTTTCAGAGTCAACTTAATGTCACCAATGCCATTAAAGCACGTTCATTTTAATATCTTTTTTAACTTAAAAAAAAGAACGAAGCAGATTCGCGAAATGCGCAGTGTATTAATTCTTAGTCTCTTTTCAATCACAGGTGATGCCAGTAAGGTGTAAACCATGCTAAGACCATTGTTATTTACAAACATTATCAATCTCTACTGAGTTTATTGGCTCGTCATGGAATTACAGTATGACCAATTAGCGTTCTTGCGAAACACGCTCATTTCCTGAACGATTTAAGGTTGCTCAGTCACCCTTTCTGTTAAAAAAATATTCTACCCATTCTCTAGTTACTTTACCCGAGCTAAATACCATAGTTTACCCTTGAAATAGAAATTCGTGCTGACTTTCAACCACTACCCAGCAGAATCCAATCTAATCGGCTTCTCTCTTCTCATTTATCAGAGTTCAGCAAATAAGTTTTTCGAAATTTTGAGATTATGGTCATGATCGTATCATTAACAGTTTCTGTTTTTTCTTCTTCTTTTCTTCCTGGTTTTACATCGACCATGATACCGTCAAAGTGAAAAACTATCACACTTGAAAAAAAAATAATAATAATAACGGAAATAGAAGGTTGGCGAAGTAATCTTTCAAATTCGTCTGTTTCAACTATTTGGAAGAAAAGAAAAGATGTAAGAAAGAAATATTTCTAAAGTGAAGAGGTGTAGAAAACCGATAAAAGTGCCTGAAGTGGACGCTGCTCTTTTAAAATGGTTCCCCTTACATAAAAGCCGAAATTCAACCTTATCGACTTCCATTCTACAAACAAAAGCAAAGGAATTTGCCAGATTAACAGCATAACCCGATGAAACGCGTTTGTTTGTTCGAAAGGGTGGATTTAAAAAATACTGCAGCATTAATATATGCTTCCAAGGAAAATGTGGAATCTTGAATCCCAACGGTAAGGAGTAAGTGGCAAGTGTGTTAAAAATGAAATCCTCGATGCCGATGAAACTGGTTTATTGAATAAAATTATGCCAAACACCAAGTTAAGGTTTAAAGGGGAAAGCGCATCAGGAGTAAACATAGTAATGAGTGTTTAACAGTTCTTGTATGTTGCTATATGGTAGGAGCAGAGACAAGGAAGCTTTTGGTTGTGGGAAAGTCGATAATGTTATATGTTTTACGAACTGCACTTTGCTACCACAAAAGCAACGGGAAGGCTTAGAAGACGTCGCAAGTCTTCAAAAAGGGACTAAAAATAAAAGAATTAGAAAAAAAACAGAAAAATTATTCTTCTCTGTAGTGCCCATCCCCTGGTACAATTTTCACTACCAAATTTTACGAAAATTATTTGCAACTTTTAGACCAAGGAATAATTTATTCGTTCAAGATGCCTGGTTTATTAATTGGATAATGAACTGGAGTAAAAAATTAGATGCCATAATTTGGTAGAGATTTGTAAAATTTGGTCAACCAAGCATTAGAAAAGAAAAGTCTCCTACATCTCATACGGACCTGCTGATTATTAAATGCCACCAGCTTTTGATATAATAAAAAGACCAACAGATATAAAAATGATACTAAAATTAAGAAAGTTAATTCAGATGAAGTTGAACTATTGTTAAGAACTATGTTAAACAACGAGAATTAATTAAAATTTTATAACTGGCAATAACAACGAAATTAACAAAACCATAACAAACAAAGGAGTTAAAGACAAGGAAGACTTTTCTAAAACAATCTATTCAATATGTAATCAGAAACGAAAAGTAAAAGGAATCCAGTACAAGAAACGATAAAGGAATTATTAGAAACAAATGAATTAAAACGATACTCCCATACAAAAAGGATACAGGAAAATGGGTTACTGAACGAGCAAGAAACGAATAGGTATAGAAAGATAAAAAAAATAAATAAATATATCGGCTTCGAAAAGAGTAACTGATAGCACAATTAATTAATTAATTTTAATACAGAATTAAATTATTTACCTCATACTTCATTACGATCAACTGAAAAGGAATTTTTCCGTATATTTCATTCCATTCTCGATTACAAACAAACTTCCCAATACACTGTCAATTAATACCTCTACTATATCATGTTAACGATAAAGCTGAACAAAGCAATTAAAATTTTATACCTGTATAATATAGCCATGACATGTATGTGATACCCGTTTCAATTTTTCACGCAGCCTTCTTCCGCCTTTTCACGACCATTAAAATAAGAAATGCGAACGGTCTTTCTATTGCAGGGATTTGATCGGCCGTTTATATGAGTTATTGACTCATCAAGGCAGCAGCCACACTAAAAAAGGAATCACTCATAAACACTAAATCGTCATCCTATTTTCCTTTTCAAATATGCCCATCTCGATTGTAATTTTTTTCCTATGTTTTGCGTTCGTAATTTTATAGACTCGAGTTTACTTTTCCGACGCGGCATAATTTATTTAAGGAGTAAAGGCTCCGTAATTCCTGTGAGGCAAGATTTATTTCAGGACTCAACCAGTTTTTTCCATCACCTTCTTCTTTCCCTTTCCTGCGTTAGATGAATGTGCGTAGAAAGCTTCATTGAATTAAAATTATCTTACACTCATGTACTTGTATTTACTTGGAAAAATTTTTTGAACTTAATTTTATTAACACAAAATCAAATAATAACATCAAAAAATTATTTTATATATTTTTTAATCAGATTATGCTTCTTATGTTTTATTTCAATTATAGGCAATAAAAAATAGATTTTACTTCACACTCTTAAACTTTAATAGGCAATAAATTCTCTAGGTAAAGTAGGTAAACAAATTTCACAAATTTTCTTTAAAAGAAATATTGTTTGTTTTCTAAGTAACATAAAAGAAATATACGTTTTACGATTTCTAAGTGCAAATAACACATCAAGCTTTTTATAACATCATAAAATATTTTTTTACATTTAAAAATCCTCTAATCTCAACGTACTATAAGATATTTTAAAGTAAACAAAAATAGTAAGTTAGTAATGGCAATAATAAATAAACATTTATCGATTTATGCTAATGACGAGACAGGTTTTTTTGGAATGCAACTACCAAGTAGAGTTGCGATGATTTATTATTTAAATTAAAATGTAAGCGCGGAAATTTACTAAAGGAAAACGACGTCTTGCAAGTTAATCACGTCAAATTAATAATAAATTAGAGTTAATAGGAAATTTCTCTTTTTTTTATTTCATGATTGTAAGTAACCACCAAGACGTGAGGTACGAAAGGCGAGAAACCAGATTGCAGTTAATAATTTACAAGATTTATAATGGCAGCATGAGTATTACCTATGTAGACTTTTAAGTCGACTATTAGTACTATTAGTATACTTCTTATTTGCATTATGGTGGTCAATTTTACTCGTATAAGGAAAGACTTATTATTATCGAATTTATACTTCGGATGCTTACTAAAATTTCTGTGTTTATTTTCTAAGAGATTTAAGAGGTCATGACCAATCACATTTTCTCTAATGCCTAGTTAGGTAGTTTACCGCACACAATACTACAATTACATTTAGTTGACTACTAAACGAGTATTTACCGTTCTCTTTGCCTCTTGAAACGAAATGGATCGCACACCTGCGGAAGATGAACTCGAGGAAATTAGACAAGAGTATGAAGCAAATTAAAGGAAGAGAAGTGCTTTGTTCTATTTCTAAGAAATTCACGTTTAATTTGGTCTCAATTATTAGTATAAGCAAAGCTTATAATTTCATTTTATAATATATATATGTTTCTGTCTAAAGCGTTTGGTTTTTCTATAAATATAGGGAAAATGGAAAAACTGTTCTCATGCAAACTAGGTCTTACTGCATACGGCTTATGTACCTATATATTTTATCTGAAGTATCTGTACACGTCTTTCATATATAATTTATTGTGAATACAGAAGAGGTGTTTGAGTTATGTTCCTGACTAAAAATGAAAAATCGCCGCAGCATTGTATAATATGAAGAGCGAATTAATTCTGTTTATATGTCGCACACACGTGATGTCATAATATATTTTTCGTTGTATAAATGTATCAGTTATAATTTGTGACTAAATGAAGTAAAAATTTGAAAAAAAAAACCTTGTTGCAATTTACTTGAAAATATCTGTCAAAGTCGACTGACAATGAGAAAAAAAGCGTCGCAATTCGCGTGGGAACTTGTAAACCTTAAAAAGCATTTGGTTATCTATATATATATTAAACAAAACAAATCTATATGTATATTAATTTAAAAATTATTTATCCGTTATGGAACCCACCTTATACCACTTATAAATTGATTCTTTCTCGTTATCGTATTAATACGCACAGAAGCAGGTTAACGATCTAATTAATTCGATAATTCAACCGCTATGAAATCACTAACTGTTCAGCTTGTACAAATTTGAATTCTAGCTGTACATGTATGCACATGCTAAATTTAGAGTGAGTTATAATACTGTGCAACATTATGGTGCAGTGTCAATAAAATGTACTCGCGATCGCTCCAGTTTGATTCGATAATAATACCTTGTTCCATATAACTTGATAGTATTCGGTATTAACAGGTATTTCAACGAGACCATAATTGAACTAATAATAAACATACATATATAGATCTAAGCACATGAAACATAATATAATATCCTTTTACTGTTATTATTTATAGCTTTTGTAGAAAAAAGTACGTAATAATAATATCTATTTCATTAAAATAAAAAATACGTTTGGTTTTGGATGAAACCGGCTCTAAATTCCTTTAATACTCAGGAATGCAGGTCAATTTATGTGAAGTAAAAATTTTAATTAAAATAGGATGAAGATTATTTCCATCGTTTTCTCGATACCGATTCATTTCAATTAAGCGTAAAGACAAACAATTAAATATAGAAACGCGGTACGCTAATTGAGAAAATTTTCATTACGTTGCATTTACATGAGCTAAGTAAAGTCGTGAAGGCAGGAACCACAAAATTGTACTTAATTAAGGGGCACACAATTTTCGAAATATTTTCGTAAAGAAACTTTATGGACGTGTGCTTTGTTTTATACAGGACGTAATTGGTTAAGATTCACTTATTAATATTGTAAGTTCTTCATCACATGAGAGAATTCATTATCCAAATATCAATGGTCTAACTCAGGGCTGTCCAACATGAGGCCCGCGACCTCACTTTTTGCGGCCGCTCCGTGTAAATTACCTTCAAACACGAAATATTCTTACATTAACGATAAAATATAAAATACAAATAAAAACACGTGTGACGCCACTGACGACGGATAGAAGGTCGCAGCGAAGTTACTGGAAATCGGACCGATCTCTCTCGATCACCCTCGAATATTCGAGAAACCACGCGCACGTGTATAAAAAGATTAAGTCAAGCGGGACGGGCAGAGTTAGTTAATAATTGTTCCAGTGGGCGTTACGCAACAATTCTAAACTCTTTTTAAGTGAAATACTCAGTGAAATATGTCTTCGCAGAAAAGAAAAATAACGAACGAACATCGAGTTTATAATGACCGTTGGGAATCAGACTATTTAATCACAAACAACAATAATAAATACAGTGCACAAGTATTATCGGTTCCCAAAGAATATAATATGAAACGACATTACACTACGTTACACGAGAAAACGTTTCAGCAATATACAGGGGAGTCAAGAAAGGCTATCATTACGGATTATAAGAAAAAACTAAAACAACAAACATTTTCTAAAAAATCTGACACTGATAACAAGTGCAGTATTGCCGCTTCTTACGAAGTAGCGTTGGAAATTGTCAAAGGGAAGAAATCTTTTGGTGATGGAATACTTATTAAAAATTGGGCAATCAAAATGGCAAAACAATTCAATGAAACAAAAATTGCCGAAAAATTCGAAACAGTCTCAGTGTCGCATCAAACAATTGCAAGACGGTTGGACCATATTAATCTATATGTATCCAAAAAACTGCATGACACGGTTGAAAAATGTAAAAAATTTTCGGTATGCCTGGATGAAAGCACTGATCTGCCCGACAATAGCCAGCTTGTAATTTTTATACGAACTATTCAAAACGACTTCAATGTAACAGAGGAGATGCTTGATCTTATTCCTCTCCATGGTACAACCAAGGGTACGGATATTTTTTAAGCTGTAAATAAAGTGGTGTCAGACTACGGGGGATTCGATAAATGTTTCTGTATTGTCACTGATGGAGCCAGAGCTATGATAGGAACTGAAATTGGATTTGCAGGACTCTTGAAACAAAACAACATCAACTGTCCTGTGATACACTGTATTGTTCATCAAGAGGCCCTATGGGGAAAATCCTTACGTCAAATGAATGTCATGAAAGTGGTTGTTAAAATAACTAATATTATTAGAGGGGGCAATCGTGCTTTGACTCACAGAAAGTTTCGTGATTTTTTAGCCAAAGTAGATGCTACATATGGGGACTTGTTACTTCACACCGATATACGTTGGTTAAGCGCCGGAAACTGTTTGCAACGATTCTTTGCTCTACGCAAGGAGATTCCTATTTTCCTTAGAGATGAAGTCAAGTCCAACACTACGGAGTTGGAAAATCAAATGGTAGATGCACAATTTTTAGCAGACCTTTCATTTTTGACAGATCTGACATCTCACCTTAACGAATTGAATTTGAAGCTACAAGGAAAACAGCAGAATATTGCCAACTTATTTGGACACATAAATGGTTTTAAGAATAAAATTATGTTCTTCAAGTCTTCATTAGAAAAAAATGATTTATTTTTTCCAAGTTGTAAAGAGCATTCTGAAGAAATGAAGGATTTTGAAGAAGTTTCAAATTTACCTCACATAAAATACACTGACACAATTGCAGAAGAATTCGAAAATCGATTTAGCGACTTTAAAAAAATAGAAAGAGAGATTTCAGTTTTTACTCAGCCCCTTACAATTTCAGTTGAGAATATAAGCAGAGCAGATGTTCAACTGGAATTGTGTGATTTGCAATCAGATCCTCTTTACCAAGGAATAACTGAAACTGGATTGGACTTTTTCAAGTTGCTGCCAGAAGAACAATACCCCAACTTGCGAAACTTAGGGCTTACACTGGGCTCAATGCTGAGAAGCACGTATCTTTGCGAAAGCAGCTTTTCCAACATAAAATATACAAAGTCAAAATATAGATGTTCCCTCTCTGATAAGTCACTTACTCAGTTGCTTCGTTTATCAACAACAAATATTAAAGTGCATTACTTAGTGAAAACCAACATCCTCAAATTTCCCACTAATTTTTTTATAATTTGATATTTTTTGAATAAATTAAAATAATAATACAAACGCGTTTTTTCATTGTATACCATACCTCACTGATAAAGTTGCATACGAAGTATTTTATAATGCGACCCTCCAAACCGTATTTCTTTAAAGCGGCCCCTGGGGCACTTGCAGTTGGACAGCCCTGGTCTAACTCAAAAACCTCTGCTCGTTCGTGAGACATACATGCATCTACTTTAACATCGTAAGCTATAAAGCCTCAGCAAAATTCACTCGATCAATGTCGCCCATGTTCAATTTGAAAATGGAAGAAAATTCTAAATATCCACTCGCCTTGATTACTGAAATTAATTCATTATAAGCCAATTCTTACGTATTGTTAATACGTTTTATAACTGCTGCTCAAAAGGGTGTAGCAACTTACATCAATGAAACAAAGTATTGTAATCTTGAACCATCTATTTCATTAGATAAACGACAACAATTACATCATGATATTCCTTCATTTGTAAACAAATAACACACTATATGATTTAATTTGATTAATGTTTGAAAAAATAAATTAATGTTAATATTAGTTAGTTTACATTACAACACCGAGCGGCCTGCTCACTTAGAAAACAAAATGCATTAAATACAATCAATACATTTATTTATTTCTTTGAATGAATATATGTTAATCTGCACGATCTTTCGAAATTTTATTTTAGTCTGAACGTAATAAAATAATAAATTAATAGCGTTTTCGACTAACTGCTCCAGAGCACTCTAAGAGTAACGCTATGCTATGTTATTACATGAGGTTAAAACAAGATGGAAATAATGTGAGATTGCTCTGGAGAAATCAGACGAAAACGCTAGATGATCATTATGAGCATGCCTTCGTTCCCATAATATTTTTAGATTGTGACTTCCATTGAATTAATTATTATCTAATTTTTTACTTATTGTTAGGTAAGATTTATGATTACTGTTTTAATTTAATTCGTTAACTTAATTAATTAAGTAAATAAATAAATGAATATTATTATCTAAGAATTATTTTGTGAATAACCTGCTTTTTTATTACTTAAATAATAAAAAATAGTATGTAAATGTTCCATCATTATTTTTTTATTGTTTATGTATCAGTAACTGTTAATCTCCGTATTATTTCGTATGGAAGTCATGAACTACCTGCCTCAACGTTTATTGTATTACACGGGTTTACTGCTCATTTATTGCAAATAATAGTAAACTTCGCCCAGCTGGAACATTTAAATCGCATCCAGTACTTCTCAAACGTTTTTTTTTTCATAAAAAATAAACGTAGATTTATCCGGCGTTATTATTAATCTTTACACCATACGTATGTCATCACTTAGTTTCTTTCGAAAAATATTGCAATATTGTCGTATGCATGAGATTTCTTTAGATTCAGCGCGTAACTTTTTCCTTTTATTTTATTTTGATTAAAATCCACGAACGCTTGTGAGTTCTTCGTACGTTCGTAAACAATTACTTATATTTATAAATAAATCAAGTTAAACGCCGCTCGAATTAAAATTCTTTATTAACAATTTCTGTTTGTAATAATAATAACTGTTTGTGTTTGTTTTGTTGAATTTAACATAAATTAATTTCCTGTAATGGTCATTTGTTTACATGCAAATCACAAAACAGTTAAATGCAATTGAAGGCATAATTATTATTAATTATTGCTATTTAAAACATGTTATAAATTGTTTATTTACAATGAAATTAATTATCTGTTCAATTTCTTGAGATTTTGCATACACCAAATTAATATTTACGAACACTCACTACCGTAATTTAATTTATTCGCGAAATTTTTAGATTAGATTAGATTAGATACATACGAACGCATATATTTTTTTAGATTCTGCCCCAATTTTAACGTACCTGTATTTATAAACAGTGTTTAAATACAAACTTAAAACGCGTCATACAAAGATGAAAAGGAAAAAACGCGAATTAAATCTAATGCAAAAAATAGCTTTTTAATCATTTGTCTCACGCATCCTGATTAGCCTAAATGAATTCCCATGTATTCTAATTCTAGTTGTGTACATGTTATTTTAAACCGGGCAAAATAGACTTGGTCTTGTTCTAAGAAGTTTGGCTTCGGAGGTGCCTTCAAAGAATGCAAAACCTCTATGATGGTGCACATCGGAACTGCTATGAAGTGGGAAGTGTGTGTGTGTCAATCTGGTGATGACGATTGCATCTTTTAATCAATACCCTCACATTTGTTTTTCTTAACAAAAATTGTGTTTCAGTAATAGCAACAATAATGTTGAAATACCTTGGGAGCATAATTTTCCGCTAATGTGGAAAATTTAATTGATGCATGACAAATCATGAAGTATATTATTATTAATACATCAAAATCATAAGTATAGAAATATTTTTACAACAAAATTCAATCTTCAAAACTAGAATAACATACGCATGTAAATCTGAACTGCAGTTAAGTAGTTAAAAATTGAACGCTCTCATTAAAAATTAAACAATATTCTTTACTACAGTTTAGTAAACTGAATTTTCTCTAGATAGAAACATTTTTTTAATCATTCTTTTATTGTTTTTAATGACCTTTATTATTTTAAATTATGGAATAAAATGCACTTTAATGCAACATTTGAATAAATCCTCAATTCAAATAATTTTATTCTACTCCAGTAATAGTCACTTTAACATCTATACGTATATTTCAACATGAAAGTGTCTAGATACGCAGTCTCCAAGACATTAATTGAAACTGAGCTTGAAGTTTAATTTCCCGTTTAATATTAATAAACTATTCACATGTCGAGTAACAGCAACTACTAACTGTCGGCGAATTATTTCACTCGCAGCTTGATCTACGCACAATTATTTTATGTTCTGATTTTGACAGGCTGTTATAAAATGTACTCGTTAAAGGATATTTTCATTGCACATTTAACCAACCATTTAACGTCTATGGATGCTACTTTATATTGTGCACACATATTATTGGATGAATAAATGATCATTTTCATCATACTTTAATAATTGAAATTTATTAGAATATAAAATGAAAATTTAATTTAACATTAAAATTTTACAAAATGAAAGAAAAAATAATAATAACAGTAGATGAAACAAATAATAACGACGAGAGGCGATCAATTTTTGCCACATGTATTATAATGGAACGGTCCCTTTTTTCCGAATTTTCTTAAAACAACTGAACCATTTCCGAACTTTGGGCAATTCAAAATTAATACCAGTGCACCAGTTGCTCGAGTTATAGGCGACTAATTCCTTCCGGTTTTCAACTACTTCCGGTTTTACTGACGCTCAAAAACAATAAAAGAGAATTTTCAGCCGACCTCATAAACCATTAAGACCCAAACGTGTTTAAAATAATTGCATGGGGATGGACGGGCAGACAGACGCACCGGCCTAAACGTTTTGAAATTCGTTTCCGCTTACAATTCTGTAATTATTTATTTCCTTTGTTCGTTTTTCTATTGTACCACATACATGATGTTCGAGGTAAGTAAAACGGAAGATTTGAAAACAAATATTTAATGATATAAAGAATGATTATTTTAACTGATTTAAAATACAAGAAAATTCTTTTTAATTTAAGTTGTTATTTTTATGTTATCATAAAATACAATCGGGTTGATTATTATAGTTATCTAAGAAGCACAAGTTATAATAAATTTTTCCAATCACTAAAATAAGTACTTAATTTAATTTTAATTATTTTTATTATACAATAATTGTACATTTATAATTTTGTTAGCACTCATAAATTAGAATAGTACTCAACTTCATGTGTTATTAATATTTTAGAAATGTACATATTGGTAATCTGTACTGTTAGGTTTAATTATAATAATGTTTTCTTGACTTATGCATGTATATCCTTGGCCAAAAGTATTAGGCACCCTTAATTTTCTAATTTATCTCCGAAAATATTACTCAGAAATCTTTAGAATTTTATTATCATATAGTCGGCAACAATAAACGATAATTTAAATAATGCACAGTACTTTACATCGGTTGTAAAACATGTGGCAGATGATAGTTCGCAATTGTGGTTCCGTGAATAGGTAGTCAATCTTTTATAAACTCTTGTAGTAAGAACGATATTTCCAGTATAATATTTATTTCATTATAATTTTGAATATCGTCATTTTTGCTAAAAAAAAATGCCTAAAAAGAACGAATTTAGTGAGCATTTACGTTTACGAATTCAGTTCTTGCACGAACAAAGCAACACACAGATAAAAATAGCCAAAAGTATTAAACGCTCGCGTTGTGCGGTGCAATTGGCCTTGAAACGTTACGCGGATACTGGATCACATGCGAACCGAACAAGAACAGATAGAAAACGGATAACTTCGGACCATGAGGATCGAAATTTAATTCGAGAGTCACTTAAAAATCGAAAGAAAACTTCCGCCGAGCTCGCTGCCAGTTTATCCGAGGAAATCGGGAGACCCATCAGTGCCAGAAGGACCAGAAGAAGACTTAATGAAGCTCGCTTGAAAAGCTGTAAAGCAAGAAAGAAGCCTTGGCTTTCAGAAAAAAATTAAAAGTCGCGTTTGGAATGGGCTATAAAGTACCAGCACTTTACAGAGAAGCATTGGGCAAATGTTGTGGTCCGACCAATCAAATTTTGAGGTAATATTTGCTTTATATCACTTGTAATTTTGAATTCGTTTGCATCTTCTATACTTCGCCAGTAAAAAGTTATACGGTGTGTTTTTTTAATTAATTGGAAGGTATTGCAACTCCTGGTGTAGCTTACGTGAAGCGGAGAATCAGTGAAGAATACCTTCCGGAATGCGGGTACCGATAGTGAAACACAGGGGAGGCAGTGTAATGATCTGGGATTGTATGACAGCCGATAGTGTAAGCGAAATGTTTGTTTGTGAAGGTCGAATGAACTCTCACACTTACATAAACGTATTGGAAACGACATTGCGGCAATCATTTTCAAATATGTTTGGTGATACAAATATGGAAGAAACGCTGTATCAACAAGATAATGCACCCTGCAATAAATCTGCAGTTACCATGAAGTGGTTTGAAAAAAACAATATTAACCTCCTGTATTGGCATGCACAATTCCCAGACCTAAATCCCATAGAACATTTGTGGGGGATTCTAAACCATAACATAACAATTACATCTAAAGCAATTTTAGAAAACGTGTTATTGAAAGACTGGAATAACATTATCGCAGAGGAATGTCATAAACTTATAAGTACTCTTCCGAAAAGAATAGCTACAGTGATTAAGGCTAGAGGTGGCCCAACAAAATACTAATTACTTTAATAAATTGTTATTATTTTGTACCTAGGAAATTTTATTTTACCCCATTCCAACCGATTTTCATGATATAGGAGTTAATGTAAGATGCCTAATACTTTTGGCCAAGGCTGTACATACATACGTATGCCTTTAAATTAAATGAGTTATGATTAGCTAATAACTGATTTTTTTTAATTACATACATGAAACTGTTACAAACAGTACTATATTACAGTAATCGTAAAGCTTAATCAAAGTAGTTTCTTGTCCGATGAAAATTGTGTAATAAATTATTTTAACGGACACTTAAAATTCGTACTATCGGTTGATAGCTTCGTCAAGAATAAAATTTAAGTTGGCAAGTAAAAAGTGCACTTAATAAAATTTATTAACCAATAAATGAAAGATTAAAAAGCAGAACCCCCCTGGTTCAGATCGTACCTAAAATATTTTCTTTTTTAATAGCACATAGAATATAATATTTTTATAATTACAATTTTGAAATTACAAATTGATTTTATGGTTCTTTGGATAATTAAATTTTCTTTTAAACAAACTACCACATATGTACATTTTAACAATAAAAAATAAAACGGGATTTGAAAAGTTGATTCTCAAATTTTTAAATGAAGCATTAAAATCTAATAAAGTCGAGTTCCTAGAATTTTCATTTCTGATTTCTGTATTTACTAAGTACGAAGGAAGCTTATGAAAATAGAACACAATAATAATAATAAAAAGAAAAAAACAAATGCAAATTCAAATACTGAAAAAAGCTAATAATACTAATAAAAGTTTTATAAAAACTCAAATAATAAAATACGAATAGAAATGATTCTAAAATATACTGAAATTTTATATTTGCGCATTTGCTTTATTTATTCTAAATGCAGTAGTAAATAAAAAATTTATTTCATGTAAATATAAATCTAAGAAATTTATTTATTGTTCCCATTTCATTTAACTTTTTTATTTTCAAAATTAGAAAAGTATGTTTAATATAAAACTAATTAAGTTCTTGTAAATGTCCATGAAAACGCAATAGGGTATCGGATAAGCCAGAAACAAACGAGAGTCACAATTTTTAAAATGAAACACTGTCTATTAGTGCATTTTCGCATTCTTTAGGACTTTGCCCTATTGCCTACTTTATCTAAAATTAATAGTTTTTGAAACAATTAATTTATAAGTCCGACAAAGCGTATAAAAGTGTCTGGAGCTGTAAAGTATGTAAAGCCATTAAAATTTTTGCATTAAAAATTAAATGCAAATATCTCAAAGTTGTTCATTCTGTATCTATATTACTATGGACAAAGTTTCTATATAGAAGTGTAACATAAAAAAAACGTAACTTTGCTCAATTTATAGTCCGACTAGAAAGAATCCGGAAAAAAGAAAACAACACTGCAACTTCCAGTTTCAGAATTTATGAACGAAACAATTACTGTAGAGGAAAATAATTCTAGTTATTTGTTTATGTAATTTCTGTTTGGATCTGAGAATTATATTAAGCGTTTAGGGGACCTGAAATCAAATCAACTTTTTCCTGAGTAGACTTGGCGTTTCATGCGTGTAAAACTAATTATTTTATTTTTTCTTACACTTTTTGATCGAAACACTACATAATTTTATTTACAAGCCTTGATTATTGTAAAATTACTAAGAAAATCATTGCGGATCAAATTTTATTGATTACAAGTTTTATGTGAATTTATTAAGAACATTATTATTGTTAGAATGATTTTCTTAGTAAATTTACATTATTATTACAACATTTATACGGATGAATTAAAACTATTTTTTTCTTCAAACGTGCTCTAATGTTCAGTGTTGATATTATTTATTACTAGAGCTTAGAAAATGTGCAAAATGTTAATGTTCAATTTTAATTGCTTCGCAAAATCAATATGTCACTTTATTCAATATGACAAATATGTTATAATTGCGCCCTTAGGTGCCTCATACCTGAATTTAAATTATTAGTTAGATAACTTAAAGAATTCGGAGGAAATTGTCAAAAAAACAATATTTTTCACTCCTCTTTCAGAACTTATAACTCTCTTATTACTAACTTTTGGAAAACAATTATTTTTTAAATATTTTTTGATGTTCTATTCACCCAGAAAATATCGAGAAACTATTTTGCATATTTTCTGAGCTCTATTTATTACACTAGTCCTCATCGCTTTCAACATTTTTTGTTTAAATATTTTTTATAACTCAATAAATACGTTTAGTTCATTTATATACGGTATGCTGATCAATCGATGTAGATATCTCCTCCTAAATTTCGTGAAACGGCCTTGCGGTTTTTGTCATGTCATATGATTTCATCGTATATTTTCTTAACTCAGATCGATACGATCGGCATATAAATGAAAAAATAAACTTTATGTATACGCATACTGAAATACAAGGAAAAAAAAATGAGCGAAATTAATAAAGTGCTCCAATTAATTCCTTACACAGGGCATTCACATAAAACTGAAAGTCAGGTGACTGGCACAAATTGGCAACCCAAACATACCCGTATGGTAACACTGCTCAGATAAATTTCTTCAACGATACGCGTCACAGAAGTTTTGACAAAGCCGAGTTAAAAATTGTACCAATAATAGAGAAGATGCAAATTAAAAGAACAGCAACAAAGAAATCATGCCACATACAAATGAATATCTCTGATAAATTGACAAACAGCTGACGGAAATTTAGTAACATTTACAGGGAGCTAGCGTAAAAATATAAAATCACTAATTGGTTCCGCGCCAAAGGTCATGTGGCTTTGAGTTTTATTTGTAGGTTTGTAAAATTGGTTTGCTTGCTATTCTTAACTTTTCAAATATTAAACAATTGCCACTTACTTATATTAATCATCATTAGGGGTGCTTATGGTCACTTTCGTTAATCGTTCAAAAAATATTTTTTCTAATACGTTAAAGAAGAATTCTAAATGAATTCTAATGTGACGAAGAGAACGAAACTAAGAAGTAAACTTTCTTTTACAGAAAAGACTTTAAATAGATTCTTATCTCTCATCTGAAAGAATTCTAAATAAATTTTATTAAAGACCGCGAGAGGATGAAACCGATTTCGTCGTGAAATCGACCGTCTTTCGTCGTTTTTGTTTTTCTCCACCTTACTATGAGGTAAGTTGAAATTGTCGTCTTTCGTCTTCTTATAAAGACAATCGCCTTGCTTTTGTTTTTCCTCATGAAACGATCGTCTTTTATTTTGGCTCTTTTTATGGAGCAATCAGCCGAAATTGTCGTTAAACCGATCGCCTTTTTTCAAATATTAAGCAGTTTCTTTTTTTTAAATTTTTAAAATACTCTTTTACTAAATTAAATTTTTTTATTAAATTATGAATATCCATGAGGATATTAATGAAAAATTATTCACCTATAGATAGTGAAATTGGTTTTCACAGCTCACTATTGTATACACTTCGTTTCATCTCGATATGCGTCTAAGGCCCAGTTTTTCCATCACAGCTTAAACCCAAACTCAAGTTTAAACTGCAATTTATGTTTGCTTTGAATTTTTCAATGTCTGGTTAACACATAAACTAAAGTTTAAGTTTAAACGGTAGGACATCCACAGTTTAACGGCAGTTGCAAATAAACTAACCTAAAAGATTACAGAATTATAGATTTTTAAATTAAATTATATAAACAGAGTATGGTCCTAATGACAGATATTGTAGAATTACTTAGCGATAACAAAGACTATTTAAACCATCTATACCGACCAAGAATGTAAAATTAAGAGCCCGTCTGTTCTATGCGGATGAATCCTAGACAAAGCAGAATTACTTAATTTTATAATCATTATTCAAGTAATATAAACATAAAAACTGCGTTTACCGCTTTATAAAGTTTTCGTTACTTGATGCCATGATACAAACAAGTCACCTTGCCCTTTATGAAACATGTATACAAAAATCTCTCGCTTCCATAGATGCCACATATACAACCCTTACAACATTTTACTACAGAAATGTTTCTATTTTGACTCTATTAATCATTCGTATTCGTTATATCGACAATATTTACGGATTTTATATATGTATGTATCTACACGAAAATTAAGATAATTTCTTAGAAGAATCCGACAACACTTGCAATCACATGGTGAATCCCACAATCGTGATTGTATTGCTGCCAACCCTTAAAAAAATTGACTTTGTACGGTTTAGTTAAACTGAACTAAAGTTTCAATTGAATAACACACAAATTTAAACTGCAGATTAAACTGTAGTTTAAACTAATACTGAAAAACTGGGCCTTAAGTCATAAAATGTAAATTCGCAAATCCCTACTGCGACATGGCCGCCCGACGCTCAGAATCTGAGCTTTAAAAATTAGAGAACGAAAAGTTTGTAATGTCGCAAAGAACCAGTGGCTAGGGTGAGTGTTCCTCAACAAATTGTTATGAAAAGGCTATGACCAAAAACGAAGGATTTATGTGAATCTGTGAAAATGGGAACTCGCAACACAGTCTATGAGATGTATATGAACAAACAACATATTACACTCAATACACTTCTAGAAAAATTAAGAAATAAGGAAATTTTTCCGTACAATCGAACGAGTCTTCAGAGTCTTGCACGATATAGGATTTCATTTTAAAAATGATAATAATAGGCGAGCATTATGTGAAAAGCCTCACGTAGCAAAATCTCAGAGTAACATTTCTTATAAATTGTATGAAATATCGAGAGGAAAAAATATATCAATTTGTTCATACGGATGAAACTTGGATATTTGCAAAAGGTGACAATAAACGATCTTGGCAGGACGATAGTGTAAAATCGGTAAAAAATACTGCCAGTGAGGGAAAGCGTTCATGCAGGAAATAGTGACGGTTTTATAATTGGTGCTGAATTAGTATTTTCTTCAACCAATAAAAATGCCGATTACCATGATTCTATGAATTCGGAAAATTTCGTGAAGTGACTTACGGAGTCACTTTTGGTAAATTTGAAAAACCTTCAGTCATTGTATTAGACAATGCTCCATACCATTAGGTATTGTTAAATAAGGAACCGACCGCTTCTTGAAAAAAAGAAGAAATTCGTTCATGATTACAATCTAAACAGATCGTAACACCGCCTGAAGCTCTTAAAGTCGAACTGCTGCATCTTGCAAGAAATCATCGCGAAAATAAACAATATTTGGTAGATCAAGTAGCCCAAGAGAATGGGTCTCCCTATAATTGTCAATTTAATCCCATAGAAAATATTTGGGGAATTTGTAAAAATTATTATGATCGGCACATTGGCAGAGACGGTTATAATCAGGAAAATGTTCTTAATATGTGGAAAGAAGCATTGACTACAGTAACACCTGAAATATGGGAGAAGACCATAAACCACGTAGACAAGAAGATTTCCAGATGGTGGGAACGTGAAACACAGTTAAATAAAGAAGTGGAACTCTTGATTATTATTGTTAATAATGATGACAATGACGACAGCGAAGAAAATTGTGAATGTCCGTAAAGAATGTCGACAAACTTTAAATTACATATACCGTGATAATAATAATAATAGCAATAAATTTTAATTTTAGTTTATTTTATTTTTTAAATTGTGGTGGTAATTCCTAGTTTTGATCACTTTAAATGTAATGCGTATTTTTTCATGGATTCCTAACATCTTTAGTTCAATATTTAACATTTTCATAATTTTTTTTTCATAATTCTATTTCAAATAATAAATACTGTTACATATCACAAAGCCATGGGCCCCAGCTGAAGTCGTTCGTGAAGACATTCGTTCCTGAGTTCAACCTTGTCTAGCTACATGCATTAAATAGAGATAAAACGAGAGACACAGGTTAAGGCGATACGCAAGGCTGCCCGGCTGTATGATACAGAAAGAGACCGGTAATATGAATCGTGTGTCTTCTCAGCACAAGGGTTTTATGATTTAGACGGATATCCAAATGAACGAACTGCATCTATCATAAATGCTATGTCATAAATGCAGAGAAAAAATAAAACAAAGTGGAACAAAATGATTCTCATCTAGTTACATTTCGAATTTTTTCACATGTAAATTTTTTTGTGCCGCTCTATTCTTTTGGAATTAGCTAGTTCTGCCAATAAATGTCATAAAATTATTATGGTTTACTGAATTGAATTAACAAGCAATTAAAATTTTTGTATACATTGCAACAAAACACTTTCGTTATTCAAACGTGTGGTAAATGGGGAATGGCAATATTCCATTTTTGAATGTAAAGCATCTAGGTTTCCGAGTAAGTAAGAAATTGTCTTGCACTAACACGTTCGCCAAATTATCGAAGGATTCCACAGAACGGGAAGCGTGATGAAGGGGAAATCCACTGATGGAAGGTCGCAAATTGACAAAAATGGAAAATGGCGTCGAACAAGTGGTAGAGCACGTTGCAGAAAATCCGCATTCCTCAACACGTCGTATTTCTACTCAAGCGAATGTGTCCCACACCACCGTTAGAAGAATTCTGAAGCGTAGTTTACACATACAAACTGTCCCAGAAATCTTACCGAGAGATCTCAACAGTCGAATGTGGTATTGCAAGTTTTTCCAAGAAAACTTAAACAACGACGATGTTTTTTCACGGATGAAGCTTGATTCCCTTTACGTGGTTATGTAAACAAACAAAATTACCGAGCATGGTTTGTTGTTAATCCCCGCAATGTCCTCGAGGCTCCTTTACATCCTGTTAGAGGAGATAGGAATGTGATTAGCTGTATCCCGCCATACAGTCATAGAGCCAATATTCTTCCACGATATAATCAATGGTCAACGTTATAGGGACAATTGTTGGCCCCAATTTGAGAGCAGGTGCAGTTGGCGGAGCAAACGAACTTGACCAGCTTGACCTCACCTCGTTAGACTTCTCCACATTTGGCCTTTTTTAAAAATTAAGGTACAAAGAAAGAATTAATAATTTGCAAGCAATGATAGTAAGGATCACATTAAAATGCAATACTTTTTTAATATGAAAAGTCATGTAGTTAATTATGTGCATGCAACAAAATGGTGCCCACTGACAACACTTGCTGTGACTTTCCTTTCAATTTCAATCTCAACTTTGCATTCATATCATCCCTTCGCAATAAATCACATTTTGAATTTTGATGTATATTTTGATAGTAGGGTACTGCCTTCCGTTTTCGTAGCGTGGCACTTCATACATGGGTAGCTAGATAATACTCATTTTGTTCCACTCTGTATATGTATTGTTAACAAGTGCGCGAAGCTGCTACAAGAGTGTGGCGTTTCCGACCTAGGCAAGTGTGAAAACGACTTTTCTATTATCTTAAATTTAAAAAAAAATTGTCAAATTAATGCTTTTGATAGTTTTCAGAAAGTAAAACAATTCGTAGTTCGAGCAAAAAAGGAGCAAGCACAACAATCTCTTAAAACAATTTTCACCCGTGCCAGAAAGTGTATACTTAGATTCTCATGGCAGAAATGCTTAAATTAAACTCGATAAGAAATGCATTTCACGCATCACTATTAAAAATAAGACTTCAGGCATTATAAAATTATGACTTCATGCATGAGAGTAGGAAAAGCTATTTTTTTCAGGTGTTCTGTAATATTCACATTATGCTACACCGTGCCGGCTCACATACCAAATATTACTTGGTAGAAAATACACCTGGAGTTTGTGTCGCTTAATTTTAAAAAGATCCTGATTTTTATACAAAAAAAAAACTGTTTCAACTGCTAGTAACGTAATACACTACTTATTTAATTTTTGTAAGGTGTTAATAAAATTCATCTCCAACAAACGAGTTTTGACTGTGAACGTAGAAAATACGTGTAAGGTAGCCCGCTATAGTAAGAGTGAATCAGCAATGACTGCCGTTATCATACGGGGTCACCATAGATCAGCTGGTCACTGCACTATTGGCGGGCTCTCACTCCTCGGCTCGGTTTTCAGCACGGCCAACCGAGATTGTCGGTCATTTCAATTTTTAAGCCGCGTTTGACGTTCATGGCGAATGAATCACGCTTAATGGCCCGTTATATTTTTAGTTTATATTATCCAATTGCTAAATTTGTTCATATTTCTACTAAACCAAACATAACGAGGAGCCTTGACTTTTTAAATGCGCATCTGTTAGAATTATAGGAACAGAATTGCTCATTATTTATTGCACCACAGCCCGACTATGTTACGCCGAAATTGCTGCACAGTTACTACTATTTTGCGCGCCAAATTGAATCCTAAATGTCTGTTTTTCAAACAGGTTGTAGTAAATTTGTTAAATTCTCTGTACAAAAGAAAAAAAACTGACAATATGCATATGCGTAAATGGTGGATATTCTAGCTTTTCTAATATAACTTTTACTGCACGAGTAAATAAAACATACTGCAAGAGTAAATAAACAAAAATCCAAATAAAGGAAAATGTGAGAAAAGGTTTTTTTTTTTGAATACTCAGAAGTTTCAAAAGCGTACAGGATATGGATACCAACACAGAAGAAAGCTCAAGTAACCAAAGGTGTAAAACTTGGTTTATTTCGAAGTAAATTTGCAGAAGCAAACATTGAGGATATCACTTCAGTTGAAATTCCGATTAAAATACAAAAGAACGTAAATGTGAAGGTTTAATATCTGAAGAAAACAAAAGAAGAATCAAAAGATCGGAATGAGCAAGAAGAAGGAAATAGGACTTCCAATGTGGACAAAAGATTATAATATGAAACTGATGAAGCTCTTCATAGTGAAAAGTCGAATGAATGGAATGATGCTATAAAGAATGATATTCAAGCACAATTAATTACGGGCGAAGAAAAGGGCATGACTGTTAATAAATCAAAAATGATATTGAAGAATTAATTAGATCAAATTGGGAATTTAGAAAGAAGAAAAGCTCGATTGGTCGCAAAAGGATTTATGCAACGTCCTGGAATAGATTACATTCACACATTTGCACCTTTTGCTAAACTAAAGTTAAAATTAGATTTTTATTAGATGTAAACTGTAAATAAAATTGTACAAAGGAAAATAATAAGAAGCATTTCTAATGACATGCCATTTGATTGTTTCAAGAATTGGTTAGGTTCATAAATTTATAGGAACAAAAACCAGTAAGAAAAGTAAAGTACTAGAAATATGATTTTCTAAGATAAAATAAATAATATAATAATTTCATTTTCGGCTCTAAGCACAAATTAGTCACTGCTTAACGTTTTAGCTTGTCTTTATCATAACGGAAATATTACTAATATTTGCTAGGAGATGTTTGCCTATTGCGTTTTCTCTCGTTTCACACATAACCTTGCTAATGAATATCTTTCAAATATTTACACGATGAAAATCATATCCTTAAAACAAGCAATGAATTTGAATTCTTGAACTCGTACGTACGTATATTCTTAATAGGATTTCTCTATACCATTCACACTCTCGTTAAAACGTTAGTTATTTGATTTTTTTTATTATTTGTTTTATCGTACATCTTTTGAATAAATAACTAGTATAAGATTCAACTCAACGTTATATAAAATCATCCTAAATATTAAAAAAAAAACTAAAAAGGCAGTTAATTACAAAAATAAATTACAGTAAAAAAAAACGAATTTAGTTGACTACACACCGATTGCCGTTACTTTAGTGTTTTCCGCAAAATAAAACCTTAAATATTTCTCAAGCGTAACCTGAATGAATCGTGTGCGCCAGAATAAAATAAAAATCGGTCGTGAATTGCACATTTTATTGTCGTTAAATAATTTATGACTGGCAATTTAAATATCTTATTTTAGAAGTCTGTAAAAATGTTAACGTTACATACCGCTATGAGAATTTTCTCATACCCTCAAATACATAACGAAATACTATGCAATCGTAATTCGCTATAATTTATTGCTTAATCAATTGCTCTCTACAGTACACAAGGAAAAATAAACGAAAGATAATCATTAGAAATTAGGATTCAAACAGAATGATAAATTGCTTACATCTTTTTTAAAACCAGATAAAGATTTTACTCCAGCAAATACATATAAGTGAAAAGTATTTCTGCTTATATTAGATTTTAATAAACTCATAGAATACTCATTTGTTTATTTAGGAAGAACACGACACATTCATATTTTAATACGATGTACAGTCAGAATTAAAAATAAGGCTCCCCAATAAAAAGTTACTTTTGACCGCTGTAACGAGTAGGTGGACAAAAACACATCGAACTCTTATCAATGTTTGCTCAGTCGCCTGCTTGTTATGGTGATCAATTCAAGTCTAGTAGGCAATATACTTATTTCTTGTTTTTAAAGGCTCACATATTATAATTGCAATATCGAACATTTTAAATAATAACTTATTTTGCAATTTTAATACTTAACAGTGAAGAACTCATAAACTTTTAAAAAAGTGTTTTATTAATCAAAACATTCCAAGCGAAAGTACATTGCGAAAAGACTATTTGGACAATGTAAGTAGGGTTACTTTTTCTGTAATCGCGACGAGCATAGTTTTATTTTTGATAGACCATTTTGCAAATGCGAGAAGACATAACACCTATTACATAAGTTTTGGGAAAATTTTTAAATGCGCTCTGTGACAGGAAAACCAATACATCTAGTCAACTATGGCGAAACATGTTGCTAGGGGTTATGTCAATTTGTTTAACATTTCACATTTTCGTTTGTCATTTGCGAAATGGCGTATAAGCTAGATTTGCGAAAGTCCATCAGCAACCTAGCTGCCTAGACGAGATATAGTAAACAAACAAAATATTTCAAAAAGTACCATATATCGGACAATTCGGGAATGCGAAGAGGGAATTCCATATATAAACCTATCAAAACGGAGTGTCCACCTGCGTTAACTGAAGTTCAAATCAACAGACTAATCAACCGTTCCAGAAACACCATTGGAGTGTCTACCAGCAAGCTTTCCCGTCGTTTCCGCATTTCAAATGCTACAATTTCTCGTTACATTGCAAGAACAGGCATAAAATACAGAAAAAGCAAGAAATGCCCCAAGTATACTCCCACAGAATTGCCCAGAATCCATGTTTGTTGCCGAGCTTTGAGATGTCGTCATTTCACCCACAACCTGATCATAATCATGAACGACGAAAAATATTTTACCTTTGACCATGCAGAACTTCCTAGAAATGCAGGCTTCTATACGGATAATATTGAAGACACTCCTATTAACGTAAGATACAAAAAGAAAGCAAAATTTTCTGATAAAATTTTGGTGTGGTGCGCCATTTCTGAGGCGAGCATATCTAGGCCCTATGTAGGCCAGGTAAGAGGCCAGGCAGTGAATGTTGAAGTATACATTCGAAATTGCCTATCAAAATTGATTATTTCTATTAATCAGCATCATACTAATGATGATTACATGTTTTGGTCTGACCTTGCAACAATCCATTATGCCAGAGATGCGCTAAACTGGTTACAATCTCACCATGTGCCATATGGCTCCAGAAATGATAATTCTCCAAATGCCCCTCAGGAAAGGCCAACTGAAAATTTTTAGGCCCTATTGCGGCAAAGAATTCTTCAAAAAATTGGAGAAGTAGACTTAGAAAGCGTCCAAACCCTGATGCGACATGCAAGACAAAAATTACGTCTTATTGAAGATAGAGGCCCTCCAGCAGCAATATAGCAACCAGATGTTAAAGTCTAAGATTTATTGGTGATTGTTATGTTACGTTTGCTTAATAAAATTCTCTTAAATTTAAAATAATACCCTTCTATATTTTTTCCCAAAATTTATGTAAAAGGTGTTACATAGAGTCAAACGATAGTGGATATCAATCGATGAGACTACTGATATTTTGGGTTGATCGATACGTGGCAAAGATTTTAGTAGGAAAAATGATTGATGAGAAACCATTTACTCGCTTGTAATATAATAGAAAAAACTAACTCCTGTATGACACTGCGTATATCATGTATTAGACCCGATTTTACAATCGTAACGAATAGTAATCGTGTCTAAATATAAAACAAAAAATATTTTTAAAAAGATGTTCTACACCATTCATAAAATAGCTCGAGAGTTCTTGATGAAGCATTTATACCTAGGATTTATACCTAGGATTCATATCTTTGTCGAAAGGAAGATTTATCCTTTTCAATATCCTTGGATTTCGGGGAATAATTTGATAGATAGTTTCTATACGCATCTACAGCTCTTCTACGTTATCAATGGGGATTAGAGAGAATTTCTGGAACTTACGATTATATTTCTTGGAGGAGCAAATGCAACTGATGCTTTCTTTCGTATATCAGGGGTTTGTTACTGTGCCCTAAAGCAATATACTTCCATCTAACTTCAACAGAACACAAAGCTTATGTAAAAGCGTGGTGCTGATGCATCCAGAATAGATATAGAATTTTTGAAGCAAGCACAATGAAATTGAAGGTAAGATATCAGAATTCTTATCGAAAATTTTTCAAATCATTAATGGTATTTGAGCTCAGAAGCATTATTTGATGATAAATGCAATTACATCGAAGAGAAATATGATTGGAAGGTTAAATGAAAATGAAGACGATGTTACAAAAAAAAACTAAAATTATGGCTTCTGAATACCGAACCTTTTAAGAACAGAATCTTATTAAGAAAGGACTCTAACATTTTGTCATGCCTGTCATCACTAGTTTTAAAGTGAATATAGATTTTCTTTCAACTGACATAGGTTCATGGCACTTTAAACACAGCTTTGAAGTAGTAAAAAAAAGTGCCTCTAGGAACCATTCCTTCCTATGCGACCAATTTCAAAAACAAAATAGGCAAATTTTTGTAAAATGGATTTTATGGGTTATCTCAGCAAAAAATTATTAATCACAAATAATTAAGGCCCTTGGTCTAAATAGAGTCTGCAAGAAACCTTCCTACAAGTACCCCGATGTTAATGGTTTAATTTCAAATATTAAAAAAGTGTTCGTAAAAGCTCTTTTAGTAGTTGCTCGATTTAAGAAAATCTTGCCAATTACACAACTGCTTCCAAAACCTGTCAGTACTCGTGTTGTAACTTGATTAAATGCAGTGTTTCACTATCAAGTAAATTTAATGCAATTAAGTACTCATTTGCCTACATTGTGTCATTTTTCAATTTTTATAGACGTTTTTAACATTTGATGATAAAAAGAAATGTCAAGAAATATGTAGTGAGTCTGCTATTAGCTAATTCATTATTAACTAATAAAAATTATCGATGATATAAAAATAAGCCTATCACATAACATCAGGAAACGTAGCTGCAATTTTGTTGACCAAATTAAAAGAAATTTCGAATATTTAATTTTAAAAAGCCTAGCAGATGTTCTAGATCGTCAAATGGATCACATTCCCAACCAATTTGGCATTAATTCTGAAAATGTGCTTACTTTTACGTTTGCCCCATCTTATTCGTCATGTGAAGTCGAAACATTCTTTTCGAATTATAAATTTGTATTGTCTGGCAAAAGACAGAGCTTAAAACCAGAACAAATTAAAGAGATTCTAATGTGTCACAGTGGAACACTAGAGAAAGAAAAAAAAAACAGATGCAAATATAAATGTGGTTATTTTAAGTTCTCCTCAAAATTTATTCGCTCGTATTATGTCTGTAAAGAAGAAATGCTTTGTTTTACATAATAAAAAGTTTCTCTAATTTAAAAAGCCTCTGTTTATTTCATAATGCCTGATTATTGCTTATTTTATTGCTCTTTAATGCTAATTGCCTGCCTAATCGATTTTTGTGGCGCCTAAAATCCGAACTTTACATTTAAATAAAAAATAAATAGAATAGTTTCTTTTTTCGGAAACCATAACCATAAAATTAAAAAGAAAATAAATTCTAGTATAGATATTATTATTTTTGTTAAAATATTATTTTCTTTTTTCTCGACAAAAAGATCTGTCTGATAACTCTTTTTTTTTTGGTGACTGGCATTTCCAATGTATACAAAATTTTAAAAATCATATTTTTTAATCATATTTTAACTCGTGGTTGCCACTGATTGTGTGTATATTAAAAAAAGTCTTTCCACATAACACTTAGACTTAGAAAAGGAGGTTTCTCTGTTTCTATAATAATAATATAATATAATAATCTAAATCTTATTGAATGGCGTCTCTCAAGTTATTGTAAACTCTCCCAACGGATAGCAAAATTAAAAGTGAACAAAAATGAAAGAAAAAATGTGAATAATGCATATTTTAATATTTCAGAATTGTGCTGACATTATTCTTCTGCTTCTCTATTTTCGAGAATGTAAATCATTTCATTTGTTGCTATTAATAAGTACAAATACTTGTAATATGACTGTTCACATAATATGTTGCCTTACATGAATATAAAATATCTTTTAGAAGTTGAAAGTCAGTTTTGATTGCCTCGAGCATTTTTTGGGCGACTCTTTCGGGCCTATTTGGGGCCTCTTCAGCCGCACAAGCTCTTTAGACGATGCTCGAGGAATTCAAATCAATGCAATCAAAACCGATCTGAAATAAATTTCTAAACTTTTGTGGAATGACCTATTAGGCAGCAAACTGGTTGTTATTTGTCAATTCACAAGACCGTTTTACACTATCCTATTTCTTGTACTAGGTTTGGTTCAATTTCATGAATAATTTAAACTTGTAACAAAAATTACATTGGATCAAAAACTATTTGAAAAAAAAATAGAAGGTCTTCTATCTCCAAACCGTATCTGCAGCACAAAAATATTATTTATTATAGAAATTGAACTAAATCTAGAAAAAATAGGTTAGTCTAAAATGACCTCACACAATGTTGGCTGTTAATATCTTTTAGGTTAAGTGGAAGAGCAGTTTTCATGTTATAGCTAGACCTCGGATATTTCAGAGCGTTACGCAATACGAGATCCTATGAAACGTCCCCATTCATTGCGTAGCTATAACAACGTTCCGAAATGAACTTCGCCTTTAATTCATTTTTTTAAATAATTTAGGTACATATAATTTTTCTAAATAGTTATGAACAATAATCATACTTTATTAATCTGAAACATCAATTCTCTTACTGGCTTTTTTGCCGGAACAAATCGCATTCACCCTGTATATGCAGAAGCATCGCGAAGTGTTGAGTTTTTAATTGTTTTCTTTTATTAAGGGTTCATGGACATAAGAAGGTTAAGAATCGATACTAGAGACACTATTTTAGTTATATAATCAAAAAAAATTGCGACGTTTCGCTAACGGCTAACAACTTCTTCAGGATTACCCCGACCCATGGCAAAACGTAAAGAAGTTTGTAATGCAAACTTTCATTGGATCTACTTTACTTTAATAAAAATATTTATGAAAATATTAGAAGTAATATTACGAAATTCTATTACAGGTTTAAATACAAAAAATAATACACGTCACAATACGTTTGATATTCTGTGTATAAGTGTTTGTGGAGTCATTAATATGATAATTTGCTGCACTGTTATTTATTGAGTTAGGTCAGTAGTCTCGTTCCACAAATCCCAAAAAGCCATCGACCACTTGGGCTATTCTCTACGAGTTATTGCAGCGAATGAAAACTTTGTGTAAACTTAAGGAATTTCCTCGGCATTCCCCCAAAATAACATGAAGTACATTGAACTTAGAAATTAAAATATTAAAGCGCTGCTTTTACTTTGTAGTTTTAGTACAACCTAAAAAGAAATTATCAGCATCTTTGAGAACAAATCTTCCAGTTGCTGCTCTCTGTAGGTAGGACACACTTAGTTATTACTTACTGTCTACGGGTAACGGGATTTAATCGGAGATTTCACGGTGTATTTTGATGCAAACTGTTGTCTTGAGACAAAACAAGTTTTGTATAATTCGTCGTCAGCAGAACTGTTGTTACGAAATTGCGCGCATGTATCCCAGTGAGAATTTAATTAAAAAAATTACAATAATCCGCATGCGTTTGTATGTGTGTATATAGGTAACGTCATGATGTTTGCTAACAATTATGTAATTTGTAATTATAATTGTTAAATGAATGCAGCTTTCTTAGCTTTCAAAATTATGTAATTTTAATCACGAGAAGACATGTGCTAATGAGCTGGAGTAGTGAGTAAAGCCCGGATAAAAGTAGGAAGTAGTTTTTCTTTACCCCTGGGCCTAATCAAAAAGTAAATAATAGTAGCTTATTTAGCAGTTTCTTTTAAACGTAATTTTCAGTTTCTTATTTATAATTGAATTGAACTTGTAGCTCCTACCTTCAAAGAATTTAAATCCAAGTAATGCGTAAAACGAGTTCACTAAAGTTATTCACCACAAAACTTGAGAAGACGAGCTCCTTCACTATCACACGATCGCTTCGGAGTGACTATCTTCCTGCTGGTACCCAAAGTCTATATACAACAGCTTCTGGTCTCTGTTGATGGTAGGGGCACCATTGTTATTATTTTGTGTACATGGTGACTGTGAATAGGTTTTTGAACACGGGTGATTCATACGCATGCCCTGGCAGCTGTGGCCTTTTTTTTTGGGGGAGGGGAACATTAATTTTAAGAAATAATTTAATCTCGAATGTTTGCTGATATACGCGAAGATTAGGAACCTCTTCAAGACGAGCCTCGGCGCTTTGTTTCATCCGCTCCTCGAATAAATACTCCTGCGCAACTTAACGAGCAAATTAAGTGACCAACTTCAGTTAAGTATTTTAACTAGTAAGTAGTGAGTACCGTGATAAAAGATTCACAGGTTTCGGTTAAATGATTTGTTTACTTTATAACTTTCTACGTTCTTCCAACCTACGTAAGCTAATAAAATATTTATTGCTATCAAACGGTACGATGTGAAAAGTAACGGTAAATTAATTTAAAATTTTCTAAACTTGTAAATTTCTATAATTTTTTCTTCATTATAAATAATGCGTATAAACTTCCAATTAAATTAAAAGCATTAAGGTGGCCCTACTTTGTTACTACCATTACTAATCTTAAATATAGTTCTAATTAAAAAACTCATCTAAAGGCAAACTTAAGTGATGTTTTCTTCAAGCATATGCTGCGTGAAGTGTTTGTAACGTTTAATGAAACAGATTTTCGTTAATTAGATAATTTATTTTACAACTATTCCCCGTTAACTCCATATACAATAAACTATTTATTATCGTGGACTTCGCAATATACGGTCATTCCATATATTGCGAAGTACAAAGTAACTGGTAACGATTATTTAAAAGCTTTTTGTTTATTTTCGTAGGTCTATTTTAGAGTCAGGACAGTTTTGTAATCTTCGCTTTCTTCATTGCCCTATGTTTCTTTAATGTTGTGAGAATTGGATCATCTTTGTAGATCCACCCCTCATTCTTCTGATGGATTGGACAATCGTAAAACGGATATATGTTTCATCACAAATGGTTAGAAATAACCTTTGTCCACCATATACAAAATTGAGGAGTTTTGCTCGACTCGACTACAACTCTCGATGCAAAGTTATTAAAACTGACTCGGATGAAAAGGATCAAGGGACTCTTCTATTATGGAACATATTACTAACTTTCTAACCGTTTCGTTAACAGCCCGAGTCAATGCAGTTTTTAGACACCCTTCACGAACGCCATCTTTAAGGATAGTAACACCCTTTTTAGACCCCATACGACCAAAACACTGTTGCTTTCTTTCACTAAAAACAGTTTTCACTCTACCGGGCACTCTTGGCATCCTAACACGAAAATGTCCTCGACTGAGATTCATTTTAACTGAAATTATTTTCAATGTTAGTGGCACAACAACCTGTACAGAATTCAAGTTTTTAATGAAAAAAATAAGAGCCTTCTAAAGCTTCTGGTTTTCGCAATATACAGTGTGTAATCCAATAGACTTCACTTCCTGTAACCACTATTAATACACAAGGAAAAAAAGCTTAGGCCATGACTACATCTGTGACTATTTATTGCATCAAAGGTGGTTGAAATAGAAGCTATTTCAGAAAACCTTGTACACTTTTATTGTTATGTCAATTTGAAGTGACGACGTCAAGACTTTTTTTTAATGAAATAGTATAGTTTTCTGTTTAATGGTATTATCATCTAGTATTTTTATTTTTGATTGCAGGAAATGCAATTCTGTAACTAGGTTGTTCATTAAAAAGTAATAAAAAGAAAAAAACATAACAAAATGAAAAAACGCAAAATCGTGTTACAACGTGTTTACGTTTTCGTGATCATCGTGATTTAGACTTATCTAAACTTTAAAGCATACAAATACCACTCCTTGTTCAATTTGTCCCAGAAAGTGTTCTCGTAGGCGAACCTTTAATACCATAATACATACAGTGTGTAATTGAATTTAAGTATCACTGTAGCCACTATTAAAACACAAGAAAAGAAGCGAAGCTAGCACATACATAGGTCAATAATAACTTCGGAAAAATCTACGTTCACTTTTTATAAAAAACATTTGAAAAGTACCCCACCTATTATGTGCAATAAATGATAAAGCAATAAACCCGCAGATTTAATAGAATAAACGTTAAGCATTTATTACTTTCATACAAATGAATACGGAAATTAACAGTTGAGGATTCCGCTTACTAGAGATAGTGGATATTTAGAATTATCTTCCATTATCGAATTGCATATAGGCGACATTGACCGAGTGACTATGAATTGTGTTTATAAAAACCACAGACGCACGTGTATCTCACGAGCGTGCTATAATTTTCAAATAAAAGCGATACGCTCTTGTGATTGGTCACTTTTTTATTTTTGAGCTAGATTATTGATATTTGCAGAATGAATTCACTTATGTGATGAAGACTTACAATATTTATAAGTCAAACTTAATCGATTACACCGGTTTGAACAGCGCACATCAAAATACGTAACGGTAAAATCAGCGAAGATATTTCAGATATATGCCTTTTTTTATTGTGGTATTACATATTCTCTTCAAAATAAAATATAAATACTATAAATACAAGAAATAATTTGGAATAATTTAATATCATTGTTCAAGAAATTAATGCAATAAACTTATTAATAAACCCTGCGTTGCGTACGTGCAGCAGTTACTGGCAGGTTAATTAGCAGATGTCGCTCAATAGGCTGTTAGAATGCGTTATGATGTTGACATTCGAGTTTGCCCCTTACTTGTCCATATTATGTCTTCTTGTCAAATTAATAAAACAGAGTTGATTCATTTTACACGCACCTTTTGTTACAAAAACTATCAAACTGGTGTCCGAGTCTTCATTAATTTTTGACTTTCTGTAAGGTCACAACATTAATAAAGGTGACGGGAATATAATACGTATGTATTAGCTAACAACACAATCATTAATAAATTCACAATTTTCTGGATTTGTTTTCATAAAACTTTAGATCTCTATTTAAAACAAAGCATAAAGGAAAAATTAGAAATTTTGCAAGTAAAAAAAATTCCGAACGTTTAATTGTAAAAATGTTTTATTAATTGAGTAATATACAAGGGCGTTCAATTTACAATCGAAAAAATTCTTCATTTTCCTAATTAAACAATCAAAACATTTCAAATTGGTTTCATTTACAAATGAGGACCTAGAAATCCTGGTATGTCAGGAACAGGTACTCTTTCGATTTTTTTTAGATCATGGTATATATACTGTGGTTTCAATATGAATATTTTATCAAACTATGTCGGAGATCTGCTTAATTTTAAATTATCCTAATTAGACACTGTAGTACCTAACTCTTCGCCCAGCAGAATTTAAAAGTCTATGTCTGACAATAAATTTTTATCTAAACCATATGTATGAGGGAAATATTAGCAAACGAAAAAAATAAAAAGCATTTTCTTCTAGAATTTAAAACGGAAGATAAATTTGAGTTTTTTTTCCATTATGGGCGAAGCAAATCAGAAAACGATTTTAATCTAATTTTAGATTTGTTTAGTAAAGCCAAAACCCTTTTAGGGCAAAGTAGTTACCACGGTGGCTCATGTTAGAAGTCGATGCTTTACAAAGAGTTTGGGCGCCAAAACACCCTACGAAAGGTGGTCCCGATCTCAACCATCTAAATCAAATTTCCTGTCAACGACAAGTTACAGTCAAGAGACATCCAGGCTATCTTCGTCGGTTATAGTACTACCACGAAGACGTATCACATTTGGGTCCTCTCTGAGAGAAAGCTTCGCATAATGCGTGGTGTTCATTATCTGAACAAGTTAACTGCACCACCCCCAGTGAAAGCTCAAAGTGTTTGCCCAGCTGTCGAGTGTGTACCTTTAGTAGGGGCTCATTTGGTGTACTTTCGAGCTGCAGCCTTCCTGTGGACCCTACTGTCTGGGTGTGAAGTTTTTCCATCTTGCGAAGTATCACATATTTTTGCTCTATTTCTGCAGATTAGCAAGGTATCAGATAGGAGTTAGTTTTCGTCCCTATTTTCCTTTCCTCCTCTTACAATACGTAAGACGGATTCCGATCAATCTCATAAACCCTTTTCTTGTGAGTGTGGCAAGTCTTATTCAAAGGAAACAGGCTGCAAGCAACATAAACACCGCTATTACTGCTATATTCCTACTTACATTGTACATTAGACTTGAAGATCATGCGTATTATCACATTGCACTTCGAAACAAATATGCACCAGATGGGCAGCCACTTTCTTGATTCGTAAAGCATCTCGGGTATCCGGGCGTCACCTCCATACCACGTCGTGTGCAGTTCTGTTTCTAAGAAGCTGACCTTACCATAGAGCACAGCATCGTGTAATTGTTACCCAAACCTCACCCTCCCTACTTAGTTTTTCCGTTCTTTCCAAAATATTTTTTGCTACACTTATTGGGCTGCCGTTAGTCTTACATGTTCTGGTTTCCTTCTTTTCTTTCATTTGGTCCTGGTCTTTGGTCCTTTCTTTTAATCCTGGTCCTTAGTTAATTAGTCAGCTTACTTACTCGTCTCCTCTTCCTTTTGCTGTGCATATCACCTAGCCCTATGGGGTTTCTTTGCCCCTAATCTTTCTAAATTTATGCAGAACCTCTTCGCTCTTCTTTAACCAAATCTCCTTTATCTACCCTTTCCATATGGACAGTTAGAACAAAGAAATGCGTGCGTTGAAGATAAAGATTTTACACAATAACCTGACGTAGATTTATTCGAAAATTACGCTCCTCTCGACCGTTTCGTAGCACTAGCAGCAAAATAAAGCTTACGCTTATCACAATTGAACGTATAAACTGCCTTCCTAAATGGTGAAATAGGCAAGGATATTTTCACGGAGAAACTGGAATTTTTATGCAAAGCACTTCAGAGGATATCGTCCGAGAACATTGATCCAGAACTATCAGAACGAGCTCGTGTAATCCTCAAAGAGCTGAACAGAACAACTTGATAACTGCGTCTTCAGCCGGGATTTCAGTCTCAAGAACGCGGATCCATTTATCTATGTCGGCAAATGTAAATCGACATTTCTTCTTACCTTGACGATATTTTGATATTCTCGAACAACGATAAAGGGAGAGACGAATAAAACAAAATCTGTTCGAAGCATTTAAAATAAAGGACCTCAAGAGGCTCAATATTTTCTTGGTAGGAAGAGCATAATTCTTTCTCGGATTGGCTACGTTAAAGATATTTTTCGAAAATTTGGCATGAGTAAGCATAAGTCTGTCGGTACTCCACTTTCATCGAGCACGAGACTTGCCTAGGATTCTGAAAATCATGTCAATGAAGATTAGTTTCCATTTAGAGAGCTGAGTGAAGTTTTAATATAAGCCGCACTTGATACACACACGCCCTGACAACACCTACACAGTCTGCTCGCTCATACAATTCAACAGTTATCCTAAACGACAGCATAACTCGATACTTGCAGGTCAGCACTATTTGGAGATAAGATTTACAACAAATAGTAATTGGCTAGATCAACACTAATTGGTCGAATAATTCCGAAGATCGAAAATATTACAGTGAATGGACGTTTGTTCTCAGTGGCCACCTCGTGGAAGTCGAAGAAGCAGCACACTGTGGCGTTGCCTTCGACTGAGGCAAAATACATGGTCACAACTGATGCCGCCAAAGAAGCAATTTTGAAAGACTTGAGCTAGTCCGATCTTGCCGAGATGGTCATCTTAAATTTTAACCAAGAAGCCGGTAAGCTAGCACGGAATCCGGTTGTTCGTTCCAGATAGAAACATATAAAATATAAAGTATATTTTATACGCCATGTTCTGTTCAAGCTTGCCCACCTCCTGACTGAACAAATGTTCGCCGACGTACTAACGAAGAGCTTACCCGGATCAAAACGTTTGAAATGCGCTTTTGGTCTCGGATTATCAGGAATAATAAAGGTTTTTGGTGTCCTAAAGAATAAACAATGTTTAACTCTTAATTCTGGTAATTCGTGATGGATATGTGGGAGCTTGCACGTTGCCTAGTGACCGACAAAACACGTCACAATGACAAAGTCCCACAGATCGTCAAAATGACAGTTGTCAATCATTGAGAAACGTTAGATTGACAACGTCAGAGAGACATACGGGTGAAACGTCACGTGACATTTGTATAACAAAGCAACAATGACGATCGTCACAAATAATTGACCAGCAAATAAGATCGCATTGTCAAATTTGGTCGCTAAGACAACCCCGGAGTAAATAGAAAAGACTGCCTCCGGAAGAATAAAATATAGTTCTCATCATCGGTGATTCGATTACGCATTTTAATCCATCAAGCAGAGTTAATTCACCCAAGCCTTGACAATGCCCTATAAAAGCGAGAGCGCTGACCGCTTTAGCTTCAGCGCGTCCTGTGCAGCCTATTGTCGGGAACACTCACTAAAGCCTCCCGTCTAGCCAATTGTCAAAAGCAACTCACGCAATCTTCGTGCAGCTTATTGTCGGAAGCAAATCCAAAGCTTTCCGTTCAGCTTATTGTCGGAAGCAAATCCAAAGCTTTCCGTTCAGCTTATTGTCGGAAGCACATACAAAGCCTTTTGACCAGCTTATAATCGGAAGCACATATACAATACTGTGTGCAGCCTATTGCCGGAAGCACAAACATCCTTTCCGTGCATGTCTCTTATTGAGTGCAGCACTAACACTCCACACATCTATCGATGTCATTAAAGCCAACCGCACAACAAGAAAAGAAGTAGAACTCAAGCAGATACCCTGAGATAATTCCTATATCAATCCCGTATTCAACATCCATTACTACGTTACCAGAGACGCCCTCTCGTACCCCAGATGATAACCGGTGAGCAGAGCATCACATTATTTATTGGTTTATATTGTTCATTCGTTTATTTCTATGTGTTATTAAAGTTTGAAGTTGTATTGAATAAAATATATATAGGCCCACAGGTATATTCAAATACATAATAACTTGGAAGTTAAATTTGGGCACTTGGGGACTCTGCTAGCTGCCACCTTGTAACATAGGTCTCCTAATACTAAGGGTTAATCGACACATCTTGTAAGATTATAATGATAATAAAAAAAATTGAGGTAGGTATTTTGGTTAAATCTTCAATTTGTCCTATGCAGGCAATTGAAAACAAGAGACAAGACCATGATTTTATGATATTTAAAAACAGGGACATACAGCTAACATATCAATATTATCCTGTAAATATTTATTATATTTAAAAGAGATATTTTTGGCTAAAATCATGTATTGTTTAAATTTTACGCGGTTACTTGCAGTCTTGCGATACTAGTTTTTGTTAATGATAGGATTCATTCTGCGCGCAGGACAGTATGTTTTGGGTGATGGCAAAAGATGTACATACGTAAATAAATTGGGTAAAACTAAGTATTTGAGTATATTTTATTTTGAACCAGTGCCTAAAGTTACAGTGGCGACGAGGATAGTGCGAATTAAAATTAAAATTAAGCTACCGTAAAAATGACGGAACCTACAGTAGCGATAAACGAAGCAATCGGACACTTAAGAGAATTTAATTTAAATAGCGACTGGACAATTTATAAACCACGCTTGGAAAATTATTTTGAAGCTAATAATATAGCAACAATGGAACGTAAACGAGCAATTTTGCTTAATTCATTGAGTGAGGAAGCATATAAATTGGTTTTTAATTTGGCTTTACCAAAGGTTCCAGAAGAATTAAGTTACAGTGACTTAATAAAACTCTTAAATTCACATTTTAAACCCGTGGTGTCAGTATTTTCTGCAAGATTTAAATTTTATAATGCTCAAAAAGTGTCTACTGAAAGTGCGAAAGAGTGGGCGGCCAGGGTGCGTAATTTGGCTGTTCATTGTGAATTTTCGGCAAATGAAATTGAAAAGGCACTCCGTGATCGTTACATCATTGGATTTAATCCTGGTCCTGTACAAGATCGTCTGTTTGAGGAAAAATTAGATGTCAGTTTTGCTCGTGTGGTGGAAATTGCAAGCGACAAAATGGCGGCTCAGCAACATGCGGTCCCAAAAGTTAAGGTGGAACCGGAACTGCATCAGTTGTCTTCAACGCGCAAGAGTTCAGCTGGGGCAGCGCAAGGGATCTACGCAGGTCAAAAAGCATCCAAGACAGGGTCGAGATGTGCGGTTTGCGGTAGGTCCAACCATACCAGTGATGCGTGTTTTTATCGTCAATACATTTGTAAAATTTGTAACAAGAAAGGTCATTTAGCTTCCGTGTGCAGATTGAAAACACAAAAGAATAAAAAGTCGGTTAATATAACTGCGAATAATAAAAATAAACAAAACTTCTTGGAAGGTGGAGATGATTCTTTGTTTATTATTAAGTCAAATAATGTAAATAAGCCGTTTATAATTGAAATGTTGTTGGAAAATGTACCCATTGTAGGTCAAATCGACACGGGAGCCAGCATATCAGCCATATCTTATGAACTGTGGAGAAATAAGTTTAACAAATTTCACTTGTCGCCCGCGAATAAAACTTTATTTTTTTACAATGGCGATAAACTGGCCCCTGTAGGTAAATGTTCCCTACATGTCACATATCAAAACAAAAGAAATTCGTTGGTCTTTTACGTTATTAAAAACGGAGGTCAACCTATATTAGGTCGAGACTTTTTCAATTTATATAACTTAGGCATAACTGAAGTTAATAATATAAATTTGCCATCTGACATCGAATTATTGGTTCAAAAATACGACAAATTGTTTTCACCTGGTTTAGGAACTTTTAATAAATGCACCGTGACCTTAAATTTAAAAGACGAATCGGTAACACCAAAATTTATTCGTAGTCGTCCATTACCTTTTGCGATGAGAGTTAAAGTAGAAAAAGAACTTCAAAGATTAGTAGACTTAGATGCTGTTGTTCCAGTAGATTTCAGTGCTTGGGCTACCCCTATTGTACCTGTATTAAAAAAAGATGGCTCTGTACGAATTTGTGGGGATTTTAAAGTCACGGTAAATCCTGTACTTGAAATTGACCAATATCCCATACCACGAATCGAAGAGCTATTTTTAAAAATGCAAGGGTGTGAATATTTTTCAAAATTGGATCTTTCACAGGCTTACCAGCAGATTTGCCTAGACGAAAAATCGCAAAAATTAGTCACAATTTCTACCCACAAAGGGTTGTTCAAATATAAAAGATTACCTTTTGGAATCGCGAGCGCTCCGGCAAAATTTCAGAAAATCATGGAATCGTTGTTGCACAAATTTGATGGAGTAGTTTGTTTTTTGGACGATATTTTAATTGGTGGTAGAAATTTGGAAGAGCATTCAAAACGCTTAAATAACGTGTTACTATGTCTTCAAAATTCGGGATTCAAGGTAGCTCTTGAGAAATGTAAATTTTTACAGTCCGAAATTTCATATTTAGGGTACGTGATCGATAAAAAAGGTTTACGTACATCCGAAGATAAAATTGTGGCTATAAAAAATGCTCCAATTCCACAAACAGTGACTCAATTAAAATCTTTCCTAGGTCTGATTAACTATTACGGTAAATTTATACCAAAAATGTCTACTCTGTTACATCCGTTATATAATTTATTGAAAGATAACGTAAAATGGAACTGGTCAAGAGATTGTCAGACAGCGTTTGAAAAAGTTAAAAATATTTTGATGTCTGCGGAAATTTTGGTTCATTATAATCCGGAGTTGAAAATAAAATTAATTACCGACGCGAGTGCATACGGCTTAGGAGCAGTACTAACGCACGTATTTCCTAATGGGGAAGAAAAACCGATCGCGTATACGTCGCGAACGTTGTCAGCAGCGGAGAAAAATTATTCGCAAATCGAAAAAGAGGGATTAGCTATAATTTTTGGTCTTTGTAAATTTCATCAGTATCTTTATGGTATTGAATTTACTCTGGTTACTGACCATAAGCCTTTACTAGCCATTTTCAGTCCCAGTAAAAGTATTCCTCAGTTCTCTGCAAATCGGTTGAGAAGATGGGCGGTAATTTTGTCAAATTATAAGTATAATATTCAGTACATAAAATCAGATTGCAATATGGCCGATTGTTTATCACGACTTCCAGTTAATAATAATGGTACGGAACATTGGGAAGATGTTGATGTCAGTTATATTAATTATTTCGAGAATAATTCAGACATTCCTATAGATTTTAAACAGATAAAACAACATACGACGAACGATACTGTGCTTAAGCAGGTTATTAAATTTGTGAAAGAGAAATGGCCGAATAAAAATCAGTTGACTGAAGGCATTAAACAATTCTATAATTATAGAAACGAGTTTTGTATTGAACAAGACTGCTTGCTGTGGAATAACAGAATCGTAGTTCCAGGCTCACTTAGATCCAGTATTCTTAAACAATTACATAAGACACATCAAGGTACAGTAAAAATGAAAAGTTTAGCGAGGTCTTATTTTTGGTGGCCCGGATTAGGTAAGGAAATTGAGAACGTGTCCAAAGGTTGTGAATATTGCGCAATAAATCGGATTAATCCGCCTAAAGTAAATTTAAATACGTGGAAATGGCCAGAGCAACCTTGGTCAAGGTTGCACATTGACTTTATGGGACCATTTTTAAATAAATACTTTTTGATTATTGTGGATGCGCACTCTAAATGGATCGAAGTGTTTCCCATGACAAACATTACAACAAGGGCAACAATCTCAGCTTTGCGTAGTACGTTTGCACGATTTGGTTTACCAAATTTGATTGTGAGCGATAACGGAACGCAATTTTGTTCAGCAGAATTTAAAAATTTCTTAAATTTAAATGGTATTAAACACATTACCACCGCACCATTTGTGCCCATGTCAAATGGTGCTGCTGAAAATTCTGTTAAGTGCATTAAAAATGCTCTTAAGAATGCTATTGGTAAATCTAAATCTATCGATTTAAATTTGGTACTCAATAATTTTTTGTTCGATTATCGTAACACGGCTCACAGCACTACAGGTGTTACGCCAGCATTTTTGATGTTTAACAAAAATTTGAGAACTAGATTTGATTTGCTTAAGCCAGATGTAGAAATAAAGCAACGAGTTGAAGGTAAACAAAGTAAGCAAAGGTATTATTTTCGCGGTTGTAGAAACATTCAATTTGAAGTCGGTGAGCAAGTTTTAGTTAAAGATTATCGAAATCCAAATAAGCATACGTGGATCAAAGGTATTGTGGAATCAAAAATTGGAAAATGCATTTGTATTGTACAAATTCCAGAATTGGACAAAAAATGGAAACGACATCATAATCAAATGTTAAAGTTTTCTGCAAAAATAAATATTAAGAATGATAATGATCGTATACCTTGTTTGTCCAATGCTGACATTGAAGATGATAAAATTGAAACTGACAATACCGAAATAAATAATGACACTCACCTTTCAAATAGACCCAAAAGAGTTATTAGGCCCCCAAATAGGTTAACGTATGATTACTTTAAGAAATAAACATTGTTTTTAACATGTTCAAGTAGAATAAACTCTTTGTTATTAATTGTTAATATTGATTTATTAGGTTGGAAATGTAAATAAAATTATATATAGTTTAAATTTTGGCAGGAGGAAATGTGATGTATTGTTTAAATTTTACGCGGTTACTTGCAGTCTTGCGATACTAGTTTTTGTTAATGATAGGATTCATTCTGCGCGCAGGACAGTATGTTTTGGGTGATGGCAAAAGATGTACATACGTAAATAAATTGGGTAAAACTAAGTATTTGAGTATATTTTATTTTGAACCAGTGCCTAAAGTTACAGTCCTCAACAGGTATACTTAATACTCCGAGCCAAAGTACTATCCGTTGCATCTCTAGAAAAGAGAGTCAAAAAGCACGAAGCGCACGTATGCACACATTTCGTGATTTATTATTCAAGCAATAAATCAAATGCAGCCTTAAAAATAAAGTCTTTAAATGTTGCTCGTAAACGTATACGAAATGGTCGATGTTATCTAATAAAATGATATGCCACTTGCTTATTACGTTGTTAACTTTCTTCTAATGCGTCATTTTCAACTCTTGTAACGTGGCGAACAAATTTCCAAAAAGGAAAGTTATAGACTCAATTCCTGAACGAGATAACACGGTCACATCCCTAATTTATTATCGCTCATAATTTAGTTTTAAATGCGTGTTTTTACTGCCAAGTCATAAAATAATTCAAGGCAAAATCGTGAACGGAAACAAAGCCAAGCGAAATATAACATTTAAAATTTTTAATTGCTCTCCGTTTCCAATTTAAGGATTAAATCCAATGAACGATTACTGTTTTCTGTAAAGGACTGAAATATTTTTGCAGATTTCCATGTTAACCGTTTGAAATATTGTCATGATTTTTATATTTTATTTTCACACTACGTACTACTATGAATAAATTAATTTATTACTTGCTTTATTTATCTTAGAACAAAAATATTCATTATGTTCTTAATAATTCATTAATATTCTTGGCTTTATTTTTTAACCAACAAGGATGAGATTATTTTAAAAATTTTACAAAATAATAACAATAACAATGAACAATTGATTACAATGCTTCAAAGATGTAAGAAATTTAAAATAGTTTATTTCATCACCTTATGATAAGTTGTTTAAAATTTTCAGCAATCGCTTGAGAAGTATCATATAAACGCACTGTAACTAAAGCTTTTCCTCATAAAATTCCAAATAAAAGAATTCTAGCCTACCTGAGCGAACCCTGCACACAACCGCGGGCATTTGGCAACTAGGGTAGTTGTACCTCTCATTTACCCTCTTTGCCCTTCTAAACTCGAACCGACCAAGTATTTACAAAAGGTAGCATGTATAAAGGAAGTGTACCTTTGGCTACCTCGTGAACTTTCTACCTAAGAATTATTTTTACATTTAATGGTTTACAGCGTGTACGACATATTTGTTTCTTGTCGAGTATGTAGAATATAAAAATAATAATATAAATAATTTAAAACTTGAATGACAAATTGACAAATGAGAGAGTAACAATATTTATTTATTACATATCTTAACACAGGGTTATATACAAATTCGTGGAATATTAAACAGAGAGGAGAAGCGTACAGTTTTGAACGATGATCATTGACACCTATTAATTCAAAAAACTTTGACATAGTAAATACGAAAACTAAGTATTTAAAAATGAAAGTATTCATTCATTCAGTTGCGAATACAAAACGCTTTGTCAATTTGGCAGAAATGAATTACCAATATGCTGCACTTAAAGTCACCTTTGGTCATGTGATATCTCCCTAGTACCTTTTCACAATGGGTCGGAGATTTGCCAGCTAGTTCAGCACCTTAAATTTTTTACCAGCACAGCCCGTGGAAATATCTTGTTTTCAATTCGTAATGTGTAAATTAAGGGTAGAAGCTGCGTTTGTAACATTTGTGGTCCTACTGCTTGAAAAAGAATCCATCTCCATACAAGTATTTTTTAAGCAGTCCGATGAAACATTCATTCCATGCCTAAACTATTTCTAATTCTAATCTGCTATCTCTAATTAAAAATTCAAATTTTGATTAAAATTATACCGTCCTAAATATCCACCGAGTATGCGCCTTAGCCCAAAGGATTCGCATTGTCTTCTGTTCATTGATTATCAGAAGTCTTTGGCCTAAAAATGATTTAAATTTGCATCAACGTGTGAAATATCTGCGTTTAAAATTACCTTCTAAAGTGAATATGTAAATTTTGACCTTTCAGGAACAAATTCTGCTAAAGATCAATCATATATTTTGTATTTAATTCGACCTCTTTCTCTTCTTGGACTTTGCATTTTTCTGCGTGAATACTTTACTTTGTTCTTTTCTCGGCAAATTCCCAAAATCTAGAGAAAATTACTACGTTTTAGTGATAAAGGGAAAAATATGACTGCAGCCAAAATATAGTGAAACTTAAGTAACAAGTCACTCAACTAAAAACAACAATATTTAATTTCTTTAAGTTGTTCCTTCTTCAGAAAAGGAAAGATCTTATTAGTGCAACAATGAATGTACTTTTTAACTCTCTTTCTTGGATGGCATTAAGTTTGGGCGATATAGTAGTTGGACTCAATCACTATAAGAACGTAAACGCAAATTCAAATGGGTATGTTTTTTCCTGTCGTAGGACATGAGACAAAGCTGTCCTCCTACTTTTGGCCGTATCTGCATGAAACCCTCGAATAGTCATCGGTTTACAAACGATTGGATGTTACATTGCGAGATGTTATGGTATGATAAAAATGATATCACACATTCATCGGATTTGATAGATGGTCGATCCAATATCTAGAGGACGAAGCCCCACAATGGGCGCCAAAATTATATTGTAACATTCCGACTAGCCAAATAAACTGACTAGTGCAACATTGCATTATTTAACTTACTTTCTTCAATGGCATTCATTTTAGGCGATAGAGAGTACTCAAAATAACCTAGTAAAGCAGACAGGAGCTTGTTAAGGAATTTAGCGTAATTACTTAATATTGATGGTTACATGACAAAAGGGCGTAAACGTCATAAATCCGAAAAGTGACGTAGTGAAAATGAAAGGCCAAGGTGCTCATTTTTTTAGAGTAAAAAGGCTCAAGCACCGGCAAATAGTGCAAAAATATAAAATAAAAATTAAATTAGAGAATCATCGCTTGTTTTATGATTAGAAAACGCTGTAATTAATATTCTGGATTATGAAAATGACAAAAACATTTATCAAAATAAATAAGTTTGATAATTAATCAGTTTTTGGTCTCCTGTAATGTATGATGAATGGCGCTTAGGCCCTTTTGTCGTGCAACCGTCGATATTATAAAATATATGAGGAGAGTTCATTCAAACTCAGACATGTACACTTTTGTGAAAAAATTTGTTTTGTATGGTTTTGGAATGCTTTTGACATTTCTATCGATTCCTGTATTCAGAATCATGCAAAACGATACTCGTCCCGTAGTAATTTAAGTCTAAATATCGCTAATCAATCAGTCAAAGCCATACATGTCCATCTAAGAAAATCAATCGACCATAACAGGACATGTCCAGTAATATTCAACATATGCAATACACGCAATTTTAGAAAATCAGACATATCCATATGTCTTGCGTGTGTTTTTACTTTCTGCTACAACGGCAGTTACACATAACCTTAACTCTTCCACGCGCTGTGCCACTTGTTGAGTGTTTTAAAGTGAAGTTTCGTGGACTTGTGTTTGAGTGATATAAAGGCTTGTGAAGTTTCGTGAACTTGTGAAGTGTGAGACTGAACAATGGATGTTACTGTAGCTTTCATTGATACTGCAGCCAGGAAGAAAAAACCTAGAACATCACAACGACAAAATTTGAAAAGGCTGAGGTAACAGTGATTTTTGTATAAGGTTATGGTGTTAGTTTTATTTTTTAGATATTCGGATCCAGATCGCAATTTACGAAATTTTCGCCAACCTTGTGAACATAATACAAGATCATTTAAATCCAGATTAATAAAAATAAGCGATATAAAGAGAGCGAGGGCAAACTTCCGTTTAAAAATGTTCAAGACCAAAAATTGTGCCATATTATATCAGTTGCTGAACCCAAAAGAAGAAGACCAAGAAATGATGAAAATGAAAAACAAAAAGCTTTCAAGCAAAACTTGTTTCGTGTTAAAGAAAAAAAATCAGTTTATCCAGTTTACAGGGAATTTCTTGTAGCTGCTCTTGATATAACAAAGAACCGATTAATACCGATTTTGACGAACATCCACGACGATCGAATTCTGAAAGAAAAAGGGGTGGTGATAAATATGTTCGAAAGTTGTTTGCAGTTATAAAAAAAATAGGGAATTTTTATAGAACTTACCGGCGTGCGAAAGTCACTACAACGGAAATAAGTCATGCAGGGTAGGCTTATATTTCAATATTAAGCAAATTGTACAATTCCAAAAATTTTGACTTTAAGGCGTTATTATCAATGTTTAAAAGAGTTTTTTACAACGAATTTAACATCGGCTTTTCGTCCGCTGCAGCAGATGTTTGTGGTATATGTTGTAACGTAAAAAATGCTATTAAACAAAAATATAGAACGGGAAAAGAATCATTAATAACCAAACTTAAATCCATAAAGTTCAATTGAACGCCTTTTACAAATTGCTAAAGGAGGATGTTCCAAGAAGCTTATCATTTTGCTTTGATTTGGAACAGATTCATCCTTTACCCAAGACGCCAATTCAAGACGCTTTTTATTTACGTCAAATCAGTTTCTACACATTCTGCTATCTTTTATACATGGACTGAGAACCAGGCCGGCCGGGGCTCCACGGAAATTAATTCAGCTTTGTTGACACACCTTCAATATTTGGATTTAGACGATGTAGAGTCTCTAAGGCTATTTTGTGATATATGTGCCGGCCAAAACAAAACCGCCCACACCATCCACATTTTAGGATTACGATTTAGAACTGAAGCTCCAACCAGTGTCACTAAGCTGACTCGTACTTGCCAGCCGACCGTGTTTCTGAAAAAATATTGTTATTATTAACGCGGACGAATATAAACAATTTTATGAACAAATCGGGCAAGTTCGTATATTAGACCGGCAGCTATATGCTCTCAAAAAACTGTCAAATACTTACAATAAAATTGCTGGAATCAAAGACTTGAAAAGAATGCATCTAAGGAAGTTTTATTCTAAAATTGAAATGACCGTGCAATTTAAGTGAAATGAAGATTACGTTTCTATTGTTAAGAAAGGTCGTAGTGAACAAATTTGCGAATTGAACATTCTACCCCTTGGAAACCCTATATCAACGGAAAAAAAGAATAATGTTATATCTCTGTAGAGAAGCAATTTAGTCATGACGATATTCAGTGGCAAGATCTTTAAGAACTCAATTTTTATAAGGCAATTTTGTTTAATGATATCGCACAAACTCAAGATGAGGAAGAAACACAGGACGAAACTGAAACTTGTGACTGCTTGGAAGACGACCATGCCATGCATATCTAAAATTTTATTTTATTTTTGTTATTTTCAGAATAATAGTTTTTCGTTTATGAAATAAATTTCTTAACAATATTTTTTTATCTTGCTTTTCACATGAAGAAAGAATTAGATAGGTTTAGAACACTGATTCAAACAAAACAGGACAAATCATCTGCGTTCACGCAGAGCCATTTGTCTTTTCACGTTTTTTCTCTAAGGCCCGATCTTTCCACCTCCTAATAAAGTTCTGGATAACGTTATTTGGCAAATAACTTGATTTTTATGAATGGTTTCCATGGTGATTCGTAAAGTTATTCACTGAATAAATTTATCAGGAGATGGAAAGATCGGGCCTAAAGAGTACAAATTTCTTTATAGTAATGACGTTGTCAAAAATGCTGATTGATGCACTACTTGTCAAATAAATTGCATAATTTTAAATTCAGCGTCTGACGAGTAAAATGTTTTTCTCGTTTTTCTCAAAACTACTTTCTGTGGACATGTCTGAATTTGCATGAACGCCCCTCATATTTTAGTTTTTGACGTCACGTAGTTTTAAACTGTAAAAATAATCACCCAAATCGCAAAACCATGAATACGAACAAACAGTTTTTAACTCGCAAGTTCTGATTAACAAAACACAATCTCAACTAGTTTCGAGACACAAAAATTCTTTCTTGCGCATCTCAATAAACAAAACAATTTACAAACAAAAATATGTTACTTTTACTATTCTAAACCTTTTCCGCATCTAACTATTCTAAATGCCACTCACTCACACCATCTTTCACCCTTCGTGGTCTTAAATCTAAATAATTTTATTATAATTATTTAAATTATGCAGTGAAACTAAAATAGTTCGAAGTTACTGTCACATTAATACTAAATTGTATTTACAACTTTTCAATAAATTAATACTTATTTTTTATATAAGACTATAGTGTTTTTTTTTTAATCTGACGTTGAAATTGGACAAGAAAATTTATTGTGAACTATCATCATCATCATGACAGTTATCAATTTGACATTTGAACTTGCCATTCTCAACCTTGGTTTCGAGGTTTCGAACTCAACAGTATGATAAGACGACTCAAGAATGTAATCTATTGTACTAAACGAAAAAAGTCACAAAGAATGAGAACACCCGATATAAGACCGCTCAATAGTCGATTTTAAAATAAAGAAAAAACAAGAAAATTTCCATCTATCCTACAATCCAAAAGAGTTTTCCAAGGAACGATGGTGTCTTTCCGATAGCCAAATATCGTGTTATCACTTTACATTTAATTTTCCAGATTACCGTTCGTTTTTTACCAAACGCAGAGATGGTTTCCAACAATGAGTGAAATGTGAGAAATGATATTCCGCTATTACAAGACGATATCCAAATTAGAAAGTAACTAAAAAAATAATAGTACAAAATACTTTGAGAAAAAGAAAATACTGATCTCCAGAGACCTGCCTATTCCTACATTTAGTTAACTTTTCCAAATATTCCAAATAAAACATCCAATTCAAGGATACCAATTGCCCTTCTGCGAAATATTAAAACTTCAAATAAAAAAGGCCAAAATTCCGTCGAAAATTCTTTTAAACTTACTAAAACAAACAATACCTTGAAAATAAATTCACCACACTAGGAAAATTTGTGGTGTTAATACCGAAACTAGTGGTTTCTATCAATGAGAGGGATAAGAAATAGTATTCTGCTATTGTAAGACGACGTTCAAATTAGAAAGTAAATAAAACCCTATATTGAGGAGGAAGGGAGAAAAGGAAATAATAATACAAAGTACTCGTGCGAAAAAGAAAATTTTGTCCTCCCGAAAGTATTATTATTATTTTAATGACCAAATTACAAGAACTTGTTGCTTTCAAAAAAATTAAAAGAATTTCAAGTTAATTCTCTTCAGGAGACCCTGATGAAGATCCGGATGAAGGTGGAGTGTCCGGCCTTTTCTTCATTCATAATACGGCTTATTAATCGTAGGGCCTCTCCTTGGACCACCGGCGTCCCAAACACAAAAACTTAAGGTGAACGTCACATTCACCCGGATCTCTGGGGCGTATCAATATTGTCACATTATCAATTTGTAATTCGGCTTCAATTTGCTGATCGTCCTCTATAAATAACACATTATTGTATTATATTATGTTTTATTAATCTTATACACTTTTACACCGAAGAAGTAACAAAACCGTTGTCAAATGTATGTACATTATATTATTAATAATAAAAACTGTATACCTGAAGAATCTTATATAAGAAACTTCAAATAGGGTCCTTTAGAATTGCCCAATTTGTAAAAAAAAACTAAATATTTCGTTAATTATTGTAATAATCGTGCGGTGACATGTTCTACGTAATCCACTTGTCACTTTTCAGGCTTAAAAACATTAGTATCCAGTCATCTGAATCTCATCTTATGATTTGTCCAACAAAATGCTTCTGTGCTTTTTTTTGTTGCGCACTCAACCAATGCCCATTTGCCAACTTCTGGAACCTGTTCTACATTAGTTATTTCTGGAAATAGATTCGTTAAGTTTTCTAGAAACTCATTATCACTGTCAGTATCGTGAACTGACAAAATTGTTGACTCATCGCTCATCACTTTCGGAAGAAATGTCTGTTGTCTTCTTTTGTTCGAGGGGTGAATAATATCGGGCTTCTTACAAGGAATTTCACGGTTTATTTTCTCAACACTCTCTTCTTTTGATTTTCTCACAAGGCTTCTATTGTTTAACCGTGGAAAGTAGGAGAGACTCAAAGATGCCATACCATTAGTGGAAGTAGATGTAGAAATAGAAGCCTTCTTCATGGGTGACTTTATCTCCGTCACTAGATGCTGGGGTGAAGTTGAACATGAATTTTTAATTTAGAGATCCCAATGTTTAACAACCTCTGGACAATTTTTTTCTCATGGAATAACATTCTATTAAATGATATAATATCTCTCTTTGTAGAACCATTTTGTACAATGCTCTTTTCAAGGGATTGCCAAGCTGCGCCTAGAGGTGTGCAAATAATTTCTTCAGAAGTTTTTGCCCAATATGTCCAAGTACTGATAAATCGAGGGGTTGCAGTAAGTGACTTGTATGAGGTGCCAATTTTAAGACATCATCCTTTGAACCATTAATTTCTATCACTTTAGGACTCATGTGTGTACCTAGGGAACTATTACATCTCTCGTTTCCAAATAGCAGAAACAGTGTTTTGGTGAAAAAAGCTAAGAAACTTGTCAATTCCATCCTATTTCAGGGTGAGTCAACCACCTTTGAAGATGATTAGTGGAGAGGCTTCATCGCCTACTGCATTTGCACACATTAAGATGATGTAGTTGTCTCTAGTAGATTTTGGAACAAGCGACTCTATTTAACCGCAACACTTTACACTTGGACGAATAATTGAAAGTGAACTCTCGCCAAGATTCCAACACTCCCTGTAGTTTGTCTCTTAATTGTAACCATTTAGTGTTTGTTTCTAACAAATCAAGATAATTGTTGATCAGAAATGGATCTGTTGCTTTCTTCCTAGCAAATTCGACAGTTTTTAAGCTAAGCATTTGCTGTTTCTTTGGAACTAAAAAACCAGTCAGGACCTGGTACATACATTTTCTTTGATTGGAGTTTTGATGAGATGTTCCTCGACATATTTGGACACCAATTCTAAGGTCTCCTTGCGACTCAACCCCACAACATTATTTTCCTGAGTAGTGAGTCCTACGACAAGCTTAAGTTCTTGTTACATAAGCATTGTTGTTCGAACTTTAGTAAGTACAACGTTTTATTCCACGGAAACCTTAGGGTACTAAATGGAATTTTTAAAGTATTGGAAGCCCAATACATTGACATTCTTTTGGCAATGACTTCCCGCATAGCTTGCTAAAAACTGTCCTTATCATAGTTGTTATCTGGCATTCAAAGCATAATAATAAGTTTATAGTCAATAAACTTATTATTTATAACACAGAAAATTTTGCGCAACGTTCCCTGAAATTATTATGAATGTTTAGTATTAATCTCTGTATATATTTAATCATGAATGAGTACACACCGCGCATGATTGGTCCATTATCTATGATAAATTACATCACAAAAAAAACGAAGCCCAAAGTTAATCATTATTAGGAAGACGATCAGACTAACTGCCATATAAATTAACTCTAAATTATAATGGACTATAACATCATGCACTCAACATACGACCAGTTGAATACCTAAATGCAAGGGTATGGTAGACAGAATTTTGACAGCTGTCTTAGTCCAACATGTAATTATATCATAATTTCCTTATCTCGGCCACCAAAATCTTGGTAATTTTCATGATTTTTTTAGGCGCACGTTATTTCGTAATTCTCCGCGAGGTGCAAGCAACAACCGAGACGGATGCTAAACTTTGTGTAACATTAACTTAAAAAAATTAGGCTGGAAGCATCTGGCAAGCACGGACCAACCAAAAGTAATCACATAAATTAAGATAGGTGGCACGCGCTACGCCGAAAAAAAAAACGATGAAAACAAATGCATTCAAAGGAAAATAAAACAAAGATTGCTATGTACACCTGTCGAGGTGGCGCTGATGCCCGGATACACGTGGCGGGACAGCTGGTAACCACCGGCTATCTTCGCTTAATTATTTTGCTCTACCTTTGTTTCCTTGAACACGATCATCCATCCTGACGTGAAAAATTACATGTGGGTGCAAGTGTTTAGCCCTGCAACATGTGGAATAAGAAAAGATTTTTGTTGCAGGTACTAATTTAGATTTGTACCGATTAATTGCACAATTAAAATTAAAAATTAAAGCATACACCTACAGATAATTTTTTAATTAACTTTTAGTACCTGTACGCGAGGGTTGAAAGGAAGCAAGCAAGAACGTTTTTTTTAATTTTATTTTTTATTGATATTTAATAAAAATCAAACGCACCCATACCTCACATTTCTCTTGAAAATTATAAAACTTTCTTTAAAATTTACAACATTATTTTTATGACATTGTAAATTATATAAGGGTGTCCTCAAGTACACCAGGTAACTATAATAAAGTGAAACTAGCAACAATAAATAAAATCATACCAAACAACTATCTCACTTGAACAGTGTCGTTAAGAATATGACTTTTAATGTACCATTTGCAAGGCAGGTGTACTTAAAATATTTATGCGGGGACCGTTTCTCCAGGTGTGATTCTCTTTTCGCTCCAATCTTATCCATTTTTCATGCTCTGTTACGTTTACTTGTAACGCGCGGATTCTTATTTATTATTGTTGTTTCTTTACACGGACCACCTCGGAGTTTACAGTTGTGTCGTCGTTTACGGTACGAATTCCAGAAACAAATGCACTTTTAAGTATTTCAAGTTTACCTGAGCGTAACGTATGGAACTGAATGCCTTAATGTTGTAACACACGATTAATTAAATTATCACAGTCGATTCTTGAATGCGAGGAAGAAAGAACCGATCAAAGCGTGAACTATGCGGAGCTTTTTCTTCATCACTTGCTTTCCGAGAAAAAAGCGTTTATAATTGCGTTATATGCTACCGAATTCGATATAATTACTGCCATTATATCAATTTTTGGAATATAATTTTAAATGGAAAAGTTGCACTCGCAATGCACAAACAAATTTAAGCCTTCGTTTTAAATAAGTTTTAACAAAAGAGGGCTTGGCACTTTACAGTTCACGGGCCACTGTACCATATAATAACGGATTGACATGAATAAAGTATCGGTACATCACGTGCTGGATCGGTACAATGATATATTTAACGATTCGGAAATTGCCTTTGCAAATTGAGTTTTAAATAAGACCAAATGTAAGTATTGATTAATTTACGACAAGCTCAAATTCTGTTCACTCAACAGTAATAAAAAAATGTTACGACACTGTAATGACGGTAAAATATGTAGTGATGTTTTATAAATATTATAAATCCTGATATCTCAGATTGCGGCCTTATATCAGTACGAGCAGCTGTTATTTTGTTAAGTACTATGGCTTGCAAAAAATCGCGTACACCTAATTATTGCTGTCAGTATCAAACAATAAAAATGCCGAACTGACAAAAAAAATGTTTAACGTTCTCTTTTCAATTCAATTCAGTTCAATTTATTCAAACATTATGTTACAACAACAGTGGTACATAAGTTTTAGTCAGAGTTCTATATACTAAGCTTGACTACGAAATTGTAAAAGTAAAGAATTTTAAAGATTAGAAAGATTTAAGAACAGAAGAGGAAAGCTTCACTTAATTTAGTTGATGAAATTATTTGCATATTCATTTATATTGTAGAACAGAGATGATCAATAAGAATAGTGGCGGATAATTATGGTCTAAATAAAAGCAAAGGAAGAGTGTAACTAGAAAAGCAGCTTCGGGACTTTAAAAAAAATCAACTCGTGAGGAAGTTAAAGCCCTCTTTAGTCATTTGAGGGAAAATCTATTTCTTACAGTAAGAGATGCCGTATTTGCCACAAAATTTTCAGCATTATGGTCAACTGCAAGTTGTAAGATTATAAACTGCAATTTAAAGAGTTCGACAAGTGCCAAAAATAGTACCACTAGAAGAATATAAGCAATCGCGCATTCCATTCCGCTTGGATCATTGTTGTGAAGAACTGTCAGGATGTAAATTGTTGGCGAAATCTTATTTCAGATACGCCTGAATTGAGAAATGACGAAATATACCTTTTATTTCCTATTTTATAAAAGTAAATGCTCATCTGTTATGTTTTTCCCGATATTTTAATAACAAATCTATGCTTAAATAAATCATAATAAGGATATTGTTTGACTCGTATATCAATAAAATTCTCAGTTTACAACCTACATTTTTGATAATATGTCAAATTTCACAAAATACCCATTTACAAACCAAAAAAAAGGTAAAAACTCTGTTGCTGGGTTTTTAAGTTGTACGCTATTTTATTGCAAACTAGTGTTTGTGTGAATGACGAACTAGGTTCCTCGAACGCCTAGCTCTTTAATTAAAGAAAAAATTGTTAAATAGTAGTTAATTATTTCCAGATAATTCAATTAGTAAGTTTAAAAACGTTTAATTATTTACAGCCTAAACTAAGCGATCGTTTTGTCCTTGCGTAAGCTATGCAACATTTTTGTTGGCGAAAAGAACGCCTATCTACTTTCGAAGAAACAAAATGCAACACCAAAAAAAAAAAAAAAAACGCAGCGGAGAAAAAAAATCGTGCTTTCAACAAAATAGTATATTATATATTTTGCATTTGCGAGGCGGAGCGAAGCGTAGCAATCAAAACTTATCAATTCTAACGCAATGTTAGGTCAAAAAGCGATCGCGAACTTTTTGTAAAAAATAAAGATCAATGTGCTCACACGGTTAGCGACTAACAAATCATATCACGATGACAGATGACAACAAACGACAAGATGACAGACGTCAAGAAACGCTAGAATGGCAACTGTCAAAATGACAGAAGTAAGAAACGTCAGAAAAACAGACGTCGAGAAACCAGATTGACAAACGTCAAGCAATGTCGACAAATACAGACGAAACGTCACTTTGACATATACGTAACAAAGCTACGATGACGATCGTCACAAATAACAATACTAAGGCCGCCTCTCAACGAATTTCGTTCCTGATTGGTCAAGAAATGGAATCTCAGCTCAAATTGGTCGCTAAGACAACCTCTGGAGCAAACAGAAAAAGACTGCCCCTGGACGAAGAGCGCATATTTCTATTTTTTTTTTCTATAATTTCTAGGGTTTCTGTTGGTCTATTATCACTAAATGTACAACAGAAATTTTAGAAATTTGACAGATATTATAAAAAAATGAAGTACACAGCTCTGCTCATCGTTGATTCGATATGCATCAGATCAATGACCTACACTACGAAAATGTCCTATGATAGCGAGATTGCAAGCCGCCCCAGCTCATTGTCTTCTTGTGCAGCATTTTGTCGAGAACACTTTAACTTCTTAGCGCTACCCAGCCTTCATGCAACACACAACTGATTTGGCGTTGATTAACCCTCGAGCACATACTGCTTGTCAAGCAATCACCCACGCTTCATGCATATCATCGACGTCATCGAAGCCAGACCAATCAACGAGGAAAGGAAGTAGAGAAGTTGTCAGAATTGAAGATAACCCTCGAGCACACGCTGTTTGTCAAGCAATCACCCACGCTTCATGCATACCATCGACGCCATCGAAGCCAGACCAGTCAACGAGGAAAGGAAGTAGAGAAGTTGTCAGAATTGAAGATATCCTGAAAGAATTCTTGGATCGAGCTCATCGGGCTCATCTTCCGGCACCAATTATCCCACTGTCACTGCCATGCCAACCACGTTTCTCAAGATTTCTGTTAACATCCGTGCGACTGAAATTGGAATAACTGCAATTGACGTCCACGCAATGCGCCAGAGTCAATACAACTTAGATTGGAGGGAAATCTATAAAATTTTTAGAACCTATTTGGCATCACTACCGCCATCAAAGAGCAAGAGACTAGCCAACAACAACTAAAAATTTGGTCATTTACTAAGTGAACTCCTTCTTCGTTACGTTACGAGATCCCAGGCGATTTTATGTGAAGAGATCATAGCACCGAAAACGACTTATATGTCGTTCTTTCCATAGCAAAATAAGCTTGACCGCTTCAATTACAAAGTATTTCTGTTGTAAACTAAAAACCTTTTGTCGCACAAATAAAAACTAAAAACTGACAGTTGTGAATTGACGGTTAAATTCGTTGGACATACGTCCACAACAATAAAATCCAAAACCAGCTTACTTGACCATGTTTTTTTTTTATTAACGGTCATTATAAATAAAGTTCACGTTGATTGTGTTGAAAACTAACTACGAACACGCTAAAAAATGAAAGTAATAACTGAATTATTATTGCTATTTTACTTACAAAATATCACGTTGTATTTCTCAGGCAGTGTCATACCATGATTTTAAGATAAATTTTGAATTCATTCTAATTTCATTTAATCTATGATATGAATTTTTTTAGTAGTTTCATTTTGGTGAGGGGATTTTTGCAATCAACCTGTATGAGTACGTAAGTATCGATAAAATTTTCTTATGAAATTGTTATTGGTATTTGCAAAGCTATCAACAAGAAATAATGATGTCAAAATTTATAACCAGCAAATAGACATTAAAGTGCGTAAAAGTAACACACTGAAGATCGAATTGTAATAGAAAACGTTTAAATAATGATCGCAGACCAAGATGCTATACAATTATTTGCATGACGCCTGTCAAATTGGCAATACATTTAAGAATTAATTTGGTGATGTTTTTACAGTTTTATTTTTTTATAATATCTGTGAGTGTGAAAATTGTAAGGTTCCTGTTTGAAATTTCATTCAGGTAACATTTTTACAAAAATAAAAAACATTTGACAGGTATTGTAGAAAAAGAAACCGGACTATATCAATTAATTAAAGACAGTACATTTCTTTTTCCGCAGCCAAGTTATTTTTGAACAACGAAAATATTAAATTTAGATTTTTTCATATATCTATTATCCTACACAAGGTGATTCATGCAAAATTTTCATTGACAACTTATTAGTTTATTATATCACATTTGCGGATTTACTATTCTACCACTTAAGGCACATAATAGTAAATTCGCTCAGGTGGGGCAGTGTTTATCAAACGTTTTTTGTAAAAAGTAAACGTAGATTTTTTTCTGAGTTATTAGTGATCTTTGCTCCATTCGTTTGTCATAACTTTGCCTCTTTTCTTGTGTATTAAGTGGTTACAGTAAGTGAAACTCATTCGATTACACACTGTATATTCGAGTATTTGTTTGCAGTATAATTAAGAATACATTATTGTTGAAATTTTATATTAATTCTTATTTTGAAAACTTGATATATCAAGAGGAGTTTATTCAATATTTCTTTTGTTTCTTCTTTTTGGAGATTCAGGCCAATACTTGCAATATTTGAGTGATACTATGAGATTCAGTATCTATGGCATTAAAAGTGTCTTTATCTTTGTTTACTTTACTTACAACTGTTTGAGTTGCATAGCTGGTCGAAGCCTTTGTTTCTTTGTTATTTTCTTTCAAGAGCTGTTAAGTTAAAGTCGTGACCATCTTCAATTTCGATAGTATTCTTTGAGAGACTGATTTAATTATTAAAAATGAAAGGTCCCAATTCATTTGTCAGATTCTTAGCATTTTTTTACTGATCCATTAATATCCACAAAAGTGATTTGATTTGCTTTATCTGTGATCCCAAACATTTAAAGTAATTAATGGCATTTGCATTCAGCAATAATGGAACAAAATTTTCTTTAGAGAACTGCATGTAGGGATGACGTCTTTTACATTCTATAATTCCAACTTGCCATCCTAAGTTAAGAGGTTTAAAGGTCGTTACATCCTTCAAAAAGGGATTAATAACCAAGTAGCATTAAAAATATAATTGTAAAATATCGAAGACTTCTTCCACCCATTTCCAGAGTATAGTTCCCCATTTAAGCTCAAGTACATATTCTATTATATCTGGGGGTGGTTTCCGCTTTTTTGGGTAGGTAGTACTAACGTTCCGTTAGCTCCAAATGTGAACATTACCATTGTTGGTAATGGCAGGCCCTTGGTCCGCTTCATATATATTAGTCGATCACCTTTCTGTTTAATAAAATCAAGTTTTCTTGCCAGATGAAAATTATGAAAATTAATTAAAATTGTGTAACTGGCAATATAGAAAGTGTTAGCAAAGAGTTTATACATGCAAAAGATTTTCATAATTTTACCATTAATTCCTGTTCTTGTGTTTTGGGATTTTAGAAATTCAAAAAAGAGGTAAGTTTTCTAAATTTTTCAATAAACCAAAATTTTTTAAGGTACAGATGAAGCCCAATAAGGCCGAAATACATGTATAAACTCTTTCCTAACACTTTCTATGTTGCCAGTTACACAATTTTAATTAATTTTGTGTTTAATGGGAATAAAGGAAAATTCGTTTCGTTACTATTAAAAACTCTATTTTTATCTAGCAAAATGTGCTTACCAATGTCATGGTCCAATATAAAAGAGGGCTCCGCAAAGGGGGTACTACATAGAACACCCGCTCGTGACACATGTACGTGTGGTTTAGATCCTAAAAAGGAGACATCTTACCTTTGCTACCTCCAGAAGAAAACTCACACTTCTAAACAAATCATTTATTAAACTTCTTAAATGTGTATAGGGGGTTTGCTTCGAGACGCACTATTTGACCATCTTTACCGCTTTCTTCCGCTCGTCGCTCTCCTACACTCCCGTAATAATACAATCAGGCAATGTTAAGCAATGCCTGGTAAAGTCAGATAATCTAATGTCTTTGCGCTGTACTTAATTCTCAATTTAAAGATCCCAGCATCACCCCTTACTACTATCTTTGGAAACAGCGTTTGTGGCATTTCCCCTCCCTCAAGAAAATTCTATTTATCTGGTTTTAGTTTGAAAATTAAATTCATGGGTACGAGAGGGTTTTGAATGTAAAAGTATAAGGTAAAAGTATAAGGTAGCTAAAGTTGTAAGAATTAAAAACAACACCTAAAAAAACAGAGCACCCCGAACCCAAATTTATAAAAATGGTATAAACCCTAATAAAAAAAATCAAAATATTCTCATCACATAAGAACAAATACACTTATCGCTTTAGGGAGTCATTCTAATCTGAGTTTCAAGTAACAACTTGGTATGTTCCTACTGCCGAACATTACCGAGGCTTCACAACGTTGTGTCCTCTACTACCGAACATTGCCGAGGTTGCAACTTCTTACCAGCTGCTAAGGAGGTACCACCGTTGCTAGGTTGCAACCCCCTTAGGGTGGTATTCACAGTCGCGACTTAAGCAAGTGCTTAAGACCGTCCTTCGTAAGTTCGCCTTATACGTTTAAGATTGGCTTAAGTTGCTATGTATTCATAGACGCGAATTTTGATAAGTCAATGTCAATATTTTCAACATCAATGTAGCCAGTATCTCGCATGTTCTGCAATAAAAATATAAAATGTGTTGTTGCAAAAAATTCTTCGTTATTACACTCTTCCTTCAAGAACAGTGTGGAACACTTTCGAAACAATTGTGAAACGTTTTTAAATAAAATCGTCTTGCGTAAGTAAGACTTTAAGCAAATGTTTAAAATTTTCTTAGAAGCTGTCTAGGATTTTCTTAAGTATAAGAATTGACTATGAATATAGGCTTTATTTTAAAGCTGTAAGAAATTTATAAAGACATGTCAAAACTTGCAAGCTCTTCCTTTTTTGCACGTATTTTGTTTTACTATCGACATTATGTCCTTAAAGTTCTAACTATCAATTTACTACTATATGCAATTGACTGCTCAGATTAGCTCAAATTTAGCTTAAAACTGATCAATTTCAACAGTTTACGTTTCGCGTGATTTACATCGAGGCCGAGCGCTTTTAATATAATTGGATAATATGTCATTTTGAAATAATTTTAATTAATGAGTCTCCCAAACAGAATCTGATATTGTGGTCCAGCAACGAGATTGAATTAACTGTGCCTGCAGGGATGAACGAATTCTCGGAACATCGATTTCATTCTTTTTTTTTTTCTTCTTTGACATCGTCGGTCAACATCGATGACATGAAAATCCTGATGTAACTCTGAAGTTCCGGATAATATTTATGAAGTCTAGTCTCATAATTTGAAGTGACTTATGTTTGTATGTACGCGGATATTTATAGTATCAGGGTTGCTGTTACTCTTCCTAATTTAAAAACAAGCTATATGTAAATAACAAATTGAATTGAATACTGAAAATCGAATAGCTTAATTTGCCAGAGCGTTTTTCAGTGTTAACGAATTGCAAGATAGGCGTCGGTGATACTGTTAGTTCGTAAGTTAATTACTTTCGTTAAAATGAAAGGGTTGCGAATGCACAGAATAAATCGCAACTCTATAAAATTATGTAAACAGTGGCACAGCATGCAGCGAGCATAGTAATATTTGAATAACAATGACTTTTCAATTACATTTGCGCTGGGGTTATTGCTGGGGTCAACTTGCGTTTCGCATGTATTTGTTAATCAAACGGCGGATTATTTGATTTCTAAACTGAATTTTGTTTGGTACTCGGCGTATGCAATACGTGCATACAATTTCCAGCATTGATGAACGAGTATCTCTTTCGAAATGTAAATAACGGAAGAGTTTGAAAAAATTCGACAACAAACAAAACATGTGGTGGGCAATGAACTGTTTATTTCTATAACGATGACGATTAAAATGAATCTAACGTCGAAAATAATTAATAAATAAAGATAAATATTCGTATTCTGTAATTACCAGATTGAAAGTTTCATATTCTCAAAACTTATCGAGAGAAATACGGCAGTACATTTCGTAAATAAATTACACATCTTGTACATATATTTTTATAAAATAAATCCTAAAAATATACAAGCAACATTGTACATCAGTATAATAAAAGTTAATGACGTTAACTGTATCAACTTAATGATAGATTACGCGGAACGTCTTTTTCAATTTAAAACTCGAATCGCGAACAGTGAATGCGCTGTTCTCAGCTTGTTTTGCGCTAAGAAATTCCACGCAATTTATTTATTCAATAGATATTAAACATAACCAGGTAATTCATAAGGAAATGTAGTTGTCACTGTTAATGCGGCAGCTTCTTGTGAATTTAATTATTAAAAAATAACAGTTAACTGTTAGTTATTGATGGTTAAGAAATGCTGTGGAATTCTAATGAAACTTTTACAGAAATATGTCATTTTTTTAATCAAATAAAATATTCCGATTCACTCTCTTTGATACGGGAATGAATGAATCTTGCATCTCATCATCCAGCTTGGTCTCACTAGTCACCACATTATCCACGTGTAGATATATAACACACATGGATCCACAAAGCAAGCTGCCACTACATATTGTTCCTAGCAAATATTGCAGTCATCTATTTGAAGTGCTATTTAACCCCATTGTAAATATTAACAGACCGCATCGTGAATTGCTTTTACAAAATACCTTATCGGATATGGTTATTGATTCTAAATGTAAATAAAATAACGATCTATTTCTATTAAGTTAGCGTTAACGTTAATTGTATTCTTTGATAATATTAACTCCATTCTTTACGCATATTAACATTTTTAACTTTGAATTTGAAGAAACAATCAACCGATCAATAAAAGCGACATGGAATATAATGAAGCAATCAGGAAAAGAGTACTTACATAAATAAATGAAAACCTTCGAATTGGCAGAAAGCGGCGGATGAGAACCGAAAATAGTCAGTGGAACGAATATGGTAAGGATCTGTACAGAAAAGCAAGAGATATATTATTACATGAGATTTCGAGGCACCTTGGGAGAACGCTATGTCGATTTTAAATTCGGACAGAAAGAAGTAAGTTACCACTTCTGAGGAATATGAACCTAATTTACTTGGCTGGAATCGATTGAAGAGCTTAAATATTTCAATTTAAAATTTGCACACGAAATAGAAAATGATCTACAACCAATGTTCAAGAAAAACCAGGCACCTTTTACCTTACAGAAACGAATTGAAATGGAGCTGGGCTGAATGGCAAAAGAAAAGGTACTGGAAACAGTTAAACTTGAAGATTGGACAACACTAATCGGACCAGTTCTTAAATCCAACGACGAGTTACGAATTTTTGGCGACTAGAGAGGAAATGTGAATAATATAATAAAAACTGAAGTCTGTCTATTACCAAGGATCGCGGAAGCATTGACCACGTATGCTCAAATACGAGTAGATGAAAAAATCATCGAGGATACTGATCTTAAACACTACTTTTTTGAGTAAAGCGAATTCCTTTTGTAATCACTTCCGTATCTGCATAGTTCCAATGTTTCATGAAAAATTTATTGAAGGGAATACAAGCAGCCGCAATATATCTCGATGATATATTAATTACTGGCAAAAGTGAGGAAGAACACTGACTGAGAGTTGCAGCGGGACAATGGTGAACATCATAATATGCAGACTAATCTTTTGCACCACTGCTGTTGTCTAGTTCCACTTCAGGACTAAAACTACTGCAGGTCTGTGCAACGTTTGATTGAAGGTTGAGATAGTAGTGGATGTTTTCAGAAGTTTTTGGACATTTGACCAGATTCCTCAGAAAAGCTAACTTTTGGGGTTTCATTTGAATTTCACCTTGATGCAAAGGATTAAATGTCAGTTCAGTAGGAAGCATGTGTATAGTTCCCAGAAGTCTGTATAAGACTGCTTGGTTTGAATGTATTCTACATCAGCCGTTATTTTTATGACCCTTACAGCTTTTATTTTCATACGCGGCTTTGAATTTGGCTTAAAAACTGACTTCAGAGCTTCTGTCATATTAAAAAAATTCTCTTGCTCTATTTTAGCTAACTTAAAAGGAAAAGGCTTTTCCCTTGCTACTAGTATTAATCTATACCAGTCAGACTGTACTTCTGCTATATTTTTTCTTTTTTTCATTTCAATCAAGCTAAAGTCTTGATCGTTCGGCAACCGGGAATGTCCGCGAATAGGAAAGTAATATGTAAAAGTTTAAAAATGTGAACTAATGCATAAAGGAATCTATCCATCAAGTAATTTTTGTTCTGTCCTGGGCATCCATCACTAAACAACATTAAATCTTCTTTGGTTATCTCTATCCCATTAAAATAATCTAACAGCAACCAACGGTTTCATCATATACAAACATAGTTGTATCATTAGTTGCCAACTCATGAGCTCCAAAAATGTAGTACCACAGTTGGCTTGCAAAAGAACATCACTAGTTGGAATATGGGGCAATGGCAAATTTTGTATGTAATCGAAAGATATACACATAATAAGGCCTTGGTTTGCTTTGAGTTTGCATTGTCTCTTTATATCAGAAAATTTGTCTGCCTTACTCACATGAATATTTCGTTCTTCTAAGTCAGTACTTAAATTTAGCTTTGATATTAGTCTATCACAAATTGTGTATGTATCAGATCTAGGTAGTCCGAACTTAATATTAAACGAAGTTGTGAAAAATGTCCAGTATGCTTTATAAGATACGTATATATCTAAAAGCATCTTAAACATTGCTTTAACACAAAGGCCTTCTGGTAGGTATAAACGATTGGGATTCTTTCGTCGTGAATAATGTGACTGTCGAGCTTTAAACGGCTGAATATGGGTTATTATCAAATTCACAATAGGTTCTGGTGTTTTCTTGGGCCTATTAGTATGTTTTCATCTTTTATCGAGGGACGGTTTACCTTGCACTAAAAGATGATTTTGTAGTCTCCGTGGCCTTGCTCTCGTAATACCAAAGATGCTCAGAAATGCCTTGAAATACACTGTATACTCATTGGCTCCTACTCTGATCTTGTAAGAATACATTCCACTATTACTGAATGGTTTCATTCTATCCACCCTATCATTTTCCACATTTACTTTACTATCGCTTGTTTCATCTACCTTTCTAGGCCTACGCCGGTGCGGAGTACTTATGCAGATTAAGCCAGCCAAATAGGCATCTTGCTCATCTTTTGATGACATGTTATTAAACAGATTTAACAAAGTTTGGCGAATATTCTCCTTAATGTTTTCAAAGCACTTGAAACGGGTACATCTAAAATAATAAGGTAAATATGTTACTACTTGAATACTTGAATTCTTTTCTAACTTACCTGCAATCTGGACCAGTAACTCTAGCAGGAACTTCTTTTCGCACATGACACCATCAACTTTCATCTGCTTTATAACCGTTTCTTTCTTCACACATTTTTTCTTTTTTTTGGCCCAATTTGTTAAATTATTTTCGTCTCAAATATTATCTAAAGTCGCCATATTGATCACTCAAACAAGACTAATGTTAAAAATCTGACCAACCAACTAACAGTAACGGCGCGACGAGCACTGATACGCGCAAACCAAAATTCGAACAGAAACAGCCATTCTCGGAATTCGAGCGGACTATGGTTGTTTTTGTAGAACTATCTAATTTTTTGGTGGTTGTAAATTCATAGTTTGGTTCTTTTTGTAGAAACTATGCTTACCAATCAAACGGGTGGCTTCAAAATTACAAATGTCAATATAAACTACGAATTCTGAATTTTAGGACTATGGTCGTTTTTGTAAGAAACGCCTCAATTACAAAACGTGGATTTTCGAATTGATAAAGTGGGCACACACCCCACAAAATAAAGATAAACTTCGTGAAGTAAAAACGAAAGACAACGCTCAACTAGTCCTTTTTGGAACTGAAGGGTTCATATCCAACAAAATAATCAACAACTTGTACATTTGCTTTAAGAAATTCAGCATGGAAATGGTGTCCAGAGCAAAACAGAAGTTTCTGCAAAGCTAAAAAAACGAGTTTCGACTCACTACAATCCAGACTTACCACTCATTCTTGGGTATGATGCGTCATTGGTTGGAATAAGAGTGGTTTTATCAAATATGATATCGCGGATGAGTTAGAAACACTGATTTTCTTTGGATCAAGAACACTCCAGGCTAGTGAAAAGATTATTCACGGTTGAACAATTCTATTCGGAATAAAGAAGTTTCACAGGTATATTTGGGGCCGACATGTTTAAATTTTCACCGACCACAAGCCACTTCTAGGAATATTGCAACACTGTCTCCAAGATTGCTTAAATGATCGCTGCTATTTAATGGATAGCATTACACTCTTAAATATAGACCGGAAAAATTCCATTAAAACGCTGATGCTTGCAGCCATTTTCCACTGCAGAGGAAAGTAGAATATATTCCAAAGCCAGGAAATGTTTTGCTGTTAGAAGAAGCTACAGGAGAGTCCCGTTATTAGCAAAGTTATGTTTGGTACCCGGGAACTGACTGATAGATAGAAGAAATGATATGAAACTGTCCGGCAGGCACTGAAATAAGGAATTTATCGCCAAAAAGTAAACCGATGTTATTGGCAATTGACAAACTGCGATCCAAAATTAATATCTATTTTACTGAGCCAAGAAACGGAAAGTCCTTTCTGGTTATAGTTAATCACATTCTAAATGGCTGGAAGTGATAGAAACAGGTGGATCATTTTCAGCGGAAATCGATAATTACGAGAAATGTTCGCATTAGATGTTATACTGTCGGACAGCGGCAATAGAGAAACAGGAAATTTGATACATACAAGCAACACCACTTCAGCAATAAATGGATTGGCTGAGAGAATGGTTCAAGGCGTGAAACATCAATTAAAGAAAGTAACAATAAATAATGTCCTTTTAGCACTTCGATCCAAACCATGCGAAACAATGCGGCCCTCTCCAACGAACTAGAAGCACCGGTTCTTTAGCGCAACTACGGATTAGGAGAAAATTGGGGAGAGGAGTTGTGAAAGAAACATCAGGGTCAAGGAATTAATCGTTAAAACATCCGAGGAAATAAATAAGAGAAAACATGTAGATAAGTCGCAATTAACCGAACCAGAACGCCATGAATTGAGTAAAGAAGCAGAAATGAAAATAGGAGATTTGAACATAAAAATTAAAGAATCGGGGCGAGAAAGAACATGTCAAGGTGACCAACAATGTACTCAAGAACCGGGTAATGAGTCACCGAATCCAGTACAAGATGGGAACATACTAAACGAAGAAAAGGATGTTTCCGTGGGTTTATGATGAAAAAAAAAACAAAATTTGTAAAAGACTACGTTCAACACGTTTTTTCTACTGATTTTCCCCTTTTATCAATTCTGTTTCAATGTGTGCCTAATGGTTTTCCATACCTACAAACTTAAATGCAATAAGTCAGAGAAATATATAGGATTAGGAAGTGTACAAAATTAATAAAAAGAGACTTTGAAACGGATACAAATGATGGGAGGTATTCAAAGAAAAGAAACGAAATTAACAAATTAGAACAAGTGTAAACAGAGTAAAGAAAAGTTTAAATCGCGAAATCCTGCGATCGGTTTTTGACCTAACGTTGCGTTAGGATTGATAAATTTCTACTTAATAAATTATCCACACAGCCAAACATTGTAGCAAGTCCTCTGTATAGCTGTAAAACTATCAAAATGCTTTTACATGCTCGAGGAATTCAATCAAAACCGACTTGCAACAAAATTTGTAAATAGAGTATTAGAGGTATGAAAATATCACTACTCAGCGAAATTAAAAAATAAAATAGAGGAAACAGATGTTATAATAACAAATTGTGCTCAACAAAAGAGAGAGAAGAAGAAAAACCAGATGATAACTCCAAAGAGGGAGTACGTCTTTAAAACAACTTAAGTATTAATTAAAGAAAGCACTTTAAGACGGTAATAGTAATTTAATATTTTGTCACAGTACTAATACTAATATATGAAATAAATGATATTCATGAGGCGAGACGTAAATCCGTTAATCCTGACTTATATCATTAAATTTTGACGGCCATTAATCATTTACTATCAAGTATGTGAATCGGCATAAGCTAAATTTCGTGAACAGATGCTCCGTTACAAATCCATTAATGCACGGCCACCAGATAATTTCCTAAAATGCCTACCTTGAAGGAAATAAACGTGTTTCTCCGGGTTACACTATAGTTACAAAGAGAATCCTACTGAGGATTTAACAGCTGCGAAAGCACAGGATTATGTATGTTCGAACGGTGACGGTGTTTTCTATTATGTACCTTCAAATTGCACAGCCTTTCAAGTTAAATCAGCAATGAAACTTTAACGTTCTTTCTATGTACGAGTTTGCGTATATTATTGGAAACTTTTTTCTACGAGTATTGAATTTATTTTTTTAATTGATTCAAGAATTTGTTATCACTCATTAAATTTAAACACGAAGATTTACTGGCAAACACACAAAACGGAAGACCCGGGCGTTTACAACATAAATCGTTGTAAATAGGTATCTGCACGCTGCACCGTTGAACGGAATCCTATTTAATTTAATACCTCGTTAAAGCCAGCAGTTTTAGCGCTTCCGTGCATCCCGGTGTTAAATTTCGTTACCTGAATAAGTAAATTCTCCGGACCTGCCTACATACATACGTGTGGTAAAAATACTGCAGTCTTAATAATTCGAATGTTGAACCGACGCTTACACTTGGTATTAAGAGAAATTGCGACGAGAATGTTTCAGCCTGTTACATGTTTGATGAGTTCAGTGGAAACTTATTGCCTTACAACTACGCCAAGAGTTACAATTTTCATTTAGCATAAATAGTTTCAAATTACAGTGAACTTCTAGTTTACTGAAAATGTTTGCTAATAAATGAAAGAAAGTAAACAGGAAAAAAAAATTATTTTAAATCAAAATTTAATGATTTATTTATAGACAGGAAAAATTACGAAGGGAGTACAGATTTGAGCTGGATTTTTACAATTTTTGATTGGTAACGAGCAATAATAATCAAGACTCTTATACAGGGTGTTCTTCTATGACATACACTTTTTTTGTAAGTAGATTCTTACATATTTTGTTGCCATAGCTCAAAGTCGGAGGCTGAGGTGAATTCGGAAGGGTATTTCTTTGAACAATATTTTTTTTAATAAAAATTTGCCAAAAGCATGAAAAATAAACGATAGTGAACAAAACTCAAAAAGGGTTGAGCGCCAAGTAATCTCTTTAAACTATAATAACTAAAACAGTCCGGTAAAATAACAAAATGAAATCAATACAGGTTAAATTTATTTAAAAAAAAATGTCTAACCATATCAATCAATGAAAAAGAAAGAGTGTAAATGAAACATAATTTTTACTTGGATTCAGTCAGTAAAAATATAACAAAATGATAAATTGGCAAATAACTATGCATAACATATGTACAATTATATATAAGATGATAAATGCTAAAGAAAATATTATCAAAATTATTGAAGACATTTGAATAAAGTTTGCCCAGATTAAAAATAATTGAACATTTCGTCAGTTTATACAAAAATGACCCAATATACTACAAAATATTGACCAATGACAAAAAAAAATAAACTCTAATACGGCACAACAGTCTATTCGATGCGATGTTTTCTCGTTGCGATATGATGCAGACATATGTCGATACGATACGATACGATGCGAAACGATAATATGTTTGTCAATAAGAATAATAGTGATCGGGTGTCTCACCCAATCCAGGCGGGGACTCCTATTCTATAGTAAGTATCTTCAAAAGACCACGCAGAAATTGTAGCTTCAACGACAACGCAGGAAAGGTAGCTTCGACGACACCACAGAAAAGGTATTTTCCGTTAAGAAAAAAACTCTACATGAAAGAAAAGCGGTCTTCGAAAATACATTCCTAATCAACAAACTAAAAATACAAAGTACTTACAGTCTTCCGCTAGTTTTTTCCCAACGAGAACAATAACGAAACACGTCGTACAAACACGTGTTAAACGAAAAATGGAGTTGAAGATAAAATTGACGGAAACGGCGACAGTGGGGCTTTCGACTCAAATTAATCTAGCCAAACTGGAACATCTCAAAGCCGTTCATTTTAAAACAAAACTGCAAAAATCGGAAACGCCAGAAACACGTCTGCAATGGCGACAGCTATGCACAAAAATGTTCTCAAGAGATTTTTCCAAGAAGAAGAAAATACGTCAAAAATGCACTACGCAATTTCTGCATACGCCAGCAAGAAGTATTAATTAAGTTATTGATTTCTCTGACCATGGGCAACATCTACAGATAAATTTCTGAAACTAAAATTAAGGGGCTTAAGAGGATAATTGTAAAGTCCTCATACTATCTGAAACTAAAACAAAAAGGTCCTGAGAGATAGGGGCGTTAGAATACGAAAAAAATGAAATCTAACGGTTAACAAAAAATATGAACATTACACTTCAAGTTCATACAAAAAAATTAATGGCGTATGTAGTAAGAGATATTCTCACGATAAAATAATTCATACCGACATCTGACAATTCGTTGACAAATATTTAGAACCGCTAGACGCAACGGACGGTGACCTTCACTCACAATAAGTGTTCGAAGTTCAGCCCCTTCGCGAGACGTAAACACAGGTCGGCTCGACGAAACAGGGATTCACATGCGTTACGGAATTGGTTCTGTTGTCGGATATTTTCCACTGCTGCGTTAGTGCATGCTTTGAGTTTGTCTATTATATTTACTTCTTCGGCGTACACAAATGTCCCCACAGATAAAAGTCTAATGGATTAAGGTAGGCGAACGTGCTGGCCACCTGGTTGGCCCATTGCGCCCAATCCATCTTTGGAGAAAACTTCGTCTAGATGTGTCCGTATCCGTCGATGAAAATGTGCTGGAGCGCCGTCATGCATGAACCACATACTTCTAATATTTAAATTTACATCGTCTAGCAGTTCCGGCAAATTAGTTTGCAAGAAACGTAAATAGACCATTCCGCCCAAGCGATAAGGTACAACAAATGGACCGATTAAAGTACCGTTTAACATACCTGCCCACAAATTGATCGAGAAGCGTTGTTGAAAACTAGGGCGCTGCATTGCATGAGGATTTTCTTCTGCCCACACACGCATGTGAAAATTAAACATACCATCCCTTGTAAACATTGATTCGTCGGTGAAGAGAATGCTATTAACAAAATTCGGATTCTCCGTCTATTTCAGGATTGACTACCGACAAAATCGCATGCATTGGAGGTAATCTGTGGGCATTAGAGCTTGCACTCTTTGAAAATGGAACGGGTATAATTGTTCCTCACAAATAATTCGCCAAACAACTGAGTGTGACACATGTAATTGTCTGGCAATATTCCGCCCACTTATCGTAAGATTTTCTTCTACAAGTTCTAAAATCTCTTCTACCACGTTCATAATTCGATGCGTGCATTGTCGTCCATCACCGTGTCCACTATGCGCACTCAAATTTTCCATTTCCCTTACTGCTGCAAAATTGACACAAAGGATCTGCTAATTGGCAAAGGGCGATCTGGGTAACACTGTGCATACAAACGTCTTGCAGCCAACGCATTTTGACCACTTTCACCGTAAATTAAAATCATGTCTATAAGAACAGTATTGGAAAATTCAGCCATATTTTCAACGCTGTTATCTACGACGAAATGCAGTTGAGAACTGACCCACTTAAACAGTCGATGCTGACATCAGCAAATTTCTTCGAATACGTAATTACGTAATAAAAATAAACCAGGCACTATCAAACTGTTTCATCGTTCGCCAAAAACATTTATTATCTCTAATATTTATTAATCAATTGTTATAAAAAACTGCTTCATTCTCTCACTTTTAATGAAAACTTTCACTGGTTTCATTTTTTGTATGAAGTTAAAAAACAGCCTGTATAGTTGACGAACAGCAAATACTTTGATTTGTTTCCATAAATATTGTATCAAATATGTTTGCCGATGATGTACCTGGTTCTGTTGCATCGCCAATTATCATTAAATTTTCATGTGCTGATGTTGACATTAATTATTACCGTTAATAAATCTTGGGTGTATAATTAAATCCCAGAAAGTAAACAGATACCACCCTGTTTACTTTCTGGGATTTAATTAATTATAATTAATCCTCAAACCAATTCTTAGTCGTTTTCGCCATGTGACAAGATGCACCGTCCTGCTGAAAGATAAAATTTGTGTTCGGATTCGCATTTTTCAACTCATCCATATCTGGTATCAAGTAATTTTGCAGTATCTCTTGGTACTTCGCAGCATTTATAATCCCATTACAACTGCATTTGACTCACACCCTTTACCAACACAATTACAACAACAATTACTCCTTTTGGGAACTTGACAGTTCGTTTTAGGCAATCTTTGTGAAACTTCTCCAATTTTGTTCTGATTATTCTTTTCCTTAGGTCTCCCACGCAAACATCAAACCTTGCTTCATCACTAAATACAATTTTGGACCAGTCGGCGACAGTCCAGGATTGTTTAGATTTGGTCCAGATTTTTGGGTTGCAGTTAACAGAGGTTTCTCCTTTGCCTACATAAATTGTTAAGTTTAGAAGCGATACAGATCCAAGACAACTCTTTTAAATAAGTATTTACCTTGTAAAATTTCAAGCCAGACTTGTGTATCCAAATCGGCAACACTCTCTGGAAACTTTTACGCCAGTTACTGCGTACAGTTCTACGGAAGTATGTCTTACTGTCGCTCGTCTCTGCACTTTGCAAATGTTAACAAGACTTCTCCTTGTCCTGTCTGACATAAGTTTTGGACGCCCATTGCTCTTTCCACGATTTTTGGTACTTCCTCTCTCGAAATGTTTTTATGATATGTACCACACTAGATTTGGGTATATTCATTATGTGACTTATTGTTTTCATAATTTGTAAAACATGTAAACATTGCTGCACTATTCTTTCATGGAGATCTGTACTGTATGATACACCTTTAGCCATGTTTATAAACATTTAATGCCTTTTGCGTTCAATCATATGCACTACTGACATTATTTGACAACTCATATTCTACTGTTTCCAAAGCTGACTCACTTAAAATGCAATAATACTTATTACGTCCAAACATTTAGTTATCAATTGTTTCTGATAAATATGGTATCCTATGACTTGTCTAGTGGAAGTTGAGGCGAAAAATTGTTCAAAATATGTAATAAATGTGTAAAAATACATATAGTTTTTTTTTTAATTTATTACAAAAAGAAATCTAACAAATCCATGAATATTTTAATAATTACATAACGAAACCGTTCTGGCCATCCAGACATTAAGTTGTTAGGGCTCGTAATACATTTGAAGGTGTTCAAAATATTCATGGCAAGCAACTAAGAAGTAATGACAAATTAAACACGATGTGAATTACAGTGTTTTTTAAACCGGCACATGGTGTTCTATTGCAGCAATAAAATTAACGTACAATAGGTTTGTGTCTGTATATCACTCTCCGAGAGCATTACATACGGGGTTTATGGGTCTCTTAGTAAATGATTCGTGTAAGACCGGTCATACAAAAAAAAATGTGAACTGCATAATAATTAGTGTTTAATTGTTAACTGACCAAACGATTATTACGAAGTAAACTGCCAAAAGAAATAGATTTATTGGATTAATGGGCCTTGTTATGTGCAATAGAGAAGACATTTTCTTAACATTAAACTTCCCTAAATAGAATTGAAGCAGTTTAAGGCTATAATTAAAAAAAAAAACATTGATTATTATTGATTGAGTATGTGAACACGGAAGCATTCCAATTACAAATTTTTATGATACCTTTCAAAATCTCAGATTATTTTACAGCCAATGCTGTGACTATGATAAATATTCTCTCCTATTAATTTCAAATTCCATAAATTACGAGAGATCCCCAAAGCACGAAGTTTGTTAAAAGTGCGTTGTGAATTCCACGACGTTCCAGAAATCCTGTAGTAAAAACTGCGTAAATAATTGCGCATTTCAAATTACCGGCGGTGGTCTTAGGCGACGGGGCCGGGTAGAGTGCCAGGTGGGCAAAGAACAAAGCTCATGTAGCCTCATTGTCCGCTACAAAGCCTACTAGGATCCTGTTTCCTGCTCGCAACGCGGCTTAACTGGCTCTTATTCAACTTGTTTACCAGCCGAGGATCCGAGAGCTGAAATTTTAAGTAAATATTTCTTTTTTTGCTTTAGACTGTTGAGTCTATAGTTCAGCTTAAGAAAATATGAATTTTACTTACTGAAGTTTTACTAATTGATTCAAAATATTGCAGTTGTTTTCCATTTTTTTATGTTGTCACGTCAGTTAATTTTCTTGATATCTTTTGTAATTGACTATTTAGTAGTTTTTGTAACCCCACAACGAATTCCAAATTTAGTACCGATTTGTCCAGTATTGCCTAAAATTACTAAAATTAATTCAATGGCTTTGTTACTTGTGCATTACTTTCTTGTACACATTTTGGATTATTTTATTATTAAGTTATCAAGTGTAACACCTTCCCTTCTTCAGATAAAATGAAGTAATCACTATTAGAAATTTAATTAAGTTATGATTAGCTGCAATCAGAACTTTGCCAATAAAGACATTTATCAATTTACTTAAGAAGAGAAAGAAAATTTCTATGAAAACAAAACGCCAAAGAGGAGGTAGGCAGATTTATTATTATAACTAAAGCACGTATTTAGATGCATTTTTAAGTTATGAGTCATTATTGACCTAAAAACCTGTACTTTGATTTCCCCACAAAATTAAGGAATACTGATTTTGATTTTACTGTTTTGTTTAGTTTATTATTATTCGAATGAAAATTTCGAAAACTTCATTTAAAACTTACGTTATGACCAATAACAGACAACGAAACTCAAGTCATGAATGGATGACTCTTTTCGAAGAAGATGCCTTTAGCAAGAAGGGTAGGTGTCAAGTAGTCTATCATTGGCAGAACATGGAAATCTATCGAGAAGGTGATAGCTATCACATACTACCAAGGGCCCGATTCTCGAACTGTGCGAAAAGACGTCAAAATGACGCAAAGAGAAACAAGTTTGTGCCGCAAAAAAATTAAAAACTTACCTCCAATCTATAATTAGGGCAGAGATTATTAAAAGAGTGGATGATGCCGAACTGAAGCCAAGGCGACCTACAACAGAGCCTCATTACAGTTTGCTCGTAGTTACACAAATTTGCAAAATGAAGATCGGAGACATGTTTTGATCTCGGATAAGTCCAGGTATTGCCTTTCCACTGATAATCGTTGTGTAAGAGCAACGATTTTTGCAATGTGTCATACGAGTACAGCGGTTGGTCATAATCAGAGAGGGTCAATGACTGCCATAATATATAGGAAAAAGTAATAATCTCTACTGTGGACGCATTTGCTGCTAGTTCAAGAAATTGTTGGCGCCAATATCAATGTTTTAGTGTGACTAGCACGGATCCCAGACCTTAACCTCGTTGAGCATCTCTGGGACAACTTTGGAAGTAAATAAAACCTCCTAGGTCATTACAGAAACTATTCATACGATTGCAAGAAGTTTGGGTACCAATTCCCCAAGGGGAGGTTGTTGGGCTAATTGAAAGTATACCCGAATATAAGCAAACGGTGAGCACACTCGCTATTAACTTGTAATATCGTTTAACTTTTTTTATACACATATTTGTTTATTATATTTAACAGTTACATGAACAGAAAGGGAGGTAAGGGACAAAATCGCAACGCCAAAAGAATGAAAAAATGTGCAGAAATGACCAGATAAACATACTAAATAGTAAATTTCAACATAAAAGTATACAAAAGATAACGTGGAAAAGGTAAAAAGACGAAGAAAGGTCAACTATAGGTTACTTCTTAATTGATAAATAGATAAGGTATAAAATAAATGAATGTGATCATTATTGAAAACGACATTAGAGCCAAGAGAGGAAAAATACTTCAAAAGTCGAAAGAAAAACCCAAACAAGAAAATAAGAAATTAAACATAGTAAAGCTCCAAGAATTAACAATGAAAGCATTGCAAATAACGTGAGAAATACAGACACAAAAGCACAAGGAAAGAAACTAGGAATTTTTCAAAAAGACAATAATTAATACGAAAAATATGGAAAAGTATAACTTAGACAAAACTAGCTAAAGAGAACAGAATGGGACAAGTAAATTAAACAACTGATAAAAAACAACAAGGCAAAGTAAAATACAGAAAAAGAAAAGGATTATAAGGAATATAATAAAGAAAGAAAAAATGTAACATAAAGCAAGCAATCATGCTGGGTAAATTTTGAACGTAGACTAAGAGAATCCCGCCAAAAGAATCAAGAGCATTTCTATACTTAGAGTAAAGAAGAATTAGATGATATTATGAGGAGTACTTTCAGGACTTACTTACCAATGAAATCATACAAAAAGATGAAAAGAATGAAAGAATGACAGGTATAGGAGAAAGCAAGAAATTATAACACTAGAAATAAGTCGAGGAGGAATTTAAAAATAGAAGAGACCAGGAAAAAGTTACAAAACACTGAATTTGGTTAAAAATACAGGAAAAAACAGATATTGAAATATTCTGGAAAATACTTAATGAAACAATGAAAAAAAGGAAAACGCCAGAAGTCTGACAAGGTACAAATAATAGCGCTAAAATTTTAAAACGTAGCGAAAGAATCACTGAGGCGAAACCCTGAAGAAATTTATGCTAAAGTGTTAGGAAAGAGAGTAAGAAAACTAGTAGAACAAAATTTGCAGGAACCGTAGCGCATCTTATTTAATGTATTTTAGAAGTCACAGAGAAACTCAGTATTTAGTATTCAATTTAAGACAACTAGGAGAAAGAACTATAAGAAAGGTCGGGCAATTATATATTATAACATTGATTTAGAGGAAACGTGTGACAAATTAAATATGAAGGAGTTTAAGAAGAAAATGAATGCCAGGCAAAATTAAAAGTCTCTGTGAAAACAGCGAGAAGTCCAGTAAAAATAAGACAGAAGTCAAAGAAATTTAGAACGAACGGAAGATTCAGACAGGAATAAAACCTTAGTCCATTGCTATTTGGTTTAGACTTAATAACGTTATAGTATTAATCACAAAGCAACATTATTAAGTTATAATAGATTAACGAAATGGCATTTGTAATAGGGCAAAAAACCTAGGCAACACTTTAAATATTTAATCCATAGTATTAAAAAAAAGAATGAAAATTAATGTGGAAGGAGAAAAGGATGATCACCTAAAAGTGAAAAAGAAATGTAATCTTACAATAAAGGAATAGGAAATAGAGCAAGTGAAAAGATGTACATATCTGGAAAAAAAGTAAGCAAAGCATGATGACAATAGTAAACTAAAAATGAAGATATAGAAGCAATTAAATCAACGAACTCAACATTTTTAGCTTAGAACGAACCCCAAAAGCATAAAACTTAAACCTCCATGAGTGACTGTACCTATACTGATATGAAGCTATGAAAGCTAGACACTAGGCAAGCTACTGAAATGAAATTTTTAAGAACAGAACAGCAATGGTCCGAGATTTGAGCCTTGGAGCACTCCGAAAGTTGGTAACAATTCAAAAAAGGAAAACCATTTTTATATACATACATTTAGTAAAGATGGTGTTATTCCGAAGCAAATTAACTTGTGCAATACCAAGCTTTGATGGACAGTATCAAATGCACGAGAAAAGTATGTACCGAGTGAGTATAAGTTCCGTAACAATGAATTAAATTTTTAATAATTAAAAATTTTGTAAAAAAATCTTGAAACAAGTCGATTTTGTTTTCAAAAAAGATACTTTTTGACATAAAATGTTTATTTCTACCGTCTTTGGTTTTCAATTGATATAGAAATAATATAGAAAGAAAAAGAAAGAAGCTGATAACTAATGTGGTGATACATGCCTATAACTAAAAAACAATAATAATAACAAAAAATAATAATAAAAAAAATTCTGTGATGGTGAGCAATGAAAAAGGGAACTGCCATTAATTCAAATATGTTCAACTGATTATGAGTTAAGGCTTAAGAGGCCAACCAAGATATGCTAAATTTAGTTAGTGATTTATCCATAAATAGTGACGAAGTCGGTTTTTTAAACAAATGATGAGACAGATTTTTTAAATAGGAGGGTAAAGAGTTGTAAACAAAAGAAAACTGATAACTAAAAGAGCGTTCAAAGAGAGCTGTTTTGTGCATAGGTGGAGTAATTATATTCTTTAGTCTTATGTTAATATTGTGAACATCTTCACGAAATGTGATTTTTCTATAGAGATATTGAGGCATTCGATCTATAATAATCCTGTGGTACAGGCAGGAATTAAGTAATTCTCTTCTATTCCGCATATTCAGCCATCCAGCATCGTATAGTTTATGAGATATGTGATCAATTTTGCGTATACCATATATGAGTCTCAGACATAGATTTTGCACTCTTTGAATCTTATTAATCATTTCAGACGTTAGACTGAAAGCATATATTTCAGAACAGTAATTAAATGGAGACAATACTAGAGTGTCACAGAGCAGAATTTTCGTTTTTTGTGATAAAAAGTGTCGATGCGGGAAAATAAGTTTTAAGCTGGAGTAAGCCCTTTTCGTACAATTAAGAATATGTGTAACACCTAATAGAGTTATCTATTGTCATACCTAGATTTTTAAATTCGGTATGAAAAGGAATATTAGTGCCATTGCAATGAGCAGGTTTGCCAAATAACAATAAAACTGATTTAGATGCATTAATAGTTAGTGAATGCTTATTAGACATTTCAAAGATGGCTGTGAGATCATTCTGGATGCTTGATAATGCAAGCTGAGCGCTAATGAAGTTAAAGGAATAATAGAGCTGAGTGTCGTCAGCGTACATATGAAAACTACAAGACTTAACAAACCTGTGAAAATTTGAAGTATACACAATATACAATAGTGGTCCAAGAATTGAACCTTGCTGTACACCGCTAGCTATCGCTCTTTGGTCTGAAATACCAGAGGACAGCATGACACGCTGAGTCCTTTCAAAAAGTTAGGATTCTAGAAGAAGGATAGCACCATGACTAAAGCCGATATAATGTAAAATGTAGCATGATTAATTGTGTCAAAGGCCCTACTGTAGTCAAGTAGAGCTAGAATGGTAGACTTACCTTGATCTCTAGCAGTGATAATATCATTCGTAACATTAAGAAGAGTAGTAGTACAGCTATGTTCAACGCGAAAATCAGATTGATTATCAGGCAGTATATTATTAACTGAAAGATACTCACGCAACTGCCAGGCCATAATTTTTTCAAGTATTTTAGATAATATTAGAAGGATACTAATAGGCCTCAGATCTTTGAATTCCGAGTGATTGGTAGTTTTAGGTATAGGAATAACGAGAGCATCTTTCCAACAAACGGGAACATAGTTGTCTAGCAGACATGAATTGTCAAATATGAGATCATGTATGGGCAACAGTGGAAGATCATGTTTAAACTAATTCCGTCGGATCCTATGCTTTTGCTTTTAAGGTGACCCAAATGCTCTAGAATTTCAGATGAGTCAACAGGCTGATATTTAAATTTAGGCGAGTTTTCAACTAAGGAATTGTTATTATAAAAAGTAATTAAATCAGAGTTGTCAGTATTGTGTACAGGTATATTATCCAGAAAGAAGTTATTGATATCGTTTGCGTTTTGAAGTCAAGTAGGTAATTCAGATTTAGAATTGGCAGTAATATCAATTCATTCCAAAGAGTTTTACGATCGCATTTTTTTGATATGAAATTGAAATATGCTTTTTTCTATCTGACTATAGCTTGGTTAGTGAGATTACGCAAGGTTTTAAATTGGATTCACTTTTTAACAATCAACCATCCCTTGGAAATTAAAGCTGAAACTGCACACACAAAAATTTTAACATTTCTGAAAACAACATTAACATTTTTTAAAGTTAAACGTCCTAACTCCGTTTATTTTCACCACACCAGAAATGAATGGACGCGAGGGAACACCAAAGACGAGTTGAATTAACTCCGGATTTTAATGTGGATGCAAAAGCGTTTTGTTATATGACGCCAAGCTACTTTCTTTCTTCTCTTACCATCTTAAAGTAAGCAATTACCATGTGCAATTTGATTGCACACTTTTTGCAACTACTACTGAACCCCAAGCAATTTTAATTTTCAACCTAGACTGATAAAAATTGTTCCGTGTATTTGAACCGTTAATTAAAGGAGGCTTCGTTCCTGTTATTTTTTTTTTTGTTAGGGAGATTATTGATAGTAAACATATCGAAGATGTGAGTACCTTTTAAAAAAAAAGTTAAAACTGACATTAACAGAGATAGACATTTAATTTATCATAAAAGTTCGCTAACTACATACATCCGGTATTTTAATAACAGCATTTATCTGCGTCATAAACAATATTCAACAAAGTATTCGTACATTTTTATGATGGCAATAATATTATCTGCTATCAGATTAACCAAATTCGGCGTAAATTTAACGGCGCGCATAAATCAACGAATTTAAAATAATTCATACCATCGGTGTAAATATAGCAACACATGTAATAAAAGGGAATATAAATTCAACATTATAATAATTTCGGAATCCGAATGCCACGTCAATAATAAACTGAGTAAATTAAAATTAATGTTATAAAAGTGTCGAATTAATCATGCGGAAAATTCGAATTTATGGACACACCGCGTTCGAGCGGATCGGTAATTAAATGCAACTTTACAATTCTACAGATTTTCCGCGTTTTAACTGCATTCAAGTATAGACTAATTACGACTGATAATTAAGTCTCCGTACGGTTATTAGACTTTGGTTTATGCAAAGGTAATGTTAACAACAGGTTCTCGTTTCAGATTATTTATTCGAGCGGAAAATAATGTTATTACAGGTCTCATGTTCGAATGGAACTAATGTTCGAACAAAATTTGTATTAATTGAAATATTCCCTGTATTTTATAAAGTTTTTTTAGCAAAATAATCGTTTTAACTTTACAATAGCTGATAGTTCAATTGTTTCTATTTTTTTTTTGATGTCAGATATTGTATACAATTGGTGTGACCGTGCAACAAATTAAACCGAACCGTTTAAGAAAGTTTGATGAAACTCAATCACATCACCGTTCAAGGTTGAACTTTCACTTTCTGATGTTATGCGAAAAGTAGTGAACAGTTTTGTTAAACTGATAAATACGGACAAATTGTCGCAACTGTTGATGTCATATAGCAAAACGCTTACTTAAGATACGTTAATAGACATCTTTTGATGGATTAAATATTATATTAAATTACTACATTATCTGTTTATATCTACGTATTTCTCAACCGATAAAGTAGGAACAAACAGAAGTCGTTGTAGAGCGTCTACGCATCCATCTGGAAAGATAAAGGATCTTTCAAGGAAAGCGTGTAACTTTTTCGTGTGATCACATTTTACTTCTTGTAAAATTAGTTGTGGATGCGCTTCAAATATTTCAAATTATCGGCAATTAAAATCGTTGCTGTTACAATTTAAGCCTAGCGAGAACACGAGCATTAACAATTTAATTACTATGATCAAAGATGGATGTTAAAAGTGTTATTACAGCCGGAGGAAACCCAATACGGATGAAGAACCAAAAGAATTTCCAACGTAATGTTTTCCTTACTTACATATTTGAAGCCGTGGTGAATTATCGAGTGGAGTAAATTAAATGCGAAAGATCTTGTTGTAGCTATACTTATTTTTTTTTTAATTAGTAACATTTATAATTTTCTATTTGAATAGTATTCTATAAAAATATGAAATACCAGTTTTATTAGACATTATAAAGCTTTAATCGATTCGTTTCCTTCCTTTCGTTTGTTTTATTTCTCAAAGAAATCTCGCACTTAATGCAGTTAGTATGTATACTTACAACCAGAGATAATGACTTAATATTTGTAATCCTCTTGTAAATAAAAGTTTTTTTCATTGTATTGTCTTCAAGGCGCAGATTTTTCTTCGTCAGTGCTATTCTTATTACTACACAGGATAGTCATTGCAACTAGGTTGTTAGACATAGCAATTTAAGACAAGGTAGGAAATATATTATATTAAGCGTGTTAATATCGGCTCGCGCGTCTCGTATCCCAGTCTTTGTCTTTGTGTATGCCCCAATTTACTTGTTCCTTTGTCTTGACATTTGCGCTGACCGCTTTGGTACACATAGCAGTTTACGTTTGATATATTTTTCTGTACCTGTCGGTGATCTCTACACTTATTTCTTTGCATAAAATTATTAGCGTATTTCAACTAACTTTCACTAATTCCTCTCTAGTTTCATTTACACTTTTACCAAATTTACTTAGAAAGAAACTGTCAGAAGACAACAATGATCAAGTATCAATACATTATCAAACTACTGTGTGTAAGTTTGATACATTTTGCTATAACAAACACTAGAACTGAGTTCTTTAACTTTTTCATCAGATATCGTATAAACCTTATTAAATAGAAATTAAAATTTTTCTCTATCTATAAAATATTGAATACGTATTCTAAACTTCCAGTTATCTATTGCGCAAACACGCTTAGTTACATGCAGACAAATAATCTGCTTAATTCTCAAGATGTAAATATGATAAAATTCTAACAGTAGGGAATATAAAATATTGAGAAAGAGTTGTACAAAGGTGGGTAAAAGGTTGATAAAGGGGCAAGGAGAAAACGACATGTGCGAGACACACCTGGCGGGACAGCTGTGGCCCACAGCCGGCACGCGGACAGGACAAAGAATAGTCCCGGGCACCTTTTCTTCTTGCATCCCAGCAGTGCGTATTACACTTACTTCTTAAAGAGGGCATCCAGCTGCTCCTCTATATACTTACGTCCGTTTTTCTGCCTTCACTAAGTAAAATGCGTTTGTTTTGTGATTTATTTCACCGAGAGATTTCAATAGAATTCGTTATTTCAGTTAGAAAATTGCCTTCTTTCCTTATTATTTGCCAGGTACTCCAGGACTTATTGAACGAAATCTGAAATAACACGATGAAAGATATTTTGCACGATTTCAGCTGTTATTTGCAAGTATAGAAGTTGCTACGTATTTTTAAGCGTACAAAATTTTTATAAAAATCAAGCAGTCACGAAGTCTTATGATTTTAAAAGTTTAATTTGAGTATTGAGTTTTTTTTTCCACCAAATTAATAACAAGATAATTTATGGTTTGTTGTAAAGCAGACTAACTGTTTAAGCCTTCAATTTTTATAAATTACTCATTCAAACTTGAATTTGTATTCACATCGTAGTGCTTAATTTTTTTATATTTATTTATTATTATTATTATAAGTGTTGAGTTCTATTTCTAAAAAATTTTATGTGTACACGCATTAATAAAGTATTCAGAAAACAATTAAATAATTAATTTTGCGATAAAAAGCATAAATACGAAACTATTATAACAGACCTAAGCAAAACACACTAAATTTAAGATCGTCTTTAAACTTTTGATACTTAACCTTGGGAATATACCTACTTAACATCCGCTATCTTTTACATTTTTTTTTTGGTACAGCTGACTCTTGTTACGCTTCAATGCTAAAACAGTTATGCTTACTGCGAAATTGTTTCAATACATTTCGTTTGAGAGGTTTATTTGATAGATGACTTTATAGAATACTTTTGCTGAATAGAAGACAATTAATCTGTCAATTTTTGATGCACACTTATTGAACTACCTTAATTAATTAATTCAATTGTACCTATTAGTTACATCGGGAATTCGCAATAATTAAATTGCTAATTAAAAAGGCTTTAAGTAGCTATTCATTATGAAAATACTATTACCTTTGCACTATCCATGTAAAAATACGAAGTGCCACTCTACGAAAATAAGGAAGGCAATACCCTGATATCAAAATATATTTCAAAATTCAAAATACTTAGGAAAGTGAGTCACAGCAAGTGTTGAAAGTGGCCAACTACACGACGTTTTAAATTATTAAAAATGTGCTGCATTTTAATACGATCCTTGCCATCGGTTTTTGCAAATGACTAATACTTTCTTTGTAGACCTCATTTTAACGAAAGCCAAATATGGAGAAGTCTAATGGGGTGAGGTCTGGTGATCTTGCTGGCTAAGTTTCCCTGTTTACAACTCGGCTAGGGAAAAACTCTTCAAGAACTTCCAAATTTTCTCGAATAGTATGAGCTGTTACTCCATCTTGCTGAAAATAACCATTTTCATATTCATCGAAATCCACCTGCTCTAAAAAAGGAGTCAACAATTGTTCCCCATAATATTGACCATTCATGTACCCTGGAAGAATACAGCTAACAATATTCCTATCTTAACAGTATGTAAAGGAGCCTCAAAGAAATGGTGAGGATTAACAACAGATCATGTTCGGCAATTTTGTTTGTTTACATAATAACCACTTAAATGGAACCAAGCTTCATCCGCGAAAAATCTTTGATCGAGAACGTCGCCGTTTAAGTTTTCTTGGAAAAAGTTGTTGTAATCTCTCGGCAAGATTTCTTGGAGTACAGACACTTTGTATATACACATGTGTAAACGACGCTTCAGAATTCTTCTGACGGTGGGGTGAGACACACTCGTTTGAGCAGAAATGCGACGTGTTGACGAATATAGATTTTCTGTAATAAGACATTTTGGTCAATTTGCGACCTTTCAGTGGATTTCCCCTTCATCACGCTTCGGAATCTCTTGACAATTTGGCAAACGCGTTGATGCAAGGCAGTTTATTTTACAATTTTACTCGGAAACCTAAGTCGAAACTATGCCTTGCATTCGAGATCAGAAATAAGTTTCAATAATGACAGTATTTTCTTACAAATTATACATTTTAATCGCTAAATCAATTTAATGTATTGTAATAATTGTCAGTTTGACTGATTTATGATATTTATTGACAGAACTAGCTAAGTCAAAAAGATTAGAGCGGCACATTTTAGATCAACTGTATTTATCTCTACTTCTGGTATTCCTCAAGGATCACACATGGGGCCACTGTTATTCTTGTTATTTATAAATGACCTACTTGACAGATTTACGTGTTCAGCATTAGCGTATGCTGACGACCTGAAGCTCTATTTCCAGGTGAACGACGTTAATGATGCGCTCCATCTGCAAACAAATATAAATACGGTCGAACAGTGATGTCTGGTAAACAGATTACAGTTAAACGTTGATAAATGTTGTGTGATGCGATACAGTAAAAAGAAACAGTTAATTGAATTCGATTACAACATCTACAACCATCGTCTATTATCGGTGTCGTCTGTCAAAGACCTGTGAGTTACTTTTGATCGTCATCTTAATTTTTCAAATCACATTGCTTCCATTTGTCATTCTGCCTCAAAAACTTTAGGCTTCGTCATACGTAATACTAAACATTTTTCTGATGTTAACACTACCTACTGTCTTTATATCGCATTAGTTCGAAGTAAATTAGAATATGCATCTCTCGTTTGGCAACCCATCTTTACTTGTTATCAGTTGCAAATATAACGGTAGCTTTAAAAAATCCGGTCGTTATCCAGAAAGAAATGTAGACTATCACTATTTGCTAAATTGCCATGATATGCAATCTTTACAATTCCGAAGAGAATTAAATAGCGCCAATTTCATGTGCAAATTAATCCAAAGCGAAATACAATGTTCCTACTTGTTGGAGCACATTCTTTTCAATGTGCCGCGTATTTCGTCAAGAAGTATTCACACCTTTTATATCCCTAGGAGCAGAACGAATGTAATGGAACGTAGTCCAATCAGTTAAATGTGCAAAAATGCAAATAAACATTTTGAGGATATCTTTATTAAGTTTAGGCTAGGTTAAATTTAGAACTTTCAAGTTTAATTGCTAGTTTAGATTAAATTATAATATACTTTAGGTTTATTACTTAAATTTATTATTGAAATTTATGTATTTAATATATTGTACTTTTAATACATTTATTTAATTGTTATCGCTTAGGTTATGAGTTACTTTTTCGACAAACACCTGACTTTCGTGTTGTTTATGTCCTTATTGGTATTTACTGTTGGGCATGAAATAAAGTATTATTATTATTATTATTATTATTATTATTATTATTATTATTATTATTAAAAAGTCAAAGTGGCTATTGTTAATATTGAATGCTATACATCTGGAAATTTTGATATTTTTATTGATATAATGACTAGTAAGTAACTAGATATTTTGACTAAAGAAAGAAGAACTGTAGTAATAGTTGGATATTTTAATATTAGGTTTAATTCTTCTGAGCCCAGAGTACGAATGTTCACTGATTTACTTGCATCTTACGGACTACATATTACCCTGAACGAATGTAATCAACGGGCCAATTTAAATTTTAAAATTTTTTGGGGGGCCGCACATAAAGTAACACTTTATCATTTATAGGACGAATTATTTACGCAAGATCCAAACTCAAAATTTCTTTCTATAATAATTTAACTCATTAAACGTTCAGTATTAAATACAATTTTGTATTTATCTCTGCCGAAAAGACTTTTTTAAAGATACTCGTAAGTAATTATAGCCTCGGCTGGAAACAACTTCCTCGTACTTTAAATCATCACTTTTCGCCCTAGATTAATAAATAACTATTATAGTAATACTTAGCATATCTGTAAGCTTGCATTTCTCACATGGCCTACTAATTTCATATTAGAGATTAATTTATGTTTTTGTTAATATCTCCACTACAAATAAAAAATTTTCGGGCATGTTGTACATCGTTGAAAAGCTCTTTTTAACGACTATCTAACTAACCGAAAATCCAAAATGGCTGCCATAAGAAAAACAAAAGTTAGCACTAATAACTTGAAAACAAATGACAATCGGGAGTTTTTGTTTATGTCAGAAACTTTGTCTTAGAAAAGTGTCTGAATATTGTAAAACTTTAAAAGAGGTCACATTAAGTGTTATCGAGTTATTAAGAAAATTGAAATCGGGAAATTTTGGTTTTTTAAAATTATCTTAAAATTTAAAAAGTTATGGTGAATTTGAAATGAGATTTGTCGCGAAGATTGAATTTTGCAAAACATTCCCCATTTAACCGTTCCTCTATCTCTTCTAATAACCGAAATACCAATAGTGAGCTTCGAAATTGGGACACAGTGTATAAACAATTCAATTTGTACTCCTAAGGCATTATGGAAGATAGTCACGGATCATAAATTGGAAAAAAATACGAAACATAATCCTAGTATAACTCTTGATGAATTCAATGAATATTTTGCCGGTGCTGCCGGAAATGTAATAAATGATCTTCCAAACAGCAAAGAGAAAAACATCAGTTACATACCTACTTTAAATTATGTAGAAACAAAGTTTAAATTCGAGAAAATAACTATTAATGAAACTAAAGATATAATTTTTAAATTAAAAAATAAGAACTCAAAAGATATATATGACTTGAACTCAAAAATAGTGAAAAGAATTGCACATTATGTAGTGTTTCCTTTAAAAAAGCTCTACAATCAATGCACAAGAAGTTTATCCGGATGTCCTGAAAATCTCTTGTGTTGTACCTGCACATAAAAGTGGAAAAATTGAAAAGCCTGCCAATTATCGTCCGATTTCCATTATTCCCATATGGTCAAAAATTTTTGAAAAGGCGTTGAAAAAAAGAATATGCGCTCATTTGGAAGATCAAGAAGTTTTTATTGCATCTCAATATGGCTTCAGTAAATCATTGCCAACAACTGATGCAAACAATAAGCTAGTGACACTAAATAAAGCTGCCTTCAATAAGGTGCAACATGCAGCGACTGTATATTGTAACTTATCTCGCGCTTTTGACCGTGTGTCTTTCGACGTTCTGTTAAAAAATTAGACTCTTAAGGTTTTAGAGAAAATACCTTAAAACTTATAAGTACCTATTTGTACGACCGGAAACAGGTGATGACAAGAATTCATACTGGGTCCAGTGTTGTTTCTACTCTATGTAAATGATCTACCGAATGGAGTTCCTGGTACAGAACTGATTCTCTACGCAGGTGACACAACAGCTGTAAGTACGAATTATGATTTGCAAGAACTTATTGGTAAGATACAACTGTCCGACTGAATTTAGATACATGGTTTATTGCAAACAAACTTAAGCTAAACAAAACTAAAACAAATTTGATGATTATCTCCTTAAGAAATATCGAGGATTTATATAATCCGAACAAAGTAAAATTTTTGGGGGTATATCTGAATCCGCAACTGTCTTGGGAAGAGCACACTAACTACTTGGCAAATAAAATAGCATCAAATATATATCTTCCTCGCAATCTTGCGCAAGTCACTTCTGAATCGGTGCTGTTGACAGTTTACCATGCCTTGATTCAGTCCAGAATATCTTATGCATGGGGGCCATGCTAGTTCTGCTCAACGTGTTTACGGACTGCAGAGGAAGGCAGTTAGAATAATTGCTGGTCTACAATACAGAGATGACTGCAAATCTGCATTTATTCGGCTTAGTATCTTAACTTTGCTATGTTTATATTTGCTGCAAAGTTTGCTTCTTGTTAAACAACACAGTATTGTTTATCCGATCCATGAACTTAAACACAAACATGACACGCGAAACAAGACCAACATTCATGTGGAGTTTCATCGAATCCAAAAGACGCACACAGGAATAAACTTTTATGGGCCAAAAATCTTTAAAATCTAACTACCACAAGAAATAAAACAACTGTCGTTTAATAATTTCAAGTCCACAATGCAAAAATATCTAGTGGAAAAGTATATTTATAGTGCGATGACCAGTATCATTATAGACTTTTCTTATAATTAGATGTTTGTACATTTGTCGTACGTGAATTTTGTTATATACATATTTATATGTCTTCTCAATACTAACGTGTGTGAATAATATTATTGTATTGACACCAATAAAAATATTATTATTATTATTATATTCCCTTTTAGTATTTACAATGACACCTCATTATTTATAGACAAACTATATCAAGTAAGATTGGTGGGCACCAGTGCACGATAACAAACACACCTATTATTTGTTGTGTGTACACCAAACACCAATGCATACTTTTTCACCAAATATGCTTTAATGCAACCTGATATGTTTGTATGGTTTATAAGCTTGAATGAGTATGATTCGAATTAATACATCATCAACGAATTTAAACTTCATTGAAGCAAATTTTGTAAAAAAAAAAGTATACACTAGTATACACCAATGCAGGATAACAAACATTACATAAAACTAAAAGACTATACAAAATCTAAACGTACGGCAAAAAGCGTACTATTGCAATACTAAAAGGAGTCATTAGCAACCTAGCAACGATGGTACCTCCTTAGCAACTGATAAGAAGCTGTAATCTCGACAATGTAGCATGATACAACGTGGTGCAGTTGCAACTATAATTAGAATGACCCCCTAAGTGTGCAACGCTTGCTCTCTAATCTGTAATTTATTTGATCATTTGTTGCAACTCTGATTAGAATGACCCTCTAAATATGCAAAGCTTACTCTCTAATCTGTAATTTATTTTATCATTTGTTAACATACACAATTCACATTGCGGATAAATGATATCTTAATTAATCAATTAATTTTTAGGAAAATTATTCTTGCGTTTCTCTTTGCGGTTTCCCTTGACAACGCTTCCGCTAGATAGGAAGCGAAACATGGAGCGATTGTGCAATTTTTAAACTATCCGTGAAAATTTTATATGACTAGTAGGAATAACTGAAATTTAATTTACATTTTTTTTATAAAATCAGCATAATACTTTTTACATTTGTTTATTATTAATAATATAAGTGTTAAAGTTATATTTCTAGAAAGTTTTATGTTCACATTAGGGAAATTTAATTTAATGTATCATTACTAAAGAAAGGGCGGCCAACGGGAAATCAAGGAAGGACAAACCACACACGACTCGTGCAGCAGTGCGCATCATCAAACTTGCAGTAACTTAGAATCGAAGATCATGTATTAGTTTATATAGTTATACGTCGAGCTTCGGTTTGATTTTTCTTGCAAATTTTGATATAATCTAAAAAATATTGTGTTACTCAAGCGTATTGTTCACTCGATAATTTCGATTGTGAAAACGATGAATTTATTTGCATTATTCGCCGCTACGTTACCTATTTTTCGCCTGTTCAACACATTATTATTATTAGTTCCGAGTCAAACGCTAGATAACTTCTGACGTTTGCTTGAAAAATCGAGAAGGAAAGAATATCACGAACCTGGCGCGCTATTTGAACCAGTTATTATTTCGAAAGCGATAAGTGTGAATCCAGCGATTAGTAAAACATTCTAGTCATAGAAATACTATTTGTTAGAAAAATGTGGAAATTCGTTATTCTTGTGTTTTTATTGTGTTAAGCGTTCGTGGACATTTTTAAATTGAACCACAATTTTTCTGCAAACTCCGAATTCATAATAATATGTTATACACATGTACAAATGAAACTGAATTTTAAAATTATTATAAATCAAGTAATTATTATTCATAAAACAAGCGTTTCCTCAAACAACGTTTTCTACAACTTTATAAGTATGTTTGTTAACAAGCCTAAACTTCCTCCGTAAATGAATAAAAACATTATATACAGGATATCCCGGCCTTTCGAGAAAGATTGTAAATGGTATTTTATGTAACCTGTGATTCAATAAAACTTTCATCAAAGAGTATCTAGAAAAAATTACGTATGTCTGAATATAAAGTATGAATGTTGGAACTATACCAAATATTCAAATGCATTTTATGTGAAATAAATTCACAAAACATCAATTATTTCACTGTTTCTAAAATAGATTGCTAACATAATCTAAACTTAAATCTATCAGAACCGACAAACGTAATTTGAATCACAGGTACTAAGTTTTTCTCTTACATTTTCCACCATCCAGAGACTTTATTTTAGGAGCTATAAAGCATTTTAAATACATAAGTTGTAGAGCTTTATACTTATTCAGTGGTTTGAGTAAAAGTGAAGTATCTGCAATTCTTGAATTTTTACTATCTTCTCAATAGTATTTACTTCAATATTTTACGTTGTACTAAATTGCGAAACAGTGCGTACTTTACAATTACCGAACTTAAACCATGTCTGGATAGAAACTGCCTTATACAAATATATTCTAGTTTAGTATAATCTGTATTAATGTATTGCTGCCAATTGTGGGGTAACTCACCACACGCTGAAAAAGTAATTATTGCACAGAAACATATCTTAAGACTCAATTCAATATTCAGCACAAACATGTAAAAGTGTATTCATTATGTAAAAAATTTTGACGTTTGCTTATACATATTTACATTCATCGCTGTCTACTGCACGCTTTTATAAACAAAAATAATTTACGGTCTTAGTCAGAAAAAGTATTGTTTTACAGTCTCGACAGAAAAAGTAGTATTTTAGAGTCTAGGCAAAGAAAGTTCGGTTTCACAGCCTAGACAGAAAAAGTACCATTTTATGATCTAGTCAGAAAAAGTATTGTTTCACAGTTTCGATAGAAAATGTACTATTTTAGAGTCTAGGCAGAAAAAGTACCATTTCACAGCTTAGACAGAAAAAGTATTGTTTTGTAGCCTAGGCAGTTTTACAGTCTAGACAAAAAAAGTACTTTTTTATAGCCTAGACAGAAAAAGTGCTATTTTATAGCCTAGGCAGATAATGTACTGTTTTACAGTTTAGGCAGAAAAAGTACCGTTTCACAGTCTAGACAGAAAACTTACTATTTTATAGCCTAGGCAGAGAAAATACTGTTTCACAGTCTAGAGAGAAGAAATACTCTTTTAGGATCTAGGCAGAAAAAATACCATTTCACTGTCTGGTCAGAAAAAGTACCGTTTCACTGTCTAGTCAGAAAAATTACTACTTTAGAGTCAAGGCAGAGAATGTAGTACTTAAGCAGTAATAGTATCTAAGCAGAGAACGTCCTGTTTTACAGTCAAGGCAGAAAAAGTATCATCTCACAGCCTAGACAGAAAAAGTACTATTTTATAGCCTAGGCAGAGAATGTATTGATTTCCGTTACGAGCAAGCAATGACAAGGGTAGATTAAGACTGGGAAAAGATGCTTTACATTTTGGAGAATATTTGATCAGTAGTTTCTTTGCCAGGTCATACACACCTTGAGTGTGATGCAGACCAGCCAGAATTGAAAGAGCGAGATGTTCCAATTATGATTCCTAGAGAGGTAAAAACCTTTTAAGGTGATAAAAATAGAGCAAAAAGATTTTTTGTCGTTTTCTGAATTTTTGACAACTCATCTAGTGAGAAGAACTACTGATACAGACAAAAAGAGGGTCAATTGGTTACAAATCAGGTGGCTAAGATATAAAAAAGAATTTGGACTCATTACTTTAAATACTCTCTATTGGAGGAAGAACCCTTCAGAACTTTGGATTTACGACGCGCAAGACAATCATCAAAAACCCGGAAGTCATCAGAATCTTTCTCCAACAGCATAAAAGCTCCTAAGTGTTGCTATGACAGTCTAATTCCAATTAACACGTTGAAAAAAAAGGAATTTAATAACCCTCATTAAAGAAAAATTGATACACGAAGATTGCCACCATTTTTATTACAATTTAGTTACATTTGCCGAGGCACCTGAACTGGGAAAGCTAGACGATGCCAACGAAACAGAGGAGGAAAATGGAGAATGAATAGTCTAATATTTTATTTTTTGTGTTCTACTTTCCCTGTTCTTGTATTAATTTTTTTCAATAAGGATTTTTGTTTGATTTTTTAAATTTTGAAACTTTTAAAATCATCAGATATGTCCTAATTTGAGAGCATATACCAAATGGCAAAACTTAATATGTCACCTTTTTTTGTGAAAAAATCAAAAAGAAATATTCTGACTTTGGGATTATTTTCCTCTCATTTAAGTCATAATCATACTAGAAAATTAGAGCATTTGGGTAATTGAGTGCTTGAATCTATAAAACACAAAATATCACGAAATCTTAAAAGATCTGGGGCCTTATTCTCAACCCGTTCGAAAAGATTCGTATGCAAAAATGACGTCAAAATGACGCACTTTTCGAACGATTTGTATAGTTTTGTACAAGAATCTACGTCATTTTGACGTCAATTACGCGTACGATTCTTTTCGAATGGGTTGAGAATAGGGCCCAGTCCTGTAAAATTCATCTCAAACCACAAAACTAATGCATAGCACAACTTTCTGATAAATTCGATAGGAGAGCAGGAATTTACAATTAGAAAAAATTGCATTAAATTTCTACGGTGCGTAATCAAAGTAGACACCCATATATGCACCCTGTATTAGTAACGTGTTTTAGATCCCTTTATTATTCAATAAATTGTTTGAGTACTCAGCTATTACCAAAGCTAAAATAAAATAAGAAATCCAACAATCCTGCAGAAATTTATTTAAAAGCAAAGCAATTTTCTGAGGACATTTTATTTTTAATATACGGGCAAAAGAATTGGTTGTCAATCTCATTCAAAAATTTGATGAAATACATTTTTTCTTCTTCTTGTCGAGTATCTTAGATTTTAATCAATTAGACAGAACATATAGTTGTTGTCGTATAGAGCCATTTCATAATTGAAATGGTCTCTGTGTCAAAACAATGTCCCCGAAGCCAATTTTTTTTACTTACGACCATACATGAAAATCCATTTCTAAAAATTAAGAAATGGATTTGATTGTACATAAATCAAATTGTGACCGCCGATAATATAGAAAACAATTTCACGGTATTCAATAACGGTTTCTTTAATGAATGAATGTAAATTTATGTCCTTTTTTCTCCAAAGTAAACTTGTCACTTATACATACAGTATTCATAATTAGCAAAGTTACAAGATCACGTCTCGCTAGCCACGAACCGACTACGTACTTTTTAATTCTATTTGTTATTCGCATGTTTAATACACTCGAAGCAAATAAATTTCTTTATTAATAAATATAGTTTATTTTGAAGTCTCCTCCCAGCAAAAGTTTTTACCGTCGCAAGCGTTAAATTTTAAAGCAGCTGCTTCATAATGAAACAATTGCAGCAGCAAAGTCGCAAGAGAATCGTGAAATTTTTAATTAAAAAGCGCAGAATGCAAGAATAAATTGACTGTGAACTATAAAGTTGAATAAGTACCGAGAAATAAAGTAATTCCCTATATGATACCTACCTTTCCTAGGTACATCAAGGAATTAATGTGAGAAATCAACTATGGGGGTTCTTTCATTATTATTATTCTTTGATACTGTAACAGACTTCTTTTTAATTTTAATATTCATTCACAGGTTGATCGAAATGTAAGCGATCTCTTTGAGAGAGAAGCAGCATAATAATATGTGAGGGTGCTTTATTTCTTTACGAGTTAGTATTCGTCGAAGGTTGTTTCAATTCAACTCTACAAGAAAACGACAGCATAGCATCAGCGAAACGACAACTGGAAAGGGCTTATTGGTGTCTCGGCTTCTCTCGCTTATTTTGCATAGCAGAATAATCACATTCAAATGTAATTAATTTTGATTGTGAAGCCAAGTGAATTTTACACAACTTATTCAATCTCCGTCCTCTCTTTGTAATTAACTGACAAATTATGAAAAATCTCCAACTTTCGAAATTATATTCAGAAAATTTCGAGAAGTTTCACAAATAATCTTCCGCGGGCTTTAATTGCTTTCCCGGATGATAAGGCCTGCGACGTTCGAAATTTTACTTAAGAATTTCTCATTCAAAACTCCGTTTATCTTTATTACTTTCAACTTGTTCCGATTATTTATTTTAGTTGTGCTGAATCTTGCGCGAATTTATTTGTGATGAATCTCCGGCTTGGAAGTTCGGGGGCAACTCTTGAAGAAAAAATAAGGCAAACATGGCACGAAAACAAAATTAGCGATAAGAGATACGATTCCGCAAACGTATGGGCGACAGTGAAAACCACTTACAAAGGAGAGTGCGACCAAAGTATAAAGGAAGTTAATTATTTATAGTACTAGGGACAATCCCAACAGCAATGCGAATTGATTTACTTTTTTTAACTATTGAACAATCGGGTACTTGAGAACAACATTACTGAATCAGAGGTCTATCATTAATTAGCAAGAAGTTTTGGAGAAGATTACATTTCCTTTGTCGTTCTTTTCAAAACTATTTTGTGCACCATTGTATTGTTAAATTACAGACAATTTCTTTATTTTTTTTAGCACATTATTATTTTTTTTTTCGGAAAATATTTATTTAGATTTATTCAAATAAAATTCCTATTCGGTATGAACATATTTATTAAGTAGTATATAAAGCGCGGGTTCTGGCTCACGAAACAGTTCATGGGTATATTTAGCTAAAAATCACTTGATTTTCTATAATTTATCCATAATTTATCCAATTTTTAACAAAAAAAATCACAAAAAGACTATTTTTAGTCGTGAACGCCTAAAATAACACACTAAAATCATCAGTTCATTGCGGAAAAACTATATTTTAAGGTTCAATCATAATTCAGGTGAGTATAGCTGTACTACCCATGATAAAAAATAATTTAGAAAAAATATAAATTAAATTGAAAATGAAATTTAAATCTATTTACTAAATTAATGTTGTTTTTTAATTAAAAAAAGATTTGTATATTTGTGATAATCTTTGTCATGTGATGACTTTATTAAAAAAAAATTACTATATAAATGAATTCTCCAAATAATAGTTATAATCCAGATGATTGGATAGTTTTTTTACTATAAATCACTCTAAATATGAACGTAAACGTGAATGTAGAACGTAACGCAAAACGTAAACGTGAACATTGAACGTAACGTAATAATTCTAGTAATATGTCTAACGTCAAAAATATAAGTGTATGTTAATAATCAAATTCTAATAAACATTAATTATTCAGATCAATTGTTTCCATATTTCTTTTTTCTTTCGATAAAAAATAATCAACAGAAAATTAATTACATAATTATTTTAAATATAAATCAATTAACATGGATACTGACAAACGATATTTGAAAGAAATTAAATCACTTAATGATGATTCAATGAAGTACATAAATTCATACAATTCGTTACCTAAACTACCAATAAATAAAATTCTATTAATTACAAACTTATCAAAATTCGAGAACATTCTGACAAATTCATTCGACTATAGAGTATTTGTAAAAAATAAGAAATATAAAATAAATAAAAACTCTATAGATAAAATGAATATTTTGTTTAATTATATAATTAGCTATCAAATAATTAGAAAAGATAAATTCTTTCCAATAAAAGTCATTATTGATAAAAATTATAGTTTTATTCCCATACAATGATTATTAAATTTAAAAATTTGTTTGTGTCTAAATGATAAAAACCGATAATACTTAATATTAGATATATTGGTTTAATAAATAAAAGAACTATTCCAATTATTTAACTAATTTATTTCCATGGCTATATGTACTATTACATAAGGTTTTTATTTAAATATTATTGCTCCACTTGCGGTTCATGAGGTGGCGACGGTGTCGACATGGAGGAATCGCTGGATGATTGCCCCGAATTCCTCATTCTATGAAAATATAGCAATTTGTATAAAATAATTTAAATCATCATTACCTAAAGTTTATAAAAAATGTAGAACACTCAACTTTAATTGCAAGAATGCTTCTTAATTCATTAAAAGATATATGTAAACAATAAATATTAAAATAATACTATGTACTTTAGAACCACGGTCATTTTTCTTAATGAATTATTCTTTCGTGATGGTTTGTGGGATACTCGTAAAAACCTTACCTATTAGTAGATACATTTTTTTCTTAACTATCCGCAAATCCACTTAGCAAAAAATTTTCCTTATCTTGTGCCGTGCCAAATCTTATAATGAATAAGTCAGTACCATTAATGCAATTGTACTGCAATTTCACAATATCATTACTTCGCTAATTATTCACTACTATCGTATCCTTCAGAAATAGATAGAAATAGACCTGCTTTGTGTTCAAATTCTATTGCTATAACTTTTAATCTGCCTAACATGCTAATGCTTATTTCAGCCTGCTCTTCGCTTGCATCATTAGTTTGAACACCGACATTAAACGTTGCCATTTTGTCTTGTGACTGAATTTTCTTTAGTCGGACCATATATAGACAAAATATATAAACTTTTTCACAGGTTATGTTTGACTTGACAAAAGGCGCTTTCCAATTACGAACTCTACGCACCTGAACTGATCTGATCCGAGCTACACTTTATAAAGCGTAATGGGAACGCTAGTAAGCGTCAGTCGTGACGTACTATCGCTATCATAAAACACTAGGACAACTTTTAAATTCAGTAATTTTTCTAATAGTGATGCCCTCTTCTATGCAAACTATTATCCTAGCTTTTAAAACATTTACTCTAGACATGACTGACAGTGACAATTTCAAACAATTTTAAATTTATGATCGGTAACAGTTTTACTCAGATTAAAATATCATGTCCTAGTTTTTTCTGATAGCGATGGTATATGTCAAATTGACCATGTGCGCGCCACATGTATTCCCTTTTCCCACCCTTTTGGTGCTCGAAACGCACATGATATGACAGGTGTTCGAGGGGAAGAGGGAAATCAAAACTGATTAGTTCAGGTGCTTCACGCTCTTACAATTGGAACGCTTCGGATCATCTCTCAACTAGTCCCGAGTAGCACAAACGTGTAATTGGAAAGCGCCTAAATATTCACATAGCATATAGCTGAACCAATGTCAACGATTTGACATTTGATTGATCTTTGATTTCTTATCCAAGTGATAAATGTTAACATCTTCAGACGACAAGTCTGCGAGATCGATAGATCGATCAGTCATTTATAATACCTTGAATAGTTGCTGAATATAATTATTGTTGTCAATTATATCTGTTTTCTTAGTATCATCTGCTCCAGCATTTTTATATGCTTTATAAATTACATTTGTATTACTAATATTATTTTTATAGTCCTCTTCAGTATTTCTACCAACAGCTTTCAATCTACTTTATATTCTCTGAACGATTTATAATCACATACTTTTGTTGGAAAACAAATACCATTTTTATTAATAGTATAGAATCCAGTTTTAGTATAATCATTAATTATTTTATCATTAATATTAATATAATTTTCTAAATCATTTATTATACTTTTATGAATAATCATTTCACTATAACTTGATTTCATACCTGTATAAACGTCCCCGTTTGTTGAATATAAATTACATTATATTATTTACAGAAGGAAGACATAGGTCTTCCTTCTGTAAATAATTTTTCTGCTAAATCTGTTATACTGCTTTTCTTATGTGTGTTCTCAATTCATTTGGAATACTATCTTTTTCATATCTATATATATACTAAAATAAATAAAAGATTCTTTACATAGTTCTTTAATTATTTGGATATCTTTTTCTAATTCGTTTCCATTAGGTAAAAAATAATTTATTTCTCTAATTGATTTTCTTTCCATTCCAAAAATCATTTCTTGTGCAATTGTTAATTTACCAGATCCTGATGGTCCTATAATTATTATTCTCTTAGTTGGTGATAATAATTCTCCTCCAATTTTTCCTTCTATTAATGATCTCAATCCAAAATTATTTTTTTCTTGTGTATTATTTACAAATAATTTTTTCTTTGGTCAACCACAGTATTTATTGAATATAGAAAATTATAATTATAATAAATATGAGTAATGTTATAGTTAAATATTATACACATTTACCAAAATCAAATAATTCAAATATATCAATAAATAAATCCATAGCAAAATCATTAAAAAATATAATAAAGATCATTGGACTGGAATAAATGATGCTAAAGATTTTTATAAAATAAATATAGCTGCTGAATATCTTAATAGACTATCTAAAGAAAATATTTCAAAAAGAAAATTTATAAAAAAAAAATATCACAAAAAACATTAGATACTTCTTTAATATTAATAAAACAAGACCCAAGAATAATAAAAAAAGGTTCAAATAATGATGATAATATAAAATCCAGTATAAATGGCCAGCATTCGTCTGCATTGGTCAGCATTCGTCCGCAAAAAAATGCAAAGAAATACAAAAATAAAAATTTAGAAAATGAAGCAAATGAATTAGTTAATAATGCTTTCAAAAATTTTTAGAATAAATGGATATAGTATCATACATCCCTAATAAAGAAAAACAAAAATGATCAGAAGACTTAAAACCAATTATTACAGAAATAGATAAATTAGAAGATGGATCAAGAATAGTTGGATTCAAACAAGAAGTTGTAGATAAATATATTGCAAAAAAAGCCGCTAATTTATTTCTTGAACAGTTAATTATGACTGATTGTGAATTGGAATCTGCTAATAATAAAGTAAATGAATTAGAATATCAATTAAATAATTATAATAATTATGATCCTAAGAAATTAAATGAATTAAGAAATAAAACTGTAGTAATACCGTCAAATATTAATGATGTAAAAAAAAGAACTCTAAAAATATTTGAGAGACATACTAATCCATTATTGATACTCCCAATTTTTTTATCAATTAAGTTTTTTTGATAACTAGATAATTCATCAATTGATGGAGAATAGTGTTCTGGTAATAATGGATAATCTTTAAATTTATTATGTAATTCAGTTGGAATTTCTAAATCAACTACAAATGTGTATCCTCTATCTCCATCGTCAGATAAATTTAATATTTTCTCTTTTGTAAAATTTTGAAAATCTTCTTCTCTGAAATTACCTATTGGAAGAGGTTGGCTTAAGGCATGTCCATATAGATTGTTACAATCTAAATACATTATATAACTAATATGTTTCTTACTATTGTATATCCCTTTTTGTTCTGCTTTCTCTTTTGTTAATTTCACAGTTTTACAATTCTTTTCATCATAAAAGTAACAATTGTTTGCTTGATATTCCACCTCTAATTCCGTTTTCATATAGTTCATATAAATTTTGATATTGAATTAATTCTAATTCTTGATCTGTTATTTTTAATGAAGCTGCATCTGATAAATTTGGCACACTTATGTAATAAACCGGATCTAATTTATAATTTTTATAACATGTTTTTCTAAAATTATTAAACACATCTTTTAAAAGAATTGTATCTAATTTTAAATATAAATCATGATATTCACCAATATTTTTACAATTAAAATATTTATAAACTTTTATTGCAAAGTTTAAATCATGATCACTTATATTTTTATTTCCTAGTATTGAATATCAATCTTTCTTATCTAATGGTAATTGTTCATTAAATTTTTTATATGAATCAACCCATTCATATGAATATACTCCTTTCTGTAATACTAAATGTAAATCTTCTTTTTTAAATTCTTTTAAAATATTTTCAAACTTAAAGTTTAACTTAACTAAGTCCGTTATCAAGTGTATTGTGTATGTGTGTCATTTCAATATTTTTTTTTATGAACACATCGCGAGAATGTTGTACTGAAAATCTGAGCGCTGTGGATGTTATCAAGGTTGCAGTATATAAATTTAAAATGAATGGAAATAATTTATTTTGTATTATCTTTATGAATTTTAATCATAATTTTGCCATAGTTAATACATTATTTTCAACATTATCAAAATGTATGTTCATTTGATCAAATACCATTTTTTCAAAATTATTTTTTGGATTATATTTTTTAAGACTCTTCATTCTTCTTCTATAAACTATCCAATCATCTGGATTGTAACTATTATTTGTAGAATTCATTTACAGTACTGGCCAAAAATATGGAAACTTTAATAAAATGTTTATTAAATCTATTCAACTATGAACATTTACAAAAAAAATATTATAATTAATTAAATCGTATTAACAATATTTATCATAAACAAAAATACATTAAGAAAATCAACACTTGAAATAACTATAAGAAATTATAATATTATTTGCGGACAAAAGTATGGAAACCATGGAAACTTAATTTGAATGATTGAGAAACATCAGCTAGTTAATATTTTGTTGGAAATCCTTTTGACTGTAATACAGTTCTGCATCGGTTTGTCATGGAATCGACTAACTCTCAAGAGCTTGCCATAGATCCTTCTTATTTGAAAAATTGATTGTTTTAATTTTCAATCCAATATAATGCCAAAGGTGCTCAATTGGATTGAGGTCTGGTGACTGAGACGGCCATTCCAGCAATTCGATATGATTCTCCATAAACCAATCCTTTACCAACCTTGAAGAATGTTTGGGATCGTTGTCTTGTTGAAATATCCATCGCAATGGCATTTCTTCTTCCGCATATGGCAGCATATAATTTGTTAATATGTCTCTGTATGTGTAACGATCCATAATATTCTTATTATTGGACCAGGACCAGAACGCGAGAAACATCCCCACACCATTACATTGCCTCCACCAAATTTTACAGTAGGAACTTGATATTTGGGATTGAATCTTTCGCACTTTGGTCGCCTTACATAACGTTTGCCGTCAAAGTGAAATAGACAAAATTTGCTTTCAGCGTTCCACAAAACTGTATTCCACTTTTCTGGTGACCAGTTAATATGATTACGTGCAAACTGGATTCTGACTCTTTTGTTACGTTTTGATATTAGCGGTTTTTTAGCAGGAGATCTACCAAATAAATTTAATTGATTCAGACGACGCCGTACAGTTCTGCTTGACACATCAGCCAAATCTGTTATTTCGTTTTTGATTTTTCTCGCTGTTTTTTGAGGATCTTGTACAGACAAATTCTTGATTTTTCTATCGATTCTAAGTGTTGTCTTACGTGGTCTTCCAGTTTTAACTCCGCATTCCACACTATTTCTCTCCTTGAAATTTCTAATTATCTTCGAAACTATTCCTTTAAGGATAGACAATTGTTTCGATATATATTACACTGTCGCTTCCCTTCTTTATACAGCTGGATTATTTTATTTTTTAAATCTAACGAATAATACTTAACTTTAGGCATTTTAAATACAAAATTTGAAAAGATTACAATGAAGCTTCCACTGACAGCGACATTCAATAAATTAAATGACACTTGCAGGTCTTACATTGTTTTCCATGGCTAGGGGCGATATGTTTAATATGTAAAACTCAGGTTTCCATACTTTTGTCCACCGGATAATCATTATATTTCATATAATTTTTGTTGAGAATAAATATTATAACTAAGATTAATTTCATTTCATTAAACTTTTTACATTATTTATTATTAAACATTTCTTAACTTGTGTCCTATGAAAGTTTCCATACTTTTGGCCAGTACTGTATATATTAAATTCTTTTTTAATAAAGTCATCTCATGATCACATATTTTTAAGAGATAAGAAGCGCAGAAGAATTAATGATATAATATAAACTTAGGACTTAAGAAATAAGAAATATGTGGTTCAAAAAAATTGTATTATAGAGAAATCAAACAATACTAAAGTTATAAAATTGGGTTCACGTGTTAAAATGGGATTTTTTTTTGTTATTTTATGAATGAAATTGTGTAAAAAATATGTGAACTTATCTAATAAATTTCAATTTTATCTTCTAAATATTTATATTCTTCTGGATTTAATTAATTACCTATATTTCTTAATCTAAATTTTATTTTGGTAATATTTTTTCTAAATTATTTTTATCGTGGGTAGTACAGCTATACTCACCTGAATTATGATTGAACCTTAAAATATAGTTTTTCCGCAATGAACTGATGATTTTAGTGTGTTATTTTAGGCGTTCACGACTAAAAATAGTCTTTTTGTGATTTTTTTTGTTAAAAATTGGCTAAATTATATAAAATCAAGTGATTTTTAGCTAAATAAACCCATGAACTGTTTCGTGAGCCAGAATCCGCGCTTTATATACTACTTTATTAAATCAATTCAAATAATTCTTACTCAAAGAAATACTCACATGATTATGAAGGACATCAAATTATTACGTGTGGCCGAAATAGATAAGGACTATTGAATTTCAGAGAGTAAATAAAGACTTTCATGTGTTCATAAGGTTGTCATATTTCATTCCGTTATAGACTAAGGATCCTCTTAATAATAATAATAATACACTCATCGAATTTCGCCAAACAACCTTCGAAGCCCTTGATATATGTATACCCAAGCACCTTTTGTTGTTGTATTCTTAGAGTAAGCAAACAATAACGACACCTACTTCCTTCCCCAAGGTATAACACATTCGAAAATATTTCAATTAATAATTTAAACAGACTCACCGCCATCTTTTTCAAAAGTTCTCTGTGTTTATATATTTGTATTTTGTGGTTCTCAGGTAATTTCCCATGCAAAATAAACATGACATTGCGGAACGCCGGGTTAGTTCCTTCCTGAAGCGGAACAGCGAAATGTAATTATGGGCCTGACTATTTCTTTAGGGTTAAATGTTATTTGAATAATTTCTCCCCTACCCAACGTTTCTTCATATTTTGACCTTAATTTATAATTTAACGCTTATCTTAGTTACCTCAACATTGTAATGTTACCGTTAACCATTTAAATTTATTAAAAATCTTCAACTAATTAACCGAATTCAATAATAACCGCATTAAATTTATGACTGCGTTGCGTTACTGGTTTTATGATTTATTCGGGCTTTTCGTACATAATACATTTACACTAATCACGAATAAATAAATAACTGTGCGCTCTGCAAAATAACAAAATAATTTGGGTAAATATAAACAATGGAAATCAGAGTTTAAACAATAAATATATTAAAATTGTACTTTCCACATGTTGAATTGTAACTAATTGAAAATTGATGCGATTTTAAAAATTGTTGGCCGACCAGAAAAACTGATATAAATTCAAGCAAACAACCAAATAATATTGTTGATTTTTATTAAATTACGGATCAATAACCATTATAATTTGTTTCATATTTATACAGGATGACTGACAATTGTTTTGCAAATAAAATACGTAAGAGAACGTATGTCACAGATTACGGGAAAAATGTTTAAAATATTCTTCTAAACAGTTTGTAATTAATTAAAAAATTACCCCAAAATCAAGCTGCGGCACTGCGTACGAAATACGACGACACGTTCTATAAATGCGGCAGTATACGAGGGTCAAACTGAATTTATTGAGAATAAAAAAAATGATTAATATTTTCTAGGATTTTATTTTAAATATGCTCAAAGTAATTGCCACACTTGACCGTTCTTTCTTTCCACTGTTCAAAAGTTCCAAACCAATCATATTTCAGAAAACATTCAAAATAAACAAGGACTGCGGCATCAATCTCTTCTTCTGACGAAAACCTTCTACCCCGCAAATTCTTTAAGCCCAAAAAATAGCCAAAAGTCGCACATTGTTAAATCAGGTGAATACGGCGGATGTTCTATTACTTTAATATTTTTTTTCAGCTAAAAACTGGAAAGTTAAAGCTGCCATATGGGACGATGCATTATCGTGGAACCATACACAACACTTCAGGCAAACATTTTTCAGTGTACCATTTAGCTGTAACTGTCTTTTGTCCATCTAGCTTAATTGTCTTTACTAAGCCCGTACTTCTGAAGAATACCGCATACATAACTTTTTCCATAGCTCGCTGCTTCTTGATTATTGTTGGAGTTTCCTCATCTTCGTGTGTCCATACACGACTCTCTTGGCGATTAGGTACGTCGAAAAAGGGAATGTAAGTTTCGTCGCCTGAGACTATTTTGGAAAAAACTTGGCGTCTGCCATCATTTAAAAAATTTAAAACTTCACGCTCTACTTTTTGGAAATCAGAGAGGTGATGCGGCACAAAACGACTAACTACGTTTTCTAAATGCAGGTGATCGTGTATGATTGTTCTAAGAGCTGAGGATCCAATCTTGAGTTGATACTCTATTACTGTGTAAGTTGCGTAAGTCCTCTTCAATTAATTTTTTAACAGCAGCAATGTTTTTGTCGCTAACAGCCTTAGGAGGACGCCCTGCTGAATAGAATTACTTTCGAGTTCAAATTCCTTATACCATCGGTAAATTGAAGCCAAGGAAGGTGCTTGTAAAAGTCGAATCTAAATTCTTTTTGCACTCATAAGCGTTTAAAATCATAATAAATCATGGTTCGAAAATGCTCTCTGGTTAATTCCATTTTTTACATGTAATATCATTTAAAAAATTAGTAACTTGGAATCTAGCGAACGTAACTTCAAATGACAGATAAAGGGTTGCTCTAAATAACACTGTATGTTTTATTTTTCACGGCCTACTAGATTCTCAATAAATTCAGCTTTACCCCCGTAAGAAGACTATAAAGTTTTTTTATTGACTACTCGCTCGAGCACAATGTAACCTTAACACACATTTCAATACGTTTTAATACATGTTTAATAGCTGAAAACGGAAGTCTGAGTCTTGTCTTCTACGAAACGTAATTATTAGTAATTTCAAAAATAACTGGAATTGAAGTAAGAGGAACAAATTCGCAAATAATTACTTCCCCCAATTTCACTTACACCAGCTGTCGCCGACGGAGAAACAATTTTTTATCAAATCGCATACGTGAATGCGTGTCACAGATCACGAGAAACTGTAAATTGCTGGGATTGTTTGAAAAATGTGAAACGATTTATTAGACCTAAGATTCATCTCCAACAAGTTTTCTTGCTTATTAGGTTATAGAAGCTTTATTATGTACCAACGTCGGTAGTGATTTGTGTAATTTTTAATCAAATCGCGTACGAATATGAACGAATAGATTACGGCGTCGTATTGCAAAAATTTTATGGAACAGGATATTATTCATTAAGAATTTAATTCAAACTCGAATAAATTATTCAAAGTGAAAAGAATGCATACGGTGGAACGAGGAATAATTTACAACGGTGCGCAAAAAAACACCGGATATAGAGATGCAAACACGTCTTCAATTTGTTAAACTTTGAATAGATTTGTGTTAATAGTAATTCGTCACACACAAAACGAAATGATAATACAGATTACGAATGTATTTACTGAATATAATGTTTTGAACTCTAGTTGTCAAAAAATGTGTGCAATAATCTACTTCAGGTGATTTGCATACATTTGTCAAATAAATATTTTGTAGTTCGTTTTTAACAGCATTGGTCGTTAACCTAAAGCGAATAGTCATTTTAGGGATAATTTTTGATAAATTGTTTCTCGAAAACCAAAATAAACTTTTTTTTAAAGATTTTTTTCCCATACTCTCAGACATCGCTTCTTATCGTCGTTTTTCTTTGACGGAACAATTGTCAGTCATCGGTAGATGTGTATTGGGTGTCTCAAAACCTATGTCTTTAATTGAAACCACAGATAGTAGTCAAAAAAAAAAGCAAAATTGTCATACAATTTTAGGGAAAAAGTAAATAATAACTTCGGTAAAAATCAGTTTTCGTTTTCTAAGAAATTGTTTTACTAATGCTGGTTGGCGATTTAAATGGATTTAAATAACTCAGCTGTGCAGAAATGGTGCTTTTTGTGGCCACAAACAAATAAACGCCGAGATGTGTCTGTTGGGCTGGGTCATGTTTGTCCTTCGCAAAAAAATTCGCCAGGATTTTAAATAAAAACGTCTTCACGCACGCTACCGGGAGGTTTCCTACGACAATTGGAATTACTTATTACTACTTTACTTAAGCGTATTTATTCAAAGTAAAATTTAAAAGCAAACTGAATTCGTAGCACAATTATGCACTTCAGTTTTATTTGTTTCATTTTTATAACAGTACATCGACCATAACACTGCAAATGCAAAATGTTATGTTTATGTTCATTAATAAGACGAAAATAAATGTTTACTCAAAATGTTGATGAATATTAATTGAATCCAAGAAACGAGTGGTTCAATTAGTTTTCGTGATGAAAATTTGATTCTGCTTTAAAATAGTTCGGAATTTTCAGAAACGTGTACCTACATTCGCCTTGGGGATTTATTGGTAACAATTGCACTGTCATAAAATAAAATTCAGCTGGCTCAGTTTCGTTCCTCGTACCTTATTGTTTATAATTATTATTATTATCATGCTGTCATAAATTCACAGATGCTTACATTAGGGAGGGGGTTAGAATGAAAGACGAAGCGCTGAATAATAGTTTTTGAGAAAATTCAGTCCGAGCGATTGCGTTTGTAATGCGTCTCTCATGGAAAATTATAGACCTATATCCATATTACCTATATTTTCAAAAATACTAGAAACAATTATGAAAAAGCAGCTCTCAGAATTTATTGAGGCTCCTAAACAGTATGGTTTCCGTAAAAATATATCTCCTAAAGATGCTCTATACGACCTTGTTTTTTCTATCCTTGATACCTTTGAAAATAGAGAATACTTCTTTTCAGTATTTTGTGATCTGCGAAAAGCCTTCGATTGCGTCGAACATAATTTAATTTTGAAGAAGCTTGAATTATTCCACATTGGTAATAAAACTATCGATTTAGTTAGATCTTACTTACACAACAGAGTTCAGTTTATTTGTTACAACAATAATTTATCAGATAAACTCCAGGTTCCTCATGGTGTGCCGCAGAGATCTATTTTGGGCCCCTTGCTTTTTCTAATATACATTAACGATCTTCAGTCAACGCTGAATGATTCGCACTTCGTACAATACGTCGATGATACCACAGTTTCACACACAAGTAAAAATTTACCGGATGTTTTAGAACTGTCAAATGATGCCTATTTAAATCTCAAAAACTAGTTTGTTTGAAAATAAGTTAAGCCTAAATGATTCAAAAACCTCGAAAGTTATTTTTAGTATAAAGAAACAACTGATAGTAATAAAGTTAACTCCGCAAAAATTTTAGGTACTATCCTAGAGCCCTCATTGAACTGGGATCTCCATATCGATTCATTTTCGAAGAAGATTTGCAGTGGCATATTCTTAATCTCTTCTTTAAAACATTCCATATCTTGTAAAGTTTTAAAAACAGCCTATTTTTCGTTTTGTCATTCTCATATTAGTTATTGTGTTCTGGTTTGGGGTCATTCAGCGGCAGCACAGAGAATATTTGGTTTGCAAAGAAAAGCTATTAGATTAATGGGAAATTTAAATTATAGAAATGATTGCCGTTTCCTATTCGTCAAATTGAAAATTTTAACCTTACCTTGCATCTTTATTCTCGAATGTGTAATTTATATTAAAAAACATCTCAGTGAATTACCAGCACAAGGAGAAATCCATCATTATCAAACCGGAAATACTAATGACAGATCACGTTTTCTAAGATTAAGAAAAAGTCAAAATGGGCCAAATTTATTGCCATAAAATTATTTAACTATATGCCTTCAGCTGTAAGGAATTTATTTCTGTCGGACTTTAAAGATAGTGTAAAAAACTTCTTAATAAGTAAAGCTTTTTATTCTTGGATGAATTTTTGAACGTTCTTTTTTTGATGCGGTGACATTTACTCTGTATTGTACCTTGCAAGTTTCTTTTTATGTGTTTTGTCTGGATATATACTTCAGATAACACTCGAACGACTGTAAATCTTTATTTTACAATGTATTTAAGATGTTTTTTTTGTGTATGTATGTGTATGCTTATATGGGCATTTCTTGAGATGACTGTAAGCACCATGTGATACTTAACGGAATAAATTTATTATTATTATATATAAAGGATTGAAGTTGTAATAAATTTTTGAAAACATTAATAGGCTTAGTCTTATTTATCAAATTTACGTAGTGTGTAGTTTGTTTTGTATAAATATCTGTGTACATAACTTAATTGAAGTGTAAATAAATAATAGTAACAAATCATTGGATACGACGTGTCGAATTATGTGTTAATACCGCAGGACAACATTTTGAACATTTATTGTAATTACAAATATCAGTGCCAACAACAAGAAGTGAACTTTACTAAAATACCAAGGTCATAACTAACATGAATGCACAGGTGTGACAACACTTTTGATATGCATTTTGTGCTGTACTGTACATTTTGTTATTTCGCATATTGCTAACCGTAGACGTACAGTTTCAGTTCTTAAATTACGAACTGTGAAATTTAATTTAATACAATAGTGCTTGTCACATTGTATCTACTTCCTTAAGAAAGCTGTAATAAAAGCTGTAAATAAAAAAATTATTGAGTTTTTGCTTTTTATTGAAACCGGACTTGCCTCAACAAATCATAATGAAAGGAAAGGTTTCAAAACAAAGGAACTGCACGTGCTTATGCTATATCAGTTTTCATTTTTGGGCAATACCGTTCAGATTTGGAGAATCTTTTATAATGAGATACCTACAGTTTTATTTAAAGACATAGGTTTTGAGACATTCTGTATAGGTCGATTAATGTCTTTATTATAAATTATCCATTCTTTTTCAGAATAACTAAGTACAATTGATATTAATATAATTTGCTGTAGTTTGGTATTGTTATATTTTTTATATATAGGATGACTGACAAAAAAATTCTAGGGAACAGTTTATAATTAATTAAAAATATCAGTCAATATTTTCAAAATCGTCGATAATCTTTGATAACCATCGTTTTTTGGATATTTTTTATCATCGATTTTCTCCGAAAATGTGAAACGCTTCATTGCTGTAAGAAGTAGGCATTTTGTAAATTATTAAGTTTATTTCGCAAATTAAATAAATACTCGATAGAACGTCGCTAGCGCGATCTCGGACTTGCTTTTTCAAAGGCAGCTTTGTTGTCATTCTAATGAGATTGACCTTTGCCGTAAACACACAAAACTACACATTGCATCATCAAAAGTCGCCAAGGTGACACATAAAAGAAGCCGGTATTGTGTAAAAGAAGTTTGTTTCTTTTAAATTAAACATAACTTTCTCTCTGTATTCAGTATCATGTTTGGTAAGCAAACAAAAATTTATTTTCCAGTAAGTTATGTTATTAGAAATTAACAACTGCTTGATTTGATATACAGAATGCCATTTCTTCGTATTCAGGGACATATCGTCGTTCTGATTATTATTTAAAACTAAAGTACACAGAATTTTTTTACATGTTTCCCATACTCTCGAATATCACTTCTTTTCGTGTTTTCTTTTATTTTGCCGGAACAATTGTCAGTCACCCGGTATATTTAATTCACGAATACGATATTATTTTGTTAGTTGTTTTATGACAACTAAAATAAAAGACACAAATACCAACCTGAATAAATTTGACATTTGTTTCAATCTTATTAGACTTCAACAAGACAGTAAAACCAAGAAGCAAGTTATTCGCAACTTGCTCACTGTCTCAATGTTCTAATAAAACGAAAATATATTTAGAGAGTAAATTCTAGATCAATCTTATTTTTCAATAAATAATTATATCTTTTTCTACTTTAAAATTGATTTGATACACACATGTATATTGTAAAAGTATTTTTATTATTTTCTTAAATGATTTAATTGATAAAGTTTAAATTGCTTCTGTGATAATTCCATTAACTCCGTTCCGGTCTTAGCAATTATAATATAAATCACTAATAGCATCGTTCAGAAAATGCGAGGGAAGTATTTGCAGACTGACGTTTGAAATTTCTGAGAACGAGGTTACAAACTAAATTAACTTCACGAAAATATGAAAGTCTCCCTAAACTCACTCACAATCAAAATTTCGCGTTGAAACAAAGGCGAAGTTTAGTTAAAGTTTCCAACCAACCGAGTCGCGGCATCTATATGAACTTCATTAAAGGATAATCTGAACATTCCTCTCGGCATTTACGCCTTTGCGCTGTAGATCCAACTTTATGAATAGTTTTAAGAATGTAGTAGTTTAGTAGATGCGGAACTAGCGACTAAACTGCTCAGGTAGTCTAACTTAAAACAAATTTCGTTGTACTGAAATGTGTTATGTCGCCATTAATATGCAAGTACGATATTGCTTATTAGCACACCGGCAAACTTGTTCAAAATATCGTACAACGAACTTCTAAGTCGAAATGCAATTATCCAAAGTTTTGGTACATTTGAGATTGTGAAATTTAACATGAAAGATTGTTGTATGCTTTATAATCTATAAAAGAATATGCAACCAACCCCCCTTTTGGAAGAATTTATCCCTCATCTAATCCAGTGATAGTTGCTGCAAAATCCAAGTAGAACACTCAAGAATATTACATTCTTGGAAACTTTTTTTTCTAAATACTTTTCCACTTCAGAGCTAAAAAAGATAAATTGCCATCAAGTCGCCGGCTACCTTATATCGCAAATTACGTTCCATAATTTCTAAATTTCCTTCCACTTTTGTGATGTTACGGCATCTTCTACGTCTTTCATCATGTAATAATCTATTTTGCAGGAGGAGAGAGCTGTAACCCTGGCGGCCTGAAAATTAACTAACTTAATTAGGACCTTGCCGTCGTCTTACAGTTTGAACACTTACGCCGTCTTCTATTTGCAGGTTTAAGTGTTGCCATTGTTTCCTGCCACCTTCTCTTTGAATGGAAGAAATATTTTATGAAAGCGGCAGAACTTGATGATGATAATTATTATTATTAACTCGATCCATAGCTTTAGGGAGAGGTTCAATTGTTTAATGAACTAAACATAAATGATTTATAAATAAATGTTTCTAAAGATATTAAGACGAACATTTACATTATTACACTATTACAATACAACCCGAATGTGTGTTCGTTTATGCTTGTTACAATTAATTTATAGAAATAAAATTACGAAATTACATTCAGTTATAAAAACGAGCGTGTACTTGAATAAGTTGTCGACAAAATATAAAATATTGTCAGAAAGAGTGCTATAAATTAGCTAATTCCAAACGTACTTGCTATACTTGTAGTAGATGGACCATAAAGAAGGAAATACTGCAATTCCGTATTACAATAAATTCTCCCTTACGTTTCTATTTCATGTCTTCGGCTATAATAGAACGACGTGCATCGCATACGAAGCTAATGGGTTGCATATACGTCAATGTTCTCATAGGAGACCGTGTTTTAGTGTTATCCTCATTTTCCTCATTTCGTTACAGCTTTCTAAAAGCATTCTATTGGGTTTTAATGCTCCGGTCGTAACATAGGCGGCGCAACGGTATACAAATTATCGTGTTTGTGGCCGCCATCTCTCATAAAGATCACTTAAAATGTCAAAAATTCATTCGCCGAAACAGGGGAGTCAAGTTGCCATATTTCTAACTCAATTTAGGATTTAAAAATTACCTCACGTAACGGAATGTCACATTTAAAGAAATATTATACCTTGCAATCTTCTGTTGTTTTCATCTCATTGGACGAATCTGGAGTAATTCATTTTGTTTTACAGTGAAAAGAAATATCTGGAATAAATAAAAAAGAACGAAATTGTAACGATTTTACAAAAAAAAAATATATGAATGAAAGTTAATATATTTAATATTCCTTCTAATTATATGAAGCCTAATAAGTGATGTACGTATAAATGGGAAAACTTCTGTTTCTGCCGTTGTAAGGCATCCTTCTTAAAACAAAGGCACGCAAATTCGAATAAATTCACAAACACGTTACTTAACTTTGTTTTCAAAAAAACGTGGTACGTGTTGAATGTAATTATGTTGTGGGCCACATATTTTTATGAATTTAAAATCAATCCAGAAATCACCCCTTTAAGTTTTTTTCTATCAGTAAGTTACACCCTGTATAATCATGCAAGGTGTTTAAATTTATTTATTTAAATTCATAAATCGATGTGCGTATTTTGTATTATATTCGATGAAAAAAGTGTCTATTGTCTTATCGTGAACATCGTAAATAATATGATGTGGAAATGGAACTTGGAGAAAAGTAAAAATAGAGAAAAAGTAGATAATAAATAACATGTGGAATGACAAAACAAAAACGATAGGGCTAGTTAAGAGAAATTTGATTAGGGAATTGAAATTTAACCCAAAGATAAAGAATGACATAGAAAACAACATTACGAAGAAAGCGATAGTAGTGTAAGAACCTGATTTTCTATGTGGGAGAAAGGGGTAGATTATATTTTGAAGTCAAAACAGTTCTCAACCAGAACACGAGATTTCTAAAATAGAAATCTTTTACAGTGAAAATTAAAAGAGATTGGAAGTCTCAAATTCTGACTTCTCTGAACTCCCTTTTGAATACTTTACCACCCTTTTAACCAAAACTTTTCCAAACCAAATCGAGACGCAAGAAGCGACTGCTTTGTTAGTAGCGTTTCCAGTTTTAACCAAAAGTTAGTCAGCAATCGTTCTTCCCGCTCTCTTTAGACTTGATTTGAATTTTGGCCCTTTTTACCCTCAGACTTACTTATTTTGGGTTTGTTGGATCTTTCTCCTCCAACTTCTTGTTCGAATTATTATTAAAGATTCTCTAAAAACTACTTTGAGATTTTAAATAAAATTCGAAAGTTTTTAACAAATAAAATATATATTAAAATTTTACAAGAACTAAGAATTTACAACAAATTTTAAAATTAACAAATCAAAACGAAATTTTCCAATAAAATACATGAAACTACAACAAGAACAAATATCAAGAAAATTACAGAATACAAAATATCTGAAAATATTTATGACAACAAAAAAAATATATAATTCGACAAGAAGGAGAGAGGTATAATTCACACAGAAAAATGCTTTTAGTTAATTAACTTTTATGGCAAGAATTACATTGAGCTTACCAGCGATGAATCAAAAGATTTTTTCTCGTATCCAAAATTATGGGGATACACTCTAAAGTTAGCTTTGCGAGACTTATTTCGATTACGACGAATTTAATTTAGATAAAACACTAAAACTGCGCGGGAAAAGCTTCTGCTTTTCCTGACCGAAACCGATGATAAAGTTTTGGAAAATTTATAACAAAAAAAATCAAAACTCGAGCTTAGAAATTAAAATTTCGACGAGAGATTTAACGCGAGCCAAACATAAGGAACCGGGAACTTTTTGTTATCTCCCTCGCTTAAGCTACTTAAAGGCTCGTCACCTCCTGAAAAGTTGAGGAGGGAAATTCTGCGAGATCAGCAAGAATTTGAATTCAGACGGTCCCCACAGTAGCTTCCAAGCGAAACTTTTCTCGTTACTAGAGGGCGTAAACGTCTCGTTTTTACTGAGTTTTACCCACGTCGCTCATTCAAGGGCAGAGACGCTTTGTGGCGTGATTTACCTTTTGCTGAATCAAACCTAATAGGATTGATTTGAAATCGCATCCGAAGCTCATAAAAGCGATACGAACACCCGCTTCTTTCTAAGAACAAGCAGAGCCGATAATGAAATGATTAAAATAAAATAAGAGATAAATTAATTTTATAAATTTTCTAAGCATTTTTCCGGGTCCTTACTTCAGAATTAGAAGATTGAAGGTGAGACTAAAGGGAAAGACACTGGAAGTATACTATTGAATCAGTAGTACTTGGTTGATATACAGTGAAGTGGAAGAAAAGGACCTCATAAGGAAAGGTAAACGAAAGACTACTTAAGGTAGAATTAGAGAAAAATTATCATAATAGTAGTGGTGTAATGGCCAGACGAAAATGAAAGAATAGCTAAAAAAAGAGTGCTTGCACGGAAACAAGGGGAATTTGATTTTGATGAGAGATTTAAATGCCAGAGTTGAAAGCGAACCGGAAAGATAGGCTGAGTACCGGGAGAAGAAGTACTTAATAACACATCCACGAATATACCAGAAAAAAGACGAGCAGAGGAGAGAAATCTATTGTTGATTATATAATTGTAGAAAGAGGATGTAGAAACAAAATTAAGAGCGCAAGAATAAAAAGAAATTTACTAGAGGCTGCTATCAAAAAAACTGAAGCGCATGTATGTGGTAACTTAAAAATGGAACGACCACAAAAGAGTACAATTATAATATAAATAGACTTAAATCAACAAAACTATAAAAATTGAAAAGCTAAAGCAAGAAAGAATAGAAAATATTAAAAAATACTGTCTGCACAAAAGTAGTAATGTGGGAATCATTAAAACGAGAACACCACTGTGAAACAGAAAGGTAGGGAAATAAACAAAGACAAAATACGGGCAAAATATTTACAGAATGAAAATTATTTAAATTATCTAGCATATAAAATAACAGAGAAAGCAAAGGCAAAATATAAACTGTTGCATATTAAGAATAAAAATAAGAGATATATATAATCAAAGCAAATTATTGCGAAGTTTTTTTTCTTATAACTCCATGTTGTATTACAATCTATTCATTACCCGGACAATAGGTAATTTCTAAATGTCTCATAACATAGGGCACGTCAAGTCGTCAGAGTTTCTTCCAATGAAGTTACTCTATTGTGTGTGTACCTTTTTTTATAGAGGTTTAGAGAATCTTCGAAAGAAACCACCGCCAGCCTGATGGATTCACCCCGACATCTCTGTACGGGGCGCCTACCGTCTATACTCCTTTCCTCTCTGAGCACTCTGCACAGAGGGTATCGCCTTCCGGCATCGTCGTCTTCTGCGCATGTTGTCTTCCTCTTCTTCGCCCCTCTTCCTTACTCTTCTGTCCTCTTCAATACGCTCATCTTCTGTCCTCTTCAATACACTCCTCTTTTGTCTTCTTCCCCTCAACCTCTCTCTCCAATCCTGTTCTCTCAACGCCCCCTCTCGCCTCCCTTCCTCCTTTTCCCCACCTCACGTCCTCTTTCTTTCCACTTTTTTCCTCTTAGCCTCCTCTCTCTTTTTCATATTTCACTTTGCTTGCCATTATTGTGCCTAGCATGTCCATGACAGTCCTCCATTCTTCCTCACTCTGGAGAAGGATTCGCGCCACATTCTTTTTTGTAATTCGACTTCCCAGCTTTACTTGAATCTCTAGTCTTATTTCCTCCCACCTATGGCAGTAAAATATGGTGTATTCTGGGGAGTCATTTGGCTCTTCGCAGAACCAGCATTTGGCACTGTCCGCATTTTTTATTTCCTTTAGGTATTTCCCAAGAACACCATGGCCTGTGAGCTCCTCTACCTCCCCACTCCTTCTAGTGCACCAGGCTTCCACGCTTTTAATGAAAACCTTAGCCCATCCTTCGTATATATTCCATATCTCCTGCCATGAGGCGCACAGCTCTTTTCTGGCTAAAGCCATGTGCCCCTCTAGTTACACTTTTCTTCTCTCCCTTATCTGAAGCTTTATGGGGGGTATTTGTGTGTGTGTGTGAACTGGTAAAAATAACCTAACATTTAATACTAATCTTTCTCTATTCTTCTTAGTTAAATCTGTTAACCAAATCGTTGGGCTTAAATCCCTTTCACCTGTGCACTTTTTGTCTATCAATTTTCTGGCAAGACCATTGGGATAAATACTTTGTAAGTCTCCCAATAGCATCATTGAAACTACTGGGAACATACCATGAAACGTTGATTATTTCTGCAGCACTTTATTTTGGAACCGTTGCAGAATTTCTAGATTTGAGTAACTTGTGGTGCCAAACCGTTATTTCCCGTAAGTTCAAATAGGTTTAAGGGTACCCTTGTACAGAAGTAACTTATTTTACAAAGTTTTTTCCAATAAACCAATACGTTCATTTGTCTACATTTGATCCAGAGCTGTTTCCTTTTAGCAAATAACTTTTGCCAACTTAGGCGCTCATCTAGGTGGATATCAAGATATTTCTCATCATTGGCCTGCTGCAGTTATATACTATTAAATACAACTGAAGGACATGTTTCTTGGTCAGTCAGTTGCTATGATTTGGTTTCGTTTGCTTGGTTTCGCCATTTTCAGATCCACTTCTGAACTTTATTCAAGTTGTCCTCGATGCTCTAACTGGGTTCGCAAGTGCAGCCAACACTGCTATATCATCATATCAAGATTGGTGCATCTGTATTGTTATTTTTTAACAAATATGCAGTATACAAAATGTCTCAATACGAACTTGATCGATATACGTGTCTTGCTGTTTGACTAGAAAATGTCGATTCGATAGATAGGGCTTTAGGATAATGAAGTAGTTGTATGGAAGTTTTTCTTTGATTTTGTATAATAATAAAGATAGTTTACACACGTCAATATGAAATAAGTAAATATAATGCTCAGCAGCTACGTTGTAGTTTGAAATTCAGGAGACATGTTAGTGATACTTGTATAACATTTTGCAATAAAATATTATTTTATTGTTCTTTTGAAAGTTTCTAGCGGTAGCTGTTTGATCTCATTTGGGAGCAGATTAAACGCCTTTGGTCCGTAATAGTTTGAGTTTTAAGAATTCGATGATAATCCCTATAAATTTTACACAATTTTACACTTATCCCGGATATCATGTTTATGAGTCCTATAGCCGACTTATTTGATTAACGAACAGAAAACACTGTAATATGTACAGACACGGTACAGTTAGCACACCAAGACGTGTGTACGTACGCTGATATACATTCATCTCTATATCTAAGACTAGCAATTATCCTGATGGCTTTCCTCTGTAGTCCAAGAATTCGTTGTGCGGAAGAAACATGACCCCAAGCTAAAAAGGCATACATTATTCTGTACTAGGGATGGTAGACTGCCAAGAGAATTTTCTCAGAAGTGACTTGAGAAAGATTTCGGAGGTATATATACACTGTTCACGATCTTTTTGTATTCAGAGTAGGTCGTGTTAGAGTGACATTTTTGTTGGTACCACAAAAAAATATACTTGTCAGAAATTTGATTGACTTTCGTTTTTAATTTTGTGGTTACGTTTTTGAAAACTGCCACTGCCAATGTTGCCCATTCAATTGTGCTGTATAAAGTATTCCATGAAAACGAGAAATATTGTCTAGAACAAACGTTTAATGATTAATTATTTTTTTCATTGAGAAAGTTTGGGGTGAGGTGTGTTGTTTGCGTGCTCTTAGTCAACAATTGTGCCACAAAGCAAAGAAGTGTTCCTTTATTAACAAATGTGACTCCAGATATGATAATAAACAATAATGACAGAATGCTTGTTTGTGTTTTCATAGAATCCTCTGCACACTGGTGTGGCTAAATGGATCTTACTACTTGTGCAGCGGGTGGAAAGGTGTATCGGCTTGTGCAACCCGTGAGGATGGCTTGTTCACCCAGGAGTTTTTTTTCGGACTTGTTCAGACCGAAGAACTGTCGTTCTAAGACCCTGGATGGTCTTATTATAGGGCTCGCGGCCATTTTCACCTCGCTGTCGCAGAAGGGGTGAATACTCGAAGTCTGGATGAATTTCTGAAGGGGATTCGAGTTTGGTGCCTAGCAATGGTGTAGAGGTGGGCTGGAGGTGGCGCAAAAGCATTACATGAAGGGGTATTTAAATAACAGGATCTTCTTGCTGTCGCCGGTGTCTCAGAACCTTTTCCATTTATGTAAAATATCTTATCATTTTCCCGAGAAGACCATAAGCTAGATCTCATTTAAAATTCTATCTACTTTCACTACCTCCTCCAATACGCACACCATCAGAATCTTCTGCTAACACTAGAATTCTGCAAATCTGTTTATATTTGTGCATATTTGTGGCTATTAGTTTTGACTGCTAAAAGGATCGTCGCAGTCTATTTATAAGTCTTACAGATATACGTGCGTTTTCTACACTATACAATTTTGATGCCAAATTAAATATTCCCTATTCCCTTTCCATTGATTCCATAGAAGAATCTGATTCATCATCAATTTCTGATTCTGAATCAGATTCTCCTAATGTAATAATGAAAGGAGGAGCTTAAGTTATTTGCCTTAATAGTTGTAAGTCGTTCTTTACCTTTATGGGTTATTAATCTGGACTTCCAAAATGTATGTATAGCATTCCAGTCTCCCCCCGCTATAAATTTACTGAAAAATTATTTAATTTGAACCATTTTAGTATTGGTGGCAAATAGTAAAATTTCAATGCCTCTGGTACAAAGAAAAAGTCTCTCTAAATCCATATTGCCTTTAACCGAAACTTCTGTTTGATTTCTTAAAATAATTTTAAAAGATGTTGGTCTTTAGTGACGTACCACCTTTTTTATTTCTTTTCTCATAAGGAACTGTATTTTTTTGTTTTATTATTGTAAAAAGTCTTTTTCGTTTAAAGTGCATAGGTAATATATAATTGTTTCATTTTTGTTATTAAAAAAAATCTTAATTCAAAATACTTGAAAACTAAAAACAACACGCACTTAATTTCTTGAGAAAACATTTAGTACAACACAATAAATCCGAACGGAATTAACCCCTCTAAACCTACACAATCTAGCAGACTGTTGGATCGGGATTTTGCAGAGGCTGCGGTTATAGAACGGTGGCACGATGCGATGCGTCATGGTGGAGCAATTTAAAACGCGTTCCGATAGTGTCCTGAGGCTAACGATTCATTTCCGGATCCCGGACTCCCCGGATACGGACCCGGATTTACTACATGTACTTCCGGTACGTAAGACTACTTCGACGCCATCACCGTGATTCATTATCTTGACGGGCGGCGGGTTCGCTAACGAGAAATAGGCTTCAGTTTTAGAACAAAATAGAGTGTACAAAAACGATGGTGGTTAAGATCACGAGACGATGGGCTTCTGAAAGTTATTTATCGAGGAAACTAACGACTTACAGATTTATTGATTTCTTTTTATGACTTAATACTACCACGTAGTATAGTCAGAAATAGATGTCCAACAAAATACTGTAACAAAATGAATATAAGTTTTATGGTTAAACATTTAATTGTAAAATCTCATATGTCTCTACAACTAAAAGGTAATCAAAAATTAACTCATTTGACATCATATAATAGAATAAGTACATACATCAATATGTATTAATTCTGTATATAATGCACTTGGTTGCAGGCGGATCGCATAAGAATGTTTTTTGCACATTGAGGGGTCTCAGACACGATTAGCAAACTGGAGGGGTGCCAATTTATTTTGACGCCGCTGTATATATAAATATGTTTAATAAAATAATTGCGGAATACCTTGAATAGATAATTATCAAAAGCAAACGCAGAAATCAGCAAAATTTACATACACTAATAACCAGGTTGATGCTTCGCGAGATCATTGGATAGCGTTAGATTTAGTGGAACTGGGACATAAGAAATTAACTGCTTAGTGCAATTAATATTCAAAGCATCTCACCCTCCAGCAGCGCGTGATACAATTAAAATTATACGTGCATAGCTTTGCTCAGGGGCTACATTGTTATCGATGCGAATCTAGATGCGCTTTGTATGTACCTAGGAGATAAGAAAAAAATCCAAAATGAATTATGTATATTAGCGCCGACGAAAAATTTCGCGTAATTTTGCAAAATCCCATGAAGCTAGAAGGTTTTAAAAATTATTTCATGTACACATTTTATATCTGTCTATCTACAGTTTATTTAAATTCATGCAGCGTAAATTCTCTTCAGAACAAAAATTAAATTTTTTTTTGTAATTCAAGTATAAAAGTCTTCTTCTCGACTACCACATTCGAAAGTATATTTTCATTCCTGTTCAAGGAGAAAAAGCGGTACTTTACGTGAAATAAAATATTGTACCTGACTATGACGAAGTCTATTTAAACCTATTCTGAAGTAATATTAATCATTTCTCTTTAATATTATTATTTGTCGACAAATGATGGTCAATTAATTGATTTATATTTGAATATTTTTCAATAATATTGTTGAAATCTTTATATTTTTGGTCAATTAGTAATTCTTTTAAAATATCTAATTTGTAAAAAGCGTGCCTACATTATCGTCGAATCCAATTAAACGCCAAATAATTTGTCAATCAAATCAATTCAAAAATAGTTATTTGTTATACAAGACGGTAAAACTGATTTTATCGATGAGTGAATTAATTTTCACGAGTCGATAATTAAATTTTACCGTCGTGTGTAACAATCTTTTTTTTTATAGCGAACGTTAAAGACAAAATTTTAACAATTTTGCAGAAAAATAAAAAGAGCAATCATGTGTCAAAATCGCGTTGTATGATCATGATCCCAGTAACTAGTGTGGGTTGTTGCTACAGATAAGTTGTAATATTTATTAATTGAAATAACAAAATTAAAGTACTTTATCTACCCTTGCTGTTAAAATTCCGTTTTATCCACTGTTTTGAGTTGGACAAAGCTCACTTTAACGTTCGCTATAAAAAAATAACATTATTGCGGTCGCATTATGTATTTATTTAATAGTTGCAATAAATATTTAAATACAAGGCAACTGTAAAAGCACCCGCCAAAATAAATTAACTGAAAGAATCCATGTCACAGATTAAGGGAAAATGTTTAAAAAATTCTAATTTTGTTTGTATTTTTGGGATTTCTCTCTCTGCCGAGAAAACGCTCTTGTAGTCTAAACCGTAAGCCCTATGTAATTAAACGATTCTTTAAACATACAGATTGAATTATTTGGAAATAAGAATCTGAAGATAAATTTCTAATTATATTAGAAATGATGGCGTTTAAATTGTTGGGGACATATGAAAATCGTAGTTCCTTCCAAAAATATAAACCAAATCATCGTTGAGAAATTTTTTACTTTAATTAAAAGGCTAAACGATCGAACGAACTACTTCGTCATTCACGCATAATTTTACAAAATTACAGCTGATCGTAAAAACTTCCGCACGGATGACGACGTCAAGCTGTAATCTACGTCATAAAACTTTATTGTATGCATAAGTTTTCATGTAAAATTTTAAAAGTCAAACAGACTTAACTTTTCAGCCCTTACACTAAAAGTAAGTGCCAATGCCGTTCCATGCAGCAATGTATTAATTACTCCTGAAAAATATTAGATTCTTGAAATTTAAAAAAAATTGGCACTGTTCATAGGAACCTGTCCCGAATTGATGATTTAGGAAATAATTTTCAACTGCAATTTTCACGATTAACTTTTGTTATTTATTGTTCATTCTGATACGTCCAATACCCTTCTGAGAAATATCATTCATTAACTGTCACGCGTAAAATCTGTATATACTCAATTCCTTATCACCTTGTGTATGTAATTATAATTACCAATTGATATCTTCCTTAATTTTAATTTTAAGTTATTTTGCACCGTCAACGGCAGTAGTAATTAATAGCTAAAACATTTATACTTATCTTTGCCTTTGTCACGACTTCTTCGTATTGATACAGGGTGATACTTCAGTAGACCGCCAAATAATTATTCGTACAAGAATAGAAATCACAGATTATAATTACACTGGTAAAAAAATATAACCATAATTTTGATTTTGAAAATACTAAAATTTTATATTTTCAGTCTAACATTCTTAAAAGACGTTTTATAGAAATATGTAAAATTAAAATGTCATCGAACTCTGTTAATAAACGTACGGAGTTTGATAACGTAAATGACACATTTTGTAGTTTTCTAGATTTGTTAACTAGGATATAGATCTGTCAATTTTAATATCATATTAAAACAAAAAAAATGATCGTTTTACAGTTTTAGTTTCCCTTAACAACTTTATTTACTTTTTTACTTGACAACTTGTTTATTTATTTATTTATTTTCACCCTTGACGAAGCTATCAAGCGATAGTGAAACGTTGAGCATTTGTGCCATTTTTCAGCGTCCGTTTGAGATAATGCATTACACAATTTCACGGACGAGAATCTACCTTAATTATAAACTGTTCCATAGAATTTTTTTAAACGTGTTCATTCATTCACGGATACGATTTGATTAAAAACTAAGCAAAACTCCACTGACGTTTAAAACAGCTGTACATAATATAGTTCTTATAGTCTAATAAACAAAAAAAAATTGTCGACGATGAATCTCAGGACTAATAAATCGTTTCACATCGTTGTTTTCCAAACAACCCCAGGAATTAAATTTTTTCGTATCAGTGACAAGCATTCACGTACACGATTTGATCAAAAATTGTCTTATGTTTCCGACGGGGACATCTGGTGCAATTAAATTACATAAATGGATTTTACGTTAGTTCTAACTTCAGATTATATTGTTGACGTAACTCAGACCTAATTTGTAATTACTTATACTGTGCCTAAACACTTGATAATTTCTTTTTGGAAAGTAATCTTTTCTGTGATAGTTGCTGTCATTAAAGCTAATATCATAGAAACTGTCAACGTGTAAATTAAGGCCGGTTCTCACGATGATAGTTTCTGTAATAGTTACTTTCGTGATAGTACTTTCATGAGAGCACTATCATTGTCAAAACAGGGCCTTAACTTGATAGTGGTTGCTGTGCAGACACTAACTCTAATATCACACCTATGTACTTTCGCGACGGTACTTTCATGAGAGTCCTACCATCGTGAAAACCAGCCTTTAATCGGAACTATCGCACTCACTTTCATGATAGTTGCTTTCATGACAACAACTATCATAGAAACTTTATCGTGTAAAAAAGGTTGGTTTTTACGATGATAGTTTCTGTGATAATTACTTTCGTGATAGTATTTTCATGAGAATACTGTCATCGTGAAAACGGAATTATCACATCCACCTTCATGATAGTACTTTTATGAAAATACTATCATCGTGAGAATAGGCCTTTAAGCGACAATCTATGATTATATTTAATTTAATAAACGACTTGAACTTCCAATTCGTAACAATAGCTTTAGTTATTTTTACTTATTTAGTTCCCGAAAAATAATTAATCAAAAATCTTACCCAATTACACGATACTTCACTGGTTAAGACCCAGCAGCTAAAGGAATTAAAATATATACAGTCATAAATGTTTTATCGTTTATGGTTGATGCGGCGAGAAATCGGGCGAACTTCAACGGAATTCAATGAAACCAGTTGAAGGAGAGCTTTAAAATATTTACAATATTGATAAAGGCATGCAAATGCAAATCATCTGTAGTAAATTATTTAGTACAAATTTTATAAAATGAGGATAACAGGGATTTGCAATTTGATCACCACTAGCACTACAAACTTTGTTTCTGGTTAAGTTTGCCCGTTTGAGTCCGACAAAAATTATTTGTTTACCTCAAATAGGCTGTTAGTATTTGCAAAAATAAATAAATTTCACCCGCTTTTAAGTAAGATTAATAAATGTGCAACAATAAACGGATGAATTTACAATTATGCCCGCCTCCACCTCTAAGCATCGTTTAGTGGTCTTGTTCTTGTGAGGATTAGTAGTTACTTACAATCAGACGGTAGTGTACAGTGGCAGAACGCAAAAAGAATCGCTTTTCGATATCAGAAAAAATCGATATGACTTTGTTATAAGGCGAAGCATTAGGAAATGTACGTCGTGCCATCGTTTGTGGATCGAAAAATTTCCTTTACGACAAATGCCGTATAGGAGCACTTTTGTTTCGGTGGTGCAGCATTTGGGTGATCACGGACATTTTCGTCCTGCAAATGGTCGTGGATCAAAGATAACTTTACGAGTGTTGAATGCTGAGATAAATATTTTAAATATTGTCGACGAAGAACCCAGCATAAGAACCCTAGAAGATTGGTATATAGGGCTGGGTTTCCCAATCGACGGCTTGGTGAATTCTCCGTCAACAGGGACTACATCCATACCATGTACAAAAAGTACAAACATTACAGCTGGGAAATGCAAATCATTGTGTTAGGTTTTGTCAGTGGATATTATATAAAGTTGACCAAAACAACGAATTTTTAAACGTGGTATTGTTCACCAATGAAGCTCATGTTACTCGGGACGGTGTTCGAACTCTCATAACACACACATATGGAGTGACAAAAATCTACACGCTACAGCGGAATTCCATCATCAGCAGCAATTTTCGGCAAATGTTTCGGCTGGTATTGTTGCTAATTGTTTAATCGGTCCTTACATTTTACCGTAGCATTTGAATGCCATAAATTATTTAGAATTTTTAAATAATGATCTTGAGCTACTATTAGATGATGTGTACGACGCGATATGTGGTATGGAGCATCCCCTCATGCAACTATTAATTACATTAATAGGTCGATTGGACGCTATGGTCCAATACTATGGCCCCCATGGTCTCCAGACTTAAATCCCCGTGATTTTTTTTTGTGGGGGTGGATGAAACAGCTTGTCTATTCTACCCCAGTGCACAGTGTGCTACTGTACAGGAGTTGCATGAACGCATCGAATATGCTGCTGAAGTGATTCGAAATGTTCGATGTTTTCGAACGTGTAACGAAAAACTTGAGAAAACGGGCTATAGCTTGCAATGATAACGATGGTATTCAGTTTGAGTATCTGCTTTCAGAAGTAAAACCGGAATTTTTAAATTATTTATCACAATTATTTTTTTATTTATTTCATAATACGACAACCACAATTTAAAACATGAAACACCTGTCATTACAAGCATAATACAGGGTGTTTCATACTTTCAACTGTTACGGGGATACTGTCTTTTGTTGAAACTGATTTTAATCAGATTTGATTTAAATGTCCCTACGGAGTGACGTTCGTAGGCCATCGTCCCGTGCGAATAAATTAATAAATGCTCGGAAAAATTTAGACGTTTGAGGCAGGTCATTACCGCGGCGTTCCTCTATTAATCACGGTTAACTTTTATAGTTGTATTGCTCTGGGTAATAAGCACAATAAAACGTATGAAAACACGATATCATAAAACTTACGATTGCGACGAACTTCATATACATTGGCGTGACGTGCTTTTTGGGTCATAATGAATTATAAATTTTCCCAAAGAATTTTTTTAACGTTTTCCTCATAACCTATGATTTAATTCCTTTCACAGGTTTTTTTTTGGCGGTTTATTTAAGAATCACCCTGTATATTCCTCATTCGGATTGAATTTTCATCTTCTGTTAGATTTCTTGAATTCCTGGAGTCCTTTTCATAATTTTTCTCTGCTTATATTGTTTAATCCCTTCTCTAGATTAAATTGGCATAAATAAAACAATTCATCCATTTTTCACTCATCATAACCGCCTTTATTCCTTCGAATACTGCCTCTATTTTGTCCAATAATAATTCATTTATTGTTGTAATCAATTTTCCAATGCCAGTTCCTAGATCGCGCTTCATCATTTTCAGGCTGTTTACGAAAATTATATTTTTACTTCTGTTTATTAAACTATAAGTTTTGGATGTCATTTAGCATCATTAAATTAATATTTGATCCTTTCTACTAGAATATTAAATCTTTCTGAAAATAGAAACCAATTAAACAAAATTTTGAAATTTTTCGGAAGCTCTCATAAGCGGACACCGACGGTTCCAACTTTTTTGTCTGCTTATGGCAGCCATCCGCTTATAAGAAAGCTTAAGCGAAAATTTTGGTTCCAGAAAAATTGTCCGTTTATAAGAGATTTCTGCTTATGAGAGCTATCCGTATGGGAAAGCTTTCGTTGTATATAATTAATTATATTTTTGTTTTCATTACTATCAGTATCACCAAAAGTTCCGTAACTTGGTGACAAATCTTCACTTACTTTGTGATTTCTAACTCTCATGGCATTCAATTGAAAAATTCATCGAGTTGGTTTCGATTTTTTAATAAAAGAAAAGAAAAAAAAGGGTAACTAAACCCTCCTAAACCGATTCACGTTTGACGGATGACGTCAAACAATGAAAGTGTTTTTGCATAAACGTAATTATTATACCTGTAACTCATAACGACATCGTTAAATAACTACAATCGTTAAGTAACATACATTTTGACCAATCAATACTTAGATATAACACATTCCTATGTACTAATTGGCCAAAGTATGTTGCTTAACGAATGTCGTTATTAACGTTGTCATTATGAGTTATAGAAAGAAAAAGGGGGGGGGGGTAGAGTGATTATAGGAAGTGTTCCAATATGCCATCCATCAGCTGATGGATGGAAATCGGAATTGATAAATTTTCCGATGAAACATATTAGGAAAATAGTTTTGTGTTTTTATTTTGCTTTGTTAACGCCCATTGCCTCGTGGAATATTGTAATTATAATGATAAGGTGATATAAACCAAGTGATCCTGCTTTACAATGTTAGTAAAAATTCAAAGGCCTCTAGGTGAACTTTTCAGTTGAATACCTGATACACGACAGGACTTTTTGCCATCATGTGTTGCTGTTCTTTCTTTTTGCAACCGTGATAATGATAACATGATGCATCTGGTTTGTTGCAACCTCATTTCATACTAACTATGATTAATGGTTGTTGATATAATTGTTACAAATCTTTATTTATTCTCTTCTCCATATTTCACCTTTTTGTCCTATATTTTCTTCGTAAATCTTACTCTCTCATATTTTTAGCACTTCATTTTCTTTCTGATTCATTTTCCACAATGAGTCCCGCCTGGCTTCATAATTATTGTCTTGTAAATTGCTTCCTTTGACTTTCTTGGTATATTATTTGATCACAGTATATTTGACAATGCTCTCTATTTTCCTGTTTAATCATTTTTAAATTCATGATCGTTTCTTTTTAAACGCTAAAATTGTAGTTACCTGTGTCCAGTCTTCCGTCGTCATTCTCTATGAGACTTAAATTGTTTATAAGTAGATGAGTTATCTATTAGAAGCCCACAGGATCATGTGATTAAATGTTCTATCCCAATTGTGATGCAATAAGCGTGAAAGGATCTGTGTACCGTGAATTACTGCAACCACTTTAAATGATTAATTTTGAAGATGCTGTTGTCCTTAATTTTATACATTTTATGGAAAAAATTGAGCACAATTTTAAATTATAGTAATAAAAAGGCGTTATTCTAAAATGAGAAAATGCTAGACAACAAAAATAATCTACTAGTTAAATTTCGTAACTTTTGGAATGGATGTCGTAGGTTTAATATAACAAATACTATGTCTTCAAAAACTCCCACGTTTGGATTTGACGTTGGTATATAAACGTATGTCGGTATAGTGGTTATAACCCACTGATATCACTTACGTTATTTCATTCGACGTTTTAATTAAGTAAATGGTTTCTTTTTATCCTACCTCCAAATATGGACATTTTGAACACATGATGCAAACTTAGGTAGTAATAATCTCGTTGAACTTTTAATACATTTAAAATTACCATCTGGTTATTACTACTGTAGTTGCACTATGTATAAATGTGATCCTCTTTTGATTTTTTTTGTAATTCCGCAGAGTAATTACTTCAACGTGAGGCAAATCAAACTTCGAATTCTTCTGTGTATCGATACGAATTGGCATCTTGCATCTTCTCCGAATATCAAAGTTTATTGCGCCGCAGAGAGAACATTCATCTCAATTCCCTGAACACTAATCCCTCTGATTACTTTATAAACTTTGCGACTCTCGTTCTGGAAGTGTTATTAAATCACATTTGAGGTTTTTTTTTAGAAAACATTTTAGTTGATAAAAATTTGACGCCGTTTATAAGAAGCTAATTTGAAACTAAGACATTTACAGGAGAGTTGATTTTTAAACAGTTTGATTGACTGTGCTCGATAAAATCCTGCCCATTATACTTTCAAATTATGACATTCTCTGATTAATTATTTCATCGATACTGAATTAATTAAGCTCCCGGAATCTAAATTTAATATAATTCGGTAAGCTCGCTTTAAAAAGTTTTCGAAAGGGAAGAGATTCGAGTGTTAATGAACATGTGCGCCAAATAAATATCACGTTTTTGTGAACTCTATTAGTACCAAGCTCTTGCGCCATGCCACTGGGAACTCTCAATTGATTAGAACTTTTTGCGGAGTTTAGAATCGGAGTTAAACGCTTGAATTTAAGCCACAGATCCATTAAGTTGTCTTGTTTACTAACATATGTAACTTTCACTCCGACGACTGCATTCACATTCTGGCCCCTAATTGTTTCAAAGCTTCTTCGGAGTAATATATATCGCTCGTTTCGTGAAATTCTATTACTTCTACTCGTTAACTCATTAACTCGACATATATTGCAGGCAAATTATGTTTCCGAGCGTTTACGATAAATCTGCACAGTTAAATTCGGTTATCGATTAAATCCTAATCCTCTGGCGTAAAATAGGTCGAGCAAAATTACTCGTTACAAATGTATATGGGAAAACTAACTATTAATTCAAATATTAAACACATTTCTTTTAATTAATTTGAAGAATTTTTTAATGTTCTCAAGAAGCAATAGCAAGTGGCCACCAGGAAGGAGGAAAGTTCTCTACGATTATTTGTTTTCCTCTTGGCATATTGACATTTAACTGCACGAATTCTGCGCTTGCAATACTGTGAGTTTCCGAGCACCGTAGGCGTATGAGTGTCTTTGTATGTGTGTGGTAAATCGGACCCTGGACAGAAGACGTTATGTTATATAACTCGTCCCTCTAACATCTCTAAGGTCTGGCTCGACCGCGGTGACGTCACATCCTGCTGGAGGCGTTCAAAGCTCAGGGTAAGTGAATTACAGAAGCTGTGGACTGAATTGTTTGCCCCTAACATGATTACATAGACTGGAAGTACAGCTCTGGACAATGTATCAGCATTGAACTTTACGAAAACTTACTTGTTCCCAAGTTATTTATTATCAGTGGTCCAATAGATATTTACCACAAACTCTTAAATAAAAGCAGTTATTGCATTAAAGCTTTTTTGTCAACTCTCTCTAATGTCATCTTTAAGAAACATTTTTGATTGATATTTCAAACTATGCAAAAATGAAATAAAATAAAGGACTACAAGAAATGATATTGAGGGGTCGTTCAAAGATTAAAAAATTGGATGAAGTAACTGGAAAACCGAAAGTAACGTAAACGATTCATCGAGGTTTCACTGTATATTATTTCTTGCTTGGTAAAATAGCCTCTTCGTTTCTAACGTACGAGAAGATTGCGATAAATTTCTGGCCTAGCGTAGAGAGAAGTAAATTATCTCAAAACAAAACACAATTTATTCAACAAAGTCTGGAGGCTGTAACTTTATACATTTATTACAATGTTCGTACATTTAGAAACCTTTTAAATAAAAGTTTGGATCTTGCTATGCAAACTACTCAGTTCCGACATCATCTGAAGAACTTTCTGTCTTTTCAGATATCCTTTCTAATTTAGGGAAGAGAAATAATTGGATGGACCCGAACTATGTTAATAAAGGTGGTCTATTAGTTCCAACCCCAACTCATCAATTTCCTGCAACGCAACTCATGACTTGTGGAATGATGTCTGTCTTACAAAAGAAGCATACTTTTGGAAATTATTCCATGACGTTTTTCTTGCGAAGTCTTGTTAACAATTGAGAATAATACTCTGCTGATTCTGCTATTGTCATTTTCCCTATTTTAGATAATCGGTGGCAACATTAAAAAAAGTGGATGCAAAAACCTTGCAGCACTTCTTCGGACGTGGAGAACCACAACGCTTTCTTTCTTTGTTATGTTCTTTGGTCTCTTTGCCATAATACTGAATGCAAATTTCATCCATTGTCACAATTTGGTCCAAAAAATGGGAAAAATCTTCCTCAAAACGGTCGCAAAGTGACCTACAGCTCATGACTCTCTAACGTTTCTGATCTGCATTCAGGAATTTCGGAATCCACTTGGCTATTAGCTTCTTCATGCCTAAAACTTGATGAACAACTTGATGAAGACTTGTTCTAAAGACATTCATAAAGTTGAAGCCATTTGTTTTAATCCAATCCTTTTTTTATGAGATTATGAACAGCATTGATATTTTCCGAAGCGTTCACACAGATGGGTCTCCCGAATGGCGTTCCTTTTTAGCATCAGTTCTTCCTATTTTAAACTCGGAAACCAGTTTTCAGTTCGCAGTTTCTATCAAAACTTAATGAAATTATTCGTCAAACATCATACTTATGTATTTCCACGGTAACAGCAAACGTTTTTGACAACAGGAAACAAGTTAGGCCTACTTATTTTTTTACCAAAATCCTCTCGTACTTGATCCGTTGCTTGGGAATAAAACACAATTAGATAGCATTAAAATACTTCATGAAATATGTTTCACGGTAATAAAAGTTTCCTATAAATAACAGAAATAATTTTCTTTATGTGTTCCTGGAAAGTTGGCGAAATCTGTAAAGAATAGACTCCTTCCTCCAAGGCGAGGAGGTGTATAAAAAAAGCAGGGAAACTCAGGACGGAGGAAATTTCTAAGAATAAAAAATTGCCCGAAATAACTATAAAGACGACGGGTGATATGAGCGTGTATTTTATATATAAGACAACCCGCAAAACCCCTCCAAATCTGATACAGTTTCGAGCTAAAGATTCATACTTTTTACGTGAGTTCCCGCGGAACGGGATCAATACGAAGGATGTGAACACGTTAAGTTTTAAGAGCTTTCCTAAAGTTTTAGATTAGAAAGTTTTAAATGTTTCAACGTTTTCTATTGTTAAACGGCTTACATATCTTAGTTTCTTTGCGAAATCTTTTGACATTCATTGCCAAAGTGAGACAGGATGTTTATAAAAATAAATGGAAAATAAGTAATTTGTTTTTAAAAAGAAATTTAATTTAAAGTATTTTCATGAACATATTTTAAGAATAATTATATACTAGGAAAGAATGTTATAATACCGCAGCCACATAAGCTTGTGTGTTTAATTATGAAGGGCGATTTGATTTAATATAATTAAGACTCTGGAAAGAGAGCAAAAAAAAATATTTGTAAAAAAAAATATAATTTGTACCAGTAAAATGATACTTAAAATGCAAAACACTGCGTAGCTCAAGAAATTTCGTAAATATCCTACCACGAGGACATTTAAATGCAAAGAGTGTTTGTCGGATGCTGTTTGCGTTCAACTTTCTTAATTCTCTTCCCGAGGTACCACATACTTCTCGATTCCTAAGAGAAAAAAAATATTTTACTTCATTTGCGTAACGACATAAATACACCGAACTGATTCCCCCCCGAAATTGAACCCGTACCTTCCCTAATTCACGCCGACGAAATTTTAAACTAATTTGCACGTACACACAAACACGGGTTTCGAGAGTCAGTGCGCGCTTCATTTTATGCCAACTTGTTAATTAATCTTTTCTTGCAGAGCGAATTTGCTCCCGTGTGTTTGGTAACTTAATAATATTTGCCGTAATTGCGCCCTGATTTAATGTGCCAATTAAAATATCAAATTCGCAAATTCACTCAAATTGAAAACTCTAGAGTCGATGAACGCATCAGCGAAAATAAAAACAAAAACATAGTTTTAATTTTACAGGATGTGAACACGGAATTCACAACCTCTTTAAATTAACTTAATTTGGACCACAAAAATTTAATAATATAGGGTGACTGACAAATTGTTGTGCCAAAAAAGAAACGTGTAAGAGGACGAGTTAAAAATTTACCCTGCAAACATACTGCAGCACTGAGTACAAAATACAACTTGTAAAAGCTTTCGTCGATGTGAAGGTCGCACGAAGAATAATAATAAACCTTTATTAAATACATCTGCAGAATGCACGAGTTTTAACCATCTCTAGTGCTATGCTCTTGATTTTCCATACAATGAGAAAATGTTTAAAAAATTCCATGAAACAGTTTATGTTTATATTTTAAAATTTAATTCAAAATCAAACAAATTATTCAAAGCTAAAAGAGCGCTTACAATGAAACGATTTACAACCAATACGCTAAAAACACAGAATAGAGAGATTCAATTTTGTTAAACTTTTGATAAAATTGTGTTAATAATTAGTCGTTGATAATAACGAATTTGTTTCTCATTGAACGCCGTACATAAAACGAAATTATAATAATTAATAAACAAAATTAAGAGATTACGAATATGTTTACTGATTACAGGTTTAAATTATGGTTCTCATCACCGTAAAATAATTAAAAAGTAAGAGCTTTTTTGTTCTGATTAAAAAGCAAAGGAAGGGTAATGCATAATATTGGGCCGAAATGTTTATAACAATTAAGATTAAAGAAAAATATTAAGAGTTTTTAAAACGAAAATTTGAAGTGCTTTCGTGTTGCAGTGCTTTATTTGTTTACCCATCAAAGCAGGTATTCAAATTGGGACCGTTGTAATTTACTTCAAGTTATTTGCATACATTTGTCATCAATTTCCGAGCTTGCATTTCAGCTGCTTAAAGTTTAAGTTCACGTCCCACGCCGTAACAAACATATTTATCGTATTTGTTTGGTTAATCTGCTGCTCTTTCTTAATTAGAGACATATCGTCTTTTTGAGTATAATTTTTAATTAGTTATTTCTCGAAAGCATAAGTACATAAAAAAACATTTTTCCCATACTCTCGGATATAACTTCTTTTCCTGCTTTTTTTGGTACAATTATCAGTCACCCGGTATAGCTAAAAACGAATTTCATTCAAAAAAGTTTTCGAAAAAAAATTTAAACTTCAGAAGCAAGTAAAGTGCATAATAAACGTATTGGAAGATAGATACAAGCAGGCTTCGCTTTATTGATTTTTGTTTGCAGTACATAAGATGCTCAAAAACTTTTTTCTTCGGTACATCCAATCGAGCTGCCGAGAAAGACATTAATGTTGAATGAACCCATTAATGCCAAGAGCAGTTATTGTGTTATATAAAAGCGAAATGTGTTTAAAAAAATAATAGAAATTTGAGAAAAATATATGAAAAAATTAAAAAGAAATCTCTGATAAGGAGAAAGAGATTCAAGAGAAAATTTTTGGATGAAATATAATAAACATAATTAAGATTAAAAAGCTGGAATAAAAAATAAACACGTGCAGCTAGGTCAGAGAAAAAAAAAAGACAGATTGAAAAGGAAGGTGGTTAGAACTAGAGAATTAGTAAAGAAGGATCTGAAGAAGCTGCAGTAGAAGAAAGCGGCGTATAATTGAAAAGCCAGTATGCACATTTCAGTGTTCAATTGAAAAAGTTCATCAAGTAGCCTTTGGATTTTTCACTATTTAACCTTGAAAACAGCCAAGGGGAATTTAATTCAAGAAATCATACAACAAACCAAATAAATACGTTAAACAACTGTTTGGCCACTTGGAAGTCGTCCTTTTTTCTTCTTTCATTCAAAAATCAAAACCAACTTCATGAACTTTTAAATTGAACACGAGTTATTATTGTAGTAACCAACATTGGAAAAAGAATATTGAGTAATTAAAATAATTTATTATGCAATTTTCATCGGACAAGAATCTAAATAAAAAAATCTTAATTAAAAAAATATCTACTTATTAAAACTTCAGGACACTGCACTTTATAAAAAAGTGACGTTTTATTAGTTTTACTCAGTGCCGGCTTTAGGATGGCGCTAGGGTGTGCACCGCACCGGGGCGCCGAGGCAATAGGGCGCCGCAGACCTGAGTTGAAAAGAGAAAAATAAATCGTCCGAATAAAAACAAACAAATAGTCAAAATAGTAATATTACAAAATTATTACTTAAAAAAAAGTTAAATACCAATATCCGCCCACAGCCCATGGCCACGTTAAGTTATATTATTATGGTTTTTTTTTAAATTTTTTTGTAATTTTTAAGGGCGCTCTTTAGGAAGTCGCACGGGGGCGCCTAGAGGCTAAGGCCGGCACTGGTTTTACTGCTATTAATTTCAAGAGGATTTGATTTGACTCATTGAGTAATCAAAAGTCTGATTTAAATCAAAACCTCTAGTTCACTATAAAGAAAAACTAACCAAACATTACTTTGCAAAGAAAAAATTTGTAGACACCAACAGTTGGTTCTGTTATTTATTAGTCTCGTCAGTCTTAGTATAATATTAAATTTACCGAAATTAAATTTTAAAAATTTAATGTATCTCTGTATAATTTAGTCTACAGCCGTTTATATCAAAAATACGACTTTTAAAAAAAATTTTCGTTTAGTGAGGACCTCCTTATAACCGCAATTGTTAATCAATAGGAATATTTTTTGTGATTGTGATTGTATTTCGCAATCTTAGTCGAGTCTCACCAAGATAATATACTTATTGAAAAATTAAACAACATGAACATCCAAGGGGTAGCTGCTGATTCTCTTAAGAGTAAGCAGTTTGTAGAGATGTTCCATTCCGAAGCAAATTGGATCAAAAAACGGTATAGATTAAATCTAGCTCCTAATAACTGAAGTACCGCAGGGCTCTATCCTTGGATCGATTCTCTTTCTGTTGCTCGTAAATGATCTTCCAAATTTCCTCTCCAACCTACGAATCTATTAAATATTAAGTTAATTACATTGTTTTTTTGTGTATAGTTTAAAACTTAATAAAAAAAAAATGCGTACGAAAATGAATGTCATAAATTCCGGGAAAAATGTTTTAAAAATTCTTCTGAACAGCTTATAAATAGTTAAGAAATTACCACAAAATCAAGCTGCGACACTGCGTACGAAGTAGGACGCCACGTTCTATAAATACGGCAGTATAAGAGGACTGTAAAGCTAACCTCAACGAATATGATCAGCTTCCCTTGCACCAGACATATAGCGTTTTAGATTCATCCGCACTAGAGATCTGCACGAATATATACAAAATCGTCCGAGTACAATGCGAATATTCATATGACGATTACAACGATGCGTATTGCTAGTACATATAATCATGTATATATATATGACGATAGTAATCGACATCGATAGCGTCGTAAATAGTAATCCACACAGCCAGGCAATTTTTAATTATGCAATCATGAAAAACAATCATTTGCCGCCTTTCGAAGTACTTTTGAGTTGCTTGTAAGCGCATTGTCGTATAAACCCATGTCTCCAATTAGCTTGCACAACTAGAAATCGATGACAGACGAATACTACAAACCGTATAAAAAGTATCCAGACTTTTGACATTTCTATCAATACATATCGTAGTATTTTTATCAAAACTATATTTTTCGAAGAATCTCCCAAAAAAAGTGACCACAAATGTCGAATATTAACAAAAATTTGAGTAATTTTTTCAAATTTAAGAAGAGAAAACTGAGTTCATAATTAAAGAAAAAGGATTTGTAAAGTTATTTCGACCAAAAAATGGGAAAAAAAATTAAATAATACCATATTTTACATGCATCTAAATCTATTGATTTGATTTAAGAATCCCTGAACGTCTAAATATAATTCTCAGGATTAAACAGAAATTACGTAAAACAAACAATTAGAATGTTTCCCGCTACTATACTTGTTTCGCTCATAAATTCAAAAACCGAAAGTCGCAGTGTTATTTTTTTACTTTCTAGACGAACTATAATAATGAGTAATATCGTTACGATGTCTACGATGCGATGATGTCCATGATGCTGTATTTACGATTTCGTACTCGCATCGCCGCGTAAGGTAATCGGCTACATTTTTACTTATTCATGCGGGTCTCTAATCTGCACTGGTTGCATTCAATGTATCTTCACCTCATATTATTACAAACATTCTGAATGCAGCCAGTGCAGGTGAATCGAAAACGCCAATAATAAAACTGTTTTAAACGTTGCGGCGGATTTTTGCTTAGCATTTTTAATCAAAACGCGTACGTGAATTAATGTCACAGTTCACAAGAAAATGTATTAAACATTCTGTGGAACATTAATTAATTATAAATGTACCCAAAAGGTAGGTATGTTTAGATTAAAACGCCAAATTCACAGCATACTTGTGTCATGTCCTAAACGTTTTATGAAACTTGATACACGTATTAAGCTACGTGCATGCCTCGAGATGTGCGAATCTATTTTAATTTGTTAATAATTCGTCACACACAAGACGATATTATGATTAAAAATTGGAACAAATTATGAATGTTTTAAATTCTGGTTGTCAAATGTTTAAGAGGGGCACGTTTCTTGTGGAAATAAACTTTATTTACAGTACAATTAAAATTAAAGAAAAATACTATGTGTTCTTAACACTTAACGAAGATTTGAATTAATTTTCATTTTAGCCGATTTATTTGTTTACCTGTCAAAGCAGGTGTTCAAAGTGGAGCTGTTGTTATCCTTTATACGGAATAATCTATTTCAGGTGATTTTCTTGTATTTGACAGGCAAATATTTTAGAGTTTGTATTTCATGGCGTCGGGCGTTGTTTGAACAACGAAATGACGTGAAATATCAAGTTCATTTTTTGACCAGGGGAACATCGTCTTGAGACTAATTTTTGATTAATTATTTCTCGAAAACGAGAGCGCAAAGAATTTTTTTAACACTTTTTATTGTGGTTTTTGTATGGTGGAACAATTGTCAGTCATCCTGTATATAATATTAAGTTAATGATACAATTTTGTTCTATATAACACGTGAAATATATACAGCAATATAGAATACACCAAAAAGATTTTCAAATCAAAGAAAATAAATTGAATGATACAAATCGAAATCGAATAAGAAAGAAGAAAGTAATTTAAAAATTAATTGAAATACATCAGTAAAAAGGGTAGCACTACCAATACGAAAGTCAATGGTCTAAGGTCGACAAGAATTAAGGACGAAAGAGTAAAAGAAGAGTTAAAAGAAAGTTAGAAAATAAAGAACCGAGAAATTTTCTTAAGAGGAAGAAAACAACAAGAAATTCAAAACAAATTTAAAAAAAATGCACAATCTCTAAATTTTAATACAAATTAAAAAATAAATGCAGAATTGTAAATAATATACAATCAAATATTTGATTACTATTTTGCATTTCATTTAAACTTTAGAAGCTTGTATCTGGGGCAAGTTAGTAAAAATGTACTCAATTCGTTAGCATTTTAAATTGCAAATCGCAAGTTTGTAAACAATTCAAAATTAAACTCGTTCAGGGGTTACTATTACATAAAGAACAAACTATTCGCAAACGTGGGTATGCATAAACTTTACAAACTTTTCTCCAATTGGAAACGGGAGAACCTTATTTATTGCCTTCAAACTTACGTTTAGCTTTTTATATCGCTTTAGATAGAGTAGTATAATTTATAAATATTATCAATTATATCACTATGATCTAAATAAAAATTGGAATATTTCATTATCTAGAATTATAATTTCTCTTTTTGGTGTCGTATTAGGTATAAGTTTACCGACGGGGCAAAGGACTTTGAGATTACATTATAATATCGAGGTCAAACTCCCTTTCATATACAAGATTGGGTTGGCTCATGGTAAGAATTTATTCTTATTTAAAACAGCAGGAGAATTGCGCTTTCAGAACACGGGATCTAACATATTTCGAACTCATACATATTTATTCAAAAACATTTCATCCTTCTGCTATCTTGAGTATTTATACGATACGGTAACTCACTCAAAATACAATTTCAAAGAAAAAAAAATGTTTCCTGTAAGCCCCCGATTTTATCTAAAGCCGCTTAAATTTGTTAAAAAGTACGTTGTACCTACTACCTACTGCAAATGCATATGCGAGTCAAGCTTTGTTTGTCCATTTGCTTTTATCTCGCGATGTATCCATTAAAACATCTCGAAAAGGAATATTTAAATATTATTGCGCGCTTCATGCATTGCCTCCATTTTCTGCATCAAAGTGTATTCCATTTTTGTGTTTTTTATTAATTATAAAGTCAAAAGTAATGCTACAATTTCACAAAAAAATTTTAATTTCATGAAACTCTTGAGTTGATTTGTTTGCCAATTGACTTATAGACTGGATATAGATATAATAGAGCGTTTCATATTTTCGGAAAAAAAGCGATACATTTTAAGCGATTCCTTGGAAATGTGATCATCGCGTCTTGTCGCTTCAATTCCTCATTAGTAATTTTACTTGCATCAATTTCTAATCTAATCCTGTCTGAGCTTCTGAGATTTTGAAACATCCCCAGCAATTTAAACACCATTTAATCAAACTATGTAGAAGAAGCATACTTTCGTTCCCTTACCAGCTGTTAAACATGTAATAAAACGAAATTCCCATGTGTGTCAAGGTCACATTGTGTGAAGTCAATATAGTAATAATCATAAAACTTTCTACTCTAATTTACTGCTGTATTTATAAATCGTGGCGTTGTTTTTCATACGCAGTGGTGCAACATGCTTTTAGGGTAAATTTTTAATTGTCAGTCACCCTGTATATTTCAAATAAAGGATGTCGGAATAAAACAAAGAAACTGAAATAATACCTACAAATCAGTGCAAACCAACTTAATTGAAAACCGTCAAGGAACATATTGTATCATCAAGTAATTACCTCGCCTGCAACTTCCTTAGAAGTGATCACATTTTCCCACTTCCCGTTACCGAAGAATTTCCTCGCCTTTCATGCACTTTTAATTCAATTACGCCGTAATACTGGCCTTATAGAAATTGATTGCCGAGGAAGTTAATAATAAATTTTCTACAATTGTTCCGCAAAACTTTAATAACGAGATTAGAATCGACCAGGGCAGCCTCGAAGATGTTATAAACGTGTATGCCGCAGACGATGATGTAAAGTTTGGTGCAGAAATTTTGTGTTTTGTTCCGTCGTCCTCCCGCAAAATTAAATTAATCTATCCTTCAAACGATTACGACATGGAAACGTTTGAGCGCTCATGAAATAAAATAAATCAATGTGTGATTGATTATTTTTCCGAGAGCTTTTGTATCTTCGAAAATGAGCGTAATAAATATCCGCCAATATCGCCGAGAACCTCAATCGTCCACTCAATGATCTGCTATTTATTTGCGACCTTTGACTGAAAATATTTTATCACCCCAAATCAACGGTAATTGGAGCGTATCAGCGATATTCTGTGGCAAGAAGAAAAGCTCGTTTTAAAACGATTTCTATACTAGACACAATAATTCTATTGTAATTGATTTCTTTTTTAATCAGTAAAGTTACGAAACATAAACTATTACTTACAAGTTGTACGTACAAATCCATATATTATCCTTAGCAGTAAGGTCTGACATGGTTAAAAATGATTTGTTAAAATAAAATCACATAAAGTACTATTTTTTAAACGATTAAAATTTGGGTTAAGATTGTTCCAAACAGAAAAGTATACTACACAACTAGAGCAGTAAGAAACATGACATGCAACATAGAAAACATTACGCAATAACCTATATGTAATTTAATACTTTACAACAACGAATTGTGTGCTTTATACATCCACACTTACATTAATTACATGTGAAAGCGCACGTGTCCATTAAAAAAAAAACTGGCCTCCTTGCGGCTCGTTCGCTAAACTTGCAGGCGTGCGCTAAATTTTTTAATGTTTTATAATGAATTTCTGTTGATCTTTTTCTAATTCATATTTGTAACATTGACACAATATTGTGTAAAGAAATTGGAACAACTTAATAGAAATGTGTATATGTAGGGGGGAAGATATAACCCTAAACCTGACAGAGTATATCTCCGGTGTAAGAGTGATGACGTCATTTCCGGAATCCAGTGTTCCGCACATATTTGTGACCTGGTTTGACCGCTTAGCCCGACTCGCAGTTTCCGCTGAAAAACAATTCTCTATTATGAGGCGTTTTTTTTTTATTATTTTTTATTTTCTGTATTATTTGGGACCTCTTGTTCAACACACGAAATTTTTCTTTCTTTTTTTCGGGGCTTGCATATGAATGAACGCAATTAATTACTTTTTCAGGATCTAAGCTCCGAGAGGGCAAAGATTTTCTGTCCGCATTGTAATCACGCGAGCACAGAAGTTGCAGAATTTTAAATTTAGTTCACCTACTAGAATTTTAAATCGCCGTGAAGCTTAATTTTATTTAAATTAATGTTTTGACGAAATCTTTGCCAATTACTGTATAAACACAAACATTTATATGAAATTTTATTAAATTCGCATTAAAAAGTGACTTATGGTATTTGAATTACAAAAATATTTTAGGAAGACTTCTGATTTGAACATACTTGTTTATATTTCTGACACATTTGAATATTTAAAAAATATACAGGGTAATTGACGTAGCATAATAACAGTTAATACCTCAGTAAATACAAGTGCAATCTATTTGGTTGTTACAGTGTTTTTCTTTTGGTTTATTTCCTATCTCTATTAAACAGAATGCTGTGTTTGTCAAACAATTTCCTTTTTGGGCAGAAGCGTTTTCTTATTTGTCAGATCAATTTTACATATCAATCATAATGAATGCTGATAGAAGACAAAATATGAAAATCTCCAACGAGGTACGTACTCTTCTTATTAGAGCAATGAATGATGGTACTTCGGAAGTCCAAACATTTACGGTCTTATTCATAAAAAAATATGCACTATTATAAAGCTTTTATAAAGAACTTATAAAACGTTTGCCTCAAAACATTATTCATAAACGCTCAATAGTGCTATAGACCTCTAATAACAGTGTTATAAGTTACAAGAATTTATAGATGGTTTGGGCCTACTTTAACAGTATTTTAAACCTAATCGTTTGAGTGCTTTAATGGTTAAATATGTTGTTCTTACAAAAAACGGGTTTGTAACAGTTATATGGATACTATTGCAGCGATAAACAGTGCAAATATGTAAGTGGCAGCACCTCTAATAAAAAAATTGCATAGTATTGTGCCGCCCCCAACACCGATAAAACGAATTTGTAATCAGATTACCTTTTTAAATACCTCTTAGAAGCAATATGCAAAATATGTAAGTGGCAGGACCTCTAATAAAAAAGTTTCGTAGTATTGGGCCGCCCCCAACACCTATAAAACGAATTTGTAATCAAATTATCTTTTTAAATGCCTCTTAGAAGCAATGTGGAAAATATGTAAGTGGCAGGACCTCTAATAAAAAAGTTGCATAGTATTGCGCCGCCCCCAACATCGATGAAACGAATTTGTAATCAAATTATCTTTTTAAATACCTCTTAGAAGCAATGTGAAAAATATGTAAGTAGCAGGACCTCTAATAAAAAAAGTTGCGTAGTATTGCTCCGCCCCCAACACCGATAAAACGAATTTGTAATCAAATTATCTTTTTAAATGTCTCTTAGAAGCAATGTGCAAAATATGTAAGTGGCAGGACCTCTAATAAAAAAGTTGCGTAGTGTCAAGTCGGCTGTCCCATGACAAAACACAGTATGTAATATACCGTGTCTTGACCTGTCACAAAATAGTTACTGTATTGGCTTTGTATTAGCATTGTCATCAAAATTTACATTTACTGTGTTTTGACGAGCATCAAATCTCACGTTTCTATCTATATGTGAGTCTGTGTCCGATTTATATCACAGAATATAGTACAATAAGTGCAAATTGAATCCTAACTCAATTTTCATAAAAATGTTTGATACTGTGTTTTGTCGTGGGACAGCCGAAGTCGCCTCCAACACCGATTAAACGAATTTGTAGATTCTCTTTTAAAATGCTTCTTAGAAGCAATGTTCAATGGCAAGATCTCTAATGAAAAAGTTGCGTAGTATTGCGCCGCCCCCAATACGGAAAAAACTATTTTTTCCTCAGATTACCTTTTTAGCTGCTATTGCCTAGAAGCAATACTCAAAATATAGAAGCGGTCGGCGGTAAAATTTACTGATAAACACACATTAAACTGATCTCTATGATTTATTGCTGGAAAATATTGCTAGAGTAACTCCGCTTATGATACTCAACTTTACATATTTAACGTCTGTCAAATGATCAGTATTACAATTTAAAGACTAAAATCACTAGTAATGCATCAGTAGCACGCCAATAGTTAAATCAGGTTTATAGTGTGTTTATGAATGATATCAATCATAAAACGCTCAGTAAGCTTATTGAGCGTTTTAACTATTGAACATTTGAATGCTATTTTTACGAATTTTTATGAATAAGACTGTTAATGTGTAGCCAAACACTGTAAGAAAAATTTACCTGCCGTAAAAAATAACCAACGAGATGAATAAGAGAAGAGTTGGGCATCGCCCCAAAAATTTTACTCAAGACGAGCAAGAAGAAATCTGCAATTTGATTGATGAGGATTGCACCTTGACACTAAAACAAGTAAAAACCAAATTGTTGGAGCAAAATCCACAACTAGTCGTAAGCTTATTGACCATTGACAGCGCGATAGAGGAACTTCACTAATCTGTAAAACGCGTTTCCTTTGTGCCAGAAAGGCGTAATAATGTAGATACAATCCAAAATAGATTCGACTATGCTGTTCAATATAACAAAATGATGATTAAAAGAGGAAAAATATTTTTTATAGATAAATTTGGAATTCAAGTGAATTCTAGAAAATGGAAGATCACAGAAAAATACAAAAGCCAACAAAGTCAAGGCCCGATTAAGAGGCCGTAATTATTCGGTTGCTGTTGCAATGTGTATTAATTCATTATATTTATTCACCGTTCAAGATAGGCCATACATGCAGACTACTTTGAAGAATTCTTGACAATTTTAATTGGCCACTTAGGCGAAGATCATATAAGAAGTGCATATTTTGTAATGGACAACGTCAGATTTCATAGAACGGACGAATTTCAACAACTGATAAGAGCTCGTGGACATGTTCCAGTTTTTCTGCCCCTTTTTAAATCCCATTGAAGAGCTGTTTAGCCAATGGAAAAATAAGATAAAGAGAAGTCAACTCACGAATGACGAACAATTGCATGCAAAAATTCATGATGCTTCTGAAGCTATAACGCAAGAACATTGCCAAAATTACGTTCGACATATGGAGACATATTTGGGAGATTGCCTCAACAGAAATGAAATTTTGAACTAATTCAAATTTTTTTTATACATAAGTACTGTGTTACATAGTATTAGTATAGTTAGTATTGTTGTTTTTCTGATAAATTGTGTCTTCAACTGTTTGTGTTCTTATTTATTTAAATTTTCATTTTTGGCATTAACCATTTCAGACAATCACATTTTAAGTTTTGTAACTGGATCTTAAATTTGTACAGCACAAACAACTATGACTATAATAATAGGATTCGAACCTACGCCACCGAGCGACACGACTTCCAAAGTCGGCTATGCTAACCGCTAAGCCACTCGGCGACCTAAAAAATGATTCTCATCTAATTACCTTTGCATTACCCATGTAAAAATACGAAGTGCCACTCTACGAAAATAAGGAAAGCAGTACCCTAACATTAAACATTAAAAAAAAAACTTTTTTAAAAAAGTCTAATGTGGAGCATTCTAACGGGGTGAGGTCTGGTGATTTTGTTGGCCAAGTTCCCCTGCCTACAACTCCACCAAGGTAAAGCTCTTCAAGAAATTCAAAATTTTCTCGAGTAGCATGAGCTGTTGCTCCATCTTGCTGAAATTAAGCATTTTTAAATTCATTCAACAATTGTTCCTTATAACGTTGACCATTATCTCTATCGTGGAAGAATATTGGCCCTATGATTCTACGGTGGAATACAGCCAACCATATTCCTATCTTAACAAGGTGTAAAAGAGCCTCAAGGAAATTGTGGGGATTAACATTAGGCCATGTTTGGTAATTTGTTTCGCATAACCACATAAATGGAACCAAACTTCATCCGTGAAAAATCTTACACGAGAACGTCGTCATTGTTTAAGTTTTCTTGGAAAAAGTTGCAATACTGCATTCGACTCTCGGCAAGATTTCTTGGAGTACAGACACTTTGTATGGATGCATGTACAAACAACACTTCAGAATTCTTCTCACGGTGGTGTTAAGGAATGCGGATTTTCTGCAACGAGCTCTCCACTTAATCGGAGACATTTTTATCCATTTGGGGCCTTCCAGTGGATTTCTTCTTCATCACGTTTCCCGTTCTGAGGAATCTCTCGACAATTTGGCGCACCTATCGATGCAATGCAACAATTTTGCTCGGAAACCTAAGTCGAAACTGTGCTTTGCATTCAAGAATAGAATATTACCATTCTGCATTTAGTACATATTCAGATCGAAAATATGCTTCAATCGAAGTATTTTCACTTGTATTGTCAATTTGACTGATGTATGATATTTATTGACAGAACTAGCTAATTCAAAAAGATTAGAGCGACACTTTGTAGGATATTTGATTTATTAAATGACATCATTTACTTATTGCCAGTTCCGATTTAACCGGAAGTCAACGATAGTGCAAGCAAAAAAGGACGCATGGGATGAATTTAGTTTAGGATTAAAAAAACTTCAAGGACAAGAACAAACAAATAAAAGACAAGCAGGTAAAATTGAAACAAATGGAAGACAAACACGAAAAGGTTTTGAGAGAAGAAAAGGAAACATGAAAAGAATATTCTGAAGAATTGTTACAAGTAAACCAAAACGGACAACAAGTAGAGGAGGAGTCAGAGGAAGAAATCACCATGACTGAAATAAAAAAGCAATAAACAGAAGTAGAAAGAAGTAGCCAGGCATGACAACTAAAAACCCGAGGAATTAAAATACGTGAGGGAATAGGGAATTATGTAATAGAATAAATGTAGACCAAGAAATCTTACACTAGCCATTCAAAACAATACAAGAAATTGCGTAAGGATAGAAAACAATCACTCTGAGGAATTTTCAACAGCGAAACGACTGAGACAAGAAGGTACACTAAGACCACATTTGTTTATAATATTGATGGGCGAAGTTATAAAACAAAGAAGGGATAGAATAACCAAACTAATATTAAGACACAGAAACCTAACAACAACATCTAATTCAAAGAGTGCTTTCGCGGGTGATTTGGTTATACTTGCCAAAACAGGAAAAGTGTTGCAAAAGAATAATAACATATGGAACGAAATACCGATGAAAGCAAATATGATGATAACTAAATGTAGAAAAAACCAAGGTGCTGGCACTCTTAAAGAAACTAAAGAAAGGCAAACCTTCAGATAAATGTGAATAGAACATGTAGAGTTCTTTAAGCATTTAGAAACTTCCTTAACAGTAAATGAGCTTTGGGAGAAGAGATTATGACTCGAATTCAATTAACAACAAAACATATCGTTTGCTCAATATAACTACATGTATCCAACAGTTATTGTAGTCCTAAGTGGCTGTGGAATCAAACATTTTTAATTAACTATTGTTTCAAATTGCAATAAAATATAAAATACGGAGAAAAAAGTTTATTTGTTGTTCGAAAGTCAATATTCGAGACGTCAATTCAAAAATGTGAAGTAAGAATCGACGTTCATGTTTGATTCCACAACCACCCAGAAAAACAATAATTGTTGGACACATGTTATAAAAATAATAATTTGTTATCGCGCATCGCAAAAGTAACAATCTACAATACTGGTTGGTAAACTGTACGGAAGTGAATCGTGGATCATAACAAGAATACAAAAAGTAATCTAACGGCTATGAAGATGACGTGTTTGAGAAGAATATAAGTAATCCCAAAAGTAGATAAAATAAATAACGAAACAATAAGAAAAACTACTACCAATGGATTGGACATCTTTTAAGAATGCAGTTGAACAACCAGGAAGAGCTATATGGAAAAGTAAAACAGAAGATAAAGGTTCAGAGGAAGACCACAAATAATTTAGGCCAACTCAATGGAAGACATTATAAAAGCAAAGAAGGTAACAATGAATCAAGTTAAGAGTATGGAACGAGGCAGAAAGATATGGCTGAAAATAACGAAATGACATGAATGAAGAATGAAGAAAGAAGGATAACTCCTCGACATCCAATGGGTACAAGAGGAACTGACTATGTACGAGCCCATCGTCAGTGAAGTTCGTACCCCTTCGAATGAATTTTTAATTTATATATAAATTATAGAAATTTGCAAAGGCCAATAGCAAAGATCATAATCAAAAGACGACCGCAAGATAACTTAAGGAGACTTGCCAGACGCAGATTACTAACGAGAGACCAAAGGGTCAAGCTGAGGTTGAAAGAGTGTTTGCCTGAGCATTGGTAAATGTTATGCTGTAGTTTTGCCTACAAGCAAACGGTTTGCAGAAATATGCAACATTGCACCAGCATACCATTGACTTGCATATTGTTGGCAAACCGCTTGCTTGTAAGAAAAACTACACCTGAGCCCGACCAAAGAGTAATCTGCTTGTAACAAGTCTCCTTGAGCTTTCTTGCGGTCGTCTTTTGATTATGATCTTTGCTATTAACCTTCGCAAATTTTCATAATCGTTTCATACATAAATTAAAAATTTGTTCGAAGGAGTACGAACTTCATTCGCTCGTAGTGTCTAATAGTTATATAAATATGCGTATTATTGTTCCATCATTTAGCTGTGCCTATTTTGCTAAGTGGTTCAGTATTTATAAGTACTTACTTAATATTAATTTTCATTTCTGCTTGTCCGCAGAGCTACTAAGTGTAATTTGGTTCATTCACAACATAAGGGCTTTTATTTTTATGTTTCCTTACAATGGGGGTACATAAAAAAGTAATCCTGTTTCTGTATCACATCTGATAACACGGTTTCACTTTTAATGCGGCAAAACGGCACAGTTAAGAGATCCCAGAGAGGATAAGTGTGAGGGTGTGAGAACCATTAGCTGCGAATGGTCAGGAAATAGCGTCGATGTGCAGGTTTCAGGAAATGATGGGATGTCCGCAGACGTTAAACGTCTTATTTAGCTCGTTAATAACCAGTCAAGTGCAAATCTAATTGCGCCGCTCGTTTACAATGCAAAATACGGCCACGTTTTATGTAAAATTCGATTGGATCTCATTTTATGTCAAAATGGATTAAGCACAAATTGTTCATTCAAGCGCAAATTAAAGACCCAAAAAGCAAAAACCTGAAATAATTTCCGCTCCTTTTTTCAGCTGGAGAAACGTTCTATGAATGCAACAAAATTGACTACTTTTCCACGGAAGAGTATAGCCCCGACCCTAATGACTCAACAATGGCGATACCATGTAAGTATTACCTTTTGTTTGAAATTGCTAACTTCTGCGAAGCGGTTTTGATTTCATTGTTTAAACTAACAATGTGTAAAACTGACCACAAGCTGCTTCCTAGTTTACTATACATAAACTAACTTTAGGTATTAGATACGATGTACCTAATCAAGTTACACTCGTAATTTCTAATAAGTATGTTGTATATTATGTAATTACCCACACTATACGTAAATAAGTTATTTAAAAAAAAATAAATATTGTACAAGAAATTTATACAATACGCTCTGCCAATATTCATTAGTAAATTAATCCGCTTTGAGAATGTTTATGTACGATCCACCTTATTCTCCCTTGTAAGTCCCGATAGGAGCAATTTAATTAAGTTACATCTAAGCAGAATTACAATTCTAACTTTCCTTTATTTCCGCAGATGCTGTTACGAGATCGGTGATATTCTTTGCCACTGCGAGCTTCCTCCTTTGTGGCGGATATTGCTGCTGCATTCTCGGCCATTGTATAAAACACAGAGGACTCTATACTTTCATATCAGGAGTCGTCTTCATTGTTACAGGTAACTGTGAAGGACTTTTTTTGAAATACAAAAGACAGAACTCGTTTAATGAGAGAATTTCAAGCAATCTTGTTTTGTCTTTTTGTTTCCGCGTTGCGCAAAAGTTGGCGCAATTGTTTCGTCCGTCTTGATGTGCATTCAATATTAATTCTCATTTCCTTGTGAGTCTGTTTTTATTTCAGAATAAGATCTTTTAAAATCGTTTCTCATTATGTACCTTTTCTTATTTGTTAGTATCTGAACGCAGCTCTGACTTTTACATTCAAATTTTTACCAGAAAAGCTTCTTTTTTTCTGGAATGAATCATCCTCTTATAAGACCACGAATTTATTGTTATCAATTTTTATTTTACTTTTCAGGTCTTGTCATGCTCTTCGGTCTGATCATGTACATTTCCATCTTCAAAGCTGAAATCGGAGGCAAACTGCGCCCCAGATCACAACTACAACCTCCAGCCTTTACCTATCGTTACGGCTATTCCTTTCTTCTTTACGTCAGTGGATTCATCAGCACGCAACTAGCTGGAATCTGTGCTATTTTCCTATTCATATACAAAATGCAGTTCGATTTCGAAAAGAAGCAACTAGAAGATTTGAGGAGGGGCAAAATCCGAGGAACTTCCGCAGGAATTAATTACGTACAAGTTGATCGGACGATGCTCTATCCATGTCGACGACATCCCCAGGCTTACATAAACTCCAACAGTATCCACATACCGACGAATTATCCATCACCAGCGCATCAGAGGAGATACTATTTCAGTAAGGAACCAGACGCAGAATCGCCATGCAGTCTTCATCGGAACCATTCGCAATCAAACTCTCTTAAAGACATTTCAAATTTTTATGACTTCCCACCACCTCCGACGATAAGTTATCAATTCGAGGAGCACGCGCAGTTTAATAGAGACACTTTAAGACATTTCCCTAGGGATATCACCACAAACACGGTGTCGACAACAGCGGATGTAACTTGCGACGATTTTTTACCGGACCAATACGATGATTACTCGCCCAGTATCCAACACGAACACGAGTTCGTCACTTTCGATTTAGATCAACCGTTACCTCTACGCGCGCAAAGTAGTGTTTCAATTAGTTCTAGAAACGGTGGCAACGGAAGCAGAAAAGACTTCTGTGCCGATCCGTTGCGAAGGACTACTCCCGTTTGAAAACTCGCGTGTGTGTTACACCTGAACCGTTCGTTGTTTTATGTGCCGCATTGTTTTGTAATCGAAAAAAGGCCGATTTGTTTTTGTAAAGAATTTTATAGACTTTATAAATTGGTGTTCCGAGTATTATTATTAATGACACCTACAAGTGATATAATATTCTAATTAAATAAAGAATGTTAATTAATGCAGTCCTTAGAAGTGTTAGATGAATGTGAAAAAGCCTCTTAGTGAAAGAGCTAATCATTTAAACACTGAAAGAAGAAAGGTAAAAGTGTCAATATAATTTAAAATTTAAAAAAAATTGTGATACTTTTAATTGGCTTTCAAAGAAAAACAAACATTTCAGTTCATTTGTTTATTTTTATTTAACTGAAGTAACTCGACAACTAAAACAATGAAAATATCTTCATTAGGCCCTACGATGCAACCGTAGCATTAATACCTCGTTTGTCAACTTTTCGTTTCTCGTTACCGAAAAACATCTTCAGGGACGTTGGTACTGCCAATCGAATCTTTATCTAGCTGGCAATAAATAGTAGATTTGATTTTTTCTACTTATTGGCCAGGTGGAGGTAATACACTACACAAAAGGTGAGCATAACTCCACGTCTGGAGTTGGCCATAACTTGAAACAGCAAGAGGAACAGAATGTCCTACTTTACTTATATTAAAATGTCAACTAAAGTAAATGATACTTCTTTTAGAAGTTTTTCTCATTTCTCTCTGAACCTTATCCTTATTGATTGTTCATTAGGTTTTTTGTACAGGTCTTTTAGGCTTTCGTATCTCCACATGCCATATGTTTCTTTCTGTCAAAAATCTACTGGAAATATTTTTTACCAGTTCTCTCGTATCACTCACATTTCACTCGCATACGTGAAATGCAATTATCTTCTAAAGTCGTAAGCTTGCTTCTGGAAATATTTGAGTTCTTTAATAACCTCTTGAGAACGTTTTCCATCATTACTCCACCTTCGATTTGTTCCTTTCAATCTGGCCTCTGATGAAATTCCATACTATGTTTATGAATTGTTCCACTTTTTGGAATTTACATATTTTGTTTTCTTTTGAGTATTTTATTGTTTCGCTTCATATACGGGGTATTTTTGGAAATGTGGGTGGAAATGAACACGGATACCAACTGAAACAAATCTAAAAGAGAGCAGATTTATTTTTCATTTTTTGTGTTCGTTTTGAAATAAAAAATACTTTCATAAATTACTGAAAATTGATACACGCTACTGATTTTGAATTTCCAGTAGTTTTTCAATTTTTGACAAGTTTCCATTTAGTTGTTGACATTAGTTTTTTGTATCAAATTTAATAATTAAAGTCTTTCTAAGAATTATTATGTTTTTGTTCTTAATAATTTATTTAAAGAAATTTTCTTATTCACCACTGTTGCCCGGGTTAGAATACAAAAAAAATACACATTAAATTTGTTTTTGAGCAAAAAAAAACTTTCAATCGCATACCCAGGACACATGTAAATACTAAAGTTATGTTTTCAGACACACTTCCGAAAGTACCCTGTATTTAGTTTTTGTCTAGTTTTTGTACATGTCTACCTTGCAGGTTTTTTCTCTAACTTCTTTACCAATTATTCCTTTAACTCCTGTTCACTGATTACTAGGATTGAATAAACGAGCTTCGATTTGTTAATATCATGGGTGTCCTTGAATAAAACTGAATAATCTTGATGATAGTAGATATCTCTGTCTGACAGAATACCATGGTTTATTTTTACTTTGCATTATATCATGTAGATGTCCAAATATTAGCTTCTGTAAGTGTCACAAAAAAAGAACGTAATTAGCAGTTTTTAGAAGAAAAAATTCTATATCTTAATTTAGAGAAATAGTTTTTGTTTTGTTTGTTTTAAAAACAAAAAAGTTGCCAAGTCCCTATTGTTAATGCTGTCTTCCTCTAAGGCTTGTACTGTACTAAACGGCAATGTAACAAGTAACAGCCTTTTTAAAACGTTTTAAAAACGGGTATTCTAATCAAAATTATCAAGGAAAAAATGTCAGCAACGTCCCTGAAGATGCTATCTTACTAAGACGAAATGTCGGCAAACGAACGATTAGTGACACGTTCAATCGAAAGCCTAACTGAAAATATACAACGGCCGTCGGAGTTTTCAATTTAATCTAGAAGAAAATAATTAAAATTGAATTATAAAATCTAAAATGAAATATTTTCATTATAAAATGAGCAGAAAACAATTAAGTGATTATTTTGACATTAAACATTGAAAGTTAGTTAAAAAAATATTACCTGCATGTGTAATAACAAAGAAAAGTGAAGGAAAATATTTCATAATTTTTATACAGGGTGACAGGGACTCGAGTTAAAATCACAACTTGAACCAAAACAAACTTTAACAAATGACTACTGCCAACTCAGCTATTGTTACTAAATGTTCACGAAAAACACGTTTTTTATTAGTAATCTTGAACTTGAACTTCGCAAACAAATAAAGATATACAAGATTCTTCTCGCAAACTATTCATTAAAAGTTTTCAAACATTAGTTTAGATTGAAGTTTGAAATCTACGGAGGAGAGAGGATCTTTTCCATTGCCATTATTGAAGCAAATTTATTTATAATAGCTAATATTGCAGTTGAAGCTTTGAGGTTCTTAAAAAATCGACAAACATAATCTGTTACACTACAGGATGTCTAAAATATACCACTCCACTCGAAGATATTCAAACACAGAAAAAAATTTTTTTTTCGAATGGAACCACCAATATTTTAATATACCATCGTATGTGGAATTTAATGCTGCATCGAACTGTATTAACATTTATAACTGGAAGTCAATATTGATTTTACTTGAAGAGATCCTTTTGAAATATTTCTCCTCTAAGTTTCAAATTTCTATCTAAACTTCTTCCTTAAAACCTTTTAATGAACGGTTTTCGTGAATAACCCTGTAGAAACACAAAAGTTGACTAGATGACATGTTTCAAAAAGAAAACAATAAATCCAATTAATGTTAAGGGGTTGCCTCAAAAATAAAAAGACAAAGTTGATTTTGCATAAAAAAATATTAGGTGGCTTTGAGTAAAATAAAATCGTTGCTATGACATTCAACTATGTTAGTACTTGTCAGTTAACTGTGTTTGTCAGTAGTTTTGCATTAACATTGATGAAACGATTAGAATACGAAAGCTTTGCAAAACGGGTCGTTCAGCACTACAATCACTACGGCAAATGGGAATGTATTCAACACTTTCACAGAAGGTCCACCATACACCGAATAATAAAAAGGCACGAAATTAATAGAACTGCAATTTTTTTAAAAATTCCGGGACGTCCAAGGTCCCAAAGTACTCAGAAGAATATAAAACGCGTAGAAGCGGTCTTTACCAAGTCACCAGGGACATCTGTGAGAAATGCAGCCGGAAACTTGATCGAGATAAGTCAACAGTGTCTAGGATCAAGCTAAAAGATTTGCAAATGAAGGCCTTTTCAAAACTATCGGCGCGAAAGTATTTCAAAGACCAAGAAATACGTGCGAAACAAGGCTGTCGGAAAGTGATGAAAAAACGCTACGAAAGACATTGATGACGAATCTTACATAGCTGCCGACCCAAGCGACGTTCCTGGCAAGCAATGTTTCCACGCTCGCAAGAGAATGGATGTAAAATATGCTGATAGAGTAAAGCCCAAAGCTAAATTTTTCAAAAAATACCTTGTATGGCAGGCAATTGATGAAAACGGCAACGTTTCCGACGTCTCCATTTCCCGGGGTTCTATGAACTCAGACGTTTACCTGAAGGAATGTGTAAAGAAGTGATTAATTTCCTTTATTAATAAATTTCATAATAAGGACAATATCATCTTCTGGCCTAATATGGCGAGATGTCATTACACGGCTTCAGTTACCGGGTTTTTACGCTCTCAAGGAATCGAATTTATCTAAAAGAAAGACAACGCACCAAACGATATAGCAAGAGGTATCGAAAAATTCTGGTCTCTCTGTAAAAAAGAATATCAAAAGAATTTGGAAAAACCAAAAAGTTTGCGAGCGTTCAAAAATAGGTGGACCCAAATTAGCAAAAAAGTAGGTGAACAGTCTGGAGTGACTGTATGCACAGAGCAGCAATAAATTTGCGGAAAATAGCCTATGCAGGAGTTGCTGGAGCCAATTTAATATAATTTGTATATAATAGTATTATGTGAGTGTTTACCTGTAAATTAAATTTCAATTGTTCATTTGTTAAATTCTTTTATTGCGAATAAATGTTGTCTTTTTACTTCTGAGACAGCTCCTTAGCTTTACATCATATCACATAAAAGTCTGAGGACCGAATACAAGTAAAATCTGATGACAGGATATTATTAGAAAATGACAATTATTACAAAAGACATCATATTGAATTATACAACAATACTTTAAACAACAGATCAAAGAACTAAACTAAACGTTAAATGTTTTATTCCCAATTGGAACCTGATATTGGATGCATTAATTTACATTTTTTTTCGCTCTTTAATCTGAGTTTTCTCGAAAACCTCATTACTAATTATTTTTTGTTTATATAATACAAATAATCCTGGCAAATATCTGAAGTCGAGTCTCTGTCACCCTGTACAGTGATTTTATTCATAGTGTTCCTGAAAATTCGATATTGAATGTAAACGATTATAATTATTTAAACAATTGAAATATACACTGTGCCAACAGTGAATCTTTATGAAGAGGGATGCTTTTCTTTAATACTATAAATTCATCAAAAACATATTTTTTTGTTTTCTTAGTTTTACTACCTTTGTCATACAAAATTAGCTTCAAAGCTAAGCATAAGATTTATATTTCGATTAATATAACATAACTAAACAAAAACTGAAAATTTTAATTTTAGGCAAAACATATACTTTTGATAAATTTCATTTTTAAATAACTGCAACCGGAAAGATTATTATTTTTTCGTTTCTTTATTTAATTCTGAATTGGCGTTATTAAATTTATTTAAATTCAATCTTTTCACGTTCACTAAATACACGTGAAACTTTCGTTAAGAGGCATAAAAGTATTACTAAAAATACGACATGTAATCAAAGTAAACCTTAAAAAATATTGATACTTGGATTTTAATAAATTTTTATCCTAAATACCTAAGATAAAAGAAGAAATAATTGTAATTTAAACACACATAATAATTGACATATCTTCATGAATAATTTCTACATTTAAAGTCAATTTTCTACTACTCGAAACGAAACTGTACATACTACTTGCCTTTTTTTTACTTATTTTACGTAATAACCGCGACGATGAACAAAGTTTCTGTTTAATGCTTATATTTCTGTTTTCGTGTTTTCAGTGACAATAGGACAAACGGCAACCTCTAGTATATCTGAAGATTGTTAAATATTAAACAAAATAAATAAGTAACCGAGAAGAAAAGTGCGCATATTTTGAATAGTCTGATTTCATTTGTGCCAAACCTGTTAAAATTGTATACAATAAAGCATAAAAGATCGTCCTGGTTTCTTTACTTCTTCTTTTTGCATTAAAAAAAACAAAAAAATATTAATATTTATAATACATATAAATTATACTAAAATGTATACAGGGTGTTTCGCAACTTCGCGAAAAAAAAATAATGGCGTGTTGAACATGAGATGTGTGCATAAATGCATCTAAATAAAAACGGAAATAAAAACAAAATAAAACTTATCCTCAACTGATAACGCATTGACAAATGTTTAGAATCTCTGGCTCGGTGCCGGCTGAGTCATAATAAGTGTTCAAAATTCCTTCCCTCGGCCGCTCGTAAACACAAATCTGCCCGGCGAAGTAATGATTCACAAGCATTACGAAACATGTTTTGTTATCGTTCAGAGAGAGATGTGGCGTTAATACGGTCGTTAAATTCTTGGAACTTGTTGATTTCTTCTTCGTATACCAACGCTTTTGCGTGTCCCCACAGATAATAATCTAGCGGATTTAGATAAGGTGAATGTGCAGGCCACCTGATCGGCCCGTTTTTTCCAATCCATTTATCAGGAAAAATTTCGTCGAGGTGAGCACGTACTTCTCGTCGAAAATGAGGTGGAGCCCCATCGTGCATAAACCACATCATTGCTCTAAGACTTAAATTTACATTCTCGAGAAGTTCCGGTAGATAGTTCGTAGAAAATTTAAGTATTGGAGACCATCTAAACGGTTCGGCAAGACGAACGGGCCGATTAAATTGTCGTTTAGAATACCTGCCCACACATTAACAGAAAATCGTTGTTGGAAATGACCACGACGAATTGCGTGAGGGTTTTCCCCAGCCCACAAATGCATGTTACGAAAATTGCACGCCCCATCTCTGGTAAAAATAGCTTCGTCGGTAAACAGGACATTATAAACAAAATTCGCATTTGCCTTTGTTTATGCAGTAACCAACGACAAAATCGTATGTGTAGAGCATAATCGGCTGGTAACAAAGCCTAAACGGATGTAATTGTGGTTCGCGAAGAATACGCCAAACAACGGAGGACGATAAACGCGTTTGTCTTGAGATATCACGTACACTTAACGAAGGATGTTCCTCGATAAGTTGTAGTATTTCTTCTTCTCTGTTTAGGATGCGTTGTGGACGCTGTCGTCCTCCACCTCTTCCACGACGTGCCCTTAAAATTCCAGTATCCCTCGCTCTTTGCACAACAGAGAGAAATGTGGCACTGGTTGGCATATGTTGGTTTGGAAAATGCTGTACGTACAAACGTCTTGCCGCTAATGCGTTTTGCCCAGTTTCACCGCACACTAGAATCATGTCAACAATCTCACTATTTGTAAATTCTGCAATTTTTTCCAATAAATTTCCGTGCAACCACCTTAACGTACACCTTCACACTAGCGGGCCCGGCCGGCGATGACTAACAATAAATTACATCACTCATATTCTTCGTAAACATCATAAACTTAAACCAGAGACATTTAAACGGTTTACCCGTTCGACAAAATTATTTATTTTCTCGAAAATTTAATAACACTTTGTTCAACAAAAAATTGTTCATTCTATTCATTTTCATGCAAACTTTCATTGTTTAATTTATTTTCATGAAGTTACGAAACACGCTGTATACCATCACAAACTTCACATTTCTAAATACTTATAAATTTCACCAATTTCTAAATTTACTCTTATACCAGCTGTAAGACAACAAAACACCAGTTTTGACAGACACAAATCAGAAAAGCTGCACAATAAATCATAAGCAAATAAAGAAAACATTTTCGATAATATTCGGTGGGAAACATGATACCCACCAAACAATTATCAAAATAGGTAAAAAATTCAAATATTTAATGACATTTTATTCAGAAGGAACTACTTAAAACATATATATTTAAGGAGAAAACATATAAAAGTTCTTAGTGTTAACCTTTTACTACTCTTTGAACGTTATTTCTATGAATCTATCAAATTCCTGGCAATAAAACAATTGAATTTTGCATAGTATAACTTTAAAGGCCGCAATTGTTTTTAGAAGTTTACCAAGGAAGTGCAGCTTTGTTAGATGGCAGCACAATTGCTGAGTGGGAATTGTGTATTTTGCCCTACCAACTGAAAACATTTGGTGGGAAATATTTTTCCCGATACTTACGAAAGGGTTAAGATTTGTTGAATTCTTGGCTTCCGGTTGGAACCGCGTGTCTCGGATTTCTTTACTGCCGACGTTTCGTTCTTCGTTGCAGAAGAACTTCCTCAGGGCTGCTGCTGGTACTACTGGTACGACTAACGCGAAGCAGCAACAAGACCAACAGCAGCAGCAGTAGTAGCATCACCACCAGCAGCAGCCCTGAGGAAGTTCTTCTGCAACGAAGAACGAAACGTCGGCAGTAAAGAAATCCGAGACACGCGGTTCCAACCGGAAGCCAAGAATTCAACAATGGACGACGGCCGCGGAAGCCTTCAAGTTAAATGGGTTAAGATTTATTTTTTAACAAAAACTTAAGCATAATAAAGTTCGAAATGGCCTGCTTCACGTTTTTAATAATGCGCTAAGCAATTATCAAATATTTACAAAGTATTTCTTAAAGATTCAGAATTGAAATCATGACATTTCAAAATTTATTATGGTTTTGTTGAAGCTTCTTTGTATACTATGTAGTATATCCTGCAATTGAAGATAGTACGTTCAAAACAAAAAAAAAACACTGGTTTATATAAAATGTCAGATTTATACTTCAATTCCGAAACCGCATCAGATGTATAAAAAGTTTCTCCGTGAGAGCAAGCAGGAGAGCGTTATATAAACGCGTGAGTGCGAGAGAGCATGTTTATTGAGTTCGTCCCTTTGGGGCTAAATTATTCCTTTTTTCGGTGAACAGTGTTTGTGTCGGTATCTTCCTACTAATTTTCAGGCTTGTTGAAATACCTTAAGTAAATCCTTTGCAGGCTCTCGGTCTTTGAGGCCCCGCCCTTTTAGGTCACTGCTGACATTAAAATCAAGTTCGAAGTTCCTTTGTAGACATGTTAAAGGCACTGCCGTAATTTTGAAAATTGTTGGAATTATATTTCGCTCGCTATAACTGACTTGTTGTTAGCAGAATAAATTTTAAAAATTTACGGCTTTCTCGGATCCATAACATTCATTTTTACATCTAAAAATTTTACCAAAATCAGCTTTTGTGATATACAAAATAAAACTCCGAAGATATATCAAAGTTTTTTTATTTTTGTTTTCACAGCATACCAGTTTTTTTGCTGTTATTTTCGCAATTTCTTGCATTTATTGATATTTTACAATAGTAAATCTGGATGTGTGATACATGGAGAACCATCAGGAGAAATAAATCTATTTAATTGTATTAAAATCCTATGTGGTGGCCACAAGAGAAAATGAGGTTGATGATGGTCAGAAGGAGATAAAACGTTTTAAGTGAAATTTAATGATATCAACGTCAAGAGCTCAAGAAAAGCGCCTGTAGACAGTATTGTGATCTAAATAATAACAATAACTTCAGAAAAAAATCAAAAAGAAAATTAAGTTTTTTGGTTTTTTGAAAATACATGTATCAACTACAAATCTTAAAAGATTTTTCTAAACGGATTGCTCAGCATCAAAATATGCTCCTTTGCTCTTCTTTAATCGACTTCGTATATCTTACAGTTTTCCAGATCGCAATGGTAAGCTTCGAATTTGTAACAGCCTGTATTTTATTCTTACCTTTATTTTGGATATAAATTTTGTAGTACATATTACATACTTAAACTTAGTTATACTAAAAACCATCACAAACGCCCAATTTCTTAATCCTTATGAATTTCCAAATTTATTCTCATACCAGCTGTACGACAACCAATGTGTTTTATCAAAAACATTCAGAATCAAAAATGCCGCACAATAAATCATAACCAACTTGAAAAATTTGTCTAGTAAATACAAACTGAAAAACAAAATACATGTATTAAAAGCGAGTCCCTAACTTCTTACCTCTACTTACATCATGAGTTCAATCCTACGAATATAAAGTTCAGATTCTACGATATCCTCGTTCAAACAGTATTTTCTCGTCATTCTGTAACTATTGTAGAAAAACTCCTCTATGTTAGCATTCTCGTCAATCACCCGGAATTCTTTTACTTCGGCCGGATCAAAAATGTTCTCAAGTTGCTTACAATTCTTGTTAATGAACACAAATTTTCGGGTGACAAAGTATTTTAAGACATTCATACCTTGACTTAATCTGTCTTGCACGTTCACCAGACTGAAAATTTTATTAAAGTAAAATTATCGTTTAACTCTTTTCATGCGAGGGTTTCAAATAAAGTTGGAACATTGTATGTCACGAGGCGCAACAGTATCGGTACAAACAGATAGAGACGCTAGTTATATGCAATGTGCATTACAGAGTAAAAATCAGATGGAGAGATTACAGGTCTATAGCGTTTTCTAATGACTGCTATAGAGCATTGTAATCTTATTTTAACTTCATGTGTCTCATAAAGCTAATACTTCTCAATACGTTACAGTAAGTTCCCTGAATGTGGTTTCTTTGAAAACTGGCCAGAAATGAGTTTGGAATCTCCAAACGTTGTCTTAACCCTAGAACGTATACCGGGGTTACACTTAACCCCAAGCATTTCAAATTTTCCCGCTTCTTTTTTGTTTCAAGGTTGATAGCGCTTATATTTTAGCTAAGCCTGCTTGATAGTTACTAGAATAAACACCAGTAGTAGAACTAGCGCAACTTCTTTGGTTTTCAAATTATTGGTATGCTAGGATTATTAGTGACCCAGTATATGTGAGCGTATAATAGATTACTAATTATTATTATTGTTCGTGAGTTTTAGTGACGTACTATTTGCGAAATATGTCGGTTAGTGATGCAGATGACATTGCAGAAGAGGTCCGGAACACGAAGATGAAAGTTTTCTGGTGGTGAGGAATTTGAAGAGACAATTACTCAACGCACATAAGTTTTGAAGGGCAAGAACGGTTTCAAATGGAGCCTACAGGAACCTACAAGAACAAGAACTCCTGCCAGGAACATAGTAAAAGTACCTGCCATGAAAAATCAACACTTAATCACGATTGAGTTGAGTTGAGTATGGGACGTTGTGTGGAGTAGACGTGAATTGCTTTCGCTCCGACAGTGTTTTCATAAATATAGCCGCAACGTCATACATTTAATTGTATCGATAAAATTTGTTAATTAATAATGGTCCTCACACAGTCGCAAAAACGTGATGTGCAAGAACTTGCAAAAACTGAAATAAAAGATGTAATAAAAGGAGCTTTGTTAGATGGTGAGTTCCTGGAAAACTTGTCTATAAAACTCGTTGATCGGGTGATGCAAAAACTAGAGGACCGATTCAATCAAGTCGATAACACATTGAAGATGCTGCAGAAAAAAATTTGTGATTTAGAAGAAGATAATGCCGAATTATCATGCACGATCGATAAGCTGGAACAATACACACGCCGAAATTCTCTCCGACTGTTCGGTGTAGAAGAAAAACCAAATGAAGACCCGGTAGCTCTGGTACTGAGCATCTTCAACGATAAGATGGGCCTGCAGCTGGTAACAAATGATATAGATCGGTGCCATCGGCTAGGAAAACCACTGGGTGACAAAAAATTCGTTCGTCCATTAATTGTGAAATTTGTAAGTTATAGTAAGCGCAAAACCGTATTTATTAACAAAAAAAAATTAAAACAAACTGGGATAATAATTCGCGAAGACCTTACAAAAATTCGGCTCAATTTATTAAACAGTGTATCGGAGTTGTATGGCAAGAAAAATACCTGGTCAGTCGATGGTACGGTATTTGCGGTGGCAAAAGGGAGAAAAGTTAATTTTAATACCTTAAATGATCTGGAAAAATTTACTGATATTCGTAATTAATAATTTGTCGGCGAAAGCATGATTAATCTCGTCTTGTTTTGCGATTTTTTTTTCGTTTTAAACTGTATCGAGAAACATATTCTTGGTTTTTCTAATTTCAGTTGTTTTTAAGCGATTTCGTTTTCTTTTGTTTCATTTTTGCGTAGGCAAACAGCAAATTCGATTTCCATTTTTAAAACTTGTTCATTGTCGTATATCGTTTTTTGATTCTTTGCGCAATAATTTGCTACTCAAAGTATACAATAAATTTGACTCATTTTTATTTTGTTATGCTTGGAAATGATTATTATTTTATGAAAGATCATTGATTAATTTTTTGTGACAGAATGTCTAATCTTTTTACTTTTGCACATGTTAATATTAGATCTTTAGTTGCGAAAATACGTGATCTAAGGGCGCACATTGCTTCGACAAATTATGATGTTTTTTGTGTAACTGAGACTTGGCTGCCTTTACATACCGCTAATGAGTTTATTTCTATTAATGGATATGATTTTGTTAGGCGTGATAGACGAGGAAGAAGAGGGGGGGGGGCGTAGGAATATATATTAGGAATACTATTCAATACAGAATAGAGAATTTTAATTCTCCTATAGAACAAATGTGGATTAAATTTTTTCTTGGTGGTAAGCGGTTTGCAGTGGGAGTTCTATATAAGCCACCCATTTCTAATGAGAACCAGTTTCTGGAAGCATTTGAAGAAACGCTTACTCTATTGCTGCCTGCTTGTGATGAGCTTATTTGTTTGGGTGATTTTAATATAAATTTGTTGAATGTAGACAATAGTGTTGTAAAAAATTCAATTCTCTCTTAGAATCATACGGTCTTGAGCAAATTGTAACTACACCTACTAGAATTACGCTTTCATCAGTCACGCTGATTGATCTCATCATTGTATCGGATAGATCACTAGTTGAACATTGTGGAGTGGTCCCTGTTGAACACATGTCAGATCATGATTTAATATTTTGTACCCTCAAATTTTTGACTCAAGAAATGCGACCTCAATTCAAAACAATGAGAGATTATAAATTTTTCAATACTGAACATTTTTCATCAGATCTATTGCATATGCCATTGTTTCTTATTTATTATCTTGAAAATATTACTGATAAAGTAAAACTCCTTACTGATTTAATTCTAAATGTAATAGATTTCCATGCTCCTCTGACGACTAAAGCAGTGACTAAAAGGCATTTACCTTGGCTAACAGATAACGTCAAATACCTAATGGCACTAAGGGACGCCGCTCGCCGTAGGTTTCAGAATTCGCATAGTGTTGTGCATTTTCAATATTATAAAATGCTGAGAAATTATGTTACTCTTGTGTGTCGTAACGAAAAGAAGGCCTACCTTAGTTACGTGCTTTCGAATGCTGATGCGCGGACATTGTGGAAAACTGTAAATAAACTATTTGGTCGAAATAAAGCCTCTCTGGAGCCGGAGCTTCAGACAAACTTACAAAACCCTGCATTACTTAATTCGTATTACGTGAATAGCATTCCTCAGTTACCGGTCAATCTGAATATTATTACCTTTTATAAATCTAAACCAATAATAGGTCACTTAGCAAAGTTTGATAATATTACTGAATATGACTTAATGATACTTCTTAACTCTATTAAGTCAAAGGCGGTGGGGACTGATGATCTGAGCATTGATTTAATTAAACTCTGTTGTCCTCAAATTCTTGAATACCTTCTTCATATAATCAATTTTTGCATTGAATTTGGAAAATTTCCAGAAACATGGAAGTTTGCCCTTATTCAACCAATTCCCAAAGTTACTAATCCTAAAGAGTTTAAGGATTTAAGACCAATTAGCATCCTGCCTGCCCTGTCTAAGGTATTGGAAAGAGTGATAGAGAAACAACTTCGCGACTATGTGGAACATTATAATATTCTACCCCTTACACAGTCCGGTTTTCGTGCTAATTACAGCTGTGAGACTACCTTGTTAGGTATTGTAGATGACATCTTGAGAGGAGTGGATAATAAGAAAATAACAGTATTGGTTCTGTTGGATTTCAGTAAGGCCTTTGATACAATAAATCATGATATTTTGATAGCTATACTCATGCACATTGGCCTTGCTGGAAATGCACTAGAATTTTTTAAACATTATTTGAAGGATAGATTCCAGCAGGTTAAGATGGCAAACAATGTGTCTGCTCCTCTCGGAGTGTCATCTGGGGTACCCCAGGGCTCCATTCTTGGTCCCCTGCTATATACTATCTACACTGCAAAATTTCCTTCTGTTATCAAGACGTGTATCTGCCACTTCTATGCAGATGATACGCAGCTTTATCACACTTTCCATGCCGAAGATGTAGAACAGGAAGTAACTAGAATCAATGATGATATCGAGGCTCTGGTACGATTCGCAACTAGTCATTGTTTGCATGTAAACGCAGCCAAAACGACAGTGTTGGTTTTTGGACCCAAAAAAGCTCGAATTGAAATCCTTCCAAAAATTAAAATATTAGTAAGTGGTGTACAAGTCAGCTGTATCAATTGTGCTAAGAATTTAGGATTATATCTAGACACTGAGCTTCGTTTCAAGTTTCACATTGCAAACTGCTTCCGTTTTGCTTATTCTAATTTGAAAAGTATTTACAATAATAGATTTTTTCTTAATAAGAAAACAAAAATTCTATTATGTGAATCCTTAGTTCTTTCCCGTCTTAATCATTGCTGCGTAGTTTATGGTTCATGTATTGACCAAGAAACGTGTCGAAAAATTCAAGTACTACAAAATTGTTGCCTTCGTTTAATTTGTGGCGTCCGCGGGAGACAGAGAATTTCCCATAAACTTGAGGAATTAAATTGGCTGAATATGGAGAATAGACGTTTACTACGGGCTGCTTGTCTTTACTACAAAATTATTAAATATAAAGCACCCACTTATCTCTACAATAAAATAACATTTCGAACAGATGTCCACAATATTAATATTCGGTTTAAGGGCAGACTTACTCCTCCATTACATAAAATGGAACAATACAAAAGCTCGTTTTCTTACCAAATTGCTCACGTTCTAAACTCTATCCATCTCTGGACTAATAATCTGAGTATTGATACATTCAAGGTAAAATTTAAATCTCAACTGTTTGCGAAGCAATGTGAGTCTCTTGGGTAATTATCACTAATTTTCACTAAGATAAATTTTTTATATTGTATACATTTTTGTATTTTTCGTATTGTTAGGATTTCGCTGTTTACTTGCTTATTATTAATTTTTTGTTTTTGTATTTTACCGTCTCTACTTAATTCACGGTTGAATAGATCAGGGTACATGCTTATTATGTAACATGTACATCTGGATTCCGCCAATTTCTCCTCACGTATTATAATATTTCTTATACTTATCTCTACATATGTAAATTAGAAGAGAAAATAAAGTTCTTTATTATTATTATTATTATTATTATTATTGAGAAAGATGCTTGGAATATTTTGTTTAAAGCAACAATTTTGAATAAAATTGTAACTCATTCTAATGAGAAAATTGAGAGACAAAGCGTTAAGTATCAAACAGGCAGTAAATATATACATACATTCCACAGATAATATTGAGATAAATGCGAAGATAGGTCTTTTATTCACAGCAGGTGCTCGAAAACACGCTTACTTATTCGTGAAAGAAATGTTTTCTCCAGAAGGAGCGCGATGCATTATGATTGAGGTACGCTTCAATTTTTTATTGTTTTACCTGAGATTTGTTGATAAGGAAAATAGAAACAGTAATGACAAATTTGCACCCATAAGAGAAATTTGAGAGAAATTTATTGAAAACTATACAAAGAGTTATTCTCCCCATTGGTATGTAACCATCGGCGAGCAAATGCTTGAATTCAGGGGCAAGTGCCCATTTCGAGTATATATAGCATCTAAACCTGATAAGTATGGAATTAAAATTGTCTATATGTGCAAGAACAATTTACATAATAAGTGCTATTCCATATATTGGCAAAGACAGAAAGTGATTCGGTTCCATCCTATTTAGTAAAAGAATTATCCAAATCCAATCGATTTAGCGACTTTAAAAAATCGAAAGAGAGATTTCAGTTTTTACTCAGCCCCTTACAATTTCAGTTAAGAATGTAAGCAGAGCAGACCTTCCACTGGAATTGTGTGATTTATAATCAGATCCTTTTTACCAAGGAAGAACTGAAACTGGATTGGACTTTTTGAAGTTGCTGCCAGAAGAATGATCCCCCAACTTGCGAAACTTAGGGCTTACACTGGGCTCGATGCTGGAAAGCACGTATCTTTGCGAAAGTAGCTTTCGAACCAACCGAAATATAACGATGGACAATTAGTTCACTTCTATTCCGTTGGCCCAAGAAATGTTGAAGGAGAAAAGTTTAACAGTTGTTGGAACAATAAGACATAATAAAAAAAGAAATTCCACCTTCATTTTTCCTAATAAAAGTAAAGTCATTACAAGTTCACAATTTGTTCTTTCAGAAAAGTTAACGTTAGTTTCATTCATATCAAAAAAAAAATCTATTATACTCCTTTTTTTTCTTTCTCCGACAAATCATTTAACGAACATTAAAAAAAACCAGAAATTATTTAGTTTTATAATTCCACTAAAGGTGGGGTTGACTCATTTGACCAAATGGCCCACAATTATACTGTGTCCAGAAAAACAAGAAGATGGCCGTTGAGATTTTTTTACGGAATATTAGATCAAGCAGGGATAAACGCTTTTGTTTTATATAAAATATCAAAGCGGGAGGAAAAAAACTCAAGTTTGGTAAATCGATTATTTCCAGAAATGGACCACTCAATTATCCTCCTCGCTAGTATGATTTAACATCCTTAGATTTCTTTCTGTGGAGTTACGTTAAGTCAGGACTGTCCGCAGAGAGGGCCTCTAAATGTATAAATTACCTTCAAATACGAAATGTGCACAATTCTTACAATAACGATAAAATATAAAATACAAATACAAACACGTGTGACGCCACTGGCGACGGATAGAAGGTCGCAGCGAAGTTACTGAAAATCGGACCGATCTTGCTCAATCACCCTCGAATATTCGAGAAGCCACGCACACGTATATAAGAAGGTTAAGTCAAGCGGCACGGGCAGAGTTAGTTAATAATTGTTCTAGTGTGTTTTACGCACCAATTCTAAATCCTAATCCTAATCTAAATACTCAGTGAAATATATTTTCGCAGAAAAGAAAAATAACGAACAAACATCGAGTTTATAATGACCGTTGGGAATCAGACTATTTAATCACAAATAACAATAATAAACATCAGTGCATTGTTTGTATGCAAGTATTATCGGTTCCTAAAGAATACAATATGAAACGACATTACACTACGTTACACGAGAAAACGTTTCAGCAATATACAGGAGAGTCAAGAAAGGCTATCATTACGGATTATAAGAAAAAACTAAAACAAACAACATTTTTTAAAAAATCTGATACTATTGAATTCTTGGCTTCCGGTTGGAACCGCGTGTCTCAGATTTCTTCACTGCCGACGTTTCGTTCTTCGTTGTAGAAGAACTTCTTCAGGGCTGCTGTTGGTGGTCGTTGAGACTGTCAGTCTCAACGACTAACGCGAAGCAGCAGCAAGACCAACAGCAGCAGCAGTAGCAGCATCACCACCAACAGCAGCCCTGAAGAAGTTCTTCTGCAACGAAGAACGAAACGTCGGCAGTGAAGAAATCCGAGACACGCGGTTCCAACCGGAAGCCAAGAATTCAACAATGGACGACGGCCGCGGAAGCCTTCAAGTTAAATTAAATCTGATACTGATAACAAGTGCAGTATTGCCGCTTCTTACGAAATAACGCTGGAAATTGTCAAAGCGAAGAAACCTTTTAGTGAAACAAAAATTGCCAAAAATTCGAAACAGTCTCATTAAACAATTGCAAGACGGGTGGACCATATTAATCAATATGTATCCTAAAAACTGCATGACACGGTTGAAAAATGTAAATATTTTTCGCTATGCTTGTAATTTTTATCCGAACTATTCAAAACGACTTCAGTATAGCAGAGGAGATGCTTGATCTTATTCCTCTCCATGGTACAGCCAAGGGTACGTATATTTTTGAAGCTGTAAATAAGGTGGTGTCAGACTACGGGTGTTTCGATAAATGTTCATGTATTGTAACTGATGGAACCAGAGCTATGATGGGAACTGAAATTGAATTTGCAGGCCTCTTGGAACAAAACAACATCAACTGTCCTATGATATATTGTATTGCTCACCAAGAGGCCCTATGTGGAAAATCCTTACGTCAAATGAATGTTATGAAAGAGGTTCTTAAAATAACTAATATTATTAGAGGAGGAAATCGTGCTTTGACTCACAGAAAGTTTCGTGATTTTTTAGCCGAAGTAGATGCTACATATGGGGACTTGTTACTTCACACCGATATTCGTTGGTTAAGCGCCGGAAACTGTTTGTAACGATTCTTCGTTCTACGCAAGGAGATTCCTATTTTCCTTAAAGATGAAGTCAAGTCCAACACTACGGAGCTTGAAAATCAAATGGTCGATGCACAATTTTGAGTAGACCTTCCATTTTTAACAGACCTGATATCTCACCTTAACGAATTGAATTTGAAGCTACAAGGAAAACAGCAGAATATTGCCAACTTATTGGACACATAAATGGATTTAAAAATAAAATTAAGCTCTTCAAGTCTTCATTAGAAAAAAATGATTTTCCATTTTTTCCAAGTTGTAAAGAGCATTTTGAAGAAATAAAGGGTTTTGAGGAAGTTTCAAATTTACCTCACATAAAATACATTGACACAATTGCAGAAGAATTCGAAAATCGATTTAGCGACTTTAAAAAATCGAAAGAGAGATTTCAGTTTTTACTCAGCCCCTTACAATTTCAGTTGAGAATGTAAGCAGAGCAGACCTTCAACTGGAATTGTATGATTTGCAATCAGATCCTTTTTACCAAGGAAGAACTGAAACTAGATTGGACTTTTTCAAGTTGCTGCCAGAAGAACGATACCCCAACTTGCGAAACTTAGGGCTTACACTGGGCTCGATGCTGGGAAGAACGTATCTTTGCGAAAGTAGCTTTTCCAACATGAAATTTATAAAGTCAAAATATAGATGTTCTCTCTCTGATAAGTCACTTACTCAGTTGCTTCGTTTATCAATAACATACTAAAGTTAATGTTGATGCATTAATTAGTGAAAACCAACATTCTCAAATTTCCCACTAATTTTTTTGTAATTTGATATTTTTTGAAAAAATTAAAATAATACAAACGCGTTTTTTCTTTGTATACCATAGCTATTAAAACTCACTGATAAAGTTGCATACCAAGTATTTTATAATGCGACCCTCCAAACCGTATTTTTTTGAAAGCGGACCTTGGGGCACTTGCAGTTTGACAGCCCTGTGTTAAATCGTTAATTTGTGCTAATAAACCATCAACGACTTGCAGACCCATACAGAACGTCTTATTATTGACATTCGACCTAGTTTAAGTGAAAAAGTCGTGGAAACTTAGCTAAAAGGCTTCATTCCTGTCAGGGTTTTCTTGGGGACATTTAACAGTATTAATTGTACTTTACACCAAACTAAAAATGATCTTAAATTTCTCGCGTTATCTGTGCTTTTACAAGCAAAATGGAAAACCCTTTATGTATATTCTTACAATTATTCAATACTTTGTTGGTTTCATGGAAAAAATAATGTGAATGTGAAAGCAAAAATACTTACAATGGTTCTTGAAGAAAAAGAAATAGTAATAGATCTACAGCGTACGCCACAAACACATGCCAGAACAAAACTGTAATATAATGTACGAAAACATTTGAAGTGAGCGTCCCTGTTGTGTACCACAATTTCTTCTTGAAGGGATAATTTATTGCCAATAGCCTGTATTTGTTTATTATATCATTCCAAGTATATTTATAGGCGTCACCTAAAGTTAAATTGTAAACAGGTGTTTCTATAAACCTAAAACAAAATAAGGCATCAAATAAATCCCCCTTGTTTTTTGGAAATCGCACTTTTCGTTCGCGCGAAGACATGCGATCAATATTAGACCATTTATGGCTAAATCTACGGGTATGACATCAGGAATGAGATCTTTATTACCCAGCATACTTTTCACTACCCCTTTGCCACCAGCAACGAAAAATCCAGGTGGACCCATAAGTGAATCTACCCATCCAGGTACTGGTTCTTTAAAAGATGGTACAACTTGAAAAAGTATTTTTTAATAATAAAGCTTATGCAAATTATAATGTACAACATACCAATAGACGGTCTTCCTATACTTATTGGTAAAGTATTTCCCATATCTTTGGCGATAATTTCAGCAAGACGTTTAGTAAATGTGTATGTGTTGGGATGAGGTGATATTATACTAAAATTATAAAATGCAAAACAAATATGAGACAAAAAAATCTAAATACCTATCTTCAATTTTCTTTAAATCGTCGTCCTTCATCCACTGCACTAAATCTATTATTTTATACGGATCTACTGCTGTTTGATAAACTTTTTCTTCCATACAGTCCACACCTACATTACAATATGCCGTCGATAAATGCACTATTGACTAAAATAACAACGATAAATTTATTGGTGTAGATTATATCGCAATTATACAAACCACTAAGTGTTTTAAGCCTACACAGAACTTTAAAACATTCCATGTACCAATTACGTTTTCAGTAACCGCTTCCTTCAAAGTCAAATTCATGCGAACTGAAGCTGCTAGGTGGAAAACAACTGATACCTCATTTATTAGGGTTTGCCTGTCATCCTCTAACAATCCTAAATCTTCCAAGTTAACATTACCACTAATACATACTAATTTCTCAATTGTATTTGGTAGGACGTTTTCATGCGTAAATGGCTGAAATTATTTCAAAAATATACATAAAGTGTGACAAGTAATTATAGCGCTCCATGAACTTGTAATTAAATTTAATTAGAAAATACAAAACAAATTACATTTGTAACAAAAAAATTTTATAATTTTTTTTTATCGGATGTCCTAAACGAGAATCACTGCCGCGTTAAGCAAATTCGTTTAAAAAAGTGTCAATAAATCATAGCGCACACTGAAAATTATGCAGCTGTTAAAAGTTTTCTGTCAACTGATTTATTTTTCTTGTTTAATTTCTCTGTCCGCGTCAAGCCTAAGGGGGCAAAACTTACAGAATTCGAAAAGGGTCAAATTCGAGCTCTAAGAGATAGTGGCACTTCGGACGCAGGAATTTCAAGAAAAATTCGTCGTTCAGGAAAAGTTATTTGTAATTTTTTAAAAGATCCAGACAATTATAGAACATCAAAATCCAGTTGTCAACGCCCAGAAGGATTATCAATGCTGCTTCGAATTGGTACTAGAAATTGGTACTAGAAACCATTCGCAAAGTTATTAAAAACAAGCCTACATTTAAACGAATGAAAATGGAGATTCGACATTAACAAAATGCGTCGTCTTGAATTCGCCCGAGAACACATGGCTTGGGAAAAGATGGGATAGGGTAATTTTTTTGCTTTTATTTTCGTTCTTTCCAGCCATAAGGGTATCTTTTTGTCTTCAGGTTTAATTTGGACGTTACAGGTGGTTTTCGATATTATTGGCATGATATGAGTAAACAAAGACGACACTTTTCAAAGCGCAATTTTGGTGGTAATTGAAGTGACCGGTGGTGTATTCGTAACGTTTGTTAGTTCGAGAATGAATAACGAATGTGCTTGCCGAACATTTGGAATCTTATTGATTAGCGAGTTACATCATCCAACATGACAACACTCCAATTCTTGCCAGTTTATCCACAAGAAGATGGTTTTTTGATCAAAACATCGCCATTTTGAATCATCCCCCACGTTCTCCAGACTTAAACCTGATCGAGAATTATTAGGGAATTCTTATTCGTCGAATTTACGAAAATAGACAGTAATTTGGAGCAATTGCCGTTCTAAAGGAAGCCTTTCTCCATACACATCGTTCTTTTGAGCGGGAAATGTTTCGAAGGCTTATCCGGAGCATACCAAATCGAATTTTTGAAGTGATTCAAAAAATGGACAAAATTGATTATTAATTAGCGCTTTTTTCTTTTAATTTATTATTCATACTAATGAATGTTGATTTTTGTCAAAGTGCGCTATAAAGAAGCTATTGAATTCATTAGTATACAGTGTGTCTAAAATACATTCTCAGCATGGGGATGTTAATTAATGTATCAAATATGATAAATTATCGTCAATTGAATATTTAACAGAACTTTTCGCCATTTCACCATTTGGTCAGTCGAATTAATTTCATTGTTCCATGCGAACATAAAGAAAATTGAGAATGTATGATACATCCTCGTAATTCTTACATCTCTCACAGAAACCTATTCAAGCCAGAAATACCATTACCATTTTTGAAGTCATAATTTTAAATCTATGGTCCGGTGTTAAACCTTTCTTGGTCCTCATCAAAACATATATTTTCTTCACACCAGGCAGACTGCGTATCATTTTTTCCAATAGCACCTTGCCCATAAATCCTGTACCACCGGTAACCAGTACCGTTCGGCCTGAGTAAAAGTTTTGAACTGATACCATTTTTGTAAATGCTAAAATAAAAAAAAATATTTTTAAAAAGTCAAATAAGTTTACCACTCATCTTACCAGAAAAACACGTCTAACTTAACTAAATGACTTGAGCAAATGTAATACTTTTAGAAAATAGATCCACAGTTTACGTAAATCAGAGAAGGTTAAATTCTATTGTTTCGAAATAAATAAATGCATTATTGTAAAATAATGCGTAGGTATACATCATTAAACAGTTACGACAATTGACACGCATTGAATGCTTAAAATTAATAATTTACTTTCCTTTTAATAAACCAGCGACAAGATTTTATGATTTTTTTTTTTTCTATTTTTTTACACAATAATTTTTTTATTACTTGCCATATAGGCTGTTACAAATCCGAAGCTCATCAATGGTAAGAGATACGAAGTAAGTTAAATAAGAGCAAATTGCGTATTTTGGTGCCAAAGAATAATCCGTTTTGAAAAATCTTCTACGATTTGTATATTCCATTCACGACCTTTTTAGACTCTAAAGGATTATGCTGTTTTTCGTTTAGTTACGCGCATGTATTTTGATGGAAGTCAAAATCTGACATGAAAAAAATTATTACAGTTCACGTCAGCTAGCCTGGCTGCGTTGCCTATACATAAATCACGTAGCCTACGGTAGCATGATTAAAGTAAAAAGTAACTTAAAACAAATACATCTTTTATTTATATTCCTGTGAAAATGCCAAAAATCATAAGCGAAGGAACTAAACGCTCAATAGACAAGGAGTTTAATTATTACAAAAAGCATCGCCCAGATTTAAGAAATGAAGAAATGATAAGCAGGTTGGCGGATATACATGAAGTAAGTTTTTACATATTTAAGTCAGCTTTATTTTCTAATGTTTAATATTTTAGATTTCACGATGTACGATAATTAAAATTTTAAAAAGAGAACCTGACAACTTGAAAATTTCTCTTTCTGACAGACATAAACATTCGAACGTATTATAAATTATATGTTTCGGAAAGATTTTCAACGATTAATTTGGCAATATAACTTGAAAAATGAATATTTCACTTTGGACAAATTACTTACAGACGCTCGCGATACTTTGGAATTTAAAGGAGGGAGAACAACTTCATTCAAAATTACGAAATCTATGGGTTACAAACACAAAATGGATAACGAACGCAAAATTTTATGTAAAGAAAAACAGGTCGTTGCATTCAAAATTTCTTTTTTGAGCAAATTCTTACAGTTTCAAAATTCTAGTGAAAATATAATATTCGTGTACCTAGATGAAACCTGAATCTACCAAAATGGGCCTGCGGTTCGTCGATGGATATACGAAACAGATTTGAAAAGTAACTCAGCCAAAATTAAAAGTGAAGGGAAACGTTTTACAATTTTGCACGCGGGAACAAAACTTGGCTTTTCGGAAGGATGTGACTTACTTGACTCGACGAACAATGACAGACTACCACAAAAACATGAATGCAAAAACTGTCCAGAGTATGCACATAACAAAGAAACGTTCGGTTTTTTCAAAAAACAAAATGAACCAAAACAAAGCTAATATTAGGGAGCTGCTGGGAATGGAAGAGTCAGTCACAATTTACCACAACCGACGTTAAGGGTGCCGTGTAAATAAAAAAAATTTCCGCGACATAAATTACACTGGTAAACAAAAATCAACTTTTTTGGGACATGGATAAAACAGGATGTATGATGCTATGTAAAATTTCACCAGAAAGCAGAAAATGACCATGGAGTTTCTCTATCACCCACACTTTGCTACGAAATATATCAATACCGGTATGTTCTAAATGTTACATTATTCAAAATGTGTTGCGGATGTTTTACGACGATATTTTGTCTCTGGGGCATGCGGGATTAATGTCCAGCAGTAATCAGCAAGCAACTTAAGACTCCATTTGCCTTGGTATCGCTTTTCCATGGTTGCAACGTCAAGTTCGTTGCTTACGGCAACCAAATTTTCCGGAAAGAAATCGAGATGATCATCCAGACTGTGAACTTTTAAAGACATGTTACATCCCATTTCTCTGAAAGCAGTAAGTAATTCAATCTTTGCAATTTTCAGCTTTGACATTTTCAAGTAAATTGGTCACAACTACTTTAAAAGCTCTCCATGCTCTTAGTTCTACTTCATTCGGTATGTAGACAAATTCACCATCTTTCACTACTTCTTGTATTTGTGGTCCCACAAATATGCCCTCTTTAAGTTTTGCCTCACGCACTCTCGGAAATTTCCGTTTCAGATACAAATACCCTCTTCCGTTCCGATCTAGTGCTTTAACGAAATTTTTCATTAAGCTCAAGCCAATTGCTTGATTTATATTTCTGTCCTAATGCGTCAAATAAGTTGCCAACATCCGTGCAGTATACCGAAGTCCCTTCTTGAGCGAAACAATGTGAAAGTTCCTTTTCGCGTTTTCGGAAGTGGGTTATAGGTACGTCACCTTCGAGAAGATTCCAGCCTTTTAATCTGAATGTTAGAAGTTCTGACTGAGATTTTGCTAGTTTTAAATATCGAACTAAATCATTCAGTTCGTTCAGACTGTGAAATCAGATGCGGTTCTGTTGAACATTTTGGTACTTGAAATACTGGATCATTGTCGATTTCCTGTGCGATTTGCATATCATTAGTTGGAACACCGACACATTCAGATCCTTCTTCGTGCAAACTTCAAGATTCTGATGGATTTTGGATAAAAAGTTCTTCACTACGTTCGACGGATCGTAAGGTAGATGATAAATTGGGATACTGCACACTATGCTTGGACTTCGGTCCGATGCCCAATATGTTAGTGAGGCAATAATAACAATCTGTGGCATGGTTTTTTTGGTTCTTTCCACACCATGGGTACTGCAAACCGCATTTTATGTTTTGTACCTCTCAACCATCCTGATAACAAAGTTATATAAGTCTTAAAACATAAGTGAGAGGCCCATGACTTATCTTGATTTTCTACTTTAACTCCGAAATAAAGTTCGTAAGCTCTTCGTACATGTTGGGTGAAAGTACGTTCTTGCGATTTAATAGTCAGTTCCCCGCACACATAACAAAAAATGTTGACATAATTTACACACTGCCTAGGCATTTTACTTACTTGTTAATTCACAGTACAGAAATAAACATAAATCAAGTATGTAGAACACAAACACGTTAGTAACACGGGATGATATAGGAAATGCACTAACTTCGTATGCAGATAAATGCCTACAATTGTACAATATCTGATTTGGGTGCGTTCTTCTTGCATATAATAGCCAGGAGTGAACTTAAAACGGTGCATTCGCCATTGCTGATACATTACACAAAGTGGTATAATATACTGTTAGGATATGATCGTTGCATGTGGGGCGAGTCTGCTTTGTTAAAATGCAAAAGCGGAGAAGTCCAGCGCTACGCGACAGACCACATACGGATGAACGGGGATTACCCGAGGAGAACGACCAGAGGCAGTCGATGGTAAAACGTAGTGATGTATAGATGTGCCAACCAAATTATTGGCGTATTTATACGATACAAGATTATTCCGCTAACAAATCAGAAAAGTGCGACTCACCAACGTGCGTAATCGTCACAGTAGGACACACTGCCCTATATTTTTAGTTTTATTTAATAAGACAATTTCCGTGCTGCACCCGGACTTATGTTTTTTTCGACATGCCGAACTCAAGAAAACGAAAGCGTACAAGCTCTGGTTCGAGTTTATCTGCGTCCGTGTCATCTACCAGCAGAGACTCTAGTGCTGATAGTGACAGTAGTGCTAGTCGTGGAGTTCAATCAACAAAAGAAACTGAAATTAAAAATCAAGAAACTGGAGAGGCAGTTAAGGGAAAAGTCAAGTAGATATGAGGGAAGGATCGACAGTTTCCACTCTTTACCGGCAATGTGGATGAAATGAGCATGGAGCAATGGTTACGAGCCATCGATTCAACAGGCGATGTTTTTAATTGGGACCATAAGGCTCGAATTTTCTGCATGATCAACAAATTAAAAACCCTAAAACTGCCGCCAGAGAAGCTAGAAGCAGTTGAAAATTTCCCTACACCAGAAAATGTCCATCAAGTGCGAGAATTTAATGGTTTGGCTTCGCATTTTCGAAAATACATAAAGGATTTCGCTCTAAAGGCAAAACCTTTAACACTGCTATTCAAAAAAAGTACTGAATGGTGCTAGAAACCGGAACAAAAAGAGGCCTTTCATTAGTTGAAAAGCGCCGGTAGCTGCTCCAGTTTTAACAATCTGTAAGACCTATGTACACGTTGACGCTAGTCAAAAGGCCAATGGGAGGTGCACTTCTTCAGAAACAAAAAGATGGCAAATGGAAGCCGGTCGCATATACGAGCCGACAGACAACGGACTCCGAAAGGAGGTATCACAGCTATGAACTAGAAATCCTAGCCGCCTACGAAACTGTGAAAAGATTTCGAAACTTCCTCTATGGGCGACAATTCAAGATAATACTGATTGCAATGCCGTGAGGTTGACTTGGACAAAGCGGGACCTAACGCCACGTATAGGAAGGTGGTGGTTAGAAATACAAGAGCATGATTTTATAGTCGAACGCCGACCAGGGAGCCAAAGGACTCATGTGGATGCCTTGAGCCGCAACCCTGTAGTAATAAACTCAATAAAAACCTGTAATTGGATTCATGGAGTTCAAACACAAAACGAAGATTTGTTATTACTGAGAAAACAAATTCAAGGCGGTATAGCCGAAGAAGAGTATGTATTAGAAGATGAAAAGATCTGCAAAGTGATAAATGGGGAAAAGAAGATTGTCATTCCCCGGGACATTCGCTGGAGAGTTGTGAAAATGTTTCGTGATGATAATGGGCATCCCGGATGCGAACAAATGCTGGACGCCATTAGAAGCACCTGTTGGTTCAAAGATCTGAGAAAGTTTGTTACGAAGTTTTTCAAAGACTGTGTACCATGTTTAATCAGAAAGCGACCAACGAGTAAACGATATGCAAAACTGTACTCAATTGAGAAGGTTGCGGAACCGTTCCATACGCTTCACCTGGATCACTTAGGGCCTTTCTGTAAAACAGAAGAGGGGAATACTCAAATCCTGGTAACAGTAGATAGCTTCACTAAATTCGCATGGTTAGAAACAGTCCCTGATGTTAGCAGCATACATGTGTGCAAAACTTTGGAAAATTTAATCAAATTGATACACGCCCCAAAGCGAGTCATCACAGATCGGGGAAAAGCAGAGTTTAAGCGTTTCTGTGATACTCACATTAAACACGTAAAGAACTCAATAGCCTCCCCATGTAGTAATGGACAAGTGGAAAGGCTAAATAGAACAATCTTATAATCATTAGCCGCCACGGTTGGAGGTGCCCATGACAGTTGGGAAAAACATCTAATCCGTGTACAGCGAGGAATAAACTGTAAAAGAAATGCCACCACAAATGCAGTGCCTAGTGAAATACTTTATGGACTTCACTGAAGTAGATCACGAAGTGCGACTAACGAGTATAAAGACGAAGAACTTAAGATAATTGCGAGAAAAAGGAAAACAGAGATGCGATATAGTAGCTAAAGAAATGAAAAAGAGATTAAAAGCAAACCAGTGTCATATAGTGCTGGTAGAACGAACCCTATTAGTACGAGGCCTTGCTAATGGGAATCTTGGCCCGAAATACATTGGACCCGTAAAGATTACAACTGCTTTGGGGAACGATCGCTACAGGGTAGCGTCTTTCTCCAAGGATAAACGAATAAATAATAAAACGAAATGAATGAGTAGTATTACTATTAAACTATTGATCTAGTGTATCACGAGATAGTCCAGTGTACTATCAAATCATTGATCTAATGTATCACGAGATAGTCCAGTGTACTATCAAACCATTAATCTAGTATATCACGAGATGTTCCAGTGAACTATTAAACCATTGATCCAGTGTATCACAAGTTATCCTAGTATACCACCTGATAAAAGGTCAGGTGCGTCCCCCGTACCAGTGATTCATGATCAAGATAAGACCGTTCGAACTATGGTAGCTAGGCCGCTACCAATGTCAGTAAGGCCGAATGTTAGGATATGATCGTTGCATGGGAAGTGAGCCTGCTTTGTTAAAATGCAAAAGCGGGGAAGTCCAGCGCTACGCGACAGACCACGTACGGATAAACAGGGATTACCCGAGGAGAACGACCAGAGGCAGTCGGCGGTAAAACGTCGCGACGTATAGACGTGCCAACCGAATTATTGGCGTATTATACGATACAAAAATAATAAAGGTATTATTCCGCTAACAATACATATGTTCCATACTTGCAAAGTATAAATGCTTGTTACTAAAAATTCGTGGGTGACAGGCAATTTCTGTTTTCAAATTCGTTTTTAGGGTACCAAAATACATCAGAAACACCTAAAATATTCATGTCCAAAATGTGTGTTAACAGTGTTATTTAAGCATATTTAAAACCGACTATTTTTAATTTATACTTTTATTAAAAACGTTACAATACCTGTGTTCAATTTTCTTTAAATCGTCGTCCTTCATCCACTGCACTAAATCGATTATTTTATACGGATCTACTGTTGTTTGATAAACTTTTTCTTCCATACAATCCGCATCTACATTACAATATGCCGTCGATAAATGCACTATTGACTAAAATAACAAAGACAAATTACAAGTGCAGATTATGTGGTAACTGTACATACTACTATGTGTTTCAGGTTCACACAGAATTTTAAAACATTCCGTGTACCAATTACGTTTTCCGTAACCGCTTCCTTCAAAGTTAAATTCATGCGAATTGAAGCTGCCGAATGAAAAACAACTGATACTTCATTTATTAGCTTTTGCCTATCATCCTCTGACAGTCCTAAATTTTCCAAGGTTACATTACCACTAATGCATATTAATTTTTCTATTGTATTTGGTACAACCTTGTCATACGTAAATGGCTAAAATAATTCCAAAAAATATACGTATTTGAAATTATTTAGAAAATTAGAATAATTTAATAAATCAACGAATCGATAAAGTCTCAATTAAATAACTTTTTTGAAAAGAAGTTATTGAATCTATTGTATATTCAAGATAAATTCCTCACATGGGGATGTTGATTGTTATAGGTAGTGTTGTAAATTTGTTAATAACATCCAGTAAATTATGTTATTTACCTGTGTGGTTATTTATTTTGAATTTGCCGCCAGTAGTTTTAACTATTAATTTTGGATGGTTAAGGTTAACAACAAACAAAGAAATAGTAATTGTAATACAATACATTTAATAAGGACGAGAAAAATTATAGATTTTTTTAAAGCGTTTAGATTGAGCGCACCCAGTGTATCTTCATCTCATGATGTTACTTGAGGTTAAAAAAAATGCAAAAACGACCGGTGTAAGCGAATCAAAAACGCTATTGTGCACCTAGTTTTTGTCAGATGGGATGAATTGCTGTCAATAATTAAATAATCACTTCAAATAACATGCTTCAGTTTCCAATGAGTTATGCTAGCTTGCTTTGCCTTCGTGCAGCACCCGCATATTTTGCCTTTTGGACTTATCCATTCCAGGCATTTACTAAATGTATGTAGCTGGAATCTTAAATCACAAACATCCATGGCTTTGGTGCGATACGAACCCACCCCACCGAGTAACACGATTTCCAAAATCGGCTATGCTAACCGCTAAGTCATTAGACAGCCCCCAATGCGTTATAATCAGTGAAAAGTAAGTTGTACACATGATGGGTGGTCATTTTGGTGGCAATTTTTCTAACTTTGAAGATATTTTTAAATCGAAACGGATGAGGTTTACGGAGGAGAATTTAGTAAAATATGTAATTGTAAACCGCATGTAACCATATGTAGAATTAGAAACGTTGCAGTTTCGAAATTTCTGAAAATTTTACTTCTCCGAGATCGGTCAACTTAGAGCGAAAGATAGGAAATAACTCAATTGACCAGTGTTTTAATTGAGTTGTTTAAACACACTGCTATTCACAATGTAGTTGTTCCACTGAAGGAATGTGTACGAACTACTTCACACTGGTTATAATTCGCAAGTTGCATTTGATTTTGTAATCGAACTTTAAATTATTATTAAGAGCAAAAATATAATAATTCTTAGAAAAACTCGTTGTTATGGTTGTAATTATTAAATTTGACAGAATAAACTACAACATTAAAATTGAAATTGTCGTAATTATCAAAATATTGAAAACCAGTAGAAATTCAAAAGCATCAGATTTGATTCATATTATATCCTTCTTCAATTTCAGTCACACTTCCAAAATACTCAGTGTACAAGGTAAATGTGAGTTGTGGATCAGCAAAAGAGAAAAGAAAGTTCAATTAACTGATTTGTATGCCGTCAGAGAGTCCAAGCCATAATTGGTTAGAAATACAAATGTGTTTTCATATTTGTTTTTTACATCTAAAAGAGACTTTAAATTCATTATGAAAATGGCACATATTATTTTAATATTTGAAAGACGTAGAATTATTTTTAATAAATGTTTCTATTTTTTTAAGCCGCCCTAATGCTAACTGTTCCTCTTCAAGAGTAACTTGTTGATAACGAATAATATAAAGTATCGTCGATTTAACGAATTCATTGAATCTCGTCAATTGAACTTTTCACCGTTTTACCACACTTGGTCATTCGAATTAATTTCAACATTCCATTCAAACGTAATGTAAATTGAGAATCTATGGATACATCTTCGTAGTTTTAGTTCTTGAAACTCATTCAAATCAGAAAATGAAATTACCATTTTCGAAGTCATAAGTTCCAATCTACAGTCCGGTGTTAAACCTTTCTTAGGCCTCATCAAAACATATATTTGCTTCACACCAGGCAAGCTGCGTATCATTTTTTCCAATAGTACCTTACCCATGAAACCTGTACCGCCAGTAACCAATATCGTTCGGCCTGAGTAAAAATTTTGAACTGAAGCCATTTTAACAAACACTAAAATAATAAAAGAAATATATTTTTCATAAATCAAGTAACTTTACGAAAAATAAATTTGTAATATCATAATCCATGACTTTCATTCGTTACACTCATCTTACCAGAAAAATAAAGCTAAATTATTCACTATTAGCAGTCAGCTACACGATGTATACACATAGAATACTTTTCGGGAAGTCACAAAAGTTCAAAAAATCGATTACAATTTACGTAAGTCGGTGAAGGTTAATTTCTATTGTTTGGAAATAACAGGAAGGAAATGAATAGTAACACTGGTTAATAACAATTTTGTTAAATGAATAGTTTTATCTGATTTTGATTAGAGGGAACTGTTACTTCGAATTATATTTAATTAATTGTGTACTCAATTTTCATAGATAAACAAATATTATCCAAGTACTTATTGGGTATTTGAGCTATTTTGAAGGTATACGCGATTCAACAAATTGGCGACGAGAATTCCGGAAGTGAAAATAAATTATTTTCCAAATATTCCAAATATCAAAACGAATATACAAAATACTATTTCAAAATGGATCGAATGGTTCAAAATTGCATTAAAAGATTCCCCCCACTATGTAGACCTGACCATAATAAAACCGTGCTAGGACCGTACTCGGACCGACACATGCAAAAAACATTTTCTCCATAGTTTGATATGAGATAATGGCTGGCACGTTACTGTCCGGTGTCCGATGGACGAGATACGAGCTACTGGGCGTTATCTCATATAATACTATGGAGAGAATGTTCTTTCTGCACGGTCCTATTACGGTCAGGACTAGTGGGCGGAGTCCTTAAGAAGACCAATCGAAAGATAGTGTTGTCATAAGCAAGCTGAGTTCAACGGAGTACAATGAGTACAGCAAATTTTGCTTACCAAAGGAAGTAAGAAGTTTCAATTTCCAAGAAACCTACGAAAATTTAAATATATTATATATAACGTGTTAAGAATTGATAGTTACTAATTTACTATAAGGGGTCAGTCAGTCATTTAACTAGTAAGTTACTTGGTAGCTAATATTTGTTATCAAGAAGAATACAGTTGCCAGTGTCGTGTAATGCAGTTAATCAATAAATGTAGTGGAGTTTATTTCTCATAAATCTAATAAAAGGGTTTCCTGTGACGTGATTTGATCTGACAAATGTCAACTGTGGAACCTGCTTTCGATGATGATAACACTGCTTACTAGACGACGAGAATAGGAATCCTTGCGAAAATCCTTTTGACATTTATGAATAGTTTATTTTTCCCTATGTGAATCAGTTTCACTATGTTCCATCTTTACTACTGCATTCTTAAAACAGATAAACTATAGTTACATGAATCGATTCAATTTGAACATGTGGAATCGATCCAATTCAAAAATCGATTAATTTTCTTAAATATGTACTCACATTATTTTCATTTTCTTTTTATCCGCTATCTATCAAATTTTCATATCAAAATGTGACCAAAAAAATAAAGAAATAAAATTGACGTATCTGAAGATATTAGCTCTTATTGACACATGGCACGGCGACAAAAAATCGGTTGTATCGTGAGAGCTTTCCGATTCGATTCGTGAATCTATTCATACCAAATCGAGTCGATTCGATTCTTTCAATGCATCGCTTATAAAATACCAATTCAATTTTAAATCGAATCGATTCTGAACATCCCTACATAATTACGATTAACGATGTTACATGTGTTAGCCAAGGGTATGTGTGTGTGTGTGTATCTCTTGTAGAAGGAAGAAATAAATGACATTGAACCATGTAGTGATTGCTTATTGCAAAAATACCCCAATCTCTAGACAAACAACAGCTATTGCCAATAATACCCACAAATCTTAGAGACTCTGACGGGAAAGATACAACCGGATGATCGTGGAATATGAACTTGAGATGGAATATGAATAGACAATCTCGGACTATATTTTTGATCCCAGGGTTTCGGTATTTTCTGTAAGTCATCCCGGGATTGAAAACAGTTAATAAAATTAATAAAATTAAATTTATTATTCAAAATTCAAATATAAAACATAATTTCTTAAAAATCCATCGATCCAACTGACTAACAGACTTACAAGACTTTCATCAAATAAAAAGTGTCGGCACTTGATATATGCATGCGTTCGGAATACTCTGATTGTTCTTTTTTCTCATTCTTACATTCACTAAAACCCATTCGCCCTCTCTCACACTTCTGCTCAGGGTGTGCATCGATCTTAATGCCGAACCCAATGAATCGCAAGTTGTCTAAACGTTTCATTACTATTACATCGCATTTGTGAATAACTCGGTCGGTTTCGTTTGCAGTGGAATTCTCGAGCTAGGCTTCTGCTGACGAGATCCCAAATTTGGCTGAAAATTTAAAATCTTTAAAACAAAATTCAATGACAAGATAAAACTAAAATTTAAGCTGCTTGGCTTCAGTGTTCATCACTTTGAATAACGTTTTAAAAATTGACCTACAATAAATCACAAAATTACGGTAATCCCAGATCACCAATTGGGTTTTCATGGAAATGATTCTACCCAGAGCAAATATATCGACTAGTTGAAATAAGTTATGAAAGAATTCTTTAAAGGAAAAAATATTGTTCAGCGGCCTTTTTGAACATTACTCAGGCCTTCGATGTAGTCCGGAAACAAGAACTATATAGTAGTGAGCGGAATAAAGCGAGACGGCGAGCGTTTCCGGCTGTGAAACCAATTGAAATAAGTATATATAATAATTTATTTATATTTAAATCAACCAACTGAGACATATACTTTTAAAATGTACCATTTAAATTATCGTTAGTTGCTTACCGATGGGTAAACAGTTAAAGGGAGGAAAGTTGTGAAATTAAAAAAAAACACAAACATAGATCAAAATGATATATTTATAATTATAAAGTAATCATTTTACAAATTTTTAACGATTTTTTAACGTATAGACATATTTGCTTTTATGCCACGGCTTCGATTGCTAGTACAATTATTGTACTAGGTTCAATGGAAGATGTTATGTTAATACCTCTTTGTCATTTTTAGTATATTTTTGTCTAAACATTTTTTGACATTAAAGCACTTTATTCACCACCTAAATTTAAGCCCACTTAAGAAGAGTCAAAAATAAACTGCGTAATTCTTTAAAAATATCAATATGCAATGCCATTCTACATGTTATGTTACAAGAACACTCAGAAATATACACTCAAATTGAAATTTGTTTTAATTACAAAATTTCACATTGCTAAGTTGTGTATAGGTACTTATTTATACAATTTATTTTTATTTGTTTTGTTATATTTTAAGTTTCTTAATAAAAGGCCAATAAATAATGTTTTTTTAAATTTTTTAATTCCCTCCCTTAACGTTATATGGCCTCAAAAGACATTATAGCTTTGTTTATTTTTAAATTTAGGGATCAATTCAATTAACCTTGAATTTAGTACAATTTTGTTGGCAACCTCAGTACGAAAAATGTGCATCGAATCGAAGCGCTGGTATATAGTTACTTGCTTAATATCACTCTATCTTTGCAAGAAGAATGAGGTTCCAAAAACTGGCGTATTTTTTCGACATTATAGAGCTTTCAGATTCCAATTCTTAGCTTGTGTGTTAATTTTCAAAGTATCATGAACAGGACAAGTTAAAAAGTCAAATGTGAACTTAAATGTTCATAATATTCACCCACACATTTCGCCAACGTTTTCTGACTTTATCCAATATATCCAAGTTAGCTTTTCCAGCTTGTGTATCTCGCTTATTATAAGAGATACGAATTCGATTAAATGGGATGAACTATTTCTAGGTATTAGGGCAGTTATAAACTATTTTGAATTTTAAAAATTCTTTAGTTTAGAGTCACATACTTTATTCTATAATTTAAATTCAAGTCTCTTTTAGCTCTATTGTGAAAACGGCCCTTAGTGAACTACTACTTGCATTTTGTTGCATAATTTACGTAATAAAAGCGTCAATGTTTAATATTTCTGTTTAATGCTTATATTTTTGTTTTAATGTTTTCACTGACAGTGAAACTGTTACAAGCAACAACCTCTAGCACGTATTGCTGTGTTATTTACCTTGGGTTGAAAAAAAGGATACGCATCTTAAGTTAGATTGGTTTTAATTTCTTACGCTTTAAATTTCAACACATAAAATTTCATTTCCAAGATAATTACATCTCGTTTTAGAAAGCCGAAACCTGAAAAGGAACTTAAGTTAATTCATTTTCTAAAAATTTGATTTATTTATTAGAGTTGCCCTTACCCAGACCCGAGGACTTCCTGGGACTCGATGGTAGTACTACCAAAAATTGGTTGAAGAACAAATTCAGAGAAGATTCCGATACTGAGCTTCATGCCCGATGAAATCACCCGCCCAAAGTCTCCTGATGTGGAAATTCCAATAGGAGTCTGTCGGAACGTCAGGGAGGTTGAGTTGGATCCTAGGAATCTTTCTCCTGCATCGCTCATGGAGACTTCCGAGTTTGAGGAAGTCATCAAAAAGGTGCCCAGGGATTTCCTCAGGAAGAAAAGGGGTAACATGCGTCGGTACATGATGACGTTACCGGGTGGGAGCAAACTAAAGATGCCCAAGGTTGATGCACTTCGGCTAGGGTTAATTTCTGTTCCATGTAAAATATAAAAATTTAATTATGTTTTTCAGTTATTAGAATTATGATTTGTTAGTTTCATTGCGAGAATTTTTCATTTTAATTTTCGATTTTGGGATTTACCTTTGCACAGGTTTTTGCGATATTTTTCGGCTACAAAAAAGCAGTCCAAAACACATGTCAGACAGTCTTCGTTGTGCTCATCAGCTGCTTCAAGTATGGTAATTATAATATTTGCAATTGTTAAGTGTTTGAAAAATTTTACAAAATTTTGAACTTTAAAAATTTTTGTTTATACAATTTCACATTTAAGTCTGTTAGGGGATATTAGAAACGAGAATAATTATCGTGCCTATTGTCTTATAACAAATTGAAATTGTTGTTAAAAGGGCAGTTGGAACGAGATAGTATCGTTACCTCTGTGTTTTTAAAACATAAATGCACACACTTACATATTTGTACAATCGAGACTAACGTGATTTTTGTTTTGAAATTAAGGCCATGTTTATTCACTTTCGAGTAACTTTAACCTTCAGTTTATTCTCATAGTAACAGTTACTTGTACAATTGTTACTATGACAATAAATCAGAAAATAAAGTTAATTGAAAGTGAATAAACCGGCCCCTAGGCAGATTATTCTGATTTTCCTTATTTCTTTCTTCTTCATTCTCTTTCAATTAACTTTATCTTCCGATTTATTGCCATGGTAACAAATGTATAAATAATTGTTACCATGGGAATAACTTTATCCTAACCGATAGCCAGGCAGCTTTGAAAGTTTTGGTAAGCCCAAAGATCTCTTTCAAACCGGTGTGGGAATGCTTAAGTGAGCTCAATGACCTGGCGGAATACAAATGCGTCACGCTGGTGTGGGTGCCAGTCATCGGGATATTTTGGCAACCAACGGGCCGATGAATTAGCCAGGCAGGGTGCGAGTATAGCATACATTGGCCCTGAACCTGCCCTAGGTATAACCAAGAACACTATTCGGGGCTTTTTTTAAGTGACTGGATAAGCGAGGAACATAACAGATACTGGCTAAGCAGACCAGAACATCCCCACAGCAAGACCTTCCTTAGAGGTCCTTGCAAAAAGAGGGCTACAGAACTTTTGCTTTTAAGCAGGACGCAACTCAAAATCACCACGGGGTTACTAACAGGACACCTGACTGTTAAGGAACATCTGTGAAGGATCGGTAAATTCAATGGGGATCTAAACTACAGACTCTGCAATGGAGAACCAGAGACAGCAATGCATATTTTGTGTAGATGTGATGCGGTGGCAAATCGCAGACAGCGTAAATTTGGACATCTCATGATAGTTCCCGAAAATTTCAACACGCAATCAGTGAGAAACCTGTACCAGCTGGTGCAGGGGACATGCCTCACTGAATGGCTGCGGTAAGAGATCCAGGGCGAGCACAATAAGCCTAAATGGCTGCGGTGCCTCCGGTGCATTCTTTGCGAACGAGTTCTGGTCATGCAGGGAAAAAAAATAAATTACATATTTAATACATGAACTTTACATTTTTTTTTTGAAATTACATTAAAGTTTACTAGCTAACGCCATCGTCATATTAAAAATGTTTTACCTTTCTTAATTACATGTTATAAGTTAGATATTAGATAAATAAATAATCAAAACTACAACATGATTTGTTTGCTAGGATAATTCATTTACAATTCCAAACTGGTTAGAGTTAACAAACTGGTTAAAGTACTTTCTCACTTCCACGATCCGAAACCTTCGATATCTGCATTTCATGTTGTCCTTGCGTAGTTTGTTCAACGCCAGCCACAACTGTGTCTTTCAAAGATACATTGTCGATGTTCTCAGCTTCATGTGTGACCCAAAAGATACCATCTTTGAAACGATGTTGTGGAGATAAAGCATTTGCAACTAATACGACTCCTAAAAGAAAAATAGAATGACAATTACAATCATCATTGACTTTAATACATAGCAGCAGTTTGCCCCAAAAGTTTACAGAGTAAGTGCTAATGCATTAAAAAATGTGCGAAAGTGCGTCAAAACGTGCACATTTTGTGTACTAGAGCTACTATTCAGCAATACCGTTATATTATGTCGAATATAAGGCTTTATAGTAAACATTTGGCCGTTTATAATTTCTTCAAGGTCTTCACCATCATCGATTTTCCAACATATGTTATCGTCGTAATTTTGCTCTTGAGGAAGATTGATGAAATTCCAACATAACACCGAACCTGAACAAATTTTATGTGATTGTAAATATACGTTTTAGAGTAAGTATTTAAATTAAGGCACTGCCCGTTCAGTACTCTGCTTTACTATGTGAAATGATGAACATTGTCGAGATAACAGTTTTTTTTCCAAATGTGCTCTGTAGAAGTGAATATTTTTAAACCTCGAATTAAAGCGATTATTTTTTAGTTACCGACTTTTCCAAGAGGTATTTACCTGTTACAAGACCTGCAACAATACTGATGGACACGGTTATCACCACAGCAAGCAGTTGATATCCGGCTTGTTCCCAAGCTGTTCTTGCCGAGGAATCGGTGGTGTTAAATTCATTATTTCTTTCAGATCTGCCGACGTATATCTCGTATAATTCCTTTCCGTATTCGTTTTCAGTTGCTATACCAGCCATGAGAGCTCCAATTATACCAGCTAGAACCCCGGGCATTCCATGAAGATTATGTACGCCACAGGTGTCGTGTACGTTCATGCGTTTATTCAAAAATGGCTGAAATAAATTAATAATTTATTTATGTCTGTAGTTTTTTTTTTGTTACTTCTGTACAGGGTGACTGACAATTGTATTGCTAAAAGGACACACGAGAGAATGAACATTAAGATTGTGGTAAAAGTTTTAAAAAATTCCAAATAATCAATTAAAATTTCACCCTAGAAGCATACTGCGGCACTGTATGCAAAATACAATAAATGCAGCAACAAATTGGAGTATAAAGTTTTATTATTATTATTATTTTATTGGCCACACATAATGTGACCTTGACACAATCTGAATTTTGTTTTGCTACTTTTTTTAACAGATGGGAATGAAAGCCTGAGTTTTGTTTCTTTTACACAATAAAATTAAATCGTTTAAATTGGTGGGAATGTTTGAAAACCTCAAAAGCTCAAATAGGATTACTAGAAATTGATGTATATAAAATTACTAATAAGGATTATTTCTGCCCACGCTGTACTCACCGTTAGCACGCTGAAACCAAAAACTGACAAAGCCCCCGCAAGAATGCCTATTATTAAAGCTCCATAGGGCTGAAGCAGCAGTCCAGCTGATGTCCCAACTGCAACTCCTCCTGCAAGTGTGGCATTCTGAATGTGCACCATGTCGAACTTGTTGTTAGGCGTGAAGGCCGCAGATGCCGCAAAGGCCGTGACACAGCAAGAAGTTAAACTTAAATACGTATTGATCACAGCTCGATGTTGCTGGTCGCCTTCTAGTTCTGCGGAGTTGAAACTTGGCCAGAACATCCAAAGGAAGACCGTCCCTAGATTAATCATTAAAATTAAACTAAAATTATTAAATGAATTCGGTCACATTATGAGGATAATAAATTGTGGAAGTAATAAAAAAAGATGATCAAAGAAGGTATTATCGCACAATTCAACTAAAGTCCATTACACTCTCTTAAGGATGTAAGTAAGTGGCTCTCACAAGTACAATAATTCATAATATCTTAAGAAACTCACCAATCATAGAAAAAATATCTGAAGTGTAACTTGAACCCTCCAACGAGTTTTCAAGTTCTGAGTCCTTTTTCTTCTTTTCAAGAACGTAACTCACAGCGAGGCCAAAGTATGCCCCAAATGCATGTACAAAAATTGAATCTCCGGCATCCACAACCTGAAACAATAATCTATGCTTATAAAAAATGAATGAAAGAACAAAAATTTATTTACAGTGAATAAACTCAAGACACAAAAGTCGTATGTGTGAAATTATTTGAAAAATAAAATTTTAATGGAACTTTGAAATCAGCTTACCTTGAGCACTTTGGATCCTAGATACGCATTACCAGTGAATATGGCTATTTCTATAACACCCATTATTAAAAGTTGTACGTAAGAAGTTTTCCCCAGTACTGCCCCCATAGATATTAGGACTGTTGCTGCAGCTACGTCAGCTCGTAACAGACTACAGCAGAAATCAAAATTATCTATCTGCACTTGCATTGGTGATTTGAATAAATTCAAATAATTTCAGATTCATAAAACTAAAATATTTTTCATGATAGTGTTGCAATTCTTTTTGTGTTAAAGTGATTTTAAAGTGCAATTATTTAATTTTTTGTCCAAATTTGTGACATACATTCAAACTAAAAAGTGTGGTCGAAACCATTGTCAGTCACTCGGTATATCATCTTTTATGACATAATTATCTTATCTTTCTTTACATAACTAAATTTCGTTAATAAAATACAACTAGAAATAATAAATGGGAATATTATATTGAGAAGAGAGGATTTAACAAAATTAAACGTGCTAAAAATTATAAATACAAAAATCCATGACTTAAGGTAAACATTCCTATACAATTAAAAAGCATGTTTTAATTTCTCTCACAATTAGATACACATTACTAATTAATGAAACCGACGAACAATTGACGAAGGCTTTAAAACTTTTAAAAGATACAAATGTGTTTAGATTAGTTCCAGGAAATTACGAATGCGACAAAATTTTCATTCAATTTACGATTACTTAAGTGAAATAATACAAAAACATATTTTCATTCTAGAATATTTTATTACTATTGTATGACTGATTTGCACACAAACATAAACAATAAATGATTTTGAACATTCTGAATTTATTCATTTCATTATAAATTCTAATTTATACTAATAAATGCCCGTAATGTCACCCTACTGACTTCATTTCAGTGTATTTTTAAATATTAACCCATTTTAGCTGTTGCAAATACAATATCATGGAGAATAACTTCATCTTCCCCCAGCTGGAATATATGGTTACAATTGCCCCTTGCAAAAATCATTCTATAAAAATTGGACGCACACAAATATAACCTCTATTTTCACCTTTCCTTTGCTGTATTTGGTCTTTTAACAAATTGTTCTTAGGAATGCATTTTTATCCTGACCAAACAGTACCTTGTGAAAACGTATCCGCATTATCAAGACTGATCATAGATCGATCATCAGGCGCATTTGAAACGGGCCTGATGTTTCAGGTGAAGTCAAATTAAATAGATCTGATACTTTAGGATCAATCAGTATTGATCATCAGTAGCACGTGAAACGAACTTTAAACATTATCAGACTAATACATCAACAGGACTAATCATCAGTCAGTTGCATCTGAAAACTGCATTACTTTAAATAATCAAAATTTTACAACTTACAAGCGAAGTATCAAATATATAATAAACTATATTGATTTGGCAATATCATCAATTAATTAAACATTTCTTTTATTTTAAATAACTTTCATGTAGGAAGAAGTATAGTCGTGGAAAAAGAAAAAGTGTAACATAAAGCACCCACGCACTGGTAAAATTATACTATACAGAATATTTTCAGATTAATTATTCTAAATAAGTAACTTCTTACCTGACTATACTGACTTCAATTTTGTGATCATCTGTCATTTCATAGAAGCCTTCGCACAAGATCGCCCATTGTATAACGAGCGCCGCTAATAAAAAGTTAAAACCAACAGCGCTGAAGCCGTACCTCTTCAGAAACGTCATCAAAAATCCAAAGCCAATAAATATCATTACGTGGACATCTTGAAACACTGCAATAGATTTTTTTTTTGTAATTTGTAGCCATAACGATCACGTAAACTATAAGGGATGCAAAGACTCTTGCAATTTATTGTAACCTGTGTAGGAGCAAAGTCTTTCACTTCACAATTATTTTTTTTAATGAAATATGTTATAACATCAACAATTTATATTTGTTTACTCGAGGATAACAAAAAGTATTTCCCAAAAGAGACACTTGTTCGCAAAAATTTTCCTTGCTCTATGAAGAAGAAGAAAATTTCTCATTTGACTTTTCTATTATTATTGTTATTCTAATAACAATGAAATTCTTTCAACTTCAATTTACAACATGAAATTGGTTGAAGACATTTGAAAATTTTAGGAAAAACGTGATAACTCACTTTGGATTTGCTTTTGAATTGTAAGAAGATGATTTTAATGCAATTCTTGCTCATAATAGTGTAACATGGAGAAGAAAACAACTTAGATCGAGCAAAATTATATTAAAAATGATTTGTTCGGTTTATTCAAAAGTACTTTAAACGTTCTATTTATTAAATTAAAATCGGTATTGCCTTAAACCGTATCCACAAACTACAAACAATTTCAAACTTGTTATAATGTAGAGACAAATTCCCAGGCCATACGACAATTCCTAGCCGTAACACAGATCTCCTTCGGATAAGACCCATTTAGATACCCAAGAAGAAATAAATTCGTTGATAACATATTCCTGATCTCGTGGGAAAAGAAGTCTGCACACACGCGCGAAAAGAAGTGAACGGTCAAAATTGATTAATTTAACCTTAAAAGCCAAGCCATTTCAATGATCCAATTGAATTAAACGGAATGAGAATTCCAAAAATTGGCAGCACCTCTCAGAGAGAATTGTTCAGAAAAGAGAAATTTGGAAAATGTAAACCATGAGGTTCGCTGGGAAAGAAAAAAAATTGCAAACTGTTCGCCGAACCCTCATCGAAATAAAGCGTATCCATTCTTTCAATATTAGTAGTAAATTTTTACTCGCAGCCCTTTTAATTCATCTGTAAAGCCTAATGCAGGCGTAGAGGTGTAAGAAAAGAAAAATAAAATCCTTTGCTTACAGCTCCCCCCACCCCGAGAGAAGCCAACGAAGCCCCAGAAGGGAAGCTATAAAAGAGGTCCTCCTGTCTCAAATTCACAAAAGAGCCCTGCGTCATCAGTCACCGAAGTTACAACCGACAAATATTTCAGTAAGAAAAGGAGTTATGCTTTATATGTCTTTTACTTCGACGCCATGAATACGATAATCTCTTATGAATACGTTCTTTTATTGTTGGGTATAATGTTGCATTTTAATTTTTTTCGACAGCTTCTTAGTCAAAGAACACGTTCCTTTGAAAAATGAAAATCTTAAATAAATAAACGAGGTCTATCTTTAGCAAATGTATAAGGGTTTGGTGTATCTTAAAACTCCGGTGGTGGTGGCGGCGTAAATAATTTAAATTTAATAAATATCTCAATTTTATCGATATATTCTGCGTTTCAAAAAAAATGAACCATCCTGAAGGAGTAAACGTAGAACTTCAAAATTGCATGGAAATAATAAGTAATGACAGCCATTTGTCACTTCTCAAAGAAGCTATCTCTTAGTTATCATCTGACAAGTCTTTTTGTTTCAGTGACCTTCTTTAACGTATTATTTCGCCGTATTAGTTTGCCTTTTTATTGGTGCACTTGTTGGTGCCTCTAACCATGCCAATGCGAAGACGTACATTTTCACCAACTTACACCCTTTGAAAGAGGGCGAATTATCGGGATGCACGAAGCTGGCTTAAGCTTTCAGGAAATTGGTCGATCACACGCCACTGTGAGACGAACTTGGAGAGATTGGCAGGAAGAACACCTAGAAGCTGGTCGTGAAGGTAGTGGACGCCCCAAAGCAACACAAGAACGGGAAGATCGCCTCTTAAGACAAAGTGCAATTCCGGGCCCTTCAGAACCATCATAAGCTGTTAGACTCAATTGAGTAAGAGCAATTGGTCGAAGAGTCTCTATCTTATACTGAAGGAAAACCCCAACCCAACCCCATATTAGTCCTCAACTTCTAAGCTCTCTCTCTATATATAAGTGCAAGCGACATAAATCAGTGTAATTTTTTTTTGTTTAATGTTTTTATGGAATGTGCATTGGTGCCTTCAGATCTACAATCAGTAAATAAAGAAATAACCGTTTTCAGCTTTAAGTATGAAACAATATTATTTATAATCCGTTTGAATAATAGCACTACATACTTTACGGTTTAATTTAAAATCATTTTAAAAAAAACGAAGACGAACGTTTCAAAGTAACTTTAAGTTTAAGTTCTATTATAAAAACTGGCCCAAATATTACATTTACTCTTTGTTGACAAGTTTAGCTGAACAAGAAATCTCGTAAAAATATTAATGATCAAGCATTGTTAAAATAGTCGTAGACCATTTCATCTACAGTGCTCGTCTAAAGTCAGTTCCCCCCTGTTAATTTTGGAACCAAATAAGATAGAAAGTTCAGACAAAAACCATTTCGAAATTCATAGCGCGCACAGCACCATATAGTATATATTCTAATGTAATTATATCTCTGAACTTAGTACTTTTTATGTACTTTGTTTGATTTTTGTTCAAACTTCTTATCTCATTTTGTTTCAAAGTTAACGCAGAGGTGAAACAATTTTAAACTAGCACATGTTTTCTTAGTCATTAATTCAAAAATAAATTAAGAACGTCATTGGATATAGAATTAAAATTCCTTTAAAACATTGCCACGTAACCCACCCTGCTATTTAAAATTTTAAAGATTATAGTGCACACAGCACCACCTAACAGATATTCTAAAGTAGTTATATCTCAAAACTTAATAATTTTTATGTATATTGATTTGGCTTTTGCCTGAACTTTGTATCTTATTTGGTTCCAAAATTAGCAAGGAGGGATCTGACTTTAGACGAGCGCTGTATAACTTGCATAATTTGTTTTTCTGAATTATTTACAATAGGTACTGTCATAGAACATGTTTTTAAACGCTTGTTGCGTTTCTATAACATATAACATCAAATAAAAATACATTTCAACTTCTGTTTGGTACTTTAGTGCAGATGTTTCTAACGGGATCAATATCCACCCCTTGAAAGTTGTTGAAAACTTGAAAAGAATCAATGAACTAGTAGGAGTCAATTGGAGATCGATAAACCTTTCAGAATCTTTTAGGGGATATTTAATCAAAATCTATTTAATTTTTTTATACATGATATAAAGGGACAATGTTTCCTTTCAAAATGCTTCCTTTGAAGGTAATTAGTTATTAAAAAGTATTGAAGTACAAGTTTAAATAAACTGAAAACTCTACTCGTACGTAGGCTACTCTTCATACACATATCGTTTTACAAATATAGTAACTAAAAATAAGTACAGTCGGTGGATTCTTTTTTCTTTTGGGGAGTTTATGCTTTAAAAATGTTGGAAACCCCTTCTCTAATGCAATCAATGATCTCCGCTATAAATTTCGTATTGTGACGTTATAAAAATCTTATAGGCATGTAAACGAAATACACATATCTGATATATTTTTTATATGCTGTATAATGAAGTAGAAACATTGGTAGTAATTTTATTTCAATAATTTAACTTTTTTTTTAATAAAGGATTTTTCCATTAAATTTTTTGAATAAACGGAACGTAAATACGTAACGCAATGCTGTTGTTTGTGATGTAAATTGATGTGTTTTGGTTCAATACAAATACTTTGCAACATATTCGCCTGATTGACAATTATATTAAAAAAGAGTTTATTCGGGGCGGTTAGAGTAGTATTTGTGAACATTGGCACAATACGGTATTTATACATGAACTTTCTAGTGAATTCCATTATAAAAGTCGCCAAACTATCACTAACAAATAATCTGGACACTGACAAGCATCCGTTCTTTACTTGATCCATACCCTAAACAGACAAGTAAGCAAACACAACTTTAAAAAAAACTGTTTTATTGATTTGATTTTACTATGGTTTTCACATTGGAAGAGAAATCTTTTATGGTTGAATCCAAAAAATCAATGGCGAATGGACCTGTTCTATTCCTGTTTGTATTACAGAATTTCAAGAAAATTTTCGAGAAACTATTTTTGTACCACAAATTTGTTAATCAACTTCACTACTCTGTAGGACTTTTCAAAGAAACTGGCCGTGTGGCTAGAAAACAGATATCAGGTAGGCCTAAAGTAAGAATTGATGCAGTAGTTGAAAATGTGACTGATGCTCCTCGCATTTCCATCCGTCACTTATCACAAGTTGATCTTTATGTCGGGACCTGCAGAAAGAATTATTCTAAGAAAGAACTTGCAAATGTTCCTTTATCGTTTGACTGCCGTGCATGAATTGTTTCCAGTAAATTTTGAACCAAGGCGAAGATACTGTCATTGGTTTTTAATCAATATTGACAATGGCGATTTTGTCAGGGCAGAGTGCAGGTTATAATGAGAGCATAATTGAGAAACACTAGTTTATTAAAGTAACTAAACTACAAAGTAAAAAGGACTTAACTAAAAGCACGCCGCGCGTTGGCTACAGTTTGTATCGCCATCTTGATTCGGTTATGTTAGAAAAATAACGGAAGGAGCACTAAGCTCCATCTAACGATCACGCGTGTAACGATCATGTAAAATAAAGTTCTAACAGATTTGTTGGACAAAACTTTCATTTCCGATGAGGCCTGATTCCATTTAACAAGATACATTAATTCCCAAAATATGAGGATCTGGAGTACAGAAAACTCTCATATTTTCATTGAGGCCCCACTTCATCCACAAAAAAATTGGTGTTTGGATGGGTTTAAGTCGGAGAAGATTGATAGGTCCAATATTTTTTAATGGCACACTAACAGCACTTAGATATCGGGAAGAGATTGTGCAGCCATTTATTAATCAACTGCATAATGACGAGTTGCAATCTGGATATTTCCAGCAAGATGGTGCAACGGCCCATGCTGCTGGAAATATTTTAAATTTCCTTTAAGAGTTTTTTGGAAATCGGATAATTAGCAGAAATATGACAAACATATGGCTTCCGCGATCCTGCGATCTAACTCCTTTGGATTTCTTTGTTTGGCCCTACTTGAAAAATTCCAAAGAATCATCGAAAAGTGTGATGAAATAAATAATTCTTCCCACATTTTGCAATACGTTATTTAATGGATGTCGCAGAAGAGTTAGAAAACGCCTCGAAGAAGACGGAGGCCATTTTCAACATCTGTTGTGAATTCACGTTCTACGTTATTTTCAATGTTTTATTTTGTTAGATTTCAATACGTAATAGTAGATCGTAATTATTGGATATGGTTTTCTGTTGACATTATGTCAAGGTTAAATGTCAATTTGGCGTTTACAGATAGCAACATCGGTGAACATGCCAAAAAATGAGAGCAACACACTAGATGGGAAAATTTTTTGCACGCATGTTAATATAGATGAGTAAAAATTTTAAACTGCGGTAATAAAAAATTTGAAACTATATTAAATATGCAGTGACTTGGACGATTGATTTATACAATAAGTAAAATGTCTGCATTTTCCTTATTTTTGATAAATATTTGCAAATATCACAAAATGTATATTTAAATTTAAGGTAATAAGAAATTAAAATAAATTGTTTTAAATCATTTAAGTACTTAATCAAATGATGATGAATTCAAATCGAAAAAACAATCAATTCTAAATAACTTACTTGGATATATTGACATTTTATAATTGTTGTCATAACGCACAAATATTCCATACAAAATCAACAAAAACAACTGTAGACTAAGAACGGTGAAAATGTCACCTTTCTTCGACCCCATTACACGGTGAAGCGCGCTCACGATTGCCATCGTATTGTCCTTTCCGCATCAACACTAAATGATTCAAATGGATGAAATTGTGGCCATATCAAAGAGGTAGATCGTGTTTATTTTATGTATTAGTGTTCACGTAAATTAGTATCCGTAAGTCAAATAAACAAGCGTCTCCGTGTTGCAGGTGCAAAATATGTTTACGCCAGAACAAGCTAAAATTGTTGTGTTTTTAATTAAATTAAAAAGTAATTCGTGTACCTATTAGTATATTTAAACTTGATTCATTGATTGTTCTGGATAAGTCTAAATTTTAATGGAACCTATTAATTAAAAATATACACAAACTATACTGATATAGCAGTGTTTCGTTGAGCTAAACCTAAAAAAAAATATTTTTATTCCAGGAACTGTAAACTAAAAATGGTATAAAAATAATAAATCTACAAATTATCTCTTGCCACAACTAGTTTATATCCGTAGATACGTATTTCGACAGCTACGCTCCCATCTTCAGTACACATACACACACATACTTACTCAGAAATTAGAGGTGGCATAAGTATTGCTGTCGAAATACATGGCATAACAAAAAGCGAATGAACAAGGCTGCAAGCAGAATTAATGAAACCTTCGAATAAACTTTTCGCTTTTGGGTAGAATGCAAATGTTTCTTTTAATGTGTAATTCCAATTTTTGAAGCACATATACAGGTTTCAATAAGACGAAAAATAAGAGGAGTAAAAACAACAAAAAAGCAACGATACCCGATGAAATATTAAGAAATGAAATTGATAAAATAAATCAAATGAAAGTTGATGAACTCAACAATGAAATACGATGAAGAAAATGTACGAATAACAAAATACGTCGAGCAACGCAAATTATATCTAGTCCTCGTTTTCTTTATTTCATTTTGTACTTGACATGGAAACATTTCCGAACACAACTTTATTAGTACAAGTTGCTTAATTCCATGTCCTCTACTACTTCCGAAAGTTAGGAACAGTTTTTCTGAGACACACTGTATAATTAAATGAATCAAAATAATAACAGAAAGAAAATAATATGTAATTATCTAAAATTAGACCGTCACAAATAACCTACACATAAGAGCAAATCAAATAATATGGAAAGAAGTAATTAAGACGAATTCTTATTTCCGTATTATTTGATTTGCTTTTATTTGTAGATTGCTTTCCGACGGTCTAATTCTAGATAATTACATATTATTTTCTTTCTGTTATTATTTTTATCCATTTAATTATATATATTTTTTATAATTATTAAAATGTTTATGTGGTTGTTAGTTTTCATGAAGTGCTTTTAACTTGGTAGTGTGTGCACGGAAGATGGCAGCTTAGCTATCGAAATACGTATCTACGGATATAAAATTATGGTTGATTTTTAATTAATGACACACGTTTCAAAAAAAAATGCGACAAAAGAAAACCAAAGAAAAACGGCACGCCAGGAAATTCTCCAGCAAAGGATAAAAAAAATTACAAACTAACAGAAAATAAAAGCCTATGTCATTCCGAAAAGTAATTCGATAAATAAAAACAAAAGAACAATGAAAGGCAAAGAAAGAGGTAGCTTTCCAACGGGAAGCTTTTGAAAATGAAAGAAAAAGAAGAGTTAACCACAAGAGAAAATGAAAATGAGTAGTTGTTAGTCTTCTGATTTTTTAACACTCCTTCGCATAATAATTGACATAATTGTTTTTCGTTCATTCTATGCTTAGTATTACGATATTTGCTTCAATTTTCTTTCGTTTACTTTTCCTATTGAATATTCTTCCTAGCAGTTATTTTTTTTATAATATTAATTTCTCATGTCTGTTTCATCTACTCCTATTTACTTTTTGTCACTCGTAGTCATTTGATTTTCAATCAAGGAAAATTATCACAGATCTTTTATGGCCGCTGTTCGTCTAATACTGTATTTAGTAGTTTCCTTTCAATTCTCTTTAGTTTCTATAGAAACTTATAGAATTTATTCTCGTATAATAATGATGTTTTTTTATGGTTCCTGTTAATCCTTTGACTTTTAAGCAATTAGTAGTTCATTTTTGTTTATTCTTCGTAATTTTGTGGAAATCTAGTTCTTTTTTTATTATTTTTATCGAATCATTATAATTTATTAAGAATTTTCTTTACTTTCTAACTTCTCCGTCGACATTTTTTTGTTTTTCGTTCATGTAATTGAACTGTCTTCCGATTCTCCATTGCGAAAGAACTTTCTCAGGGCTGCTGCTGCTGCTGGCAATGGTGCTGCTGCTTCTCGTTAATCTATAAGACTGAGTAGGTATGTCCGGTGTCGTGGTATTTATAACGGTCGATCGGGACAGTGGAGGCATTGTGGAGGTAAAGGTTTCGGTTATTAGGGTGTTTGAAAATTTCTATGGATTCACGGATTTGGTGACTAGTTTCTAGTTTGTGTTCAGCTAAGGAGGAGTCACTTACTTGTTTGGAGTAGTCTAGTATGGCGTTCATATTCAAGAACACGTTTTGTTTCACCGATGTGTACATACCCACAGGAACATGAAATTTGAAACACACACTCGGATTGTAAGGGGTGTGATCTTTTTTGGAGGGTAAGTGGTCTGAAAGTTTTGTCATGGGTAAGTAAATAGATTTGATGTTCTGTTGTTTAAGAATTTTGCCAACTTTGTCCGTTATGAATATAAGGTAGGTAAGCTGTAGCGACTGATGGTGCATCAGATTTAGGGGGTGGTAGAATTGGAGTGGGATGATGGCAAATGGATCTTTGTTATAGTTGTTATCGAGTAGGACTTTTGTTACATGGTTCAATTCAGTTTGAAGAGAAGAGGGTTCTAATGGACAAAGGCGCGGCTAACTAGTAGGTCAATGACTGATTATTTTTGAGAAGGATGATGGTGAGAGTGTGACTTTAGATAGCGATCAGTATGGGTCAGTTTGCGATGCACAGAGTGTCCCAATCTACCGTTCTGGAGCCGGCTTACTAAGATATCGAGGAAAGGTAAATGACTGTCAGTTTCGTAATCTAAAATGAAACAAATGTCAGAATGTTGGAAATTTCAGTGTTCAAAGAAGTTGTTCAAGGATTCCTTACCATGTGTCCAAATTGCAAAAAAAATGTCTTGAACATATCTAAACCAACACTTAGATTTAAGGGAAAAAGAAGTAAGAAATTGTTGTTCGAATGCCTTCATAACAATATTATGAACAGCCATGGGGCTGTGCCTGACACCTGTTCGTAACATTGAACACGAAACATGAATAGGTTAAACAACATTCTATTAAGTCTTCGGTTTAGTTATGGGCTATAAACAGTTGCTGTATGATTGTAACGATATCGGAAATAGGGACTTTGATAAAAAGAGATTCTACATCAAAGCTAATCAGAATGTCCTGTGGGTCTAAGGACACCTCGTGAATTTTTCGGACGAAGTGCCGAGAATTGAAGATTCATCCTCAATTTTTCACATTGAGGCTAGTGTCTCATTGGCAGTTTTTTTTATTGAATTGAATATTGATATTCTTTTCATTGTTATACGGACCTCCTAGTTAATCAACACACTCTCCGCGGTGGACAGCCTGTGCATCCCCAATTATTACACCCTGCAAAGACTAAAAAACTAAAGATTACGCCTGAAATGCAGCCTAACGAAAATTTTCTTGTTTTTAAATGTACTTTTACAAACGTATATTCAGTATGCCTGGCTATCTTTGATCTGTATGTAAACTGTCGTGAAATGTCGCACATCCATTGCTTAAAGTGGCTGATATTGGTATATAGGGGTTTTATGTGAGAGAGAGAGTACTTATGTGTCGGATTATGTTTCGAATTCATACCGGCTCCTTCAAATTGGGTTTTTTGCACTTCCCCGTGCCGAAGGATAAATAAACATCAATAAATCGGTCAACACTCCTTCCCTACAAGCTCTGTGAACTTATGGAAATACGCGGGAGAGAAAAAAAAAACAGTATTTTTCGATACATTTTCGTTTTTAAGTAAATTTGTTTACTTGTAGACATTCGTGTGTAACTGTATGTGAAAATCAATTCTTGACAGTCATTTGTTTTCGAGTAATGACGTTATTTTTTAAATAACCCCCAATTTTTTTTCTTGATTCTGATAACTCGATGAAAGAAATCATCGAGTTATGGGAATAAAACTTAATCAATAATTTCTCATTGCTATATGTTCTGAGTACTTTATCAAGAGATTTCTGCCAGGAAATTAAATTGTTTTCCCACAAAACATCATATATTTTTGATGTGGTTAGATGGAGAATTCAATGAAATATCAGACTCAAGAACACTTACCTGCAATATAGAACCCTTAGTCGTCTTTTCAGATAGCCTCTTACATGATCTAATGGTTTCATATTAGGTAATACCATAGGGCCAATTGATTCAATATTCTCTGGCTGAGCACTTCATTTGTACATAAAAATATTAAAATTAATCAAGATCGAAGGACGAAAAACAATCAAACAGATTATCACTTCGTCAGACATCCAAGAAAATTAGGGAAGCTCCACGAATTAAAAACATTCCTAGCCGGTTATAAAATCAAGTACTGTTTATTAGGATGAATTGTTTTATTGCTGACATAATCCGGAAGGGCAATTACCTCTCCCCAACTTTTAATGTTATGTAATAACTAATTAACCGCAGAGTATTATGCAAGGGAATTGACCTAGAGTTAAATCACAAAATACTTTCTTTCTTCGTCGTGGTACTTTTCTTTTTGAAGCCTATATGAAAAGTATTAAAATCGTTTACAATATGTTTTAGTAAAGTATTAAATGAAAAAGTAGAAAATAAAATTATTATTTAACACCTAAGAACGCCCACGACAAAATTCCTATCGCAAATGAAGAGCGCCTTCATGATTATGAGTTATAACAGAAAATGTCCGCGAACCATGGGCCTTTCGTGGTAAACTGAACATAGTGAACAAACTGAAGTACACTCAGTTTTCTTGTTTAGTTTTATTACGGAAATTGTTGACAGCACATCAAGCCGATGATGTAATCTCAAAAGAAATTCTCAACCAATCATAGGGCGCAATTACATAATTGTATGGATAGCAAAGCCATGGATAAATTCTCCAGCGAATCGCACGTTTTGCAAAAAAAATGAGCCAATCACACTAAACTGGGCGGAACTGTGGTACTAAAGTAATTCGCAACAAAAAACACGCCCCCACATTTTCTCACGGAGAAACCTTCCTTCATGTCTACGTCAAGTTATTCCAGGCGTAGTGTTATTCTCAGTTTATCCTATGATTGTAAACTCGGGTCTAATAGCTAAATAACGAGCCAATCACAGTGAACTTTGCGGTATGAAGGTCCCAAAATGAATAATAACAAAACACGCCCCCACATTCTTCATTGATCAATTATAATAATCTGTAGACAAAATTGTAAATGATTCTTATATTGAAACTGACGTTAGCAACCGGGTAAATGAGGATTAATCTCTTTTTGGGCCAATCATGTCGAGTGGGCGGAGCGATTGAATTAGTTGGACGATAACAGTGCCTCTAAGCAGTCAATAGCGAGCCAATTACAGTGAACTTAACGGAGTGATGGTGATAGAGTAAATAATTACTTAAAACACGCCCCCACATTCTTCGTTGACCAATTATATTCACTTACAGACAACAGTGCAAATGGTTTCACATCACAAATGCATTTAAACTGACGTTAGCAAATTATGATTAATATCTTTTTGAGCCGACCAAGTCGAGTGGGCGGAGCGAATTAATGAATTGAACGCTAACAGTTAAATAGCGAGCCAATCACAGTGAACTGGGCGGAATGATGGTATTAGAGCGAGTAATAACTTAAACCACGCCTCCATGCTCTTCGTTGACCAATTATATTAATTTATAGAAAACAATGTAACTGATTCATGTCACGAGTGCATTTAAACTGACGTTAGCAACGAGATAAATGACGATTAACATATTGAGTAGGCGGAGCGATTTAATTAATTGATTCTAACAACGCCTCTAAATAACTAAATAGCGAGCCAATCACAGTGCACTGAGCGGAGTGATGACGTTAAAACGAATAACTTAAAACACGCCCCCCCCCCGATCAATTATATTCATTTACAGGCAACAGTTAAATAGTTTCATGTCGTCAGTGCATTAAAATTGACGTTAGCAACCAGATAAATGGCGATTATTATTTGTTTGGACCAATCATGTCTTGTGGGCGGAGCGATTGAATTAATTGGTCGCTAATAATGACTCTAAATAGCAACCCAATTGGCGAACTGAGTGGAGCAATTGTGTCAGAGCGAAAACACGCCCCACACTCTTCGTTAACCAATCATATTCATTTACAAAAATGTCATGAATGGATTTGTACGTCATTTTTTTTAATTGACGATTGTACACTGCACATGATACAATTAATGTTTAATAATTTAATTTTTGTATTGCACACGGGTGTAGGGTTATTTTTTTTTTTTGTTTCTGGACTGAATTGAAATTGAAGTCGCTCGTAGATGCCGTAGTTTTAGAAGAACGGGAAAGCGACTGGCTGCACGATGAAAGAGGCTGTCCCGCGTATGTCAGTCCGGAAATACTCAAAGTAGAAGCGAACTATTCCGGAAAGGCGGCCGATATGCAGTCATTAGGTATCACCTGTATACAATGCTCGTCGAAACGTAAGACAAAGAACGTTAACAGCTTCTTCAGAAAGAATGATAAAATAATATGCAGGATGGATAATGAAAATTAAAAAATATATATTAAAATACCGGTAGTTGACTAAAACTGAGATCATAGAAATTTAATGGCAGTAAACAGCGCAGAAAATTGAAGCTTGTGAAGTACGATAGCACTAGGTTCTGAGGTTCTGAAAAGATGTCAAGCCTCCTCAGATTTTGTGATTATGTCATGCCATGGAAAACAAAACAAAAAAAAAAGTTCTTCGACTTTGATTTTTTATTTTCAAAAGGCTAGAGTGGTAGGGCATCGTTTCGAAATTATGTAGGTATTCAAAGTTTTTTTTTTTTTTCATTGGATACACAAGAACAAATTTTGAAATATGTGAGATTACACAAAGACCAATTCATTAACCAATTTAAATAAACTTTCTTTTTTTGAATTGGCACTGCTAACCTTTTATTTATTACGGTAACGTAACTTTGCACACCATTCATACATAACTGAGCTGTTACTTTTTGGTTCTATATTTTCTGTTGTGGCCGTTCATTAAGTAATCTCATAGTCCTATAAATAAAGCTCTAACCTGTAAATATGTGTTCATTATCGTTCCCAATTCAGAAAAAAATTAGAGATGTATTGTGACGCTGCAATTTAACACACTCCCGTTAAATATTCAAAATTGTTTTGATCTTGCCTGCTCGACTTATTTGCACAGAGTTTTCTGTTTACTCTTTCGATTGGGTGAAGATAAACAACATAGAAATTTAAATATTGTCTCACGTAACACATACATGAACGGAAAAATTAAAACACCGCGAGAGACACATTTTAAACAAAATGTTTAATTTACTTCCTGAAATTTATTAGGTATCCTATTGTGTTACAATACATTACAAGGACATACAAATACACTGTTTTCAAATTATTTATTACACAAGCTCGCTTTTAACAACATATACAGCTTATAAATATTGTCCGCTTAATCCAGTGTGTAGGATAAGTTTATCGTAGGTTCTAAGCGACCAACCCTTACCTGTATGTTTGATTAACGTATCCCTGTAAGGCCCTAAGCTGACCCCGAATGTTCCAGATTTGCTAGTACTGCCAAAAGTGCTTGGTCTGAACGGTTTATTAAAATGGGTTTGCGGAGTTTCAGTTGTTGGAGGGTCGAGTGAAGCTTTTCGTTGATTTAAGAAACCCGAATCGGGTGAAGATTTCGAATTAATTCCTCGATTTAAGAAACTCAAATCAAATCCAAATTTACCCTTAAAACTGTCATTCACAGAACTCTCATCGACTGTTGAAATTCCTGATTGCGCATCAGAGTCAACGGAAGTCTGGCCGACGTATTTTGCTTGTACGTACTTACCAGAGGATGGACTTAAAATACTTGGGTCAGTTGTTTGAAGTCTTTGTCCATTTTTATTGTTGTAATTTTTTAAAAGTTCGCTTGGATCATTTGCTACGGACGTATCGATCGTTACGCTTCGGAATTTACTGGGCTTATCAGAATTGTTTCCGTTGGGTTGGCTTGATTGGGTTTCTCCGTTGTCATCGTTAACTTTCGCCGATTTTGGTGTACCATTACCAATGTTGATTACAGAATTGAAATTAACCTGTTCTTGAAAATCATATCCAGTGGGCGATGCGAAAGTACTCCCGAATTTATCTTGTGGTACATTCTGTCTGCTAAGCAGATTAACATTTGGTAGACTGCTGAACTGGACAGATAAATTAGGTGCGCCCTTATTTTTATTAATGTTGATAGCAAATTGTGCATCGTTCGTTGGCAAGTTAGTACTTGGTGAACTGGAAGGTGCAATGAAACTCACGTGATCCCCACTTGTGCTTCCACCCAAATTTTCAGTGATACTTCCGGAACGGAGAAATCCATTCTGCCTATCGTTATTATTGAGTCGAACAGAAAAATTAGGCTCAGCACCAATTGGTTTGTCAACTCTAATAGCAAACTGCGAACTGCTTGGTACTGTGCTGCGACCCAAATTTCCTCTGATGCTTCCAGATTTAGAATCAAAATTTCCTTTGATACTTCCAGAATCAGAAAACGAAGACCTTAAAAGATTCTGCCTTTCTTCTGTCTTATTCAACCGAAGAGAAATTGTACTGGGTTCAGTCCTAGACTTATCAAGTTTAATAGTAAATTCCGCGTTACTTGGTATTGTGAAAGTATTTTGCCCCGATCCATTACTTCCCTTATTAATGTCGAAAACATTAGGAGCAATCGTGGCAGATAATTTCGTATCGCTTAATCTACCATGTATTCCATTTGGGAGAGAAGCAAATGGAGGCAGAAGCCGAATATTAAGTTCAGGAGCAACGTTAGTTTTGTTTATTTCTATACCAAATCCTCCATCTGGTTCCTCTGCGGTTTTAGTTTCAAATCCTTGACTTGCCGATGATACGTTCCCAACAACCGCAGTAGAAAATCCGGGTGTATTATTCTGGTCTTGCAAAACGCTGGTTGCATTGATGACCGCATTTACTTCGGAAGTAACATTGCCATCTTCACCGGATTTATGCGTGAGAATAGATTTGACCGTGGTGCTAATGGTATAAATGATGTCGTTACTGTCGGGTTTATAATTCAAACCATAAGATACTGACACGTTCGATTTTATATTCTCCAAAGGAGGAAGACGTGCTTCACTCACTTTCTCCTTGTTTACAGTCACTTCTTCTTCTTCTTCAATATTGATTCTGGATTGAAGTTTTTGTTCAGTTACAGGTTCATTAGTGGAAGCTATAATCCAAGAAATAAAAAAATATTAATTTGGACAAAATTATAAACAAAATGGAAACATTTTCTCACTATACGTGTGTTTTAATTTCATTGCTTGCACAGAAATCTCAATAATTATAAAAATAATATATATATATTTTTAATTGTGAAAACAAGTCTCTTTGTTTTTTTTTATTTTTATTTTTCCTGGAAGTACTGCGGCTAGGTACTGTCAGAAACATTCGGATGGAGACAGAGAAAGAACAAGGAGATTGTGCAATTATACTAAAACCCCAGTAATTCAACATATTAGGAGAAAGGGAGAAGCAACATTTGTAAAGGGGAGTTCTTAAAAGAAAGAAGATTTAAAGAGTATAGGTGCAGAGGACTGGAAAATAAAGTCAAAAGAAAATGGAAGAAAATAATCAGGCGATTCAGTATTCAACTCACGATCAATTTCTTAGTGGTTTCAGTAATTACTGTTACCCTGCCATGAAAACTAAATTTGGAATATTACGAACTAAATTAAACCAATACTAAATTAAAATAAGAATCATTTTAAGCGATTAGGCGGAAAAAAATTAAACTTGATTATAATGTAAACTTTCCCATACGATACCGGGTGCCAACGGAAATCGCCTAGCCAAAACATTAAGCCCTATCGATAAAGAACGCTTAATTGCACCCACACTCGACCAGAAGGTCAAATTACTTAAGTCACTCCAATAACCTAAATAAGTGGAACCATAACGAGGGCCCGAGTAGACGTCGCCAGTTCCGGAAGTTACAAAAGAGGACGGAACCCCAGGTGCAATGAGATTTAAGAAATAGAAGAATTCTAAATTAATTCATTTTCGGCGAACCCTTTCTGGAAGCGGGTGTGGTTTACTTGGTTACTTGGTATTTGTTCCTTGGAAAGAAATGCTGTTTACCTCACAATAAACATCCTATAAGCTCAACGAGAAGCATAGAATCATTCTATAAGAATTGTAAACGGCCAAAAATGAATTTCACACTTTTATTTTTAACGGAAACAATTCCCAGGCGATTACGAGTTCAAGGAAGTAGACTCTCCAAAATACTATCTCTCCTTCAGATAAGTGACCATTAAAATACGGTAAAGTAAATAATCATATCAATAAAGAACCCTTAACGCATGAGAACGGCTGACTGGCGCCCACGCACGGCGAAGAACAATCGTACTATTCTATAGAGGAGGCAACTTAATTCACACCATAACGTTTTGGACAAACTACCAGAGGAAAACGCCAAAGGGGGAAACACCTTACCGAGTCATTTTTTAATGTAAACAATAATCCGTCACGGTTCCGGAGGGATTTCAAAAAAATCAATTAATGTTCAACGAACCATTTTTGCGAACAGTTGCAGTCCTCCCATTTTATTTTATTTATTATTAATATTTCATAATTATTTTTGTTGTTCATCGTCAATAGTTTTTATTTAAATTAATCGCCAATCCCTTTTGCGACAGTTTCTAAAATTATGTATCGGTGTTGGTGAAATGCCGGTGTAGGCAGAAGAATCCCAGGGAACGATAGCAGAAGAACCTTGGAGAAAACGTTGAGAAAAGAATCCTTTATTGCGACGTCTCATCCTCCTTAAATGTAGGAACCATTTATACTGCCATGGTATGAATCTTTTCCTAGTTAATATACTCGATTATTATCCTCAATATCGTTCTTGGGTATATTTTTGCATTTCAAATCACTGTTGTTATCGAAACAGATTTTGGGTCCAAGGACAACGCTCTCCAACAATGAAATTATAAATAAATAAATGAGGTTAATCTTTAGTCAACAGTTTGAATCGCGAAATCTTACGATCACTTGTTGACACGCTTTTGCTGCGAGGCCCCAAATAGGGCCGAAACAGGTGTACAGAGGATGCTAGAGGGATCCATTACAATCAAAACCGATTTGTTAATCTTTAGCAAATGTATAAGGTTCCGCGGCCACAGTAAGAAATGTTACCTAATTATAGAGAGACTCTATCTTTCACCCGCGTCGACACTACCTACAAAAAGGTCATTTTTGAAAAGGCCACAGTACATAAATAAACATATAAAAATTTGATTGTGTATCTGATTACAATAACTGTTTCTCAGTCAAATGAAATTCGTTATTAAATGCTTAAGACTCTTACAAATAAGAGTTAAATAATCCATAAAGCAGTAGCTACACTTTTTCTGTTTTTTTTTATTTTCAAGCCAACACAGTTAATTTATTTGACTTTTGAATTTCCTTTCCCTCTAACTTTCATTTTAGTCAGATCTCCTAATTAGTATTGGTTAAATTATTCACAATTTAAAAGATTTAACTTAAACTGGCTTTAACGCGAAACTAACTATAAAAAAGCGACTAACATAAATTTCGTAATATTAATGCGAGAGAAAGCATATTCTCTTTGATGATATAACAAAAAATTACAACTTTTAATTAACCGGTATTGCTTTCGAATTTCGATTATGTTGTCGTTGTGCTGGACGCTACAATCGTAATAAAATGACAGTTGCTTTGAATTTTTGAAAATAAGTAACTTAAATGATGATGATAAAAAGAAATTTTGATTATGATTCATAATTTAAGAATCAAAAACTAAAGAAAGGAACACAGTTTTAGTTTCATCTGCGAATTTAATTGCAGACAATATACCAGAGGTATAAAAAAATTATTTCCCCAAAAGTTGTAAACAGACAATCAAGTCAAAATATGAAGACATTTGTTCTGAGTTGATGTCGATTTTGAGCAGCTTTGATGAGCAAGCGAGGATAAACATCCTATACTGGAGGGTTCATAAACTGTAGGCCTAGCTTATTTCCCCTTGTCAAAAACATTTCAAAAGGGAAAAAAGATTAAAGATGAGCACTGCACCGTAAGACCTACTTTTGTAACCACTCCAGAAAACAACAATGCTGTTCATGACCTAATTCTGGAGGATTGAAGAATTGGTTTAAACCAAATTGCAAGTGTCTGTAACACAAGTTTTTCCATGTCGTTTATCAAGATTTAGACCCAAAAAAGTTAATGGCACAATGCAGATCAAAAACGTCAGAGTCATGAGGTACAGGTCACTTTGCAACTGTTTTTGGACCTAATTGTAACAACGGACGAAATTAACCACTACGAAAGAATGGAAACTGCTGGTTCTAAACGACCAAAGAATTTTCGAGTCCAAAGAAGTGCTTATGTCCCTTTTTTGGGATAAGGATGGTATTATTTTCGCCGGTTATTTAAAATGTAGTGGGAAAATATTTTCATAATGAAGCAGATAATTAATAATAAATAAATCCCAAAATGTTTGGAAAATCTGTAGGTGATTTGTATTTATACCAAATGGCATTTAATCAAGCTGTCGCTGGAAATAAAACTTTTTAATTATGAAAGTTTAATATTTTCGATCTGGTTTGGAAAAATGTCTTATAAGCTGGATATTCGTAAAAAAAATTAGTAGAGCTAACACTGCAATTTATCGAGAACAAAATAATTCTCTATCAATAATTTATCGGAGCATAAACGAATGTACAATGGATGCATCCTGCGTTAAGTTGCCCAATAGTTGGAGTTTCTGTGAGATTCTGTGTTTCGAAGACCAATTCAGAACAATTTTCCGGAATGACGTGGTGTTTCGAAAAAGAAGCAAAATATACTCTGACCCAGTTATAAAGAATTCCTAAATGTTATGCGCTAAGGCGCAACCATTGTGTCGATAAACTGATTGTAATGGACGATGAGAAATATTCACTTTGTCCCATTCAGAGATGAAGGGAAACGGTGGTTAACTGCACAACTTTATATTTGAAGATACCTCTCTAAACTGCTTCAGTACGCAAACAACTATGGGGACTCACACGTTGCTTAGCGACCAGCAAAAACATGTCACGATTACAGACGTCAAGAAACGTCACACTGACAAACGTCAAACAATGTTGCGATCACATATACGAGTGAAACGTCACGTTGACATCTATGTAATAGGGTCACGATGACAAACATGAAGATAAACAAAATTAAGGACGCTCCTTAACGAATGAAAGCGCAACCACATTCGTTCCTGGTTGACTAACAAATAGGATCGCAAACTTCATTTTGGTCGTTAAGACAATCACCGAACCAAACACAAAAAGAGCGTATCAATCCAAATTCTTGGCGGCGCATAGTCTGATAAAACTCACCCGCTGGTGTTGTTATAGTCAGGCACTTCTCAGCCGCTAGCGCTGTTACAGTCCGACAAAGCACACACCTTACACACTATCCACATCTACTTCCTCGGCGTCAAGCTAGTACATTCGTGAGTAAAGGAGATAAGGAAAGACGTCAGCTGAGAGAATTTCTTTCGTCGAGCCCCACAGTCACCCACACAATACAGACTCTGTTCCGAAATTAATTAGAAACAACGACAAGAGATGGGAAGCTGCAAATGAAGACGAATTACGACGTCACATCGAGAAATCAAACCCGCTGTTGCCCAAACGAAATCAGAAGAAAAGTGAGGACCACTGAAGATAATGGCCCACTATCAATAATTTTAATATTAAGTACTTATTGTTATTTATTGTAACATTTAGTTTTAAAAGTAAATAAGGTTTGAAGAAGTTATCAGCATCTAGTTTTTTTTTCCGAAAATTTGGAACCACAGTTAGATGTGGTTTAATAACAAGAAGAAAATTGTATAAAGCAAAAAAAGTTGGAAACCTCTAAAGTAGTGATGGATTTAATAAAATGGAGTGAATAAAGTAATGGTAGAAAAAGGCCAGCCCCTCGCAGAAATCATACTTTGTTCTTTTCTACTCATACACAGGAATTGTCCTTATAAAATATGCATAATTTACTTATCCATAGTAGTAATTTAAATACAAAATATTTCTTCAGAACTTTGCGAATGTGTTATTTTAAAAAACAAATTAAAAAGGAAGTGAAAGATCAAATGACCTATTGCCATTTACTTGCATCTTTTTGAAAAAGATTTTTACAGTTTTGTCTAAGCATTTGTGTATTTTTGGAGTTTATAATTTACGTTAATTATCACTTCTGTTTTTGTAAAATTATCCGTATTCTACGTCACTTACTAACGTACCTGCAACTCAACTATAAAAATGGAAACATACTAATTTCACCAATTATTATTCAAGCACACAAACCAATTCAACTCTTTTTCAGTTATCAGTTCAGAGAAATAAAATTTTTATGCAAACAAAGAAATTAAATACCTTCTGTAAAATTAAGATGAAACAATAAATTGTAAGAATCTTTTTATCAAACGGAATTAAATAAATTATAAATAAATTTAGAATAAAGAAATAAAAAAACTTAAATAAAATGAATAAGGCTGTAACGTGAGTACTTGGACTAACAATATAAGGACTGCCTATGATGTCAGCTGCACTTTTATTTTACATACTTCTATCGTGCGGTGTTGCTATTACTATTCTGTTCAATCGCACAATTGGCATAAAAAACGAAAACTCGACTTCTAACGCATATAAAAGTATACTACAGACTTCAGAATTGAGAAAAAATCATCAGAAGCAATCCTTGTGTTATTAAACCAAAGATAAACGAATAATAAATAAATGCAGCATACCCTCCTCTATTGGCGAAGTCGTTGGACTTGGCTTTAACGTTTGGACTTCTTCTACAATGCTTTTGGTAGCGACTTCGTCATTTGAGGCTGTCGTAGTTAGTATTACCAACTCCTCCGATACACCGTAGGGAGAACTAATAGTATCAATTAATTCGGTTATCGGTTTATTATTTCCGTCGCTGGTAATAACCTGCGTAGTGGTAGGGTTTTCAGAAAAAGTTTCCAAATTTGAGCTAACAGTTATTTCATTCGGTTGTTCGCTTTCTTTTCCTTTTGTTACTTCTTCAGTTTCAGATACACGATTGCTTAATTCTAAGTCCTCCTTTGAAACGCTTGGTTCATCAGTTACGTAGTCGTCCTCACAAGTAACCCCAGAAGTCGTTACAGTTTCTTTTGAAGCACCCCAAATCGGTGGTGCAATATCATAACGACTTTTCAAAGAGATTTGGCTTGTAGGCAATTCTTGAACTTCAGTTGTGTTAAATTTTCCAACATCTTCAGTTATAAGTGAAGTTGTTTCTTCTGCTTTAACTGTTGTGTATTTAGAATTGTCTAATTCTGTTAGAGCAATTTGATTGAGATCCCTTTCAGTCGATAATACATCTACAAAATCAGCATTAAGAACACCATTAGTTATTGTTGTTTCATCGACTCCAAAACGAGAGTTTATTTTTGTAACTTCCGTTCGCTTAGTATTGCTTTCGTTAATCAATGCCTCAGATTCAGTTTGAGTAGTTGCTGCTAAAGAGGTAGTTTCTATTGAGTCTATTGGTTCTATTTCACCACTATTACTTTTAGTAGTTGGTGCATCTGAAATCAAAGTATCTTCTGCTGTGCTTTGGATATTAGGCTCCTCGTTTGCAGTGGTTGTGATTATTGTTATCAATTCCTCTGCAGGTGTTGATTCCGGTAGGCCATAACGAGACTTAATGAGTTCACCTTTGTTAGCAGTTGTCTCTGTTATTCGTTCGGTATTTTGATCGCTCGGAGGTACTTCGGTGGTAGGATTGTCGGAAGAATATTGCAAAGTTGAGTTTAATTGTTCAATATTGATTTGCTGAGTGTTAACATCATTGGATGTTGAGTATTGCAATACAGATGTGAAGGTTGTTTTGGCGTCGTCGAATTCGTTCTGTGTACTCGATTGTAAGTTCAAGGATTCATTCGTCGTTTCGTCATTGAACGTGGCTTGTATTTCATTTATTATTTTAGTAATAGTCGTGGTACCTTCAGATTCTTTTCCTTGTCGTGAAGCAATAACTGCCGATGATATATCATTAATTTCAGTCGTGGGAGTTTCACTTGACAAATCAAGGCTCGTAGTTGAATCACCGTTTGAGGTTTCTGAAGTAAACAGTACATTACTACTTAATTTACATAATTATTCCATTATTAATTGTTTCTAGATATTAGAAAGATATCAATCGAAAATATCCCATTGACATAGACACTAAGCTATACTAAATTATACTATTGTTAAAACTCACCCGAAGTATTATTTTCTGTTGATTCTGTCCGCGCAGAAACAATATTATTATCCAAACTCACAGTCGTTTCTAATTGGGCATCGTTCACAACATTCGGAACAACTGTAGTTTCCTCAGACTCATTAGAATTATTTTCTTGCGTGTAGATTTTAGACCTTTTCTCCAGTTCAACGCTGTTCGAAGCAGGCCCTTAATTAAAAAAAAACACTCAATTTAGATGGTTTAAGTTGCAGAAAAATTTCGAGATTACCTGGAAGAGGTCCGAGAATATCATCGGCTATCTCTTGCGGTAGAGCAAACAAGGGTGGCTGCAATGTTAGATACGGTAGTTTATTTAATATCCCGAAGGTAGGCGGTTGTAAGTCTTGGAATAAAATCACGCGTGGAAGAAACGTTTTTTGTTGATTTGTGCTTTGCTCTTGTTTTCCAGCAATGGATTCGGTGAAGGTTGAATTGCTTTCATTCAACTGAAGTGGCGTTCGTCCGAATCTAGAATTCGGCCCTGCAATATAAACATACAAAACACATTTGATATACTCTTTAAACTGCATTCTAACATCAAAAAACTATTACTATTATTTAGCAAAACTAGGAGGATGCACTTAATGGTATTGCACCATATCTACAAATTGATTTACAGTTAATAGAGACTCGGTAATTTTTAATTTTAAATGTAAAGGTGCTGCATTCAAAATGGTCTCGCGAAGGCCAGACTTTACTAGAAAGTTAATACCAAGCGCATTCTCTTATAGTAAAAGAAAACATACGGTTGAAGAAAACTTATTCGTTACCCATCGTATGTTACACAATTCTTAAATTTAAAAAATGTCGTAACGCACTGGTAACAGTTAACTTTGATGAAGAAGTAAATTAGAACCTCGCAATAGCACACCAAGGAGTAACAAAGTAAGAGAAAAAATAAACAAAAGTAAACCATCAAGTATCGTTGGTAGCATAAGGGGTCCTTTACTCGATATGAGGACGGACTGTATGGCTCCCAAAGGCAACATAAACCTGCTCGTTAAAATAGAAATTAATGAATCTGCTGAGCAACGGGAACCTGAACAGAATTTTCCTCTTGGAAGTCTGATCTGGTATACGGACGGCTCTGAAATATACGGACATAGACCAAAGGAGAAGTTATGCTTCCCGTTGGACCAATTTGCCTCCGTATTCCAAATAGAAATATACGCCATATTACAATGTGCGCGAGAAAACAAAAGGAGGGCTTACACAAATAAGCGGATCTTTATCCTAACCGATAGCCAGGTGGCTTTGAAGGCTTTGGTAAGCTCAAAGATCTCTTCCAAACTGGTAGGGGAATGCTTAAGTGAGGTCAATGACCTGGTGGAATACAACTCCATCACGCTGGTGTGGGTGCCAGGTCATCGAGGTATTATCGGCAACGAACGGGCCGATGAACTTACCAGGCAGGGTGCGGATATGGCATACCTTGGCCCTGAACCTGTTCTAGGTATAACCAAGAACGCTATTCGGGGCTTTTTTAGTGACTAGATAAGCGAGGAACATAACAGATACTGGCTAAGCAGACCAGAACATCACCACAGCAAGACCCTCCTTAGAAGTCCTTGCAAAAAGAGAGCTGCCGAACTTTTGCATTTAAACAGGGCGCAACTCAAGATCACCACGAGATTACTAACAGGACACCTGACTGTTAAGGAGCGTCTGTAGAAGATCGGTAAATTCAATGGGGACCTAAACTGCAGACTCTGCAATGGAGAACCAGAGACAGCAATGCACATTTTGTGTAGATGTGATACGCTGGCAAATCACAGACAGCGTATATTCGGACATCTCAGGATAGTTCCCGAAAATTTCAACACGCAATCAGTGAAAAACCTGTACCAGCTGGTGCAGGGGACATGCCTCACTGAATGGTTGCGGTAAGAGAACCGGGGCGAGCACAATAAACCTAAATGGCTGCGGTGCGTCCGGTGCATCCTTTGCAGACGGGTTCTGGTCATGAGGAAAAAAAGTCAAGTATCACATTAGTAGTTGCATAGCCGAGTTGGTTACATTCTCTGACAATGGACTTGACGCTTAGCGAGGCAATTATTAGATTTAGGTTCGAATCCCCTCCTGGTGCATGTGGATTCTATATAAGAAATAGGATTCTCATGGCTCGGACCGTGTTTTGATTCACACTGGCTCCTTAGTTTTTTTTTTTTTTAGTTTTCGGCGTTTCCCCAGTTTGTAAGACGAATGCCGAGGGAGAAATAAACATCTGCAAGTCGGTCGCAGGCACCACGGGCAGTACATGAATGACGAGCCAACACCCCTCCTCGAGAAGCTCCGTGAGCTTGGGGAAAATTCGGTGAAAAAAGAATATTCTTAAGAAAGATTGAGGTGAAGATGAAAACAGTTAAAATTAGAAATTGAATATTCAAAGAAGAACCAAAATAATATCAATTATAGATTACGATGATAGAACAAGGACATCTGAGATGGACAGGTCACATACAAAGTGTGAATGGTAAAAAAGTATATGAAGCGAGAAAAAGAAAAGGAAGTATGAGGCTGAGAAAGATGTAAAAGGAAGTAAGAAAAGTAGGAAAACAATAACAAAGAGCTACAGGCAGAACTAGATGAAAACAAATCTGAAGAAAGAGATCCCAAATCAATGCATCATAACTTTATACCAAACTGAATACTTTGTAAACTACAAAAAGTTGGTGAAAAAGATTTTCATAACATAATTTCTAAACTCTAAAATTTCAAAGGAAAAGCGTATTCCTCTGAAAACCTAATAGTGCCTGTGACCGACTTATTAAAGGCTTTTTCTCCATTGGCTTTCACCTTGTAGAGAAAGTACATGGATTCGAGACATAAGAATTTAGGATAGCTTTTGACCTACACATCACCATCAATCGAGCTTCAACTCCATTACTTGGCCACGTTACTAAGTATATAGTAGGTGTAATCAGCACTCAAAAATTAAAAACTCTTTTGTGTTTTAAACTTTCACAAATAAGGAAATAACTGATTCTGATGAAACGTTGTATTGAAGGATATCCGCCAAATGTGATCCAATGGTAAATATGTCAATGGCATTATCAGGGATCGAATGCAAGTTACCCTGAACGCTCAGTCCTCAAAAAACCACCATTGCACCATTCACGGGAAACTTACAAGGTTTAGACCCTCTACGTCTTTCTGTAAACGAGATAGTCTTGTCGGGAGAGTCATTTTTAACTCTAAAGTTACCTGGAATTAACATTTAGACAAAGTAGTTGGGCGTCAATGACCACTCTTACGGTGGCCAGACAAACCTACGACAGAACATGAGGCCTAACCCAAGTTTGGTACATTGGTTATAGACCATAATAACGCATCATCGAATGGATGGAAGAAAACAAGTTAACGCTTGCTCCGGATAAAACTGAAGTCGTCTTATTAAGTGGCAAGAAGAGGTGCCGAGAAATACAAGTAGAGGTCATGGAACTGAGATAAGGACGAATAAAGCCTGTAAATATCTAGGGGTCATCGTCGACAAAAACCTGAACTTCGGTGAACATGTAAGACATGTTTCCAAAAAGGCCCAGAGGCCGGCAGCAGCTCTAACGAAAATTATACCGAGGATACAGGGAGCCACGGAAAGCAAACGCAGACTCTTAACCTCGGTAGCGGAATCCACGACCTCATATGCAACCCCTATTTGGAAGCACGCAATGGACATCCAAAGAAATAGAGAGCAGCTGCTCTCTTGTCAGAGAACCGGTATTATCCGAGTACGCCGTGCGTAAACGGACGGGATCAACAGAAGCCCTGGGGGTACTGGCCCAGATGGTTCCACTGGATCTGCTTGTGCTGGAAAGGAGAATGAGGTGGGGAGCGACCCTTGAGGAAAAGACAAATGCGAGAGAAGCGACGTTAGCGACGTGGCAAAAGAGGTGGGAGACGACGGGAAAGGCAACCTGGACCAGAAGGCTAATCCCCAAGATCAACGAGTGGATGCAGAGGAAGCATGGTGACGTCACATACCACCGCTGAGCGGATACGGATGCTTCCAGTATTATAAGGCAAAGTATAAACTAGCAGACACGCCAAACTGCCTGTATTGTGGTGACGAGATTGATGACGCAGAGCACACGCTGTTCGAATGCCGAAGATGGAACCGGGAGAGGAGTGAGCTAAATGCAATAGTAGGGCAAAAAGCAACCCCCGGAAACCTAATAAAGGCCATGATAAATATCGAAGCGACGTGGGATGCAGTGGCAAGAGTCATCGAGACAGTACTAAAGAAGAAAGAGGACGATGAAAAGCACCCAGCAACGTAGAGGGATACCGGCTCCACTGTGAAGAAATGCGAACCGCGATGCCGCAGTGGAACAGAGCCGAGAGAGAGGGAAGGGTTTTAGTCGGTAGGCGCCTGGACAAGCACCTTCCCAGGCGAATCCGACACTCCCCTGGCATAGATCTAGCTGGGAGGTCTTTGGAAGATTTCCCAATCCTCTCAACGTAAAAAAAAGACCATAATGGTCAGACCCCCAATAACTTATATGGTTTCGGTTTGGTAGCCTAAGACCAAGCAGGAAACGATCAAACTTAGACTGAACATCATACAAAGATTGCCTGTCTAGGCATAACGGAAGCGATATGTACAACGCCCACCACTGCAATAGAAACCCTTCTAGGCCTTCTTTCCTTACACATTGTATTAATGGAAGATCAGAACTTTATTGACTGCAGAATTTACTCATCCATTTAACATGAGGTAAATGAAACACAAATGTCGTTGGCACAGGCGCGATCCTAAAATATTTCTTGGAGGGAGGGGAGGGCGATCTGCTTTTGTTAGGGTTAAAAAAATATTAGACAAACGCAATCGTAAAAATATTTTAATATTTCAAAAAACATAACATAATTACACTTGGAAAAAATCGACTTTTTTAAAAGTACTTTGCAAACATTTTATGTTACGTGTGGTACGGAAAAAGATGACTTGTTTATGCGTATATGAGCGAGTGTGGATGATTAAAATATATAAAATTTCGTAACAATATTTCTTAAACGTACATTATTGGACAGTTAAAAGAGAACGAAAAGAGAACGAAAAGAAACAAAACTGTGCAAGATTCGAGTTTATTGCACGCAATAGAAACAGATTTAATGTTGTTAAGAGCCATGGAAAAGTCATTATTAACACTTCTGCGAATTTTATTGGAATAAAAATAAATTCCTAAGCGTTCTTAAATATGTTTTACTAAATGGGTTCTTGTTGTATTAATAAAGAGACATCTTTACATAATAGTTTTTATTATAAACGTATTGTTCTTCGAAAGTAAAAGTAATATGTGAATAAAATCTCCAATTAAGCTAGTTCAATGAAAATTTGTAAAGCAATTTTGTAATATCTTCTAAATGGACAGCTACAAAATCGCACAAATCTGAACCTTTCATCACTTCACAGCTTTGAAATTTGTGTGATTTTTAAGCTGTACACTGTATTAGAAAATTGTTATATAAATAAAACTTACCATTATTAAAAGTGGAGACCTATATGGCCATTGTTTGTTTTAAATATATCAATAATATCTTGTAAACAATATAGACACGCTATTCCAAAAATAGGTAGTCAAATTGAGTAGCCATTCCGTGTAAAAAAATAAGAAAAAAAATTAATAAATCCTCTTTAAGGAGATTTAGCGCACTATTCTATTTCTTAAAATTCGAATATCACAAAAAATGAATATTTCGATACTACATATTTTATTAATTAAACATGGAATTGAATGTTCCTCAAAAATAATATGAAGCAAAATAAAACCACTTTAGTTCTATTAAAAAATATAACTAAAAAGAAATAAACTAAATAAATTTACACTCACATTGTGGAGCAGGATAAGCGGTGTGCATTAAAGCCCATATGGAAACTACCCGCAACAGAAACATCCTTCAAAAATCACATAACATCGAAGACTGATCTGTGAGAAGTGAGATTAACCTTTAGAAATTAATATTATATCATTTCGAAGACGTGTTACGGATTTAAATTTAATGCAAATGTTGACCTTTAATCTGGATTTATAAATTTCACAAATGGAAGTCGCCGTAAAGCCCCTACGCAAAATGTTGCACTCTTAAATTAGGCAGACGCCCGTGTAAAGCAATGACACTGAATAAAAAGACGGAAACCAACTTAAAAAAATGCTTTTATTTCTGTGTATGCAGGATTTTCATTTCGCTAAGTATTAGAGTGATAATAAGGAAAAGAAAGCGTTCTCACGGATTCAATAAATATCGCTGACATATTCTGCTTGGCATTTTTATGACAGCACGCATAACTTTTCCCAGCTAAAGAACTTGTTACATTTAGTTCGGAATATATTATTTCATAATATGTTCAAAATTTATATGATTTCCGCATTGCTATTAATTTTTTTGAAACCATAAAGTTTAATGTGTAATTCTGAAATCTGTAGCAAAGAACTCAAGAGCATAAAATAGCCACGGTAAACGGGTATTCCAAATACATCATCAAGAAATTCCGTAAAATAATATGAGGCAATCAATCGCAAACGTGTATTAAAATATTTGCTGTTGTAACACCCAACTTAATTACAGACCTGATCGCGTCCAATGTGTGGCAAATACGCGGCAGAACATTTTTGTGATACAAAAAAAAAGGGCGTAGTAAAGTGTTTTTTTGAGAAATAAAGAAAAACTGTCACTCAAAAATTTGAAAAAAATAAAAATAAGGAAATATTCTATTTGAAAAAATACTTTTCGTAGTTTGAGCATCTTCGATTAGAGTACTATTCTAGACATCTTGTAGCTTAGTGAAACTTTTCTTAAACTTTTAAGAAGCCTCAACTGTATCAGCTGTTATAAATAACAGTGAATAATAGCAATAGTATTATTTTTGGAAAATTAGATTGCAGGATAGCTTTTAAGAAGAAAACGGAACAATAATTTTCGTACTCCAAATGAAGTCCAAAATAGCCCGCACTACATTCGAATTATTCCTCATTCTAATAGCGTTTTCGGCTGATTGCTCTAGAGCAGGGCTGTCCAACATGAGGCCTCACTTTTTGCTGCCCGCGGAGCGGGCCTCTAAATGTGTAAATTACCCTCAAATACGAAATATACACAATTCTTACATTAACGATAAAATATAAAATATAAATAAAAACACGTGTGACGCCACTGGCAACGGATAGAAGATCGCAGCGAAGTTACTGGAAATCGGACCGATCTTGCTCGATCACCCTCGAATATTCGAGAAGCCACGCGCACGTATATAAGAAGGTTGAGTCAAGCGGGACGAGCAGAGTTAGTTAATAAACGTTCTATTGTGCGTTACGCACCAATTCTAAAGCCTTTTATAAGTGAAATACTCGGTGAAATAGGTCTTCGCAGAAAAGAAAAATAACGAACGAATATCGAATATTTAATCACAAACAACGATAATAAACACCAGTGCATTGTTTGTATGCAAGTACTATCGGATCCCAAAGAATATAATATGAAACGACATTACACTACGTTACACGAGAAAACGTTTCAGCAATATACAGAGAGTCAAGAAAGGCTATCATTACGGATTATAAGAAAAAACTAAAACAAACTACATTTTAAAAAAAAAATCTGACGCTGATAACAAGTGCAGTATTGCCGCTTCTTACGAAGTAGCGCTGTCAAAGCGAAGAAACCTTTTAGTGATGGAGTACTTATTAAAAATTATGCAATAAAATGGCAAAACAATTCAATGAAACAAAAATTGCAGAAAAATTCGAAACAGTGTCAGTGTCGCATCAAACAATTGCAAGACGGGTGGACCATATTAATCAATATGTATCCAAAAAAACTGCAAGACACGGTTGAAAAATGTAAATATTTTTCGCTATGCCTGGATGAAAACACTGTTCTGTCCGACATTAGCCAGCTTGTAATTTTTATCGAAATATTCAAAACCACTTCAATGTAGCAGAGGAGATGCTTGATATTATTCCTCTCCATGGTACAACCAAGGGTACGGATATTTTTGAAGCTGTAAATAAGGTGGTGTCAGACTACGGGGGATTCGATAAATGTTCCTGTATTGTCACTGATGGAGCCAGAGCTATGATAGGAACTGAAATTGGATTTGCAGGATTCTTGAAACAAAACAACATCAACTCCTGTGATACACTATATATTCAGCAAGAGGCCCTATGTGGAAATCCTTACGTCAAATGAATGTCATGAAAGTGGTTGTTAAAATAACTAATATTATTAGAGGGAGCAATCGTCCTTTGACTCACAGAAAGTTTCGTGATTTTTTAGCCGAAATAGATGCTACATATGGGAACTTGTTACTTCACACCGATATTCGTTGGTTAAGCGCCGAAAACTGTTTGCAACGATTCTTCGCTCTACGCAAGGAGATTCCTATTTTCCTTAAAGATGAAGTCAAGTCCAACACTACGGATCTGGACAATCAAATGGACCTTGCATTTTTAACAGACCTAACATCTCACCTTAACGACTTGAATTGAAGCTACAAGGAAAGCAGCAGAATATTGCTTATTGTACTTATTTGGACACATAAATGGATTTAAGAATAAAATTAAGCTCTTCAAGTCTTCATTAGAAAAAAATGATTTTTCATTTTTTTCAAGTTGTAAAGAGCATTTTGAAGAAATGAAGGATTTTGAGGAGGTTTCAAATTTACCTCAAATAAAATACATTGACACAATTGCAGAAGAATTCGAACGTCGATTAAGCGACTTTAAAAAAAATCGAAAGCGAGATTTAAAGTTTTACTCAGCCCCTTACAATTTCAGTTGAGATTGTAAGCAGAGCAGACTTTCAACTGGAATTGTGTAATTTGCAATCAGATCCTTTTTACCAAGGAAAAACTGAAACTGGATTGAACTTTTTCAACTAGCTGCCATAAGAACGATACCCCAACTTGCGAAACTTAGGGCTTACACTTAGCTCAATGCTCGGAAGCACGTATCTTTGCGAAAGTAGTTTTTCCAACACGAAATTTATAAAGTCAATATATAGATGTTCCCTCTCTGATAAGTCACTTACTCAGTTGCTTCGTTTATCAACAACAAAAATTAAAGTTAATATTGATGCATTACTTAGTGAAAACCAACATCTTCAAATTTCCCACTAATTTTTTTGTAATTTGATATTTTTTTAATAAATTAAAATAATAATACAAACGCGTTTTTTTCTTTGTATACCTATTAAAACTCACTGATAAAGTTACATACGAAGTATTTTATAATGCGGGCCTCCAAACCGTATTTTTTTTAAAGCGGCCCTTGGGGCACTTGCAGTTGAACAGCCCTGCTCTAGAGCAATCTCAAATTATTTCCATCTTGTTTTAACCTCATGTAAAAACATAGGATAAAGATTCTCTCAGAGAGCTCTGGAGCAGTCAGTCGAAAAAAAAAATTATCTACCAAAGTTTTTATTTTTTTAAACAAAATACTGTCCCCTTCAAAGTAGGTCCCTTCTGCAGCTATCACCGGCGGAGTCGTTGTTCCCAGTCTTGGTAGCAGCGCTGAAAGGCTTCAACTAGTAGGCCCTTTAATATTCTCCAGAGTCCTAAAATGACATCCTTGTAAGACATTTTTCAATTTCGGGAAAAGAAAAAAGTCGCAAGACAAGGGTCAGGGCCCCAGGGGCCTGGGGAACAATAGGAATGCCTTTTGAGGTCCGTGATGTAAGTGGCCGTGTGACATGGGACGTTGTCATGATGAAGCATCCACTTGACTGCAATGTCTGGTCTCACACAAATCACCCTTTTCCTGAGCCTTTCAAGGACATCTTTGTAACACACTTGGTTGACAGTTTGTCCTAGAGAAACAAATTCTTTATGCACAATACCCCTACAGTCAAAAAGGCAAATCAGCATTGTTTTGATCTTGAATTTGCTCCTTCGAGCTTTTTTCGGTCGAGGAGATGTCTGAGTGTGCCACTCCTCACTCTGCCGCTTTTTCTCAGGATCGTACTCAAAAATCCAGGATTCATCACCTGTGATCACACGATTGAACAATTCGTGGTCATTGGCAATCCCCTCAAGAGGATCAACGCACACGTTTCTTCGATTATGCTTTTGCTCAGTTGTGAGACTTTGCTATACCATTTTGGCACAATCCTTTCGCATGTGCAAATCTTCGGCAAAATTTGGTGAAAGTTTTTAAGTTTAGCTGGTCAGCCATCATCCTTATTGTTAAACGACAGTCTGATTTCACAAGAGCCCTCACATGTTCGACATTTTTGTCGGTTTTTGAAACTGAAGGTCTCCCTGAGCGAGGTTCCTCTTCAACGTGTTCTCGGCCTTACAAAAATGATTTGTGCCAGCGAAAAACTTGTGCTCTTGATAGGCCTGTTTCAACTTTTCAAAAGTTACACTCGCGGATTCCCCAAGTTTAACACAAAACTTGATGGCATAACGTTGCTCTAAATTCCGCTGTTCCATTTTCGTAACACACAACTTAACTGATGACGCTCTCAAAAATCACGTGATGACTGTACGAAGCTGAAACTCGGACTGAGCATCTGGAAGAGATGAACACATCTGTCTAAATAAGTAAAACAACACAACGTTAACTATGTTAATCCAATGTGGCAGCCATAAGAAAAATGATGTCAATGTAAAGAGCTCAAAAAAGTGTACACAAAATGTATTAATTAATTTTGTTAAGATCCATACTAACTAAAAAGGAAAAAGAAAATGACGTTTTTCTTTTTTTAATATTTCAAGAAAATGCAAATCGTAGATGTTTGAAATCGAATTATTGTTCAGCACGAAAATAAGCTCCAATATGACCGACTTCGTATCTCTTACTGTTTTCGAGACCCAATGGTAAGCATCGAGTTTGTTACAGCCTATATATAGATTTTTTAGCCTGTATAAGCATCAGAATTTATAATGATTGATATTTTAACTCGTTTTTAAATTCTGGTAGCCCTGGTTTTTAGGCACTGGGAATTATAATATAAAATCTGTAATGTAGTTTTAATTAATGATTTTATAATAACTTAAAAATTGTATACGACTTTAAGGCCCCGTTGTACAATCTTGAAGCTTAAACTTTTAACAACGATTATTTCAACAGTTGTTGTTAAGCGTTTAAGCTTTAACTTAAAGAAGATGGAATAGTACAACTGGGCCTTAATGAATTTAGTCAGATAGTAAACAGGTACGTCTCCTGCGAATTTTAATATGAAGAAAATTTAACGTTCTGTTTGCTGGTGATTGTAAGCTAAATAAATTATTTTAAGTACGATAAAATCGTACTAAATTAAATTAAGGCAGATTTTATATTCGAAAGCAACCTAATATACTTTCAGACGTAGTGCCGGCTTTAGACGTTTTGGCGCTCAGATGTAAAGGGAGTTTCAGCGACCCAAATGATATTCTACAATCGAATTTAAGTTTTTCCTGAATACATTGAAAAGATTTATTACTTTATGAAAGTTACAACACAGATAATTAGAAATAGAAAATAGTAAATACGTATACAGTGAGCGTCAAAAGTCTGGAATAAAATTTGTAATTTCTTTACTTTTGACGCTTCAAAAAAACGCCTGGTTTTAAAAAGTACAAAGTTTTTACGAGAAAATCGATTCTTGAGTCATTTGTTTTCGAGAAAGTCGTCAACGATCTATATTCTGTTCACGATCTTTTTGCATTCAGAGTAGGCCGTGTTAGGGTGACATTTTTGTTGACACCACAAAAAAATATACTTGTCAGAAATTTGATTGAGGTTCGTTTTTAATTTTGTGGTTACGTTTTTTGAAAACTGCCACTGTCAATGTTGCCAGTTCAATTGTACTGTAGAAAGTATTCCATGAAAACGAGAAATAACGTCTCGAACAAACGTTTAACGATTAATTATTTTTTCCATTGAGAAAGTTTGGTGTGAGGTGTGTTGTTTGCGTGTTCTTAGTCAACAATTGTGCCACAAAGCGAACACGTATTTCTTTATTAACAAATTTGACTCCAGATATGATAATAAACAATAATGACAGAATGTTTGTTTGTATTTTCATAGAATCTTGTGTAAAGTGGTGTGGCTAAATGGATCTTGCTACTTGTGCAGCGGGTGGAGAGGTGTATCGGCTTGTGCAACCCGTGAGGATGGCTTGTTCAGCCAGGAATTTCTTTTTCAGACTTGTTCAGACCGAAGAACTGTCGTTCTCAGGCTCTGGATGGTCTTATTATAGGCCTCGCGGCCATTTTCATCTCGTTGGCGCAGAAGGGGTGAATACTTGAGGCCGGGATGAATTTCTGAAGGGGATTCGAGTTTGGTGCCTGGCAATGGAGTAGAGGTGCGTTGCAGGTGGCGCAAAAGCATTATATGAAGGGGTATTTAAATAACAGGATCTTCTTGCTGTTGCCGGTGTCTCAGAACCTTTTCCATGGCCATATTTATGTAAAATATCTTATCATTTTTTCCGAGAAGACCATAAGTAGGCTAGACACAGTCATTAAATTATTAATGACAAATTACAACAATTTAGTTTTTTAGAAAATTTATTGCAGAAGGATACATAATAAATTCTCACAAAAAAAAAACTGAAAACAAACATATATTGACTGAAGATGTGGAGAAAAGAACCAATAGACGAAAATCAGCAACCAAGAGATGGCGCTTTTAATAAGGAAAACAAAGAGCTGTCATTAATTTGTTGCTTCCATTCAATTTTATTATTAAGTTAGATGAAGTCTTTGCATAAGCATAAGTACACTTGTCACACAATACGTAATACATAAGAATATATATTCGTGTGGAAGCGTGACACACAAACTATTCGATTTTCATAGGTTAACCAAATGTCATTCAAATGTTTTCCTTATTATAGGACCCTTCACAAGACTTCTGCTAGGTGTCAGCCACTTCGTGATTTTCCTCAATAGTTTCACTACAAGAAATAGTGTTGGTATATTTTCCGTATTTAAAAGCGTAAAAAAAAACTTAATACAAACATTTTAAAATTTTGATATTTAAATAAGTTTTATTCACAAAATCATACAAAATTCACGATACTCACTAAACATAACTCTCAAATTTTACGAATAGCGAATAAAATAATATGGCATATTCTGTATCGAAAACGTTAAATTTAAAGGGTTGTTAAATTTTGTTACCGTAGTAACAGTCAATCACAATACTCAATTTTGAATTTTAACATATCCTTAAAATTTAACAGTCTGTTAATAAGTTACAGAATACCCCTAATGTCCATTATTTTGTAGTTTGTAATGTTGGTCGCCTATACATACAGCCAATGTGTTGACATGTTTTTTTATGAAAGTATACATAGACGGTATGTATATAAAAAAAGATAAAATAATAAATGCTCGGATGAATTTAAACGTTTAAGGCAGGTCATTACAGCGACGTTCCCTCTATTAAATAAGTTTCACGGTTAACTTTTATAGTTTTATTGCTCTGGGCAATAAACACAATAAAACGTACGAAAACACGGTATCATAAAACTTACGATTGCGACGAACTCCATACACATTGGCGTAAAGTGCTTTTTGGGGTCATTTTTAATTAATTATACATTTTCACAAAGAATTTTTTAACATTTTTCTCAAAACCTATATTTTAATTCCTTTAACAGCTTTTTTTTTAGCGGTTTATTCAAGAATCACCCTCTATATATGAAAATTCAAGAAGTGAGGTATTCATTTAGAAATATCAAAAAAATCTTTAAATCATCGACTGATTTTTATTAACTCTGCTTTTATCATACATTTGAATTAACTTTCGTTCCAATTCTCTTTCCTTACTCTCTTTATTTAGGTAACCATTTACACACAATTCAATTTACCTTTACCAAGTCGCCTCTTTATAACTATCACGTCATGTAACTTCTCAAGAAATTTCGAAGATTCAAAATGGTTTGCGCACACTCCAGAAACAAAACGAATTTTGTTGGGAAGAAAAATCTTAATATAGAGAAACCCGTCTATGATATTAATTTGTTTAATTTGTCAATTATTTTCATTTTGAATAAACAATTACTTATTTTGAACCACCAATCATAACAATGTAGACGTTTGGGAATATTACCAAATATACAATTAACTAAATTTGAACCCAATACAAATTCATTCTAATGTAACACACTGTTTTTTTTGTTGTATAAGTTCAATAATATCTTCCATTTCTTATAATACCTGCGTAATTCTAAGAATTTCCTTTGAAATTATGCATGTATTCTCAATTAGTACCTTCTCATCTCATCCCCAGTAATTTCTTGAACGTATACACCAAGATTCCTTAGCGATTTACTCCTCTGAACCTACCTGCAAGTTTAGATTAAGGCAGTATTAGAAAATAGAAAATCCCCTTTTGGAATTGGGCATAACAATCACTTCACTCACTTAATTATTTATTCTCATATTACTGATCCTTCTAAAATACTCAAAATTGAATAGGGATACTGCTTGTACATACATTTTAACTTCAGGAAAAAAATATTGTTACACGTAGCATTATTAAAAAACAAAAAAACAAAACAAATGAACAATAAAAAAAATCGGAACGCTTTAATTATTGAATAATTTAACATTTTTTAATAATCAAAGTAGGCATTTTTTTCTTTTATACATTTTAAACAGATTTAATAGCGAGTTGAGCTTCCTCGTGCATCAATTACAGCTTGGCATCTGTTAGACATACTCTCAATACAATTATCAATATGCTCTTGTGGAATTTCGTACCAAAGAATAGGAAGAATATGTCTTAATTCCCTAAAAGTCGTAAGTTGAGGATTATGATTATCCATCCTCTTTTGCAACATGTCCCAAACATGTTCTATCGGATTGAGGTGTGGTGAATATGGAGTAAGCGATTGATTTCATTGTCATTAAGGGCCTTGATTACATTTTGAGCACGAAGTGGTCTTGCATTGTCATCCAAAAAAAATTTTTTCAGGTTCAGTTTCATTTCCTCTGGGTAGGACGTGACCCATGATAATCTCCTCTTCGTATCGTCTTGCATTTACATGCCCATCAAAGATATGAAGGTTAATGCGATACCCCAAGCTGATTCCTGCCCACACCACCAAAAGCCACGACTGGTTGCATGTAATGGGGCAAATAACGATGTCCCTGTTCTCGATAGACCCGTTTACGACGTGAATGCAAAAACCTGACTCATCGGTGAACAAAATGTCCTTCCAAGGAGTAGCTTCTTCAAGTCTTTGTTCGGCCCATATTCTTCTGTGACGTTTGTGATCCCTTGTTAAAAGAGGCCGTCTTTGAGGCCTATGTGAGGTCAGTCGAGCCTCCCACGATCTGTTTCTTACTGTTTGGTCTCAGACTCTAGTATTAGTGACATTGACATATGCTGACGAGCAGTTGCGAAAAGTTGTCTCCTGGCCTGAATAATCAAAAATCGATCTTCCCTTGGAGTAGTTACACGTTCTGATCCACTACCGGATCCTCTTGCAGCTGCTCTTGTTTGCGTAAAGCGAGTAACTGTTCTTGAGATCACACTTTGAGAAGTGTTCAAATTTCAAATTGCCGGACGCCTCTTTGGTGCATTCTTACCACCAAATTAGCTTCCTCGTGTCTTAAATGAACTCTTTGGATTTTGAGGAGGTAATACAAAGTTTATTATTCACAAAAATCAACCAAGATGCAGCGAAAATATTTTTTGAAATTCTTACGCTGCTACCACTTTTTTAATAATTTGTGATAATTTTTTGTTAAAATGGTTTTAGTACTAATTCACAAATTGCATTTAATATAAAAAATGCAAAAAAACTTTTTTCTTAAATAGAAGTACATGTTAGGTCAATATCCTATTCAATTTTGAATAGTTTAGTTACAAGAATTTATTCCTTTGAAAATCTGAAATGTATTTAGAACTGGAAGTTTGATTTACTTTTCACTTCATTCAACATAAAATGAAAATCTCTTGAATTTTTGCAGAATCCCTTTAAAGAGTTTCGCTTTTCAAAATATTCACCACTTAATTCGACTTATTTAGGCATTTTCTTATCTGTTAATAGATTTTTTGTGTGACGTGAGGTATAACCTTAATACGCCAGGTTCGCTAGACGAAATTATTTAAAAGATTAAACATCAAAGTCCAGTCTACAAAAAAGTCACATTGTCGGTTAAAGGGAATTAAATTGTCGAATGCATTTTGTGATTGATCTCCACGCTAATAATGGTCTTGACCCTTAGTTTAAATTTGCACTTCACCTGAACTTAATCTATTCTATTCTTAAAATTAAGTAGTATTATTAATACATTATATTTAATCAATTAATTTTAAGAATATTACTTTCATTCACGAGTTAGATTATAATTTCTGGAAACAAATATATGTGGAAGGTAAATAAAACGCAAAATAATTATGTATGTACATATATTTTATTTAGAGAAATTCTCTTTTCATAAGTGCATCTAGATGTGGAAAAAATACAACAAAAAAGAGTATCATTCCCAAAACTAGGCTTATAGCACCCTATCACAAGCTTAACATTCTATAAAAATTTATAACGTGTATTATCACTCTTATACAATAATATTAAAGATCCATATATAAAAATAATATTCGTAAATTACGAATAATATTTTACTTATAAATATATCCTATCACATTGATTTTTCTTTTTAACATTTACTATAAATGTAGAGGAAAATTGCGGACTCATGAGATTCGGAATCTGTTCTAAACTGTGTACACATGATCTTTAAAGAAATATTTCTAAACACATACTGCCTTAAATCTATGTTTATTAAATGTGAATTGTTGTTGTTGTGCATCGGCAGAAGTTTCAGATTTCATCTAGCATTCATTTCACATATTATTGTGCCTTTTTCATTTTTTTTTTTTAATTTGAAATCGAAAAGCATGCCGCAAAATCTTTTAAAACCTCACTGCCGCAATTTAAATACAACAAAATTTGTTTCATATTTTGTACATTGAATAAAACAATTGGCCTCGTTTCTAAATTTTCTAACATACAAAACAAATTTTACAAGAACGAAATATTAACACTATTTGCACTACAAACATCCAAACATTTAAGTATCTATCTGATATTAATTTAATAAATTATAACATACATTAGAGTTTTCAATACGTTGTTCATTATTAAAACCTCCCATGTGTGATTTAATCTGCATGATACAATGATGGTGTACAAACTTTACAATTTAATTGGGAGTTTCAATTAAAATAAAAAGTTGAATTATGCAAATAAAAATATATTATACAACAAGAACTAACTGGATTTCCAAAAATCATATTCAGTTTTTTTTTTTTAATAACAATCGTATTGTTCTATAAGTTAAAGCTTCAAAAAAATATATTCTATGTAATCAATCAACGTTTTATTAATAAATTAAGTCGTTAATTGGGTAACGTTATTTATTATTATATAAAATATTTTTACTTGCGACGCACATGTTTTTATAAAACAAACACAATTTTTTTAGACCAATGTCGTTTGCTTGACGATGCATATGTCGGAGCAGAAACTTTCTGGAAAGCATGGAAAATATCCTAAAAATATTGTATTTGTTAATAATATAAAATTTTACACAGTGTGGACTACTAAGAAACGAACAAAGTACACTAAACCTACAGAAAAGCACTGGAACAATGGGATGATTATTAAAAGGTACACATACGATAAAATTTGGCATTGTAATTTCATTCGACTGATACGTTAAATATCTCTCGAAAATATTCGTTTTCTTTCCTCGACAAAATCAAAGCGTTGGAAATTCAACAAACCGAGGTCGCGTCGTACTTAACACATATCACTAAACCTACTGAAGATCTATATTAAATACTTTAAAATAATTTAATTAAATTAAACGAAAAAATATACAGCCTTTTCGTATATTATTATAATAATATTTACATCGGACGAAGATTTATTAACAATGATACTTTTAACTTATCGCACTCGTCTTATTATTTCCTGTTCTACACAAAATGAATATTTTTGCATGTTTTGTGATCAAATTCTATAAACAAGATGTATACACTCTGAGAAAAAAAGAAATTTTTCTACTAAAAGGTATTATTAGACAAAATCTGTCATAGTTTTTAAAAAAGCATTTCCTGACAAATTTTCTTACAGACTTTAATATTGTGCATAATTTGAATAACAAGATCCAACAGTTTAATTCTTATCATTTGGAGACACTCTGTATTTTACATATAAATAAAGGATATCTAAACTCAATTAGGGTTAATTAGGGTACATATTTGAATCATTTTGAACTTAAAAAACCTGTACTAATCACTTACACATTCTGACGATATAAATAAAAGACGTCTTGATTTAGTTGGGGTTTGTAGATTTGAATTATTTTGAATTTAAGTTCCATGTTTATAAAGCTCAGTTGTACAATGCCAGTTTAAATTTAAGCAGAGCTTAAACTCATAATAACGATTATTTCAACCAATCCTTGTTAAGGGTTTAAGCTGGAATTGTACAACAAGTGTCGTTTCTGAGAATATAATAATTATTTTTTAGTTAAACTCGAATCTACTAGTAATTGCTTATAGCATTCAAAATTAAGTAAAATTTAATTTCTGTTGCATGTCACAATTGAAGGGATTAGAACCATAAGGATCTAATAAGTAATATAACGTTTCAATGATAATCATACCCTGTTTGGAGCTAACACATTGATGAAAATTATTCATATATACTGTGTTTCCTAAGTACGTTCCAAAATTTGAGGATATGATTCCCGTTATTAAGATATTAAGGAAAAATGTTCCTAACAACCTACGGCAGCAAATACATATTAAGAAGGCTATGACTTAAAAACTCACACTTTTGACATTTGTTTTTAGTTTTGTTTTAGAATAATAACTGCTTGAAGTTGAGTACTATTTCTGCTTACTTAATGTTTTAATTGTGCTTCTTGCTGTTATTATTGTAATAATTATTGTTGTTAAAATAAAATAAATGTCAAAACTGTAAGTTTTTGGTTATAACCTCGTTAATGTATGTTTGCAGCCAAATGTCGATGGTAACATGTTTTTTTTTTCTTAAAATATTAATGGAAATCACATCCTCAAATTTTGGAACATACTTAGGAAACACCATGTAGTTCATTTCAGAGTTTATAAATGGCACTACGTGTTGACCACATAGTGTAAAAGCAATTGTTTCGTTATGCCATCAACCATTAATTAACATTTCATCTTCCTTTTTAGCACTTATGTCAATACACAAAGAAATTGCACTTAAACCATTATGATTTCAATCCCTTCGATACATTTAACACCTTTCTTAGTTATACAGGGTGTTTCAGAATAAGTATTTCTCACTTTAAGGGATGATAAAAAATAATAATGTAGGAGAATGAAAAGACAAAGTCGAGAACTACACTGTACATAAAGTCAACTCAATGTAAAATAATGAATAATTAAAATTGATTATTAATTAGTGTCACAGAATAACTAGAAGCTCAACTCTATGGGATTTAGTGTAACAAAAGTAAAAAAATATTATTTTCCTTGTCAAGATGTATCAAACAAACCTACTTAGGGTCATCCTCAGAAGCCTAAGTATTTAAAAATCGTGTCTTAGCTAGTCATAAAATCCGAGACATGATTTTTATTACCATGGTGTTCTGAAAATAACTCTGAATGGGATTGTTTGATGGATCACCAAGGATCATTGAGCAGAAAGAATCAATAAACAGTGTGTACTGTTATAACTCGTAAAAAAATACTCTTTCGGCCTGTGGTATAATTATACATATCTTCTCGTTTATAAAGTGCGTTCAATAAAAACCGTTATCAAGTAGGCTTATGTCAAACGCAAATTTTGCAAAGTCACGTCGTAACAATACGATTATTATAAACATAACCTAACTTTTTATATCCATTTAATTACGATTTTCTACAAAATGCATAATTAATCAAATAAAACATTTATTTTATTACAAATACCTCGAAGATGTAAACAAAACCTTTGACAGTTGAGGCTGTTGATAGCACGCAGTTATTCAAGGTTTCAACATATGTACTAAGCTACGACGTGCCGTCATAAAATAAAAGCAAGTTCAGAGCCTTCTTGATAATGGATTTTTTGAACGCACCTTACAACCAAGACACGACTTAAATAAACTCAAGATCGTCAAAACTACGCAATTTGCGCTTCTTGTTGTTCTTTGTTGGTGGTAAATAAGGAAGAGAAATATTTCAAACGATTTACATGATTAATTATTAAATTATTTAAAATTAAAATACTATTAAAAATGTTTCAGCTGACGAAGCAGTGTGGAGTAGGCAGTGAAAGTATACAATCTGAAGCCGCACCAAACATTTAAGCTCAGCTTAACTTTAAGCTCACTTAAGATCAGTTGTACAATTCTTAATTTTAAGCCAAACGTTAAGCCCTAACACAATTGTTGATATATTCGTTGTTTTGGCTTTAAGCTTCAACTTAAATTTAAACTGAGATTGTACAACTGGACCTTAAAATATAACTAAAGCAGTACAATACAATGTCAATTTAAATTTAAGCTGAAGCTTAAACCCATTATTTCAACAATCGTTGTTAAGGGTCTAAGTTTTGATTAAAGTAAAACTGGGCCTTAGAATATGATTAAGGCCCAGTTGCACAACGCTAGTTTAAAAATGTAAGCTAAAGCATAACCCCATAACCACGATTTGGTTTAAAGTTAAGCTGGAATTATACAGAGTGTTGTGTCATATTATAAAGATCATTAAATTTAAGCCCCGCTGCAACTGGTTAATTGTGTAAATCATATTTCTAATGCCCAATTTGTTCGTACTAATTTAACTAACAGATAAAGATATCTATGCCAAATCAGCAGTAATTTTCACTCTTAGATATAATTTAACTACCAATTAAAGTTAAATAACACACTCCTGACCTAGTTTTATAAACGCAAATCAACTTTAACCCCCCATTTATGTCATAGTACAATAAATTGCGTTCATAGTGGTTACCATAGGTATAAACCGAATATTAAAGTTATAAAACCGAGGCCCTGAAAAATAATGTAGATAACTTCAACTGAAAGGTTAATACCTACAAGTTTTCCATCTCGCGAAGAAATCGGGTATAAATGACGCTTAAAGTTAAGCTGAGCTTAAGTGTTTGAAGCAATTGGCCATAAGTGTCTCAAAAAGCACCAGGAATCTTTCGTTTCCAAAACAAGTCACTTTTAAATATTTTTCTTTCCATTTTTTTTTGTGATTTACTTAATTTTAAAAAAGAAACGAATCTCATTTCCCCATTTCTCTCCTTTCATTATTATGTTACTAGAATTAGTTTTTAAATTTTTTGATTTGAGAAATCAAATTCAAGTTTCATATTTTTAATTTAGGGGCGCTCATAAATAACAATTAGTTTGTTAATAGCAAAAGTAAATTAACAAATTCTTATCAGCATTTAATGCAAATTGTTATTACCGTATGAATCGTAAATTCATATTGTTTTTTGAGGCGGATTCAAATAACTTTTGGTATCAGAAAGTTTCATATCTTTCGATCTCTGTCCACCATCAAATCAAATAATTGCATCTCACAACTACTGCCAAATTAAATATTGCTTTTTCATAAAGAAATCCAAAATAGTTATTTTTGAGAAGGATTCAAATAAATATTTCGTCTGGAAATTATTAGAGAGTTTGAGATCTTTCGACTTCTGATAAAAGGATTGACAAAAGTTCTGCAAGCCAATATTAGTTACACAAAATTGCACCTGCTCAATTAAGTGTTTTTTTTTTCAAAAAAACAATCCTAAGCGAAAGCGATTAAATAAAATTTAATTTCTCTTGCACGTCACAATTGAAAGGATTGGAATCTTAAGAATCTAAGTGATATAACAACATCAGCTGACAATCATACCCTGTTTAGAGCTAACACATTAATGAAAGTTATTCATATACACTCTGTTTCCTAAGAACTTTCAAAAATTTTAGGATATGATTCCCGTTAATACATATATTAAGAAAAAATGACCCTAACAAGTCAAATATTAATTGCACCCAACTGCATCTCACAACAACACTGCTTTTTCATAAAGAAATCCAAAATTGTTATTTTTGAGAAGGATTCAAATAAATGTTTCGTCTGAAAGGTGTATTAGAGAGTTTGAGGTCTTCTGGACTTCTGTCCAAATGGTAAAAGGATTGTCAAAAGTTCTGCAAGCCAATATTAGCTGCACAAAGTTGCACCTTAGTGCAATTGCCCAATAAGTTTTGCTTTTTCAGAAAAAAATCCTAAGCGAAAGCAACTCGCTTAATTTTAGTCGATCAAAAATTTTTTAAAATGTTTTACCAAAAAATACACCAGCATGGTCTATAAACCAGTATTAGTTGCTATTATTTGCACCTCACAGCAACTGACAAATTAAATAATTGTTTTTTCAGAAAAAAAAAACTGTATAGGCAAGGAAACAGAAACCAACAATTGATGTTTTACTAGTGAGTATACCAGCAGGGTCTATTGAAACAAAAAAAATGAAGATTTTGGATTCATTGGTGACCTTTATTTCTTTCCATCTTTCAAGAGTAATATTTCTGAACAGAACAACTGTTAGATTTAAAAATTAACGTGATGGATGAAAGCAGTCCAACTTTAAGAAAGCATTGCAACTTTGTAAAGCAGACCATAATCACTCGTTGGTGTGATAATATTAGGTCTGTTCGTAGAGCAATTCTGATATGTTAGCAACCATTGGAAATATGCATCAATGAAAGTGTTACATATAACGCAACTTTTGAAACTGATCATTACTTCAATGGGCGACTGGTTCTGACAGTTCCAAACTAGTTACAAACTGCTCTACTTGCCACCACTCGGTGGAGGAAGAAATATCAATTAGGTTAATGATTACGCGAGTCTAAAATAATGGCTATTTTAGCAAGTAATACCACCACGATAAAGTGGAACTAAATAAAGTTTTTTTTTCTTTTTCATTTGTATTTAACTCCCTTGAATTTTCCGATGGCCAAAGAAGACAATAAGATACAAATAACTCGCATTATTTCCAAATACAACGTAACTTGAGCTCCAATTGAAATTCACAAAGGAAATATTTCCTCAATAAAGTTAAGTTAGGCAAAGAATATAATTGAATCACTTATTGCTGAAAGGGCTTAAGTCACTTTTTTAAGTTTTGAGAAAGCTAAAATCAATTGTCTTTTTAATTGATTTGGAAATTTATTTCAACATCACATACTAACTAAAGTCTAGGAAATAAAATATAACCGTTAAGCGTTGGCCCTTTTTTAAAACCGAAAGGCCAGAAAATGACTTAACCCCTCTCAATAATGAATGATTCGATTAAAAGAAGTAAAAAATGAATAAATTATTTAATTCTACAGTAAATATTAAATGATCTAAAAACACAAAACATGAGAGAATATTTACTTCATTCCTTCTTGAGTTGAGAGCGTTAGGGTGAAAATCAAGTTTCGTTTCGTTTTATCGTAAAATTTTCAAAAATATATGTACGCTACGAGTCAATTGAAATGGAACAGTGAAATGCTTGAATAAATAAAAAACACAACACACTCTTGTAAAATATATTTATTCCATCCTACAAACAACTGAAGCAATTAAAGCAATACAAACTAAATGTCACAGTAATGTTCCAATTCCATTGACACGCAGTATATTATTGCTACTTAAATCTTCAAATAAATCAATATTATCTACAAACCCCCAAAATTAAAAAAAAATACATTCTTTTTTTAAGTAACATCCGTGATTTATTTATTTCAAATTCAAACACAACGAAATAATGACAAGATAAACGTTGGCCGGCCTGTATATACATACATCCATGTTTTATACAGGATGCAATTTAATTGAGTACAATAATTTAACAGGGTGATAGCTTGGATCAAGTCGATCACAAAATGTTATACATATTGGTGTCCTAAATGCAATCGTTTTCGAGAAAAAAAATATTGAATTTCAAAAACTTACATTAAAATGTGACAAAAAGGAAATTCCTGCATCCAAAATAATATTCCCATTGGGAATAAACGATTTGCAAGTTTTTTTTTTATTTTTACGCGAAAATAAATTTGTTCGTTGCTCTAAATTTTGAATAAACGAAAGAATGAACGTCTGACAACACCACACCAAAGCCCACATATGGCCGAAAGTATTTTATACGTATTTATTTCTTCATAACTCGAAAACTGTTACATTTAAGACCACATTAGGTAACAATTTTTGATCGTCTAGATCCAAGCTACCACCCTGTGAAATAATTTCGCTCATCTTAATTACACCCTCTATATAAAAAAAGAAACGTTTGTTTTAATAAACAAACTAAAAATGGGGGAAAGCGTTAGTGTTTAAACAAATTGAATACACTGAAGTGTTTTTAAGTAAAACTAATAGAGCGATGTTAGTTTAATTTGAACTATAAAAAGCATGTAAAAGCGAGTAGCGGCCCAAATTTAAATTACATTGCAACTACTAAATCAAAGAAAACACAAATTAATTTGCCTTTGCGCTTTTATGTTTTACATTGGATACTATGACAAACAGCTCTATAATTCACAGTTCATTTCACATTTTTACTTCTTTCTAATCAATTTATTGAAGAATATTACAAATAGAAAAATTAATTTTACGAAATCTACTTCTAATTATATGAAATAACACATCGTGGATAATACCAGATATATTTGACTTTTTTCAGTGCAGATTAACATCTGTACAATTCAAGAGTTATAAGAAGATAACGTTTCTTTTGTGAGGGACTTACTGAAATAAAACGTTATCATATTATCACCTGATTCGATTATATTAGAAATTCAAGTATTTAAAGCCGCCTCTAAGACTTTATGACAATTAACTGATTGCATTCTAAATACTTTCGTTACGATTCCACCATTTACTTTATGAGATGTGCCAATACTCTAAATTATTTTTACTTAAAATAATTACAAATAAAAATCTTGCAGAATTGTCGCTTTAAGCTATGAAAATAAAATACACGTAATAGTTGAAAAAAATTAAATAAATTTTCTAAATACGAGAAACGGTTTTAATCGCCTTTTTATTTTTCAATTTTTTTCATTTTTTTCACAAGATTAAGCATTGATTTTTTGAATTTTTTTATTCATTTATAACAAAAAAATAATACTCCTACAAACAAAATGTAATTCGTAAGGAATAACAAAAGCTTCACTCATTTTTCAAAACAAATTACCACTTGGTGTTATTCAAAGGACCTTGCACTTTATTCTAAAAATACTGGCATTTAGAATTTGAAATGCGAGTTTTTTAAATTCCTAAATTAGCATCTTTTAAATATTTTCATAGTACATAATAGTAGTCAGATGAATAAAACATTATTATTGAAGGGTAATGTAATACATAACATCAAAAGTTCTCATATGTGGTGACTATAAATTACTTCAATTTAAAAGAAAAGAAACAAAAGGTGAAATGACAAAAATGGTCAATAAACGAAAACTAAAAAATGCAGCACATTTCTTCAATCAAACTTATCACTCCTCATTAAATAAAAATTATTAAAGTAGATTTAGTATTATTTGTGATATACAAACACAAAATACATACTTTACTGTAACACTTACATTTTGTAGATGAAATAATATTAAATATGATAAGTTAAAAATATCATTGAATCTTTTTTTTAAACCCGTCACATTTGTAGGCCAAATCGCGTGAGAATTTAAAACTATCAAATACAGATTTCTTTACCAATATATTTTGAAGATACCAAATATCTTATCCTGTCATTTAATATCCTATGTGTGTGTATATAAAACTAGCTTTTAATTCTCGAAAAAGTGACACATGCATTGGTACCTTAAATTTTGTGATTACACAATATTTTTGTCGCAGGTAACCAATGGGATTGGCAAGAAAATTATCAACGATTGAGATCAAATTATAATTAATTTGTACTTTGTAAAACACAGTAGTTTGTGTTGCGCAGGCTGATTTTTGAAGTCGTTTTTGCGTTACAGAACTAAACCTATACATATCGAACAAAAAATAATAATTAAAAGCCACAAAACAATAAATTGAAGATGGTATCTACAAAAAAATGACATCTTACAATGTTATGGCATGACAGAGTTACTACCTAACATGCTATGACGATTTTTATGCCGGCTGATAAGGCTTGACTCACAAATACGTTGATTCCCCTGCAAACACACCACAAGTTAATCCCAAAATAAAAACAACTATACCACCAGGCGAAACAAGCAAGGAAAAAACACATTTTTATTAATATATACATAGTAGTTTCAAAACGATGAGAGTTGCTTTCATGATTAAACTAAATTTTTACAATTTTTCAAAAATAAAGGTAGAGATTAATGTTTTTCTTTATATTATTTATGTTAATTTCATTAAAATAACCAGTAAAATAAGAAAAATGAATATATACTTATTTATATTCTACTTATACACTAAGCTTCATTATGATTAACTAATTTCTTTTAAAAAACTGCTTGAATAAAATAAATAACTGTTTGTACGATGTGAAAACAGAATGTTAAAAAAAGGTCGACAAAATTTGTCTACTTTTACCTGAATCAAAGATATAGGTAATTTTGGTAATATAATAACATATTACAACTTTATAAAATCTAATTAATTAATCATCTGTGATTATAATATTAGTTATTAAATAACAAACACAGTTGCTCCAGACTTGTTTATTTTTACTGCTTTTTTAGAGTTTTAAATGTAGGGACTTTCATATTTCATAAATGAAATATTGTAAAACAAAAACAAAAAGAAATTTGTAGTCCTTAAAGAAAATTATCACCTCATAAAGAGTAGCACATTTGTCAATCTGATTTTGACATCCTGTATTTGAAAAAAAAAAACGTAAAGAGTGACACTTATTTAATTACTTGTTTCACGAAAATCTAAACTGAAATAACAAAAAAAAAATCTATTATCAAACGTCTTTCTTATGTTGTTATTATAATCAAAACCAAATTATAAAAAGCATATTTGTTTTTAATTTATTTCTCGACTGTGTTTAAGGTCCATGTTATTTGTTTGTTAGAAAGATTTATACTTGTTTTTGTTTATTTATTTTCTTACATATAAGCTTTCTAATCAAATATCAATTTTCAATCCTTTATTCGACTATTATCTTAACAATCAATTTAAAAAACATATGCAACTTTATGACAAATTAATTTCAATGCAATTTTTCTAGTGATGACAATTATACATAGCAATTTTTTTATTTCCAACAATTTTTGTCACTCTCCTGTAATAACATTACATACAATATATAGGCTGATTTGATTGAATAGACCAACTAAAAAAAATACTGACATAAGAGGAAACTTCCCAGAACATGGGAACAATCTACCTAGAACAATTTATAATTAATTAAAAATTTACCCGAAATTGACGTTAATCAATAAATAAACGTTTATGGTGATTTACAGAGAATCTAAGTCGTATAATTTTTCATCAAGTATTTCTGGGAAGTTAAAATGCATAACATTTTTCCCATGTTCTGTGATATCTACTCTTTCAACATTTGTTCTTTATCGCTCTATTCAACAACCAGCCTGTATGTATATAGTTTTATCTAACTCAGGTTTTCAAAAAGATAAGATTTTAATTTTAAAAGCTAAGCATTGATTGTTTAGATTGCATATTTTCTACATTATTACAACACACATTTACTAAATTTAGACAATATAAATTGTATGTGTTTGGAAAGAGAACAGAAAATCTTTCTACAGCCTTGGCCAAAAGTATTAGGCACCCTTAATTTTCTAATTTATCTCCGAAAATATTACTCAGAAATCTTTTGAATTTTATTATCATATAGTCGGCAACAATAAACGATAATTTAAATAATGTACAGTACTTTCCAATATTTTGTTTATTTCATTATAATTTGAATATCGTCATTTTTGCTGTAAAAAATGCCTAAAAAGAATGAACTTAGTGAGCATTTACGTTTACGAATTCAGTTCTTGCAACACACAGACAGAATAGTCAAAAGTATTAAACGTTCGCGTTGTGCGGTGCAATCTGCTTCGAAACGTTACGCGGATACTGGATCACATGCGAACCGAACAAGAACAGGTAGAAAACGGATAACTTGAGGATCGAAATTTAATTCGACTCACTTAAAAATCGAAAGAAAACTTCCTCCAAGCTCGCTGCCAGTTTATCCGAGGAAATCGGAAGACCGATCAGTGCCAGAACGACCAGAAGAAGACTTAATGAAGCTGGTTTCAAAGGCTGTAAAGCAAGAAGGAAGCCTTGGCTTTCAGAAAAAAATAAAAAGTCTCGTATGGAATGGGCTATAAAGTACCAACACTTTACAGAGAAGGATTGGGCAAATGTTGTGGGGTCCGACGAATCAAATTTTGAGGTATTATTTGCTTTATATCACTTATAATTTTGAATTCGTTTGCATCTTCTACACTACGCCAGTAAAAAGTTATACGGTGTGTTTAAAATCTACGTTTTTTTAATTAATTGTAAGGTATTTGGAACTCCTGGTGTAGCTTACGTGAGGGAGAGAATCGGTGAAGAATACCTTCCGGAATGGTGGTACCAACAGTTAAACACGTGGGAGGCAGTGTAATGAACTGGGGTTGTATGACAGCCGACAGTGTAGGCGAAATTTTTGTTTGTGAAGGTCGAATGAACTCCCATATTTACATAAACGTATTGGAAACGACATTGCAACAATCATTTTCCAAGATGTTTGGTGATACAAATATGGAAGAAATGCTGTATCAACACGATAATGCACCCTACCACAAATCTGCAATTACCATGAAGTGGTTTCAAGAAAACAATATTAACCTCCTGGATTGGTCTGCACAAACCCCAGAACTAAATCCCATAGAACATTTGTAGGTGATTCTAAAGGGTAACACTAGAAAGCATCCAATTACATCTAAAGCAATTTTAAAAAACGTATTATTGAAAGAATGAAATAATATTATCGCAAAGGAATGTCATAAACTTATAAGTACTCTGCCGAAAAGAATAGCTGCAGTGATTAAGGCTAGAGGTGGTAATACTTTAATAAATTGTTATTATTTAATACTTATACTTTAATAAATTGTTATTATTTTGTACCTAGGAAATTTTATTTTACCCCACTCCAACAGATTTAGGAGTTAATGTAAGGTGCCTAATACTTTTGGCCAAGGCTGCATATTTCCATGACTACTAACTTTTTGCTTCATATTTTCATGCTGTACTGAAAACCGAACATTTTTCTATTGCTTGAACAACATTTCTTTAACACAAACCTTCAAATTTATTAAAAATTTTGGAAAGTAACAAAAGCTTTAGTATTTCAATGATGGCAAACATCTTATACTATTATTGGATATTGATTATCAGAACCCAGATTTTTTTTTAATTTAATTAGTAGACCTATTCACTTTAATCCAATTTCTGATGATTTTCAAAACTAATTCATAACATAAATCTTTAAGCAAAATATTAACGCCTAATTCTGTGTCTACACGTTAATCCTTTCAGATTATTACAAAGTTAGTTGTTTTTAATAATGTTCTGTAAACTCTATTGTTAGAAATCACTGTATTCATAAAATTTTCACAAACTCTTGCATAACAACAATGCTGTGATTCAAATTCGAAATTCAATTATCCAACACTGAGTCCAAAAAATAAAGAATTAACTAAAATTGTTCGAATCTTAAAAATTCTAATTTAGTAAAACAATGATGTTATTTTTAGAAATCAGTTGAGAAATCATTCTTGATTGATTGATGAGTTCTAAAAATGTCATCACTTTTATCTTGTGTAACCTCCAAATTTGAATTAATTCCAATATTTCATAATCATCAAGTTTATTTTTAAAAGTACACACACAATCAGGTCTATATCAGTACGTATCAGGTTAATTTTTTAATGATAAACATCAAAACTAAATCGAATCAATAGGGGAAATCAATTTCTTTTTTCATTTTCAAACTGTGTCGCTGTATAATTAAAAAAAATAGCCATTGGCGCTAGCCACTATACACAAGAAGCAGCGAATACAAAAATTTCGTTACTGCAAAATCAGCGTATGAACAAACATACATTTTGAAACTACTATATATCTAAAAAAAAACAATACAAATAAAAGTACAACCTTCCTAGACAAATCGATGTACAAAACCATTTTTAGGAAGGTTGGACTTACGTACAAAATCCGGCACGACAAAATTGTGAGCGAAGATTAAAAAGCCCAAAAAGGCGGTGTTTTAAACTCTATACTTTATAATTTGTTTATATTTTAAAATAATTATAACTAATTCATAAATTTTAATGAATCCTCTTTTACTTGATTACCTTTTCAATTAAAGATTTAACAAAACACAATTTGATATTTTAACAATCAGAAAAAAATATATCTAATTAAGAGTCTATAAAAATGTTTTCTTTTAGCTAAAAAGAAAAATTAAGGAGACATTAAAGCATCGCCTTTTAATTAACTGAATCACTCAACAGCAAAACAAGCAAACAAAAGGGAATGATTAATGTAAAAAAAAAAGTAGGGCGGCAATCATATGAACAAAACGCAACTTGAAAATGTGTAGTTACCTTTTATTTTCCAATCGGACGACGGTTTTATGCACAGAAGGAGTTTTAAATATCATGGAGAACGTTATCAAAGAAAAGTCATTTTTTAGTGAAATTTAATAGATTCTAATAATAAAAAATACACATCTATAATGTATTATATTACAGGTACTTTCTGCGAAAGAATTGGGTGGGTTTTTCGATTATCTCTAAAATATGCTAGAAATGAAATTACAAACATGTTTACGTTACTTTTCTTTAACTCTCAGCTTGTCCACTATTCTAATAATTTCATTCATTTCAATGTAATAGCACGGTTTTTCGATCAACAAATATTTCAATTCAACATTCTTTATAAAAAAAAAATTGATATAAAACTTTATTTACAATAACTTTGAATCCTCACTTCTGAATAATTCGATAACAAAGATAGAATAAGTTTAATTAATTAATTAAGTATTATATTTTTAAATCGATAAGTACTTACTTAATTTTTGAATGTTAGAATTTCTTTAGTACTATAAATAAAATGAACAAAAAAATTGAAAAAATAATGATAAAGTTGTTACTTTGTTATTTATCTTATTTTTCTAAGAGAGGGTACGCTTTAAGAAACAATTTCTAATTTAAAAAATACTTTATTATTATTTTATTTATTACTATTTTTTTTTTAATATTTAGAAATATGTACAGTAATGTTCGCTCGTTAGGAACCCGGGTAAAACGAATTTCGGCTATAATGAACCAATTTGAAAAGTACGACCTAAAGCATGGTAACCATAATATGGTTGTCTTTTAGCTTTGCCAAAAGTAAAGAAAATTAAATAAAATATCAATTACAGTTTGACCTTAATATTTGCCTTTAATTTAAACATTTAAATAATTTTCTGACCAAATACGTACATTAAAAGATTAAGCAAGAACTCTAATGATTCATGACGAAATTAAACGTTTGCTTCTAAATTAAATTATATTCTTAATTATTTGTGTATTTAAGTCGACAAGGGATTGCAACAATTTCCGAATCCCACGTGACCAAATTAACTACCTTCCTTGGAAAATTTGTTTGCGTATATTGGCAACACTGTAAGCAGCTTTGGCAGTTTAGTGATTTTGTCACTTGATCTGGTGATTTTTTTGTTGAAATGTTCTGTGACAAGACTACTTTCAGACAACCGAAAATTTAGTGATTCAATGTTTTAGTGACAAATTTAGTGATTTAATTTGAAAAAATATATATTCAAATTACAATCCTTACAAAATTAGTGTTTCAATTGACATCTGTCACCACGAAATGAATATAAATATAAGTGACGATCAAATCATGCTTGTTTTTTGGACATAAAAACAAAAATCAAAACTTTTCTCCTATTGATTCTCTTTTGTTTCCTTATTTTTAAGAAATGCGATTATTCTTATATGGACATTTATAGATTTGTTTCATAGTTGATAGTCTTTCGTTACTTTATTTATTATCTATTTTTTGAAGGAAGATATCAAGTTCGATGCGATTTTGTTATCGCTTTTATTTCCTTCTTGATGCAAAAAGTAAAGGTTTTTTTATATCCAAATAGTCCACCATTTTTTACTTCCTGCATTTGTTACACAATCGTTCGTTTTTCGTATGTTATTCTTATAAATTCTTGTAAATTTATCTCACAGTAGGTTGTGTTTTGTTATTTTATTCATTTATTACTATTTTCTAAAAAAAAAATGTTTTCATTGTAGAAATAAGCCAAAATAGTTGTAGGATTCAGACATCTTTTGTTATTGCTTTTTTAATACAAAAATCGGAGTTTTCTTACGTCCAAATTATTCGTCTTTTTCTTGGTTCCTGCATTTGTTACACAATCGGTCGTCTTTCGTTTTTATGTTTTTGTCGCTCTTAAAAATACTTGTTCATTTGTTTCACAATTGATTGTGTTTTGTTATGTTATTTATTTCTTATTATATATTTTTTTATTTTTTCTACATTTTTCGACACAAACAAAGAAAATGAAAGATGTCCAAATCGTCGAGCATTTTTTGCTTTCTGCTTTTGTTATACATTCTATAGTTTTTTTGTTTATTACCTTTTTTTGATTCATATTAACAAAAACAAAATAACTATGATTTTTTGACATGTTTTTAGTGAATTAGTATCTGCTTCCAGTGACTGTTCAGAATTTTGACTGTAAAATATTTGAATCACTTAAGAAAAGTAACCAAAGTGAACATAGACTGTGTTACGAGAATTATTTATAAATTACTTTTGTAACAAACGCTAACTTGTTCTATAAAGCATTTGTCGTAATTTTTGTATAATACATTTCCGGACATTACGTTAAACTACATTTTCTGACAAAATTAATTCTCTTACGTCACTAATTATAATTAATGATAATCGATTCGCTAATTGTAGTTGGGGTATTTTCTTTTAAATATTACTATGCGAGTTTGGTTGACTAATTTGGATGATCACGTGGATCTCGGAAATGGTTGAAGACCCGGTACATTATATTATTTTTATGATATACCACAAATACGTTTTTAAACTCAAATAAAATGGGTTTTGCAACATATGTAAGTATTTTGGTATCCTCAACCCAAGTAGAATTGGGTATTAAATCATTTAAATTTTCGAGAGTATTTTACAACAACTAATTTACAAACTAAATTTTCGTTCATTATTGCTGAAATAAAAATTATTTTCTAATTTCTTTACAATTAGTAAAAGCTGTATAGATTTTTATTAATGCATTAATGGTACACATACAGTCGCAATCATAATTCATGACGCTTACAAAAAGCTTACAGAACATCGTATCCATCTCTTTCAAAACAATGAACGTCGAATGCATTCAAATCTTACTACTTGAAAATTAATCCGTGATATCATAAATTATTTTTTACTTGGAAACCATAAATAGAATGTCCACGATGAGTTTTTCTGTAAAGGTTATGTCATGAATTAAGATTCCGACTGTACATATTCCCGCAAGCCTGTGAAAATATCAAAATTTGTTTTTTATTTAAAATAACCAATATTAAGAATGTTTAATTAAAATAACCAATATTTAGTAACAAAGACTGGAATTTAAATTCGTCGGTAATTCAGCTTCTCTCTCACAAATGTTGAAATGAAATTTGAGTCAACCTACTTGCATCTACCCAAAAAAATTATGTAATTTTTTATTAACATTGAGAAGTAATTGAATTTTAGTACCTAATTCTTGGTTCAAAAAAAATAATAACTATTAGAATAGTGAGATCTTGTTCAAAGAAACTAATAGAACGCAGGCTTTAAAAATTAAAATTAAAATTTTCCTAATCTAAATATTAACAAAATAATGAGATTCCTAATTAACGTCCACGTGTTTCTTAAAAATTCGTTGCATATACGGAACGATCACTGGTAAAATAAGGCATACACACCACCCTAACTATTTCGCAGAATTCTACACATACTCGTATGTATTAAAATTTTGTACTGTGTAAAGAGTTACATACAATTCTAAAGGGAAAGTATTTCATCCGAAAATAATTTTTAATGGTGAAACAAAAAAAGTGGCAACTATCTAAATACATGTAGAGGTATAAAAAGAAAATATACATTAAGGCAAAGTAAGAATAATAATAATAATATAATCAGGCAGTAAGTAATTCTGTATGTTGGTCACTAGATGCGGAAGATGTTAGTTGAAATGTCAAATCACATTCTGAAAGAAGTCTATAACCAACTTCCCTTGGATCCATATTTTCCCGTTCTACCACTGCGTGAAAAGATATGTTAGTAACATGCTATGAAGATAGTCAAACAACAAGACATTTTGGTAAACAACTTCTTCTCATACTTTTAAATTCCTTGTTAAAAATCTCTTTCTCTTTAACCTGTCTTGTTTTTTTAATTTTATATTTACATTTTATACTTTATTATTTTACAACCTGGATCACTAAAATATTTCTTAAAGGGACAATGTCCTTTGTGTATGTATTATTTTTACCTACCAAAAAAATACAAGTGGACATCATTATTGATTATCATGTTATTTAATTAAACAAAAAGAACAAAACTTTGTTTATTAAGAAATGCCAACACATAGCTATGGATAGTAATAGTACCTTCTGCGCACCTTTTAATACCGATTTTATTATAATTAAATTAATCTTTAATATTTTTAAATTGATGATGATAATAACCAAGAAATTGTCAATTTCTAAAAATTTAATGAGATGAAATGCCTGGTTGTTTGACAATGAACACTTAATATGACGCAGGAAGAGAGCGTAAAGAAAGAGAAACAAGCAAAACAAAAAAAGTACAAAACAGAACCGAATGAATTATTCAATACATACATTTATGCAAATGCTAAAGCATATGGCGAGGTGTCAGTTTCAATTTAATATAGAGATAATAATAATCCTACAGATATCAACAACAATCAAGACTACTTAGACAATACTACAATTCATCGATCTGAAAATTCTAAACGGTTTCCTTACAAGGCCAAATTTTTTTTTTTAAGAATGCCGTTAACACAAAACTAAATACAAGCTCGATACACTAACACACTAAAATTTGTATGATGACTGATTAAGATTAGGATAACTCTAAAGACACTCAAAGTTTTTTTTTAATACTTTGTAATCATTAAGTTAAGTAACATTGCAATATTTTTGATGAAATCGTCATTAATTCGCAAATATTATATTTTTTCAAATCCAGTGTTCAATCTACTTTTTTTTATTTTTATGCTAGGTTTACTGTTTTTAAAAATAGCAACAAATTAAACTTCTCTTGTTACTAAAATTGAAAATTTTCAATTTATACTGTACACTTGCAATCAATATTATGAAATACTTCAATTTCTTTGTTTAAAAAATTAATGTTATAAACTCTTCACAATTTAACTGAAATACTGTTTATTATAACAACACATTTGCTTAATACATCTCACTTATTACAAAAGTCAAATTAAATCAATGTACTCAAATAAACCATAAGTCTCCAATTCAGCTAAATATACTTTTTCTTTAAAGCAAGCAAAATATATATTTTCTTCGAGTATTATTTCAAAAATATAAATCAATTGTTATTCGTGAAATTTCCCTAACTTTATTGTCAGTTTATTATTTTAATGTATAACATCAATTAAAATAATACTAAGGCTGAGTTGCACCAAACGTCATTGTTAAATAATCCTGGATTAAACTTTAATTTGAGATTAACTAACTTTGATGTCAGTGCAATTGGACCTCTAAAAAGGCCTTGTATTTTTGCGTAGGTTTTATTGTCACATATAGTTATTCTAATCTGTCTTCAGTCATTATAATTCCAATTTCCATTAAAATCAATCTATTCAATAAAGTAATCGAGAATAGAACCATCATCTCCTTGCTCGCTTCTGACACTAGCATAAGTAGACTGAAAAAGTAATGCAGACTCACCGCTATCCCATCCATCTTCATCCACTGAATCGTCTGTGGTGTCCGCTTCTGAACTCTCACTAGGTGTATTATCTATAGGTATAGTTGGTGGTTCCTTTGGAGGGGTTGCCATCCAACTTGCTGATTTTTTAGGTACTCTATTAAATACTACAGTCACCTGAAATACAAAAAATGAAAATTCTTATTTTATTTCTTAATGAAATGCTTTATGGTCATTTTTATACCATCTTTGAACGAGTTTCACTCAAGATCTATTTGTTGAATAATTTAAATTAAACTAAATAAAAGCAAAGTTTCACTTTTTCTAAATGATTAAACAATCAAGTTATAGGTAGTTTTAAATAGTATTAAGAAATGTCCAAGTACAATATGATTTGCGTAAATAATACTACTAATAACAATATTTTTGTTTATAGATGTCTTTTATAGTTACCAGTTTCGGCTGTTAAACCTTCAACATGCTGCTAAAGTCAAATTAAAAATTCTGAAAATTACCATTGAAGAGAGGAAAAAATTAATTATAATAAACTGTAATAAAATACATCTATAAACAATAATGAGAAAAAAATATAATTGTAATACCTTTAACTAAGTTGCTAAATCGAGCTATTAAAGAACATATCTTTCCAAAAATATTCAAAACCTCTCATGTAGTTCCAATCTATAAAAAACGGTAAACCGTCTGACACCGCTAACTGTATCATCCCAATTCTGGGCAAAATCTTTCAAATAATTCTGAATACTAAATTACTTGCACATTTTGAATCCAATAACTTATTGTGTAATTCACAATTTTGTTTCAGACATGGCAGAAAGTGCAGTAAACATACTTAAACAACAACATAGAGGATGGATGTTATGTTAACTCTTCTGTGATTTTAGTCGTGCCTTCGACTGTATAGACCCCAAAATCCTTCTCGATAAATAAAAAATTTATAACTTGTCTTCTGACTTGTTATTGCTATTTAAGTCATATTTTATTGATAGATACCAATATGCTGACATTAATAACAAGAAATCCGAAGTCATTGAAACAAGAAATGGTTTTTCAAGGATCCGGCCATTATTATTTTTATTATACAGGCGGTCCGTTTTTCGAGTGCCACTATGAGGATCTCGCTTATCTTAAGAGACACGAAGTTGGTTAAATTAGGCCAAAGTTGCGTATTTTCGTGCTGAATAATAATCTGAAAAGAAATTTGAAATATCTTCAATAGTTTTGAAAATATCGTAAAAAAACGAAAATTTTTTATTTTCGTTTTTAATTTTTTCACGATAAACCAATCGTACTAGACATTTCTAACCAAAACATTATTCAGACATTGTTGAATTCTTGGCTTCCGGTTGGAACCGCGTGTCTCGGATTTCTTCACTGCCGACGTTTCGTTCTCCGTTGCAGAAGAACTTCTTCAGAGCTGCTGTTGGTGGTGATGCTGCCACTGCTGCTGCTGTTGGTCTTGCTGCTTCAACAGCAGCAGCACTAGCAGCATCACTACCAACAGCAGCCCTGAAGAAGTTCTTCTGCAACGGAGAACGAAACATCGGCAGTGAAGAAATCCGAGACACGCGGTTCCAACCGGAAGCCAAGAATTCAACAATGGACGACGGCCGCGGAAGCCTTCAAGTTAAATTATTCAGACACTTTTTTATGGAGAATTCGTACGGCATCCCCTTTCCAATAATTTTCAAGGTGACGAAGAAACACCTGGAAACTTCATTTTTTCTTTTGGACGCCATTTTGGATTTTAACATTTTGAAATTACGTATTTTTTTTTCTCTTTACAACGATGTATCACACATTATGGTCCAATATCACATTTTTACCAAAAATCCCATTTTTTATTTTTTGCGAAGAGTGCTTTGGAAAAACAAAACGTTCTTTTGTTGTGAACAAAAGTTTGACAGTTTGATTCTATTTCAAGTAATGTCATTTACGTTTGTGCTAAACTAATCGTACTAGATATTTCTAACCAAGACATTATTCAGACACTTTTTTATTGAGAATTCGAATATGGCATCCCCGAAATACATAATAACAATAGATAATAATTAACGAATGTAACATTTACAACACGTATTCAAATTGCCCACTTCCTAATTCTAAGCACGGTGCCACTTTCTTCCTAAGACTTGCTATAGCACTTGACACATCCCTTCTTCTAATCTTGTGCCTGAGAGTGGTGACAATTTTTTGACGAAGTTCATCAAGATCGGCTGGCAATGTTTTGTAAATATTATTTTTTATTGTCCCCCACAAAAAATAGTCCAAAGAAGACATGTCAGGTGACCGCGCCGGCCAGGCTACGTCGCCATTATTAGCAATAACATGATTGGGGAACATTTCCGACAAGCATTCCCCAACCCTCCTAGCATTATGGGGCGGTGCGCCATCTTGCTGGAACCAGATAGCGTTCAAACGATGAAGAGGAACGTTGTCGTCAATAAAATCTGTTAAAAATGTTCTCAGGAAATTGAGGTACCGATCAGAATTTAAAGTCTCTTCGTAGATGTAAGGATGTATCGCCCAATAAACCGACCCACACGTTAAGGCTAAAACGTATTTGTAGTCGCCGTTTTTGAAATTGATGTGGATTTACAATTGACCAGTAATGTTCATTGTGGCAATTAAACATTTCTGCATTGGTGAATTTACATTCATCAGACCATATGACATTATTAAGGAAATTTCGATGTAAAGTGTAGTAAATTTTTGTTCTTCACTTGAAAAAGGCATTTTCGCGATAAAATTAGCACAAACGTAAATGACAATAGTTGAAATAAAATCAAACTGCCAAACTTTTGTTCACAACAAAAGAACATTTTGTTTTGCCAAAGCACTCTTCGCAAAAAATGAAAAATTGGATTTTTTGCAAAAATGTGATATTGGACCATCATGTGTGATACATCGTTGTGAAGAGAAAAAAAAACGTTATCTCAAAATGTCAAAATCCAAAATGGCGACCATAAGAAAAAATTAAGTTGCCAGCTGTTTCTCCGTCATCTTGAAAACTATTGAAAAGGGGATGCCATATTCGAATTCTCCATAAAAAAGTATATGAATAATGTCTGGGTTAGAAATATCTAGTACGATTAGTTTATCGTGAAAAAATTAAAAACGAAATTTTCGTTTTTTTTGCGATATTTTCAAAACTATTGAAGATATTTCAAATTTCTTTTCAGATTATTATTCAGCACGAAAATACGCAACTTTGGCCTAATTTAACCAACTTCATATCTCTTAAGAGAAGCGAAATCCCCATAGTGGCACACGAAATATGGACAGCCAGTATATAAATGACCTAGCTTATCATGACCACGATGCTAACTTAATACTATACACAACTATCTCGGTATCCAGTGATAGTTTAGAAAATGTCATACTTTCCACCCAAAAGCTAAATCCTAGTAACAAGATTGGTTCTTCTCAAACAGATTAAGTCTAAACACATGATATTTTCAACCCGAGCTATCAACGATTTTAGAAATCAAATATCAGCTAAACTGCTAGGCATATACCTAGAACCATCCCTCTCATGGCAAGAGTATTGTGAATCTTTAGCCAACAGATTAACATCCCTTTTCTATCTATTTAGGAACCTACGAGTCATAAAATAACCCGTAAAAATATAATTTACATCTATCATAGTTTGTTCTCTTTCTTATGGTCTACTTATTTGGGGTCATTCCACAAAGAGAATTTTCGGGCTTCAACGTAAAGTAAATCGGTCGGCAAATTTCAAATGTGCCCAATTAATTTTTTTAGAGCATGAAAAAACAATTGAAATCTTCAGTACACACACGACATACACTTATAAATTACAAACACTTGATTGGTATGAACCAGAGGGTATGCATCTCACCAAATTCCCACTGGAAATTTACGAGTATGTTGAGTGTGCACTGAAGGTGGTACTGAAGTTATGGATATAAACTTATTGTGGTAAGAGATTTTTTTTTAATTTATGTATTACTAAACTGTCCCATGTCCGACAAAGAAGGATTGACTTTTAGAGATTTTTGTTAAGCAATTCAATTTTCTTCGTTTAATACTTTTAAAAAAATTTCTTCATATGTTCGAAATATTTACTAATTTTATAGAATTTACGTATTTATTTGTATTGTTTATGTTTGATCGATTATTTAATAACCGATCCTTTTTATGAACAGTTTCGAGAATGACTCTTACAAAAAAAAATAATTGATGATTTAACAGTTGTTTCATTTAACAACTAGGAAACAGCATATCCAATAGGTAGCGTAATTTTTCCTTTATCTATTACCTCCAGATGTCAACTCCTTTGTTGGGGTTCGTTATTTTCTCATTTGTTTTTTGTGTTATCACCAGAGCTCGGGAAATTTCAATCGAGCATGGGCGTCCTATGATTTACGATTTTTTTACCTGATTTATAGCAATATTATTTCCTATTTAACGCATAAACAGCATTAATATTATAGTTTTCTTTTATTGTAAACTTGAATACAAAGGTTGCAACACTAACCAATAAATTAATTTATCCTAAAGTGTATTAATTGGATAAACCGATTTAATATTTCCCCATGTGACGCCCATGCAATCTTCTGTGAACCGAATTGAATTTTTTTTTCATTTTTACGACCGGTTGATTTTTACGACCTGATTAAAACAATCGCACAGCGATATGCCAGGTATATTTCATTTAATTGGGGAGCCTTACTTCCACTGCTCTGCATTACCATATTTTCTGGGTAAGCGTTATCTAGTATCTGATGCCAGTATTCAGAAAAGTCGGTAAAAATACAACCGCAAATATGTATTTTATTAGAATTAATGTGTGCGCTCAATTGCCGCATCCTACCTAAAAATCGCATACTTTTTAAGAATGTCCGGAATTTTCCTAGGTCTGGTTATTACACTTATTACTTATTACTCATTTATTATGTATTATATATATAATTATATAATTATTAATTATTATAATATAATTATTAATTATTATAATTATATATTATAATTATATATAATTAAATATAATTCTGTAATAATTTAATGAAAAACACTCACCTGCAAATTAACATTTGCCATTTAGTGGTGATAGATGAACTAATTATAAAAGGAAAAATAGCGTCATCTGTTGAATTTAATTTTTCCCAATACATAAGTTAATTCCAATAAACCGATTCTGTACTAATTAGAAAATTCATTTTTGAAAAAGAAACTTAAACGTTGGAAACAAACTGTAACAAACAGAACATTTCGTCAAACTCTTGAAAATGCAAGCACAAATTAGATGAGTAATAAACAGACGATACCGCATTAACGAATTTATCAAAAATTATTGGTGACCCTTTATTTAGCAACTAAGTGCCTTAAAAATAATATTTCAAGTTACGACTTCCCAAGCTTAATTTTAAACCAAATGATTTTAAACTTAATTAATCGGTTAAATTACTGAAAAATGTTAATGAAAGAATTAAAGATTTTCTAATAACTGGATTACCTACTTTTGTTTCCTATTATTTTTTTATTGTTGATTTTGCTATATTGATTTATGCTAAATTTAGAGTTTAAACGGAATTTAGAGTAAAAGATTATTTTTCAGTCAAGCAGAAAACTTGTTTGGCAGAGAATTGAGATCAAGATGTAGTTGAATACCTGAACTAGAGTTTATAACAATATTGAAAAAAACGAAACGAAATTTATTTCATTAAATTTTATTGAAAAGTTTAAATCACGACATCCTGCGATATTGCATTATTATATCGCGATCTAAACTTTTCATTACTATTAATTCGCATTTACGAATATTTAGGACAGGTCGGTTTGGCTTGCAGTGAAATTCTCGAGCTACGCTTTTGCTGACAGGGCCGAAACAACTATACAGAGGAAGCTCGAGGAATCCCCTGCAAACAAAACCGTTTGCAACAAAGTTTTAAAAATTAAATTTTATCTGAAAGTTTCTTTTTAAAATTCTTTTTTCGTTTCTAACCGAATAAAAATGAAGGTGTTTCGATGTTCCCCTTGATAACCATGTACTTCCTTCAAGTGAAGGACAATTTTTGGTAATTTCTCTAGATTAATTACTACAAAATTAATTTTAAAAATTATAAAAAAAATGTTATAGAAATAATCTATTTTAATCATTTTTACGTACAGTAAATTTCTTAATTCTTAATTCTTAATTCTGAATAACTGAGATCATCCTGAATTATAAAATTTCGAATTGATTGAATAAAAATTGGTCTTGAAAATTAGAACAGTTTTAATTTTATTTTTTAAACTCATTTGATGAAAATGGTCGTTTCACTGTCTGTGAAATAATTTCTAACACCAGCACAGGATGTAAGGCGTCGAGAATTAAGGCGCCAAAAGTAATTTTCGTAAATATTTTGCGTTCAGGTAGAATATAAAATAATAGGAAATCTTCTCGAGATTAGGGTGGTTGTTCTTCTCGACAATTTAACACCGAGATTTGAAATACCTTATCTTTACTGTAAAAATTCAAACCTATCCATAATAGTTTAATTATTTAGTAACAATTACAATCAGACATCTTTCAGTATGGCATGACGTAATGGTTTAGTAAGTTAAAATTTTTAAATTTCAAATTATTTTCGTTAATGTTTTTTTTTTCTGAGTGCTATTAGTTTACATCTAATAAGACAATTAACCCAAAAAATTATAGTTATCTCGTTCGACGTTTTCGATTGACTGCACTAGTGTGCACTCAGAGTATCTTTATCTCGTATTATTACACGAACTTAAAACAAAATACAAATATTTTGAGTGCAATCAGTGTAGGTCAATCGAAAACCCTATAATGTACTTATGGGTCCATTCTGCTCATAAGGACTGTTAGATATGTAAGCCTGTAACTGAATTATTAAGAAATGGTATTTTGAAGTTCTCTAGACGATTTGATTTCTCCTAGGTCTCTAGAATTATTCGCAAATCTTTGTGATATTATCTTAGAGACTTTCAAGAAATCGTATTAGAATTCTACTATTTAATAACTGAGTTACAGGCTTACAGGTTTTACGGTCCGTGATCCGTACAGATATGAGCAGAATCGATCCATTAGTATGAGTTTCCTATACAAATAAACTTAATACACGATTTTTTAGGAATCATGCTTCCAAGAATATTATACAGGGTTCCTCAAAACAGACTACTAGATAACGGAATAAATTGTTCCTTATCTATATATTTTCTATGGTCTTTGGGATTTAAGTCTACGTATATTGATCGAGTGAGCGCCCGTCACAAGTTAAATTTAAGTTATTATTTCGTGGAACGTCATTTTTCTATGGAAATTTGTTGATTACCATAAAATTTCAAACTTTGTGGCATTATTCTATAGTCCAATTGAACTTTCATGGGTTATTCAGTTCAGCAACGTGTTTTTTGTGTAGAAACGGCCCTCAAGGTCCCTCGATTTAACGGCACTCGATTTTTTCTATGTGAATGTCTAAAGACCAAAGTTTTTGCAAGTCGCGGAGCTCAAAATTCGAATTGGCGAAGAAATTGAGCGAAGTTTTGCTTCGTCATGTGATGCACCATTTTTTATGCAATATTGAGAAATATGTTGAAATTGATTGTAACAAATCCCAGAGAGTTAGCCGTTATTTAGTATAAAATATTTATTTTATTAAGTCATAAAATTTTTATATCGTTATTAAAATGGGAGTTGTCTATTATGGGGAACCGTGTATAATGGATTGATAACTTTAATACGTTACCCATAAACATTTATTCTCTACATTGAAACGAAATATTCATTAATCCTGGACTTGTGAATACCCAGAATATCATTTTGATGATTCGAGTGACTTTTTATAACACATATGCACTGTTAATATCCAACAGTACCTAAAAAGATGTTGGGGATTGACAGCCATAAATGAACACATGTTTTTATCAGTGACTTTTATTATGTAAACAAACGGCATTGTTTTGCCAATCTTAAAAATGGCCTATTACCTCCACCATGTCCTTCACTATAGTTCACAGTGTTAGCTTCCCAGATTGACACATACAACATCCTTGCATGCTTCAAAATGACATATAATCCAGGTATTATACAAGGTGATCTATGACATGTGTGCGAAACGGCTACCAGCGATAGAGGGGGGTCACCTTGAGCAAAAAAGTCCATATCAACATGTGTTCAATGCGTTCTTGTTTCTGAACTATAGCGATTTTTCTTTTCCGTAAACCCCTAGTATGGACGCTATTAGAAGACATATAATATGGCAAATCTTTTGGACAAAAAGCTTTGAATTATGAATTAAGTGTTATTCAATTAATACTGCCGCTTAGAGAACCACAAGAAGTAGCAAATAAAAATAGCATAGATTATTTATTATTACAACACAAATCTTATTTAATTAAGGGCCGGTCTTTTCACTTATTGATAAACTAACTAACGGATAACTACCATGAGAACAATTCATAATAAATCAATCAACCATTCATAAAAATCAAGTTATTCGCCGGATAACTTTAACGGAAAGATGGAAAAATCGGCCCTAACAATATTAACCTTATTTAATTTAAAAAATAATAAATTGTGTTCGCGAGAGGTGCTTTCTTCACTATGTCTACATACTCTACCGAACTAAAGCCTTCTATTATACTTAATACTACTTTCACAAGCACATAATTCTTGAATCTGTCAAACTGAAGACTCCTTAAGGAATTTTTGTTTCTATTGTATTCCTAGGTAATCTGACAATTAAACAATAATGGTAAAGAGTCAATTTTTACTTCTCAAAAGTTTAAAATTGTAAATAAACCGGAGAATAATGATAAACCGGACAATAACGTTAAAGTCCGAGTAATGACGTTAATGACCCATTGCTATGGTTATTAACGTTATTTCCCGAGAAATAACGTCAATAATCTCGTTACTCACCATGTGGAGACGGATGCCGATAATAGGTTGATGTGTGACCTTGACGTTCCTCTTACGTGCTTTATAGCCCTTACGAACAAGAGGTGTACGTATGCTCTATACCATATATTGAAAATTATCGGTATCTCTGGATCGTATTATACCGATAGAGAAGTATCGTTGCGATACAGGACCATATAGAAAAGTATCGGCACATGCAATTCCAGTACTTATGGTACCGATACTTTTTTATGGGGAGCAGAGAATAATTTGATACTAGTAGCAATAAAAATCTATAACTTTTATACATTTATTCTTTACTATGACACAAAAGAAAATATAATGCATCTAGAAAGTGCAAGGAGTTAAATTAAATTAAATCTCGAACTACATAAATAATAAATAATAAATTATTTTAATGAACAAATAGTAACGTTATGGATTATCGTTTATTATGAATTGGTATCTTATTGGTATTATAAACTCCTGGACAAAATTAACACATCAGCAAAACTTCTCATTATAATTTTCTTTTTTCGAACTTTTAAATTATAGTACCTACGTGATATTATAATTAAATGATTTCAACTAATGTTTGACAACATAGAAATGGTATTATCGGGAAAAAGATGAATAAATAACAGAGAGAAACAATAATGTCAAATCCAATAAAAACGAGTCGAAATGATTTTTAAAAAACTGACAGATTGTAACAATTTGAATTCAGTAGCGTGTAGATCCTCCTCTAGCTCTTATTACTGCTTCCATTCGTCTGGGCATGCTATTAATTAAGTTGTGAATGGTTTCCCGGGGAATATTCTTCCATTCGACAAGAACGACCTGTTCGAATTCCCTAAGATTCATAGGAGCAGGTATGTGGCGCCTAACTGATCGTTTTAGTTCATCACATAGATGCTCTATGGGTTTCATATCTGGGCTTCTTGGTAGCCAGACTATAGTGGGAATATTCACGAATCGAAGGTAGTCCAGTACCTCTCTAGCAACGTGGGGCCGAGCGTTATCTTGCATAAAAATGAAATTGTCCCCGACAAGTGGGGCAAATGCCATAAGATGTTCTACGATATTTTCTACGTAGAAATGTGTATTCATGGATCTCCCCTGTATAAGAACCCAATCCGTGCGACCGTCGAAACAAATTCCTCCCCAGAACATTATTGATCCACCAAAAAATGGAATCCTCAGAGAAATATTGCAGGCAGCAAACCTCTCTCCTGGCCTCCGCCTCATTCACGTCCATCTGGTGATTTAAGACTTACTTTTGTTTCGTCTGAAAACAAAACTCACTTCCAGTCATCGATGTTCCAATTTACGTGTTCCCTTGCAAAACGCAGCCTAGTAACTCTATGTTCCTTGGTGAGCAGAGGTGCAATAGCTGGTCTTCTACTGTTTAATCCTCCTTCATTAAACCTTCTCCTGACCGTTCGTCCAGAGATTGTTACATTTCGAGTTACTGCTAGGGCTCTGCTTAGCTCTAAACTGGTAGAACGCCTGTTTCTTAAGGCCACTTGTATAAGATATCAGTCATCTCTTGCATCTGTAGAGTTCTTACGACCTTGTCCTGGAGTTCTACAATAACTTCCAAGATCATTGAAACGTTTAACTGTTCAACTAATTGTTGATTGTCTAACTCCTAACAAATTAGCCACATATCGCTGGCTACGTTCCTCGTTAACTAGAGTTACCACTTTGATTGCTTCGTCTTCTCTTAAGTTGCGTGGACGATACATTTGTTCTGCTCTAAGTGCACTGGACGAAGTGTTTTAGTCACTTGATGATATTAAATTTGGAAAAAAATCACTAGCAAAATTGAATTTATTGCCTTTTACAAATCACTTTAAACAGCGTTAAATTTCTTATCAACAAGCAATCGCAAAATGTTACTTTCCTTCTGTCAAGCAATTCCAATTGTTTATCAATAGTGACAGAGGATATCCTAGGCCAACTACATAAATAGTTTAATGACTTAAAACTTCGAAAAAATAAAAGTAATAATGAGAAGTTTTGCTGATGCGTTAATTTTGTCCAGGAGTTTATTACGTATCGACACGATACCGATCAAAAATTATATTGCACGCTGAAATACCGCTGAAAAATATAGAGAACCGGACGATAATGTACCGGTAAATATGGGATCGTATCGGACATCCCTAGCGACGTGTATAAACACCTTAATAATAATAAGTCAGCAGGATAATTATGCTTATCTTGCGACAGTAAAGCTGATTAATAAGTGAACCAATGTGTTTCTTTTTACATTTCAACATTGTCTAATGGTCAATAACAATAATACCCGGGTGTTGTCTTTTATTATGTTTTCACCTGAGATAATTAACAACATCGTCCTTTACTATTGGAATTGACGTTAAAATCTGGACAGGTAATAACGCAAATTACCTTAAGAATCGGTCAATAATGATACCATCTGGTCATTAACGTGATTATCCTATCAACGTCATTCCCATAACATATGCACACTTTTTCTTTCCTGAAAATCACCTCGCCTATCACCGGTCATTGTTTGGCACAAATGTAATACATCACCCTGTATGTTCATGAAATTCAAATATGGGAAAGTAGTATTCAATTTCAAGTACCAAAAGAATGGATTGTCTATAAATCATGTCTTGATTAAAAACTATTTTTAAAATCAGAAACATTATTTACTTTTATAAAAAAAAAAACCTTTCAAAATTTCTGTTTAAACAATTTTTTTAATTGTTAGAATTTTCGGTGGCCTATTTTCGTTTGAGACTTAGGCAGAAAGGCTCCATTTAAAAATGTTACAAGCAATCTAATTTAAGATGTAATACAGAGTGTAATCGATTAATTTTCACTTATTAATTCTGCAAATATCAATGTATTTTGGTTTGGCGCTCACGTGCAACTATTTATTATTTGTGCAACAATTTCGTTGACCCTATAGGATTTACAACATAGCGAACACACATGCAAGTGTAACTGTGGTCAACGATTGGTAGTTAAATCATGCAAACAAATGATTGCGTAACTGAAATTTGCTTGTCGTCGGTTAGCCTTTAACTCACAGTCGACTTTTTTTTTAAATAAGAATGTTATTGACACCTGCAAAGATAAAACCTTGAAGAAAACAGTCATTTATATCAATTTATCTCGCAACTTCCTCTACATTTTCGAACACAAAGAATCGTAACTTAGTTGAAAGAAAACTTACCCTAAAGTCGGAGGTGAACGATTTATTTTGCTTATCCTTTTTATTCACTATGTCAAGTTCACATTTTTTTAAAGTAAGCGTAAATGTTGAATCCCTGCTGCCTCTAGAAGGTCCAGGTACACCGTTTCTTTCACCGTCCGTCGCACAGTTGGCCACAAAAAACGTGTTCACCCAAAACTGAAACTGTTTCTCTTTCCGAATTTTTTTATTATAAAACTCTACTTTAATATCACCGGTAATTGGCAAACAACACTCAAGTTCAATGTTGAAAACTTCGGACCCTCGTTTGACTTCGTACACGCCACTTTTATAAAGTTTGTTAATTTTCTGAACACACACTTCGTGCTTCTCGTTGAGGCTCTGCTGCGATATCGCGAAGCAAACCGATCCTTGTCCTCCTGCGAAAATTGGCGGCGGCTCCAAAATAATTTCTCTTATGTACAACGAAACCGGCTCGTACTTTAGTTCTTCGCGGACAAGTTTCGCGTAGTAGTTTACGTATCTTACTTGGCTGGGTATCGTCACACCTTTCCTATCTTGCGTTCGCTTCTGTCCATAAAAGTTCAATGCATCTTCAGCACGACTGAACTGTCCAGAGTGTAACAAATAACAACAGATCATAGTTCCCGTTCGTCCTTTTCCGGCTTTACAGTGCACCACAGCTACGTTATTTTCGTGTGCATTCAACCACGTCTGCACATTATTACAAAAAGGTTCTATCAACTCTAATTTCGGTGGGTTGTGGTCATCAAATGGAAAAACTTCCACTCGATTGTGAAATTTTGAGATGTCGTACGATCTCTCCGAACATAAATTGTAAATTTTGTAGTGATCTTTATGTTTTGCTTCTAAAAATTTCGACACGTCTTCTATGTTGTTACGATAAACTCCTTCGATATTGCATGCAGGAAACCCCATTGCTATTATTTTCTCCGTAATATCTGCATAAGCGTTAAGGAATTAATTAGAATTTCTTTTGAATTTTGAAAACTCAAGGTTGTATACATACATGGTACACTCAAAATAAAAAGGCAAGAATGTTCCTGATGACAATAAATTCGTTCCAATTAAACGAAATTTGTATTTGCTGGACTGTGTTTATGTATACCCACACTGCCAGATACTTGACTAGGGCCCCAAAATCAAATATACTTCAATATTAAATTGCATTCAGATATGAGAGTCATTTGTCTAGCATGCATAGGCAACCAATTATACCCGTGCGAAAATTCTACACAAACAAAAATCTCCAACCACAGGCATCACATAGTATTAATTTGAAAAGTTCATCAAGTAGCCATTGAATTGCTCATGACATTGTGAAGCAGGTCCTCAATTAAATCATCGTTAAATGTCCCTTTAAATTATGTCACATTAAGATATAAGCAAAACTTAACAACAAACGTGAATCGGTTTAGAAAGTCATCACTTTTTTCTTCTTTCAATTTGATGAATTTTTCAATTGAACACTCGTTATATATACAATTACACACCTCAAACTGATTCTTCCTTACCAAAATTTCTTTCACAGTAGGAAAAGAATAGGACAGGATAAACATTCAAACTTCATATCAAAACCAACAGCTCACTAATTAATGTCTCTGGACAAATACGACGTAGTTTGCAAAAATTTAATAACGTTCACAATGAACCTTTCAGGAAAGTAAGGATAAAATCACTAAATGTATACGTGTCAAAGACCACGTTACTCTCAAATATTTCTGAAGGTATCTATACCTGGAATCATATTGAATATTATCTTTTTGCAAAAGATATTTGATTACAAATATAATATTGAAAGACCAATTTTACTTTAAATATCTTTGAAGCAACCGATCGGCCACAATCTCCTTCACTTCGGTGACCGAATAAAGAACTGAAGAGGTTAATAAAAGCAATTGAGCTTGTCACCTTTTCATATAACTAACTTTTATTTTATGCAAAATATTTATCCTATGCTAGACTTAAAACTAAATCACTAAATTTAAAAAAAAAGGATACAAGTTAAATCTAAATTGAATCCGTCTTCCTTGTAACGGTTGCGTCGTTTACTTACTAAGCCTTTTATCATATTAGACATACTTCCCCTGTGCAATTTTGTAGAGGAGTCGTTTTGTACTATAACTGGCGGAAAACCGTTACATTGATTCGTAATAATTTCCTCACTAGCCGCATGTAATGGAGACACCGCGGAATGCAGTGATGTACATAATTTAGTTCCTTTGTCTGAAACAGAAAAAAAAATATTAAACCTAGGTACAAGTTTTTGGATATCTATCTTTGTCTATTTTTCCAAAAAGGTGTACTAAACTCAAAATCAAATATCAATCATTGCTGTCTGCCATCAATAACTGAAAATGCTTCTGATCGCAACCACGAACTTAAAAAAAAAACAAATTTGACTGCTATCCTTCTAGAAAGAACACACGGTTCATCAATAATTGATATCATAATTTGGTGATTCGGTTGGTGGAGACAGGAAATACATAACTTTATGATAATAGTAATTTTTATTGTGTTAATCTAAAATCCTATTGCTTAAAGCTTACTTTTGAACTTATTCAAATTTCTACAAGCAAGGAATGATCTTATCGCGCGGGGCAAAATTCGATAAGTACGAGATATGACAAATGCCATAAACGGTGACATAAGTTAAAGTAAATGATTCACGTTTTTACAAATACATCCTACTGCGACAAGTATTGCATTAATTACATCACGCACTACGAAACCTGATGAAATAAAGTGCAATCAAATACGTAAGTTGCAGGAAACAATTAATAATGATAAACTTAAAAAAAATGATTAGGTTTCGTTTAAAAAATTCACATAAGAAATCTTTTATAAAACTGTAATTTGGGTAAAACCAATCTTATAACAAATCTGCTCGTAATTTTATTCGATTTCTTATATTATTCGTTTTCTTTATTCAGCTGCATCTACAATCGTAAAAATATTTGTAAGTTACAGATTTCAATTTTTTTTTATATGCATACATATATTAAACCACGAATCAATTTAAATATTTAACACAAAATCCTCCTGTGTATTATACAGGGTCTCCCAAATTAATTGACCTTCCGAAAAACTTCCCAGAAAGGAAATACGAGACAATTCTCCCGATTATATTCATTCTTTAAAATCTATAAAAATTACAATAAAATAAGGGAATATTTCATTTAAAACTATTACTTTTTATAAATTTTATTGCAATTTATCAATTCCAATGAAATGTTAGGCCAAAAAGCGAACGTGAACTTTTCATTATTTTTTTATGTATGAAAATTTTTGATTAACAAATATTAAATATTTTAAAATCATATTTGTAAATGTGACTATTTATTATAAACTAAATATTCTATAATTTTTTTTAATAAATATGTTTTAGCATACAAAATTCAATTAAATCTATATGCAGGATGACTGACAATTGTTCCGTCAAAAAAAAACACATAAGAGAATGTAAGTCACGGATTATAGGAAAAATGTTTAAAACTTTTTTCTGAACAATCTATAATTAATTAAAAAATTGATGCACGTAGCAGACGATGTGCGCTATGTATTTTGTTCTCTGTTTATATGTGTTAGACAAAACTAATGCTCAGCGAATATGTCCATCTCCTCGCAATTTCACTTGCACTAGCTGTCGCCGCCATCGGAGACATAATATAATTATTGATTAAATCACGTACGTGAATGCGTGTCATAGATTGCGAGAAAATGTAAATTGCTGGGGTTGTTTGGAAAATGTGAAACCATTTATTAGACCTTAAATTCATAACCGACAAGTTTTTTTTTTTGTTTATTAAACTATAAAAACCTTTTTTATGTACAGCTGTTTTAAACGTCGGTGGCGATATGCACAGTTTTTAATCAAATGGCGTACGTGAGTAAATGAACAGATTACGTGATCATATTTTTAAAAAATTCTATGGAACAGTTTATAATGAATTAAGAATTTAATTCAAAATCGAAGAAATTATTCAAAGTGAAAAGAATGCTTACGTTGGAATTTACTACCAGGGCGCCAAAAACACAGGACCAAAAATTACAAACACGTCTCGAATTTGTTAAGCTTCTGATAGATTTATGTTAATAATAATTTGTCATACATAAAACGAAATTATAATAATTAACAAATTACGAAGATATTTACTGATTATAATGTTTTAAATTGGGGTTGTCAAAAATATTTATGTAATTAATGCATGCAATTGTCAAATAAACATTTTGTAATCCGTGCTTCACGGAGTCGGTCATTGTCCTAAAAACGGAGTGAAATTCCACTTAAAACTGAAGTTCAAAAACAATGCCATGCCACCGTGCCTATCAAAAAACATTTATGAGGGCATTTATTTCGTTCATGTGCTCCTCTATTTTTTAACCAGAAACTCATCGTAAATTATTTCTCGAAAACTAAAATAAACAGAATCTTCATTTTCCCATACTCTCGGGCATCGTTTTTTGTCGTGTTTTTCCTTTGTCAGTCACCCTGTATGTAGATGAATAAAATTCGATTAACGTCTTTATTATACATTTTCATTTTTTTTTTCAGGATAAGTAAGTACAATTAATATTAATATTGTGATGAACTAAGGGCGACGGGTGAGTCATGCATTTGCCTGGGCCGCGGAAGTGTCTAGAACCGATTCGCGATAATTCCGCCATCGAAATACTCTAGAAGCTGCTGGAAAAACCGCTCTAGTATAAATACATGAACACGAGAAAACTTCTTTAATTCGACGTAGAGTTTGGTTACTGTTTAATCGCTGGGCTTGTGAAAATAAATTATTTATAGTCTGTTCTAAATAAAATCAGTGTTAAGTTTTGTTAATAAATTAGTTATCAGTCTCATCGAGTATTTTAATTCAAAATAAATCAAAATGAACCCTAAAATCACGGCAATATAATATAACAACTACAGCAATAAATGTGCGTACATATTTTGTTGCTGCAATTTTTGTATTATTATATTTTATATACAAGGTGACTGACAATTGTTCCGTCAAGAAAAACATATTACGGGAAAAGCATCTAGAAAATTCTACGGAACAATTTATAATTAATTAAAAATTTACCCTAAAAGCATGCTGCGGTACTGTACTCCAATTAATATTTTCGAAATTTCGAAGATAATCTTTGATAGCCATCGTTTTTTTGATAGCACATTTAATTTTTTTTTGATACGTCTCACATCATAATTTTTGGTATGAATTCGTATACATATGAACCAAATCAAGAAAATGTAAATGATTTCTCTCTTGCTTTATTGCATCTATTACAAACCACAACTAGACTTATGCTGAGTTTCACAAAAGTCAATTAAAGCTAATCATCGGTTTAGAATAATCATTCCTATACCTTCAACACATGGAACCATAGCAACGTTTACTTTTAACGGATGATTAACTTTAACAGACTTTTGTGAAATCCACCATTAATAAAGGCTGCATTTAGCACTAATTTATGTTTTGAGGAGAAAGCCTTAAAAAGGCAAAATGGGCAGCAATAAATTAGTGCTTTTACTTATAACATTAACAAATAAGCAAACTGCCCACTCTACTAACAGGACGAGATGGGTACCGGTACGCATGCGACCTCGGTAATCGTTGGTTTTTGAAAAGTCGTCCTCAGTTTTCAAAATCATTCCATTTCATATTTCCTTCTTCAAATTTTTCCGCAGTTAATTTTTTTTACATGCCGATTAATCGATTGTTAAGTTTAAGAACTTTTCTATCTCCTTTTAACTTTCGTGAAACATCTTTGTCGTTTGTAGTCACGGAGGTCACGTTATATTCTTGACTCAGATTGTTCCTTTCCTTTTGTTTCCCAAAAAAATTAATATCAGAAGTATTTATGTCTTCAACAGTTAGTTTCATTTGCTGATGTGACGAAAATGTAAAAAATGTAATTTTATAAAAATAATTTCTATTGTATTATTTTGATATCGCAATGTTTAAAACTTGCTTTTCAGCTTATTCAAAAATGCAACACCCTAGGACCTCTTCATAGGGCACAATTCGATAAGTACAATACATGACATTAGGTAAAACCTAAGGTCATCCAAACTGTAGCCACTGAACCAAATTATTGTTACGGAATCTTGTATATTTAGTTTATCTTTATTTATCCACACTAATTCAACATCTTATAAATGACTTATTCAAGGCAAACTGCTTACTTTTAACCTAAAACCTAAAACTGGCCACTCTCTAGATATGACAAATTATACATTATATAAATTGGGGAAATTGAACTATAGTTTAACACGAAATATATTGGAACAAAAAAAAGAAATGTATAATCCCAGTCTAAATCAATTTTGCTATCTTTTGTTATTTTTTATGTGTTGTAGCATAAGAAGAATAAATTTGACATAGTGACTTTTTTTGTACGTAGACCCTTTATGAAGATTTACATGCCTGAAGTAAAAAGTGGTTTAAAAATATGTTTAAATAGCTTTTTTTAATGATATCAAACGATATTTAAAAATTATAAAATCAAGTTTTCTTGCCAGATGAAAATTATAAAAATTAATTAAAATTGTGTAAATGGCAATATAGAAAGTGTTAGGAAAGAGTTTATACACGTATTTTCGGCCTTATTGGACCTCATCAGAACTCTGTACCTTAAAAAAATTTGGTTTATTGAAAAATTTAGAAAAACTTACCCTTTTTTGAATTTCTAAAATCCCAAAAAACAAGAACAGGAATTAATGATAAAAATATGAAAATCTTTTGGAAATTATACAAGGAAGCGACTGCATTTTCTAAATTTTTCAATAAACCAAATTTTTTTAAGGTACAGAGTTCTGATGAGGCCCAATAAGGCAGAAATACATGTATAAACTCTTTCCTAACACTTTCTATATTGCCAGTTACACAATTTTAATTAATTTTGATATTTAAAAAGTTCATGATTCTACAAAAATTAAATATTTAATGATTTTAATTTTAATTTTCTATTAATAAATTTATTTAATTCACTAAAAATGCATTGCTCAAAATCTTTGAAATCCAAACCAAACACCACAAGAAGAAAATCTATTTTTTCTTTCCTCTTTTTATCGTAATCTAAAAACAAGTATTTACTTACGTGGTTTGTAATCCATGCCCTCATTTGGTATTTCCCTTTGTAATCTACCAATGTGTTCTGGTTCAAGAGCGTGCGTGCATACGCAACCTAACACAGCCGACATTCGCGAAAATGCTTCAGTGAATTGCAAGTTTTATATGCATACGTACGAATACATATTATAACTGACGATAATGTGGACAGATATTTAAACTACTTACTTAATTACCCGGAAACCTATAATTAAATAAAAGTTTCTCTGCCTTATTTTGCGTAATGTGATGCGGTCTATTTTTAAACGTAAAAAGGTTATCAGGGATGAACCATTTTAATTGAGGTACTACATCTACTCATTACTTCGTCCACGTTGTACGTGATAGCAAACACGTTAGTTAGAGATCGTTTACACTATTTCAGTGTATTTTATTTTTCATTCAGTTTGAACTTACCGAGAGTTTCGCATCTCCAAAGTCTGATAACAACTTTTATAAATCGTTCCTTTTTCTTTTTGTTTCTTGTTTTATGATATGATGTGATCTGAGTCACTGTTAACACATCATCATATTTAATTTTATTTGCAAATTTCTAATGCTATCTTTTATAATTAAATAATAAAAAAGTTCATCTAGGCATAATATTCAAGGCTCAAGTGTTAGTTAGTGTATTTAGAAAGTACACTGTCATAGTTTTCTTATTGGCATTAGTTTCATTAAATCAGAAAAACTATTCGAAATTTGCCAAAAAAATAAAATTAAAAAGACAGTTTAATTTAAATAAAGAGAAATTAAATAAGAATGAATAAACCAATCTAAAAACATTAAAAGTAGGGGCAAGAGTTATTTTCAGAAAAACGAAAAAAAAAATTATAACAAATAACTCAGCAAGTGATAAATTTAATTTTAAAAACATTAAGATAAATGACAAAACACTAAAATTTAAGCAAACTTTCAAATTAATTTGAAATCCTACCAAAAAAACTTACGTAATAGTCTCTCGAGAAAGTTCCTGATAAAATGTGATGAACGATAACGAAATACAAACTTCAAAGTTAAGGAAGCCACTAAAACTGTTGTTACTAAAACGTTAACTTCAGTATTTATAACTACGAACAAATTATGGAAATTTACTTTAGTGTGATTTGCATGTAATTTGTCAATAAAACTTATCCCATTGTAAATTGAGCCAGAATTAATTGAATGGTTTCCTAGTTATGAGAAAATTTAAAATTCAGTACTTCATTACTTTTAATGATCATATTAAAAAAAAAACAACGGATTTTCATCTTGTGATTCAATACGCCTGTTTGGATAGGTTTATAAATAATTTTGTGAGATCTTTAAAACAGTCGTTAGATTTCAAACGCATTCCGCATTTAACGATGAATTTTTCAAGTTACTATTTAATTATCTTTTCTACAAAATTAATCGATTTCTTATCAGTTTCTATCCTAATCCAATTCGTTCATATTTAAATTTTTTAACGTAATTTCTGTTAGATCCATCTAATATTTCTTTCAATAAATACTGAATTTAAGAAGAAATTTTCAAAATTCAACAAATACTAAAAATTTAAGAGGAAATTTTCAAAATTCTAGATATATGTAGAAGCTTAACACTGACTATCTTATAAACAGTTGTAGGTAAGTAAATGTAATGTGAAATTATTTAAAATTTTAATAAAACGGACACTAAAATTGGCACTAACGCTCTACGTTTCGCTATCGTTTGATAGCTTCGTCAGGAGTCACGAAGCTATCAAACGTAGAGCGTTAGTGCCAATTTTAGTGTCCATTTTAAAATAACTTATTAAATTTATTAATTGATCTAAGGGGACCGAAACAGTTTATAAAAATCAAAAGTATCAAATTTAATCTCGAAGTTCAAAAAAGAACTAGAGAACACTAGTGAGATAAGTTGGTATTGTTTTCCCTAGGTCCATTCTTGTCGCCAATTTAGTAATATTGTTTGTCACTAAATTCTTGTTTAAGAATTCAAACATTTCCAAAATTTAGTGACTGGCTAAATGACAAATCTAGTGATTTTATTTGAAAATAATGAATTCAAATAATTCTACTTTTTTATGACCAAATAAAATAATTAACCAAACATAAAAAACAAATTCTTCTTTACCGACAATATAGATTGGTAACACTGCAAGATATTTACCTGTCACTAAAAAAAAATAACCAAACTGATTATTTATAAATTATTTCAATAACAAACATGAAATTATTTCGAATCCATAAAGCATTTATTTTCATTGTTGTACATATTTTCGCTTCATTCACATTAAAACCGTATTCTTTTACTTTCCCTGTTAAAATTAATTTTGTTACGCTATTGATTATTCTATTATTAATTGTAATTTGGGTATTTTATTTTAAGAATTCGGTAAGTGTGAGTTTGGTTGCCTAATTTGAGTGAGTATGTTGACGATTGTTGGAAATCAGATAGGGATTTTTCTGTACAACGGATAATAAACAGCAGACGAACTGATCAGATGATTGTTATAAAAATTTGTTTGCATTTTTTGCACATTTTTTTTTCCTTTGCAATTTATAACAATAACCTTTTTTTGTAAAAATGTCTCTCTTTTTGTCTTTACAATCGTTCGTGAGTTTTGAATTTAAATTCTAAAGCAGGTTTTGAAAATAGAATTAGGGGTGTTTAGTACCAATTTAAGGGATTTTCAACTAACGTCCACAGGGGGAATTGTTATTGTAGAGTTGGCATCACTGACATATCAATGTGAAAAGAATAGTATGTAGGTTTAACAACCGATAAAAAAGAGTTCAGAATGTTCAGAATATTTTTTTTAATGTGTACAAAGGAGGAACTAAATATATTGCTCAAATTGTGCGCCGCTGAGTCTAAGAATTTTATTATAAAAACGAAACGATTAAATTTGAATTTTCAAATGTCATTGTCAACAACAGGAAGCACAGGTTTCAGTGTTACCAATTTCGCATTGATATTACTGGCATTATACCAAAAAAATTTTGTTAAATATTACTGATAAACTAGTTTTTATGTGAGAAAACCAAAAATACCCGCTTTTATACTTTAATACTCTATTTTCTGGCAACTATCTGCACATTGGCAACCCTGTTTATCGGAACCAGCTTGAAATTTGTTGCAATAAGTATCGGATTTTCAACAAAAAAATACCACGTGTTTTTTTTTTAATGTCATAAGGGGTGACCGTCGAAAATAAAATTCAACCGTAGCACCGTTTATGTACGTATTTTCAAAATTTTAAAGCATCAGTTTAGGTATTTGTTGCCATACATGTTTGAAAAATAAAAAAAAGTGGCAGTGCTAGACCTATTGTTAGAGCTTTCATCCTTGAAGCAAATTTATTTATTAAAAATCAAAACTTTCGATTAGACAATAACAATAACTAGCCATTAATTACACCTAATCACTTCATAATTCATCAGTTTTACGTTTTTAGGTTAAATTTGTTAGATGTCAAAAATGATGCAGTGGTGAATCAAGCTACGACATAAATTGTATTTTCCATAGCCAAACCATTTGGCATTAAAAAAAGACATAATACAAAATTGTCGAAAATAACTGTTTGAGTTGGCAATACAATTAAGAGCCTTTTTTGTTCGGTTATTTGCAACACTGCAAACGGTATACGTTTTGTTGATTTATTTGACGTAACCTGAAGAGCGACAAGATTATAGGTTATGTGAATAAAAGTTAGTGTTTTAATTTAAATTAATGAAATGTTAAAATTATGCTTGTAAAGTGACGGCCGTCAGTGTCAAGCCGTCAACAACCGGAAGTAACTCCAGTTGTACCATTTAAAAACAAAATTCAGCACTGCCGACCCAAACAGTGATTCTTGACCACTTGCATAATTAAATAATAAAATAGTACTGATATTAGGTAATGTCATACTTTTCTACGGAAAATGGTTCAAATAAAATGGACGTATAATGAAATCATAAATAAAAGAATTTAATTTTTTTGTTTTATTTTATTTCATAGTTTAATTTGAGTGTAAAAAGGAACTTACATTAAGAATATTTTTTTCTGAGAAATTAATAATTAAAGTTTCCCACATGTCCAACTTTCGGCCGGTCACTGTAGAGAAAGAGATTATTCAATTTCACATATTGGCAACACTGATTTCGTTTCTGAATCCAATTCTGTTTCGAATCCGATTTCGACACAGGGTTGCCAGATGCCGCGATTGATCGCAATTTGTGCTATTAATATTTAATATGTTTTATTTGCAATGATTTTTTCGACTTTGCGATTAGCTACCTCAGATTTTGAATTGCGATTATTAGCTGCAGACCTTTTCGCAAAACGCTAAATGATTAATAAAATGAAAAGATTTTCATTCATATTTTATTAAGTTTATTTAACCTAAAACTCATGCATTTTCGTGATTTACATTTTTTTTTACATTTATTGTGAATTTTTCGATGTTCGGGGCCAATTTGAAAAGAAGCAAATGATTTCACGAACGGATTTGAAACCATTAAAAATTGAAAAAAAATCGCATTGAAATAACACGAATCGAAATCTTCCGTTCTACAGTCTCATAGAAAAAAAATAACAAAAGACGATTGATTTCACCGGACAGTTCAGAAACCTCAACAACTTTTTTCAATAGAAAAATTTAATAATTTAATAAAAAATTAAAGACCTGAGAAGTAAGAGAAAAAACAAAAGACTGTTGATATTTGGCGAATGGATTTGAAGTTATTAAAAATTGAAAAAAAAATACTCACATTGAAATAACAAGAATTGAAAGCTTCTGCTTCTACATTTTCATAAAAAAAATTACAAAAAACGATTAATTTCGCCGGACAGTTCAGAAAAATCATCAACTTTTTCAATAGAAAAATTAATTAATTAAAAAAAAACAAAGAACTGAGAAGCTAAAGAAAAAAACATATTTGGCTTACGGATTTGAAGTTATTAAAAATTGAAAAAAAAATACACTGAAATAACAAGAATCGAAAGCTTTCCTCTCTACACTATCAAAAAAAAAAACAAAAGACGATTTATTTCGCCGGAGAGTTCAGAAACGTCATCAACAGAAGCAAAAGGAAAAACAAAAGAGTGTTAATTGTTTGGCGAACGAATTGAAAATTATTTTTAAAAAATCACACTGAAATAATAAGTAACGAAAGCTTCTCTGTTTCTCCAATCTTATAACAAAGACAAAAAAAACAAAGGAGGAATGATTTGGCTGAGTAGTTTAGAAAAGAATCACAATGAAATAAATAATAATAATCACAAGCTTCTGTGTTTCTACGGTTTCATCAATAAAAAACAAATAACGATTGATTTTGCCGGGCAATTCAGAAACGTAATCAACTTTTTCAATAAAAAGTAAATCAATAAAAAAAAATCGAAGGACTGAGAAGAAAAAGAAATAGCAAAAGATTTGAAATAATTAAAAAATCACTTTACTGAAAAGGTTGTAAATTATTTTGAAAACCTGAATTTTCTAATTTTGAACAACGCTAAGAATATGCGAGGAATATTTGCGATTTTGAGCGATTTCTGTTCAGCTTTAGTATGACATCTAACTTCCAACATCTGGCAACCCTGTTCGGATATATTTTATCAGTCGGCAAGATCAAAGGCTGTCATTATTATGTCATTATTACCTACAGTTGAAAAGCTATAATCAAAAAAAATGTCATTTTAGTAAATTTCCTAACCACAATTGTTATCACAATTATATAATAATTGAAATTAGAAATAGACAAAATGTATAACATATTTCCAGGGGAAAAAATAACACCTTACTTTTTTTTGTTAACAAACAAATGTAAGATAACCTAGAAAAATAAATGTACAGGTAATTGCTTCGGCTTTTCTTTGTTTAAGATATTTTTAAGGTCAATGTTTCTGATCTTGCGTTACTGGAAGCGTAATCTCTGTGCTTGTAAATGCATTTTATTTTATTTACTTTATTTTATCGTTTATAAAAGAAGCCACATTCTATTAATACGTGTGCATCATTTTTAAAGAAAAAAAAATTGAATTAGGTAATTCAATTACGAAATGATGTAATATTTTGTGTGTAACCCGTTTGTAATTAAATCGAACTGTAGTTTATCTGTTCACGCGGAAATTTAGAATAACATGAACAAAATATAAAATGAAATTACCGGGTGAAATATTTTTTGTATAGACGAAGAGCGATTAGATTTCGAATCAATGCTAGTAAGTACGGTTAACACTAAATTTAAAATCTTGTTTCTATGTAAAGAGGCAACGTAACCTTGAAATTTTAATTTTGATTTTATTCTCACTGCATACACGCCTGAATTAATACATAATTTCACTTCATATAGAACGGATGGAGATCTGAGGCGCGTTAAATAATGGTTTTATTATGCGTTTTTAATGTAAAACTACTTGTAGGTGCACCGTAGATACGTGAATGAATAAATATAGGAAATCGATAAAAGAAAACGGCAGTTTGAAATATACCATTTGTATGTGCCAATTACGAAACCGGAGATAAATCACCGCTATCTTATCAATAAGTACACGTAAATTACAGACGACTTTAAAAAATTATCCAGACTGTATGGTAACTGATACCACGTACAGAAAATACTAAAACTAGTCATTAGTTCTTAGAAATATTGAATGAAAGGTTAGTTCGCGATCGTGTATAGTAAATAAACGGTAGAAACAATAATACTAACCTCTAAAACGAGCCTTGGACGTTCGGCAACTTAAACACAGACCCATAAAACTAGCTAAATAGGTTAACAACTCGGAAAAAAAGTTATCACCAAAACAATTTGTTACTTTTTTCTTCTAACGATAAACGTAGCACATTTGATGAACAAGAAGCGAACACGATTAACCATCACAGTTTGCTTGATTATTTGTTAAATCGCAGATACGTAAACTAAAAATTATTGGCACCAATTCATAACCACAATTTCTTCTTGTCCTAATTCTTTAAACATGCTCTTCGACTCAATACACCAACACCAAAATATAATATCAAATACACTCAGACGTTCTATATCCGTAGCAACAATCAACACTATATTTAGCTTGCATTATTGATTCTATATTTTCCGAGGAGCACAACATAAATTTTCACGATTACAATTTCTTGGTCTTGCAGTATTAAATTAAAATCACACAAATTAGAACTAGACTACATACATCTACACACACCACTGTATAATTCTAAAATTATTCCCAAGACGGCGTTTCAGTAAGTGTGTGACGCGGTAAATTTGTAATCTTTCGGTTTTGCAGGTTTGCATTACCGCAACTTCCTCAACGACGTTGGATCGCCGAAATACGATACTCTTTTGTTTAATTTCACACATTCGACGTCCGACTATCACAACGTGACATAAAGAGCAGTAAAAATTCATAAAATCACAGATAAGAAGAAAAGTAAGCACTAAGATAGCGTCAATACGAATTATACATACATAATTCAATATTTAATATTTACACGGAACACAGGATTTTTTTTATCCATTGCACTTCAAAGATACATAATTAAATCATAGGAGGACTTGTAGGTAAACGTAGAAACAATAAAATTGTTCTCGTTCGCATTCGCTCTCGCATGTCCTTCCTCCATACTTAAATACTTTTCATTTATCTTAATCTACATCTTTCTATCTAGTTATGACGTGGTTAACTGCAACTTATATTGCAGTTTATTGTATTAATGATAAAAGGTACAAATTTAATAAATCCGAATAAAGCAATGTACACCTCGCAACGTTGCCACATTTTTTTTAGGCGGTGCGGCGTTGTCAGATCTGAACTGATAGTTAAATACAGATGCAAGATAGCAAGATGAAGATAAATAGTATTACTTTATTTATTTATTGATTGACACATCATTCCATTAAATTATGGAAAATGTGTAAGCTGACACCATGAAAGTAAAAAGATATCTGGTAAATAACAGTAATAATTTTGCTTTTTGTATTTTTAGGATACTAGAAGGAGCAAGAGGTAATTAAGAAATTATGAAAAAGTATAAACAAGTCTATGTGAAATAGAAATTAAACCAACTCAAACACTTAAAACTAGAGAACTTCAACATGATGTACCCTGCAGCAGCACACTCCACTAACTCCACATCTAGAAGGTTATCAGTTTTAACATATTATCTAGTGATGTTTAAGGGACCTCACAGGATCCAGTTGCCATTGGGCAAGCTGACACCCTGGGGAGTCCACCTGAGGTCGACGTCTGGTTATGATATCTTTGTGGAATTTTCTGTTTTAAGCTTATGCTGGCCAATTGTTAATCACAGCAGGCGTTTAATCATTTGTTTTTCGAGAAATGTTATGTGTCATGTTGGTTTTCTGTCATGCATTATCACCATAATTACGACTCCTATGAAATAGCGTGCATTCCCTCTAGTTAAAAATTCACATTTCGGTGTCTTTTTTTGAAGTTCGCTTTGATTTCTCTCTGTAGAACCTCTCAGTCGCATGATGTATTGTTTGTAGAAGTTAGTGCGCTTGTAATAATGCCTTTAGATCCTATCGTTGTGGCAAGAATTGTATGGTCGAGGGCAACGTGAAACTGCAAGAATTGTTGGTAGGAGCCTTTGTGCTGTACAGAAGGTGTACCAACACTATGAGGAGACTGGTCTGATAACCAAAAAACCAGGATCGGGCGAAAAAGAGTCACCACTCAAAGAGATGACCGGTTTTTGGTATCCCTTAATTTGTGGAATAGAACAGCTTCTGGAGTTTTGCTACGAAATCAACTCCAAGAAGTTAGAGATGTAAACGTTAGTGAATGGACCGTAAGGAGAAGATTTTGTGCTGCTGGATTGTCTTGTAGAACGATGGCTACAGGTCCGCCATTGCAACGTCGGCATCAAATTGTAAGATTAACTTTGGCTTGGAATCATGTTGCATGGAGTAATGAGGATTAGAGCAAGGTAATGTTTTCAGACGAGTTGCATTTTGCCTTACTGGGTCAGACAGACGTCATCGAGTATGAAGAAGACCCGGAGAAAGGTAGCTCAAGCTTGTAATGACGAGCGACTTCCTTTTGGCGCTGGGTCTGTTATGGTTTGGGCAGGAATCAGTTCACAACCACACACAGAGTTGGTTTTCATACAGAATGGTTCTCTGACAGCTCACAGGTACATTACCGAGGTTCTAGAAGATCATGCTATGCCTTTCATGATCACTATGGGCGAGCGTGGCATTTTTATGCACGATAATGCTAGACCTCACGCAGCTAGGGTTGTCGGAGAATATCTGGGTGAGGTGGGAATTATGCGGTTCGATTGGCCAGCCCTCAGTCTGTACATGAATCCCATCGAACATGTCTTGGATGAATTGGGACGTCGTTTTCGCAGGCTTCAAGAACTGCCCAGGAGATGAGGAAGTTACTATTGCAAGAATGGGGTAACATCGACCAGAATGTAATACTTAACTTAATTCAAGGTATGCCTCGTCGTTATTATTATTCATCAGACTCTTATTATGCTGGATGCAATCATTATGACGCTCAGAGCATTCCGAGTGTTCTTTTTTCTTACTCTTACATGCATTGAAATGCATTTGCTCTCTCTCTCTGACACTTCTGCTCAGAGCGTGCCCCGATCATCAAGTCGAATGCACCCAGAAGTTTTCTTTATATTTTCATTATTCTACCAAAATACCTTTCAATTTTTTTTCTTGCTTTGTTTTAGTTAAAATTAATTCCGACCTGGGTGTGCCCATACAGATGTTCATAGGAAGTGGTTATACAGTTGACTTTTTCCTTTAGATTCTATAAGGCGCACACATCTTTCTTTTACTAAATGTACGTCAAGGAAATGTCGCCGCAGCATTCAAGGTATTACACTGAGTGCTACAAGAACAGTAAATCTCCATCAAGAAGGGTTGTTATTGCTTTACAATTTTGCATTTTGTAAGAGAAAAACCACAAATTAAGTAATCATTAATCAGCCAAGTTTGACAAACTTTGATAATCGTGTCAGCTCTACTAGAGTAAATATATACAGAAAATTCCCTTAAAAATAATAAAGTTTTGGTGACTTAAAGTTAGCTTAAACAAACGCCATCTGCCGAGCACACTGTAAGTTTTTAGACAGTTTCTGAACGTCAACGTATTACTTGAAGGTTCCACTTCGAAATGGCACAGATTAGATTTTCCATATTTTTATGAAATAAAAAAAATTAAATAGTGCTAAAGTATAAAAATTTATACCTTATAATTTTCTATTCAAAATTACCTGTAGATTAAATTTGCAAGGATTCCGTTTAAAATAATGAAATTGACAACGACTTCCGGTACAACTGGAAGCTCAAATACTTTGAAAATATTTTCATTAGAAAGTTTACTAACGGCTGTGGGAGAGTACAAGTTTTCAAAGAAAATTAATTAAGGAAAGTGCCTAAACTTCTAATGAACGGGTTTCGTGAATCCTGTATAACAATACTGTTAAGAAAAATAAAAAACAAAGGTTACAAAAGCAACATTCAAAAAATTCATAAATTAAAACAAACGGAAATAACTTTCAAAATGTTTCAACAGATGGCGCCGTTGAATGTCTTTTAATACAGTTACTCTAATAACTGGCGAACATAACGGTTATCCTCCATGATTAGACAAATGAAATCTGAGAACAGTTGATATTATCCAATTATTATCGCATAACTTCTGCTGATTTCAGATTATTAGTTAATCTGAATCTGAAATCAGCAGAAGTTATGCAGTAATAATTGCATAATATTCCCTGATCTCAATTTTAGTTTTTCTTATCACGGCGGACAATCGTTATGTTTCGCCAATGTTATTAGAGTCACTGTATAATATAGCAACGCAATCATTTCTTTTGTGATTGTCCAGAAATGCAAATAAAATAATAGATTTTTTAAAATTTTTTATCTACTTGCCATGAAATCTGGACAGCATGCTTTAGCTTAAATGAAAAGTACATCATTGCACTCATTAATGCTGTTTTACAGTAAAGTTAAAACATGCCGTCCAAGTTCCATGGCAAGAGCTGATAAAAGATTTTAAAAATCACTAGGTACTTGCGCCTTTGATTTGTGTTCATTTACCGACTGTGAACGGGAAATATTTTTATTTGCACAAATGTTTGTCTTTAAACACACCATCCACATATTCATCTACTTGGCAAATACACAAATATATGTGTATATGTGGAACCGGCTTCAAAATTAAAAGAAGACAAACGTACTAAGATCACGAAAGTAGAACGGGTGACCTATTTTCAATTTCAATAAATGTATTTATTGCTGAATTTTATTTAGTGTCAAATATTTAGCCACAAATAAACTTTTATCTTTAAAAAAGTTGTTTGTGAATTTTTATTATTTAAGTTTTAAGCGACTTTTAAGTTTTGGTAGCGAAATCCTCGACTTTTAGTTCTAATTATAGCGATATTTCACTCCAAGCTGTTGGCAACACTGCAGATCACTTAACGCGGGAATTAGAATGGCCCTGAGTGACGGCGGACGCGGGGGGATGGCCTAATTTCAAAATTTGAAAGTGTTTTATTTAAGGCCTATAAGTTATGTAGGATGTTCCTGAAATCAAAATACGTTTATTGAAAGAAAAAATTATTTCACATGTTCACGATCTTTTTGCATTCAGAGTAGGCCGTGTTAGGGTGACATTTTTGTTGGTACCACAAAAAAATATACTTGTCAGAAATTTGATTGACGTTCGTTTTTAATTTTGTTTTACTTCAATAATTATTGTTTTTAATGCGTTTTTTTTTTTCAATGTAGAAAATGATTTTCATTTACAAAAAGATATTTTTTGTAACAACAAACGAGAGAAAGAAGAGAAAGTCTTAATATATTTATTTTCACAGTTTTTAAGTGCAACAACTCGAACAAGTTCATATTCTGAAGATACAGAAGATATTTCACATGCAGAGACTTCTAGGCCTTCATCAGCAAGTTCTGCATCCCGAACATCAGCACGGCACGTGGTCCGCGAAGAAATGTAGATCCTAGTGATGAAGTTGCAGCAGCAATTGGAAAACGCATAAATAATTTGGAACCTGAGAAACAATTTAATAATACAGCAAAGGCATAGGGTATTACTTTAGAGTAACTTCCAAGAGAGCCGTAAGGATTTTAAAATGTTCTTTTTCAAGCATAAATTGGAATATTGACTTCTGATACAAGTCAGTCAAAAGTAAGACAAATGCATTTTCCAATTTTATTTTATTTTGATTAGTCACTAATATTGGAATAATTCTTTACACCAAAAGTATTGATTTAATACTTTATCAGTCACATTTAAATGACACTTTAAAAAAATGAAAAAAAAACATAAGGCAAATAACAAACAAAATAAAAAAATAGATTGCAAAAACCAAGTTTAGAATTACACATAAAAAAGGAGGATTTAGAAGAGGAATAAACTGACTATTAGAGTTATTAGGCGAATAACTATCATGGGCAATTCATGAAAATCAATCAAGCATTCAGGAAGATCACGTTATTCGGCAAATACCTTTAATTAGCAGATGGAAAGACCGGGCCTGTATATAATAATTTTCTTTGACATCTTGTTAGCTCAAGGACTAAAAATAAGTTATAACTTGAACCTAACAGCTAGTATTACACATTAGTTCTTATTATTAACCCAAAGTTTTATATCAAGTTACTCATTTCAAGCAACCTGAATCAAGTTGAAGCTGAAAAATGGACTCTGGTAATCAAGCAACTACAGTAATCAATTTTTTGTAATTCCTTTTTACCTTTCATCACTATTGTAATAATTAATAACATCTGTAACCATTTAATTTTATGTTGATTAATCATCGTTTTCTCATGTTTCAAGATTTCATTCGTTTTCTTTATTTTTGCAACAGCCTGTGAGGGTATTTTTAATCATAGTTTATCATACAAGTTTGATTTTGTATTTTATATGTTTCAATCTCTTAAGAGCTTACATTTTTTTTAGGATTGCATGGTCAATTCTACTGGTCTAACTTGACGAGAGAGTCATCGTCTAAGAATTTATTTTCAGAGAATACAAGAACAGCCTCTTACTTTTCTGGACGTTATGCCCCACGTAAAAATCTAAGAACTTAAAAGTTTAAGAACCATAAAGAAATATTTGATCTGCTGATCTAACTTTTTACTAAAAGAAATAATCATTTTGGAATAGAGAAACAATTTGTTAGAATAACTGAAGACAAGAAAACAGCTTTTAAATTTATAAATATTTAATAATAATAATAATATTTATAAACAAACTGATGGGTTAGCTATGGATTGTTAGCTGAGTTATTTATGGACAAAATCGAGAAGAAGTCCTTCAACTCCAATAACACATTACGTTTAATGCCGCTTTGTGGACGATATAATGTTCATCTTCAATGGTCCTCCAGAATTAATAGATTCCCTTTTAGACAATTTTACCGCCAAACATCAAATTCAAATGTAAAAAAGAATTGAGTAACTCCATTAATTTCCTTGATGTAACCATTCCAAAATGAATAACAAACTTTCTTAAAGCGCATTTAGACTAAACTCATTCTGTCCCTCAAGATGAACTCTTTAGGAACATTAATTGGAGCAATATTTATTTTTTATTTATGTTACTATCATAAGTTGAATTTGCCGCCTCTTCGCTATCAAGGTTATCAGTACCGGCCGTTCATCTCACGTCCACTTGTGTGTTAATTCAAAAGTTTTCGCTACTTATATATTCAGTTTCTTTTTAACATGTGTGTACTGTCCTTTTATACTTTGATTTTAACTTTACTATATCTGTTGACCTATCTATGCAATAATTCATTTTATTGTATCTATCTATGGTTTCAAATCAAGATAGGTCTTAGGTCTTAGACTAGTTTTAGTTTGGAACATATTAATTTACTCTTATTTTTGGGCATTGGAAGTAGCCTCCGTCTTCGAATCAAAACACGTGGGCAATTAAAGGCAAGCGTCCACTCGACAACGGACGCAACGCACGGATCACATTTCAGGATACTTTATGTTATTTGCCATAAGTCTGCGTCCACCTATGTGCAACGTACGAATCGGACGTTGGAAGTACTGATAGGAATTCCACCAGGAGCAAGAATTACGATTCGTCCGATGCGTACACTCTAAATTTAGGCTTTTTTCTCAATTCTGTTTCTTTCTCTTCTGCCAACTAATAATAATAATAATTGTTTAAAGGGGTTAAGTCACTTTTTGGTCATTTTGAGTTAGCCATGAAAATATATTGCAGAGGTATGGACGCACCGTTTGGTGTTGAAAAGGGCCAACGCTTAACGGTTATATTTTATTTCCTAGGCTTTAGTTAGTGTTTTATTTTAATTTTAAGTTGTTTTTAAGTATGTATGTGTTTTAGAGATGAAGGCAGCTTATCGTAAAATCTAATTCACATGTAAATAAAAATAATTTTAAAGTTTATGTTTTCTTATTTCTTTATCACTTTCCTGAATATTACAGATTAATAGCCAATTGTTATTGCAAGGAATTGTTTTAGTAGCAAGTATTATTTTGATAATCGGGGATGTTTTTTTTATTTTTATTATTATTGTCGTTATCGTTATTTTTTCTTTTTTAAAACTAGAAAGTGAACAATGAACCAGCTAGACATTGGACGCTTTATGAAACCGTAACCTGCATCTACCAAATATAGATCAAGATGCTATTTTAGAAAATATTACCTATTACAGAGCTGGTACTGGATTTTGGTTTATAGGCTTTGTTCAAGGGTCTGCCAAAAATAAAAATATAAAACCTATAACCTTTTGGAGGGAAATATCCACGGATGTCCCTTTAAGGCATGTTGCAGAGGCTGTTTTGACTATGCCAGCAACATCAGCTGCTACCGAAAGGTCCTTCAGTGCTTATGGCAATATACTCACAAAAAAAAGAAACAAATTAACTACGAAACGTGCAAGCATATTAACATATCGCTCATTAAATACAACAACGTCATAACTCGAAAAACTTTATTACAAAATAAACGGAATTTAAGTTGCGATTTACTATCATAAAATAAAATGGCTACTAACGAAAATTGTCGCATCTGGTGGCGAGTTTTTAAACTACAGGTATGACAGTCTAGCAGTTAAAAGGTAACACAAATTACGTTTCACTTATAATTATAACTCAAATTTGCTCGTTTTTGAGTTATTACGTTGTTGCATTTAATGAGCGATATGTTTACCAAAATTTAAAGCTAAAAGAGTAAATCTTAAAAAACACCAAATTTTCGTCACAGTTACCCTTTTTAGAAGAAGTTGCAAGTACAAGCAGAACAAATACGAGAATTTTTATAGACGAGAGAAAAGAGGTCGAGTTAACAAATTCAGATACAGACAGTGATGAAGAAATGTACCAGCAAATGGAGAGCGAAATTGAAATAAGTGAAGAAGGTATAGATACAAATATAGATACTGATGCCGAAGAGAAATAGAATTATAAAATTTAAATAATACGATTTACTAAATTCTCCTAGCTACCTATTTTTATTTTGAAATTTTTGCAGTTTCCTTTTTTGAATAAATATTTGTTTATTCTTGAATTTGTATTGCTCAGGTTTATAGTATTTTTTTATAAATAAATTTATTTAGATATCAGAATTTTAATTTCAGTATGTTGTATGCCTTATCTCTAAAATGTAAAATTTATGACACTGTTTAAGAGTATTATCTTTGTTGTTTTGATTTGAATACATATATATATTTTGTAGAAATGTGTATTTATTTCATTTAATATGCGTATACATAAAATAATTAAGGTAGCTTCTTGTCCGGTGAAATTGTGTAATGAATTATTTCAAACGGACACTGAAAAATGGCACAATTGCTCAACGTTTCACTATTAAATTTTTTTTTTAATTTCACTCCTGACGAAGCTATCAAGCGATAGTGAAACGTTGAGCAATTGTGCCATTTTTCAGTGTCCGTTTGAGATAATTCATTATACATAAAATGTGTGCCAATCTAGAATTAAATGGTTCGTGATGACCCCAAAATGACCGTCATTTATGCTCATACTACTTAATAAATATGATGGACATTTGTTTAGGGCCAGTTTCGTTATTTAAAGGAGATTTTAAAACTAAAGTCACATTCAGATGAGTAAATAAAAATGTTCTTACATCTAAAAGTGACTTTAAATTTAAAGTCTCCTTTGATTATGAAACTGGCCCTTAAAGGCTTGTAAGCTGTAGCTGTCGTAAAGATGTAAAATATTCCTTCGTTTATTTTTCAGTTTTACACATTTATGATTTATATTATTGCTCTCGGTGCCAAAATTATAGGCACGATTAGCACTGCAAGAAAATATAACTTTGGAAAAGTAAATGACACGTTTGAAATCACTTATATATTAAGGATAACTCTATTGTGTATGCCAGAAATGTTTATAATACATACTAAATTAACTTAACTTGACAAACTGCAAATGTATTTTGGAAGTTAGAATGTTACTTACTCGTAAAAACAAAACGACAAATAAATAGTAGGTAGTTCAAAAATGTGTACTGATTTCCACGTAAAAAACTATGTGAAAACATATTTTAAACGAACACTAGCATTGGCGCTATCACTGCGTTTCACTAGCATTTGATAGCTTCGTCAGGAGTGAAAATAAATAAAATCAATTATTTATTTTCACTCCTGACGAAGCTATCAAACGAGAGCGAAACGTAGAGTGATAGTGCCAATTTTAATGTCCGTTTAAAATATTTTTTTACGCAATTTCACATACTTTAAGTAAAAAAAACTACTTGAATTTACTTTCTCAAAGATTCTCAATCAATCTCGATCGCATTGTATATGGAGCAGTAGAATATTTCAATTTTCAACTTTCTTACGGCTCAGTATTTTCGAAATAGCTTCTGATGGAGCAATCAAATATTCAAAATTTTTACGTTTATTTGAATCTAATGTAGCTAGTGTCGACAACCACAATGCAACAATGCCGGCCTACTCCAATTATAATTTCATTTGATCTCATAGTATTACCGTTTCTGTAATTACTTACAAAATTAAGTTTCAGAATATGAAAAATTATACAGGATGCTAAAAATTTGACAGACCTACTAACTTTGTATCTTAGATAAATAATTTAAAAAAATTCATGGTGCATTTTATTTATTAAAATAATCGTCATTTGTTCTTCATTAACTAATAATCTTTTTATAATTATTAATTAATTTATTTTTTCTTGATAAACTATGTATTTTGACATTTTTAATTGTAATTTTGTTATTTTATTATGCTTTAAAAAATCACGACAGTATTTTCTTGACATTTACCTCACAGTGCCTGCCCCTGAATAGGAACCATGCGTGCCATTCATTTCCGCGGCTTGCATCCCCCAAATTAAAAAGGACGCGCTGAAACCATAAATGAAACGCTAAGAAGAAAAAGGATAGATGCATAACAAGTAACTATTGCTACGGAATTTATGAACGAATTTAGCCCCAAATTAAAAGATGTAGACAGTTGGCGCTATACAGTACAGTAACCTTAATGTAAGAATATTGTACATTAGTGTTATAAAAATACGAATTGTTTCAAATGATTGATATATTAAATTTTGTAATGAATTTGAATACAAGAAAGATCAACTATTATGTACTACAATCATAAATTATCATAAGAGTGTGATCTAGGTCAAGTTTTAAGCACCCTGTATAATTCAAATGCATTCTCTCATTAAATTATTTTAAAGGCTAAAATGAGAATATCTCATATCAAAATCGACACTTTTCATATCTTTCAAAAAATTTAAAATAAAATACAGGGTGTTTCTTCAATAGACCGCCAAATAATAATCCGTACAAGAATAGAAATCAAGATAAACTGGTAAAAAAATATTGCGTTCTTTAGTTCTCGAAAAATAGTTAATCAAAAATTTTACCTAAATTCACGATACTTCACTGGTTAAGAATCAGCAGCTAAAGGAATGAAAATAAATACAGTCATAAATGTTTTATTGTTTTATGGCTGTGGTTGTCGGTCTATTTCAGACTCAACCTGTATACAGTTAAAATGCAAAAATGTTTTGTAACAAACATCAAACATAAATAAAAAATAAGCTGTATTAAGTATTAGGTACTTTTAGTAAAAATAAAATAAATAAAACATTCTACAAGTTATACATATAATATATTAAAGACATTTAAAGAGTAACTTTTCTACATTTTTGCGCTGCAAATTCTTTTATCTGATTATCACATTGTAATTCTTTGGTTAAATCACAGTTTATGGAAAGAATTGATAAATAATTTAATCTTTCATTCATCATTGTTGTTCTATATTTGTTTTCTATATAGGACATCCTAGAGAAGGATCGCTCTGCCTCACAGCTGGTGATTGGTAACGATAATTTTTTTTTTAATTTTACAGTAATTGGGAAAAACATCGACAAGTTTCTTTTTATAAATTAGCTAATATACCACCGCATGAATCGTATGAGTCTGGTTTAGTTTTAAGTAGGATTTTAACTGAATGCATTCATCTATGTCTTCTGAATAATAAATAATCATAATAATCAACAACATTACGTGCATTTTCCAAGTCAATATTTGCGATTTTAATGTCTTGGAAATCCATTAAAAATATTTTTAAGTTAAATTGTTTTTATTTTTATTTTTTTGACTGCGAAAGGGGCCCTTTGATTGCACGGGACCCTGGGCTGTAGCCCATAAAGACCATGCCTAAATCCGTCCCTGTCTCTAAGCATCGTTTGTGAAGTTTAGTAGTTTCTTATAATCAGACTGAAGTGTACATTGGCAGAACGCAAAATGAATCGTTTTTCCATATCACTCGTCGTTTGTAGATCGAAAAATTTCCTTTAGAACAAGTGCCGCATAGGACCACTTTAGTTTCGGTGGTCGTGACCCAAAGGCAAATCCACGATGTTGGATGCTGAGGTAAATATTTTAAATATTGTCGACCCAGTATCAGTACTTGAAGATTGGCAAACAGGGCTGGAGTTTCCAAATCGACGGACGGCTTGAAGAATTCTCCCTCAACAGGGACTACATCCATACCGTGTACAAAAAGTATAAACATTACAGCTGGCAAATCATCATATTAGGTTTTGTCAGTGGATCTTAAATAAAGTTGACCAAAACAACGAATTTTTAAACATGGTATTGTTCACCGATGAAGCTCATTTCACTCGGGACGGTATTCGAAAGTTTCATAACACACACGTATGGAGTGACGAAAATCCACACGCTACAGCGGAATTCCATCATCAGCAGCAATTTTCGGTAAATGTTTTGCTAATTGTTTGATCGGTCCTTACATTTTACTGTAGCATTTAAAAGCTACAAATTGTTTGATCGGTCCTTACATTTTACCGTAGTATTTGAAAGCCATAAATTGTTTAGAATTTTTAAATAATGATCTTGAGCTACTTAGCTATATGACGCGATATGTGGTATATGTGATATTTACACGATAGAGCACTCGTGTTGTGAGAGAGTGGTTAAAAACTAATTACAATAATAGGTGGATTGGACGCTATGATCCAGTACTTTGACCCCCACGATCTCCAGACTTCAATCCCTGTGACTTTTTGTGGGGGTGGGTGAAACAGCTTGTCTATTCTACCCTAGTGTATACTCTACAGGAGCTGCATGAACGCATAGAACATGCTGCTGAAGTGATTCGAAATACACCTGATGTTTTCGAACGTGTAAGGGAAAACTTGAGAAAACGGGCTATAGCTTGCATTGATAACAATGGTCTTCAGTTTGAGCATCTGCTTTAACAGGTAAAACTGAAATTTTTAAATTATTTATCACAATTATTTTTTATTTAAAGTATAAAACACCAAGCTTTACGAGCGTAATGCAATGTGTTTCAGGCTTTAAATTCTTACCGGGGTACTGTCTTTTGTTGAAACTGATTTTAGTCGAATCTGATTTAAATGTCCCAGCGGAGTGATGTTCGAAGGTCATCGTCTTCGTGCTAATAAATTAATAAATGCTCGGATTAATTTAAACGTTTGAGGCAGGTCATTACAGCGGTGTTCCCTCTATTAAATAAGTTTCGAGGTTAACTTTTATAGTTTTATTACTCTGGTTAATAAACACAATAAAACGTACGAGAATACGGTATCATAAATCTTACGATTGCGACGAACTCCATACACATTGGCGTAAAGTGCTTTTTGGGGTGATTTTTCCCAAAGAATTTTTTAACATATATCTCATAACCTATGATTTAATTCCTTTCACAGTTTTTTTGCGGTTTATTCAAGAATCACCTGTATAATATAAAACTCAGTCATGTATATACATTCGTGTTGATAAATATATTTATTATCAATATGTCTACTTAGTAACCATAACACTAAATAAAATGGAACTCTGCGTGAAACATGAAATTTTAACAAAAATACACAAAGCTATTTATTTTATTTCGAGATACCGAGTATAATTATTAATTTAACTTTTTTAGCAAGTTTTCTGTATATTTATCGAAATTCTTGGTAAATCTATTTTTAAATATCCTTCCAGTTTTTCGTCGTTTACGTTATTTAAACGCTCCCAAAATATTTCACTGATTCTGATTATTTAAGAATAAAAATTGTGCATGCACACAAACACACAGATATCTACCGTAATAATCAGAATTCGATGCAATATGCGCAGTAATTTTCATAAATCTTGTTTTATCTGGAGAAACTTAGAGAGATAAAATGCATATTAGTAAACATTAATCGGTTAAGTTTTAAACATTCTTCTTCTTTGTAACTTCAAAATTTATGGAAAGTTTTCGCACGATCACTTATGGGGGGGTGGGAGGATCTTTTTTATTTGCAATTGACTAATAATAAATCTTTAGGTTTTTTACTATAGTTTGAAATTACGCAATTATGTAATGTATGTCCAATGTACACATGAAATTTTCTTAGAATTACCACATAAAACAGGAAATAAAAAGCGTAGTTTTATTCACATTTAAAATTAATTCTTTATAGTATTTGCTACATTAGAAGAATGGAGTACAACAATCAACGGAATCACAACAAAACGTTGAATATTTTTGAACCTTTCCTTTCCCATAATCTGCTTTACATCAGTTTAAGTGTAAAAATAAACCGAAAGAAATTTTAATTTTAGCCTCTCTCAAAGGAACCATAACCTTGACAATTATTGCATTAGGAATCCACGGAGTTCAGGGTTCATTACGAATTCACGGGAGACAACTGCTTCGTGTTACAGGAACAAATATTAATCAACGCTCTGCGTTTGATGGTTAATTCCGACACTTGTTCGTCTAACAACAAGTCAGAATTCCTGGTAGTTATTAATATAAATCAAATAAATATAACAACGTTTAATCTGAGTACACCACTTTTCCGAATCATAAAACGTTCAAAAAGGACGGGCATTCCCTCGTATGGATGATGTTATCCAAACTATTCTAGTTACTCATTTGGGAATTACACCCTGTAAGACTTAAATGAAATTCGTAAATGCAATTGTAACTATTCTCAGAAAACAACAATTGCATCGGATCTAACAATTTGTCGTTCTCATCTTTACGTGCTTAGTATTTTTAACTCGGAATTAAAAAGCATAAGTTTCATATCTATGATTAATGCGTAAAATGTTCAATAAGTCTGGTCTTTGAATTTTTTTTTCACATAATATTTTTCAATGTTGTATGTACACGGTGTCCCATTTAAAACGTTTCACTCAATAAATTTTGTTTTTGAAAAATATGAAATACATCGATCAATATTATATGTAGGTACACGGTGTCCCAATGAAATGTAGATACCACTCAAAAATATTTAAGACAATCACTTTTTTTGAAAACATGAGGATTTCGGTGTTAGAAGGTGGCACATTTTAATATTAAACCTATACACCTATACTTCATCTGTTATTTCTTTGCCGTCATATCAAAAATATCATAACATGAATCAAATGATACTTCATAGTCAACTGAGCAGTTATGTTCATATATGAAGTTCTCAATTTGAACTTGTGTCACATATTTTGCATGAAAAAGTACCTTAAAGAAATTTTTACAGAAATCAAACATTTTCATAAACAAAAAAGTTATAAAGAAATCGCAGAATTTTAAAAAACACCCTACAGCTCTTAAGCCGTTACAAGATACCGAAATGCTGTCTTCTCCATTAATTTTGTCTTACAAATCGAGATCCAGGAGCCCAGGTAGTTTTTGTCTAATTCTAAAAACAGGTGTTTCCTATTAAAAGTGTCAAATTTGGCCCACCCCGTATATAGTCTCGCAGAGGTGTGCAGTGAATCAGATTATCTAAAATATCTTTCATCAAGTTTAATTGAGTTGACCTCGAAACCTTATTTGACCTTGACTTTTAACTTTTTAATATTGTTTCCTCTAAAGCAAAAAAAGAAAAAATCTTAAGAAAATTAAAAACAAAATTGAAAAAGTTCAAATGGAATTTCAAGATCAACCCAACTCTACCTAACTCTATTCAACCCAAGCAAGAAATAGAGATTGAAAAAAAATTATAGGTCGAGGTTAAATGAAAATTTCAAGATTAACCCATACCCTTTTGTACCTCGTCTCTCCAAATTGTAATTTTTTAAAGTTTTCTAATTTTTGCCTTGGGTGGAGTTGACCATAACCTTTCCGAACCTTGTTTCTCGAAATTAATTTTTTTTTAAGATTTCCCCATTTCTTGCCTTGGATTAGATCGACCTCGACTTCGACCTTTTCGAACCCTTGCTCTTGAAATTTATAATTTAGAAAGATTTTCCCCTACTTTTACAAATACTTTTTCCTTGGGTTGGGTTGACCTTTTCGAATCTAGTCTCTTGAAATTTAAAATTTTTGAAGTTTCTTCTTATTTTCTCCAAATATTTTTGCCTTAATAGGTTGACCTTGACCTTTGATCTACTCAAACCTCGTCTTTAGAAATTTAAAAATTTTAAACATTTTTTCCTATTTTTCTTTCTTTTGCTTTGACTTTCCTCTTTTTTTTGCCTTGGATTGGGTTGATCTTAACCTTTCTAAACCTAGTCTCTTGAAATTTCGTTTTTATACAGATTTTCCTCCAATTTTTTGCCTAAGATTGGATTGACTTGTGGCCTCTTCGATCCTTTTGCTCGTGAAATTTAATTTTTGTTCTTTGCCTTGGATTTAACTTGACGTTTTTAAACCTCATCTCTTGAGATTTTAATTTTTTTAATATTTTTTCACAATTTTATGTATTGGGTTGGTTGACCTGTGACCTTTTCGATCTTTTGCTCTTGAAATATATTTTTTTAAGTTTTTTTTTGCTTCGGGTTGGTTTGACCTTTAACCTTTCTGAACCTCGATTCTTTAACCCTAACCTTAACCTTGTACTATCCTCTTATACTTTAATTTTAACTTTACTATATCATAATAATTCATTTTATTGTATTTTTTGTGACATCTATCTATGGTTTCAAATCAAGATAGGTTTTAATCTAGTTTTAATTTGGAACATATTGATTTACTCTTATTTTTTGGGCATTGGTAGTGGTCTCGAAGTTGGCCTCCATCTTTGGACCAAAACACGTCAGCAATTAAAGGCAAGAGTCCATTGATCGATAACGCACGGATCGCATTTCAGGATCCTTTTGCTCGTGAAATTTAATTTTTTTTACATTTTTTGCCTTGGATTTAACCTTTGACGTTTTTTGAACCTCATCTCTTGAAATTTAAATTTTTTAAATATTTTTACACAATTTTATGTATTGGGTTGGGTTGATCTTTTAAAAAATTTTCTCTATTTTTTTGCCTCGATTACCTCGATTCTTTGACCTTAACCTTAACTTTTAACCTTTTTGAACCTCGATTCTTGAAATTAAAATTTTTGCCGTAACTGCAAAGATCGAGTGCACATAGAGGGCCAGACTTTTTCAAACATGACAGATATAGGTGGTATAGATATAGGTTTAGTTGACCTGTGACCTTTGCGATCTTTTGCTCTTGAAATATATCTTTTCGTTAAAGATTTTTCTTTATTTGTGTGCCTTGGGTTGGTTTGACCTTAAACTTCAACCTTTCTAAACCTCGATTCTTGAAATTTAAATTTTTGACGTAATTGCAAAAATCGGGCTAACGTAGGAGCCAGATAGAGATAAATGATGAAAATAATTGTAAAATAGCTAATTCTAATGTTGAAGCAAACTACAATAAAACTACCTTAAATTTCATGTAATTTTATGATATATCCGAAAAATACAAGAAAGCAAAACAAGATTGGATTGTTTTTTGTATTTTTAAAACTAAGGATGTATTAACCTTATTGCAGTAAAAGTTTTCTTTTCGTCATTAAAATAAACAATATTTTATTTAATGTCTTGTTCTGTTAACAAGTTCTCCGTAGTAACAACATTAACGAATTACACGCTCTTCTAAATGCATTCTTTTTGAATCAGTGAACTAAAGCAGCGAAGAAATTATACCTTGTAATGTCAATAATACTAATAATAATTTATTACCACCTGACTCTTCTGGCTCAATTATAAAAGTATTTAGCTTTGTTCACGAACTAGCCATCTCTAGCAGACACTAGTATACCAAGCTCATTATTGACGAAATATTTACTTTTAAAATTTAGATAAACTTTTATTATGTACATAATTCTTAAGTCCTTATTAAATTTATTATTATTTTCCACTTTATTATCGCCCGAAGGAATCTCATTAATCTCTTTAAATGTGTACGTACGACCATAATTCAGTGTCTGCTTTAAATAAATTTGCATTTATCAATAAATACACAAAAAAATTACGTCTTTTTTTGATTTACAGAAATAACTGTGGGGGTTCGCACGTTGCCTAGCGACCGTTATAATGATGGATAACTGCAAAACGTCACAATGACAGTTGTCAGAAACGTCAAATTGACAAATATCATAATGACAGCTGTGAGAAACGTCAGATTGACAACGTCAGAAAGGCAAAAACAGACTAAGCGTAACGTAAACATTTATTTAATTAACTAAGCAACGATGACGATTAACGGAAATAAACAAAATTTAGGCCGTCTCTTGACGACTAAAAGTGATGCTGCATTCGATTATGATTGGTCCGCAAATACGATAGCAGTTTCAAAATTTGATCGCTAAGACAACCTCCAGAGCAATACAAAAAGACTGCCTCCCGACGAATGAGATACAGCTCAGATCATCGGTGATTCGTTTGCACCCTTAGACCAATGAGGCAGGGTTACCTACATCATCCCCGCTATGGAAATGCCCTATAAAAGCGAGAGCACAGACCGCTTTAGATTCAGTTGATCCCGCGCCCTGAAGTGTCAGAAGTCTCACACATAACCTTTCCGTGCGCGTACATTGAAGGAAGTGTCGGAAGCACTTCTAAAGTCTCCCGTGCAAATACTTGTCACGAGCCTCACACAAACTTCCGTGCACTGAAGTGTCGGAAGCACATTCAAAGCCTCCCGCGCATTACTCGTCAGGAGCAATATACACACCTCCTATTGAGGGCAAGCAATATCGATGTCGTCAAAGCCAGCCGGTGAAGAAAAGAAACTGAAGGAAATACGCTCTGATCATCGGCGATTCGCTTACACACTTGGACCAATGAAGCAGAGTACCTACATCATCTCCCTTATGGAAAAAGCCCTATAAAAGCGAGAGCACAAACCGCTTTAGATTCAGTTGATCCTGCGTCCTGAAGTGTCAGGAATCACACACATAACCCTTCCGTGCGAGTGCATTGAAGGAAGTGTCGGAAGCACATATAAAGCCTATCGTGCAAATACTTGTCAGAAGCCGCACACACACTCTCTTCCGTATACTGAAGTGTCGGAAGCACATTCAAAGCCTCCCGCGCATTACTCGTCAGGAGCAGTATACACACCTCCTATTGAGCAAGATACCCTGAGATATTCTCTATGTCAACCCCGTGTTCCGAAAGTAACAGATACATTCTATAAAATGGTTGAGAAAAATGTTTCAGAATACGAACGCTTGTTGAATATTATCTACCATTTCTAGGGTGATTGAGCAAATTTCTTGTCGAATTCTCTCTTTAACTCCTCAATGTTTGGAGATCTATTAAAATAAATTGTAGCTTTTAAAAGAACCCAGAGGAAATAATCCAAAGGAGTTAAATCCAGAGGTCTTTCCAGCTATTCAATTGGTTCCCGTCTACCAATCCATCGATTAGGAAATATTTGGTCGAAATATCCCGTACAGGACGTAAAATGAGGAGGCGCACCATCTTGCTCTAACCAAATTCTAAGATCGGGTGAATCAGGATATTCTGCATTAGGAAACAGTGCAGCTAAAGCCGAAATTAATTCAAATTGGAGAAAGTCCATCATCCAGCGTTCCAACAAAAAACTACAGTCCAATAATTCAATTATCCACTGTTCCAACCCACATGTTAACCTCTTGGGGTATTGTGTATTTGCTTATTGACGAAACGATTTAAGCAAAGTATTGCCTCATCAGAAAAGAGAATATTTCTAATGAATGCAGGTTTTGCATTAGAGATTGTCTCGCAAAATTGCGCTCATCGATGAAAATGATTGGACAACTCTTGTACCAAGTGCACTTTGTAGGGATGAAATTTTTCCCACGAGGATTGAGTGTGGATTCTCCTGCACCATTAACATGGCTTCCAATTGTTTTCTTCATGCCTCCGAATTCCATCTCCAACCCAACCATCATTAAAATTTCGATTATTTCGGCTTCAGTAAGTCTCATTTTTGCTATCTAGTCGTTAAACAAGTAACAGACACTCCACTACGCAATGTCAATAAATTCTATTTAACATTTAATTGCAAACCACTTGCAATTTTTTTTATTACTTATTGTTAGAGTCAGTAGCCCAGACTTATTGCTAGAGCCGTATCAACACCTGCTCGAATATTGACACTTTCATATCAATACATTTTTGCTGAATATCTCAGTTATTTATCAACCGATTTTGTAAAAGTTTTATTTATTGTATTCAGCATTAGAAATGCTATTAAATGAGCTATCACAAGGAGTAGTTTTCTATTTGAATTTTTAAAGTTAGGATTGCTAGCGCTTAGGAGTTGAAGGGTGGGAGGTTGAAAATTACATCTTTAAACGACGATTTAAAAATAAAAATCGACGTGTCCGAGCATTTCTCTGAAACATTTTTCTCAACCATTTTATTGAATTTATTCATTACTGTATGTACTACCCCAGCGGAAAGTAATGAAACTCTGGAAAGGGTAAGCGGCCACCCGACTTCGCCCGACCGAGAGATAAACGCCGTAGCTCCGCCCGTTGAAATTTCTTAGAAATTTCTACCTACCCTCAACTGCAGGCATTGCTAATATTACGATACGTAATTATTAAATGTAATTGGCCGACATCAATGAACTTCTTATTAGCAAGAAGTATTATGCATTCTAAATATTATTAATGAAAATATTTATCTTATTCATAATTAATCTTTAGGAAATTATTTGATGCTCTTTCAAAAAACGAAATAAAGGTATAATAAAATAGTTCATAGTTCATAGTTCGTTTTATTATTTGCAATTAAGATTACAAATTCGTCAGATTACCCAGATTACATTAAATCTATAACATTTAAATAAACATATTACATTAAATACCTATTTGGTAAATAACATTTTTGGTAAAAATAAATACATATTTAACAAACAAGACAGTACGAAATATAATAGTTATTGCGGAACAAAATTATTAATCTAACTGACGCAGGAAGAAAAGACTTTTAATAAACAAATATTGTAATTACAAATTAAAACAGAAAACAATAATCCAATTATATTGAAGGCGTCCCGTGTCCATCGTATATTGTTGGTCTTCGGTTGACCGCGTGATGGATCAACCATTACACAACGACGTGGTCAACCGAAAACCTAAAATATACGAAACAAAAAGCTGAAATAAATGATTAGTTGCTGAAAAAGAAAAAATTATTAAAAACACGCCCACAATTTTGTATTTGTTTAGTTATCTGTGGCTGATGCAAGCTTGCTTATTTTTAAACAAATAACAATGCTATCTTGCTACAAATTGTACAATTTCTAGCAATATATTACATCATTATTAATAGTACAACTTGTAGCTACACACTACATCATTATTAATTGTACAATTTGTACCAACACATTGCAAAGTAAATATTTACATATAGAATAGAAAGCCACATTTATTGAAATCAGATTTTCTTAGAATTCTTATGAATATTGAAACTAAGTTGCGTCTGCTGAATGAATTAGAAAATGTTTTTATCGAACTTTTTTTTATTCATTTTTGCACATCAATAAATACAACATTACATATTTGCACAAAATTTTCATATTTTATTATTACAGGTATCATTAAATTTTATTTCTTTAATTACGAACATTTCAAATAATATAATTATATTTTTTTTATCAAGAGTGGGATAAAATTAAACCTTTTTGTAGCAACAGAAAACTTATAATTTAAATTTTTTATCATTAACAGTTGTTACGACTTTCATACAACAGCAATTCTTACAAAACAGATTTCTGGTGTTGCTATGGGAATTTTAGCACAAATCGAGCTGAAGCCTTTTTGGTTAATATTATTCCATAATTGCATTTTCAATTAGCGTTTAACAAACAAATACGTAGATGACATTATTTGCTCTCTATAAATAATATAATTGAGACTGTAAAAGAAATATTTAAGAACTTTCAATAAAACTTAAACAATTTTCGAAATACTAATAAACACAATCGCGATCTCAGACTGCACTAATCTAAAAGGTTTAATATACAAGTAGCTAAAAATAATTAATAAATTACCTTTTTAGTAAAACTAAAGAGAAAACCAGTCTAGGGGCCAGTGGCGAAATTAGTAATAAATAGATATTGAATTTATATTTAGTATACCGGGTGTCCACTTTGATTACGCACCATAGGAATGCAAATTTTATAATTGTAAATTCCTGCTTCCCTATTGAAGTTAATGTTAAAAAAAGCAGCACACTGAATGCAGGCTTGTTAATCCACGATGTCTGCATTTTCGTCGGATTTAACACCAAACGATTTCTTCTTGTGGCATTATTAAAAATCAAGAAATTATCAGTCCACTTTGCGCAATTTGAATACGTTGAAAGGTAGAATCTTGGACGTACAAGCTTGTAGGACAGGTTGGCCACAAAGTTATGAAATATTCGAAAGGAAAGCAGGAACTTACAATTAAGAAAAATTGTGTTGAAATTCCTATGGTACGATCAAAGTGGACACCCGGTATGAATACCTATCTGATTAAGATTAACTTTAATAAACAATCAGAATTTTCCATAAATTCAGTTTCTTTCACCGATGATTTGCACAAAATCGTCAAATTAACGGCTAAACAGCTATTTGGGAATATTGGTTACTAGGTTTAGTCGAAATTTTTATGTACCGGAAATACGACATTAAATCAAATACGTATATGAAGTTAACAGTAGTAAATTATTCATTCTATTTTATTATTTTAATACATTTGGAAGAGTGTACAGTTTTGATCAAATAAATCTGGACCAATTTTATTTTTCGAATATAAAGTGGGTTAAAAATTCAACGATATTACCATAGTACCAGAAAAGTAACAATTTACTTTTTACTTGTCAAAGTTTAAAAGTAATTACATTTTGTAGAGAAAGTTTGTACTAAAATGCCTAGAAAACTAACAACTATCGATAAAGCGCGCATTATTTCAAAAATAGAAGACTGTTGGTCAATACGGATGACTTCACAGCATTTTCAATTGAATAATGATACGGTATTTGCGATTAAGAAAAGAAGGGAAAACGAGGGGTCTTTAAAAAGGAAGGATCAGGGTTGTCGAACAAAAAACAAGTGTTGAAGACGATACGCTACTTTTAAATTACATCAGAGAGCATCCATTTGAAACTGCAAGAAGTGCTGTTATAGAAGAATATTAAAATCTGATTTAAAATGCTTTGTCGCTGCAAGTAAGCCGTATTTAACTAATGAACAGAAACAATCACGACTGTTGTTTGCCTTAAATCATATTAATCAGGATCTATAGACCACGGAGAGCTCGTTACAGTGAGGCGTACATTAAACTTAAAAAGAACATCTGGAAAGTTTGGAGTTAATGTTTGGGCTTAGATTCACAAGGTTTAAGAATATGCTAGCGAATTGGTGGCAGGTTTAATGCGATTGCCTACAGAGACATTTTAGAATACGTCTTGCTTCCAACGGTCCAACATGCGCTTGCCGACGACTTTATATTTCAGCAAGATAATTGTCCTATCCACACTGCTGGAATTATGAGAAACTGGCTTAGGATTAATAACACCGACGTTTTGCAATGACCCTCAAACAGCCCAGACTTAAATCCAATCGAAAATATCTGGGGGCTTTTGGTTAAAATTCTTGAAAAACGAAATGTTCAATCGCAAACTGCTGATGAACTTTAGTAGCATATTGAAGAAGCCTGGGAGCAACTAACAGATAAGGAATATCTAGGGCGATTCCTTATTATCTCCTTATCTAGACTCGAGGAAGTCGTTCAAAAAAAAGCGGTGAACAGACAAAATATTAAATAGTATTCATTGTTTACTTTATTAATCTTACTTTGTTTTGTTAATCATCATCATCATCTCAACAAATGTTTTTTTTTCGTTATCATCAAAATATTTATTAAAATCTAGTTAAAAAGGTTAGAAGCCATAATTATAACAAATAAACACAACAAAAAATTTGTCCCAGATTTATGTGCACATGTGAACACTACACGAGTTGTCCCAGATTTATTTCAACAGAACTGACATATTATTATCCAAAACACTCTCAGATCAGAGTTCTCTATCTCTTACAATTTCTTGAAGTTAAAACAAGTTGGAATACTTTGGAACGGAGAAATAAAAAAACTGAAAGTAAGATTTCTTTACAATAACTCAAAAATCAAATCGTTTTTTTCTCATTTGTATAAACGCATTATTTTCGGTTGATGAATATGTTAACACAAAATTTACATTGAAATTGAAAGTAATAAGTAAGGTTTAGTGATTTTTCTTTAGTTGAATATCCGATGTACGCAGTGATGCTTACTTAGAAGTATCTGGATGACCTTTATAATAAGGGTCAAATTCGAATGATTTTATTGCTTTTCTTTCGGATACTTTTAAGCACCAGTACATATAGCTACTCCGATTTACAGCTCGTCATGCAAATGTTTAATTATTATGTCTTTACTAATTTTGAAGTTGGTACATTAATATGCATGGTCTTGCATAAAATACTGTCTCATTATCCCGATGTTCTTCAAGGTAACACGTCGAAATAAAAATACACATATATTTTTATAATTATTTAAACTATTACAAATAAATGGAGTAATAAATACTAATACTGTAAAGCATAGAAATTGTGTGTCCCAAACAACTGTGTCCACATACATTTGATGTAAATTGACAAACTATACTGCTGGACAGTTAAAACAGAACGAAAAGTAATAAATGCAATATTTAGTCATACCCGTACAAGGGAAATTCAATAACACAGTCCGGGACCGCATGCAAGATGCTCTGAATGTAGTGACAAGGTGGGCCGAGGAGGAAGGTCTGAGGATCAGTCCTCAAAAAACCACCATTGTGCCATTCACTCGAAGGCAAAACCTAGAAGGTTTAGGTGGGTTTAGATCCTCTGCGTCTTCGTGCAAATGAGATAGTCTTGTCGGGGGAGGTAAAGTTCCTTGGAGTGATTTTTGACTCCAAACTTACCTGGAACCAACACTTAGACAAGATAGTCGGGCGATCTACGACCACTTTCGCGGTGGCCAGACAAGCCCATGATAGAACGCGTGGCTTAAGGCTAAGTATGGTGCATTGGTTGTTCACCAGAATGGGCTTCGGTGTGGTGGCCTAAGGTCAATCAGGAAACCATCAAACTTAGACTGAGCAGGGTACAAAGGCTTGTTTGTCTAGGCATAACGGGGGCGATGAGCACAACGCCCACCACTCCAATGAAACCCTTCTAGACCTCCCTCTCTTACACATTGTGATAATGGGAGAGGCAAGACGAGGACTCCACAGATTGCAGCTTTCATGTCACCCACTTAATACAAGTACGAGTCACAGAAGTATCGTTGGCAGGATCAGGGGTCCTTTACTCGATATGAGGACGGACTATATGGTTCCCAAAGGCAACATAAACCTGCTCATTAAGATAGAAATTAAAGAATCTGCTGAGCATCGGAAACCTGAACAGAACTTTCCTCCTGGAAGTCTGATCTGATATACGGACAGCTCCAGAAATGAGACTGATGCCGGGTCTGGAATATACGGGGACAGACCAAAGGAGAAGTTATGCTTCCCATTGGGCCAATTTGCCTCCGTATTCCAAACAGAAATATACGCCATATTACAATGTGCGCGGGAAAACAAAAGGAGGGCTTCTACAAATAAGCGGATCTTTATCCTAACCGATAGCCAGGCGGCTTTGAAGGCTTTGGTAAGCTCAAAGATCTCTTCCAAACTGGTGTGGGAATGCTTAAGTGAGCTCAATGACCTGGCGGAATACAACTGCGTCATGCTGGTGTGGGTGCCAGGTCATCGAGTTATTATCGGCAACTAGCCAGGCAGAACTGACTAAAAAGTCGTGTTGATAGCAAACTAGATATACAGTGCGAACAACAATGACTGTGCGTGCCGCTACTTTAATTTAAGGTACAGTCACCTCTTGTAGGCAAGCCTCACTTGTGTTTTAAACTGAATTTATTATATTCCTTTTAAGTTATCCCCTTAGAAAAAAAAACAAATTCAACTCCCTTACAATGAGAAAATAGATTTTTTTCTTGTTATTATCAATAATAATTTAGAAGTTACATTTATGATCTTATAATAAATAGTATGATAATGGTCTAATGGTAATGATCTTACAAAAGAAATGGGTGATATGTACGGTAAGCATGTTCTTCCTAATGGTTTTTCTTCTTCCTCTTCTTCTTTTTGTCGTCGCGGTTTTTATGCCTTGTTGATCTGTTTTTTGGAGAATCCGTTCTGGAGTAGTGCTGTTTCTAATTTCTTCATTTCTTGCTGTTTGTTTTTAGCATCCGTCAGTCTTTGTGATCTCGTCACGAGTATTTTCACGACTGCTTGTAGTTTTGCTGGATGGTGGTGCCACTGGGTGTTTAAGTACCGATCCGCATGTATGTGTAGGTTTGCGATGCACTGAATATCCGACGCTTCCGTTTTGTTCCTTCGTTATCAGCACGTCTAGGAGTAGAACACTTCCATCGTGAATTTAATCTTCGGATGTATTCTGTTCAGATGTTCATAGAATTTTCGTAGTTTTTCTTCTCCATGTGTCCATATCACGAACATATCCTCGACATATCTGAGCCATAAGTGTGGTTTATGGCTTGCTGCTTCTATAGCTCTTATTTCCAAGTCTTCCGTGTATAGGTTGGCTATTATTGGCGATAATGGTGAACCCACAGGTGCTCCTTCCACTTGTTTGTAACGTTGTCCTTTGAAGATGAAGTACGTATTCTTCAGACAATGCTTCGTTAGATTTATTGTATCTTCTGTGACTTGATAAGTTGTATATATACCGCCTCTTCTGTAGGTACGTTAGTAAAAAGTGATTCAACGTCGAAACTTACTAACAGATGCCCTGGTTCAATGGTGATGTTCCTTACACGTTTGATGAAGTGGCTTCCGTTCTTCACGAAAAAGATTTATAGCTGTTTTGCCAGGAACTTGGCTATCTGTTGCAATGGTGAACCGATGGAACTGACGATTGGTCTGAATGGAATATCTTCTTTGTGTTTTTTCGGCAGTCCATATAGTTTTGGACACTTGGACGACTTCTCCCTTGGAATCAGTTGGCGTCGTTGTTCTTCGCTGGTGCTGCTGGCTTTGATTTTGGCTTTTGTCGTCTTCCCCAGATATGTCGTTGGATCCGTAGCGATAGGTTTGTTTGCTGGATCTTCTAAAAGCACCTTTATCTATTCTTCGTAGTCGATGATGTATACGGTTGCGTTTCACTGGCCTGCACGTGTGATTCTGCCAAGACAAAAACTGTTCTATTGAGAACTTTCTTAAACGACAGTCTCCTTTTTTTTTAGTTTTTACATTATAATAAACATTAACAACAACGTAAAAAGTGACCACATATTTATTCAATTTTAATAAAACACATTTTACCACGTTTATTTACATTCTATTACGTGTGGTGACTCGCGTGAAATATTTCGTTTAACATACAAGGTCGAATTGCATTTTTCTGGAAGTTCAGCATGAAAGTGACCCTGCTTGAAAAAAAAACATTGTAAATTAGAATTTACATTTTAAGGAAATTGAATAAACATCCATATGTTGAACCTAACATCATAGTTGGCAAATCGGCTCTATGAATACGCATTCTTAACTTTATATATTTTAAAACAAATAAGAGTTTATTTATTTAAAAATTACGTTAACGTTTTACTTCTTAGTGGAATTCTGCTAAGGAACCTCTTCTGTATTTTGTAAACAACGTGAGTTTTTTTTTTATTTTCCATGACGAAGCCTCATGTAATTATTTTTCGAACATATGGTATAACATAAATGTTTATCAACGAAGTAAAAAAACTAATTAGTATGTCATAAAAAAACAAATATTTCCTCGCTATACTTTAGAGACTTTCTTGAAAATATCGTTTTCGATTTTCGATTCCCTGCTCCTGAATGCTTTCATTCAGAGTATACTACATTCACATGTAGTATATTAATCTTATATGAACGTGTAATAATAGAAAATGGAGATACCCTGAAAGTAATTTAGAGCAATGAACTGAAAGCGCTGTAAATTAGAAAAATTTATTAAACGAAATTAGGTGATGTTCAAAATAAATCAACATCTCAAAAACCACTGACTGATTAATGATCTCAATTAAACAGTGGTAATAAATTATGTATTTTCGTAAATCTAAATATTCATAAAAAATTAATTAAATCGAAAAGCTAAATCAATGTTTCAAAAACGTCAGAATTAAAAAAAAAATAATTATACAATTTGCTGTCGTCAAAGTTGGTTCAAAAATCCAACAAATAATGACTATTACATACAATCTGATTTTTTTATTATTATTTAATTGCTGCGTGCCGTGGGTATGCATTTTGAATTGTGTGCATTAAGCTTTGGTTCCCAAATGAAAATGCCGTCCAAGAATACAGCAATTTATCCTTTTAAGAAATCATATTGGCTAATTTTAAACATAAAAGCGTAGTGCTAGCATATGAAATAATTTATTTTAAAAATAACGTAAACACCATTTGAAATAATTTAAACAAAGCGATTCTGAATCTCGCTTTGTTTTATTGTTTTTGTTCATCACTCTACTTCTGCATTCATAAGTTTTTATCAACAGCATAGTTGAAAGTTATGTACGTTACAAATTTTTACAAACTTGTTTGTATCACAAAGCCTGTTTCTAATTTTCGTTATAAGGAAATAATACAATTAATTAATAAAAAATGGCATGTCAATTTTCTTCTTTTTTGTTAGGTTTATCTTAAAAATGTTTTGTCTTACGGAAAAGTTCAGCTGAAATCAATTTTGTTTTTTTTTTTAATGAAACCTACATTTTTTTCACAATTTCGAACTCTTTCTAGAACCCTAGTCGTCGATGAAAACAAAAATACACTGCCGACTTAAAATTTGAAACCACAGAGTTGATACAGAAAAAATGCTCATGTCTTGATTAAATATATTTATTAATACTTTTAGCCCTGCATAAACTAATTAAATAATTAAATCCGTGAGTTATTTGCCATTCATTACTACCATTGACTAACTGTGAACATTAGTTTTCTATCTAATGAAACTAAAGTGCAATTATTATTATACGGGCAAGTTTTATAATTTAATCTATATTTCGTCAATTTATACTTTTATTGTACAGGGTTATTCACACAAACCGTTCATTTAAAGTTTTCAAGGGAGAACTTTAGATAAAAATTTGAAATTTACGGATGAGAGATGTTTCAAAAGGATCTTATCAAATAAAATAAAATTGAATGTCCATCGCTTCCGGTTATACCGGACCAAATTCCAATACAGTTGCCTAATTCTAAATTGCATCATTATAGAGTTTTCTTAAAAATCTGGATTCTGCAATCTGATTTAAAAAAAAGAATCTCACAGCTACAAGGCGTCGTTTTTATATTCCCGAACTAGGCATGCAAAGAAGAGATTAGAACATTAATTTTCGCCAAACGCAAAAATATTTTATTATTTAAAATTGTTATTCTGACAGCCCTTAACTAGCAGCTGGCGCTGATGAATGCTAAAAAGCTCGAAACTTACTTGAAATTATTTGAGTTACTGGCAATGCTCTGCTTCATACTTTGAGTCAAGAAATTTTGGATATTTTTGGACCGTCTCTGATAGCAGCCTCGTTACCACTTCGGTCTCATACTTTTGACCTGCAGTTTACGTATCATAGGTGGGAAGGATGGAACTCTACAGGTGCTGAGATGATTTTAGTTTAGATTACGTGAAGGAACTGATTCAGATTCTTTTAATGTAGGTACCTACTCTTTCAAGAACGAAGAGATTTAATTCAAGAATATCTTTTGCAACGTCCGCTCCTATCAAACATTATGAAATTCAATATAAATATAATTTCAAACCATCTTTTCTCTTTAATTTTCATAACTTGCAGAAAGTAAGTAAATAATGTTTTCGACTGCCACCGTCGACAGTACAATTTTATCATACCCATTCAAGGAGAGAAAGCGGTACTTTACCTGCTTAAGCAAGTAATAGTATATTACGTAACAAGTTTAGAAAAGTGAAGTTTTACTAAATGAGTTTGGTTTGTTTGAGTACGAGTGAGCATAGCGAGCGAGTAACTTTAAAAGTCATACGAGTTTAGAGTACTATTTAATAGTAGTGGTATTAATCACTGTCACGTTAATAACTGTCACAATTGATAGGTATTGAAAATAAAAAATAATAGTAGTTAACACGTTGCCATTCAGTAATGGTTACTATGCTGTAAAGTAACCTATTACTGTACGATTTTGAGGGTATTAATATAATACGTTACTGTATAAAATGCGAAAAAATATTTTACACGATTATAACGAATCCTACTTAGATCTATTCTGAAGTGACATTAATCTACGACCTACTGGATTTTACGAGAGAGAGAGTTCTTAACCTGCCTGAGCAATATTTCATTTAACGCAAATTTTCCTCGCTTTAGTCCTAGTTACCTAAATAAGAAACACCATAAATAAGAAAAGAAGAAACCACAAGGAACGTATATTTGAGAAAATACGACCGTGCTTGCCATAAAGTGAGTGAGTTTGACAATAATTGAAAATGACGCTGTGAAATAACGTTCCGGATATAATTCGCTTCCGATTTTTTGGTCAGTGGCGCCAGCGGAGAAACGCTTGAAGTAATAAATTACGCAGGCAGATAGACACGCTGTCTCGTGAAATCTAGTAGGCCATGGATTAATCAATTCTCATTAATATTATGGTTTGTCTATAAATGATGATCAATTAATTGTTTTATATTTAATTATTTTTCAATAATGCTGCTGAAATCTTTATATTTTTGATCAATTAGTAATTATTTTTAATTCCTTTTATCTAATTTGTAAAAAGCATTACCTGCATTATTGTTGAATCCAATTAAATGTCAAATAATTTGTCATTCAAATGAAGCAGTCGGAAAAATGTTGAATGCACCGCGACAGCAAAGTGTCTTTGTCACTTTGCTACCTTGCTACATAAATAACTATTATATCACATTTAGGGCCGATTTATTCACTTTCATTTCACTTTATCTTCCGATTTATTGCCATAGAAACGATTGTACAAATAATTGTTACTATGGGAATAAACTGAAAGTTAAAGTTACTTGAAAGTGAATAAACAAGGCTTTAAACTTTATTATCCTTGGAAAGAAATTCGCACCCTTTCGGGTCATTTAAAAAAAAGTTGGCGACATCACCTAAAAGTCTAGCAATCCTGCATTTGCGTTCAACCCTTCAAGATCTACATTTGATGGATCACACAACGTATTTAAATAATAATAAATACAAAAACTCTTGCATTAAATATTCGAAATACTTTCTGAAACTGAGGAAAACGCGTTTTGATATTTTTTGCCCAAAAGAAAAACTTCTCTCTAAATATCTGATTTATACCTACAAAGAAAACTTATGCTAATTTCTGCTGTTTTTTTTTTTTTTTTTTAGAATTCCCGTTATAAAACTTTAGAACTCCCATTATAAACCTTTTTTTAAACAAACCTAGCAAAAAAAGAAAAATTGACGGATGCGAGCGATTTTTCTAGAAATTATGTTTTTAAAATATTGAATTTATCTCTTACTATTCGACCTCCCGATATACAGTGTGTAATCGAATAAGTTTCACTTACTGTAACCACTATTAAATATGCAGAAAATAAGCGAAGTTATGACAAACGTGTGAGGCAAGGGTGGTTAATAAATCCGAAATATCTACGGTTTCTTTTTACAAAAAGACATTTGAGAAGCACTGGATGTGATTTAAATGGCCCAGCTGAGCGGATTTTAGCATTCTGTGAAATAAATGTAAATCCGCCGATGTGTTACAATAAACGTACGAAGACTATGGAGATTAGCAGTTAGTGATATGTAAGCAATAAAAAAATAATGATCAAACGTTTAAATTCTAATTTTTTATTAATATTTAAGTAATACAAATGCAGATTTTTCACAAAATAATTCTTACATAACAATACAAATATATATCTTTAATTAATAAAGTTACTCTATGAAAACAATTATCATAAATTATACTTAACATAAGTAAAAAATTAGATAATATTTAATTCAACAGAGATCACATTCTAAAAGTATTATTGGAAAAGACAGGTCGATACTTATCATCCCTTAATTTACGACTTTATTACTTTATTATGTTCAGATTACAGAAACAAGATTCCGAAAGACCGTGCAGATTAATATGTATTCACTCAAAGAAATAAATAAATACATTGATGTATTTAATGTATTTTCTTTTCTGCGTACGCAAGTCATTCGGTGTTGTACTGCAAACTGAACAATAATAAGATTCATTCATTTTCCAAACATTTAACAATTTAAATTACATAGTGATTGCGATGAAGTTCTCAAGCTAGTCTTCTGCTGATGAGGCCCCAATTAGGACAGAAATAGCTATCATTGCAATCCAACCGAGTTGTAAATCACAGTGTGTTATTTGTTTACAAAGTATCAAGTATTATGATGTAATTATTGTCAATTATCTAACGAAACAGATGATGGAAGATTTCAATATATTAATTTCATTGATGTAAATTGCTATTCCTACAGCAGTAGCTATAAACCGTATTAACATTACGTAAAAATTGGCTTATAAATTAATTCAGTAAATCAATGCGAGAGCTTCTTCGGTTATCGAATTGCTTATGGGCGACATTGATTCAAAGACTGTGAATTTTGCTGAAGCTCTATTGTTTTACGATGTGTTTATAGAACCACAAACGCACGTATATCTCACGAATGAGCAGAGGTTCTCAAACAAAAGACGAAGCGCTCTTGTAATAGGTAGTTTTTTTTTTTAATCTAGACCATTGATATTTGCTGAATGAATTATCTTGTGTGACGAAGAACTTTTAACATGTGAAATTTAATCGGTTACACACTGCATCCATACGTATGTTTAGAATAGAACTGGAAGCCTTTACTCCTATTAAACATATTTTGCACAATGCTTTTAGGTGAACAAATTAAATTTCTCCTTTTATTGTCCAAGTTTAATATTTAAATAATTAGGGGTAAGTACTATCGAGACCCTAAAATTTCGCACGATTCAATTTTCCACTGTAAATATGACTTTCTTTAACGGCTTGTCAAAAATAATCATTTTAAACGTCAGATATCAAATGTAATGTTAAAGTTGAAATATCACGATGCCAGATCATGTGCTTTCTGAAGGAGATAAGAGTTTTGCAACCGCAAAATTGGTCGCTATTTTTATTCTGTTATTTCAGTCCTAATACTTCTACTTTATTACCTTGCTGTTCTTAAAATATAACCAAAGGATCTGAAAACTAAATGAGTGTTGCTTAAATGTCTTTAGTGACAAAAGCCTGTTCCACAAAACTATAATTTAGAGAAATTCTGGCTACTTGGTAAAAAATTGTGCGAAATTTTAAGGCCCCAATAGCACATAATTAAAAATTAATCTCCGCCCACAATAATTTTTATATCCGAAGATACGTATTTCGGCAGCAAACCTGCCATCTTCAGGACACACACTGTCAAATTAAAAGCACTTCATAAAATCTAACAACCAACTAATCATATTCATAATTTATAAAAAATATAAACTACTGAAAATTGAATAAGGATGTACTAACTAACTAACTAACATGTACTTCCATTTAAGAAAAAAAGTTTTTTTTTGCATTTTTTATATTAAAGGCAATTTTTAAATTAGTTCTAAAACCATTTTAACTAAAAAAATTATCACAATAGGCACAAATTATTAAAAAAGTGGTAGCAGCGTAAGAATTCCAAAAAATATTTTCGCTGCATCTTGGTAGTTTTTTTTGTGAATAATAAGTATTGTATTACTTCCACAAAATGCAAAGAGTTCATTTAAGACACGAGGAAGCTGATTTGGTGGTAAGAATGCACCAAAGAGGCGTCCGGCAAGTTGAAATCGGGGAACTTTTTAACAATTCTCAAAGTGTGATCTCAAGAACAGTTACTCGCTTTAGGCAAACAAGAACAGCTGCAAGAAGACCCGGCAATGGATCAGAACGTCTAACTACTCCAAGGAAAGATCGATTTTTGATCATTCAGGCCAGGAGATAATCTTTCGCAACTGCTCGTCAGTATATCCAGAGTCTTGTCAATGCCACTGGTACCAGAGTATCAGACCAAACAGTAAGAAACAGTCTGTGGGAGGCTCGATTGACCTCATACAGGCTTCAAAGACGCCGTCCTTTAACAAGGGATCACAAACGTCAGAGAAGAATATGAGCCGAACAAAAACTTGAAGAAGCTACTCCTTGGGAGAACATTTTGTTCACCGATGAGTCACGTTTTTGTGTTCACAATGATAGTCATCGTAAACGGGTCTATCGAGAACAGGGACATCGTTATTTGTCCCAGTACATCCAACCAGTCGTGGCCTTTGGCGGAGGTAGTGTTATGGTGTGGGCAGGAATCAGCTTGGGATATCGCACTAGCCCTGATATCTTTGATGGACATGTAAATGCAGACGATACGAAGAGGAGATTATCACGGGTCACGTCCTACCCAGAGGAAATGAAATTGGACGTGAAAATTTAATTTTTTTGGATGACAATGCGAGACCACATCGTGTCCAAATTGTGATCCGGGTCCTTAATTACAATAAAATCCATCCTTACCGCTTACTCCATGTTCACCAGATCGATAGAACATGTTTGGGACATGTTGCAAAAAAGGATGGATAATCCTCAACCTACGACTCTTAAGGAATTAAGACATATTCTTCCTATTCCTTGGCACGAAATTCCAAAAGAGCATATTGATAATTATATCGAGAGTGTCCCTAACAGATGCCAAGCTGTAATTGATGCACGAGGAACCTCAATTCCCATTTAAATCTGTTTAAATATATAAAAGAAAAAAAATGCCTACTTTGATTATTAAAAAATGTTAAATTATTCAATAATTAAAGCGTTCCAATTTTTTTATTTACTCATTTATTTTGTTTTTTGTGTTTTAATAATGCTAGGTGTAACAATATTTTTTCCTGTATGTACATACAAGCAATTCTGAGTAGTTAATATATAATTAAATGAATCAAAATTCAAAAGAAAATAATATGTAATAATCTAAAATTAGAGCGTAGAAGTATTGATCCACTCTCCTGAAAAAAGTTCTTATTCTACCAAAATTAAGAACTTAAGCGAAAGGCATTTGAACAAATTTTTCTATAGATGCAATAGATGTTAGAGTATTAGAATTTTCCCGGGGATGAAGTTAACATTAAAAAAGTGCTACAATTTTGGACCTGTTTCCTGTAGCTAATCTTCCAAAATTCTACCACTCTAACGTCAACTTCATCTCTAGGAAAATTTGCACTAAAGGTTTGAATCATATTTCTAAAACTCAAAACTTACGATTAACTTTTTCCACTAACGATACCAAAAAGAATTTATTGGGAAACCCGTAAGGTAAAGTTGAAATTGAACAGAAATCTGGAATTTATGTAATTAAGTGTAATGAATGTGCTAATAAATATATTGGACAAATAAATAGAAATATATTAACACGCTTTAAGGAACATTTAAGTCACTACAGGTATAATAGGTTTGAGAAATCAAGTGTTGCCCAACATATTTACAATACTGGACGCAGTATTATCAAGGATAATTTAAAACTCATTAAGGCGGTACCAAATAACAGGAAATAAATGTTTACGAAGGTATTTTTATTCGAAAAAATAAAAACAATTTAATGAATTCAAATTATGGACCAATACCTAGTTCCGTATTATTTGGTTTACTCTAATTTGTAGGTTCTTTTTTGACGGTCATTATTTAGAAACATACGAATTTTTTTAATAAGTACAAAAACGGCCGCAATATGTCGTTTTTGTTAGGTCAAAAGTCAGCCAAAGATGTCGCGGCCTAAATTATATATAAGGGGATGTTAGAGACAGTTAAACGCATTTGCACTAGATTTATGATAAGGAGATGATTTTCCGGGTTAAATTTCCTGAAATGCTTCTGGGGTCATGTGAATCATGATCTTAGTTTTAGTAATTATTTACTTAGATAGCTTAAAACAAGAGCTATGATATGATGCGAATGTGTGATCTGCTCTAATCTGTAGGTTGTTTTTTTGACTATATATATATTTTTTAAATTTTTTTATGGATTTTTTTAGAATATTTAAAGCGGTATCAAATAACAGGGAACTAAATGCTTACGAAAGTTCTTCATTCGGCAGAATAAGAACTTTTTTCAGGAGAATGGACTCGTATTTATTTCCGTATTATTTGATTGCTAGATTGTTTTTGACGGCCTAATTTTAGATAATAACATATTATTTTCTTTCTATTATTACTTTTATTCATTTATTCCAATCTTGGTTTCCGAGTTGGCCCTGAAGAAGTCCACGGCGAGATGGACGAAACGTCGGCAAGACGAAGAATTGACGCGGTTCCCAACCCGGAAACCAAAATTGGGATGGACAACGGCCGCGGAAGCCTTCAAACCTAATTATATATATATTTTTATAAATTATGAATATGGTTAGTTGGTTGTTAGCTTTTCTGCCGAAATACGTATCTACTGATATAATAATTATTGTGGGCGGAGATTAATTGTTAATTATTTCTTAAACCACAGTCTCCTTTACTATTTGTTAGTCCAATAGTACACATTGCAAATTTTCACTGCGACTGAATTAAATGCATAAAACATGTATTTTTTTAATCTTAATGCAAGTTTAGAACTTGTTAACTTTTTTCTTATTTTTTTTAAGGTTCCATTTAAAATCAATTTTTTTTTCTTGGAAGTTGCATTTATTTTTAATTCAAATATATCCAACTATTTCGGTAAAATTTCTATGTAGGTATGTGAAACTGTTTTTAACGAATTTTAAATCACATTAAATAGTAGTTAAATTAAGAAAGTTAATATTTTATTTTGTAACAAATCACTCTATGATAAGTATGACACAAAGATAATTCTTAAATCTTTATTTATATCCAAAACGATATTTAGAGCATCGTGAATAAAAAAAGCAAACTAAGAAAAGTTCAATAATTATTATTAACAAATAAATACAATAAAATTATATAAATAATATTACTACAACAATTAATAAACCGAGTGAAGTCACATAGATCTATAAATAAGGACACAAAATTAAGTAACACTGAGTCTTACATGTTAACCAATGAACATAAAAGAGAGTTAATGATTTTTGGAAACGAACCAAAAATATGAGAACACTAAATGATACAGGTCGCGTTTATCTTTTCGATATGTAGGGAAGCTCGGGAACGAAACTGCAAGCGAGTACAAACAGGATTCCGAAATACAAATTTAATTTCGCCGTCCTTTTAGGAACGCTGTGCATATCATTGGATCGAAACTGCTTCTCAAGTTTGAAGGCCCTCGGCAAGGTTATTAAGGGCAACATAAACCATCCAGAGAACTTCAATGAAGCCACCATAAACATAATGTATGGTGTAAACAATAAAAATGCGTAGAGTACATGTGAAGCAGTTTGTCCAATTAATATAGCTAAGGTGACGATGCCTACTTTTTGGTCAGAATCGGAATCTCTTGTGTTATTACTATGCAAAATAGCTTCCGTGTTCAAAGCTAACGGCACTGCATAATAAATAGTGGCCCATTCTAAACGACCTGTTTGTGACATAAATGCAAATAATACAGATATTGGTCCGAATATAATTAAAATAAGAACATCGCCGAGTGCTATGTACTTGAAGCCAATTCCACCAGTGTAAAGGAAACTTGAAGATAATCCTCCGAAGTAAACGAGTGCCAAGTGTTCCATTTTAGCTGGAGATAAAGCTGCTAATAATATGAAGCCAATACATCCGGCTAGGTATAAAAGGGCCCCTAATGATACTACTTCGTCTTTCGTTAGAATATGATCCACTAAGATACGATCATCAGATTTTCTATTGTCGATGCCTTTAACGAAATCAAAGTAAGTGTTTACAACATTTCCAGCTCCGTGTACTGACACCACCGTAAATATAGTTAAAACTAATGTTAAGTAATTAAAATCCGATATTCCTGGATACTTATAAGCTATTGTCGATCCAAGAAGTGTAGGCATTAAACTTGCACTTAACGACCAAGGGCGAAGAGCCAAGAAATAGCTTGAGAGTTTCATCAGGCCCGACTTCGTCGTCTTGTCTGCGCGTTTTTCACTTTTCGCACTGCCGTTCAGGACCACTTTTTCATTAAGAGAACTTTCTTTTTGACTTGTCATTTTTTTAGGTTACTTTTATTCAACTAACAGTTTGCAGATGTTTTGCGCCCACGCACTATTTTTTTTTCAATTGTTTTTTGAGTATTTATCAACGTCTTGGTTATATTTACGATTACCAGTTTTGACTTTTACACGCTTGATTTTACTTTACGCTTCAGAACTTTATTTTAATTGCGTTCGCACATTAACCGTTCGCTTCGTTCGTTTGACATATATAATTTTTACACGGCGACAGCTTTTTATATGCAGGCCAGCACTCCATAGAAGTAAAAAACTGATTGTAGCGCACTCATTATAATTGCAGAACAGAAAAAAGATTCGTCTGCATAAATTAGTAAACTTGATGTAACAAGAAAGATTATGCAAAATTAGAAATGATTTTAAATAATTAACACGTTCCGCCGTTACTTTGTGATATTCCATTATAACAAAAACAAAACTTACTTTGTTAATATCACATTTAAGTGATATTAACAAAGTAATTATCTGTGTTTTGTTTTTGTTAGAAATGATTTTATTTTAAATTCGATTGAGTACATGTCATGATTTGCTCTCTACACATTTTATGTGTCAATGTGATTCTCTTGAAGCAAGGGTGCGTACAATCCAGGGGTCAGACACTTATATGGGAGCTTTCAGTACCTAGCAAAATCAGGTAGTAATATTTCTCCAAGCTGATGGGAGGGCGCAGCTGAAGCAATTTAAATTTGGCGCTTCAGATTTGTATTGAATGTTGACACGTGTTCTGTGGAAACAACATTACATTCTGTGATAGAAGACGAATGTAGATGAGTTTATACATATAGAATATAAAGTAGTTTATAGATATAAGAATATAGATTAATGTATAGATATAGATTAGTTTTGCAGGGACGTGTGTGAAGGTTATAAAGACAAGATCTGTGTTATTTCTTTGTTACTGTATAAATTATACGAAAGCTAGCATTGTGATTTGATGGAAAATATCTGCAACTTTTCCACAGATGGATATTAACCTGTGGGAGACAAGAGTTATTGGAAAGATGTCCAGAAATCGTATATAGGAACTGCCGTGTATATCACCAGCATTTTAAGGAGAACAATTTTGGCAGTATTTACTGAGTATTTACCAGGTAATACTTGCATGTAATTGTACGAAGTAAATAGTTGAGGTTAATTTATGAATGTTATTTAGAACCTCTCCAAAGGACACAGCGTCCAAAAATGACATTCAACAGTTACACCAACAATGTATCTGCAATCAAAAACCTAATTGCAGAGACTCGTGTGGTGAATTTACGCAATGGAATTGAATGTTTCAGCAATACATTCACTCTAAGTGACAATGAAATTATACCTCTGTTTGATGAACCACATTTACTGAAAGGTGTCCGCAATAATCTGCTGACATTTACATTTTGAAATAGATTCACAGAAGAAGGTAACAATACTTGCCAATTTACTTACTATTTAAGATAGTTGTTTCATACAGTTAATTTTTTCAGATTGCAAAGTGGCAGCATATTTATGATTCGTATAGAATGGATCCTTACATAGGGAATATTAGAAGTGTGCCCCATTTAACTGATTATCATGTAAATCCTGCAGCAGTAAGAAAAATGAAGGTGTCCTACTGTACTCAAGTATTCAGTAACTCTGTGGCAAAAGCTATTAATTTAATGGCATTTTCTGGTATGAGGTTCACAATACATAAATATGTATTGATAGACTTAAATAGTCTATCAACTCCAGCACATATACTTTGTTCTTAGGATTAGTTGTGAATATGGGAGATAAAACACTGAAACTGTAAAAATCTGCTTCGGATACTGCAGAATGCTGTCAGTTTTTTGACCTATTGTTTAACAGCTTGAATGGTAGTACTATACATACAACAAAACAGTGGAGGAAAGCAGTAAGAAAGATTACTGGTCATTTTGAATTTTGGACCAACTGTATAAAAATTTTGCAGACTATGTGTTTTGTAAATGGCCTGGGAAAGAAAATGCGTACACCATCTCTAGAGAATTTTATATTTACACTGAAAAATTGTAGATTACTATTTTCAAAGTTATTTAACATTGGATTTAAAACACTCACGCCATGCACTTTTAATCAAGATCCCCTCGAGAATTTCTTTGGAAAAATTCGTTAAAAGGGTTATAGAAATGTGATTCCCACGTTATCTTTACACCTTTATATAAAAGTGTTATGGTCAATACGTTAACAACTAAACATTCCTTGAAAGCAAACTGTGAAGATGATGATTCATCACTCTTTTTGTCATTAAAGAAATTCGTGATGCAGGTGATTTATGTTATTTTCTACATTGTTTCTGTACCTAATAGTTGTTAAGTTCTAGAATGCATCATCAAATGTGGAAGTAGCGGCAGTGGAACCCTTCACTGTTTCACAAATAATATGCAGTACATGGAGTGAATTTATGAAGCAACTGATGGTTTCTGTCATGAAAACATGTCCAGAGTGTAGAATAGTTTTCTTACATACAATCCTTCGTCAACATTTCACCAATTTACACACCTCAAGGCTTTTAATATTAATTCAACATTATTTTCTGTAATATAAGTTGTGCTACTTTCTACTCGAAGTATGTGTTATAGTTAACAGTCATAGTTGCATTATGTAAATCAGGTAATTAAACAATACTTCACTAATTTATCATTATAGTTATAAATTACCTATCATACTTGTAATTATTATTATAGTACACAGCCACATACTTTCCAGTAGAATTGTCTTTATTTGTCACTTCATTATACTTTGTTAAATAGTATTTTGTGTTTTTTTTATTTTCAAACGTTTAATTAATTTACATATTTCAGTAACCAACCAGTACATTCAGGTTTAGACCTAAGGTTACTTTTTCTCCAGGCCGTGCAGAGGGCGCTTTACTTGGTATTCATTCTATGCATTGAGTGTCTCATCTAGTTATCTGTTATCTATGGTACAATCGTACAGTTTTGTGAGCCTTGTACCAAAAAGTTTTAAGGATGAGGTTTGCGTGAAGGAAGTGCATTTTAGACACACATGGCTATATATATTGTTGCGTCTTACAATTCGTGCCCTGTCTGTCTGTAAGTGCGCTCTTCCCCGGTAGGTGGCGCTACCAGTTCCATTTGTCATATTATTTGTAAGATGTAAGATACTAATATATACGCTGTCAGTCAGGCGCCCATGCAATAAAAGTGCATATTTGTGTTCAGCATTCGTCATTGTTTTTCTTTACCTGATCCACGATCGCCTCAACATATACCTATATCATAACTAGCCAGTGTTGCCAATCGCTAAAAAATGAAAGTCTAAGGCGCGACATCTTGCAATCGCCTTTTGACATAACATTGTATGAGGATTGACAAATTGCAGCCAGTTTGCTACTTAATAAGTCATCCCATACAAGGCAGCCAAGCGTACTGTCAAAGGATATTGAAAGTTTTTAAAAATTTTGTTGCCAGTCGGTTTTGATTGCAGTGAAGTCCTCGAGCTGATGAGGTCCCAAATAAGGCCGAAACAGCTCTACAGAAGATGCTCGAGGAACCCACTGCATTCAAAACCAACTAGCAACAAAATTTTTGAAAACTTTCAATATGCTTGGCTGCCTTGTATGGGATGACTTATTAACACTCTGCGGACCGACGACTTCCACTATCGTCTATGAATCACACGGAGTCTGCGTATGCTGCACTGCTTTCATTGTAAAAGGACGCGCTCGTCTATTTTAATTTATCAGTGTCGTAGATGCGGCATTAAGCTCGTACAGAACGCGAGATTATACTTACTTAAAAAAACTGAAAAATTATTGAATATGAGTGTTCAATAATTGTGAAATTAACGCAATGTCGAGACAGCAAACGAGTTTGTTCACATTATATTATATGTGTACGCTCTCAGATACGCACGACTCTGGCCGGGCTTCCTGGCGTTGCGATAGTGGAAGTCGTCGGTCCGCAGAGTGCTTATTAAGTAGCCAACTGGCGGCAATTTGTCAATCCTCATACAATGTTAGGTCAAAAAGCGATTGCAAGATGTCGTCCCTTAGACTTTTCATTACTATTACATCGCAATTACGAATAACTAGGACAGGTCGGTTTGGTTTGAGTGCCGAGCAGTGTTGCCAGATCTGGTGATAATTATATACTCTTCTGGTGCTTAGAAGATTTTTTTTCTGCTTTTTTAGATAAATCTGGTAATTTTTATTTAATTAATAATTCTTTGTCCGAAACAACCTTAACAGGGCTTTTACGTACAAAACAAATACTACAAGTGGTCAAGATACACTGTTTGAGTTGGCAGTGCTGAATATTAGTTTTAAATGGTACAACTGGGCTGCGTTCATAAACTATACCTGCGAGAGCAACTTGGGAGTGTAATCGCATCTTTCTCACTCACGATTTTTACTACATTTTGCATCTCGCTCGGTTATGTGGTGACGTCTTTTGTTTACATAATTTCCATGACAACGGGCGTATATTTTATGCTCTACTTAAAAGTGGGTTGTGAAAAGTACGCCCGCTGTCATGGAAATGATGTAAACACAAGACATCTCGACACAAACTGAGCGAGACGCAAAATATGTTAAAAATCATGAGTGAATTTATGAACGCAACCCTGGAGTAACTTCTGGTTGTTGACGGCTTAACACTTTTACAAGAGTCAATTGACATTTCAAATCCAAATTCAAACGTAATCACACATCCTACAATCTGTCGCTCTTCAGATCACGTCAAATAAACCAACAAAACATATATCTGGTTGCAGTGTTGCAAATAACCGAATAAAAAAATACTTTTAATTATATTGCCAACTCAAACAGTTCTTCTTGACCACTTTATATAAAAAAACATAACACGTACAAATCACTCTTTATTATATATGTAAGCACCCGAAAATTTCCATTCTTCTCAGTTTTTAAATTGATCTAGATTAAATTAAATTGCAAGCTAATCGAACGAAAGGAATTTCAAACACGACCGTAATGTAAACAGTTCCCAGACCCGTAGCCAAAACATTTCTCTAAGTCTAAGTGGTATAGATAAGAGTTAAAATAAACATATCTACCAGTGGGTCAAATTAACTGGTGATTTTGGCCTCGGGGTAGATAAGGCCGAGCGAAAATGAATCGAATTTATGCAACTTTCGTCACTTCGGTGCCCAAAAGAAAGGCGTTTCCATGAAAAGTCATAGGCGACCCCGCGAGATGCCGACACCTCTCGGGTAAATTACTGATATGTTTTTAGACTTGGTCCACAAGGGGTAAGGGATTCAAACCTTAATTTGAATTAATGTCCGTTTAGCCCTAAGTAAAGGCAGACGTTCGTGGTTGCCAGAGCCAGTAAAATCTTTGATTTATTTATTGGAAGAATTAGTTTATTTTTCTGACTCCTTGTGAGTGAGTGTTCCCTTGATCCCGGAGGGAATATATCGCGGCCCCCCTTGAAAAGTTTTGTTAGAATAATTGCACATAATTCAAAACAAACAGAATATGAATATTGAATATTACCAACAAGTTCGAAGAGGCTCTCTGTTGCTGCGGTCCTTCTCCTCTCTCTCCAGCCAAGGTAGGGAATTTTTGTTAATTCCTCTCTTATTATGTACCAAAGCACAATATATCCTACTTTGAGTACGAAATAGATTCTTTTTTTTATTTGTTGCGATATGTATTGCCTTGCACAGTTCCAGCCTGGAAGAACCAAAAAAACTCCGAAGAATAGTAAACAGCCTGGAAGGGCCCGAATTTCCCTTAAAAATTCGGTGGTGGCAGCGAAATTGACTACCCTAAATGTGATTGTAAATTCAGTAATCAATTTAAAATTTCATAATCTGCTTACTTAAATCGCTACTATTCACGCTACCCCAGTAATAAGGGCAGGAAAATAAAAGTTTAATAATTTCCTGAAAATTTCGGCGATAATATTGAAAATTTTGTAATTTTTTCATTTTTAATTTATCTTTCTTTTCCCTAAATTCGAATAAGACCCTACTTACACATATATTTATGTCGATCAATCATTTGGTAAGTTTAGGAACTTGCAGCTGATCGGCATATAAATAAAACAGTACGTTTCGAAATAAAAAAATATTTTTTTTTTGTATTTTTAAATAAAACAAGTAAATATTACTTTGAATTTGTTAATATTAAAATCATAATGATGAAGCCTATTCTGGTAATTTTTATCCTTGATTTGGTGATTTTTGAACGTCAGACTGGTGATGAAAAGTTCTTAGGACTGGCAACACTGGTGCCGAGCTGGAAACGACAGACTTACCAGACACTAGGCTCCACTGTTGGAGTTCCCTCCAGATCTTTAATGGCGGGCTCGAATCGACACATTAGTTATTATTACAATAACAGACAACAAAACAAACAAGTGGCCAACCCAGGCAGATAGACAACAATCAGCTAGTCATAGATAACAATTTAAGTCAGTCTCCAATTTATTTAATTTTTTGTCAATCTCATTGAAGCTTTAGAAGTTAAGTTAAATATTTAGGTACAAATTTAAATTTACACTGTAATTCACTAGATTAGTTATCAATTTGAAAAAAGAATTGAAGAGAATAGTGACAAAACAAAACCAAATAATAAAATTTGAAAAATAATCAAATTTACATCGAAATATACATTACCCACCTACTCATTCACAGATTTCTACTTACCGACTCTGCAAAGTTCCACAGAAAGCTACTTTACCAACACCATCAATTGCATTCCTCATACAATTGCGCAACTAGTACAGATTTCTACTCTACTTATCCTTCTGCTACTTACCGACTCTGCAAAGTTACACAGAAATCTACGTTACCCACCTACTCATTCAGATATTTCTACTTACCGACTCTGCAAAGTTTGACAGAAATCTACTTTACCGGCAGCACCCAACGCACCCAAGCACCCAATCTGTCCCAGAACATACATAAATATACTATTATAATAGTTTAGATCCTCATCATGTTGCAACATTTAAGTATGCTTCCATCACATCGATGGATGTCGAAGCTATCAAACGATAGTGCAACATAGAGAGATAGTACCCATTTTAGTGTCCGTTTAAAATAATTTATTAAAAATTAGTATTAATAAAAATAAGTTTCTTTCTACGTATTTAGTTGTAGTTTGGCGGATTTAATCCATTGGATGTACGTCACTGTAAATGGAAGCAAAAACAAACTTGGGTGACAATGAAGCACTTATTTTTGGTATTTTTTTCTGCTAAAGTATTAACGAGCCCCAAATAAAATTACGACATAACATATAAGGTCTGTTCCTACATTACTTCTGATGGCTTTAAAAGCGTCAAAAGCATGCACTCGTCAAAGTTTTACGCTTGATGAAGTTGTCAAAACCGATCACTATTTCGGTGGGCAACTGTGTACGACGGTTTTGAAACAATCAAAACATGATGTAGGAACCAAAAAATTAATTTATTAAATTGTTGTTGTTTTTATTACTTTTTAAATTTGATTTTTTATAAATTTTATTATTTTTATTATTTTATCACTATTCTCTTCAATTCTTTTTTCAAATTTATATATCTAAATTATGTGTTAATACCGCAGGACAACATGTTGAACATTTATTGTAATTACAAATATCAGTGCCAAGAACAATAAGTGAACTTTACTAAAATTCTAAGGTCATAATGAATTCACAGGTGTGACAACACGTTTGATATACATTTTGTGCTATACTGTAAATTATTTCATTGCTAACCGTAAACTACATACTTTTAATTAAATAAGTTAAAACATCTGAGATGTTGACCTAGTTCTTTAAACGTAAATAAAAAAATTATTGCAGTTTTTGCTTTTTATTGAAAGGGGACTTACCTCAACAAGTCATAAAGTAAGCAGAGGTTTCAAAACAAAGGAACTGCACCGCTTGTGCTAGGTCAGTTTTTCATTTTTAAGCAATTCCGTTCAGATTTGAAAAATCAAACTCTTTTATAATGAGATACCTACAGTTTTAATTAAAGATATAGGTTGTGAGACACTCTGTATAGAGTATTTTAAATGCGAAAATGACATCATAGTTGATCGTGGTTTTGTACACTTCTTTGCGTATTAAATGACGAATCATTAATAAAAATATTTATTATGAAGTTTGAAAGCAATTAAAATAACATAAAATTTATAGAAAAAATTTGTATAGTGACACTCTGGCAAATCTAGTCACTAACATCATGGATAACCCACTACTATTTTAAAATAACATAAATAATTTTAAAATATTCAGTTAGGTGATTTGTTTGAGTCCCCATTAAATTGTTTAAAAAATTGGCCACTTAAATTAAAGGCCCTTTAAAGTATCATTGAACTTTATTTATTAAAGGGAAGTTTATATTAAAATGTTTGTTTTTAAAGGCCCCAATATTAAAATCATATTTAAAAAGCTAACAGGCAAACCAAATTTTTATTTCCTTCATATTCGCACTTACATCTCGGCAACCAAGCAAACTGGAGTTTCAGTTATAAGTTGAGTTAATCATAGATGACTCCCAGAGTACTAACAGAAGAAAGTAATTAAGTCTGCTTTATTGATTTTCTTTAAATAAATAACTATCGTTTCCTTTATTACTTATTTCACATACATTAAAACTTGAGGAAAAATGATTTAAATGAATAATTTTTTAAGTGAAAACGCAAAAAAATAGAAATGCAGAAAAATGTGCAAGTGTCCATATATTACTTTAAAGAATTATAAACTTGATAACAAATTGCCAGATTTGTCAAGTCTAACCTAGGGGTTACCAATGAGAATAATATCGAGCCCTTAGGGGTCGGTAAACTTATTGGGATCAATGATCCTTTCTTGATCTCTTGGGGGAGTCGATGAACTAATAATGATTCTTTTGGGAGAGAGTCAATTAAATAAATTTATATATAAAAAAAAGTTAAATTTTTTCACCTCATAATTTCTCTAATGAAAAAAGAAATTAAAATAATAAATGTAAATCCTTCGTTAATGACAATGAACGTTTAGATAGTATCATATTTTGTTTTTTGCAAACATCTTTCTATATCGTGAGCTTTCAGCACTATTTAATTTTTGATACTAAAAAAAAATACAGTTAAATATTGTAAAAGTCAAATCTATCAATTGCAATATCGATTAATTATCAAAAAATAAATAAAGGAAGTCGTTCAGTAGCCATCAATATAAAACGGTTCAGTTAATAATAATTTTAAAACATCATGATAGCACAAGGTTACGTAAATCAGATTAAAGGTCACGTCATGTTGATTTAAATATCGTCAAACGTATAAATAACGAAGTTTCCGTAAACTCCGTGTAAAATGAATCTCGAAACTATTCGCGAAGACGACGGTCTCCGTCGTCTCCTTGCAACCGTCATCGCAAAGAGAGGGCTTGACGGTGATGCCGAATTAAAATTCTCCATTGTTACGGAAGCAGGAGATGGTTACGCTGGAGTTACCTGTGCCGTTCAAGCAACGGGAAAAAACGGAACCGTGAAACTCTTCGTGAAGATTGCTCCAAAAAGTGAATCATTAAGAAGCCAATTCATCATCGAAGAATGTTACGTTCGCGAAATCTCTTTCTACGAAACCATATGTCCTAATTTCATCAAATTCCAACAGCTACACAAAACAACAAATTCTTTCAAAAACACCGTACCACAATGCTATGGAATTATCTCGGAAAAAAACAACGAAACTCTAATTTTGGAAGACCTAAAGGAGAAGGGCTACGTCATGCAAACCAGAAGAGAAACTTGGAGTGAAGATCTGCTGGCGGTTACTTTCAAGAAATACGCCCAATTTCATGCCATATCTTTTGCGATGAAAGATCAAGATCCAAGCTTGTATGGGAAAATCACGGAGAATATGGCCGAATTTTTGGGCGAGAGCATCAAAGCAACGGGCATGGGGAAAACCTTCCTGCATTATAGTGAAGAGGCAAAAAAGATGTTCGATCCTGTCACCGAGTCGGATATTCTTAAGGCGCTTGAAAACTTAACAGGCGAACATCTTGACTTTTTCTTCAACATCAAGGAGCACGTTGATGAATATTCGGTGATTATACACGGAGATGCTTGGTGCAATAATCTGATGTTTAAATTTGAGGTAACTATTTATTTTTCTACTTTTATGTTTGCTATTTTGAAACAAAATAAATTTGCATAATTCAACATAATTAATAATCAATGAATATTAAGTGAATATTAACAGGAAAATAAATCAACTTGGAAAATGGCAAAAAATGAAACGAAAATGAATTGTGACGAAATCGTTCCTCTATTTTACTACAAATGGCGCTGCTTTATTTTGCTTCAATCGGAAAACTTTTAAAATAAATCGTTAGAGTAAAGAAAAAATAAAAAGAAATAAAAATTAACTGCAGAAAGTGAATTTTGTTATTGTTCAATATAAACATTGACGTTCTTTTCGATTGAATTCAAATTTGGAAAAAAAAACGAAAAATCTAAAATTCATGCAAACATTTGAGGATCAATTTAATGCAAATCAGAAATGTCAAAAATCTTATACAAATTTAAACAAAATTCATTCGAATTCAAATGAATGAATGAAAAATTTTAAAATTCACAATTTTATAGGAATTTAAAACGATCGAATTTAAGGCGGACAGAAATTGATAAAATCAAAATCATTTATGAAAGATTCGAGAGATTCAGAATCTGAACGAATTTTAAACAAGACGATCGAAACCATTTAGAACATATGAGGAACAATTTAACAAAAATCAGAAATGTGAGAAACTGCTCGAAACTTAAACGAAATACAATCGAATTTAAACGAAAATTTGTGAATATCGAAAGAAAAATTAAAAAAAATCGAAATTTAAACAAAAGACGATCGAATTTAATGCTGGGGAAAATAAGAAAATCGGTCATTTAAGAAAGATTTAAAAAAGAAGAAGAAGAAGAAGAAAATAAACATCATTGCGAACCTAAATTCTTTCCAAACTACAATAGATGGCGTTATTAATTCTTTACTGAAACTAAAGAAAATCTGCAAAATTCTAAACTTTGCGGACTTATTATTAAATTAAGAAGAAGTGAAATATAGAAATGAAAATTTTCAACGTGAATTCTTAAAAAAAATATTTTAATACAAATAGCAACTTAATACGATACAAGAAGATTATTCAAGCACTTTCTTAAAGTTCAAAAGAGGTAAGAATGTAAAACTAGAAATGACTGCAGATAAATTAAATAATTAAATTAAATTATTATTATTATAAATAAATGTGAATGTGGTGAAATTGTTCCTTCACTATACATTAGATGACGCTGTTCGTGATTCTTTACCAAAACCAGTAGATTGATAATTGATAGATTACCGACACGGATGGCAATCAAAACACTCGCAAGAGGCGTTGTCAACGTTGGTTTCATTACGCAATATGTTTAAAGGTAAATATCATTATCATTTTGGTTATTTTCAGATGAAAATATAAAAAATAAACAAAACTTAATTTTACTTTTTAAAGCAAGAAGATGTGCACGCATCGTTAGGCGCTTCATATCTGTACTTTATCATATCTACTGGCTTTGTTCTTTACTTGCATTTTCTGCATTTCTTTTTCGTATTCTCGTTTAAAAAACACTTATATAATTGGGCTGTCGAGTGGCTTAACAATCAGTCTAGCCGACTTTAGAAAGTAGTGTCGCTCAGCGGTGTGGGTTAAAATCCACCAGGGCCATGGGTGTTGGTGCTGTTTAAAGATTGAGACCCAGCTACAAATAAAGTGCATTCAATAAAAACCGTTATCAAGTAAGCTTATGGCAAATGCAAATTTTGCAAAGTTACGTCGTAACTATACGATTATTATAAACATAACCTAACTTTTTATATCCATTTAATTACGATTTTCTACAAAATGGATAATAAAACTTAATTAATGTAATAAAACATTTATTTTATTGCAAATGCTTCGAAGATGTAAACAAATTCTTTGACAGTTGACGCTATTGATAGCACGCAGTAATTCAAGGTTTCAACATACGTACTAAGCTACGACGTGCCGTCATAAAATAAAAGCAAGTTCAGAGCCTTCTTGATAACGGATTTTTCTGAACGCACCTTACATAGCAAACTGCCTGGGATGAGCGATAAGATAATAAGCGTATTTTTCGCAAAGCCAGCAAGCAGCACTTTTATAATAATCACGACCTCCTAGATTTCACGAGACAAAGCTCTTATCTGGCCAGGGAAATACTCAAACAGCAAACACCATGAATAACGAAAGAAAAAGCCACAAAACTTTAATTAAAAATGAAGTTCCAGATCTAATTCGCTTCCAATTTTTTGGATAAGTCACGCAACACTTGAACTAATAAATTGCGCAGGCCAGACAATATCTCAAGAAACCAAGGTTGTGGTAATAATATTTCGGTTTTACAAATGTCAAATGAATTACGACCTACTAGATTTGAGCGCGTCTTGGTGCTAGTTAACCAAACAAACAAGAAGTAATTTATTTAATTGACATCAAACGTCATAATACTGCTAATAATTCAATTAAAACAGCTGACAAAGTTAGGGGATGTTGTTAAATTGTCAACTTATACCAAAAATTATAATACACTATGGTGCGTATGCGTATTATTTTATTCGTTGACAAATTCAGGTGATTATGTCTATAACTAAAATGTCCATACAGTCCATCATATGATATGATTCATAACTGTAAGTTACAATATACGTTTTTGTTTCCACGACCTCCCTGTATCTAACATTTATTCGAATACTTGGTACAATTAAGCCTTTGCAAATAAGAAATTAATAAGGTTTTATTCATCTGACTACTATTATGTACTATAAAAATATTTAAAAGATGTAAATTTACGAATTTACAATAAAAAGCATTTCAAATTCTAAATGCCAGTATTTTTTGAATAAAGTGCAAGGTCCTTGAATAACACCAAGTAGTGATTTGTTCTAAAAAATGAGTGAGCTTTTGTTATTCCTTACGAATTATATTTCGTTTGCAGGAGTATCATTTTTTGTTATAAATGAATAAAAAATTCAAAAAATCAATGTTTAATTTTGTGAAAGAAATGAAAAAAAAATTGAAAAATAAAAAGACGATTAAAATCGTTTCTCGTATTTAGAAAATTTTATTTTTTTCAACTATTACATGTACCTATTTAATTTTCATAGCTTAAAGCGACAATTCTGCAAGATTTTTATTTATAGTTTTTTAAGTAAAAACAATTTAGAGTATTGACACATTTCAAAAAGTAAATGGTAGAATCGTAACGAAAGTATTTAGGATGTAATCACTTAATTGTCATAAAGTCTTAGAGGCAGCTTTAAATACTTAAATTTCTAATATAATCGAATCAGGTGATAATATGATAACGTTTTATAACTTATAACTCTTGAATTTTACAGATGTTAATCTGTACTGAAAAAAGTCAAATATATCTGGTATTATCCACATGTGTTATTTCGTATGTTTAGAAGTAGATTTCGTAAAATTAAATTTCCTATTTTTAATATTCTTCGATAAATTGATTAGAAAAAAGTAAAAATGTGAAAAAAAACTATGAATTATAGAGCTGTCTATCATAGTATCCAATGTAAAACAGAAAAGCGCAAAGGCAAATTAATTTGTATTTTCTTTGATGTTTGCAATATTTGATTTAGTAGTTGCAATGTAATTTAAATTTGGGCCGCTACTCGCTTTTACATGCTTTTCATAGTTCAAATTAAACTAACATCGCTCTATTAGTTTTACTTAAAACACTTCAGTGTATTCAATTTGTTTAAACACTAACGCTTTTCCACATTTTTAGTTTGTTTCTTAAAACAAACTTTTCTTTTTTTATATACAGGGTGTAACTGAGTTGAGCGAAATAATTTCACAGGGTGGTAGCTTGGATCAAGACGATCAAAAATTGTTACCTAATGTGGTCTTAAATGTAACAGTTTTCGAGTTATGAAGAAATAAATAGGTATAAAATACTTTCGGCCATATGCGGGCTTTGGTGTGGTATTGTCAGACGTTCACTCCTTCATTTATTCAAAATTTAGAGCAACAAACAAATTTATTTTCGCGTAAAAATAAAAAAAGCCCTGCAAATAGTTTATTCCCAATGGGAATATTATTTTGGATGCAGGAATTTCCTTTTTGTCACATTTTAATGTAAGTTTTTGAAATTCAATGTTTTTTTCTCAAAAACAATTGCATTTAGGACACCATATTATGTAACATTTTTGATCGACTTGATCCAAACTATCACGTGTTAATTTATTGCATCAATTCAATTACACCCCGTGTAAAACATGAATGTACGTACATACGGGCTGGCCAACCTTTGTCTTGTCATTATTTCGTTGTGTTTGAAATAAATCTACTTCAATTGACTCGTAGAGTACATATGTTTTTGAAAATTTTAAGATAAAAAGAAACGAAACTTGATTTTCACCCTAACGCACTCACTGAAGAAGGAATGAAGTAAATATTCTCATGTTTTGTGTTTTTAAATCACTTAATATTTACTGTAGTATTAAATCATTTATTCACGAAACTCTACGATTTCGATTTTTACTTCTTCTAATTGAATCATTCATTGTCATTAATTGTTGAAAGAGATTAAGTCACTTCTTGGCCATTTTGAGTTAAATCTAGTAGGTTATGCATTAATCAATGATCATCTATATTATTATTTTTCATCGATTTATTAATTGTTTATATTTAATTATTTTGTTAATGTTTAATAGAAGTAACATTAATAACTGTCACAATAATTGATGGGTATTGAAAATAAAGAAATGAAATTAGTTAATACGTTGCTATGCAGTAATGGTTGCTATGCTGTAAAGTAACCCATTATGAGGATTCTTCCATAGAAACCTTGCTCCATCAATTGAACTAGGAATAAACTGTACGATTTTGAGGATGTTAATACGATACATTACTGTATGAAGTACAAAAAATGTAAGTACACTATAAGAGTTTTCATGAATAATCCATAGGTTTTAGCAGGCGTTGAAATGTTCCGCCACTTTTTATTTTATCAATCATTTATAAAGACTGTATTTTTTCTCAAAATATCGTTTAAAATACTACAAAATTGGTACCCATATACTCATATATGATTTAAAAAAGGATTTAATTTTGCTTTTGCAAGTAGTTTTTATTGAATTCAAAAAACGGAATTAATCTAAGTGGTTAATTAAATCGATCATTAATTAAAAAAATTAGCAAGTAATGAGTAAAATTGTGCACAGTCAGCGTGAATATTGAAATCTTTTAAAGTCGTCTAAGACAAAATTTTTAATCAATTTCATTAATCAGCACATTATTGTATTATGTAAAATTTAAAGGTCCTTATGGAGATACTTTGCTAAAATAGATATTTGATAGTTCTGGATATTGTTTTATTATAAGTAATTAAAGTGACGAAATTCGCTATTGTTTTAATTGAGCAATGGGTCTTAAAATCTATATCTATCTGATTTACATAGTTTATATTCTATCCGTTCTTTCAAAACTATAAGTGTTCTAAAGCCTTTAGAAAAAGGTATTCAAATTTACACCTACAGGTTGGGGCATTAAGTCAGGTTTCTACAATAACGTTATTCCTCTAGAATACACGGAAAAATATTTTATGCAAAAGTTTCATCTTTTCAAGCTCCGCATGATTTAAAATTATTTCGAAATATACAGTCCCGTAGGATGTATAACTTCGTTACGTTAACGAATGAAACGCCCTACATTTTGAAACGAATTTGAGTTTTAATTTCGTTTTCAGAATGAAACTAACCAGACCATTCCTGATCACATAAAAATAGTAGACTGGCAGTTATCACGCGTCAACTCTCCCGTTCTGGATCTTACCCACATTTTCTACACTACCGCTTCAAAAGAAACGATGGCTAAGTTGGATTACTTCCAGAACATCTACTATGACGCATTATCTGAAAACATTCGGGAAATGGGAAGCGACCCCGAGAAATTGTATCCTTACTCCGTCTTCATGTCACATTGGAAAAAAATGAGCAGGTATGGACTATTTATTGCGTTTTTGATGGTGAAACTCATGCTAACTGAGAAAGAAGAGACCCGGGATATGACGGAAGCCAGCGAGTCTGGAACGCTGGTCGACACTTTCGTATACCAGATTAAAGAGGAGGATTTATATAACAAGCGGATTAAGGACATAATATGTCACTTTGTTGAAAAACAATTTTTATGATTTCCATTAAACTATGTTTTTGCTTTTATTCGACGAGAGAAACAGTTTGTTTTCTATCAAATACTCTTAATAGTTCTGATACACACAGATTGTTGAAAATAAAAAAAAAGAAAATTTGGTGAAATGTCTTAAGTGTGTTAAAAAATACTTATTAATCTTTTTGTAGTGATTAATTTCTTCTTGATTTTTGCTCACCTATTAGAATCTCGATTTTCTTTTTGAAAGTTTATTTTGTATAAGTTTGTTTTTATCGTATTTTTTTAGATATGTGTACATATACTTCTAAAAAAAGGGTACAAATTAGTCTCTCTTAACTAAAGTAATTAAATAGTTTATTATTTAGTTATTTTTTTTTATAATTCTTTAGGTAATTAATATATAAAACCCTCATTTATATACAGGGTGATATTAAACATGCATCATTAATTAAATATGTAAGTTACTCGATTGATTCTCCAAATCTGAATAAAATGAAAAAGTGTCCTACCACATGACGGCGAAGTCCTTTTGTTTTAAAGGTTCTGCTTAGTTATTATTATTATTATCATTATTAGTGAATAAGTCACTCAATAGGCCCAATGCCCAATTATAGAGCGACTGTGTGTATATTCAGTTAGCAAGTCTATACTGCAAAAAAATTTGCAATTTGTTGAAGCGTGCAGTTGAAAATATCAATTTCATTCTCAATCAATCGATGATTACGGCACATAACATGTAATGGTGAATTCTCAAACAAGTTTGTTCTAGCAGTAGAGGTCAGCATTAGAGATTGGGAACGAGCACAAAGACGTGGTACACGAAAAGACAGATCACTTAGCAATTCAGGAACATAAATGTCCCCTTTTACCAGTTTGACTAGAAACACCAAGGAAGCAATCACACGACGTGTTTGAAGACTTTTCAATTGAAACATATACACTGATACACTCTTGAGGAATTTCTTGATTAGGATAATTGCCCTCCTTTCTAAAATAAAGATATTTCAGGAATTTGCGCTGAATTCTCTCAATGCTATCAGTATGAACGCCAAAAAGACCCATAATCAAGACGAGATCTGACATAACTACAAAATAATTGCTTGATTGTATCTGGATTGTTAAAATATTTTGATGTTCTAATTATCAAATCAAGAGTTTTAAAAGCAGTGGCGAATGAATGTCAATTTATAATCAAATGTTACTCCTAAATCTTTAATATTATCATAGCAATTAATAGTTACATCGTTAATTGTATAAATATGAAACAATAAATTCTTCCGTCTACTAAAGGAAACGACAGAGCATTTGGATGGATTTAGGGATAACTTATTAGATGTACACCATTGGCAAATATTATTCAAAGCTGTTTGCACATTAAGACAGTCCAGAGGATTATCCACTTGCGAAAAGAATTTAATATCATCTGCATACATAAGGCAACGAACCCCGACGGCCTTAACAATATCATTGATGAAGATAATGAATAACAGTGGCCCAAGTATAGAACCTTGAGGAACTCCTAAAATTGCTAGGAATTCAGTTGACTTTATGCTATTATACTCAACAAATTGTCGTCGATCAGTAAGATATGAAGCAAGAAGGTAGATAAGCCACCGGCATTTAGTTTTTCAAGAAAAAGATGATGATCAAGACGATCAAATGCCTTGGTTAAGTCTATATAGATAACATCAACTTGTTTGGAGCGATCAACGCTTTCACAAAGAAACTGCGAAACAGAGATTAAGTTTGTCACGGTAGATTTACCGGGCATAAAATCATGTTGAATGGGTGAGATAAATGACGAAAAATGATGGCATAGAATGGGTTCAAGATATGTTCAAAGATCTTGCCTTTTTGGTGAGTTGTTTATGCAATAAATCACACGCGTACAGCTTATTTACGTTCAAAGGAACTCGAATTCAAATTTGAAATTGTCAAATATGAGTCCGACCTGTCAATCACAATTACTTGTTTATTTATTGTTTTTTTTTCAACACTTGTTTATACTTTCTTTAACTGGTTCTCATTAACATGTTTAATACATAATCGCGTTTTAACTAATATTCTTTGGTTAACCAATAACATTGATATACATGTATAAATGAAGCCGTTAGTATTTTAAATAATTATTATTAAACAAGGGCAATTCGATCGCATTTATTGGAAAATGATATTTTCTTTTTTTATTCAATAAAATTTATTTATTTCAAATGTAATCCAATACCTTTAGGTGTGAAATACTCTCCTTTAAATGTTTTAAAAGTTTTCTTAATATTTTTATTTGATGCATTCGTACTTACTGTATGTTTATACACATAAATAAATATTATAGTCTTTCAAATTTTTAGTGAAATAATGAAGTGAAAATTAATTGTAATAAATGTATTGTGTTATAATTTTTTAACAAACTATCTGTTACAAACATACAAATGTGACTTTTTTTTCATTTTACCTATACTAATACTCTGGGATATGTTTTAAGGTTGTGGTGTTGTATATTAAACGTAAATCTTCACGGAATTTTATTATAAAATACTTCAATTAACCTGTTTTTTTCCAGCGAGATATTATTAATCAGTTTTTAACATTTTTACGGCAGCCCTTTCAATTATATGCACAGGTGTCCCAAATTGGATGGTATTCTATAAGTTAAGCATGAAAACAGAAGAAAACTAAACAAGCACATATTTTAAAACACCAAACCAGTTAGAACTTAAAAGTCGTCCATTCATTTAGCATGGTTTAGACCAGTGGTTTCCAGAGTGTGGATCACAACCCGCTGGTGGGTCGCAAAGAGGATTTCCGAAATAAAACAAAAACGACTTAATAAAACATTTATTTCTGTTTTTTTCCCGAGTAAATAAAAATATATTGAACAAAAAGAATGTCTTAACCCTTAACTTATATTAAATCTCTTCCTCATTTATTTTGGTAAATATTATACCAGAATCAACTTCCTGCATAACAAAGGATTCGGAAAAAGTGTTTAACAAACAACATAAAAAAATATATTTACATATCCATTTGAAAAAAAAAGTTGCAATCGTTTGACATTACAGTTGTTACTAAAACAAATTGAAACAAAAACAAAACACAGATAATTACTTTGTTAATATCACATTTATTAACAAATTAACAAAGTAATTATCTGTGTTTTGTTTTTGTTATAATGGAATATCACAAAATAACGGCGGAACGTGTTAACAAATTGAAACTCTTATCAATTGGTAGTATTTAAGATGTCATTTTATATAATTTCTCACTTAATCAAAATCGAACAATAACAGCAATTTTAAGACTAAGGACCACTTTTACCATCTTCCCGTTAAAGTTATCCGGCAAATAACTTGATTTTTATGAATGGTTTCCATGGTAGTTATCCGTCAGTTAGCTTGTCAAGAGGTGGTAAGACCGGTCCTTAATCGAAATTTCTAGAAGCTCCAGTGCCATCTAACACTCTATATGGTGGAAAGTTTCGAAAACAAAAAACAAAAAAAATACGCTACATGGAGAGATGGCGCAAATAACAAGTTTCATTATTTGGTGTTAGATGGCGCTACTAATAAAGAAAAAATGAAGTTAGTTGGTGACAGATGACACCAGCAACAATGAATCAATTAAACTACTTGTTAACAGACGTTCACAGCAGCGTTGCCAATTTATTGATTTTTATGAATAGAAGAGAAATATTTTAGAGTTTTTGGAGAGAGGAAAAGGAAATCGAAATTAAAGATTCAGGGTGATTCTCAACCTATACGCATAAATTTGGGAAATTATAGCTTATGACAAATAATGACTAATGATGTAAAAAATTGTAGTAAAAACTTTTTAGTTACCGAAATAATAAATAATATAAAGGTGCATTATAAATTAATATCATAGCAACTGTTCGAAGTTATTTCCGACATTTTTAATACACAATTGAACTCGCCATAGCCAACTACTGACAACCAATTGCTAGTAGAAATACTATATAAACTTCACTATCACTACAGAGTGCCTTGAAAATTTATAATGCCCTGCGTGAACAGTTAATATTAGCAAATGGAATTTGGTTGGTATTTCTATTAGCAATATATTGTCAGTAGTTGGCTGCATCGACCTCAACTGCGTATTAAAAATAGTGGAAATAACTTTGTACAGTTGTTGTGATATTAGTTTATAATGACTTTAAATATTTTATAGACACAAAACCCATTTGCAATAATTTTTTTTTAATTTTAAAGTCACGGAGAATACTTTAAATAAATAATGTTCCAATTTGTCAATAATTTTTGTTAAAATATTTTTATACAATTGAAAATACTGTGACGAACTAAGGCGACAATTGAGTCAAACACTCGCCTAGCCGTAGTGTCTGGACCCATTCGAGATAATTCCACCGTCAAAATATTCTAGGAGAGAAGCTGCTGGAAAGCTTCTCCGGTTTAAATACACGCGCACGGGGAACTGGAGGGCAGACTTTTTTTAGTTTGACGTAGAGTTTAGTTACTGTTCAATCGCTCGGCTTGTGAAAATAAATTATTCATAGTCTGTTCTAAATGAAATCAGTGTTAAGTTTTCTTAATAAACTAGTTATTAGTCTCATCAGTATTTTATTTAAAAATAAATCAAAACGAATACAAAATTATTCTCCTCTTCGAATTGCTTCAAACAAAGTCCGGTTTTTCTAGAATATTGCTTTTGAGAGCTTCTGTAATTGCGTTTAATGCACGGCTACATTCTTGTTTTAAGAAGTCTCTTTTTATAATCTTATTCAAGTTACACGTTAATATGGAAGTCACAATGTAAGCAACAGCACGTCACACTATTACCAAAATCAAGATTTAAATCGCCAAGTTAGCTAACAAAAGGTCACCAGTTTACCAACCGAAAAACCCAGTTCAAAATAATAAAAAATTAAAATTAAAAAGGATAAAAATAAAAAAATTATTTTAAAGTGATGAAACAAATAAAGAAAATAAGATAATGAAAATTAAAAAATAGTCAAGCTTAAATCAAATTTAAAAAATATTCATAAAAACAAAAGACAATCAATTTTGCAACACAATTTAACAGATTTCTAAATAAAAAAAAGAACGACTAAAAAATTTTTTTTGAAATATTTTTACTAATAATAACTTTAAATATAACGAGTTGCACAAAAAATATTGCAAATACAGAAAAACTGTGAATATTTTTTTGGTAAATAAGAGAGCACCAGTGTTGTCGTCTTAGGGGATTTCTCCCTAAATTTAGGGAACTTTAAGTGTCAAAGGGGAAATTTAGGGAATAAAATTTTTTAGGGGATTTTTCAGGTTTTTTTTTTTTTAATACTAACGAAAAGACTAATAGAACGCTTTTTTAGTTACATTAAATTAAATGAATTTTATAATTTTTGACCATGGAAATGAATATTATATTTATAAAATATGCACGTAATTACGTAGATATTTCATTATTAAATTTGTTAAAGATAGGACTGTTCCTACAACAGCCTCTGACTAGTCCGAAACTGTCAAAAGCACGCGTCGATCAAAGTTTCACATTTAACGCAGCTCTTGAAGACGGTGATTAATTTGACAGTTTCGAACTAGTCAGAATTTATGTTGGAACAAAACTTTCTGACTCTGACATGTTCAACAATAAAAATATAATAAATTTTTTTAAAAACGGACACTTAAAAATTGGCACTAACGCTCCACGTTTCGCTATTGTTTGACAGCTTTGTCTGACGAAGTGCCAATCTTAATGTCCGTTTTTAAAATAATTCATTGAACAAAAATCTACTTTAATAATAAAAATATATAAATTTATATATAACAGTTTAGAATTTATAAGATAAAAATAAAAAAGTCACTAATGGCAAGATGCGTCAAGTCCTTAAGCATTATAGGTACAGTATGAGCATAAATGATTGAGGACAAGTTGAATTTCCCGCGTCTCTATCTAGTGATTTTTACTCTTTGTGTTTGGCCGTCCTTAAAATAAACTAATTTTTGTTCAGTGTCCGATCTTTTCAGAACCAACGTTTGCATACATATTGCAATTAGGTATTTGAAATGACCAAATTAACTCATAATTAATTACCAGACTATTTTATTGAGTAATAATCTCGTTATCCACATTGCATCCCAGTGCACACCTAAACATTTGACCAACTTAAGAAAAATATTGAAAGGCGGGAAATTCAACTTGTCCTCAATCATTTAGGCTCATAGTGTATAAACCCTTAAGTGTTAATGTACAACATTGTGTAAGTCATAATCTAAGTGACATTTAAAGATAAGCAGAGCTTAAATGGTTGGTGCAACTTTCCATTAATGTTATAAAAAATATTATTATCTAGATTTTGCGAGAAAGCACCAGAAATTCCCGATTTATTTTTAAATAATCGTCAGATAATAATTCAACAACAGAAATTACTAGATCTTGTGATAAATCACCACCTCTGGCAACACTGCGTCATTGGGAAATTTTATAGCGTTTTCAATTCACCTGCACTGGTAATAAAATAACACGAGATAAAGATACTCTACAGTGCGGTCGTCAATCGAAAACGATATTAATCGAATGTTTATGCTCGGCTTTGTAAAATGAAAATGACAAACACTAGTTCGCGCTAAATTCAAATGCCTTTCGATCATCTATGAACGCTCTGTATAATTAATTATTATGAACTAACAGAAAACAAAAGAAATCATTTAAACAAATGCGTATCGCAAAACAATTGTCAGTTCCTACAGTTCGCATATCATTAATCGATTTCCAATATTTATCAATTTTTAATGTCGATTAAACAGTTTTAAATGTTAAAAATACCTTATACTTATAAAGAAATGGTAAATACAGCAACCATTAAGCATAGTTTATTTATAAATACGATAAGCATTCGTTTTGCTTCCATCCAAATCCAAAATCGAAATCCGTCGATAATTTGCTACCTGTTATAGAGTGCCGCAACGTAATGCTTAGCATCAAAAATATTATCTTTACCATTTTAATCGTATTTCCATCGATTAATTCAGTCACAGAAGAAGACGAAGGTGTAATTTATGCAAACAAATGTGAAGGTAAAGTAAAAATTAACATAGGCAGTATAGGTTATGTTGCAACCGTAATTCAATTATTTGTTTACTGAAATTTATAGCATAGTATTCTTTTGTTTGGCGAAGATTTTAGAATTAAAATTGAGGAAATTTAACTATTTTTTGCTTGTTTTTTTTTGTAGTGTGCAAAATATTAGCAATAGAATTAGAAAATCGCTTAGAAGAAACTGGAAAGTCACACGATGTTATACAAACTGGCTATGAAGTGGACGATGTTAAGCCAAAAAAGAAAAAGGAATACAGAAAATCTGAACTGCGATTAATCGAATCTCTGGATCGTGTTTGTGAAAGGATACTCGAATATAACATTCACAAAGAACGATCTGATAGTACTCGCTTTGCAAAAGGTATGAGTCAAACTTTCCAAACACTGCACGGCCTTGTCGATAAAGGTGTTAAAGTCGAATTGGGTATACCATACGAAATGTGGGATAATCCCAGTGCAGAAATAACAAATATGAAAACACAGGTGATTTATAAACGGATTTAATTTGATTACAACTAATATGTATTTTAAATTCCAGTGTGAAACTTTGTTAGAACAGAACGAAGGTGATATTGAAGACTGGTATTTTAATCATCAAGGTGGTATGAGTTTGATACAATTCCTCTGTGAAGAAAGAGCATTGAAAGGTATGGATTCTTCATGTTTAAACGAACAACTGAAAGGAGAAAAAGGAACAAAGAAACCCAAAGAAGAAAAAACTGAGTTATAAACAGTTTTTATTACTATAATTTTAACTATTAAAGACAGTTTTTTACGTATCTTGTGTCTTGGGTTCAGTTCTGCGTTTTCGTACTTGTTTTGCTTTCCCTCTCAGTGCTCTCATTCGATCCATTTCATCTTTGAAGTCTTCATGCTCATCACGGAATAAACCATAATAACGTAACATCATCATCAACTTGCCAGTTTCAACGTGTCTTGGGTAATATGCGTGTATGCCTTTCTGTTGATTTATCGGTTCTTCGCTGTATAATTTAACGACTTTCATGGATTTGCTGTTCGTCGGTCTTGCAACTTCGCCAAATATTCTGCAGCTTAGACGATTCATTCTTTTGGCGTACTCGGTAGTTAATTTTGTCAAATTTGCATATGAAGCGTACTTACTCATTATTATTGACCTAAACTCTACCGTAGTAATTATATATTTTAAAAAATTTTTATTAAGCAAAGCGAGGTTATGTCACGCACATAGTTACCAACGCACAGAAAGCAGAAATCAGCATCGCTCTCACTAGGGATATTTGGAGTATCAGCGTTGGTGACATTTGAGTACCAAATTTAAATTTTGTACAGTTTGAAGTTGGAAACCGTCAGAATCAATCAGTCGCCCATCAAAATGATGGCTAATTTCGACAGTTCCGTTAGATGCAAAACATTCATTGCTGCATATTTCCAAAGGTTCCAGACTATCAGAACTCTACAAACATGAAGCATAAAACCACTAACACTAAACTTAAATCACATCATCAATCACACATAAAACAATTGACAGCGATAAATAACAGCACACAGCAGAATTTGCAGGGAAAGTTGGAGAATTTCAATTTTAGCCAACAAGTTATTCCTTTGACGATTAAACGAGATAGATTGCTTATGCTAGTGTAAATGAGGATGCTTTGAAAGCATCATCAACAGATATTGCCATAGACAAAGATCTATGTCTATGGATCAGTGATCATATCAACAATGGATATTGCGGGGACAGGGAGAGGTGGGGTACTAGTTACTTGTGCGCAGTGTTGCCAGGTTTATTGTTTTAGCAGTAGATCTACTGTTTTAAATGAGGTAAATTTCTGTATTATTTTTGTTTTCTACTTGAGCATTTTATCGAATATTTTACTTTCGAGTCGATGAAGGAGGTCTTAAACGTAAAAAAATAAAATACAAAACTGTTTTAATACAGAATCTACTGTTCTTCTATTGCCATCTAATGTTTTTTATTGAATTATCTACTGTTTTAGCGAAAAATGATCTGGCAACACAGTGCTTGTCCGCATTGCACATAGGCAGCGTTCAGAACGAAACATCGTAGAAGCAGTTGTGAACGCGGTTCCAACCGGAAGCCAATTCACTTATGAACGGAAACATTTTATAATTTGTATACGTAAATTTGGACGTGAATACACCTCGTCATGGAAAGAAAATATCGCAACATTGCCTAATTCGGAGTAACATTAAAATATATGTCGACATGACATTCACTGATAAAATTTAGTTACATAAGTAACGTGCGTTCAAAAACTTCTGCGTTGACGTTGGTTCAGTAAACGTATGTCAGTGCTCTGCACATAACCATAACCAGTTTTAAGGTTACAATTTTGTTGTGGAATTAATTCTCTTCTGCTTCTGTTTGTCATTAATCCATTTACTAAAAATTATTTGGAGTCAGGAATCGAGTTTTAAGATGTATTGAATCCGGTGGAATTGAACGGTAAGTGTAAAGTTTATTATAACCTCAATTTACTTTACTGTTTATTTTTGTTCGTATGACATGCAATTAATAAGTAAAGACATACTTTGTTTGTTGCTATCTCAAGTCATGGCCAACTGCAAACGTGGGTGTTTTTGAACACACGTTACCACAGTCTCACTAGACTTTCACGGCATACTCCGATAACAAATAAAAAAGGAATTATATGTCAATGTTCTACTTAAGCGTATTAGGTTTGGCAACACTGGTCTCAGAATTAAAAGGCCACTAAAAATTACAAAAAAAATAGAGTTGATGGTTTTTGTCAAAAACATAAACAAAAGACGATCGATTAACCAATGCAAAAAAAAACTAAAAAAATGTTAACAAATGGCACAATGCAACTGAAGGGACGTAGTTAGAGTAAGCCAGTTCAACGCTTCTGTCACGTGTTACGTCTCTTTTCAGTCTCAAAGGACCCATCAAAGTGACGCGTGTCGTCGGACTTTGCTCTGTGAATTAATTGAAAAAAATGATACATTATTCAATTCTGCAATAGGTCAGAATCCATAGATTATGTAATTCTTTCATTACATGGAATTACCATCCTCTCTTCGTTTTTTCAACCACAAAGGGTACACCCAAAATTTTGTCCGTTGTTAAATAGTGGCACTATGCAACTATAAAAGCCAGGATATTTTCAGCATATGTGACACATTCATGTCGCATAACTTTATGCTTCTTCTGTCTTCCATTTGTTTTAATCGCATCTTCCTCCGCGGCCTCTTCTGTGTGCATCGCGCTTAACTGTGTGCATCGCGCTTAAGAGAACCTTTTGTCTTTTCTTTTCCGTAAAAATAAATCTAAAGCGATAACAAAAAAAATGTTCGAAAACATAAACGAAAGACGATCAATTGTGTTTAAGAAATGTAAGAAATAAAAAAAAATAAACAACGATTTGAATATAATATATAATTTCGTTTCATATTTGCGTTAAAAATAAATTAAAAGCGACAACAAGACTATTTTCTTAATAAAAAAAGAATACAGTCAACTGCCAAACAAATTTACAAGTGTTTGTCACATATTTTTCCTCAAAAATAAATAAATAAATAAAGAATCAAAATACGGTCGATGGTGGAAAAGAAAACTTTATTGATTTTTTTGTTTTACAAAAATGGACAGGAATCGATCATTCATTTTTTATTCGTTGTCTTCTTACTGTTTCTGCAAATTACCAAAACGGCGTTTTGCAAAAATATAAAAATAAAATTGTTGATAAGGAAGAACACGATTTTTATGTTGGCTACATTTACTTTTTGACAGATGTCAAATATTTATTATTAAATGAAAAAATCACTAGATATGTCCCTAAATCGGTCACAAAATCAAAAATTTACTAACAACATGACAACAGTGGTTCAGTGTTCGGGCATGGCAAGGTACAACCGTAGATGACGGTGTTCGGTGTACCTAAAAATTAGTACAAAATTGCTTTGGAGAGTAGCAAATAACCAACTAAGATGCCAAATGTGGTACCCAAGTACCAAAGAGAACAACACTAGCAGAAATATTTCAAGAGTTACCAATGAAATTTTGTTACTAGATTAAAAAAAAAAATACAGACGTTAAAAAATCATTAAAAATAGAAACAAAAGACGATCGATTTTAGAGCGCAATTCAGTAGATTAACAGTAAATTTAAAAAAAAAATCAAGTTTTCTTGCCAGATGAAAATTATGAAATTTAACTAAAATTGTGTAACTGGCAATATAGAAAATAAATAAATTTAAAAAAATATATTTTGAAAAAAATGTGACAAAACAAAAAAACAAAATAATAAAAATTCAAAAATAATCAAATAAGAAAGACAACAAAATACGATTGATTTTACAACACAATTTAATAAATTAATCATTTTTTTAATAGAAAGTACGATAAACAAGCAAAAAAAAATTTTAAATACGAAATAATAAAATTTTAAAAATAATAAAAATGAAAGACATTTGATTTTGCAGCACTATTCAGTAGATTAATAAATAAAAAAAAACTTTGGAAGGAAAAATAACAAAAAAAAGAAAATTAATAAAATTTGAAAAATATACAGGCTGTATCATACTGTCCGAATAATATTCATATCACACGATTCTTTGTTGAAAACTCTACAGAAAATTATAAATTTGCTCCTAACTCTCTGGTTGTGAAATTATTGAGAATTGAAAATAGATTTTTACGATAAATCTACCTAATGTCGTCAAGAAATACATAAAACATGCAACAGAGTGGTCAACTAAACAATATTTTCACCTTTTAGTCTCACGGTTTACCTCTAATTTATATTTTACTATTACAAATACATTTTATAATCTGCAACAGTGTAGTTGTGAATCCAAGGTAACTTAAAAATTCGTGACACCCGTGAATGTGATTAGCAGAAATGCAAATTCAAACCACTTACTGGCCACGCACTTCTAGTTTCATTGTACTCGGTGTACTCCCTCGCAGTAGCGCAATCGGCGATCGTATTTTACGACTATTTACATCATAAAGAAGAAATTATGTCAATAATTGTAAAAGTTGTAAAAATTATCGTTGTACCTGTTGCTAAATATAATAAGCGCATGATAGTTCTATCACCACCGATATTCCTTACACAATGCAGTTTTACATTTGCTTCCCAAATCACTCACTCTCACGCTTCGATCTTTTCATGATTCGGAAACCTGTGTACACTTTGAACAGCAAGTTTTCGTATTTTGGACGCAAGCAGTAGATTGAATTCGTATCGCTGGTCATTAGTGTCAAATTTGAAATGTATTTTCGCCTCTTACTAAAAAATCAGGTTGCCAAGAAACGATGCTACGTAGGCCAAATTCGAGCTGACGTTCGGAGTCTTCCTGTTTCTCACTCTTACATGCACTGAAACTCAATTGCTCTCCCTCATAGTTCTGCTCAGAGTATGCCCCAAGCTGAGTTCGTTTAGTCTTAAATCTGTTCAGTCTGTTTACTCTTCTCTAACTTTTATCTCACACTTTTACATGTGTCAGAAATGCATCACCCTCACTCTAATTTTAATCCATCACTGCACAGAGTGGAGAAACGAACTCAGCATCAAGCATACAGCCATACTTGTTCCCTAATATTGAGATTAATTAAATTAAATCACAGTCAATAGAACTAGATAGATGACTCATCAAATGTTTTAAATTTAAGTCCCAATTTGGAGACAAACTCGGTGTTAGTTTGGAGACAGCTCACCAAATATGTGGCGGCGCTACTGTTACAATAGCATAGTGGAAAACCCAAACCTGTAAATATAAGTAAAATTTGTACAAATTCTATCATTAAGTGGTGTGATGCAAAGTTTAAAAAGAGAATTAACAACATATTATAACCGAAAGTTACATTATCGTGTCCTGGTCCATTTTAAACTTATTTCTCTGTTATTTAAAAGAGACATTTGGCGGTAAATAAGTCAATTGAGTTTTGCAATTAGCAAATGGTTTGTGACAAATGTTCAGTTTTCGGATTTGTGCAGGCAAGTGCATCTATCGAGTATTTAACAAACTATTTTTAGAGCGTCCAGATGTTCCTATCTCGTTGGCTATCTGGAGAGATCTATTATTTGTGATTAAATATACTGTTCTTTTTGCCTTTTTTAAGATATTTTGAAGAGCTATATTTTGGAAACTATGTTTTTTTAGAAAATGATATTATATTATAGTTTTTAACAGAGAATTGCATGGTGTGAATATTTGTCGGACGTTATGATACAGCCTGTATAAAATATAACAATATTAAAGAATAAAATAAAAGTGAAAGACACAACAGAGCAGAAATGAGGAAAATCACGAAATGGCTGACACCTAGCAGAGGTTTTGTGAAGGACCCTATAATAAGGAAAACATTGGAATGACATTTGGTTAACCTATAAATCACTTTAAATTGAATAGTTTGTTTGTGACGCTTCCACACAAATAAATATTCTTATGTACGTATTGTGTGATTAATGCGCTTATTCCTATGCCAAAACTTCCTCCAACTTAATAATAATATTGAATGGAAGCAAGAATTTAATAACAGCTTATTGTTTTCCTTATTAAAAGCGCCATCTCTTGGTTGCTGATTTTCGTCAATTTAAGGAGATTAAAACGAATAAGAAGTTCCGATATGTTTCAACAGATGGCAGTGTTGAATGTCTTATTACAACACATCACTTTTTGTTACCGTCCAGAAATGATCAGTCAATGGTAGTTTTTCAATATATCCCATCAATAACCAGTGAATCAACCTCCGAAGGTTTTCATTAAAACAGAAATAACTTCGTGTTTCCTTCATAGAGAATACTTCGTGGTTTCCATAATGTACTAAGATCGCGAAAGTAGAATGGGTTGCCTATTCTTACCTTCAATAAATGTAGGTATCTGTTAAATATCGTCGGCTAAACGTGTAATGTGCCTGTAATATTACTTCTGAATGCAATTTGAAAATTTTATAGGAGGACTGTTGGCAGCACTGCATATAATCTTCTTTAGATGTTGACATGATAACACTGTATACAATTTTCATTAGAAGTTGACAATATGGCAGGGTCGCCGATTGTCTTAGCGGTTAGCTTAGCCGACTTTGGAAGTCGTGTCGCTTGGTGACGTAGGTTCGAATCCTACCATTAGCCATGGATGTCGTGATGCCTTATGATTTAGACCCAGCTATAACATACATAGAAAATTGTCTGGATGGTAATTGCCATAAGACAATAAACAGCAAAGCGAAAGAAGAAAGACAAGACAACATGGCAACACTGTTTGTACCTTAACCTCACATTTGATAAGTATATTTAATTTAATGGGCTTAATGGTAATAGCCTGTAAGTAGAAAAAAAAACTAGCCAACTGCATTAACCTTTAACCTCTACTATGCAGTGTTTATAATAACAATTACAAAAGCCGGTCTGACCACTCACAGAAATGGAGTTCGACGATGTCATCTATCTTGCCTTATTATTTTCGTCAATCGGATTTGGTCATTTTTACAAGCAAATTAAAGAAACGCAACAAAGAAAATTGATCGGGACTACTGTTGGCCTGTTGATAGTGATTGTAGTCTCAGGAGTCCATGTAATTCATTCATTTGTTTCATATTTGATCAACACGATAATAATTTTATTTATAAGCAAGAGGTAGGTACAACATGCATATCTGTTGATAAAAATTACAAATAACTTTTACAGACGATGTCATTTAGTCAGCTTTACATTTTCATTTCTGTACCTACTTTTCTTCCGAAGCACCATTTATTTTGGCATTCCTTACCCCCCAGCACATACTAATCTGGTGCAAATGATGCTCACTTTAAAACTAGTTGGATTAGCATTTGAAATTAACAGTGCTTATTTATCCAAAAAGAAACATGATGGTGCTGGAAAGACTGAGGAGGAAAAGCTGGAAGATGAGGCAAACAACATTAATCCCAATTGGTTAGATATATTCCACTACACATTTAATTATGTAGGTGTTTTAACTGGTATGCATTGGTTCTGCTTTTACTTTATAGTAGGTATTTGCAAAGGTGACTTTTCAGGTCCATACTATCGGTACCGAACATTCAGGGATTCTTTTGAACTTCCGTTTGCACAAAATGCTGAATGTATAGGTGAAACATTGAAGAAAATAACATACGTACCTCTTTATGCAGTGTTATTTTTGCTCAGTTCTTATTGGTGGCCATTATCAGTAAGTAATGCTAGATTCTGAAATATCACTGAACTTTAGAAACCATATTTGCTTAACTCATTTGTTTCATAAAATGACTTATTAAAGAACTTGAAATTTAATTTTGTTTGACGACATCAGTGTTGCCAACTTAATAACTGATAATAAATTAATACGTTTTTTTCAAATAATTCGATATGAAGGGATTTCGTTTTTCTAAAAATCTTATTTTCAATTTTTATTTTGTAAAAAGAAAGCTGTTATAGAGTAAGAAATGAGGTTATTTTCGAACTTTAAAATACTAAGGGCAAGTTTCATAATCGAATTTAAAGGAGACTTCAAATTTAAAGTCATTTTCGATTATGAAGCTGACCTTAAGCTCCTTAATTCTGCAATGTCTGAGGACACAGGTACTGCCATTATATACTTTTGGCAGTGATAGTGACTATTTGACCTTGAACAAATTAGTTGTCAATCTGTTGTTTCATTTAATATTTGCTTCCTATTGTAATAAATTTGAAAATAGCTTTGATTATGTTTCAAATTTGTTGTATTTGAAATGTTGCAGTAAGATTTAAACTGATTAACATTTTTAGAGGTGCCTCCAGGTTTTCTGTTTCAAATATAAACCCACCACAGATGCATAAATTACATATATTTCTTTGAGTAAAGATAAATTTTGTTGCTTACTTTAATTGAATTTTATATCATATAATATAATATAATATATATATATAAGTGTTTTTAAATTGGATGCAAAATATATACATAATTTTTTCTGTAAATGAGATAAATATGTAAAAGAATTTATACGTAAATCATTTAATTTGCCACTAATGAAGGCTAATAAACATTAACGAACGTTCAACACTTACGAAATTTAATATTTAACCTGGAAAGCATCTAATATACTCAGGTATGTTTTCTTGGTTATTTCATATTCTCATTTGTAAATGCTTAGATTTATTGTAAACTCATACTTTGTGTCAAGAAAGTGGAAATTTAAAGCTATTTTCGTGGTAATTTACATAAATTATTTCATTTTTGCAACTAATTTGTTCAAGGTCAAATAGCCAATGTCAAAAACATATGATGACAGTACCCTTCATTTCATTTGTCTCTGTTGAAACATGTCGAAAGTTTTTTTTTCGTCTTAATTTATGAATCTACTGAATTCTGCTTTGTTGTGTCTTTTGTTTTTATATTTTTCTTTCAAACAGATTTTTTTCATTTTATTTCCTTTCTGAACGTCCTTTTTATTAAAAAAAATATTAATCGATTAAATTGTATTGCAAAATCGATTGTCTTTTATTTTTATAATTATATATACATATATATTTTTTGATCTGATTATTCTTGAATTTTTGTTTTCTTTATTTTGCCACCATTCTTTTCAAATTATTTTTAAAAATTTATTATTAACCTAATTCAGTACGTTGTAAAATCGACGGTTTTTTGTTTCCATTTTCTTTAACTCCATGAATTTTTTATATTTTTTACGTTTTTTTTTTATTAATTGATCTAATAACAAGTTTTAGGGATTTTCTATGTTGAAAAGGGATTATTTGGTAACTCTTGAGCAATTTCTATATGTTGGTAATACTGGACAACATAGCTAGATTATGTTATTCTATGGATTATGTAGCTATTAGGCGCTTTCCAATTACACATTTGTGCTACTCGGGATTAGTCCGGAGATGATCCGAAGCAATTGTAAGAGCGTGAAGCACCTGAACTAATCAGTTTTGATTTCCCTCTTCTCCTCGAGCACCTGTCATATCGTTTGTGTTTCGAGCACCAAAAGGGTGGGGAAAGGGAATACATGTGGCGCACACATGGTCAGTGTGACATATACGTCACAACTGACGCTTGCTAGCGTTCCCATTACGAATTTTGGATCAGATCAGTTCAGGTGCTTAGAGTTCGTAATTGGAAAGCGCCTATTGTCCGTTTTTTTTTAACGAGCTTCCAACAGAAACCTTAGAGTTTTGATACTCACAAATACTATAAAAAAAAACACAGAATATACATTTATTGACATTTCAAATTACAAAAATTGTCATATTTGTAGAAATTACCTATACGCGTTGGCATCTCTTCTCTAATTATAAACATAACCTCCAACTTGATATTTGTTTGAGGTTATTTTAAGCATCAACCAATGTCACCAACGGTCATGTAATAAAACCAGTGTTGCCAAATTAGGGAAGAAAACCCTAAAACTAGATACTTTACTATTCAAAAGGGAAAAGGGCAATTTTTGAATCTAATGCATCAAATCTAGGGATATTTATCGAAAAAAGAAATTCTTATTTTTTGATAATGTTGTCATTTGTATTGCAGTAAATGTAATGTGTGGTCATGTTTTGTAAATTGATGTTGAGACCATACCAATAACTGAAGACGGACTCGGCCGGGCCCGAAAGCGTTATTATTAATAAAATTAATTTAAAAAAAAGGACCAAGATTTCATTTACATCAACTGCTACAAATGTAATCAAAAACAAAAATAGTTTGAATAATGAATCTCTACAAATTTATTGCATTTATTATTTTTTGCAAACAAAACGGAAGAAGAAACTCATTAAATTATGGACTTAAATAATAAACTTTATAAAAAAACAATTTTCTATTTCGAATTTTTTAAACATTTGTTTGGTACTGTCTTATCTCTTAAGTGTCATTAATAACGTATTGGAGAGTTAAGTTGCCATTTTTTAATCACCACGTATATTACCTACGACTCAAATAATACATTTGTCTCGCACATAATCGCTATAATTCACTTGGATCATTATTCACTCGCCTTCGGCCCGTGTGTAAACTTTTTCCCCATGAATTAATATGCTGGGTGTTTCGTTGAAGATGCATCAAACTTGGTATGCGGGTAGATGTCGGGAAAAGAAAGAAAAGTTTGTTTGTAAAATTTTCTTTGTAATGAATAAATTTAGAGAAAATCGAAGGTAAAGCAAAGTTGCATATTTTTAGTGTGGACTTTAAATGAGAATGAATGGATTGTTACTAATTCACATACGAAGATTCGACAAATTTTATTTTAATAACAATTTGTAATGTGCGACAACATACATACTAAATGCCCTACATTTGTAATTTATTATTAAATTACATAAGTTTAAATATCTACGCGATTTCACATCGCTGCTGCATTCGACGTGTGGCAAAGTTGAATACTTTGGGTCAAGGGAAAAATAAAATATAGTCATAAATTTTTTCGCTGTTTATGGATTTATTAACCCCCTGCAGCTGTGTGCCATTCATAAATGCAATTTAGATCGCCGGTTTTGTTTCACGATTCCGCGCGCTAAGTATTTCAAAAAATATCAACTCCAAATTATTCAAATTTCAACTTGCTCCAATTAAAATTTTTTATTAAGACATTTTGTTTGAAATAATATCAGAAACGTGTCCCTCAAGTTTGATGCCTCTTCAATGAAACAACCTGTATATTATGTGGTCGTAAATAATATACTATTATTTTTTACAGTATGCATTGACAGACGAATTTAACAATGAGCGATCCTGGCTGTACAGGTTTTGGTATATCTGGCCAAATTTTTTTACGTTCAGAATGCGTATTTATATAGGACTTGTGCTGTCAGAATGCGTATGCACAATGGCCGGTGTTGGGGCATACCCTGAAATAACCCAACCTAAAGCGGGTCTTGGTCCTTCAGTAAATTTCAAGAAAATGAAAGCACTGTAAGTAGGTAAACAAAAATTTTTAATTAAAAACTAAATACAGCTGAAATCAATAAAAACGGGAAATATCAAAAAAATGGAACTTTTTTCAATTTTTTCATAGTGTGAAAACGATTTCATTAGAAATATGTTAGAACAATTTGACAGTACTGTAAAATTACTTAACTTGGGACGATTTTGACATACTTTGCGCTGTAATATCTGAACGCTTTGACGAATGGCAATATATTTTTTTTTTAATAGTAGGTTATACTCCGTACATTCGAATTTGATACGAGAGAACTTTAAAATTACCCTCAAAATCTCCTATTTTTTTTTTTACTCGCTGTCCCAAGTTAGGGATTTTGGTCCCAATCAAGAGACAGGCCTAAAAGTAATAGAAAACGTAATGTAATTTTGCTTTGAGACGTTAAGGACCCTTGTCCTAACTCAGAACTACCCCAAAAAAAATATAGTTCGAAACTTTTATGAATGATGTAAGTATGGCAAGTAAATATATAAAATTTTAGTATATTTTCATAACGTTTAGTAAATCGTGATAACACTGATAACTTAAGAGATTTTTATTGCAAAAATACAAAATACATTAATTCTATTATAACATTTTTTAAATATTTGGGCTTAAGGCCAACTTAAATGGGCTCTAAAGTCAACGAAAACGTAAAAAATAATTCTATTTTAATAAATTATTATAAACTGCCTGAGGAAATTTATATCTGCCTCTGAAGATTTTTGGATTGTCTAGCACCTTAGATACTTGGGTCTTTTCGACTTCATCAGTATCTTCAATGTTGGGAAACACAAAAGAAGATGTAGTCGAATTATATCGAAGAAAATTCACTCTGTAAATGTTTTCGTGGACCTCTAATATTTTTCCAACAAACTCCTTCGTCGTTTCCTTTTTGGTATCCTTATTATAAATATATTTAACTACAATAAATGATCCTTCAGTAGGACTTAACTCTAAGCTTCCATCAGTCTCAACAGTTTCAATCAGTCTCATCTCATTAATATCTTCAGAATCAATTTGCCCTGGGTCAGAACTTGAACTGCTGCCATCTTCCGCGTTATTCTCCTCTTCAATAATTTCATTATTACTTTCATTTTCAGCATTGAAATCTTCTGCAGTCACTCCTTTTCCTGGAGGAACGTCAAGTCTTTTCTTTCTTTTAATTCTTTGACCTTCATCAGATGGCAATCGATAGTTTTTAAGATGGTCAATAAATGAGGCTGACAAGCATTCATTTGCGTTGGATGCATCATTCTCATCAAGACCATCTGGAATCCTTTTTAAAACAGCATTCCTATCGAGGGGAACAAGCCCACAAGCCCGAAATCCTGAACAAATAGTTTTCTCAGAAGATTTCTCTAAGGACAACACTGTGTTCCTCAATAAAAGTGGAAAAGTGTCTTTAGGAAGAACGCCTTTGTGTTTTAGCTTCCATTTCAATAGTTCGTCTTTCCAAGCTCTCTTCAATGGCCTAAAAAAGGCAACATCCAATGGTTGCAACAAATGTGTTGCATTTGGTGGCAACAAAACAAAGTCAATTCCATTTTTCTCACATGCTTGGATAATCTCTAGAGAAATGTGACTAGCTAGGTTGTCCCCTAATAGAATTTTTTTACCGTCTCCAACATGTTTAAAATATGGCAGAGCGACTTTAAAAAACCAATCACTAAATAATGTGTTGTCAAACCATCCAGACCTGCTTCGATTATAGACAGTGTGAGGTAAACCATTCACACACCAAGTGTCATGCAAATGAATTGCTTTATAGACAACATATACTGGTAAAAGGGAGCCATTCCCACTTATGGCAAACATGACTGAAGTGCTGGATTTTGAGGTGTCTATAATTCTGTCTGCATGTTTACTACCCCTTCGAACTATTACTTTTGTGGAGCCAGGGTCATCAGTAAAATTGGTCTCATCGTAATTTACGATTCTGTCGGGTGACACTCCCTCTAACGTTTCTTGTAATTGATCAAAATAATCATTAATAACGTCCTTTGATACCATAGCCCTGTTTCTTTTAATATTTTGTGCAAGTCTTACGGACAACTTCTCACGGTGTCTTTTCAAAAAGCCTTTTGCCCATTTTCGTCCCGGCATATTATTTGTAAACCTGACTTCCCTTTTTCCTCTTCTATCAATAAATGCCTTTGCAATCATACGGATATCAAAGTTAGTTAGTGGAAAACCCCATTTAGACGCTGTAATAATTCCGTCTACAAACAATTTTTCTTCAGCTGCATTAAAAACATCAGGTCTTCCAGGTTTTCGTCCGTTTTTGCCATTAAACTTTCTTTGAAGTGTTGATTTTGAGACACCATATTTAATTTCAGCATCCCTGTATGATATGTTTGTATTTGCCAAGGCCTGTAGAGCACGTTCAAGGTTTGTATTATTGTAATTCTGATACTTTTTTTTCGGTTTAACTGCTTGTTTTACTTTCACCATTTTGTAATAATTATTTGAGGTTATGTCCCAAGTTAGGCTGCAAAAAGACAACTTTTTTTAAACTCCCGAATAAAACAGATCGAGATAGAGTTTTTCTCATTGTTTTAGCGGAAGTAATATCTATACACAATAACTTACAATCAAAAAAATTGTTGTTCGGGTTAGCTTTCATTAACCGCCTCGGTGGTAGAAAGTTTAACGGTTATCTGGCATAACGAATTTTTAGGATGACAGTTCGTGTATACAGAATCCTTTATGTTGCAAAAATATCCCATAAATTTATGACGCTATTAAATAAATCGCTTCTTTATCGACAAGATGAAATAACATTAGTTGTCCTATTCCAATCCAGAGGGCTGCAATAAATTTTTATTTTGGAAAAGCGCGGTCTGTCTCATGATGGGGAGCGTGTCTCAAATTAGGTGACTTTACGGTATGTCAGTTTATAAATAGGTATAATATATTTTCTTGTAAGGTATGAATTGTCAAGTAGACAATTAATTAACAAATACAACTAAATTTACAATTGAAAACAATTCATTTCCCTTTTTTTTGACTTCAGCTGTACCTATTTATTCCCAAAATATTCATATAATTATTCTTAATTTGCACACAAAATTGTAGTTACCTCATTAATTGTAAAACATGTGAATTTAATAATTGTTTTTTTTTTAATTTAGAGCAGAAGGTGCTGACAAATTAACAGAAGAAAAATATGATTTCGAAACAATACACAACATAAACCCATACGGTTCCGATTTCTGTGTAACTCTAAGAGAAGCCATGAAGCATTGGAATATATGCATCCAATATTGGCTTGCCGTAAACGTATACAAACGTTTCCCCAGTAAAAAACTACGTACACTTGTAACAATGCTAATATCAGCTACATGGCATGGAGTATACACTGGCTATTATGTCTGCATAGGTGGTGCTCCTTTTTATTTATTAGTTGAAGATATTTACGTCAAACTATACATTAAAGGTAACAGTGGATTGGTAAGTACTTGCTCAGTAAGTTTGATTGATAAATTTGTATTGGTTTTGGTTTTCAGTCTTTGAAAGTGTGGGAATGGATATTATGGTTTTTCAAGATGCTCTTCCTCTCTTACCTGGGTATTGCTTTCCATTTGTTATCCTTAAATAGAATTATTCATTATTATAATTCTATTTACCATGCTGGTTTGGTAATTGGTATCGTCTTGTATGTTGTTGGTTTACAGTTATTGAAGTACAAAAAACTAAAACTTAGACAAGAATAAAAAAATGAAATCGGGAATTCTCAACAAGTGAATAGTTTTGTATATAATACCATTGCCATAAATAAACTTCTTCCCGTAGATAAGAAAGTAGAATATCTATGTTTAATATTAAATAGATTATCTTTTCATGATTTTGTTCTATTGTATAAGTATCCCATTTTCACCGAGACAGTCCCGTTTTTTCGTACGTATTAACCATCCCGCCTTTTCCCACAAATATTCCAGGTTTATTCCATTTTCTTGAAAAAAGAAAACGCGTTAATGAAATCGCTCAGTGATTATTATTATTTTATTATCCATCACGATTAAAGAAAATTATCACAATAGATAGCGTTTTTATGAAATGTTATTATTTTATAAACAAATTAGATAAATTCTGGTATAAGTTGTGGAAAATTGTTAATTTTAATTAATATAAATGTATTTGTTGTTTATGTCTACGATTACATAGAGAGATATGATTTGTCAATTATTTAGACAACTTGATTTTATTCTTGAACATGACAATGACTTTTTTACTGATTTCGTTATTTTGTAAACAAATTTAAGATATTTTGGTATTCCTGAATAAATTACAAAAATTACTGTTGCTTTAAAAAATACGATCGTTCAAATATTTTGACAATAATTGTTTTCTTAACAAGAAATTCAGGATCAGCATAAAAATAAGAGAATCTTTGCTAATTTTACCGAATTTCCATGCTTCAAAATAAAAGTTAGCCCGATATAATATACAGGTGTCCCGTGACGTAATGCGTTACGAGCAATTCAAATTGGATAAGAAACTCCAATAAAGTTGCATTCTAAAGCAATCACTTTCAGAAGTACAGGGCGTTTAATGTTGAATTTTTACAAATTTTGAAGTTCACATTAAAAGTTGTTAGGGGAAAAACAGGAAAAAGAGTCGCCGCCCTGGTGTTTAATATGTGAACTCTCGTATGAGACTGGAACGTCAATGGAATACATAATGAATAAAATAAATAGATCAAATGAATTAAATATTTACTGTTGTGTGTCTCAGTTATTACTATCAGAGTTATTATAAACTGAAGAAAAATCTCTATCGTCTTTAGGTTAAGGTTATCTCACATACACCATATTTTTGCTCTTTATGCAACGCCACCTACAATCCACTGTTCTTCCCAAATCACCCAGGGCTCAACTCTGATGACTTTAATAAAATTCACAAGGTTTTGAGACGGAGTCCAAATGCACTGTGATCAACAATATCTGCTTTCTTTCGCTGAAAATTTTATATCGATACCCGATAATTTTGTTAACTGGGTACCCGTTATTGGTACCCCGGGTAATAACCGTTACCCGATAAATACCCGGGTACCCGGTATGTACATACCTGACACCCAATAACTACCTACCTGGATAGCTACTCGATAAATATCGAATAACAATTTGAAAATTTATCATAGAAGTCTCGGAAGTAACTGCTTTCTTTCGCTGAAAAGTTTAAAGTAAATCACAATTCGACTAGTTTAAATCGTGATTCGAATAGTTTTATAGTTATCTTTTCTGGATCTGGATTATTGCCACAGAACATATGCAATTATTTCCACAATGCTATGCGGACAATAAAGAATTATCGCAAAACAGCACATTCAATCATTATTGATTACACTGTAGAATAAGAACAAATCTGTTTTGATATATGTATGTAAAAACGAACTCAGCTTACACTGTGTGTCTCAAAACCTATGTCTGTAATTAAAATCAGATAGTAGTCAAAAAAAGAAGTAAAATTTGTCATACAACAATAGGGAAAAAGTAAATAATAACTAATAAATAGCGATTTAAATGTATTTAAATGATCAGTTGTGCAGAATTGGTGTTTTTTTTTGTGTCCATAAACGAATAAACGCCGAGATTTGTCTGTTGGGCTAGGTCATGTTTGTCCTTCGCCAAGATTTTAAACAAAAACGTCTTCACGCGCGCTGCCGGGAGATTTCCTACGACAATTGCAATTACTTATTACTACTTTATTTATCTTATTTATTCAAAGTAAAATCTAAAAGCAAACTAAATTCGTAGTACAATTATGCACTTCAGTTTTATTTGCTTCATTTTCATGAAAGCACATCGACCTTAACACTGTAAGCTGCAAAATGTTATGTTTATGTTCATTAATAAGAAGAATATAAATGTTTACTAAAAATGTTAATAAATTTTAATTAAATCCAAAAAACGAGTGGCTCAATTAGTTCTTGTGATGAAAATTTGATTCTGGTTTAAAATAATTCGTAATTTTCAGAAATGCTTACCCACATTCGCCTTGGCGATTTATTGGTAACAATTGCACTGTCATAAAATAAAATTCAGCTGGCTTAGTTTCGTTCCTCATACTTTATTGTTTGTTTTTATTATTATCATGCTGTCATAAATTCACAGACGCTTACATTAGGATGGGGATTAGAATGAAAGACGAAGTGCTGAGTAATAGTTTTTGAAAAAATTCAGTCCAAGTGAGTGCGTTTGTATTTTATAAAAGACTGAGGTTAAAATAAATTTTTAAAAACATTAATAGGCTTAGTATTATTTATCAAATTTACGTAATGTGTAGTTTGTTTTGTGTTAGATTAATTCGTGTAAATTAACTGGATACGACGTGCCCATTTATGTGTTAATATCGCAGGACTACATTTTGAACATTTATTGTAATTACAAATATCAGTGCCAAGAACAAGAAGTGAACTTTACTAAAATTTTAAGATCATAATGAATGCACAAGTATGACAACACATTTGATACGCATTTCGTGCTGTACTGTACATTTTTTTTATTTCGCATATTGCTAACCGTAGACGTGCAGTTTCAATTTTTAAATTAGGATCTGTTAAATTTAATTTAAAACAACAATGCTTGGCACATTGTACCTACTTCCTTAAAGGTCCGTTTTAACGCTCATGCAATTTACACAAATGGACTTGTGCATGCAAATTTGCACAAGAAAGTCGTTGCATGAAAACGTATTTTTTTTACTTGGACAAGCCAGAAAATTTGGCTTGAGCAAAATCTAGCTGGTCAGATAATTTGCATCCGGTTGGCGCAAATGTTTGAACGTGTAAACAACACTCCAACCTAATGCACGTGTAGTGGGTACATAATACTAAATGAATTATTATTATCGCGAAACGCACGTGGCTGCTATACTTGTAAATATTTGTGATGATATACAAATGATAGTTATTTTGTGTGTTTTACTATCGAATAACGATACTTTTCAATCATCGATAAATAACGATATATCGATATTTATATTTATTCTGCGGTTTTCTTGGGCTTTTTTTGGTTTTTAACTTTTTAATTAAACAAACGCCAGCTAAAGGCCGGGATAGACGTTCCATCATGCATATCAACTTGCTTGCGCAAACTTAAGTTGTAAGATTTATCGTTGCGTCAGTGCTGATAAGTTTTTAGACTTATTAAGTCTGCACAGACAATTGTTGGGCTTGAATGAAGTCAAACCTGCTCGATTTTTTGTTGCGTGAACAGACTTATCTAACGGCAAGTTGTAATATCTGGCGGTTCTTGGAACTTATACAATGCGATTGAAAATGATTCAGCGTCCTTCAAAAGCATATACTAATTTCGACATGAAAAACTTTTTATAACTGAGCTCAAATTGATACAACAAGACTGAATAGTTAGTGGTCAAACGCCGATTCAGTCATGCCGTACGACTTAAGTATTCGCAAGCAAGTTGATATGCATGACGGAACGTCTATCCTGGCCTTAATGCTAATAATTCGTCTTCCTGGTCCATCGTTGAGTTTCTCTCACATCCAACTCTCAACTCTAACTAACACTTCATTATAATGTCCGCGATGGGCTGCGCGTTCAAATGTGTCTAAACTGCAGAATTACCGATAAAATTGTGCAAATATAACTGACCGTGAAAATGGATTATCAATTCAGTTCTTATTTGTGCAAATTTGCACGCACAAATCCATTTGCGCAAATTGCATGAGCGTGAAAACGGACCATATAAGTCATAAAGTAAGCAGAGGTTTCAAAGCAAAGGAAATGCACGTGCTTGTGCTAGGACAGTTTCTCATTTGTGTGTTGTGCAGCTTTTTATTTCGATAGATGCACGAACCGATGCTTGTAAAATGTATTTTCGCATAAATCGATAAATTCTCCTGTATATTACAAAGTTTATGAACGCAACTGTATAATAAAGAAACGACTCTCTATTCTCCAAATGTATCCAGTTTTATTTTACCCGAAAACGTAAAAAGTACATTTTTCTAAACAGCGCCGGCTCTAAAGGTTTTGGCGCCCCGATGCAAGGAATGTTTCAGCGCCGCAGAGAATGTTTAATTTAATTTTTTCCCAAGTCACTGAATTGTTTTATTATTGCAAAAAATAGTTGCGGGATCGCTTAAATTGAAATTAGTCACATTACTAATAATATCGTGCAATTCGGATGCTTCTTGTTCTTGTAAAATCAAGAGATAATCTCCCGAAGAAGGTTCTTGCGAATTCGAGGGGCCTGCTGTAGATTGTACCAAATTTTCTGTCGATGCAGAATGACTGATTTGAACTTGTGGTTCATGCTCGATATTTTCTTCTTCGTCTTTTTTGTCATCGGACTTCTTAAGAAATTTATTTAATTGTCCTCTAAGTTTCTCCCTTTCTAACTCCTTAGTTGCCTTTTTTTTTCGATTTTCGGCTCCAGATAACTTTTTCTTCGATTCCATTGCAATACTAATTTAGAATAAGTTTCGTATCCGTACGGAAGAGATCACAATGATTTAGAACTGTGTAGGAACAAAGTTGGAACACTCAAATCTCTAAAATTTAAATAACTCAAAAATTAAGTGTTTTAAAATTTTTTTTAATAAAAATTTTTATTAGCTTATATTACAGGCGATCACTAAGGAATATAAATCGCTTGAAGAGGTGCGGCCTCCTAAAGTTGCATCATTCAAATTTTTGAAACGTTAATGTTTCCCAAAAATTGAATATTTTGACATTTTTTATAATAATTTTTTAGCTTGTATTATATTACAGCTTCATTATAGAATATAAATTGCACATTTCAAATTCCCACTTAAGAAGGTAGGGCCTTTCAGAGGTGTTCTAACTCAAACTTTAAAACTCAAATTACCCAAAAATTGAGTATTTTAACTATTTTTTTATTAGCTTACATTGCAGGCTAGTGAACGCTTGTAATATAAATATAAATTGCTTACTCGAAACTTCCCTCCATCTCTAAAAAGGGAGGCCCTTCTAAAGTCGTATCACTCAATTTTTTTTTTCAGTTTTAACACTTCAAAAATTGAGTATTTTGATATATTTTTTTTTAAATCAAGTTTTCTTGCCAGATGAAAATTATGAAAATTAATTAAAATTGTGTAACTGGCAATATAGAAAATGTTAGGAAAGAGTTTATACATGTATTTCGGCCTTATTGGGCCTCATCAGAATTCTGTACCTTAAAAAAATTTTTCAATAAACCAAATTTTTTTAAGGTACAGAATTCTGATGAGGCCCAATAAGGCCGAAATACATGTATAAACTCTTTTCTAACACTTTCTGTATTGCCAGTTACACAATTTTAATTATTTTTCATAATTTTCATCTGGCAAGAAAACTTGATTTTATAATTGTCAATTTGTTGCCTTAATAACATCAAACAAATATTTTAAAAATTTTTCAATAAACCAATTTTTTTTAAGGTACAGAGTTCTGATGAGGCCCAATAAAGCCGAAATACATGTTTAAACTCTTTCCTAACACTTTCTATATTGCCAGTTACACAATTTTAATTAATTTTCATATTTTTTTTAGTTTACATTACCGCTGTTGGCTATAAATGGGAATACATTGTTTAAATCCTCCCTTAAGGAGGTATCTCCTTCTAAAGTTAGAACACTCAAATCTTTAAAATTCAAATAACACAACTGGTTCAAAAACTGAGTGTTTTGACCATTTGTTATAGCATCTTTTATTAGCTTACATTATAGAAATTCAACTATGGAAAAACAATTATCTACTCGAAATTCTTACCCCCGCCCTTCCTTAGAGAGGTAAGGCCTCACGAAGTCGTTTAAAATTTGAATATTTCAAAAATTGAGTACTTGGTTGAAATTGTTTTTTATATTTTCTCGTTGGCTTACATCAAGGACTTATTCGAAATCCCCCCCTTGAAGAGGCACGGCCTCCTAAATCATATCACTCAAAATTTAACATTTTTTAATATTTCCAAAAATTGAGTATTTTGAATTTTTTATACTAATTTTTTAGCTTATATTACAGACTTTCAACATTGAAAACAAATTTCACATTGCAAATCCCCCCTTAAAAAAGCCCTACCTTCTAAAGGTTTTCCACTCAATCTCTAAAATTCAAATAACTCAAAAATTGTGTGTTTTAACTATTTTTATCAACTTACATTACAGGCTAGTGGACGCCGGTAACGTAAATATAAATTGCCTACTCCAATTTTCCAACCCTCTTCCCCTAAAAAGGCAAGAGCTTCTAAAAGTCGTAAAACTCAACTTTTTAAAAATTTTATTACTTTAAAAATTGAGTACTTTCACCTTTTTTTAATAATATTTTTTTAATTTATATTGCAGCCTTTCGTTATGAAAAATAAATTACACATTTCAAATCCCCCCTTAAAGAAATAGGACCATCTAAAGTTGGAACACTCAAAAGTCTTTAAAATTTAAACAATTCAAAAAAACTAAGTATTTTGACAATTTCACACACTATATGGAAAATAAATTGCCTACTACTCGAAGTTCCCGCCCCTCCTCCCTTAAAGGGGCCTCATAAAGTCGTCACTCAAATTTTTAAAACTTGAATATTTCAAGAATTGAGTGTTTTGTTAGCTTTTTTTTATTTTTTCATTAGCTTACATTACAACCTTACTAGAAATTATGAAGCTGTTCCACTCAACCTTGAACATTAAAAATTTTAGCCTTTCTTTATGGAAAATCAAATCCCCCCTCCCACAAAGAAGGCCCTATCTTCTTAAAAATTGAGTATTTAGAATTTTTTTTTCAATAATAAAGTTTTAGTTTACATCACAAGCGTTCACTATGGAATATAAACTGAATGCTGGAAATCATCACCTACCCCCCCCCCTTCCCCAAGAAGTAGGTCCTTCCAATATTTTTTTTAATTAAAAATCTCAAAAACTAAGCAGATATTTTGGCAATTTTATTTTATTAGTTTACATTACGAAGGCGTTTCCACTGGAACTTAAGTTGTGTACTCAAAATAACCCCCCCCCCCGCTCCCAGGAATTAAAGAAGTAGGGCCTTCCTAAAGCTGCAACGCCGCTCAAATTTACAAAATTCGAATACTCAAAGGTTGAGTTTGCTTTTTTTAATTTTTTGGGAATAATTTGTTGACTGTTTTAATTGTTTTTGTTAGTCACAGGTCTTGACTATGGAAACGTAAAAAAAACTGCAGTTTTGAAAATATATTTAAAAGGGTTGGGCGAGACAAAAGAAAAGTTTCCTCTTTCGCATCTTTGATTAGTCCTTCAAACGCCCTGAACTTGGTGGGGGGAAAACTATTGAGATTTATTGAAAAGTCATGAAAGCTACGCCACTGGGTTAATTATGCTTCTTAATTAATTAAAATTACTTTAAATTAATTAAATTAATAAACTTAGTACGCCAACGCATGAGCAGTACAGTTCCAAACTGATTTAGAACTGTGTAGGAAAAAAGTCTAACTGAGATTAACAATTCTAAAAATTGAAAATTTAGAAATTGTGAACTGTAGAGGGGCTACTTGTTTGAGTTTGCTAATGCATTTCTCACAGTAAGAAAAGGATGTTATTTATAGGGTAGCAATATAAAATTTAATAAGAATTTCTATAATAATAATTATTATTTTTATTCCTATACGCTGATGTAGCCTTGTTGCCCAAGCCTTTCAGTTGTAAAGATATCTAATTTGCTGCATTGCATTTGAAACGAGCAGTCTTCGACAGATGGCGCTGCGGTATCAACCTGTACGCAAGTTATTGATAACTTGTTTGTTGCGATAAAAGGGGCCACTACATAATGTAGGTTCTGCAATCGTAAAAAGAATAGTGGTTGTGATATAAGATTTAAATCGACCAAATAACATTGTCAACATATTCAAGCGTTGGTAAGTAATTCACATGTGTTTTATTATCTGCCCACGTGCTCGATAAGCTCGGCGCGTAGCGTTTTTTACGAAATTTAAAAACAAAGCGCCGAATTACACGTCATTTATTAGGGCGTATTTTTCCTTTGTGGCCACAATATTTTTAAATTTATTTTTAATTACCGTCCAAAATGAAATAGACCCGCATTATTTCTTTAGTTTGTCTCAGAAATATATAAAACAACATAGGTTTATTTGGAAAGAAATAATCGTTGTGTACATATTTGTATTTCATTTGTTTCGTAGCAACAAGTGATTTATTTTATCCTTATTATTATTATTTTTAATTTATATTATTTTGTTTCTGTAATTCGGTGCCCAATTATATCCAAAGAATTTTACATTTGACATAAAAAACAAAGTAGGTCGCATTTTGAGCTGAACGTGTAATAAGAGATAAATGATTTTTATTGGCCGTTAAATTAAAGATAAGCGTATATAGTACATAAGGTTTCAGCGAAAAAAAATACAAGAGAATAACGTGGCGGCAATAATTTAGAATGCGCTGGACGTTCAAATTTTCATGTAGGCCTTGTGTAAGTTGCTCAACAGCGTGAATTTGATGTGTCACGTTTTATCATACTTGGCTGTGACCGAAGGCGTGGTTTATTTCGTGACGTCAGCGCTTCGTTATTCGAATGCAATGTGGGCAAATTCGCTTATTCGTAGTCGGAGAATTGTTGGTGGCCTTTTGGATTAGGCGGTGGAAGTTGAACGAGGCTTGAAACGACAGCTTGCACACGATACGGGTAAAAGCCGGCTGGTAAACGAAGTTACGGGCTGTTGTGCCCTTGCTCGCTATTCCCCCTATCCATTATCTATATATAATCTGAGCATTAATTTTAAGATCGAACGTAAAGGCACTTAACTTTATGCCTTTTTATTTTTTAATGTATGCATAGAACTTTATTTTTTATTTTTTGAAAGTTTGGGAATCACGTTCTTCAGTAAAATGAATTTGAAATGTTTCCGCGAACGGAAACCGACGTAATCCAACTGCGTTTGTTTCTCGGGAAAACCGTCAAGTGTGCCTTGGTGTACAGTCAAGCACGTAGTAGTTTAGAGGTCGCCTCATTCAATGAAATCTGGTATTTTACATCAAATTCGCTCGTATTCCATTTATTACTTCTGTAAACGTTGTATTCATTCATTTTAGAGTGCGACGATTGATTACATGACTGCTCACGTTAAGTCAAAAATTATATAATTTACAATTATTTAATAATTTTTTCATTTCGTTAAAAATTTGTTACAATTTTTGTTTATGTCAAAATTATAATTAAAATATATATTTTTTTGTTCTACTCAGGATGCTTTTTGCTGATTGACAGAAAATGTTTAATTCCGTTAAATATGATTTTGGAAACAGTTGTTATGAAAATGAAACAATTTTGACTTATTTTTAATTCACTTTACTTAATTGCAATTATAACCAGAGGGGTAACGATCGGGTGGTGCGCCTCTTGTCAAACTTTAAAAACTTTTTTTTGCTTATAATTCGAATCCACAGTGTATGTACAGGGTGGACCAAATTTGACACTTTTAATAAGTCACACATGTTTTTAGAAGAGTTAGACAAAAACTGACCACGGCTCCTGGAGTTCGATTTTTAGAACAAAATTAAGAGTGAAGACCGCATTTTGACATCTTGTACCGTTTAGGAGCTACAGGGTGTTTTTCAAAATTCGCGATTTCTAAAAGCCTTTATAACTTTTGTTTATGAAAATTTTTAATTTCTGTAAAAGCTTTTTTAAGGCATTCTTTATGCAGAATTCATTGCTCCAAATAATTTTTTTCTAGAGTGCTCAGTATTTGAGATATAAGCAAGAATTTTGATTTTTTTTATATGGAACACTCTAAGTTTTTGAAAAGAGCATAAAATTTCATTCATATTTTTGATATTTTATTCAAACAGTTTTTGAGATTTTTATATGGAACACAATATATATTTTTACATTTTACAATTGAAAGACTTGGGGAAACAAGGCTATGTACCTATATATAGTTTTGAGATATTAATTGTTAAAGATTCAGTTATTATACAAAAGATTGAGAATGTGGTTGTATCCCTATTGCCACAAGCCCTTCAATTATTTGAACATTTAATATAAGTTGTCATTAAATCCATAATATTCCGAGATATAATGAAAGAAAAAGTCGAAATTTGTTGCAAAACTAATTGTTTTTTGTTTTCTTTTTTGTTGAATGTACGTTTTTACATTTGTAGGTAAAACGAACTCAGTAGATACATTCGGAGAATAGAATTTATTATTATTAACAGTCGTTTCTTCGTTATACAGTTGCATTCATAAAGTTTGTAACATACAAGAGAATTTATTGATTTACGCGAAAATATATTTTACAAGGATCAGTTCGTGCATTGATCAGAACAAAAAGCTACATAACTATATAAACAGTTCAATTTTACATGTATCAAAACAGATTTGTTCTTAATCTACAGTGTGATTAATAATGATTGAATGTGCCACTCTACGATAATTTTTTATTGTCAGCACGGCGTTCTGGAAATAATTACATATGTTTTGTGGCAATAATCCAGATCCAGAAAAGACAACTATAAAACTATTCGAATTACGATTTAAACTATTCGAATTGTGACTTAAACTTTAAACTTTTCAACGAAAGAAAGCAGCTATTGTGTTTGGACTCCGGCTCAACACCTCTTGAATTTTGTCAAAATCACCAGAGTTGAGTCCCAAGTCGTTTACATTCAGTGGAATTATTATAGGCGTTTTTTTTTGTGACACGACGGTTTAAACACGGTTGGTTTATTGGTTTGAACCATTTTAAATTGTGACGTCATTATTTCATATAAGATCTTTTATTTTGCGGGTCTAAAAATGTTTTTGAAATTCAAGATTCCACACTTTTAATAGGAAATACTTATTTTTAGAAAAGTTAGATAGAAATTGACCTCGGTTCCTGGAGTTCGATTTTTAAGACAAAATTAATAGTGAAGATCGAATTTCGATATCTTGTATGTACATATTAGGCGCAGATTAAAAAATGCAAACAGGGTCAGACTGGCCTTGATTTATTTACGTTAGTAATTTTAAAGCCATCGGGCAATAAAGGCCAAATTATGCCCCCGAATATAAATTTGTAAAATATCTGATTTGCGTGCGCAGTATTTTATTCAATAAATATTTCCTAAGTTCATGATGAAGTCAAAATTTTGTAATTGCGGTATTTGTTATATCAGAAGTTAAACTACTATTTTTTTAAATTTTTTACCATAAGAATTTATCAAAATTACGACTGCTCACAAAAAATATTCTTTAGCATGCAAATCTAATAAAAAAATAACGTCTATAATTTTGCTTAGAAAAAGAAAATTATTTTCTTTTTGTCGAAAATATATCTTAAAAACTACAGTTTTTGATAGTATGGTGAAAAAATTCAATATAAAATAAAATACAATAAAAGACGATCAGTTATCTGCAAATAATGCAATAATTAATGCAAGTGACCATAAATGTCGACTCATTGGTTTCTTTTCTTTAAATAAAATAAAAAATAATGAAAGAGAAAACCAGAACACGAAACAAAAACAAAAAATTAAAAAAAACAAAAGTCGACCGCAGTAAATAAATGACGATTCATAAAAAAAACAAAATCGAAAGGAAATTGTTTTCGGTAAATTGGTTCCTCTTTTTGTTTCTAAAAATGAAATAGAAACAAAAGAAGATCCAAGTGAATAAGATGATGGGTAAAAAGAAGCGAAATTCAACAAAATTTCAAAAAATAATAAAAAGCTATTCCGAAGACAGAATAATATTTATTTGTTTTTACTATTTTTTTTTGTTTATTGACTATAACAAATCGTAGCTTCTTGCTTTTAATATTTTGCAGTATATTCGATTTTTTTTTAAACTGTGCGTAGAACTTTTCTTTATTTAAATAATATTTCGGTTTTTTATTTTACAATTTTATCTTTTCGTATTCACAAATCTATATATATCTTTTTTTTATTTTTCATATATGTAGAGGGTGGATCAATTTTGATGTCTCTTATGGACATCTCTGCAACTATAAGAGACCTACAACTGTCAAAATATTTGAACAAGAGATGGTTGATATTTAATAAAAACAGAAAAAAAAATGTCGGCATGGCCTACTAAGAACATAATACGCTCAAGAATAATAAAAAAAGCTGTTTATTGTATTAACTGTAAGAAATAAACCTAACAAAGTATATCTTTTTGAAAACAGAAAAAAATTCTCAATTTAATGATGACATTGCCTACTATGATTTCCATTTAAAAAAATATAACTTTATGTTACAACTCGAAAATTCAACTAAATAGTAAAAAAACAACTATTCCACTGAATTGTGTTTAAAAAATGTCCTAATGATGTTAAAACAGTTTTTTAATGTCTGTAAAAATAAGTAGATATGCGCGATTGTTGAAAAGTTGAAAATTTTAATTTTTGCTTACAACTCGAAAACAAAAGAAGGTAGCCAATTTTTGTTTACGTTATTGACTTTATCTCTAAAAAAGAGATCGAGACTTGGCCACTAGTTTTTTTCTATCTCTTATAGTTGCAGAGATGCCCATAAGAGACATCGAAATTGATCCACCCTGTACAGTTGCGGAATTTAAAAAAGTAAACAAGTCTTTAGGCTATATTTTACAATATTAGAATAATGAAAATCGACCTCTGTCTGATTGACATAAACGCTGACAATTAAATCATGTAAAATGACACAATGCATGATTTTAAGAAGACGACCACCTTCCTTCAAGTAATGTAATTATTATTTGCGTCTTTTCGGCAACATTTAAATGCGCCACGTTAATGTCGGTCTGCCACTTTCACAATTATTATTTTGAATTATAATTTCAAACAAAGCCAATTCACAGCGAGACATTTTGAGTGTATGATTTTTTAAATTTCGCAATTGTACAGGGTTGCTCAACGATGCGTATTTCTTCTGAGGCCCATAGCAAAAAAAAAAAAATTAAGAAAAAATCGATAAAGAAATTTATACTAGACAATACGCGGCATATTGTAAAATTATTTTCAATTATACAGAGTGATCAGAAAATTGGTGACTCGTGGAAACCAATTTTTTTAAAATGGAATACCCTATATATTTTTTGATATTTAAATGCGCCTTAGTGAGCTGATTACAGTGGCATAAATATATATAGATTTCATTGAACTACTTTTGTAAAATAATTTTTTTTCTTAAAAAATTCTTCAAAAGTTCAGTCAGTTTGCATATGAATTTCTGATTACTGTGATAACACAGATCAACGAAAATTTAACACGATATTTTTAGGACTTTGGCCTATATGAAAATGTGAACAAAATTAAGATATCTTTCTGCATTATACCGAGCGATCGATACTTACGAAACATTCGGTATCTCATTTTTTTTAAATGGAACGCCCTACTTTTTATTTCAGAAATGGATAGCACTTGAATGTAGCTTTCTGCTGATATAAGTTATATACCCTTATTTTTAACAGTTTCGTCACTAGAATGGGTCGCCTTTTTAAACTACACATCCGATATCGCGACCAATCGGAATATGTATTTTTGCTATAAATTTAAAATTTACGTCTGTTAATTAAGTCTACTGTTAAAAAAAAAATTCCGAAAGTTCGGTAACAAATATTAAGTTTCAATTAAAATTTCCAAAAATTATATTATTAGCCTTAAGTAAGGGCCAGTTTCATAATGGAAACTAAAGGAGGCTTTAAAATTAAAGGCACATTCAGATGTTTAAACAAATGTTTTCATATTCGTTTTTAAAATACGAACAATATTAAGATATCTTTTTGCATTATACTGAGCGATCTGTACATACGAAAAAAATGTGGTTGCAAAACATTTTTCTATTTTGGAAGTCGTCGCCATGTAAATCTTGATGTAAAGAAATATAGTTTGGGTGATATTTATGTTTTTTTTATAATTCTTTAGACACTGGTCTTACTGATATCTGTTATCTTGCTTATTTCGCGTGAACTTATATTTGGATTTTCTGTTATTGTTGCCAGGACTGTAAACTGATTATCCTCATGTGTCGTGTTTGGATGATTATCGATTTTCTTCTTGTAATGAACACTATCGCTTTGTTCAAAACGTCTCTTTAGGCTTCTGAAACATTTTACTTGAATAGGGCGACGGTCTGGATATCTTTCACTATAAATTCTGGAGGCAAGAAGACAATTTCTATTACATCTTCTTAATATGTAAATCATATGAAGCATATCTTCTTATAACTATAACTTTCGAACGCAGTCAAAAATTACAATTACAACCAGTTTCATAATAGAATTTAAAGAATTTTAAATTTAAAATTACTTTCTGATGCAAAAACAAATATGAAAACACATTTGTTTACACGTCTGAATCTGACTTTAATTTTAAAGCCTCCTTTAAATTAAAAAAATAATTAAAAAATAAAGGTATATAACTTTATATCAGCAGAAAGCTATCGATTTCTGAAATAAAAAGTAAGCCATTCCATTAAAAAAATGAGATACCCAATGTTTGTAAGTACAGATCGCTCGGTATAACCCAAACAGATATCCTAATATTGTTCGTATTTTGAAAACGAATATGAAAACACATTTGTTTACAGATCTGAATGTGCCTCCTTTAGATTTCATTATGAAACTGGCTCTTACTTAAGGCGATAATTTTAGGAAATTTTAATTGAAACTTAATATTTGTTACCGAACTTTCGGAATTTTTTATTTTTTTTTAAAACAGTAGACTTAACAGATGTAAATTTTTAATTTGTCGCAAAAATACTTATTTCGACTGGTGGTGACATCAGATGTGCGGATGTGTAGTTTAAAAAGGCGACCATTCAAATACTTGTGAAAAAAAATTCTAGTGACGAAACTATTAAAAATAACGATATATAACCTTATATCATCAGAAAGCTGCATTTAAGTGCTATCGATTTCTAAAATAAAAAGAAGGCCGTTCCATTTAAAAAAAAATGGTTTCCACGAGTCACCAATTTTCTGATCATTCTGTATAATTGAAAATAATTTCACAATATGCCGCGTATTGTCTAGTATAAATTTCTTTATCGATTTTTTTCTTAATTTTTTTGCCCTAAGCTTTATAGAAGAAATACGCATCGTTGGGCCACCTGTACATACATGATAATAAATTCGTATTTTTAATAACTTCAGTAAATATTAAAAAAAAAAATTAAAACGGTGAGAAAAACAAAAAACGATCGTCTATGTGGCAATCATAAACAACGCAAATAAACAAATGACAATTCATTAAAAAGAAAGGAATCGAGGGAAAATTGTCTCTGCTTAAATTGGTTTCTTTTCGTTAAATAAAATAAAATAATGAAATAAAAACAACACACGAAACAAAAACAAAAAATGAAATAAAACAAAAGACGATCGCAGGACATAAATTTCAAAGAAAAATTATGATTTATCGAGGAGCATGAAAATCGTTAATGCTTAAATTGGTTTGTTTTCTTTAAGTAAAATAAAGAGAATGAAATCAAAACAGAACACGAAACAAAAACAAAAACTTAAATACAATCAAAAGAAAATTAAATAATAACAAAACACAATTTTAAAATAGAGTTTCTATGCATTTATTTCAGGCAAAGAATTTACACTTATTCTTTAGGACAAAATTATTCTTTAGGAAAAAATGTATGGTGGCAAAAGTGGTACTACGAAAATCTTTCTAAAGATAAAACCTAATAACAAAATAAGGAAATTAAAATGTAAACAACAACGGCATGCTACTGATGAATTCATTATACTTAGCAGGAATACCAACATTGAAAGGTGAAAATTACTAATACGACAGTGCGCTAAATTCAATTGCCCTTTAACCATTTCTGAACGCATGATACATCATTTAAATGTGCATATTGGAAAGATTTGTTCATTTCGAAATTTTTTGTCACTCCTATTTTTTTTTAATAAAAATGTTGTTCTGATCCACACACGATTATTTGATAAAGTGCATTTCATAATATAAATTATTCCGGTCATTCGTTCTAAACTCATAATTAGAATTCTTCTTGGATGAGATGGTTTAGGCTTAGTTTGCTATTGTTTATCATCATTTTAGTTAATCTTTAGTAAGTAACACGTTAACACCAATTAATTAGCAAACAATAAACGTAAGTTTAGCTTTCGTTTTTGCAGGGGCGTAACATTTTGACGAAACTTTTTTAATCTTATGTATGTAGTACAGTGCCGAGTATGAAAAAGGGGCAATATTTTTTCTTAGAAAGTATCCAACTTCAAACGACATTTTTAGCAAGTAGTTTGAATCGCGACATCCTGCGATCACTTTTTGACACAACTTTGTATAAGAAATGATAAATCGAAAGTTAAAAAAAAAAATTGTTGCAAATCGGTTTTGATTGCAGTGGATCGATCCATCGAGCATCCTCTGTACAGCTGCTTCGGCCCTGTTTTGGGGCCTTGTCAGCAGAACCGTAGCTCGAGACACTTGTAACGTTGTATGTCTTACAACTTAGGTGATAATGTTATAATAATAATAAGCAAACTTCAATAAATTATAAACTGCAACTACAATTTAATGAATCTAATAACTTCAATGGCTCATACTCTCATCTTATGATTAAAATCACATTTAACTAAAGTCGTGATTAAAAGAAACAAGAAGCGATATAGCTTTATGTCAATTCAGTGTGTAAGAGAGCGACGTACACGAGTTGTTATAGGACATAAATACATTGTTAAATTAATCGTAGGATGAGAATAAGGGCCAGTGAGAGTTTGTAAATATAACATAGGTACAATTAGTTGTCGTGCCACTTTCATCAATCACGTAATAATGACGATGAACGATAATTACAGTTTTCTGTAATCGAAAAGTCCGATCACAGAGCTAAATTTTCAGCACATTTTAGCTTTAAGACATAGACCGTTTTTTATGCTCGCCACTGTACACTAGCCAGCAAAAATTCGTGTACAATTTAAAAAACAAAGAACAGAATTTTAAAGAGTTTTAAAGACTTGACAATGTGACGATTTTATTCACTAATGACATAAGAAAACTTGAAGTAAGCATCGCCTCCCTGGATTATTTTCTTTGGCTTTTACAGACAACAGTTACAGTACAAGCCTTGTATGTCTGAAATTTAACGAGTGATTGTTTCAACGAACTTTCATTTATTTGTTATTATGTACGCGCGAAAAGAAAATTTTTCAGTGAATCAAATAAAGAAGTATTTTAAATGCCTCCCCCCCCCCCGTTTATTAATTTCCGCTCGCGTAAAAATTTAAATTGCATTTCGGCTGGCTGTAATAACGGCGTATATGAAGGAAGTTATAATGTTGTATTATAAATTATAATAAACTTAGGAAAAGTTAATGAATTCTCCGTTTCTACCGTTTCTAAGTAATCGGCTGGTAGGGTGTATCCATGGAAGTTTCTGAATATTCCTAGAGTTTCACCCTCCCCCCGTTCACGATTCATATTTCGCAGGCGTGCTACACGTATTTTACTACACGTTCTTTATTCTTTATCCTTCATTCATAACGTTGGGATATTTTCGGAGCTTATGTTTTTCCAGTGATTTGAATATTTTATAGACATTGTAAATAAATGTATAATATTTCTTTAAAAAAATTAATGGTACAGTTTTCTACAACTGACTATTAATTTAAGCTTCTAAAAAATAAGACGTTCAAAATGAAATATTTAATGTTGGTTGTCTTGTTTACGAACGCTATTAACATTACAGAAGACCTCTCCACACATAAAATTGTTACCCTGTTTAGCATAATAAACTAGTCATGAATCAAATTTTATCCATGTGACGGCATTGTGCCGACAAATAACTGAAACTTTCTTTGCCTCGTCACAACAAAATACGAGACTATAGACTATTGTGACTCAGAACAGCTACGAAAAACTGTACAACCTACATACGTCATACCTACTACTCTAAGTAATTACGAAACGATAAGATACCGTAAATCTCGTGCAATTTAATCTACGTACGCATGCAAACAAGAGAAACTTTGATAGCTGTACGTCGTTTCTTAACAAAGTTGCCGCTTTTAGATAGCTTTTGTGAAACGAAATCTCTATGCAATTGTTGACAAATCTCTTATAGATTGCAGTGTACTTGAAAAAGAAAGATTTTCGCTTAATGAACAGTAAATAGGATATAGGAAATATTTTCCTTCCTCAGAATTTCAGGATAAAATTGATTTAAAATTGCATAGGGTAATTATGAAAGCAAAAAGGAGTTCGATTCGTTAAGATATTTTTTTTAAGCGAATGACTTTTACTGAGACAATTTATAAAATATACTGGGTTATCAAAACAGTCTCGCGTGACCTTCCTAGGAGAATTTAGCGACACTGTAAAAAAATGAACAAAATGTACGTGCATGATTTGTATGTTTGTAATCACGACATTCCACATTCAGTGTTGTGAATTTTATTTGTTTTGTTTATGATATTATTTAAGGATATGTTTAATTTGTAGGATTAAGTCAAGTTAAAATTATTTCTGTAGCCACTGATTAACCTATCGTTGTAGTTGAGGTATTTTATATTAGGTATTATCATAAGCGTAGGTTTGGTAGTCTAATGTTGGTGATCACGTCGGACTTTAGACAATGGTTGAACACCCTGTACAGTTTTTTTTTAATTTTGTGACATTTTAGTACTTTTGAACTTTTATAACTTATTTATTTTCAGTCAAAAAAACTCGCACATCACATCAAACAAAATGATGAAATTTGAAAATGTATTTTGAAAAAGCGTATTATAAATTGGAATTGGCAACACTGCACTGGTCCAAGCATAAAATTGCAAAAAAAGTGAGTTGATGGATTTTGTTAAAAACATAAACAAAAGACGAACAATTGCAACAAACAAAAAAATGATCCACGATGATGGATAAAAAAAACTTTCGTTTTTACGTTTACGTCAAAAAATAAATTAAGAGCAAAAGACGTTCGAATTCCAATCGAATTTCGACTTTCTTCTTAATAAAAAAAAGAATAAAACAAAGGACGATCGATTATTTAACAAATGCAACAAACAAAAGTTTTGATCGACGTTTTGGATGTTAAAAAAAATTTCGCTTTTACTCTTGCGTCAAAAAATAAATTAAGGGCGAAGACAAAAAACGTTCGAATCCCAATCGAATTTCGACATTTTTCTTCATAATAAAAATAAAAATAAAACACCTTTAGTTTTTATTCTTGGGTGAGAACATAAATTAAGAGCAATGACAAAAGACGTTAGAATTCCAATCGAATTTCGACTTAAAAATAACAAAATAAAAGACGATCGATTATTTAAGAAACACAAGAAACAAAATTCTTGGTCGACGATTTGAACGTTAAAAAAAAATTTTCACTTTTACTTTTGCGTCAAAAAATAAATTAAGGGCGAGGACAAAAGACGTTCGAATTCAAATCGAATTTCGACTTTCGATTTCCAATCTTTCTTCTTTATAAAAAAAGGACAAAACAAAAGACGATCAATTATTTAACAAATGCAAGGAATAAAATTTTTAGTCGGTGATTTGGATGTTAAAAAATATTTTTTCGTTTTTAACTACTCTTGCTCAAAAAATAAATTAAGAGCGATTACAAAAGACGTTCGAATCCCAATCGAATTTCGATATTTTTCTTCATAATAAAAATAAAACACCTTTAGTTTTTATTCTTGTGTCAGAAAATAAATTAAGAGCAATCACAAAAGACGTTCGAATTTCGACTTTCTTCTTCATAAAAAAAATAATAAAACAAAAGACGATCGATTATTTAACAAATGCAAGAAACAAAATTTTTGGTCGGTGAACTTGGACGTTAAAAAATATTTTTTCGTTTTTAACTACTCTTGCTCAAAAAATAAATTAAGAGCGTGACAAAAGACGTTCGAATCCCAATCGAATTTCGACATTTTTCTTCATAAAAAAAATAAAACCTTTAGTTTTTATTCTTGCGTCAGAAAATAAATTAAGAGCAATGACAAAAGACGTTCGAATTTCAATCGAATTTCGACTTTCTTCTTAATAAAAAAAAAAGAATAAAATAAAAGACGGTCGATTATTTAAGAAATGCAAGAACCAAAATTCGTGGTCGACGTTTTGGATGTTAAAAAAAATTTTGCTTTTACTCTTGCGTCAAAAAATAAATTAAGGGCGACGACGAAAAACGTTCGAATTCAAATCGAATTTCGACTTTCGATTTCCATACTTTCTTCTTCATAAAAAAAGGACAAAACAAAAGACGATCGATTATTTAACAAATGCAAGGAACAACATTTTTGGTCGGTCATTTGGATGTTAAAAAATATTTTTTCGTTTTTACCTACTCTTGCTCGAAAAATAAATTAAGAGCGATGACAAAAAACGTTCGAATCCCAATCGATTTCGACATTTTTCTTCATAAAAAAAATAATAAAACACCTTTAGTTTTTATTCTTGGCTCAGAACATAAATTAAGAGCAATGACAAAAGACGTTAGAATTCCAATCGAATTTCGACTTAAAAATAACAACACAAAAGACGATCGATTATTTAACAAATGTAAGAAACAAAATTCTTGGTCGACGTTTTGGATGTTAAAAAAAATTCGCTTTACTCTTGCGTCAAAAAATAAATTAAGAGCGATGACAAATGACGTTCGAATATCAATCGAATTTCGACATTTTTCTTCATAATAAAAATAAAAATAAAACACTTTTAGTTTTTATTGGGAACATAAATTAAGAGCAATGACAAAAGACGTTAGAATTCCAATCGAATTTCGACTTAAAAATAACAACACAAAAGACGATCGATTATTTAACAAATGCAAGAAACAAAATTCTTGGTCGACGTTTTGGATGTTAAAAAAAAATTTCGCTTTTACTCTTGCGTCAAAAAATAAATTAAGGGCGACGACAAAAGACGTTCGAATTCAAATCGAATTTCGATTTTCGATTTCCAATCTTCTTCTACATAAAAAAGGACAAAACAAAAGATGATCGATTATTTAATAAATGCACGAAACAAAATTTTTGGTCGACGGTCTGGATTAAAAGAAAAACTTGCGTTTTTACTCTTGCGCCAAAAAATTAATTAAGAGCGATAAGAAAAGATATTCGAATTCCAATCGAATTTCAACTTTTCTCTTCATAAAAAAATTATAAATTTAGAATCTGTGTAAGAGTTTTTAAATTGTTTATAAAGATTGGCCCATTAAAAGCGTCGGATTATTTCTTTGAAAAGTGTTAATATTTATATTTTATTGTAAAGTACAAATGTTGAAATTAAGTAATGGAACAAAGTGTCAAATAAATGTGCACCACGGAACTGCTCAGCGGAACTCTGCTGTCTCAAATTTGGGAGAGTACAGACATCCTGTACGGGGTGGAGCAAATTTGACATTTTTAAAAATAAACGCCTATTTTTAGAAGAGTTAGACAAAAACTGATCTCGGTTGCTGGAGCTCGATTTTTAAGACAAAATCAAAGGTGAAGACTACATATCGATGTCTTGTACCGCTTAAGAGTTGAAGGTGTATTTCAAAATCCGACGATCTCTAAATGCCTTTATAATTTTTTTGTTTATGAAAATTTTTGATTTCTGTAAAAACTTCTTTAAAGCACTTTTCCATGCGGAATTCACTGGTCTAAGTTATTTTTTCTAAAATGAATAATTGAGATTTAAGCCAGAACTTTGATTTTTTATATGGACCACCCTATATACTTTTACATTTTTGAAAATGTTTGATGATTTATTCAAAAGATTTTTGAGATATAGACCTTCCAGTTAAAATTTCAGAATTTTGAAAAACACCCTGTAGCTTCTAAGCGGTACGATATCAAAATACGGTCTCACAATTAATTTTGTCTTAAAAATCGAGCTCCAAGAGTCGTGGTTAGTTTTTGTCTAATTCGTCTAAAAACAGGTGTTTACTATTAAAAAGGTCGAATTTGGCCCACCTTGTACTTACTTTACAATAAAATATAAATATTATCACTTTTCAAATAAATAATGTGTTTAATTTAGAAATCAAATCCGGTGCTCTTAATGGGCCACCCGCATTCGTTTATAGATGAAGTAGATAAACTTGTATGCTAATATAAATCATTTTCGGAACAATTCGCAACATAAAGTTCAAAAGTAAATAAACCCGATAAAGTGATATAAAAAATCTGCACCGATTACGTCACTTCACGCTGTGTCTATAGTAAAAAAATCCATTCATCTCCGTGTTTATTTACTCGTAAAAAAAACTAACAAAACATTTCAATTGAATAGTACGGTCAAGGTGAACGAAGGTCGTTCGTTGTCCTAATAAAATTATGATCTTGTTTCCTCAATAATTTAATTATGTACTTGTGCGTGCTAGACAAGGACGGAACGACGACGTGTACCGCGCAACAGTAGTGTTTTCTACTTGCTGATATTGTGAATTTCATTTTCTAATGGCTCGCCTGAAACGTTTATTACGTAGCGTGAAGACGCGACGAAATGTGCACTCTTCGCGTACGAAGCGCTAATAAAAACCACGATCTCCACAGATATCAAAATGTGCATGCATACAATATTGTATGTAGTAGTTGCAAGTTCGGTGTGCTCACGTTGTAAACTTAAGCCGTAAATGCAACACACACTTATGTTTATGCTCCAATGTTGCATTTGTTGATCATCCATATTATAAAAAAGTAGACTACGCTACATAATACATTAATATGAAAGTCCTTTAGTAACGAAGTACCCTAGAGTATGTGCAGAAAGTAATTACTAGAAAGCGGCCAGATTTAAGTTTAGGTGATCTTACGTAAAACCTAAGATCATCCGCTCTCTGATAATTACATAACGCTTAGCTATTTGGCCATGGACAACAAGCATTAAAATACATTGACTGGTTATCACCGTTGTTGTTGTAAGTTTATTTTGAAAACACAATTTACAATACAGCTTGATGTAGACTTTGCAGGGCCCTTATGTAATTATTTTATGAACTCACAGCAGAAAAGAAAGAGTTCATATATTTCTTTTAAAAAAATCTAGTTTGTTGCGATTAATCTTTAAATAAAACAAATATCTAAATGGTGATCAAAAGTAATCTAATGGCCATTGAAATAATTATGTAATATTTAACTTGTGTGTCCTTCTGAGATGCTATAATTTTCATTTCTGAAGATTGGTTAAGTGAATTAAAATAAAGGTCGTTTCATACAATATCAATTTATAATGTCAGCTAATATCCATTCAGGATCTTTTTGCATTCTAGTAGGCCATGTTTTCTTTTTTCATTATGTTACGTGCATGTATTTTGAAGGTAATCAAAATCTGACGTGAAAAAAATTATGACATTGTCACGTCACCTGTATTAACTATGTTGCCAATACTTAAATAAACTTGAACTACAATGCCATGATCAAAGTAACTTAAAACAACTAACCAATTATTTAATTACATTTTTTAATCCTGTCAAAATGCCGAAAATTATAAGCAGGCAAACCAAACAAGCCATAAAAAAAGCCTACAATTATTATAAAAAGGATCGTCCAGATTTCACACAAGATGAAATTATGAGCAGGTTGATAGATATACATGTAGTAAGGCTTACATAAATTAAATGAGCCCCATTTTCTAATGTAGGTATATGTATGTTTTAGATTTCGCAAAGAACAATAACTAAAATTTTGAAAGCAGGACCTGACAATTTGAAAACTTCTTCATTTGACAGACGTATAAAGACGGATATATTTACAAATTACAAGTTTCGGAAAGATTTGCAACGACTAATTTGGCAATATAATTTGAAAAATGAATATTACACTTTGGACAAATTACTTACAGACGCTCGCAATACTTTGGAATTTAAAGGGAGAAGAACAACTTTCTTCAAAGTTATGAAATCTTTGGGTTACAAACACAAAATGGTTAACGGACGCAAAATTTTATGTGAACAAAAACACGTCGTTGCATCCAAAATTTCTTTTTGAGCAAATTCTTACAGTTTCAAAATTCTAGTGAAAATATAATATTCGTGTACCTCGATGAAACGTGGATCTACCAAAATGGGTCTGCGGTTCGTCGATGGATATACGAAACAGATTTGACAATTTTGCATGTGGGAACAAAACTTGGCTTTTTGGAAGGGTGTGACTTGTTACTTGACTCGACGAACAATGACAGAGACTACCATAAAAACATGAATGCAGAAATGTTTCAAAATTGGGTGGTTAATCAGCTTATTCCTGCACTAGGAAAGTTTCAACGAAAATGTGTGGTGATGATGGACAATGCACCGTATCACTCGGTGCAGTTGGACAAACCACCCACATTTTCCTGCAAAAAAAGTCAAATGCAGGAATGGTTGATTAAATACAATATCGAAATTGAGGGCAAAATTACAAAAAAACAATTATGGGAATTAATTGAGCCTTTTAGAATAGATGGAATAACAAAACGATACGCGAATGACGTAATTTTGAAGGAGCACGGTTATGAAGTTCTTAGAATGCCTCCGTACAACTGTAAATACAATCCTATTGAGATTGCATGGGGGCAGTGCAAAGGCTTTTACAATAAGCACATAAATTCGCAATCAGTATCGAAAGATAGGTTGCAAATTTATGGCGTGAGGCTCTTTCAAAATGTACCTCCGACATGTAGCAAAATTTTTGTAATCATTGTGAAAAATTAATTTCGGAAGACTGGACGAAACATATGGGAAATTTTTCATTTGAAAATATTCCTCCTTTCATTATTACATTAAAAGAATCTGATTCAGAATCAGAAATTGATGATGATTCTTCTATGGAATCAATGGAAGGGGAATAGGGAACATTTAATTTGACATCAAAATTTTATAGTGTAGAAAACGCATGTATATCTGTAAAACTTATAAATAGACTGCGATGATCCTTTTAGCAGTCAAAACTAATAGCCATGAATATGCACAAATATAAGCAGATTTGCAGAATTCTAGTGTTAGCAGAAGAATCTGATGATGTGCGTATTGGAGGAGGTAGTAAAAGTAGACAGAATTTTAAATGACATCTAGCTTATGATATTTTACATAAATATGGCCATGGAAAAGGTTCTGAGACACCGGCAACAGCAAGAAGATCCTGTTATTTAAGTACCCCTTCATATAATACTTTTGTGCCACCTGCAGCACACCTCTACATCATTGCCAGGCACCAAACTCGAATCCCCTTCAGAAATTCATCCCGGCCTCGAGTATTCACCCCTTCTGCGACAGCGGGGCAAAAATGTCCGCGAGCCCTATAATAAGACCATCCAGGGCCTGAGAACGACAGTTCTTCGGTCTGAACAAGTCCGAAAAAAAACTCATGGCTGAACAAGCCACCCTCACAAGCCGATACACCTCTCCACCCGCTGCACAAATAGCAAGATCCATTTAGCCACACCACTGTGCATAAGATTCTATGAAAACATAAACAAATATTCTGTCATTATTGTTTATTATCATATTTGGAGTCACATTTGGTAATAAAGAAACACTTCTTCGCTTTGTGGCACAATTGTTGACTAAGAATACGCAAACAACACACCTCACCCCAAACTTTCTGAATGAAAAAAATAATTAATTATTAAACGTTTGTTCGAGACGATATTTCTCGTTTTCATGGAATATTTTGTACAGCACAATTGAACTGGCAACATTGGCAGTGGCAGTTTTCAAAAACGTAACCACAAAATTAAAAATGAACGTCAATGAAATTTCTGACAAGTATATTTTTTTGTTGTTCCAACAAAAATGTCAACCTAACACGGGCTAGTCTGAATGCAAAAAAAAATCATAAACAGAGTATATATGTATGTCAATCAAATTATAATGTTGCGGGTTATTTTTCAAAATGTTACAAGTTCTAAAATATTCTCATTGTTTTCTAAAAAATTCAAATAAGTTTTGTTTTTGTAAAAATAAGAAATTTCTGTGTGTCCTTTTTTAGTTACGAATGTGATCGATAGCTTTTACTTCTGTAAGCTTGTAATTTATCGAAAACTTGAATTGAAACCAACGCGATAGCGAGTTTTTTTTTGGAATTTTAATTTATTGAGAAATAGGAAAAAATGATGACAGTTTTAAAAGTTCATTTATGAGCTGGATTGATAGCTTTTGTTTCTCTGAGCTATGGCTATTGCAATCGATATTTTATTTTTTGGAACTTTACACAGTGATTCGGAATTGTCTCCCGATATATTCAGGATGAATAGAACATTAAAAAATAAAGTGATTTTTTACATAAGAAGTCAATAATAAGGGAGTTATAATCCCCTGAAAGAGAGGTGAAACGTATTGTTCTTTTGGCACTATTTTCTGAATTCTTTAAGTTATCAAACTAATACGAGGGTAAAGCTGAATTATTGAGAATAAGAAAATCTAGCAGACCGCGAAAAACAAAACATACAGTGTTATTTAGAACAACTCTTTATCTGTCATTTGAAGTTTAGTTGTTGAAGTTGCGTTGGTTAGAACCCAAGTTACTAATTTTTTAAAGTCAGATGGGTTTTACCCAAATCTGAACTTCGCCTTGTGATTGCTCGTTTCATTTTAGTTAGAAATTTTGTTATGTTATATTGAGCAATAAAGACCTTTATTATTATTATTATTATTATATTACAAGTAAAAAAATGGAATTAACCAGAGAGCATTTTCGAATCATGATTTATTATTATTTTAAAAAAAGTTTAAGTGCTTATGAGTGCAAAAAGAGTTTAGATTCGGCTTTTAGTGAACAACCTTCCTTGGCTACAATTTACCGATGGTATAAGGAGTTTGGACGCGAAAGGAATTCTGTTCAGCATCAAAAAGAAGCAGGGCGTCCTCCTACGGCTGTTACCGACAAAAACATTGCTGTTGTTAAAAAATTAATTGAAAAGGACAATAAAGCCACTTATGCAGTAATAGAGCATCAACTCAAGATTGGATCCTCAGCTGTTAGAACAATCATACACGGTCATTTGCATTTAAAAAAAAGTGGTTAGTCGTTAGTCTTTCTGACTTCTAAAAAGCAGAGCGTGTAAGAATTTGCCATGAAATTTTTAATTTCTTAAATAATGGCGTATTTAGTGACAAAATAGTGACAGGTGACGAAACTTACATTCCTTTTTCGACGTACCTGTCCGTCAAGGGAGTCGTATATGGTTCACGAGGAAACTCCAAAAAAAAAATACCAAGAAGCAGCGAACCATGAAAAAAATTATGTATGAGGTGTTCTTCAGAAGTACGGCCCTAGTACAGACACTTAAGGTACATGGACAAAAGACAGTTACAGCTAAAATGAAAAATGTTTGCCTGAAGTGTTCAGTAGAGTTCCAGACAAGGGAATTATGCCGCATGATAATACATCGCCCCATTCGGCAGTTTTTGGCTGAAAAAAATATAAAAGTAATAGAACATCCGCCGTATTCACCTGATTTAGTAATTTGGGACTTTTGGCTATTTTTGGGCTTAAAAAGAATTTGTGGGGTAGAAGAAGAGATTGATGCCGCAGTTCACGCTTATTTTGAAGACATTCTGAAAGATGCTTTTCAACAGTGGAAAGAAAGAATGGTCAAGTGAAGGGAATTACTTCGAGCATATTTAAAATAAAATCCTAGAAAATATTAACCGTGTTTTTTATTCTCAGTAAATTCAGCTTGACCCTCGTATTTAAAAGGCAGGCTAGGTACCTGAACATTTACAACGTATTTGTCAGGTCCTTCCTCCCTTTTAAGGGGTACTTTAAAGGGTCACTTTCGATATTTTATGGTAAGAGAATGCAATAAACGTATGCTAACTTTTAAACCTCAATTATGTACTCGAAAACGGTTCGGTTTATCGAAATACAACAAGAGAGCCTTTCTGTGCCAAATAATCTAGAGAATATTGTCTTCATAAGTTCTTGATGAAATGTATAAAAAATAAAAAAATAGGGATAAAATACTGAAAAGTCACCCCTCTAAAACTAGCCTTTGAAAAGAAGAGAGGATATTATAACACATACGTCGTAAATGCGCAGTTTTAGGTGCCTTATCCCTGAGTTTAAGAACCCAGAAGATATTTCCAAGGATCCAATAGTTTCCATCCCTCCTTCAGGGCTTACAACTAACTGCCTTACTATTCATTTTTGGAAAAAAGTTTATATAAAAAGGTTACCTTATTTTTTGATGTTCTATTCATGCTGAAGATATCGGGAAACAATTCTGAATCAGTGTATAATAAAAATGCCATAAGTTCCAGAAAATTCTCATTTTTCCAAAAAATTTAACTTACCGTTCAAAATATAAACAATAGAATGAATGTATACCCATTTCCTTTCTTTAATTCTTTAATTTTTTTGTAATAAATCTCGTACAACTCGTAAGTAATTAATAAAGTAGTTATTGACAAAATTAGAAATTAAAGTAGACTCTTGTCCGATGAAAATTTGTATCACAATTTCGTTATAGTCTTACCATTAATTTCTTACATTGTTAGGTTTGTTCGTTTGTATTGTTCCAGGTTATTCTAAAAGCTGTAAAATGTAGTTTTCTGTCACATTTATTTATCTCGCACCGAAGAAACCCCGGACTGATAGTGAAAACTACATTTTACAACTTTTACAGCAGCTCACGATACAAACGAACAAGCCTGTTGATGTTTGCATTCTGACTTGTCACTTTCTTTGAAAGTTGTCAAAATTGATTGCGTCTCGTATGTTTGTATGATAATTAAAAGTTTGTTAGTAAAACTATCTAATATAAACAGCTATACGAACGCCGAAATGATTGATATGCATTTTGTGTATGGACTTGCCAATGGGAATTCGTTACAGGCTAAGCGGTTGTACAGTGAAAGATTTCCCACTGATAAAAAAACTTTGCAGAGTATTCATCGTCTTCATGAAACAGGCAAATTTAAACGAAGTGGAGGATCAGGAAGACCAAAGACAGTAACAACGGTAGAAATGAAACAGAATGTGCTGAACATGGCAAAGGAAGATCCCGGTACTTCTACCAGGAAAATGGAAAATGCGTTCAACGTCAGTAATAGGACTATCTGGAAAATTTTGAAGCAACAGTGCTTGTATCCATACCACATTCAACGCGTTCAGGTACTTACTCCTACTGATTTTCCGACACGTATTGCATTTTGTCAATGGTTTCTGCATACATTAGTTCAAATCCCTCAACTACTGACGCTGATTTTTTTTTACCGACGAAGCAAATTTCTTCAGAAATGCAATTAGGAACTTCCATAAAGCCACGTGTGGGCTGATAAAAACCCACATGCGGTACTTGAAGATCGTTTCCAACATCAATTTTCATTAAACATTTGGGTTGGAATTGTGGGTAACTGGCTAATTGGACCAGTATTTCTGTCGGGAAGACTTACCAGTGAGGTGTATCGCAATTTTTTAGAAAACTCACTACCTGGATTTCTAAAGGACGTACCATTGGCAACGAGAAATCCAATGTGGTTTATGCACGATGGTACACCAGCACATTTTAGTGTAATTGCTCGTGAGTTTTTAAATGCAATATATGAAGATCGCTGGATTGGTCGAGATGGACCTCACTTCTGGCCTGCTCGATCGCCAGACTTAAATCCCTTAGATTTTTTTCTAGGGGGTCATTTGAACACGTTAGCATACAGTACTCCAATGGAAAACGAAGAAGTTTTGAGAATTAAAATAATTGATGGATGTAATGCAATAAGAAACACCTCGGTGTTTTGAATGAGTTTGGCAGTCAATGAGGAGAAGACTGGATGCATGCATCCTAGCTGGTGGTAGTCATTTTTAGCAGTTCTTATAATTAATAATCTTAAATATAATATTAAAGTACTGTTTCTTTCTTGCCGCGTGTTTAGTAAACGCTCTGTATATCGTTGATGAAGCAGCATATTTTTTTTAATTTTCAGGTTTGGAAAAATTGAATATTTATTTGATTAATAAAAAAGAGTCTAATTAATAAATTATACATTTTTACAAATGGTCACTTTAAAATACGTAGGCGTAATTCATATAAATGAATAATTTATTTTTAGTAATCAAATTAATTAAATTAAAGTAATATATCAGATTATGTGTAATGCTCTTTTAAAGTTTACGATCATGATCAATCAAACTAATGTAAGTAATTAATGGGGTTTATAAAATAGAAAAATGTAAAAGAAAAAATTGTTTTTTTTTTATTTGTTACCCAATTTTTTCCCATATATGTTTGTTTCCAATTCATTATTAATTTCTCATTTTATCTGTCTTTCATTTTTCTTAATAATTTTTATTTTGTTATACTAATATTCAGTTTCAATATTAACTAGATTAATCTTCCACCCCATCATCATTTTATCCTTTGTTTTACACGGTTCTTAATGTTTTTTTTAGGTGTGCTTATTTCAAATTTTATTTATTATTTATTTGTTTCATTTTTAATATATTTCTTTTTTGTATTTATGCACTCAATCTTTCTACATTTTAAATTAATATTTGCACATTTTCCATGCCCTACTTCGTTTACTTTTTCACAAACGAAATGAATCTTGATTTTCTTTTCAAACCTCTTACCACAAATTATTTTAATATGTAATAAATTATTTTAACAGACATTTAAAATTCGCACTATCGCTCTACGTTCCACTATCGATTCATAGCTTCGTCACTCCTGAATTTTAATTAATTAATTTATGTATTATACAATTTTCATCGGACAAGAATCTTCTTTAAATTTTTTAATATAGTATACAACGAATTTAATGTGTTTTTGCAAATTTGAAACAATTAAGATTAGAAAGTTAGTATAATGGCATTAAAATTTGGAGAAAATAAATTTACGTCAAGCACTTTTCTCTTATGATTCAATTCAACTTATTTTTATTTTATTGATTAATTCACCTCTTTCAGTTTCTTACAGTGAAAGCTTTTTTTATGTATTTTACAAATACTTACGCGTACTGGAATCAACCTGACTGTATTTAGTCACGCCATTCATTAATCGTGGGCAGTACACGTAGGTATGTTTCTCCAAAACTAATTACAGCAGAATTAAAATTTAGTTTACATTATAGAAAGATATAAAAGAAAATTAACATTTACTGTTTGCCTATTTCTAACCTTTAGTTACAAAATGTTTAAACAGTAAAGGACTAAATCATCTTTGAAATGAGAAGTTTCGATTTAATCGTTTAAAATTTGCTTTCATTTCTGCGTACTGTAAACAGAATAAGGGTAAAGGAGCAATGACACATTTTCTTGTGTACAAAATGCCATGAAGCTCCTACTTAAATTAAAACTTTCAAAGATAAGTTATCTCTCGATAACAGAAGAAAGTTTACTGAACGAACATTAAACGTATTTTATTGGGATATCAGAACACTGTAATAATATTGGAATAAATGCATGCTGTTTAAAAAAATATTTTTATTTAGTGGAAAAGGATTACCACTAAACCGGAAGTTGCTTGTAATCTTGCAGCCTAAAATTAGGGTACGTTGCTGGTCAAGCTGTCTTATTCTCTTTCCTCTTTCTGTGTCCACTTGATTTAAGCTTAAGGATGACTATACTATATCCATTGTGTTGGCCTGTCCGAAAATTTAAGTGGTTTAAACATAAACCAGTATTCAAAAAAAGATCACACTTGTACAATTATTGTTCGGATATGCTGCTAAAAAATATTTAATCTCCCTTTTTATTTTTATTTTCTTATGTTTAGCACCAAGCGGTTAACAGTACATAACTAAACAACTTCCTTTCGTTGTGCATTAATTATTGATTTCGTGAAATACAGGTTATTTTTATATCCTGTCGCTTTTAGCGGGAGTTCCGATTTATTGAAAATATTTCAGTTTACGTACTTATATACATAATCAATTGTGGCGTGTAAAGACTATATTCGCACTTTACCAGCACAACACTTTAATGAAGCGACTTTTGTAACGGCTGTATCAAATTTCGCTAGCTGATTAAAAAGAATACGACCGGCAAGTGTATCCTGTCAGTTCCAGGGACAGGAAAGAACTCTTTTACTTAGCTATAAGACGACATTGCCATATACGTAACAGGTATCGACACGGATGATAATTTCGTTGATTGCCAGGCGCTGTTACGTTCAGAATAAAAAGCCGGTGTGTGTTACAAACTTGCGATAACAGGAAACAGGCAGACGGTGTTGCCAGTTTACTAAAATAATCACCTTGTTTTATGAAGTTTTAAACGAAAATGTGCCTGTTTTTATCTTTTCGTTTTGTTTTACTTTAAAAATTGTTTTTTCCTGTTTTTAGAGGAATCTAAATATCTTACGTTGAGATTCTATCACAACGTAAGATATATTGATTTGAGAAAATTAAATTTTTATATTGTTTATTAATTAATATTATACCATGCGATTTATTAAAAACAGGCCAGAGTTGGTCACAAAACGTTTTACCTCCTTATTCTGTAATTCATTACGACAAACGTTAATCAATACTTAGATACAACGTATTTCTTTGTAGCTAATGATTGGTCAAAATTTTTCACTTAACGATTCTCGTTATGAGTTACAGAATAAGGGGGTTTTGGGAAGGCATTATTTTTAATTCTGACTGTACACACGATTTACTTCAAAATTCTACTTATTTGGTCACGAAAACTGCTTTTTTTGTCTTCCTGATCTAATATGATCATTTAGATTCTGTAGTGAGCAGCTCAAGATTTTACGCATCCTGTTATTAAGAAAATTACAATTTAATTACAAGAGTAACAAAAACTTTTCTTTTACTATATGGCGTGCATGGAATCTTTTTACATTAGTGTGATAATTGTTTATCATAAGAAATCTCGTATACTTTTAGTAGTGCAATTTCGTGCTTTAACAATATTGCATTATACAATGCACTAAACCTTGCTCGTGTTTCAATGTCTAATTGCTTTCGCCTTGCCATTACCAATACAGAAAATACAGATTAATATCCAACGCACACATTTTTCTCATCATTTTATTGGTCATCACATTTCAAGTTTTAATTTTATTATTTTTACGTCTTTTACAACAACGTGACTTTAAAATAAACTTATGGCCATATGCACCAAACACTTAAGACGAGCTTAAATTTTCGTGACGTTTAATGCAGGGCCGGCACGAGGTAGGTTTAGCGCGTTTTCTGGAATCTGGCCCCGCGCTTTAAGTGAGAAAGCGAACACTGTTAATTTTGATAATGTAATTAAAGGCTGGTTTGATGTATCACAACATTATGTACAGCCTTGGCCAAAAGTATTAGGCACTTTACATTAACTCCTATATCATGAAAATCTGTTGGAGTCCGGTAAAATAAAATTTCCTAGGTACAAAATAATAACAATTTATTAAAGTAATTAGTATTTTGTTGGGCCACCTCTAGCCTCAATCACTGCAGCTATTCTTTTCGGCAGAGTACTTATAAGTTTATGACATTCCTCTGCGATAATATATACACTGTCGGCTGTCATACAACCCCAGTTCATTACACTGCCTCCCCCGTGTTTCACTGTTGGTACTCGCATTCCGGAAGGTATTCTTCATCGATTCTCCGCCTCACGTAAGCTACACCAGGAGTTCCAAATACCTTACAATTAATTTAAAAAACGTAGATTTTAAACACACCGTATAACTTTTTACTGGCGAAGTGTAGAAGATGCAAACGAATTCAAAATCGCAAGTGATATAAAGCAAATATTATCTCAAAATTTGATTCGTCGGACCACAACATTTGCCCAATCCTTCTCTGTAAAGTGTTGGTACTTTATAGCTCATTCCAAACGAGACTTTTTATTTTTTTCTGAAAGCCAAGGCTTCTTTCTTGCTTTACAGCCCCTCAAGCCAGCTTCATTAAGTCGTTCTGGCACTGATCGGTCTCCCGATTTCTTCGGATAAAATGGCAGCGAACTCGGAGGAAGTTTTCTTTCGATTTTTAAGTGATTCTTGAATTCAATTTCAAACCTCACGGTCCGAAGATATCCGTTTTCTACCTGTTCTTGTTCGGTTCGCATGTGATCCAGTATCCGCGTAACGTTTCAAGGCAGATTGCACCGCACAACGCGAACGTTTGATACTTTTGGCTATTTCTGTCTGTGAGTTGCCTTGTTCGTGCAAGAACTGAATTCGTAAATGTAAATGCTCACTAAGTTCGTTCTTTTTAGGCATATTTTACACCAAAAATGACAATATTCAAAATTATAATGAAATAAATATTATACTGGAAATATGGTTCTTACTACAAGCGCTTATACAAGACCGACTACCTATTCACGGAACCACAATTGCGAACCATCATCTGCCACATGTTTTACAACCGTTGTAAAGTACTGTGCACTATTTTAAATTATCGTTTAATGTTGCCGACTATATGATAATAAAATTCTAAAGATTTCTGATTGAAAATTTGGTTGTATCCTTGTTGCCACAAGCCCTTCAATTATTTGAACATTTAATATAAGTTGTCATTAAATCCTTAATATTCCGAGATACTCTTAAAAAATAGTGCTGACAAAAGTTATAATGAATGAAAAAGTCGAAATTTGTTGCAAAACTTGTGTTTTTTTCTTTTTTGAGTTGAATGTGCTTTTTTTACATTTTTAGGTAAAACAAATTTAGTAGGTACATTTGGAGAATAGAATTTATTGTTATTGACAGTCGTTTTTCATTATACAGTTGCATTCATAATGTTTGTGACACACAGGAAAATTTATTGATTTACGCGAAAATATATTTTACAAGGATCAGTTCGTGCATCGATCAGAACAAAAAGCTACACAACTATATAAACTGAGTTCAATTTTACATGTATCAAAACAGATTTGCTCTTAATCTACAGTGTGATTAATAATTGATTGAATGTGCCACTCTACGATAATTATTTATTGTCTGCAGGGGGTTCTAAAAATAATTACATCTTTTGTGGCAATAATCCAAATCCAGACAATTATAAAACTATTCGAATTACGATTTAAACTATTCGAATTGTGATTTAAACTTTAAACTTTTCAGCGAAAGAAAGCAGCTATTGTTGATCACAGTGTTTGGACTCCGGCTGTAAGTTACATTTCTAAGTGACGCTTAAATCTAAGCTGAATTTATTTGTTCGTAAAATAATCTTTCTAACATTTTATACGTGATAAATATCGCAAATTAAAAATTATTTACACTTTCAATTTCCTTAAAGTAAACGCATACATTTAGGCGAAGGGTAACGAAGCGAAACATTTATCTTTGCACTTTACAATTTATTAAATAACATTACAAAAACTGAATTGTTTTTGGTACGTAATACATTATAAATCATATTAAATGTGTACGTATTTACTGTCAATCAGCAAAAAAAAAAACAAATAAATATAAAAACTTAATATTTCATAAGAAATTAACAACTACTTATGTGTTGCATCCACGAACATTAATTTGTATAGTATTGCATTAAAATTATGTTTGAAATACACATTTTATTTTTAATATTTAATAATAATCATCATATTTCTTTTATAATTATCATGAAATTAAAGCGATCCGAAAAATAGTTATCACAAATCTATTTCATAAATTTCAACGTACAAGAATCTATGTACAATGGTGCTCACGCAAAACGACACAAGACTCGGTAATATCGGTAATATCGTGAGGGGATGGCCTCAATTTGTTCATATCAAATATGCAATGAGCGACTAGGACCTGTACCTGCGGTTGATAATAACCCTGCATTTGGAACGTTTATCGCAGATGTTGTTAAGAAATGATATGCCAAAAAAGCACAGCATGTTCAAGAATATTCAAATGAAATTTTGCAAAGGGCAATACGCACTTTGTTAAGTAACTTTCTTAGTTATTATTACGTAATTTTTAAATACAGGGTATCCCAAGTTGAATGGATTATTAAAAGATTTCGGGGAAGGGAATATACAAAAATCCTGAAAATTAATACAACTGTCCTAGGGGAAAGTGATCTTTCAGGTTAAAGTATTTTGACGTTTATATCACAGTCGCCGTTAACTTTTTTATTTTAAATAAAATACTATAAAGAACATTCACTTTTTAATGAGTAACTAAAGTTACACGATGTAGTAACTCTTACTGTTGAAACCTGACTTCTTTTAGTTTTGTTTCTTGTTAATGAGACTTTAATTTTTAGGTTATGTTGGTGCTGTTGTTTTGGATGCTATTTTCCATGCTTTTCCAACATATTATTGAATGTCTCACACCTAAATGTGTTTCTTCGTTTCGTAATGGATTTCCGGGTCTTTTTTGAAAATTGCGTTTTGCAATTTTGACAACTAAATTGTGACAGACGATAATTTGATTAACAAAACTTTAAATGCATTACCAATCGCTTTTGTAAGACAACACAAGGACAAAAAATCACAATTAGTTACTCATTACAAAAGTGAATAGAGTTTACTTGTGATTGCAAATTCTGACTCTATACATTATTCTAAATAAATAATGTTAAGGCTTCCCTTGTACCTAAATGCACGATTTACTAAATTTCACAAGACAGAGCTCTTAACCGACCTGGGCAATATTTCATTTAACGCAAATTTTCGTTACAAGAAAACTATATTTGAGCAAGAAAACTATATTTGTGCAAGAAAATACAACTGTATTTGCTGTAAACTATGTGAGCTTGACATTAATTGAAAATGAAGCTGTAAAGTGACGTTCCGGATATAATATGCTTCCGATTTTTTAGGTAAGTGACGCTAGCGGAGAAACACTTGAACCAATATATTGCGCAGGCCGGATAAGGGCACGTTGTTTCGTGAAATCTAGTAGGGCGTGCCCAAATATAACTGATTTTGAGATATCTTTAAATTTATTTGAAAAATTGTTTTGGTGACCTTTCATTTAAGAGAATGTAATTACGACACTTTCAAATTTCAAGATTCAAGTGGCATGTCATTAGAAAGTATAATGCTCAGACTTTCGAGTCGTATCCCTGGAAAATTCACAGGCTACTCACAATATACGTAGTCATGTCATAAGTTCTGTCCCTAACATAAGTGGGTCCCTAAGAAAAATTCAAGTGGGTCTCGGAAATGTGTTGATACTAGCAGGTCAAGCAGGCTTTGCATTTATGTAAACAACTTATTTGGTGAGAATCACTTCATTAGCAAACATGGAGTGGAGTAACAAAGAAAGCAGCACAAATGCAACAAAATTGCAGCCGAAATTTTGGATTTGCTGAAAAAGCTAAAAATCTCCAAGAAATTTATTTATCGGACCATCAATCGATACAATGAGATGTCTAGTGTGAATGACAGGCGACCCCGTGAAACTCGGACGAAAGCGGTGATTAAAGCGGTGGCCGAAAGAATTCGCAGAAATCTGCTTCGAAAAACAAAAGATTTTGGCTAGGGAGATGAAAAGAACCATGTGGAGGATTATTAAAGAAGACCTTAAACTTGGACACACGTTTGCAACTACCGAAACTGTAATTCTCACATTGGACATTTTTCCGCTAATATACTTTTCTCCCACGAATTTCAATGTTTTATCTGGGGTCAGGCCGGTTTCGTCATCTCTATCATAATTCCTGCGAAGGAATGATTTTATGAAAGGTTTAAGCGCTTATGAGTTTCGATTCGGCTTTTAGTAAATAAGCATCTTTCTTGGCTACAATTTACTGGTGGTATAAGGGGTTTGGACACGGAAGGAATTCTGTTCAGCATCAAAAAGGAGCAGAGCGTCCTCTACGATTGCTAGCGACAAAAACGTTGCTACTGTTAAGAAATTAATTGAAGAGGACAATAAAGCCACTTATGAGTAATAGAGCATCACCTCTAGATTGGATCCTCAGCTGTTAGAACGATCATACACGATCACCTGCATTTATAAAAAGCGGGTAGTCGGTTTGTGCCGCAGCACCTATTGACTTCCAAAAAGCAGAGTGTGTAAGTATTTGCCATGAAAGTTTAAATTTCTTAAATAATGGCAGACATCATTTTTTTCCAAAAGAGTGACAGGTGACGAAACTTACCTTCCCTTTTTCGAGGTACCAACCCATCAAGAGAGTCGTGTATGGATACGAAAATGAGGAAACTCCAACAATGACCAAGAAGCAGCGAGCTATGAAAAAAGTTATATATATGGTATTCTTTAGAAGCACGGGTCTAGTAAATGACGAAAAACAGATACAGCTAAATGGCAAACTAAAAAATATTTGCCTGAAGGGTTCAGTAGAGTTCCAAACAAGGGAATTGTGCAGCACCATGATAATGCATCGTCCCATACGGCAACTTTAACTCTCCAGTTTTTGGCTGAAAGAAATATAAAAGCAATAGAACATCCGCTGTATTCACCTAATTTAGCAAAGTGAGACTTTTGGCTATTTTTTGGGCTTAAAAGGAATTTGCGGGGTAGAAGGTTCTCGTCAGAAGAAGAGACTGATGCCGCAGTTCATGTATGTATGTATGAATGTATTTTGAATGTATTCTGAAAGATGATTGGTTGAGAGCTTTTGAACAGTGGAAAGAAAGAATGGTCAAGTGTATCATTGCCAAAGGGAATTACTTCGAACATATTAAAATAAAATCCTAGAAAATATTAACCGTGTTTTTTATTCTCAATAAATTCAGCTTGACCTTCGTATCAACCAGTTTTAAAATGTTCAATCCAACTTCTTGAACATGCAAAATTTCTTCTCTTAATTTTACTGCCCACTTCACTGGTTTTTCTTAAGGAATAGGACCACTTAAGGGACCATTCTCCTGTCTTCTTTGAATAAACCTCTGCAAAAGTCTCAACAATTTCTTCATGGGTTAATTTTACCAACATTTTACACGTTGCATTAACGTTGCCATATGATGATAAAGTTTCTTCTCTTTTTTTCCTAAATATGGAAACGGTTGTTTCGGCAAACTCATTTCACGATAAATATCACTTTCTATCTTTTGAATAATTTCATACTTGTCTTTTGCTTTTCCATTCTGAACTTCCAACGCGACACAATAAACTTGTAAACTTCACTAAAGTCACAGTAAAATATGAAATGCTCATGTGGTCAGAGTGCTCTTGTAAGTGAAAACTGTGGGAATCACTCGGACACTGTCAAAAAGTTCACTATAAACGGAAAAGTTTCCTTTACTTTAATTAAATTTGGTTCACTTTATCCAGTAGACCAGTAAATAATTACAGCTGAAATCAATAAAAACGGAAAATGTCAAAAAAAATTGGCACGTCTTTTTTCAATTTTATCACAGTGTGAACATGATTTTTTTAGAAATAGGTTAGAATTATTTGACGGTATGTCAATTTATAAATGAATAGGTTATATTTTTTCGTAAGGTGTGAATTTGTCAAGTAGACAATTCATAAACAAATACAACCAAATTTACAATTGGAAAAGTTTCATTTCCCGTTTTTTTTTTTTTTTTTAATTTCAGCGGTACATTGATATTATGGAAACATTTTTCGGTACACGAAATAGCGCTCACTTTACTCCGAAGTTCACTATATCTGGAGTTGACTGTATTTAAAATGATGTTCAACAATAATTTTTATCTAAAATTATTTAAAAATAAATACTATCTTTATACGAAGTTTCTTTTTCATGTTTTTATAAAAATCATTATGAAATTTTTTTTTTCATTTTTTTCATGCTCAGAGTGTCCCTGTATAGTGTAGAATGGCTCTGTTTCGTAATTTTTAAATACCCTATACAGGATGATTGAAATTCGAGGGCCAGCATGGGGATCTCGCTTATTATAAGAGGTAGAGAATCGGTTAAATGGAAGCAAAGTTGCCAAATTTCATGCTCATTAATAATACGTTAAGAAATTTGAAATATCTTGAACGGTTTCTTCACAATCGGAAAAAAACTAAAAATTGCGATTTTCGAAAATCGAACATAACTTCTTTATTTATGATTTTTTTCAAAATCTGTGAAAACATTCCTGCAGCCACTTTTTCTGCTTGATTGAATGCCGCCTAGATGAGATTTTTCCAAGGTGTTGGATTGGAACAAATGGACCTGTCACCTGGCCGGCGCGATCACCCGAACTTAACCCCTTAGACTTTTTTCTCTTGAGAAACCTAAAGAATAATGTTTTTAAACATAATTATAACAACATGGAAGAACTAAGAAACGCTGTACTTCATGCTTTAGCTCATATTCCACGTAGAACAATAGAGCGGAGTTTGACAAATGGTACCAGAAATTGTATTGTTGAAAATGGAAATGTTTTTGAAGATATGCTCTGATTTTCTTTCGGTATTCTATTTCTGTACATTCTCTTCGGCATTTCAAAATGTACCATTTTGAATCAAATTGTTATCCAACTTGGAAAAATATCTAATACTTGGTTGAATTCTCTCCGGATAAGTTTCTAAATACCGCTGAGCACTTGTAATAGAATTTCGTCGTGACAAATAAAAAATACGCAACATATCACGTTTTTCTTCATTTGAATACGCTATTCTGTATTTAATGACAGATAAATTAAACAAATGTGTACGTTTCCTTGGCTACGCAGCATATAATTGAATACAAGCTAATTTAATATGTGTACATGAATCTAATTTCAGATTTTTCAAAATTTCTCAATTAAAATTAAAACAAAATAGTAAGTGTGGCATACCAATGAATTCAGAAAGAAATGCGCTATCTACCTGTCTAAACAACAAAAATCGCGCCCATAAGAAAAAATGAAGTTGGTTATGGAAAAACAAAAACGAATCGCTCCAGAAATAAAGTACGCTCGGCATTCAATCAAGCAGAAAAAGTGGCTTCAGGAATGTTTTCACAGATTTTGAAAAAAATCATAAATTAAGTTATGTTCGATTTTCGAAAAGCGCAATTTTTAGTTTTTCTCCGATTGTGAAGAAACCGTTCAAGATATTTCAAATTTCTTAACGTATTATTAATGAGCATGAAACTTGGCAACTTTGCTTCCATTTAACCGATTCTCTATCTCTTATAATAAGCGAGATCGCCATGCTGGCCCTCGAATTTCAATCACCCTGTATATTCGTATGAATTAATTTCGAGAATGAATAATTAAATAGTTAATTACGTGCTTTTATTTCTAACCAAGAATATTTATTTTAATTAAAGATCGAGAACGAGGTTTTATAGTAATCGCAAAGCGATATATTAAAAGTACAGCGGACCAGATGCGGCGTAAGCACAGTTTTTAAATGCTCGTCGCTCCTTAATTGAATTGTTCTAAGGACGAGGTTTGCATGCAGAGGTATCGTTTTGAGTGAGCATCACAGTACAAATATATTAAAAAAAAACATTTTGTTTATAGAAAAACAAAAAAAAAAGAATCATTTATTTAAATTATTATTTTCGTGATATGTACACAAACGCATTTTTCTCTCTAGTGTAAATAAACTTTCCCATGTCTATTAATTTGAAACAACCTGTATAAGACGTATGATTTTTATAACTGTGAAAAATTCCAAAAAGATTAAATTTGAAATATACACCTGAATAGGTTTTTGTAAAATAATAAAAAAGAAAACAGTTATCTAAAATAATTTTGACTACAGTAATAAATATTGTATGTAAAAAAAATAACATATTTTAATGATTTTGCTTTACTGCATATAAACTGAAGCAGCGCATACATAGATAACACTGTAATATCGGAGACAGTGTTTGATATTTTGATTAATTATCCCTGTATTCGATATATTTGTGTCTTAATCGCATCTATGTAAAAGAGTACCGTTGTGTGAGACATGGCAACGTTGCAGGGGAATGTCAGACGTTGTTAGGCCAAGCTAGGGGAAACATCGAGGCCACGCCGGTGCTGCTGCTAACGGAGAACAGGCGCACTACACTTACAGCACGCCAGCGGAGCAGTGCCAGTTTGTAACCCGCCATGGCATCCGCGAAAGATACGGCTACATTCTTTCTACAGGGCACCAGTACACAATTTGAACAAGTTCTAAAGTTATATCCACAAGCATTGAAACTGAAAGCGGAACGTAAAACCAAGAAACCCGAGGAACTAATAAAGCTAGACAATTGGTAAGTGTATTTCGTCGTGTCATTGAACTCGTACTTATGTGTGCTCTAGTCAGACTCTGAATGTGTTCCACCCTCGCGATATCTTAGCGGCCGGTCATTAAAATCACGGCTGTCACGTGATAATCGATGACAACTGCACTCCACTCACCGATTTTCGTTTGTTTACGGACCTTTGCAAATCACCAAAACGGAACGCCTGCAATGGCTGTACACGTATAGCATCATGGCTTCGTTCTTAAATATAAAATAATATTTATTAATTAATTCTGAGCGTGCGGTCGTCAAAAACAAGCGGCGTAACAACCGATACACCTGTTCACATGTTTGCTTGATTGTTTTCGTATTCCTTGCGGCATGGTTTCGGCATTATTCGAATAAACATGCGAACTTGTGCGGCCTTTCAAAATGGTGCCTGACCAAACAAAGCTTTCGACGTCAACTACGAAAATAATTCTATTAACCATTTACCATATTTTTTCGGATTGTAAAACCACCGAAAACAACTTGTTTACACTACGGTCTATCATTATTTAGCACTGCGCTTTGATATCCCGCGTATTTACCAGTTTAAATAATTAATAGCGCTTTAATCATCAGTAGTGTTCTAAGTGGGGGCTTATTGCATTCGATTTCAAATCTTTTCCCTTTTCTTCACGGTGTTACCTAAAATTCTTACTGTACAACCCTTTATTACGATGCTATTTTACTAAATTCAGTCGATTTATTTGAGTGGACTTCTAAAAGTGACACCTGTTTTGCGTGGAAAATTACCGCGTCCAACATTTTCATTAGTATGAATTCTGTATTTCCTAATCCCTAACATGATTTAACGAAGTGGTGTTAATTTTCAAAAAAAATACAGATTTGTACGGGTTCATTTAAGTTATAAATACAACGGCCAAAATATCTAACTGTAAATTTACAGCGCACTTATTCATTCAACGTGAAAGCATTTTTATATTAAGTTTTCAAAATATTCACAATTTTCAGATACAGTTTAAGAGGGATATTATTTAAATAGAAACATGAATTAAAACAAGTAATAACATTATTATTTAAACATAAAAAAAATTTAAATTTAATAAAAAACAAATACAGGGTGCGTCAGTGGATCGGACGATTTTATTAGCGGCAGTGAATGATTAGATGCATTTGGTTTTATCACATATGAGCACAAAGTACACTTAAAGCGCTTTTGAAATTCACAGCGTTTTTTTTCAACGCTTTCACAGCAAAAAACGTTGAGTTCCGATGCACGTCTCCATCGCTGTTAAAATGCTTTAAAGTAGGCTACAAGATGGCAGGCGGCACCCTCTCAGCTTAAGCTAATCCAGTAAAATAAGTGTTGCAAATTCGCACGTTTCACTGATGCACCCTGTATATCTACGCTGCGCAAAGTATAAAAGTAGTCATTGTATTTTGTAGGCGTATTTTCATTAAGGCTTAATTTTTTTAAGTATAACCTGGCATATACATGTAAAGCTCTTAGTTGCTTAAAAATACCCCTTTATACAAATTAATTTACATTTATCGCGTGGTAATGTATAAACATACTTGGTGGTCTTAAAATTAAGTAATATATTAAATAAACAACAACTATAAAAATTATTATACAATGTTAGATCAAAAATTGGTTGCAGGATGTAGCGACCTAAACTATTGATTATAAAATTATTAACAATACAGGGTGATTAAAAATGACTATTCTGAAAAACCCTCTGAGTATAGAAAAAAGTGTTAAAAAATTCTATCTCGTGATTTTTTTAAAATTATTTAGTAAAGTAGAATCTCGATTATCCGTGCTCGTCGGGACCAGATTCGGCACGGTAAATACGCATATAACGTCTTTCCAAAATTAGAACAAAGTGACATTTTTTAATACTTATTACCATATTTATAAAGAAATCTTTTATGTGTAAATAAAATAATGGTATATTTAACGTATAAGAATATGTATGAATAGTAAACAAAAAATATTTTCTTAGGAATATAGCACAAGATGATTACAGGTTTTACATATTATGTATGGCATGAACAGGGTGGGCCAAATTCGATACTTTTAATAGGAAACTCCTATTTTTAGACGAATTAGACAAAAACTGACCTCGGTCCTTGGAGCTTGATTTTTAAGACAAAATTAATGGTGAAGACCGCGTTTCGATATCTTGTACCGTTTAGGAGCTATAGGGCGTTTTTCAAAATTCTACGATTTTTAAAAACTTTCATAACTTTTTTGTTTATGAAAATTTTTCATGCAGAATTCATTGCTCCAAGTTATTTTTTTCCAAAGTGCTCAATATTTGAAATATTAGCTAGAACTTTGATTTTTTATATAGAACACCCTCTATATTTTTACATTTCCGAAAAGAGAATAAAATTCTATTTACAAAAATATAAAACACTTGATATTTGATTCAAAAGATTTTTGAGTTGTAGAGCTTTCATGTTTTAATTAAAATTTGATGGTTACTGCAGCATTCAAGTAGGCTGTGAATGATGATAGCTAAATATTTTTTGAATATTCAATGAGCCATAAAAGATATTACTTTATTTTTAATAAATATAACGAAGATATAACGAATAAATACTAATGTAATCGAAATTGCACAAAAATTACATAAAGTATCAAATTGTCGGCCATTTTGAACTAAACATAAGCGATTCCGTTTTGTTATGGTTTGAGTTGACATCACCAATTCAAGGACTGGTAGTGATGCATTTTTCTTATTCAATAAGGTCAGAATCTTTGTTTATTTAAAATTGCAGAATTTCTTGCTAAGATGTTTGCTCCAACTGGCGGCGGTCATTTTCGATTTCTCCCAAAACTATAATCTCCTCTAATTCTTTATTTCCGTTTTGAGATTCATAATTTTTAGTTTTTATCAGTTTAAATGACTTCTTTCAGGATACCACTCATGGTAAAGATGCTTCTGAATTTTCGCCAATTTCTTTACTTTAACATTTAATATTACTAAAGAAGACAGTGGTGTAGATATAATAAATCAAAAAGTTTAAATCCGTAAATATAAATCAAAGTAGATTGTATCCGTAGATACATATTTCGGCAGCTACGCTGTCATCTTCAGTACACACATTCACTTACAAGTTAAAGACGAATGAAGTCTTGAGTTGCTATAAATATTATAATATGTTGTATTTCTCGTGTTTTTCGTACATGTTTAATTATCTCCGTAAGTCTATTTTGTAGAGATAATAAAATTCAAAGAAATGCAAATACGGTAAGAGATTGTGTCAGGTTTTGACAACGGCCTACCAGGAAGTTACAAAAACTCAAATCTCTTAGTTATTATTATCCTTAGCCTCCTTCAGTGCTGTAAAAACAATTAAATGGACCTTCAGAGACCAAGGTCAGTTTTTGTCTAACTCTTCTAAAAATAGGTGTTTCCTATTAAAAGTGTCGAATTTGACCCAGCCTGTACATATATTTTTTTCAGTTTTTATAAAAAAAAATCAGTAATTTGTTACTGAACTTTACTCGCAAACATATTTGATTTTATAGATTCCTTCATTTTTCTTAAATTTAAAGCAATACTTATATCAATTTTTAGTTGTTGCTCGAAATAATCCAACAAAATATCTACGGCACCTATTGCTTCATTATAGTTTATTCGGATATTTTTGATTTGTTTCTCTTCAGCACTGTCTTCCATCTCTACGTTAGCTAGAGACAATGTTCCCGGCAAAATTTTGCCAATCATTTCTTCTTCAGTCATTTTCTCATAACCTAAGTCGTTCTCATCACAACGTAGCCATTCTGCAACGTCCGATTCTTCTATTCCTTTTAATTCGTCTATTTCTTGCGCTATTGTGCATATAGGGTTGCAGGATACTTCTGAAGGAGTTTTTAACTCTTCAGCTTCGGCTTCTTCCAGAGTCATTATTTTTGAAAAAGCGCGGGTTATGTGAGTTCTTTTACATCATTCCATGCTCGAGCAATGGCACATGTGGCATCTTTAATATTTAATTTTTTTCAAAAACTTTTGATATCCACATCACCTAACAAATTCAACATTAAATCCTTTCTGTAAAGGCATTTCATTGCTTCTACTATACCTTGATCCATTGGTTGAGCAATAGACGTAACATTTAGGGGTAAAAAGAGACAAAATATTACCGTTATTTGACTTCAAAATTTCGCCATTTGGATGCCAAGGCGCGTTGTCAAATAAAAGCACTGCCTTTTGGAGTAAATTATTTTCAGCAAGGAACGAGTAAACTTCAGGAATAAATTTTAGAGAACTAGTTTTTAAAAATATTTCGATTCATCCAATCCGCACTTTGATTGTAATAGCTAATCGGTAACAACTGCTTATTTAAATTTTTGAAGACTCGCGGATTTTTTGTTTTTCCCACTACTGCTAGTTTTAGCTTATGCTTCCCAGAAGCATTTGCACAGCATAAAACTGTTATTCTGTCCTTACTGGCCTTATATCCCGGAGCACTCGTCTCATTTGTAGCTGCAAAAGTTCTTCTGGGCATGGCTCGCCAATATAGTCCTGTTTCACCCGCGTTGTATATTTATCCAGCGTTAGACCTTCCAGATCACTACAAAACTCTACTATTGCTACCTCATCAGCACTTAATTTCTCAACCTGTATAGACAATTCTCTTATTCCGTGATGCTTTTTAAAACGATGCAGCCAACCTGAGGAAGCGTTGAACCTCCTTGGATTTGTAGTTTTTCATGAAAAATGTGAGCTTGTTGTGAGCACATCGAATCTGACATTGGCACTCCTTCCGCTCTTTTCTGAAGAAACTATTTTACCATTGCATTACCCAATTGTTTATATGTCGATTCTTTTAGCGTTCTGTGTGTTGTACTTGTACTGGTAAAAATATGTGATTTTGAAACAAAACTTTCTAATTTCATTTTATTTTTAGTAATTTCACGAACGGTTTGTAGGCCTACATTATAGAACCTCGCTAAATTTCCTATACTGTCACCTTGTTGACGTTTCTGTATTATTTCCAACTTTTGTAAAATGGTCAAAACATTTCGTTTACGTTTAGAATTCATTATTACAGCTAAACACTTGCTATGTCTAATAATTTCTCTTAGTTACTAACGACAGCGCTTAACCCAAACGTTAAAATTTTAAAACGTAAAGCAATGCACAAATTTCACCAAATTGCAGGTATTCGATTACTATTCGGAGGTTTCCGATATTCACACGGATAATCGAAACCCGGAAAATCGAAAGAGTCAGAAGGCACGGTTAATCCCCAGCACGGACGACCCGCACACGGCTAATCGGGGTTGTACTGTATTTCTGAATATTTAAACAATTTTTGTAATGAAAGACATTTAAAATGATGTTCAATAATAATTTTTATTTAAAATCAACAAATAGTACCTTTATGTGAAGTTTTTTTTTTCATGTATATTCATGTTTCGTGTATGCTAATTTGAATGGTTAAATCAAACATTTGCTATTTCTTACTGTTTTCGTGGTAAAGTTGAAAAATGTAAAATTCATTAAAACTTCAAGTGCAAATTACTTTTTTATTTTTAAAGGTATCAAGAAATGACAAACGAAATTTTTTTCGATTTTTAGCACAGATCATGACTATTTAATTAAATCACTTAAAACGTTCGTAGTAGTCGAAACACGAAGCTAACTTTTGTTTTCTTTTTAATGGAAGTCATAGTTGCCTTTGACATCATTCAAAAGAGTATCTTTTGGACTTTTCAAAAAGATATAGTTTATTGGAATTGTCTTTTAAAATAATGGATTATAGGCAATAAATTTACTTGCGTTAAAATTAGTAGGCCGTGATTTATATATGAAAACAAGATTGGGGAATAGTAAAAACTTTTTACTACTTATACTGATTGTTTTTGAAAATAATTTCAATAAACCGTACTCCTATATTTTTTAAAAGCTGAGCAGTGTATTTAATAGTAAACGAGACTAGACTTTAATTAATGAAACAAATTATTTAATTCATCAAAATAAACTTTTTTTATATTATTTGAATTACAGTCGCACCTCTATAACTTGAACTGCCACAACTCGAATTTTCTGTACGTCCGAAATTTACTGGTGTCCCTGCACATTGTGTATAACTGAAATCTCTTTCTTTAATTCGAAATATCTATAACCCGAAGTAATTTTTCGGTCCCTTGAAATTCAAATTATGGAGGTTCGACTGTATTTAAATAAAAATTCAAGTTCGGATTAAAGAACTTCTCCTTCTCATAAATTTGTGTTTCACAAAATAACCAACAAAATCATAGACAATAAACAGGTTGTTTGTTTTTCGAGTGCCACAATGGGGATCTTGCTTATTTTAAAAGATACGAAGTTAGTTAAATTAGGCCAAAGTTGCGCATTTTCGTGCTGAATAAAAATCTGAAAAGAAATTTGAAATATCTTCAATAGTTTTGAAAATATCGCAAAAAAACGAAAATTTTTTATTTTCGTTTTTAATTTTTTCACGATAAACTAATCGTACTAGACGTTTCTAACCCAGACATTATTCATACACTTTTTTTTATGAAGAATTCGAATATGGCATCCCCTTTTCAATAGTTTTCAAGATGACGGAGAAACATCTGGCAACTTCATTTTTTCTTATGGACGCCATTTTGGATTTTAATATTTTGAGATTACGTTTTTTTTTTTCTCTTTACAACGATGTATCACACATGATGGTCTAATATCACATTTTTGCCAAAAATCCAATTTTTCATTTTTTGCGAAGAGTGCTTTGGAAAAACAAAACGTTCTTTTGTTGTGAACAAAAGTTTGACAGTTTGATTCTATTTCAAGTATTGTCATTTACGTTTGTGCTAAACTAATCGTACTAGATATTTCTAACCAAGACATTATTCAGACACTTTTTTATTGAGAATTCGAATATGGCATCTCCGAAATACATAATAAGAATAGGTAATAATTAACGAATGTAACATTACAACATGTGTTCAAATTGCCCATCTCCTAATTTTAAGCACAGTGCCACTCTCTTCTTAAGACTTGCTATAGCTCTTGACACATCCCTTCTTCTGATCTTGTGCCTGAGAATGGTGACAATTCTTTGACGAAGTTCATCAAGGTCGGCTGGCAATGTTTTGTAAATATGATTTTTCATTGTCCCCCACAAAAAAATAGTCCAAGGGAGACATGTCAGGTGAGCGCGCCGGCCAGGGTACGTCGCCATTATTAGCAATAACATGGTTAGGGAACATTTCCGACAAGCATTCCCCAACCCTCCTAGCATTATGGGGCGGTGCGCCATCTTGCTGGAACTAGATGGCGTTCAAACGATGTTGTCGTCAATAAAATCTGTTAGAAATGTCCTCAGGAAATTGAGGTACCGATCAGCATTTAAAGCCTCTTCGTAGATGTAAGGACTTATTATTGTATCGCCCAATAAACCGACCCACACGTTAAGGTTAAAACGTATTTGTGGTTGCCGTTCTTGAAATTGATGTGGATTTTCAATTGACCAGTAATGTTCATTGTGGCGATTAAACATTGCTGCATTGGTGTATTTACATTCATCAGACTATATGACATTATTAAGGAAATTTGGGTTTTCCTGAATCTGATTATTTACAAACGTGCAAAAAGCTAACCGTCGTTCATGATCTCCAGGATGAAGCGTTTGAGAAATATGAATTGCCCAAAGTCGATATTTGTGTTTTTTAAGGGTTCTCCAAACAACTTGATGTGACGGCAAATTCAGCTGGGCTGCAACTTCTCTTGAGGAGACAAATGGATTGTCTTGCACCTAATTAAGAATTAAATGATGAATACGAATTTTAGTATTTGTAATCATGTAAAACTTATTCGCCCAAGTTTCTATGCAGGAAAGAAAAATACCTCAAACTAGGTTGGTGCCGCTCTGGATAACGCTGCAAATATTTTACCGCAGTCATGTGGGGATTTCGATGTGAAGTGTAGTAAATTTGTATCAAATCTTTTTGTTCTTTACTTGAAAAAGGCATTTTCGCGATAAAATTAGCACAAACGTAAATGACAATACTTGAAATAGAATCAAACTGTCAAACTTTTGTTCACAACAAAAGAATGTTTTGTTTTTCCAAAGCAGTCTTCGCAAAAAATGAAAAAATCATGTGTGATATATCGTTGTAAAGAGAAAAAAAACGTAATCTCAAAATGTTAAAAACTAAAATGGCGTCCATAAGAAAAAATGAAGTTGCCAGGTGTTTCTCTGTCATCTTGAAAACTATTGAAAAGGGGATGCCATATTCGAATTCTCCATAAAAAAGTGTATGAATAATATCTGCGTTAGAAACGTCTAGTGCGATTAGTTTATCGTGAAAAAATTAAAAACGAAAATCAGAAATTTTCGTTTTTTTGCGATATTTTCAAAACTATTGAAGATATTTCAAATTTCTTTTCAGATTATTATTTAGCACGAAAATGCACAACTTTGCCCTAATTTAACTTATATCTCTTAAGACAAGCGAGATCCCCATAGTGGCTCTCGAAAAATGGATAGCCTGTATAGACCATCTAGGAAGTATCCGGAAATTTTAAATTTGTATCAATATATTGCTTATTATATACAGGGTGGAACAAAAGTATTTTTTCTATTTATTTAATATTTAACATCTCCCGTCACTTTTTTTTGTTAGATTCTTTGAAAAATATAATTTTTACAAAAATATTGCGGTCCTAATACATTTTATATTTCGACCAAAAAAACGTTTAAAATGAACTTCTGATATACTTTTACAGAGATTATAAGATGTGTTTCATATTTATTTATTTAAGAGCACAAATATAAAGTGAAAACATTCAAATTCTTAAATATTTATCCTAATGTCATTTTTTTAATATTGCTAATTCCTTCTTCTAATTTCTGTTCTTCAAAAAACTTATTTATTGTATATCAATTTTTTTAAATGATAATTTTTTTATTGTACTTACATGCATATATTTTATTAAATGCTTATAATAAATGCGCGTTTTATTTCATATATTACTTATTTAAATTGTCCTCGCTTTTTTAAAGATATTGACTTTAGGAAATACCTACCTAATCTGGAAAGGTAATTCCATTGGACGTGCTCTGACGTGCAACGTGTAGTTTTTTTATAATCATTGTATTTCAAATTCTAAAATGAATCTCGAACGTGACTTTTAATTTTTATTATGAAACTATTCCAATAACGTTAAGTATTATTTACAATTTGTGTGAAAATTATATGTGCATGTTTGGTTATTATAGCTTGTTTTTAAGCTAACTACGAGGAGTAGTTTGTATTTTCTTATATCACAAGAAAACCTTCCGTTTTCATTTTTGCATAGAAAAATAAATAAAAGAGACGTTCAGATTCGAAACAATTTCGATTTTTTTATTCATAAAATGTAACAAAAAGCAGTTGACTGTAAAAACAATTTTAGAAAAGTTTGTCGTTCTTCATCGAAAGGCACAAAAAAATATGATTTATTTTTTTTATTAAATCATTTAAAAACAAATGGTACTGTCACATCGCTAAAAGATGTAGAAAATCCATTTTCTTTACGGGGAAAAATTGAAAAAATTGAACATTATCTACAACAAAATCTCGTGAAAATTCAAATTTATAAATTATGTTAAAATTGTCGATTCTGTTACCTTACATTTTATCTTGTATTTTTCTCGGAAAATTAGTTTATTAAACGACACTGAGACGAGATCTTGTGATACATTTTCGGATTTTTAACATTTCCTGTCAAAATTAATTCTATTACGTTGCTGATCATCCTGCTTTTGTGTTACCATATGTGTGAGGTTGGTTGCCTAAGTTTGTGAACTTCTAAGGCTCAAAACCGTTGCATTTTAAAAATAATAAACCATCTACGCAACTTTTTTTAATCTTAATCCTAAAGTATTTTATTATCGAATTGTTAAATTAAAAACAAAACAAAAAACTAGCTTATTTTTCAACTTCCATTATTAAACACCACACATCGCGAATTCTAAAATGATCTTGGTTGTATCTTTTATATTGAGATCATTTTCCTAACTATTTATAATTTTGCGTAAATAAATCAGAGCAAGCCGTGAATATCGAAAGAAAATTGGTACACCATCTGTCGAATTTGCTTTACAGGGTGGGCCTAATTTTACAGTTTTAATAGGAAACACCTGTTTTTAGAAGAATCAGACAAAAACGGGCCACGTCTCCTGGAGCTCAATTTTTAAGACAAAATTAACGATGAAGACCGCATTTCGATATTTCGTACCGATTAGGAGCTACAGGGTGTTTTTCAAAATTCTGTAATATCCAAAAATCTTTATAACTTTTTCGTTTATGAATATTTTTGAATTCTGTCAAAATTTCTTTTAGGCACTTTTTCATGCAGAATTCATTGTTCCAAACTATTTTTTTCTGGAGTGCTCAATATTTGAGTTATAAGCAAGAACTTTGATTTTTTATATAGAACACCCAATATATTTTTACAAAAGCATACTTCCCCCCCCTCCCACCTTGTACTTAACACTGACATTTTAATTGTTTTAAAAACGCTCGTGTTGGAATACAAAACGTTCATTGTTGAAAGTTATTTCAAAAATGGCGGAAAACTGGATCACGACCTACAAGAGCACACTTCCCTCCCCCTCCCACCCTGTACTTAACACTGACATTTTAATTGTTTCAAAAACGTTCCGAGTTGGAACACAAAACGTTCATTGTTGAAAGTTATTTCAAAAATGTTGAAAAACTGGATCACGGCCTACTTTAAATAATTTTATTTTCTATCGCGTGGTACCTACTTTTAATTACATACTTAAATGAAATTAAATTAAATGCCCTGCACACTATTGACATTTTTCAATGTTATTCTGGTTCTTATCAGGAATTTTACATTAAAAAAAAGCAGTGTAAGAATAATTTTTACCCAAATAAAGGCGTTTAGAACAACTGAGTTACGATATTTAATATAACACGATCAAATAAATTTCTGATTAAAATAGGCTTGCATAAGAAAAGTATGTCTGTGATTAACCCAGAATGTTTGAATTTTGTACGGAATTTTAGTTTGAATTTAGTCTTGCAGGTTAATAAATTTGAATCAAATCATTCGATCTTAGATCTGATTTTAATTTAGTTATTTGATATATTACACTACATGATCAAGAAAATAAGGAGAAGAAACGTAACGAATGCCCTACATGACGACAAACTGTCGAATGCTAAATGTCTGAAATGAAAACAGCACACGATAAAGGAGAAAGCATTTCTTTTTGATTAAATATTCTCGATCGTAAAATAAAATAATAAATCAATTAAAGCGTTTTTGGGACGATAAAAAAAATGGCTCCATGCTTACCCTAAGGCGAACTCTACTAACCCACAAAGTTTCAAATTTTTTTGAATTTTCGAGTTGGAAGTAACTTAAATGGATTGATGTATAAAATTTTAAATGCTTGTCAATTCTGTATTCGGCGTCAATAAGAGGCATAAGTGGTATCGATTTAGTTGGTCGCAAGTGTACATATGTACGTGGTACATACATAATGTAAAAACTTCAAACATTCCATGATTTGTTAATCCTCATTCACGTCCTTTTATTATCTGCTTTGTTTCTCGTTCATACAGAGTCATTCATTAACATTTCAAAATATACAATGATTCTGAAAGACAAAAAAAAAATCATTTAATTTAATATAACAATTTTGCATAAAAAAACAAAGGGAATTTTTGTAAAATATTGTGTCAAATACTGTATAAACAAAAATTATTAATATTTTTCGAATTACTGTGCTGTTACGAACTTTATAAATGACACTGGATGTCCTTCGCCTGTGCTCTAACTTCCTGAGAGGAAGTCAAGTAATTAATGATTAATTAAAAAAGTGAGGAAGCTTTTATATAAAATTTGTGAAACCCGTAGAAAATACTCCTATGAAAATTTTATACATAGAAAATACTCGGAAATAAAGAGAGCGGTTTATTTAAAGAATTACAAAAGATAAATTTAGTTTTAATTAAATAAAAAGGATAATTTGTATTTGCTAACAGATAATACGCATGTATGTACATATTTTTTATCATTAACATGTCTCTTGACGTGTCATTACAATATTAACACCTGTTACCGCTTACCGCTATTTGGTAAACATTTGTATAAAAGTGGATAACCATACAAAACTTTACCATAAAGAAAATATTACAGTGATGGGAAAGTTGCTGACTCTTGTTTTTTTTTTTTTAATGTTAATTGAAAAGTATTCTAAAAAAATTGTAGTGATTATTCGTTAGATAGCTTTTAAAAACGTTTGAATTGCCGCCGGCGCTTCGCTTCTTCAAGTTAAAATTTTAATTAATTTAATCCAAAGTTAAATAAAGTTAAATACAAAATTTCCTAATATAATTATTATTGTTATGAGTTGCAACACAAGATACCATCATCTGCTAGAACAAATTATTTAATTCGTAAAATTTTCCTCGTTATTAATAGTACTATATAATTATGTTTTTACCTTGAGGAAAGTACCTACTTACAAGCCTACCAAAGAAATAATAACTAATTAAAACTGCAGGTAATTTATTTTGGGTTAATTATAATTAGTTTTAATTATGTTCACAATTTGAATGAAATTAAAAATCAAGCGCCTAGAAAAATAATATGGGAATGCTTTGGATGTATGTAAAATATTCTCTCTCAGAAGAAGAAGCTACAATGCGTTCAAAAATGATTGAAAAGCTCGAGGAATCCAATTGCAATCAAACCGACTTGCAAGAGATTTTTAAATATCTAAATTTTAAAATTTGCTGTAAAAGCATAATTTGGCCGCTTTGTGTAAGATGACTTATTAGGCAGCAAATTGGTTGGCTACTTGTTAATTCTCACACAATGTTAGGTCAAAAAAATGTCAATTTTTTAACGTTAAGTTATACCTTAAAATTTTGAATAAAAATAACTTGGTGAAAGTTATTATCAACTCAACGGAAATAGACGACAGAACGTTCGTTATGGGTTACTCGGATGCGCGACTGAAATACCAAAGTTATACCATGAAAATTACTACCTCGTTTGCGCGCTAAATTCAAACGCCACTCAATCATTTATTAACGCTCTGTATATTTTATCCTTAATAATATATATTATTTATAAAATACGTGTATTAGGAATAAATAATTCAAAGTAAATATGCGTTTGCAAAAATAACTAAATTTTAATTACCTTTTGTTGGTTCACTTCTAAATAAAGTTGCTACATGTTTATAATTAATATATTAAATTTTTATGAATTTTAAACGTAAATCATAAAATTGAACTCCGATTATCTTATCAAGTACATAATATTTATATTGGGAGTTTATGAATTATTTCTAATTCCAACAAATTCGATGCTTGAAGTTATCAAAAGTTTAAAGCACGACATCTTGCGATTGCACCTCAAACTTTTCAATACTATTACATCGCAATTGCGAATAACTAGGACAGGTCGGTTTAGTTTACAGTGGAATTCTCGAGCTACGCTTTTGCTGACGAGGTCCCAAATAGGGCTGTGCAGAGGATGCTCGAGAAATCCACGGCAATTAAAACCGGCTAGCAGCAAAATTTTTAAAAACTTTAGGTTATCGTTCGATTTGATTTAATGGAAACTCCACATCCAATTTCTCTGATAGATATGAAATTTAATTTAATTATTGTTAGCTTCTTCTTAGCAGTGTGAATATTAAAAACTGGAAAAAAGAATGGGCAAGTAAGCCTCCACTGTGCTCAGTGACAGTTAATGTCGAGTACCACTTATGACATGGTGCGCTTCTATAAAATCCCCGAAACTGTAGTTTGGTGCGTAATCAAAGTGGACACCCGGTATATTATTATTAAAGACAGAGTTCCATTAGAATTTAATTTAAAATTCAAAAACGTAACATACAGAGTGTTCCAAGTTTACTTTAAATACGTAAAAATTTTGTACATCACGTTATATGATTTTTCATAATTACCTTTCATTACTATTTTTCTAGTGAATTTATATATGAACCTACTTGTATATTAATTTTCTGGCGCACCGATTTTTACTTTTAAGTGAATCTTGTTCCCCCTGTGAGTAGCATAGGCGTTAACATATTTGAAAAAAAAATAATAGCGTAAAAAAATTGTGGATTTCGTAAACTACAACGAATTCGTGTAATTTGCTTTGAGCACCGACGTTTGCTTTAGTAATTTCGACGCGATCTGGGGAACTTGCGTTATAATGTCTACGGGGAAGAGGAAAAATCAAGTAAAATTCAACGTCACCCTTAGTTTCTTATTTGCTAATGAAAATCAGTGTCCTCTTTAATTTCTTTTTAGTAAGTAATATAAAATCTGTTCGCAACGGATTTGCAGATGTAAAATAATCTCTTTGGGTCGTTTGCATAATAGAACTTTAAATTTAAAGTTACTTTAAAATAAAAAGTACGTTTTAAAGTCACTTTAAATTAAAGTCTTCTTAAGTCCTATTATAAAAAGATGAGTGCATAGGGAAATTTTTGTTATAATTTAAATAGCTTAAAACAACATTTTTTTTTAGTATTATCATTTACCTTGAAGAAGCTATAAACGTACGGCGAAACGTCCACTTTAAATTGTAATAGTAATTTATACTTAATTTATTACTTGTAAATATTTAATGCAATTTAATAATTTCCTAAAAACTGTCAAATTTTCCTAAACAAAATAATACAAGAAAATAATTAATAACGCTAACAAAAAGTTTTAACTTAAAAATTATGAAAAAAAATTGTAAAAATTAATTATTAAATAAGACAAATGAGGAAATATTGATAAACTACTGCCAAAAATATAACTTTAAATTCATTATTTTTCTTGTCAGTTGAGTCGATCTGTTTCAAATTTAATCTATATGAGAACAAATTACTTAATTTCGTATTGTTTAATACAAATTTGCACAAATATTCATCCTCAACAGTTATTCCAGTATACCATTTTCCAATAACATTCAATACAACTTGAGATGAAAGAGTGAACCCGATGAAGTGACCTAATTGTGTTTTACATAACTTTTTCTTTTTTGTATATTCTATGTACTCATTAGTTTAATTAATTTTAAATTAAGTAATTAAAAAAATAAATACTCACTATACTCACCCCAATTTGAGAAGTCAAAACAATAATTCATTGCTCTGGGTGAGTAATCCATTTCGGGTGGGGTGCAACTAAATTTTTTTAACACTCGGAAAAAACACTCTCTTACTTTCTTTGATTTTTAGTTCTTGGATCGGAATCTTACTGTGCGGCTTCATATTTTTCACGATTGTCTGGTTTGATAAGGTTCTAATTAAAAATTAACACCAAAATATTGACATTGAAATTATTTTATTAACAAGAAAATGATTTAAATAATGATAGTACTTGAAGTCATTTGTGCTGTATCAGGTATCACTCATTTTGCACGTGATTTGTCTCATTTTTTGTAATTAAAATTATCAATAAGTTAATCAATACATTCATTGTCAATCTATAAAGGCGTGGTAATTAACAAAATTGACAAAAGATTTTTATGTAAGTGCATGAGATGTACGTAATTATTAATACTTCAAGATAACATGTGACTGACAACGAACTTTTAAACATGAACTGTCCACATACATTACAATAAATTGATGAAGATGAACCACCTACATTTGAAGATCAGAGAGAGTTTATAGAGGAAGAACAAATATCCTGTACAGATGAAGAAAATATAGGAACCATTACGTCTGATTACAAACAAGATGCTGTCAACTATTGGAAAAGTGGAAAAAGAGGTCGTTCATCTTTATCTACGGTACGCCATCGCTTTAAAAAAGTTCAGTCGCTTCCACAATTCTACAGGTGGGAAAAATCGTTAGAACAAGGCAGTTTACGAAGAGAGATGCTTTTAAAAATTTTGAATTTAATAAGTTCACAACTGCAATGGATCTGGGACCTATAGTTCATGATATGCATTTACGCAAATGGACAATAGAAGCTAATGACAATGTTCATTTAAAAGACTTTAAAGCATCAAAGAAATGGATATCGCATTTTAAAAGGATAATAGGATTATATCACGAAAAATTAATACGTTTATCAGATCATACGGAACAGTACAGAAAGACTACAGTTGCGCGCACTTTTGTAAATGAAATACAACAACATATAGAAACTTATGGTATATAGAATATACAGGATGTTTTTCAACTTGATGCAAAAAAATTAATGGCGTATGTGGTATGAGATATTCTCACGAATGCATCAAAATTAAAAGGAAAAAAAATTTAAAAATTCATACCGACATCCGGCAATTCAATGTGAAATGTTTAGAACCTTCACTCACAATAAGTGTTCGAAGTTCCCCCCTGCGCAAGACAAATATACGTCTGCTCGACGAAGCAGGGATTCAAATGCGTTACGAAATTGGTTCTGTTTTCGGATATTTTCCTCTGCGTGCGTTGAGTTCGTCTATTGTATTTACTTCTTCGGCGTACACTAGATTTTTTAAATGTCCCCACGGATAAAAATCTAATGGATTAAGGTCTAATATTTTCTAATATTTAAATTTACATCCTCTAGAAGTTCCGGCAAATTAGTTTGCAATAAACGTAAATGCACCATTTTGACCAAGCGATTAGGTAAAACAAATAGACCGATTAAAGTAGCGTTTAATATACCTGCACACAGATTGACCGAAAAGCGTTGTTGAAAACTACGGCGCCGCATTGCATGAGGATTTTTTCCTGCCCACACTGCATCCCTTGTAAACACAGATTCGTCGTAACGATGTGCATACAGACGTCTTGCAGCCAACGCATTTTGACCACATTCGCCGTAAATTAAAATCATGTCCACAAGAACAGTATTGGAAAATTCGGCCGTGTTTTCAACGCAACAAAGTACAGCTGACAACTGACTCACTTAACAGCCGATGCTGACATCAACAAATTTCTCCAAGGACGTAATTACGTCATAAAAATAAACCAGGGACTATCAAACTGTTTCATCGTTCGCCAAAAACATTTATTATCTCTAATATTTATTAATCAATTGTTATACAAAAACTGCTTCATTCTTCACTGGTTTCATTTTTTATATGAAGTTAAGAAACACCCAGTATATGATGCAGATGATAGTGGATTTAAGCTAGAGTTACATTCAACTCGCACTTTAGCTCCCCAAGGTTCTAAAACCGTCGAAGCAGTAGTGCAATCTGTACAATCAACCACTCACAGTTATACAATTCTTCCATTGATTTCTTCTGCAGGTAAACTTATGTCTCCTTTATATATCGTCTTTAAAGAAACAAGAGGAAGATTTGAACCCCGCGTTCAAGAGTCTTTATTTCATCAACAAATGTAGTGACAAAAGCATCATCGTATGGAAAGTTAACTAACGAATTATTTTTTGGGATGAGTTTATACCAACACAGGTCAGCGCAGTATTTTACTATTAGATTCTGGGACAGGTCATTGTCCCGCTAATTTTACAACAAAATGTATCGCCAAATGAATATAAAGATATTCAAATATTTACAATAACAAAAAAAAAACTACAGCGATGATCCAACCTTTGGATGTATATGGTTTTCGAGTTTGGAAAGGTTTCGTAAAAGCTTTTTCCGATCAGGTAGTTCTTGCACAATTTGACATAGATTTACATGCAAGAAATAACGTCCTAAAATTACAATCACTTATACACAATCAACTCTCGGCTCCAAGATATGTAAATTTGTTTGCCTACAGCTTAGTACAAAAGTTGATATATTATCAACAAATTGACTAAATTCGATCATCCCGTCAGTTTTGCATTTTCAAATTCAGATAGTTCAGTTCGACCTCGATGTTCAGTTTATGGAGCTTGAAGCTTAATACGTTGTGCATGTTGTAATAGGTTTCTATGCTTTTTCCAAGAATATCATTTTCATCACATGTAACTGGATTTATTACTACCTTTTGTAGTTATTGTTAATCAAATAAATATTTTGCTCTGTTTGCCTTTTCAATTATGTACTTATACGTGCGTTAGATTAGTAATACGCCTAGACTTCAGAACTGTAATTGAAGTTAATATTTAAATATGACTTCCATAAACCACTTCTAAATTAATACTTTGATATGTAATATTATTATTTAAGCGCTCTGGTATTAAGATCACCAAGTATTAAAAATCATAGAAAGTATGAGACGTGTTTTCATCCCCTAGAAATTTTTTCCGAGTGTTAAAAAAAATTAGCTGCACCCGAAGTGGACCACTCACCTAGAGCAATGAATTATTTTTTTGACTTCCCAGATTGGGGCGGTAGGGGGTAAGTTTTGATTTTCAAACTATAAGGGGTGAAAATTTTTACATATATGATAGAGCATTGAAAGACAAATATTTTGCCATATAATTTTAATTTTTATCTTTGTTGGTTATCGAGTTATTCGCAGAAAACCAAAAATCGCAGAAATTTCGAAGGTCCTTTTCCCCGCTTAAAGCGCTTTTGGGTCGATAAAAAATGGCCCCGTGCTTAGCCTAAGGTGAATTACTAACCCACAAAGTTTATATTTTTTTGAATTTTCGAGTTGGGATGCTTCCCTTGTTAGATATTCATACCATTGGATGCAAAAATAAAATCTGAGTACGACGATACATCTTTTTGTTTTAAAACAAAACATTAAATTACTAAGAAATATGTTCATCATAATCGTATACACAGAGCAGTAACAAATGTTAAAAAAAGTGTTGTTTGCTTTCGGAAACATCTAGATGTAATACGAAATGATTTATTTTGCACTTTCATCATCATTTAAGATTAATAATAATTGCACTTATCTTAGTTTTACGAACTCGACTTTCTACTGCAATAATAGTCGTAGCAATTATTGTTATACCAATAACAACAAGCGAAGTTTGACGTTAAAATGTGATTATAAAATCCATAATAAAATATTCATACATTCATCATTAGATTAATTAGAGGCAAAGAGGCAAACAATATATTCCTGTCTTTATTGTAATAACTGACCAATAAATAACTCGATAGTAAATAAATAATAATAAATAAAATTATGAACTAATTCGTTTAGTCCAGAAATATGCGCATAGACTTGCTTGCGGTAACACCCGAAAAATTAATTATGTCATCCGTCTTTTTTTTTTTCTGGATGATATAATACGTGACAGTTAGTTTTTAACGAATTGCTCTAAACTACTCTGAGAGTATCTCTGTTCTCTGTTATTATATGAGATTAAAACAAGACGGTAATACTCTAAAGTAATCAGTCGAAAACTCATATACATCAGAGTTTTATACTCTATTAGACAAAACGTATAATAACTCTTAACATCATTGATATAAACTATTCCAAAATTGCAGTCCTATAATTTAATTCGCTTAGAAATGATAAAATAGTTTACACAGAGACAAGTACCTTCGAGAATAATCTCGTTTTTGAAAATAAATGTTTAATAAATCTTCTTTACCTATTTCCTGTAAAACACAAGGATATGCGGTGTTAGATAAAAGTTATGCGTCACGAAACCTTACTCAATTCATATTTAGTTTATGATTGGAATCTTATTGTGATAAAATAATATTGTTACGAATTGAAGTTTTTTTTTTAATTAAAAAGATATTTAATTGTTAACAATCGTCGAGCACATTAAGATATTCAATTAATATAGGTAATGTTCAAATTTGACGCTCTATTTTTCTTTTATAAACTAACTCCTATCAGGAAATATTCCACAACGATTACGAAAATTATTCACGTCACATCCAATATTCGAGAATTTTCGGGAAACTACTAAATTACGCAAATCCTTATGTTTGTTGGTAACGCCAGAATGTAACAGTAACTTTTACCACTTAATATAGTGTAAAAAAAACAAAAGTCAATTCTATGTTAACAGAACGTAATAGTGATTATTAATTGTTGTTTTATAACATAGAAAACATTTTTTATGATAATTAAATAGTAACAGGCAGGAATTGTTCGCAGGTATCAAAATGAGTTGCCGAAAAAGATCAAAAGTAGAGGCAAGGACGCCCACATGATCCACGAAGAGCTGGTCCAGACCATGAAGTGGAAACAAATCAGGGGCAAATTTTATCCCCAGTTATCCTACCTCGTCAAAGTGAACACCCCGCGTGCCGTCATCCAAGAAACAAAAAAGGCCTTCCGCAAACTGCCAAATTTGGAACAGGCCATCACTGCCCTTTCTAATCTTAAAGGTGTTGGCACTACCATGGCTTCTGGTAAGTTTAGTACGTTATGATAACACGAAGTTATTTCTGATCTGATAGACGGGTTGCCTTTCGTAAAACCGTGAGGGTCACAATTTAAAATGGGCATCCTGTATAATACGAATACGCTCCGCAAAATATATCGAAGTGTTTATTATGATCCTTGTGTACGTTTTTAAAACTATTTATTGAATTATTGTAAGATATTCAACGACGCCATCTGTTGAAACTTACCGATTGTCTTCTTTTCATTTGTTTCTATGACAATGATTCACCGATTACTGGCGAATTATTTAAAAAACCACCAATCACTGAGCATTGAGTTTCAACTGACAGTCATTTCTAGACGGTCACAAAAAATGACTTGTGTTTTATAGATAGGACATTCAACACCACCATCTGTTGAAACATGTCAAAAGTTTTTTTTCGTTTGATTTAATTTATGAATTTACTGAATTGTGTTTTGTGATGTCTTTGTTTTTATTTATTTTTTTTATATTATTGTGATTGTTTATATATACAGGTGTTCCGTATTGTTATATTCCAATTTTGGAAGCATAAAATAGACTCAAATCTAAAACTAAAAAAACACAAAAGTGGTAGGTCGGTCGATCTTTATTTGTTCTGAAGATACAACCATTTGAAAGTATAAACAACAAATAATTAGACTTAACTTCGTGAACGAAATAAAAACTTAATGAATGATATTGTCAAATGATATTTTCCTCCCTGCTGAATACAAGCTTGTGCTCATATGCCAATAGATGAAGTAGCATTTTTTACTTCATGAATGTTTCCTCATAACTATTGAGCAGCATGCTGAATCCTTTCTATGTGACTTTATCCATCGGCATATGAACACAAGCTTGTATTCAGCAGGGAGGGGGACATTTTGAAAATATCATTCAAAAATGTCATTCATTAGGTTTTTATAGGGTTTAGAAGTTGTCTGATTATTTATTATTTATACTTTCCAATGGCGGTAACTTCAGAACAAATAAAGATCGACCTGCCACTTCTGTGTTTTCTAGTTTTAAAATTGAGCCTATTTTATGCTCCCAAAATGTTAACATAACTGTACGGAACACCCTGTATTTTATTCTTGCTCATTTGTTTTACCAGCTTCCCTTTCAAACAATTTTTTTAATAGTAATAGTAATCTGCTGAATCGTGCGGTAAAATTAATTAATTTTTCAATTTTATTATTTCGTACATTTTAAAAATTAAAATGTTTTATCAAAACGATTGTTTTATGGTTTTTAATTTGATTATTTTTATCTGTTGTCTTTTGCTTTATTTTATATTTATATCTTTTAAATTTGATTCTTTTTGAATTTTTATTGTTGTTTATTTTTGATTTTTTATTATTCATTTCAAATTAGTTTCTTTTAAAATTTATTATTGATCTACTGAATTGCGCTGTAAAATCGACCGTGTTTTGTTTCTGTTCTCTTTAACTTTATGTAATGGTTTCATGTTGAAAAAGGATTTAACACTGACTACAAAATTGATTCCATTTTTGGTAAATACAAAGTGGTCGGTTATAACTGTTTGAATTGGCAATACAATTAAGAGCATTTTTTATTTGGCTATTTGCAACACTGCAACCGGTTATCGAGTCAGTATTGCCAGAGGTGGTACTTTGGTACTATTTTGATACTTTTAGAAAGTTGTTGGTACCAAGGTACTCTCGCGTCCATTTTGGTACATTTTTTGTTCAAGCTCAATTTCACCCGATTTTTATTACTCTCATTATTATGGTAACTAATCAATAAATATAAAAGTATTGTAAGTATCTTTTGTATAATTAATTGCCTATATCTGAATTAACAGTGATCAGGCGAAACGTTTTCTTTATAAAACATTTGTAGTACAGTGAAATTAACTACATATTACAAATTACATTTTTAATTATTAAGATCAAGACGTTTGCAATAATTATAATTATTATTAATATTGACTGTTCTTTTGAATCAAATAATTTTTTTAAGTTGTTGTGTGAAACATAAACTTATAATAAAATATTTTTCAAGTTACATAACAAAATCTTAAAAAAGCTGATTTTCGTGACCTTGGATCTCAAACTATAACTAGAGAGAAACTATATTAACAAAAAAACCTAAATAATGAGTCCAACAAAATTAGTACCTTCTGGGTAAATGTAGTATTTTTTGCTTGAGGGTTGGTACATTGCATTTCTGTACACTGTCAATGCTGTATCGATTGTTCAACAAAAGCCTACCTCTACCAAGTCTTCGAAACAAAAGCATGTATTGTAGATTGAACTGTACCTATACAGTTCAATCTACGATACATACTAAATAAAATTTAGGTTATGCGAAGGGATTAAATTCAGACAATTTATTTTAATATATTGTTTGAAGAACGAATATTTTACTTTTAAAACATATTTTTGCATTGCCAGTTCCACCAACTGAAATTAACGAGTAGAAACCAGATCTTGTCCATATACAAACATTTTGAGGTTAATCAAATTTTTTGACATTTAGAAAGAAATGAATATGCAAGCTACGACGTACGATTTTTTCCAAGGCTAACTCGAGGTATTTTTTGTCGAACACTTGCTAAATGTTCTGTCGGTTTATTTGACGTAACCTGAACAGCGACGTGATTGTAGGTTATGTGAATAAAAATTAGCGTTTTAATTTGAATTTGAAATGTCAAATGACGCTTGTAAAGTGACGGCTGTCTGTGTCAAACCGTCAAAAACCGTAAGTTACTTCAGTTGAAATATTTAAAAATAAAATTCAGCACTGCCAACTCAAACAATGATTCTTGACGACAGTGTAGATTCATCTTTAGAACTAGTGTTGCCGACTTAGGGATGTTTTTATCCTAAAATTAGGAAAGGAAAATCGAATATATAAATTGGTAGATAGACCCACTTATAACTAATAAAACTGATATACCTAGTTATAAAAGTGTAAAATTTTTATATAATTTTTTTTTACCTTTACAATTATTCGTGACTTTTGAGTTTCATTTCTAAAATAATTTAAAAAAAAATAAAATCATGCTAGGGGTATTTAGTTAGCAATTTAGGGAGTTTTCAATTACTAAGTTCTGGGGGGGAAATTTAATTGAAGATTTGGCAACATTATTTAGGAGACAAATAAAACTTACTCTATTTACTGCGCTGTGCCGGATAGAAGTTTCGTATGACATCACAAGTTACCTTAAATAAGAGAAAGTATTTAAACTAGCTGATAGACATAACACGGTGTATGTAATTATCCAATACCGACACTTAAATGTCAAAGTCAAAAAAAGACGCCATACTGTTTGATACTTGTATGCAAATGTAATATAAGGTGCAAATCAGTAGGTATCAAACAGAATGGCAGATGTGAAAGTTATACTCTAGTATCGCTACTGGGTGAATTCTTATAACATCAGTTCTACCAACCTTGATTGATCATTTTGTTTATCTAATATTCGTTCACGATCTTTTAGCATTCAAAGTAGGCCATGTTAGGGTGACATTTTTGTTGATATCTCCAAGATATGTTCCATTTTAATTTGATGGTTATTTTTTTAAAAACTGGCGCCGAAAAACAATGATTTTTAGCATTTTAATTATTATTTGTTTCAATTTTATTACTGTACTCTCTTCATGCCATAGTAGAGTATAAGAAGCAATATACTCGATGGAACTGACATTAAAGCGTTAGAATTTTACATTTGTCACATTTTGAGTTCTGTCAAAATACATGCACGTAACTTGACGACAAAAAAAGCATAGCCCTCTAGAGTTTAAAAAGATCATGAATGGAATATAAACAGTTTCCGTTTTATTTCGATGTGCTTTTGTTCTAAGTTATAAAATTTTTGATAAAAATAATAATTACATTCTTTCAAATATCGAATATCTCTGAAACAAAACGTCAAGGCCCATATGTTTATATGTATAGGCATTTGTGCTTGAATCTATACTCGCATTTATGGAAATCCTTTACCAAATACCTTTTATAATGGATAATAATTTCTCGTTCATATCGATGTCCGAACCACCCAATTTTTCAATAATATCAAAAGTTTTGACTTGTTGATCTTTGAGATCTTCTCCTTAGAACATTTTTCTTTGTTGCAAAAGTTTTAACAAAACAAAAAATTGTGGATCAGAGGTCAATGCATAAATTGCGTTTGCACTGAGAATCCTTTTAAGGATAATCCCGTCTGGACCCATAACCTGTTAGAACAGAGTGCAAGTGAAAAACACAATAATAGTGTTGTTTACACAATTGCAGCTACTTAATCGCCGCCATAAAACAGTGAGAATGGTACAGAGAACTTTTTATATTATTGTGGTTTTATCTTGTTTTCAGCTCTTTTGGCAGCTGCATGTCCCGAAAGTGCTCCATTCATGGCCGACGAATGCTTAATGGCCATTCCTGAAATCGAAGGTATTGATTACACGACAAAGGAGTACCTGAAATTCGTAAATCACATACAATCTGCGGTGGAGAGGCTAAACAAGGTCTCATCAGATAGCAGACGTCCAGACGTGGTCAAATGGTCGCCCCATAAAGTAGAACTTGCCATTTGGACGCATTACATAGTATCAGAACTTAAACCCGAATTGCTCTCTTGTAAGTAATTTTTTATACAAAACGAATCAATCTCTTGGCTGACTGTTACTTGATGATTTCATTTCAGCAATAACTTTAGAGAATGGCAATTCTGTTCCGTCATCAGTTGTACTTCAGAATGGAGATTCCTTGGATAATACGACGTCAGATGAAAGTAATCAGGGCCCATTGAACGGCAAGACGACGGTGTTAGATGAAGACACGACTACATCATTTACGGAAGATAGCTTGGACAAACCTTCGACTCCAATAATAGCAAACGAAGAAACGAACGACAGTATCGTTTCCGACTCGACGAACGACTCGTCGAACATTGACTTTAACAAAAGACCGCTGGACGAGGACGACTCTAGTTCCACGGATCAACCCACTAGCAAGAAAATTAAAGATGATATAGGTGATAAGTGACAACTACGGGCTTTACCGTGAATTTCTTAAGTTATAAGGTTAGAAATTACACGTTACATATATTTACATTATTTTTTATGTTTCCACTTTTTGTTATTTCCAGGCATTTTAATACATATCTCATTATACACATCCACTTAGGCAATTGTAAAAATTCGACGTCATCAACAATCATTCATGTTTAATTTTATTATAAATTATGTATTGTAATACATGACATTTTTAAATGCTGCAAATAACTGAAACTTATATTTGCTGTTTGTAAAAAATATTGAAGCAAAATACTGCTTAAACGCATAGAAATGAACAAATTCATTTTTGTTAAAAAATAAATGAATTATTTAAGATGCCTGGAAATGAAATATAAATAATGCATTTTTTTTTCATTATTTTCTCACAAAATATTTTTTGATACGATGTAAGAATATATGTTGCAATCAAAATCCTTTTTAACGAAGAAAATTAAAAAAAAGGAAACAATCGTTACAGTATCTTGATAAATAGGTATTTTTTTAAAGTGTTTTTTAAACATATCCATGTCCTATTTTTATACATACGTCCTCCTGAACGACAGTCTCACGCTATTCTTTTATAATAATTTGTTTCTTATGAACAAAGAAATGCTTATTTATCAATTTACCTTAGTTACCATTTGAGTTTATCTAATTTCATATCTGTCAATTGTACCGGACCTTTCATTATTTAATTCATACACCATTACACAAATATGGCACATTTTTTTGTGTTAGAACCTAAACTTAATCGAAATTAAACATAAAGTGTAAGACCCTTTTCACTAATGCAAACTTAAATGACTCCCTAACTTTAAATGAGCAACATCAAGTTAAATAACAATATGTATTTTAATTCTTGTTTTAATTTTATTTGGTTGATTTTAAGTAATATTTGAATTTAATTTACTGTTTTAAAGTATTTTTACCATTGAGCATTGATATCATTTTTAAAATATAGAAAATTGGGTTTCAAATAAAATTTTATTTTTAACGTTTTAGTTGTACCTACACATTTCTGATATTTGCAATTTTTTAATGAAAAATACTTTTTATTGTTAAATTATTTTCTCTTATTACATGTGCGAAAACATCATAATAAAACCTTTACTTATGGAATTACAAACAAAAGGTCTATGATTTTTTGAAACATAAAAGTATGTACCATATTTGTAGAAACGTCTGTAACGTCATAATGTGTCTTTGTTTCGTTGTTTTTTTTTATTACGTTTAGATTATAAGAAATTATTTTGATACTTCTCACACTAACATAGATTTCTTACCATTTTTTTTTTTTTTAGGATAGTGAAAATCTAAATCTTAAGTATTTATTTCATATATTGTGTTAATATTCCTCTTTTTTGTATTAGGCATTCGTTTTGTTGTACATTCCAATTTACCATCATACGAATCATTGAAACGATGATGTTTTCTGTTTGTTGATCTGCTCCGAATTTTTGCATTTGAAGTTTTACTTTCGGTGTAAATACGTCAGCTGAGTTTGCTCTTTGTTTGAACCCGCGCACTGAAATAAGTTTAAACTGCAGCCCGGCTTCAAATGTGAACAATTCGTTTTCGTCATTACAAAATCGTGCTGTAACGGAGTACAAAATATCGAAACAGTTTTGTAATTTCGAAACAATTATATAAGAAAATGAAAATAGCTCCATTTAACTAATATAAATATTTATATATAGAAAACACAAATAACTGAATGCCTTTATGAATAATACTGTAGACGTATACACTTTTACAAAAAAAAAAAAACAGATAGATAGTCAGTTTAATTTAACATAGTGAGGTGTTTAATTTTACGGAGATTGTGAATGCCTTTGTTGCTTTCTGATACAAATATATACTATATATTTTCAATTGCGTAGGTCTTAAAGCTGCTTTTTAAAGTGAATTGCAAAGATCTATGAAGGAGTTCACAATCTGTACCTATGTATTGTAAAGATATCAGTTGTAGAATGATTTTGAGGTTTTTGTAGGATATTTTCATAAATATAAATCTTTCACGGCTATTTATTTTATTAGTTTTTGCATTTTAGTATGATTTTTGTTTGCCTTTCTTTAATCAGCGCGCAAAATACTGAAAACAAAATGAACCTCCAATACATAGTAACTGTATTTTACTATAAAAATTCGTTAATAAACGGAAAGTAATAGTTGGTCAGATCAGCAAATATAAGTGACTTGATACACTATGATTACTGTAAGGCATTTATATTTTATTTAACCTCTCCACCAAATACCATTGGTGCTGCGTGAAGCCAAGAAACGCCAGCGGCAGATTGCAATTGTATTAGTATCCAGTTTTATTTAGATAATCGGTGAAATATTAGTTATTTTCTTGAAAAATGTCTACAATTGCATAATAACGCTGATGAAACATTTCGTTTTAAAACTAAAAAATGTGAATAATAAACCAGCTAGATATTGAATCCACGCTCGCATTACAAAAGCGTAACCTAGGGATCCTCAAACTAGTTAGAAGAATCGATTCAATTGAATCGAATATTTGGAATCGATTCATCCGAACCAATTCAATTTGAACATGCAGAATCGATTCGATTCAAAAATCGATTAATTTTTTCAAAGATGATTTCATTTTATCTGCTATCTATGAAATTTTTGTATCAAAATGTGACCAAAAAAAGAATATATAAATAAAATCGACGTATCTGAGGATATTAAAAAATACTGAATTTATTCCACTTTTACATAAACGGAATCGGTTCCTCTTTATGAATACCCGTGTCCCGATAAGTACCCAAAATTACTCGATACTCGGTACGTGTACGTTTTTTTTAATTTAAATTATGTACCATAAAATAAATGTTTGGGGCGTTAGCTTTGATTTGCAATATCAGTTACTTCGGATACATCTATGATAGATTTTCAAATTGTTATTTGATACCTATCGATTAGCTATCCAGATAGTTATCGGGTATTGGGTACATATCGGGTCCCGGGTATTTATCGGGTAACGGGTAATACCCCGGGTAACAAAATTATCGGGTTTCGGTATCCCTAATTTTGACTGCAACTGTTCCAGCGTGCTTTTTGTTTTGATGTATCAGTGTGTACTTGGTCCTATTTAAAGCATTGAAAAAACGATCTCTAACAAAATCGGTCAAAAATGTTTTGTCCGAAAACGTTTTTGCTTCATTCTGGTTTTATATTTTATACACTCACCGGCACAAAAAGCGACTCACTATTATTTTTTAAAATAAATTATCTGAGGACACTTTCTGTCCATTTTTTTTCTACTCATCGGTGAATTGGACATTTCAATAATCGGGAGAGCCATGATCATCATGGTAACTAAATTCTCTTGTTTAAATAAATTATTGAAAATATCTACGCCGTTGTCAATATTGCGTTGCAGTTGATTTTTTGTTTTCCAAACGTTTCCTAAAGACATAATTTAATAATTTGTTTACATTTTGTTATTAATAAGTTGTTCTCATGGCTATTAATGCAGTGGATGCAGCAAGAGTAATTGCTTTGATTCAGGGTGGTCGGTCTCAACGTTACCTTGTACAACTTCTTGGAACTTCTCAATCATGTGTCTCCAGAACGTGGAGGCGATTCTGGAACAGGTCGTCAAAGATGTACAAGCGCTAGAGATGACAATTTTCTTACCGTAACGATTCTTCGTAACAGGAATTTGACTGCTGTTCAAGTTAGAAATCGCCTTTAAATTTAGAAAAGCTTCACATTTCTACAGTTTTAATTGAATGTCTTTCGAGTATACTTAGCTCCTAGGAAACACGAATTTATGTTTCAAAGAAATACATTTGCAAATGTACTTTTTTAAAAGATAAATTTATGTAAGTAATATTATAAAAAGTAAAGAATAATATTTTACTAATCTAATGCCATCTATTGACGAATATCGACACTTCCTTTGCCATGATTGGACTCATCAATCATGACAAAGGAAGGGTTATCAGTGATGAGACGCGATACAGCTGAGACTATTTTAAGCTCTTCTAATTTGTGCCTAAATAATCTATGAAATTTTGCATTGAATGTACTTTTCAGTTTTATTAAATTCCCAAGAGAAGTCAGTGAATTTATTGTAATTTACACAGCTTAACACACAGCGTCCTCTTTCGACAAACAGTGACAACTTGAAGTTACGATTAAAAGTCTTACTCCCAGTTTCACAAAAATTATTTAATCACTGATTAATTTAACAGCGTGATTAAGGCCTATGATTGGTTGGGTGAAACAACATAATTGATTGTTTTAAATCTAATCTTTACTACGTCCAATGATATTCCTTATTCAAAGAATTAAATTAATCGCTGATTAACTATGAAACCCACCATTATTAATTAAGGGTTCGCTCCTGTCAATTTATTCTACTCGTTTCGCGTTCAAATTAGATCTAGATTTTTGAAACTCCTTTTAAAGCCCGTTTTTATTTTAAACTTTCTTCCCCCTCCATTTCTTTGGGTTCTCCACAAAATGATTAACTAAACAAAACATATTTTAATGAAACCTTAAAAAATCTACTACTTTTTAAAATCTTTTCAATAAAAATAAGTTTAGAAGACTTCATCCCTAAAGACGGCGACTTCGATAATTCAAATTATAACGAACGGACAACGCCATCTATCAGCCGGTAAAGACGACTATTTCGAGCTGAACTAGTTGGGATTTAAATTTACCAAAAATTGAGTAGAGTAAAATCGAATTCACATTTCAACAGTTTCACTTCAATCTGCGTTTCACTCTACACACACTGGCGTTGCGCGATTATAATATTAAACGCCATCTCTTGATCGACAACGTAAGTTTGTTGTAATGGATTGTATGAAAAAAAAAATAGTTGGAATTTTACAAAATCAAAAAACTACGACTTAACGGTCACTATGGTCAATCCAAATTTTAGCGAACGGACAGCGCCATCTATCGGCCGATAAAGACGACTATTTCTAACTGAAACTCTGAAACTAGTTGGTATGTAAATTTATAAAAAATAAAATGTGAATAAAATATAATAAATAAATAAGTAAAAGGTATGTATAAATTAAGTTTTAAAAGTTAGAGAATAGACCCCCAATAGCTTTTAGTGGCAGATATCTAACTAAAATTGTGTAACTGGTATTATAGAAAGTGTTAGGAAAGAGTTTATACATGTATTTCGGCCTTATTGGGCCTCATCAGAACTCTGTACCTTAAAAAAAATTGGTTTCTTGAAAATTTTAGAAAAACTTACCCCTTTTTTGAATTTCTACAATCCCAAAAAACAAGAACAGGATTTTTTAAGGTATAGAGTTCTGATGAAGCCCAATAAGGCCGAAATACATGTATAAACTCTTTCCTAACACTTTCTATATTGCCAATTACACAATTTTAGTTAATTTTTATTACTAAATTTAGTGTAAAAACCACTAAGCTGACAACGCTGGAAATTTGAAAACAACTTTCAACCAATCAGGTTTGCCAATCAGTGCCAAACGATCAAAATTTAAGTCACCAGATTAATTTGCAAAAAGTCACGTTACCAACTAACAACCACAAGTTTAAATTTTTGTGGCCATTACGACCTATTTTATTCTTTGACATAACCGTGAAATCTTGTGATTTATTGTAAAAGTCAATTTTTTTAAAACGTTAAAAACTGAAAATAGACTGAAGTTTAAGAAATAATTAAAAATTAATCTCCGCCCACGATAATTTTTATATCCGTAGATTCGTATTTCGGCAGCTAAGCTGTCATCTTCAGTACAGACAGATTTTATGAAGTGCCTTTAACTTGGTGGTATCTGTACTGAAGATGGCAGAAATACGTATCTACGGATATAAAAATTATTGTTTAACTAATAATTTTTAATTATTTTTGAAAACGTTATTCAAAGTGCTGAACAATGAAGAGAAGCAGTTTAGTTTAATCAAATTTATATGACAAGCTTTTGGTAACATACTTATTTGAATATATTGATTTTTTTAGTGGTTTCCGACATCAGTTTTAGTGAAAGCTTTTCTCGACTGTTGGCGACACTGAATATTTCCCGTGTTTAGTATTTTATAACCTCTTAAATGTTGTAACGAAATGAAATTATGTATTCAGCAACGAGTAAAATGTTTTCCAGCAATCACAAAACGGTATTTGTATTGGACCACACGCCGTATTTTGGAATTTCTTGCGAAAGTGCTATAGAATTCGACTTTTTGAAAACACGAACTCCCGGCTTCATACCCATAACCCCCATATCAAAATCACTTTGGACTTGTAGCGTGGAATCGGCGATTGAATACTGCAGAATAGTTTGGGACTTGTTTCCTACAGGAAAACTTGTGAATAAAATTGTTTCAGCTGAAATTTTTTTTACTAACCCCATTTTTTTTTTAAGGTTAGGTTCATTGCAAGTGATAATGTTGCTCATATTCTAAACACATGGGCCCCGTCACAACAAAATTTAAGCCATGTAAGTGCTTCTATTGTTTCTTTTCACTTATCGTTTTATTTTTGTAATTGTAAAATTATAGATAATGAATGGCATGTCATTAATAGGAACACCACCGCCACCTCCTCAAATACGTTCACCGCAAGCAAGTTTAGAATATACTGTACTTCATGGTTTGAGATCAGCGATCGAGGTGTTGAGCGAATGCACAGATATTCAACATGAGAAACGAAATACTTTTGCTTTGGAAAACAGTCAGCTTAAATTATTGAATAAATGCAGAGTTATATGCATTACTTCGGCCAGAGATGATGAGAGTATGAAACGACTGGAAGAAATTTTCCATAATGTTCTACTAGCACAGAATAAAACTGCAGCTAGTTCAGACAGGTAAGAAGTTCTTTGCGATAAACTAATTTGTAAGGTGCTTGAATTGCCTCCAGCATTTAGCAATAGACTTTTACAAAAAGTTTGAACATTACTACATATGTATTTCAGTGTATGTTCTCATAAGGAATTTATGTTTTTTGCTTTTTGGGATTATTACAGTTTCATTTTTTTTTAGATTGCTTCCAATCGATTATTGTCACCTAGTAATAATTAACACTTTTCCTATCAATATGGAATCTCAAGTTAGCAATCATCCACCTAAAAACGTTGGTGATTTCTTCCAAATATTTATCTACATATAGTTCAGTATTTATCTGTGATCATATTTTAGTTTTCTCCAATATTAACTGCTGAAGTTCACTCAATTAAAGCCCCTTTAATACCACACAAATTATCGTCATTAATTCTGGAACATTATGACCTAGCCAGTACAACCGTTACTGGCATACCAATGAAGGAAGAGCAAAATGCGAGCTCCTCTGCTAACTATGATGTTGAGATTTATCATGCAAGCGATGCCCATACTGCCATATTAAAAGGGAATGCGTCTGACTCATCTGCTATAAAGACAATAAAGGATGGTTTCGAGTATGAGACTGTAACTCTAAAATGGTGCACGCCTCGTGGTTGCAGTGCTTCGGAATTGCAGAACTGCACCTGTATGCATAGAATAACACCAGTAGATGTTAATTCTAGGCCGTCACTTTGCCTCATAAACTTTTTGTTAAATGGAAGATCCGTTATGCTAGAAATGCCTAGAAAATCAGGCGGAAAAATTACAAGTCACTTGTTGGCTTCGCACGGTGGAGAAATTTTTATTCATACTTTATGTACAGCAAGGTTTGAGTTTTTTCTTTTATTCTACTTTAGAACTGGTTTTTAAATAAATTAATTATTTACAAAAAATAGTTGCTTGGTTGTATCAAATAATAAGTAGTATTCAATACCATTCATTACTAATGATTAAAGAGTGGAATCACATATTTTGACATCATTATCTGTCTATATTGTCATGGTGCACTATAAATAATTGGCATAAATCACTTTAGGATCAAGTGCCCCTGATATTATTCCAGAAAGGAAAACAAATAAAAATTAACTTTGGCTCTTGTTGATAAACAAATTTCTCATTCTTAGACAATGACGTCAACATACGTGATTCCTGTTTGTACTAAAAAAGTCATGAAATAATTCTTTGGAGATTTATTTTATAATTGACATAAAGTCATTGTATAGTGATTATCAAGATAACATATTTTTAAAGATCTGTACTTGAAGATCCACCTTCAATATCAGAAGGTTGTGGTGGAAGAGTTACAGACTATCGAATTACCGATTTTGGAATTTTGATACAACAGAATCGATTATATCCAATGAAAATGAATTATAGTAAAGAGCTACCAATTCAGAAAATGAAGGCCCGCCTGAATCGCCATACTAAATACTGGCCTCTGACCATCAGTTCAACTTTAATTTTCAATCTTAAAGGTGTAAGTATGAAACTTTACCTTAAATAAGTCCGATAGTGTATTTCTTTTTTTTTTTTTTTAGTACATAGAGCCCTTACCGTGGATTATTACAAAAGAAAAAATCACAGATGAAGAAGTTGTGCAATGCAAGCAAGTAATATATAATTTAATCTCTTTAGAGAGTAAACATGAGCCTCTAAATTTGGCAAATGTCGGACAAAGAATTAAAGGACAGAAAAGAGAGGAACAATACAAGGTCATGTGGAATGAACTGGAAACTCTGTTAAAAAATAATCTGCACTCAGAAAATCATAGATCTGTTTATAACTGCCTTTTAGAATGCCATAAGTTTAATTTAGATGATGAAAAGATGGAGTCGGAACATACTATACGAGATACAGATCGTATTGGTTAGTTTACATAATTGACTTGTTTACTTTTTTTTAACTTTGTATTTTAGAAAGTGATGTGCAGAGAGCATCTGTCATCCGGGCTACCACAGATTCTCCGATGTCTCCACCTCCTCTAACAAGTATTTCAGTCCCTCTTTCAAGACAGGCTTCGTCCAGATCAAGTGGCATTTATTCTACTCCAAAGACTCTATTGGAAGTCTTCATGTCGCAAGACAAAGTCAAAACAAGGCCAGATTTCGTCGGTAGACCTTCAAATAATTCTGTGGCCAAGTTGTATCCCAATTTAAAAGTTGAAAATAATGAAAGGCCACCTAGAGGAGAAGCTATGGACGTAGATTAATGAATACTTTGTACATATTGAAATCCAAATTGTTTAAAAAAAATGTTTTATTTTTATTCATTTTTTTTTTAATATATTGACTAATGCTATTTTCTATTCTTAATTTTCCTCTCTTGGGTCACAGAATAAATACAAGCGTAATCACCGTTGCCAATCTAAAGGAATCGGAACTTTTTGGGCTGCGTTCGAACTTTTAACTCGAAAAGTCCTCTTTGCTCTTCTTGACACTCCGTACATGTTCGGGTTTGTACAGTTGCAATAAATAGAGCAGCTCTTGAATCCTTGAGTTTTGTTCACACCGAGTATGCGAAATTGATTCTATTGGCCCTGCCTCGGGAAGGGTGACCTTTAAAAAGGGCGCCAAAGTTATATTTGTCAAATACAATGTCTTACAGCGTCCCAAGACATAATTTCATTATAGACGAATTTTAATAAACAAAAATACTATAAACTGTTTAGTTTCGATTTTTTTGGAAACTGACTTCAAGGTCAAACTGGCGTCCAGCTGTTTTTTTATGGCAATATACAGTGTGTCCCAAAAAGTTTTATACAAATGGAGAAAAAATTTATCTTACATTTCACAAAAAAAATATTCATGATAAAAAGCTTTGCATGACTTGGAGATCCATAATCAGGTACCAAATTTTTAAAAAATTGTCTGGAATACAGGGAAAGTAAAAAATAATGATTTGGACGGAGAGCAAAATACGTTCAAACTGTAGTGGAGAGCAAAATGTTCATTGAAATTGTGATTAAATAGCAAAAAATTATGCACACTTGTAGATTATTGATATTCCCAGATAAAAACTAAAAGACAATAAACACTTCAGCAATTGTTAGATTAATGCGCAGTACGAAACTTCGTGAGATCCCGTTCCTAATAAGCGCCTTATTTTCTGTTACTGACAGAGTGCTTTGGAATATCTAATAACTGTCAACAAATGTCAAATGTAACATCAGTGTGTGTTTGCAATAATTAGAAATGCCAGTAAAACTAAGTATTGCAGATAAAATTGAAATTGTTCTCATTGTTGGAGAAAATTATAAAACATGTAGGGAAGCAGCAAAAATCTTTTAATTTTTATCTGGGAATATCAATAATCTACAAGTGTGCATAATTTTTTGCTATTTAATCACAATTTAATTGAACATTTTGTTCTCCACTACAGTTTGAATGTATTTTGCTCTCCGTCCAATTCATTATTTTTTATTTTTCCTGTATTCCAGTATTTTTTAAAAATTTTGTACCTGATTATGGATCTCCAAGTCATGCAGAGCTTTTTATCACGAATATTTTTTTTTGTGAAATGTAAGATAAACTTTTTCTCCATTTGCATAAAACTTTTTGGTACACACTGTATAATATTAAGCGCTTACGAAAATTGGAACGGTACATGAATCGAGCTGGAAAAGTGAGATAGAACGAATGCATTTAATGCAAGCAAGATTGAGAAAATAGACTAACCAGTATATACCGCTCCAATTTTCATAAACGCCTATTGTATCGTGGTTTTCATTTTCATTCAATAATGTGCAATAAATACCTTAGGTTTTTGATCAGCAAATAACGCGAAAAACACTAATGAATTAATTAATATTAAGGCAACAAATGTGATAACATGCAATGGGAAAAAAATTTAAAATCAACCTTTAAGAGAACTTGATAGCTTGGAACAACTGAAAGATGGTATTAATATTTCACGGTACACTTTAAATTGTTATAAAAAACACGCTTTACGTAATATTATAAACTAAAGTCCATTTACTTAACATCTGCACTGTCAATGTCCAAATTTGCAAAAAATGACGATTTTGAGTGTACAAAGTGATTAAGAATAACTGTTTGTGTTGGCAATACAATTAAGGGTACTTTTTTATTCGGCTATTTGTAACACTGCAATGGGATATATGGCTGCGTTCCGCCAGAGATAGCGTTTATATTCCGCTATTGTTACGTAGCGGAGCGCTAATTTGTAGCGTATGTAGCTAATCGTGAATTGGCTGAACGGATTTTTCGTTTTATTTGAGGTTAGTTCTTAATTAATTCGATTATATAGTTGATGACTAATAAAAACTAATGAAGAATTAAAATTAATGTCACTTTTAACCTGTACAAATTAGAATCTTAATACAAATAACTAAATAACAAAGAAGGAGAACTGATTTCAAAAGTTACTGCAGCATCAATTGGTAATCATATGCTTAGACATAACCTAAAACAACAACGCTATAGCTAGCGTTAACGACGTATCTTTTTTAAAAAGCGATTTATTATATGGCGGCCGCTAGGTTTAGCGCTCTCTTTTAGCGGAAGTTTAGCTTCCGGCTTGGTTTATTAGACGTAACGAACAGCGACAGATTATAGGTAATTGCATTTTAAATTGAATTTGAAATATCAAATGATGCTTGTAAAGTGACGGCTGTCAGTATCAAGCCGTCAACTCGTTGTACCATTTAAAAATGAAATTCAGCACTGCCAACTTGTGGCATGCATTCATGAAAGTTACATCCAAACCTAATGTTATACTAAGTTTTTAATGAAACCTCAAAACGCCAAACTAATTTATTTCCAACGTCACACTGCAAAACACAACGCCAGTCGAACAAGGAATCCCCTCTTCATCCTCGCCGTCCCGTTCTTCCCCGTCCGCAGTGTCGCCAACCGAATGTTTTCCCAGGTCCGCCAACTCACGCCCAGTCGTACCAATTCGCTTCTTACACTAACTTAATTAATAAAGAACATAATTATTGTTTAATCAGAATGCTATATGACAATGAAATAAACTATTTTTAGTGAAAGAACGGCAATGAACTGTCAACAAAATCTTAGGGTATCTAGTAACTTCCCGAGATCTCGTTATGTTGCTAACTTCATTTTAATAATTGGATGTAGGACAATCAATTTCGATCTCTCTGTATAAAAGATATTTATAACACTTCGTATAATCGTTCTTTTTTAAAATTTATTAACCTATTAAATTGTTTTATAAAATCGATTGTCTTTTATTTCTATTTTTTTAATTTGGTTATTTGACAATTTTTATTATTTTGTTTTCTTTGTTTTGTCACCATTCATTTGAAATTGTTTTTGTTTTATTTATTAAATAATGTTAAAAATGAAAACCGTTATCTTTTGTTTTTTGTTAATTTTTAATTTGGTTTTTCAATTTTATTTTTTACTTAATTTTTTTTGTTTTGTAATCGTTCTTTTAAAATGATTTCTTTTTAAATTTATTGATCAAATCTAAACTAATTGTGTTGTAAATTATTTCCCTTCAATTTGATTATTTAATTTTTATTTATGGGCAGTTAGTTATTAAGTTGGTAAATGTCAAAGTTTTACGATTGGCAACATTAAGAGGCGACTTCAGATTGCAGAAAATGGCGGTTGAAGTAAACATGTCTGTGCGGTGTAGAATAAAACTTGTTATGAATAAGAACGAAAAATAAAGACTATCTGAGTAAATCGTTTAATTCCCCGACTGGTGCTACATATTATTGTTTCGTTCTTTAGTCACTATTCTTTTGAAATTGTTTTTTTATTATTATTAATGTTAATATACTGAATTGCGCTGTAATTTTAAATTTGTATCTAAATATTTACTTGCTTGCTTGTCTTTGCGGCTTTATTATTCGACAATTTACAGATATGTTTGTAGCTGTGTCTTACGTCGGGACTGGACAAACATCCATGGCCCTGGTGGGATTCTAACCCACACCGTCGAACGACACGAGCTCCTATATCCGCTATGCTTCGCTAAACCACTAAATGGCTGCGTTCAGCCTGGCAGAAGGCTACGTAGCGCTTCGTGTGTGTGCGCCACGTAGCGTGACGTCATATATGTGTTCATGCCGGAAACTAAACTTCCGCTAAAAGAGAGTGCTAAACCTAGCGGTCGCCATATTATAAATCGCTCTAAAAAAAAAAAAAAAACGTCGCTAGCGCTAGCAGTGGTGTTGTATTATTAAGTTATGTCTGAGCATATGATTGCCAATTGATACTGCAGTAACTTTTGAAATCAATTCTCCTTCTTTATTAGTTAGTTATTTGTATTAAGATTCTAATTTGTACAGGTTAAAAGTGACATTAATTTTAATTCTTCAATAGCTCTTATTAGTCATCAATTATGAAATCGAATTAATTAAGAATTAATCTCAAACAAAACGAAAAACCCGTTCAGCCAGTTCACAATTAGCTACTTACGCTACAAATTAGCGGAATATAAACGCTATCTCTGGCGGAACGCAGCCAATATTTAATATAATTGTTAAAGTTTCTATAATAATGTCAAATTAAAATAAATCACAATGAGCATAAAAATTTAAATTGGTTCTTTCATTTAATCCCATGATTACCAGAGCAAGGATTTTGTGTCTTTGCGAAGGTCACATATCCTATAAACCTCAATTCAATAAAAGTCATTTACTGCTAGGTTAAATTTAATCAAAGTTTACATGCTATAATTTTAACAAATATATCCAGGAAGTTAAACGAGAGTAATAATTTTTTTCGTAAGCATTAGTGGGGCCCCGCTTTTTCTAGTGATTTTCCTGCAATTTTCGGGCGATCAGATTGCAGTGAAGAGATCGCTTGGATAACGTCACGTCTGTGGCCTTCTTTGTTTCGCCAATACGCTGCTGTTTTGTTGTAATTTTTGCCGCTCTCCTCATAAAAAATTAATTGAAGAGATCGGCTCTATGATTCATTAAAATGAAGGTAACAACGGCGTAATATATTTGTGGTCCGCCTCGTTTTCATTATTTCGTTAAAACGAATTAGAATTCGGGCTGCAGTGATTATTAATCATGTAATCGTGATCACAATTTTGCATAATTACTTTCTCCCCCACCTCTGATCAAGCGATCATGATTACAGTTTTCACAATCACAAGTTGTTGATTTTGTATGATATGATCACAAAAACGTAATCTAGAAATTTTACCGGCTTGATGTGTTTTGATCAGTATTAAGTTATTATATTTATGATTCTATTCACCTAATCATTGATGCTATGATTGGTTTCAATGAATAGTTAAAGCAAATGCTGAAGCTAATCTGATAACTTAAATTTTGATTTGATCGTCTGGCAACACTGCTTTGTTCTCTTCTATGTTGAATGTTGGTATAACGTTGACGTAAGTCATGAGTTTTAGGTTAGAATTTATAGATATTTATTTTATGTGAATAAAAAAAAGGCCTTGTTGTGTGACTAGAAACGATATGTAATCATTCCAGGAAATGCCCTCTATAAATCCTTTACAACCGTAACGTTTAAATGTACCTTTTTAAACTTGTTATGAGTCATATTTGGTTTTGTTATTATTTGTAATAAATAAATAAAATGGAAAACATATTTGAGGAATTAGGAATACCTAAGAAGTACCTGAAGCCGACGACTAGGGAAGATCGATTTGTCGCAATAGTTCACAGAAACTGGCTGAAGTAAGAACTCTAAAATTTTAATTCTGCAATCTACAGTTTTGTAATTTCAGGTCATTAATGAAACATTCAAAACTGACGGAATTTAATGAGAGGATTCGATTCGAAGGTTGGCCCTATTCAGACGATGAACTGGGGCAGTCGTGGATGAAAATCTTCATTCGCGTTTTTAAGAAACGCGAAGCAAAAGTGATACCACTACCTCGAATACGATCTAGTACAATTAAAGATGATCCCCCATTATTATTCTCTCAATTGCTGCAGTATATTTCGCAAGCTAATTATAGAAATTTATGGAAGGAGGCCTATAAGAAGTACAGTATTAGTCCGGAACATAATAAAGAAACGCAAGTTAATTTAACTGATTACAATGTGGTACTGCGTGAGATTATTACGAGAACTTATGGTTGCGAGATAGTGAATACATGTGATCCTAATGCAAATATTGAAGCTTCTAAAGAGTTTTCCATGCATTTAAATATTTTACCCGCTGTTTGTGCAGTTGAAACTTTGAACGCTATTTTTCTCTTACACATTCCACACATAGAACATAATTTAAGTGATTGTGTAACCTTCAGTCCGGCTGTGTTAGGCAAGTGCTACACTAAACCATTATTTATAGTATACCAGTTGTTAAACATACTTAAGTCTTTGCATGATCGTAGTCTAACATTAGGTGATATTAATTTAAGTGATATATATTTATCTGAAGATTTGTGGATCACGATATTCCCTCAGTTGAATTCAAATATTCACGTACAAGAATTACCAAAGATTGATGCCAAAAAGTCGCCATTAACTTTATCAGACTGCCGTAAAACCGGCCATAAGTTTGAAAATTTCAGATGTCAGCAATGTGGAATGAAAACCTACGATAAAGTGCACGTAACAACAGAATGTTTGGAGAAACTCTGTCAGTTGTGGGCCGAAGGACAAATTTCCAATTTTACATATTTAACTGCCCTCAATAATTTGTCGGGCAGAAAATATGGAGATCCAAATTGCCACCACGTATTTCCATGGGTGTCAGATTTTTCATCGAGATGCGGCAAAAACTGGCGAGATTTAAAGAAGTCGAAATATCGCTTGAATAAAGGTGACCGTCAGTTAGATTTGATGTATGAAAATACACAGACGCAGATTGCGCATCACGTATCTGATGTCTTGTCTTCGATTACTTATTTCGTGTATATGGCAAGAAGAACTCCCAAGTCAGTTTTATGTAAAAATGTGAGAACCATATGGGTGCCTGCTGAATATCCAAGTTCCATACAGCGATTACAAGAATGGACACCTGATGAATGCATTCCAGAATTTTTTTCGGATCCGAATGTTTTTACGAGCATTCATGATGATTTGGATGATCTCGAGGTTCCTTCTTGGAGCTCTAGTCCAGAAGACTTTGTGGAAAAACACAGAGAAATTTTAGAGAGCGCACATGTCTCAGAACGATTGCATTATTGGATAGATCTTACATTTGGTTATAAGTAAGTCACTAAAACTTTGAATACTTTTAACTTGGTACAAATGTTAGAACTTTATTTTTCAGATTATCTGGACATGCTGCCGTTAAGGCAAAAAATGTTTGCCTGCATCTTGTGGATGGTCACTCGAATATAACCAGCTCAGGTATCGTTCAGTTGTTTACTCACCCACATCCACCAAAAGGATTTAATTCTTTGTTTTGGAGTAAACTTCCACCAAAAATCACAATACTTAAATCTCCAAAACATAGTAAGTAGTAACTATTGTTAACAGTAATTTTTTTAAGTAATACACTGACCGGCATAAAAAGTGGCCACCTTATAAATTTCGACTGTAAATACATTTTCTAGAAATAGTTGCAATTTTTACTATTTATGTGTATTTGTTATAATCAGGGTTGCGACGATTTTTTTAATTTAAATCATGATTTAAATCAAATAAAAAACTAATAATCTAAATAAATCAAACTTCAGAAAATTCAAATAAAAAGAACAATTTATTTAATGTTAGATTATCTATCTATCTAAAACTACCTGATTAAAAATAATATGTTGGTAAACTAAACTTAAATTTAAAAAGAAAATAAGACATGGTTCAGGCACTTAAAAAGAGACATTCTAAGTTAATTTTTTAATTATAGTGTTTATAAAGAAAAACTAATTTAGCAGCTTTTTCAGTCCCTAAGCGATTTCTAATTTTAGAATGAACTGAACCAAATGTTGAAAATATCCTTTCAATGGAGGCTGAAGAAGCTGCAGCAGATAATAATTGTTTGATAATCTGGAATAACTTATCAATAACATCAATATTCCGTTGAGATTTCCACCATTCCAATGGATTTGTGCTTCTAAGAATTTCTTCGTGAAACATTATTTCGACAAATGGCTCGGATTTAGCCAGAAATTTAATAATCAATGGTAGTAAACCAGTGTTGGGGTATAAATCATTTGCAGCACTTAAAGCACAATTTTTTTCACTTTCTGTTAATGTATGCTCCATTTTCGTAGGGTCCAGAAGGAAAGCTTTTTTGCATTTGGCGTAGAGTAAATTCAGTTTCCTCAAAATGTGATTCTAGTATTTTTAATTGTTCTATGACGTCTCATAGAATTGCATCGTTTCTTTGAAACCCATCAAATCTATTAATTGTAACAGATCATTGTAACAGATCATTGTAACAGATTAATTGTAACAGATTCAGTATTGTTAAGAAATCTTCAGCTGTTCTTCCCAAATAAATATTCGAAATTTTCTGCCTTACTATACTGTCGATTTCATTTTTATGTTTCTCACTAATTTTAAAAAGTTTGGGCCATGCTTCAACAAAATCATGTAAGCAGTCAACAAGTAATTTCCATCTTACGTCACTAGATAAACTAAGCTTTTTTCCCTCCTTCTTTCGCGTATGTCGCTGAGACAAAATGATTGTTTCGGAAGTATTTTACAATGAACGTAACATGTTCCTTAATTTCACCAATTTCCAGGTCCTTACATAACAAGTTTAAGTTATTGCGTAAGTCTGTTAAGGCTCAAATTCGTGGGAGTTATTAATAATCCCTAATCCTTTTGGACATTTATGAATTCTAAGACCAACGCTTCTAGAATACCTGGTCTTATGGTTCTTGATAATAAACAAGTAGTCAACCCACTAGATATCGTAAACTCCTTTGCAAATTATTTTCAGAGTGCTTTTGCCCCCTCCTCTATTACTCACGATAGTTCAACATCGCACTTACTTTTCCCCGCTATTTCTATACCGCTGATTAATGAAAATGATGTCCAAAAGTCTATCAATAAATTACAAAATAAATTTACTTCTGGTTCAGATGGCATTCCAAGTTTTTTTTATAAAAAATTTCTCCGCAATTTTTGTTTGCCTGTTAGTAAAGATTTTCAATTTATGTTTAACTTCGTCCGTCTTTCCTAACCAATGGAAAACTTCAAAAATTACCCCAGTATGTAAAAGTAATGACCAATGACCGTTCAAATATAAAAAACTATAGACCCATTGTAATTATCTCAAATTACAGTAAAATCTTTGAATATATTATTTATCACTCCATTTGTAATCAAATTCATGGCATTCTCTCATCTGATCAACATGGTTTCGTGAGCAAACGATGAACTGTTTCTAACCTTACAGTTATCACTGAATTCATATCACATAGTATGGATATTAACATACAAGTTGATGTTATTTATACCGATATGGCAAAGGCCTTTGTTAATCTTGATCACTCACTCATGATTTCTAAACTTCATCATTTTGGTTTTGATCTTCCAGCCATTCTTCTTAAATCATATTTACACGACGGGAATCAATTTGTTGAATATAATGGTTTCAAATCTTATATCTATCCAGCAACTTCAGGGGTCCCTCAAGGGTCAGTCCTAGGTCCTCAACTGTTTACCATCTTTATTAACGACTTAACATTGAAAATTTCAGGTCATAAACTTCTTTTTGGAGACGATCTTAAATTGTATAGTAATATTTCTTCCATCCATGACAGTCTATCCCTACAAAATGATTTTTATGCTTTAGCGTCTTGGTGTCAAGAAAATAAATTGGACTTAAATCTTGCAAAATGTAAAGTCATGTCTTTCACTAAGAAAAAAAATCCTTTCAACTTTAACTATTCTTATCGTGATCAAATTATAGCTAGGATTAATTCCCATACTGACCTTGGTGTTACATTTAACCTTTAATTTCTTCTTGTTACAAAAAACTGGGTTTCATTCTCCGAAATACAAAATCTTTCTCAAATCCTCTCACATTATTAAGACTACATGAGTCTTTAATTCGTTTTAAACTCGAGTATGCTTCACCTATTTGGAGTCCTTACTATAATGTCTATATCAATACACTAGAGAACATCCAAAGAAAATTTTTGAAATGCTTGTGTTGGAAAATAGATGGTTACTTTCCTCCTCGAGGAATTAACCAGAATATACTCTTGGAACGATTTCATCTTCATACACTTGAATGTAGACGAAATACCGCTAGCTTTAAATTTGTTTATAAATTACTAACTAATAATATTAATTGTCCAAATCTCCTCAGCTGTTTAAATTTTAAAGCTCCTGCATTTAATTTTAGATCTTATGAGACTTTTTACTTGCCTAGTCCGTATACAAACTCATTAATTAAATCACCAATTTACAGAATGTATTCTCTAATTAACAAAATTAACCCAGTGCTCGATCTCTTTTATGATTCCTATGATACAATTGTTAAAGCTAAGGATGGCTACTTTCTTGGATATGTAATGTGCTCTTCAGAATAATTCTTAATGCTCATTAATTATTTTGTTGTGAAGTATTGTATACATATTTTGTTATGCTGTTATGTTAGTGTATATTATTTATTTATAAGTTGAATGTAATCCACCATTTATTAAGGCAATTTTTGCTCTGTGTCCTTCTGGGTTATCCTATTGGACAATAAAGATTATTATTATTATTATTAAGTTTAAGATGTGTGGAGCACAACCATATGTAATAACATTTAATTATGTTGACTGTTTGATCTAATTTCTCATTGCATTCATAAAAGCAGCATCATTTGTTACAAAACTGCTTACTGCACAGCGATATTCAGTCTTTAGCATTTTAATTAGGTTTATTCCAAGTTATGTTAAATATGCAGATGTACATATGTGGATTTCCAGACGTGTCTATTGTGTCTACTAAAAAGAAGGATCGATTTTCTGTAGTGACTGTTGCACAAATGATTGCATCGTTGTGAACATTGGATCATCCATCCAATGACAGACAAACTGAATTTCCCGATAAATTTTTAAAACATTTACTTTTCTCTTCATTGTACACTTCATTTAGCAGTTGGTTAGACACATCGTATCTAGAGGGTGGTATACATCCAGGCCGTAAAAGCGCAATAGCTTTTTTTACTTCCGGTTGCTCAACACATGTGAAGTTGCTATTTGTTGCATAAATAGAAAATTGTTGTATAAATAGCAATTTGTTTATCTATTTCTTCTTTACAAAACTTCGTTGTACGCACGACAAAAGAAGATAAAGACCCAGAACTAGAATTAGATGCCTTTCTTTTTATAATTGAAGAAGTAGAAGCTATGAGCGATGGGGCACTATCCAAACTGTCCTCTTCTAATGCATTCGATTGTACGTTTGCCACTATTCCTGCAGAGGCATTTCCATTATCTGTTTTTATTTCTTTTTCTATATTACTTGAAGCACATTTTTCCCAGTGGTTTTTCATACGTTCCACAAGCCCTTGCATTTCTACCTTGCATTTTTTACAGGTAGCTTTACTTTCTCTTTTTTCCAGCAGATTTACACGACTTTTCAATAAAATGTTGCCAAATAGGATCTTTTTTCCTACCACTTCTATGAGAAGACATATCCAATATAGATGGACTTTTATACACTGCTATGAAGTATTACACACTTTATTACTCGTTATCGTTTTATTAGACTAGAAAATAGCGACAACTCGCGTCGTCCCCGCAATATAAAGACAGCCGAATTTCCAAGTTCTGACAGGAATTTCTTTTGTTTATATGAAAGTGCAAGGTGATGCAACCTTATTTACTGCTACGTTACACATAAGCTATTTCATTTGCAAGTTTGAACAAGACGTTATTGTTATTTTCAATTATTCATTATTGTTAATGTCAATTATTGCATTTTCTATGTGAAAAGATAATAAAAATTAAAAGAATCAATAAAAATAATCGTGATTGTTTAAGAAAAAATCGTGATTTTTTCGTTTTTTGAAAAAAACATGATTTTTATCAACGAATTTATGTTTTCTTGAAAACATTCACAGATTTGCAAGGCTCCTTCTCGTTTAAAGTTTCTTTGATTTTTACTGCTCCGGAATTTGCTGCGGAAATCTGAATCCACGCAGCTTTTTAAATCTGAAGCTTGGTGGTATTCAGTGTTGAATCAGCAGCAGCTTTAAAATTAATGAAATCCTCAAGCTGCATTAAAGTTACAATAAATGGTTTGTTTGGGGTTACAGATGTCATTAGGCGGACTAAATGTATAGGGACTTCGCATTTTTCTAATCTTTTTCGTTTTTCAATTTGGGCGAAATCTCGATCGCAACTTAAAAAGGAACGGCCATAGACCAAGAACTTCTGGTTAATTTCTTGAACATCCTTTTGTTACCATGAATGTACATAAAAATAACATCATTTTATTTTTATTTTGGCCAGCACAGTTATCACTCCAAATGATTAATTTTTCCTTTCTTGTTATTCCACTTGTAACTGCTTTCCAAATGCATGACGCAATTTCGTTACCTCATTTCCAAGATATTCCCCCATGCCATAAATGCATGTACCCTTTATTGGTATCAGCAACGTGGATGCTAAAATTATAGTAAAAAAGTTGACGTAAGTAATACATTTGGTTGTGTGTAAGGGCTGGTAGGAAAAGTACTTGTTGAAGGTCCATAGAAATGGTAAATAAGTTAGGGGAAGCTGGGATTGGCATGATCTTCATTCATAGCTTTCATCGCATTCTCAGGTTTCCGAGATGAAGTTCAAGTTTGTTCTTTGCATCTTTGTTTTGCATGTTCAATAGATCACATGTTTGGCACGTGAATTTTTTTATTAAAAGTGGTATAGTAGAAACAGTAGGTTATATTAGAATTCGGAAAGCGCAATATTTCAATCTTGGCTAAAAAAACTCTTTGCTACTCTTCATCCTTCCATAGTAACTTTCCTGTCTGGGAAAAGGGGGAATATGTTCTACCACTAAATTTTCATCTTGGATTGAGTATTTCCTATGTGGAGTTTTGTTGCCTCTTCTTTCAACATAAGTAACTTGGCCCTCTTTTGATTTCACGAGAGTTTCAATACGTCTTCGGGAGATTTCAAAAATTTGTAAAAAGAAGTGTGTTTACAAACTTACACGATTTTCCAGTTCCATTAAGTACGGTGAAATAAACAGTTGCTTGCCTTCTATTTCCATCTGGATTCTCATGACGTCGTCTTTTTACCAGGCACACATTTAAAAGTCCCATTAAATATGAATTCTGTTGTGCATTGTCTTGCAACTTATAAAATTGGTGGAAGAGCTGCAGTTTTTGGTCATGTGTAATGTTTTTGCATTGACATTTACACTTGCAAGTCATCTTGGCTAGAAACTCTTGCTAACCATCAAAACATACTTCATGAAGAATATGAAAATATTCCACAAGAATTAATTCAAAATTTTAACCGCTCCTTACCAGAGCATATGCAAGTGATTATTGATGTTTTTAGAAGAAATACCAAACTTTCAAGTCTTTTCATCAAGTTAATACTTGTTAACTTACACTTTTCACATTATGTTCTTCTTATTTATAGCTTTTGTTATGAATTCAAGTGGCAATTGCAAGATTAATTATAATAGGGGATACTTATTTACATTAGAAATAAAACCTGATGAATATAATTCCTTTATTACGAAATTCATAGGATGGTCAGTTTTTAATCCTGGTCATTAGTGAGACAAGAATCCACTGTGTTCCATTATTTTTACCATTAATTTAATCTTTTAATATTTTCTTTTCAACCTAGCCTTAGTCCAAAAGCGGATAATAAAGGACATACGAAGCATTAAAATCAAAATTTTTATTTCAATTTTCTTCAATAATTCTTTTAGTTTTACACATATTGCTTTTAAAATTGACATATGGAGGTTTGTTAAGACTGGAAATAATAATATGGCCTTAATTTTGATGTAGCAGTTAGAGGGTGCCACATACGGTCTTATATTTGCTTTTAAAATGCTAACGATAGTAATTTGTTCGATTTTGTGTTGTCCGAGAAACAATGGATGTGTATTGGTTATAAAAAGAGTTTGTTCAGATATTTCATAAACAACAATTTTCATAAAACTCTACAAAATATTGTAGATTTATTTTCATTTAACTATCGTCAAAACCACATTGCATTCAAAGCTAAAATAACAAAAACTTCGTAAAAGCTGTTGAACAAGTATATCCAATTTGTTTACAAACGCGTTCTTTTGTTATTAGAAAAATTATTATGTAGATAAGTTGGGTTCAATTGTCTTCTTTTGAGGAATCTGTGGTTAAGCCATGTCCACATAATTTAGCGACAGCCTGTATAGGGTATGATATTTAGAATAAAAAAGTAGTATTCGGTACTACTATTTTGATTCCCTTTGTATAGATGAAAATAAGTTTATGTTGAAGACCTCTAAAATAAAAATGAAAATTGCGTATCTTTTGTATTTTTGTATCTTCAATAGTTATTGAGACATTGCTCTGGTATGTCGAAATTTTAATTCAATCTTTGTTCGATAGGTGGCGCTTTAACGTTTCTGAATTTCTTCCTTGTTCTAACTACGAAGCGGTTAAAATTGTTATCCAAAAAATTTAAAAATAATAAATGAATCAAAAAAGATGAATTTCAATTTTGTTTACTTTCGTATTGTTTTTTTTTATGATATCCACTTCCAAATTTTAGTACAATTATTGCTCGATAGATGGAGCCTTTATCGTTTTTGAAAACTTTCTGCTAACTGCTAAGCGACAAAAAAAGAGTTAAGAGTAAGAGGGGAAAATGTTATTTCTAATTTATAAAATATTTAAGTTAATCATGTATTATTGTATTGTATGTTTTTGCGAAGTTCATTTTAATTCTTTTTTTATGCCAAATTTTTTTATCTAACAAATAAAAATCTGAAACATTTGACTGAAAATACACAGCTATACAAAAAAAAATTCTGTAAAAGTTATTGGTTATAACGAGTTCTGTACTAAATACTATTCATGTTAAGAGTATAATAGTGGGCGTTGAGGTCTGCGAATGTATCACGGGGTAGCTTTAAGCGGAAGTAGCGGCAAATTCAAATTTTATTTCCAGAGAAACTGCAAATTAAAATATGAGCAACTCAGTATAAATTGCACTGCTTAATTTTTTACTTTTTCTGATAACACTGCTATCTATAGTCTTTATTTGTTTTAGAAACTCGTGATCAGAGTGTGGCATTGTCTTCTGTAACGGTGGAAACATCGAGAAGCGAAGAAGAATTAGACGATGATATGTATTTAACTCATTCTGCCAATCGTTCTGCTACGGGTCTTTCTCGTTTGCTGTCGAGAAGTAGATCGTCATTAAATGAAGAACAGAAAGAACCAAAAGCTTCCAGAAGCCCCAGCAATCAACGCAGCTCAAGTGTAGGCCCTAAGAACGCAACTTTCACATCTCATGTCATTCCTAAGCCGAGACCTAATCAGCTAGCAGTTCCACAAACATCACTAAACACTGGGATAATATACTTGCCAAAAGAATATAACCCTGCTCAAGCCTTAAATAATTTAGAGAATAAACATAATTTTTATAGTAAAACTTTTCATGTCGAATACAGTAAACAAGTTGTAAATTTTGAATCGACGACTGCAGACGAACATTCCATTGATTTGAGTTGTGACGACACCATCCAGAATGCTTTCACAAACCAAATTTTCGCAGAGTCTTTCGAAGCCAGACTAAGAAATTTGAAATCGGTTAAATCATTTACTTTTCCCATCGATAATCAAATGGCATGTAAAACAAGAAGTAAGTCGAGTGAGAAGAGCAGCAATTTATTTAGATGTAACTACATGGAAATAATAGCCACAAGGCGAATTAAAGAATTGCAAATACTGGGGTGTTTAATCGTTGAAATATTTATGGCGAAACAACTGCGTGTCTTAGGACATACGAACGTTGTTAATTCCTCTGTGTCACACAATTTTAACGACCGTTTGAAATCGTGCATAACGATTCTGCGAAGCTGCAAAAACGAAATTCCCGGATGTGTGAAGTACATCGCAAAGTTATTATTGCAATCAGACAATTTAAACTTAAATGAGTTCAAATATCCGTCCGTTACGAGTTTAGGTCTGCCGCCGCCAAGTGCCCATTTACTCTTAGAACCTTTACTGAGCTGCATTCCATTTTCGTCTCATTTCGCATCTCTGTATCGCCTAATCAAATCGTTAAAGGACTTCGAAAACGTTGCTCAGGAACTGAACATATTGTATCACTTCGAGTGTAACGGTGAAATGTGTATGGAATATGAAAATTTAGAGAAAACGAAAATACTGTTTGCCCAAAATATAGCCGAATGCGCAGTTAAATCATGCGCGCGAAACCTAATATTTTTATTGCAAAATATAAACACGACAACTGATATCGAAATCATTTACATCTTAATTCCGTACATCAAGAAATTAATTGAAGAACCCCCAACATCAGTCTTGGCAGTTTGGTACCTCTTTGACCCGATTGCCAAGATCCTCGGCCCTCGAAAAACATCGGAGATCTTCTTGGAATCAATTTTAAAACTGTACGAAAACGAACCGACTGAAACGACCATTCCATACAACAGCAAGATAGCGAAATTGTATCACCACAGTTTCTTGCTTCAGCTTGTCGTACGTTTTGGTTCGAAGTGTTTCATGGAGCATTTCGTGACTTCCCTGGTCGAAGCTGTTGGTGGCTACCGTGACTATGATAAAGTTGAGTTTCTGCTTCACTCTCACGAGAAAATCATCAGGAAAACGTCGCACTTGAAAATGATCGATGACGAGGATCAAGAATTATCACCGAGTGATGACTCGAGTATTTCAGAAAAGAACTTGTCTAGTCCTAGAAAGGAGGAGGAGAAGAAGAATAACGAAGTGGAACCTGAAGTATTCGAATTTGAAAGTGAGGAGCCGTTGCAGTCGATAATTGAACATTTGGAGTTGAACGTTGCCTCAGACTTACCGTTTGTTTCAACCGCGGAAGAGGCACTGGATGCTCTGAGTGAAAATGTGGGCAATTTAAAGCACTTGGAGGAATTGAATTTGAATTTGGATGAAGATTACGATAGCAAACCGACGTTGTCTTCACCGACCATACCTATTCCCGCTAGTTACCGACAGCACCAGGAGTTGAATAATATAAGTTGCGAAATTGGAAGTAAGCAAAGTGATGAATATTTGGGGGATAAACTCAGTGATCACGCTCATTTTGATAATGTATATCCAGAAATGTCGAGCGAGTGCAATAAATTTAACGAGTGTTCTGCTTCTAATGGCTCTGCTACATATAATCTTATGAGGAACAGTCTGAAGAAAAAACAGGATGTTAAGATTTCTGAAACTAGTTCTGATAGTCTGTTGTGGTTATCGCATCGATTGGGGCCTGTTTTAAGCGCCCGATATCTCTCTAGAAATTTACTGAAGATGCTAACGTTGTGCTATGTTGGAAAAGAAAATTTAATACCAGTTTCTAAGGATGCCAGCAGCGAAGGAACTTTCGCTATTACTGATGTTACAAATATTGCCAACAGTTTTGTTACCGGCGATAAAACAGCCAGTAAAGTATTAGGTTGTCTTGCAAGTATCGCAGGTGAGACACTTTAATCATTCCATTAACAATGCAGTTTAAACATGCAATAATTTCAGCTCTGTATGGTGAACAATTAATACTACTTCAGTATTTTCCACACATGACAGAACTCATTGCACTGTGCAAGCGTAAATTGACTCCAAATCTTGAAGGTGGCCTCATATCATCCCTAGTTTTACTCAAACACATAATTCCATACTTATCAGATTCCACACTAATGAAAAATTTGGAGGTAAGACACAGTCAGGTTCAATACAAACAAATAGATAATTTGTTCTTATTTCAGGATGGTATATTAAAAAACATATTGTATCCATCTGTGAGGTTATTGGGTTCAATGAAATTCTGCTTCCCAAATGGTTTTATTTCCAGAAATGTTCTAGCTCGCAAATATGTCGATACACTTTACGTTCTGTCCCTGAGAATGGGAGCTGATATGACGAGAAGCAAACTTTTACCACATTCGATACAGAAATTTTTCTTGATATTTGAGAAGATTAATGAAGGATCACATTGTAATTTTTTGGATCTGGAACAAAAGGCAAGTTGATGTGTATTATATAGGGTGACTGACGATTGTTCCGCATAAAAAAAGCACGAAAAAAGCGATTTATGAAAATATGGGGCAAAAATGTTAAAAATTTCTATGTACAATAGTGAACAATAAAATCCAAGCCCGTCATTTGCACAGTGTAAACCTCACTTTAATATTTTTGACGTTTAATACATATACAACATGTCATTAGTAATTCTGACGTTTAATACGAATTTTACTATTAAAAACTCGCATTTATTTTTTATTTATTTTGTATTTTAACAAAATGCTGAAGGTTGATTTAAGTTTGATATTTCAATTTTTGTTTACGTTTTGACAGAAATATAACCTCAATAGAAACTTCATTTATCAAATTTTTCTAAAAACGCATAACATATCAAATTCTTGCCCGAATTTTATTGTCCGGTACTGTATGTTAGTTTTCCGAAAATAATTAATTAAAAAATATAGCCAAAACAGGGTGGTTCTTGAATAGACCGACAAAGAAAAAATGTTGAAAGAATAGGTATCACAGAACATAGAAAACATGTTAATTTTGAAGCATGTTCGTTGAGATTTTTAATACAGCGTGAACTTTATTTAAAAAACAATTATAAAAAATAAATAAATATGAATGTATATAATAAAAATGACATATTTATGTGACGTTTAACAATGTGTTGGGTGAATCCCAGAATCTTGCAATATAATGGAAAAGGGGTTCACCCTTTGTTAAAGTTTTGTTCTTCTTGAAGGTGCCCGCCTCCAAAAATTTTCAAAAATTAGCAAAATTGGAAAATTTTCTGCACTTTCCCGACCAGCTTCACGTAATCTCCAATCTTCTTGAAGGTGCCCGCCTCCAAAAATTTTCAAAAATTAGCAAAATTGGGGTCACAATAGCTGGCAATCAAGAAGTAAATGACCTGATACTGGTGGTCTCTTGCTCTTGATTGGCGGTGTCATTGGTGCCAGAAGACGAGCCGGATGTAGGAATTTCTTCAGGATGCCCCGATTCTGGCGGCGTGACTTTCTCTACTTCTTTTCCCCATTCACTAGCCTGATTTCGAAGGAAGATATGAAATGTGGGTGCTCGACAATTCTGCACAAGCGATGGCGAGTGTTCGCTCGACAATTCTGTACAAGCAGTGGTGTGGGTGTTTGCTCGACAATTCTACACAAACGGTGGTTGAGACAATTCTGCGTAAGCTGCACTGGCTGAAACGGTTCGCGTTCTTTCTTTTATACAGTATTTTCGTGGAGGATTAGGTAACAAATGCTTCATAGTCTGTATGAATGCTCGAATTAACGATGAGTATACTCGCAACCTATTTGTCAGAGGGCAGTTCTTTTGTGTTTGCTCCGGTGGTTGTCCTAATGATCCTATTTGTTGGCCCATCAGAAATTGGTTTCGCTTTAATTGGACTAGGGGCGGCCTTAATTATTGTATGTTTATTTGACATCTGCACTGACAGTGTAAAAATTTGAATAAAAATCATTATTTTGAGTATACTTGTACATTCAGTTACTAATATGTCGGTTGATAAAAGCCAGATTAGAAATAGTATGGCGTATAATTAATGTTAGAAAATATTTGTGTGCTCTCAAAATAACTCCTTTCTAAAATGTGTTCAATTATTATGAATAAATTAAAAATACTGTTAAATGAAAAGGAAATGTCATAAGTGTGCAGTGATGCCAACATAGTATTAGTTTGACACTGCAGATATGTAGATGCCAACGTGATGTTTCGCCCGTTTGACATTCTGACATTTCTTACATCTGTCATTTTGGCGTTTCTTGACGTATATCATCTTAACTAAAGTAGATTCTTATCCAGTGAAATTAAAAATTGAAAGCTCCTTTTACTTAAATATAGAAAAGAGGGTTTATTCCCTCGTCATATAATTGATCCCTTAAAAAGAGTATTTGATATGTCATGTAACAAAATTCTTTCATATGAAATTGAGATCACTCTCAAAACTCTTACCAAATTATTAGATTATACTTTAGGACAGTTAAGTAATTTTCTAGATAATATCACATTAACTGATTTTCTAAATTTTCAAAACTAAAAAAATTAAACGTTGTTTAATAGAATTCGATCAGCACATATTAAAAAGTTAGATAATCTTATTTCTATTAGAGATAAAAATTTTTCCATAAAATTTGATCAAAATATAATCAATAAATGGCTAATAAATTATACGAAATTATAATTATTCCGTCAATTTTAAAATAATTTTCGCTTTAGACAAAAAAAAATCACTACCCTATTTTAATAAAAAAAAAACGCTTGTAAAGTGACGGCTGTCAGTGTCAAACCGTCAACAACCGGAAGTTACTCCAGTTGTACCATTTAAAAATAAAAATCAACACTGCCAACTCAAACAGTGTATCTTGACCACTTTGTAGAATTTTGCCGAATCTAGGGGAATTCCACCCCATAGTAGGGATTTTTACGTGCCAAACATTATGTAGGCAGGGACCTACGGCTTTATACTTCCTATCCGAGATTAAGACACGTTTACTTATGTTTTTCATCCGCAATTCAAAAACCAGAATGATGTTGCTTTTAAAAAGTACACCCAATTTTAGGCACTTTGAAATTTGTAAATATAGCATATCTAAATAATCTACGAACAAAAGAAAATAACATTTGAACAAAAGAATAGTTTGGACATATCTGGGTTAAATATTTTCTGAAAATATTTTTTAGTAATTTAATATTCTCTTCGATTGTCCGCATTAGTGCGAACCAGAGTATCTTCATCTCGTGCTTTTTCATGAGGTTAAAAGAAGATGCAAATGCACTGAGCGCAATCGGTACAGGTGAATCGAAAACGCTCTAAGATAGCGCCCATAAGAAAAAATACAGTTGACAGTTGTATCTGCGAAACTGTCAATCCTGACTTATTCTGACAGTATTAGATTGTCCATCGAATTTCATATAAAATTACCGACTTTTATGACTCTATCTTAATAAATAAACAAAATATTCAGAAGAGATTTTTTAAAAAAATTTTATAAACCTCAAAATAGCGCGATTTTGTTCGTAATTTAACCTCTTTGTCTCTCTTATAGTTTACAAGATCTCCATGGTGGATCTTTAAGTATTTGTAACCCTGTATATATTATTATTACTATAGACTGATTTGCTTTTACAATGTTTAAGTCAAACGCATTTTACAAGCATCATCTGAAAAATAAATTGATAGTGTCACTCACCTTGTATATACACTCACCGGCACGAAAAGCGACTCACTATTATTTTTTTAAATAAATTATCCGAGGACACTTTTTGTCCATTTTTTTTTCTGCTCATCGGTGAATAAGACATTTTCAATAATCGGGAGAGCCACGATCATCATGGTAACTAAATTCTCTTGTTTAAATAAATTATTGAAAGTATCTACGCCATTGTCAATATTGTGTTGCAGTTGATTTTTTGTTTTCCTAACGTTTCCTAAAGACTTAATTTAATAATTTGTTTACATTTTGTCATTAAGAAGTTGTTTTCATGGCTATTAATGCAGTGGATGCAGCAAGAGTAATTGCTTTGATTCAGGATGGTCGGTCTCAACGTTTCGTTGCACAAGTTCTTGGAACTTCTCAATCTTGTGTCTCCAGAACGTGGAGGCGATTCTTGGAAACTGAATTTTACAATCGACGCCCTGGAACAGGTCGTCAAAGATGTACAAGCGCTAGAGATGACCATTTTCTTACCGTAACGATTCTTCGTAACAGGAATTTGACTGCTGTTCAAGTCAGAAATCGCCTTGCAGAGGTTCAAGATGTGCATGTAAGTGACAGAACTATCAGAAGACGCTTTAATGAAGCTAATTTAATGGCAAAAAGACCTGCAACATGGCCCAGACCTTAACACACAGCATAGAGTAAGCAGACTTGCATTTGCTCGTGAACATGTTCATTGGAATATGGGGCAGTGGAGTCAAGTACTCTTCACTGATGAGTCCCGTTTCTGCTTACGAGCGCCAGATGGTCGTAGAAAAGTGTGGAGAAGGACCGGTGAACGGTATTCTCAATGTAATATTGTTTCCAGACTATCTTTCAACGGAGGTTCGATGTGGGGCGGTATTTCTGCGAACGCACGTACAGACCTTGTAATAAGTAGGAGAGTTATTAACGCTCAGAGGTACATTGAAAATGTTCTTCAAGATCATGTGATACCCTTTGCCTCTTTTATTGGCAACAATTTTATGTTGATGCACGGCCACATGTCGCCAGAGTTGTTAATGAATTTCTTGACGCTGTTGGTGTTAACCGAATGCAGTGGCCCCCGAGAAGTCCCGACATAAATCCCATCGAACATGTCTGGGACATGTTAGGAAGGAATATTAGAGCTCGCGTCCCCGCCCCAGCTACCCTAGAAGAATTATCAATGGCGCTTCAGCAAGAATGGGATCAACTTGACAATTTAGCGATTAGACACTTGGTGGAGTCGATGCCACAACGTATACAGGCTGCAATACAGGCTCGCAGAGGCAATACTCGATATTAATTAAATAGGAAGATTGAAATTTTGCATTTTTCTTTAAGTTACAATTTCATCAATTTTGCAGTTTTTATTACTTTTATTAAAATCTTGTTTGTTTTATTTATTTTTGACCTTATTTGATGTAAATCAACCAAGAAAACTAAAAATAACAATTATCAGTAGAAAATTTATTAAAAAAATTATTGTCGCAATGAATTACACAAACCTCAATGTGAGTCGCTTTTTGTGCCGGTAAGTGTATATATTTTAATATAAAGAAACTTATTACCATCAGACTTCGGACATTTGAGGAATGTTGGCATGGTAAAATAATACGAAGACCAATGAAAGTGCCTACTCATTGCGTAGCCACGGCAATGCTCCGAAATGTCCGAGGTCTGGTTATTAAGGGGCTGTTTCAGAAATAAAGAGACAAAGTTGATTTTACATAAAAAAATATTTGACTTTGAGTAAAATAAAATCGTTGCTATGACATTCAACTATGTTAGTATTTGTCAGTTAAGTGTGTAAGTAGTTTTCTTTAACAATAATGAAACGATTAGAATACGAAAGCTTTACAAAACGGGTCGTTCAGCACTACAATCACTACGGCAAATTGGAATGTATTCAACACTTTCTACGGGAAGGAGTCAGAAGATCCACCATATACCGAATAATAAAAAATGAATGAAACTGCAAATTTTTAAAAAATTCCGGAGCGTCTAAGGTCCCAAAGTACTCAGAATAATATAAAACGCGTAGAAGCGGTCTTTACCAAGTCACCAGGGACGTCTGTGAGGAAATGCAGCCGCAAAACATGATCTAGATAAGCCAACAGTGCCTTTTCAAAACTATCGGCGCCAAATATTTCAAAGACCAAAAAATACGTGCGAAAAAAGGCTGTCGAAAAGTATATGAAAAAACGCTACGAAAGACATTCATTATTGACGACGAATCTTACGTAGCTGCCAACCCAAGCGACGTTCCTGGCAAGCAACGTTTCCACGCTCGCAACAGAATGGATGTAAAATATGCCGATAGAGTGAAGCCCAAAGCCAAATTTTTCAAAAAATACCTTGTTTGGCAGGCAATTGATGAAAACGGCAACGTTTCCGACGTCTTCATTTCCCATGGTTCTATGAACTTAGACATTTACCTGAAGGAATGTGTGAAGAAGCAATTAATTCCCTTTATTAATAAATTTTATAATAAGGACAATATCTTCCTCTGGCCTGATATGGCAACATTTCATTACACGAGTTTTTACGCTCTCAAGGTATCGAATTTATCCAAAAGAAAGACAACGCACCAAACGTTCCTCAAGCAAGAGGTATCGAAAAATTTTGGTCTCTTTGTAAAAAAGAATATCAAAAGAATTTGGAAAAACCAAAAAGTTTGTGAACGTTCAAAAATAGGTGGACTCGAATTAGTAAAAAAGTAAGTGAACAGTTTGGAGTGGCTGTAATGCATAGAGCAGCAATAAATTTGCGGAAAATAGTCTATGCAGGAGTTGCTGGAGCCAATTTAATATAATCTGTATATAATAATATTATGTGAGTGTTTACCTGTAAATTAAATTTCAATTGCTCTTTTGTTAAAATTTTTTATTACAAATAAATGTTGTCTCTTTACTTCTTCTTCTCTACAGCCCCTTACTTGTACACTTTTTTAACTAATTGTAAGTATTTCAGTCAAATATTTATCAATTTATTAAACTGCAAAGTTTTCGTTCTAAATAAGTGTTAGTTTACTTTAATATGGGTATTATTGTTTTTATAAGAGATGAGCTCTGCGTCATAAATTGGCGTTGAAATAAAAAACAATTGTTGTTTTCATAAGAGATGAGCTTTGGGTCATAAATTTCGCTGAAGTAAAAGACATATAAAGCATAACTCTATCCTTTTCTTACTCATCATTGAAAAGGAAATAATACAGAAGCATTCGTCGGTTTTTACTTCGATGATTAATGACGCAGAGCTCATCTCTTATGAAAAGGCTAATAGGTATAAATAACTTTTTTAATTGTTTTAGAATACTCAGTCTAGTTTATTGAAGTCAACTGAAGAAACTCATTATATAGACATAAAAAAAGATGGATCAAGCTCTGAATGTAAGCCGCTGCAAATTTCACATGCAAAAGTTTTAGATTACGAATCCACGGATAGTCTTTCCCCCCCGGTTCACAAAACACCTTCCACAACGGATGTACTTAATCAGGTAGAATTCCTCAATCAAAAAATATTCCTCGTTATATTTAGGATGTCTTTTAGGCTCTGGAAGAACTAGAATTAGTTTTTACATCAGAATTAGCCTACGTAGCTTACATGCCCTTCTTGAAACAGATCGGCTTAAGTTCACTAGAAGAATCGTTAAGAAATCACGCCAGTATTTACAATTTAAGCCAAGAATACCAGAATGTAATCAACCAAAGTTCCGAAGTAGCTCCCAAGACTTTAGATTCGAGCAAATGTGTTGAAAATCCGATGAATGCGAGTAGCATCGGGAGCAACGTTGCCTTAATTGGAAACAGAATCGATGTGCAAGTACAAAACGAAGATTCTGATGCGACAAATATAGACGTTCTCAGTTTGATAAGCAATAAAATGGAGAACACGAGTCGACACTTACGAGGCAATTGGCTTGCGTACTGGGAGCACGAAATTGGTCGATCAGAAAAAGACACGATGTTCAATTTTAAACAGATCAAACTTCAGACGTTTTCTGGACACGCTAACACCGTCAAGTCACTCTATGTATTAGATAATGAGAACAGTTTTTTAAGTGGAAGCAGAGATAAAACGGTTAAGCTGTGGTCCTTGAGGAGTCAGGGTGACGGATCCAATGTAACGAGTTGCCAGTGGACTTATACGTCACATAAGAAATCTATTTTATCTATAACGTTTTTGGAGAGTTTACGTTTGGTCGCCTCTTGTGATGGGGTCGTGCATATATGGGACCCTTTTCTCGGTGAGAACGTCGGTTTATTAGAAAATTCAAAGTATGTACCTGTTAATGTGATTCGTTCAATACCTGCTCCGAGCACTTTGATTTTTGCTGCTACAACTGAAGGAATTATACGTGCAATTGATGCAAGAACCTGCAGTTATACACATGAACTAAAGGTAAACATTTGTAGGCTCTATTGAATGCAATGTTGCCTAGTTACCTAGTTTTAGTTTTTGTCTAATCTATATCTAGTTATTATCCTTCTTGGCTCTACAAGCACATTCATTTTTTGTTCCATTTCATTTTAAAATTTAATGGATGTCTTTCATAAAATATTTTTGTGAAGCCAGATTCAGAATTAGTTATTGATGTTTTAGATTAATACAAATCCAGGCAACCTTATACGATGTTTGGCAATTGCCTCTTCGGGTTTGTGGGTAGCAGCGGGTCAATCATCCGGACATATAACGGTTCTTGATACTAGAACAGGACAGATCCTTGCAGGGTGGCGTGCTCATGAAAGCGAAGTCCTACAGTTGGTTTCTGTGGGTGACAATATTCTTATATCGAGCAGTTTAGATCAAATGATTTGGGTTTGGAATGTGCAAGATGAAAAATCCAAATTTCCTATGAAGTAAGTCAAAAAAAAAATCTAAGAAAGTTTTCAATTCATTGCTCTGAAGCAGTCTCAGAATATCCTCACCTTATTCATATAATAATTGACTATGGAGATACTCTAAGATTGCCCTAGAATTAGAGCAACGTTTTATTAAAGCTCAAAGTTAAATACTTTGATTTTGCTCTAGTAATTTAAATACTAAAAATCTTTGAAATATTTAATTTTTAATTCAAAAAATAGTAGACTTAAAGAAAAGTGGGATATTTTATTATAAATTAATAATATAAAAAAGCAAATCAAAACTTGAAACACATGCATGTTGTATACTTTATATTCGGCTCTGTGGAAATTCCTTATTAGTTTAATATTTTATTTTATTGTAACAGTATTTCACTGCCTAGGGGAGTAACTGAGCCAGTCCACTGCCTGAACCTCTACAATAACGAACTGATCTCTGGCACCACTGCGAATCGCATTGGAGTTCATACGTCCATCGATGCCGAAGCTTCTTTTTCGAGCACTAAGCTGAGATCTGATGCCTTTAAAGGTTTATTAACGTCCATGGCTGTACTGCCTTTAAATAGGTTGTTATTATTAGGAGCCGATAACGGTAATATTAATTTACTTTGCTGAAGAGAATCAATTTCTTAAATATAACAGAAACACGATACGAGAATTATTTACAGAATAAAACAAAACAGACGTCTTATGAGAGCAATACTTTCTCAATTTTATTATACCGTCAGTTATCAACATGTGTAATATTACTAAATGAAAGCGTTTATTCAAATAAATATAATTAAAAAAATGTATGATGTCTTATATTAATTCAGAATTAATTTTAACCTGTGCTGTAACCAGAATTGAAATGTTATTGTTTTCATGAGAAATCTGCCATGCTGGCAACAAACTTGCACAGGAATCAGGGATTTTATAACTGCAAGTGCAAATAATTTGATTAAATTATTAAAAACTATTAAGGCTGTCTAAAACCCCTTGTACATTCTTACCATTATCACCTTTTTTTTCATGTTTTATTTACTACTAGTCATTATGTGGTATTTATTTATTCCAGAATTAATTTCATTCACTGAAGTACCACGTATTTAAACCAAATTGTAGTATTATGTGATTACAAAGATAAAATACTAGTGGGATAAGTATTATTATAGTAAAAAAAATTAATAAATATTAACAAGTTTCAGATTTGCTTCTTTATACATTTTTTTAATTGCACAATATGATAAATAACAATAAACAGCAAACAAAAAAAATCTTATTTCATTTTTGAAAACCAATTAAGCTTTTCTCGTTGCATATTAGAAATTTAATTTATTAACTAATATTAAAATTGCCAAATTAATTTTCGAATCAGCATTGAACCAATGAACCAAAAATTTTAGAATATGTTTATAAATAATTTATTATTAAATAATTAGTATTTTATTTTCTGTTATGTCACAATAAAGTTTTAAACAAAACATGAGTATCCGTAATTTTCTTTTATTGGTTTATACAATAGCGCATAGACAACTATTTATAATTTATAATTTCACTCTGAAAAAAAAGAACTTTTGAAGCAGACTTATCCCCATAAATAAAACCAGACTTCTCCAGGCCAATCTCCATTACAAGATATTTGGAGTACTCATTTTAACTCTTCTGCAATAACATTCAATTTATAGTGATTAATCAAAATTTAAATTAATGTAATAAATTTATATGACATTAAATAAATAAATAAATAAATATATATGACATTTTCATTTCAATTTGTGATCCAATTACGTTCATAGTTATTTTACTTCTTATTTTATGGAAAGAACTGTTCAGTTTATTTAAGTTTTTTTCTCAAAGCATGATACATTTTGATTTAGACAATTGCATCCATTTTTTCAATTTCAATTAAATCATGTAAGTATAGCTTAAATAAATAATGTTGAAGTACACTTCCTTGTGGAAAACCGCTGAACTCACATTAGCAATATCTGATTTCAAAAGCAATGTATTTTCTTCAGGATGTTATGAATAGATGAATTTGTTGATGAACCATCAAGATTGTATAACTGTTGATAAATTAGGATTGCTGTATTTTCACTCTTGTGCTCTTGAATTGAAAAGTTATACCAACACAAGATAACTAAAGCTATGAAGTTGCAGCTCAGTTAACTTATATCCAAAAATACCTATAATAGGAAACCAACTTACATTGAAAAACCACCATCTATTTCCCACGATGCTGAAGACCAATAAGAAAATGTCACTCATCGTCGGTAATTGTGTGAGTTGCAATATCTTAATAAACAAATTACTTACAGACGCTCGCGATACTTTGAAATTTAAAGGGGGAAGAACAACTTTATTCAAAATTATGAAATCTATGAGTTACAAACACAAAATGGTTAACGAACGTAAAATTTTATGTGAACAAAAACACGTCGTTGCATCCAAAATTTCTTTTTGGAGCAAATTCTTACAGTTTCAAAATTCTAGTGAAAATATAATATTCGTGTACCTCGATGAAACGTAGATCTACCAAAATGGGTCTGCGGTTCGTCGATGGATATACGAAACAGATTTGAAAAGTAACCCAGCCAAAATTTTTACATTTTTGCATGCGGGAACGTTTTACAATTTTGCATGCGGGAACAAAACTTGGCTTTTTGGAAGGGTGTGACTTACTTGACTCGACGAACAATGACAGAAACTACCATCAAAACATGAATACAGAAATTTTTCAAAATTGGGTGGTTAATCGGCTTATTCCTGCACTAGGCAAGTTGCAACGAAAATATGTGGTGGTAATGGACAATGCACCGTATCACTCGGTGCAGTTGGACAAACCATCCACATTTTCCTGTAAAAAAAAGTCAAATACAGAAGTGGTTAGTTAAATTGTGGGCAAAATTACAAAAAAAACATTTATGGGAATTAATTAAGCCTTTTAGAATATACGGAGCAACAAAACGATACGCGACTGACGTAATTTTGAAGGACCACGGTTATGAAGTTTTTAGATTGCCTCCGTACCACTGTCAATACAATCCTATTGAGATTGCATGGGGGCAGTGCAAAGGCATTTACAATATAAGCACATAAATTCCCAACCAGTATCGAAAGATAGGGTTGCAAATTTATCGCATGAGGCTGTACCCCCGACATGTGACAAAATTTTTGTAATCATTGTGAAAAATTAATTTCGGAAGACTGGGGGAACCATATGGGAAATTTTTCGTTTGAAAATATTCCTCCTTTCATTATTACATTAGGAGGATCTGATTCAGAATCAGAAATTGATGATGAATCAGATTCTTCTATGAAATCAATGAAAGGGAATAGGAAATATTTAATTTGGCATCAAAATTTTATAGTGTAGAAAACGCATGTATATCTGTAAAACTTATAAATAGACTGCGACGATCCTTTTAGCAGTCAAAACTAATAGCCACGAATATGCACAAATATAAGCAGATTTGCAGAATTCTAGTGTTAGCAGAAGAATCTGATGGTGTGCGTATTGGAGGAGGTAGTGAAAGTAGACAGAATTTTAAATGAGATCTAGCTTATGGTGTTCTCGGGAAAAATGATAAGATATTTTACATAAATATGACCATGGAAAAGGTTCTGAGACACAGGCAACAGCAAGAAGATCATGTTATTTAAATACCCCTTAATATAATGCTTTTGCGCCACCTACAACGCACCTCTACACCATTGCCAGGCACCAAACTCGAATCCCCTTCAGAAATTCATCCCGGTCTCGAGTATTCATCCCTTCTGTGACAGCGAGGCGAAAATGGCCGCGAGCCCTATAATAAGACCATCCAGGGCCTGAAAACGACAGTTTTTCGGTCTGAATAAGTCTTCTGGCTGAACAAGCCATCCTCACGAGTTGCACGAGTTGCACAACCCGATACACCTCTCCACCGACTGCACAAGTAGCAAGATGCACTTAACCACACCACTGTGCACAAGATTCTATGAAAACACAAACAAACAAACATTGTGTCATTATTGTTTAAGCCTTGGTCTACCTACAGCGCAAACCGCACGCGTAATGCGCAGTGCGTAATCCGTCACCGATTGCTTCTGTGCTTTCTTATGTAGCTGGTCTAAGTTAAGCGTAATGCGGTTACGTAAATAAATTTTCCGCTGCGCAGTGCGCACCAGTCGCCTCGTCGGCAATTTTTACGCTGCGCACAGTGTCAGTCGTTACATAATTGTCAAGAAAACTAACTGAAATGACGACAAAGTCGAAAATTTTTTGTAAGTTTATCTTTTAAATGAGTCATGATTAATACTTTAAAACAACTTTCTGTTTTCCGTTTTTTAAAGATGGGATTCACTTCATTTCTTTCTTTCATTCTTAAAAGCATCGTCATTATTTCATCAATAGCTACTTTCCTTTTACCAGAAATCTCACCTCACATCAGATGAGTTTAGCACGAACAAGTAAGTTTGAACGGTTATTTCGAGCTACCAACTAATGGCAGCGCTCGAGTTGCAAGGTGGGAGGTTGAAATGTGAAGTCAAACTCACTAGTCCCTGTTAATTTAATCTGATGTGAGGTGAGATTTGTGGCAAAAGGAAAGCACCTAATATTTTCTTCCTCTAACATAATAGCAACTAATTTCCTTTTAAATGCTTTCATTTTCTCTACAAATTATATTAAAATGACAGCAGGTAACATGCGCATCAGCGTAATGCGCAGTATAGATAGACCACTTCTTGTGTAGTGCGCGTATGCGCATTGCGCACTGCGCATTTACGCGTGCGGTTTGCGCTGTAGATAGACCAAGGCTTTATTATCATATCTGGAGTCGCATTTAGTAATGAAGAAACACTTCTTCGCTTTGTGGCACAATTGTTGACTAGGAACATGCATATAACACACTTCACCCCAAACTTTCTCAATGAAAAAAATAATTAATCATAAACGTTTGTTCGAGACGATATTTCTCGTTTTCATGGAATACTTTGTACAGCACAATTGAACTGGCAACATTGGCAGTGGCAGTTTTCAAAAACGTAACCACAAAATTAAAAACGAACGTCAATCAAATTTCTGACAAGTATATTTTTTGTGGTACCAACAAAAAAGTCAACCTAACGCGGCCTACTCTGAATACCTTAGAAATTAATACAGTACATATTAACGCATACTGACGTTAACTTTACACAATAATTTTAATTTTAAAATTACAACTATATAAAAAAGTAATCTTGTTAAGTTCTTAGCCATTAGCCAATTCTTAATACTTCGGACAATAGATAAGAAATTTCCTCTAGGAAACAAGAGATTAAAATTTTGCTTACATGTGAGATTTTTCTTAAACAGCTTGAGTGAAGCAAGATGTTGGCGACACATGCCTCGGATGCGCGTATTTAATAATTTTATTTTAACTAGAATTTCAATAATTCTTGTTACAATATTATAATTGCCGCAATACATTTGCATAACGCAATTATTATTGTTTGTAATTAAACAATACTTCCATAAACATGACAGAAATTAATAAATGAAAAATCTTCTCTGATAATGTTTAAATTAAAAAGAATTCACAACGATAATATAAAAACATAATAAAAGATTCTCTTGTAACAGAAAAACGATTTCTCAAATTGAATGAAAGGTTTTATAGAATGAAGATAAAAATAAAATAAACTTAATGTAATTCTGGTCAAGAAATAATAAATATATTAAATATCTTTCAAAATTTTTATTAATTCTGCGGATGATTGTAGTAGAAGGAATTTACAAAATTGTCTCTGAATAAATTAATTCGTTAATTACCACTTTATAATTTGTACTTTCTCAGGTTCACTATAATTCATACAGAATTTTTGTACTGAAGAAAAATAAAGAACAATTAAAATAAATATTATATTACAATAAAAAATGTATATTTGTAGCTCAAAAACAACTCTAAAACCTGCAAGCTTCGAACTGGAGGCGTGAACTGATACATGCTAACGCAAGAACCCTCTCCACTCCTACATGACTTCGTCCGAATTTACTTCTATCCACCTAGTTCTAAAATTCAACCTGTATAAACTAAGATATTTTTTTATATAAAACTATTAATGAACATTTTGTTTCGTTTATTTATTTATTTTATATTTTTTATTTTGTTTTTTAATAAAATTAAAGATTCGAATAATTTATATTTCACGAAATATACTTCTAACATTATATGTTCATATTTAAAGGGTCTAAAAGTTACAAGAAATGTCATTTAAATTTTCAAAATCCGTATGTTTATTAAAAGAATTGGACGACATTTTAATTTTACACATTTCAACTTAATATTTGTCAAGGAAAAACAGGAAACTTGGTCAACCTTTGCAAAAAAAAGAAAAAATTGCAGATGTTGACCAACTTTTCATAAATCTAACTCTGCAAACGCTTGGGAGCTTATTTCTAAAAGAAATAATTGTCTATTCGGTATCAAAAAAATATGTTCATATCGTATTAATTCATTGTCGCCTAACTATCCACCACAATTCACAATCGTATGAAATAAGGAAGCAAACGGCGATTTCAATATAATAATTATGACTCTAATAATAATTAACAAGTATTCTATTAACAAAACTGCTAGTTGCCAGTGCCATAATAGTTATTTACGCAACTAGTGCGTAAAGTAGCCTTTAAAGTATAGGGCGATCGAAATTGATTGTCCTGATCCTACACTGTTTTCCACGAGCTTGATTTCGATATTTACATCCAATTATTACAATGAAGTTAGCAACACAACGAGATCTAGGGAAGTTACTAGATATTCTTTATTAATTAAGTTAGGTTTGGATGTAAGTTTAATACACGCCACAAGTCGGCACTGCTTCTCGTTCTAACCTTCCTGTGATGGATATAATTATTGCTATCAAAGTGGTGTAGGATCAAAACAATCAATTTCGATCGCCCTGTATCTATTTTAGACACGGTTGTAGAAAAAATATTATTATATACATTAAACTAACGCAAGCAGTACAAAGTACTGAAAGTACTGTAAAGAATGGATACTTTGATACTGTTACTGGAATTTCTCTATTTTCAGTAAAATACTTAGTACTTTAAGTACATCAAACCAATCAAACAAGTACTGGTACTAATACTGGATTCCAAATAAGAAATTCTTTTTTTTTTTTTTTTTACTTATTTTTCTAAATATTCCTGTTATATCCTTTTTAAATTTTGTTCATTTGTTTCATCACTTTTCTTTCCCATTTTTTTTTAAATTTATTAATCTGCAGAATCGTGTAGTAAAATCGATTGTTTTTTTATTTTTTCATTTCATTTTTCGTTTGCTTTAATTCAGTGTTTTTCAACCTTTTTCATGACACGACCCCCCTAGTATCAAAGATTTTATTTTTTGTTAATATGTTTGTATAAATAACATAATGAGTATCATTTTGTTAACTTTTTTTTAATATATCTACCTTTTTAAAATTTATTGATTTTTTTACTGAGTTCTCTCGACCTCTCGCGACTCCCCTACAGAGGCTTCGCGACCCCCCAGGGGGTCGCGACCCACAGGTGGAAAAACATTGCTTTAATTTACGAATCTACTGAATTCTGCATTGTTGTGTCTTTTGGTTTTATTATTATTTTTTTTTAAATAGATACATTTCGTGTTATATGTATAGGTATACAGGCTGGCCCAACGAAAACGAAACAGACAGAATATCTCCCAAGAAATTTTTTGTTTGAAAAACGCAAAAACAGGTCGATTTATAATCTAAGGGGGATACTTTTTTATCCTGTTATATATCCAACTGTCATACGTCACCCCCTCCCTTCCAGCTCTATAAGTAATAGAATTTAAATAGGGAATGTATGAAATATTACATAATCCAAAGTATAACAACTCATATGAAAGCTAATTTTAATAGTAATTCAATGCGCGAATTGACATTACGTAAAGATATTAAAAAAGACTAAAATAACTAAAAATAAAATATCAAATTTCTAGGTTACGAACCTTATTTTTGGTTATTTAAGTCAATTTTCAATGTCTTTACGTAATATCAATTTGCGCATTGAATTACTAAAATTAGCTTTCATATGAGATGTCATATTTTGGATTATGTAGCAATGTTCTTTTTTCTCGAAAGAAGGCGTTAAAATCAAATTTTCGGATATTCATATTTACATTACTAAATTCTCTATAAAATTGCCTTTTCAATGATATGTCACTCATAGTACATCCCTAATTAAATTCTATTACTTAGAGAGCTGGAAGGGAGGGGGATGTCGTATGACAGTTGGATATAGGATGTCCCTCTTGACTTGTTTTTGCTTTTTTTAAACAAAAATTTTCTTGGAACATATTCAGTCTGTTTCGTTTTCATTCGGCCATCCTGTATTTAAAGTTTTTATTATCTTTTAGTTAGTAAAAATACTTCGAGGTTTTTGTTTTAATCGTTCTTTTTTAATTTATTAATCTCTTAAATTGGATTTAAAAATTTTGCGTTTTACGTTTATTTTTTTAAATTTGGTTATTTTTCAATTTTTATTACTTTCTTCATTCTTTTGAAATTCTTTTTTTTATTTATTGGTTTATTAAATTGTGTAGTAAAATCGGTTGTCTTTTGTACTTATTTTTCAATTTGGTTTTTTTAAATTTTTATTATTTTGTTCCGTCACCATTCTATTTTTTCAAATGTTTTTTATTTATTAATTAATATATTCAATTGTATTGTAAAATCGACTGTTTTGCTTTTATTATTTTTTTTAATTTGATTATTTTTCAATTTTTATTATTTTGTCACCATTCTTTTCAAATTTTTTTTTTTTCAATTCATTAATCCATCGAATTGTGTTGTCAAATCGATTGTCTTTTGTTTTTATTATATTTTTTTAATTTGTTTATTTTTCAATTATTATTATTTTGTTTTCTTTGTTCCATCACTATTCTTTTAAAACGTTTTTTTTTTAAATTTATTAAAAAGTCTTATAAAATTGATTGCTTTTTGTTTTGATTATTTTTTTAATATTTGATTATTTTTAATTTTTATCATTTTGTTTTTTTTTTGTTTTGTCATCATTCTTTTCAAGTAATTTTTTTTTTCATTTTTTAATCTGTTAAATCGATTTTGTTTTTATTATAATTAATTCGATTATTTTTCAATTTTCATTCTTTTCAAATTGTGTTTTCTTTAAATTTATTTTGATTTATTGAATAGCGCTATCAATAATTTATATTTCTACCCAAATTTTTAACATAAATTTTAAGGCTTCAATATCAATGTTAAAAACTAGAATAAATCATGAAGAGCACAAAAATTTAGACTAAAACAAAAGTCTATGGGTGAGCAAAAAGAAAAAATTTAAAAAATGTAAAGGACTAAATAAATTTTGTGCTTTTTTTCTCCTCGGTTATTGGTAACTCCGTCAGCTAATCTGGTGATTTAAATTTTGATTGTCTGGCAACACTGTCATTTGACGTTTATTCGATCTAGTGAGAAAATGGAAGTGATGTGTAGTTTATCATAAAAATTGTAATTTTTATTTAAACATCCTGATTTCCGAATTTGCATAAAAACCAACCGCAATGGCAGACGAAGCATTTGTAAATTATATTAGAAGACCTGAAATATTGGGTATGATGCTGAGAATTGTTCTTGTATCAGCGATGTCTTATTACGGAATAAAATGGTTTGTAAATCAGGTAGATCCCACAAATAAAAGCAAGAAGGTAGCCAGAAGAAAAGCCCAAGAGCAATTAAAGAGGTAATGCAGTCACATTCTCTTCGGTTAAAGTTAATTGACTTGGTGCTGTTTTGTAGGTTAGCTAAAACCGGGAATCACGTGTTACCCATTGATAAATTGTCGGAGTACGAAATAATGATTGCTTCCCATTTAATCCATCCTGAAGACATCACTATTACATGGTCCGACATAGCCGGATTGGAACCTATAATTCAAGAGCTTCGTGAAACTGTGATCCTACCTATCCAAAGACGAGAATTGTTTGTAGACTCTCAGTTAACTCGGGCACCGAAAGGCGTACTTTTACATGGCCCACCTGGTTGTGGCAAGACTCTAATCGCTAAAGCCACTGCAAAGGAAGCAGACATCTGTTTTATCAACTTGGATGTTTCAGTGCTAACAGATAAGTGGTATGGTGAAAGTCAGAAATTAGCAGCAGCTGTTTTTACACTGGCTGTTAAAATTCAACCTTGCATTATATTTATCGATGAGATTGATTCGTTTTTACGTGCCAGAAATACAACGGATCATGAAGCGACGGCCATGATGAAAGCTCAATTCATGTTATTTTGGGATGGATTGATTACAGATCCGCAGTGTACAGTAATTATAATGGGTGCAACAAACCGCCCTCAAGATTTAGATCGTGCCATATTAAGACGTATGCCAGCTACATTCCACATACCCTTACCAAATATAATGCAGCGCAAACAAATCCTGGAGTTGATTTTGAGAAATGAGCCGGTAGAAGATAACGTAGACATCCAAAGAATTGCAAGAGATACAGACTGTTTCTCAGGCTCAGATTTGCACGAGTTGTGCAGGAATGCTTGTGTGTATCGTGTGCGTGATTACATGAAAGCTAATAAAATCGAAATCAGCAAATCTACGCACAGTCATGTTTCAGACTCTGAAGATGAGTATCACGATGCTTTAAGACCAATTACGATGGATGATTTACTCGTATCTTTAAATAAAATGAAAGAATCTAAAATGCACAGGGGTGCTCTACCACTGGACAGAATAGATTTAGACTAGCAACGATTTAAAATTTTAGAGCGCTATTTGAATATTGACACAGTTGGTAGTCGTGAAGAGATATTTAAACGTTGTGTTCACTATAAATACAATAAAAATTGTCTGGTTTAGATTATTCAATTTGTTATGTTTGTTTAATTATGTTTTCATTTTTCCGTTGCCAAACTTGCTGAGTGTATCATTGCCTGAACTTGTTTTCTGAAGAACAAAAGTGCCTACCAAATTATTTTTATTTATATTAATTAGCACACAGTATTTTGAAAACTTGAAGGTGTGAACTTGTAAAAAGCAGCAAATTGTTCAATAGAATAATTGAATAAATAGACTTTTAAAATTAAGTATTTATTTAATAATTATTGAACATTTTTAATAATAATACCCAAAAATGGTAATTAAAAAATGAATTTACTCAATTGTGTCCTAAAGTCGATCGTCTTGTCATCTTTCCTCCCAAAGTTTTTTTTTTTTATTAATCTGAATGGTGCTCTAAAATCGATTGCCTTTTGTTTTTATTATTATTTAAATTTTATTGTTTCGTTTTTTTTAATTCTATTATTTCTATTAATTGTTAAATCTGCTAAATGTTTCGTAAAATCGATTATCTTTGGTTTCATTTCATTATTAATTTTTTGAATTTTTATTATTTAGTTTCTTTTTGTTTTGTCATTATTCTTTTCAAATTATACTTTGTTTATTTATTATTAATCAACTGAAATGCGCTGTAAAATCGATCGTCTGTTGTTTGCTTGAGCGTAAAAACGGCAAATTTAAAGTGGTGGGAAATTTTTATATAATGACTTGGCAACACTGCTTGAGGGATTTCTGCTTTCTGTGTGCTGGTAACACTATGCTGAGTATGTTCTGTGATTTGAGTCACTTTTGAATTTACCTCTCTAAACTTATTATTGAGGTTACGGTACTCCGTAAAAAACAAATGTAAAAGTGAAAACTAAGAAATTAAAATTACTGTTTTCTCCTAACATGATTTAGTTTCCCTTTTTCCCCATATCGTCATACAGTTTTTATACTAATTGATTTGGGCTGCAACATGACAACTTCAAACAAACTCTTGTCATTATGACCTTGACACTTTCTAATTTCAATGCCACATCTAAACGAATCATTCAAACAAGACTATACGATATGGTTTGCATAATCCTTCGTAAATAAAATTATTGTTTCAATTTTCAATATATCAATATATATATATATATATATACAGGGAGATCGAAATTGATTGTCCTGATCCTACACTACTTTCCGTGAGCTTGGTATCAATATTTATATCTATCACATAAAAGTTGAATGAAATGAAAAGCACTAACGTGCATAAAACATTCTTGAAATTTACATCCAAACCTAACTTAATTAATAAAGATTTTATTCACATAATTATTGTTTGAAATAAACCATTTTTCATGAAAGAACAGCAATGAACTGTCAACAAAATCTTGAGATATCTAGTAACTTCCCCAGATCTCCCTATATCGATATTAAACTCGTGGAAAGCAGTGTAGGATCAGGACAATCAATTTCGATCTCCCTATATATGACGCTCTATTGACATTACAGTTAAGACACAAACCTTCACTACTTACAACACTAAAATTTTCAAAAATTTGGGTAACTACGTTTTTTCACTGTCTTAAGCTACCTGCTCATTTAAGCGGATAGCATTTTGCGGTTCTCGTGTAGCTTTTCTGATTAGCACATTCAAATTATAGCCAATGGGCGCGTTCAGCGGATACAACTGTTGAGTGTGCTGACTTGTTTGGTACGCTGATTACCTGTTGACTGCCAACAGTTGTCGAATTTACTCACCAGAAATAATTTATGGTGAGTGCGGTGCCAGTAAGTCATTTGTTTTTTTTTGTCCACATATTCGAAATTCTAACCTCTTTCGAGTTGCCGACTTCTCAGTTTTTATAATAATTATGACGAGTAATATTGTAATGTTGTAAGAAGTATAACCTACAATTAATTTTTTTACTATATAATCTAGAATAATTATTTGTAATCATAATGTACGAAAACCTAACCTCACTCCAGATGTCAAATATTGATTAATAAATAACAGTAAATTGTTATAACGTTCAACTGCTCAACTGGTTTTAGTCAACTGTTGCGTCCGCTGAACGCGCCCTATCACAAATGCTGCAGAAGCGCTGTCCGCTTGACTGAGTAAGTTGCTTTAGCTTTCTATGTAGTCGTTCTCCATTTACGTTCACTTCGCCCAAAGTCAAATCGATTTAATTTTGAAGTGAACAGAGAAATCCTTAAAGGAATGATGTTTTGAAACTAAGATTAGCATAACCTCAAAATACGTATGAAATCACATGAAACTGATAATTGATTTTAAAAACCAGCTGATCAGGAGGGGAACTCGATCACTTCCTCATCACTGTTCGCCAATTAAATAGCTGCAAATGTGATGCAATCAATGACTTTTAAGTGAATTTGAATCGATTCGTGTTCAAATAGATTGTAAATGGAGGACGGCTAATGATACACTCTCCTTAAAACGGAAAATTCACGCATGTGTGGCAACACTGCTTTTATCAACAATATAAATAAAAAGTGTATTTTTGTAAACCTCACACATGATAAGTTCCAATTGTTATAACTACGTTTTATAATAATGTAAATGTGACTAGTGTTAAAATATGTAAGTTCTAAAAAAAAGATTAGGTTTGTGCCCTTTGATTTGGACTATGAACCTGAAGCACCTCAGAATAAAGTTAAAAAAAAAAAAAAACGCTCTGTTGTAATCGACTTCCAGACATCGCTGTATAATGTTAACAACTAGATATTCAAAATTTTTGCCTTGCCTATGCAGGAACTTTTCACAAGTACGAATAGTAGAAGTTGGCCCAAGAGATGGACTTCAAAATGAACCCATGAACGTTCCTACCAACATAAAAATAGACTTCATTAACAGACTATCTGAAACAGGGCTGAAAACAATTGAAGTAACGAGCTTCGTAAGTCCGAAATGGGTGCCTCAGATGTCCGATAATGCAAAGGTATACACAGGAATTAAGAAATATCCTTCGGTATCGTATCCTGTTTTAGTTCCTAATAAAAAAGGCTTGGAGGATGCTATTAAAGTTGGAGTGAAAGAAATAGCCGTGTTTGCTTCAGCCTCAGATGGATTTTCAAAGAAGAATGTCAATTGCACCGCCGAAGAAGGAGTGCAGCGAATTAAAGAAGTAACCGAAGAAGCTGTAAGAAACAATTTAAAAATTCGGGGATATGTATCCTGTGTTGTCGGTTGCCCTTATGATGGTTACGTAAACCCTTCTGCCGTATCTAAAATTACAGAGGCACTTTTGGCATTAGGGTGTTATGAAATTTCTTTAGGAGATACGATTGGTGTAGGGACAAGGAACACCATGAAGGATATGTTAGAAAGCGTCCTGCTGGTAACTACTCCTGATAAATTAGCCATACACTGTCATGATACATATGGGCAAGCATTATTCAATGTTTTCACAGCTTTAGAATGTGGAATTTCAGTGGTGGATTCTTCAGTTTCTGGTTTAGGAGGATGCCCCTATGCTAAAGGTGCTTCTGGAAATTTGGCGACTGAAGATTTGGTTTACATGTTGGAAGGTTTAGGAGTCTCTACGCAGGTGAATTTGAGGAAGTTAGTTGAAGTGGGACACTTCATTTCTGAATTCATTAAGAAACCTACTGTGTCTAGAGTTAATAATGCCTTGTACAAAAAGTATTTCATGTAGATGTATGAAATCATTTTTTTTATTTTTAAATAAAAGTGAAAGGTATAATTTTTTTTTATAAAACCTACTAGAACTGCGTCCGTTTATACATAGAGCGTGCAAAATACATCGTTAGCAAGTAAACAGGGCGAGTATAATAACCAAACGGTCGGTAAAATGTAAACCTTAGGAAATGGCAATTGAAAATTTTTAAATATGCTCCAATATTAACAAAATACAGATGATAGATCTCTAAGGAACATAGGAACGATTGGACGCTCTAAAAATAGTTTGTTAAATACTCAATAGATGTCACTTGCCTGCACAAAATTGAAAACTGAACATTTGTCGCAAACCGTTTGCAAATTCCGAAGCTCAATTGCCTCATTTACCGCCAGACCTCTCTTTTAAATAATAGAGAAATAAGTTTAAAGTGGGACCAGGACATGATAATGTGATGTACGGTTATTAATATGTTGTTAATTCTCGTTTTAAACTTTGCATTACACCACTTAGTGAGAGAGTTTGTACAAATTTTACTTACAGTTCTTGTAAACAAGCAACCGACTTTCGTCATTAATGACGTCAAATCAGTACCAACTGAACTCAATATGTTACGTACGATGTATTCGTTGAAATTCAGTAACATTTTGTTACTACAAGTTTTTGAAAATGACAGTGTTGCCGCTTCAATTATCACTAATGTCAGACGTGTTTACTGTGAAGTGTGCGTAAGAGGTTATTCGAAGTTCGTTGGTGCATTTTTGATATTTTTCTTTATAACTTCTGAAGCAATTGTAATTCCGAATTGTTCTTCTTAGAACAAACAGTTGCTTGTTATATTTTCATTACGAAAATGCCTAAAGCGCTAGGTAGCCAGGCAAAGGAGCTGGTCGCTTCTTTAATTCATTATTTTGAGGCAGAACGCGATAGCGGATGTGTATTGTTACCTTTAACTGCTGTGCGAGAGGTATTTATAAACGCTAGTACAAAATAGTTATTCTTAAAGTTTGTTTAATTGCAGCGTGTGGCAGCAGCATTAAATTTGAATTTGAGTACTGTAACTTCTGTATGGCAGTCAGTTAAAAACAACGAAAAGTTAATCTCCCCAAAACGTAAAGTGTCACGCAGTAAACCTGTTACTGGAGTCGATAATGCTGTGCAAGTTGAAATCAGAAATGCAATTTACCAAATGTATGAACGTCGTAAGTAAATTTGTTATGACCATTTACACATGTATAATCTGTATGATTAATTGCAGATGAACATGTTACTCTTCAGTCAATTTGGGAAAAAGTAACTGAGGCAAAAATATTTTCTGGATGCCAAAAATCCTTGCACATTATTTTAAGAAAAATTGGTTTTAAGTGGAGTAAAGACAACCCCCGAAGAGGTTTGATGGAAGTACCACAGGTTGTGCAACAGCGATTAACTTTTTTAAGAATGTACCACCAAGTTAAAGAAGAGCAGTTATATAATTTTGTGTTTTTGGATGAAACTTGGATATTCCAAAATGGTACGATAGCTCGTTCCTGGCAAGACAGTGATTTAAAGACCGTGAAAAGTACCAAGGTTGATGGAAAAAGGTTAGTTTAGTTCTAAGAGTCTTTATTAAAATTTTTTATTTCTTAATTTAATCGTTAGGCCCATTTGACTGAAATACATGTATCAACTCTTTCCTAACACTTTTTATAGTGCCAGTTACACAATTTTCGTTAATTTTATTAGTTTTTGTATAAAATTTGTTACAAAATGACGACACAGGTTACCATAGTGAATATTTATTGGTTAATTCTGCACTTCTCTGTCAGTCTTTTGCAAATTTTATACAAAAATTATCACCGTGGCATACTTATTTCATATACAGGGTGTCACAAAATAACTATTCCTAATTTTCAGAAATGATAGAGGGCATAGTTTATTAATAAACTAGTGTCCGGAAATTTTTCGTTGTCAAGATAAATAAGAAAACTTAACGAATAACAGTTACATTCTGAGTTACAACAAAAAAGAGTAGTTAATTACAAATGGAAGCGGTTAAATTTAGAAATAACACTTCATCGAATATTATAAAAATTGTTCGAAGTTACGACCATCATTTTCGATGCACAAGTTGTAACGATGTGCGATCGAGTGCCGAATTCTTCGAAATATTTGTGGACGTTCACGAATATCATCAAAGGCTAAAATAATTCGAGCCACTAACTCTTCCTCTGTATTAATGGGCGTCTCATAAACCAGTGACTTAATATGACCCCAAATACAAAAATCCAGAGGAGTCATAGCTGGTGAACGTGCGGGCCAAGAAATCAGCCCCCCTCTTTCGATCCATCCATTTGGAAATTGTGCATTTAGATAATTGCGACAATTTAATCCAAAGTGTACTGGTGCATATCGTGCTCGAAAACAATATTTCTTCGAATATTTAAGGGGACATTTTCAAGCAATTCTGGGAAAGTATGTTCCAGAAACATCCTATACACATTGCCATTTAACCGTGCAGGTAATAAATATGGATCCACTACATAATTGTCAACCATCCCAGCCCAAATATTAACAGAAAATTTCCATTGATGATGTAACCTCCGAATGGCGTGAGGATTTTCTTCGCTCCAAATGTGACTGTTGTGTGTATTAAAATACCCGTCTCTTGTAAAACATGCCTCGTCTGTCCATAATACAGTCCTAGGAAATCTTGGTTCGTCGTTAATTTTATTCAAATACCATTCGGCAAATTGTACTCTGTTGAGATAATCTGCTGGAATTAACGTTTGAATTTTTTGAATGTGAAACGGATGCTTCTGGTATTCCTTTATTACCCTCCATACAGATGTGTGGCTTGTATGCATTGCATGGGCAACGGCACGAGTGTTTATTTTTGGGTTATTTTCAAATTGTTGCAGAACTTGGTCCTCAAAGTCAACATTTCGGACAGTACGATTAGCTCCTGAATCTATTTTCTTTACTTGGACTTTACCAGTATCTCGAATACGTTGGTCTAATCTTGAAAATGATGTATGACAGGGAATGTGACGCTTAGGATGCTGTTCTGCATAAATTCGCCTTGCTTCATTAGCATTACCGTGAGCTGCCCCATAGGCAAGATGCATGTCTGCTAATTCAATATTTGTAAAATGATGCATTTTCAATACAACGCTAATTTTTGTAATAAAGATTAATTTTTAACGCTTAAAATGACAATTAAACACATTTATTTAATAAGAAATAATTTATGACACACGTAAAATGACATCTACGAAAATCTTCATTGTTTTCAAAAGGTTGCTATGATTCAACTTTTATTTTGGGCTAATAGCCGACTTTTTTCATGTTATCTCGATACTGAGGAATTTCCGGACACTAGTTTATTAATAAAAAATGCTTATTTAAGTGCCCTCTATCATTTCTGAAAATTAGGAATAGTTATTCTGTGACATCCTGTATATATTTATATATATATATATAATGTAATAATTTTATTTCAGATACATTGTCGTACACGCAGGAAATAAAAATGGCTTTATTCCTGGTGCTAAACTAGTATTTTCTTCTGTTACAAAAAATGCAGATTATGATGGAGAAATGAATCAGACATTATTTCTAAAGTGGTTTCGTAATTTATTAGGCCTTTTACAAGAGCCATCTGTTATTATCATGGACAATGCACCATATCACAACACTTTAGTTGCAAAAGTACCAAATAGTTCATCTACCAAGTATGAAATTCAGGAATGGCTAAGTGCAAATAATGTGGGGTATGATCCAACTTCCTTGAAGAGAGAATTGTTATTAAAACTTGCATTGTAATGAATGTCTTTTTATTTGTAATGTTTGTAATTTACATACTGTAATTGTAGGAATAAACCACCCAAGCAATATCTAGTTGATCAACTAGCAGAAGAAGCAGGTCATAAAATATTACGGTTACCTCCGTACCGCTGCATTTTTAATGCAATAGAATTAATTTGGGGCATAAGTAAAAATTATTACAATCGACACATTGGCAGAAATGGAAAGTCTATGCAGGCTTGTCTAGATATGTGGGAAGAAGCTTTGAATTCTGTCAGTTCAGAACACTGGTCAAAATCAATTGCACACGTAGATAAAGAAATAGAAAAATGGTGGAATCGTGAGAAAAGTTTCGATGTCGGAAATGTTGTGCCACTGATAATTAATCTTAACGATTCATCAGACAGTTCTGATTTGTCTGACACAGAACCATAAATTAAAATTTCTAGAGTGTCCAACTTAAGTGTCAAATATCGAACTTACCATTTTCTCAAATTTCATTTCTATTCATTTATTCATACGATGGTTATATTAATTGTAAGTTACGAATTGTTACCTTTCTGTTTCTGAAGTTACATAACATTTAAGTAACATGTTCTTTGTAATTCAACTGATAAGTGTTTGATTAAAAGATGTTAATAAAGAAATATGAAAATTAAATACGTATTACAAATAGAAGACGTACATAACCTATACACCGTCAACCACCGGTCATTTGTAAACACTTCAATACTTGGCAACGTTGTTGTAGTGTTACGTCATAAATATGAATGACGAAAGTCGGTTGCTTGTTTACAAGAACTGTATATTTACAGATTTCGGTTTTCCATTCTGCTATGATAACAGAAGCGCCGCCACATATTTGGTGAGCTGTCTCCAAACTAACACCGAGTTTGTCTCCAAATTGGGGCGTCAATTTTAAAACATTTGAAGAGCCATATGTCTGGTTCTATTATCTATGCATGTACGCATAAATATGTATTTGCTCATTGGATAATTTCAAGTTATGTGTCACAAATCCGTAAAACTCCTAAAGCACGCTTCTCAATTCAGTGCATTATGAATATGACCACAGAACATACATAAATGGGCTTACTTCGTTAACCCCGTTGTTACAAAAACGAACACATCACAGTGAAAACAGAATGCAAATGGCGTGCACGAACTAAACCGTGCTAAACGGGTAGAATAAACGAACGCAGCTTATATTTTAAGAGACATCCTTATCCGGACCCATGTAAATTATCTGACCTTCAGTCGCGTTTTTAGTTCTTATTCCAATCAACAGAGTCAGTGTCCTATCATCAGAGTCAGTATCCAATCAACAGAGTCGGTATCCAATCAACAGAGTCAAGATTCAATTGATAGAGACAGACAGAGTATCCAATCAACAGAGTCAGTATCCAAGCAATAGTCAGTATCCAATTAACAGAGGCAGTGTCCAATGAACAGAGTCAGTATCAAATTCAACAGAATCAGTTTCTATCATAAGTTCGAAAGTCAGATTCTATTAAAAATATCCTCTAAACCAATTAAATGTTAAGTGTGGCCCGGGTCGTAAGACCTAGAGCAGTTCAGAGTTGCTTACTGTATCTTCTGAAAAGTAACACGGAGCTGCTCCTTTATGTAAAAGAAAAGCAACATCTAATATATTATATACTTTATGTAGTTTGTAATTGGATTGACTTTCGGTTGGAGCCGCGTCACGACTGCTTCTATTGCCGACGTTTCGTTCTTCATTGCAGAAGAACTGTAGCTTGTAGTTTCTTTTCACGGGATGACAATTCATGAAAAACTGATTAAGACAAAAGAATATTTTTTGACTTGCAAAGTTATTCATTGATACCTCAGATTGAAAACAAGTGTTATGCAGCGTCTTACAAGTTCAATTTTTATTTTAATCGTAAGAGAGTGCAGAAACTGAATTTCCTAGCTTTCCAGCTTTCCGTATTCTCTTTGTCCTTATCCTATGATTAACTTTACCACTGAGCGGGAATTTTATATTTTTGAAGGTTATCGGTGAGCAAAACGCTTGCTATCGAATCGGTCAGTGGCGTCCAAAAAATCAGGCGTTACCATGCGAGTAAAAAGTAACTCTGTGCGCCTCTGACCCATAACATGTTTAACAACGCTCGAAGTCACGCTCTTAACACATTAAATTAAGGTGACTGTACGTTCCGATTTTGAACAATTTGAATTTTATTTTTGGAAAGAATATGCTTTATGCTAGTTTACAGCAAAAAATGAAGACATTTTAATTAATGTTCTCAAGCTTAAAAAATCACTCAAATGCGAAATATAATATTGTTTAAATATTTCTTCCTTTCAAAATAAGACTTAGGTTTTTTTTGAACCATTTTCTCACTTTCATTCACGATAACCAGAGACGAAATTCTCTTAGGCAGCGCAGAATGAGAGTGGCGGAGGGCGCCAATGAATTCATACTTTCTCAACGCGGCATTCTTGGTGCTATGTTGCTGGACGACCGACATTGGATGTCGAATTGCACGTGCTCGTTCTGGGCGGTATATATCTACGCGTTGCCTAAACTCGTTTTCTCTTTGATAATAACTATTGGGCAGATAATAACTATTGCGACCGAAAAAATGAAGACACCAATATAAATCTAGTGACCAATTTTTATAAATTTTAGACATTGTGAATACAGTTTTAGTATTAAGATGACATTTCATTGCGAAGACGCAGAGATCGACATGTTTACTTAAATGAACAAATTTTATTGGAAATATGCATATTTTGCGTGTAGCATTTGACAATTTCTAAATAAACTCTTGTCAATGTGAAAATTACTCATATTTGTTTGATTTGCCAAACCATTATTAGAAAGTATACAAAAACAAGTTTCCATTTTTTCGGTCGCAATAGTATGTTCAAGGTCAGAAGCGTACTGAATTGGTCACCTTACATTATATTGACATTAATCTATAATATTTCTTGTATCTTATCTGGTCTGGGCACATGGTTGCAAATTTTTTTATAGGCAATGTCGCTAATTTGCTCACAAAATAACGCCATTTTTTACGATAAATGTGAAATATATAGCATACCTACTCATTTCCAAATTGAATTCGCCCGATTCGCAATAAAATAGGGCGAAAATGAACTTATTAAAATACTTGTTAAGACAGTTGCTTTATTTTAGTGCTGCAATATATTTGGAAAGAAGTGTACTTACATACCGCAAGCATAGAAATTAGAATTGTTGTAATTATTTAAATTATAATTACAACAATTACACTACATACTCTAGTTAAGTTTTACCAGGATTTCCCTAACTCTTGCAGTAATACTAGAGTTCTGTTAAGACACGGACCTGGCCGCATTATATACTTGTTATTTGATTTGACAAGCTGTATTATTACCATTTCATTTTTTTAATTTTATTTTGGAATCATAATCTTGTTTATTGGCACTCAAATGCGGGCATAATTTGGCGTTTATACCTCAAGGGCTTTAAAGTTTCTAAGTAACAATGACTTCACGAATTCAAACAATAATCAAAATACAACCATTTAAAACAATCTATCTAATATTATTAACAATTATTACATTTATTAGAACAACATTTATAGAAATTGAAACTGCAATTATTCGAATTTGTAATCGTAACGTCTCCTGAACTAACTCCAACGCTAACACGGCCCTAAGAATGATATACAGGCGGATCATCTCATAGTTCCTAGCGGTAAAAAAATATTTTTTTTATTGTGCCTAACTATACACAGAAACTTGAATCGATAAAATGGTCATCCTGGAAATTCTTTCTTTCATATGAGCTTTCATTTATGAAAATGTTGTTTGACAGTATTGCAGATTACTCTTTTTTAGGAGAAAGAAGCAAAACACAGTAATAAAACAAAGCATCATTATGACAGGTGATGGACCACCGGTTCCTGATCCATTGGATGCTGTAATGGAGGCAATAGATACAATTGTGCCACATCTTGATGTGGAAGTTCACATTCCATCATGGGATTTAAATGCAGAAAACATGTAATGAATTGTTCTCAAAATTTGTCAAGCAGTTCTGAAAAAAGCAAACGTTTCACTATCAATTCTTGTAACATGGCTTTTTGAATTCGAATGTTTTGTACAACACAATGCGGATGAGCAAAGGTGACGAGTGTCACTTGAATGCCGGGAGAGTGTATCTTACATGTAGGTATAACTTAAGTACAACTTTGGCGATTATGAAATGTGTTACTTAAGCATAAATGAGTAATGAATATGGCATAAGAGATATAGTGATACAGGATTAACTGATACGCATAAAACGATGGCAGTCATTATCCCATACGAAAAAAAATTGATGACAACTTCTTCTCTTCTCAATGCCTGCCGTAATTCCAACTATCTTCTTTTGAATGGTCAGAATTTTTAACATCTTGCTACAGCTACCCCACATAAGCAAACCGCACGAAATATTGGAATGTATCAGACCGAAATATAACACTTCAAGAGTTCATGTTTGCTAAGTTTGGTTTCCAGATCTTCCACATGGAAATACCAGGTTAATTTAATTTAAAGTCGCCCTCAGAAAAATTACTGAACGTCTGTAATTTTATCAAATAACCAAGATCTCATGTATCTAATGATTCAGTTTGTCATTTCTGAAAATCTGTGATTCCAATATTCTTAAATTTACAAATAATGAAACTGGCTAATGATTTTTTATTCAAAAATAAATACGTAATAGAAATTGGAACTCTTCAGTAATGTTATAAATAAGATGATTTTTTTTCACATAATTTATTTACAACGTAATAACATCTTCATGTCACTGAAATAATAAAGAATTAATAACAAGTCCCAATTTTTTTGACAAGTAAAAAATCAATACCCTAACAACATACACTTACTTGTATTTACAGTAATCGAAGTTTACAAATACAACAAATAATTCTATCTTTATCAATAACAATTGATAGCGAATTTTTGAAAATAACACCTTCATGCATTGCCCTTCTTACGTCTCAGATCATGACATAATGTGGCTTTAAAAAAACATTCATCAAAAACAGTTTGATTTTTCTTTGAGGTCAGTTATTTGTGTGCAGGTCTACCAAGTTAAAACAGGAAATTCAAAAAAATCATTGAATATTACAATATTAATAGATTCAATTAAAAAAATTCTTTACAAACAACTGATTATACAGATACATAGATTAATCCTTTTTCATGTTGACAAAGGAATTCTAAAACATCTATTCATAATTAACATAGATGCTAACTGCTCCATTTTACATTCAATATAAACAAGAGGCAATCTTTATCCCCACAAGCTTATTTTTTTATTGACGTGGATACATGCCTCAGCTTTTTTAAATTTAACTATCAATTAAAAATTAACTGTAGATTTTAATGCTAAATTATTCTGATTTGTTACAGATACAAACGCAGTAGTAACATTCTGTTAAACATTATCAATTAATATTTCTTTCTTAAACAACAAACGCTTTGAGAAAAAAGTCTACGCTGTTATAAATTTCCTTTACAATATTTACATGGTATTTTTTTTTTCGAAGCACTAAATTTACAATATACAAATTTACATATATTTTTAAATACAATCAATAGTTTCCAGTTAAATAATAATAAAAAAAAAACATTACCGTTTGTTTAATGAGCAGCTTTGTTGGTTTGTTATAATTTCATGGCACAATAAAGGCTCGCATTGACAAAAAAAAAAGAACCTGAAGAAGTGACATTAACAAATAATTGGCAATTAATATAAAAAATACTATTTTGGCAAACTGAAGTTAACTCTGATTACTAATGTCACTTCCTCAGTTTCTAATATGTCACTAGCTAACAAAATCTAAGGAATTAAATTACACATGTAACCAAAAAGGCCATTCTCAGACTATTTTCAAGCTTAATTTGATGCACTGGCATTTGGTGTAAGAAGTAAATGTGATTGTCATCTTAGTAGATTCAAATTTTGTGCCTATCATTGTTTAGAATTTTAATAAAAATGAGAATCTGGCTCCTTAATGATTAAGCAATCATAATTGAATTTGTTTTAAGAGCTGCTCGAAAAGAGCTGTAATTATGAACACCTTTTAAAAGAAAGTAATAAAATGATAAAAACATGATACATTCTCAAATAGCATCACACTACTTTATGTATTATTCTAAAAATTCAACACCATAAATGTTTTATACTAAAAATTACTATTTTAAAAAGATCTTTTTTTTTATCAATGTAAATTCTATACAGAGAAAATTTCAACAATGTAATTATTGTTTCCTTTTACTTTAAATCTAATTTACATCACCTGAGATGTATGACTTACGGTACCTATTATAATTATTGTTATCTTTACCAATTATATACAATTTAAAAAACGATTATTTTTTTATAGAACCATTACTAATGTGCAATTATTAACTTACGATTGTTTACAATTTCAGTCGTCACTTTCGCAATACACTAAAACATAAATATGTACAATACATTAAGAGTTTCAGGTTAAAATCAATCACAACTTAATAGTATCACATTTCTGAAGTCGATTTTTAATTAATAAAGTGTAATATATATGAAATGCATGAAAATTATCAAAACTTCTAAAACAGGAATACTTTTAATTTTAGCATGTGAGTTATCACCAAATTCTGACAGTTTCATTCATTAAAATGTTAAGTTTGATCTTTCCAGTCTTCAACTATGTAAAATCAATGACTGTCTTATGCTCTAGTAATAAAATAAATAGGAACTAATGATTAATGTTACAACTGAAAGTCACATCATTTGAACAATTTGAATAGTTCTATAAACAAAATAATTTCATGCGAACAGAATAAATTTGGAATGTCGTTTATTGTTGGTCTGTTGTGAATGCGCTAATACCATTGTTTGTCATTTCATCCAATACTTCTGATACATATTCCGCCACATCTACAATTTCATTTTCTGACCTTATTATAAATGGGTCTTGCAACAATTTATTGTACTTTGGTCTTGAACTTTCTTCTTTTATTAAACTGAAAATTATCCAAGTTAGAAAGATTCTGATGCGACGACAAGCAAAAGGAAAACTCACCATGTATTTACAAAATTAACAAATTCTGCAGTAAAATTATTGGCGTTATGATTAGTTGTAAGGCGTGGTGGATCTCCATTAACAACTTGACTTAACTGATCGAATACACTTGACCACCGTGGATAAGGAAAATGCCCTGTAGCTACTTCCATTAGTGTTATACCCAAAGACCAAACGTCACTTCGGACATCATAGCCTTTAACTCCTTGTGGATCAATCCTTTCAGGCTGTAAATACAATCAAATTCTGAGCTTGTTCTACTAAAAAAAAAAAAAGAAAACAAAAAATAAACTTACTGCCATGTAAGGTCGACATCCGGCGTCTTTTGTTCTTGCAATTGAATCCACCAATTGGCCAGAGATTCCAAAATCACATAGTTTAATACTACCTTTTCGATCCAACAATATATTACTAGGTTTCACATCTCTGTGGATAATTTTCAGATTCTCTTTCAAGTAATTCAAAGCCTTTACAGTAGCGACTGTAATTTTTCCAAGTATTTGTTCTGGAATACGTTTCTTAAGTTTCTCATAAATGAATTTATAAAATTTATCTAACGATGTGTCCATCACTTCCATGCAAATCCAGCAGTCGCCCTCCTTAAACAACGCCCCATAAAATTGAACAATAAACGGACAAGAATTGCTTTTCATGACCACTTCAAGGTCCATGAGTAACTGATTTTGTTCTTTCTCGTCCACCGTTGACCGTATTCTTTTGACTGCGAGGACTGTCGATGATTTTCGATGGACCATCTTATTGACGGTCCCGAAACCTCCCCTGCCAATTTCACCATAGTCTTGCAGATCATCGGATGTAAACTCGTAGGTTTCATCCTTAATTTTTAGTTTTCCTGTTGAATGTATTGACTGACACATTCTCATTCGTGTGTCTCTGAAAATTATTTGCCATCAAATTTTCTTGCTCCGGTAAAATAAATAAGAAGCAAAATTGAATTAACTTTTGACTTGTGAAAAAAGTATTTAAATATTTATGTGCAATAAAGTAACAAAGTTAAGCAAGGATTACTTAATAGACTGAAAGGAAATTTGCTTTTGGTAATCTGTATTAGTTATATTAGTTACTAAATTATACACTATGGACTAAAATTTATGAACAGGCTGTAGCTATTAAAAAAAAGAAAACTTATTGGTACAGGTACTATACCTGGCAAAAAAATCTGAGACAAATCTATACATCAATTTTTGAAAAAATAAAATCAAGTTTTCTTGCCAGATGAAAATTATGAAAATTAACTAAAATTGTGTAACTGGCAATGTAGAAAGTGTTAGGAAAGACTTTATACATGTATTTTTTTTAAGGTACAGAGTTCTGATGAGGCCCAATAAGGCCGAAATACATGTATAAACTCTTTCCTAACACTTTATATATTGCCAGTTACACAATTTTAGTTAATATCCATTTTTGAGTTATTTTATTAGTTTGAATGCGGATTTTAACAATTCATTATGCTTGTTCTATGGTAAAGTCAAAATACACAGATATAAACAATAAGAATAAAACAGCAATAACCAGAACAACTAAACTTGAAAAAGTGAACAGAATATTAGCATTGGAACAAAATTTTAGCTGTATTAAAGAAACCAGGTGGAAAATGTATGAAAATTTGTTTTCTTCATTTAAAAAAAGTGACTATATTTCAATAAAAGGTAAATATACATATGAAAGTGTCTTCCGGAGTATTCCAAAAATGTGTGTGGTGCAATGCTGTAAAACTCATAAAGTTGGGTTGTTAGTTTTTAGCAGAACTGCTTTCATTAATATAAATAATGCATTTGTTTAATGCAGTCAATTTTCCTTAATTGAAAAATGAAGTTTGTTTTTAATAATTATTTTGAGTTTTTTTTTTACTACGTGTTTAGTTTTATGTGTACGTGAGTGATGGTAATAGTGGAGAAATTCCTCTAACTGTAGGAGGGAAATTGTAGTTGGAAAAGTTGAATGGTAAGTAAGTTAGATTATACAAATATTTTCCTTTAACTTAAAAATATTTTCCAATGTTTAACCAACGTTTAAATTAATTTAAGTGGGACAAATGACAAAGGCATCTCGAGTTCAAGACAATCTGGCTAAGACTAAAAAAAAAATCTGAAATTTATCAAAAAAGAAATAATTAAAAAATTAAAAATACTCGTACTTCACACTGCTTCTTCAAGTATTGACATTGAATGGTTAAAATTTCGAATATTTAACACTTTTTGTAATAATAGTAACATGTGCAGAAAGTATCAAGTGATCCAACTTAAAGTCATCCTCAGAAGGCCATGGAATTAAAAATCTTGTCTTAAGTTAGATTCAGGAAATTAAGTAAATGTCAATATATTGAGATTTAAATTTTTTTGAATCCAGCTAAGACATCATGACCTTCTGAGAATGACTCTAAATTGGATCTCTTCATATTTTAGCATTAGACATGTTAGTCAACTAAAGATGCAAAGCACGTAACTTTATCATTTCTCTATGACAACTAAGTCATGTTCATGTTCAACAATTTTAATTGAATTGTTGAACTATAAGATCTATTGAGGCCATTGTATGTACAAGGTGAATCAATTTCGATGTCTCTTATGGGCATCTCTGCAACTATAAGAGATAGAAAAAAAACTAGTGGCCAAGTCTCGATCTCTTTTTTAGAGATAAAGTCAATAACGTAAACAAAAATTGGCTACCTTCTTTTGTTTTCGAGTTATAAGCAAAAATTTTCAACTTTTCAACAATCACGCATATCTCGTTTATTTTTACAGATATTAAAAAACTGTTTTAACATCATTAGGACAATTTTTTAAACACAATTCAGTGGAATAGTTGGTTTTTTGCTATTTAGTTAAATTTTCGAGTTATAACATAAATTTTCACCTTTCACTCTTGCAATGATATTCAAGCAATTAGAGGAAGTTATAACTACTTCTGAGAATTAGAAACAGACATTGTCAGAGAAGAGATCAGGACCAAATAAACATTTAAATCATCACTCTTTGCTCAGAACTGAACTCAGAACAATTAGAGCAGAATAAATAAAAAATAAACAATACAAGTATCGTGTCAGAGATTCATGAGCAAATTACTGAGGTACACACAAATTTAAAAAATTTCAAGTGTATTGTCTAATGTTATGGGGGTCAGTCCACTTGCCATCAGGGAAACTGACAGACTGGCCATTTCATTCCACCACTGAACAAGTAACCTATGAAAAAGCTATGTTACATAAATTCAATGATATTCCACGTGAGCTAAGAGATTCGTTTATATTTATTTGTGTTGTGTTCTTTTAGTTTAGTTGTAATTTGAGTTAGTTCATTTGCGAGCTGTTCTTTAATTGAATGAGGTCAAAATTTCATGTCACAAGCCAAAAACCAGACACCTGTTACATAAATAACTATTTTTATTCTGTTATGCAAACTTTGATAGTTAAGATAAACCAGCCCCCCGAATAAAAATAATATAGATAAGGAGAAAGTATGACACATTGATTAATCAAGAATCTCTAATTTAATTTACCTCGTCTTTGGTCTACCGTTTAGTCCAGATCTGTGAAAGAACGAATAAAATGAAAATTTACATATACTTACAAAAAAAACTAATTGTATTCCAATGCGTTCTCAAATGAAATACTCACCGAGTCCTATCGTTTATGGAACTGGTTTTCATAGGCAACATCATTTTTGGACGAGTCGTTGGATTGATTGTTGAATTAAAGGCTGGCGCCGGATTGATAACAGAGTTGAAAGTCTTAAAACCAGTTGGTTGCGCAGGAATGTTTAACATAGGTGGTGGTTTTCGAACTGCAATAAAAAACATAGTACACATGAAAAGGACTTGATAAACAATTAAATCTGTTAATGCAAACGTTCGTTTGAAGTTGATACAGTTATGGTTTACCTGAATTTGGTGTATTCCCTGATTGCTCTGCCATTTTGCCAAAAATTCTAATAAGAAAACAGACTCCTTAACCCAGAGCAAGCTTAACTGAAATATTTGGCGTTGGAGGCTCTCATATTACGAGTGCAGTATTACTATTTTCGTTTCAAGCGCAATTAAAATTCGCAAGCATCTTTAGTTTCCGATTATTTTTAACGAAAAACCACTTGAAAACACACTGCACTCCTCAACATAAAAACAAACTGCCATTTCGCATGCGCATTAAAAATGGCGACGAAAACAATGCTCCGCAAATGTCAAGTAATAAATTTCAGAACCACAACGTTAAGGTATTTAAAAAATATCTATATTAAATTAAAAATAAAATATATTTAATATCTGAACATTTAATTCAACACACGGAAAATTGATTATCATGTGAAATTATTATAACCTCAAAATAATTTTAGGTTATGTGTAGACAATTTCATTAAAGATTTCATTTCAGTGTATTTCTACAGCAAAATGGCATGTCCCAATATCCCACTTATTACATAAAACCAATATACGATAAAGGAAAGCAAGACGAACTGATTAAAAGTGGTGAAGCTCAACAATTGGCACATGTTCCAACAAGAGCCGCACTTAACGACCAAACGACTCTTGTGTATCATGATGACTTAGTCAAGTAAGTATGTTACAATAATTAAACAGTGGCTTTTTAGTTAAGAACCTACCTTATAAGTGATATGAATACAAGTGTGAATAATTTATGTTGAACTGTTCAGTCTTCATTCTTCATATTCACTGAGTAATGCATCATGTGATCAAATAAATGTCAGATTAGAATAGGCGTTACAGGTTGCAGAGAAGCACTACGATTACTATCAAACATTTGGGTTCTCCAAATGAGTGTTACATAAAGTGATCAGATGTCCCTCTTTAAAGGGGGATTGTCCTACATTAGAGTTTACACTCCTCCCTCCCATTGTCAATAATAAATAAATAAATAAACATAAAAACAATGAGAAAAATATACATACCACATTCATGTTGTTATCAACTCTTGCATTGAAATTTGCTGGAAATTAGCCTTAAGGCTGAGATACGCACAGAATACCAGAAGCAATATTCGGCTTCCTGTGCGGAACCGATTTTCTTTGCACATGTGCAGGTTTGGGTGGATCTTTTGTCAATCTCAAAACTTTTTATGTGATTAATGTCATTGACTACATATACATGAGAGCCAACTACAATAGTTATAACTATGGACGTTATAACTACGAGTGATTAAGGGCGTGTATACGGGTTCCTACTACCGTAGTTATTAAAACGCCGCAATTACGCTACTACACTTCAGTCAGCCGTAGTAAGATATAACTTCGGAGTTATAACTTTGCCTCTGTACTGTATACGGTTAATTTTTGACGTTACCAACAAAGGAAAGAAAAAGTACACGTTGGTTACTATCGTAGTTGTAACTAGTGTATTTATAACTACGGTAGTTGTTTAATGTGTATACGTACTCATTGCTTGGTGCAATTTGCGTATGGTTTGTATACTTTAAAGCTTTGTTCGTTTGTATTGCTCTAATTGCTCCAAGATTCTTTCATTCAATGTTTACAAAGTCATATGATGTGCATTGTTTTAACGTTTAATCCACCAAAACAATGGCGTCAAGGGCACAAAATTGGGACCCAAAAACGTCAAAGGTTCCGACACATGTGTTGCTTCTGTATTTTGTGCATATGTAGTAAACTTCAATGACAGACACATGTACTTGGCCTCTCAAAATTTCACACATTGATGAAAATTATTCATATACACTGTGTTTCCTAAGTACGTTCCAAAATTTGAGGATATGATTGCCATTAATATATTAAGAAAAAATGTTCCTAATAACCTATGACCGCAAATACATATTGAGAAGGCTATGACTAAAAACTCATACTTTTGACATTTGTTTTATATAATAACTGCCTGAAGTTGAGTACTACTTCTTTTTACTTAGTGTTTTAATTGTGCTTCTTGCTGTTATTATTATAAAAATTTATTGCTAGTAAGTTTTGATTATAGTGGATTCTTCGAGCATTCTCTGTACAGCGTTTCGGTCCTATCTGGGGCCTTATTAGCAGAAGCGTAGCTCTAGAATTCCACCACAAACCAAACCGTCGAAGTCCCAAATAGGACCGAAACAGCTGTGTAGAGGATGCTCGAGGAGTCCACTGCAATCAAAATCGACCTGCAACAAAATTTTAAAAACTTTCACTATGCTTTGATAGCACATATGGCCGTCTTGTATGCGATGATTTATTAAGTAGCAAACTGGTTGCAATTTGTCAATCGTAATGCAATGTTTAGGTCAGAAAGCGATCGCAGGATGTCGTGATATAAACTTTTTCTTTAATATTATTGAATAGTTTGAATCGCGACATCCTGCGATCACTTTTTGACACAACTTTGTATAGGAAATGACAAATTGCAGCTAGTTTGCTATTTAATAAGTCATCCCATACTAGGCGGCCAAGACAGCACGCTACTTAATAAGTCATCTCATACAAGGCGGCCAAGCGTGCTGTCTTGGCCGCCTTGTATGGGATGACTTATTAAATAGTAAACTAGCTGCAATTTGTCATTTCCTATACAAAGTTGTGTCAGAAAGTGATCGCAGGATGTCGCCATTGAAACTATTCATTATTATTTGCAAATAACCTTGGACAGGTCGGTTTGGTTTGCAGTGGAAGCCTCGAGCTACGCATCTGCTGACGAGATTCCAACTAGGCAGAAATAGCTGTACAGGGTGGGCCAAATTCGACACTTTTAATAGGAAACACCCATTCTTAGAAGAGTTATACAAAAACTGACCTCGGTCTCTGGTGCTCGATTTTTAAGACAAAGTTAATGGTGAAAACCGCATTTCGATATCTTGTACCGCCTAGGAGCTACAGGGCGTTTCTCAAAATTCTACTATTTCTAAAAACCTTCATAACTTTTTTGTTTCTGAAAATTTTTGATTTCTGTAAAAACTTCTTTAAGGCACTTTTTCATGCAGAATTCATTGCTCCAAATTATTTTTTTCTAAACTGCTCAATATTTGAGATATTAGCAAGAACTTTGATTTTTTATATGGAACACCCTATATATTTTTAAGTTTTTGAAAAGAGCATAAAATTTCATTTATATAAATATAAAATACTTGATATTTTATTCAAATAGTTTGTGAAATATAGAGATTCAAAGTTTTAATCAAAAATTTAATTGTCTTTACAATCATTGAGGTAGGCTATGGATGACGATAACTAAGCGATTTAACTTTTTGTAACTTCCTAGTAGACCCCCATCAAAATTTGACACAATCTCTTACAGAACTTGCATTTCTCTTGAATTTTACTATCTCTATAAAATAGACTTAGGGAGATAACTAAACTTGTACGAAAACTACGAGAAATGCGACATGTTATAATATTTATACTATCTCAAGACTTCATAAAGTGCCTTTAACTTGTAAGTGTACGTGTGTACTGAAGATGACAGCGTAGCTGCCGAAATACGTGTCTAGGGATACAATCTATTTTGATTTATATTTAAGGATATAAACTTTTTTGATTTATATTTACTTTTCTGATTTCTTATATCTAAACCACTGTCTTCTTTACAAATATTAAATGTTAAAGTGTTTTATAGAAATTGACGAAAATTCAGAAACAGCGATTAATCTTTACCATGAGTGGTATCCTGAAAGATGACAATCCTTCAAAGATATATTCTTGAGATTTAAAAACAATTTAATAAATTTTTAGTAATTGAAACTGATAAAAACTAAAAATTATGAATCTCAAAAGGGAAATAAAGAATTAGAGAAGATCATAGTTTTGGAAGAAATTGAAAATGACCGACGCCAGTTGGAGCAAACATCTTAGCAAGAACTTCTGCAATACGAATTTTAAAGAAGCAAAGATTCTGACCTTATTGAATAAGAAAAATGCATCACTACCAGTCCTTGAATTAGTGATGTCAACTCAAACCATAACAAAACGGAATCGTTTATGTTTAGTACAAAATGGCTGACAATTTGATACTTTATGTAATTTTTGGGCAATTTCGATTACAATAGTATTTATTCGTTATAACTTCGTTATATTTATTAAAAAAAAGTAATATTTTTTATGGCATATTGAATGTTCAAAAAATATTTAGCTATCATCATCCACAGCCTACTTGAATGCTGCAATAACTATCAAAATTTTAATGAAAACATGAAAGCTCTGCAACTCAAAAATCTTTTAAATAAAATATCAAGTGTTTTATATTTTTGTAAATAGAATTTTATGCTCTTTTCAGAAATGTAAAAATATATAGGGTGTTCAATATAAAAAATCAAAGTTCTTGCTAATATCTCAAATATTGAGCACGTTGGAAAAAAATAATTTGGAGCAATGAATTCTGCATGAAAAAGTGTCTTAAAGAAGTCTTTACAGAAATCAAAAATTTTCATAAACAAAAAAGTTATGAAGGTTTTTAAAAATCGTAGAATTTTGAAAAACGCCCTGTATCTCCTAAGCGGTACAAGATATCGAAATGCGGTCTTCACTATTAATTTTGTCTTAAAAATCGAGCTCCAGGGACCGAGGTCAGTTTTTGTCTAACTCGTTTAAAAATAGGAGTTTCCTATTAAAAGTGTCGAATTTGGCCCACCCTGTACAGAGGATGCTCGAGAGATCTACTGAAATCGAAACCGAATTGCAACAAATTTTTTTAATATTGTTATACTGTCTGTCTTTCGAAACACCACCCTATAACTCTGTTATTAATAATCCGATTTCAGTAATTAAAAATTTATTTAAGACTGATTTATAAAAACTACGAAAGAAGTATAATTTTTAAATTTTTTTGTTGATACTTTCATCAAGGGATAATCAACTCTTGAAAGGCGCTAAAAGTTTTCTTCGTTTGTTTATTAAAACAAACGAAGAAATATATATTAATATGAATTTACCGAATTGTACTGTGTTGCGTCTTTTTTTTACTTTTTTTTAATATTACTGTTATATACCTTTTAAATTTTGTTCATTTTTGCATTTGTTTCATTACATTTCTTTCCATTTTTTCTTTAATTTGATTTATTAAAAATTGTATTATTATTATTTTTCATTTCATTTTTTCGTTTGTTTTAATTTATGAATCTACTGAATCCTGCATTGTTGGGTCTTTTGATTTTATTATTTTTTTAATAAGATTGTTAAATACATTATATTTTAAAGTTACAATATTAGGTCAAAAAGCGAATGCAAGATGTCGCACCCTGTACTTTTCGTTATTATTATAATAATTATTGTTGTTAAAATAAAATAAATGTCAAAACTGTAAATTTTTTGTCATAGCCTCGTTAATACAGAGAGATCGAAATTGATTGTCCTGATCCTACACTACTTTCCGTAAGCTTGATATCAATATTTATATCTATCACTTGAAGGTTAGAACAAAAAGCAGTGACATGCATAGAACATACATGAAACGTACATCTAGACCTAACCTAATTAATAAAGAATATTATTATTGTTTAGTCAGATTGCCATTACAGTGGAATAAACCATTTTTGATGAACGTACAGCAATGAACTGTCAACATAATCTTGGAATTTCTAGTAACTTCCCCCAGATCTCCCTTTGTTACTAACTTCATTTTAATAATTAGATGTAAATATTGATAGCAAGCTCGTGGAAAGCAGTGCAGGATCAGGACAATCAATTTCGATCTCCATGTATGTGTTTGCAGTCAAATGTTGATGGGAACATGTTTTTTTTTTTAATATTAATGGAAATCACATTCTCAAATTTCGGCACATACTTAGGAAACACCATGTAGTATATTTAACAGTTTATAAGCGGCACTATATGTTGACCATATGCTGTAAAAGCAATTGTTTCGTTATGCCATCAAATTAATTGACATTTCATCTCCCCTTTCATAAAAAATGCCTTTAGACTCTTCTAATTTTCATCCCTTCAATACATTTAACATCTTTCTTAGATATACAGAGTGTTCAGAATAACTATTTCTAACTGTAAGAGATGATAGATGGCATCGAATTAAGCATTTCTTCTTAATAAAATAATTTCCGAAATTTTGTTATTTTCGAGATGATGCTCAAAATGTTAAAACTCTTCATCTACCGTATTTTTTTTAATATCTGAAGACGGTTACGCATAACCGGTCGTAGATATTTCAAAAAATTCACCGTTCGATTATACGTCGGTATATTTTGTGCGTTGATAATGGCAGCAGTATTAAGAACAGTTATTACTTTTTTAATATTAATTATTATTATAGTCGATAAAAATAAACAGCTCATATCGAATTATCTCGAAAATAAAGAATTTTCGGAAATTACTTTATTTTGAAAAATGTTTCATGCGATGCTCTCTATCATCTCTCTGAAAGTTAGGAATAGTAATTGTGAAACACCTGTATATTAAATTTTATTTTATTATTACATAACTCAGACATTTAGTGATGATTCTATTTTTACTTATATTTAAACAAAATCTAATGTGCTGTTATATGTTTATCCAAGTAATACATAATATCAAAGAGAAATTCAAACAAATATTTTGTTGAGAACACAATTATTGTCAAACTCCAATTCATTCCAAAGAATGCAATAAATTATATGCCAAAATGTGCACAACTTTGTAATATTTTTTTCCCCTTGAATATTCAAGAATACGGTGTAGCTGAACGTTGACAATTTCCTCAGAAAAAAACAAAGTTAAAGTACTTCATTATTTATTATGAGAAAATAGTCAAAGTACCCAGATAATAATCATTATTATAATTTTGTTTCATACATCATGTCAATGGTCCCAGGTGATTCTATTAACTGTTTGAGCTACTATCTGTGATGTAATTAAAAAATGATAATGCAGGAGAATGAAAAGAAAAGGTCGAGAACTACACTGTACATAAAGTCAACTCAATGTATCATTAAACTAAAATAATAATAATAATTAAAATCGCTTATTGGTTGGTGTCGCTGAGTAATTAGAAGCCCAACTCTGTGAAGCTTAGTGTAACAAAAGTAAAAAAATATTGTTTGCCCATGTCAAGATGTATCAAGCAAACCTATTCGAGGTCATCCTCAGAAGGCTAGGGATTTAAAAATCGTGTCTTAGCTAGGTTCATAATATCCGTTAAAAATCGAGTACTCCATTTCTGAGATCAAAAGTAGGGGGTGTTCCATTTAATAAAATGGTTTTCATGAACCGTCATTTTTCTGATCACTCTGTATAGTTAAAAATAATTTTTCAATATGCCGCGTATTGTCTAGTATAAATTTCTTTATCGATTTTTTCTTAATTTTTTTGCCATAGGCCTCACAGAAGAAATACGCAAAGTTGGGCCAACCTGTACAATTCCAGTTTAACTTTAAGCCAAAGCTTAAAGCTTTAACAACCATTGTTGAAATAATCGTTGTTACGGGTTTAAGCTTCAGATTAAAGTTAAATTGGTAGAAGGTTGGTTCTTCTAGCGCTTTTATTCAAAATATGTAGAATAAAGCAACTCTAGACCCCCCTTCCCCATTACAAAAATGTGCTCACTTTAGTATTAGACAATCTGTGTTGCCGGTTTTACATAAGTTTTACATTTAAACCTAAAAATTAATATTTTTCATGATTCATATGACAATTTCAATCAATTTTAAATTTGTAAGCAAATCTCTTGCTACAACTGATTATTTGAAGAATTTCTAAACCTTCTAAGCAAGACGAATTAATTTCTAATTTAGTATTGCAGTGTCGATTGTCAATCTACCTACAACGACCTCTACATGATGATGACGATTGTTCCACCAAAAGAAAAATCACGATAAAAAGCGTTGCCCGAAAGTTGGGGAAAAATTTATTTCTAGTTTGACTTTAGAAAAAGAATTTCTCAAAAATTAGTTCCAAAACGACGATGCACTTCTCGTCAAAAAATAGAGGAAAAGGTGAACAAAATAAACGCCCTCATAAAAGTTTTATGATAGGCACGGCGGCGTGGCATCGATCGTGAACTTGACCTTTAAGTGGAATTTCACGTCAACCACCGATGCAGTGAAATCCGAACTACTAAATATTATGTGTGACGAACTATTAATTAAACTATTAATTCTATTAAAAGTTTAACAAATTCTAGCCGAGTTTACAACTCTATCTTGTATTTTTGGCGCAGTGGTTGGAAATTCTAAGTTCGTTCCACCGTAAGCATTCTTTTCACTTTGAATAATTTGCTCGACTTTGAATTACATTCTTAATTAATTGTAAACTGTTTCATAAAATTTTTTAAACACGATCTCGTAATCTGTTCATTCATTCACGTACGCGATTTGATTAAAATTACGCATATCACCACCGACGTTTAAAACAGCTGTACATAATAAAGTTTTTATGGCCTAATAAACAAAAACTTATTGGGGATGAATCTCAGATTCAATAAGTCGTTTCACATTTACCAAACAACCCAGCAATTTACGTTTGCATTATGTCTCCATCGGCGACAGCTGGTGCAAGTGAAATTTATAAGTTATGAATAAAGTAGTAACTTTTCAACTCATATTTAGTAGGACAGATCTGTATTTAAGCGTCTCTTCCTATATGACCTGCCTCCTTCATGTTTCATAATTGAACTGTTAATCTGCAGCTTCTTTTTTTGAAACTTACACAATTTTTGATGGATTCTATACAATGGCATTCATCGATAGCATGCACGGTAAACTTGTTGACAATTGACAACATTTTTCGGTTGTTAGCAATTCATTGGTTCGTGAATTATGATTGTAGACTTGTAAGTAATAAGCAGACTTCGGCGTTTCTTAGGAAATTTCAGAACCGGATTTGCTTTATCTTATGCGCACATTTAAGTTAATAAATCTTAAGGTTATGAGTATTTTCCAGACGGTTTTTATTACACCCACAACAACACATTGTTTCCGAATATAAAGCGCCCGCCAACTATTAATAAGTCGTAAAACGATCAAGATGATATCATGACAAAGACCTATTAATAATAGTTGTAGTTAATTATTTATACGTAACTATTTATCAAATTACTATACAAAAATGTTTATGTTGTAAATAGCTTTTTACCCAAATTAAAGAAGTAAATGAATTTAATTAAAAAATTATAAATCGGTATAATTAATATAACACGTGTTATATTAAGGATTCACAATCATATGTTTTTTAAACTTAAATATGGACATGAGATGAAATAAGTCCCGCTTTGAAATGTCCTAAGAAACGCCGAAGTCTAGCAATGAGTAACGTAAATTTGTTGTATCAGTTATGTCATAATGTACTGATCGGAGGAGGAGGAGGAAAATGATGTGAATAATGGTCGTAAATTTCACAACTTACAGTGTTTATTAACTCTGCATACATACATGTGCTTATATGGAAGTTTTTTTTTGTCATACAGAAAAAAAAAACTGCACTTTTAATGTCCTGGTTTTAACAATCATTTTTAAAAGGACTGTTTGCTGCAATTTCTTTTCCCTGTGACATTATCATTGGTTATAACTGTATATTCACATATCACATTAATCTGATCTGAAATATTATAGTGATCGAGAATAAGGGTTCAGTTTATTTTATTCGTTTGTGATGTTTTAACCAATCACCTTCTTACAATCTTTTTATTTTAAGCTTGTTTATTAATTACACAATGAAACAAGGAAAGAAGGTGCTGGCTAGAGGTCTGGTCGAGAAAGGTTTTGAACAAATCAAGAGAGTGCAGCTAGAGAAATATCATAAGGCGCAAACTGAAGAAGAGAAGGCTAAAATCGAACTAAATCCTAAAGTAATTTTCCATAAGGCTATCGTTAACTGCAAACCGATTCTGCAATTGATGCCTATTAAAAGGGGTGGAGTTAAATATCAGGTACATAAAATCTTAACGCAATAAATCAAAAAATCCACAATTTTATTTTATTACACGTATTTAAGTTTTACATACAATGCATTGTGCATATTTGGTTTATGAATAAATTAGAAAGCTTTTCTTAGTGATATTAGATCTCTCAAAAAGTTCTGTCTGTTTTTTATTGTTGCAGTTTAAAAAAAAAACTTACTTTTTTTACTAATGAATAAGGTGTTGCAATATCCTTACAAATCTGCTTAATGATATCGAAATTCTTAAATTCAATAGAGATACAACGAACTTTCGAACAGACTCAATAAGAAGTATTGATGCATGTTTTGATTATAAAAAAATTTTCAGGTTCCTTCACCAATTACAGATAGACGTGCCCAATTTATGAGTATGAAATGGCTACTGGAAGCAACAAACGACAAAGAGAGAACCGTTCACTTTCCAGAGAAGTTCGCTCAAGAACTAATTGATGCCGCTAATAACACAGGGCGTGTAATTAGAAAAAAACAAGAATTACACAAACAGTGCGAGGCAAACAGAGCATACGCACATTACAGATGGAGTTAATCTTAATAATCCGTTTTAATTTTTTATAATGAGCTGAAATTAATTTAATAATACAAACAACATTCAAACACCTCCGAATATTTTATTAAACTTTTCTTTATCTAATACTATGCCTTGCTTTAGACTTAATTTTAAAGTTTCCTTTGTTGAAAATCTAGTAAATTTACTGTACAGAAAGTCAGTTGGTCTGTCGGGAATCTCTGAAAATGGAGTAATATCCTCAATTGGTAGGATTATGTCTTTGCGTTTTCCCCAAAATTGTACATATGAAAATTTCGCCTTGTCTTCACTCTCATTTAAATAAATTATTCCAATAAATTTATTACAAAAGACGCCTGCACTGTAGAAAAGTCCACAACCAAATAAACCTGTGTAAAAATTAGACTACAAACTTTATAACTAATTAATTTGTATCTAAATACTTACCACCAATCCAAATACTAATAACTGTGTCATTGCTTATTACATTGACTTGATTTAATACAATAGAGATTGGTACAGCAATGCCTGTCACTACTGTTTGATAGTATTTAAGGCGATTTATACCGCTCACTAATTTAATGTGTGGAAATTTATATACAGGTATATACTTTTCTGGATCAGTAGTTTTTGCATCAGTGTTGGTAAGTCGAGCATTAAAAAATATGCCTTCCTGTTGATATTTAAACTTGATATATGAAGGTAACTTTCGACTTACATTTAATGAAAACGCCTTCGACAATAATGACATAATGTCTTCGGCAATTGCAAATTAAGATGAACCTAAAAAATAATAAAACATTAAGGTATTTAAAGTTTTGTTTGTCTTTTGTTAAGCAAACAGGTATTCATAGAAATTTTAAAATTAATAAATTATAATTTGAGTTGACTCCTATCAGTATTTATTTAATTCGGTTATTAAATCTATGAATGGATAATGTAATGAGAATCAAAAATTTGTTGAGTGGGACCATTCCTTCGGGAAAAGAAAATAATCTCAAGTATGATCATGTAAAACCAAAAATCCAAAAGATAATTTTTTTTAAAAGAAAGAAAAAATCTAAAAAATAGGTGTCCTTCAAGCGCATGTTTTTACGACAGCCAGATGTTTTTATGTCATACAGGTAACTGTTTGAAGATGAGAGCATACGCAATGTAACAGACAGAAAGCCATATAGGTAGGTAAAAGAGATGGCGGAGGCTTTTTCCCCATCTAGAACTTAAGCTATTCCGCTCACACTTCATAAATTTCAATCTTCATTTTTTTTATTTATTTGTTTTCATTGAATTTGTATCAGCTCAGTTTCAGTCAATTGCCTGTATACCAAAATGTTTTTGTAAAAATTGAAGCGTCCTACAAGTGGTGCCCTCAAATTCAGAAATTCAAAACTAAATGTCATAATGATGCAAACTGTGAACCTTAACATTTTTTTTAAAAAAACGACGAAATTTTAATAAAGCCAAATTAAAAAAATAAATGTTTAAGTTAAATGCAAATAAGCAAAAAAAGATCAAGTGGATCAAGTTCAAGCAAAGTTCAAGTGATTGTCCACAGATGGCGCACAATTAAAATATTTGTTTTTAGGCGAAAATCGATTTTTATTGTAGAACCAATTTAATTAAAAAGTAAAAGTTTGAAGAATTGGAGTCCTTTTATTCTACACAGAATATTTTAATAAAAAACTCAAATAGTTTCGGCTAAGAGGAGCGTAAAAAATCTTCGAACTTCTAGGATATTATACATGGACGAACATAAAACATTTTATTTTTTATTTTTACAATAAAACAGTTGTTAAAAACAGTACGGAGTTCTGAAATCGATTAAAGATTTTTTTTCAATAAAAACACTTCCCTTTTAATACAGTGACGTATCCACAATTTCAAAACGCCAGAAGACAAATTTTAAAAAGCAAATGCACTACAAATAGTATTTTTTTATAATTTCTGTAGAATAACAAATCTAAAATACAAAACCAACTCTTAACACAGTGGCATTTCCAATGACTTTTGAAAATGCCGGAAAGAAGTTAGATTTTGAAATGATCATTTGTTTACAACTAAGGATGATCGGAAAAATTTAAAATGCTCTATAATTAATTTTCTTATGATTTTATTTTAAATTAAAAATAATTATACATATCAACTTTCGAGAAAATATACTGAGTGTTCCATTTAAAATAACAAAGTTGATATCATTTGTTTCTTTTGTTAGTAAATTCTGGCGGTTCAGATAAATCCCTGAAACTTTTATGTTTAACCTTTTTTTGGTACGTCTAATAAAAAAAATGTGTAGGTACCGTTCAAAATATGTATAAACAAAAACCCTGTACATACATACAGTGACCAACAAAATGTTGGACACGTGTGAAAATTTTTGATTATTAATTTCTTAGAAAAAGTTATTGTTTATGAAAGCCCCTGCATCTTCTTATACTCAAAATGCAAATATCAAAGTTTGAATACCTCTTGTCATATACCGAGGAAATCGAAATATTTACAATTGTCACAAGAGTAAAGCACCTGAAATACGCTGAAATATTATTTGGAAAAGTTATTCAGAATTGTTATGAGCTCTCAAATATAAAATCATGGCTACCTGCGATGAAAAAATCTTTTTGTACGTATTTTTCAATTTTTCTCATATCAGCGTGTATATCATAGAACTTTGAATATGTAGAGCTGGACGTTTCTTCAGGTGTGACATGAAAATACTCTGCGATTATAAATATTTTTGGCGAACGATGAAACAGTTTGATAGTCCCTGGTTTATTTTTATTACGTAATTACGTATTCGAAGAAATTTGCTGATGTCAGCATCGGCTGTTTAAGTGGGTCAGTTCTCAAATGCACTTCGTCGCAGATAACAGATTACTTGCAACGCATGTGATTTTGTAGGTGGCTACTACGGAAACAGATGTGACATGAAAAAACTCTGCGTTTGTGACATGAAAATACTCTGCGATTATAAATATTTTTGGCGAACGATGAAACAGTATGATAGTCCCTGGTTTATTTTTGTTACGTAATTACGTATTCGGAGAAATTTCCTGGTGTCAGCATAGGCTGTTTAAGTGGGTCAGTTCTCTACTGCACTTTGTCGCAGATAACAGATTACCTCCAACGCATGTAATTTTGTCGGTGGTTACTCTGGTAACAGACGGACAATCCAAACTTTGTTAATTAAATTCTCTTCACCGACGAATCAGTGTTTACAAGGGATGGTATGTTTAATTTTCATAACATGCACGTGTGGACAGAAGAAAATCCGCATGCAATGCGGCGCCGTAGTTTTCAATAACGCTTCTCAATGAATCTGTGGGCAGGTATGTTAAATCGGTGCAGTTGTTTTACCTAATCGCTTGAACGGAATGATGTATTTACGTTTCTTGCAAACTAATTTGCCGGAACTCCTATAGGATGTAAATTTAAATATTAGAAGAAGTATGTGGTTCATGCATGACGGCGCTCCACCACTTTTTAATCGACGCGTACGGATACATCTAGACGAAGTTTTCCCGCGAAGATGGATTGGCCGCAATGGGCCAACCAGATGGCCAGCATGTTCGCCTGACCTTAATCCATGGGGACATTTAAAAAATCTAGTGTACGCCGAAGACGTAAATACAATAGACGAATTCAACGCACACATTAATACAGCCGTGGAAAATAACCGACAACAGAATCACTTCCGTAACGCAGGTGAATCCCTGCTTCGTCGAAGCCGACTTATGCTTACGTCTTGCGCAGGGGGGACTTCGAACACTTATTGTGAGTGAAGGTCACCGTCCGTTGCGTTCAGCAGTTCTAAACATTTCACAAGGAATTGCCGAATGTCGGTATGAATTTTTTATTGTTTTTACCTTTTAATTTTGCTGCATTCGTGAGAATATCTCTTACCACATACGCCATTATTTTTTTTGTATCAACTTGAAGAACACCCTGTATTTTGGAATGAAGAAAGACAACTCTATCGATAATAAAAAAATGTTTAATATAATTAAAAGTAATTAAAAAATGTTGAGGAAACAAAAAGGCACACTAAGTTTTTTTAATTTAATTTTCGGCAATTTCAAACTAAAAACCAGAACTAGAATCGAAAAACAAAAGGAGAAACAAAAGACTTGATTATTTCGCGAACGGGTTTGAAACTATTAAGACTTAAAAAAAAATAACATTTTCATTTTTATTGATCCAATTATTTATTTGTTATAACTTTTAACTGAAATAACAAGAATTGAAAGCTTCTGTTTCATAAAAATAAAAAACAAAAGACGATTGATTTTATTGGACCGTTCAGAAACGTAATCAACTTTTTCAATAAAAAATTTAAGTAATAAAAAGAAATCGAAGAACTGAGAAGCGAAAAGAAAAACAAAACACTTGGTTATTTCGCGAACGGATTTGAAACAATTAAGACTTGAAAAAAAATAACATTTTCATTTTTATTGATTATATTATTTATTTGTTATAACTTTTAACCGAAATAACAAGAATTGAAGGCTTCTGTTTCATAAAAATAAAAAACAAAAGAAGATTGAGTTTACTGGACAGTTCAGAAACGTAATCAACTTTTTCAATAAAAAATTTAAGTAAATAAAAAGAAATCCAAGAACTGAGAAGCGAAAACAAAAACAAAAGACGTGATTATTTCGCGAACGGATTTGAAACGATTAAGACTTGAAAAAAAATAACATTTTCATTTTTATTGATTATATTATTTATTTGTTATAACTTTTAACCGAAATAACAAGAATTGAAGGCTTCTGTTTCATAAAAATAAAAAACAAAAGACGATTGATTTTACTGGACAGTTCAGAAACGTAATCAACTTTCTTAATAAAAATTTTTAATAAATAAAAAGAAATCGAAGAACTGAAAAGCAAAAGGACTTGATTATTTCGCGAACGGATTTGAAATTATTAAAAATGGAAAAAAGAAAGACAAAAATAACAAGAATCGAAAACTTCTGTTTCCACAGTTTCGTGTAAAAAAAAAGATGATTGATTCCGCCGGACAGTTCAGAAACGTCATCGGCTTTTTCAGTAGAAAATTAAATAGATTTTAAAAAGGTCGAAGAGGAAAAATAAAATACCGTTAATTATTTCGCGAATTTAAAATGATTGAAAGTAAAAAAAAAACTGAAATAACAAGAATCAGCTTCTCTGTTTCTAGTCTCATAAAAATTAAAAAAAAACAAAAGACGATTGATTTTACCGGAGTTCAGAAACGTAATCAACTTATGAAAAAAAAATTAATAAAAATAAAAAAACGACAAAAGAAAAGAATCACATAACAAGAATCAAATGCTTCTTTTCTAAGGTCTTATAAAAAGCTCCAAAAAATAATTCTTAATAAAAAACATTGGTAACGTAAGTTAATTCGAAATTCACAAAGGGAAAACAAATGACAATCGCAATCGAAAAATATGGAAACAATCAAAAACAAAAAAGAATGAAAGACAATTTTGTCCATCGTGAAAACAATCGAAATGGAAAAATAATTACCAAAGAAAGTAAGAAAAACAATTGATAATCGTAATAGAAAAACTAAAGCTCAAAAAAATAATTCTTAATAAACATTCGTAACGTAACGTTAATTCGAAATTCACAAAAGAAAAAAGAGAAAAAAGAAAATAAAACACAATCGCAACTCGCTAGCAATATTTACGAAAAGAAAATTGAAAATAAACATTAGAAATTGAAAAAAAGAAACACTGAGATAACAGTATCATAAAAACAAAAAAAGAGACGATTAATTTTGCCGGACAGTTCAGAGACGTAATCAACTTATTCAATAAAAAAATTAATAAAAATAAAGAGCCGACAAAAGAAAAAAATCACACATAATAAGAATCAAGTGCTTCTGTTTCTATGGTCTTATAAAAAAATAAAAAACAAACATAATCAACTTTTGCATAAAAAATTAAAAAAAGACAAGAATTGAGAAGCAAAAAGAAAAACAAAAAACTGTCGAACGAACGGATTTGAAATGATTAGAAATTGAAAAAAAAAAAAACACTGAAATAACGTGAAACGGACGCTTCTGTGTTTCTACAGTCTCAAAAAAACAAAAGAAAAACAATTAAGTTTACCAGACAGTTCAGAAACGTCATCAAATAATGGAAAATGAAATAAATTTTTTAAAAATGGAAGCAAAAGACATAACAAACCGTTAATTATTTCGCTAACGAATTTGAAATTATTAAAAATAAAAAAGTTAAAAAAAATTGAAATAATCCAAAGCTTTTCTGTCTGCTTTAGTCTCATAAAAAAAAAAACAAAAGGCGATTGATTTTGCCGGACAGTTCAGAAACGTCAACTTTTTCAACACCAAATTAAATAAATTTAAAAAAAATCAAAGAACGAGGAAGCAAAAGGCAAAACAAACCGTTAATTATTTCGCGAACGAATTTCAAATAATTAAAAATAAAAAAAAACACTGAAATAATCGAAAGCTATTCTGTTTCTACAGTCACATAAAAAAAACAAAAGACGATTTTGCCAGACAATTCAGAAACGTAAACAACTTTTTCAATAAAAAATTGCAGCGTTTTCGATTCACCTGCACCGGTTGCTTTGAGCCACGAGGTCCAGATTAGTATTGTAAATTGACCGGAAAATTATATAATTTATCGGATTTTTAACCGGTCAATTAAACACAATTAAGCAATGAACAAAATAAAAAAAACTGATTTTACTATATTCCTTACGCTTACCCTTTTAAAAAAAGACCAAATTCAGTTACCTCACAATCCCGATTTTATGAGAAAATAGTATTTTTCTTAAAAAATCAAGTTTTCTTGCCAGATGAAAATTATGAAAATTAATTAAAATTGTGTAGCTGGCAGTATAGAAAGTGTTAGGAAAGAGTTTATACATGTATTTCGGCCTTATTGGGCTTCATCAGAACTCTGTACCTGTTCTTGTGTTTTGGGATTTTAGAAATTCAAAAAAGGGGTAAGTTTTTCTAAATTTTTCATTAAACAAAAATTTTTTAAGGTACAGAGTTCTGATGAAGCCCAATAAGGCCGAAATACATGTATAAACTCTTTCCTAACACTTTCTATACTGCCAGCTACACAATTTTAATTAATTTTCAGTATTTTTCTTGTTATCATGAATAATAATTTAAAGGTTATGTTATGATTTTATACAGGAAGATCAAAATTGATTGTCCTGATCCTACACTACTTTCCGTGAGCTTGATATCAATATTTACATCTATCATATGAAGGTTAGAACGAAAGGCAGTGACGTGCCTTTCATGTGACATTCATGAAACTTACAACTAAACCTAACCTAATTAATAAAGGACATAGTTATTGTTTGCTATTTCAATGAAATAAATCATTTTTCATGAATGAATGCCAATGAACTATCAACAAAATCTTGGGATATCCAATAACTTCCCCAGATCCCCCTATGTTGCTAACTTCATTTTAATAATTGGCTGTAAATATCGATATCAAGTAGTGTAGGATCAAGAGAATCAATTTCGATCTCCCTGTAGTAAATAGGACAATGGTCTAATGCATGGGTGCGCACTAGTGCGATCAACTGAAAACGCTATTAAATTAAAAAAAAGGCGAAGAATAAACGTGCGGATTTGAAACGGCAAATCTCTTTCTCATAAAAAAAATTGAATACTTAAAAAAAGATTGAAATACTGAGAAGGAAAGATTTGAAATAACTAAAAATTTAAAAAATCAGTTTTTTGGAAAGGTTGGAAGTTATTTTAAAAACTTGAATTTTAGGATTTTGAACAATTTTCAGAATATTTGCGTTTTTGGATGATTTCTATTAAGTTTTAGTGCAACGGTATGACATTTAACTTCCAACATTTGGTATCCCTGGATTAAGCGCCATCTATTATTAATTGCTCCACTATCTGCCACTACTAAAATAACCTAGAAATTTAATTTTGGATCACTTATTAACAATACATTTATATCAAATATTAAATGCTTCATGATATATTTGTAATTTGAAAGCATAAAAATGTCTATTTCAAAGAAGTATAAAGAACGTAAAATACATGTGTAAACAGTCATCTCTTGCATTATACAGGTTCCTGTTGCTTAACAAAAAAAACGTATTACATTCTTAAAATTTTAAGAAATAATTATGACGAGTGGCATCAAATTAAAAGAAACGTACGTACCTTTAATTTTTTTAATTTTAATTCCTCTGACTAGCTGTATCACATTTGTGAACTTGCTAAATAGGTTATGTTTCTTCAAGCACGTGTTGTCTACAGTTGCAGCAGCGTTGCAGGACATACGTCGTTCAAAAGTTGTATTTCTTGAAAATTCTACTAATAATTTTAATTTTTATTTCACGAGCGATATTTTATAATATTTTATATTTATCTCTGCCCTAAAGTTTTAAAAATGACAGTGGTAAAAGCTAAAGTGAAATGTGAGGGAAATATAAATAAGTCTGCAAAAATTATAAAAGAATTTTGCAAAAATTTCTATATATATATATACATATATAGAGTTTATAATCCAAATAATTCTTTTGATTATTTTCAATATTAGCTCATTTTGTATGATTCATATTTTTACAGATATGATGTAGAATCCAAACACGGTGCCTTTTATACAGGGGGCCAAGTAGAATGCCATGAAAACATACTCTACTGCCAGAACACGTCATCAGTTTCTTTATTTGACATAGATAATGGTACTGTGACTTCAATCATTGGAGAAGAGAATGCAGAAGATGCAGACACAATTCATACTTTCACTACGAACATAGAGAAAGTTGTAACATCGCATAAAAGTGGCTTGCTGAAGTTATGGAATCAAAATGGTGGCCTGGAGAAGATGTGGAAGTACATTCACAAAGGCCCCATCGCAAAATTAGTTTTAAACGAATCTAAATTGGTTAGTGCAGGTTCAGATAGTGTTATACGACTATGGGATCTCCAGCATCAAGCCTGCATTTTGAGCCTGAAAGGCTCGCAAGGTGTGATAAACGTCACAGAATTTCATCCCACTCTAAATATCTTATTCGGATCGGGTGATGACGGTAAAATTAATAGTTGGAATTTAAGCAAAGGAGACTTGCGCCAGGTTTACACTGGGCATTTTAGTAAGGTAACATCTTTAAGTTTCCATAACGATACAAATTTTTTTGTAAGTTCAGGAAGAGATAAGGTAATTATTTTGTGGAATATCAACAGTGGAACCCCCGTAAAAACAATTCCTGTATATGAAGCTTTAGAATCTATTTTATGTTTGCCTAGTAAATTTAAAATACCTAATTTTACATGCAGGAGTGATGATGATGGAATATATGCAGCTACTGCTGGTGAAAAGGGTGCAATACGTATTTGGAATATTAAAGCATCTAAAGAGATTTATGCCCAAAGTAATTCTTTAGTTAATAAATCATCTGGGGAAGGAGGATTGGCTATTGTCAGATTACTGTATAGTAAAAGTAGGAAAGCTTTTATTGTCATCAGCGCTGAGCAAACTATCATTTTACATGACCTGAAAACATTTAATTGCCTGAAGCAGTTTGTAGGGTTTTCAGATGAGATTTTGGATATTATTTATATTGGCAAGCAGGATTCGCATATTGCCATCGCAACAAATTCTATTGATATCAAATTATATGAGAATGCCACAATGAATTGCCAGTTATTGAAAGGCCACACTAACATAGTCTTAGCATTAAACAAGTCACCCACAAATCAGAACTTAATGATATCTTCAAGCAAAGATAACACAATTCGTTTGTGGTTGTTATCCGAGTCTGCAATTACATGTGTTGGCATTGGAATGCGACATACAAATTCCGTAGGGTCAGTAGCTTTCAGCCAGGTGAGTTTGAATTTCGCAGTCTCTGCCAGTCAAGACACTTGCCTAAAAATTTGGGAGATACCAAAGCAATTCGAAGCAGACGCCAATCTGATTTGCACCCACACCGAAATTGCTCATCAAAAAGACATCAACTGTGTTACAGTTTCACCAAACGATAAAATAATTGCGACTTGTTCGCAGGATAAAACTGCGAAACTATGGAACGGTAGTTTGGAACTTCTAGGGACCTTGAGGGGGCACAAAAGGGGCGTCTGGTGTATCAGATTCTCACCAGTCGACCAAGTGGTGTTGACCTCATCAGCCGATTGTTCAATTAAACTATGGTCTATCACCGAATTAAATTGTTTAAAAACCTTCGAAGGTCATGAATCAAGTGTTTTAAAAATCGAATTCCTTTCAAACGGCATGCAATTCCTAAGTGCCGGTGCAGACGGTCTGATTAAATTAGTCGGCATAAAAACATCGGAGTGCATGGCGAGCCTATCTGAACATGAAGCACGCATTTGGGCACTTGCTATAAAGAAAGATGAAAGTCAGTTCATTACAGGCGGTTCAGACTCACTTTTAATTAAATGGAAGGATGTCACAGAAGAGAAACAGCTTCAGAGGATTAAAGAACAAGAAGAACTGGCGATGCAGGAGCAACAATTGTTTAACCATTTGCAAAATGATGAGCTACTGCAAGCTCTACAGTTGGCTTTGAGATTGGATCGGCCACAACAAGTGCTGAAGATAGTGCAGAGTGTGATTAAGAAAGGCGAACATGGACTTGCGAATACAATCAAAGGATTGAGGGATGATCAAAAGGACTCGTTGTTGAAGTGTGCGATAAATTGGAATACTAACAGCAGAAACTGCCAGCCCGCACAGTTGGTATTGAACATTCTACTCAACGACCTGCAGACTGGGAAGTTTAGACCTGCGGGGCTCACTTCGGCACTAGAAGGTGCACTGCCTTATACGGAAAGGCATTTCAAGAGGCTTACACAGTTGATGCAAGATTTACATTTCATTAATTATACAATAAATTGTATGCAGCCTCATGCTAAACCTACAGGTTAAATGTTGTTAATAAAGCAAACACAAAATTTTATTTTTTTTTATTAACAATTATCAATCGAAAGAGACAAGAAATGTAATTAAATTTAAAAAGAAAACAGCTTTTAAATTGAATGAAAATGTATTAAATTATGTATTTTGCTCAGTCTAAAAGTTGTTTTCTCTCTTTTTTTTTCATATAATATCGAGCGAGGTTCTCACTAAAGTAAAATTTATATTTAACATAAATAACGCAGTCCATTTTTAAAATAAACACAATAATACTCAAATAATTCTATCATCACCACGAATATGCTTTTAGAATTTTCGTTCTTTTAAAAACTACGTTTATTATAGACAGGTTGTTATAAATTTGGAATTCACTATGAATTCACTGCGAGATACAAAATGAGCTAATTTGGAGGACATTTGCAATTGCTTTATAGGCAACAATAGTTTGAAGAAAGTAGAAATTCGAATTTGTTCAAAGGAACCTCTTCCAATAGTGAGACTCCTTTAACAGAATTTCTTTTTTTCATTTGCCCGTTGCCTATAAAATATAATTTTTCCCCTAGACAAACCAAGTACGTATATTTTATAATAAGTTAATCTAATAGTCGCCCAGAATTTGTAATAGGCCTGACTATTTCGCTACTTACAAATTCTCTGAAGAATTGGATGCACTGATTTTGGAATTGTATAATTTCTTCTTCTTCTTTGAATTGTTCATGAAGAATTTATCAGATGAAAGTCGAGGTGCAGTTGGTAGAACTCGACGCAGCATTATAACAGCTCTTCGAGACTTTATATCTTCAGGTCTTACGCAATGGGTTACATCATTTGCGGCAAATCCACTGCAAACACGTAAAATTTTAATTCTAAAAATATTTCAAGGCCAAACAAATTATAAATACCTTATTAATGTAACAATACCTCTTGGAAGAGGCAGCCTAAAAAGAGGTGGGCTACATCTAAGAGGTTGAAACTCGAATTTGCACCCAAAACTTAGAGCACTATCACTGAATAAACTAAGAGAAATTATGGGCCTATCGAAAATGTGCAAGGGATCTATGTGTGATACGATACAACCATGGGGTTGATAATCATTGATGACAACGCAGTTTATGAAATCCTGTGGAATCAAATTGGCCAGTACTAATGGGTTTATTATGTAATTGATGATCCAAGAAGGAATTGGGTCGACGTGCCCCTTTGGGTACAACCGTTCCATACCGGGACCTTTTCTGTGCATTTGCAACCCGTACGTGTAACCTTCTCCAAAGAAATATCTGAAATTTCGTTTTTATTCTTCAATATTTTAAGTTATTAGTGGTTTTTTAAAAAATAACTTTTTAGAAATATTTAAATTAAAAGTATTAAAATATTGCTTGAATATTTTTTTTTTATCTTATTTTTCCATAAGAGAGTTACAAGTTAGAATTTACTTACTTTTTACGCAATGATGTACTATCAAATCCTTGCTTTTGGTGTTCATCATTGGCATTTACCAATTCATTCACATGCCCCTCAATATGCAGACATTCGAACTCCGAAAAAATAAATTTCTGTGTAATTCCCGCAGTAATTTTTTCTCTTATTGTTTCCCTATCCCTATATACATTTAAAAATCTTTTTCTACTTTCAAACTCATTATTTAAAGTTACTTACATTGCTTCTAAAACTAACCACACTTGTTATTGTGCTAAGAAAACACAAAAAATTGGAAGAAAAAGAATCAGTGTGAAATATGTAAAGAATAAATTACTTTATAACATGTCCTGCAAATTGTTTTGATTAGTAATTAATTTAAAAAAAATTGAATTTACAAAATGAAATATTGTATTTGTACATTTATTTAGATTTAGTAAAACCAAAAAAGCCATATATTGGGGTGGGGGGGTGAATGAAAAACATTTTCTCATCATCATACAGTGCATTATTATTTATTCAACAGCACCTTAACTGTTGACTATAATGGAAAGTATAAAAGTTATGGATTATAATGACTTCTATATTAGTAAATTATTTTCACATACACAGTGTGTCCCATAAGTCAGTTATGTACTTTCTTAAATGGAATTTATAAATTTTTATTTCACATTTAGGTAGATCTCTTAAAAATAAACATTTTTTATTAAGCAACTATAACTCTGTATCAAAGCATTCGTAGCTGTTCAATTGGATGAAAGAGCTGAAAGTATTTTATTCATAATTATCGGTCAAAATAATTAATTTTCTTGTACATGGCCAATTATAAATATCATGTAAAATGACTTCTATGTGTAGTGGTAACATTTTCCATGTGGATTTGCTCACAAACACTTGACACTTAAAAGTGAAATTTTTTCAAAAAATTTAAATGGGACGCCTATATATTTTGACACATTTGAATAGCTCGTCAAATTCTATTTTTAACATAGGCGAAATGTATTGGTTTAAAGCTTACGGTTTTCGAGATATCTGTACTTACAGTTACAACTTCAGTTAAGAACCATACTTCGAAAAAATAAACAAAAATAAAATGATACAATTATATTATTGATTAAATCTAAACTAAATATTGATATTTTAATTGGTGTCTTGGAGACTGTTGAATATCTGCTAAAGTTTCCTGGCTGATTTTTGTTAACGTTGCCGCATTTTATTTTTTAAATATTATGTCGTCTTTGGTTAGCTTTGAAATTAAAAAAAATAATATATGTATATAAAGCGCTCACAGGCCACACAGCTTGGTTATCGTGTTCCATCTTTTTTGTTCTTCGTTGTTTCCTTCCAATTAGTAGTTTCTTTTCCTTTTAAATCTTGTTTCACTGCCTCCTTTCTTCTCGGTCTACTTCTTTTTCTTCTTCCCGCTGGTTTCACCCATTCACATTTCTTGACTTCCCTATCATCTCCCATTCTCTCCAAGTGTTCTAACCATTGCAAACGTCATGCCTTTTTCACTTAATATATTGCAGGTTCTCCATAGCTTTCCTACACCTCTGCATTTCTAGGTCTTTCCCACAACTCCCCCACTTTCTTGCCTCCAAAAATTCTTCTTATTTTTTTTCTCCCATATTTCAACTTTTTCTGACAATTGCTAATTCATTACCCACATTTCGTAGCCATATAACAGTGTAGGTCTCAAAAACATTTTATGCACTCTTATTTTCGTCTTCCTTGATATTTCTTTTCCCTTGAACACTGCTCAGACTTTCTGCACATCTATCAGCATCCCCAGGTACATGTAGCTTTCTATTTCTTCTAAATGTAATATATTCCCTTCCTATCCTTATTTTAAAAGATTTATCTTCTGTTTCCCATTCTTTCCCTAACTCAACTTTCTCTTTATTTATTGTAGCCCAATGTTTTTTGCTGACTTTATAAAGTATTTTGCTTTTTGTTTCAGTTCTTTCTTATTATGGGCCATTAGAAAGACATCATCCGCATACCTAGACACTGGTGACTTTTATTGAAGAGCATTCCCCGCCTGTTTATATTACTTTCTTTGATTGTATATTCGAATGCTAGATTAAACAGCGTTGTTGACAGAGGATGCCCTTGCGTCAACCCTTTTTCTACTTCGAATGTTTCAGATAGCTCTCCCCCTACTTTCACCGCACCTATAGTATTGCTTAATGTTAATCTCACTAGTCTTATTATCTTTCCAGGTATTCGGAAGCCTTTCAATAAATTACAGCAACTTCTCCCTGTCTACTGAATCATAAGCACCCTTAAAGTCGACGAACAGCATGTGTGTTTCGATGCTGTGCTCATAGCAGCCTGTCATTATCTGCTTCAGTGTGAACATCTGATCGGTCGTAGATCCATTTTTACTGATAGTCACCCAGTATATCTTTCGCATTTATTTCTAATCTTTTTTTTTAGAATGGTAGTAGCTATTTTGTATGTGACGTCCAGCAAAGCTATGACTCTATAGTTCTGACACTCCTTAATATATCCTTTTTTGTATATTGGTGTTATTACAGCTTTTTTTAAATTTCTGCGGCATGACATCTGTCCTCCAAATCTCCCGGACTAATTCGTATAGCTTAGTTTTCAAAGTATCACCTCCATATTTCAGATTTTCCATGGTGTTACCGTTTTCCCCTGGACTTTTGTTGTTTTTCATAAGGTTTAGGATCTCTTCAACTTCTTCTTTGCTGGGCTCTTCTACTTCTTCCTCCTCTCTTTCTGTCTCTTGCAGATCTTCTCTCCTGGCCATTATCCCTGAACCCTACAGCTTCTCAAAAAACTCTTTCCATCTGGTTGCCATGGCTTCTTCACTTCCCAGTAACTTTCCCTCTTTGTCCTTACAAAATATTGCTCTCTTTTGAAAACCTTCCCTTATGTTTTTAGTGTCTTTATAAAAATTTTGTAGCTCCTTTCTTCTATATTTTATTTCCAATTCTTTTAATTCTTCTTCCACAAATTTTCTTTTTGCTTTACTTTTTTTCTGCTCACTCTATTTCCTTGTACTCTCTTCAGTTTGGGATTGTAACATCTTTGCCTTAGTTTCGCTTTTTTCCTTATGCCCTCCTTACATTTTCGTCTATCCAAGTTCCTTTTCTTTTTATTTTACTTTTCGACAAGTTAGCTTACATAGCCTCCTGTATAGCCAATTCTATTTTTTCCCATTTTCTTTCAATATCCTCTGAATTTTGTTCCCCGTCACATCTAAGCTTGTAATCGATGTCCGTTTTGTAATTTCGTGTTATCTCTTCGTTTTGCAAGTCCTCCATTTTGTATCTTGTTCCTCTCGCTCCACATCGTTTCCTTTTTCTGTATTGAAAGCTATTTTCTTTGTGCTTCATTTTTAACTTGACTCCGAATCAGCCTCCGCTCCTCTGTATATTCTTCATTTGAAATTATATCCGCGAAATCTTCCTTTATTAATACGTGATCGATATGATTTGTTTCAGCCCGACCCGGTATAACTCATGTTCCTTTGTATATGCTTTTCCTTTTGAAGTGAGTGCTCATTATTTTTATATTTTGTTGTATTGTAAAGGAGATCAATCTGGTCCCATTGTTATTACTTTCCATATGCTTGCTCACTCCTCCTATAACCGACTTATACATGTCTTCCCTATCGACTTTTGTATTTGCATCAACTATAACTATGACTACCTTTTCGTTTTCTAGTCCTCCCGTAGTATTTTCTAGTTCTTCGTAGTACTCCTTTTAAATCGTCTTCCTTTTCTTCTGTTGGTGTGTGAATATTTATCACTATTATTATTCTATTTAATACTCTAACCCTGTGTCTTCTACTTCCACTAGTCAAAAGGATATAATTTCTGATATTCTGAATGTTATTTTCTTTCAGGTGCGTTTCTTGCAGTGCTGCCAAATGTATATTATACTTATCTATTTCTGGAATCAGGTTTATAATTGCTCCTTCCTCGTATATCCCCCTTACATTCGAAGTTCCCGATTTCCGTTTGGCTCTCTCTTCCTTCGCCAGTTTTCTCAGTTCTGCTTGTACCTCTCTTCCCTCCTTTGACATATCATCATTTCTATAAACCGACTCTTTATATTTTCTTAATTTACCTATATTTCTCATAATTTCCATTCTCTCGAATTCCACCACACATGTCGTTTCTCCTAATTTTCTCGCATGCTTTATTTCTACTTCCACCTCTAACTGTTTTTGAAAAAATTTCTGATGTCATCCTTCAAACTTTTCGGATTCTCAGTAATAGTTTTTAGCCCCATCAACTATATTTTTCTTCTCTTTTTCATTTTCAATAATTTCTAATTGGTTTTTGTCATTTATCTGCTTTTTTAAAACCATGTTCTCCATTATCATCAACATGTAAGTCAATATCTGAACAAAATGTTTCTTGGGCCATTTCCATGGCACTAGATTTTTATAATTAATTATGCATAGTAAGAATTTTTTTACTATTAATTATTAATAAAATACTTCTACATTTCAGGCTCTTTCATCCAATTGAATAGCTGTAGATTTCAAATTTAGAGCTAAAGTTGCTTAATAAAAAATGTTTACTTTTAAAAGATTTATCTAAATGTGAAATAAAAATTTATAAATTCCATTTAAAAAAGTATAAGTTTGGTGGATAACTTACATATGGAACATGTTGTGTATAAGTGTGAAAATTATTAATATGCAACTCATTTTAGTGAATAACTTTTGTACAAGATACTTTCCTCTATAGTCAATAGTTAAGGAGCTATTGAAGAAATCCATACCAATAAATGTACCCCACATAAAGGAAAATGAAAATAAAAATAGAAAATTTCACATAACCGATTTAATACATTTTTCTTTAATTACAAACAATCTTTAGCTCCTACTCTACTAACTACAGAATCTAATAACTTTGTTTCTTTAAATTCCACATCACCTATCTTATATGCCTTTTTAATTGCATTTTGATCACACAGTTTACTTAAATGTTCTACATCTACTTCGTCACCTTGTATTTCTTGAAACACTTGATCGGACTCGTTCTCGGCTCCCAATTCGCATAAAGTGACTGCTAGTATATCTGTTTCTCCATCTTGTATCCCAAATAGTTGCAAGCTTTGAGAAATATTTTTCGAGATAGACAAGTTAAATAGTATCTCGCTATACACAGATTTGGTCTTAAGTTTGTCTGCGGTTACTGCCTTGTTTGCTGCGATGATGACTTGGAATGGGTCGAGGATGAGGCTCGGTTTGATTATGCAACATTTTAGGTTGCCCTTTATAACTTCTTGTCTCAATTCTGACACGTTCTTCACGTTACGATATAATTTTAACTTTACCACTATTTTACTTATGGGCTCCAATGATACTGAATAATCCATTGTTGGTAGATTGAATTAAGACTTCATTAATTACTACTTTTATTTATAATAAATTCGATCGCAATCATTTAAAATATTAATAAATACAACATAAACTTTGTTTACAAGTTAGGTTATGTTATCTTAACTTCACTATTACCAATGCACTAGCCACTAGCAGTGTCAGCCACGTGTAGAAAGCAAAATCCCCTAAGGGTTATCAAGAAATCCCTTTTCAACATTGGGTAGATTCGTCAATATCACGTAGAGAACGGATTTTATGCAAATTGCATATTTTATAATTTACGCATATATTAGGTTGTGATTAAAAATATGCACAAATTGAAACTTTTTCAGTTAATTGGCATTAATTAATTAATGCATATATTGCAGATTTAAGCTTTTTCTGCATATTGTAACAATTATTTGCACATCACAGCATAATTTATATTTTTCGGTCAATACTATATAGCAGTGGTTTCCAAATTTTATATTTCTACGGCCCCCTTTAAAAAAATCTTATCTTGGCGCCTCCCCTCTTTATTTTGCAAAATAATTAACACATTTTTAAAATGATAAATGGATTATAAAAGTTCTGTTATAAGAGTTTATTTATATTTTCACTTTTTTATTTATAATATTATGTAAATTACATGTATAAATAAACTTTTCGCGCCTCCCTTTGCACTAGTCGGCGCCTCCCCAGGGAAGCGCGCCTCCCAGTTTGAAAATCGCTGCTATATAGCATTCCCAAACGCATTTTCTAGATGAAAATTGTTGAATTCGTCTCGTCGAAATCTATAAAGTGAGTACAGATTCGAAGCTCTGCGACCGAGTTTAAAAAATCGTGAAAATTTCAATGGTACCCCCTTTGAAATATTTTCGGAAAAAGTCGAAAAAAAGTTCTGGCTTATATATACGCCCTCTTATAGAGCTTGACGAGGCGAATCTAACGGCGCAAAGCATAAGTGAATATCTCGATTCGTTCTCGAGTTATTGCTTTCGAAAAGTGCAAAATTTTTGACAATATTTCTAACAATAGCCGAAAATTTGTTTGATAATTCTGTGAAAATCATCAAAAGTAGTGCTTTTTTATAAAGATGTGGAAAATTCCGAAAATTAATAATTAATAATTAATAAAATAAATCGATTCGCGAATAAAAGAAGAAGGCTTCATTTTTAAAATAAAATTTAAACTGAAAATATGAATAAAATGTTGATTTATTAATGTCGCTAGTTCTTTTATACCATGCGATCCAAAATTATTTAGATATGGGGAGGCTATGAAAAATAAAATCTGACTTGCTGACAGTGCTCGAGAGCGTTTAAACGATTCACAGATTTGACAGGAGTCGGTAAGCAAATGATAAACTAAATATGCTGAAGACTCTGATTATATTTTTAATAGCCTCCCCTTACCTAAATAATTTTGTATCGCATGGTACGGAGCGATTTTTTTAAATTTTATTTAGCCGTTAGTTGTTTTATGTTTTTACATCTCGAATTAAATGCCATACACTTTAATTATTACTTCTATAATGATTATTTTGTGTTGTTTACTTGTTTAGTGTCACAGTGAATTTATAAAAGTTCTAGTTTTTTGTTAAACTATTCTACTGTTTTTTCATACATTAAAAAATTTATAAGTTAATTATTACAATAAAAACTTAAATTTATTCTCATTTCGAATAAATTTCAGATTTTACAGCCTAAAGTGTAACAAGAATCTTATTTTGTAAGCCACATTCTAGAATTACGTGCCTATTTCACTACAAATAGGCACTAGCACCAACACCACTTAAATAAGATATATTGCGCCCCCCCCCCCCCCCCCAGAAAAGATCTTCATAATTTCCTACTGAAAAATGCCCGAGGATCCTAAATCTGCAAGAAATAAATACGATTCTATTTAAAAACGAAGTTGACAGCGACTTCCGGTGCAACCGGAACTTAAAACACTTTGAAAATATTTTCATTAAAAAGTGCACTAGTGGCTGTGGAAGAAAAGAAATTTTCAGAGGAAAATAATTAAAGCAAGTGCCTAAACTTCAAATGATTGAATTCCGTGGATCACCCTGTATACACACTTAACATTCTTGTGTCTAAGGACAGAAGCCATAAAGTGGATGGAAAATAAACACACATATTCGATCGCTTCGTAACATGCATTGTAGTAAACTCAGTAGAAAAATAAATTAAACTTGTTAAGTTTCTTTATTGCACAAAATATAACTAATTGATAAAAAATCACAAATAAAACACATTAAGTAAGTACGGTTCGAATACTAATGAAACGGAAAACTTATTATTGTGCAGAGTGAGTCACTAAATGCATCTTCTTACATAAAGGGTATTCAATCTAACTAGGCAATGACGTCAATAACGGCTCTTCAATGAAGCCAACTTAACGCGCATTCATTATGTACATTTTATGTACAATTAAGAGTCAATTAAGTTGGTAATACTGAGCGCTGTTGTCAGTAGTCATTCTGTCAACTGTCAGTTATTGTTATTGTATGTTTGGAGCTTCGTTTGTAAATAGACAATTTGCTTGTATATTTAAACAGTTTTTATAAAAACTAAAAGTGGTCTACTAAATTCTGAAGATGCCGAAACCTTTGTGTAGTCAATCCAAGCAATTGGTTGCTACGCTAATTTCATATTTTGAGAAAGAGCGTGATTGTGGAGGGCCAATGCTCCCATTAACTGCAGTGAGAGATGTAAGTTTTGCATGTCACATGTGACAATGTACTCATAATTTTAAAAATCACGTTTTTTTCTAGCGTGTCGCAGCAGCTCTACAATTGAGTTTCACAACAGTTAATCGTATTGCTGCAAATGTGTGTACTGGAAATGAATTACATACTTGCAGAAAACGTTCCTGTCCTGTGAAATAAATGAGGCAAAGAAGATTGAAGTTCGTAATGTTATATACATGATGTACGAACAAAGTAAGTTTTTAAAATAATAAATTTCAAGTTTTCTTTTTATTTATTGATGTTAATTGCAGAACTACATATCACATTAGATACACTACTTCCTAAGTTAAAGGAGAAGCACCTTTTTGAAGGGGGCCGAATTTCACTTTGGAAGATTTTAAAGGAAATAGGTTTCCGATGGAAAAAGGATGAACCCCGAAGGGGCCTTATGGAATTGACCCACATTGCTTTTAAACGAGTCGATTTTTTGAGCTCATACATTAAGAACAAGCATGAAAATTTGTACCAATTTGTGTTTCTTGACGAAACTTGGATATTCCAAGATGGCACAATTGGTCGGTCATGGCAGGATGACAACGTTAAAAGTGTGAAATCTACCAAAGTTGAAGGCAAAAGGTATGTTGAAAAGAATAACAGACATGAAAATAATTTTTGTATTATTATTTAGATACATCATTCTTCATGCTGGTAATGAAAATGGCTTCATAGAGGGTGCGGAATTAATATTCTCGACTTCTAAACAGCATGAGGATTATCATGGCTGCATGAATAAAGAAAATTTTCTAAGATGGTTTGAAAATCAATTATTGAAAAATTTACAACAACCTTCAATGATTATAATGGACAATGCATCTTATCACAGCACATTAGAAAATAATACCCCAACTTCATCTTGGAGAAAGATGCAGATTCAAGAATGGCTCAGAAACAATGGCATTGTTTACGATGCAAATTTTCTAAAGCCTCAATTATTACAACTGGTGCTACTGTAAGTATTGGTTACCTTTGTTAATTAATAAGTAATTAATGAATTTTGATTCTAGCAATAAACCTCCAAAAACTTATGTGGCTGACACTATGGCTGAAAAATATGGACATAAAGTATTGCGTCTTCCACCGTACCACTGTATTTTTAACCCAATTGAAAATGTATGGGGCATTGTAAAGCTTTATTATAACAAACCATGTGGGACGTGAAGGTAGGTCAGTTGAAAACTGCATCAATTTGTGGAGGGAAGCGGTACGCACTGAAAAATGGACACGGCACCTCGCCGTAGTGTCTGGACCCGTTACCCGTTCGAGTTAAATCCACCGTTGAAATACTCTAGGGAAGAAGCTGCTGGAAACCCTCTCCGGTTTAAATACACGTGCACGAGGAACTGGGGATCAGATTTCTTTAGTTCGACGTAGAGTTTAGTTACTGTTTGATCGCTCGGCTAGTGAAAATAAATTATTCATAGTCTGTTCTAAATAAAATCAGTGTTAAATTTTGTAAATAAATTAGTTATTAGTCTCATCGAGTATTTTATTTAAAAATAAATCAAAACGAACCCGAAATTCACTACAATACACTGGCATAACAGCTTTTTGGGTAAATCTTTAATTAATTATTAACTGCCCATAACATTTTTTAAATGTTTTTCCGTAATCTTTTACATTCATTCTCACATTTTTTTCTTGACAGAACATTACACCGTACAACGTTTACTTAACCTTAATCCATACAAACAATTACTTGTCAACATAGAAATTTGGCAACAACGTGATCGTGTGCCGTCATTAGATTCACTGACGTCATTGCCTAGTTAGACTGAATACCCTTTAGCTAATTTATAGAACGAGATAGAATATTTGTTTACTTACAAAAAGTTTCTGCCTATTGAGTACCATAATCTAAAATTAGTTTGACACATACACCATGAGCATAAATGATTGACGACAAGTTGAATTTCCCGCCTTTAAATATTTTTCTTAAGTTGGTCAAATGTATAGGCGTGCACTGGGATGCAATGTGGATAACGAGATTATTACTCAATAAAATAGTCTGGTAATTAATTATGAATTAATTTGGTCATTTGAAATACCTAATTGCAATATGTATGCAAACGTTGGCTCTGAAAAGATCCGACACCGAACAAAAATTAATTTATTTTCAGGACGGCCAAACACAAGGAGTAAAAATCACTAGATAGAGACGCGGGAAATTCAACTTGTCTTCAATCATTTATGCTCATACTTATAGGCTATATTTCGTAAAATATTCGGCAGGATTTTTTTAAATGGAACATTCTAGGTATGGTCTGAGTTGATGCTTCTCTTTAAATATTTACTATAAACGTATTTTATGTCGTCCAAGAATAAACAATCGGCAGCGTTATAAATAAATATCCTAAATATAAATAGTTATTTGTATCATTAGGCCAGAAACTTAGTCATTTTGCAAGTAAGAGCATTTGCAAAGCAGTTTTGGGCCGTGTGATACACACTATTTTTTGGTCTGACCAATTTTAAATTGTCTCAAAAGTTCAAAAAAATTCAAATTGTTTGCACTAGGGAAGTTACCTGTATTCAGGTTGGCAACACAATGTCCAACGCGATGATTTCGAATTTGAAATTAAAAAACAAGTTACTTACAATTTTTACTTTTTTGAGATTTTATAAAGAAATCATACTCAAACTTGATAAAACAAGTTGAAGGCGTATTATATATATAAATTTTCAACTAAACTTAACTCTAAATTAAAAAAATTATTCAATTTATTAAATATTTGCTACGAAATCAAATCCTTTGTCATTTAAGAAATGTCAACCACAGATGTCAACGGATAATCAATATTACCAAAGATTTGGTATATTTTTTGATGGCCTAGTACATCAATAGGGCTGTTTCCGGATGATTTTAACGAATCCAACATCAACATTTCTGGCCGGAGGACCAAAAATTCTTTTAATTCTATTTGTTTTGTCAAATGTTCAAGTTTGTGCAATTGTCTGATTTTCAAATTGCCGTTATTCTATTTTTTTAAGGCAATGTCCCTATCTCTCTTCATGAATAGATAGGGTACATGTCTCTCTTCAATTATACTAAATATTAAATGGTCGTTTATTTAATCAAGGGTGGAACTCTGTAACTAATATCAATCGTTATTTTCCACTAGTCCTAGTCTCTAGAAAATAGCGATTGATATTAGTTAGAGTTTCTTCTACAGATAGTACACAAAAAAACGGGTGATAAACTTTTGCTTAAGTAACTTTTCTTATTTATTATTTCCTAGCCTAGTAAAATTATTCTTGCTGGAGCGTTACTTGATCGAATAATTTCGCGACTCTCTCACAACGTAAACATTCATAAATAAGTAAATCAAACTTTCAGTAAATTATAGTGATCTTTTAATTTTCTTCAAAATTCATAAGTGCAAAATATAAGTCCGTATAAGTGAAGTTAGTATTTTAAAACATCTTGGATTGAGCCAAACCAACTAAGTGCAGCCAAGTAAGTATTAGCCTGCATGATGCTGAGCTTTATTTGATACTTTCCTCTCGGTACATGAGGTGGCCAACCAGAAGCATCAAAGTCGAAATTATGAATATAATAAATATTCTGGAAAGTGAGAAATATATCCCATGTATTACTTTTAAATAATATTTACCTTTTTTATCGGGCATTTTGTGAGATTCCCGTTGCTAGATATCAATTTTTCAATACCAAACAATTTCTGTTCTAGGCTTTCGCATACTTTTACGTCAAATACTATTGGAGTTCGTCTGTATTCATTATGGTAGAATTGGAAAGCTTGAACGTGGGCCTTTAACGAATAAATCTCTTAATGCAAAACAAGAAATCTTAACGCAATACCTTCAATGTGTCTCCTGTATAATCACGTATGGTACTAAATCCAATATCCACGGCTTTATATGTACGATTAGGTTTGACATTCTTAACGTACATATAGTTTAATTCCTTCTTATTGTAATCATGACATTCCCAGTGGTCTAATATCAATTCGAAATCATTCTGCTTAAACTGAAAAAAAAAAAGAAATAATTAATGGAATTTTATTCACATACATTTTTTTTTCCTGACCGTTTCCACTAGTGTTAATACGGATACAATGCAACACAAAATTAGATTAGTAGGAAACATATTTGTTTCATTTCTCAAATCACACTTAAAAATGAGAATGTGAACATCAAAACTATAAATGGAATGAAAATTAATTAACTGGCAATATATGATTTTATAAATGTAATGGTATGTCTGTGTTATTTTGTGCTTATCTACAGGGCCATCTTCGACTCTATTATTACATTCCTATTGTAATTAGGTGTAATTTATATTTACCATAAATATACTGTTCAAAAAATAAAAGTAGCCATTACATTTTGTAAGCGTATTTTCAATAAGGCTTAAAACTTTAAGTAAGACTTAGTATATGTATCTATAAAGCAATTATTTGTTTAAAAAATACCCGTTTACTTGCGCAAATCAATTTTCAGTTCTTCTAGTTAATGTATTAAGAAATGTTTAATCGAGCTAAATGTACATACAGCGTGAGTATAAAGTTTGGAATAGTCAATATAAAAGTAAATTATACATTTTTAAGAAAATTCCAGAAACAGGTCAATTTTTGACTAAAATTGCGTGTTGTTTGGCATTGCACCTGAATATACAGAGTGTTATAGATAAAAGTGATGACATCAGTGAAATTCTTTGTTAAATGACAACTCCCAAGGTTAAGTTGATATTTTAATAGTTCTTGTGACTATCAAAATGATGCCACAAAAATTTTGACTACTTTCATAAAAAAAATTGACAAAATTAATGAAGAAACCTGAAAAAGTTTTATTTCAACGTTCTTAAATGCATTTTAAAAATAAAATTAATAAATTTTAAAACATCGTAAACATTCGGTCTCGAAACATCGAGGTGTGCATACGTGTTGCTCGGTCTCGTAAACTGGTGGTAATTGTGGTGATAATTATTCTTCATGATAGATTTTTAGTCAATTGTCTTGATTGGGATAATTAATTGCTCTGGTTTATACAATTTCCTTTTATCTTCTTTTTCTCCTTTTTTCACTTATCTTTTATTTTGTTTTCTGCTTGGAATTTAACATTTCTTTTTCTACACGTACTGCGGATTATATCCCTTCGCTGACCAGTTCTTATCTGACGGCAGGTTTTATTCGTTTTCATTAATTTTTCTCTGATGTATTGGTCTTATCTAGACTAGACATGAGCCTCGCAAATTCGAATAGCGAAATACCGAATACTTCCGTGGAGGGAGGTATTCGGACTAATAATAATAATAACAATGATGTTAACTCACCAGTAGATATGAATTCTTCTGATAGTAATAAGACTTCCTTTGCTTCTGTTTTAAAAAACGTTACCTTTAAAAAAGGTTACCTTTCCTGATCGTGATCAAGCCATAGTGTTTGATGTACTTGATGACGCACAAAAAGATGATTACATTTTTGGAGTCGGTGATTTGATTGGCCCAAAAAATATTATATATGCTTCCAGAATTTCGAGAAACAGAGTATGCTTATATCTGTCCTCAAAAAACATAGTAGATACGTTCATGACAGTCCACGAAGGAATTTCGATTAATAACAAATTTGTCAGAGCGAGGCGGTTGTTATCGCCAGCAAAACGAATCATTTTATCGAATGTGTCTCCGTGTATTCTTCATGAGATAATTGCACAAGAATTAAAAAAAACAGACTTAAAATTGGCCTCTCCTATCACATGCATTGGTGCGGGCATTTCCAATCCCGAATATAAACATATACTAAGCTTTCCTAGACAAGTTTATATTATGCTAGAAGATAACGATAATCTTCCCGAGACAGTATTAATTAATTACAGTCAAAATTATTTTAGGATCTTTCTCAGTACAGATGAGGTGAGATGTTTCGCTTGCAAAAAGTTAGGTCATATCGCAAGTAAATGCACAGAGCATCTGAGGGAAAGTGTTTTAGGGGATTCGAGAAAGTATAAACTTGGCTCAAGCCAAGCACGTCGGTTAATTTTAAATATTTTTATATACATAGGGATGATAGGTAGGATGGGTATGGGGGTACTGCCATCCTTGTTAACAAATATTTACAATATATTCCTCTTCAAGTGAATGTTAATGTTCCGGGGGTGAATATTTGTGCAATTCAACTAATGCAACCAAAGGTAAATTTGTTTCAATGTATAGATCACATCAAGGTCAACTAACTAATGAAGATTATAAAAACCTTTATACTCTTATTCCAACTCCCTTTATAATTGGTGGCGACTTTAACTGTCATCACCAGACGTTTGGTTCTTCTAAAAATAATAATGCGGGAAATATTTTGTTAAAATCCATAAATGAACAACAATTAATTTTCCTTAATGATGGCTCTCCAACCAGACATACCAAACCTAGTGAAATGAAATCAGTCGTAGATATTACAATAACATCTCCAGATATAGCTGTGAAACTTAATTGGATGATACTTTTACCTCTGATCATTTTCCCATCCACATCACAATTTCCAACGGTGGTGCGAATAAATTTACATTGTTTCCAATCAGAAAATGGAAAGTCAAGGAGGAAAATATATCGTCATTTAAAGAAAATTTATATTTGTTTTGCCGGAAGGATGTGTCATGTGTTACTGCTTCGGATAAAATACGTTTAATTCAGGAAGCCATCACAACAGCTGCCGATGAAGCCTTTAAAACCAATAAACCATTTATTCCGCAAGGTAAGCATTCTCCTCCATGGTGGGATGAAGATTGTAGTAAAATTGTGCGAGAGAGCCCGTACCCTAGAAAATTATATAAAGTTCCAAGAAACGATGGCCTATTCAAAGCGTTTTTTGAAGCATAAGAAAAGAGAAAGTTGGCGAAAATTTTGCAACAATTTAAATAAATATACTCCTCGTAAAGACATTTGGAAAACTATTCGAAAGTTTAAACGATGTGAAAATTACAAAAGAACAGATAACGAAGAGGTCTATTTGAATCTGTTGAAAAGCTTGTCACCACCTTTTATCGAAAATCAGCAAGTTCACAACATTACCCCCCATACTGATACATTTTTAACCAAACCATTTACAAGTTTTGAATTAGAACTAGCATTGAAAGCTGGTTCGAATAGTGCACCAGGGTTTGACAATATAACATATTTAATGTTAACTCACCTTCCAGCAACCTTGAAAGAAATACTTTTGTCAGCTTTTAACATGATGTGGATTGAGGGAGAAGATGTCCCAGAACTTAAAAAAATAATCATTATTCCTATCCTTAAAACGAATGCAGATCCTTCCTCTCTGCGCTCTTATCCTCCTATCTCATTGCTGTCCTGTATATTAAAAACTTTCGAACGTATGGTAATAGCCAGATTAGAATGGTGGGTTGATAAAGAAAATATCCTCCCAATGCAACAATATGGTTTTAAAAATGGGGTTGGTACTACGGAAGCCTTAACAGAGATAATTACCAGCATTCAGTTAGGTTTAACTAGTAATAATCATATAGGGACCATTTTTCTAGATATTACAAAAGCTTATGATTGTGTTGTTTTGGATATTTTAGTCAGCAAATTAATAATTCTAGGTCTGCCAGGAAATTTAGCTCGCAACATCGTGAACTTATTTAGGGAGCGAACAGTATACGTTAGAAATTTTAATAATAAATTACTGGGTTCTAGAAAATGTTCTTCAGGAATTCCTCGGGGATCAATCTTAAGACCTCTACTTTTTAATCTATATACAGCTGATTTTCTTAGCCTATTCTCTGCCGTTTCTTCAATACAATATGCAGATGATTTTTGTTTGATAGGTACTAGTAACACATTGGATTCCCTACAAAACATTCTTGATATCGAGATTAATGTCATAAAAAATTGGTTGATTGCAAACGGATTTGACTTGTCAGCAAATAAATCTGCCGTCATGTTTTTCTCGCGAAGAAGAGTTATTCCGAGAGAAAGCATTGTACTGGGTAGCATAACGTTTCCAGTCAAAACATCCATAAAATATTTAGGTATAATACTGGGTAATAAACTCAAATGGACAGAACATGTTAATTTTATTGTTGAAAAATGTAATAAATATCTTAACATCATGCGTATGATAACTAAGGTTAGATGGGGTGCAGATTTCTATATAAGTAAAAGATTTTATACCGCATGCATTAGGTCACAGTTAGACTATGGCTGCTTCTTCTATGCCTCGGCTTCGAAAAACCAAATAGACCGCTTAAACATAATTCAATTACGTATCTGCCTAGGTGCTATGAAATCAACCCCTGTGGAAGCCTTGTATGTGGAAGCAGAAGAACCTCCTTTATTTTTGCGATGAAAATTTTTAATAAATAAATATGTTCTCAAACTTACAGGATTAAATTATAATCCATTAATTAATAAAATTTACAATTTAACAATTCAAGATTTGATCAATCCCTTCTGGAAAAAGAAGATCAGTCCATCCCTCGCTACAGCCTTTGAAAACACGTCCCATTTCCAGGACTTAGTAGATTCTTCGAATCGTGTGTCCCTTTTCGAGATTAATTACATTGATTTCTTTTCACCTGTTTCCATTGTTTTCCCTCCATACAAGGGCGAATCAATTAATGATCAATTGGTTTTCAGGTATACAAGGTTTTCAATTATATTCACAGATGCTTCAAAGAGTTCCATTGGTTGTGGATGTGCTTTTACGACAAACAATTCAAAACAAGCATTTAAATTACCCGACATAATGACTATTTTTTCAGCTGAGGCAGAAGCAATACATCTTACCATCAAATATATACAAAGTCTAAAACTTCGAAAGTCTATCATAATGTCAGATTCTAAAAGTGTTCTTCAAGCACTTAACACTAAAACAGATTGTTACTGGACTAAAATACATCCAACACTCTTAAAAATTAAAGTCCTGGTTAATAACTTAAAAAAGGAGGATATTATAATAAAATTCTACTGGATCAAAAGTCACATAAACTTATATCCGAACTAAGTAGTAGATAAACTAGCAAAAGAAGCATGCACTCTTACTAATATTCCAATTCATGACACAAAAGTTTTTTGGCAAGATATTGTTAAGTACTTCAAGATTAGAATTTTTCATGGGGAATGGAATCAACATTGGCAAGATGGTACACTCAATATGCTAAAATCCATCCCACGGTCAATTTCAAGCATTGGCATAAAAATCATCAAATATCTCGTTTTTGTTTTGTTACAATATCTAGACTAAAGTTTGGTCACGGCCAATTTCCGGCACATCTACATAAACTAGGTATAATACAATCTGCTCAATGTGATTGTGGGTACGAATTGGCTGATATTAATCATATGCTATGGTCATGTAACAGGTACAATCAAAATAGAAATCAATTCATAACGGAACTAGTTAAACTTGGGGTGGAACTTCCAACAAGTGTTGTGCTAATTTTAAGAATGAAAGTTTTTGGTGTGTACAGAGCCTTCCTTAACTTCATAGTAAATTCCAGAATTAAAATCTAATTGTGTAATTTATTAGTAAATTAATTTAAATTGTGTGGCTTATGGGCTTTGATCCCGGGAAAAGCCACAAAAAAAAACCTTGGTAAAAGAATGAAACTATTCCAAAGTAAATGTTCAAAATGTTCTTCCAAAGCTCTGCGACCGAGTTGAGAAAATCGTCAAAATTTCAAGGGTAAATATTTTTGGAAAAAAGTCGAAAAAATGTTCTGGGTTATATACGCCATCTTAGAGAGCTCGACGAGGCGAATCTAACGGCGCAAACCAGAAGTGAATATCTCGATTTGTTCTCGAGTTATTGCTTTATAAAAATAATTATTCTTCGATCTTAGGCAATATACATACATCGGCAATCGCAGGTTTCTCCAGATCTACTCTTAATGAGCTAATAATCCTTCACACTTGTAATTTCAAGCATTCCCAGATCTTGGGTGTTACCAAGGCGTGCAGTTATTCATCCTGTTGCACATGTCACGTCAGCCAATTAGCATCTTGTTTCAATTGATCCACCAATCGCTTGCCTCACCCCCTCCACTGATTCAAATTACTTTCGACACTACTTTCTTCCAACTTAAAAATATTACATTCAGTCTTCACTGAATCTTCGTCGCAATCAATCTTTACCGACTCAATGCTAATTTTGCTTAATGTGTAATTAAAAAACTGTATATATTGAACATCGTGCGTTACTTCCGATTTTGGAACAAAAATGTTTTACTAATGACATCTGATGCTGCATCTTATATGCTGAAGACAGGGTATAAAATTCAAGAGTTTTTTATCCGAATTTAATTCATATAACTTGTATTATACATGATCTAAATCGTGTAGCAGAAGAAATTAGAGACAAACTTGCTTTAACAAACCACTTAATTATGTAATTATGTTAAAAAAATCTTTCCTAAGGCTCCTTTCAGAGTAGGCTTCCTAACACACCTCTTCCTCCTGCACCAGTTGTAACTCGATGGGGTTGGAAGCAGCTATTTTCTATAATGCTAGTAATTTTGAGAACATTAAAAATGTAGTTTTGGAATTTTCTAAAAGTACTATTGCAATTGAAAATTGTAAAAACATATTTAAATGTCCAAAAATTTTCCAATTTTATTAAAGGAAATTATACATTCGTTTCGATATCAAATTTTGAGACGTCATGCAAAAATGTAAAGGGCCAAGTAGGTACTGAATTTTTTGAAAAATTTAATACAGTCATAAAGAAAAACCTTGGTTATGCTAGATTAAATAATATTAGCTGCGTTTTAAAGGGAGAATTTGTCGAAGATCTGGATGTAGCTCCTAATAATCTTGCAAAAATTGTAAATGCTCCTTGTACATCTCTAGATGTTGAAAGATCATTTTCTATATTTAAGTACATGTTTTCAGATAGAAGACATAAGTTTCTTCGGAACAATTTTGAACAGTATTTAGTTGTTAAGTGTTTTTATAACAATGACTGATTATTTCTTTTCCCTGTTTTCTGTTGTTGGTAAGTATAAATAAGATTATTTCTTAAATTAAACATCTTACCCTATTACTTGAATGTTTGTTTACAAACCCAAAATAGTCTTCTCCTTCTAAATTGTAAATTAAAATAAATAAACATTGTCACACACTATGCAACCATACTCGCATGTGTGTATTTCGTTTAGTTCATTGGATATTCCGTCCTACGCTTCCGTCCAGGGCTCAGGGGCGGACCGTTATTTTTGGGGGCCCTAGACTAACACTGAGAACTCTCTTGATTAACCCAAATTGTTTTCTTCCCTCCTTTAAATAGGAAAAAATATAGCCAACGACGCTGAATTACTTTTCTTTTTATTTTATTCATATAAATAAATAAATTTATATATCAGGTCTCAAATTTGGAGCGCCCAATATTGGTAATTGTTTTATTTTTAAAGATGGTAATTATTAAATTACCAAGAATTCTCTGTTTTTTATGCTGACTCTGAACTTTTAATGGAAAAGGCAATTGAGCTGCAAGTTCAAGCTCAAAATAGTAGTATAATAATTTTTGTAATTCACTCGGTAGAGATTTCCCTTTCTTTACAGTGACACCAATTTTTGTCTGATTTGCTTACAAAATAATGAAATAATAAAAGAAATGATTTCGAAGTAGATAGGCCTTGTTCATGTCTAAAATCAAGTTGTCTAAATACGAGGGTAAAGCTGAATTTATTGAGAATAAAAAAATCTCGTAGGCCGTGAAAAACAAAACATACTTGTTATTTAGAGCAACTCTGTCATTGAAGTTACGTTCGTTAGAATCCAAGTTACTAATTTTTTAGAGTGATATTTCCTGCACAAATCCGAAAATTGAACATTTGTCACAAACCATTTACTAATTGCAAAACTCAATTGGCTTATTTACCGCTAGATGTCTCTTTTAAGTAACAGAGAAATAAGTTTAAAGTGGGACCAGGACACGATAATGTTACTTACGGTTATAATATGTTGTTAATTCTCTTTTTAAACTTTGCATCACATGACTTAGCGATAGAATTTGTACAAATTTTACCTATATTTACAGGTTTGGGTTTTCCACTATGCTATTGTAACAGTAGCGCCGCCACATAATACGTGAGCTGTCTCCAAACTAACACCGAGTTTGTCTCCAATGGTCTCCAAATTGGGGCGTCAATTAAAAACATTTGATGAGCCATCTGCCTAGTTCTATTATCTGTGGTAAAATGACCACAGCCTGCATCGAGACACTTTTTGGTTTTGGTATTTCGTTTATAGACATAATGTTGGCTGCATTGATTGTTTACAAATTATTTGCAAAGGAGTTGAGGTTAGGTGAATATGTTTGGCTTAGTTGGTGGTGCTACTTTGTTGATGAAAAAAGTGGTTTCGTCGGATGATGATTCAGAAAAAGAGGACACCACTTCTTCTGATGAAGATTTAATGATAATAGCAGCAAAGTTAAGAAAAAAACCTGTACACATAAAAAGATTCGTAGAAGGGATTGTACCCCATTACGACGATGTAGATTTTCAATCCTATTTTCGTTTGACAAGAGAAGTAGTAGAGGTAAGGCTACAGAATAAAAAATTTAAATTAGTATATATTAATTTCCATTCACTTGTAAAGTACTTATTAAGAAGACCCAAAAAATTTTAACACTTGAGATATGGAGTTTTCGAGCTCTTGGTCAAAGTCAATTTTTGTCTAACTCTTCTAAAAATATGTGTTTCCTATTAAAAGTGTCAAATTTGTCCCATAAATTAATGAATCTACTGTGAAAAAACTCATACGCAAAGCTATTCTACGACTCGATTTAATTTATTAGTTTCCTGAAATATCAATAGCCTTATCTCTATAATAAAACAAATTTTTAGAAATTTTTATTAGAACTTGAAATAACCTCCATTAAAGGATCTATGGGAAGACCGTCAGTAAAACCGAAGGAGGCCCTGTTACTGACATTATGGGTACTAGGTAATCAGGAATGCTTCAGCAGCGTTGCAAACAGATTTGGTTTCAATCGGGGTCATGCACACAACATATTTATCAAGACAATACAAATTTTATATAACAACAGATGTAATTACATAAAGTGGCCGAAAGAGGATGAACTATTAAATTGTGCAAGAGATTTCGGTAAAATAAACGGGAAAAATTCATTTCCTAACGTTGTGGGTTGTGTAGATGTAACCCACGTACCAATTCCAGAACCACGAGATGACAATTCTTATTATAACAGGAAAGGATTTCATTCGATGATAATTCAGGTAAGCATAAGTACGGTGTACTCTCTCGTAAGCGGACGCCTCTGGTTCCTGAGAATGTGTCCGTTTAATGAACGTGAAGAAATATAAGAGGATGTTTAAATAAAATAAGTATGTTTTAAGGAATTTACTTTTTAGGGAATTTGTAATTCGAAAATGATTTTTACGGATATTTTTTGCGGATGGCCTGGTTCTGCAAGCGATTACGCAGTCTGGAAAGACTCTCCAATATATGCAAAGTTACACGATGATTTATTGCCCGATGAATATAACATTTTGGGGGACACAGCTTATCCACTGGAGAATTTTATTATGGTCCCATTTAGAGATGATGGTAATTTGGACAAGCTAAGCAAACATTTTAATGAGACATTAAATAACAGCAGAGTTGTTATAGAAGGGGCGTTTGCACGTTTAAAAGGTGTTTGGAAGAGGTTGCAGTACTTAAATATTGAGAATCTTACGTATTTTAAGTATATTGTTGTCGCTGCGTGTATATTTCATAATGTATGCATACAAGAAAATATAATGAACGATGAAGAGTATGATGAAGATGAATTCGATGAGGTATCATATATGGGAGACGTTTCAGACTTTGCTAGAAATAAAAGAGATGTTATTCTGAACAGTTTAAATTAAATTTTTTAAATTATATTTGCATTTGTTTGTGTGTTCTTTTTACATTTACAAAACAGATTTCTTCTTTGAAATAGGATTCTCTTTAAAAAGATCATAAGCATTCACTTCTATTTATTTTCAAAATCAAGAATACAACGTATTGCTAGGTTTACAGTTTTGAGCGAACTGCTGCTTTATACAATTCAAATATTGCATACGACTAGAGTTTTACAAAGGTACAGAGTATTGTAAAATAATTTACAAAAATAAGTAAATAAAAACACTTCTGTAATGTAGCTTATTTAATTCCGCACTTTTTTCTGTTCAAGAGTTAACGAACAGTATCATGAAAACAATTTTATTTTGCACTTAAAATCTCAAATTTTGGACGGATTCGTTATACACTTACATTCTAAGTAAATATTTAAAAATACACACTATAAAATCTATCTCAGTTGCTGGACGGAAGAAGTACGTTATACTAGTAAATACTCTAAAAAAAAAAGAGGTAACATTTGGATGTTACCCTTCTTTTAAATAATGCACCCAGTGCAACACATAAAAGGCCTCACCCAGTGTGAAAACAGATCTAAATATCAACATCAAAATTAAACGTTATATTCAACTACCTGCTTCTCGTCATGAAAAAATATCTTAAATAATTACAGATCAATAAAAAGTCATTTAACGTTCAATTTTGATCACAATATATTTATATACTATAACAATTATATTTATTTATTTTACACATATAAGTACACAGTAAAAGTACATATACAGGTGGTCCCTGGAGGAAAGGTCAATATTTCGTGGGGGTATAGAATGAGTTGTTGTAAGTCAAAAAGTTATGTAAACATTGCTTTAAGTAAAGGTTTCTGAGATAAATCTAGAAGGAAATCAGAATCAATGAAAAGCGTCATCAACATCCAATGGAGTGGTCGTTATGGACCAGTAAACTGGTCAGCTCGCTCACCGGATCTAAATCCAGTTTGTTTATGTTTAATTTGCAAAACGATGTTGAAATTTTAAAACAAAAAAAATTATTGGGGACAATTTTCTCAACGGAAAACGTTGTTAATAATGTTTATAAAGAATGTTTGTAGAAGGTTTGAAAAATGTGTTGAAATTGGGGGTCGAATAAAATAAATGTTTATCTACAATTTTAATTTTTTATTTTAAGAAAAACAATATCTGGATTTTGTTTAGAAAATTAATGGTTTTCGAACAACTAAAATCTTTTATAAGGAATAACATTTTTGTCTAAAGGAAAATAAAAAAGTTTCCCCTTTCTCAGTCTTTCTGGGGACACACTGTATTTAGCATGTGTTCAACCCCTTTTTGAAGTAATATTAGAGGAGCAATGTAAGGAGGGTTCTTGAATTCCGCCCTTTTAGACTTACAATAACTTATTTTCTACCCTCACGAAATATTGACCTTTCCTCTCGGGACACCTGTATAGATTTTCCTTCAATTGCTTTTAGTTGCACATATTTAGTTTGAGCTGCCATTTGAGCAGTGCAGAAGTAAAGAGAAACAAGATTATTATCTTCAGAAATTTGAGCTTTTTATTTGTAAATAATGTTGAGTAATTATTAGCTATAAAAATATTTTGTTCTCTCTGTTGTTTGTAAAGAAAGGAAATATTTTTCTTTCAGTTTTTTTTTATTCTTCTTAAACTGAGTAGCAGGCTTTGCTTTTTAAAAAATACAGAATGAAAATAAATATTACGAAAAAATTTAATTAGATACAGGTTGCGATAAAGAATTTTAATTGACCCAGAATTTCAAATCAAATTGTACTAAAAAAAAACGCAAAAAATAAAGAAACAAAATGGGTCGATGGTGAAAAAGAGAAGCTTAGATAATTGTTTTTTTAACGTAAAAAAAAACTAATTCATTGTGATTCGTTTTTCACAAATTGCCAAAAATAATGTTCCTTCAATGCTAATTATTTTATATTTCAGATATGTATTACTACAAAATTAACTGAAATAATTATTTACTATAACGGTTTAGTTAAAATTATGTTAAAATGAAACCACTGGATGTGTCACTAAACCGGTTATGAAATCAATACATTTTCGACATATCCCACGATTATTCTTCAAATTTCTCGTTTTTATGCATATCACATATCAACAATTTAAATAGTTAACAAACCCAGTTGTACAGCGTGGCCCAACGATGCGTATTTCTTCTGTGAGGCCTAGACAAAAAAAATGAAAAAAAAATCGATAAAGAAATTTATACTAGACAATACGCGGCAAAATTATTTTGAACTTTACCGAGTGTTCAGAAAAATGAGTTCATGGAAACCAATTTTTTTTTAATGGAACACCTGTATATTTTTGGATATTTGGATGCGACGCAGTGAGCTTACACGGTATAAATACATATATTTCGTAAACTATTTTTTTTTCTGGAAAAATTCAAAAATTCAGTCAGTTTGAAAATGAATTTCTAATTACAGAGATAACACAGACCAACGAAAATCTAACGCAATATTTTTAGGACTTTGGCCTTTATGAAAATATGAACAAAATTGACATATCTTTGTGTATTATACCGAGCGATCTATACTTATGAAACATTCGGATCGGCCTACTTTTTATTTCAGAAATGGATAGCACTTAAATTCAGCTTTCTGCTGATATAAGGTTATATACCTTTATTTTTAACAATTTCGTTTTGAATAAAGGGGTAAAGGAAACCGTTAATCAACACATCAGGATAATCAATTTTCAGTCCTGACAACAATAACAGAAAATCTAAATATATCTTTTTACATCAAGATTTACATGCCGACGACTTTCAAACTTGCAACCAAATTTTAAGAATAAATGATGATCTTGATATGTTCAACAATATATTATTCATAGATTCCCTCGAACGTCTGGGGAGGAATAATAAATTTGCAAGTGATTGAACCATATTTTTTCGAAGGTAATTTAACAGGTGCAATTTATCTCGATTTTTTGAGAGAAGAACTTTTTTGAAAGAAGCTGTTGCTACATCTTGCTGAAGGGAACCATTTTTAAATTCATCGCGATGCACCTGCTCTAAAAGGGTATCAACAATTGTTCTCTATAACGTTGACCATTGATTGTATGGTTGAATAATATTAGCCCTATGATTCTACGGCGGGATACAGCTAACCATATTTCTATCCTAAGAGGATGCCTCAAGGCAATTGTGGGGATTAACAACAGATCATGTTCGATAGTTTTCTTTTTCTGTAACTAATGATTTTTAATATCAAAAATTGCAATTGAAGTTGACGTGTTTGCCAGTAAGGAAAAAAGTGTGGACTGCTAGATCCTAGTTTTTAGTTCCTAGCACTTTTAATCCTAGAAATATTTTACAAAATATAGATACAGATGCACTTGTAAATTTATGGTTTCACGAAGATGGCACTTCTCCACATTTTTGCAGAAACGTAAGATATTATTTAAATCATTGGCGTCTAAACCAATGGATTAGCAGAGGAGGATTCCCACAATGGCCACCACGTTTCCCTGACCTGACTCCTCTTCATTTTTTCCATTGGGGTCATGTAAAAGATCAAGTTTACAAAAACATTCCAACTACTAAAGATTGCATGAAACAAAGAATAAGGCAAAAAATATTTCCAGCAATACATTACAAAAAGTTAAATTTTGTAAAACGTTTAAATAAGTGTGTGGAATACGAAGGCAGACCGTTAGAACATTTAATTTAAAATTTTTGTTGTAAGATAGCCATTAAGATTTTCTTATTATTATTTTTTAATTTACTTATTTTTGACGAGTTTAAAGCTGTAGTTATTAAGAGTTTCTCAAACTTTCAAATTCTATTTTGAAAAAATTTAAATTAATGTTATTCAGTTGAGTTTTTGTCTTCAATTTTTGTAAGTATTTTTTAATCTATGATTAGGGCTGCACAAATTTTTCCATATATGAATCATAATGCATATTAATGTCTGTTCACTATCTTATTACATTGTAATGTCGATTTGTCTTTGAATAATATACCGTTGAACATATCAGGATCTTCATTTATTATTCTTAAATTGATTGCAAGTTTGAAAGTCGTTGTTGCTATGTAAATCTTGGTGTAAAGAGATATATTTAAATTTTCTGTTATTGTTGCCAGGACTGAAAACTGATTATCCTAATGTGTTGTATTAGGTTGATTAACGGTTTTCTTTTTGTGATGAACACTACCGCTTTATTCAAAACGAAATTGTTAAAAATAAACGTATATAACCTTATATCAGCAGAAAGCTGCATTTAAGTGCTATCCACTTCTGAAATAAAAAGTAGGCTGTTCCATTAAAAAAATGAGATACCGAATGTTTCGTAAGTATCTATCGCTCGGTATAATGCAAAAAAATCTTAATTTTGTCCAAAGTCCAAAAAATATTGCGTTAGATTTTCGTTGGTTTGTGATATCTCAGTAATCAAAAATACATATTCAAACAGCTCACTGCGGCGCATCCAAATATCTAAAAATATAGAGGGTGTTTCATTTAATAAAATGGTTTCCACGAGCCGCCATTTTTTTGATCACAGTATAGTTCAAAATAATTTTACAATATGCCGTGTGTTGAATAGTATTAATTTCTTTATCGATTTTTTTCTTTTTTGCCAAAGGTCTCACAGAAGAAATACGCATCGTTAGGCCATGCTGTAAATACAATTTAAGCTGAACCTTAAAGTCTTGAGAACGATTATTTCAACAATTTTCGTCAAGGATTTAAGCTTTTGCTTAAAGTTAAGCTAGGATTGTACGACTGGGATTTAACAGTCAAGAAAATCGGGAAGTGTCAAAAAAATGGACACGTTTTATCAATATTTTCAAAATGTGAAAATAGGGGCATTCACAAACAAATCGATTGATCATAATCAGATTAAATCGATTTAAATCGCTTCATGAAAACACTGAACTGTGGCGTAGTGACACGATACTTACAAAGTGGAACGAACGCCATATTTAATCGCAGTTAAATCATAAAATTTTTCCAATGCTCAATATTGAATCTTGAGTTTCGTTGAACGCTAAATCGTATGCAATCATAAATCAATTGTGAATCGATTGTGTCCGTTGAATGCCCCTAAAATTTATTAAAAATAGGTTAAAATTATTTGACGCCATGTCAGTTTATAGATAAATAGGTTACATTTTTTTTGAAAGATATGTGTTGTCAAGTAGACAATTAATTAACAAATAGAACAAAATTTACAATTGGAAAAATTTCAATTTCCCGTTCTTTTTTAAAGTTCAGCCGCAAGTGCGATTTTTCCCTCAAATAATTTCCCGCTAAAAGTGCACATGACGTGGGACATCGGGTGTTCCACAACCATGTAGACACCGGGTGTCCCACGCCACGTGCTCTCCCTTCTAGAATTTTAATTTTTTAATTGATTTTCATGGAAAGGATAAATTAATAAAAAAAAAAAAATGAATTTAGCGACATACTATAAAACACAGTATGACTTCCCGTTTTGCCGGAATCTACAAATCATTGCGAATCTGAATATGTATTATAATAATTTTGGTTTCTATGACAAAAAAAAAATTTTTTTGTTTTTCACTCTACTAAGCTAGGAATCGTATATTTTTGTTCTAATGCAATCAAATAATTCAAGATAATCACTATTTTGATTTTTAACATTTCAAATTTTCAACGAGTCGTAACTTATTTTTTTTTAATGAAACCTGAAATGTTTCTTAGCTTAGTTCACCCGAATATTTTTCTGAGTCCGCCGATACCAAATACTTCATACTCTCTTTGAAAATCATTTAAAGCACAGCACATAGTAAGAAAATACACTCAAAACTCCAAAACATTAATTTTTATAGATACTTTTCTACTATGAGTAACTAAACAAATAAAAAACAATTTTATTTCAGCATAACATTGTTTTTTTAATCTTTAAATAATTAAATTTTGAATGAATAAAATATTGCATTTCAAACTCATTTAAGTAAAAATATCAACTCGATTTTCAATGCAACTTTTTGTAATACCGAAATAATTAAAAATTCTATATTAATGCATAGTGAAAGTAAAATAAAGAGAATATACAGGGTGATCAATATGAAATCTTAATTATGAAAAAATGTTTTAAAATCCATTTGAATGCCGAAAAGTCCTCTTACTGACTAATTTCCTATTAATCAAGAAATTAACAAACAAAAGGAAAAAAAAGCAAAATAAAAATTTAATAAACTACTCAGAAGACTCGGAAACTAAATTTGCGAACGCAAGTTCCTGCTCTCTAGGTATAACTTGCACTCTCTCAGATTCTAATATGCTTATCACTTCCAAATAGAAGGATTTTTGTTTCAATTTTGGTAATTTTCTTAAGTATGGGATGATTAGTGGACCCGATGAAATTAATTAGCGATTTAAAACATCTCTTAAATTATCTACTCTAGATATTTTCCTACTAAAATGTTCCCTGTATGCTCTGAAATTTTTATTCCGAGTTTCTTGAGCTTCCTCACTAAATTGTTCGCTTCTCCAAACAATAATTTCTGAATTTATCTACATTGATGTCAATTCTTTATCATTGCTCCGAAATAGTAGTAGCTCATAATTTTGAAAAAATATCCGTGCAACATTCTTGTCATTACTACTACCATACCCTGGTTTAGTTTTATCTATTATTAAAAACATTTTATTTTTAAATTCTGTTTGGATTCTCTTATTATTTCCATCAATTACACTTTTATTTTCCTTGTTTAGGCGCCATGATTTTAGTGGTAATTTGCAAGCAACTTGTAATGAAATCCTAACATCTGATCCATGAAAGCAAATGAAAAATATAAACTTTCTTTGGAGTTTTGGATAATACATATTCCAAGTCATTAAATTCCTTAGAAGTAGTGTCACATAAGTAACACTTAAGCAAGGATTTTGTGTCTGTTAATAAATTGCATAATTGTCCATCCACCACCGTAAAAACTGGATTATGTTTAATGGTATATTCTCTGTTGTTAATTAGTACTGTCGTGTTATTTAAAATTTGTATTTCGCTCTCTATGTTCTTTTTTTAGTTTTTGTAAGTTCCTCGCTCTCTTTACGATATCGGAGACTTATTGGTCTGCAGTAACGTGTTCACTAACCAACCTTAAAGGTACAAAAGAAGTTAAAAACATATATTTATCGTCATCAAGTTCTGAGATGAATTTTTGTTTATGCTGGGTATGACCAGAACTGCTACCGAATCCCCACCTAGAGATTAGAATCAACTTGTTCGATGGGTTTAAGGATGTAATCAGTTCTTTTTGTACGGACAGCAATCGACTAGCTGTGTGGTCCAATTTAGATTGTAAAGGTACTTCAGCTTCAGTCTCACTAATTGAAATATCTTTGAGATAGCGTTTTTCTTGTTGAATTAGTTTATAAGGTGGAAAAAATGTCTTTTACGTAGCTTCTTATTACATTGTTTTGTCTTCTTGACGACAACTGCGCTTCCATAATCATTGACAAAGCCTAACTAATAACTAGTAAGAAAGTTGATTTTTGAACAAGATATTTCACAGGACTGCTTTACAAAATCTGTTGTCTCTGATACTTTTTTTTTATAATCTCTGCTTGCATTCTCTTTCCACTTCCTCGTAATTTCACTTGCGCAGCAAATGTCAATTCACCAATTGAAGTTTCAGCGCGCAATTTTGCTGTTTTTCGATGTTTGGATTGCTCAGAGCATTCCGCAAAGTTTAAAGATGGCCTACCGCCTTTAGAAATGGTGTACCATAAAAGTTCGAATTTACAATTTCCTTCTAACCAATTTTTTCCGTTTCTAAAAGTCTTTGTGTCTGTTACAGGCGGACCATATTCTATGAAACTGTTTCTTAAAGTTACGCAATGTTTTTTTTTTAAATCGTTTAAGGAGCGATTTGTACACGATAATTTTTTGGCGATAAATTTTTCCAGTTCCTCAAATTTAATGTCGACGTTTTTACTTTTGCTGCCGAATAAAACGTGGCATATTATTTTTCTTTTCATTAATAGAGGCACGGAAATATCTATAAAAGAATTAAAAAAAGAAAGATGGCAAAAGAAAGAAAGGCGAAAAATAGTAAAATCAAATTAGCATTTCTTCAATTTTGCGCAAAATCATCATCCAACATTAGACTTTTATTCCTCAAGCTCCTGACGTTTTGATGCGTTAGATTTGTGTTCGTGGTGATAAGCTCTGAAGGTGTCAAATGAGAGTCAGTGTTTCCAGGAATTTCTTGTACCTTCCGTGTGGTCTTGTTGGTAATGTCATCAAGCCAGATTTTGTTAGGTGCTTTACAATTGATTAGTTGCTATTTATCTGTAATTTTACTTCTGTTTGATGATTCGATTCGTTTATAACATGGACAATTCATGTCCCACGAATAATGTTCCACATCTAATTTTAAATTTAATTTTTTGTTAGCCATAACACAATTTATGCATTTTTTAATATCCTGTGAACACTGATTGCTTTCACGAAACGTTCATATTTCATGAAGTAATAATATATTTAAAATACTCTTGCGCAAAACTTAGAAAATGTATTATTAATAAAAAGTGATTTCCTAAAAGAATTTCTATGCAAATCACTTTCTATTAAAAAATATTTACTGCGTACCTTGGTTTGAACATGCCATGTTCTTCTGAGTTGAAAATTCAAAGAAAATAAGAGGGAAACAACTCCAAAAAAAGATTAAAATCTGCATCAAAAGCGATAATAAGTAATAATTAATACTCACAAACATGAATAAGTAATAATCCAATATATTGACATTTTGATTTGAGATATGAAATTAAAAATCGAGTTTTGAGTACCACTCTCTACACCGGGACCTAGTGTGCAGCGGGCCTAGAACCTCAATAAATTATGCTCTGTTTTAAATAACTTTCTAAGAAAGTACGAAGTATTTGGCATCAGCGTACTCAGAAAAAAAATCTGTTGGATTAAGTTAAGAATCACACGAGGTTCAATTAAAAAGAGTTACAACCTATTGAATATTTTAAACGCTGTAAAAATGTTAAAAATCAAAAATACGATCCAAATAGTGATTTTCTCGAACATATTCGGATTCGCAATGATCTGTAGATTCCAAATATGTGAAAATATACACGTATTCCATTTAAAATAAGAAAGTTGGCATCACTTCCGGCGAAAGAGTCCTATCATGCTCGATAGTATGTCAGAAAATTAATTTTCTTGTTCAATTATATCCTTCCCAAATTTTATGTAAGTTGATTAAAAAAACATTAAATTCTAGAATGGTGAGCACATGGCGTGAGACACCAGTATATAGCAACTGTGCTTACTAGAAGTTATCTTAAATTTTAGCAGAAAGTCACCAAAACTAGTGAGAAAATCACCAAAAAGTCAACATTGGTCCTTAATGCATACCAACTTACTAAATTTCTTCAATATTATTATCAACCGAAAGCAGTAAAAATCACCAAATAATGTGAAACATATTTCACTTCAAAATATAAAAAGTATACTAAAATATTTTGGGAGGTCCTACTCTACCGATCTTTTCACCCCAGAAAAAATAAAATACAGTAATACCCCTAATGGAATTTTCCAATCCACTGATTCAGATTATTAAAAAAAAACTGTAATCATAATCTCAAATAATAATTATAATATCCCTGCAATAAAGCTACTTCCATATTTGGATCTAGATCATAGATTCCCAAACTTTTTGGGAGCACCGGCTACTTTGCAAGACAACAATTTTTCGTTTGCAAAATTACAAAAATTATTAATTTTAAAGTATTTATTATTAATTTCGTCATTTTGGGAATTATTATGATCTAGTTAATTTCGAAACAAAAAATCCACGAGCCATTAAACTTTACAAAATGTTAAAAAGTTGTTTCTCTTAATTTCTACAGACATAATTAAATATTGCTTACTTACAAGTTTACTCCAGCATTATACTTTTTCTTCCATTATTCAGCAATGTTTCAAATTCATACGCACTATAATTTTTTATCACTTTCGTTTTCTTCAATCTTACAAAGAATCTAGCAGAGAATCTAACAGTTCCAGTTGGCACTCATCCCAACCATTAGACGCCAACAACAAACCAGTAAGCTCATCTTCGGGTATCATCTGATTTACCGGTTCGATCAAGACACTCTGATTGGGCATGGACGAAGGGACCAAGCTCTTTTGCTCGCAGCTCTTCACCTCAGCCTGCGCCTTCTCGCTCTTCGCCGCCTCCTTTTTGGACTTCTCCAATTTCTCCCGGACGAAACCCTCGCAGTTTTCGATTTCCGTTTCGCCACAAATGGAAATGTTTGATAGTATGTTGTGCTTCCTTTCGCCCGTGCTTTGAGATGGACGATACCTCTTCGTCTTCCTGATCGGCTTCAGGACTTCCTGGGGATGTCTCGTTCGTGGAACTCTCACGGTTAAATTGGAGCGCCTTTTCGATCGTCTTGATTCTTCCAGTCGTTCCAGGTCTAACTTCCAAAAACCGCCCTTGCCTGGCTCATCTTTTGATCTTGCAACTTTTACGAAGCATTTGTTGAGGGACAAGTTATGTCTTATAGAATTCTGAAAAGAAATATGAGTTACATTTCAGGAGACGTATCTTATCAGGCCAGATCAATTTACTAGTTCAATTCAGTATTACAATTCAAAAAGTTACAAATAACGCTAAAACATAAACAATATTCATAGGTATTACACTTTTTCTTTATTCTAATTCTGACTCGCGAAGTTTTGAATTTGTAAATAATTTCGTGCATTATTTTTATTTATAAAAATTTTTAAATAAAAACAATGAAAAAAAAAGTATAATCGAATTAAACAAAAATACGAAATAATAGAATTTTATAAAATACGAAATAATAGAATTATACATTAAAATAAGAGACAATCGATATTGCAGCACAATTCAGTAGATTAATAAATTAAAAAAAAAAAACTGTTTGGAAGGAAATACAAAATTTTAAAAAATATGTATATGTATAATAATAATAAGGTTAATGTGACTTTGTTTGCATTTTTTAATCTGCCCGTAATATGCGTACAACTAGAAATACATGGCAGCAATGAATAGTATAAGACAATAAGTTATTATCGCGCTTATGATTTCGGCCCACGACTCACTGAAATAGTTCAAAAATTTACTACTGCGACTGTACAGGTGACCCAACGATGCGTATTCTTCTGTGAAGCCTATGGCAAAAAAATTTCAAAAAAAAAAATCGATAAAGAATTTGTATTAGACAATACGCGGCATATTGCAAAATTATTTTCAACTATAGAGAGTGATCAGAAAAATGATGGTTCGTGGAAATCATTTTTTTTTAATGGAACACTGTGTATATTTTTAATCATTTGGATGCGTCTCAGTGAGCTGTTTAAAACGGTATAAATATATATTGATTTCTTTGAACTATTTTTGTAAAATAATTTCTTCTTTGAAAAATTCTTCAAAAATTCAGTCAGTTTGAATATGATTTTTTTGATTGCTGAGATAACACAGTTATTTGATATACATCAACCAAGAAAACTATAAATAACAATTATCACTCGAAAATTATATAAAAAAATGTATTGTCGCAATGAATTACACAAACCTCAAAGTGAGTCGCTTTTTGTGCCGGTGAGTGTATATTGTTGAGCCTTCTTGTAATGGAATACTATCGCTTTGTTCAAAGCTTCTCTTTAGGCTTCTGAAACATTTTACTTGAATAGGGCGACGGTCTGGATATCTTTCATTATAAATTCTGGAGGCAAAAAGACAATTTCTATTACATCCTCCTAATATGTAAATCATATCAACCATTTCTTCTTTGGATAAATTAATCTTTCTATTAAATGACTATAACTTTTGAACGTAGTCAAGAATTACAATTGTTAAATTTTTTAAATTTTGTTTTCATGACGTACTTCTTAAAATATATTTGACTGAAGACCAGCTTTATAATGGAATTTAAAGGAGACTTTAAATTTAAAATTACTTTCTGATGAAAAAACAAATATGAAAACACATTTGTTTACACATCTGAATGTGACTTTAATTTTAAAGCCTCCTTTAGATTCCATTATGAAACTGGCGATAATTTTAGGAAACTTAATATTTATTACCGAACTTTCGGAATTTTTGATTTCTTTTTCAAAGTTTTAAAAAACAGTAGACCTAATTAAGAGCCAGTTTCATAATCGAATTTAAATGAGACTTTAAAACTAAAGTCACATTCAAATGTGCAAACAAATGTGTTTTCGCAGTTGTTTTTACATCTGAAAGTAACTTTAAATTTAAAACCTCCTTTAAATTCGATTATGAAACTGGCCCTAACAGACGCAAATTTTAAATTTGGAGCAAAAATGCAGATTTCGACTGGTGGCGACATTGGATGTGTAGTTTAAAAAACTGGCCATTCAAATACTTATAAAAAGAAAATTTCTAGTGACGAAACCGTTAAAAATAAAGCCATATAAACTTATCTCAGAAAGCTACATTTAAATGCTATCCATTTCTGAAATAATAAGTAGGCCGTTCCATTAAAAAAAAATTAGATACCGAATGTGTAGGTATCGATCGCTCGGTATAATGCAAAAAGACATCTTAATTTTGTTCATAATTTCATATAGGCCAATATCCTAAAAATATCGCATTAGATTCTCGTTGGTCTGTGTTACCTCAATAAGCAGAAATGCATATTCAAACTGGCTGAATTTTTGAAGAATTTTTTGAGAAAAAAAATTATTTTATGAATATATTTGTTGTAATCAGGTCACCGCGGCGCATCCAAATATCTGAAAATATACAGGCTGTTCCATTAAAAAAACGAATCACCAGTTTTCTGATCACTCTGTATAGTTCAAAATAATTTTACAATATGCCGCGTGTTGTCTAGTATAAATTTTTTTATCGATTTTTTTCTTAATTTTTTGCTAATTTTTTTGCTATAGCTCTCACAGAAGAAATACGCATCGTTGGGCCACCTGTAGTATAGGCCACCTATTCAGTCATGAGTCATGATGCGTTTTGATATTTAAGTATTCGATTTACTACCTTATGCGGAACAGAAAAATATTTCTGAGCGAAACTATTACGTACTTTTTTTTAACAAATCTATCAATTTGCAACGTTCGTTATTTACATGCAACAATTTTCATGATAAAAGTTGCAAAAGAAGCGAAAAAAAAATTACAAAATTACTTAATGTGAGTTGTTCAGCTGTTTAATTCGAACTTAATTTTAAACAGAAAAGAAACTTAATTAAAACGACTTCAAATTTTAACATAAATCAAAAAATTCTAAATAAGACATTGAAGTTATAAGTTTTCAGAAAACGTTAACAATGGATCTATGGAGATGGACGCGTGAACTAATGTGCAACGCGAAAGATAAATTTCGATATTTTTCAAAATTACATGAGGGTATAATTTTAGTTCATATTAATACCGACAAAAAGGATTTTTTAGGTGGATCAGAGTAGCCTTAATTTGTAGCAAGTAGTTCATAAATTTAAAAAAAGAACTATTTAAAACAAGCAGTTTTGAACAAATAATTATTTGCCTGCAACAATATAAAAAAAAACTGAAATAGCAAGCGTTATTCAATATCTTGCACGAACACAATTCGTTTTCATACTTTCAATGTAAATGGGTTTCCTTCGACATTCAAAAACTTTGAGCTGTATAAGGAACGTCAGCATCCAATTTCTTTTACGAAACAAAACTTGATCAATAAGTTGGCAACGCTGTGTCAAATAAACTTCAATTTGGGTAACTGTTTTTATTGTTTTTTCAATTTTATTATTTCATTTTCTTTGCTCTCATCATTTCTTTATTTAAAAAAATATGAACCTATCAAATCGTGTTATAAAATCGATCGTCTTTTGTTTTTATTATAATTTTTTTAATTTGATTATTTTTGAACTTTTAATATTTTGTTTCCTTTGTTTTGTCACCATTCTTTTCTTTTATTAATTTACTGAATTGCGTTGATGCAGTTTTCTTTAATTATATATATTTTTAGAGATTTTTTTAAGTTTTAATTTAATTATTTCTAAACCTAGTAGCAAATGTTAGGGATTTTCTAAGTTGAAAAGGAATTTTTTTGGGTAACTCTTGAGGGACTTCTGCTTTGTACACTTTGCTAACTCTGTTAGAGATTCCGTCTCGTGAAATCTAGTAGGTCGTACATACAAGTTAACGTTTTCTTTAGTGATTAAATTATTTATAGAAATAAATAAAGATTCGTAGATTTTGTGTAATTAATTATGCATAATCAAGCTGTGTGATATACCAACTGTCTAAATAAATGTTTGATGGACAGGGATATGAAACCGTTTAACGGCCCGCAACCGCTGTTGCCCGATTGTGCGAAATTTCGTCTAATGGGCTATTTGCAAACACATTCAGAAAAGGTTCAACTTGACGTTCTATTATAATACATGCGACAAGGAATGTATTAGACAAATAAAGAGAGAAATTTGACTAATCGCTCCTGCTTGTGTTCGATTCCGGCCATCGCCGGCCGTATAAAAGTTGTAAAGCGCGAAAAAATTTATGTTATGAAAATGTAACCATAAAGGTGCCCACAAGGGTGTGACACAAAAATATCATTTTTTTTAATTGACATTGGATATGTAGGAAGGCAAAGAAAAAGTACATTATGAGTGAACTACTATGTATAGGATATTTTAATAGTTAAATTGGAAGTGATTAATTTTGGACATATTTTTTACTTGTTTATGTTAATAATGTGACATTTATAGTTACAAAATAACCAAAAAGTTCTATGATAAAATTGGCTATGGTAAACAAAAAAAATCTTTGTGTTTTACACTGGCGGACATAAAATCCGGGCACGTAATTTCTACAATGTAAACCTTGCTTGAACATTTTTGTAAACTCGTCATTAATTTTGACAGTTGTCGAAGCGAACTATTGTCGCAAAGATAGATTGTACTGAGTATTTGGCTATGTGGAAATTCTACCACTTAACTACTTCAGTAAAAAAAAATAATAATAAGACACTAACAACTTTGACAACTGTCAAATTAATTAAATGAGCTCTGATTCTCTTCATATGATTAATTTAATAACTTGTTTAATTTCCATGGTAACGCTCGCCCTCGCTCTCTTACACATTCAATTGACATAAAGCTAAATCGCGTCTCGTTTGTTTTAATTACGACTTTAGCTAAAAACGATTTTAATTATAAGCTCATTTAAGTTTCATTGTCAATGCAAGATAATTTGAAAAAACGTATCTAGGAAGTTAATCGTTAATTATAACGAGGGTTTTTTTTTATTTGGCGTTGAAGTGGCGGTGATAAGTTCAGTGTTGCCAACTGAAAGGATAAATCCTATTTTAATTATTAGGAATTAACGGATCTTTTTCTAAAAAAGTGATTTGTAATTTTAATTTCATAAAAGAAGCTGGAAGTTGACAAGGTCTACACTCCTCAAAGTTGTTCTTTTATGTAGAAGGAAACCCAGTTATATTAAAAAGACGAAAATGAATTATTGTATCGGTGTGAAATATTGATCAGCGCCATCTATTGTAGTTTTTTTTAATTATCTGTTGAGCATGTAGAAGACAAAAAATTATTTGTTTTATCACTGTTTATTTCAAATTGCTTCTTTTTGTAATTTATGAATCTACTGAATTGTACTCTAAAATATATTGTCTTTTGTTTTTACATGTTATTAGTATAGGTCGCGCCATCCTGCGACCGATTTCTGATCTACTTACAACGAACTTTATTAAATATCATTGTTTAAAATTTTCTTCATTTGTTTTCTTTGTTTTGTCATCCTTCCTCCGAGTTTGTTTTATTTATTAATCTACTGAATTGTGCTCTAGAATCGATTGCCTTGTGTTTTATTATTTAAATTCTGCTGTTTTGGTATTTTTTTGGTTCTCTCTCAAATAAGATGTTTTTTCATAAATTGATGGGGGCAGTAATCAATTCAAAGTTGTTTTGAAGAATCCGTCAACTTTTCCCGATGCAGTGTTGCCAATTAACAACCGTCATTTTGAAGTTGGTTCACAATTTTCATGATGCCAAATGAAAAAAAAATACCCATAATTTTGTATGAATATAACAATTCGCTGTATTATTATTTGCATAGGTACGAGATTTTTTTACAATTTGGCATTTTGGTCTACATTTTGTGAAACGTTTGGGCAAAATCTGTTGCCAGATTTTCCTTGGAAATGTCGTGGTCAGTGAATTTTGTATGAGTTTCTTCCAGAACAAACACTTTTTCTACAACAACAACAACAAAAGCTTTGGGTTTAAAATTGAACAATAATGTTGAATCAATCAAAATGATAGTTGCCAAATAAGCAATTTTTCTGACAAATGATATTTTCTTACCTGCCAACTTGGATGTGCTTTTCTATAATACAGAAAATTTTCCCTAATCCAATGGTAAATTGCACTAAGTGTCATTTTGTTCCCGTTCTTCCCCATGGCCATACAAATGAGGGTGGCATAGGAAAAAGGTGGTTTCTTATCGCCGTTCTTTTTGTAAAAGTTGATATTAATCGTAAGGTCTTCTTGAGTGGAATTCTGCGACTTCTTTTTGGGTTTTGGTGATACTGGAGGGGTCGGTAGATTAGGTACGGCCATGATGTTCGTAATATTGTGTAACCAATTTAAACTAGTCAGGTCAGTTTCGGATATGTTGTCGTCTTCACTTTGCGGGCTAGGCATTGAGATCTTCATCTGATTGTCGTCGCTGATATTTTGGCCTCTGGCGTTCTTCTGCTCGGACTGAGGTATATCGAAAGTTTGGCAATTTCTGTTCAGTTCGGTTTCGAAATCTTCTGTGTCTTCGCTTGTTTGGATTTCCATTACGTCGCTTTCTAAAATCCTAAACGGCACTTGCTCTTCGTACAGGTTCTCTTGCAGTAAAAAGTTCGAGTTTATGGTATCCACGTTGATGTGACTATTTAAAATTTCTTGCTTAACAATATACTCGGTATTTACAACGCCGTCTGCATTTTTATACTCTATCTTCACTATCTGCGATTCTGGTATGCTAATTAAATTTGTGGTACCAACTTCTATACAGTTTTGTATGTCGGATAAGTCCATGGAAGTGATATCCACGCTATCGCTTATTTGTAAATTGACGTTTTTACTTGTATTATCCACAACTAGGTCATCTTGTAAATGTGGCAATTCCACCTGGTCAGAGTCGTTGTAAAATTCATCATGTATGTGCATTTTTTCCGAGTCTACACTCGCCTTTCCGAGATCAAAATTCTGTAGGTCCATTTTTTTAAATAAATTATATCTCATGTCTAATAATAATAAACTTGAGCACACGAACTGAGCCGATTCTGGGACGGATTTGTATCACATTTTAAATTTCGCTTTGAAATTCTTTGAGCTTCATGAGGGCGTTTCTGTAAGTAAAAAAATACAATGTCAGAAAGACAATACAATGTGCGTCGTCAGATAGATATTGGAAGATCTCAAGTTTCAAAACTTCTAAATTATATACAGTATTTAATGTACGAAATAAATTAATATTAGATGAAGATGTATTGGTGCCTTGTTCTTTGTTTAAAAATAAAATGTGTTGAAAAGATTTCGATTTTCTGTAACTCACCACCGCAACATAATGAAATCACCACGCGGTTTGTTAAAACACTGACCGGGGGGGTAAATAACGCAAACGGGAAAACGGCGAGCAATTCACCAGAGGACGGCGGCTTTTAAGTTCGATCTGGGGAGGCTAAGAACGTGCGAGAAAAACGGTCGATTCGGCCAGAATGACGTCACCAAATGACCATTGGCGACCGGGATCAATAATTTGCCGTCCGTGGGAAGCAAGGGGTTCTGCTATACATCATCCAGCCCTTTAGCTTAATGGACAAGAATTGATACTATCTTGATCAGCTCGTAAGTGACAATCATTTTAAAAAAGGAATTCTAATTTACATGTAGGTACACTTTATTACATAGGTCGTCATATGGTATGGTAATCATTTGCCAAAACGCTAAATTTATTTTTACCAAGAGCAATAATCTACACTTTATTGTTATTAAATTTAATATACTTCCTATCTTTGGTCTTTGGCTTTTAGTTTCACTATACTATATATTGGGTGTTTGTATAAAGGTACTCTCATAGTTTCAGGGCCGGCCACAAGGGGGGCGCAAAAAAAAGATTCAAAATTATTTCATAATTGTGAAAATTTAAGAGTAACACAATACAGAGTGACTGTGATAGTACTGTAAAGCTTGAAACCTATAATATGTTACTATAAATGGTAACGATTGAACTCGTATGCCCTTAACAAAAGTTTTCGAGAAAATCGCAGTTAAAAATGTTTACAAAACTGTTTGAGAACAACCCGCCTTACTATCATATAACGTTAAAATGTTTTTTTTTTTCAATTTTTTTTAACGTTGATAACAAATCCGTTTCTGCTTTTTTTTATACAATGAGTACAACTTTTGGAGCGTGTTTCTGAAGCTACTTTATCAGAGTAGCCAACACGAATTCAATATCTGTAATACCTGCACGAAATTCTTCGATTGTGAGTCAGTGCTACAAACATTTACAAAACATTGAAATCATAGCCTATTTTAATTAGAAATTTAATTGAATGCATGGTATAAATAAAGACATATCGTGCTTCTTGCTGTCTCAAGTCATAGTCAACCTCAAACTTGGGAGTTTTTGAATGCATGATAATAATAAAGATATAAAGTACAATTTACTTTAAATAATGAAGCACAATTTGTTTTTTCTTTACATTGATTTCCCTTGAATGTTTTAATTTAATAAAACTGGAATATTTAGTTTTATGAATGGCACAGCATGTATATTAACAACCGACTCCAATATTGTCATAAAAAGTCCGAACATTTAGCTAAAATAATCATTAAAAAGTCACTAGACGCAGACAATAATAATTCACTGAAAATTTTACTAGAAACAAATGTATATGAAATTGTATACCGGGTGCGCCACCGCAAGTAGGCACGTATGATCGTTCACGAAACAATCTAATCGTGTAATAAAGTTTCAGGTCGCCGTGCCGATGTCCATATCACATTGTAATATAATACAAACAATTCACTTTAATAAAATGAGTTATATAAGTTTTCTTGGTTTCTGGGCTGGAATTTTGTTGAACCACGTCGACGTCTTTGCAGGGCTGGTGTTGATGCTGCTGTTTTTTTTTCGTGCATACTTAAGCCCGCTTTGGACAATGTTGTTAAGTCATCAATTTTCAGACGTCGTATTTTTCTTATCTTATTATCATCCCGATTTTACGTTTAATAATAATAAACAGAAATGAATTTGTTTATGGACTATTTGAAGTTTGAAATTCGCGCTTAAATACTTCCGTCCCTTTTCGACTTTTTTGCCATCACTTGTTAGTCGACTGTTTCTAAGCTTCTTCAAATATTCCTGACAGTTCTAGAAATTTTCTTTCTTGCAGTTGCCATTTTTGTCTAGAAGAATGTGTCACGGTACTTTCAAATTAATCAATATTTCTTTTTAGTTTGTTATATTTGCTGAAATTATTCCATTTTCTGTCGCAAACATTGTGATCGTCATTTTTTTCTCTGTCTCTTTTTACTTCGTAAAATTCACGATCGCCATTTGCTTTTCTTTTCCTTTGAAGTTATCGTTTCTTTTTCCATTCCGATTGCATTTTTCCAAAAGTCATAAATGTTTTTCTATTCTCTTTTCTTTGTTATCTAATGTTATCTGAAATAAAATGATTAAAAATTTTCTGCTCTCCTTTTCGTCCTTTCGCGAATATTACGATTATTATGTTTTTCTTACTTTCCTTAGAAATGTTTGTTTCGATTGTCTTTCCGAGTTGTCGAAAAATCCTTCATTATTTTGCTACACTTCAGAAATTAAGAAATTCCTTTCAGATTTTTGTGTTTCTTTTCCTTTCGTAAATACGATTGTCATTTGTCTTCCCTTTTTTTTGTTTCTTTGTGAATTTTGAATTATTATTAATTATTTTTTTAAGAAATTTTAAATCTAGAATTCCATTATATTTTTTTTGATGTGATCGTCATTTGTTTCTGTAAATTTAAATTCGATTAGATTTTTAGATCGTCAAAAACGTTCTTAATTTTTTTGTTTTTAATTGTTTACAGATATTAAATAATCAAAAAAATGTTTTTCGTAAATGTTGCTTGGGAATGTGAGTTGTTTTCCTTTCTCTCTTTTTTTGTGAATTTCGAATTACCATTATATTTTGAATGTTTATTATTAATAATTTTTCTGAGTTTTAATTTTTTGTTACGATTGTCAATTATTTTTCATACTTTAGTATTTTTTTCGATTTTGGTTGTGTTTCCGCGATGATTAAAATCGTTTTTAATTCTTTTCTGTTTTTGATTGTTTCCATTTTTTTTCTTGTATCTCTCTGTCCATAAATGTTGCGATTGTCGTTTGTTTTTCATGTTTATTTTCAATTTTTTAGGTTTTTTTTTTTCGTAAATGTTGCTTACGAGTCGTGTTTGTGTTTTGTTTTTTTCTCCTTTTTTTCTTTGTGAATTTCTAATTAACGTTACGTTACGAACGTTTAATAAGAATTATTTTTTGAGCTTTAATTTTTCATTACGATTATCAATTGTTTTTCTTACTTTCTTTGGTTATAGTTTTTCCATTTCGATTGTTTTCACGATGGACATAAATGTTTTTCATTCTTTTTTGTTTTTGATTGTTTCTATATTTTTCGATTGCCCTTGTCATTTGTTTTTCTTGTTTATTTTCAACTTTTTAGTTTTTCTTTGTAAATGATGCTTACAAGTTGCGATTGTGTTTTGTTTTTTCATTTTTTCCTTTGTAAATTTCTAAAAACATTCATTACGTTACGAATGTTTATTAAGAATTATTTTTTGAGCTTTAATTTTTCATTACGATTGTCAATTGTTTTTCTTACTTTCTTTAGTATCTAATTATTTTACATTTCAATTGTTTCCACGATGGTTAAAATCGTTTTTAATTATCGTTTTTAATTCTTTTTTGTTTTTGATTATTTCATTTTTTTTCTTGTTTCTCTCTATCCATAAATGTTGCGATTGCCCTTTGTTTTTCATGTTTATTTTCAGTTTTTTAGGTTTTTTCTCGTAAATGTTGCTTGCGAATTGCGATTTTGTTTTATTTTTTCCCTTTTTTCTTTTGTGAATTTCGAATTAACGTTACCATACGAATGTTTATTAAGAATTATTTTTTTGACCTTTAATTTTTTATTACGATTATCAATTGTTTTTCTTACTTTTTTTGGTAATTGTTTTTCCATTTCGATTGTTTCCACGATGGACAAAAATGTTTTTCATCCTTTTTTGTTTTTGATTGCTTCCATATTTTTTCGATTGCGAATGTTATTTGTTTTTCTTGTTTATTTTCAACTTTTCACGTTTTTCTTTATAAATGATGCTTACAAGTTGCGATTGTGTTTTGTTTTTTCCCTTTTTTCCTTTGTAAATTTCTAATTAATATTCATTACGTTACGGATGTTTTTAAGAATTATTTTTTGAGCTTTAATTTTTTATTACGATTGTCAATTGTTTTTCTTATTTTCTTTAGTAATTGTTTTTTCATTTCAATTGTTTCCACGATAGACAGAAATGTTTTCATTGTTTTCATATTTTTCGATTGCAATGTCATTTGTTTTCTTATTTATTTTTAATTTTTTATATTTTTTTCTTCGTAAATGATGTTTACAAGTTGCGATTGTGTTTTGCTGTTTCTCTTTTTTCCTTTGTAAATTTCGAATTAACACTACGTTACGAATGTTTTTAAGAATTATTTTTTTGAGCTTTAAGGTTTCATTACGATCGTCAATTGTTTTTCTTACTTTCTTTGGTAATTGTTTTTCCATTTCGTTTGTTTTCACGATGGACGAAATTGTTTTTCATTCTTTTTTTGTTTTTGATTGTTTCCATATTTTTCGATTGCGATTGTCATTTGTTTTTCTTATTTATTTTCAATTTTATACGTTTTTTTTTCGTAAATGTTGCTTGCGAGTTGCGATTGTGTTTTGTTTTTTTCCCTTTTTTCCTTTGTATATTTATAATCAACGTTACGTTACGAATGTTTATTAAGAATTATTTTTTTGAGCTTTAATTTTTCGTTACGATTGTCAACTGTTTTTCTTACTTCCTTTAGTACCTAATTATTTTACATTTCGATTGTTTCTACGATGGTCAAAATGGTTTTTAATTCTTTTTTGTTTTTGATTGTTTACATTTTTTTTCTTGTTTCTCTCTGTCCATAAATGTTGCGATTGTCATTTGTTTTTCATGTTTATTTTCCATTTTTTAGATTTTTTTTTTCGTAATTGTTGGTTGCAAGTTAAGATTGTGTTTTGTTTTTTTCCCCTTTTTCCTTTGTGAATTTCTAATTAACATTACGTTACGAATATTTGTTAAGAATTATTTTTTTGAGTTTTAAGGTTTCATTACGATTGTTTTTCTTACTTTCTTTGTTAATTGTTTTTCCATTTCGATTATTTTCACGATGGTCAAAATTGCTTTTCATCCTTTTTTGTTTTTTATTATTTCCATATTTTTCGATTGTGATTGTCATTTGTTTTCTTGTTTATTTTCAATTTTATACTTTTTTTTCGTAATTGTTGGTTGCAAGTCAAGATTGTGTTTTGTTTTTCCCCCCTTTTTCCTTTGTGAATTTCTAATTAGCATTACGTTACGAATATTTGTTAATAATTTTTTTTTTAGTTTTAAGGTTTCATTACGATTGTCAATTATTTTTCTTACGTTCTTTGCTAATTGTTTTTCCATTTCGATTATTTTCACGATGGTCAAAATTGCTTTTCACCCTTTTTTATTTTTTATTATTTCCATATTTTTCGATTGTGATTGCCATTTGTTTTTCTTGTTTATTTTCAATTTTATACTTTTTTTTTGTAATTGTTGCTTGCAACTCGAGATTGTGTTTTGTTTTTTTCCCTTTTTTCCTTTGTGAATTTCTAATTAACGTTACGTTACAAATGTTTATTAAAAATTATTTTTTTGGGCTTTAATTTTTCATTACGATTATCAATTGTTTTTCTTACTTTCTTTGGTTATTGTTTTTCCATATCGATTGTTTTCACGAAATATTTTTTCATTCTTTTTTTGTTTTTGATTGTTTCCATATTTTTCGATTGTCATTTGTTTTTCTTATTTATTTTCAATTTTTTACGTTTTTTTTTCGTAAATGTTGCTTACGAGTTGCTATTGTTTTGTTTTTTTTTCCTTTGTGAATTTCTAATTAACATTCATTACGTTAGGAATGTTTTTAAGAATTATTTTTTGACCTTTAATTTTTTATTGCGATTGTCAATTGTTTTTCTTATTTTCTTTAGTAATTGTTGCTGGTGAATTGCGATTGTGTTTTGTTTTACTCTCTCTTTTTTTTGTGAATTTCGAATTAACATTATGTTTTGAATGTTCGTTGTTAATAATATTTTTGAGTTTTAATTTTTATTGCGATTGTCAATTGTTTTTCATACTTTCTTTGGGAATTTTTTTCCATTTTGATTGTGTTTCTTGATGGTCAAAATTGGTTTTATTATTTTCTATTTTTTTTGTTACGCTTTAATTTTTTTTTGTTTGTTTCCGTTTTTCCGTATATTGTCATTTGTTTTTCTTTTTTGCTTTTCTTTATTCGTACAGTTTAAATTCGGTACATTCCGAATAAGAAGTAGTGATAATTACTTTTTTTAAAAGTGCCTTTAGTGTTCGTTGTTAATAATATTTTTGAGTTTTAATTTTTATTGCGATTGTCAATTGTTTTTTATACTTTCTTTGGGAATTTTTTTCCATTTTGATTGTGTTTCTTGATGGTCAAAATTGGTTTTATTATTTTCTATTTTTTTTGTTACGCTTTAATTTTTTTTTGTTTGTTTCCGTTTTTCCGTATATTGTCATTTGTTTTTCTTTTTTGCTTTTCTTTATTCGTACAGTTTAAATTCGATATATTCCGAATAAGAAGTAGTGATAATTACTTTTTTTAAAAGTGCCTTTAGCAGCCCGCACATACCTTATGCGAGACATCCATAACAGTGGCTTAAAAAAGGACACGTCCCAGCTCATCCAGAACGGTTGGCAACCCTAAGTCTATTCCAAAAATTCGTTGAAGGAGTAAATTAGTAGTTCTGCGTTAAAAGGCCGTTCTTTAATTATTTCGTAATGAATATTATCAGGTCCGGGAGAAGATTTTTTTCGGTGCTAAAGGTATTTATTATTTCATCTAATTTAAAACAAACGTTCAACAAGTTATCAGCCACAGGGGTTGCAACCGAATCAGGAGTTAGATTTCTCAAGAAATAGTCAATGCGTTCTACCTAGACTGGGTTCTGGTTTGAAGGGTTAGAAAAGACGCCTCTCTAAATCTTTTTAGATTTTTCCAAATTACAATCATTGAGGATTACCTATTCAAGGACTCGAAGAATTTAACAGAATTTGGATTTGAGGAATTTCTTCCTTCTTCTTAGACAGGATAACATTTTCTAATGTCGGACAACTTTTATAACGAAGCCTTCCTCTGGAGAATTTTCGAGGTGTATTCGTCATCCACCAAACAAGAGAAGGTCTATAATGAGCTGGAATGTTTTTGTTTATTTGAAATTTTTGAAGTCATTCTTCAATCATTAACTTCTAAATTATGTACTTGAATTATTACGCCGCAGTCAGTAGGTCATAAACGTCAGTCATAAAAGCAATGTTTGCAGAACACTTTAGAAATTGATTAAACTGCCTTCTCCACAACACCCCCAGTGCATTTCCTGGACGAAAACGATTCTAGCGGCGTATGAGTGGTCAATTAATAATCCAAGAGTACTCCACTAGTCTCCCAGTAAATTCATACGTATCCGCGGGTGGCGGTAGATCGATATGATTAGGGTGAGAAGTCGTTGGGAACGAGCAGGTGGTGGTAAAGTGGGATAGAATGGGGTAACGAAATAACAAAATTGGCGAGTGGGCGTTTTAGATATCACGTAATCGGTCTGGGTATCTAATGCGTTTACTGCCCCTCAGAAGGGTGGACTGGTGGACAATAAAAATGCAATCAGTTCTTGGCATTTTAAATGATTAAAAAAATAGAATTATTAACAGAAAGAGAGAAGGTATAAAGTAAAAAAAAAAACAATAAACATAAGGTTAATAAAAGATTACACTAAGATGTATTAATTTACATTCGGAAATTGATCGTTTTTAATTCGCAGAAGAAGTGTCGTGTTACCTTTCTCTAATTGGTTTGATGGTTTCGTGCTCATACGCGACACGAAATGTGTCATTAAAACACAACTGAGTAAATGCCGTTGGTCTGACACATTCGCCGACTTATTTGCACGCAATGTAATAATATGTATGTCTGATACAATTAGCTACATATATTATGAACGTTTCGTCTGCTTGAGACATCTTCACGACTAGGAAGTGATGAATTAATTATCGAATTCAGCTTCAGTTTCACAGTTAGAGATTATAGATATCTTTTTGTAATTTTCAATGTATTTATATTATTATTTGTTGTTAAACGAAAACAACACGAATTTGTATAGCTCTGTAGTCTTAAAGTTCGGAAAGTCCGATGACCTACTACTCTCAGGTACTAAAAAAGTGAAAGTCCAATATACGAGGGTAAAGCTGAATGTATTGAGAAAAAGAAAATCTAGTAGGCCGTGAAAAACAAAACATACAGTGCTATTTAGAGCAACTCCTTTAACTGTCATTTGAAAATCACACATTCGAAAATGCCCTCTGGTTAATTCCATTTTTTTACTTGTAATATCACTTTAAAAAATTAATAACTTGGGTTCTAACGAACGTAACTTCAAATAACAGGTAAAGAGATGCTCTAAATAACACCGTATCTTTTGTTTTTCACGGCCAACTAGATTTTTTTATTCTCAATAAATTCAGCTTTACCCTCGTAACAAAGCTTAGATTATTTGAATTGGTTGTATTTTGATTATTGTTTGAATTCGTGAAGTTATTGTTGCTTAGCAACTTTAAAGCAGTCGGGCTATAAATGCCAATGCATTTGAGTGCCAATAAACAAGATTATAGTTCCAAATTAAAAATCACTACATTCCGATTTGACGTTCAATAATAATAAACAGAAATGAAATTGTTTATGGGCTATTTTGAGTTTAAAATTCCCGCTCAAATTTTTCCGCCGCCTTTCAATTTTTTTTTTGCCATCGTCACTTGTTTATCGATTATTACTGAGTTTGAAATTCGTAGTCCAAAATATTCCCGACAGTTTTTTTTTGAAATTTACTTTTTAGCTGTTGCCGTTATTGTTTGAAAGATTGTCTCACAGCAAGTCTTTTTCCTTTTTTGCATTTATTTCATTTTCTTTCGTAAACGTTATGATCGTCATTTGTTTTTCTGTCTTTCGTTTTTCGCCCGTAATAATTACGATCGTCATTTGCTTTTTTTTTATCTTCTCCTTTGAAGTTACCATGAACAGTTACGTCGCGATATCCATAACTAATGTATCGTATTTGCGAATAACCCGAACAAGTTGGTTTGGGTTGCAGTAAATTCTTGAGCTACTCTTCTGCTGAAGAGACCCAAATAGGGTCGAAACAGCTGCCCAGAGGATGCTCGAGGATTCCATTTGAATCAAAACCGACATGCGACAATTTTTTTAAAGCTGTCTTTCTTTTTCAATAGTCAAAATTGTTTTTCTTTTGTGTTTCTTTTTTTGCTATATATGTTATCTGTTATATGATCCAAAATTTTTTGCGTTTCTCCGATCTGCCGCGAATATCACGACCGTCATTTGTTTTTCTTACTTTCTTCCGAAATTTTCATTTTTTTTTCATTTCGATAGGGCTTTCTCATCGGCCGTTTCTGAATTCGAAATTCAACTTCAATTATTCGTGACAGTTTTTGAAATTTTCTTTTTTTTTGTTGCCGTTTTTGTTAGAAAAAATGTCTTCTGGCAATAGTTTCAAATTAATCAATCCCTTTTTCTTTCTTGCAATATTTTTTTTCATTTTCTTTCGTAAACGTTACGATCGTCATTTGTTTTTCTTTGGTAAAATTTACGATCGTCATTTGCTTTTCCTTTTTCTTCTTTTCCTTTTGAAGTTATCGTTTTCTTTCTTTTCCATTCCGATTGCATTTTTCCAACAGTCAAAAATGTTTTTCTTTTTTGTTTTTTTTATCTGTGCTATCTGTAGTTAAATGATCAAAAAATTTTTGTGTTTCTCGTTCTTTGACGAATATTACGACTGTCATTTGTTTCTCTTACTATCTTCAAAATTTTTCATTTTCTTTATATTTTGATTGAGTTTTGTCATCGTTTGTTTATCGGCTGTTTCTGAGTTTGAAATTCATCTTCAAATATTCCTGACAGTTTTTGAAATTTTCTTTTTTGTTGCCGCTTTTGTTCGAAAGGATATCTCAGTGGTTTCAAATCAATCGATCCCTTTTTTGTTTATATTTTCTGAAATTATGTATTTCAATTTCTTTCGTAAACGTTACTTGCGATCATCATTTGTTTTTTCTTTTACTTACATCAAGAATTTTTTATTCCAATTCGATTAGGTTTCTCGATCGTAATTGTTTACCATTTTCCACATTTTTCTTTATGTTTACTTTTATTATTAGTTTTTTATTTTAGGTTTTAATTTTTATTACGATTGTCAATTGTTTCTTTTACTTCGGGGATTTTTTTTCACTTCGATTGGGCTTCTCGATGGTTAAAAATGTTATTTTTTGTTTCCATTTTTTCCTTTGTTTCTATAAATATTTCGATTGTCATTTGTTTCTCTTTTTCCTTTTCTTTGCTTGTGACGTTCAAAAGAGTTGTTCACGTACGGTTTAATATTTGGGCTGCGTTCGATTATTTAACCCCGTTCTCGCTGTTTACTCTTTTCTCACTTTTGTCTCACTTTTATTTGTATCAAAACAGCCTCGCTCTCACTCTAATTTTACTCCAACCCTGCACCGAATTAACCTAACGAAGTTAGCCTCGAGACATTCCGAATAAGAAGACGTAACAACGAATTTATATATTTTTTTAAGCGCAGAAATTTAAAAGTTCCCGCCACTTTACTGTCAGAAACGACTTTCACAGTTGGTAGCACTACAAGGTGGCGGTAAATTCAAACCCAAAGTTTTATGTAGACCTATTAGGTAATATCCAGTTATTCAAATAAATTAAATGGGAAATATTACGTTTATCCTAGTGTTTCGTTTCTTTATACATATTACAAATATTGCATAAATCAATGAATTTTCAATTGTAATTATAATGCGAAACAGCTTTTGATATTTCATGTTTCGTTTAAAGGACAAATCCGGAATCATCGATTCACCTCCTTTTCACATTGTCCTGCACCTCATTTGGACAGTTCCAAGAAGTTTCGATGAAATCATTCTTAACACAAAATACCAACGCGTCGGTCTCCAATGTGTCACACGCGATCGTATTTCCTCCCCTCGATCGCCGGATTCATGCGTCTGCTGGTCACGACGTCGTCGGCGACGCTATTATAAATTTACACAGCCGAATTATTTTGGCGATGAATAAGAAATAACGCAATTTATTATTAGAAACAGAGATAAATTGGCCCCGATAAGTAGGCGATAAAGTGCCACACCACCGAACGCGAGTGGGTGGTGTTACATTTGGTTTGAGGGAATAATTTAATAAATAATTCAGGGGGTGTTTTAATATTCACGCGTTTCTTCACCGAAAGTTTTTCGTGTATTTCGGATGAAGTATAGGTAAAAGGTTAGACCTAATAATCGCGAATTGATGAAAAAATGAATTACAGCAGATTAGAGAAATAATGCAAAACTATAATAATTAATAAAGATGGAAATGCTGATATTGTTTTTTATTCACACCTCTTCAAAATCTCGCATTTTATTGGCTATTTAACATCCAGTATATTCTGTTTTTTTTTACAATACCTGTGAGTTAAAGATGCACGACTTTGACTAAATAGTCAATAAGTGTCAACATATACAGGGAGATCGAAATTGATTGTCCTGATCCTACACCATTTTTCGTGAGCTTGATATGAATATATTCCAGTCAAGATCTTTTTAGACTCTAGAGAGCTATGCTTTTTTTTTCGTCAAGTAGTGCTTATAGAAGTCAAAATCTGACATGAAAAAAATAATGACAGTGTCACGTCAGCTATACTGGCTGTGTTGCCAATTCGTAAATAACGTGGGTTACGGTAGCATGATTAAAGTAAAAAGTAACTTAAAACAAATACATCTTTTATTTATAATCCTGTCAAAATGCTAAAAATCACAAGCGGAGGAACTAAGCGCTCAATAGGCAAGGCGTTTAATTATTACAAAATGGATCGCCCAAATTTAAGAATTGAAGAAATAATAAGCAGGTTGGCAAATATACACGAAGTAAGTTTTTACATATTTAAGTCTGCTTTATTTTCTAATGTTTAATATTTTAGATTTCGCTATGTACGATAATTAAAAGTTTAAAAGGAGGACCCGACAACTTGAAAATTTCTCTTTCTGGCAGACATAAACATACGGACATATTTATATATTTCGGAAAGATTTGCAACGATTAATTTGGCAATATAATTTGCAAAATGCCACTTTGGACAAATTAGTTACAGACGCTTCCGATACTTTGGAATTTAAAGGAAGGAGAACAACTTTATTCATAATTATGAAAACTATGGGTTACAAACACAAAATGGTTGGCTTTTTGGAAGAGTGTGACTTGTTACTTGACTCGACGAGTAATGACGAAGACTACCAAAAAAAGATAAATGCAGAAATTTTTCAAAATTGGGTGGTTAATCAGCTTATTCCTGCACTAGGCAAGTTGCAACGAAAATGTGTGGTGGTGATGGACAATGCACCTTGGTGCAGTCGGACAAACCACCCATATTTTCCTGTAAAAAAAGTCAATTGCAGGAGTGGTTAGTTAAACACAATGTCGAAATTGAGGGCAAAGTTACAAAAAAAAAACAATTATGGGAGTTAATTAAGCCTTTTAGAACAGACGAAACAACAAAACGATATGCTACTGACCAAATTTTGAAGAAGCATGGCTATGAAGTTCTTAGATTGCCCCCATATCATTGCCAAATATAACCCTATTGAGATGGCCTGGGGGCAATGCAAAGGCTTTTACGACAAGTATAAAAATTCGCAACCATTATCGAAAGATAGGGTTTCAAATTTATGGCGTGAGGCTCTTTCAAAATGTACCCCCGACATGTGGCAAAATTTTTGTAATCATTGTGAAAAATTAATTTCGGAAGACTGGATTAAACATATGGGAAATTTTTCGTTTGTAAATATTCCTCCTTTCCTTATTGTATTAGGAGAATCTGATTCAGAATCAGAAATTGATGATGAATCAGTTTTTTTTATGGAATCAATGGAAGAGGAAAGGGAACATATAATTTGGCATCAAAATTTTATGGTGTAGAATATATCATGTATATCTATAAAACTTATATGCAAACTGCGGTAATCCTTTTAGCAACCCACGTATATCCATTGCAAATGTAAGCAGATTTGAAGAACTGTGATATTAGTAGAAGAGTGTGAAGGTGTGCGTATTGGAGGGTTAGCGAAAATAGACGGAATTCTAAATGAGGTTCAGTGCATGGTTTGGTCGGGGCAAATTATAAGATAGCAAGATATCACTTGAAGATTAGAACGAAAAGCAGTGACATTCATGAACCTTATATCCAAACCTAACTAATTAATAATGAACATAATTATTGTTTGATCTATTACAATGAAATAAATCATTTTTGATGAATGAACTGTGAACATAATATTGGAATATCTAGCAATTTCCCCAGATCTCCCTATGTTGCTAACTTCATTTTAATAGTTAGATGTAAATATCGAAATCAAGTTCGTGGAAAGCAGTATAAGATCAAGACAATCAATTTCGATCTCCCTGTACTTTTGGTCGAATTATTCGACTTACACTTTGTTTTCGTCGATTAATTGTATTTTTGCTTGCGTAGTAAAGTAGTAACGTTTATGCTATTCTGGTCTGATCGTGGGAAGGGTAGTTGTCGAACGTGCAGATAGACTTGTTTTTGTTAATTTCATTCGTTAATTAGCGAGTATAGGTACTTGTTTATTTTTAAATTTTAATTATAGAGATTATAACTTTAATTATAAAATTTTTCAGGTGTAACGTCTCAAAAAATAAGTATATAAAAACAAAAGTGTATAATAATAGTTAAATATGGATATGCCTTAATCTTAATTAAAACATATTTTTGACTAAACAATCTGAATTGTTACAAATTTTATAATAATAATAATAATAATGATAAATTATCTTTATTGCACTCACAAAGTATAAACAACAAAACCTAGAAAACGGAAAACTAAATAAGTAAACTACTTTTTTATTTGCAAGTACAATCCCAAGGTGAGATTCAGAGTTGTAGGAAAATCCTACACCTATTCTACCATCTAAACCTTGTATAACGACCGAAAGACAAAATAAGAGGAACTGCCTATAAACTAATTCAAAAATTGAGCTTAAAAATTAAACTTAAAAGTTAAACTTAAAAATTAAACTTCCGTGATGTTGGGCGCAGCTGATACTTCAAGAAGATAAGAGCAAATACTAAATATATACACTCTGAGGAATAACAATCTTTTTATTATTATTATTAAGTGGCATTTTGTTTCAGAAATAGCGATTGGCGCAACTTAAGTATAAACAAAGACAATGAGAGATGTTTAAAATGATCAGGTAAATTATTATATTTGCAGTAAATCTGGAAAGAGAAAGATCTTTCAAAGAGTGTGGTAGCATGAACAGGTGGTGAAATAAGTCCCCTAATTCTAGTGGTGATATTATGTATGTCCGAACGGAACCTAATCTTATTATAGAGATAAGGGGGATGTTGAGAAGTTAAAATTTTGTGGTAAGTGCAGAGAGAGAGAAGTTCTCTGCGATTATACATAGTCAACCAACCAGCATCAACAAGCTTATGCGAAATGTGCTCAAATTTTCTGATGCCGTATATGAACCTGAGGCAGGCATTCTGTAATTTTTGGATGCGATTACACGTTAAACCATCGATGGCGGCATGATAAATAGGTGCGCAATACGCAAACTGTGACAGAACAAATGCATCACATAATCTTTTTTTCAACTCTACGCTTAAATAAAATCTATGTGGATAAAGATTTTTTAAGCTAATGTAAGCATTGCTTACGTACTTTGTAATCTGTTCCCTATACCTAAAAGAATTATCTAATATTAGTCCAAGACTTCTGGCTTTTGCAGCAATTGGAATTTCATTACATTATTAATTCTAATATTCAAGACTTTCAGAAAAGAATCACAGGTTGCCTTATTACCAAAAAGAAGAACCGCTGATTTATCTGGATTAATGTATAAACAGTGGTTAAGAGAAATATTATTCAAACTATTTAGGTCAGCATTAATTTTTGATTCTGCTAGCTGCCAGTCAGCAGGCATAAAACTATGGTAGAGTTGAAAGTCATCAGCATACATGTGTGATTTACAATAGTCGATGTGCTTCGTGAACTTCGAGGTATAAATTGTGAATAACGTAGGGCCCAATATGGATCCTTGAGGGACGCCTTGTAAGACTTGCAGCGGTTTAGAAAATGAGAGATCTAAGTTGACGATTTGTGTCCTATCCTGAAGGTAACTACTTAACAAAGAGACTGCATTAGGACTAAAACCAATGTGAGACAGTAATGAGGTAAGAGCAAGATGGTCAACGGTGTCGAAGGCTTTGCTATAGTCTAGTAAAACAAGCACAGTGATATTAACGAATCAATCGACAAAATAATCGACTATTTGTTCGAGTTTCACTACTGATTGATTAATCGTGGTTAATTGACTTTGCATTGATAGACTCGACTGCAAGTCGACTTGCATAAAATCGTTTAGTCGCCCATCTCTACTGTCAGTGTCAAAAGTTCTTTCAAAAAAGATAACAAAAAAGGTAAATATCACTTTTTGGCATTCTTATTATAATATTTGTATATAACTAAAATAAAGATAAGTTTTTTGCAAGTATTTAATGGTAGTTCTTAATTTGAGAGCGGTACAATAGACCTATTAAGAAGTTAATTACGTTGCAAAAATCGACTAAGATTTTTTTAATAACTTGTGTAAGTCTAACTGTGGTAATCGAGTAATGCGTATCATTGCCCGAAAGTAGATTAAATATGAATTTGTGTGTTTTATTAGTGTATCGTTGCTTGGAATCAAGAGACTTTATGCTACCCCATTTTTACATTATAAATGCAGTCGTTATAAATTATAAATGTAATTACTCATTGCTTGAGAACGAACAGAAGAAGCACGTGAGAAGAACGAATATCGGTACTAGGACAGGGGCCGCTTTACAGAAGGCTCTTGAAGCAATTGATTCCAATAGAAAAATCAGAGAAGTTTCTAAATCATTCCAGATTTCTGAGGCAACAGTGAGAGCTCGCAGAAGAAAGAATGATTCATCTGATCCAAAGTTAGGAAGGCATCCTGTATTTTCAGCTGAGATTGAAGCTAATATGGCAGATCACGTTCTTAAGTTAGCCAAGTTGTTTCATGGATTAACTCCGATGGAGTTACGTAAAACCGCTTTTCAGTATGCTGAAGCCAATGGATACAACATGTCTTTAACAAAATTCGTCAAGAGGCTGGTAAAGAATGGCTGCAATTATTTCTTAAGAGAAACCCAGAAGTCTGTATAAGAAAACCTGAAGGTACAAATATAAGTAGAATTACATCTTTCAATGAAGAATCAGTTAAGAAATTTTTTAGAAACTTATAATCTTTGCTACAAGAATACAAATTTGTTCCAAGTAGAATATTGACGAGACACATACATCGACGGTCCAGAAACTTACCAAACAACTGGGACCAAAAGCTGTCAAACAATTTGGATCAAAAATATCTTGGGAACGTGGAAAAAATGTCACTGCTATATGTGCAATGAGCGCTTCAGGAAATTTTATTCCTCCTTTTATTATCTTTCCTCGCAAACGAATGTCTCCATTGACAAAAAAACGGACCACTTGAGGCAATTTATTCCGTTACAGATAATGGCTGGAGCAACGAAAAATGTTTCCTTCAGTGGTTAGAGCATTTTAAATATCACACTAATTCAAGTTGGCAAATCCTGTTCTACTTGTGCTCGATAACCATTACAGCCACATATATCTTCTGATTTATAAATACTCCAGAAATAATGGTACTGTGATGCTGTCAATACCGCCACATACCTCACACCGCCTGCAACCCTTCGATACTTCATTTTTTGGTCCATTTAAATGTGCCTTTAATAAGGAATGCCGCCTTTTTTTAAAAACAGGGAAAAATAAAAAATAACTTTTAGAGATTTGGCTGAAATTTTTAACAACGCTTATGTTAAAATTGCGAGTATGGAAAAATCTGGCCATTTATCCCGATAAGTTTACAAAAGAGGTTTTTGACGCTGCTAAGCAATATATGCCCACTGTATGTGAAGACAACTTAGAATTATCAAATTCTCTTGATTCCGGGCCATGGATTTCAAACATTCTAGCCATACATCAAAAAACATTAACAAGAAACACCAAAGAAAAGTCCAAAACCAGTTCAATTACAGAGAAAGTTAGCAATACAGAACTGGCACCATTGCCGGTATATTCTGCTAAAGGTAAAACTAAAAAAGGCACCAAACTAAAGTCAGAAGTGCTAACGGATATACGAATCCAGTTAATTCTAGAAGAAAAACAACAAAAAAGGAAGAAAAGTCTTTATGCTCGAGAAGATAAGAACAAAAAGAGAAAGGCCAAAGCAACATCATCCAAAAAAACTAAAAAACAAACCAAAAAACAAAAAGTCAGAAATGCTAACGGATACACAAATGCAGTTAATTCTAGAAGAAAAACAACAAAAAAGGAAGAAAAGTCTTTATGCTCGAGAAGATAAGAACGAAAAGAGAAAGGCCAAAGCAACATCACCCAAAAAACTAAAAAACAAACCAAAAAACAAAAGGAATATCGAATTTGACTCTGAGACTTCGGAAAGTGAAGAAAAGATTTTATTGATGATGATAAATTAGATGACATGGAGGTAAACGATTCAAGTCAAAACGAGAAATGTCTTTTGTGCGAAGAATTCGGGAAAGATAAAGAAATTTGGTTTAGATGTGTTCCGCTGTGGGTATACGCCGAATGCAGTGCGCAAAATTCTGCCAAAGATTGTGAATGTGACTTTTGTTATAGAAAATCTTTCACGAAAAAAAAACAATTGCAAATTTTTAACACTTTTTGGTTTTTCTTGTTTAAGTGGACACATTTTTATTTTTAACATGATAAACCTGAAAATCAATGTTTAAGTTTATTAATTTTGAGTATAATGTTGTTATTTTTTCAATAAACGTTAGTTTTTTCAAAATGATTTTTATTTGCGTATCATTACCCGACACGCAAAACACAATATTCGGTTTTATGTATTTTATTCAAATACCTTTCATTTTAAGTATAGTTTAACATAGTTATATTAATGCGCACCATTCCCCGCCTCTCCCCTACAGTAGATCACATTCTTATGTTGTCTTATCGTACTGTTGAATTCGAAACCTCCAAAGCAAAGTTAGGAATGGTAAGTTCAAAGTCAAATTGACAATTGTTTCTTGTGCATTGATTACACTGGACACACTGGGACGCAAATTAAGTAACAACTAAGTATCAATAAGTATATTAACAATACGTTGTAATTAAAGTAACGATTTTTCAAATGTGTAATATTAATTAAAAAAATGTTATTATGATTTGTCACGAAGGCCACACATAAAGAATGAAAAGCCGCTGATGGGAAATTCAAACCATTTTCGCTTATACTGTATATGAATGTACAATCGCAATCATAATTCATGACGCTTACTGAAAGCTTATAGAACATCGTACTACTTAAAAGTGAATCCAGGATGTCGTCAATTATTTTTTGTTTGAAAGCCACAAATAAAATGTCCACGACGAGTTTTTCTGTAAAGGTTATATCATGAATCACGATTGCTACTGTACATTGCTACCATGTGAAAATATCGGGTGTTCTTTTATATTTCGCATCGAAGTTGGCCGCGACGAGGTGCTTACTGTGAACATACCACAATTTTGAATATATGTTCTAATTCTTATTTTCTTATTATCTTTTTTCGTTTGTTACAATAGATCTCATTCGTAGTGTCTTTTTTTCGTTTATTACAATAAATCACATTCTTGTACCGCCTTATCTTACTGTTAAGTTCGAAACCTCAAAATCATGGTTAGGAATAGCAAGTTCAAATGTCAAACTGACAACTGTCTTGATAATGAGGGTTCACAAGTAAATTTTCATGGCCAACTTCGACGCCAGATTAAAAAAAAAGACTCTATATATTTAGGTACAACAATAGAGTGGAAAGCTATTATTTCTAAAAAAAAATATTATAACGAGAAAGGAATTGTTTATTTCAGTAAGTGACCATAGCATAAATTGGGCTTACATGATATTTGAAACAAACTAGTGAAAAAAATTTAATTAAAAAATAAAACATCACACAAAATCTCATTTTAAATTAAGATGAAAGAATAAAGGAGTTTAAAATTTTGCTTTGTTTCCGAGTTATTTGATTAATTAGATAACCAGAAAAAAAATGAAACATTAAAGAAAAACACAAATTAAATAAAAACATTATAAAAATTGTTCAGCCTTGATGACGAGTACAACTTTCAAATTAAAATATGAAATCATACGTAGGAATGTACTTAAGTATTAAAAGCTTCATTTAGAAAAATTTCAGAAACGTTTCATTTCAACGAAAAGACATGTTGAAACTTTTCACTATTTATTGAAAAGAATGCAAAATATTATAAAACAAAATTGCAAATATTTTTGGGGAAAGTTTTATAATGATTAAAATAATGTTCGGAGAACAACAAATATAAATTTCGCTCATTTTTGAAAAAAAATACACGTCATTACTTTTTAATCGACGTTTCATCTTGTAAAATTTGTCAACCGGTACAATTAAACGTCAATTAAAAAGCATTCTAAAAACAATCCAAATCATATTTAGATTTTTTTAATAAAAACGCTAATACGAGTTGAGTATAAGAAAAACAGCTGAAAATTTATTTTAAACATCATTGAAAATAGGTACTTTTTCTTATATTGTACTTGTACATGTTTTCTTATTTAAGTAATAAATAACAAGTCTTTCTTTTCTCTTAGCAAATACATTTTTCTAAAACATTGTAAACATTGAAAAAAAAATTAGTTTATATCTCGCTTATGCTCAATTGTTTTTTTGAACAAAACAATTTCAATTAGTCCCCACAAGTTTCATATTGAACATTTTTTTTCTAAATTTAAAAATAAGAAAATTAGACGGAGTGGGAATTCTCGCGTTGACATCTTGTACATATATGTATATACAGTCGTGTTTTAACTTCATGTAACAATACGAGATGAAAAAGTCAATCGAAAACGATATGTGCCAAATTCGACCTTATCTCTATTATGCATTTGCTAAACAGATTTCCAATCGTTCTCTTTTAATCGTCCACGACTGTACATTTTTATTTTAGAGCCAAAATTTTATTTAAAAAAAGTTGTACGCATCGCCACCACTATTTAATAAATTCAAAACTTACCCCGAATTAGAAGTAATCACAACTTTTTTTAAATTTTAATTGAGTTGCACAAGTTTTCAGCACACTTTGTTCGAAACGCTGCGCATAAAACGCGGCTCACATGCCGAAAATGAAACGCTGCAATGAAACTCGCGCAGTAGCAGGAAACATTCAAATACTGAAAGGTGGTCTTGCACTGCTTGCTTGGCTTGGCTTGCTCGCCACCCCGTTTCATTTAACCATGTTCTTTCAGACTGATCCAAATGATCGAACTAACTCAGGAAACCTAATGGCTTCTGTGCATTAGGTTCATTAGGTTCAGTTCGATCACTTAGATCGGTCTGAAAGAACACGGCTATTGTTATCACAACCCCCTCCGCCCTTAATAATCGATTTGCGCTAAATTATTTTACACAAAAACGAACAAAAAAGACTCATTTGTTATGCGCCCAAGACAGAGACGAATGAATTTTGTAGATTTTTCATAAAACAATCTTACAATCTTTCTTTCTTTATTTATTATCTTTGGGCAAATGGTATTCTAAAATGCTTATGATCAGAGAGCGGAAGACGTTAGTTAAAACCTAGGGACAACCATTACCTGCTTTCCATATACACATATGAGCTCCTCGAAGCTACCCATTTGTGTAAATGGAAAATGGAATCAAAATTATTTTTACGCAACTTGTACATTTATTTTATATTTACTTATTCACATTAGTTCAACATTCTAAAAGTGATTTATTCAAATTCAAAGCAAACTGCCTACTTCTGGTGCCAAAAACCTAAAACTGCTTATGATGTAAAACAAATATTAGGTAAATATTGACAAATAAAAATAACCACACAATGAAAACATACCTTGACTTATCTACAGGTGCAGAATTATTCGGTTACGGCCCTTGTAAAGGTGTTCATTAGTTAACCAAAATTTGCCTATCACATAGAGGAACCGTTCATCACCCCCGTTCAAGGTGCAATTAAAAATTTACAGCACGTTCCCAGAGAGGGGGACAACAAATGAATTTTCTGATTAATTCGAATCTGAATATTAGAATAATTACAAAGGCACGGCCGTCGTAGTTTTTGTGTTTCCTATAATTTGAACTCTGTTGTCTCGCTTCAGCGATTCCAGGATGAGGGTAGCACACGTTTATTTATCTGCATACACCTGGCATTGCACCTGGCTTTGTCGCACAAGTACAATTAACTATTTTTTTTGTAATAATTGTTATGTGGGCAACACGTAATTGCGCGCCACATACAGTTACTGTTATTCATTTTGTTGAGTCTGTTTTAGCATATAATCGACGGAACTGTGTAAACACCCAGTAGACCCCAATTTCATTTTCTCTTCACCAAAAGTTAAAAAAAACGATTAATTTTAAAAACTTTAAAAATATAAATTATTTTATTTACTGACTTTTAAATTTTACTAGTAAACTGTAACAAAAAAAATCATTTTAATTCAGAAAGGAAATCTTTATTGTAAATAGAGATTCGAATCACGTATTTTGACATCACGTGAGGGGTACACTCTATCATATACGTCAGGGGTTCCTAAATCGATGTGGGGGTCCTGGGATAGTGTGAAACGTCTACAGGGTGGGCGCGTGCAGACCTCAACTTGTCTGAACTCGCACCAACTTAGCGTCGCACCGATATGCTGTTAAGATTCTCTGTTTCTCTCATGGCTCACTATTTCGTTTCGTGCCGTAAAGGTCCTTCAATCAGAAAGGGGGGTAAGAAAAAGTTTGAGAACCCCCGGTGTATGTTGTTATGACTAAAGTTGCCAATCCTAAAATGTTGATTTACAAGAAACTAATAACTCAGTGAAGACCGGAATCACAGTCCTGGTGCTCTCCAAATTATTGTGCAAAGAAAACAAATTAAAAATAAATTTGTCTTTTTTTTTCATAAGCAACTCTATCTGTTACTGATGATGTCAAAATATGGAACTCCTATCTTTACTCATCACATATCTCCGTAGTTATAACTACTACGGCTGCCCGAAGTGTAGTAGCGTAACTGTGGTACCATAATAACTACGGTAGTATGAACCCGTATACCCGCATTTAATCATCCGTATTTATATAATGTCCGTAGTTATAACTACTGTAGTTAGCTCTCGTTTATTCGTAGTCTTAGTTATTCTTGACGTACTTTTCTTTCCCTTAGAATATGGAATTGGAGTAACTTACACCGACTACTATTTTTGGAAAAACGTGACATATTTAAGCACACATTTTTAACATTCCTTGTGCTTAAAACTCCGAACTTGAGTCATCAGTCACCAATAATTACGTAGGTTATATAAGAAAGTAAGAAAGTACGAAAGTACGTGGCATTCCTGAAACCTCCTGAGTGGTTATCCCCAGTAGACTGTGAGGAGGGAACCTCGTGCGTTATCCCTTGGTTCTCATTGCACCACCTACAGCGGGCTATGGTTATCCTAGCCGGGGATGCCATTCTATTAAATCTAGTGGTTAGATTCCTGAAACTTACTGGGTGGTTATCACCCAGTAGACTGCGAAGAAAAAACCTCGTGCGTTATCCCTTGGTTCTCATTGCACCACCTACAGCGGGCTATGGTTATCCTGGTCGGAGAATGCCAATCTATTAAATTTAATGGTTATATTCCTGAAACCTACTGGGTGGTTATCCCCCAGTAGACTGTGAGGAGGGAACCTCGTGCGTTATCCCTTGGTTCCCATTGCACCACCTACAGCGGGCTATGGTTATCCTAGCCGGGGAATGCCACTCTACTAAATCTAGTGTTTGGATTCCTGAAACTTACTGGATGGTTATCCCCCAGTAGACTGTGAAGAGAAAACCTCGTGCGTTATCCCTTGGTTCTCATTGCACCACCTACAGCGGGCTATGGTTATCCTGGTCGGGGAATGCCAATCTATTAAATTTAATGGTTATATTCCTGAAATCTACTGGGTGGTTATCCCCCAGTAGACTGTGAGGAGGGAACCTCGTGCGTTATCCCTTGGTTCCCATTGCACCACCTACAGCGGGCTATGGTTATTCTAGCCGGGGAATGCTTGATAGTTAATTTCTAAGTTGGCCCTGCAGGACGAGGAGCTTTGTGCGTTATCCCGAGCTCCTGTGACATTTGCCAGCGTCGGCCGGGACAATTCAAATTCTTATTCATTTGAAGGAACTTTGTGAAGATAAATACGTTTTTATATTATATGGGAAGATGGGAAAAAAATTGTTTCTTATTTATGAAATAACAGAATTATGCTTTTTTCAATTAAAAGTATTTTTGTTAATTTTAATAAAGAGTGATTTTTTATTTACAGTTTTATTTTTCTGTTAAAATTCAATTTAATTTCACAAAAGGGAATCTTGTCAATAAAAAAAGATTTTTTTTACCAACTCTTGGGAAATTTCGGACTCGAAAAGTTGGCAACTTAGGTTGTGAAAGAAAGCACAGATTATGAAAAGCGTTAGCTACATGCAAGAATGGTATTCTGGAAATGTAAAGTGCAAGAAAGGTCTATGAAAGAAAGTAACTAAATTAAACAAAGCCATACTTGCAAAGTTGTCGAAGCCAGTACTTCATACTTAATTCAAATAATAATAATTAAAAGTACGTTGGTACTTTATAACTATTTTCAATACGAAATATAAAAAATTTTCAAGTAGTTTTCAGGTTCTTTTGAGCAATGTTGCCAATTCAATGATCTTGTCAGTATTTCTTGTGATTTTCAGTTGAAATTTCAAATAACTTCGACAAATTCAGTGACTTCATTTGAAAATAACGTTTTTACCGAACCATTGAATATTTAAGAGTTCTTGTAAAATAAATAATTATTGTAAATAGTAAAATAATAAAATAAAGAATAAAATTTCTGGTCACACGAAATAATTACCGAAAAGCGATTTCTTCTTTACCGACAATATAGTAACTTAGAACTTTTTTTAAAATTTTTGTAAAAATGTCATTTATATCCAGAGAGAATAAAGCGGAAAAAATGAATTGCGATCGATTCCTGCCCCTTGTTTTAGACAAGAAAAAAAAATTATTCGAAAGTTTGCATTTCTACAAAATGGTCAAAATACACTGTTTGCGTTGGCAGTGCTGAATTTTATTTTTAAATGAAACAAGTAACTTCCGCTGTTGACGTCTTGACACTGACAGCTGTCACTTTACAAACGCAATCACTTAACCTACAATCTGTTGTTCAGGTTACGTTAAGCGTCAAACAACCGAATAAGAAAATAGTCTTAATTGTATTGCCAACACAAACAATTATTCTTGACCACTTTGTACGTATTTATTTACTATAGATGATGGGATTTTGTTTCTTTATTTTTTTGTGTGTCTTTCGACGAAGAAAACGCGATTATTCTTACACCTAAACACTTCAATTTCTTTCACAGTTGACAATGTTGTTTTATTTCTTTTACGAACAGAAAAACAACTGAAATTTGTACGTCTTTTGAGCGCAACAAATCGTCGACTTTTTGTTTCTTGCACTTGTTAAACAAACGATAGTCTTTTGTTTTTTTTTTTAATAAAAGCCATCGTTCTCTTTTATAATGTTAATGGTCTGAGGCCAGTATTGTCAATCGCAATCCGAATTTTTGGATATTTAATATAACCAAATCAATACATCTCTTTTTAATACAGAAACTTCCTCTTCAACATAAAGGCAGCCAACTCTCCTAAATTACAAAAAATTCATAATAGGAATAATGAAGAGAAATACTTTTTTCATATGTTTTTATTAACTATTAAAGAATGATCAAAACTGTAGTCAACAGGATAAGTAAAAATTCCGGTTTTTATACAGGAAAATCAGAAATGAATTCAATCCACGTGACCAATTTGAATTAGGCTTTGTTTTCTAAAAGTACTAACACTGAGGAAAGCGAGAACCACCGCGAGAACTCTTATTCCGATTCGAATTGGTGTATATTTGTCATTTGATTCTGTGGCTGTAGGTGTTCTTTGTACAACAAGATGCTGATGTAAATTAGGATTTACATCGTCCAACGATTTAACACAAAGCAGTACCTTGTTAGGCTGTGTTCACACTGATGAAGCAAGAAGGTTTTCAGTTAATTATTTTTTTCTTCAATGCTTTAAATAGGACCAGGCACACACTGATACAGCAAAATAAAAAGCACGTTTTTAACCAAAATGTTTCACAATACAGTTTTGTCCAAAAACGTTTTTGTTTCATCAGTGTGAGTGCAGCCTTACTTGTTACAGTGTGTTGCCTATACGACGGAGTCATGTGAATTGAAATCATTTTTGAAAAATACTGCAGGAATTGTGATGTCCCTGCAGTATTTTTCTCTGTCACCCCTAAATTTTCCGCAAAACGAAAAACCAATTCATTGTATTATAAGGAAAAAGAAAACATTAAATTGATTACAATTTTTCCAACTTTAATATGCATAAACATACTTTCAACAATAATTTCTATAAATAAATATTTCTAGTACATTACAAATACCTTCATCTAAATACCTGTAATATTTAACTGTCGAAGCAACTTTTTCTGCAATCATAACAACAGCAGCATTTGTATTAGCACTTACCAAACTTGGTATAACAGACGCATCACCAACAAATAACTTATTAGTGCCAATCACTTTAAAATCATAATTTACGACGCTCCCTTCAACATTTTCCTGATCCATTTTGCAAGTGCCCACCGGATGATAAATAGTCAGAGTTAGATGCCTTGCATAACACTCCCAGTATGGTTTTGTATCAAAATCATGTTGTTCACATCCGGGAAATTTATTCTTGTTCATTTTCGCACCTAATTTCTGCATGGGCTCGGTTTCTATTAACCTTGAAATTAATTTAATTCCTTCCAATAGTATTTCAATATCATAAGGATGAATTAAATACTGTGGATCTATAATAGGGTTGCTCCAGGGATTCTTGTCTCTTAATCGCACGGTTCCACGACTTTTTGGGTGCAAAACAATAGCTAGAATGTTGACGGCATTTTTATCAACCACCTTGCTAAAGTATTCAGACCAAACTTGTTCTGTAAAGCCGACAATGTTTCTCATGTGCACACCAAAATCAGCTGTCACAGCTACTGGCATAAAAATTAACTCTAAATCAGGACGTTCTTTTAGTTTGTATTCACAGGAATCGTAGTTATCATATTTGGAAATGTTTAAGCACTTACTTGACAATATCGCTAATGCTTCACAGCCAATGCTTGTGAGAGGTCCCTGAGATTTATAGAAGTATTCAAAGGCACTTAGGGGCGAACTCATTCTAAAAAAATTTAAACTCAGGGGCTGGTTTAGGGTTACCAAATCGAAACCTGTGCCAACGTGATCCTGCAAATTATTTCCTACTGGCAAATCAATTTTTGTTTTAATGCCAATGTTGTCCAGATGCGATTTTACGCCTATACCAGAAAGCATCAGAATTTTCGGAGTACCTACAACCCCAGCACTCAGAATTATTCCCTTGTTGGCTTTAATAATAAATTCTTCGCCCAAATGCCAAAATTTTACAGCATATGCTTCAAAATTTGCTTTAAATAGGACCTTTTCTACAGTGGAAGCGGTTTTGATGGTCAAATTTTTCTTTTTGTGTTGCAGCAAGTAATGAGCTGTTGTATATCTCGATCCGTCTTTTAAATTTGCTTGAGGTTGGGAGAATCCTTAAAGTCAACACTGTTTTAATTTTCGTTACAAATTTATTGTTGTTTATTTACCGCTGTTGTGTTTGCCGTTTATATCCCTGATTGGAAAGCCAAGATATTTAGCAGCGGTAATTACAGCTTTGGAAAATTCTGATACTATAAATAAATCACTGGCAGCAAGTGGCCCATTTGAGGAATGGAAATGAGCTGCAAAAAAATGACTTAAAGATTCGAGAAGTAAACTTAAAGTAGGCTTTTATATGATGCAATTTGCATTGCAGCAAAATGCAATTACTATCGTACAGATGCGCATCAACAAGTGTGTGAACAATAATTGTTAATTAATCTCAGGATGACCACTCGAATATAAGGCACTATAAATATTTACGAAAAGTCTAAGGTGCGACATCTTGTAACTGCTTTTTGACCTAACATTGTATGAGAATTGACAAATTGGAGCCAGTTTGCTACTTAGTAAGTCATCCCGTACAAAGCGATCAAGGGTGTTGTCAAACCATATTGAGTTTTTAAAAATTTTGTTGCTAGTCAGTTTTGATTGCAGTTGATTCCTCGAGCATCGTCTGTATATGCTTGGGCACCTTGTATGGGATGACTTATTAAGTAACAAACTGGCTGCAATTTGTCAATCCTCATTTCATTATCTCATGGTATTACTCTTACTTTCGTTAATAAATGATCCGACTTGGTTCTCAGACTTTTTAAAAAATTCTAGTATATCAGTCTCATAATTAAAATTAGGAGCATTTTTGTACCAATCTTCAAAATCACTTTGGTGACCTCTGGTATACATCATATTGTTCAGCCTTCCAGTTCCACCAAATATTTTTCCCATAGGCCAAGTGCTGGACTAATAAATGCATTGTGTTATTAATTAATCCAGGTGAAGTGATGCATTCTTACATTATCGTTAAATGCTTTGCAAGCATTTTGTTGTGATTCAGTTTTATATTGCCAATCATAATTCGTTTTATGCAGTACTGGTGCAAGTGCGGGAATATCAAGAAGTCTACCGCCATAGTTGCCTGCTTCCAAGAGAAGAACGGATACATTCGGATCTTCGGATAATCGCAATGCTATTACACTTCCTGCAGACCCAGATCCCACTAAAAATATAATATTACTCAATCAATAACTAGTAACAAATATGGTGTGCATTAATTACACAAAGCCAGGGATTCATTACATCATGACCACAGTTTTGAGGTTATACCATAAATTACTTTGTATTTCTTGAATATATAAATTAAAAAAATAATTACCTATTATATAATCGTAGTTCTTGTGTAATTTGTAAACCTTCTTTGAAACGTAAGACGTTAAATAATCATTTATTTCGCACAAACTTATATAAACCCCAATAAATATTAATCCGAGAACGTACAACACTATAAATAAATATTTGGTTAGCAGATACATTTTTAGTAAATTCTTCGATTGCGTACATGTAATTTAATTATTGCAAAGTAGCTCGATTTGTATTTGGATCGATAACCAATTAACGTAATAAATTCTATCTCGAACAGTTTACTTATCTCCTTATGTTGCCAACTATCTCCTAATGTTGCCAACTATATCCTAGTGTTGCCAACTATCTTCTATTGTTGAAACTATCTCCAATCTAAATAAAATAAACTTAAACGTCACAAGCGGAGTTCGGAAAACTAGTGTAACAAATATTTTCTTCAAAAACTACATTATTTGCAGAGCTGGGATACTGAGTACCAAGTTTTATTGCAAGTAAAGTACTGATTACTTCTAGTAATTGAAGTACTTTACTTCGAGTACCTTTGAATTTGTGTTGCTGGTACTTGAATTTTAAGTACCACTTAAAAAGTACTGGCACTGGGTACTGGCACAGATAATAGAACTAGACAGATGGCTCATCAAATGCTTTAAATTTGACGCTCCAATTTGGAGACAAACTCGGTGTTAGTTTGGAGACAGCGCACCAAATATGTGGTGGCGCTACTATTACAATAGCAGAGTAGAAAACCGAAACCTGTAAATATAAGCAATACTTAAACGAACTCTATAACTAAGAGGTGTGATGCAAAGTTTAAAAGGAGAATTAACAGCATATTATAATCGTACGTCACATTATCGTGCCTTGGCCCCATTTTAAAAGTATTTCTCTGTTACTTCAAAGAGACATCTAGCGATAGGTGAGTTAATTGAAATTTGGAATTAGCAAATGGTTTGTGACAAATGTTCGATTTTCGAATTTGTGCATACAAGTGACATCTATCGTGTATTTAACAAACTATTTTTAGAGCGTCCATTCGTTCCTATCTCGTTGTGACTCTTTTTCACCCTGATTCTAGTTTTCTGGTTATCAGACCAGTCTCCTCATAGCGTTGGTACACCTTCTGTACAGCACAAAGGCTCCTACCAACAATTCTTGCAGTTTCACATTGTCCTCGACCATCTTGTATCAATGCTACAATTCTTGCCACAACGATAGGATCTAAAGGTATTATTACAAGCGCAGTAACTTTTACAAACAATACATCATGCAACTGAGAGGTTCTACAGAGAGAAATCAAAGCGAACTACTTCAAAAAAAGAAATGTGAATTTTTAATTAGAGGGAATGCACGCTATTTCATAGAAGTCATAATTGCGGTGATAATGCATGACAGATAACCAACATGACACATAACATTTTTCGAAAAACAAATGATTAAACGCCTGCTGTGATTAACAATTGGCCAGTATAAGCTTAAAACAGAAAATTCCACAAAGATATCATATCTATATGTTGACCTCAACTTTTTGCTCGCCAGTGTATTTTGTCAGTATTCTAAAAAAGCAAGTTCAAATAGATCGTTGAATTCAAAAAAAAATCCATCAAATTGAATGAAAAAAAATCTGTGCTGCTATTTGAAAAAAAGTTAACTATCGCATGATAAGAATGTCATACTGAAAAAAATCAAAAATGCTATTCTTATGTAGTATCTATAAAATAGTCTTACATGATTTTTGAATTACTGAAATCATATAATAAAAACAGAGTAATAAATTATCTCAAGCGGACACTGGAAAATGGCACAAATGCTCAATGTTTCACTATCGCTTGATAGCTTCTCCCTGAAAAAGCTATCAAGCGATAGTGAAACGTTGAGCATTTGTGCCATTTTCCAGCGTCCGCTTGAGATAATTTATTACACAATTTCACCAGGCAAGAAGCTACCTTAATAATAAAAACAGAGTTATAGAACGGTGCATTTTTCATAAGACAGACAGTATATTATAATGCATCTTCTTCAATGCTCACTCAATTACTTAAACTAATACAAGGAACTGTGAAAAACAAATAAACAATATTATACAGAAAATTTTACAAATTACATAAAAGACGATTTCTATAAGATTTCTCGAACCTCTTGTAACAGTATTTCTGGCTCTATTCCTTCTTGATGTTGAGTACATGGTGAAGAATATCAGGGTTTGAGTGAAATTTGTACGTCATTCATTGAAATACCCTCACAAAGTAAAGGGAGATGTCGTTGATTTCTTATGAACCTGCAAACTTCTGACCTTCACTCATACAAAGATAAAGCTGAAGAAATGTCTTTGGCAGTTCAATGTATTCATTACAAATCTGGATTCAAAAATTATTTTATTTGACTTGGCATAAAATATTTACTCAAATCTTCAACTAGACTTTTAAATTCCATTTCATTTTTAACCTGTGTCAACTGAAGTTGTTCTGTTAAATATTTACATTCAGCATCTAAACGGGCATTCTCTTCTTCAAGCTCTCGATCACTTAGATACAATCCCTCAGTACGTATTCGTTTATTTCTAGAAAATAAATATTCAATAGATTTAATTGCTGTTTTGAACAAGTTTGAATTTACAAAACAAGAAAACTGATTTTCTTGCTCATTTTTGATATAAACTATTACATTCTTAAATCACAAAATCGTTATATTAGTAATATTAAAATTACTAATAATTTTTTCATTACTTCTTTAATAACTTATGGACATATGGTGCTATTGTTGTAACAAAAAATTAAGGATTGATTTAAGAAAAAAATATGAAGGTTAATATTCTATAGGTTTCTTGATAATTTTAGTAAGTAAATTACTTGCCTATTTTTAGTTCTTTCCTGTCCATGTGATTTATAACTTTTCTTTGAATTTAACACTTGATAAGATAGCTTGAAGGGCGGTCTGTAAATAGTTACAAATTACACTAGTCATTACAATAAAATAAACATTAACTTATTTGTTTGATACGATTTTATAAATACCTATCATTATCTTCCTGTTCTGAAGGAATTCTTTTCACTTTCTTTGGACAATTCAAGTCTCTTGTTGGAATAGCATTAGCCTTTAAACATCTTTTTATTTTAATATCACGTTTTGACTTTTTGTTTATAGATATCGTTTCAAAACAATTTTCTTCAAAATGTTTTTCACATATACGTGCTATTCAATACACATTTAAATTTATTTAATATTTCATTTGCATTATATTTTATACTATACATTACCCATTTTAAAATTTATAGTTTTCCCTGTATTTAAAGCTTGCAACCATTTGTCCTTTAAGCTTTCATCCTTTGGAAAAGCATAATATTTGAGGTTTCTTGTGCCCCACAGGTTTCCTGTGTAGTTTGTACATTTTGGTACACAGCACGTCGGCATGTTTACAGTTATTCCAACAAGTAAAACTTCCTTTGCACAATATTTTTCAATATACAATTAGGGTTAGGTATTGATTTCTAAATGTCACCACCTGTTGTCACCACCAACGACGTAGTAATATGATAGAAGTTAGACCCGCCGTGTCTATACTTCTTGCATTCCAGCGCATCTATGCAATAAAGATGTCAAAAACAAGATCATATATGTACTTTTGTGACCGAAAAAATGGAAACACCTGTTTTTGTACTTTGTAATAATTGTTTTTCAGGGTAACCAAATACATGTGATTAGATTTCATTGCAAAGTAATTATCACTTTGACAAGAGTTTATTTTGAAATTGTAAAATGCTAAACGAGTTGTCGTTTTTCTTGTTTGTAATTCTTATAAAAAGTTTTGTTGTTGTGTCTTGTTCAAATTTGTTGTTGCTCCTTGCTCCGAAAATGCCAAGATGTTGTTATCTGTGCATACAATCTAAAAGAGATAAGCAAGATTTAACTTTATTTGCTGCACCCAAGGTAAATTTCTTTCCAAATCCTTCTTTTTAATTTAAAAATTGGGTCATTTCATTGAGTAAAAAAGAACGTGAAGCATGGGGAATCTTTTTTGGGAAACCAATTCCAGCAATCGGTTTTGTCTGAAATAAACATATTTCAGACAAATATATGAAAAAAAAATTCAACTAGATCACTTCTTTATAAATCTTTCACAAGCGACTGGTAAGTTTTACTTTACCACTATTTCAAAAGCCAAAGTCGTCAAACGTCAATATGTGTCAAATAAAATGATGCCAAAAAAGGACAAAACGTGTGCAGGCCTCTATTCTTTAGTTCTTCATCTAGTTGAGAGTTTTCGAACAAGACCATGAACTTCTGTTGCTACGGGTTGAATGATTTTGCGTGTAAAATATTGAGAGTGGAGACACCATACTTTCCTAACGTCACCTTTATTGTCTTACGGCAATTACCATTCCAGACAATTTTTTCGTACGTATTAAGCTGGGTCAAATTCATTAGACAGCACAACATCCATGGCCGAATGACACGACTTCCAAAGTCGGCTATGCTAACCATAGAAAAGTTACTTTGTCAGCCAATCTAGTAACTTAAATTTTGATCGCTTGGCACTACTGTCACGACTGGTGACTGTCACCACCGACTGTCACCCACCGAACACTGTTGTCACCAGAACTGGCACTAAAGAATGTCATAAAAACGTCACGGTTACAGCAGCTTGAATTGTTATGTGTAATTGATATAATTTTTTACGTAAATTGAGTACTAAACCATTATGTAGGTCAACATTAATATAAAAATCAATTGAAATTCTATTAAAAATATAACCAAAAATTTGTAGGTTACGTGCCACATCATTCCAAAATTAAAAACTCCCATTTCATTAGAGAATGTCGGCAGAGAAAGACGTCCACAAAAATATGATAACGTATTTCAATCAAAAGTACGGTAACGACTTATTTAACTTGGAAAAATGTAAAGAAATTCACCAACATTACTTGGAGAAGAAGAAAAGTATAGAAGCTGATGTATGCGTATCAAAAATGATCAAGTTTTTTTAATTTAATTTATCTATTTTGCTTGCAGTTAAATTTAAACAGCACTGAATCGGGTGTAGCAAAGACACTAACGAGGCTAAATGATGATGTGAATAAAGTTGAAACTACTGTAGGCAACTGTCAGGAGATTGCAAAAGAAATTCATGCAAATTTAGATGAAGTGGATGAAATAAGAAAAACTGTACAGAGCTACATCGATAAGATTGACAATTTACAATGCCTTTTGCAGTACATGAAAGTAATTCAAAGAATAGAAAATTTAAGGTATGTAAGCAAAACATTGAGAGCAACTAGAAAAAAAGTTATCTCTATGGAACTACATTGTTGATATGTGTGTCCTTTTGATTATTTTATTTTAGCGAACGCCTAATTGAGAAAAACACATATTTAGTTCTGTGTGCTGCTGACGATTTTTTTGTTTTACTTACTACTTTCCTTAAATATTTAATTGTGTATGAAATAATTTCAGTACAGAACTGCAAAGAGAAATAGCAAATAAAGATGATGAGAAGTGTGCAACTCTTTTTGCAAATTTATGTGAAATTAGTCGAAACTTAATGGAATCAAATGCTCTAAATTTGAAACAACATTTAAAATCAACTTTGCATCACTGGCATAACATCTTAAAAAATAAATTTGAACGGTAATAATTTGCTGCCCCTTCAATCAGAATCACATTTACAATTGTTTTTGTTTTTTAAAGGGATTATGAAGAAGTACTAAAAGCTATAAAATGGCCCTTCATTAATACTAATTTCAGCTTGCATACACCGTCACAAGCGAACATACAAAAGCTGCAAGTCATAGCGGAATACCTATTGCAAATTGAGTTACCTGACGAATCTACTTCGCCTGTTATAACATCGGCACTGTTAACAGACTTTCCACATCTTTGTTTACCAGTACATTTTCTTGTTTTGCCTTTGAGGAAGCGTTTCATATATCACTTCGTTGGATCACGACAAACGAATAGAATAGACAAACCTGAATGGTGAGTTAAAACCATTTAATTTAATGTTATGGGTAATATGAAATTGCAAATTGATTACAAATAACATAAACAAAAGTTTTTCAGAAAATTAAAAAGATTTTGTGAAGTGTTGCCAACTTAAGGGATAAATACTTGCTGCACTTTTTGGGATGGGTGGCACCCCAGAAGCAGTATTGTCTTTTTTAAAATATTATTCTGTTTGGTGTCGGAATTCGATTATAGCTCACCATGGAAGTCTCATAAACTATAAGAAATTCAAAGACAGTTAAATTACAAGAAAGTTGCACTACTTTGAGGTTTATAAAAATGTGTAAAAAGATCTCTCCTATCTTTATTCGTTTTTGAAATATCTTAAGAAAACTGAAAATGCTCAATTTCGAAAATCTTGAATATTTGTTTATTCATGAAGATAAAACTACAAAATTCGATAATTTTATATTAAATTCGGTAGGCAGTCTAATGGAGTTAGAAGAAATAGGTTAGGATTGACAGCTTCGCGAACTGTCAACAACTTTATTTCCTTATGGGCGCTGTCTTTGATATTCATACAATGATACGAAAATAAAATCCTACAATGATACAAAAAAATCACACTTATGCTTTTGTTTTAAAACAAAATATAACATTATAAAGAAATTTTTCAAAACATTTTTAAACTACAAACATTGAGAACTAAAATTGTTATTAAATTAATAAATCTTATGTAAATTATATGTAAATGTCATGGTAATAAACAAAATATCAAAAATTTCAAGGTGACAAAACTCAATTTTCTTAAATAGCATGCCCTATAATTTTAAATATCTCCAGAACAGTGGATGTAGGGTATAGCCAATGGTATGCAGAATACAGAAAATGTGTAGAATTTTATGAACAAACTAAATTTGATTTCATATTTAGGGTGTGTCATTTGAAATAAGAAACTTGTGTCCGGTACTACTGTTTTGATTCACTCTATATAGAAGAAAATAATTTTATGTTATAAACCTCTAAAGTTAAAAAGAATTTTTTTTGCATCTTCAGTAGTATAGAAATATTGCCCGAGAACGCACTGATGCGACAGTATAATGTAATACTCTCAGAATTTTTTAAAATTATTTTAATCTCATGTAATTATAAGAGATGCAAATATTCTGAAAGTGCTTTAGAGCAATCAATTTAAAGCGCAATAAGTCACAAAATCGGGTCTCTCATATTTAAATTATACATTTATTTCCTTCAAAATAACATGTCTTCTACTCCTTTGATTTTTAACACTACCAAATTACATTCAATTTTCAAGAGAAGTCAAAATCTATAACATTTTTTACTGTCGCAGGTATTTTACACAGATCCTGTCTTGGATACGTGACCACGTTGATTTTGTAACAAAATGGATACAACCAATCATAGACAAATTAGGATTACATCACATCGAAGCCAGAGTAAGAATTTCTCTAAAATCTCCAAGCAATTTAATTTCCATTCATTTCTAGCTGGAATTAATGAGAGGACTCGTTCAATTAGCTGTTGAAAAATTGTACACTGATTTACCAACGTTACAATTCGATGATTTTACTTTCTCTCATTGTGTTGATGAAGCTTTAGGTTTCGATAAGGAACTGAGAGAGACATATGATTATCCTTCAACGCAGCCAAGCATTTTGGCTGTGTTAACCCAAGCACAAATCTTTATTAAATGGATGAACATGGAAAAAAAATGTGAGCTCATTTAATGTGTTCTTCAAAATAAACTTGACTGTGTTATTTTTAGTCGCAACGGAAAAAATGGACATTATGTTATCGTCTACTGCTTTCGACACGTTTCAACCTACACCCTCTGATTTGGACGACTCTTCAAACTTGGATGACACTTCAGACTTGGACGATTCAAAGGTTACAACCTGCGCTGATATGTTTGTAACACTTCTCCAAACGATTACTGAACGTTATGAATCCCTGCCACAGCCGGGCCATCGCTTACAGTTTTTAGATTTACAGTTAGAACTTTTGGATGATTTTAGGGTGAGATTGTTGCAGCTAGTGAATGCAGAGGGAGGTGATATTATAGACTCAAAAATTCCAATGATAGCGAACACGCTGTATTATATTGAAAACGTCTTGAGTGATTGGGGAAATATGTTGGTAATATCAAATAGAAAATAACCTTATTTTTAACTATACAGTTATCTTTACAGCATTATTTAAATTTATATTATTATAAGAGTCAGTTGGATGTTATGGAATCTAAGAATTTGCCATTGTTAGATTGCGATGGTGTTTCTGGTTTCGAAATGGAAACGGACAATGTATTTGCGGACACACTCTCATTGTACAGGCATATGCGAAAGGATCTTCTTTGTACTCTAGCAGAGTCGGTGGTGACGGAAATAAAATCTAGAAGCTGGAATTATAGGAAAGAGAAGTTCGTTGGTCTTTTATGGAAAACTTTGATTAACTTTTTCACGAGGTTTTATTTAAAGGTGGTCATCAATGTCGTGTAATAAAGATACAAGGACTTTCTCCTTAACACCGGCAGCGTGTGGAATGTTTGAAGTGCTAGCTACAAGGTTACATCAGTTACAGAAAAATTTGGAAAGCAAATTATTTACTACAGTATGGCAATTTATTGCGCATCAGATTGATACATACCTGTTCGAGGATTTAGTGCTGGATAGCAGATTTAATGAAAGTGGTGCTTTACAGTTTAAATTTGATGTTACGAGGAATTTATTTCCTCTGTTTTCACAGTTCTGCGAGAAGCCCGAAAACTTTTTTACACAGTACGTATTGTCAATTCCATGATCTGATAAATGAATAACGACAACTGGCCTAAAAAAAACATATTGAATTTTTGTGCTCGAAAAAACGCTAAGAGTCGCCACTTTGGGGCTGGTTATCGGGCGTCAAGTGTCGCAGGGTTGTCAGATTGGGTGAAATTCCTCCATTTGGGCTACCACACTTGGTACTTATCTGGCGACTGGTGCCTAATTTGAGCTACCCCCCTTCACATAATGAACATTCAACAAAATTCTATCTCTAGTCATCAATAGGAACTAAAGTACACTGCCAACCAAAAATTTGAAATTTGCCTGGAAAAATATTTGGCTGCAAGTCTGTATATTTGCATTTACGGGCTGTCTTTGTTTAATTCATGTTAATCATTAAGATCTCAGTGGATCAGGGCCGAAATAGTTATTCAGGGGATGCTTGGGAGCCCTATTGCAATTCAGCTGCCTTGCAGCCAAAAATGTTATAACACGCTAATTGTCCGGATTTGCCTCCTTGTGTGTGATAGCTTTATGAGCAGATAGCAGAATTTTTATGGGATGACAACAGTTTTTATTTTTTATTTGTTTTTTTTTCCTAATTTTCCTTTTTATTTTAGTTGTTCATTTAACTTTGGTCTTCCATTCGATTTTTTATTCTAACTTTCTACTTAATATGTAATAATATTAATATAATATTATAATTATTATTATTATAATATTATAATAAAACAACGACATACAACAATGTTAGAAATTGAAAGAGTCGCTTGTCTTTCTTTTCATTTTTTTATTTGTTTCCTCTTTGTTTCTTTTTTACTGGCTTTTCGTTTTCCTTTTCTACTCATCTACTTTCATTTTTTGTTTGTTTCATTTTGTATTTTAAATTTTGTTTTCCTTTTGTCTTTTATTTCTTCGTTTCATTTTTTGTTTTTGATTTTTTAAAATTTTGCCTTTCATTTGAGTTTTAATTTTCTCTTTGTCTTTCACTTGTCTTTTTTTCATTTACTATTTGCATTTTGTTTTTGTTTTATTGTGTATTTTAGTATTTTTTCATTTCTTTTAATTTTTTCTTTCCGTTTTTCATCGTAATATCCTTCTTTTCACCTGTCTCTTATTTTTAGATTTACTAAATATTTACTTTTTGTTTTTCAATTGTTTTATTTTGTATTTTAAATTTTGTTTGCCTCTCGTTTATTATTTTTTCATTTCATTTTTGCTTTTGATGTTTCTTTTTTTTAAATTTTCCTTTCTCCTGAGTTTTTTATTTTAATTTTCCTTGTTTTTAGCTCGTCTCTTTTCATTTAGTTTTTGTTTTGCATTTGTTTTACATATTTTGTATTTTCAATTTCGTTTGTCTTTTGTTTATTATTTTTTTATTTGATTTTTGTTTTTTTATTTTTCATTTCCATTGAGTTTTTAATTTTAATCTCTCCTTGTTTTTCCCTTGTCTCTCTTTTCATTTATTATTTGCTTTTTGTTTTTCTTTTGTTTTACTTTATATTTTGTTTGCCTTTTGGTTTTTATTTTCATTTCATTTTTGGCTTTTGTTTTTTTTCCATTGAATTTTACATTTACCTTTAGTGTATCATTTAATTTTCTCCTTGTTTTTCACTTATCTCTCTTCTCATTTAGTATTTGCTTTTTGATTTTGATTTTTTCATTTTATTTTTCTTTCTTTTTTTCAAATTTTTCGTTTCCATTGTGTTTTACATTCTCCTTTGGTGCATGATTTAATTTTCTCCTTGCTTTTCACTTGTTTCCTTTTTCAAAAGCAATATTTGCTTTTTGTTTTCCATTGCTTTTTTTCTTTCTAATTTTTTCTTTACTTTTAGTTTTTCATTTTCCATTGATCTTTCATTCAATTGTTTTTTACTTTCAATTATTTCATGGCATTTCATTTATCTCGTTTCTTTCTTTATTTCCTTTCTGTTTTATTTTCTTCTATTTTGTTTTTCCTTTCAAATTGCTTTCATTTTAATTTTTATTTGTTTTCGATTTTTGTTTTGCATTTGTTTTTTCTTTTTCTAATTTGCGCGTGTCTATCTTAAAATGCATAAGAAGAAAATTACTTTTTTTTATTTTTGAAAACTTTCTTTTCTTCTTTAATATATATGTACCTTCGGAATGTATTAAAGTCCTGTTTTATTACGAATCGGACGTGTTATATAATTTGGAAAAGAGTGTACTATTTATTGTAAGACGACATTTTGTGAACAAATTGGCGACGTTGCTTATAAAATAATCTGGCAACCCCGAAGTGGTGGGCGTTGTCACAATTTTAGGTTAAGAAAACGCAGTGACCAGCGCTTAGTGGATCACATTTGAACTACACCTTGCCCCAGGTAGAGCACTGTAAACCCAAGTATTCTCATCTGTCATCTTTACCCCAAAGTTGACATATATTCCGTTTGCTGTACTATAAACACGGTGTCCTTGAATAGCAAATACAAACACATTGCTAATTGTTTAATATACTGAAATAATATTAATTTAATATGTCACGTTTTTTTATGGAATCCTTTTAAAAATTATAACAACTACCATCTCTTCAGAGTATATAGGGTATAACCACAAAGAAATATAGAATATAAAAATATAGCTTCTGAACACCATGAACGTCTGTTGGGTCAAGATGGCAGATGAGAATACTATAGTTATAGTGGCTTAGCCCAGGTCAGTTGTTCATTTAGCAGGCCATGGCCAATTCTATTTATATTTTTTTAATGCAAAGTATTTTTTTTTCAGTCTCAATGAATCTTGTAACTTGTTAAATATAAGTAAGGGTTCTGCTTTGCTTTTAAGAGAAACTTTATTGGCGCTAGAGGGTGCTACTGGCATTGAAGATAGAAGAGGTGAAGCACTAAAAGAAATCGGCGTTCATAATTTTACCCCTAAAATGGCTGTTACAATTTTGAACCAACGTACTGACATTACGGTTAATAGGATTACCATCGATTAATTTAGAAAAATGTAATTGTTGACGTTTAATATATTTTTTATAAGGTGGTCACTTTTAGTTTATAATTTTCCAAGCCCGTGAAAATACATGCGTTCAGAATTTAAAAAAAAATCAAATTGCTGAACAATATAATTTTTATTTTAGCAAAAATTTTGCTCACCGAGACATTTTATAGAAATAACAATAACAAAGTACAACATTAAGAATATTTTATAAATAAAGAAACCGTATTTCCTGTACAACTGTCACAATAAACTGTTCAAAGTGCATGTAAATAACATGAGTAAAAAATATTGAACTTATTAAAAATTGCAAAAACATTTTCATTCATTTAATTACATAACAGATTACACCAGCTTCTGTGGTTCTGTAAAATAATGAAAATCCAACAACTGCCTATCTTTAGATTCATTAAATCATTCTATTATAAGTATTTATTCAATTGAATTGAAATATGACATCTGGATTATCATCGATTATTCGTTTAGCATTATATTGTAAATATTATTATAAATAATTAAGGATGTCTTAAGGACACACATATAATCTAACTGTACATGCATATACATCAGGTGGAAGGCATCATTTTTTTTTTTACTATACAATTTTTACACACTGCAAAGTTGGTAACAAAGTACTATTTAACGAGGCATCGGTACCCTTACGTTAGAATTCAAGTTAAACAATATAAAATCTATACAAAAATAAGTAACACAAACTTGATCGCATATATCGTCAAAATATATATTTTCGTTACATATAATATATAAAAAAAATATAAAGTTCGTTCATTTCAATAAACTTAAACAAAAAAAATCAGTCTGCGCAAGTTAAAATTACTACAAACAGTTTTAAAACCTCGGTGAATACATGTAGTATATAAAATGTACACTCTGCTTAAAAATAAGTTAAAATAATTGCATGTCTAGTTGCATTATCAATAAATTTACTATAATCGTGTAATAAATTCCCTTAAAAATTTAAAATGCCCGAGATTATTATCTAGGGCAGAGAACCATGTCATCTTCGGTGCTCCAAGCAGTATACAGACACGGAGTAATCCATTGTACCAACTGCTAAAGCAACTTTATGCGGATGATATGCCAAAGAACAAACTGGTCCTATTCGATAGCCCATAAAGCCCTCATAAAATCGTATTACGTTCAAGCAAGATCCCGATAAACTGTGGATGCTTATACTTTGATTAACACCGCTGCACACAAAATAAAAATTAATATCATTTTAAATGTGAACGTAAAATTAAAATTACCAAGCATAAGTATCAGCTCCACGATGAAGTGCAAACGCTGTCATATTTTGTACAGCTTGCGTTACTGTTACGGGGTCGTTCATCCTGATGTCATATAATCGAATATCACCATTAGCACTAAAAGCATTTAAGTTTAAGATTTCTTTATCACTTTAAAATCTAAGATATTGAGTAAAAAATACTACCTTCCGCTAATAATTTTATCACAACGTAATTGCACACCCAGCACCGGGGCACCATGTTCGACCCACGTCTTAATACGTGCATCATTAGGGCTACACCTTCTATCGAAAAGGCGCACGGATCCATCAGCGCAGCCAGCAACGACAAGTCCACTTTTGCTTGTGAGGCTATTTACACTATCACTGCTGTCGTCGTGCTCGGTGCTATAAGAACCCATCACCAAGCCACTATCGTAACAGTCGTACCTTGGTATGTAAGCAAATTGTTTCTCATAAAGAACACTGGCGTAAGTAGAATCAACACAGGTTACAGAACAATCAGCACCGGTTGGTATATCGAAAGCACGCAGTTCGCGTTCTGCATCCCAAAACCTCAAGACACGTGTGTCTCCAGTTGTTATAACCGTTTGTGAATATTGTTCCCAAGACAGAAGTAAACCTGATGAAACTAGATAAATACATATATCTTAGACTCAGAGTTACAGTTGTTTCAAAATAACGTTACCATTAGGATTCAATCGATTAGAAGGTATTAATTCATTATGAGCTTGCCAAGCACTGACTAAAACAGGCTCTCGACTGCCACTGCTGCTATTCGGCCGATATAACTTAACACTACCATCGTCAGACCCTGCCATTATCATTGCAACATCGAAAGCGTTTACCCACTCGAGTGCTGTGAGCCTGCTGTTTGTGTTTCGCACTGATTTACACTGGCAGTACAATAACTTAGCACCTGCACCCCAATCCCAAATCCTTCAAAAGAAAATTGCTTTTAGGTGTGAATAAAGAAAATTGAAGAAGTAACTTACGCGAAGCTATCACGACCGCCGACAGCTATCTGCTGGTCGTACGGATGGAATTGTAATATAGAAGGTATGGCTGCGCATCTTGTGTTGAAAGTTTGTGATTCTAATTTTGAAGTGAGGGCACGTTTTTGTTCTTCAGTAGATTCTTCTCTAATCTTGGCATTTCTAGAATATTAATGTCAATATGTAAAGTGGGTAAAATAAAAACAAATAAAGCAGAATTCCACTGAGGCAACAAGTAGCAACAAGCTAACTCTGATTAGAAGGCGAAGCAATGTAGTCGGTTGTCTCATTAATAATTTACTGCCTTGTTGGAATCCTGACTTTAAGATAGATTTATGAATATCAGGCCTTGTTTATTCACTTTCAAGTAACTTTAACCTTCAGTTTATTCCCATAGTAACAATTATTTGTATAATTGTTATTATGACAATAAATCAGAAGATAAATTTAATTGAAAGTGAATAAACCGGCCCTTAGAATAATAATAATGATTTTATTATTGGTCGGGCGGCAGCTATAAGCTGTTCCCAATCCAACCCATACTTTGAAAATTACAAAAATAAAACATAATTTAAGAAATTACTAAAATAAATAAATAACGGATAATATGTAAACAAAAGGTAATGTAGAATATGCTTGAATGTATTTTTTTTATATATTGCACCCTATTCTTGATTCTTTATTTTAGGAGCTAGAGAAAATATTTAAAACAAAAGTTGTAGGGTTTTATACGTATTATTTTTTAAAGTTACCACAAAACATAAAACCACATCGCAAAGTGGAGAAAAAAAAATACAATTTGGTAAAGCGTTTGGCATGCACAACTAGAAGACTTGTGTTAGTGATTTGAATTTATTTATCTTTAATTATTATTAATGCACTAATATTTATCTTTAACATTTAATATTTAAAACACAATTTTTTTAAGGGAACACTACAGAGTCTTTTCAAAAAGTATGCAACAAATGGAATTTTTCTACAATATCGATTTTATTTTATTGACACAGAACTTCAAATCAAATTAGTAAATGTATACAGGCTGGACACCGAAAACTGAAGACGTCTTAAGAACAAAGTACTCTTATTTTAAAAGATACAAGAAAATGTTGTTTATGAATGAATACAGTGAATAACTCAGTACACAGGGAGAATAAAAGGAACATCGGCGTAGAGCTGTTATTATACAGAGTGAATGGTAAAAGGAAAAATTATGATAAGTAGTGACGTCTATGTACTTTAATTTCCAAGAAATAATTAATAGTATATTAGCCCCTAAAATGGCGATGAGCCCCTGGTTAAAAAAATACATGAGCGGCGTGGCATCGTGAACTTGACCTTTTAGCGAAATTTCTAAAACGAAAAACAATTCAAATCTCCGTGTTAATAATTCCTAGTATTTTTCTTTAATTTTAATTTAAATTGTAAATAAAGTTTATTTCCACAAGAAACGCGTCCCTCATAAACATTTGACAAACAGAACTTAAACATTGTAATCAGTAAACACATTCGTTAACTGTTTTCATTGTTAATTATTATAATTTCGTTTTGTGTGTGACGAATTATTAACATATCTATTAAAGTCGAGCCGCACAGCTTAACATGTCTATTAGGCAAGGTCAAGTTTTACGAGCTTCATGATACACGCACGTGCGCTATCAATTTGGCGTTTTAATCTAAACATCCTACTTTTTTTGGTAAATTTATAATTAACTAATTACAAATTGTTCCATAGAATTTTTTATTCATTTGCTCGTAATCTGTGACATTCATTCTCGTACGCGATTTGATCAAAATTGTACGCTAAAATTCGACGCCACGTTTAAAACAGCTGTAAAGTTTTATTATACTCCGCCGGCGACAGCTGGTGCAAGTGAAATTGGGAAAAGCTGAACATACTCGCTAAGAGTTAGCTTTGTCTAACACACATAAACAGAGAATAAGCAATACATAGTTCACGTCGTGTGTCCTAGGACTTTACGAGTCGTGCATTGACCCCCACAGTCACTAGCTTTAAATCCTCGCGATATTTTTTTGTGGATGAAGCAGCAGATACATTCAGCTCTAGTAAATAATCCGCACAAATCTATTAGAAGTTTTATAAATTCAATACGCGTTTGCAACTTCCTATCCTGTGCTTTTACTGAACTTATTCGCATTATTTCCTCAGCTGGTTAAAACTGTGTACAGCCTTGAGCAAGATCGCGAAGTCCTCGTCGCGTTTTCGTAAAAATTCCGTATAAGAAAGTGTTCGCCGTTGATCTAGTTGTTCGAAGTCGTCGTAAACAATGAGCTGAGGCTCTAAATCCCGAGGCATGCTGTCTGCACGTAGCTTAACATGTCTATTATGCAGGTCAAGTTTTACTAGCTTCTCTCAGTAAATATCTATCCTATGATCTATGGCAGAATGTGGTGTTTTAATCTAAGCATGCCTATTTCCTTAGGGAAACTTATAATTAATTAATTATAACCGGTTCCACAGATTTTTTTATGCATTTTCTCGTAATCTCGCGTACGCGATTTGATCAAAAAATTTACGTTTAGCACCGATGTTTAAAACAGCTGTATTTAATAAAGTTTTTTGTCTCCGCGCATCGTCGACGTATTGTGTGCAAGCAAGAAGTTAATAAAATAATAACCATAAAACTTTATAGTCATAATATACTGTTGCATTTATAATACGTAGCGTCGTATTTCTACGCAGTGGCGCAGCTTAATTTTAGGGTAATCTTTTTAATAATTTTAAATTGTTTGGAAGATTCTTTAAAATATTTTCCCCTAATCTGTATTCTCTTACACTTTTTTTAGCGGAACAATTGTCAGTCACCCTGTATTTTTACAAGAAAAAAGTTACAAACACAAGTTAAATGGGTAATTATTTGCCACAAACTGGCGTTTTCATTTTTTTCTTCTGATTTCTGATATATGTGACGTCATCCACGATTTTCTTTAAAATTACACTTCATGTTTCTTTCTGGCGAAATTGATAGCGTTTTTTCCTTTTATGGACCTGTACAAAATTTATAAATAAAATATTTCAAAATTTGTTGCACGTTGGTTTGATTACAATGGACTCACAACTTTAGTTGAAAAAATTGCCGTGCGATGTCGCGACCTAACCTGTTGTCAAAAATCGAGTGAGACTAATGAACGGGGTTTTTATACAGCGTCTGAGTAATCCCTATAGTTAAGTAATAAATTATTTTAAACGGACACTAAAATTGGCACTATCACTCGTCAGGAGTGACGACGCTATCAAATGATAGTGAAACGTAGAGTGATAGTGCCAATTTTAGTGTCGGTTTAAAATAATTTATTACACAATTTCACCGGACAAGAATCTACTTTAATTATCTATAGTTAAGATTCCACTTAATTTTGAATATAGTTACCTATTATATGTATCGATAAATACTTCTAATTACTGTAATTAGCACGTGGCATGAATAAACAACAACAATAAAGCTAAATTTTCTTACTAGAAATTTTTCTTATATAATCCTGTATCATTTTTATATGACCACAATGAGAAGAAGAAAATACATAATGAATTTAGTCAGGATTGTTCATAAGTTATAATTAAAAAAAATCGTCAATAACGTCACATTCTAACATTATTGCATCATCAATTTCGCCAGAAAAAAATGAAACACGTCAATTTATGGCAAATAATTAACCATTTTACTTTTGTTTAAAACTTATAATAACAATTCCATCGATGTTCCTTCCTTTTTATTCACCCTGTATAATATATTTGTATGAGCCGGTTGTTATAGATTTGAGTTTAAAATAATAAAATAAGGTAACCTGGAAAAAGTGCTTTAAAAATTTCTAAATCACTATTTCACTTGTCAACTGATCATATTTGAATCAAGTAATTAATTAGTTTAATTTAAAATTAATTAATAATAAAGACATTTTCCAAGACGACTTGAATTTTTAAATGATATTTTAAACTCAAATATGTCACAAATAACTAATGGTATTTCTTTTAGTAAACAACATACAGGGTGTTCGATTAAAATAAAACAAACACTGTTTCTTTTTCCACTTTGCGCTGCGCCCTTGTTTTTGGTTTTTTTTTTTTTTTTGTTTTTGAAAAGCATCCCTTTGTGGTACGCCGACCTTTAATATTTGAGGATTAAAATAATGTATAATCATCATTAGTTTCAATTTTAACTATTTGGAAACGAATTATAAGATATTAAAGTAACTAGTCCAAAAGTTGCTAATAGAAACTCTACACTCGCACTATAAATTGAAGGGGTTTTTATACGATAATAGTTTAATGCGCTACCTGTAAGCTTCGAAATTTGGTATTTTAGGAGAAAAACAATTGCCTGAGGGCACATGCATATTACTTTCCAAAAAGCGGGGCTTTTTAAGAACTCCTCGGAGCGCAGGACTAATTGTTAAAAATCGTCTCTGTCCCACCAAAAGCGGGACGTATAGTCACCTTAATATTAACTTCAGTTAAAAGACCATTCACCACATCACTCATTGCAATAGTAGTTTAATTTAAAAGCACACTGTTTAATAGGAATTACAATATATAAAAAATTTTTATAACTTTTGACGTCATACTAATATGCCTGTGGCCATTACTCTTTGTGAAGTTTTTATTTCTAAGTGACATTTTATATGTAAGGTTTCTAGTTTTCATCATGAACTAATGTGTATTTTTGAAGAATATGAGTATTGAAAGGATTTGTTTTAAATTTCATGTAAATTAAGAGAGAATAGTATAAACAAATACCTCATGTAGCGCCATTCCCTTTCATAATGCAATTTAGATTCAAAATCTTTGACTGAAGTCTCTCTCATCACAGACTGAGCAAATTGACGACACGACCACGGAACAAATTGAGTCTCCACTAAAGGCTTCCGCGGACAATCTCTGACCTCATTCTCTTCATTTATTGTATTCGGATGCATTCTTCTTGTGCGAAAAGCTATCACAGACCTACTGCATTAAAAAAAATTACTATGGGTTTTCTCCAAAAAAAAAAAAAAAAAAACAGTTACCTTGCAGCGAGACGGTGCAAATCAGAGACTTGTGGATGAAGTGTCGGCGGGCTCTCGCCTAAAAATGACGATTTTGGACTCGGCGGTAAACTGATGCTCGAACATATTTTGTTAGTTCCATCACCGGATTTTCTTTGCTGTTCAGCCAATTCCTCAATAAATTAATGCTTTAATGTAAAATACTTTGAAAAAATTGAAAAACTTACTTTTACTTGATTTCTAATGTATCCGGTGACAACCTTGGCCAGTTTTGCCACGTCCGGATGAGGGTCAGTATCTAACAAACTAAGTCCCGCCCACAGTTTCATGTAAACTGATCCAAACGATAAACCAGGCAAAGTTCCTAAACTACCTGTGTGCCCATGTAATAATAACGAATGTCCAATTGTGCTAATGCAAGAGCTCGATGCCACTTTTTTCATTTTTCCTTCATCTACAGTGTCGATGCCGGTATTGCTGGAAGCAGGAGAAACTATCTTCAAAAGATCCCTACAATGCAACAAATGAAAGAATTTTGAACATGGGCGAAAATAAAAAAAAAAGTATTTAAGTCGTTTGGCAGCTTCATCTAAAGTTCATACTTTCATTTACAACGAAAATAGTAAACTTAACTTTTTCTTTCTTTTATAAGATAGAGAAACAAACCTGCTTCCAGTTTTTCTCATTCCAACCGGTGTGCTTTGTTCTTGATTAACGTGCAGTGAGTTTTCTTGTGCCGCGACGTTAAAAAAAGCATGTTCGAAAGCCAACACAACCCACTGCATGGCAGCAACGAGTTCCTTACGTACTAAACTACTCATATCACCACTAACCGTATTTACTAAAGTCATAACTACAGAATGATCTATGTTATTAGCATGCTCAGATCTCTCGGAAACTGAATTTATAAATGTTCCTAACGCATACACCGCAGCAGCTCGCACTTCGGGACAGCTATCATGTAAAAGAATGTAGAGTTTCTCGTGAGCAATATCTCGAACACCTGTCCACCTAGCTTTCTCATAATGGTCCCAAAGTCTTCCCAAACAAATAGCTACCCATTGTCTTAACTGCGGACTAGGATCTGACAATTGTTCTAAACATATACTGACTAGTGAGCCCTGTAAAGCTGCCTCCTGGCCATCACGAAATTCATTTACGATGCAAGCTAATATAAACGCAGCTTGAGTGCGATGCTCTGATGAGATTGTAGGATCTTGAAGCACTGATAAAAAATACCTATGTCCATTATCTCTCACCAAATCAGCCTGACACGTATTGTCAACGGCTAGAATTTTAGCCCAAATGAACACTAAGAGTGGCCTTAACTCCTTAGCGCAGCTCTGCAATAATTTGAGAACGTACGGAAATATTCCAACTGATAGCGCTAAGTTAACAGCCCACGGTCCTAAATCTAAAAATTTTCCAAGTAGCTCGAGTGCTCTCATTCGATGCACTTGACTTAGTAGCACTTGCAAAACAATTGGTAATTGTTCAGGGGGATTACGCTGTTCCGATCCCAGTTCTAGCCAGACCTGAAATGCTGTGAGTTGTTCTTCGAAGAACGGTAAATGAACGAATGTTTCTTCGAATTGCAATATTCGATGCAGCTGTCCCAAACTCAAGTCAAGGGCCAGGTCCCAGGCTTGCCACATCGGATGCTGGTAGGTTGGGGGTAAAGGAGGGTCACTGACGGGGATGCAGTCACAAGAACGCATTATCCTTTCTGCCAGCAGAAAATTGCGAAATAGACTCGCGACTAATAAATCCTGCCTAAATAATTTTTGGAATAGATCTGAAAGTCAACGTGTAAAATAACTGCAAAACAGAAATAATAACAGTGTGTCACCTCTTGGTAACGTATTCCAAGCTATTGTGTCTGTTATTGCAGTAAAAATCCAATTCAATTCTCCCAGCATTGTTCTGCGATCAGTTATCTGGCCAGGTATACTTAAATATAAAGCAACAATTTAATATTTCACATAAGAACCCCTAGCATTTTTAAATGACGACATACCTATCAATGAGTTCCATGTTTACTTTAGGTATAAGCTTTGACGTTGACTGCATAACATACCAACGTAAGGCAACTTTTATTGGTGTTGTTAAACACGCAGTAAATAAGTCGGCTGGCAAATCAGGGTTCATTGGTAATACTTGATTAGCACCGCACGCAGCCAATTGGATGCAATTTCTATATGAAGGAGGTGCAGGTGTTACTCCACGTTTTTGCTGAAAGTATAATTTATCATTTAAATGCCATTCTGTATTATACTATTACCTCATTTTCATGTTGTGTGGCAAACTGTTTGAAAGAATCTACGATAATTCCAGCGCTTGAACAGTCGTATACGTATATGGAAGGTGCACCCATCCATTTTTGTAAATCATATATTGATAGGGGTATGTACTGTGTATACGTCTACAATCACAAAACATTTTTTTTTAATTAAAACTTGCATTTGTTACCCAACCCACTCTATTGAAAACCCAAATTTCTCCATTAACGGTTGGTTTGGGGACACCGTGACCATTGTAATGAAATAGCACTCGCTCTTCTTTGGCATTGCGTCTTAATGAGGTACATAATTTTTTTACATCTTCGGAAGTAGGATCTAAGGATTGTTTATACCTTGCCCGAGGTTGCCACCTTTCATATTGTTTTTGTAATGTGATTCCTATTGTTTCTAAGGCTTTCGCAGAAGACATTGTTAAGGGATCTAAACAAAAATTTAAGTTTTAGTATTTTTTCATTCAATTCAAATATCTTTTTTACATTTTGTAAGGCATATATTTATGTAATTGATAAAACTGGATTAAATAAGTTTAATGTCAAATAAAAGGAAATTAAAATCAAAACTTGTCTGCAGTATCCTTTAATTTTAATTTCAGTGTAAGTATTCATAATGTTTAATATGTTCATTATTAATTACACTTTTTTCCAATGTTTCAATCTCACAGTATCTTAAATTAGTTCAAATGGAGTAATTAATGGAGTTCTAAGCTACTTTCTTATGGAGTTTTTACATGGATGTATTAAAATGCCATGTTAGGTTGTCTCTCGTCACTTTTGTTAGGTGTTAGGGCCATGTTTATAAATGACAGGCAAAAACAGATAGCAGTTTTCAATAACAGGTGGTAGATGATATACAGGTGTCGCTAAATTATATGGACATGGCTTAACCACAGATTCCTAGGCTTAAAATAAGACAACTCAACCCAACATATTTATATCCAAAAGTGCTTTGTTAACAAGTATTCTGCTTCAAAATTCTTGAAAAATAAAAGTAACTTTTGTAATAACAAAAGAACGCTTGAACCAAACCAATTTGGATGATGTTTGGTATAAGGACTCACAGAAAGGCATGTCATCTTCCTACTTTTCCAATAAGCACATAGATTTTTCTATTTTGTAACTAAACCGTAAGAAGCATCAACAATCACAAAGACACAAAAGTTTTCTAATAAATGCTCCTTTCTAAAAACTTATTAATTACAGTTATTTTCTTGACCTCAAAAAAGTTACTGTTGTGGTAACCCTGTTTTTCACAAAGGAAAGGTGACCTTCTTGCCTGTGGGTCCTTATACTTAATGTCATCCAAATTGGTTCAAGCGTTCTTTTGCTACTAGAAAAATTACTCTTTTTCCAAGAATTTTGAAGCAGAATACTGGCTTAAAGAAGCCGCATGTGACGTTCAATTTAAAGTCTCCTTTAAATTTCATTATGAAACTAGTCCTAAATCTCAACTCAAACTCACTTATTTGCGTTAACAGAAATGACGTTTATCTGAGATAAGATTTGCGGTAAAAGGAAAGCACCTATTACATCCGAAATTCTGAGAAAAGGATATATATTAATTTGCTAACTGTTGCCTAGAAAGACAGTTTGTTAACTGAAATACTATGGTGAGGAACCATTTTTCTAATAATTGAAAGGTGTTGTAAAGCAGACATTAATAAAGCGCAATAAGGATTCGGAATTGGAACCTTCAAAAAATTCTTAACGGAAATGGGAGATTTTGATTTATTTTTAATAAGTAGATGGTATAATAATTAAAGTCTCCAAATAAAAGGTCTGTTTGCCCGCCCAATTGTATATTATTCACTGCTCGCGCCAATACGCTGAAACCTCTCATCGGTTAAGTATCTATACATACAGCCTTAGCCAAAAATATTAAGCACCCTTAATTTTCTAATTTATCTCCGAAAATATTACTCAGAAATCTTTAGAATTTTATTATCATATAGTCGGCAACAATAAACGATAATTTAAATAATGCACAGTACTTTACAGCGGTTGCAAAACATGTGGCAGATGATAGTTCGCAGTTGTGGTTCCGTAAATAGGTAATCAGTCTTGTATAAGCACTTGTAGTAAGAACGATCTTTCCAGTATAATGTTTATTTCGTTATAATTTTGAATATCGTCATTTTTGCTGTAAAAAATGCCTAAAAAGAACGAACATAATGAGCATTTACGTTCACAAATTCAGTTTTTACACGAACAAAGCAACACACAGACAGAAATAGCCAAAAGTATTAAACGTTCGCATTGTGCGGTGCAATCTGCCTCGAAACGTTACGCGGATACTGGATCACATGCGAACCGAACAAGAACAGGTAGAAAACGGATAACTTTGGACCGTGAGGATCGAAATTTTATTCGAGAGTCACTTAAAAATCGAAAGAAAACTTCCTCCGAGCTCGCTGCCAGTTTATCCGAGGAATCGGGAGACCGATCAGTGCCAGAACGATCAGAAGAAGACTTAATGAAGCTGGCTTGAGGGGCTGTAAAGCAAGAAAGAAGCCTTGGCTTTCAGAAAAAAATAAAAAGTCTCGTTTGGAATGGGTTATAAAGTACCAATACTTTACAGAGAAGGATTGGGCAAATGTTGTGTGGTCCGACGAATCAAATTTTGAGGTAATATTTGCTTTATATCACTTGTAATTTTGAATTTGTTTGCATCTTCTACAGTTCGCCAGTAGAAAGTTATACGGTGTGTTTAAAATCTACGTTTTTTTAATTAATTGTAAGGTATTTGGCGTAGCTTATGTGAGGCGGAGAATCGGTGAAGAATACCTTCCTGAATGCGGGTACCAACAGTGAAACACGGGGGAAGCAGTGTAATGATCTGGGGTTGTAAGACAGCCGACACTGTAGGCGAAATGTTTGTTTGTGAAGGACGAATGAAGTCCCACATTTACATAAACGTATTGGAAACTACATTGCGGCAATCATTTTCCAAGATGTTTGGTGATACAAATATAGAAGAAATGCTGTATCAACAAGATAATGCACCCTGCCACAAATCTGCAGTAACCATGAAGTGGTTTCAAGAAAACAATAATAACCTCCTGGATTGGCCTGCACGATCCCCAGATCTAAATCCCATAGAACATTTGTGGGGGATTCTAAAGCGTAACATTAGAAAACATCCAATTACATCTAAAGCAGTTTTAAAAAAACGTGTTATTGAAAGAATGGAATAATATTAACGCAGAGGAATGTCATAAACTTATAAGGACTCTGCCAAAAAGAATAGCTGCAGTGATTAATGCTAGAGGTGGCCTAACAAAATACTAATTACTTTAATAAATTGTTATTATTTTGTACCTAGGAAATTTTATTTTACCCCAGTCCAACAGATTTTCATGATATAGGAGTTAATATAAGGTACCTAATACTTTTGGCCAAGGGTGTAGGTGTAACGTATCTTATCTAATCGAATGTTTTCGTTTTTTTTTCACAAATATAGCAAATAACAAAATAAAACGTGGCAAATTTGATCAAAATATTCTAGCTATATCAAAGAAACAGTGTTTGGAGCTCCATAGTTCGATCGGCGCCATGTGCGCATCAAAGCGCCTAGGCATTTAGACCTTTTTTGTTGGATATTTTAATAATAATCAACCTTTTCGTCAAAAATCCTCACTACTATGAAAGAAATCTGAATGAACAACTTTCTTACATACGTATACTTATACAGAGTGGTGATAAAGTCCCGAACCAAGCTCATAATTTTTTTAATTAATGTATTTTTGCAAAATCCTGAAACAGATCAATTTTTAATTTTAAAAAGACATATTTTAGTGCGAAAACCTTTTCTCGATAGGCATTTGTTTTTCCAATGTAAGGTCATCATTACTTTTTTTAATATATTTGTAGCTTTGTAGCGGCTGCCCCTGAACATCCTGTATGTGTAATCACCTCAGCTGGTAAAGTGGTTTTTAAATAATCTGATCGACTTATTGGAATTTTTTTCATGAATCCAGTTTAATTTTATTTGACACTAAACTGTAGATTTTGGAAAACATATTCCCAAAGATGGGAGCTACATTATACAGTGTATCCCAGATTGAGTGGGTAACCTATGGCAGTAAGAGCAAATCATCGTATTATTTGATTTGCTTAATCAAATAAGAGCAAATCATCGTATTATTTGTTTTGCTCTTATTTGATTATGGTTAGTTGCTTGTTACATTTTATGAAGAGCTTTTTAATTTGGTAGTGTGTGTACTGAAGGTGGCAGCTTAGCTGCCGAAATACGTATCTACGGATATAAAAATTATTGTAGAGCGGACATTAATTTTTTAATTATTTCTTAAACCACAGTCTCCTTTACTATTTTTTATAAAACAATAATTACAACACTAAATAATACACCACTCGAAAATTTAATTTAATGACAGGTGATTGCAATCTGATATTTTATTGTTTTCTGATAATTCGTGGCTTCTTGATTTAAAACTAAAAAACAATTTTCTTAAAGCTAAAACCTTTGATATAGCTTGTGGAAGATGGTTAAAAAGATAAAGAAAAATGTAAAATCTAATATGGGTTGTGATACACGGTTGAAACGAGAAAAAGAAATGCTATTTAATCGTATAAAAATCCAATATCGCGTCCATTTAAAATAAGAAAGTCGCTATCAATATTTTGTCAGCCGCCACCTTGAATTTTATTTTGACTTAATTTTCAGCTGTATTTTATCAAACATAGTAACTTTTATATGAAACATTTTTTTCATATTTTTGATATTAGCAAATTTTCTCAACGGAATCTGAATCAGCCCATAAAACTGCAAAATATTGTCCATTTAACCAAATCTCTACCATCACTAATAAGGAAGTTACCCATGGTAGCCTACTCAATCTGGGACATACTGTATATGACACGCGATAGTCACCGGATAATTTTGAACAATTAAATTGTCCGTTACGATTTCATTTTATGGCCTAATCTGAAATAAAATGTTCACCTTCAGGTACTAAAAACGTTAATAGAAGGACTGATATTTATTATAAATTTTAAAAACTTTGTTGCAAATCGGTTTTGATTGCAGTGGATATTCGAGCATCCTCTGTATAGCTGTACAGTTTGGGCCCAGTTTGGGCCCTGTTTGGGGCCACTGTACAAAGTTATGTCAAAAAGTGATTGCAGGATGTCGCGATTCAAACTATTGATTATTATTACATCGCATTTGCGAATAACCTTGGACAAGTCGGTTTGGTTGCAGTGGAAGTCTCGAGCTACGCTTCTGCTGACGAGGCAAATTTGTTAAAGATGGCCCCAGGCAAAATTGGAAAAACAATACTTACAAAATTTAATAGCGTAACAACCAACAACATTGGTTTCAAAATTAACTCGAATATCAAATAGGTATTTTATCATTAGAATCCACTGAAGATAATGATTTAGATTTGGTATTAGACCCTCACCATTTTACAGCATTTAAGTATGCACCCATCACATCGGTGGATGACATTTTTGATATATAAAAATATATTTTTGATATATAAAAATATATTTTTGATATATAAAAATATATTTTTGATATATAAAAATATATTGTCAGATAGACGGCAAGAATTCAATGTGGAAAACTTAGAAAAACATTTGATTGTCAACTGGCATAATAAAAATACCATACTTTAAGTTGGAAGCTGAATAGTTTTAAGCGCTATGTTGCTTAGATCATACTTAATAAATAGAATTATTATTATTTTTAATTCATATAGTTATTATCATAGATAATGAAATATGTTCTATAAAATTATTATTGTTTTTGTGCTTAAATATAATGTTTTGATTACTTGTTTTATTTCATCAGAAGCGACATGCATAAAAGTGCATAAATTTATGTACAAAAGCATATTTTTGACATATTTTTTGGAAAAACCTGACACATTTATGTGCATATTTTTAACATTTCTTGTGCATAAAAATCTGAACTTTAGAATTTATCATTATTATTAATTTAAAAACAAAACTTTTGAAAATGTCATACATTTATTATAAAACTTTTTTGACTCTCTATGACAAAGTTTGAAAGAAATGACCACCAATACAGTAAATGTGATTAATTAATGCACGTCCCAATCTGAAAAACCGAAAATCTGTATAACAGAATACCTTCCTTAAATATACTTCAAAACCAATAATTACCTTTACTAGATAATCAGCAAATGGTGTACGTCCTACTTTTATTGTTTCCAAAAATAGGTAATTTCAAATTGTTTTAGTTTCGATTTGGATAACTGCTGAATCCAGAAAATCAAAGATCCAGAAAATTAAAATTCTACATCTTTGATTCGGATAATTGCTGAATAGGGAAAACCAAAGATCCAGATAATTAAAATTCTACCATTCATCTTAGATCCAAAGTATGATGACTTAATATTAATAACACAAATTAACACAATTTAAATAATGTCTATAAAAGACATCATCTTACAGCAAGTTTTCAATAAATGTTATTTTCTTCAATTCATAGGATAGTTTAATAGCATTCAGGTTTGTGTACCTTTCGGTGGCCTTTCATACACACATTGCATACACACATTCGTAATACTAGATAAGAATGAATGTAAATATTACCGATCCAACATTCTAGTCTTGCACATGGTTGTGTTTTAACAACGTCAGGTGGATCAACTCCAACATTTAAGCATAAGACAAGAGCAACACTGACAGTTTTCATCTAAAAAAAAAAATTTGAGGTTAATTCACATGTCATCTGTTTCGATGCAAGAAACACCCTTAAACGCTGTCGCTCACCCTTTCCTTCATCCTCCACGTTTGTGTAACGCAATTTATACCCTCAATCACCTCTGTATGTCTGTCTTGAGTGAACGAAAGCGGTAAATCTCTGTCCGTAATTTTCTTCTGTTCTTCCTCTTCATTGTTGCTCTGCTTTTCTTTGTCAAACATTGTCGTTACACGATTTTTATCATTTACGGTGAAACAACAGTATCTGAAACGTCTGGAACGTTTCGCCCGGTTAAAATTCGGCCGAACACATTTTCGAAAAATTTCGCCTATACTGATGCACGTCGTAGTACTCTGCCATTTGTCAATTCTCAGAAGTCGCATGAACACGAAATCGTAAGTTTCTAATTTATCGATCAAAAACGCTGCGCTCGGTTCAATTAAAAATGCAGAAAATGTAAAATCGATTTGAATAATCGTAATGTAATGTAATTGCCATTTTTTAAAAAATCTAGTCAAGTTTTAAAATAATTGAAATTTTTGAGTACAAACGACATGAGTTCTCAAATTTATAAAAAAATATGAAAAATCAATCAATTTCAATGTTCACTTTCTTCAAGAAATGGTAAATGTTTAAATATTATTTAAATAACAAAAGTCACCGTAATAATAATTCTTTAAGTTGGTAGTTTGTTGATATTACAGTGTTCTGTTAATTAGCAGTATTTTAATGGAAACTTTGCAATCACTAATTTCGATTTTTGTTCATTGTCACAAAACACACCAATTATTGTTCATTGTTCTTAACGAGTATTCGAGTATTAACATTAATATTAATACGAGTATCTTCTTTTAATAGTCAGAACCATATTTGAACGTCACGTGCTTATTACGTACCTCTGACAAAACCGAATTTCGCAGTTTTTGTGCGAATAAAAATGGTTGACGCGGATTTCGCAGACAGTCGGAAATGTTTGAATTTTTTACGAATTTCGTGAATGTCAATTTGTCATTCTGAATTTCAGTGTAACCTAACTATATTTACTTCATAAAATTGTTACATGAGAAGAATTAAGAAACGAAAGGGTAGAGTAGAGAATTCTTTCAGAACAGAAAACGAAGCCCTGGACGTATGTGCACTTTATAGTTCATAGGTTATGTTTGGTTATGGTGTTTTCTTCAATATTTGATTTTTTAAATAAATAAATAAAAAACTAAAAGTTGCCAACCTGCAACAACAATATTTTCCTAGAAAGCACTAGAATTACTGTTGTTACATAAACGAATCGATGAATTTAATTTTACTGAATTCGCAATCGTTGATGTATGTACAGCTGAAATCAATAAAAACGGGAAATGTTAAAAAATTAGGATTTTTTTTCAGTTTTTCATAGTATAGTTTTTGTTAAAAATAGGTTAGAATTATTTGACGGTAGGTCAGTTTATAAATAAATAGGTTATATTTTTTTGTAGGGTATGTATTGTCAAGTAGACAATTAATTAACAAATACAACGAAATTTACAATTGGAAAAATTTCATTTTCATGATCAGGGATGGACGCAAGAAAGGTACTAGACCAACACTGTCCAGGTAACATTCCATTCCTCGTGAGCAAATTGAGAAACAAAGATAACAAATATAATTGTCGCAAGTGCAACAAGGAAGGCTACACACGGCACTAGTTTCAATTTAAGCATATTTTAGGTTATGTGTTCAAAAATTCACACATTTGGAATCGGCTATGACTTCAGATGGCAAGAATCGCGGTATCTCCTTATTTACAACTGAAATCAATAAAAACGGGAAATGTCAAAAAATTGGCACGTTTTTTTCAATATTTTCCATAGTGTGAAAATAGGTTAGAATTATTTAACGGTATGTCAATTTATAAATAAATAGCTTATATTTTTTTGTAAGGTACGTATATTTGTCAAGTAGACAATTAATTGATAAATGTAGCCAAATTTACAACTGAAAAATTTTCATTTTCCGTTTTTTTTTTATTTCAGCTGTTTATTAAATCGTTAAGAAAAGCTATGACTACAGCATCGACATACGTTTACCCAGTGTTGCCAACCAATCGCAACTAAATTTCGCTACTTTTTAAAATAAAAGTCTCTATTTTCACTTTAAAAATTTTTAAAAGTCGCTACTTTGTCGCTACACAATTGACAACAAATTTAAATTTACAAAAATGCTATATTACTAAATATAGGTAACTATATAATAATATATAATAAGATGAGAATGTTGGCCTATATGATTATATGTACATAATAGACAACAAAATAAAAGAGAATCGAACATTTAATAAAAAGTTTCGATTTTAGTTCTCTTAGTTTGCTGAGTAGTGTCTATTTGAAGTGAGAAGTGACGAAGTGAGTACTGAAAATGTTTTATTACACATTAAAAAATAAACAATTGCTAAAATGTGAATTACTTACAATTTCCCTCGTAATTTCCTAAACTAATTAGGGTGCATCCGACGATCCGACATCCGACTTGCAAAGAAAACAGAGCACATGTATCGCTATCGCATTTTAAAACGTAATTTCTGATCTCTCCGACAGAGATAGATACAACATTTTAGTTTGCTCATGCGCATGTGCGCAAGAGGACCATGAAGCGGATGTAACCTTAACGTCCCTAACTCATTTTATTTTATTGTTCTTGTGTTTTATTATGATAATGATAATGATAATTATGAACATACAACATTTCCAAAAGTCGCCACTTTTCGCTGATTTGTTGCAGGCGCCGCTACATGTTTCTAAAAGTCGCTATTGTGGCGATAAGTCGCTACGGTTGGCAACACTGCGTTTACCAAACCAACGCGAACTGCAGACATAAGTTTTTGAACGCATGTTAGTAAGTAAAGTAGGCATATTACTTATTTTCAAATAAAGCTTCACTAAGTTTGGCGACACTCATTTTAAGAGCCTATATTTGAAGCAAAAAAAAAACAAGTACCAAATTTTAAGAAATCATGTATTGAATGTACAGGGTGGGCCAAATTCGACACTTTTAATAGGAAACTCCTATTTTTAGACGAGTTAGACAAAAACTGACCTCGGTCCCTGGAGCTCGATTTTTAAGACAAAATTAATGGTGAAGACCGCATTGCGATATCTTGTACCGCTTAAGAGTTACAGAGTGTTTTTCAAAATTCTCCGATCTCTATAAATCTCCATAACTTTGATGTTTATGAAAATTTTTGAGTTTTGTACAAACTCTAACCATAGATAATAGAACTAGATAGATAGCTCATCAAATGTTTTAAATTTGACGCCCCAATTTGAAGACAAACTCGGTGTTGGTTTGGAGACAGCTCATCAAATATGGAGCAGCGCTACTGTTACAATAGCATAGTGGAAAACCCAAACCTATAAATATAAGTAAAATTTGTACAAATTCTATCACTAAGTGGTGTGATGCAAAGAGAATTAACAACATATTATAACCGAAAGTCACCTTATCGTGTCCTTGTCCCATTTTAAACTTATTTCTCTAAAATATTAGAGAAAAAGATGTCTCTTTTAAATATAAAAGAGACATCTGGCGGTAAATAAGCCAATTGAGTTTTGCAATTAGCAAATGGTTTGTGACAAATGTTCAGTTTTCGGATTTGTGCAGGTCAGTGACATCTATCGAGTATTTAACAAACTATTTTTGGAGCGTCCAGTTGTTCCTATTTCGTTGGCTATCTGGAGAGATCTATTATCTTTGCTCTAACGCACTTTTTCGTGCAGAATTCATTGCTCCAGATTACTTTTTTCTAGATTGCTCAATATTTGAGTTATAAGCAAGAGCTTTGATTTTTTTTTACATGGAACATTCTATATATCAGTTTAGATTGAGCACTCTCAGAATAGTAGCATTTCTTTCAAGAGCTTCAAGCTCCTTGCTCGTGCACAACTGAATTGTTCTGTGCTGTTTAGAACTGTTCTGAAAGGAACACAAAATTTAAATGTAGGTTGAACGGAATCTCGTGGGAACTGTTCTAGTACGCGATGCATTTCCACGTAGATAGAATAGAACAAGGGCTTGGCGCACCTGGGCTATTCAGAACTGCCTAGTCTGTGAAAGGAATGCTCTAATATCTCCAACCCTTATAGGAACCATGTACATCTTTGCGTACAGCTCGATTCGTTCGGGAAATATCGACCGAATACGAATTTTGGCCAAAACTATTTTTCTTTTCACAATATCTCAGTCATTTGACGAGATTCTATGACGCTAAGCCGGACTTCGCCTTATAATCGAATTTACGTATTATAAACATGTTGGTAATAAAGTCTTAATTATTTTATTTTGAAAATTTAAAAACTGTTTTCTCCTATTCCTATAAATAACAGAGAAACCTTGTAAAGCAATCATAAATGACCCACCATGTACAGCTGCGGAATCATAAAGCGGGACAAGTTTTATAGCAAAATTTTGTTTTATTTTGATAGTGTTTAATTTTTTTCTTATTTATACGACAAGATTTTTAGCATTTTATATTATTTAATTATATTATTAACCACAAAGGTTTCTAAGTTACCATATAGTTACCAGAATTAAGAAGTAACATTTAAACTGACATTATACTGTCCCGCTTTATGATTCCGCAGCTGTACACAGAAAGCGGCCAAATAATGCAATTTAGGTAAAAATCAAAAATTATTATTTTTTTGCAAGTCGGTTTTGATTGTAATGAAATCCTCAAGCATCCTCTTTGGCCTTTGTTGGGACCTCGAATGTAGAAGTTGTAAAGTTAAGGAATTTCACCCAATCTGTATATTGTGTTGACAAAAAATCGAATATATGTATGTATACTTTTATAGCCAACGGTGAAAATTGTTACGAATTCCATAATTATGTTACATCTGACATATTTTGGAATTGCTCAAATTCAGTCAAACATATTAAAATATTTGTTTTTTTTAGCTATTTTTGGGATTTAGAAATACACTTATCTAAAGTTGGTAAAAATGGGTGAGTTATTTGTGAAGTATTTCATTGATTATGACACAAATAAATAATTTGAAATAAATTTATTCAGTATGTACACACATTTACGCTATATATAAAAAAAAACAAATTATGTTATGATGATAATATATTAAAAAACTAAGGGTTTAAGAGAAAAACAAGACAGTATGACATAAGAATGATGCTAGAAAAAATGATAGATCTGACGTAACGAACTACTCACTTAAAAAATAATCTGCAAAAATTTTAAAGTAACATCATAATGTAATAGTTTAAATTATTTACAAAAAAAATCCTGCTACACTTGCAAGGTAATGCTAATACAGTATTCACTACTGACTAAACAGAAATGAGTAAAATATTACACCTGCGAAAATTAGTCTCACAAAAACTAAAATCTGGCACATTTAAAAAATTATGTACAATTAAACAGACACAAATATATAGCAGAATAATTAATTTAAAAGATTTTATTAAAATTACAACAAATAATAAAAAATTTTACTTAATAAAATAACACTTTAATGGCATCGTATAAATAGTAGATAGTGAATTAATAAAATATTTATCAACAATTATCATAAAATTAGGAATAATTAAAAAGCTTTATACAAATAAGTTTCTATTTATCTGCATATTTTATGCATTTTTAAACGTAAAAGGCCATTGTGGGACAAATGAGACAGCAAAGAGAAGTAAAAAAAATAATTTCAGAATTAATAATTTGCACGCAACTTTTTAAAGCTCCCCTTTTCAATGATTTTCAAAAATTCGGTTTTATCGTCCTTGCACATAAACCGTCTCCAAGTCATATTTGTGCTTACGCATTATTATAAATCAAATTGTTTGAATCATTAAGCTATAACAATGACACGAGTAAGACAACGTAACATTACAAGAATTTATTATTTCACAATCAGTAATTTTTAAACTTGTAATTGTAGCAAAGACTTTCTAAGTTTACTTGCTACAAGTAGATCACAATTGTTGTATGTATAAATAAATGCAAATATCTCACACTGATTGCAAAATAATTTCTAGAGAATTGTTAGCATTACAAAAATAAAACACTCAATATGAATTTCAAGATATGAAGCAGTATGAAGATCTATGTTGTGAGATACACGTGAAAATTTATGACTCGTAAAATAATGTTAACTAAGTTACAAATTCAAATCTGACTAATAATAAATGTGTATGCCATTTAATCACAAAAAGCATAAATAAAGCAAACTTTATTTCTATAGCCAGTTATTGTAAAAATAAGAACTAGGTGCGACTGACCTAATTTTGTATTGGGTTAAAATAAAATCATCACACAAACAACAAATAATTAATTAACAACGAAATAAGTTGTATTTAAGTTATTAGTTCCGGGTGAAAGAGTTTATTTACTTGCTATTTTAACCCATCACAATAAAAACCTAAATGCTATTGTATTCCATCACTAATATAAGCATTAAACATATAAACCGAGTATCAATGATTTGTTTATTTATCTATTATCAAGCCAAATTCTATTTCTTTTTTTAAATCATTTATATACATAATGCATAGGAACAAAACAAAACGACAAATTATTTTTTGTATGCCCTTTTTCAAGCGAATCGCAGTGTCACATATGTAGAATTACCTTTGTCTTTTAGATTATGTCTTTGATCAACTGTCTCTTTCGTATATTTGCTTTCTTTATTAGAAATTTTGTCTGTTCGTAGAATTGAGATAAAACTAGTTGATGATAAAAGGAGGGTGAATTTGGTAAATCCACATATATGGAATTCATCACAAGAAATTTTTATTCACAGTTCAAAGTTTGGTAGGTACAAAAAATAGTAAATGAAGAATTACAAATCAATATGTTGCAACAAAAAAAAGTTATAATTTGTGATTCATTTAATGAAAACTGACATTGCACATTATCATGTGATTGTTAATTATTGCTGCAATTATTTATTGTCTTCACTTACAATCCTTTTCTTTACATTATTTTTTTTATTAAGTTATCACAGCAGAAATACTTCATTTCTTATTTTGGGTAGGAAGTAAATTATCTGAAATTCTGTCCTGCCTATTCAATTCAAATAACATCCCGAATCAATGTATTTTGGTTATCCTTCCTTTCTTGAAAAGTTTGCAACTATATTTAGAGTATTATTATAATGAACAAGAACATCCAGATCAAATCTTTAAGTATAAATATAATCCTGTGAACATTACTTGTGATGAATTCGACTGAAACAAATTACGAAATGCATACATCATCGATGAGGATTTAATGTTAAAGAGTTTAATATTCTGCAAGGATATAATTTTTAAATTTTTATAAAGTTCGAGTGGCTATAAAATTATGTATGATAGGGCGTGACATACGTGGCGGGAAAGAGTCCTCGACGATTGCCAATTTCACCATGCCACCAATGCTGATCCGTACGGTCTGTTACAGTAATGACGTCGCCTCTTCTGAATTCTAGTTCACCTTGTTCTTGGGGTGTGAAATCATATAAAGCTTGCACTAGATACTAAAAATAAAAATACATGAAATTAATTGAAAATGAAATAGGAAAAGTTTTTTGCATAATCAAACACAATCACAAATAAAAATAATTTCATTCATTCATTTCTTCTTTCACCAGTCTGTATAAATATATATATATATCTTTTTATCAAGACTTTTTCATTAACTTTTAATAATGATCTCTAAGCAAATATTAAAATATATTTAAATTAGTTCTTTATCAATACCTTACATTCTCTTTTCTTTCTTTATCAAGGTTTCACACTCATTTTTACAAAGGTAAGGTCTTTATAAAAATTATATTATATGACGATATTTTTATTGATATTTTAACTAAGAAACATTTGTTGTAAACAAGTTGTAAAAAAAGAAGTATAAAACAAGAGATGTGGGGTTTACGTTTTCAAACTTGTATCATCAGCAACATCAAAATAAAGTAACAAAAATAAATACACACCACATTAGTTGTTTTAAATGAAAAAAAAAAAAGTTAATAAATTTACAACAACAAAAAAATTCTACATGCTGTAAACAGTTTTAGTAGCATTTTAATATTATATAAAAAAAATTGCTTGAAGCTTCTACGAACCTGGTTACTTTAATAGCACGAGTTGCTACCTAAAATTATAACACATTATGTAACACTGGAATTGTATACATTTAAGAGCATGATAATTTACAATGCCTAAAACAAATATTTGGAATTATTCCATTCTGTTTCATACCAGTTTTTTTTTTTGGCTCAATCGCTTTAGATATGCTGCAGCGTGTAAGTGAAAATAATCATGTTACAAAAGAAAGGAAGTAATTAGTCACGACTTTTTTCTAAATCAGAGAAACAAGTTAGTCATGAATGTGATTATTCATAGAACGTTTTTTTAATGAAAGAAGTAAAATACCTTGCTCTTAACTTAAGCGTAACAAAAAATGAACTTCTGGTGACCTAAATGTAGCCATTAATCACCTGGTAATTATAAACAGCTGTTACTTAAAATTATAATACTGAAAATGACCAGCATTCATTATATCAGTAATGTATACAACTTTAACATATGGCTATTTTGAAAGCGAAATAAATGATTAATGAAATACTATAGGACTTCAAAAAGTATTTGTTATGAACTTACTCTTTCTCTCTTTTTGAATTTTAAAAGCCAGGAAAAGGAAACCCGCGATTAATGTAGTGGCTTATCTCAAGCTGATACAAATGTAGTCATACTTTATACATAAATTTCATTGCATAAATTTCTACGCTAAACCTGTTAACAAAGTTAAAACTTTTTCATTCACAATCAATAAAACTCTAGTTTAGCAATGTAAATTTATTTATTTACTTTTCATTATACAGCATGTAGAATTTTCTACTTATTTGAATACATTTAAAATGCAAATTGGCTCTAAACTTATTTGTTTTCCATTGACAAAGCATTTCAGCATGTTTCAAAAAATGTGGAAATAAATTCTGAAACAAGTTTTCATGTAAAATCAGCTAATAATAACGAACGAAACTACATCTTAAAACAAACATCACAACAAGACCAGTTATGTAACATATTTAATGATGAACGTCGTTTAATGATAAACGACGTTTATTAATTAAATAACGTTAAAAATTACATGTGATAAGAAACCCTATGATCTATATCCAAATTCTGACAATAAATGATATGTTGCTGTCTAAATAAGTATTTGGAAATGAATTTTGATGAGATAGTGGTTTGTACATAGAGTGATTGTTGAAGAAAGTTAGCAGCTTCATTTACATCTTGTCAATTTGGTCATGTATCCCTTCAGGTTCAATAAAACGAATACATTATCGCTCAGTATTGTAAATGCTAAAGTCTAATTATTCGGCTTGCATTTAGATAAAGTTACTTGATATTCAGGTCCAAAAATTTAAAGAGCGAAATTGAAACAAATGAGTGTACAAGCCATACGCACCCTGAAATGTTTTATTTCTTCTAAATTCTAAGAATTAGACACAATTGAATACCCATATCAGATTAATCCTCGGATGAAGCTGATTTAGATTAAATTTCATTAATATATGTTTTTATTGATGCTAACTTTAAACATGGCTCAATACTTATCTGAATTTGATTAAAAGAGAATGTAACAAAAATCTATAAGATAATATTTCAGCTGCATTCAATGATCGTTTCAACAAAACCAGGCTTAAATTAATCGTGGTTGAATAAATTAAATAATCTTATATTTTATTATTTCATTCTATAAGTATTCCACTATGCTATATGTTCCTTATATGCTCAAATGGTCAGTAAATTTTGAATAGGTATTGTTTCAGCTTCAGTTAATAAAGGTCGTTTTAGACGACTTCTACTACAATACTAAGAACAAAAAATATTTGGCATCGTTGATTGTCTACAATTAGGTATGTAAAGTCTTGGCCAAAAGTATTAGGCACCTTACATTAACTCCTACATTAAAGTAATTAGTATTTCATTCTTTCAATAACACGTTTTTTTAAATTGCTTTAGATGTTATTTCTCGCTAATTTCTTATGGGGCAATAGTTTGGGGAGCAAGTAGCGAAGTTGAACGTGTTTTAATACTACAAAAGAGAGCACTACGTTTCATGGAAGAAGTAAGTTTTCGAACTAGTTGCAGAAATATTTTCAGGAAATGGCAAATAATGACAGTTATAGGAATTTTCATCTTTCAGTTGCTAAATTATGCAAGACAAAATGCACCTCGGTGGAAAAAATTTAATTCATACCATAGTTATGAAACTCGTAATGGCTTTTCACTTGAAATCCCTCGCCATAAACCATCGTTTTACAAAAAATCACCGAAGTACCTAGCAATTGTTAGTTATAATAAAATCCCACAGAGTTTTAAGATTTTAAATGATAAATCATTCAAGATAAAGCTAAATAAGTTACTGATTCAGAAGTCCTACTATACTTTCAGTGAGTTCTTGGATGACAACTTTTTTCCTGAGTAACTGGGTAACTTACATTTCTATGATATTTTATATTTTTTTGTTCTATATTTTATATTTTGTGACTAATAACTCATAAATAGTTATAATTCTTTTTTTGTAATTTTCTTTAAATGTTATTGTAATGTCAAATACTATGTTACATGTATTATTTTTGACGGGTCCTATATCATGTTACATGATCTACTGGATATAAATAAATATTATTATTATTATTATTGGATGCTTTCTAATGTTACGCATTAGAATCTCCCACAAATGTTCTATGGGATTTAGGTTTGGGGATTGTGCGAACTATCATCTGCCACATATTTTATAACTAATGTAAAATTCTGTGCATTATTTAAATTATCGTTTATTGTTGCCGACTATATGATAATAAAATTCTAAAGATTTTTGAGTAATATTTTCAGAGATAAATTAGAAAACTAAGGGTGCCTAATACTTTTGGCCAAGGCTGTATATGTATGTCTGAAAACCAATGGAACTTATAGCACAGAGTTACTGAAATATTGAAATGTGGCAACCCCAGTCACTACTACTAAAAAAACCATGATTTTATATAATTTTCAGTTATTCATCTTTGGTGTCATTAATTTCACTTCATGATTAAAATAATTCTTGCAAAATATTTTCTGGTCATATTAACACAAATTATGTCCTGAAATTATTTAGTACCTCTCTGTCCAATAGAAATAACCTTTAGAAAATCACGATTACTAATTAATATTTTGACAATAATATACTTATTACTACTTGTTTCCTATTTATGTATTAAACTTTGATAAATTCTTCTTATGTAATTTTTTATGATAACTTTTTTCTTCTTAAATCTTTGAGTGACAGTTAATTCCAAAAAGTAACATTTTACATATACATTATTGTAATAATTAAAATTAATCTTCTTTTTAGCAAAACTTACAAATGAAAATGATCAATAAAAATTAGTTTGGATCACTGATGTTTAACAAAGAAACTTCTAAGACCAATTGTTATCTAAACATTTATTTATTCATTCATTGAGATGTTAAAGAAGCAACTTAAAAACAGATTTTTGAAGTTTATGCTAACACTAATTATTAACTAAATACAGAGTCACTCAACCGTTCATTCCCCTTATTCTGTAACTCAACGAAATCGTTAAATACCGATAATCATTAAGTGAGTTTTTCTTAAACTACTTACTTACTCTGAACTACAATTTTTGCTACACTTGTGAATTCCTCATAGAAAAACAAGAAAAAATGCAATGAATTTTTCTTTTCCCAAATTTCTCCATTTATTCTATGTTTATTTTCTTCCTATTTATGTACTAAAACTTATTTTAATTCATTTTTGTTAAACAGCCATCCAAATCGTCAAAAAAAGACATTTTTCTTATGATAATTTTTATTGCACTTTTTTTTAATCTTTGTGGCTAATTTACCACAAAACTGACATTTTACAACTGATAGTGAAGGACATTAATATTAGTCTTTTTTTCTGCTGCACTACTTATCACTTCTACATAACATTAAGGCCTGATTTATTCACTTTCAATTAACTTTATCTTCCAATTTATTGTCATAGTAACAACTGTACAAATAAGTGTTAATATAGGAATACTCTGACAATTAAAGTTACTTGACAGTGAATAAACCTAAATATTGAAAACGGCGAGTTACGATTAACATTTTTTACCACAACTTTTCCATGAAAATGTTCAATAAAAATTAATGTTTAACGATGGAACTTCGAAAACTAACAATTACCTTCATACAGGATAATTCAAGCATAAACATGAAACAGTTTAGACAAAATTTTGAACTTCATGCACTAGAGACTACAAACCATAATTTCTGATCCTACACAAATTGTACCGTATTTTGGGTGACCTTAAAAAACTTTTAATCAAAAAAATATCATACTATAAGTGTTCACAATAGTTATTTATGTATTAAGGGCATTACGATGATGGCGATAAGCTTTTAAGTCGCCAGAGGGAATAGACATCAATTAATGCCCATAGTACAAACGTCTACTTATGTCTTCCCACCAGTTCTATACCTTCGAGAACAATAATTTAATATTGATATGATTGTTATCTGTTATATAAAGTTTATCGTTTCGAGTGGTTTGTGAATTTGAAAGCTAGGGAAACTTTACAAACAAACAAATCTTTGTTTTGCACAAAACGCTAGCAAAACGAAATACAAAATGATGAATGATGAGGAAATCATTGAAATTCCCGTAAATTGCGAAAGCAACGGAAAATATACTGCCCCGAAAGTCAAAAGGATTATACGAACTGGAGTTTGACAATTTTAGAAAATGGATGACAGGCAACGGTGTTGCACTCATTAATGAAACAGTTTTGTTGGAATATTTTGAAGAATTGTATGTCGAACATTGTTATTGTTATCACTATTGTAATTTGTTTACTTATTTACAGTCTCGAAAGTTTTCTCCAAATTCGCTCTGGACAAAGTTTTCTATGCTCAAGAAAACTGAACAAAAATATTGACATTGGAAAATACCCCAAGTTAGTAGCCTATTTAAAATAAGGATCTAAAGGATATGAACCAAAAAAATCGAAGATTCTAACTCGAGAGGAAGTGGTAAAGTTTATTCGGGAAGCACCAAACGAAACGTTTCTTATGATGAAAGTGGCGCTGTTGTTTGGGGCGTTTGGAGGTTGCAGGCGGGAAGAATTAGTGAATATGTTAATTGATCATATAGAGGACAGGGGGAAGTTATTGTTGTGACCATACCCGAAACGAAAACCGACAAGAAAAGTATTTTTGCCATTATTGATGAAGAAACAATGGGTTCTTTGAAGCTGATAAGAAAATATGGATCATTGCGATCACAAAGCGGTGTGTTGCGGAGGTGCTTTGTAAATTATAGAAACGGCCGCTGCTGTGCTCAGGTTGTTGGAAAAAATACATTTGGAAAGATCCCTGCTACCATAGCAAAATATTTAAATTTCAAAGATGCCGACCAATACACAGGTCATTGCTTGCGAAGAAAGTTAGCCACTTTATTAGCTGAAGCAGGGACTAGTATGACCACATTAAAGAAACATGGCGGCTGGGGGAGTAGCAGTGTTGTGGAAGGATATTTAGAAGAGAGTCTTCAATATCAAATGCCGCAATCTTACAATTACATGGTAAAAGTGTTTCCATTACTGGTAAATGAAAATAAATAAAGTGAAAAATGTCAACTTCGTGTTTGTATTGTTTTAACTTGTCTAAAACTATAGCAACCCTTAATGCCCTAGAGCATAATCTTCCATTTTATGCCCGCGTACAGAAGTTATTAATAGCTGATAATGGTACTGGTAAAACAAAGTAAATTATATAAGGCCTGGTCTGTTGTGATAAGTTTATTTTTAAACTCAATAAAGTTATAATTATAATGGTTTTTATAAACAACTTTTGCTTTTTGCTTTACGTAAGGCTAGGAAATTCCTGAAATATACCTAGTCAGCTACAAGTACCTATCCAAAATTTACTGCTAATTAGCTACAGATATCCAGAATTTAGTAGTCCTTTTAAGAATATCCAAAAAAAAACTTCTCTTTTATGTAAAAAAGAAAGTATTATTTTAACAAAATAACCACATATGAAATTGGTAATCTTGCAGTTCTTTCTTTCTGCGGATTCTGAAGGTACGATATCTTGCTACGTTACTTTATACCGGCGATTTTTTTTATTTTTTATTAAATTTGGACGGTATCTCAGCTTTACTACAAAATCAAATAAAATAACTTCAGTGAATGCGATGACTTATTTTTCAATTAAACTAAGATATGCCGTTCAAATTTCATGGCAAGATTTGATAAAAAAAAAATTAAAAACACCCGGACTTATAGGACGGTCTAACCTCCACCTTTTTTGGACTATATGTCTTTTATAATCTGCACTAATTCTCCTACAATGCTATTCTTTTTCAGAGCTCCTACATTGCAAAGTATATCATAACCAAACTTCGGTGTGGAGATGGAAAAACTTTTGATTATAACTTTTATATTAAGAGCCGTTCTTAGTTAAGCAATTTATGTACTGCTTAATTACTTAAAGAATTGTAGTAAGTGACTACATGTGCTCCAAAACTCCCAAATTCCCAATTAAGATTGATCCGCACTATAGTATGTTTACTTAAAAATTTAATAATCAATAATTTGAATCGCGACATCCAGCGATCACTTTTTGACACAACTTTGGACAGGAAATGACAAATTGCGGCTAGTTTGCTACTTAATAAGTTCTCCCATAAAAGGCGGCCAATCGTGCTGTCAAAGCATACTGAAAGACTTTAAAAATTTTGTTGCAAATCAATCAAAACCGATTTGATATACATCGCATGTAACCTTAAAAACTGTCATTGCAACGAGCTGCTCTTGACGCGTGCTTTTTTTTAAGTAGGAAATGTGAACTTGGGATTTGATATTCAAATTAATAAAAAAGAAAACATGTAATACATAAAAGCAGTAGTTAGATTTTGTTTAGGAATGTAATATAAATAATTCAAATTGCTTTTGAAATAATCAACTAATCAAAGACACACGATTTTATTTCCAGAGGTCACTTAATTAGAAAAAATAATGATCAGTAATAAGTATTACCTTTGTTTTTAATTCTTTTTTTTCTTCAGAAAATATTTTTATTACATTTTTAGGTTCTCCTCAACCATATGTCAAAATTAGAATTAGAAGAAAATTTAAATAAAAAATGTAGAATTTAATTTTCAACTCTCTAGCGTCAATACATATTTCGAAAACAGCTGAATTTTTACTTATATTGAATTATATGAAAAATCTGTAAAATTTTGAGCATAACTTATAAATGCAAAAAATGGGAGATGCCATTTAAAAAATTAAGTTAACACTTGCCCAGCTTTTTGTACCTGTAATAAATACTTCTGAAAAAGGCAAAACCTAACATAAAACTGGCAGGTCCGAGCGTTTTTTGGAAAAGTTTTATTTCATCATTTGTATGCATAACTACGTAGAACTAATAAATAACAAAGCACGTTTATGACTAATTGAATTGAATGATGTTAAATGCATTCTATTCTATATAAAAGATTATTAAAGTTTAAATAAATGTATAGTTTATTTAAATATATGACTTTTCAAGCCTAGAGAAAACCTGGAAGTAGCAGCTCACTTTGACCGCAACTTCCGAATAATTTTTCCTACACGCTGAAATTTCCTGCTAAAACGGGATTTTCCGGCAAATGTGGCATATCCGTGTGGGTAGATTTGCCAGATTTGGCGAAATTTCACTCATTGGACTATTTTCATATAATTTAAACGGCCGGAAAAATATTAGAGTTTTTCTAAGCATTAATATACAATGTAATGGCAAAATTATTGATTAAGCGGCAAACCATGAGCAGTTAATAAAACGAAAGTGGTTTACGTTTGATATTTTTACGAGCAATTTTAAAACATTTATGGCAGTAAAAACAATAAAATTACATCTAAATAAGTATGCCATTGGCACAAAATCGTGTGAATAATAATAATCTTTATTTCAATGCAGTTTGTTAATTCTAACTAATTAACTACAAACGCCTGAAAGCGTCAAAAATAAAATAAATTTAAGAAAACCTTAAAAGTAAACAAATTCAATAGTTCAAAAATTCTTCCACAGAATAGAAGGCGCCTGATATTAACATCTGTTTTCATCTGCTTTTAAAATAACGATTAGAGGTAGGCAACGAATTATTCCACAAGGTTTTTACTTTGTTTAAACACGTTAAGCCTGTGAATATAAACCACTTTGTTCCACTGAATATAAACCATTTGTCCCAATCAAGCGATTGAATGGTAAACGATAATCTTTCTTTTTCCTTGTCCAAAAAGTGTGGTATACTACTAAAAAACTGCAATAACTACATAAACTGACCAGTAAGTAAAGGTTTTCGTCAGCTGAACTAGATAATTATAAGAATAAATAAAACACCACTTAAACAGTAAAATAAAATATTTTTCGTTAAAAGAAAACAATTTGCGAAATGGCATAGACAGAGTCAAAATTGTCTTCCGATATCTTCAGGGTAAATAGAATATAAAAAAAATAAGATCACCTTTTAAATTTAAAAAGTAAGTGTTATTGCAATTTGTAAATACACATCTAGGAAATTAATCTTTCATTAAATTGTATTAAACCAAAATGAAATTCGGGCTAATTAATATTTCGAATGCAATAAAATGAATTAGAATTAAAAAATGGAGTATAGTAATCCATAATTTGTTATGAGTATAACAATTCTATCGCGCTGTATGTTTTCCAAATAAGCTTAATGAATGACCCTATATATTTAAGTGAAATGTTTACAGTAGCTGAAGAGACTACATCAATTTTTACTCAAATTTGTTATCTTTCCACATTTTCTGATATTTCTTGTTTACATGGTTTACACTGCCATATTTCGTGTATAAGATTTGACTTTATTTTTTAAACAATTTAATTTATGCAGAAAATTGTATTAAGATTTAAATTAAAATAAAAACTATGAGCATAACAATTCTATCGCGCTGTATGTTTTCCAAATAAGCTTTTTTGCTCTTGGATATTTGGCGAAAATGGGCTACTTTTTGTAAAAAGTTTGGCTATATATTCAACAAAAAATTGGCAACCCTCTGCGTATGTTCTTTATTTCAATGTAAATGATTGAGTGATTGAAAGCATCAATGCAGGAACTTGATGCAGTAACGTAACTGATGAATACACCAGATTTGGAATAAAAGATGGTTTTCAGTGTTGCCAATTCGTGGGAATTTTTCCGATTCATGATGATTTTTATGCCTTAAAATTGTAAAGAGAATTTTTTTGAGAAAAACGAAATTTTTGAAGGCAAAACTACTTAAATTTTAATTAAAGTAGAAAATTGTATAAAATCGCAATTTGAGGGAAAACAAGCACAAAAGCAAATGTTTGTCCCACTGTGAGAGAAAAGCGACTGTCAATAGTTGGCAACACCTGAAATCCTTTCTAACCTCAAAAAAGTTGTTCTTGGGGAGTTCGAAATTGATTGTCCTGATCCTATACTGCTTTCCACGAGCTTTGTATCTATATTTACAACTTAACCAATTATTAAAATGAAGTTAGCAACATAACGAGATCTAGGAAGATACTAGATAACCTAAGATTTCGTTGTCAGTTCATTGCCGTTCATTTGCGTAAAATGGTTTATTTCGTTGTCATAGCAATCTGATTAAACAATAATTACGTTCTTTATTAATTAGGTTAGGTTTGGATGTAACTTTCACGAATGTTCTATACACTCCACAAGTTGGCACTGCTTTTCGTTCTAACCTTCATCTGATAGATATAATTATTGATATCAAGCTCACGGAAAGCAGTGTAGGACTAGGACAATCAATTTCAATCTTCTGTATAAATTCCATTCACTTTTGTAATGAGTAACTAATTGTGAATTTTTTGTTCTTATGTTGTCTTACAAAAGCGATTGGTATTGCATTTAAAGTTGTTAATCAAATTATCGTTTGTCACAATTTAGTTGTCAATTGCAAATGTAATTTTCAAAAGTGACCCATAAACCATTACGAAACAAAGAACCACATTTAGGTATAATACACTCAATGAAATGTTGGAAATCATGTAGAAGATAGTCAAAGATCCAAAATAACAGCACAAAATTGAAAGCAACATAACCTAAAAAATAAAAGTCCCATTTACAAGATACGAGAACTAAAAGAAGTCAGGTTTCAATAGTAAAAGTTACTAAATCGTGTAACTGTAGTTACTCCTTACAAAAGTGTACAAATATATAAAAATGTGTGTACTTTTTGTCCATTAAATGAAAACTTTACTTTGCCTATACATTTGAACCTCGCGTATTAACTGTCAGATTGTAGCCCTAATTACGAGCAAGTAAGACAGTACCATTTTAAAAAAGAGGCAGAAATAAAAAATAGTTGGTGATGTTGGCAATTTGTGTTTTCTTGGTTATTTGCTACAGTTGACACAATTGAACCAATTTTAGTACAATTTTGATTTCGTCTAGTATAATTTTTAAACAACTGGTGGCGACACTGTTTACAGCCATTAGTGAACTACATGATTCAACTTCTGCATTGTGCAAAGCTGTACTAAATACAGCAATATAATATTTATTTAATTTTATTTATGTTTAAAAAATGAGGTTAGGTTCTAGATTTGTATTTTTAACTAATGCCACCATCTGAAACAAGTAGTGGATCAGTGATGCCATCTGATTAAAACCAACTAGAATAAAAAATGATGAATCTGAGTGATCCATTAAACAATAAAAGAATGGCCTTGATGGAACTGATGCCACCAAGTGGGCTTATTAGACGTGAGTCATTCACGAATGATTCGTTCAAAAAAAAAACGAATCTTTGTAAAACTCGAAGGAATCAATTCTCGATTCCGAAAAGATTCGATTCTCTTTTGATTCTTCGATTCCTTCGACTCGAAATTCGGAGATGTACTGAATGAATCGTATGAATCATCTCAAACGCGAAAAGATTCGAATCTCTTTTGATTCCTTCGAATCCTCGAGTTGTGATTCGGAACCCAATGAATCATTTAATTTTGAATATATACAAGTTTTAGTTTCTGCGCACTTGCTTCAAGTTTACAAGAGATATTTTTTTTGTCCGAAATAAATAAAATTGATTTATAAAATCGTTAATTATAAATTTTTGCGAATCTTAATTAAGGTACATAGTGATAAAATTCATTTGATTCTAGTACTTTAATGAAGAATATTTTTGTGTGATGGTATTTTTCGTCGTGTCATTTTTTGAATTTTTAACTGGAGAAAGCTACGACGCTTTAATGTAGAGGCAGCATTGAATGTGGGACGTTTAATTACAAGAGAAGAATATGAAAAATTAACTTTGAAGTTAAAAATTTTATTTAAAAATTGAAAAACAAATTTAATTAAAAAATTAAAACCTTTGTAAAATCATAGTTTACTCCAATTACAGATTTTATTGAATTTTGCAATTACAAATTAATTATTGTTAATTAAGTTAGTAATTACTAAATTTAATAAAGCAGCATATAGATTTCTGGAAAAAATTAAAAATGAATTTTATTTTGCATATTTTCCAAGCTCTATTTATTTTCATTACTAACGATTCCTTGCGAACGAATTTTTTTACGGAATTGAGTTCGCAACTCGTGCTGTACCGGCGAATGAATGAATCATAACCGAACGATTCCTTAAGAACGAATCTTTTTGCGGAATTGAATCAGAGGAATCGATTCACCAAAAAGAATCGAAGTTTCCATGACTAGAGCTTATTGATGAAATAAAGAAACCGTCCTATATTCGTCTTTCACTGTTTTTAACTTAATGAATAACCCTATATATTTAAATAAAATGTGTACAGTAGCTGAAGAGACTATATCAATTTTTACTTAAATTTGTTATCTTTCCACATTTTCTGATATTTCTTGTTTACATGGTTTACACTACCATATTTCCTGTATAAGATTTGACTTTATTTTTTAAACAATTTAATTTATGCAGAAAATTGTATCAAGATTTAAATTAAAACAAAAACTATCTGGACAAATAGAGCGTGTTCTATCTCCATACTAAAAAAAATTCTTATTCTAAATAATTGTTGTAGAAATTGAATCAAATCTTGTACAAGTAATATGGCAATCTAGATAAAAAAAAAAATTATGAACTCACCTCTTCAGCGACAACCATATCACGAAGTTTGACATCCTGTGATCGAGAAACTGAGGCTGTTCGATGATACTCCACCAATTCATTTAGCGAGTTAAATTTGACAACCCACAAAAAAAATTTACCTTGAGCATCCCTTAAGACTTTAAAATGTTGAACACCATCTGAACATCTACAATAGAAGAAATTCTTGTAGAAATTCTGGCTTTTGAAGTTTTCTACATGACACTTACTTTACCGATAGTGAAAAATCTCCAGGTGACGATTCACTAATACGTATTAAAAAGGCCCCTTCATGTTTTGTCGATAATAATTTTTCAGCATCGGCTCTAGTTATTTTACCATAGTACCAACTGCAATCAACACATAAAACAAAAAACAATTGCTACACATATGACAGTCAATTACATCTAAAATAATTGAGAAAAATGAAAAGTGTTCATACTTATGGTTTTTCATTTCTATGTAATTGCTAGGTATCAGGCCTTCTCTTCCATCTAGTTCTGCCCTGTACCAGTTCATATCATCTTCCATATTTAAAACCTATCAAGCAAGAAAAAAAGACACTACTTTTAACATCACACAATAGGATAAAACGAAATTACTTTTAAAACTTGTGCTCTTCTAAAACTAAGTTCATCGTCAGCTGTTGCGTTGAATTCGTGTTTCGCTACGGCCTCCATAGTTATTTACTACTACTAGCAGTCTATTATTTAACTAAAAACACAAAGACGTCAACAATAAAATATTCCAAATAGTTGGACGTTTAAAAGCGATGACTAAAATAACGTAGCACTTTCAATGCACGGTACGTGAAGCGCATCACAGTAAAAAAACTTCGAACATTTTACAAAATATTTGGTGTCTTTTTTTAGGTATTTCACTAATTTATTTTTGTGTTCCGTCGGAACACTCCCACAGTACCACCATTGAAATTTAAGATTGCCGGCGTAGGAATATCTTATCTTCTAAGGATAAGTGCCGATTGATTTAACCGTCGAGAAAACGCTTCCAGTTTTCTCTTCAACGAAATAAGATCAAATGGAGTGGCTTTCCAGAAAACAGCAGATAATATACTTTTGCTTAGATATTAATTAAAAATGAATTATTCGCGGTACTACTTATCGTTTCTGTGCAATGTTGTCAAATATTGAAAACCACGAGTTAAGATTATCAGCAGTAATTAAAATAAATCATTTTTCTTTACTTAATCGACGATTTATTTAATTATCATAATCCAGTAGCGGTTCATTGAATTAAACATAATGTTTGGCAAAGAGTAAAATATGCAGGCTGCTTGCTCAGTGTTGTCAAGTTTATTTACGTATGGAATCTCCTAGAATTTCCAAAAGAATTTCTAAATTAATTATTGCAAAATTCCGTGATGCTAACATAAATTACAAGTTCGATTTTATACTTTCTTCAATCTTATATCAATGAATGCAAGGAATTCCATTACATTTTACTTTGTTAATGCGTTATTTATTAATTAGCGAATTCTCGTGCATTATAAAATTATCATTAGTTTGAATCGCGACATCCTGCGATCACTTTATGACACAATAACCTTAGACAGGTCGGTTTGGTTTACAGTGGAAGTTTCGAACTACACTTCTGCTGACAAGGCCCCAAACAGGGCCGAAACAGCTGTACAGAGGATGATTGAAGGATCCACTGCAATAAAACCGATTTGCAACAAAATTTTTAGAAAATTATCAATTTATATTTTACACACACAAAGGTATATGCACACAATATTTTTTCCATACGTAGAGAAGTTCAATTGAATAAATTATATAAGCAAGTACTTTATTATTTCAACGAAAACCAAATAGGTAGGTATGGCCGTACGATTAATAATTTTTTGAGGAATGTATTCAAAATAAATAAGATACAGGATGGATCAATTTCGATGTCTCTTATGGGCATCCCTGTAATTATAGGAACCATGGACATTAAGGTTACTGTATTGAACTTTCTATCTCACTCTTGTCTATCTCTTTTAATTTGGGGTTAAATTCACTCATAAACTCTATAGCAACAGCAACTCGTTAGGTTTGTTCGTTTGTTCTACAGTTTTAACTCCTTCAGTCTGTTTTTCTTACTCTTACTTACATTATATTATATACATCTTACTCTCTCAGGAGCGGTAGGTGCAAAAAGTGCAGAACAAACGAACACACCTGTTATCTATCTATCTTATTAGCGTTTCAATAAGAATTTTTTTTTAATTTGAAGAACGCAAGCCGCGGAAATGAATGCAGTAACCTTAATCACAGATAATAGAACTACATAGATGGCTCATCAAATGTTTTAAATTGACGCCCCAATTTGGAGACAAACTCGGTGTTAGTTTGGAGACAGCTCACCAAATATGTGGCGGCACTACTATTACAATAGCATAGTGGAAAACCCAAACCTGTGAATATAAGTAAAATTTGTGCAAATTCGATCACTAAGTGGTGTGATGCAAAGTTTAAAAAGAGAATTAGCAACGTATTATAACCGAAAGTCACATTATCGTGTCCTGGTTCCACTTTAAACTTATTTCTCTGTTACTTAAAAGAGACATCTGGTGGTAAATAAGCCAATTGAGCTTTGCAATTAACTATCTGGAGAGATCTATTATCTGTGCCTTAATGCACATGTGAAGTCAGCGCCACCAATGGCCATATTGTACATTAGTATTATGAAAATACCACAGAACACATCAATTAAGAGAAAGCAAATCCCTATACAGTATACATTAAATGTTACCAGAAAAGCGTGGCGCCATCTGTTATACTTGGCGCCATCAGTTATACTTGGTGCTTACTAAAAATAATAGGCGCCAAATTTAAATAGTTTTCAGTCATATAAACGAGTTTAGAACGTTGGAATACCGGCACCGAAGCAACGTCAAGGCACCACCGTGGTGTACATTTTAACTTGAAGTTGTAATATACCAGGAAGGTCAAATATTATGTACTACAATCGTAAATTGTCATAAGAAAGATGTGATTCCCAAGCAATGAGCGTCAAGAAATGTTTTCATAACACTAATTCCCTATAAACAAAAAAAAAACATTGGCCCAGTCTCGATCTCTTTTATAGATATAAAGTCAATAGTGTAAACAAAAATTGGGTATCCTCTTTTGTTTTCGAGTTATAACAAGATATGTATTTTATTTATTTTTACTGATATTTGTTTCTCTCTCCCACCTATTTCCTCAAGCTTACAGAATTTGTTGGCGGCTGCGACCAACTTATAGATGTTTATTTCTTTTTTGGCATACGCTTTACAAACAGGGGAAACGCAGAAAACCCAGTTCGAAGTGGCTGGTATGAATCTGAAACACAATCCGCCACATAAGTATTCTATCTTTCATATACAGGCTGTCCAATTTACGAGTGCCACTATGGGGATCTCGCTTATCTTAAGAGGTACGAAGTTGATTAAATTAGGACAAAGTTGCGCATTTTCGTGCTGAATAATAATCTGAAAAGAAATTTGAAATATCTTCAATAGTTTTGAAAATATCGCAAAAAAACGAAAATTTCTGATTTCGTTTTTAATTTTTTCACGATAAACTAATCGTATAGACATTTCTAACCGAGACAATATTGTTGAATTCTTGGCTTCCGGTTGGAACCGCGTGTCTCGGATTTCTCTACTGCCGACGTTTCGTTCTTCGTTGCAGAAGAACTTCCTCAGGGCTGCTGCTGGTGGTGATGCTGCTGCTGTTGGTCTTGACCAGCAGCCCTGAGGAAGTTCTTCTGCAACGAAGAACGAAACGTCGGCAGTAGAGAAATCCGAGACACGCGGTTCCAACCGGAAGCCAAGAATTCAACAATGGACGACGGCCGCGGAAGCCTTCAAGTTAAATCGAGACAATATTCATACACTTTTTTAGGGTGATTTCGAATATGGCATCCCCTTTTTAATAATTTTCAAGATGACGGAGAAACACCTGACAACTTAATTTTTTTTTATGGACGCCATTTTGGATTTTAACGTTTTGAGATTACGTCTTTTTTTCTCTTTATAACGATGTATCACACATGATGGTCCAATATCACAATTTTGCCAAAAATCCAATTTTTCATTTTTGTGAAGAGTGCTTTGGAAAAACAAAATGTTCTATTGTTGTGAACAAAAGTTTGACAGTTTGATTCTATTTCAAGTATTGTCATTTACTTTTGTGCCAATTTTATCGCGAAAATGCCTTTTTCAAGTGAAGAACAAAAAGATATGATACAAATTTACTACACTTCGCATCTAAATACCCACATGACTGCGGCAAAACATTTGCAGCGTTATCCAGAGCGGCAACAACCTAGTTTGTGGTATTTTTCTTTGCTGCACAGAAACTTGGGCGAATATGGTTTGTTTAAAAAACGTAAAAACGAAAATATGGCGATAGGCCCCATGAATATGAGCAGGAAATTTTGCAAGCCGTAAAAGTTTTACATGATTACAAATACTAAAATACGTATTCATCATTTAATTCTTAATTAGGTGCAAGACAATCCATCTGTCTCCTCAAGAAAAGTTGCAGCCCAGCTGAATTTGCCGTCACATCAAGTTATTTGGAGAACCCTTAAAAAACACAAATATCGGCTTTGGGCAATTCATATTTCTCAAACGCTTCCTCCTGGAGATCATGAACGACGGTTAGCCTTTTGCACGTTTGTAAATAATCAGATTGAGGAAAACCCAAATTTCCTTAATAATGTCATATGGCCTGATGAATGTAAATTCACCAATGCAGCAATGTTTAATCGCCACAATGAACTTTACTGGTCAATTGAAAATCCAAATCAATTTCAAAAACGGCGACCACAAATACGTTTAACCTTAACGGGTCGGTTTATTAGGAGATACAATAATAGGTCCTTACATCTACGGAGAGACTTTAAATGCTGATCGGTACCTCAATTTCCTGAGGACATTTCTAACAGATTTTATTGACGATAACGTTCCTCTTCATTGTTTGAACGCCATCTGGTTCCAGCAAGATGGCGCACCGCCCCGTAATGCTAGGAGGGTTGGGGAATGCTTGTTGGAAATGTTTCCCAACCATGTTATTGCTAATAATGGCGACATGCCCTGGCCGGCGCGGTCACCTGACATGTCTCCCTTGAACTATTTTTTGTGCGGGATAATGAAAAATAATATTTACAAAACATTGCCAGCCGACTTTGATGAACTTCGTCAGAGAATTGTCCACTCTCGGGCACATAGTTTAGCTCAAACGTAAATGACAATATTTGAAATAGAAACAAACTGTCAAACTTTTGTTCATAACAAAAGAATGTTTTCTTTTTCCAAAACACTCTTCGCAAAAAATGAAAAATTGGATTTATGGCAAAAATGTGATATTGGACCATCATGTGTGATACATCGTTGTAAAGAGAAAAAAAAACGTAATCTCAAAATGTTAAAATCCAAAATGGCGTTCTTAAGAAAAAATTAAGTTGCCAGGTGTTTCTCCGTCATCTTGAAAATTATTGAAAAGGGGATGCCGTATTCGAATTCTCCATAAAAAAGTGTCTGAATAATGTCTGGGTTAGAAATGCGTAGTATGATTAGTTTATCTTGAAAAAAAATTGTTTTTTTTCTGCGATATTTTCAAAACTATTGAAGATATTTCAAATTTCTTTTCAGATTATTATTCAGCACGAAAATGCGCAACTTTGCCCTAATTTAACCAACTTCGTATCTCTTAAGATAAGCGAGATTCCCATAGTGACACTCGAAAAACGGACAGCCTGTAGATCCCATACATACTAGGAGGGGATTCGAACCATACCTAACAGTTGCCCCCGTCAAGTCCGTTACCAGCGGACTCAAGCAACTTGGTTATTCAACCATTTAAAAAACCGATTCAACTTTATTAGCGCACTTTTACGAATACAATAATTCATTATTGGAATTGGCTTTTTTGATGTTTAGTTAAATCTTCAAATTATAACATAAAGTTATATTTTTAAAGCGGAAGTCATAGGTAATGTCATCATTAAATAGCGATTATTTTTTGTTTTTAAAAATATATATTTCGTTGGGTTTTTTCTTACATTTAATAAATCGCCTTTTTTAATATTCTTGGGTACATTTTATTCTTAGTAGGCTGGCTTGAATCCTTCAACACAGCCGATAATTTTTTTTGTTTTGCTGACAGTGTACACGTGTAAAAAGCAGAAGTCCCTCAAGTTTAAGAGTTGTCGAAAAATCCCTTTTCAACGTCACTAGATTCAGGAATAAATAGAAAAAAGAAAAACGTAATAAATTCATTAAAAATACATAAAGTTAAAAAAGCGAACAACGATTTTACAGTGCAATTAAATAGATTGATAATAGCCTATGTAAATAAAGAAATAATAATTTTAAAATATTGATGGCAAAGTAAGGACAACAAAGTAAGTAATAAAAATTCAAAAAATAAAATTAGATATAAAAAAATGTTAATAAAAACAAAAGACGATCGATTTTCCAACAAAATTTTGTAGATTAATAATTTTTAAAACTGGGACGGAGCTATCATTCGATAGTGAAACATAGAACGATAGTGCGAATTTTAAGTGTCCGTTAAAATAATTTTTTATAGTGAAAAGAACGACGAGAAAAAAAAACGAAATAAAATAAAAACACGAAATCATAATATTTAAAAAATAATAAAAACAAATCAATTGATTTTATAGCATAATTCAGTAGATAAATAAATAAAAAATGTTTGGGAGGAAAGGTGACAAAACCAAGGAAACAAATGAACAAAATTTTTAAAAATACATAATAATATTAATTATAAAATAATAATAATGCTGTCTTCCTGCACTACACTTAAATAGTCCATGGCTGTCTTTTCCTAACACTATACAGTCCTTTCTGTTTTTTAGGGGGGGGGGGCAGGAAGGGGAGCAGATCACTGGCCGCCAATCCTATACTTAATAGGTTTTGGAGGGTCGGTAGGGTCTCACCGGTCGTTTGATCGGGCACATACTCTGTACCCGGCAAACTTCCTTGATGGCAGCCCATACCTCCTCCCAGGGGCTACTAAGGGTCACGCCCTTCTCGTCTGACCCTGGTAGGGTGCTTCTTCTTTCCTGCCACACCAAGTCTTCCTTTTCGACACTTGGCTCCAGGGCAATAAGGGGGCCTTGCTACATTGTTAGGAGCTCATCAGGGAGAAGGAGTTCCAGGGAGATGATGTTTTTTGTTTGTACCCCAAGGGTACGGGTTTGCTGGCCCTGTTCGTGGAGCACTTTCATCAATTCTTCGCCCGCTTTCTTCACAACCCTCACTGTATCCCCTCTTACGGTGACGAGGCGAGGTTTCCCTTCTTTTGTCCTAGGGCTAACCCAGATGGCCGCCCCAGTCTCCTCTTGGAGTTTGTTAATCTTCCTTCCCCCTGGTCCTAGCAGGGCTCCCGCTTCTCGGTCGGGCACCAGCATTCGGATGCATTTGCATGGCCCCATTGTTCGGGAACGAGGGTAGTTTCCTTTAAAATTTAACTATGTTTATTTATTGTTTTCTTAAAAAGGAGTCATCATTCTAATATTAAATTATTTATTAGTAAGGCGATTTGTTGGTAAAAAAATGAAAGTAGTCTATATTTATTTAAATTTTGTTGCTAACGAACACAGAGAAAATATCTATTTACGAAAAAGAAAAAGGAAAAAAATAACAATAATTTCACTTAAAATTATTAATTTGTGAATAAAATTAAACAAACCATAAAAAGAAAAGTAAAAAACAAAACGGGTTAAACTGTAAGTTTTTAGAAAGAATATTATTATTTTATAACAAATCTCCTATTGCCTTATTTTGTTTGTATTTGCGTTGCATTTAATCTTTCTCGCTAAAGGAACGTACATCAGCAATATGTGCTAACTGTAATTATTTTGGCGTTCTCATATCGCAACACTCCCCGTAAAATGGCATTCATGAACTAAAAAAAATTTCTACGAATTCTTCAAATAAAAAAATTCGCCATTGTCTTATTGTGCCATAAACTCACAAAATTAAATTAAATCATTAAATTAAAATTTGTTGCTTCATTAAGTAACAATAGAAGCTATCCTCTTTCATTTCTTAAAAAAAAAAAGTTATTCGTTCCTCACTCACTCCGGGTCTTTGTCCTACTATTATTACTTTTAATTTTTGAATTTAGAACATCCCACCGCTTTGGTCACCATTTTGTAAGGGCGTAGTTCTTCTTTTGTCTTATGGTTACTTATAGATAAAAAAAATGAAAAATAAAAACAAAACTAAATTAAATTATTTCTCCCCCTTACCGTGGCCGATATTAATTTTTGTTAGTAGCGTTTTGCTGCCACCACCGAAATTTAGAGGGATTCCGGACCCTAAAGAATTTAAATTCTATTGCATTTAAAATCTATTAGCAAAAAAAGAAAAAAAGTGGAGGCTTTGTTCTTTCAGACTCCAGAGCAGTCAGGAGCGATTAACGCTCATCTTAACGATAAATATTTATTATATTAAAAGGGACAGAAAACACAAAATAATCAAGTACTAGTATTATGTACAATATTTACAAAGTTTACTTACAATTGAGGAAGGTAGGAACTCGACGCTGGGCTCTCCTTCTACGAGGATTCTCTGGTTTTTTCTCCCGAGGCAGGGGAACAGGATACCGGTCACAACACTCGCTTATTAACTTTAATTATTATCGTTTTCTGAGCTATCTATTGCAAAGCACAAATTAAATTTTGATTCCGAAAATTTTACTTCCTTTCTGCTTGAAGCCAAATTGTCCAATGCCCCTTTTGTGTTCTCATATTATTATTATTATTTTTAAACTCACCCCGCGCGGTGCCAATTCGTTTACTTTGTCCCCCCCTTACTTCGCTTCTCATCCCAACCAGAGAGGTGGAAAAGTCTTTTCCACCTCTCTGATCCCAACAGATACTGCCCTCAACGCGGTCTCGTTAAAATCCTCAACTACGGGACTTAGGGAAGGAAGGGGACTAAGTCGTTTTCACGGACTTAATTTCTTCTGCCCATTGTTTATTCCCGCGTTATCTAAATGATCCCTTGAGTTTGCTATTTTTGTTTAGTGAACGGAAATGCTCTATCTAATCGCCGAAAAATTTTCATAAATTTATCTATCCAAGGGTTTGGTTTCGAAATACTAACGGGATTTTGAATTTCACAGTAAAATATTAATTTTGCAAAACTCAAATATTTCGCCTGTTTACAACATTTCAATCCTACGACACTGCTTATAATCTAGGGGTGCTTTGATTACACGCTATCGCATTGTTTTATTTACAATTACGTTAGTTATATGCCTGTTATGTCCAATTTAATATCTGTTATTAAAATAAGATTCATTGAGTACCAGAAGTTGTTCCTTTTCCAATCTCAATATACAACAAAAACAATAAATAAAAAGACAACAATCGAAAAAATAACTTTCGGTATATTTCAACGGATGGCGCTATTTAATGTCTTACAACAACGCAAGTAATATTTTTTGTGAACGTCCAGTCCAGATTATCGATAATGTCAATAACTTGTGAATCACCCTCGTAGAAAGAAATGATCAGCAAGTTCCAACAGATAGCACTGCTGAATGTCAGGGCCGTAGTTTGGCGCTTGAATCGAGACTTATTTGTCGCCTTTCTTGTTCTCCCTTTTTACTCACAAATGGCAAATAGCACCTCGAGATTATTATGGCAACAAGAATAATTTCATGTCATTTTGTCGCCTCTAGAAATTTTCGCCTGTCTAGCGCTGGGCCTTCTTACAGTAATGCAATAAAAAAATGCACACAAGATTCATTCGAATAGATATTTTGAGAAAATTTGCGAAGCATATTCATATTATACAGGCTGCCCATTTTAAATCGTGACATCTGAAGGTTTCAGAAATGGCAAACCATTAATCAAATCAGAAATAACTTCGAGTTTTCGGAATGTAGGTTTATTCCATTCACGATCTTTATAGACTCTAAAGGGCTTTAACGTCAGTTCCATCGACTATATTGTTTCTTATACTCTACTATGGCATGAAGAGAGTAAAATAATAACATTAGAAACAAATAATTACTTGTGACTTTCTAGTACTAAGTCAAAATACTAAAAATCATTGTTGTTTTCAAAAATATAATCTCATAAAATACCATACATACATGTAATCAAAATTTAAAAACTTTCAAATTAATATTAAATGTTTCTTAATTAATGGGCCTCGTAAGAATGTAGAGGAAAAGAAAACTTACCACTTTGCCACAGACCTTGCAGGAAACTTCTTCTTTTTCCAAAGTTAGCTCTGGATGATTTTTAATCCACAGAGGCATAAGACAACGATTGGCCTTCGGCATTTCGAATTTTATTAGAGTTTACGCTAGAATTGCAAAAACGAAAATTTTAAATTATTCAAGACAAGCTATGGATGGGGTGGGATGTCATTTCAGATAATCCGATACATCTGCGGGCCCATTCTTAAGAATGGGGAACTACCAGAGTAGACCGTAATAAACTAATAAAGTAATATAGTAATGGCCACCCGTCGAGTACGACAGTAAACATTTCAGTGAACTGCAAAAATAAGACTGGCGATTTTTAAAAATTTTTGCTTACTTAATTGTGATAAAAATTAATTATTGATATTTTGAAAATATGTCGATTTTATGTTCGAAATGTAGAAAATATGCATTTGAGTCTCAAAAACCGAAAATACGCACTAAACCATCAGTTTATGCAAAATATGTATTTTTTTTATACCGCCTATGTAATTATTTTAGTGAAGTTTGGATATATCCTAAATTTTGCGATATTCCTAATTATAAAAGATGCTTTTTACATAAAATCCGAACTTTATTTATAACTTCGCCGTGTCCAATCCAATGATCAGGAAAAACAGTATCAGGTAATTTCTTACTTCCATGCTGAAATGTGCTGGACACCCATCATGCTGAAATCAGACGTCTTGATTAGCGCGTGCAAGCTCTTCTAAATCATCAAAATCATCAATTAGAAGATCTAAATACAATCCGGAGTTTAAATTTCCTAACATTTTGAACGGTCCAATAATTCTGCTATTGTTAATTTCTGCCCAAAGAATAATTTTCTGCTGATATTGTGTTCTTGCATTTAAATTTAATCAAGGTAAGTAAAACGAATATTCTAATATCTCTCCTTTAACGAAATAAACAATCCAGATGTGGAATCAATCGTAAGCGGATTATTGAGGCCCAAACAGGCACAAGTGTAGTTTGCAAAGCCGGACTTTTACCTTTTACCTTTTCAATAAATTTATACAAGCTCAGATATTCTTACATTATAATTTCTACCAATATATTAATTGCAGCATAAATTGCTTCAGTATTCAGGATATTAATTTTTTAATAAAAGAATTACAAATAAGTTACGGGAAAATGAGTTAATATAAACTTCTTTTCTTTCCCAAAACTAACTTTTTAACAAAATTTTTACAAAGCAGTTAAATTAAAAAGATTCCGATACATTTCACGCTAGATTTGATGTTAAGGTTAAAATAGAATACCTGGTTACTGGATAATGGCATCGTATTCACTTAAATCTAATATTTTAAATAAAAATAACTCGTCTCGTATAACTGAAGATTTTCAGTTCATAAATTTTCATTTTTTTAATGACAGTTTATGATTTCTATTATCGTATGCATTTAAAAAGGTTGTCATGTCATTCTTTATGAGTACTGTAACTATCGGTCTTCGAAGATGCTCCATGGAAAACGAGCCCGGTAATGATGGTTCGCCGACGACGCCCATATAATATTAACTTCGTTTTTCCATACACGTTTTCTTTATCTCCTTATTCTTTATCTTTAAGTATTTTCATATATTAAGAAAAAATCAAAGAAACAAAATCATAAATTTGTTGGAACTGGGAATTGAATTTTTTCAACGCGTGGATATTTTTTTAAATGTTAAATGGTCTCTGCTGCGGGCTACTGCCCATTTGCCAGAGTTTTATACATATTTTCTTAACTGGAAAAGCTAAACATATGTAAGGGGGTCCAACAGTGTTCTTTATTATGTATTTTATTGTTATAATTTTTTTCATAGTAGTGAGAGCAGTTAATATCAATAACAAAATATGTTTTTCAAATGAATTTTTCCAAAGTATTTTTTAACGTTAATGTTAACTATAAAATCAAGTTTTCTTGCCAGATGAAAATTATGAAAATTAACTAAAATTGTGTAACTGGCAATATAGAAAGTGTTAGGAAAGAGTTTACACATGTATTTCGGCCTTATTGGGCCTCATCAGAACTCTGTACCTTAAAAAAGTTTGATTTATTGAAAAATTTAGAAAAATTTACCCCTATTTTTAAATTTCTAAAATCCCAAAACATAAGAACCAGAATTAATGATAAAAATATGAAATTCTAAACTATTTTTAAATTTCTAAAATCCCAAAAAATATTTATTAAGGTGTATATAACTTATTGTTACATCAATAAATAAATGTCCATAATCCTTATATTTCTTTTTTACCTTTACAAATATCAATGACAGTTCACTCATTTAGTTATTTACGATATAAGTGTTAAAATTGAGAATAGTGCAAAACGAGCGGTTTACTTCCTTATTTCTAATTCAATTGAAGAGGCAAGCCTTCTACGAAAAAATCCCTAGAAGAATAAAATAATTATAACTACATTTTTTAAAAAAGAGTTTAATGTATAATAGGTTTTTATTGATCGTATATTTAATCATTTGTTTCTTGCAACAAAAAAAATTAAACTTTCATTATGCTTTGACAGCATGCACGGCCGCCTCATATGGGATATTTTTAATATTACTATTAACTCAAAGAAACTTAATTCTTAAGATTTTAAAACCAAAACATCTAAATGTAATTTATGTAATCCAGGTTTTATGAAGAAATTACAAAAAATGTAATTCGATTTGTGCTTTCATAAAAAGCATAGAAACAAAATTTAAAAAAATAACTAAACATTTTAAACATTTATTTTCTAGACTTTTTTTAATATAGATTGCCTGTTGGCATTTATTTCTGATATTTTATACATCCGTATTAAATTCTTAAAAAACTAAACCTAAAAAAGTTTTTTGTACTGGAAGTAACGGCTTCAAAAAATGTATTTCTTCAAATAATCATAATAACACACCGTAGTATTAAGTGTTTACCGTAATAGTAAGGATGTTATAATTGCGAGGACCATTATTTACCTAAATATCCGTAATAAATTTTATTGCGCCCTGTCGTCGCAGGTACTTAAATTTTAAAGGATATTGTATCTTTCCTTATGGCTTATTTTCCCTATGTCATTATTTTTTGAGTCGAGTGTACACATTCATTCGCAAAACATATTAACGATAAAAAACTTCTGTTCCGATTTATTCGCTCTTGCATTTTTTCGCAAAATACTCTCCTACTTTCCTCATCAATTTCAAAAATTTCTTGATGACGATTGAATTTATAGAAATGATATTTATAATATTCTTTACAAAGGTGGGAGTTACATTACATCCTTGAGCAACGTGTACAAAAAGTGTTCCCATCTAGTGTGTTCCTCTCATTTTTTCGCAATGTTCACGTATGTTGCTTACTTGATCAGTAAACGCCAAATTGACATTTAACCTTGACATAACGTCAACAGAAAATCATAACGAATAATTACGATTTATTACGTATTTGAAATCAAACAAATAAAACATTGAAAATAACGTTGAACGTGAATTCACAGCAGATGTTGAAAATGGCCTCCGTCTTCTTCGAGGCATTTTCTAACTCTTCTGCGATATCCATTAATAACATTTTGCAAAATGTGGGGAGAATTGTTTATTTCATCACACTTTTCAATGATTCTTTGGGTAAGTTCCTCTAAATCATTAACGGGCGTTTTAAAAATGGAATTTTTCAAGTAGGGCCAAACAAAGAAATCCAAAGGAGTTGGATCGCAAGATCGCGGTGGCCATATTATGTTTGCCATATTTCTGCTAGTTATCCGATCTCCAAAAAACTTCAAAGAAAATTTAAAGTATCTCCAGCAGCATGGGCCGTTGCACCATCCTGCTGGAAATATCCAAATTACAACTCGTCATGCAGTTGATTACTAAATGGATGCAAAATCTCTTCCAGATATTTAAGTGCTGTTAATATGTTATTAAAAAATATTGGACCTATCAATTTTCTCCGACTTAAACCTATCCAAACACCAATTTTTTGTGGATGGAGTGGGGCTTCAATGAAAATATGAGGGTTTTCTATACTCCAGATCCTCATATTTTGGGAATTAAAGTGTCCTGTTAAATGGAACCAGGCCTCATTGGAAAAGTTTTGTCCAACAGATCGTTATTGTCAATATTGTTTAAAAACTAATGACAGTATCTTCGCCTTGGTTCAAAATCTACTGGAAGCAGTTCATGCACGGCAATTAAACGATAAGGGAACATTTGCAAGTCCTTTCTTAGAATAGTTCTGCAGGTCCCGAAGGAAAGATCAACTTGTTGTGACAGGTGATGGATGGAAGTACGAGAAGCATCAGTCATAATTTGTCTTACATTTTCAACTACCTCATTAATTCTTACTTTAGGTCTACTTGATACCTGCTTTCTAGCCACACTACCAGTTTCTCTGAATAGTCCTACAGAGTACTGAAGTTGATTAACAAATTTGTGGTATAGAAATACAGTTTCTGGAAATTTTTCCTGAAATTCTGCAATACAATCAGGAATAGAATAGGTCCATTCGATATTGATTTTTTGGGCTTTTCAAAAGTAGGATTCAACCATAAAAGATTTTTCTTCCAATGTGAAAACCATTGTAAGAATGTTATTAATCATTCCCAGTACTATTTCTTCCAGTTTCGTGTTTTTTCTTCTTCGATTGTCTAACAAATATTCATTATTATTAACAAAAAGCATATTATCACATACCACCCTTTTTTTTTTGGAATGACACTACCTATTCCTTCAAACCGTGTATTGTCGACAGAAGGTTATTGGTTTGTCTTCGAGTTTTACGAAAAATAAATCTGGTATTGTCCGAAGCCCAACACCTATAAAACGTTTTTAAAATAAAAATCCTTTCTGGATCTATGTAACTATCCAAGACATTTTTTGAGTGAATTATTTTCAATTAATAGAAAATGTTTGAAGATTTCAAATGTGACATAATTTACCGCCAGTTAACTTTATCGGTTTATTTCCATAGTGATGGAAACTAAATTTTCCTGATGAAATTTAAAAATTTAATTTTCACGAAATTTTTAACAATAATAGCAATAATTTTAGCTGCTGGTAATATTAATCACAATTTTCTGTTTCCTTTAAGATCGTTACCACTTCTTTGCGTTTAAATGTACTTTTCAACGCAAGTTTCGTATGTTCGGCTTTGAAACTTTCCACCCGGTATAATTGTTTCAAAAATAAGTTTTCAGATATGGATAAATTTTGATTTGTATAATTAAGGAACTTTGTATTTTAAATTTCTTACATGGTCTCATTTTTCACTCTATACAACTTAGGCGAAATGTTACATGTTAGATAAGGTTTCCTTGTACGCAAAAGATCAACTGTCTACGGGGTTTCCTCGTTACGAAATAAAACTTGAAAATCCTTTTAAAAAAAATCCGCAAACTTTATTTGATTTGTTTTAACAGCATTTTAATCCAGATAGTATATGCCAGATAGTGTCAAATTGATTTATTTTTTAATGTAAATCAAAAAGCAAACTTTTTTTTATATATTTATTAAAAAGATTTATGATACCTTATGATGCTTATTGATGTCGTGGAAATATACCTTGATAGTAATGTCCGAAAGAAAAGATAAAAACGACGTTCCCTTTACGGAACGTAAACACGTTACTCATATGATGGCCGTTCTTTCAGGTCTTCATGCAGAACTGTGTGAGTAAAATTTTTCTGTGGAAATTAAATATGTACTTAGAAAAGAAATATTTTAATCATTGAGATCATAAAATAACGGCGAGTACATTTATTTCCTCTCATTTGTATCTTTCAGATTGCTATCCATTTGATATTTCTAAAACTAGATTGCAAGTTCAAGGCGAAATAGCTAATGTTAGGGATGCCAAGTTAGTTAGGGTAATTGTTTCTTTTTTCTGAAAAAAGTTGTATTTATTTATGTGCGTCTTTTAGGCGCCTCACAGAAGATTAATACCGACTTTAATCGGTATTATTAAAGAGGAAGGTTATAGAAATCTTTACTTTGGATATTCGGCCGTTGCTACCATACAATTAATTTACCAGGGCCTGAGGGTCACCATTTATAAGACTTTAAGAGAAGACTTATTTGGTTATAAGAGAGGCCAATCAATCCCACTTCAGTATGCCATCGCCTGTAAGACCTACCAAGTTTTTGGGAAGCTTTGTAGAACATTCTGGTTAATTAAGACAAACATTTCTTAAGGTTCTGTTGCTGCCGGAGCAACGGGAAACTTTTTGGTTACACCAGTACATATCGCGAGATATAGACTTCAAATGGAAGGGAAACGGAAAATTTTGGAATTAGAACCTAGAGTTAAAAATTTAAGGGACGCTTTCAAAGATGCTTGGTCTCAGGGTGGCCTTAGAGGCTTTTATAAAGGTAAATTACAAACAACAAAATTGAGAAAAGAAAAACAGAAAAATGTTCATGTATTTAATTGTTGAGAACAAATAGGCCACTGTACTTTGTTATAAATTACTGCTTATCGTATTATTCACAGTTGCATCTCTAACTAAAAACTGTTAAATTTCGCATTCAGTTCCGCTTTTATAGACGAACCCTTTTTGATTTTCAAATTAAAGATTGGTGTTTCAATGGATTCTAGCATTTAAAAACTTTGTACTTGGAAATGATAAAGTTGGAAAAATGCTTATTTTTTAAGTATTTACAAAATGCTTTTGTTTGTGGGAAAATTTATTTACCTGAATAATTTCTTTCTTTCTCAAATGCTGTGTAAATAGGGAGTCGGTTTACAAAATAGGAAAAAATGTGGCTTGTAAGATGCATCTTACGATAACTATTTTTTTGTTGTTAATTTAAGGTTGGGGTTGTGCAGTATGTCGAGGAGCATGTGTTACAACTGGCGACATAGCTGGTTACGATGTAGTCAAACGTAACATCATCTACTACACAGATATTAAGGAAGGAAGATTGTTACACATTCTGTCGAGTTTGTGTGCAGGATTAAGTGCATCAGTTTTAGGGGCACCTGTAGATTTCGTTCAGGCTCGATATATGCATCAAAGGGTGGACACACATGGAAAGTGAGTATTATTAACGACTTTCTCGTTTTTTTTTTTATTAATTAATTTATAGTGCAGTTTTACTACTTAACTATAAAAATTTTTGCAAAAAATATTATTATAATTATCGTCATAAAAGATGTTTTATTACTTTTCGTTATTAATACTGTATGTATTCGGGTAAATCACATTTCTTTTGGAACTTTTTTCTTCTCGTCTCATTCTTTCTTCTACAAAAATAATTAATTTCGATTAGTTTACTGACATTGATTTTTTTTTAGTGTCATGCATCTAAGAGTACATTTATTTTCAATATTCCTCCACTGTACTATTTATTAATCTATAATAAAATCCACTATTTTAAATTCATTACTAAAACAAACAATTACTTTTAAAAAATCCATTTCCAATAAAATTTCAAATATCAAATCAAACTGAATTACAAAGTTAACTTGCAATATAAAAATTTAATTATTAATACGAATGCAAAAAATAATAACTGACTTGTTTACATGTGTAAGTAAATTCATTCGATTATTTTCAGAGCTTTAGTGTATAAATATGGATACCACGTTGTGATAGAAGCCGTTCGTAATGAAGGAATATTGTGTTTATATAAAGGCTTTGTCCCTTTGTACTTTCGATGCGGTCCTTGGGCAATAATCTTTTGGATGACTTTTGAAGAAATTAAATATCTTTTAGGTGGTGAACATTTCTAATGATTGGTTTTTATGATAAATACGTATATTTAAAAAAAAACTCAATTAAGTGTACTTGCTTTGATTATTCTCAATTATGAAAGATCCAATTATAAGCTACGTGTCTTTTATATAGTATTTTCAACGGTTTATCCTGGTTAGCTTTTTTATTTTTAAAAGTAGAAATTAGCTTAAATTAACAAAAAGTCAGTTTCGATTTGATATGAGGTTTAGAGCCGAATTCTGAAACGTCACTCATGCTTAACTCAAACTCAAATAGTCAGTTTGATATTAATTTGAAATTCTAAAACGATTTAATTTTCATTTTCATAATTTTCTGCATATAAAAGGACATTTATGGACTAATTCAATAAATAAAGGTTTGGGAGACCTATAGGTGTCCTGTATTGTCTGCAAAATAATTTTCTCCCTGTAGGTATAATAAGCAAAAGACATTCTTTTTGATTTCCAAATTTGATCATAAAACATTATTAAACAGACTATTTTTTATATTTGCATCCTATTAAAAAAAAAACTACCTATTTTAAGAGCCAGAGAAAAATTTAAATACATAAGTTGTAGGTTTTTCACATATTTTGTCAGAAAAAAACATTACAAAACGGAGAAAAAAATACTTTTTTAATGGATTAAAAAGGATGTCATTTTTTTACCACATATACAGAGTGACTGACAATTGCCAAAAACACGAAAAGATGTGATATCCGAGGTAAGTTTTACGAGCTTCATAAAACCTTTATGACATGACACATCATGCTATTTTACAAGGATAAATGAAACTTCTTTTTTTATTTTGTTCTTCTGTAGACTGGAAAACGTATAACAACTTTAAAATTCTAAATTCTTTTTAAAATTTTTTCGTCATATTATTGTAGACGGGACTTAATTCCTTTTTATAATGTATCAATTTTATGTAATTTGATAAAAATTTAGAAATTTGAGAAAAGGATTGAAATCGAATTATCCCGCCGCTCTTACCATTTTGTAGGAAGGGTCTGTTAATGATCCCTTCTTACTGTGTAGAGTCGGATTTTTAGATGTCGTTAAAATTTGATAAACTACTTACTTACGCTGCCACCACTGGAGTTTAAGGGACACCGGGCCCTTATGCCTTTACGTTTATTTATTGAAAAATTTCATTTCCCTGAAGGCGTGTTGGTACTTAGACTCAGAAGTTGTTTAAAGTAAATTCAGGATGCAAACTATACTCAAAATAAAATATTGATCTTAGGGACAATATTGAGTATATTGACTAAGAAAACAATTTTACAACAATAAAAATAGTTCAACAATCACCTGACGGGAGAATTCAGCAGCAGAGAACCTCGCTACACCCTTCTTGGGGTTTCGCCTGCTTTCCTGGGAGTCCTCTACACAACTTTCACCCTCATTTTAAAAATACACTCGCAGAGCAAGTTTACAAAAAAAAAACAAAGGGCACAATTTAAATTTTGAAACATGAATAAACCAGGAGGAAAAGAAGTTTTTTAGTTTAGTTTCAAACGAATAAATTTATTATTATTTAATTTTTTAAGAGAGGAACCTCGAACTTCTCTCGGAACGACCCGATGAACATTAATTTCGAAATCCCTCTTTTCCGCGGGATCCTTTGCTGTAAAAAAATCCCTCCCGAGAGGTGTCTTGAGTTGCCTACATCAAGGTGCAAATTGGCCCAATTTCGACCGTTCTTTTATTTCTGCCGCGTGGGCGTCAACTCTGGTTTCACGCGTGAGATTTGCTGACGAAAGATTTATTTAAATTCCTCTGTTCAGTTCGAGCAATAAGTAATTTAATTTGATTGGATTTGGGACGAAAATTTTCGGCTACTTACATTATGATACCCTATGAATAAATGTGCTTCGTAAAACTTCTTTCTTTTCTTTCCTTCTACTATAGGCTTGAGAACGCATAAAATATTTTGATTTAATTTTTTTTTAATTTCTAATCATGCTATTACAATTTATGGATAATTGTTGTTTGTGGAAGTTCTTCTGTAGACGCTGGAGAAAGGACAAACATTTTAATGCTTTTTTTAATTTTTTAATCACCATTATATTCCACAAATCAATATTCTTCTTTTTTTTCTATTTTTGTTTTTATTTTTTTTTCTAGTTTCTTCTTTTTCCTATGTAAGTGACAGCCAGAGAACGTAAAACCATTTTAATTATTTTTTTTAATTCTTTAATCGTGCTATTAAAGTCAACGTATAAATGTTCTTTGTAATAAACACTTTTTCTTTGTACTTCTTCTTCGTCTTCTAGTGTAAACTGAAGAACGTTTAATCACTTTCAAAGTGATTTCTTTTTATTCTTTAATCATGTTATTATTCTTCTTCTGTAAACTAAGGAACATATAATCGCTTTAATTTTAATTTTTTGTTTTTAATTCTATTACAGTCCGCGGATAAATGTTCTTTGTGAAACATTTTCTTTCTTTTTCGTCTGTAGATTGAAGAACTGATTTTATTTTATTTTTTAATCCTCCGATCATGCTAGTACAGTCCAGAGATAAATGTTCTTTGTAAAATTTCCTTTTTCTTCTACGGGTTGGAAAACGTATAACCATTTTATGTTGTTTGTTGGAATTTCTTTTTTTTTCTGTAGGCTGTAGGCTGGGCAACCATCTTTAATCCTTTTTAGTTTTGTTTAAATCTCATCATGTTGTTAGGTACATTCCACAGATCAATATCATTTGTAAAAAATTTTGTCTTACGTATGCCGGAGAACGTAGAAGAACTTCTTTCTTTCTTCTTTTCTGTAGGTTGGTGTTATACTCCGAGAATAAATATTCTTTCTAAAACTTCTTCTTCTTCTAATTCCATAGGCTGAAGAACGTATAGCCATTTTAATTTTCCATTCTTTTCTTCTTTTTCTGTGGGTTGGAGAAAGGACAACTATTCTTCATGATTTTTAATTTATTTTAATCTTTCAAATCGGCCAACATCACCAAGCGGTAGATAGATAGAGGCCCTCAACGAAGATTAAACTTTTTTTTTCTTGTGGGGTCCAGAATGTTTTTTTATTTACAAATATACTGGATATCACAAACCTCTGAAATAGTCGAAAAATGCCCTTTAACATACATTTTATTAAAATGATTTCTTAAAGAAAGTTGGCAGGTTTCCATTCCGCATAATTTAAAATGATTTCCAACTATACAGGGTGGTGCCTTTCAAACTTACAGACCTAACTTATTGGTTGGTTAACGATTGATGATGATAACTCACAAGTTGCCAACCATGAACAAGGCATTCCATTTGAAAAATTTGAAAAACAGATCGAATATGACCAAATTCTTACATAAAACTAAAAATAACTCATAAATACCTAAAATAAGTAAGTATAATGTTGTATCGTTTTCATTGGCTCTTCAAGGGTCAACCAAAACTGCAATATATAGTGTTCCATTTAAGAAATTATAACTTAGGTTTGTAACTTTTAAATGAATCAGCCTGTATATTGAAAATAATTTTAAATTATACACAGTGGAGAACTACACAACTTTTATTAAGAAATTTCTTTGATAAAATGTATATAAAAAGGCATTTTTGGAGTATTTCAGCGGTTTGGACGCCCTGTATACGTAATGAATTTGGCGTTCTAATCTAAACCTACCTACTTTTTTGAATAAATTTATAATTAATTAATTACAAACTGTTCAACAGAATTTTTTATACATTTATCGTGATCTGTGGCATTCATTCGCGTACGCGTTTTGATTAAAAATTGTACGCAAAAATCCGACCTGTAAAATTTTATTTTGTTCTGAGGTTCCGAGCGGTTAGCTTTGTCTAACACACATAAACATAGAATAAACAATATATAACGCACATCAGGCGCCGTCGGAGTTATGGGCCGTGCATTGAATCCGCGATCACCAGATTAAGCCCTTATTTTTTTTTGTAGATGAAGCAGCTGGTACATTCCGCTCTAATAAATAATCAGCAAAAATTAACAAACAATTATTTATACAATTATCTGCAAATTTGTTACCCTTATTTCATTCGCAATTCTAGTTATTTTAGAATTTATTAATAATTACGTCGCATGAAACAAACAACTCAGAGTTCCTTTCCCAGCTGTTAAACGTGTAACAAAACAAATTAAGATGTATATCAAGGTCGCATCATGTGCAAGCCAGTAGTCAATAAAAGAATTTATAATCCTATTATAACTGTGAACAACAAAAAATGAGATTAAAATAGGCGGTGCAAAGAAAACATATGTTTGTGATTAACGAGGCGTCAGGCTGATCTCACAGTTCATGAATGTAATAGATTAATCAGTTCAGTTAATTACAGACATACATTTTCTTTGCACCGCCTACTCTAATCTGATTTTTTGTTGTTGCCAGATATATAAAACTTGGCTTCGTATTTCGTGCATGGTGCTGCAGCTTAATTTTAGAGTAACTTTTTAATTGACTATAAACTGTTTAGAAGAATTTTTTAAACATTTTTCCCCATAATCTGACAACTATTCTTTTACGCGTTTTTTGCGGAACAATTGTCAGTCACCCTGTATATCTTTGAATTCGTTTTATCTAATTTTCATAACTAAGTCAGTAAAGACATTATTATTATTATTATTATTACTATTAATTTTCTGTTATTTTGATTATTGTTTAATCAACAGTAATGCTACAAAAGAATATTTGTTCATTTAAATCTTTAGCAATTTCAGTGATTATCATTACAAACAATGCATTACAGCATGAATCTGACTTTTTTAAATATTGTAGATATTAGAAAAATCAATCAATTAATTATCAAATTAAAATTTTATGTATTTAGCCAGGAATTGGAAGGTTACACCAAGAGACTATAAAAACCAAGCTGTTTTTTCTTTTAAATTTGTATTTTCATTCAAAATAGTATATTAAAATACAGAAGCTAAATTTATTACACACTGAAAACATTGAACACTGTGAAATGAAAATAATTCAGTGGAACTGTAACATCGACTGCATTCGATATATTTCTATTTAATGCGATACACAGATAGAAATCATATAAAGCCAACAACTTTCCTAGCAATAAATCAGTTATACTAGGAGCTTCTTAGAGCCGTTCAACACTAAATTGATTTGCAGATGCAAATGATTTAAAGCCAATATTTGTTGTTTATACATATTTAATAAAAAAAAATTAAGGATAGAATTTGCTAGTATTAAATGTTGTAGTAGTTTGGAGCGATTTTTATACAAGAAAAATTGTTTATGCTCATGAAAATCTAAATTTTTATTAATTTATCATATTAACTATATAATTCAGAGTTTGTATGCCAAATATTTTTTATGTTTACATCTTATAAACGACTAAATATTACCATTATTAAAAATTTTAATTTTTACGTTGTTAATTAGAGCGACACTGCTACATTATAGATGCAAATCAATTTTGTGTTTTATGTAATGAACAGCCAACATATTTTATTTGTATATTATGCATTTTATTATATACATAAGAATAAATGACTGAAGAATTAATTATGGACATCAAAAATTTATATTACACATTAAGATGTGTGAAATCATAAGAACAAATCAATCACATCAGACTGCAAATTGAACGTATATTTTTAAGAACATAGTTACAAAAATAACAACTGATTACAAGTATAAAGTGGTACATGTATTAAAACTACTTTAAGTAAAAAGTTAATTATATTACAATCGAATTAAAAGAGTACAAAAAAAAACTATTTACAGTTAACCGATATTAATCAAGCAAAGACTTAACAGTTAATGGTAAATTTATATAAATACTGACTTATGACGAAGCAACATCTAATACACAATATTACATAAATAATTTACAAGTGTTATATACAATCAATAAAGAACTATAAAAAAAATAAACAATACGTAAACGTAGGACGGCCAAAAACAAATTAAAAACTGCCTTAAATATACATGATGACTTTACTGAAAAATTTTGGTGCTACTTTACGATTAATTACTTGAGCTTACATTGGTAGGACGGTGAAAAGATTGTTTTAAATGTGAATATTTAATAAAATCTTGTCTTACAAAAATAAAGCTGATTACTAAAATTAACAGAAATATGTTACACAATAACTGACTGTGAATATAAAATTGCCTTTATTAAAAAATGTAATTAAAATCTTTAAAACAAACTTAATCGAAAGAAATTTCATAGACTAGATATTTATGGAAAAAATTGATATTAATAATTTGGGGCACTTAATGCTTCACAGTATGACAGTTTCTTCAGATCAGACTATGCACCTTGTACAAAAATAGTTCAACATACATTTAACGATATTATTACTTTAAAAAGATAAGTATGGTATGTGGTGCTCATCAAGATATCGTACAGGAATTTCTTGGTACACAACTTCTCATTTCGCTTCCAGGAGAAGTGGGAGTGCTGATGAATTTCTTTTTACGTGCTGCAGTTTTTCGCTGACTGTGGGTGTAGCGTAACTGTGTGCAGGGTGTCGTAAGGGCATATGATTTCAGGTGGGATTTTACACATGTTGGGAGAGGTAGCTGCTCAATGCTGTAGACTGTCGTCCTGGCCACGATAGCTCGACAACACAACTCTTGCAAACTCAAAACTACAAAAACAAATTAAATAATACACATTATATGAGGGTAAAGATGAATTTATGGAGAATAAGAAACTTTAGTTATCTATTACGCTCATTAGAACCCAAGTTACTAATTTTTTAAAGTGACAATACAAGTAAAAAATGGAATTTACCAGACAGCATTTTCTAATCATGATTTATAATGATTTTAAAAAAGATTTAAGCGCTTATGAGTGCAAAAAGAGTTTAGATTCGGCTTTTAGTGAACAAGCACCTTCCTTGGCTAGAACTTACCGATGGTATAAGGAATTCGAACGCAAAAGGAATTCTGTTCACCATCAAAAAAGAGCAAGACGTCCTCCTACGGCTTTTACCGACAAAAACAATGCTGCTGTTAAAAAAATTATTGAAGAGGATAATAAAGCCACTTATCTAGTAATAGAGCATCAACCAAGATTGGATTCTCAGCTGTTAGAACAATCATACATGATCACCTGCATTCAAAAAAAGTGGTTAGTCGTTTTGATGCATCAATTTTCTAACTTCCAAAAAGCAGAGCGCGTAAGAATTTGCCATGAAACTTTAAATTTCTTAAATAATTTTTCCCTAAATAGTGGCAGGTGGCGAAACTTACATTCCCTTTTTCGACGTACCTACGCGCCAAGAGAAAACTTCAACAATGACCAAGAAACAGCGAGCTATGAAAGAAGTTATGTATGCGGTATTCTTCAAAAGTACGGGCTCAGTAAAGGCAATTAAGCTAGATGGACAAAAGACAGCTACAGCTAAATGGTATACTGAAAAATGTTTGCCTGAAGTGTTCAGTAGAGTTCTACACAAGGGAATCATACTGCACCATGACAATGCATTTTGGACTTAAAAGGAATTTGCATGGTAGAAGATTTTCGTCAGAAGAAGAGGTTGATGCTTATTTTGATAGTATTCTGAAAGATAATTGGTTGAGAGCTTTTGAACAGTCGTATAAAAGAACGTTCAAGTGTATCATAGCTGAAGGGAATTACTTCAAGCATATTTAAAATAAAATCCTAGAAAATATTAACCGTGTTTTTTATTCTCAAAAAATTCAGCTTGACCCTCGCATTAACAATAAATTACCTTTATTTGATCTCCACAGTCTTTCCAATCCAATTCTCTGTAAGGCCATTCTTGATAATTCACAGAAACTTTCCAGGATATTAAAGTTGCATAGGGGCGAAACTTCAAAGAAAGCCATGTTGTGCTTGTTGGCATACGTTTGGGCATCTCGTTCCCCAACTTTCCTCTTGAAAGCTAAATGAAGGCGATTACCCACAAGCACTTTCGGTACACCGGGAGCATGCTTTAAAAAAATGCTATTAAAAATTTTCTATTATTTTAAGTGCTTGCAGCTTTTACCTCATCAACTTCCTTCAACCACCTGTCAAGTCCATCGAAGGACCATCTATTTGTTATATCATAAACTAACAGCACACCTTGAGCACCTCTGGAATATGAACGGATAATAGTGCAGAAACGTCCTTGGCCTGACGTATCCCATAATTGCAGTTTGACTCTTTTACCATCAAGTAAAATTGTTGTGGTTCTACAAGCTGCAAAAAAAATTATATTTTGTATGGTTGTGGTTTTAACAACAATTAATTATTCTATATTCAATTACAGTTAACGTTATAATATCACAACCTATAATTTCAAGAATATTTTTAAACATATCCTAAAATCTAAAAAATAAACTTGAAGGCAATCTGAAAAGCGACATCCTTTTTGACCTAATATTGCAACTAAATTTTTGAAATGATTGTTCAAACTTTGAAAAACCTACTCTTTTAAGCATATAGTTTTTTATTGAGCCTTTAACATAGCTTAAAATAGCAGCGAAGAAAACAAATGTTTGTTGTTCTGTCGTTACCAGAAGAAGAGGTAAAAGATTCATAAAATTCGACATTTGGTGTTAAAGTGAATGGTGCAAACAATCATATATTTTTATAGTGAAAGTCAAGTAAACTGGCACAAAAAGAACTTTGTTTGCAGGAACAGGAAAATTAACAAAGGAAATTGAGTTTCAGGAAATATAAAGCAGTTACTTAAAAAATATACGAACCGGAAATATTTGAAACTTTTTATAGAGTTTAAATTATATTTAATATTAATCCCACTGCTACATACAGAGTGACTTTAATATTACTCGACAAAAAAAACTACTAGATTTGGTAGAATGTTAAAGAATATTCGACAAATAGGTAGTACTTACTTTACGTTTGTAAAACTGGGCCTTAGAAAAACCATGTCACACATTACGAGGAAAATATTTAGAAAAGTCTAATTAATAAATTAGATGAATATTCCGTATAAATATGTTCTCAAATCTACAATGTGATCCAATAAAAAAATTAGTCAAAGTTGGCCATATCTCTTCTTAAAATTATTTAACAAACGTTACAGTGATATAAAATGTTTGAAAATGTTTTCAAAGCAAATGAAAGTTTTTTTTTAGATTCCTGTTTTAGAAATGGAGTTAAGTTTTGAAGAATTTCGGGAACTTTTTCCCGCCGAGGAGGCAGACTTAATCATCAGTGTCACTTTTCAAATTGAAATAACTAAGGAACGACATACGGCTGACTTTTTGTTCTTGACCAACTTTGACCCACTTTTACTCCATCGCATTGTGTATCGCAAAAAACAACTCTTTCACTAACCTTGGAGACTTCGTCATAAAATAACTGTAACTATTATCCGTTCAAGAGCTTTTTGTATACATAGTTTGTTTTTAAACTAGAAGGAATATGTTTCGAGCCAAATACTCGTAAAGTTGTTTATTAGCTGTTTGGCAGCCGGTTTTACACAAACTTTCAATTTAAACCTAAGCAAAAATTAATAACTTCCACAATTCAAGTGACAATTTCAGTCAGCTTTTTGAATTTGTAAGGAAATCTATTGCTAAAACTGATTGTTTCAAGAATTTGTAAACCTCCTGTACCTACAACAGACCGACAACTGTTACTCCTTACCTTACCTTAACTAAATTTAGGGTTACTGTATTTTGAAGGTAATTCATTTCCGCGGCTTTTGTCTTCCAAATTAAAAAGGATGAAACCGAAATCGAAGCAGAAAGCAGTTCATCAGAGCAAGAAGGTAGAGAAAATAACAAGAGTCATAATTTGATAAGAGCAGAGAATAAAAAAGCTAACTCATTATGATTATAAGCGAAGGACAATAGAAGAGAGAAAATTGGACGAAGCGTTCAGTGTTCCTGTTATAAAAAATGCTAAACAAAATTAAGTATGACGCAAGGGCAACAATATTTCAAAAAGTTCTGGGAGTTGGGCAGTTACGTATGTCAAACGACTTGTATAGATGCCCCAGTAAAGGAATGTGACAAGAAAAGAACTTACGAACTAGGACAAAAGTCAAAAAAATATTTCAAAATTTATCAACTAGATGAGGTAGTGGTATGTCGTGAAACTTTTGTCAAAACGCTGTGTATTTCTACAAAGAGTTAATTCACCATTTACGAAGCTAAGATCAGATAGTCTAACAGACAAGCGACGAAAAGCACAAGGAGGAAAAAATAGAATAAATGAAAGACGAAAACAAGAAGTCATAAAGCAAATAAAGTTCCAAAATACAGACGTCATTACCGTAGATGTCCTGAGTTTTTACCCCCAGAAATGACTTTCTTTGATATAGAGAAAATATAAAGAAGAAATAGAAAATCCGGTTAGTTTTCAGACAGACGTATCTTTTTAACCAAATTTAAAATTTTAAAAATTAAAAAAGAATAACTGCAACACGTGCGACATACGTAAAATCCAAAAAAAAAAAACTAAGAACATGACAACCTTATTAAAAATCGGCAGGAAGCCAGAAATCAGAAGATGACATGAACAAAGCTAAAGAAAACAATGAAATAGAATGTTTAACATTCGATCTTGAAAAAACACTGCCACTACCACGGTTAACCACAGGAATATTGTTTTACAAGCAGGGTTGTGACGATTTTTTTTAAATTTAATCATGTATCGTGTATAAAAACTGATAATCTAAATAAATCAAACTTCAGAAAATTCAAATAAAAAGAACAATTTATTTAATGTTAGATTATCTAGATATCTAAAACTACCTGCTTAAAAAGAATATGTAGGTAAACTAAACTTAAATTTAAAAAGCAAATAAAACATGATTCAGATACTTAAAAAGAGACATTTTAAGTTAATTTTTTAATTATAGTGTTTATAAAGAAAAACTAATTTAGCAGCTTTATCAGTTCCTAAGCGATTTCTAATTTTAGAATGAACTAAACCAAATGTTGAAAATATCCTTTCAACGGAGGCTGAAGAAGCTGCAGCAGATAATAATTGTTTGATAATCGGGAATAACTTATCAATAACCTCAATATTCCGTTGAGATTTCCACCATTTCAATGGATTCGTGCTTTGAAGAATTTCTTCGTCAAACATTATTTAGACAAATTGCTCGGATTTAGCCAGAAATTTAGTAATTAATGGTAGTAAACCAGTGTTGGGGTATAAATCATTTGCAGCATTTAAAGCACATTTTTTTCCACTTTCTGTTAACGTATGCACCGTTTTCGTAGGGTCCAAAAGGAAAGCTAGTAAATGGTATGGAGTGATACTCTGTTCATAGCGATGTCTAAATTTTTGCTTAGAGTAATTTCAGTTTTCTCAAAATGTGATTCTAATATTTTTAATTGTTCTACAACGTCTGATAGAATTGCATCGTTTCTTTGGAGCCTATCAATCGCAGCAGATATCGGATTCAGTATTGTTAAGAAATCTTCAGGTGTTCTTTTCAAATAAATATTCGAAATTTTCTGCCTTACTATACTGTCGATTTCATTTTTATGTTCCTCGCTAATTTTAAAAAGTTTGAGCCATGCTTCAACAAAACCATGTAAGCAGTCAGCAAGTGATTTCCCTCTTACGTCACTAGGTAAATAAGCTTTTTTCCTCCTTCTTTCGCGTATGTCGCTGAAGCAAAAAGATTGTTTCGGAAGTATTTTACAATGAACGTAACATGTTCCTTAATTTCACTAATTTCCAAGTCCTTACATAATAAGTGTGTGAAGCACAACCCCATGTGTAATAACATTTAATTCTGTTGACTGTTTGATCTGATTTCTCATTGCATTCATATTAGCAGCATTATCTGTTACAAAACAACATACTGCACAGATTCAGTCTTTAGCATTTTAATTAATTATTGCAAGTTCTGTTAAATATGCAGATGTATATGGATTTTCAGACGTGTCTATTGGGTCTACTAAAAAGGAGGACCCATTTTCTATAGTGACTGGATTTTCAGACGTGTCTATTGGGTCTACTAAAAAGGAGGACCCATTTTCTGTAGTGACTGTTGGACATGTGATTGGTTCGTTATGGACGTTGGACCATCCACCCAATGACAGACAAACCGAATTTCCCGATAAATTTTTAAAACATTTACTTTTCTCTTCGTTGTACACTTCATTTAGCAGTCGGTTAGACACATCATATCTAAAGGGTGGTATACAGGGTGCCCGTTTTTCGAGCCTAACCATGGGGATCTCAGTTATTTGAAGAGATACGAAGTCGGTTAAATTGGGGCCAAAGTTGCGTATATTTATGCTGATTAATAAGCTGAAAAGAAAATTCACATACCTTTTACGGTTTTCAAGATATTTGAAGAAAACGAAAAATGAAAATGTGATGTAAAATATATTTGAAGAAAACGAAAAATCGTGATTTTCGTTTCCAATTTTTTTAACAAAAACCGTTAAAGAAATGTATTTCTAAGTTCGACATTATTAAGGCACTTTTTTACAAGAAATTTAGTTCTGTCATCTCCTTTATTATTGCAACAAAATTTGCAGGAAAACGACATTCAACTTTTTTTTTCTTATGGGCGCCATCTTAGATTTTTATATTTTTAAATAATGTTTTTCTTTCTGATTACAATGATGCAGCACACTTGACGATTTATAGTTGCAATTGGGATAGAACACCAAAGACGACTTTTTGCAAAGAGTGCTCTGGAAAACTTCCAAGCTAGTGGGTCAACGTCGTGAAATTTCCGGGAGCAAAGAGGCGCAACTTAAGCGGCAAACGTAACTGATAGAAGAAAATAAAAATGAGAATAAATTTTATGTGCATGAAATTTGTTTTGGTTTAAACAATATTGAAAAAAAGAAACTATAACTCAATGGAAAAAGAAAAAACACGGAATTACAACATATGCTCAAATTGTTCACCATCCACCTCTAAGCAGAGTTCTAAACGTCTTCTTAGATTAGAAATTACAAATACCCTTCTGACATCCCTTCTTCGTATGTGTTGTAAAGTAGTAACAATTCTTCTGCGCAGGTCATTAATGTTTGTAGGCTTCGTTTTAAAAATTTTGTTTTTCACGGTACCCCACAAAAAATAATCTAAGGGGTTTAGGTCTGGAGATCGTGCAGGCCAGCACACATTACCATTATTTGCAATTAATTTGTTGGGAAACATTTCTGCCAAACTTTCCATTGCCCTTCTAGCATTATGAGGCGGCGCGCCGTCTTGTTGGAACCATAAGTTTCTCAATCTATTAAGGTTAATGTTATTATCAATGTAATCTGCGAGAAACGTTCTTATAAAATTTAAGTATCCATTGGCCGTTAATGTTTCTTCGTAGATGTATGGACCAATAATTGTATCGTCCAATAAACCAACCCACACATTTAGTCCAAAGCGTACTTGAGGTCTCCTTTCGACATGCTGTCACGGATTTTCAATAGACCAAATGTACTGATTATGGCGATTAAACATCCCTGAATTTGTGAATTTACATTCATCAGTCCATATCACATTACTTAAGAAATTTTGGATTTCCTGCATCTTTGTCATTAGAGTCTGACATAAACGTACGCGTCTATATATCATTATCTCCAAAGTGAAGAGTATGCGTTAAGAGAATTTTATATGGCCGAAATTTATGATTTTTAAGTATCCTCCATATCTTTTGATGTGGTATGTTTAGCTGCTGCTGCGCAACTTCTCTGGTGGAAGCTGAAGGATTTTCCTGAAACTATTAGAAAATTTAACATAAATTGTTTCATACAATCAATATTATGAAAATATGTTTTACCACTTGCAAAATTTCGTCTTCATTTTCAGCTGGTCTGTTGCCATATTTTCCTCTAGGGTTAATAAAAGACCCATATTCGCCTAAATTTCTATGAAGAGAAAGGAAATACCCCAAACTTGGCTGCCGTCGTTCTGAGAAACGTTGCAGATGCATTTCTGAACAAATTTGAGCATTGCGATGAGAGGCATAATAAATTTCTAGCATATCCCGCTTTTCTTCACTTGAAAATGACATTTTGTTACAATAATAAACAGCAATATGAACGGTGTTTAGGGCAAGTTGAATTGTAATGTAAAAAAATTTTAAGAAACAAAATTATTGTTTTATTTTTCAAGGCGCTCTTTGCAAAAAGACGTTTTTGGTATTCTATCCAAATTGCAATTGCAAATCATCAAGTGTGCTACATCATTGTAATCAGAAAAAAAACATTATTTAAAAATATAAAAATCTAAGATGGCGCCCATAAGAAAAAAAAGTTGAATGTCGCTTTCCTGCAAATTTTGTTGCAATGATAAAGGCGATGACAGAATTAAATTCCTTGTAAAAAAAGTGCCTTAATAATGTCGAACTTAGAAATACATATCTTTAACGGTTTTTGTTAAAAAAATTGGAAACGAAAATCACGATTTTTCGTTTTCTTCAAATATCTTGAAAACCGTAAAAAATATGTGAATTTTCTTTTCAGCTCATTAATCAGCATAAAAATGCGCAACTTTGCCCTAATTTAACCGACTTTGTATCTCTTCAAATAACTGAGGTCCCCATGGTTAGGCTCGAAAAACGGGCATCCTGTATATCCAGGCCGTAAAAGCGCAATAGCTTTCATACTTCCGGTTGCTCAACACATGTGAAGTTGCTATTTGTTGCATAAATAGCCATAGCAATGTGTTTATCTATTTCCTCTTTACACGATTCGTTGTACGCACGGCAAAAGAAAATAAAGATCCAGAACTAGAATTAGATGCCTTTCTTGTTTTAATTGATGAAGTAGAAGCTATGAGCAATGGGGCACTATCCAAACTGTCCTCTTCTAATGTATTCGATTGTACATTTGCCACTATTCTTGCAGAGGCACTTCCATTATCAGTTTTTGTTTCTTTTTCTATATTACTTGAAGCACATTTTTCCCAGTGATTTTTCATGCGTTCCAAAGCCTTTGCATTTCTACCTTGCATTTTTTACAAGTAGCTTTACTTCCGCTTTTTCCAGCAGATTTACACGACTTTTCAATAAAATGTATCAATTAGATTGACTTTTATACACTATTATGAAGTATTACATAATATTATTACTCGTTATTGTTACGGAGCGCACGTTCGCGATGTAGACCAGAAAATAGCGACATCTCCCGTCATCCCCGCATTATAAAGACAGCCGAATTTTCCGACAGGAATTTCTTTTGTTTATATGAAAGTGCAAAGTGGTGCAACCTTATTTATTGTTACGTTACACATAAGTTATTTCATTGGAAGTTTGAACAAGACGTATCTTAGTCGTTACTGTTATTTTCAATAATTCGTTATTGTTAATGTCAATTATTGCATTTTCTATTTAAAAAGATAATAAAAATAAAAAATCAATAAAAATCGTGATTGTTTAAGAAAAAATCGTAATTTTTTTGTTTTTTTTTTAAATCATGATTTTTATCAACCATGTTTACAAAAGACAGATTTGGCTCTACACTTTGGTTCAACCAACAAGGCTGACTTTTATGTGTAGACGCGGAGCCTAAGAAATTGGCTCACGTTTAATAAAGCATATTAAAGAAAATCTATCTAATACTACCGAATTAATTTTATGGTCAAATTCTTCCGGCGGTCAAAACCGCAACATAAAGATGACATTCATGCTTAAAGCCATGCTGCAGTTTATTGTCAAAACTTTGACACTTACTCAATATATTCTTTTTGGGGTTGGTTCCTTTCTGTAAAAAGGCGTCCAATTGTGACAGTTATTTACTGTGACGGTGACTGAACGTCTCTTCTATTAAATATTCGTAAAATCAAATTTCGCATGAAATGCAAAAAAAAATAGTATACGCAAACTCATTAGAAAAGTGTACTCTAAACTCGTATTGCCTTTTAAATTACTCGCTCGCTCCTATTCAAATTCATTTAGAAAACTTCATTTTTCTAAACTCGTTGCGTAATATGGGTACTATTAGCAACTTCATAATAACATATAAGAATGCTAAATTGTTAGTTTTCACACAGTGAGTTCTTTCTTTTAATTTGTGATTTTCAATTTCATTTATTGTAATTTTTTTATATAATCTTCCTTAGTTGAAATACATATCTATCTATCTATAAAGCCTGAGCAGTAACAATTGCAAGAATTTACAGGGTTAATCCTCTGTAATCTTTAGATTTAGTACTTACTAATATCTTTATATTACTACAACTAACCTTGATAAGGAAACAGTAAAGACATTAAAAAAAGACAAGGTTCCTCCACAATAGTAATTAGGAAAATAAATTTGTACACACAGTCTGAAAAGTTATTGTTCGCACTCTTCTAATAAGTACAGTAAAATCTCTCTTAGACGGACACCCACTGTGACCAGCAAATGGTCTGCCTATTAGAAGTGTCTGCCTAATAGAGGTACCAATGCATGTAAGGGCTAATTTCATAATCGAATTAAAAGCAGACTTTAAAATTACAGTCACATTCAGATGTGTAACTTTAAATTTAAGTTTAGATCGCGACATCCTGCAATTGCTTCTTGACCTAATATTACATTAGAATTGACAAAGACACTCATCCTTGCTGTCAAAGTGTAATAAAAGTTTTAAAAATTTTGTTCCAAGTCGAATTTGATTGATTTGATGCCATCAAAACCGACTTACAATAAAATTTTGACAGCATGCATGGCCGTCTTGTGTGGGATGATTTATTAAGTAGCAAACTGGCTGCAATTTGTCAATCCTAATGCAATATTAGGTCAAGAAGCGATTGCAGGATGTGACGACCTCAACTTTTCATTACTATCACATTTGTATTTGCGAATAACTAGGGCAGGTCGGTTTGGTTTGCAGTGAAATTCTCAAGCTACGCTTCTGCCGATGAGGCCCCAAATAGGGCTGATATAGCTGTACAAAGGATGCTCGAAGAATCTACAGCAATGAAAACCGACTTGCAACAAAATTTTTTAATTTAACGTTGATTATGAAACTAGCCCTTACCCACTTGAATGAGAAATTAAAAACTGTTCATCTAAGAGAGGTTTTATGGTATATAGTTTTTATCGGAACTTAAAATACTACGGAAAATAAAAAGCTTGTTTCGCAATATAATAAAATATTTAGTTGTGCCACTTATGTTAAGTAATAAGGGGTCATCTGATTATTAAATTAACGTTTAGAAAAATATTTTGTATTTTATATGGTTTGTAAACAATTTCAATGCTCACCTCCACCGCCGCCACCACAAAAAGGAGATTCCGAATCACCATTGTCAAGATCAGAAAGTATTTCCTGTTTACCGACATCACTATCGCCGACAAGCAAAAATTTTAACAAGTAGTCATATTGCTTCTGAGGAGGTCTTCCCGTTTCCTCAGCCATAGTAAAGGTGTCGTTCCAATTTTAACCATAATAACAACTCCTTGGAACCCAACACCGCTTCTAAACATGCACAACGACACCCAGCCTTACTCAGATAAATTTTGCACAACTTTCACCGTCGACTCGCATCGAAATTTTGATTTACAAATCACAACTCCGACTTGTTTTCACTTGGACTGTTAAAAATGTAAATTCCTTGATTTCGTTTATTTTTGTGTGGCAAGGTCGTTTGATGGAAGGGTAACTTATGATGTTAGATGACCTTTCGTGGACTAGTTAAATTCACATTTTTCTCTTTATTCGGTTTTTCCAGTGTGAATTTGCGGTAAATAATTTGCGATTTTAAAAGATATCACTTTATTTGCTTTGAAATATTTTAACAAAAGCAGTGACACTTCGCAGCAAGAGGCGAAAAACAATTGACCTAATGATCGTCTGAACTAATATTAAAAATCATTGACGTTGTACATTACAATACAAGCACATAAAAGGTAAGATAGGTACTGTATCGGTGGCCCAACGAAGCGTATCTCTTCTATGAAGCCTATGGCAAAAAAATTAAGAAAAAATCGAGGAAGAAATTTATATTAGACAACACGTGGCTTATTGTAAAATTATTTTAATCAATACAGAGTGACCAGACTCCAAACATTAGAGTTTTCGAAACCTGCGAACGAAGTGCAGGCGCGTGTTTCGACAGTTTTTTCATATTTTAGTGTTCAAACTACGAAAATAGTTTGCGAGCAAACCGAAGAAATTTCCATATAAAACAATCTCATTGACAGATGTTGCACATTCTCACACATGACAATCTATTCTTTAGAAAAAAAAATTACAGAGGGAGATGAAAGAAATCGGAGTTTTCTTAAAAATTAAAAAAACAACAAAAAAATTATCACACAAATAGAAACGCTAATAAAACACAAAAAATATTAATTACTTACTTAGAAACAAAAGAGAAATGAAACAAACAAAGACGAAAACAAAATTGAATAAAGACAAGGAAGCAATTGAAAATTCGATGATTTTCGGTACGAAGTATTGGAAAATAAATCACGTTGTCATTTGTTTCTCTGTATTTCATTTTTATTTCTACTTCGTGTAAGCAAAAATGAAGCTGAAAACAAACTTACGATTTTCGGGGCAAGACTATTGAAACAAGAAAATCGTCGTTTTTTCACGAAGTCCTTTAAAATTAAATAAATCAAGGTTTAATTTGTTTTCTATCATTTTAATGTCTTTTTATAAGAAAAAATAAATGAAAAATCGGTGGGAAGCTTTTGAAAATTTAATGTTTTTTTTGTTACTTTTAGTAAGCAAAAGAATCCATGTTTTCTGACGAGAAGTTTTGATTCGTAATTTATTTTTTGTTTCTTTTTGAAAGTAAAAAAATCTCTGCTTTCTGATGGGAAGGTTTTGAAAAATCCAAAAATGTGCTTTAATTTGTCTTCTGCATTTTATAATTTTTTATTACTTTCTGTAAAAAAATAAGAAAAATGAGGGCTTCCGGCGTGAAGCTTCTAAAAATCAAATTTTCTTTTGTATTTTTATAAGCAAAAGAATCGATGATTTCCAATGAGAAATTTTTGAAAATGTAACTTTCAGTCCTTTCTTTGTATTTCATTTTTATTTGTTCTTCTTATAAGCAAAAACGAAGCTGAGAACAAATGAAAACTAACGATCTTCGGGGTGAGGCTTTTGAAAATCAAGTTTTCATTTTCTTGTACTTTTTTGGCAGTCGAAAACGCTATTAGAAAATTCAAGCCAGGTCTACCAACTATTAATATCATGAAAACTGCATTACACTATCGGTAAGTTACATTTAGCAACCGGTGTTGCACGCAATAATAGTCAACTGTCTATCTATGGTCTACAAATTAACTTTCTATAGATATTGTTCAAATTATTTTTGCAGAAACATTAAAAAATGGCTCAAAAAGCGCATTGCAACTTGTTTCAAAAATATGTCCCAAAAGTATGCAGAAATTAGCGACAAGTCGCCCAATCTGGCAACACTGCCAGCAACGTCGATCTTTTTTTTTGTCTTCATTTTTTCGTATTCCACATGGTTCATTTCGCTTATTTTTTTTGTCGAATTATTTTGTATTCAATTAAATTCCTAATTAAAGTAGGCCATGACTTCAGCCTTCTAAATTAATTGTTTGTGCTAACATAGCCTCCCAACACTTGACAAACGCGTTTGTGCATTCAAGATGAAGGACAACATTTTCAGCGTCTGTTTTAAGCGTTAATGTTGTTTTGAATTGAAATAATTAAGTGTTTCTTTGAATTTTGAGTTAACACATTTTTTTTTATGTGAAGTCATGATTAGATAATATGACCCTGACAGTTATTGACAACTGTCCCTCATTCTCTGTCGCCAACTTTATAAAAAAAACCACAGCTTACTTTAATGAGGAATTCATTTGAAGGCACGGTACAAAATGATCAAGAATAACTGTTTGAGTTGGCAATACAATACAACACTGCAACGGGATATATATTTTGTTCGTTTATTTGACGTAACCGGAACAGCGACAGATTGTAGGTTATGTCATTGAGTTTTAATTTGAATTTGAAATGTCAAATGACACTTTTAAAGTGACAGCTGTCAGTGTCAGTACTGCCAACTTAAAGAGTGTATTTTGACCACTTTATATTATGTCAAGACTTCTTCTTTTGTTTTCTCGTCAGTCTTGATTTGTGAGCAATAATCCTTTTGTGTTTTGTTAATTTTTTTCTTATCATTCGAGTTTTCGTTGGTTTCTTGTATTCCAATTAATTTTTCATATTACATAACAGATTATTATTTACTTTTTTTTCGATTCACGATTTGATTGTCTCACACTCCGGTTTTCATTTATTTATTTAAAATAACCGATGTGCGTCTGCGCAGTGCTCATAACAGTTCGAAGGTTTTAACCGCTCCTGTTTTTGAATGCATCTTATGAATACATGTCAACCTCCGACGTTAAAATAACGCGATTGTATGTTAAAAATTGTACTGAAAATTATAATGCCACTTGTTTCTTAACTCTTATGAAGATATCTAATATTGAATTGTTTTAATAAGTTGTGATGAATAGGTGCGTTCATTTTACTTGAAAGCTGAGTTACTCAACGTCATTCAGTAATCTTGAAAATTAGTTTTTTTTTTTTACATTAATTCATAATTTAACATTTGCTCGATGTGAGTGGAAACAACTTTTTTTTAAGGAATGTTTTAATTTTAAATTAGTATAACTCGTCTCGTGATATTTACTGATCTGAGTCGAATGTGAAACGAATACACCTATCACCAAAATTACACGAAACCTAATTAGTGAACTAAAAAAAGTTTTCGTCTTTACAGGCTTGTCTTTCAAGCTTACATTTAGCATATTCTTTGCATTTTGTAATTTCAGAGGATGCTGCAACTATGTATCCAGATTAACTTACAGTATTTTCGACTGACCATACTGGTATCCACTCAGAATATCTTTACCTTATTTCTTGCGTTCAAAAACTCTCACGTTTGGAGTTGGCAATGTTTGGTAAACGTATATCGATGCTGTGGTCATAACCGGTTAACCTCACTTACTGCGTTTGGTTGGTGGACGAACCATCAATACTTAACGAGAATAATCTCATTGTTTTATAAACGGAAATAAAATAATTACATATTAAACTAAAGCGACGTCGTGCATGTATGTACTAAACGCAGGGTTTAGTCATAGCCAACCTCAAACGTGGGAGTTTTTGAACTTAAGATACTATATGAATTTCAATCAAAATTAAAAATATGTTCCTTCCAAATTTATTTAAAAATCATTTGATAAAATTTAAAACAGGCAATTTTTACTTTAACGTTTATTTCCCATAAATTGGGATTTCCCTTCTTATCGACCTTTTTCTCAATACTCCATTACCTCGTATTAAAAAAAAAAAAAACAAGAGTAACAAATATCTACAATTTTTCCAATTATAACGTATTCCAATTTCTTTTAGTAACCAAAGGAAGGACAGCGAACCATATCTTTGATATGGATCACCTGGTATATTGAATAAAGTATCACCATTTATTTCAAACCATAATTAATTTTAATGGTTTATATCTATAAAACAATTTCAGTGTTAATGCAGATTCTACAATAGGTGGTAGTATCGATAACGAGAGAAGTTCCCAGAATAAGCTTAGGTCCCCTCAAAACTTGTTTGCAGATTACTTCTTGGATATTTGTGATCCCGATGATATTGAACATCTAAATGGGAAAGCATTTTTCTTAAAAAAAAATTATTTTTAATAAAGGCTTCTTTCCATGTAAAGGGAACGTTTCCTTGTGTATCTGGAACATAAAAACTTACAAATGCATCAACATACCATTTTAAAATTTCGTAATGAATATAAATATTCTAGAAAAAGTAGATAATCACTATAAAATTCCTATTTCAAACCAGTAATGTTCATTTTTAGAATGCTTTCTTTCCAGTACTGGAAGCGTGTATACCTACCTCAAAAACATCTGAAAAGTCAAGTCAAGTAATTTTAGGGCAATTATTAAATATAAACGAAAAATAAAGGCATGAGGTTTTTGCTACTGAACAGAAACAAATTAAAAAGAAAGAAATTATCTTTTTGTTGATTTCTCATTAGAATTGTAATAAATTACTATATTTAATTAAATTCTGGTGAGAAATCATCACGACATGAAACTCACACAGCACTTACTGTTACAGCAGTTTCTTGTGATAGCAAAAATGTTTAAAATAATGTGTTTTTTTATTGCATTTAAGTATTCTTAATGATTTCACTAATAAATCAGTCTAAGGAAAACAAAAATTAATGCTTTCATTAATAAAGAAATTTGTTGGTTTTGACACTCATTAACATTTACTGTTTACTTGTTCAATAATTCGCTGTATTTAAAATTATTTAAATTTTCGAATTTCTAATTTTGTCTAAATTTATAATCTCTGACATTCTATCAACTTTATCGATTTGTCAACATATGTTTTAAACAGAACATAATTTTTTTTATATCAAAATTATTTGAAGTTAATAAAAGCAATAAGAAATTACGTTATGTTATTGAATAAATTTTGCCAACTAACAACAGTATACGCTGATGACTTTTATACCTAAGTGCAATGCAATGAGGAATCTCAAAAAAATTTCCTGCATGTGCATGCACCTTTAAAAAATGTATTCTCTCATTGGTCATTTTGAAACGGAAATTATTCCAGCCTATACTGGCTTGATATCTGCTGTTACTTTTTACTGGTCGGCTGCTTATTGCGAATGAGTGATATGGCACAATCGGTCAAAGCCACCTAAAAGAATGGAGTTCAGTGGTTGAAAGACAGTGTGTCACGTGAGAACTGCAACTGGCCCCCCGGAGGTCTGCTGCAGCCACACTGCACAGCTACTGCTATACACCGCTCCACCCGCACCACTGCAAACACCATCGAGAGCTCAGCATCGACTCCGCACCGCACCCAGGCACTCCGCCTGTTCATATAAAATACGTTAGTCATCATACGCACTTTGTTTTCAAAACAGATACTCAGTCAGTCTCATCTTGACAGAAAAAAAAAAAACTATTTAAATTTATTAAACTAAGTATCTGTTTCTATTGATATAAATAAATATTAATAAAAAAACAGATGACACATCTTTTACAAACTATTTATGACAGAAATGATTACATTTAGAAACTTACAAAAGAAATAAAACACAGGGCTGTGGAAGTGACAAAAAAATCATACAGAACGTTAAACTCCTGTTACATAGCGAAATGGTTCTACAAAGAATTATTTAAGTCTAACACAAACTAAACCGTGTTCACTGACTGAAACAGTAATATTTGTACCAAATTGTGAACCAAATTTATAATTTTATCCATCATCAAAAGTACAAACTAAAACTATAAATTTAGTTCAGTTTTTTTTTTTCAGTGAGTAAGGAAGTGAAAACAAAAAAAAATAACAGTTTTTTTCGTCGTCTTGCAACAGAGAAGATACAATCAAGAAATGTCATATGGTTAAAAACTCTTACATTTACATGTTCAGGTAAATTTGTTCTTTTTTTTTTCGAAATTTTTCTATGGAAAATCTTTTAACTATTGCTTAACAAATGCATTGAAACAAGAATGGAGAAAACAATGTTAATTAAACTGACTGACATATTTACAAAAATTAAGTTAAATACCTTGAAAGAAAGCTCTAACTTAAAGAATCTTATGCCTCTCAGCATGGTTTGTTTTCAGTCCAATTTATCTGAAATAAAAAACTAGTATTAAATTTACTGCAGTTTTATTATGTAATGGGTTACACAGATTTACAAAGTGAATAAACAGGACAAAGAAAAAAAGGAACATAAGATGACTAACAAATAACTAGGAACACACAGTATACAAGAAATCTAGGAGGAAAAATATAATTAATTAGTTTTGGAGTTAAGGGTGGAGATGGTGCAACTGTAAAAAAATTACATATGCAATTAAAAAAATATATAACTTTCCCTAAATTAAAATAATTTTTCAATTTTTAACTTACGATTTAGATCTGGAACGAGACTTGCTATTATTGGAACGCTTTTCTGACTTTGAACGTGAACGAGATCTTCCTCTGGAGCTTTTGCTGTCAGAACGTGAGCGACTCCTGCTGGCAGATCTGCGACGATAAGAACGTGAACGGCTGCGTCTTCTTGATCTCGACCTAGACCTTCTTTTTTAACATCACTCGATAATTTACTTGGTAAAACTCAACAGTAACTGTACTTGGTTGAAGTATTACAAACAATGCTACTATATCGCTGGTTTAAAATTTTTAAAATTCATTTTCTTTTAACAAAGCAGCAAATAAAGCCTGGGAGACATAAAGGTCCAGCTTTACAAACATATAATAAGGACAGAATAACTATTCGCCGAATATTCTCAATTGTAAAATCAGGGCTACGTAAGTAATTTGTTTTTGCTCATTTTAAAAGGAGCTACATTGATGTCCATTCAATTTTACAAGAAAATTTCTAAAGCCAAATAGGTAATGGTGCTAATAAAAAAAATATAAACATATTCGCATTGTGTTTGAAATTTCAACCACCTACAAGCTAAAGGCAGCCTTACTTTTTAGTTTTTATTCACAATGTACGTAAATATAAAAACACGTAACATTCGAAATATATGTAAATTTGGGCTAAGTTAAGGCTAATCTAAAAAACTTTTTTCCTTTTTTCAGTATCAATACGAACTTTTTATTAATGTTTAATACATGAAAATACACGTTTTTAAATCTCTAGGGCACTTAATAATAATAATAATTTATTTTCGTGTTTATCCATATATGGTTACACAAGTCAAGATAATTACATGTAATTGAAATTGTATTTAATAAAGTTTCAAAAGGAAAATAGATTGTGAATGTATGAGACAGTTTCACGAAGACACTTAACACTAACAAAAGCAACCGTCATAAGTAAGTAGCCAGAACAATGTATTAAGGCAATGAATGAGCACGCAGTTGTGTTCACAGACATTAGATTGTGTCTCCCCAATCAAATCACTCAATCAATCGATAAGTTGAAGTCATTTAAATTAAGACATTGATTTTCTAGGAGATGTATTTTGATTATTCTTTTATATTTTTTATAAGTAAGCACTCTAACTTTCTCAAGGAGTTTATTATAAAATATTTTGCACCACCAGTTGGGGTCATTCTTATATTTTTCAAGCCTGCAAGTAGGAATATAGATATTAGATTTTTGTCTTGTGTTGTAGTTATGAACTTCATCACAGAAAGTAACATTGTCAGTTATACATTTTGCGTAGAGTAAACATTCATAAATATACATAGCGGGTAAGTTTAGGATTTTGAGCGTTTTAAAAAGGTCACTAGTGTCTGCTCTGTAATGAACATTGGCAATGATTCTGATAGCTTTTCTTTGTAGTTTAAAAATGCGATGTCTAATCGTTGAGTGGCCTCAAAGTAAAATTCCGTAATTTAGTAGATTACAGACAACCAACCGACTTTCGTCATTAATGACGTTAAATCAGTATCAACTGAACTCATATGTAAACACTTCAATACTTGGCAACGTTGTTGTAGCATTACGTCATAAATATGAATGACGAAAGTTGGCTGGATGTTTACAAGAACTGTATGTATGGGCAAAGTAAGCCATTTTTAAAATTGAACTAGAGACATTAGGTGCTTTCCTTTTGCCACAAATCTCACCTCACATCAGATCAAATTAAAAGGAATAAGTGAGTTTGACTTCACATTTCAACCTCCCACCTTGCAACTCGAGCGCTACCATTAGTTGGTAGCTCGAAATAACCGTTCAAACTTACTTGTTCGTACTAATCTCATCTGATGTGAGGTGGGATTTGTGGTAAAAGGAAAGCAGCTATTGTTTGCAAGATTGTCTAAAACGAAGAGGTTTCTTAATAATTTGTTTGCAAGGTATTCACCATGTTGACCCCATGTTAATTTTCCATCCAGGACTAAGCCCATGAATTTCACAGTCGAGTCTGAATTATTTTGGTGACAGAGGCTGAAGCTTATGTTTTGTGTCATATCAATATTTAACTTGAACTTATTACTTAAGAACCAATTAACTGATTTCATTAGAGAAAAAACTTATACCCAATGTAATTTTGAAAAATATCGTTTTTAAATTCTTTTTTTCTATTTTCGATCTCTAAATGAACAGCAAATGAAATGAAATTTTTCACAGCAATACAGAATGCGATTCTGGAGGGGGCTAAGCTCATATTAATTTAAACAAAAAATAAATCAAATCATGGCTGTATAGGATGGAAAAAAAATCTGTGGACACAAAAAGTGAAACTTTAATGGTATTAATGTTATTGATTATAATTTCTATGCGTCCAACTTTCTGCCAGTCACTGTAAGAACTAAATCTGATTTATACAATATATTTATATTGTTGTATTCTGTTTCGCTGTTCTTAACAGTAACCCAAAAAGCAACCATGGGATGATGAAGTATGCTTTAATTCTGTTTTGTTAATGATGGGGACTTGATTTAATAACAGTTTCTATTACGTTTTTAGCGGTCTGTTGCTTATCTTAATATTTCTTTTAATTTTGGAATATTTTTAAAACATAACTTCCAGAACCTCGCTTCCTAGATTAAGTCCTTTATCTAGATAGTCTTAATCTTAGTTCGGAACTATTTTTTTGTGCTATAGTGACTTATTAGAATATTACCTTCACAGAAGTTATTGCTAAAACTTGAGCAGAATACTAATATTTCTTTGAACTGACCAACAAGCTCTGCTGATCTGACCAGTGAGTTAGAACTAACTATATCTTATGTATTCTGCTCATTAGGATCATTAGGGTTAGCTCTAACTGATCAGATTAGCTCAATCAATTGAAAGAAGTACGACTAATCTGTTGGGATGAATGCAATATATTTATAATTTATTATTCAAATTGACTTAAAGCATATAAAATTCTAATTCAAAATCAAGTTTTCTTACCAGATGAAAATTATGAAAATTAACTAAAATTGTTACACGATTTTAGTTAACTTTCATAACATTTAACAAAGTAACTATGGCAATGGCAAAAGTTTACTTAACAGAGGGAACCATGCCAATTAGATTTTTTGTAAAACGGACTTTTTGAAATACAACTAGCCAAACCTTTATCTGCACCCACAACTAATGGTAGGTTTGCACACCTCCGGCATACGGTATGCAGCATTCAGGAACCTATTCGTGATTGATTGATTTAAAATTTCTAAATCAGATTTTAAATCAACCAATCATGGATGCCGCATGCCATAGGTGTGGAAACCCACCATCAAGCAATCACTAGCATCCACAATAATATAAATTTATATCAATGCATTCGGATTGAATCAACAGACAAATTGTAAGTTTGTGTTTAGATATTCCTTATACGTACGTCCATTGTGAATTCATAGTTACGAGAAACAACGATGTACTTACCTTCGTCGGCTAGATCTTCCATATCTTCTATGCGGTGAAGTTGGTCTTCCATACCTGGCCATTTGAACACGTAATTCCCTGCCATCCAGCATTCTTCCATCCATTGCATCCAATGCATCTTCGGCATCTCGTTTGTCATAAAAACTAATTTGAGGCAAACACAGCGAAGACAATTACAGTGATCACGATGAAATAATCAGGATTCATTTACTTACCGCACAAAAGCGAATCCGCGGCTTTCTCTGGTGAAACGATCTCGCGGTATGTAAATGTCACCGACTTCTCCGCAACGCTCGAAAACCCGGCGTAAATCTTCCGGGGTCGTCCTGTAGGTGAGATTGTCCACTTTCAAAGATACCATTCCGTCTATTCTCGGTGGTGGTCTTCCGTAGCTCATTTTCTGGATACCTGATACCGAAATATCTACTGCCGAGACGCGTACAATATGGCGCCAATACAACGCGCACAGTGTAACCAACTTTAACATCAACGCCTTAACGCATCCTTAACGTATGTATAGGATGGGTCCAGTGTTGCCAACTCACTGATATGAAAATTCCGTTTCCGTCACCAAGAAATCACTTTTCAGATCAAAAACTTTCTTACATCAAAAAATCTCCGTTTTTAAACACTATTTTTGAAATTAAAAAAAAAAACACCTTAACAAATTTTATAAAAAGAAACACTTACATGTCTTATATAAATTGTTATGAAAAAATTGAATGCAGAAAGAAGAGCTTTTGTTTGTACATTTTTATAGCCTTCTACTTATTTCTTACATTATAGAACCCAGTACTGCCAATCTTTTGAACTGAAATAACCCTCAAAATCACTGAAATTTTCCTTTTACTCCCATATGCAAAAACAAAATTCCCCACGTTTTTCCAATAAAATCAAGACTGTATTATTCCTTTTGGAAATTTTACAAAATGTTATTGTAAGAACTTAAACACAATTAAATTAAAAAAATTATTTATTTATTAACAAAAAACAAAGCAAATTTGATTTTTCAATGACTGGGTGAACAATTTGAAACGTTCACTAGGTAGGTAAGTTTTTTTAATTTTAAAGATAGAAATTCGGTTAAATTAACAAAGGTTCTCTAATTTTCATGATAATTCGGAATAAAATAAGAAAAAATTACACTGCTGTTGTCACTGCTGGTGATTTTGAAGATTTTTAATCAAGTCTTGCTATGAAATTTGGACGGCATGTCTTAGCTTAACTGAAAAATAAGTCAAGCACTCCGAGTTTATTTTACAATAAAGCTAAGACATGAGGTTTAAATTTCACAGCAAGAGTTGATTAACAATTTTAAAACCATCCGCTATAAATATAATTGACCCAGTATGCTTTTATATACATACTCACACCATGGCATAAATATACAGGGTTACGTTTTTTAAATAAAGGCCTACCAGTTGCCAATTCGTGGGGAAATTAATCTAAAAATGCAACGAATGGGGTAAAGGGTGAGAGAAGCATAAATATATATTTGTGGGGGAAATAACGTGCGTTCAATAAAAACCGTTATCAAGTAGGCTTATGTCAAATGCAAATTTTGCAAAGTCACGTAACTATACGATTATTATAAACTTAACCTAACTTTTTATATCCATTTAATTATGATTTTCTACAAAATGGATAATAAAATATTTTATTACAAATATTTCGAAGATATAAACAAAATATTTGACAGTTGAGGCTGTTGATAGCACGCAGTAATTCAAAGTTTCAACAAAAACAAGTTCAGAGCCTTCTTGATAACGGACTTTTTTGAACGCACGTTAGTAAAAGTAATAGAAAAATAATTTTATAGGAATAGTTATTACGTAAATATATATAGGTGTAACAGATATTTTACAGGGATTTTTTTGTTTCTTTTTGACAGTTGGTTCCTCAAAACAAAAGTTTTATTGTCGCATCACAGGTGTTTTTCGGTAGTTCTTTTCTTGTTTATTTATAACATTTATGTTCATTTTAATTCATATAAATTCAAAAGAATGATGCTTTCTTTCATTTATTTATTACATTACGTACATTTTAGATACCGTGCCTTCAAATGAATTCCTCATTAATCTATGATTTTTTTTAAAGTTGGTGACGCTCAATACAAGAATGAGGGACAGTTGTCAATTAACTGTCAGTGTTAACTTTCTGAATGTGAAGTAGCTGAATAACTCTTAAATCTGTAGTAAACCCGTTTCTAATGAAAAAGAAATGTGCAGTCGTGACACGGTTCCAACCGGAAGCTAATTCAATTAAGGACAACGGCCACGGAAGCCTCCAAGTTAAATTATTACTTTATTATTAAGTGACATTATTTGACTTTTGAAAACGTATACATCATCCACAGATCATCCTCCTTCACGAGATCTCACAATACAGGCTAGCTAGATTTTCTGTAGACAATATCGCCTACTTATTCACAAAAAAAAAACGCCATTGTTTTTTCTAACAATAAATGTGAAATCAATTGTATACTCTTTAAATTAAAAAAAAAGAGTTAATTTAATATGAATTTAAAGACAAACACAAAAATTAGAAAAAACAAACATATGAAAAACAAAAATTAAAAATGAAAAGCAAGATTCAAATAAAAAATGATAATGAAGTAACTAAAAATTAAAACAAATTAAAAGGAAAAACAAAATTGAAGTAAATAAATCAGAAAACAAAACAGAAAGCAAATAAAGAATAAAACGAGACAAGTGAAAAGCAAGGAAAAAATTTAAGTGAAAAAATGAAAAAAAAAAAAAACAAATAAAAGAAACCAAAAATGAAACGAAAAACAGAAAGCAAATATTAAATGAAAAGGCAAGTGAAAAAGAAGGAGAAATTAAAATGAAAAACTGAATGAAAAGAAAACTTTTTAAATAAAACAAAAAGGAAATTTAAAATGAAAAATCAAGCAAATGAAAGTTGCTGTTACGATTGTCTTTTGTCATTTCTGTTATTTTTTTTCTTGTAAAATTTGCGATCGTCATTTGTTTCTCTTTTGAAGGTATTCCTTTTTTTTTCTTTTCTATGTTGATTACATTTTTCCAATAATGTATTGGGTTTCTCAAGTTATCAAAAATATTCTTCAATTTTTCAAAAACTAAGAAATTTTATTTAAGACTTCTGTGTTTCTTTTCCTTTCGTAAATAATATACTTGTCATTTGTTTTTCTTTTTTGTTGTTTTTTTGTGAATATTTATTATTATTTTTAAAAGAAATTTTAAATCTACAGTTCGTTCAAGGTTTTACTTTTCTTTTATTATGATCGTCATTTATTTTTCTTTTTTTCGGAAATTTTTATCTATTAATTATTTTCATTGCGATTTTATTTCTCGTTCGTCAAAAAAAGTTCTTAATTTTTTACGGTTTTAATTGTTTCTTACTTTTTAGAAATTAAATAATCAAAAATTTCTTTTCAATTTGTTGCGTTTTTTTTTTGCAAATATTGCAATTTGTTTCCGTCCTCTTTCGTTTTTCCTTTACAGATTTGAGTTAGCATTACGTTTATTAATTACTTAATTCAGTAAAACATGATTTAATTCAGTTTCAGAATAGAATCCAGCAAAAAAATAACAATGTAAATCATGTATTTATTTAAGATAATAGTAACGTTGTAAAAATTTATGATTTTACGGACCATAAAACTTAACGCACCCTAAATATTTCAAATATTAGTTCCTTCAACGAAACAGTTGGTACGACATATTTAGTAACTTCAGTCAACCTTCCTGACGTTCGAAAATACGCCGGGAAATAAGCCGAAAATTACCTTTAAAATGGATAACGATTACGAGCGTCGCTCTAATAATCTGACAAAATGTTATCAAGTAAAAAAACGATAAAATCTTCAGTAAAACTGCATTTATTTAAATAATTTTTTCAGAACTACCAAATCAAAACTAAAAAAGTAGAAGAGCTAACTAAAGTTGTCAACGTACTGAAAGAAGAGTTAACTTTTTCCAACAATACTATCACACATTACAAGAAACTGATAGATACTTTTAATAAAGCTGAAAGTATCACTGTACTTTATAACGCATTGAGAAGTATGTCGTATTCCACAGAATGTCCAAAATTTATTAACATAATGTAAAATTGTATCGCAGTAAAATCAACAGAAATCCACAATGAAAATAGTGAACTAAAGCAGCGTCTGCACTTGTTGGAAGAAAGCTCCGCACAAGAAAAACAGAAAATCATTAACGAATGCGAAGACAGAATTACCAAATTAAAAGCAAAATATGTACAGGAAAATGAAACACTCACTAACGAACTTAACAAGAAAATTGACTGTTATGAGTCTGAAATCGCAGACCTTAAAAAAACCCTTGAAATAAAAGGTATCACTTTTCAAGTTTATAGGTCTGCCTTTGTTTCTTCTGGCCTCTGATCCAGCATGTTGCTGAGGCTTCATCCTTCCTTATAAAGACTTTCTCAAGGCTTCTGTTGCTCCATGAAAACGTCAGCTACAAAGGAGGATTGTAATCCATTAGAATTAGGAGCCAGAAGATGGACAATGTCCTTGGCAGGCTTCAAGTTAGTCTATATAAACTTGCTTACTTCATAATTAACTTTCAGAAACTTATATGGACAATCAAATCCAGTTATGTCAAGCATCAGCAGACTTGCAAATAGACGAGGCAGAAATTAAATGGAAAACGTTACTAGACAGTGTAAATCAAAAGCTAAAAGAATCGAACAGTACTTGCATTAATTTGCGTAACCAAATAATCATTCAACGTAATAGCATAGCTTCATTTAAGGATGAAATCAATCAGGTAATTTATTTTAAAGCTCAAGTCAAATCCTTAAAGGGCATTTTTAATAACAGCACGTGCAAGAAAAAAAGGAAGCGGAAGATAAATTAGTGTTTACGGAAAATCAACTCATCTCCGCTCAAGAAAAACTGCTGCAAAATCAACACTCAACCGTTAAAAAGTATACGAGAAGCAAACAAAAGTATAGTAACCCACGAATGTCGACCTACAGAGTAAAAGAAAACGTTGGTAATACCAGCAGGGAATACATCGATCATGCGAGTCAGTCGAACAATTCAACAAAAGTTTCAAACACAAGTGTTAGTTATGAAACCTTATGCCCTAGCCAGGAAAAAATTTTGAATTATGAGAACTTACATGCAGTCCAAGGATTATATAAGACTAAACATAATTTGCGTTTGCTACAGCCCTGCTCTGGAAATAAGCAGAATAATACAAAAAAACGAAAATTATTTAATCCTGATAGCATGGAGTATTTAACCGAAATGGAAAATCAGGACTGAGGTTTATTTCAAGTTAATACGATTATAAATGGTCCAAATGCAGGTACCACAGTTTAAAATAATTGTAATTATTAAGATTGTTTATACAGTCATAGAAAATTCAATGAAGTTATTGTTTACAACATTGTATTACATACTGTAATGTTTAAGTCGAATTTTTTCATTGCTGGTTTCTCTGTTACTATGATATTAGAAAATATCAGAATGTTTCTTTGAGTTCTTAATAATAATTAACACTAATAAAATGTGTATTCAAAAACATGCATAATTTTATTTTTTCTGATAAAAAAATCTTGCGTTAGGAATTTTATTTAAATATTTAATAAAAATTATCAGAAATTATTCTTTAACACTTTTTGGAATCATTTAGCTTTAAAACCAGAACTCATAACAATATATTTAAGCATCACGATTGAAATTTATATTATAATTTCTTATTATGATTGACTCACTTGATGCTCGATAACTCATGTTTTTGGAAAAATACTGGTTTTAATGGTTCTTTGAAAAATAAAGAAATAAATAACTAAAAACAAACCCTGTTAATGTTACACAACTAAAATTTTTGAAAATGGAAATGTCTATTTCACTTCACTGTAGTCATTTTTTATAATCACGATGGTACATATTATGTTGTTATTATTGTACCTATTATTACTGTTTCTATCTTACGAGGCTTTTTAATCAATTTTATTCTTACAGAAACGATTACATGGATATCACAGCGATATCATATTCACATCAGAAGAAAACGTACGTTACAAGTGTGTAATGTCACATAGAAGTTTACTGGGTCTGTACAATGTATGTACCCAAAGAATTACAACTGTTACATTGCTATTAAAAAAATACGGTTGTTGTCACCACAGTAGCCATTGAAATCGAATAATGCAATGGAGGAAATAATTAATTCGAACCTCCAATTATTTTCAGAGCTGTTTCATCCTTTACGTCTACTACATCTCTCTTGAAAAAACAAATTAATTAAATAAAGAGAAAACCAAAGAAAGGTCGTCAGGAGATTCAGAACGCTTATAAAGATTTAAAAAAATTGCATTTGATTTAACAAACAAAGAAAAAGTGTTTGAAACATTTAATAATACAAATACATAATCGTTAATAATAAACGCTTGGTATTAATGGTTTATTCTTATACCAAAACCACAAATACAAACCGATTTGCCATTCGAAATAGTTACTCCAATTTCAAGTATTCTGATATGGTCACCGTACAAGTTGAAGCACCTGGGAAATATATGATGTACAACTTTCTTTTATTTTTGTGAATCTTACCTCAAATTCCAATCATTAGAGGCAGTGTTGGGTCCAACTATTTTCAACCGATCAGGATTTTTCAAAGGATTCACTTCAATTACGCTGGGATCAATCTGATCAATGTGGCTTTCATTACTGTGACAAATGACCTTTTTTACACAGTCATTTTTATCTTGAATCAACAGTATAATTTGGTAATCGATGTTGAGGAAATCTTTCCCATATGTAAAAAGTGTGTAGTTGCCGTTTATTTGAATTTCACAGGAAAACAAATGGTGAACAAAAACTTTTTCCTCGTCAAGTTTTTCGTTTGTTACTTGGCAGTAAGTAGAATTATTGTGGGTTTGTAGTTGAAGACAGAAACATGCACTTTTCAGAGTAGAAACTTGATTATACTGTACGAGGTCTCCTTCATGAACCAGCACATTGGAAGGATGTATATCTTGTTTTCCAAGAGAATACCATTCCTAAAGATTAAATGAAAAGTTTTGTTTTCGAGTACTATACTCTGATCCAGAACTTTCCTTATCAACTCCGGTATGGAAAAAAGTTTCAAATACAGAAGTTAATAGATGTGTGTAGAAATATGGGCACAGACTTTTCCAAAACTTATTGTCCTTCTCATAAAATCTTTTTAAAAAGGTTTCATTTGGTTCTGCTTCTAAAGTTTCATGTGTCCATCCAGGGGCAAATATTGCCAAAGATAAACCATAATTTCTTACTGCTTCAGCAGCCTGAATTTAAATATATACAATACAAGAATTGTATTTAGGTGTACATATTTACCAAATGTGCATTAAGTTTTCCACCACCGAATGAACCTCTTCCAAAAATGTCTACCCCAGTGTACACATCTAAAATTCTATGTCTTGCTGCTTTAACAGTGTTTTCCAAATTGTTTTCTTTCCAACAATAGTTCAAAAAGATTCCATCACAAACATCAAAATATTGCCTGCATAAATATTAACAATTTCATATAATTTACCAGATTGTTCAAAAATACCTGTTTAAATCATTCAATTCATTTTGCCATAATAAACTACCATCTTTAGTTACACTGTCATACCAAATTACACGAGAACCAGCCTTGTTCTTGTGTAATTGAGTGGTCAAGTAAGAAAGGAATTCTGTTAACTTGTCAGGGTGTTCGATTTTATTTTCAATGTTAATTAACCATCCGTCTAATTTAAACAGAATGCAAATATCAATTAATCCATCTGCAAACCTTTTTATTGATTCCGTATTTTGTAATATATCATTACAAATATCTTTTCCCGCTTCCCACTCAGTTATAAATGTACCTTAAATCATAAGTTAGTGTAACAAACAGTCAAAGGATTCTTAAAATAATGCCGTAAAAATAAAGTAGATAAGCATATGAATGAAACCATACCTAATATAGGAACACCATTTTTATGAGCGATATTAATCCATGACAGTGGAGGAATTGTTATTAAGTGATGACTAAAGTAAACAAAAATATCTATTTGAGACCAATGGTAAAACGTGTAACCATTACCCACATTTACAGGGCCAACATATCTAAAAATTACATTGCATCGATTCAAAACTTTAAAACAAATTAAAATTTCTTTTAAATCTGAATCACTTACTTGTCCTCTTGATAGCCATTTTTCATATCATGGCAAACAAGTGTTTTTGGTACGAATCTTTCATCTAAACGAACTCTAGGTGCAAATTTATGGCTTTCCATATGGCAATCTGTAATATGATTTTTAATAACGAAGTTACTTCTAGTGTTCAAGTGAATAATGTAATTAGTCCAGCTGGGTGGCATTTCCAAAACATTCCAGAGTTCTGATAATGTTTTAATTGGGGCACAAACGTTCTTTTGTTGGGGATCTCCCTCGCAATTATATGGGGCACTCTCATTTGAAGCTGTAACTTAAGTAATGGTTTTTAAGAACAAAGTTTAGTTAGTTTCTTACCTTGACTTTCCATTTTTGCAAAAACTTTTTATTCAAGTCAGTTACTGTAATAGAAATGTTATGACTACATTAACAATAAAAGGATGTTGATAATATGATATGGATATCATTTCGATAATTTCTTTTCCACATTCAGGATATGTTTAGCACTAAATGACACAGCTGAGTTATCCGGTACAAAAAACTATATGAGGAAGTTAAAGTAGATAAAACGATTTTGATAATGCTATATTTATATTTATCATTAAAGTAACTTAATAGAATACAATCGTTTAATTACATAATTTTTCTTTATTTTATGTCTGCTTTAACTTTGAGTAAATTCAAAATCAAATAAGATTAAATTCTTATCAGTTGATAAGTACATTAAGCATAAGCAGCATATCACATCCAAACATAAACAAAACTTATTCTTTCAACTGATCTGTAAATAGAAATGTGGATGATATCTTGTGTTTAGGGAAAGAACTCTGTGACTGTGACTAATAGTTATCAATCAGTATTTGCCGTTAACTCTATTCTTAAGAATGTAGCGTTAGTTACTTACAGAGTTCCATCCTAGGGACTGTAATTAATTATTCAATTAAATCACAAATAGATTTAAAGATCAATTAGGTATGAAGTATTGTCTGTTAATGTTATGAATATTAATTTTTCAGAAAATTAATTAAAATTGTGTAACTGGCAATATAGAAAGTGTTAGGAAAGAGTTTATACATGTATTTCGGCCTTATTGGGCTTCATCAGAACTCTGTACCTTAAAAAAATTTTGGTTTATTGAAAAATTAATTAATTAATTAATTAATTCCTGTTCTTGTGTTTTGGGATTTTAGAAATTCAAAAAAGGGGTAAGTTTTTCTAAATTTTTCAATAAACCAAAATTTTTTTAAGGTATAGAGTTCTGATGAAGCCCAATAAGGCCGAAATACATGTATAAACTCTTTCCTAACACTTTCTATATTGCCAGTTACACAATTTTAATTAATTTTCATAATTTTCATCTGGCAAGAAAACTTGATTTTATTAATTTTTCACTTCTAAAAGCCTTTGATTCATTACAATTATCTTTTCAGATTCTTGAAACTAAAACAAGCAAAGTACATACCTATTAAGCATTAGGAGATCGAAGTGATTTTAAAAATGGAAAAATCTATTATAAATTTGCTCTTGGAATTATTGACAAAAACATATTTCACCTAGTGTTATTCTTTACCATTTAAAACATTTTACCAGTTTTATAAATAAAAAATTTCTACTCTTATTTATGGTGATTTTCTCTAAAGAGATTATGATTCACGGCTGCCTTCCATTTGATGTTTAAAGCCTCAGGGCATACAGCTAAGAGCAGTTTAGTTACTTGCAGCGATCATATCAACAGTTACTTGTTCATTAGAATGCTTGCTGTGTCTTGTACAAAGGAACTTAAGGAGCTTAAAGCCCTTCGACATTTCGGAGCTGCTCTTTTACATAAAAGGAAAGCATCTCATTTTATCAAAGCAATTTCAAGAAAACCATTAGGGAGGTATATATTTTTGTCAACCTTATGTTTTCAATATCAAAGTCATTGACATCAAAGCGTTTCTTTGTAATATAAATTATTAATAAAGAAGCTAATATTACTTTAACAATTAATTTAAATACTTAATTATAAATAGCTACTGTAGCTTGGATAACCTCAATTTCGAATTCCGTGTTGCCAATTTTTTATAGGCAATGTCGCCAACTTGTTCGTAAAATATCGCCAAAAGACACCAATTTTTTTTCTAACGATAAATGTGAAATAAATAAAGAACTTTTACTTTTGTAATGATTAACTAAAATTACACGATTTTGTAACTTTTACTGTTGAAATATGTCTTCTTTTAGTTCAAGGATTTTGACTTCGTTCGTTTATTCCAGTCCTTTCACTCTTGGAGCGTATGATTGCATCTTTCCATTATGTCACTCAGGCGTGTACGACTTAATAAGGCCATTTCACATTGACAATTTATTCATGAAGATCTTCACGAATTTTGTAAATTTATTCACGAACACATTTCGTATTACATTAGTGAAGAAACTGATGAATTTCTTTGATCATAATGGCCATTTATAGGTGTTATCAACATAGCGAAATAATGTGCAGGTGATTTATGCTGCTCCATACAAACATATGCTATAACCTTAGTTTTCTAGTGTTGGTACGCCTGAAATTCACGCAAATATTAAATAGAACTTGCTGTTATTCGTGAATAAGTTGACGGAGATGTTCATGAATTTATTTGACGTTAAAGTCCGTGCATTACACTCGTCCAACTTCTTCATGAAGCGATTTCACGAAATAATTCATGAATAAATTGTCAATGTAAAACGGCCTTTATAAATTGAAAATGAAATAAACAGAGGCAGACTTCATTTTCGTACAATGATATTTATTAGCGTTTTCGATTCACCTGCACCGGTTGTACTTGGAGTATTTGCATCTTCTTTTAACCTTTAACCCCGAGGGCGCCCTAGTGCAATCAATCGAAAACGCTATAAGTCATGTGTTTGTAAACAAACATGGTGGGTTTAATTATTTAACTGCTTTCGCATAAAAACAGTTCCTTTCAGGACTTACTTTTGTATTGTGTTAATCAAATTGATTTAATTTAATAAAGTATCTTGATTTTTGAATGTAAACAAAACGCCTGCTACCTACCAGAAAGTAAATTGATTTGATCAGTATTTTTAACTTTTTGCCATGCGCGTGTGATTTATGGCGAGCTCTCATCTTTTCTGGTTATGAGTGTAAGAGTTTGCATATTTCATGGCCCACTAACCCGTTTTCAATAAATTGCATGGTATTTATAATATGTACAAAAAGTTTCAAAATATGAATTGCGTATTTTTATTTTATTTCTTTTTCTTTTTTTCAATTATAGAGAATAGTAAATAATAAAATTTAGAAACTTAGAAAATAACAAACAAAACTTACAAGCGTAAAAACAATTCAATAATAATCACTACGGTATAAGTGTACTGACTGTTGGTAGTCCGCGAAAGAATAGCTTCAACATCAGCCAACATGTGAAAATATAGCAGCAATTCTAACTTTGACCTTAACGAAGACCGGAATCACAACAACCGCTCGCGCAACATTTTAGAATTTTGCGAAATACATTTTAAACAAAAAATCAAGGTCACTATTGCGATGCAAAGAAAACTTGGATTACACGTTTATAGCATTTTTTTAATTAAACAAAAACATGACGACCTTCGGAAATTTCGTACTCGTTTCAGAATGCTATGTAACATATGTACAGTTGAAAAAAAACTCTAGCATGCTTTGAAATGACAATGAAGGTATGTCTTAGTACTCTTATTTTATTTACAACTGTCAGAAAATAACCTCAATTTTATATCATTGAAAAAATGCAATGTTACTAATTAAAATTTTATTTTTAATTTATAAAAAGGGTTGAAAATGCCCTCCACCCTGTTCAATACATTTTAAAACTCTACGTTTTAAACCATTCATGACGTTCTGTAACATGACTGGGTTTGCATTTATTTCATTACATTTATCTAACAATCAAGTTAAGACACACGTTAATTTTCCATGGATTGCTGCGAGTTTTTTTCAACTGTACATACGTTACTTGGCGCTTACTAAAAATAATAGGCGCCAAATTTAAATACTTTTCAGTCATATAAACGAGTATGGATCGAATTGGCCAAACATTGTTCAACTTTGAATTCTGTTTTATTCTCATACCAACAATTATAAGGGCAAGAAATAGAACGAAATTCAAAGTTGAACAATGTTTGGGCTCGTAAATAGTTATCAGCTAGTATATAATCAATCAAATACAACAATATTTAGTGTTATAAAAAGACCGTATTTTAAAATATTTTGTAATATACCGTATCAATACAAACCACAGTATGTGTATGCGTAAGTCGTAAAACCACTGAGATAGTAGTTAGTATGGTCTTCTGGCACAATTAAATTTACCTACTCGTACTTTTCTATGTAAATTACTGTTAGAAGCTTTAAAATTTTCAAATTATTTGCATCCTGTAAAAGAAGTCACAAATCATAAATTTGACACGATGAAAATTGAAAATTTTAAAAATGTAATTTCTATAGTTACCTTAAGTAAAGTCATTTTGGCGGCTTTTTACTGCGCCATCTCTTAGACTTGGCGCTCTTTACTTGTCGAACGCGACTTAACTCCGGTTTGACACCACTGAATGCAACACCAATCGCAACATAATGGACTCTTTTCCAAATTAATTCTTCCGATTCGCAATAAAATGAAACTACTTCTTAAGTTACTTTATTTTGGAAGGTAGTGTACTTTTTGTATATCATAAACTGTGAAAATAAGGAAGAAGAGAAAGCTTAAAGTTGCAGTTTTCAAAAATAAAAGAAGTAATTTTCCTATGTATTTTAAGACAGGCACACAAAAATTAGGGGGAAAAACAAATGAAAAACAAGAACCTAAAATGAAATGAAAAGTTGAAAAAGCAAATAAAAAAATTAAATGAAGTAAAGTAACTAAAAACGAAAGCAAACTGAAAGGAGAAACAAAATTGAAAAGAAATCAAATACTAAAACAGAAAGCAAAGAAAGGGTGACACGAGACAAGTGAAAAGCAAGGAAGAAATTAAAATAAAAAAATCAAAAGAAAGGCCTAAGGTAAATGACGAACTGAACGGAAAGGAAAAATTTGAAAGAAAAAACAAAAGAAAAATAAAAACCAAAAATGAAATGAAAAAATGACAAACAAAATAAAAAATAGAAAATTAAATAAATGAAAAATGAAGGTAAACAACGAGTAGAAAAACAATTAAAAAAGAAACAAATCGGAAACAAAGAGGAAGCAAATAAAAATGAAATGAGAGACAAGAGAAAAACACTGACGTATGTCATTATATTTATTGAAAATAAGGAGAAAATTCTATAGGGACGATGATTGATCTCCATTTGAATATTAATACACACTTATATTTTTTGACGTTAGACCTTATAGACTACGCCCAAACATTCGGTTGTTGGGGGTTTCCCTTGCCACTGTCATTTGAAGCTGTAACTTGAATTTCATTTTTGATAACTTCTTTTCCACATTCAGGAAATGATTAGCACATATCACAGCTGAGATATGCAGTACAAAAACAGTACGAGGAAGTTCAAAGTCATTCACTACAAATAGCAACATGAGGAAGTTAAAGAAAATTAAACAATTTTGGTAGTGGTGTATTTTTATCAGTAAATCATAAGGTAATGACCTTATAATCTTCCAGAATTCAAATGAAAATTAATTACTTGCAGATTTTTAATTCAGATTTCTGTTTTTACATAGAAAATGTCACATGAAGTACTAGAAGTCTCGCTATCACCAACGACAGAGACTTGGTTTCATGAGAAGTTCAACGAAGTCTTCAACGATGTGGAGAACTTCTGAGGCTCCAATATCAAGACACCAGAATTGACTTCTGAGCCCCCTGGTCTTGAGAAACAGCCCAATACTTCAAAGACCAATCCAGGCCGATGACGCAACACAGGGAAGCTGTTCACATTCTTCAACGTCACTAGAAGATGCCATCAGGGACAAGCCTTGAGAGTACTTCTTCAAAAAGAACGGTAGAAGGCGCCGTATAGTTGTAAAACTAAAAAATCAAACAAAAATAAGACTTTTCAAAATAGAAGCTGTACGGCTAGGTTTATTCAAAATGTAATTATATATTTAGATTCAGATAGAGAATGTCTAATTTATTTGGAACTTTAAATTTTGAAATTCATTCATTTAAAGGTTTTACATTTTTTTTAAATTTAAGGTTACACATTTTTTGCCTATTTTATTTTGCTATAAATGGGAGAAATCCTGTCTGATTTGGGAAGTCATGCTCAACTCTTCAAGCTGAACAGATCAGTCTTTAATAAGTAGTGAGTTGTGAAAGAAGTTTAAATAACTTTGATTGAAAATGCAAATTGATTTGAATGAGTTGTCTATGTAATTTAATTCGAATTTTAAAGTACATTTACTTTAAAATTTATGATTAAATTTATTTCATTGTTAAGAGCTTGGCAAAATTTTCTATTGTGTGAAAACTAATAAGAATTATTTTAATTTTGACCGCACACAAAATTTTTGTCTAAGTTATTTAAAGGCGTTATTATCAACAGATTTCTAAACAAATTCCGTGTGATTAGACGGGAGGAATAGTTTAAAGTTTGAATTAATCAATTCCTTTAAACAACAATACAGATTGTATCATTCACATAAATGTTAATGATACAATTCTGATAAATAATTTAATTAATGTTTGTTAATTAAAATAAAAGCAAAAACTTACCTATTGCAACAATTTTCATAACCAAAGTTACTCCTGTACGAAGAAGGGTTATTATTGCATTTTTGATTATAAGTCCATGTATAATTTGACTTTTCCTGTATATTTGTGTGTCTGACAAATTTCCTTTCGACAACTTATTTGACCAACAAAAGTAAAATAATGTGCAATGACAATTGATTGTAAATTCAATTAATAAACATTTATGATTAAAAATTGTCTTTTACTTACCTATTGCAATTCACGTAACGAGACGAAAATATCAACTAAAGATAGTCAATTATTATAAACAATTTAAAGACAAAATAGAACCACGTAATCTTAATTTGTTAGCTAGACAATTGGCAACCTTGAAATACCAGTTTATTTAAACAATTAAAAGGAAAAGAGTCGTAATGTTAAATATTTATGCGTGAACTTTTGTTTTGCTTATTTTAGGTTGTTGAACGTGCACAAATTTTTGGCGTAGTTTTTGAAAAAATCAAAAATAAAATTTTTTCCATATGGTGTGAACTTTTTGGCGGTCACTGTATAAGAATAATTAATCAAGTGAAATTAGAATTGATAAAATTACAGCAGATATGTAATACTGTGAACAAAATAAGACAGTGATTTATTCACGAAAATAAAGATTAATCTAAAAACGTTAATACTGATCAATAATTAATTAACATAATACTAAGTTAAATAACACATAATAAATAGAGTATTAGAAATATAAATTACTATTTGGAAAATTCCTTATACTAAAAAAGCAAAGTACAGTCGCGAGCAAAGAAAATTAGCTGCTAATGTCATTCAAATATTTGACGGAATCGTCACAAATTAAAATTATTTTCTTGTCCTCTTGTTGGATGGGTTAGATTTTAAATCATTTAACAAATAGAGCACACATAAAACACAGAAATTACAGGAATTACAATAAAAGGAAACTTATTTCGTTTTAGATCTGTATTTACTAAAACTTTTTCAGACATTGCATTAAAATATTGCGTAATTTCATTCTTAAATTCTCATCACTATTGCAAAGGATGTGTGTAGAATTGTCATCGATTTGTATCAACGCATCTTCGTCTTGCTACAACAAAAATAAATTCGATCATTTTAAATATTATTTATACCAGAAGCCGTACCAAGTGTATCATAACTCCGTTACCGCTAGGCTCTACCTTAGCATCAGTTATTCCTTCTTTGGCTAATTTCTGTATAAATTCTGCTATATTCACGCTACCCCATTCATACTTCATGTTTTTCTGAGATTTTAATTCACTTGCCAATGTCATATCCTATAAATATTAGAGACATTTTTAACAATACAAAAGGTTATTTAAAAAAGGATCACCTCCACATTGTGTATGTTGTCTTTTACATTTAACATTCCTGTAATGGTAGATAAACTAATTCCTGGCTTGACTTCAATGGGCATAATTTTTTGTGCAACTTCATTTTCGATGTACAGTTGTCCTTGTTTCCTTTTTAATGGTAAATTGATCACCTAAAATAAAGAATGTAATATAACAACTTTTTCCTTTTTTAAAAATAATAATTTTAAAAAATCAAACACTTACTTCTCCGTATTTATAAGGAATTAATGTTCGATCTGTACTCGTTTCTATTACTAGATCTGTTAGATTAGGTGCTGACGTGGGTGGTTGAGTATAACACTCAGGTACAACCAAAGTCGTCGGCTTCAAATCTTTTATGAGTTTGTTAGCCTGTGTAAAGTTTAAAGAAGTATCAATAGCACAATGTGCAACTTTCATTTGCAATGGCTGATAGGGTGCAAGAGCCTCTATATAATCAAAGTCAGGTTCTGTAAAACAATTCAATCGAATTACAAACTCATGTAACACCTCCTTTTTACTTACCTGTGAATATGATGCAGTTTCTGGGGTTGTTTCCCCACATTTCAATAAACTGCACTACATCACCGAATCTCAAACTAGGATGGCCACAAAAAACCACACACGGCTGAAAAAAATTTCTTTTCATTTTTGACCTTTTCTAGCTCATTGTAGATAAATACCTCTTGAAAGTCTGTACTAAATCCATCGGAGTATATATGTTTAAAGTGTTTTAATTTCATATTTTTTACTAGAAGTGCATGTGGAAACGGTTCATCCGGAATGTACACTTTATTTTGTTTAGCAGAGGACAACCATTCCGCCAAAATATTCGAATAAGCCAAAGACATATCAGCAACAGGAGAAATGAAGAACATGGGGCAATTCGCAACCCCCAACTCGGACATTTTTACAGACAAACATTCAAATAAATCATAAACGACGCCAGTGGGGTAACAAGGAATTAAAACGTTTCCACCACCTCTTAACGTCAACCCTAAGAATGATCAAAAATCAAGTTTAAATTATAATATAATTATTTTAATTATTTACCTACTACAACACATAAAACTCCTAACATTGAATCTGGATTGCTAATTGGTGTTTGAGTTAAGTCGGTCATGATGAGGATGTCTGCGTTTTTAAGAGCATGATGATCCATTGGCCGTGGATGCGTTGTCAATGTGCTTGATCCACTTAGGTAGACAATTTTTTCATGATCAGAACTAATAACCCAATTACTTGATCCTAAACAATACCCGGAACTGGCCGGTATTACTTTCAACGCACCATAAACATCCTGAACGTAAGAGAAAAATGTAACTCCTTGAAATAAACCAATATACTAATTTGTTACAAATAAGTAAAAGAACGTCATTCAGAAGACATAGGAAGTTAGTTTTCCAGGAAAAGGGAAATCTAAGAGTTGTTTAAGAACTTACTATTTTTTCATTGTATCCAACCATTTGTATCCTTGATAAACTTGCATTCATGCTGGCCTTATTATATATCTGCTTCCAAGACTTTGGCTTAAATGAATCGCTTAAAGGATAGGGAAGTTTGTGTAGAAAATTTTTCCATTGAGTTGCAAAGTTAGCTTTTGGGCACTGTTCTATGTAAATCACTAACTCCTCTATAAGAAGACTAGAAATATAATAATAACATAAGAATAAGTACTTAATACTTATTCTACTATAACAACAAAAGAAAATATTTTAAATAAATTCATTTTGTGCTCAAATATCAAAAAGTTGTCAGAATTTTTAAATTGGAAATTTACTGATGTCCCTGCACACTGTGTATAACTTAAATCTCTTTCTTTAACTCGAAATTTCTATAACTCGAAGTAATTTTCCGGTCCCTTGAGATTTGAGTTATGGAGGAAGCATTCCTATAAGTTTATTTTTCTTTTGAAAGTCATTGATATGTTTCATGTTTTCTTTTTTCCAATCAGAAAAATGTGATTAAGTTACATATTTGAAATTAATCAACAAGGAGCATCGACCAGTTTTTCAATCGCAGTTTAACTTTAATTTTCAGTTGATTGTCATAGTGACAATTATGAAAACAATTGTTCTTATGGCAATGAACTGGCAGTTAAAGTTACTATACGAGCTTTTAATTTATAGCTGATACCTAGTAAAGTTTTTTTTATTAACAGTGATTACAATTCCTTCTGTGACAAATGATATTTAACTAAATTATACCTCTGTTATAAAGCAGTTTTTATAATATATCTGGGAACTTTTTGAATAACAAATAATGAAATAAGTACCGTCCAATTTGTAACGTAGGTTCTGTAGCATATATACGTCCTTGAAAGCCTGTTCCTTCTGTAATAAATGGCAGAGCCATCATGCACAAATAATTTGAGATTAAAATCACGTCCACTTGCGAAAAATCTATTAATTTATCCAAAGGTGGGCAAAATTCAGGCGGAGAATCCACAAACACTCTATCACAATTCTCTTTCAGTTCCTAAAAACGCGTGCATCTTAACTTAACTCTGCAAATCGTATTTGAGAACTTACTTACTCCTTCTAGGTCAGCATCGATCACGTCACTGAGGGTCCAGTTTGCGAGGCCCTGCAATCGATTCAAGGGGACGAAAGATAATGGTAAAAACCTCAAGACTGATTGCAGTGATAAGCCACAGTCTAGCATCATGGTAATTTCTTTAAATGTTAAAATGTGACATGGTTTGTTGGGGTCATTGCTCAAACAATACTGAAATGCAACGTTAAAAATTAAATTTTTAAATTAAACTTTTTACTGTACAATACTTACCAACTTCATGATTTCAAAGCTTTATTTATTCTTCTGTAGTAATTTTACATAGTTTATTATTTAATTAATTGAAAAACTGACATAACCTACAATTAGAAATTCGACTTTTGTTTAAATGTATCAGCGTTGCCAACAGTGTAGCCAAATTTCTCCAACTAGTAATCACCGAAATATCAAGATGTCGCCAAAGAAACCTGTCTGCCAAAAAGTTGTTTTGGTTTAACTTTTCTTTCAATTAAGAAAATAATATCTATTACCTTTCTGTTGTGTATAAAACGCATTATATTTAGAAAACAAAAACTACTTTCTAAGAAAATAAAATGAAACTCCAATTCTATGTACGGGGAGATCGAAATTCATTGTCCTGATCCTACACCACTTTCCGTGAGCTTGATATCAATAATTATATCCATCACATGAAGGTTATAACGAAAAGCAGTGCCGACTTGTGGGGTGCATTAAAGTTACATCCAAACCTAACCTAATTAACAAAGAACATAATTATTATTCAATCAGGTTGCTGTGGCAATGAAATAAACCATTTTTCGTGAATGAACTTTCAACAAAATCTCAAGATATCTAGTAACTTCCCTAATCTCGTTGTGTTGCTAACTTCATTTTAACAATTGAATGTAAATATCGATATCGAGCTCGGTGGAGAGCAGTGTAGGATCAGGACATTTAATTTCGATCGCCCTGTATGTATATACGGTGCCTTTTATAGACTTCGTAATTTACCATGTTTTCTAAAATCCAAAATGAAAGATTTATTAAGTTGTAAAGCATATTTTTGGATGGAAAAGCTTGTGCATAAATGTAATTAAATAATAGATACATAAATCATAATAGATACATAAATCTTCTAATTCTGAAATTGCAATTAAAATGTATCTTCAGAATAATCACATATATCCGGAAATGTAAAACAAATTTTACAAAACAATAATATCTCTGATATATTGTGCCTTCAAATGAATTCCTCATCAAAGTAAGCTGTGATTTTTTTATAAAGTTGTCAGTGACTAATCATGACATCACATAAAAAAATATGTAAACTCAAAATTCAAAGAAACACTTAATTACTTCAATTCAAAATAACATTAACGCATAAAACTGACGCTGAAAATGTTGTCCTTCGTCTTGAATGCACCAATCCGTTTGCCAAGTGTTGGGAGATTATGTTAGCAGAAACAATTAGTTGGACAGTTGTCAGTGTTACTAATCTTCAGGAGAAAAAACACTGAAGTCATGGCCTATTTTAATTAGGAATTTAATTGAACGCACGGTACTATTCTTTTTTATAAAATCGTCGCCACTCTGCCAACAAGTCGCCAGTGTTGCCAATGCTATGTGATGTCATGATAGATACTATTGCCAACAATGCGTAACGAAAATTCCCTGTTTCGCACCCAAAATTTCCCTGGAAGAGACATTTCTTCCCTAGATCTAAAAATAAATAAATCTATTTTAACTGTAAATATTTTTTCTTTAACTATGTTAAAATAACAGAAAATAGATAATACTTAGTGTTTTTGTTCTTATGTTGTCTTGCAAAAGCGATATGGTTGATATGTGGTTTCTTGTTTGTTGCATTATAAGAAGTGATCAAATGAAAAATGAATTAGAGTTGGCAATGCAACTAAACACGCATGTGTACAGTACATTTAGTTCATCGAACGTTCGTTCAGTCACTTTGACGTTTCTACAAAGCAAGAAAATCGTTTTATTTAAAAAAAATTAAGGTAGATGCGTAAAATGACCACTAGCTGCTGCATCAAGATACTTTTGAACTCTATGAATAACTGCGTGTTATTTATAACACAATTGTATGACAATTAGTATTAATATGACGTTATCCAAGACATGCATTTAAATTTCAACGCCTACCCTAATTCATTGCATATTGATCGCTCGTTACCTATAATGTATTCAATAAAATATTGGAAAAGCATGGAAAAGGCGGACAAAGATTCAAAATTGAAACCAACATAACCTAAAAGTTTAAATTGTCCGGTGAAATTGTGTAATAAATTATTTTAAACGGACACTAAAATTGACACTAACGCTCTACGTTTCACTATCATTTGATAGCTTCGTCCAGACGATAGTGAAACGTAGAGCGTTAGTGCCAATTATAAGGTCCGTTTCAAATAATTTACTAAAAATTAAAGTCCCATTTATTTACAAGGTATGGGAGCTAAAAGAAGTCAGGTTTCAACAGTAAAAGTTACTAAATCGTGCAACTTTAGTTACTCATTACTCATTACAAAAGTGAATGTACTTTATGTATTTTTCATTTTTGTTTTTGTTCCTTTACGTTTCACTATCGATTGATAGCTTCGTCAGGAGTGATAGTGAAACGTAGAGCTATAGTGCCAATTTTAAGTGTCCTTTAAAACAATTTTACCGTCTTGTATAACAAAATTTAATTATCGACTCGTGAAAATTAATTCACTCATCGATAAAAATCAATTTATTATTCAATTTTCGCCGGACGAGAACCTACTTTATATTTATTATCTAAAAGAATATATTTTGTTGTCCTTTTTATTAAAATTATTATTATGTATTTATTAAAAATTGATAAAAAATTAAATTCAACAATTTGTAATAACATGGAAAAATAAAGTATGGAAAATAGAGAGTATAAATTTGGTCGAAAATAGCTGGATTTCGTTGTTGACAACACTGGACAAATTGCAGTCAGTTTGCTACTTAATAAATAAAGCACGGATTTTATGTAAAAAGCATCTTTTTTATTTTATTAGGAATATCAATGTAAAATTTAAGATATATTCAAAATTCACTAAAGTAATTAGATTAGCGGTATAAAAAATTACATATTTTGCATAAACTGATGGTTTAGCGAATATTTTCGATTTTCGTGCCTAAAATGCATATTTTCTACATTTCGAACATAAAATCGACATATTTTCAAAATATCAATAATTAATTTTTATCACAATTAGATAAGCAAGAATTAAAAAAAATCGTAGGTTTTATTTTTGCAGTTCACTGAAATGTTTACTGTCGTATTCGCCTGACGGTCGTTACTATATTACTTTATTAGTTTATTACGGTCTCCTCTGGTAGTTCCCCGTTCTTATGAATGGGATTGGATGTTGGATTATCTGAAATGACACCCCAATCCCATCCATAGCTTGTCTTGAATAATTTAAAATTTTGCAAGTATTATTGTTTTTGCAATCCCAGCGTAAACTCTAATAAAATTCGAAATGCCAAGGCCAATCGTTGTCTTGTGTCTCTGTGGATTAAAAATCATCCAGGGTTAACTTTGGAAAAATAAGAAGTTTTCTGCAAGGTCCGTGGGAAAATGGTAAGTTTCTTTTTCCTCTATATTTTTACAGGCCCGTTAATTCGCATTAATTAAGAAACATTTAATATTGAAAGTTTTTAAATTTTGATTACATGAAATATTTATTTTAAAGGTACAGTGAAAACTGAAAAAGATGAAAATTTCGCAGACTTTGTTTACAATAGTGTATTTCGAGCACAACGGATTAAGAAAATTTTAATTTGCGGTTGTGCGAAGCGCTATTAAGTGCAAATATTCCTCTAAATAAAATACAAAATCATAAATTTAAACCCTTTTTGGAAAAATTTTGTAATAAAAGTGGACCTCACGAAAGTACGTTAAGAAAGAACTAGTAAGTTCAGTTTACAATGTAAGTTCAGTTTACAATGTAAGTTCAGTTTACAATGTCATTCGAGATATAAACAGTTGTATAGGGATCAATTTATTTATATTATTGTTGATGAAATGACTGATGTTACTGGTCAATATATCGTAATTTATTTAATAATACAGTACAAGTGACTCTTAAATTATACAACAAAAGTCCTAAACTTTTTAGAAACTAGAAACTTCGCCTTAGCAAATAAGCAAAATTTCAGAGAACAATTAAAATTCCAGATTTGGGATACTGTTCACCAGGCTTCAGATGAAGAGAAAAAATTTCAGTGCTTCACCGCTATATTTATGAAACATTTTGAAACTGCCTTTCCTTTAGTAAAATCAAAATCGGAAAACAGCAAGGGGAAAAAACTGGGTTACAGATGAAATTAAAATGAATTTTAAAAAACTTTCTGACTTGTTTATTACATCTAGAACAAGCAACATACAAGCCATGAAAGATGATTACAATAGCTTTAAAAAATATCACCGGAAAATCATAAATCGTACTAAAAAAGTCTACTTTTTTAACATCCTTCTAAATTCCAAAAACATGTCAAAATCTGCATGTAGATTATTAATGAAAATAGCAAGTCAATAAACCGCGAAAAAATTGTCATTAAACATGAAAATGAAATTTTATCAAATGACAAGGCTTCTTATCTATTTAATAATCATTTTACTAGACATGGAAGTAATTTCCTCACCTGAATCTTGTGAAACTGGTCAATCAATGTATTTAAAACCTGTAACTGAAAATGAAGTTTTCAATATAATTCACTCAGTTGGACACAAAAATTCAGCCGGGGTAGATAATGTGCCATGTTCTCTCTTAAAATTTATATCAGATATTATTAGTAAACCATTGGCCCATATAATCAACGAATCTTTCAAACAAGGTCAGTTTCCCTCCACTCTTAAGATAGCTAAAATAGTGCCAGTATTTAAAAAAGGTGATAAACATTGTATTACCAAGTATAGGCCAATATCCATTCTTCCGGCAGTATCAAAAATATTTGAAAAATGCATGTCAAATAGGTTAATTAATTATTTAATTAAATATATTTTGTCTTCTACACAATTTGGTTTCTTGCCTAACAGATCGACAGTAATGGCACTTCATCATTTTATAAACTTCATATATCATGAAATTTTTTTTTTTTTGAGCCATATCCGAATTAGGTGAGTTAATAATGTTTCGAAAGAATACTTCCTAATTTGATTTATTAAATCAAATTAGGAAGTATTCTTTCGAAACATCATATATGAAAGTTTAGATACAAATAAATCTACGATAGGCGTATTTTTCGACAATAGCAGCGCGTTTGATACCGTAAACCACAATATTCTTCTCAACAAATTATATAATTATGGGTCGAGAGGCCCAGTAATAGATTGGTTTCAATCGTACCTTGACGATCAAACTGAGGTGGTCCAGGTGAATAATGTTATATCGACACCACTAACTAATACCACCGGGGTGCCTCAGGGTTCCATCTTTGGGCCCCTTTTGTTTATTCTATTTGTTAACGATTTAAATTCGTCATTTGAAAATACCATTACTTGTCAATTTGCTGATGACACATTCGTGGCTATCGCAGATAAATTCACAATTAACTTAGTTAAGACAGCTTCAAATGCTGCTGACGTGATGGCAGAATATTGTAGACAAAATTCACTTATTTTAAATAAAAATAAAACTCGGACTGTTCACTTTAAAGCATCTAAAGTCTGCCAAAATAGCCTACTGGTCCGCATGAACAAAATTCTATTGTACAAGTTGAAGTGATAAAACTTTTGAGACTATATGTTGATGAATACTTTAAGTGGAGCAAGCACATAAATGAACTTTCTAATAAAATATGTTCTCTAAATCATCTGATTTTTAATTAAAAACTTTCTTGACACTGACACTACTAAGTTATTTTACCTAACAAATATCGAATCACGGTTAAGATATGGAATAATGTTTTTTGGGGAGTATCCTCAAATGTACTTTGTTTCAAATTCAAAAGAGAATTTTACGTAACATCACAAGTGCAGATCTCTTCGCTCACTGCAAACCAATTTTCAAAAAACTTTCAATTTTAACTGTATTTGATCTCTTTATCTACGAATGTTCCATGTACGTTAGAAAAAAATCCGACATTATTTATTAAAAATAAAGATATACAGCAACGTTATCAAATCAGGTTCTGTGAAAGCTTAAATTTTCCCATTCATAATCTTTCTTTGTTTAAAAAAGGTCCCCAATACAGTTGCATAAAAATATATAATCACCTTCCATCTGCTGTAACAAAGCTTACGAAAATTTCCAACTTTAAAATTGAACTTATTAGGTAGTTAAAGACAAAATGTTTCTATTTGCTGGTGGAATACCTACAGAAGTGCCATCATTGACAACATTTAGTCATGAAATATTTCTTATTGCGTGAAATTATATCTGTAATTGCTTTATATTCCATGTTGTATAAATGACGAGTTCTATATCGCTTTCCTGTTGCGATCTATTGAACAATAAAATTATTTATTTATTTATTTATATGCGATAGCTTTGGACCGTGAGGATCGAATTTGAATTCGAGTCAAATGAAAATCGAAAGAAAACTTCCTCCGAGCTCGCTGCCAGTTTATCCGAGAAAATCGGGAGACCGATCAGTGCCAAAACGACCAGAAGAAGACTTAATGAAGCTGGCTTGAAAGGCTGTAAAGCAAGAAAGAAGCCTTGACTTTCAGAAAAAAAATAAAAGTCTCGTTTGGAATGGGCTTATAAAGTACCAACACTTTACAGAGAAGGATTGGGCAAATGTTGTGTGGTCCGACGAATCAAATTTTGAGGTAATATTTGCTTTATATTACTTGTAATTTTGAATTTGTTTGCATCTTCTACACTTCGCCAGCAAAAAGTTATACGGTGTGTTTAAAATCTATGTTTTTTTTAATTAATTGTAAAGTATTTGGAGTTCCTGGTGTAGCTTACGTGAGGTGGAGAATTGGTGTAGAATACCTTCCGGAATGCGGGTACCAACAGTGAAATACGGGGGAGGCAATGTAACAATCTGGGGTTGTATGACAGCCGCCAGTGTAGGCGAAATGTTTGTTTGTCAAAGGTCAAATAAACTCCCACACTTGCATAAACATATTGGAAACGACATTGCGGCAATTATTTTCTAAGATGTTTGGTGATATAAATATGGAAGAAATGCTGTATCAATAAGATAATGCACCCTGCCACAAATCTGCAGTTACCATGAAGTAGTTTCAAGAAAACAATATTAACCTCCTGGATTGGCCTGCACAATCCCCAGACCTAAATCCCACAGAACATTTGTGGGGAATTCTAGAGCATAACATTAGAAAACATTCACCTACATCTAAAGCAATTTTAAAAAACGTGTTATTGAAAGAATGGAATAATATTATCGCAGAGGAATGTCATAAACTTATAAGTAAAGAAAAGAATAGCTGCAGTGATTAAGGGTGGAGGTGGCCCAACAAAATACTAATTACTTTAATAAATTGTTATTATTTTGTACCTAGGAAATTTTATTTTACTCCCTCCAACGATTTTCATGATATGGGAGTTAATGTAAGGTGCCTAATACTTTTGGCCAAGGCTGCTGTATATTAAAGCTCATTATAGTAACTTAAGCAGCTTTATCAAAAAATTAGAAACATAGCGAGTTTAATAGAATCAATTGAAATTGTTCAGATTTCGAAAATTTGTTAGAAATGACCCCAGGCAAAATTGAAAAATACTTACGAAATTTAATAGCGTAACGACCAATAACGTTGGTTTTAAACAATTAACTCGAATATCCAACATTTTATAACTTTTAAAATAGAATGTGAACTATTTTAAAAACAATTATAATAAAATTAATTTTACTTCGAGTTTTCAGTTTAATAATAAAAAATGGACAAAGGTGTACAGGAGGGATTGTTTAGGTGTGGTTTTAAGTATCAGAATAAGAGTCTGTACATTTAAGACAACCTTTATTACTGAATGCATACTGGTCAATTGGGTTACAAGTACAGAGCATTACAACTTATGTAGTTGTTCAAAAGCACTTACATAATCTAACATTACCCTAAGTTTCCCAGCTGCACCGTGATTGGTAGACACACTTGGACTCCTAGATCTTACTATGACGTTAAAAATTTAGAATAAGTCAAATAAATACATGCGGTGCAACCGGGTTTTGTTTTTTTGTGTTTTTATTTTATACGCACTTTTTTTGTAGTTTTTCTCTTTATTTTACAACATACAATTGAGTCCTTATAATACAATAATTATCTTATTGAAATGTATTTTATTATACTTTTTATTATTTGGGGTGTAGAGTACAGATTTGATTCTTAATTTTGTCTAAAGTTTATTTGATATCACCGTGACATTTTGGCCTGGTCCCTGAGTATACCCTCCCATTGATACGTTGCCCCTGCGAGATTCAATTATATTGTCGATTTAAGACAGATCCTTCAGGCCAGGGTCAACGTTAGAATCTCTTTCAAAGTCTCGCCAGACTACGCTGGCGAGACTTAATGTCTAGAGCCCTAATCACTTTACGCAAAGCAGTGATGTTAAGGTATCTCAGAAAAAAGAATACAACAATTTAGTTTTTATGTTTAAATTGTCAGCATATCACATATTTGATCCTGATGATGCAACAAAAGTAACAAATTCAATATTGCCTTTATTCTATTATGATACAGATACTACTAAATTGTTTATAACAATGTCCAAACAAAGAAAATAAAGTTATCTATTTTTAAACAACACAACCATAATACAGTAATAAAGTGCAGGTATATAAGGTAGTCGCAGTCGATTGGCGAAGTTGTGAAAACAAAGGAACTTACGTACAGACACTGGAAGATTATTAAAAAGGCTCACCAACTTCGCCCGGTACTTTACGTTTTTCATTTTCCGCATAAATAATTACATCGTATATATGCAATGATTGCTTAAATATTTATGATTGTTTAAAAAATATCCGCACCATATTTCTACTAGATTTTTTTTTTTTAACAAATTAATATATTAAATAAAATGCTACATACTGGAATATTCAGGCATTATATTGGACTAGAGTTTTTAAGGAGGGAACTTGTTAGGCCATTGGTTATTTACCTTGAAAACAACGAAATAGGAAATTAGAACGCGAACAGAAATACTTATTTTAAGTCATGTGATGCAACTTGGTAACAAAATATCAACACTACTGTAAGGAATAGTCGCAAGAATATTATTTGATTACGCACAATACTGACAACAAAACTCATTCAAAGTGAATTGCATCAGTACTGACCAAATCCGTCGGGTATATAAAGAATGAAACAAAATACGTAGAGTGAATTATTGTAGGTCTTTCAAATTTGCACACTTAAACCGATAATATTTAAAAGCTTAACACTACACAAAAAGAACCTAACAAATCTAAACCTAATGAAAGCATGCAGTTATTTATAAAATAGAATATTTTGAAATAACATTTAAAAACAAAACGCTGTCACTAATAATAGAGGTTTACAACTTCCTTTAAATGTTTACGTGAATGAATAAGATCATATTGTAAAGCAAACCTTAAGTTTGTTTGTTTTTTTTTTTTAATTTTTGTTCGTAATACTTAATCTATGGACCTTATTTATACATAACTTACTTTCTATATTAAGTAATTTACATATATACTATGAAATAATAACAATTGTACAATTTATGTCGGCAAATATACACATATATTGCATTATATGTTCTTCCATTTTTAATATACACAGCATATAAGCGTAACGGTTTACAGAAACCTTACTGTGAACCGCAATGAGCAAACTCTTTTATGTAAGCAAAAATTTTGGCACATAAACCTCAACGTTGAATTTCGATATTTTCAGCCAAAAAGAAAAAGTATTCCAATTCTATTTAGTAAATATTTACATACACTTAGATCCGGCTCCCTTGTCCTATTACATGGCAATCCGTTATTATAAAACACGTACATCACAATTTCATGAATTTTTTTGTTGGAAAAATCACTGTATTTAATTTTAAAGACATCTTTCACTACTAAATCAATAATACTAGAAATACTGCCCTAAGAAGAAGTGAAACGTGAATAAGTAAAAAGCTGCTTATTTTTATTTAAAAAAAAAAAAAAAACAAAAACCTGGACTGATGTATTCTCTTATAACCTGTGCAAAAATCTTAAGTTTACTTAAAACTTATTGTTAAAACTAATGCCCAGAAAATTCCGATCACCGAGACGATTTCTCTGGACACATTTTAGTTTTAATCACCTGGTATCCCTACAGTCTTCGTGCCATTGCATGGCTTAGTCCAACTACGACTTATATCTTAAACACACACAAAAAAAGTAATGACAAAGAGAGCACGCACATGTCATAAGGCATTTTGATTTATTTTGATTGGGACCTTCTTAAATTTATGTACAAATACGGGGGGGAAAATTAAGACTTCCTAAAACACAATTCAACAACAATAAAATTTCAAATCAAAATCAAACAACTAAATATGAAATATTCACGAAGTTAATGCTTAAAAAAGGAATGTATTATGAAAGATTAAATGTTAAAAGTGTGACTGATGTTTAATTACTATTTATTAAATATGCATTAACATGTATGGTGATTTCTACCCTAAACAGCAATAATCTAAACCTGAGATAGAGGGCCTAACAACCGCTAAAACCCCAATCGCCTAACACACTAAACACGCCAGGCTTTTCAGTACACCCCTATCGTTAATAGCGTGAAACACAGCATTATGGTTACAATTATAACCTACATACGAATAAACTCTGAATATATAAGACATACATTATCTTTTTACAGTTGGCAGTACCAGCTAGCTGAATCTCTCCGATGAGATCGTCAAACTAAAGGGTTCATACTACAAAAGACTGATACCTTTAAAAACTACTCTTCATTTTTTACTAACAAAAACTTTCAAAAAAAAAAAAAAATTTGATTATATAAAATTGATTACAAAGCAATTATAGAATTTGAGTCTCAAATTAATTTCTATTAAGTAAATTTGTTGAATTAGAATTTGTAATTTCTGAAAATTGGTGCTATTAAAAATAGAGAGTAGTTGCTATAAATATGAAGTCTTCGTAATAAACTCTCGAACTAAATTAATGACCGACCGTTCTCATTTAACCCCGAATGTGATCAAGACGGGATTGAAAATGGAGACAAATCGACAACTTCGTCAAACTTAACTTATTCAAGTTCATTTCGTTATTTATGAGAATTTGTACAAAAAAGGGGGCAATGACCTTACTTAGTCGCTTCATCTTAAAAATATACATCCAATCTTCTATTTTTTTTTAAACCCTGTCTACAAGTCAGGCCCGTAGTTTGAATTGCACATTTATAGGCACTTGATGATAGTTTTGTGTTTTAGTAAATGAATGCAGAGTAATTTTACAAATCACTGCCAACTATGAGAATGCAAAGAATTAATTAATAATAACACAAGAACCGAGTAAGAGTTATTGCAATGTCTTCTTCATATACTATGTGTTACATGCAGAGGTGGGACAGATCCTTTTTTTTTCTTTAATTTAAATAACAAAAACAAAACTAAAAATCTAAAATGTTTGTATCACAACCTTAGATGGAAGATTTTGACGAAAAATCCAAGATGATAATTTCCTTTTAATTAAATATGACACTATCTGTCTTTGGTATGGAGTGACAAGTGTTTATAAAAAAAAAAAAAACCACAATAAACAGAAATGGCAAGAATCGTGCAGCAGCTTAAAGACAAGTACACAAATTTCATACAGAAACGAAGGCTGCACGGAGCTTAAAAAATAAAATAACTAGATACAAGCGTACAATGAAGTAATACTTGGGGAGGAAGTATATTGCACGTTGTGTTTTGTTCACAACTAAGCTAATAATAATACTACGATATTGACTAAATGCTGCTTAAGTAATCTTTTTTTATTAAGTAACCTAAAGCTACACTTATAGATTACCCACCAACCATTTAAAGAACCATTAAAGACTTAGAATATACACATTTTTTTTTTAATCTCCCAAAGCCTTGCTTTACATTATGATCTTTCAGAAAACCGCAATATTTACGATGTTTTAACATTTAAAGTAAACAATAATTAATTGCATTATTACCCACAAGAAAACTGAGCACCATCATCGTCATTTCAAATGGTAACAATGACATTTTTTCGCAGTTTTTACATTTAATAATAATAATAAATTTCTGATTGACTACAAATTAAGAAAAACGAATACATAATTTAACGAAATGTCAGAATTATCAAAAGAAATAGAATAATATCGGAACAAAACATTACAAAATATAGCATTAATGCAAGTGAACTACAATGAAAAAGTACATTTTGTAGAGCTTTGTATTAAAATGTGACAATTTATAAATGATTAGGTCATCAAACAGACTTTTCACATGTTTTGCTTTTGGGTATCCGAGACCAGCGAGCCACGATTGTAGAAAATGTTACATCATTGTTTTTTTTTTCTTCTTGTAACTCTTCTGTTACTTCCAAGAGGCACATTATTTGGTATTATCAAAATATGGTGTGTGTACAAAACAGCACGCCTATTACATCTATTAAGCGATTAGCAACTAAAAGATAAGAACGAGTTATTACAAGAAAAACACTTAAATTACCTACGTTTTCACTGTAAATGTTTTTCTTCGGATATTGCGTGTGATTGTTTTCTACATTCTCCTGAACAATTTTATTTAGTTACAATAAATTATCCGCCACAGAGCATTAAGGGCACACTCAAATAAATTTGGGAAATTGTTCGGATTTGTTGTATATAAAAAAAACCTAACGGATTTAGTGAGATTATTGGCAAAATTAATTAATTTTTTTTTTAAATTTCCTAACAATTTTTAATCAAGTGCTAAACGCTTTTTAATGAATCCGAACAATCTTCCAATTTTATCAACTTATTAACATATCAATATAAGGCTACTTGTTACCTTATTCAAGATTACTCATTGTTATTCATGTCAAAATAAATTGAGCTATGTACACTTGGTAAACATAATCAAGCTAACGAATTTAGAAAGTGAATTTTCGTTTTCAAATTGTATTTAACTTAATGGTAATCAAAATTTTGTAATAAGAAAATAACCGTGCCACTTATCTTAAAAAAAAACAAAAACAAAAAAAAAGTTCCACCATTTGTGCCCTTGTTTTGTTTCACTATGAAAATTATATGACTACAACAGTTTGGGTGATTTTCTTTTTGATAGAAAATGAACACAATGCAGAGCATTACACTGATTTAATTTTTTCTAATAACTGTCTGCTTCCATCTTATTTTAAAGACTCATTCTCATTAATAAGAAATAACTGTGACATGTCCAAAAAATTAATCGAGTTACGTTAAATATATAGGCTAGTCAGTATTATTATTGATTGATATGGCTTCGAAAAACTCAAAACATTCCATGTTTCAACAACACTCATTAAACTTTGGCATATGTAAAGTCTTAATTATAATTTACGAACAGCCACTCACTTTTTATTTATTTATTTATGAAATACTACATATTGCCAACGCTGTTTTAATTTTTTAAGTCGGACCTCAATTGACAATAAAGCACCATGAACTTACATATTTATTATACAAGAGTTCAGATTTTTGATAAAAAGGAGATTAAAGATTAAAAAGGAATCGTTTACTTACAACAAGAACTTTATAAAATAAATATGTAGTTAAAGCTTACAACCTGTCAAATAAGTCCTTATAATGTAAGCTCAATGTAACACACTTAAAATTCTACCGAACACCGATAAGTTTTAAACCTACACTAAGGCAGATATGCCGTCTAAATACCATATATAATTAATGTTCATATAATATATTTTTTATTAATATATTAGATATATAGTTTCAGTGGCGATGATTATATACTTGAAACACAAGTGGCACTTTAATCACAAATACTGTAAACCTAAATCAAATACTATATAACTTCTCTATGCTCAACATTAGCTTTACACTTTTGTTTCGAATTGGCGTTAAGTATTTTCTCTCTGTTATGTCAATTTGGTTGATTTACGTATTAATCATATTGGCAACTAAACATAACATACATTAAAACAAATTAATAACAAAAAAAAAGATACCTGTCTTACTAATACTAGAGTTATTTTTTTTACATACCTTAATATTCACAATGCAGTTTTTAATTATAAGGCTCATAAAAAACGTGTCGTATATTTTAGCTCGAGTTCACTGCCAGTGATGTGATTTCTAATTAAAATATACAGGACACATTCACTTTTTATTTATGTTAATATTGCTTTTTATATTATTTTACTTAAAAGTAGACACATACAATTACATAAAACACACATTTTTATGTCTTAGGAAACTGCGAAAGCAAAAACAAGCAACGTCAAATGTAATCTCTTCTTCAAGCTGAAAACAAGCGTAAAGCAACTCATGTGGACATTCAAAGTACTTATGTTATGTTAATTGCCAACATAATATCAGAACAGTGCAACCCGTCGGGGCCACGTACTTAGTGAACATTATTGTGCATAACTATCCTATGGTACCTAACATTAAATTTATATTTACACATAAATGTACGTCCGTACATAAGTTTAAATAATGTACTTAAATACATAATGTGTATTTCTTAAGCTGAGCTTACTTTTTCACGTTTTTTTTTGTATTTTTTATTTAATTAATTAAACAATACTAATCTACTTTTTCTGAAAGGTACACAATATCAGACACAGAATATTTAAACATTAAAACTACGGACCGATTTAAAATTCCCAGCATTGACCGATGATAATTTTAAATCTCCCCGGTAGTTTCTTGATCGTAATGCACACGCGATATATTAGTAAAATCACAATACCAGTTTCAGTGGTTGCAGCTATTTTCTTTCTCTATGATGGACAGAACTTTACCCCTATATATGTATGTAAAGAGTTGATCAACTTAACACGTTAAGTATATTATTAAAGAACCAACAATTCGTTTGACGCAAATTAACACATTGCAAAACAACAGAACCTGCAACCACCTCGCTTATCCATTTTTTTTTTTTATCTTTTTCGATTATATATTTTACTAGTCTTAAATTTAAAACTTACACTATGTTATTCAAAAATACCCTATAAACTGATTAAATAAAAAATAAAACAATTCTCTATAGCTTTTGGTACAGTATTATACTATAAGTATTATTTAGTCTAAAAATTAGTTGACTTGTACCAGTGTCATTGCCTTTGACGAATATGGCATTAATATACAGGTCCATTGTTTTCAATTAATTTTGCGCCTTTACTTTCCCATATATCTCGATCACGAAAATATATTGCATACATACGTGCTTATTTTAAATATACACATCCCAAAGTTGACATTAAAATTTCTTTCGCATCTGCCGACGAATTGTAATTGTAAGTTACGAACAGCTGTTACAAATTATATTAAAAGGAAGACAAAGTATTGCTAAGCACCCCTTTATAAGATGCTGTCATCATCGATCTTAACTGTTAAACTCTTTGATCAAAGGCACTTTTAACACACAAAAATGCATCTTAATTGAACACAAAACGCTGATCTGTTGTAAATTTTGCTATTCATTCACGTTATTTATCACAAATTTTAAGTGTCTTCTTCTTTTTTATTTGCCTAGGTGCGCAAACAAATATGGAAACATCTGTGCACATAATTATGAATTTTTGCATGTTCATTATAGCTTTCTTCAAAATACGTACATATGTATGCAAAGGAAGTTTGCTTCCTCAACGACTTAAAAAACCAAAAAGTAAATGAATTAAAAAAAAACCTGCTGAATGAACTTGTCTATAATAATAAATCGAGCGTTCTAAATTAAATGTACAATATTGTATGTCTCATTAAGATAACGGCGCAATGAACATTCAGATTCGGTTGTCAATTTAAGCATACACAACATGAAAGAATGAACGAATGATACCCTACTACCAATTCTTAAATACTAATAATAATATCGTAGTAATTGCTATTCTAAATACATATAATATATATTATATATGTATATACTAAATTGGCAATACACTATTGATTAGAAATCCTAATGGAACTTATAGTATAGGCTGTCCGAGAGGCCAAAGGAGTAAAGCGTTTCTTTTCTTAATTATTAAAGCAGTGAAAACGCACCTCTCGAAAACACGCCATACAGTTTTCTTTTTGCACCATACAATTAGCGTTCCATGACATAATATCTAATGTAAGTAATAATTTTGCTAATCTCCACCACTTATATATAAAAGTTTTTACAAAAAAAAAGAGAAAAGAAACAACACAAAACACATTACTCGTTTTTAACATTCAACTTAACTATTATTGTTTTTAATTTGATATGATGATTTAGTTAAGAATTGCTAAATACAATTTTAAAATTAATTCCCCGGAATTTCACAATGGATATTACATCACAGGAACGATTTTAAAAGCTAAATTAAGCTTTTCGAAAACCAAGAGCCTTAAAAAGAATTTTTTTTTTTGGATTTTTAAAATATTTTTAAAAATTAAAAAGCCACTTAAGAGTCACAGCACAGTTGTGTACATAAAATTACATATGTAGTCCAATTGTTTTTTTATTTTCGAAACAGTAGGTTATCTAAAAATGTTGTTTAGATTATTTTCAAACAAATATTCAAGTTAAATCACAAACTTGTGACTTTTTCGTCCCAAAGCTCGACGATTTAACCCGAAATTTGAATGAAAATACTCTCGATATTTAATTATACTAAGTGAAAGAACGGATGCGGCGTTAGTATGTTCCTTGCACAATTTCCAATAAGTATTACTTATTAAATGCAAAATTGTCACACGGTTAATATAAACTCAAGATCTTTGTTTCAGTCTTTTTTTGCACTAGAATTATATTAGGTAACAACAGTTAAACAGGCAATTAACAACAAATCGTGAAAGTAAATTATTAAAACTAATTATTGTAAGTTTCAAGAGAATTTTAAATATTTCAAATTTAGTCTTAAAGGCTGCTTTTTAACTTTGTAGCAAAATAGGAAAGCATCAATTTTGAATAAAACTTAAATTCTATAATTATTCTAGTATTACATACGCAGGCATCTCCTTTTTTTAAGCAAATTAATTTGTTCTAGTGATTGCAGCCCCATGTTGAAGAAATTAAAATATCAATTTAAATGAGATTCTTGAACTGCAATACAAAGATAATAAAAGATTACATTTTTTTTTTCTACAAAGCTAGTTTTTTAATTAAGAAGTATGAGTATACATAAGTATTAATTTAGGCTTTATTTACACACGTATATATATAAAATTGGAAATGATAATTTTGTAAAAATACTGTGCCTGTTTGTAAAGAAAAGCTGCCTTTCAAATCACAATGATTTTCCTGAAGTAATGATCTAAGGCAATGACATGGCTCCTAATTTGTGCAAAAAATCTACTAACCCGCAGTATTCAAGATCCACATTGGCTCATTTGCACACTCAATCACACTGTTAGCTATAGAAAATCGATCGATATTACATGAACACTGTGTTAACACATGTGATTTTCAATATTTAAAAGCCAGTTTACATTACATTCAATTTGAATTTTACATCAAATGTTGTTCAATCAAAGAAATAAAATCAAAGTTTTACATTACACTAATGTAATGATTTAATGATCACAAGAATAAGTTTTAATATAGTACCATTTGAGAAGAGAATTTATAATAATTGAATGAAATGTAAACTTTAGCTCAAATAAAATCACAGCATATAAATGGACTAATAGTAATTATAAACAAGTCTAAGGCTAACACACAAGTACACAGATTACTATAGGTATATAATAAAATTTATATAGCTTAAAGTAAACGATATATTTATATATTTATCAGCTATTTATTATGTTGTGTTATTACTAAATTTATTTAAGAATACTCAGCGTGCAGTCTAAATTGATTGTGGTGTTAGTTGGCATAGCCCTTAACGAACAGATAAGAAGCCTGCCCGTACGTAACAATATATATATATGATTATATTTTTTTTTGTATGTGTAATTTGATATTTAGGAAGTGGAAGGAGATCACAGGTATTATGTAGGGATTAACAAATTATGCACTTACTTAATACTCTACATGTTTCTTCGACGTACTGAAATATACTGAAACAAGGTGTTTTCATTTTCTTTTTGACTAGGATAAAACATGTATTGGACAAAACGTATTAAACTAATAAAGATTTTGCTTCTATTATAATTAAACACTTACAATCACAAAAATAATTAATAAAAAAAACGGAGAATTCGAAATACAATTTTGTTAGCCTACCATCACCACAACTGTATGAAATAGAGAGCTAGTTTTTGAAGATATGGATCGTTTCAGATATGCCCCAAATGACGTAAAACTTTTATACCAAAAATTTTGGTTGGTTGACAAAGAGTATTTTCCCTGACACCATTTTTAGAGTCGAAAATAAGTAAAGAAAGAGAAACTGAAGTGTTTTTGTACTCTAACCAACAATAATTACCTTGTTTCAGAGTTTGGCGAATACAAAGAAAAATTTTCAGTACGAAAGTGAATGATTAAAAAAAACATGTAGAGTATATAATGATCCACACTGGAAAACATACATACGAATAACTTAGGTACGTTAATTAATTAATTAAAAAAAATATATATTATACGTTAGATTATAATATAGGAAAATATCTACGATGAGAGAATGCAAAACATACATATAGTTTTCTTTAAATAACATTTTAAATACACGAATATTACATGAGTTTGGTCGCAAAAACCTTGTTATCGGGACTAGTTCGGTTTACGTGTCAAACGCCATTAACAGTGCGTATTGTTGAGCGTCTAAAATACAGTCGCAAATTTGGAATAGATTTTAAGGTTAAGTCGCACACAAGAGTGTTTATATAACACAGCATCAGTCCATCATTAAGTGTAAATCTAATACTTTTGTATTTCTCTCTTTAACAAAAAAAAAAGAAAAAGAAAAATAATCCGTGTGAAGGCAACAACGTAAACAATATAATATTTAAAAGAACACTTAAAAAATTAGCAACTGATTCACCATAAAAACAAAAGTAATTCTGAAGAAATTAAGCTTTTACGTTGTTCCTGGCAACGGAATTATCTTCAATTGAAAAACAAATCCATACAATTCTAAAAACAACAAATCTTAAATCACCAGCGTTAAATTAAAAAACACATATAATAACAATAAAATTCTTTAAATAATACAAATAAATATCTCAGGACATTTATATATATTATCCACAGTTGATAAAATTATTAAACAAATTAATTAAAAATTTAGACAAAAAGAATTACTAAAGATGCGTTACATTTTAAATTAAATGTCATTGTCAATTTGGTTCGTGTTTGGATGATATTTCTACATTGACTCACCACCAAGTAAATCACCAGGTAGGAACGAATTTAAACTCGAAGGAGTTGCTCTTGACTGATCGCCAGAATCAAGGGGGGCTGTGCCCCATAAGCTTGCAGAAGTAGCATTCGGCCAGGCGGTACTCCACGTGTCGCCGGCAGTAACTTGCTGTTTACTGGAGCCCCTCCAGGAACCAGATGAACCTGTTGGCTGGTTAGCTACTTGTTGCAAATGACTGTTAGCTTCCCAATCACTTGGATTTTCAGCTAGGATCGTTGTATTGCCCAGGACACAATTATTAAGAGCAGTTTGGGCCTGAAAAATTACATCTCACAGCACCACTTATAACCAAAATAATTTTTAATAAATACCTTTGTGGCTTCTTCACGAGTTGAATATTGGGCAAGCGCAAAACCCTGATGTAAGTATAGATGAAACCTATTTAAAGGGCCATGCTGTAGGCATAATGTGCGTAACGTAGATCCATCAATCTAAATTAATTAAATCAATTAGTAATCAGACTTTTTTGTTGTTAGTAAAAATACCTGGGCAGTTAAATTACGTAGAAGTAGCCAAGTGGAGCCACCTCCTGGTGTCACAGCTCCCCAGTTATTTCTCTGGGATCCCCAAGCTACAGATGAGCTCGACCCTAAATTACTTGTCCAGCCGTTCACAATGGAACCGCCTTTTGTGGATAGACCAGGTGGAGGCCCACGAGGTTTAGGTGCACCCCATAACTCAGATGTTACTGCAGTCGGAGTATTAAGATCACCTAGTGCGCCTTTGGCTGTGGGCAATTTACTCTGTGGACTATAAATAAAAACATATGCAATTTCTTTACTACCTTCATCTTGAACTGAGCTTTATAAACATAACCTCATAATAAAAAAAATTAATAATCACAACGACGTCATCAATTGGATCCAATTTTATAATCATAGGATTTAATGGACATAAAAAAAAGATAAATCATTTACTGACCTGGTAAATGCACTTGAAGTAGTTGATGATGGAGGATTGAAACTCCATGTTGAGGAACTTAAACTAAGTGGTTGGATCGAATCTCCAAGTGGAGGAGACTTGTTGGGATTCATACTGAACAGTTCTGTGTCTTTAATGGTAGCAATTGACAAAGGTGAACGTACCACAGATCCCGGTGTGATACTGGGATCGTCCTCAATGGACTTCATTTGTGTACCCTATACACATTTTTTTTTTAATTAAAATTTACTATGAAATTCTTTTTATTATATAATTTAAATCCATCTGCGATATGTAAAAATAACGTTCTTACCTTCCAGGGTTTTCCAGGTTCAAATTCCGGTACCAAGTCGGAAAGTGATGGTTGTGCTGGAGCTGCCCATTGTGCTTCTTTAACATCAGGTGCGCCTGAGTCAACAGCACCTGAATCTGGCCAACCTGTATCAGCAGAACGGCCACTAGACCATGGTCTGTATGCAAAGAAATTATTATCAGATTTGTAATTGCATTAAGAGTATAAAAGTATTTGCAAGTGTAATTTATAGATGTTTACCCATCGGCTTGTGTAAGTCCTAATGGATTGAGATTTGGTGAACTATGAGATGGGGCAAGAGACTTTGAAACAGATCCCGGCGCTCGGCTAAATTCTCCACCTTCTTCCTTGTCCAGAGCTGGCAGTTTCCATTGATTCAGTCTAGATTGTTGTTGGCTCTGGAGCAAATTAAAAATCTCAACATTAATAAAAAAAATGCCTTTCAAGTACTTTTAATAGTCACCATTTGAGTATCCTTAATTCCGAGATCGGCAAAGTTGCTCTGCAAGGAATTAATGGAGTCGTGCATCGTATTAGGCTTAAATATATCAGTAGGTCCACCTCCAGAATTGAGATGCTGCTGTTGCTTTACGTAGATTGCCTGTTGAGCTGCTATTTGATTCTATAAATTTTATTATTTAGTTAGTTCTATGTGAATAGACTGCATGCGCATGGTGAGTCGTCTACTCACTTGTAAATTCGAAATCTGCTGCTTTGTTTTTGTAATTAAAACTGAATACTGCAAAATAGCACTATTAGGCTTGACACCAAGACAACTTTGTTGCGCCATGCTGTGTTGATTCAAAAGTTGCTGCAAATTTTTTATCTGTTGCAACAACTGATTCAAAAGTACTAGAGTTTGAGGTGCTAAAGGTTGATTTAAAATCTGAAAAAGAAAATACAAAATGAAATTTGTAATTGATTTGATTGTATACAATTTTGTAAATTTTAATTCAAACAAGTCTTGGAAAGAAAAAGCTTTCTTTACCAAAGGAAAAACAATTCATATAAAGAAGACAAAATTTAATTGACAGTTTATAAAATTAAGCAGCCAAATAAAAATTTACCTGATGATTAAGATATCCCGCTTGCACAGCCATTTGTATTTGTTGCACAAGCATGCGTAATTGAGCAGTAGAGGGCTGTGATTGCGGCTGCAATGAACGTCCTCCACCAGGATTTGTTCCTCCAAATCCTTGAGCTCCACTATTTTGTGACAACATTTTTTGTACAATTGCAGGTGACATATTATTAATTAAAGATCCGTTAGCACCTGCTGAGGCACTATTCATATTGTTCAAGAGATTTGGTGCACTGGCTCCCTAATAAAAAAGAAAAACTCAATGATGTTGTGTTTTACTAAATATTAATCGAAAAACGTACTGGTGGAAAACTAGTCTGTGCAGAAGAACCAGAAGGAAAACGTTGACCAGGAAATTGTTGATGATCATAATGATCGTCATGCCGACCACGCCAGCCATCCATATTTGGTGTTCTCATTGAACCAAGCATATCAAGAGCTTCTTCGATATTCATATCTCTAATGCGAAGTGCATGTTCAACATCCTCTTTCTAAAACAGTAAGTTTGTTTATTCAACTGATAAGTGCTAATTTTATAGGATTTGGGAAAAATATCTAATAACTTTTTCCTTGTTTTAGAACTTAAAACTGCAGATTCAAAAATTTTTATGGAATGTAAATCATTATTGAATTACAGAGAGGGATATATGGAAAGAAAAAAGTTTGTAAATATATTTCTAAAATTTATCAATAAATAACAATACATACATACATTTATCTTACTAACCTTATAACCCATATCAACAAGCATTCGAAACTGCTTAGAATTCCAAATGATTTCTTTGGGGAGAGCTTGTTTTGGTCCTTGTTTGTGTCCCCAATCACCCTCATTATCCCACAATGGTCCTGGCATAGTCTTCTGCTTGGGCCAGGGTCCAGTTTCTTCCCATCCAGGTCCACTATCATCCCACGAGCCATTTCGTCCATGGCCCCACACTGATCCCTCGGGTTTAATGCGGGACTGAGGCATTCCGGGAGGTCCGGCAGCACCACCACGTCCCATACTTGCCCCTGTGGGCAGATCTTTCCAGTGTGAGCCTAGTGTAGGTGAAAAGCACATGAATGTGTGTGTATAGAGTTTTTTGTATATGCACTGACATAAAAATGAATTTCAAAGTCATTTACTTCAATAATTTGTTTTTGAAAAGGTTAAAAAAACTACCATAGTATCCGATAACTATTACAAGTGAAAATTTGGAGTAAGTATGAATTTTAAAATTGTATCTAAATAACTAAAACTACTTAATTCTGATGATGAAAAGAAGTCTCTATGTAATACTAAATTTATATGTACGGCATGCAAATACACATGCAAAATTTTGCAATAAAATAAATAAATACAAATAATTTTTATACCAGTGTTAGTGCTAGAGTGTAATGTAGTGTAAAATGTGAACATTATGAGTATGAAGGAAAAAAAATTAAACCAAATATACTATTACAAAATAATGAAACTGAACTTTGTAGCTTCATACACCTAAGTAATTTAAAATATTTGTTTATTTTTGTTTAAATATTAAAATTATTTGTTTTGATTCCTGGTAATACTAATTAATGAGTTATTATTTTTTAATTCTCTAGGTTACGCAAATTTTTGTTTTTTACTTTTATACCGGAAGTCAATATTCTTTTAATGTGCTGTGCCTTAAATATTAAAAAGTAAATAGTCTTATGTGATCTAAATATTACTGACAATTAAGGAAACAATCTTGCTAAGAAAAAAAAAAGATTAATATATATACAGGGTGACTGGGTAGATAATGTATTTTTTTGAGGACGTGTTAGTAGAGCTCATTTACAATTGGTCTAACCATAATCTCCATTTTACTAAATGATTTCTTAAACTCTTGCCATGGAATTTGGACGATTAATTTAACTTGTTCTTTGAGTTTGTATATCGTCGTTATTTGAATATCTTTTAAAGGGGAAATATTCAATATCGAGAATTTTTAATTAAATCATGTCTTAGCTTTACAGTAAAGCAGCATCAAGGAGAGCAATGACGTATTTTCACTTAAGCTAAGACATGCCGTCCAGATTTCATGGCAAGAGTTGATAAAAAAAGAATTATAAAAATCACTCAGTACAAAATGCATTGGCTTTGGAGATATTTTAATTTTTTTTATTTTTCCTTAGAGATTCCCTACCATTTATTGAAAATTACTCAAAGACAATAAATTTTGTTTTTAATATTTCAATTTCTCGTGTCACTTTAAACAATAATACGAGTTGTGTAACAAAAGGTATGTAAAATACTTCAGTAAAAATAAAATTACAATTAGGTAATGCGGGCTTATTTCCAGAATTTCATTTTAATCAACGTGCAAATGATTTTGAAAACTTCTCAACTTTATTAGTTCTGAACAGGGTACAGATTTGTAAGAAATAGGAGTATCTTTCACCTGCAAAAATAATAAACACAGGCACGGACTTTAACCTCATGTTTATTAGTGAGAAAGCAGACCGAGGCCCAGTTTTATAATCGCGGAGTAAGACAAGAATAATAACTATTCGCCGAATATCATTTAACCTCCCTCCATATCTGTGTCACACTTGTATAGCAGAGATCCTTTCATTCTCGAATTTCTAGCTAACAACTGGAACCATCTAGCGTTCGAACGCAGCAATATTAACAATGTTTTTGAATTTAGGTCAACATTCGTTTCATAAGCATCCATTTTTGTACTCTCACAATTCAATATTGTAGGATGAAATGAACTGAATATTATTACTAATACTTGAGAGGAAATAAATTCATCGATAATTCCTGAAGATCTTTGGAAAAGTTTTTTGAGCTTTCGAAAGTATTTTTTGATATTTATTGAGATAACCGATAAATAAAGTAAAAGAATAAATACTACAGTAACTAGTTTGGTGGCAATCCAAAATCAAGACAGTACTAAATTATGTAATTGCAAGAAAATTAGGTCCGTTTTTAGTACAGTAAAGTTGATGGAAAGGTGTATAAAGGTTACTAGTAGATCTAGTGTTATAACAGTGGATATCTTGAATATTGATATAGTACTCCTCCTTTTTTTATGGACTGGAATAACACGAGAAATTTTGAAAGAGCGTGAAAAGGTTTCTTCTTAATGGCGAATTTAGTAGCGTGGTTAAAGGTGAACACTACAGTTGCTTTTTAACTTGTTGATTGCACCACATACTTCCCTGAAGCTTGATTTTGGTCCTCTAAGAACAGTGTTACTGGTTAGTGTTAAGGGATCTACAATAGAGGGCTGTAAATTCCTAGTAATCTTATGAGGGATTCCAGAAAAGAAACTATTGAAGTTGGAAGGTTGAGGTAGCATAAGTTGCAAATTCTCAGGAGATTTAATGCCATTTATCAATTGCCAGGTGGTTCGAGATTCTATAATAATTGCTCCTTGTTAAGTATAAACTTTCTACTATTATTAAATTTAAAAAAAAAAAAGTGTAGCCTGGATAAGCGTTCATTTTGGCTTTCGTACTTTTATTTTAATGAAATATTTAACACAATTTTTGTTACAAACTTGTATTACTATTTAAACTAGCGGGAAAGCTTGAAATATTAAGAAAGTTTCATTTATTTCTGAGTAATTTTCAATTAATGGTAGATTTCTAAGAAAAACACAAAAATGAAAGTGACTACCTCAGAAACTTTTAAGTTTTGTGTAATCAATTGCAAATGAGCTCTACAAACATCTCCTCAAAGCAATACGTCATCCTGCAAGTCACCCTATGTAGGGTCACAGCTAATTAAAGGCTTACAACCATGGGGATGGATTTCGTAAATTATAAGCGACATAAAGACAGTTAAATTACAAGAAAGTTGCGTTATTTTGAGGTCTTTAAAATGTGCAAAAATATTTTCTTTCTTTATTCATTTCTGAAATATTAACAATTTTCAATTTCGGAAATCTTGAATATCTTATTTATTTATGAAGATAAAATCACAAAATCCGATAATTTTATATTAAATTGGATTGGGAATCTAATACTGTCAAAAGGAATAGGTTAGAATTGACAGTTTCACAAATACGACTGTCAACTACTTTTTTTAATTTATTTTAGATATTCATATCATGTGATACAAAAATAAAATCTCAATACGATGACATGACACACTTATGCTTTTGTTTTAAAACAAAATATGTATTATATTACTTATTACTTATTAAATAAGAAAGATAACACCCATAAGAAAATAAAATAATTGACAGTCGTATCTACGAAACTCAATCTTAACCTATTTCTTCTAACTGCATTAGATTGCTCACCGATTTCAACATAAAATAACCGAATTTTGTGATATTATCTTCATAAATACACAAGATATTTAAGAATTTCGAAATTGAGAATTTTTAGCTTTTTGAAGATATTTCAGAAATGAATAAAGATAGAAGATATTTTATTGCACATTTTTATAGACCTCAAAACAGCCCAACTTTTTTTGCAATTTAACCGTCTTTGTATCTCTTATAGTTTACGAGATCTCCATGGTGTACCTTTAATTAGTTATAACCCTGTATAACTTGAATTTCTAGGGAACTTATCTGTACCTTAAAATCGCTGAAAAGAATAAAGTTTTTGGATTCATAAGCTCCAATTCAAATAATAATAACTGTTTAAATTTGTGCAACTTTTTAATTGTTAATCACTTATTAATCAACAGTCCTCGGTTCTCGGTGAAGAGCAAATGCGTACCTCCGTATGTGGACGGCCAATTTAAGAGGGCCTCCTAAGATAATAAAATGAAAAGAAAGCGGACACAATAAAATTATCTAAAGAAATAGTAATGGAAATTAAAAAAAAAAAAGAAAACAAGCTATGTAGTTAATATGGCGGCGAAAATCACGCGGGTACGTGGGCAAGGGCGATCGAAATAACACTGTTAATAGTAAGTTAAATTATACTAATATAAGAATTAATAGTTATTACCTTTAGAATTTAGGTAATGCTCCCAAATAGCACTCTTTCTCTCTGCCATAACTATTAAAATTAATTTAATTCAGCAAAAAACAAATGCACGCGTTTTCCAGACTGCATGGTGCACGGAAACCATGTTCTTACGTCACACAAACAAAAAACAAATGACAGTAGACTATTCGAGAATTTTTTTACATAACTGCAATAACTTTTTACAAATTGTATCTTCTTTATATCTCTTGGAGGGAGATTTAACATCAATTACAAAATTTAACATCAATTACAAAACGGTGTAACGCACTGAACTTCAATTAAAAAAAAACACACTTAACAAAAAAACTATTGCGTCGCAGAAACTCGCAAAACGGAACAAATGACCGTTGATGCAAGTCTAAAATGGCGGGAAATTTTTAAAATTAAATTTAATATACTTGACTACAGAAAATTTCTAAATGACAACAACCATAATTTCACTATTAAAAAAATATAATAAAGTGAATATTTAAATATTTAAAAATAAACACATACAGCTCGAGTCGAATCAGTTATTTGAAACTTGTAAAATAAAACTTTAATTTCAGTACATGGTTGTTTGTTATTTATTTTACCACATTTTTAAATGTCTTAGAAAAAAAAACACGAAATTTATATCATAAATGTGCAAAGGATTAATCAAAACCAAAAATGTTAATTTGGTTTTAGAATAAATCAAATCTGACGTTATTAATTCAGGTTTAACAAAAAAAACATGTCTTAATGCAAATATAACACGTGTACAAAAAGTTTTTCCATCCCAGTGTGTTGCTTTAATTTTTTCGCATGTTCCTTACTTGATCCGTATTCTAAACAGTCAAGTAAACAAACATATCTTAAAAAAAACCGTTTTATTGATTTTACAATGATTTTGACATTGGAAAAAAAATCTTTTATGATTCAATCCTAATTCGCCCAAAAAATCAATGGCGAATGGATCTACTATTCTATTCCTGACTGTATTGTAGAATTTCAGGAAAAATTTCCAGAAACTGTATTTCTGTACCATAAATTTGTTAATCAACTTCAGTACTCTGTAGGACTATTTAGAGAAGCTGGCAGTGTCGCTAGAAAACAGGTAAGAACTGATGAGGTAATTGAAAATGTGAGACAAATTATGACTGATGCTCCTCACACTTCCATCCATCACCTTTCACAACAAGTTGATCTTTTACATATGCACACCTTATACTGAGTTCGCCTACAGGGTGACTGACAATAATTAAAAATGTACTTTAAAAGCAGTATAGTTTTATGATTATTATTTTATTGACAATATGGCCTTGATACACTGAATTTTATTACACTTTTGACAACCGGAAACGAAAGTCTGCGACAAGACGGGACTATCACACTTCCAGGGAATCGCTTAAACGTATCGGTTTTCTTCGAAAATGTGAAAGGCTCTATTATACCTACAATTTATCACTGACCATTTTTTAACTTAACCGACGAATCTAATTCGTCATTATTACATTCTTTACATCTGAATGTAAAAGCTTTCGCAGATATGAATATCGTACGGAGACATAAAACAATAAAACTTTATTAGATACAACTGTAGAATGCACGAGTTTTAACCATCGTCCTTGATTTTCCTTGCAATTTTTGATCATTACTATAATAAAAAAAAAAAAAAACGCGTAAGTGAATGAATGTCATAGACACGCGAAAGTTTTTAAAAAATTCTATAGTACAGTTTATAATTAATTAAATTAAACCAAACAGGTTACGACTGTGTTTGGTATTTATGTTTTAAATTCTGGTTATCATCACCATAAAATAATTAAAAAGTAAACACTTCCTTTATTATTAGCAAAGTACAGTCAACTCCAAATATAGTGGACCCTTTTAAAGTGAACTTCCGGGCATACTTCGAGTATCGAATTTTTTTTTCCAAAAGGTAATTATTTACCGGTTATAGTGAAACGGGCTATAATGAAATTTCGGATAAAGTGAACCCAATTTTATTAAAGTAAAGGAAACTTTTCCGTTTATGGTGAAATTTTTGACGTGATTCCCACGGTTTTAACTTACGACAAGAGCACGCTGACCACATGAGCATTTCATATTTTACTGTGAATTTAATGAAGTTTAAGAGTTTATTGTGTCCTGTTGGATGTTCAGAATGGAAAAGCAAAAGCATAAAGCTTTAACTCTAAACGACAAGTACGATATTATTCAAAAGATAGAAAGTGGGGTTAAGCAGAGTTATATTTATCCTGAAATTAATTTGCCGAAATCAACTTTTTCCGTATTTAGGAAAAAAAAGAGAAGATATTTTATCATCATGTGGCAAAGTTAATGCAACATGTAAAAGGTTGAGAAAATCAACTAATGAAGTTGATAAGGGACTTTCACAGATCATATGGATCAGGCGATAATTAGCATTCCTTAAAGAGTCGTTACAGAAACGTTCTGCTGATAAAGATGTTAGAAGCAATTGATAATGGATAAGTTCTTTCGATAAGACTTTTAGGCACTGTAAACTTTATTCTTCTGGAATGGCAACAGGTTAATAGATAACTATTGCAAAGTGTTTCAAGCATGCATGATTTTTTGAAATCGAAGATGAATTTGGTTCAAATGATGAATTGACTTTAAAAAACAAAGATTTGTTGAAATAGAAATGGAAGAGATTTGATGATTTTGACTTTAAAAAATACGTGAGAACCGATAATGACGTTATTTCAACTGAACCCCTGACAGAAGAACAAATTATCTAGTTAGTCACAACAGCACGTAGGTATGATAAATGCAATTTTAGAGTTAAAACTAAACCTGTTATTTTTTTTCAGTGGAAGTAAGTGATGATAAGTAGAACGATGAGAAAGAGTCTGATAAGGATGTGGTAATCTATGTTTTCTCAATGAAAAAGATGACACAGAAAATGACAGAAATTCGTACTTTTTGCAATCACGTGAAGTTGCAGAAGAAGTTTGGAACAGTTTTTGTAACCTTTAAGGCTACATAAGTAACATTAGTTTTTATAACCGACTTGCACAAACCAAAATAAATGATTATCTTATGTAGTTCAAAGTAGGGTTGTTGATGTTATTTTGTATAATTTGCACCGAATAATTTACTTCATGTGATGTGCTTGTATTTGTTAATAATTTTGGAGCACGTATTTTAGCTATTTAAAAGTCAAGTTCAGGTGCGACGCCTTAACAATAATAAAACCATAAAACATTCTTATGACTGCACATTGTACATATTTATTTCGTTTATCTGCTGCTCTTTTATCGTTTTGAGTATAAATTTTAATTTGTAATTTTTTGAAAACTAAAGTACCTGCATAGAATTTTTTAAACATTTTTTTTCATACTTTCGGATATCGTTTCTTTTCGTGTTTTTTTTTTTTTTTTTTGTCGAGCCATTGTCAGTCACCCGATATGTACCATTGCAGAAAGTTTCATTCAACTATACATTTTTTTCTATAATCATATTTCCCTGTATCTTGACTGATGTTCAAAACGTAAACGTGCACTTTTGGAGTTTGCTCACATCTGCATTTCACGTAACTAAAATTTTTGAGTTTTCTTGCGCATTTACAATCACAAAGTATCTATATTCACTTTATTTTAATTTTACTTCTTTCTTTTCTTTTATCACACTTAACATTGAAGTTCACCAACTATTAAGGTCACAGCAATAGCACAGAACGTGATTAATCTCATCTTGTCATATTTTTATGTTTACTTGATTGAATAATTTAAGAATTAAACAAAATAGTTTCTTATAGTTTTAGGAACTGTAAATTATTTACGTAGTTTAGTGAAATTACCTTAATTGGTTTGTGATAAGTGGTAGAACAGTTGATATGTATACCAAACAAACTTACTCCTTTCGTTCCCTCTTTATCCCAAATTTATTCGTGTATAGTAGCTAAAGCAAGTTACTAAATTTAGTTACTGGCATCATTTAGACAATGTTATTAAACTAAAGAGCGTTGTCTATATGATGCCAGTAACTAAATTTAATAACTTGCTTTAGCTACTATACCTGTGTAAACTTGTCATAATTTTGTTTTTATAAATTATATATTATGGATCATTAAACATTATTATGTAAAACTCGGTTTCTCTTAGTTTCTCTAAAAGCAGTCTCAATTGTAATGGGGATAAGGAGGGTAAATCGTCTTACTTATCAATTGTTACAAACAAAAAAAGAAAATTATATTTACATTTCATAAAAGCAAGCATTCAAAAGGTGCAGGATTGCCATCTGAAATTTTGGTCTCAATACATTTTAAAGACAGTGAAGAAAAAAAAATTTTTCATGCAGGTTATTTTAGCCGTTTAAATTTAACAGCGATTAATTTCATTAATATTAAGTATTTCTCATCAAGACGATTAAAAATCCTAATAAGATTTAGAAAAATTGTTTAAATTTTATTTTATAATGAAAAAGAGGCACATGAAATTATTGCAAACGATTTAAGGTAAAACGTATTATACGAAGTTTTTATTGTATGTGTAATTAATTGTATTGTTTTGTATTTTTTAAAGGTCACTATTCCAATTGTTATTCACATTACGTATTTTACTAAAAACATTAATTTTATGTTTCACATTACGTTATATTAATTTAAAAATCCTTAACCAACCATTATTTTAAACAAATCTACATTTCGGTTAGATTTTGTTTGGACAATTAATCAATTGGTTCTGAACTACTGTTGAACTAAGCTTCAGACAGTAATAGTTAGAATATAAAAATTATAAAATTCTGTCTGACCTTGTTGAGGGTTACCCCATAATGAAGTGCCGTCATCGTAGTTTGGCATATTCCTTCTTTGAGAAGGTGGCGAAGGCTCCTCCCAACCTCCAGTGTTTCCCGGACCCATAGGGATTTTTGCTTGATGCATATGATGTGCTGCTGCTTGAGGACCTGCTTGTCCCCAAAATGCTTCAGCTCCTGCTCCATTTAGGCGACCAGTAATACCTATAGTAATCAACAACGAGATTTCTTCTACTCTCAAAATTTAAATTTAATTATGTTTTTACCTCTCGGATCTCCTCGCATGTCATTTGTAACTAAACGCATTTGTTCACGTGGGTCTAACATTCGTATAGCTTCAGTATTACTGGCACGCATATCTCTAGGATCAGGTCTCATATCTCTAGGATCTATTCCGGCAGGAGTTCTAGGGTCAGCTGTGCGGGGATCACCCCATCCAGTGTTTCCTCCTCCTCCACCACCTGCATTCCAATCGTTTTCTTTCTTAGGACCTAATGACAAAATGTAGAACCTTGATAATATCCATCGGTATTTATCATTACATCTCAACAATACATGTTTACACTCCTAGATTGGTACAATTCTTTTTCTGCAGAATACCGATGGATACAAGTAGAAGCAGTAACCAAAATAAACATCGGCAGTTAACTCAGACAAAAAAAAAATTATAGTATTAGGCTAGGTTTGTATCAAGCATATTTACATATTTTTTTCACTACCAGAAAATAATCTGAAAAATAATTTGAAATGTTCAACTTTTTATTACATCATAAAATTATTTTCTGAGAGGTAAGCTTGTAAACTAAATAAAAAAATTTAAATATTCAATGTGAAAACAAATCAATGATTGCAAATAAATTATTAAAATTAAAATGCAAATAAAACATTCACATACCACCCCACATAGCAGCCCCATTTCCAGCACTTCCTCCACCACCACCACCCCATTGTGGTTGTGATGGTGGAACGCCCGTCCAAACGTTAGAGCTATCGCTGACATCATCATCTTCTCCCCAAGTTCCACCAATATTATTCGAGGGTGTGTGGCCCCAAGGAGTTTTTTGCTGTGGTTGAGGAGGTGGTTGTCCTCCATTGCGAAGATTTGCCTCCCATAATTCCGTTCCATTGTTCACTGTAGGTTTCCATGGAGGAGCTCCAGATCCGTCCAGCTTCATCTGGGGTTCTGGTGAACCAGGAATATCCCAATTTGTGTCTTGGTTGACGTGTTGCTACAAAAAAATTAAAACATTCAGAAATGCACTAGAAGTGTCGTTAGAAAATTATGTACTTACTCCTCCCCATCCATCATGACTAAATATGGCCTCTCGCATGTTAGTGAGTTGTTCGAGTTGCTGTTTAGTAGAATTTGTCGATTGTCCTTGTTGTGTATTGTTCGAGTTAGAGTTCGAAGTATTATTATTGGCGTTGTTTGCAGGCGGTACTGCAGATTGCTTATTGCCAGGCTGGCCCCAGCCAGAATTATTAGACTGAGATGTGGGTGGCTGTTGCCCGCTTTGTGGAAGATTTGAGTTCGTTTTATTAGCTATAAATAAAATTAGTCTGTAATTGTCCTATATATTGTTTGTTTATTATTTCATTCTAATTACATATAATTAAGCTCATTACCGTCTTGAGAATTTCCTGGGCCAGAAGCAGGAGGGCGATTGGCATTATTGTTCCACTGTTGTGTGCCTGTGTTACTTTGATTGGCAGGATTGGCAGTGCCCCACCCACTTGAATTATTACCTTTAAATTGTTAAAATGCTCATGATGAAAAATTAACAACGTTGACCAGAAATTAAAAATATTTTTGTATTTTTATTTACAATTTCCTCAAGGAAAACAAAAATTTTATAAATAAAAATATATAAAGCACGTATTTGATTGCTTTTTCTGACAGTATGTAAAGTAATGTAACATACCATTATTACTACTGGCCTGTTGAGATGGAGGTGTACCCCATCCAGTGGTGCCGGTGCTAATGGAGCTCTCGCCTCCGCCGCGCAACCTGAGAGGTGGTATGTACTCCCGTATTTCCAAGTCTTGTGTGCGCTCAATAAGTTTGACATGTCGGTTTAAGGTATTATAAGTCTCGTTGTTGAGGTACATTGTAGTGTTCGTGAGGTTCAGTTCATTGAGTTCGAGGTCATCAGCCTTTTGGTTGGGAATGTCTTGTCCGAGGAGTAAAGCACCAAACTTACTTGCTAACTTATCGCTATTATTGTGGGCGACCTTATGGTCGTTACGTTGTTTATTTGGTACGGTAACAGAGTTCAGAAGACAGTTATCGGTCACAGATTGCATCCTAAGATTAGAGTTGTCCGTGGCGGAACAACATGAGCCGGATATCACAGATGATGCGCCGATGGCGCAAGGGGTGCTCGGAGGGTCGGCTCGACCCCCCCAAGTTACCCGAGCGACTTGTACTGGGGGTGCGCGGCCCCTCATGGCTGACATTTGAGGCACTTGGTAGGTAGGAAATGTAGATTTCGGCTCGGAGGGGGCGGGGACGCGCATCTTACTAGTGCTCCATGTCAGTCTGGCCAGCCAGAGATCTAACAAAAAAAAAAAGAAATATATCAGAAACATATAAATAAACATTTTACATTATCCTTACAATAACCAATTGCATTAGGCAATTGAATATTGCATAGAAAAGAAGCATAAATGACCACAAATTCAGTGTTTACAAATTATTATTATTATTATAATGTCTTAGTCAGCATAGAGAGCAATGTAGTAAGAGCTGAGTTTAAACTGCGAACCCGTATCTTATTAAGAAATTAAAAAAAAATAGTTACAATACACAATCAATCTATCAATCTAATAACTTACTCTTAAGCACAAAAAAAGGATAAATACGAACAAAGTTTGTATATTTATAATAAATTCAGTTATTCGACCATTAAACTGTGCGTTGTAATAAACGATTAAGAACGTCTGAAAGCCTTTAATGTTTTTGAATTAGCATTGAATATAATTAAGACTATAAAACTAAATAATGCAAATGTGTTGTTGAGTATAATGAAGCAGTACATGTCTGTGATTTAATAAAAAAAATAGCTAACAAAAGAAAAATTGTTATTATTTTCTTAAAACATTAAGTTATGAATTTCATCCTTTTCACAAAAAATCATAATTGCATAGATTTTGTTTAAGCTTTTGATTATTTTCAAATGATTTTTTTCAATAATAAAATTGCAAGTGGAGATTTTAAAGGATTAAACAACGAAAATTTTTTAACTTTTATACCAAGCACTTCATACTGCACAATCATACAATACCTTTTTACTTAAAAAATTAAGTTTTAAGTTCTAAGCATATGCTGATAAAAGTATTATGTAAATTTACTATAATTGTAACTGTCGGTGATCATCTATAATTACAATAAATTTACATTCTTGTGCACGTAAACATATTTATAACTATACTCTGGATGTCAACATGAGAATTCCTCGCCCCTTTAACTTATTTATTTTCAAATATAGAAAGAAAAGTTTAAGACAAAATTTATACAAACCATATAGTTTCTTTTGACGTTCATAGATAAACAAATACATACTAAAGTATATAAAGTATTTATGTAAAAAAAATGTGCAGTTTTCAAAATAGGTATTTGTATTTATTGTAATATTTTGAAATATGTCTAAAAAAAAAAGAATCGGTTATTTTTCTTACCTTCAAGTGATATTTAATATTTTTTAATGTAAATATCGTAAAGACAGCTTTTAGAATGCTTTTTAATCGACGTTGATAATTCATTAATTTTTGGCCACCAAAGCTTAAATACACTAGAGTTTCGATGCAGTGAACATACCATATAGTGAACTAGCCACTACAGTGAACACAAAAATATTTGCATGAACCTCTGAATAGGGAACAATTTATGCCTCGCTAGAGTGAACTGCACAAACCGTACATACATAGGGACTTCCCCGAAAGCGTGATGACACTGCTGGTATAACATTTTACCGCAAACAAACGATTTTGATGAGGAAGAAGAAGAAAACATGTTTTAAAGTTACGATTAAATGATGAAAGTCCAGAATACGTACCATCTAAAGTTATGAATACCTTAAACCTCATGAACCTTAATGTAAGTAAAAAAATGAAAAATCTACATTCATATGAATGTAATGTGCATAGGTATGTTCTTAGAACGACAATTTGCAGGTATGTGATCGGAATGATGTTGAGCTTTGGAATGAGGACCACCAAGCAGAAAATGAGCAAGATGAAGGCCTAATTGAAAGTGTAAACGAAGACAAAATCCAATTCTGATAGACAAGTTAATTTCCACTGGAGAAGCATTTAAATATTTAAATAATATTATTCAGTGGGCTGAAGAAAACTCGAATGCAGTAGAATATTCTAGACTTAAGAGCTAAGTTGCTTAAAAAATGCACAATAAGCCAACAAAGCAAACAAAATTAACAGATTTTTTTTAGAATCTAATGACTGAATTTATTTTACACCTCATTTTTCATTACATATTACATACATACATATGTATTTTTTTAATTGATTTTTTATTCATTTTATTTTATTATATTTGTAGATACTTTCAAACTTTAAATGTTAAGTTGTTAATGTAATAAATATCACTAATGTGTATTTTTACTTGCACTCTAAATAGTGAACAACCTCGGTGGAGTGACAAAGTCATTCCTCAATTAGTTCACCGTATCGAGACTCTACTGTATATTAAAAGAAAATAACACTAGCGACACTTTCCAATTGATTTTAAAGTAGTTAATTTAAAGCAGTTTTTTTTGTATAAATATATTTTTACATCAACAACGTTTAATATATTCACGAATAATTTAATTTGCGTCATTAACTTAATTAACTGTGAGCAGGGGATTTAATTCAACGTTGTATTCATTTATGATACACATTTAAAATCTATAGATGTGTATTATAAATAAAATATAAATAAATACATGTACAACAGCGGACAGTAAAATCCGGGCACGTCACTTGTGCAATGTAAACCTAACTTTAGTATTTCTAACGTTTAGTCCACATATAAAATGTCACTAGTAATTTTAACGTTTCATATAAACTTTACTGCTAATAATTTTTTGTTTATTTTGTATTTTGAGAAAATGTTTCATTGAAGTTCCGCTCAAAAAATAAGAGTACTGACTCTGCTTGCTAAGTGAAGGTTGGTATTGCTGCAGTTTAAGTTTGCCATCTCAATCTTCTTTTAAACCCTTTTGACAGAAATATAACCTCGATAAAAGCCCGATGTACCAAATTTGTTTAAATATGCGCACAACATAAAATTCTTATCGAGATTTTATTGTCGGCTAGTATACAGCTTGAGTGAAGCAAGTAGGTTGGCGACGCGTGCCTCGAATACCCCCTCTACTCCTAGTTGTAAAATTCAACCTGTATATAGGTATACAGGTATACCTGTATATATATTGCCAACTGCTGGGAGTGAAATATCGCAAACGAAACAAAAGTCGTTGATTTCGCTACCAAGATTTAAAAAAATCGCTGAATTGTCACTACTTAATTTAATAATAAAAATTCCCAAATAACGGGTTTTGACCATTCCTTTAAAGGTAGTAATATATTTTTTGATTAAAGATTTGCCGGAAAGTCACTATAGTGACCTTCTGGCAGATCTTCAATTTACTGTATTCTATTTTATTGTATCCTTTGTTTTGTTTAACAGTATTATTATGTATTTCTTTTTAATTTTGTTCATTATTTTCTTTGTCTTGTCACCTTTCCTTCCAATTTTTTTTGTTTATGTATTAATCTATTGAATTGTTTTGCAAAACCAATAACCTATTGTTGTCATTGGTTTTTAAATATTCTATTAAGTATGTATTTCATTTTCTTTGCTTTTTCAAGGTTTTTTCATTAAAAAAATTGTTAATCTAGTATATTGTTTGTAAAGTTTGTTTGTCTTTTGTTTTTAATGTTATTTTAGAATTTTTAATATTGTTCAGTAACTCTCCTTTTCAATTTTTTTTTTTTTTTTCAAATTTTTTGCTCAGTTTTCTTTAGTTTTAAGTATTTTCAATAACATTTTACGTCTTTTTTTTAATTTCTTTGTTTTTATTTATAATACAGGGACATCGAAATTGATTGTCCTGATCCTACACTGCTTTCCACGAGTTTCATGTCGATATATTTACATTAAAACGAAGTTGGCAACATAGAGAGATATGAGGAAATTACTAGATATCCCAAGATTTTGTTGACAGTTCATTACCGTTCATTCATGAAAAATGGTTTATTTGATTGTAATAACATTTTGATTAAACAATAATTATGTTTTTTATTAATTAGATAAGGTTTGGATATAAGTTTTATGAATAGTTTACGCGCGCCATTGCTTTTCGTGATAGATGTGAATATTGATGTCAAGCTCACGGAAAGTAGTGTAGGATCAAGACAATCAATCCCTGTACATATACCGTGAGAGCAATAAAAACCCAACATAAAACATTATTACCACTCGATTTTTAATTAATTTTAATTTCACTTGATTACCACCCGATTTTTAATTAATTTTAAAGAGATTCGTAAAAGGTCGCTACTTTTGGTTCATTTCGCTGCGGGCTTAAAAATGTAGCGACAAATCGCTACAATTGTCAACACTGAATGTAGATGTATGAATGTGTGTCAAAAAATAAACATAACCTCAAATTATCTTACTTGCTCATAGTTAATTAAAGCTGATGGAAATTAAATTATTCATGAATATATTAACTTTTGTTAATGTAAAAATGTATTTGCCTCAAGAAAAGCCGTCTACGTTAAAATTAAACCACTTTCATTTTTTGCTTACGAGGCAAATTACATGGAATGCGACGTGACGTCACACTTGAGATGATGTCAAATGTATAGCTATAGAACGAAAATGATTCATTTTAGAGATACAGTTTAGTTTTAAGAGATCTATCAAAATGTGCAATAGAAATTACGAAAATTAACTAATATGAAACTCATTGTAAGTGATAAATTTTATATTTTTCTTCATAATTGACAGCTAAGGATCTATTAAAACTATGATATACCCTGTATATTACAAGTTGTATTGTGTTCATAAAGAAACGAGGATGTTCTACAAGGAACCTGTACAATTGACACATTCGAAGAAAACGAAAAAATCTTAGGGCCGGTATTTTAGTCTATAGTTTATTTTAATCTTTGGTTTATTCCCGATCGTCTTTGTAACTGTAACATGGGGAATAAATCAACAGTTAAATTTAATCAGCGAGTGAAATATCGGCCCTTAATTTGGCAAATAAAATTATTTTGCTGAACTATGAAACATCTATCGTATTTAAAGAAATTTTATCAATAATTATTTTTAAACGCGACAAAATACACGCTTTATTTCAATTACTTTTTAATTTTACGCATAAAATAATATGCACACAAGCAAATAATCTTCATACCTGTCCTGTCCTCGAAGAAAACAAATAGGCAAGCATTAAATAAAATGTAGAAAATTCCGTATTAATCAGAACTGAATATTGCAAGCACGTCTGCTAGAAAATAACCTATCCCACAAAATATCTATTTTCATACGTTGTGCAGGCATACATGTGGGCGTACTGTGTGCTATCTCGCGTATAAAAAAGGAAAACCACATTATTGGAACAAAATATAAATAAACACCAATTAAACAACTCACGTTTCTCGAGATTCTATACGTATATAATTAAACGGCAGGTATAAATAACAACAGTGTCTTTGGAAGAGAATAAAGTTATGCAAAAAATACTTTGCGCGTACATAATCGCGTTGTAAGAAAAGTTACAATGCGCGTTTATTTACAGTAGCAGCGGGAGCAAGTAACTGCCTTCGCTAGTAAACAAATTAGCAAACGTTTTGCAAAAAATTAAATCGAAGTCACTTACAAATATGGACGCCAGACGGAACAAATGACTAGCGGCAACTTAGAGTGGGGGAAACAACATCGCCCGTGAGAGAACGAAAAACACAAGTCATTATAGTTACGCACTTTTGCTTTGCACAAATTGAGTTCAGTTTTTTTTTATATCACACTGGCAGGTGAGAATACTAAATATCACAATGATTTCAATAATTTGGCGTTAAATACTTGCATTTAGTGTTACGCGAGATTTGTATTGATCCACTGTTACGTGGCAGCCTGGCTAGAGCAACTCGGTACACCTCGACAGTGATCGTGGTTGGAAAGCGTGTGAATCGGAAAGTAATTTTGATAAATAAGATAGGAAAGGTCTAGTTGTCTGATAGGGGAGAGTCCGTCCTTTCACGTTAAGCGTCCATTAATAATTCTCTCGTTTTATGAATTGCGTATATGTAAACAACAACAACAACGCCCGCTGGTAACTACATTACGCGCCAATATTTTTTTTTGCAACGTATCGAATCGTACAGTACACATTTCACGACTGCTTTAGTAAATGTCGAATTCGCTCACTCAAGCAAGCCCATGCAACACAAAAACTACAAAAGGAATACACGAGGGCTGCGCTTGCTTGGTACAGATTCGATGCAAAACGAGTAAAATGCAAACAATTTCAAAAACTAGGTAGGTACTTAACAAACAACTTCTACTCAAACAAAATCGTTCGCGAAACTAAGTTTATTAATTTACGAAGTATACTACTATTAACACATTAAAATATCCTTTACTACACAAAATTAAAAAAAAATGGATTTAATTAAATTACAGCAGTATTTACTTTAAATAAAAAAAATTAAAGCTAATACTTAATGCAGCTAAAAAATACATATGATTATTTGGTAGATAACACCCGTTGTCACCTTTCCATATCTATCAGACCTGGCCATGGAAAACAATTTGAGATATGTCATTGTTAGCAATTGTCATTTGACTCATTCAAATGAGGAGCTCCAAACTAAAATGCAGTTTTTGAGAACAACTAGTTTCGTCAAAAAAATTATATTTTATGTTATAATCTAATTTTTCAATTTTAAGAGATTGCAGTCAGAGACTATGTATTATATAATGAATTATTTCAAACGGACACTGAAAATGGCACAAAAGCTCAACGTTTCACTATCGCTTGATAGCTTTGTCAGGAGTGAAACGTTGAGCATTTGTGTCATTTTCAGTGACCATTTGAGATAATTCCTTACACAATTTCACCGGACAAGAATCTACCTTAATTATGTAATTGTAATCACAACATGACATTGAAATTAATTATACAGGGCGATACCTGCAAAAGTTGTGAAGTCATGTTTCAGTTTGGTCGAAAATTGCGTTTTCATTTGGAGTTCCTCAAATATTATTAATATTGGTGAGACGCTCTATTTAATAGCAGTGACAGAATTAAATAATGAAAATTTCTAACATATGTCAAGGTCACCAAAGAATTCTTAAGTGACCTTGACAGATCTCTGAAACTTTCATTATTTAAATATTATTCTTCACATTTAAAAAAATAAAATTTTGTAGAGAAAGAAAACGGCAGTGTGTCGTTCCAGTTACCTATTTATAAAGAAACAATATCAGAGATAATTAAAATTATACAGAAGAAGAGTGTGGAGTGAAGACCTAGCAAAACATCATTCAGAATTGATAGAAAAATCACAAATTTATCAGCTGAGCAGATGAAAAAAATGAAATTTTGGATTTATCAAATGTATCCAGTAGGGATTTACGAGGTCGCAGAAAATACCTTTGTTAAGAAAATGTAACATAAAAGCAAGATGACAATTTGCATATAATCATAGTCATTGGATACCTGAAAACTGGAATACAATATTGTGGAGTGATAAAAGCAAATTTTGTTTATTTAATTTGGATGGTATACGGTATGTGAGAAAACTAAGTTAGTGCCAATGATTTAATCCCAAGAAGTTGCAAAGCCGAGTTGGTTGGGTTCGCTGGCAACGGACTTGACAAATATCTTTAGGTGTGGGTTAGAATCCCCTCCTGGTGCATATGTGAGAGTACTTGTGTTTCGGATTCATATCGGTTCCTGGGTTTTCTGCGTTTCCCCAGTTTGTAAGTAGAATGTAAATGAACTTGTAAGTCAGTCGCAGACGTAGTAAGCCATAATGAACAACTAACCTAAAACGCCTCCCCGAGAGCTTGTGGCTTGAATGGTGGAAGACAAAAAAATTCATACCGTTAAATTTAGAGGAGGAAATATAATAATATGGGGACGTTCTTCTCGTTCTGAACCAGATCCCACAGTAAAAATAAATGATACCGTGGACCGTTGGGACATACTAACAAATCACATGTTGGTATATGCCGAAGAAGATATGCCACTGCGTTGAAAGAGTCAAGGGGATAACGATATAAATATTCTTCAGCCTTGGTAAAGAAAAACAAGTTTGTTGAAAATAATGTCGAATGAAATGTTCGCAGTCACCAGGTCTCAATCCAATTGAGCGCCTCAGTTATTATATTGGACTGAAGATATACAGCACACAAATTTCTTTAACAAGAAAGATCTTTAGTAAAATGTTGAAAGCGAGTGGCGAAATATTCCAGTGGACTTTTATGCTAAATTAGTATAAAAAGTCGATATAAAGCAGTCATAGAGGCAAAGGATATATAACAAATTACTGATATCTTAATCTATTCATAACTTTGGTTTTGGTTTTAATGGCCAACCGAATTACGCTGATTTATTACGTATTCTTCAACAGCATGGGCCATCGTACCATCTTGCTGGAAATATCCAAATTGCAATTCGTATTGATGCACAGTTGATCAATAAGTGGATGCTTATCTCTTCTCGATATCTAAGTGCTGTTAGTGTGCCATTAAAAAATATTGATCCTGTCCAAACACCAATTTATTGTAGATGGAGTGGGGTTTCAATGAAAATATGAAGGTTTTCTGTACTCCAAATCCTCAAATCTTTATTGTCCATATTGTTTAAAAACCAATGACAGTATCTTCGCCTTAGTTCAAAATCTACTGGAAGCAATTCATGCACAGCAGTCAAACGATAAGGGAACATTTGCAAGTTCTGTCTTAGAATAGTTCTGCAAGTCCCAACAGAAAGATCATCTTGTTGTGACAGGTGACGGATGGAAGTGTGAGGAGCATCAGTGATAATTTGTCTCACATTTTCAACTACCTCATCGGTTCTTGCTTTAGGCCTTCCTGATACCTGTTCTCTAACCACACTGCCAGTTTCTCTGAATAGTCCTACTGAAGTTGATTAACAAATTTGTGGTATACCAAATACAGTTTCTGGAAATTTTCCCTGAAAATCTGCAATACGATCAGGAATAGAATTAGGTCCATTCGCCATTGATTTTTTGGTCGTTTCAAAAGTAGGATTCGACCTTAAAAGATTTTTCTTCCAATGTGAAAACCATTACAAAATCAAACCAATAAAACAATGTTTTTAAAGTTATGTTTGTTTACTTGTCTATTTAGGGTACGAATCAAGTAAGGAACATACGTGAACATGCGAAAAAATGAGAGTAACACACTAGATGGGAAAACTTTTTGTACACATGTTATAATGTAAAAATTTATAGCGGTATTTCGTATATTTTTTACATAACAACACAAGAAGTAAAACAGGGAATTCAATAAAGTTAATAATAAAATAATCACTATTATAATTTAATAAATTGCTCGATCATCGCAACGCTAAATATTTTACTTCCGATGCAAATCAATTAGGTTTTAATTCAGAATATGTACAAAGTACTTAGAAGTTAATATAATAAAAAATATGATAATTACATATAATTATTAATTAATTAATTAATATTTTTTTCTTGTATGTTTTATGAATCCAGTTAAATTCGTGCTTGTACTAAGTTGTGCTAAATTAAAAATAAAATTGTTTTCAATTTCAATTGCTAAGATCATAGCGAGCTGAATCATTCTACTTCAATACCACATTAGCAGTATTTATTTATTTATAGTGTTTCGATTCGCTGCTCCAGTGCTTTCTCAGAGTATCTCCATCTTTTAATGTATTTAAGGTTAAAACAACATGAGAATACTCCGAGAGTGCTCCGTGGCAATGTATTAAATGAGTCAAATCAACACGTTTGACACAATACTCTATAATCCTGAACAAATATACCAGTTGAAAACTTCATTCTTCCTCTGTCCATTGGTTAAGACAAATCAATATAAATTTAACAGTTAAGTTGTAATGCATGTGGGGGTATGTCATACTTTTGCGTGAATGTATTAACGCCCTCATACAGTGAATAATATCGCCAGTGGATACTTAGGTATTAAATTACGTAATCAATAATTTAATAGGTACTTATACCGTTTGTAAAATAATTTGTGATACATAGCAATTCGTGTAATTTAAGACAAGAGAAGAAAGATATTGTGTTAAAGACACAATACTGCCACCGGGAGGAAAAAGGCGGTATGTTTTCTCGAATTAGTGCCGGAACTGAGTGGTTGTTGCAATCTTTGTCTTTATCACGTATCATTCAATGTATTTGTTCCTTCTTCTTAACAATTTACGCGAATTGCTATGTTATACCTTAGCGGTTTACATAGGATATTTGTAGTGAAAACACTTTTATGGGGTCGATTAACTAACATATAACGAAATTAGAATATTTTAAACTCAGAAGATGGCATAAATGATGCAGAAAGTCAGCACAACATTCAAATATTTCTAAATCAGAGAGTGAAACAACTTTTATATTTGAACAGTTAACTTTCAATTTTCAACAAAAATAAACTGGTCGGTTGTTTTTCAAATAAAATAATAAATAACAAGTGTATTTAAAACTTTTACATAAGTACTGATAAGTACAGAAAATCAATCGATAAATACAACTGATAGGAAAATAGAAGTAAAATTATCGAATTCTATAAACACGTATTTTCCAAATCAACAAATTATCTTATCAAACACATCACAATCACGAAAGATTTCATCTATTATGTTGTTCGTTTACGAACATTACGAATTAAGGTAAAAAATAATTTAAAAAAATCAGAAACTACAAATTTCAAATATCAAAAATACTTCAACATATCAGTTGGAACTATTATTAGCTATGAGCTAAATAAACAGATCAATCTGCAAAGCGCTTGATGTCTTCATTATGCTTGGGCAAAATTAAACTGAAACCATTAAAACACACCCTAATTTGATCAGACTTTAGATATATAACAAGGGAACAAAACTTCCACACATATATCACAGAGAGGTCCTTGCATTTAGGTTACGACCTATTTATTTCATGTTGTAGGTCACAGGAATCGGCCTGGATGCCATTTTGCCTACATAAACTCAATTCCAATTTCTGTATTGACCTTCACCGTTTCCCCACTTCGCTTACTATATAGGTCACCCTATTCGCAAGGGAAAGATTAATTTCAAAGGTATATTCAATCAGTGCTAAAATGTAGTGTTGAATTTTATGCGTAATTATAAATAAGTTTTAATCTTTCTGTGGTAATTTGGTTTTGAGAACGGAGATTACTGCGGTTTTTACGTAGGTAGACGAGATACATCGACTTTTCAACGTTAACGTTCGGAACAGTTTGCTTTAGCATATTCTCAGAAAATATCTTTTAATATTTGATTTGATAAGAGAAATTCACACTAACTTTCCAGGAAGTATTTTTTTTATCAAGCAGTTTTTAGTTACATAATAAATTAGTCGAGTTTAAATGAAACCAAACAGATTAATTATGGAATAATTTATGTCATGCGATAATTACCTCTATGGAAACAATGACATTATTTTCCGATTCTGCTTTGGGGAAGTTGCTTACTAAAGCCACATACAATTAATATCCTTTAATTACTTTTTTTAAATATAACACATGGTCTAACTGGGGCATTTTCACGTCTTAAACTAAAACACTTTTCGTTATGCTTCACTTATCAGTTTATAGCTGTAATGACAATGAAGTGTTGAGTCGTTCAAGATGCCATGAATATTTTACAAGGTTTAAAGAAGAGTTGGAATCAGTCCAAGATGACCAGCGTAAACATCAACTGATTAGGGTCACGTTGTGCGTTTGATTGAAATTGTGCGGTCAAAACGTCGATTGACCAATCAAGAATTGGCTGATGGGTGTAACATTTCGTTTGATCGTTGTCAAAAGATCCTAACGGCAAAACTGAAAAGGCGTTGTGTTGCTACGAAATTTGTTTCCTGAGTTTTGCACAAAAAATAGGATGACAGTCCTTCCTCATCCCCCGTACTTGCCTGAGTTGATCCATTCTATTCCCCAAGCTCAAATCCCCCTTTAAAGGACAAATATTTCATATAGTCGAGGAGATAAAAAATCAGTCCCAGACCTTTTTAATCAGACTTCGTATATCTTCTTAAGTTTATGGGACAATTCGACTTCTTCCACTTTCCTACTTTACCATAAGCGCTCTCTTTCTGGAATTCATCCATCGTCTTTTAACATTTTGTACATTTTCTTGAATATTTTACTGTAAGTTTCGACCGGATAACGAACTTATTAATTGTGCATCGCTCATCGGTTTGTTTAGCGTGCATTGGACACGCTACAATTCCGAGGTTAATAAACCGTAAGCTCTAACTAAAACGTCCTTCTCATCAAGAAAAACGGGACACCACGTTGGTGCATCTCGGGAACAGAAACCAGTATTCTTATGCAATCATTTATTTTAAAGTGCCAACTTGCAAATGAGTTTATTTTCGCATTTCATGCAATCTCTATCTTAAGATAAAACTGGGTCAATGGAAATACAAACTAATAAATACTTGTCCAAAAATTTGAATTAAAATCGCTTAGTGACTTTAATATTATAAAACATAAGGTGAAGTCAAAATGGAGAAAGTAATTGAAACATGTATTTCAAGAATCAATGAGTATCTACTATAGCCTTGGCCAAAAGTATTAGGCACCCTTAATTTTCTAATTTATCTCCGAAAATATTACTCAGAAATCTTTAAAATTTTATTATGATATAGTCGGCAACAATAAACGATAATGTAAATAATCGTACAGTACTTTATAGCAGTTGTAAAACATGTGGCAGATGATAGTTCGCAGTTGTGGCTCTGTGAATATGTAGTCAGTCTTGTATAAGCGTTTGTACTAAGAACTATCTTTCCAGTATAATGTTTATTTCATTATAATTTGCCTAAAAAAAAAACGAACTTAGTGAACATTTATGTTTACGAATTCAGTTCTTGTACGAACAAGGCAAGCCACAGAGAGAACTAGCCAAAAGTATTAAACATTCGCGTTGTGCGGTGCAATCTGCCTTGAATCGTTACGCGGATACTGGATCACATACGAACCGAAAAAGAACAGGTAGAAAACGAATAACTGCGGACCGTGAGGATCGAAATTTAATTCGCGAGTCACTTAAAAATCGAAATAAAACTTCCTCCGAGCGCTCGCTGCCAGTTTATCCGAGGAAATCGGGAGACCGATCAGTACCATAACGACCAGAAGAAGACGTAATGAAGCTGGTTTGAAGGGCTGTAAAGCAAGAAGGAAGCCTTGGTTTTCAGAAAAAATAAAGTCTCGTTTGGAATGGGCTTTAAAGTACCAACACTTTATAGAGAAGGATTGGGCAAATGTTGTGTGGTCCGACGAAACAAATTTTGAAGTAATATTTGCTTTATATCACTTGTAATTTTGAATTGGTTTGCATCTTCTACACTTCGCCAGTAAAAAGTTATACGGTGTGTTTAAAATTTACGTTTTTTTAATTAATTGTAAGGTATTTGGAACTCCTGGTGTAGCTTACGTGAGGCGGAGAATCGGTGAAGATTACCTTCCGGAATGCGTGGTACCAACAGTGAAACACGGGGGAGGCATTGTAATGATCTGGGGTTGTATGACAGCCAACAGTGTAGGCGAAATGTTTGTTTGTGAAGGTCAAATGAACTCCCACACTTACATAAACGTATTGGAAACGATATTGCGGCAATCATTTTCCAAGATGTTTGGTGATACAAATATGGAAGAAATGCTGTATCAACAAGATACCTGCCACAAATCTGCAGTTACCATGAAGTAGTTTCAAGAAAACAATATTAACCTCCTGGATTGGTCTGCACAATCCCCAGCCCACAGAACATTCGTGGGAGATTCCAAAGCGTAACGTTAGAAAGCATCCAATTACATCTAAAGCAATTTTACAAAAGTGTTAATGATAGAATGGAATAATATTATCGCAGAGGAATGTCATAAACTTATAAGTACTCTTCCGAAAAGAATAGCTGCAGTGATTAAGGCTACAGGTGGCCCAACAAAATACTAATAACTTTATAATAAATTGTTATTATTTTGTACCTAGGAAATTTTATTTTACTCTCTCCAACGATTTTCATGATATGGAAGTTAATGTAAGGTGCCTAATACTTTTCGTCAAGGCTGTAGATGAGTATTCAAGAATTTCTTTTCTAATACATACAGGGTTTCCTACGACATAATGGTCATAGCTTAAGGGTGTGTTGGTTAGGTCATTTTATAAGACAAAAATTAACATGTGCTGTAAACTTAGTCGTAATGACACTACGAGAGTTTAAAGAAAAAGTGAGACAGAAAGAAGAGTTAATTAAGTATTAAATGTGAGCTTAATACGACAAAAGTTGCTCAAAGTGTCCACCTAATTTTTGTGTGTACATCTGAATTCTCCTGAAAATTGAAGAACGTCCCTAAAGGAAGTAGTCGGGTGACTTAGCAGGCAAAGCAATTGTGCTCCCTCTTCGAATCCAAATAAATAAATTCTATTCTTACTATACTATTACTACTCTATTCCGCTTATAAGCTTTTAAATTAAAAAATGCTTGTACTCGTATATCATTTACAAATAAAATTTGGACATTTTTGTTTTAAAATGACCTCTGCAACCTATGGTGGGACACCCGGTATAAAAGTTTCACTTTAATTTATTTTTTATGAGATCTATCACATACTTATTGGTTATCACTTATTGATAGTTATTCCCCTAGCTGAATACACAAAGTACTTAGATATTTACATGGGCTGATATATACGATAATTAGTGGTAACATTAACTATGAAAGCAGTTCATTAATTTGTTGTACAGCAGACGGAAAAAAAGCGTAAACATATTGGTAATTTGGCGTTATCTTAAATACTCGTAATAACCTTTAATGCAACCTTTATTTTCATTGGAAAATGTTTTTTTTAAACATCATTACTTTGTTTATATACACAGGAGTTATTTTGTATGTTAATGTATGTATAATAAAAACAGCACATCTAAAAATAAAAATAGATATGTAATTCTATCTAAATCCTAAACTGGTATTTGTATATAAAGTGCATAAACATGCAGTCGTCTCGATAAAAATAACTTGTTCATTACATTCTTAAATGGAAATCATACTATATGTTAAAACGCACAAAATGTAAATAAATTTATTAACACTAATATTAAATATTTTTAATTTCACTCCTGAAGAAGCTATCAAGCGATAGTGAAACGTCGAGTATTTGTGCCATTTTCCAGTGTCCGTTTAAGATAATTTATCAAACAATTTCACCGGGCAAGAAGCTATCTTCATTACTAATATTAAAATTTAATAATGTTATGAAAGGCATGAATGTTCTTTTTCATTGTCATCTTTTTCTGTATTATAACCTGGCGTTTTTTCCTAATTAATTAATTTCTTAATTTCAATCTTCAATTGAATCGATCAACGCAAAAAAATATTTAAAGTTGTAATGTTTTAAGCAGGAACGACTCGGTTATGATGTCACTTTTTCGCATAGCTACTCTGTTACGCAGCTACATAAAGTTAACATTCATTCACTCTGACACCTGTTTTACGTTGTTCGTTGTTTGTTACCTTTGTAGTTGCATTAAAATGAAAGAATTTGAAAAAAAGGCAAAGCTTTGAACTCTTGAACGGTCATTTTTTTAAAAATATTTTAACAGTTCTTTCACAGTCTTACATAAACTTACTTTATCTTATTTCCTTTTGTTAAAAAAAAATTGTAAGTTCCTTCACTATGATCTCAGTTTTAATCAATTACCGGTATATAACTGGGCAATATTATTTTAATCGAAGTATAATTCCAGTATTTTATTCCTTCAAAATTAAACATATTTACAAATTCTACGTAGCTCGCTTTTTTCTGCTGATCATAAAAAAAATATTAAATTGGAGTTTATGAATGAACTGCTGCTGTGTAGGCGTTTAATTTGTTCATAAACTCCAAAATGTCGTAATTTTTATTACGCTGAACTCAGAAAAAAAAAACGTAGTGTAGTTAAAACCTTAATCACTATAAATTTTAACTGTAGAGTTAGGCAGGAACAATTAGATGTTTTAAATATAACGTTGTTATAACATGATGGATGGCGGTGGTGGTCTTTTGCCAATATAGAACGCTGGTCCAGGGAACATCCTGAATGAATGTTCACCTTAATTCATGTTTAACAATCGTGAACAGCATTCTAAATATTGTATCGTTAGCCAATAGGAATGTCACCTTGAAGTTGTCATGATCTATTTTTTTCCTTTTTGTTCACGCGGTATTTATTCAAGCTACTGATTAAGAACTTCCCATTTTATTACCTTGTGATTTATACGGCGAAGGAATGTTATCTAAAAAAAAATAAAGGTCAGCGGAAAATTTTGACTATGTATTTAATACAGTAAAAAAACAAGTAAAAAGAACGGAAGTAAGTAAAAGAAAGAAATCACTAAAGCTTAACCTTATAAAAATCTTTAGGCAAATTTACTTGATGGTTTAATAAGAATCTTTAAGATCCACGGGGCATGTCCAAAGAAGCAAAAAATTAATGTGAGATAAATTTGAGACAATAAAATAAGTAAATTTTATGATTTGCATTTGTAATTAATTTCAGTAAACTGTTAATTTTTTTCGTTAACAATTTATTCGCTGGAAACTCGAAACGAAGTTTTTTTTTGTTAACTAATTCAGCAAGCAAAATAATATCTTTAAATTGAGTGCTTGCTATGTTGTGCTTTTATAATGTCTTAACACTTCTATGACAAAGTAATAACGGTAGTCTTTACTTTAGGCCGTTTTGATTGTAAATTTACATAATGTGCATTTTATTACCGTGTAATGATCCTGGACGTTCATGATAAAGTCATTTCACACATGTAGGCACAAACAATGAGAAAAAAAACAATGTACAACGGTTCATTAAATTTCCAAAATATTATCAGGATTTTAAAATACAGAGATAATTTAGTTATGTTTTGGTATCCATTGTTTACTCTGAAATAAATAATCTATGTGTGACTCAAACGAATTTAAAACCTAATCGATCAATAGTTCCATAATCAAGGCTATAATCTGCCGTATGTAAAATAAGTTGTCATATACGGTATACCTAAGACGACATTTATTTGGACCATTTCGTAATTAAAATTTTCCATTCATGTAATGCTAATTCAATTTCGTTGTCGGCACAGGAAATCTCCATCCATAACCTTAACAGGCAGAAATATGTATCATGTAATAAAAAGTTTTCTTTTTGTTAAGCTCAGAGTGTCACTGACTGATGAATAGAGAGCGGCCAGTTTTAGGTTTTCACTACAAGAAGTAGGCAGTTTGCCTTGAATAAGTCATTTATAAGATGTTGAGCGAGTTAATTAGTAAATATAAAACAAATGTACAAGATTTCGTGAAAATAATTTTGATTCAGTGGTTATGGTTTGGATGACTTTAGGTAAAACTTATCATCCACTCTCTTGTTTTGTATTTCTACATATACGCTCTGTGATTTCAGGTAATCCAGTTAGTCTACATCTGTCCTAGACTTTCATTCATCACTTCACCCAAAATCAAATCGATTTTATTTTGAGCTGAACTAATTTTAAAGTGAACAGAGAAATTCCTACAGGAATGATGTTTTGAAACTAAGTTTAGCATTTTAAAAACCAGCTTAATCAGTACGGGGTGCAATTGTCACTGATTACCAACTGAATAGCTGCAAATGTAATGCAATCAGTGATTTTTAAGTGAATTTGAATTGATTCGCGATGAAATAGGTTGTAAATAGAGGAAGGCTAACATTATATACCTCGACACGTTTTAATTACACTCTTCATATCATATCATCTTTAACGATGTCAATCACAACCCGTTAATTCTATCATCATGTACAGTTCGTTCCATTTGGATATGCGTCTAAATCATAAAATCCTTTTGTTGAGAAGACACAAGACTCATATTACCAGTCTCTTTTTGTATCACACAATTTTTATGCCGGGCAGCCTATTCTGTGCATCGGCCGGTCATGTTGCAGTAGGGATTTGCGAATTTACATTTTATGACTTGTATCGAAATGGAACGAAGTGTAGCTTAGTTCGCATGCGCAACAAAATCGCAGCACGTGTAAGGGTACTATTCATGTTTCAAGCGTTTTTGGATAATATTCGACATGTCAGAACTCAGCAAAACGATTATATTTGATTCTTTCATAAAGCCATTGGTCTTTTATACAATCTATAAAAGCGAAAATGATTGAGGTCAGTTTAAATTTCCCGCCTTTATTTATTTGTTGTAAAATCGATTACATGCATAGGCGCACGCGCACATTGGGATATAGATGTGGGTAACAAGATTAATGTAATGATTCAATTAAGTATCAATTAACTAATTATATGAATAATAATATGTAATTAATTTAATGTATAATATTAATAATGTTTTAATTAAAAGCATTTTGGTACCATTATTTCGTATCAGTAACACCTTTATGACTCAGACCACAATGTTGCACCATGTTTTGACAATAGGAGCTGAACACAAGATTACACCATAGTTTGTAATGTTGCAGTATGATTCATTGAGGCTTTATAAATGAAATATTTTAAATGCAATTTGGAATGAAAGAATAAAGTTATTTTCTTTTTATACTTTTTTTATAACTGCCATAGGTTGATCTTATCTCGTAAACTGGAGCCAATCCAGCAAAGCGAATATTATATTCTGAATCAGCAACATGAGAATACCCTTAAATGGTTCTCACCCTATGCTGCAAAATAGCTACTCCCCCGTGTATTAAGATGTTTTTTTTTTAGTAACTTAATATAAACATTTTAATATACTTCAAGGCACAATCTTTTTCGAGATATTTCAAAGGCGTAGCTTTGATTTATGAGTCTGTCATCTTTTTATCATGGATGCATATCTCGCTTATCTTTAAAGATATAAAAAAATACTTTTACATTTCAGCATAGATAGATTATCATTCACCCTTGGCATATTTGAATCATACCATATTTGTTTCGATTCCTTTAAAACTTCAGGTGCCATTTTAGTGAACTCAACGACAAAGTGAAACCCTTCATTTTTCCTCCTAATTTTTGGTAATTTCTCATTAATACAGTAATTATTGCAAACATCAGTTTAAAGTATTACACACCGCCAAATTAGAACTATGCTAGATACACTTGTATCTTCCCCGATTCATGCTTTTATACTGTAAATTACGAAATCTATGAATTTATAGTTATAGTATAAGCCATACTTTTTTCTACGAAGTTGGTAATGATGAATTTGATAATATCTTACCTTCGAGATTAAATTTAATCTTTGCAATGTGCGTTGTGTGACGCTATACTTTAAAATTGTTATTCAAATCCATGTCACCATGTTGCAATAATCACGACCTACTCCAAATTTATTATAAATTCGTTTAATCTTGTGGTATTTAAACAAAACCTTTTCAAATATTAACTAATGCAAGATGTAAATTTGTAAATAAATTAGAAGATATTTTCGTAATCGTTAGAATTAGAATGATGTAAACAAATTACTTTAAATAATAAACAAAATTTAAAATTCTCTATTAAGATAATCAGGGAAAGGATATGTATTGCCATTCTTTTCAACAACAATTAATTCAATTAAATTTTCTTTTTATTTATTGAACAAAATATATTTCTTCATCGATGATCATATCAAAACAAAATTAACAAACGTATGCCTATTGTATTCTTGGAGAAACTTTCTTTCCAATAACGACGTCATTTCATTTAAAACAATTGTCAATTTGTCATTGCTGACAGTCTGCAGGTTGTGTTTTTGTTGATAAGAAACTTTTTGTTTAGTCTGGGATGCATAAAAGATTTAAGCCATGATTAAATTTAAGCCTAAATTAGATGTGACACACATTATGACGTATAGCATATTGTGTGTCATATTGTAACTTAGGCTTAAATTTAATCTTTGTATAAATCATAGCTTTTATGCAACCTAGCCTTTAAAGTTAGTTATTTTTTTGTTTTGTCTTGTACAGGTTGTTTTTAAATATTTTGCATCCCTATCTAGAGACTTTATTTTAGGAGACAGATAAAAAATTTAAATAAATTCAGGTTTTTAAACGTGTTATACTTTAGAGTTATCATAAAAAACAAACGCGCAACGCAACGTGGAAAATAAAGTATAATATTTGCTTTTTTAAGTAGAACACCCTATATGTTGTTCGTTAAAATGAAAGATCATTTTGCCTATTGATATTTGGACATATATTTAAGTTTAAAATTACAAAATACTTCTATTCACCGTTTTCGTTAACTAATGACAATATGAATTCAATTATTTAAAACAAAACAAAATGAATTAATAATAAAGCTTTTTCTCCAGGGCGTCTTGATTTTGTTCTATTAAAATATATATATATATCTTTTTTCTCCACTTTGCAATTTGTATTTGTTATTTTTGATAACTCTACGACGTAATGCACTGTGATTAACTATACGTGTATGGTATCTTAAAGCTACGTACTGCCACACTAATCACTTCTGATCGCTGTAACGAATAGGCGGACAAATGGGCAGGCACGCAAGGAATTCTTGTCGATGTTTGTTGACCCCTGCTTGTTATGGTGATCAGAATGGATAAGACCATGCATTTACATTTTACTGAGGAAATTTTACTTTTAATTCTGATTCTACTATGACATCAAAAATTATTTTGGTCAAGGGTAGTTATGGATTTTAAAATTATTGTCGGAGCCTAGGTTCGTGCATTGTATCAATCATTTTTTGATTGTCAAAATTTATCAAGCACTTCTGAAAAAGTTTTCTTGTTGCTCTTCATTAGTTTTTTGGTTTTAGTTGCTGTTAATAGTTCCTTGAGTTTATTGATTTTGCAATTTGTGCTTTTAAGTTACCGAGTTGTGGTTTTCACCACAGTTTTCCATTAAAAAAAAAAACAAAGTTTCTTTTTCTGTCTATAGAAAAGTAAAATCAGAGTCTTTGGCTTGATTCTGCTCATATCTTGCAACCGTAAGGTCTGTAAACCTACAAGTCAATTATTAAAAAAAAATGAAGTTTTGAAGTTCTCAGTATGATACGATTTCTTTTAAGTCTCTAAGTTAATACCACAGAGACTTACGACCTTACGAGTAAGCTTAGAGATCTAAGAAAAATCGTATTTTCCACAGAACTTCAAAATTCCATATTTTAATAATAATTGAGTTACAGGTTTACAATCTCACGGTTGCTACAGATACGAGCAGAACCGACACTTCAAGTTTGACATTTGTTCTCGGATTCCTCTTAAATCTATTAACGCTCTCGAACATTGTAGTAATTGGTCAGCAAACAATTCCGCGGCATTTGAAACTGGTCGTTATCATATAAAAAAGTTTTAATAAACCATTACGTATTCAATTAAGAAGATTTAAGCGATTTTTTTCTACTGTCGTCAAATGTATCTTGACGTTACGGTTTTGACAAATAGCTAATGAGTTAAACTGTATAAATTAAGTTAAAACTCTGATTTTATTTTTTATAGACACTCCTTATCTAAATAATTTTGGATCGCACAGATTCGAGTTACTGCTGGAGTTGTAATTATCCAACTTTGCTCCAAATTCACTGACTTTATATATCTTAATACGTGAGCATATTTTTATGTTATCTACATGAAACAAAACTATGAGTAGGGGTCTGAAAATTTATCAATATATGTATATATTTTTATTTTCAGTTATCGATATACAGATAATATCGATATTAGTGAATAACATAAAGGAAAGATAAATTCTTGGTACCTAAATCATACAAAATTGTTTTTAAAAAGAATGAGTGAAATTAAGATAGAAAATTGCAGCATCATAAAGTTTCTGACAAAAGAAGGCTATGTCCCACATATTATTTATGAAAGATTGTGATGGGGAAGATGCACCACCTTATCTTCAAATTAAATTGAAGTCTAAAGTATTTCGATTGGGTAGAGGATCAGTTTAGGATAATGCAAAGTCTGGGCGACCTATGGAAGCTTGAACTGAAGAGATGGTGCGAAAAGACGAAAATTTGGTAATCAGAGTGAAGAGAATCAGTGAAGAATACCTTCCGGAATGCGGGTACTAACAGCGAAACACTGGGGAGGCAGTATAATGATCTGGGGTTGTATGACAACCGACAGTGTAGGTGAAATATTTATTTGTGAAGGTCGAATAAACTCCCATACTTACATAAACGTATTCGAAACGACATTGCGGCGATCATTTTCCAAGATGTTTGGTGATACAAATATGGAAGGAATGCTGTACCAACAAAATAATGCACCCTGTCACAAATCTGCAATTACTATGAAGTGGTTTCGAGAAAATAATATTAACCTCCTGGATTGGTCTGCACAATACCCAGACCTAAATCCCATAGAACATTTGTGGGAGATTCTAAAGCTAACATTAGAAAGCATCCAGTTACATCTAAAGCAATTTTAAAAAACGTGTTATTGAAAGAATGGAACATTATTATCGCAGAGAAATGTCATAAACTTATAAGTATTCTGCTGAAAAGAATAGCTGCAATAATTAAGGCTAGAAGCGGCCCAATAAAATACTAATTACTTTAATAATTTGTTATTATTTTGTACGTAGGAAATTTTATTTTACCCTACTCCAACAGATTTTCATGACATAGGAGTTAATGTAAGGTGCCTAATACTTTTGGCCAAGGCTGTACATTTTGGAGATTCTGCTAATGCCTCCCACACCAGTAGGGAAAGTCATCACGTGATCGACGAAAGTCCCCAAATAGCCAATTCGCCAAATTTCCAAAGCAGGAAAAGCAGCTTAAAGGGTTGTTAGTATACGCTGCTTTTTTCATGGCCTACGTAGATTACATAAAAATACGCCCTTGTAATAGAATTCCCATAGGGAACAACGAATTTGTAGTTTACCTATGTTTTTAAATGTTTTCATTAATGAAGGATGACGGAATAATAAACAATTCCAAGTTCTTTCAAATGTCAAAACCTAATTTTACGATAAGCTGATAAACAAACACCTAATTCAGCAAAAATTACGAAATTATGTTTCATTTTGAAATCAACATCAGTTTAGGATGAAAACAAACGAACACAAAATGTGTACCATAATAAATTTGGTATGGCCGTCATCGAAATAATGGGTGTACACACCAACAATGTCCCGTTTGATTAGAATGTGCACGTTGCCTCAACATAATCAAAACTTACTTCTGCCGAGCCTGGCAACAGTACGAGCTCTAAGTTCGGTTCGCACAAAATCAAGGTCGCATATTTGCTAAGTACGATCTCCAGTTGTGTACGACATGGGCCGGTCGCTACCAGACGATGCGCATTCGGCACACAACCGTGCTATGACCGTAAAATAACTAACACATATTCAAAGACGACTTTTACCAAGTGTGAATGCACTTACTTGCTTTTGCTAAGATATTGCGCGATTACGTACCGTATGCATAATATATTTAGGTCTGCTCGTATTTTCTCTCTCTCTCTCATTCAAATACCTATGATACCAAAAATAGATTGCATAATTTGATGATTTTTATTAAAATAAGAATTAAAAAAAATCCTATAGAACTATAGAAAAGAAATCGTGATAGATGAGCTTATTCGAAATCAAACTAGGTCTAATTTATCTGTACAGATAAACAAACTCATCACGTAGGAGAAATTATATAAAAGCGATAAGATATCCGCCCAATATGATACGCATAACATTAATAACTTGATGACGACTTTACGTAGGTATTTATATAAAAGATGACAGAAAATTTCAACTGGGAGCCTCTTGAAAACAAAAATAACGCACACAGTAGCCTAATTGACAAAAATACAACTCTGGCAATAGAATTTTAAATTAAATTAGACTTTTTTTTACAACATGGAAAGTAATTACTTAAATTATAAATTGTAGCACAATTTAAAAATTAGAACGAATATTCGATTACTTAAATCCTAAAACAACGTAAAAAAGGACTTCTTCTAAATATGTCTCGGATATCTCAGGTTTTGTTGCACAAAACAAACTGATCGATCTTTATGAAGGACAAACATGGTAGTAATAATTGCTTGTAATTAGGCGTCTTTCAATATACACAAAACTAGATTAAAATTCTTTCGCAGGTCATTTTAAAAACCCCTCAAAATTAACGACAACATAACACATCGTACGCTACTGCAACGCGTATTATAAAATGTAGCAACATTCCATCTTTGCGACATAATAAGTTTGGTAGCTATGCGACATTAAAATAATTTACATATACAAAAATTTTACCCACTTGTTTTCTAAAATCCGCTGAATAGCGCGTGAAATTTATTTAAATCATAAAATGAGCTGGTTCTAAGAGAAAAATTAATTGTAAACTGAAATGCTTACATTTTAAACACAAGTAAAATAAGACGCCATTTACTCAATTATTAAAAGTCGAAACAATCACGGAAAGAATAGTATGCCTGTAATTTGAATTGTTGTACGGAACTTACCTGTACTTAAAAAGTCTTTTAGATAAAATTCGCACAAATATCACTGGAAATCACACAGATTCAGCTTGAAATTCTCGTCAAATATACAAACGTACGTAACAATACGCCATTTTGTGACGTTATATAGGTTGTGCAGTGTTGCCACACCTAGGAATTTTTATACACCAGCTAAAATATCTCAAAAATACTTGAAACATTTTTTTGCAAACAATATTATGGATAAACAAGTTGGATTATAAATGGAAAACAACAAAAATATAATTTCGTTCTGCTTAAATTATTTTTTGCAAGTCCTTATTTCGGGAAAAACCCTAGGTATTGCTTGACTTACAATTTTTTTGTTTGATATTTACGTCAATATACATAATACACATATAAAAAGAACATTATGTTTAAAATGGAAACAGCATGTACATTATTAATGATTTTCCAAAAATACTCTTTATTACGATCGCATTTTTACGTAACTTCTCATCAAGGCACAATCAAGGTAATTCTAATGAAGTATATATGACCTGGAACGGCGACGTTAAATAACTTCCATGGCGAGCGCTGAAGCAGAGAAGTGCTGAGAAAGACACTAGGCAATCTTTTTCGATTTTGTGCGTTCGTGTGTATCAGACAAGTATGGGTTCATTAAGTCACGCGGGTTGCGAGATTTTCGATGCTTCATGCCATAAACAAGACAATCGGCGTTCCAGGTCATATATAGTTATTTCATTGGGTAATACTCTAATAATAGCTTTGTTCGCGGAGACGTTTCGGACTAGTTCGAGTTCAGAACCTTCAAATCCATGCATTCATGAAAGTTGTACACTCGTTGTTAAAATCAATCATTATTGCGGTAGGCACTTGATTTTAACGATTCCGAACTAGTTCGGAACGCCTCCGCGAACAAACCTAATAAATATACTCTTTCAACTTTTAAATATACTTATTTATTATTTATTGTAACAATTATCTGCATATCACAGTATAAGTTCGTATTTTTCGGCCAATATTATATAGGATTTTCTAAATAAAAAAAATAATAATTCTTCGAATCTTCGATAATATGGATGCATCGGCAATCGCGAGTTTTTCCAGATCTACCATTAATGAGCTAATAATCCTTCACACCTGTAATACAGGCATTCCCTGATCTAGGGTTTTACCAAGGAGTGCAGTTATTCACCCTGTTGCACATGTCACTTAATTTATCTATCAGGCAATTAGCATCTTGTTTCATTTGATCCACCAATAGCTTTCCTTGCCCCCTCCACTGATTCAAATTACTTTCGACACTACTTTCTTCAGACTTAAAAATATTACATTCAGCCTTCACTCAATATTCGTCGTAATCAATCTTTACCCACCCAGTGCTAACTTTGCTTAGTGTGTAGTTAAAATGCTGTATACATTGAATATCGTGTGTTACTTCCGATTTTGGAACAAATCACAATTAGTTTTAGTTGGGGCCATCGATGCGAAGATTCCACTTCCGGAACCTCAGCATAATATAATTTCTACATTTAGCAACAACACAAAAAAACATCGAAATGTTACACTTGTTGCTAATAATGTTGACATAGATGATCCCAGCGAGATTGTTTGCCATTTCAATGAATACTTTAAAGATGCTCCTTTGAACATATCAAATAAAATTGATAATTCCAGCAACCCTATTGATGATCGGCCGAGTTATCATTTTAAATCTCCTTCCGCTTCGTTATTTTTAAATCCTTATACTGAAAATGAGCTTCTCAAACTTGTAATAAATATAATAAAAAGTAAATTAGTCTGCTCCACAATATTATCTCCTTTATGTGCCCTTATTAACTTGTCTTTAGAAACTGGCGATTTTCCTTCTGCACTGAAATCTAGCAAAGTTCTACCTGTATTTAAAAAAGGTAATCCTCGACTCTGTGACAACTACAGGCCAATATCTGTCACGTCATCTTTGTCCAAAATATTTGAATACGCGTTTTTAGATCGCTTAGTTTCGTTTCTTAACAAGCATAGTATTCTTAGTAATGATCAACATGAGTTTATTACTGGTAGGAGTACCAATACAGCGATTCATTCATTCTATGATTGTGTTATAAAATATATAGAAGCTTATGAATGCCCTGCTGGGATTTTTTATGATCTCAGTAAGGCTTTCGATTGTGTGGGTCATGAAATATTATTTGGGAAGCTCGCTTTATGTGGTTTGAGAGGTACTTCCCTTGACTGGATTAAATCTTTTCTAGGCTCACGTTCACAGTATGTTAGTATGAACTTCAAAGAGTGTGTAAAAAATGCCCCTAATGTAAAAAATTTAAAATTGTTTTAAGGCGTTATTTATTAGATAAATGTCTTTACTCAATAAAACAATTTTTTGAGTGATGACTCATTTGTTCAATTGACTTTGGTAACTTTTCTTAAGCTTACCTCGCTCTAGACTTAAGTATGACTTGTTCCGCACAATGTAATTTTGTTTATGGAACTAAATAAATTGATTGATTGATTGATTGATTGATAACGCTAAACACTACTTTTTATTAGTGTAAATGAGCTGGAGATTTGGTTTTTTTAATAAACTGTGGTCGTGATTTGTTTCTAATACCGTGGTTTACACCTGCAAGGCAATGTCTTCAAGCAGAGCAGCAATATGGATTAAACCATATCCGAAATTAGTTTCAACAGTTTCTCAGCAATCTATGAGGCAGAGCATTGCTAGTAGTCATTCTAAAAATCAACAAAATAAATTTAATAAAGACTTATGTAGAGCATTCATTTCATCTAAGATTCCTCTTTTCAAACTTAAAGATCACAATTTTAAACAATTCCTTCAAAAATATTGTAAATTCAATATTTCCGTTGAGAGTACTTAAAAAAAATGCATTCTTGTTATTCTGAAGTAATGTCTTTAATCAGGCAAACTGTTGGTAACAATCTACTTTTAGTAGATGAAATTACTGACAGTTTTGGACATACTTTGCTCATTTATTTATTGGAGTATTAAGTGAAACTAAAAAGGGAAAGCCATTTTTAATTTCTTCAAAAGAACTTGAAAAACCAACCATTCAGACTGTTCTATCTAATTTTTATTTGCCCGAAGCTATACCAATGGAAAATGTTTTACTAATTTTTTATCCGAATTTAATTCATATAACTTGTATGGTGCATGGTCTAAATCGTGTAGCAGAAGAAATTAGAAACAAATTTGCTTTAACAAACGACTTAATAATACGAAAAAAATGTTTCTTAAAGCCTATTTGAGAGTAGCTGTTTATAAAGATAGGCTTCCTAACACACCTCTTTCTCTTGCGCCAGTTGTAACTCGATGGGGAACGTGGTTGAAAGCAGCTATTTTCTATGCCAATAATTTTGAGATTATTAAAAGTGTAATTTTGGAATTTTCTGGAAGTACTATTACAATTGAAAATTGTAAAAACATATTTAGGTAAATCTCTAAAAATTTTCCAAAAACTAGCAATTATTAAAGAAAATTATACATTCGTTTCGAAATCACTGACGCAGTTAGAAACGACACTTAGGCCCGGTTTTTTCATCTTCAATTAACTTTGATTTGACGATTAATTTCCATAGTAACAATTGTGATCACAGTTGTTACTATGGGAATAAACCGTCAAATAAAGTTAACTGGAGATGAAAAAACCGGGCCTTAATGAATCTTTCGAATTAATTAAAAATTTTGAGATGTCATGCAAAAATGTAAAGAGCCAAGTAGGTGCTGAAATTTATGAAAAATTTAATAGTCACGAAAAAAAACCCTGGTTATGCTAGATTAAATAGTATTAGCTGCGTTTTAAAGGAGCAATTTGTCGAAGATGTGGATATAGCTCCTAATATTCTCTCAAAATTTGTAAAAGCTCCTTGTTATCATTTTCCATATTTAAGTACATGTTTTCAGATAGATGAGTTTCTTCTCAACAATTTTCAACAGCATTTAGTAGTTAAGTGTTTTTATAACAGTGACTGATTATTTCTTTTTCCTATTTTCTATTGAATTATTATTATGTAAAGAAAATTATTATAAGAATTATTAAAATCTGTAAAATAAAGCATTAAGGTAAACGCACTAGTAGTTGACATTATAACGGAGGAACAGAAGGTTTTTTTTTTGCTTTTATATCTATATTTTAATTTTTTTTAGATAATGTAGTATAGTTCTGTACTTTATTTCTTTCTGAATGAGATAAAATGAAGTATTTTAAAAAATGGAAATACAGTTTTTTTTTAAAGAATTTTTAAAAAATGTTTAAAATTTATTAGTACTTGACACTCCAAATAATTGAAAAATCTAGTAGTTGACATATAATATGTATTAGTATTTGACATGGAAATGAAACAATTTTTCATCCTAATTAAAAATAATTTTAATCTATAACATACAAAAAACTAAATATAAACATTATAAGGACTATTATTTTCAACCATCAACTTCAATGGGTGTCAGAAATTGTATTTAATTCTCTCTCCAGCACTAATAATTTTAGGGTTCGGCAATTTCCTCAATATTTAGTTCAATTTTATAAAACTTATATCTTTATTGTTTGGTTTGAACATAGTTTAATATAAAAGAAAAGTTATAAACTTACCTTCTTATCACTTATATTAAGTAAATTCACGGCAAATAAATTGGATGCGACTCAAAAATGGCGCTAAACTGCGGTTGTGAGTCAGAATGGTTTCAAAATTGGAAAATCGCCTTGCAGTTGTCACTAGTTGGTTCTGGCGTTCACAGAATATTAGAAATTGTTTTTAATTCCCTATTTTGAACGATTAAAATCGAGAATGTCCACTACTAATACAGTGTCAAGTACTAGTGCGTTTACCTTAAGTATCTTTGTTTAAAATTTTGAATTTATGATTTTTCGACTATTAATGGAAACGATATCAATTCTGCATATAAAAACGAGATGGCATATGCGTAGCATATTTTTAAAATTTTCTACATATTTCATGCATATTTAAAAAAAAGAGTGCATACATCTGCATATACATACATATTGAAAGAGTGCGATATGTAAAGTCAAAATGAATAAAGAAAATAAAATTTTGATTTGTCATGTTTGTGGAATAGAAATAAAATCAACAATGAGCAGTTTCAAAAGACATTTGAAAATACAAACTCTAGAATAGAATGCCTTGAATTAAATTGTGCCTTTCAGTGTTTGAAAGTGATAGAACTACGAAGCTCCTTGGAATGTCAACATGGAATTGTTCAAGAAGTGGAAGAAATTCACCTTAAAAAAATGCAAAGTATGCATTTCTTAGTTCTTATTTTATTATGCTTTTCTAAACTTATGTATAATATGCAGACTATAATATTTGGAAAGTATCTGAGGAAATTCAGAGCAAATCCTCGTGGGTGAAACATGGTGGCAATCGACAAAGCACAACTTATTTTTTTGCAACGGAAGTGGAAGGCGATGGCTTATTTCCAATGAAGAAAGAAAACGTATGGATCTTGTAAAATAGATGCCATATGCACATCTTCAATTACACTCAAACAAGTTGCTGGTGATGATTTGAGGATTACATATTATAAAACTCCTTATATGGACATAATATTAAATTGCCAAAAATATAATAGCTGATAACTAATGTAAGGTATAGAAGATTATAGGAAGTACATACAGATATGACAATTACTACATTTTAGGTTTACCAATCACTGAAATCCTTAACGAGATTTAAAGAAAATGTCGATAATGGACTTCAAAAGAATCTATTTAATTACCAGCAAAAATATCCATAATATGGCTTAAGCTTATAATTTATATGACGAGGCAATAAAGGATCATAATGATGCTCGAAGTGTTAATATGTGGGTATCAGAAATGTCTGAGAAGAAAACTGTAATTCTATAAAAAACAAGGAGCAGTTTCTAATGAAGAATTTTTTAACAACTCATGATTTTTTATTAGGAATTATGATAGAATCACAAATAGAAATTTTGAAACAATTTTGTAAAGATGGAATTGTGTGTAAGAATGCAGCTCATGGTATAAATCCATATGATTTTAATTGGCGTCGGTTCTTGTCATTGATGAATTTGGTTTCCTGTAGGATTTTTAATAACTAACAGAAGATTATGTAGTCTTAAAATATTTTATTAGTCAGTTAAAAGAAAAACTTGGGAATATCAAAGCCTTCGTTTTTATATCTGATGATGCTGACTAATATTTTACAGCATGGATACAATGGAGACTAAAAAACTCTCGTACACATGGGATATTGATAGAGCTTGGGGAACTAAACTCAGTTTAATTCAAAATAAAGAAACCTAACAAGAAGTAAATGATTAATTTCAAAGATGAGTTTAATTTAAAACATTATTTCACTACATTTTAAATATCTTTTTCCATTCAAAATATTTTCCACTTTTAGCAGTTGTTGATATACTTTAAATATTTAGGTATTTTGTTTCAGATATACCAAACTTCATGTGTTCTACATCAAAGAAATAAATGTCAGTAATTTCAACAAATATTTAGAGTTTTTTCAGATTTTACTTGAAAGTGATTCATCCTTTTTTGAATTTAAAAATTACAAACAGTTTCAAAGGTTAATTAAAATAAAAAAAGGAAAAGTTACTAGTAGGGAAAGTAAAATTAATAAACGCCATATAGCTGCCAAGATATTTATTAGTCCCATACCATCAGGCACAGATTCGTCAGGTTGGAGGGTTCAATCCTTAAATACATATAAAATATCACAAAATAAAATACAAGAGGGTCATATGTGCCAACTTCAATGTGCAAGGTTTGTATACATTCTTATTCGTGCACATGTATAGACTCTTCAGTTACAGAAAGATGTTAATGTTTAATTTTCTAAGTAAATTAAAAGTAAATGATTCAAGAACAAGAAAAAATCACAAATTCTTATATAAAATAACATTTTCGAAACAAATATTCATAAATTTTCTTTCCTGGAACAATCCAAGAATGGAATAATTTAAATAAAATAAATTTACATAAATTAATAGAAAATTGTGGAAAGAAATTAAAAGTTAAATAATTTTTTAACTGAAAATTTTATATATTATTAAAAATTTTATATTAGTGGTTTATTTATTGTTTTAGCTTAAATATTAGATCACTAAAGTATGTTTATACACGCAGTGTAAGTTTGATTTTTATATAAATAAATAAATATTAATTGTTTTTAATTGTGTGAATTTTTTTCGAAATTTAAAAATTGGTTGGAAGTTTTATGTTTTTACTTCGATTTTTTATTTTTGTGTTTTCCTCTTTCTTTTAGTTTTTCATTTGCCGTTGATCTTTCATTTGATTTTCTTTTAATTGTAATTTTTTCTGTTACGATAATAATATATTTTTAATAAAAACAGTGACATATATCAGTATTAGAAAGAGTCACTTGGTTTTCTCTTATCTCTCTTTTAATTTTTTATTTGCCTCCTCTTTATTTCCAATTTATTTCTTTTTCAATTGCTTTCCGTTTTCCTTTCTTACTCATTATTTACTTTCAATTTCTCATTTGTTTTCTTTTCTATTTAAATTTTTATTTGCTTTTTGTTTATTCATTTCATTTTTGGATTTTTTCCTTTGTTTCCTTTTTCAAATTTTACATTTCCATTGAGTTTTTCATTTGCCTTTAGTCTTTCATTTTTTTTTTTTCATTTTCATTTTCTCCTTGTTTTTGTCTCTTTTCATTTACTATTTGCTTCTTGTTTTCTATTTGCTCTATTTTGTATTTTGTTGTTTATTATTTCATTTCATTTTTGGCTTTTGTTTTCCATTTGTTTTTTAAAATGTTTCCTTTCCATTGAGTTTTTAATTTGTTTTGGGTTTTTCATTTGATTTTTTCATTTGCCTTTAGTCTTTCATTTAATTTTCTCATTTTAATCTTTTCTTTGTTTTTACTTGTCTCTGTGTTTTCTTTTTGTTTTCATTCCATTTTTGGTTTTTGTTTTTCAATTTTTAAAAAAAATTTTCATTATTTTTAGTTTTTCTGTCTCCTTTGGTATTTCATTTGTTTTTTTTTTATTTTAGAAAACAATTGGCGCATTTGTCGTCCGACTTTCTATGAACAAGTTGGCATTACCAGCACCAAGGTTGCCATATGCCGCGATTTATCGAAACTGGGCTACTCATTTCTGTTGCGATGACTTTTTCGACTTTGCGATGGGCGATAACGTTGGGCTATCTCAGATTTTGAATTGTAATTGTTGGGCTACAGACCTTTTTGCGAAATGTTAAATGATTAATAAAATGAAACGATTCTCCGTTGATGCAAAATCAAATGTCACTTGTCACAATATTTTTTTCTGTGATAATAAAACGATTAAAATTGAAAAAAAAAATCACTGAAATAACGAGAATCGAAAGTCTCTGCTTCTACAGTCTCATAAAAAAAAAAACAAAAGACGATTGATTATGCCGGGCAGTTCAGAAACGTAATCAAATTTTTCAATAAAAAAATTAATAAAAAGAATCGAAGAACTGATGAGGAAATTGAAAAATGAACGGATTTGAAATGATTTTATACAAAAACAAAAGAATCACACTGAAATAACAAAAATTGAAAGCTTCTGCTTTTACAGTCTCATAAAAAAGAGACAAAAAACAAACGATTGATCTTGCTGGGCAGTTTAGAAGCGTAATCAACTTTTTCAATAAAAAAATTAATAAATTTAAAGAAATTGAAGACCTGAGGAGCAAGAAAAAACAAAATATTTGAAATAGGTAATTAATAATTTTAAAAAATCACATTTCTAGAAAGATTGGAAATTATTTTAAAAACCTGATTTTGTGGATTTTGAAAATGTTTGCGATTTTGGGCGATATATGTTCAGTTCTAGTGCGACATCTAACTTCTAATATCTGGCAAACCTGCTTGAGCGTTTAAAGAAAACTGTCCTAGGACTAACCGGAATTTGCGCTCCACGACTTTTTGAGCTTCTTGAAATCGTTTGCATTTGCAAAATAGGTAACTGAAACCAGCTACTCAATTTTCATAAATATTTAAACGGAAACAAGCTAGTATTTATTTTCTGAAGTTAAGTGAACTACAGACATCTATCTTATTTATTATGAATTAAATTCGTGATAGAGATTATAACGTATGTACAGTTGAAAAAGAACTCTAGCATGCTTTGAAATGACAATGAAGGTATGTCTTAGTGCTCTTATTTTATTTACAACTGTCAGAAGATTTTATTTTATATTATTGAAAAAATGCAATGTTACTAATTAAAATTTTATTTTTAATTTATAAAAAGGGTTGAAAATGCCCTCCACCTGTTCAATACATTTTAAAACTCAACGTTTTAAACCATTCATGACGTTCTGTAACATGACTGGGTTTGCATTTATTTCATTACATTTACCTAACAATCAAGTTAAGACACACGTTAATTTTCCATGGATTGCTGCGAGTTCTTTTTTAACTGTACATACGTTATTATAGAACCTAGTGCTGCCAATCTTTTGGATTGAAATAATCCTCAAAATCACTGAAATATTCCTTTTACCCCCACATGCAAAAACAAAGTTCTTCGCGTTTTCCCAATAAAATCAAGACTGTATTATTCCTTTTGACAATTTTACAAAATGTTGTTGTAAGAAGTTAATTAAACACAATTAAAGTAAAAGAAATAATTTATTTATTAACAAAAAACAAAGCAAATTTGATTTTTAAATCAATTTGAAACGTTCGCTAGGTATTGCTACGATTTCTTTTGTTTTTTTTTATACAACACAAACCACAATTTTCTTCTTTTGTTTTTTTCTAAGTTCTTCTATACAGAGAAAGCGCAAAAATTCGCATTTGAATGAAATATTGAGCAGCGCCATCTATTGGGCAAATCATACAGTTTCGATGTGAACATTTATGGAAAAATTAAATGTCCGACGGCGCCATCTGTTGAGAAAATCTCGAACTTCTGTGTGTAAACAACTCTATTGCATTGACAGATGGCGCCGTACAATATGTCGCAATAATCGACGATTTCTTTTGTTTTTTTTTATACAATACAAACAACGATTTTCTTCTTTAGTTTTTTTTTAAGTTCTTCCATACAGAGAAAGCGCAAAAACTCGCGTTTGAATGAAATCAGGAGCAGCGCCATCTATTGGGCAAATCATACAGCTTCGACGGAAACATTTATGAAAACTTTAACGTCCGATGGCGCCACCTGTTGAGAAAATCTCAAACTTTTGTGTGTAAACAACTCTGTTGCATTGACAGATGCACTGTACAATATTGACGATTTCTTTTGTTTTTTTTTATATATATATGTATATATCCTTTTTCTATGATAGAGATTTTAATGACTCACAGTTGTCGCACGTAAACGTCAAAATCAAATGAATTTTCCAAATACTGCGTTTCTTGCTTCCACTTTCTAATACAAAATTAATCACCCATTGTGTAAGCTTGGTGAATCCCGAATAGTGTTTTTTCTCGAATTTAAAAACACTTTCGTCATAAATACTTCAAGAATAATTTGGTTAGAAATGCTTTAAAGTCTTAATAATAATTCCAGGAATAAAATATTTATTTGCGTAGTAAGCGAAATAGTGAGACAATAGCATTGTGTTAAGTTCGATGTGTTACAATGGAGCAAAGTAAAGAAGATTTAATGGAAAGCATAAACAGCGTGAGTGAAATCCGTCCGAAGCGATTCAGAGTAATTTCTGTTTGTAATATATTAATTTTGGACACCTTCTATTGTTTCAATTTTCAGAATTTACGATCAGTTAATTCTTCCAGCGAAGATAACTTACAAACGATAGTGACGCATGGTGATGACGATGATGAAATGTTGCTGGCCACGGTTAGGTGCAGGGCAAATCCATCGAAAAGTACTTTTGAACCAGGTTCTTTGAACGTCTTATCAGCAAAATATGAAGTAAGTGTGCTTGAAGTATTTCAAATGCCAGTGTTTATTTTTTTTATGTATTTTAGAGTTTAGATTATGATACCTGTGAAAATCATTTATTTTTATCCGAAGAGCGCAAGAAAGGCTATAAATTTATAGTGAGGAAAAGCATCGCGAGGTGGTTTATATTTCTACTAATTGGAATGTGTACTGCAATTGTAGCATGTATAATCGATATATCAATAGAAGAATTATCTCAAATTAAGTACAAATCTTTGAGTATGTGTATCCTTTTCTTTTTTAACTTTTATGCCAATGAATTACTTCAATTTTTTTTAACTAGTCTGCTATAGATGTTGATCAATTCGTTGTAGAAGGCAAGTTATACATACCATATTTTTTATGGGTCCTTTATAATATAGTACCAGTTTTCATTGGTTCTACATTAGTGGCATACGTAGAGGTTAATACTAATTGTTCTTTGTGTTTTAAATTGAACTCATTTTTGTATTTTCAGCCAATAGCAGCTGGAAGTGGCATTCCACAAGTAAAATGTTATTTAAACGGTGTTAAGATTCCTAGAGTTGTCAGAATAAAAACACTTATTGTTAAGAGTGTTGGTGTGATTTGTTCTGTAGTGGGAGGTTTAGCTGGTGGAAAAGTAAGTTATATTTTCCGGGCTATTTCAAAATATTTATACTATTACAATCAATAATGTTTACTTTAGGAAGGTCCAATGATTCACTCAGGTGCAGTAGTAGCTGCAGGCTTATCACAAGGAAAAAGTACAACTTTCAAGAAGGACTTCAAATTATTTCGTTATTTTCGAGAAGATCATGAGAAACGCGACTTCGTTTGCGGTGGAGCAGCATCTGGTGTATCAGCGGCTTTTGGAGCACCTGTTGGTAAAATCATAAAATACTCTTGTGATAAAATTTTGATTTCTACAAACATTGATTCAACAGGTGGAGTATTGTTCAGCTTAGAAGAAGGCTCAAGCTTTTGGAATCAAAGTCTCACATGGCGAACATTTTTTGCATCAGTCGTTAGCACTTTCACACTCAACATAATTCTCTCAACCTATCATGGAGTACCAGGTGATTTGAGCTATCCAGGTTTATTAAATTTAGGCAAATTCGAAAATTTTTCCTATCAGTTCTATGAGTTACCTCTGTTCATACTGCTTGGTTTTGTTGGTGGTTTACTGGGAGCGTTGTGGATTCATTTGAACTATAAATTGTCAGTGTTTCGAATAAGGTTTTTAATTCATTATACCTGTAATGAAGAAATTGATTTTATCTTCCATAATTTCAGGTATTTAAGAAAGCAATGGCTTAGAGTCATAGAGGCTTGTATAGTAGCAGGAATGAGCGCAACTATAGGATTTTTTATGATGTTTACTTTAAATGATTGCAAACCTTTAGGACAAGATCCAACAAAATATCCAACACAGGTGGGTATTTCATTTTCAAATGTCAATTTTTGTCTGTTTGCTGCTATAGGTCAAATTCAAGGCCACTATAAGAGAATGGCTACAATATAGTTTTAATTTATTTGTCATTAATGTATTATAAAGGAATTTGAAGTATTTAATCAATAATACAAAAAATTCTTTTTTATTACTAAATGTTAACACATGAAGCAACATTTTGTTTGTTTTTATCAACTAACTTCAGTCATATGGACTTCCTATATTTAATAATAATCAAGATTCCTTAAAAGTGTGCATTTTAATTTATGCTTTGAGTGAAAAGTTAATTTAAATATGAAACCTTGGCTATGTCTTATTTTAAGCTTATATTTAACAAGCAACATGTTTAAAGTAATGTTAATAACAGCTTTAACCTCGTCCATTCTAATATAAGAAAAACAAAATCAGTAATCTTCTCAATTATACCTATTATGAAATAATTCAGAGCTATTTTGATTTCTTGCTTTAACTTGTAGATGTATTGTGGTGATGGTCAGTACAATGTCCTGGCAAGCATATGGTTTCAAACTCCCGAAGCTTCTGTACGCTCCCTGTTTCACGATCCCCCAAACACTCACAATGCTCTGTCATTGGCAGTGTTTGTTACTTTTTATTTCTTTCTGTCTTGCTGGACTTTTGGTTTGGCTACGTCGAATGGGTTATTTATTCCGACCTTGTTGACAGGAGCTGCTTGGGGAAGGCTAGTGTCAGTCGGTTTAGCAAGCGTTGTTCCAGATGTGGTAATATAATATTTGCCATAAATTAAATAATTTTTACATTGATACATTTTGAAGACTTCAGTTCACCCAGGAAAGTATGCTCTGATAGGCGCTGCAGCTATGTTAGGTGGAGTCGTTCGAATGACTATAAGTTTGACTGTCATAATAATGGAAACGACTGGAAATATTTCTTTTGGTTTGCCATTAATTGTGACTCTTATTGCAGCTAAATGGACTGGTGATTTTTTTAATGAAGTAAAACGTTTTTATTTCGATTTATTTTTAAGTAATTCTTCCTAATTCGTAGGGAATATATGATACTCATATACAGTTAAATGGAGTCCCGATTTTGCCTTGGGAACCTCCACCATTAGCTCATAATATTTATGCTAGTGAAGTAATGTCGCATCCTGTGATAACACTGAAGTGTGTAGAAAATGTAGGACATATAGTGGAATTATTAAAGTTGACTAGTTATAATGGTTTTCCCGTTGTTGATGCTCCATTAACAGATCAGGTAATTAATTCATAATTAATTTAGTGTGTTATTTTCATGCCTGGCCATTTTAGAGTGAAGTAACAACATACGGACGAATTCGTGGCTTAATCCTGAGATCTCAGCTTATAGTTATTTTGCAGAGGAAGTTATTTAACGAGACTGCCGAGTTTTGGGATGATGTATGTGCCAGTATATTCAGAAATGAGTATCCTAGATATCCATCTATTGAAGTAAGTAAGAATTAGTAGATAGGAAATGTAATGTAAAAAAATATACATTTCAGGAAGTCAACATTACAGATGAAGAAAAAACTTACTCAATTGATTTAAGGCCTTTTATGAATCCTTCACCTTATACGGTGTTACATGTAAGGCAGTTTACGTTTTGTGTAATCGAGTGATAAAGTTGTTATTGTTTTAGTCTTCGTCCCTACCTAGAATGTTCCGGCTGTTTCGTGCTTTAGGATTACGACATTTACCTATTATAAATGATACTAATGAGGTATGTAATTAATCTTTTGTGTGTAGAAATCATCACCTATAGAAATTATCATTTAACGTTGTTTTAATGTAGGTAATAGGCATGGTTACTCGTAAAGATCTGGCTCGTTATCGAGTTTGGAGGCATAATGGCAAAATGGGAGTTGAAGAATTGTTAATTTCCAAAGAAATTTAATCTGTAGTTGGTATTAGTTTGTTTTATATATTTATATGTTTTTACTTGACAGAATATAATGAATGTTATAAATTAAAGCAAATAAAACTGTATGTAAATAATTAGCAAATTTATTAGGAAAAACATATCAAAGTAGAAAATAATTTTACTTGCACCTCTCTTATGTAAAGGGAAAGAATAACTTCAGTATTAATTAATTTATTTAAATAGTTTTAGCCAAGTACTCATTTTGTATAATAATTTAAAGACACCAGAATGTGAATTTGTGTTTTCTATTAACATGAATTATGCACCACCTTGAAGATATTATATTAATTATATTATAATTAAAGATATCTAAATTACTGCGATTTTATTAATATATGCAGGCATTACTTTAAGCATTATTAGTCCTGTCCTGTTAATAATTTTTCAATACCAAATGATTAAGATAAAACAAAAGTTATTTTATATTTTAATTAATTTCATTTTATTTTACTATTTCTTTATTTTGTAGAATTTTCTCTGTGATTTTTTATATTACTCCAGTAAAATAAATTCAAGTGAAATCATGGAAAATACTTTATTTTATGAATGTATGTATGTATGTACACAATAATATTAACAATATTTTTAAGAAGAAATCCTTTTTTATATAAAAATATAAATACATATAAGTTAGAATATCCTACAGATATTTTTTGATCATGTAATAATCAATTTTCAAAACACTAATTGTTTGTATAAATTAAAGCCAAAATAAAAAAAGTGATAACAAAAATATTTATACTTAATGTAATTGAAAACTTATCAAAAAACACTCTATAGAAATTCTTCTATGATTCGAATTAATACGGCGTTCTTAATACAATCAAATCATCATTTGACATCCGGCGTTTACGTGGTTCATAACTTCTACTTTAAGTAAACCGACATGTTCCTTCAACTGATTCACCATGGAACCTAGGTCGACATTTTCCGCCTTCAGGATCTTCACTTTGTCTTCGAGCTTAGAGATACGTTCGAGTTTACGCGACCGACACTTGGAGGCGGCCAAACGATTTCGTTGTCTTTTGCGTTCTAGCTTCATGCGTTCTTGATCTTCCATGCAAACCGGGGACATCGGAGGTGTGCTTGTAATATTCGGCACCGTTTGCGGTTCCTCTTTGACAACAGGCATGAATGTGAGGTTCTGCTGCTCTAAATCGGTATAAACGGTGCTGGATGAGTTTTCAGATGCTAAAACAAAACAAAAAATTAATTTCTTGACAATTAGAAAAAAATAAAGAGTATATTAGTTTCGATAAAAATTGTAAACTGAATTTGCATACTTATTCAGTTTTTTAATGAGTCCATAAAATTTTGGAAAAAAAGCAGTTTAATGGAACTGTTCGAAAGTAATCAAAGTCAAACTATAACTAATAGCGTTTTCGATTAACTGCACTAATTTGCATTCAGAGTATCATCTCGTATTTTTATTACATTAGGTTAAAATAAAATGAGAATACTCCGAGTGCGTTACTTGTACAGTCAATCGAAAAATTATTTATTTCTTGTTTTTTAAAGAATATATTCTATAATTTGAGGGCTCTTTAGGAATGTCATTATACCAAGTGATCATAAATTAAATATTTAGGTTAGAGTTGGCAGTTGTTATAGGACTAATCGACGTAAAATTTTTAAAAGTTTATAAAACTTAGTTAAAATGCCGTGATAATTACAACTTTGATTCATTTCATTTTTGATTCGACAATAATATTTTATTTGAATTTGAAATTCCAGTATACCAACATAAACTTTGAAAAGTGCTGCCAATCCAATAAAATAAATCTTTTATAGTCGCTCAGTCTTTGGCAGCTTTCTCAGAAGCTTGTAACACAAAGTGGCTAACTTATTTCGTTCTTTTTGAAAACTTTACTATCTTTCGATGTAATTAGAACTACTGAAATAACATAAACCGGGAGAAAAACGTTTAGAATGAGAACCCCAACATAAAAACCATTATTAAGAAATTTGACACTTGATTTGACAGTATTACATAACAAAAAATAGTTTGACAACAATGCTGTATGGTACAGGGAAATCAGAAATGATTTCAACCCACGTGACTAATTTGAAGCAGGTTTTGTTTTCTAGAAGTGGCAACACTGAGAAAAATGAAGTTGCTGCTTTAAATTGACGTGCATTTGTCATTAACTTTAGTGGCTGTAGCTGTTTAGTTGTGTTTACTCATGCATTCCCAGATATTCATGTAAATTACGATGCCTTTTTAAATCGCAAGCATTACATGCTCAAACGATTTAACACAAGAGCACTGCATTGTAACCAACATAGTAGTTCTGTGGCCTGTTAAAAAAAATTATCCACATATGCTAACACCATAAAAATACTATGCGATCAAAAATTATTTAGATTAGAGTCCATAGAAAATACAATTGGAGTCTTAACTATATTAAAATTTTTTTGTTCGACACTTATTTTAGGACTCCGTCAAATCTGTTGTTGTTATTTAAACGCTCTCCAGCACTTTGTGGATTTGTTAGCAAGCAACTCTGCGGCATTTGAAAAAGGCAAAAATCCTTTATGCTGGCAATACTGCTTGTCGGCTCATAAAATATTTCGCTATCTACTGATGAGCACCTTTTTGTGGACTCTTTGCTGCCAAGTTGGTGTCTAATAGATCATTCACAAATTACTACATTTAAGTTGGTAGCCCACAAAAGTTGCTGTTGCTACATTATTTTTTTTATTAATTTTTGTTAACTGTAGCAGCTAGTCTAACACATGAATTGTGAGTTTATAAAACAAGGCATGAAAAAGAGCTATGTTTAAAAGTACAAAACAATCTACAACTGATACCAGTGACCTACACTGTTTGCTGAGGATAATTACAATAAGGCTTTAATTAATAAGAAACCAAATTAAATGCTTCTCATCGATAAAAGTACACAAGTAAAATAAATTTAAAAAATGAAAATATGTGTTATTGGAATTATACAATAATTACAACAAAAATTATTAAAAAGGAAATTAAATTTGCTTTTAGAGCCATAAACCATTTTACTCAAGAATAATAATTTTTGTTTTCTAACACTTATTTTGCCCTATTACCAATTATATATGATATGGACGATGAAAAGCAAAGGATAACAAGATATAAGTAAAACTGTAGTGTCTGAATCTTAGTAGATGGGGACTCATAGAAATATTCATCAAAATCAATTCTTAGCTCTTTTATAATATATTTAAAACTGCTACAGTAAAATTTCTTTTAGTCGGATAATTTTTTTCCCCACTTATGTAATTTACCATTAATTTATACTATATCACTATTAGGCAGACAGTTTTTTTTTTAGTCGTGGTAGGTGTCTGCCTAGGAGAGGTTTTACTGTATTAGTTTTACTATTTTATATTTTTTTAATATTGAGAACAAATATTTGTTAATTATGAAGTGATTTCTACTTCTAAAATAAATATAAATTATGGTAACCTTAATTAAATTAGGTTTTTGCTTGCTTGTTTAGATGCTGCTATTAGTGCTATTATTTTTTGCAACTAGGGCTGTTGGAATCTCGAGTCAGAGTCAGAAGTAATCATTGCTTTACTGGAGTCAGAAAGTATTATTATTGCATTATTTATGTGAAAAAAGTTTCAAAGCTTAACATTGAAACCTTATTAATCATTCTTAATACACATTTTACAACAGGTATTCAAACAAACCACCATTTTTTACTAAACAATATCCTAGCCGATTATAAAAGCAATTTCGAATATTGGCCAATTGTCTGTCTATTAATAAACTGCGTTCCATAGTAATTGATTCCCATAGAGAATCGAGATTTTCATGTCTCTTTCTATAAAGTTTGCTTTTGATATAGCCTCACAAACAAAAATCACACTGAAATCAGACCTCCAGATTAGCATGTCCAATCTCTAATCTAAAGCAGGACCAATATCATCAATTAGAAGATCCAAATACAATCCGGAGTTTAATTTTCCTATAATTTGAACAGCCCAATAATTCCGTTATTGTAAATCCCTACCCTAACATTAATTTTCTGCGGATATTGTGTTCTAGTATTTAAATTTAATCGAGGATTTTCTTGTGCAGAGTAACGAGAATTTTGTACATTACGTTCATTATTCAAAGTAAGTGTACACTCATCCGTAAAACATATTAATGATAAAAAAACTTCTGTCCTGATTTATTCGCTCTTGCACTTCTTGGCAAAATACTCTCCTTATTAATTTCAAAAATTCCTTAATGATAATTGAATTTGTTGGAATATTTGTTTTTTTAAAATCGTCTTTACCGTGGTGTGAGTTGCATTGCACTCTTGACCAATATATCTGCTACTGAAAATTGGATAGATATTAATCATTCTCAGTGCCACTTATTCCAGTTTCGCATTATTTCTGCATCGATTGCTTAACAAATATTGATTTATGGTTATTATGAAGAAAAATTATATTATTACTTCCACCTTTTTTTTTTTTCCAGAATGACACTACTTGTTCCTTCAAACCGTTTTATTATGGCTTGTATTGTTGACATAGAAGGTATAAATTTGTTATCAAATTTTACGGAAAATAAAGTCCGTATTGTCCAAAGCCCAACAATGCTATAAAACAACGGTAGGAAACCTTTTGTAAATAAGATTAATGGTTATATAATAGCCACTAGTAGGTGCATGTATACTTTTCTATAATTTCACTTTTTTGTTTTTATTAATAATTTCCATCTAATTTATATTAAAAAAAAAAAAAAAAAGCAGATTTAGGTCATGCGGGACAGATAAAAATTAATCCGCTGGCTGGAGTTGGCCCGCGGGCTGGAGGTTGCCCACCGTTACTATAAAACACTTTCAAAATAAAAATCCTCTTTGGATCTTATATCCATAACACTTTTTGAGTGAATTATTTCTAATTAATAAAAAATATTTGAAGGTTTCAAATCTGACATACTTTATCGCAGTTAACTTTATTATTTATTATTTCCAGATGAAATTTCAAAATTTAATTTTCACGAAATTATTAACAACAATAGCAATAATTTTAGTAATATTTGTCATAATTTTCTCTTTCCTTCAAGACCAATAACATTTCTATACGTTTAAATGGTGAGTAGCAATCTCCAGAGATGTACTTTTCAACGCAAGTTTCGAATGTTCGGCTTTGAAACTTTTAACACGATATGTTGCGAACTTTCAATGAATATATAATTAGTACTTTTAGTATTGATTTATAAAGGAGTTGGAGCCAGGTTTTTGTCAGAGTTAGAGTCGAAGGTTTTATGTACCGATTCCGCAGCCCTGTTTGCAACTGCAAGTCACAATTATTACAGTTTACTGTAATTGAAATAAAGTTTTATGGACTCATCTCATTTTAATTATAATCAAGTCTCCCCACATATAATGATATCTAGATCACAATCTAGATATAACACACACACACATCTAGATATATCACATTTTAATCATACCAGATTAATTTTTGAAAATTAAAAACCGTTTCCAGTAAGTAAAATAAAAAAATTGAATTTTAAATAATTAATAAAGAAATCTGTAATAATAAAATCAATAAAATGTAGATTTAACTAACCTTGATTGCTGTTTGAATTATTATGCAAATTATTAAGTGCATCGACGAAACCAGTAGCAAATGATTCTTGCTCTTCCGTAACATTCCTGGGAAATAATAGTGGAGCGGCAGCTGAAGGTGTAGGTGTCGAAGTCGAAATATTATTAGCTAAAATCATCTTTTCTAAATCTGGCGTATTCACTTTTAGCATATTTAGATCAGGGGACGATAAAACAGGAATGTTCAAATTGTTTTTCTTTGCCATGTTGAAATCTAATTTTAGGTTCTGCTTAATGGTGTTCATGTTTTTCTCGTTCATAGGAGTTCCCATTTCTAGTTATTTATAAACAATTCCCAACCCAGCCAAGACCACAAATCAAGAAATAACTTAACAGGTAAGACAACGAGACCCAACAATACGTAGTAATAAACGTCAGGTATTTCCATACAATCTACAAAAGCGAAAAGGCATACGATAAGACGAATCCTTTGTGTGAAATAAGGTGTGACATGACCTTAAATTAATTTTAAATTATATTGTAAACGAAAAACATAATGTACTAACCTCATGAAATGCACTAGTTAACCACTTGTTGATGTTATTCGATGATTCATCATACGTAAAACTGTTGAATTCTTACTTTATATCAGGCTTTATCTGGAAATTTTTGCAAGTTATTCGTGGAATATTTATCAACGTAAAATACGTAGTACGTGAACTAAAAGCAGGGGTGACTCATACAGTAGCCGTCGAAATACAAGGACTTGACATCATGACGTCACCACAATGTGACCAAACGTCAGAATTTTTAGTTTTGTTGGAACTTGTCTGGTATTTTAATTTCACTTGATTTTATAAATTACGTTATTAAGTAAAGCCTGTTTAATATTGTTTGTTCAAATTTGAAGATTATCCTAGTGGAGGGGATTAATGTACGGCCTTTAGTGGTGTGAAGTTGTTGTAGTACGACGTGACGTACACGCAATAATAATAATCGGCCATGTTTGTTGTTGCGATCGTTGCACCATCTACGGTTAAGTAGTAACATATGGTTTTGATAAGAGCCATCCTGTGCTAATCAAAGCACCTTTTAATCAAGGTGGCCATGGCAGTGCCTTAATTTATATCCTCCAGTTCTGACAAACGAAATGACTCGTCGTGCGTGTGTGAGTCTTTTAAAAATCTCACGAAAACAATAAACAAGGCTGTGCGAATGCTCGAAATTATCATAAATGTAACCGTAAGCTTGATGTGTCGCTTTGTTTTTGTGTTTAAAGTGTTTAAATATGTGTAATGTACCGCCAAAGTTTTATCAGGTCTGTCGTCTTTGTTTATCTTATCCGGAAAGTAGTGATAGCGATGCCAGTTTACCAATTTTTGATAAGGACACCGTCGAAAGGAATTACCCGACCAAGATAATGACGTGTCTCTCTATAATGGTAGGTGATTCATAGTTAATAAATTCCGTCATTACTCCGATTAACCTCTTCGAGTGCGGTCATCTTTTCTTTTATATCGTGTTTTACTATTTTAAGGAGACTCCGATCGACCGCCGCTTACGGCTTGCATCGGATCGGGTTATTTTCGGATCATTTTACGGTCTGCACTGATAAAAATAATTCATTTTTGTTCCTTTAACATCTGCTATGCGTGGGATGCACTGTTGCATTGTGTTATTACAGCGGCCCAGTTAGGTTATTTGCTTGAATAGGAACGCACACCTGGTCTATTCGCCAGGTCTGCTTATTATAGAGAAAGTTTGGCAAGGAGCGGCAAGATGCTGAGATAAGAGATGAGGCATAGCTGATAAGAAGAGTTCTTTGTGCTGTCAACCGCTCACCGGATCCGATCACGCACTGCTCTCTCTCCCCCTCCGCCCCCCGCACTCTTTATTTATTGCTTCGATAAAAACGTGTACGAGTTTCGTTCTACGACGTGCCTCTGTTATCAGACGTTTGATATAAAAACTTGTATTCTTGTCCGTCTCAAAAAAGTCCTTCGCTTTTGAGCTGGCAATCTTGTGTCGGAATGTTTCACATCATGTTCAAAATTTATTTATTGATAAATACATCTTCAATAGGTATACATGTGTTAGGTAAATAGATGAATTACACCGAATAATCCATGTAATAGGGACAGCCCTTTCATTTCCTAATAAAAAAAAAACTATCTAAAAAGTACATACACACTAAAGAATATAAACATCATCTAAAAAAATTACATATTTTTCAATTATTTTATTGTATTGAGTCTTACTTTACTGTCAAGTCGGTAATTCATACTTATGTCATGTCAAATTTTAATGTAAATAAACCATAATAACGTAAAGAATTATAAAACTATTAAAACATTACCTTAGGCATGACTGAAAGAATCAATTTCAAATATTTGACATTTATGGTCGGGAGCAGTTTCACACAGCTAAAAGTCTTGTCCTAGTTTTTGATGTTGGCAATTGTATATACTGGGTGTTAATAAAAAACCTGTACACCGTTTGGCAGGTGAAAGTGGAGATCAAAACAAGAAAAAAATTCTAATAAACCCATGTCCAATTCTCAATACAGGTGTCCACGCCATGTGTTCACTCTTTTAGAATTTTTAGTTTTTACATAAAATTCGGGAGCGATAAATTAAATAAAAAGCTGAATTTTCCTGCATACCATCGTAGGACTTCCGGTTTCGCCGGAAGTGATATCAACTTTCTTATTTTCGGATTTTGAATAATTTTGAACAATATTTGCGATTTTGGCCGATTTTTGTTCAGTTCTAGTGCGACATTTAACTTACAACATCTGGCAACCCTGGCAGGATTGAACAATCACTAAAAAGTAAGTTTGTCCCGTTTTTTTGAAACAAGAAGACGCGAAAAGGAAACCGTCTAATGTTTATTATTTTATTAACAATTACGATCGACTATGACGTTTTATAATTTTATTACTTTGTAAACAAATTCGAGCAATTTTAAAATGAGATAAGGAAAATTTCTCTCAGTTATTTGTCGTTTATGTGGTAGATATTATTTAGACTTGATTTTAAGGATACATAAACATGGCCTGCTCGTTTAAAACGATTAAAAAATTATTTCATTGTTTTGTAAACAAATTTAAGAAATTTTGGTATTGCTGTGAAGAGAAAGACAATCTCTACCGAATGAATGACATTTTTTTTTAATATGCTCGTTTAAATATTTTGACAATTAGCAGTGCAACTGTTCATGATTGAGCTGATTTAAATCACCTGATTAAAACCATGTTAAAAATCAGTGATTTAAATCAAGCGATTTTTATTAAAAAAAAAAAAAAATTCTCATTAAATAAACAAAACTGGGTCTGTTTTCCTTCTAAAATTAATTTGAAGACATTTGATAATTATACAATTTTTGACGTAAAATAAAACAAAATGTGATCTATTAAAAAAAAAAGAAAATATACAAAAAAAATTATAATAAAAGAATTCTCATTAAATAAACAAAACTTGGTCGACTTTCAATAATTAAGATATATTTTTGAAGACATTTGACAATTGTGTAATTTTTGACGTAAAATAAAACAAAAGGTGATCGAGAAATAAAGAATATTTATAAAATTTCAAAAAATAACGTAAAAATTAAAAACAAATCTCATGAAATAAAAAAAAACTGGTTTGACTTTCTAAAATTAAGATATATGTTAAGCTCGTGAGTTTTTAAAATTTGTTCAAAGTAATTAATGAAATACAGTAGCGATCGCTTGTTACGAACCCGGTTAAAACGAACTTTCGGTTACAACGAACCAAAATATGGTAACCATAATAACCCATCTCTTATATCGAACCTGTTTTGGCAGTCCCTTGAGGTTCTTATAAACGGACATGACTGGACCCACATTTTGCTTTTTTATTTTAAATATCGCAAGAAGCAGGATTTTTTTATTTAAATCAGTGATTTTTGTTTTTTTTTTAATTCGTCATTTTTTTATCAACACTGCACTTGTTTTTTGATTAGAAATTCAGAAGCAGCTTGAAAATCAAATTAAAAAGGGGTGGGATTTCTTGCCTTGGCGTCCTGTTTGTAGGTAATACGAGTCTTCTATATTAGAGATACTACTAATAAACATGATTTTCATGAATTCTTAGCTCTCTAGCTTAGAAATTATAAATTTATAACTTTATTTTATCTGGCTGAAGGTAGCAATCGAAATAATGAATGGCATGTTCTTGGGTTAAGTAATTCATGCACAAATATTAGATAAAATCACGACATTTTGAATAAAAAGTCACAAGATTTCCCTGTATGTAAATGCAGTAGTATTTCAAATATGTATTTTGAAAATATTTTCGCTTCAGTATTCTTTTACGTTTAAAGCATATACAAGGGTCAAGCAAAATTTATTGAGAATAGAAAACACGGTTAATATTTTCTAGGATTTTATTTTAAATATGCTCGAAGTAAATCCCTTCAACAATGATACACTTGACCATTCTTTCTTTCCACTGTTCAAAAGATCCCAACCAGTCATCTTTCAGAATACCTTCAAAATAAGCGTGAACTGCGGTATCAATTTCTCCTGACGAAAACCTTCTACCTCGCGAATTCCTTTTAAGCCCAAAAAATAGCTAAAAGTCGCACATTGCTAAATCAGGTGAATACGGCGGATATTCTATTACTTTTATATTTTTTTCAGCCAAAAACTGGAGAGTTAATGCTGCCGTATGGCACGATGCATTATCATGGTGCAGCATAATTCCCTTGTCTGGAACTCTACTGAACACTTCAGGCAAACATTTTTCAGTGTACCATTTAGCTGTAACTGTCTTTTGTCCATTAAGCTTAATTGCCTTTACTAGGCCCGTACTTCTGAAGAATACCGCATACATAACTTTTTCATAGCTCGCTGCTTTTTGGTCATTGGTTTTCTCATCTTCGTGATCCATACGCGATTCTCTTGGCGGGTAGGTACCTTGAAAAAGGGAATGTAAGTTTCGTCACCTGTCACTATTTTGAAAAAAGAAAGTTTTTTGCCATTATTTAAGAAATTTAAAGTTTCATGGCAAATTCTTACACGTTCTGCTTTTGAAAGTCAGAAAGGTGATGCGGCACAAAACGACTAACCACTTTCTTTAAATGCAAGTGATCGTGTATGATTGTTCTAAGAGCTGAGGATCCAATCTTGAGTTGATGCTGTATTACTGCATAGGTGGCTTTATTGCCCTCTTCAATTAATTTTTTAACAGCAGCAATGTTTTTGTCGGTAACAACCCTGCTCCTTTTTGATGCTGAACAGAATTCCTTTCGCGTTCACATTCCTTATACAATCGGTAAATTGTAGCCAAGGAAGGTGCTTGTTCACTAAAATCAGAATCTAAACTCTTATTGCACTCATAAGCGCTTAAACTTTTTTTAAAATCATAATAAATCATGATTCGCAAATGCTCTGTGGTTAATTCCATTTTTTACTTGTAATATTGTTTTAAAAAATTACTAACTTGGGTTCTAATGAGCATAACTTCAACTAAACTTCAAATGACAGATAAAGAGTTGCTCTAAATAACACTGTATGTTTTGTTTTTCATGGTCTATTAGATTTTCTTATTTTCAATAAATTCAGCTTTACCCTCGTATGTACATATTTTTGATATTAATAAAATAATAATACGAAGCACCCAACAGTTTAGGTCGTTACATCTTGCAATTCTACAAAAAGGTTTAAATAAATTTAAAACAAATGATTTTGTAAACTGTTTTTTCCAATATTAAAATTATACAAGGATTTCAATAGTGTTCGAGTCCCACGTGATCACCCACATTAGGCAACTAAAGTTGCACTTATGGTAATACTTAGAATAAAATATCACAATTTCAATAATAGGATAATCAGTGACATAGCAATAAATGTAACCTTAAATAATATTGTAAACTTAGGTTCAAATCTCTATATAATTATTAAAGCAACTAATAAAATTTGGAATATGATTTATGTGTTTGTTTAAATGTGAAAATATTTATCAGTTATAAACCGGTATATACAATTTTTAGAAAAATGCTTTAATTTTATGATTATTCTAATTTTTTTTTTTATATGTAAAACATTTATTATGATTTTGATATGATTAATAACATGAAAATATATTTCAACCATGCTGTGGACTATTTTCTCTGACATTTGATTTTTAATCGCGCATTCCGGTAATTAAAAAGAATAAGTAATAATTGATAAATAAAAAAATCTATTTTTTACTTCGGAAACACCCCTCTGTAATAATTCAAAATTAATCTCCGCTCTACAATAATTTTTATATCTACGTATTTCGGCAGCTAAGCTGCCATATTCAGTACACACACATCACAAGTTAAAAGCACTTCATAAAATTTAACAACTAACTAATCATATTCTACAAATAAGAAGAAATCAAGTATGTAATAGGGAAATAAATATATTAATATTTAAATAATATTAATATTACACAACGTAAAAAACTCAAAGCCTTATTACCACCTGCGCCTGTTTCAGAAAAATAAAAGAAAACGTAGTTGTTAATCAATCTTCTGAACATCTCAGAGATACAGAATTAGCATTTCTTAGTAAAGGCTTAAAATTTAATTTACCGTAAACCACCGACCACGGATATCGTTGCGAGTATTGAAAGCGCGATTAGTTCTTTGGGTGAAATTAACAAAAACTTCATTAGAAATGCTTGCAAAATACAACTTGAAAATAATTGAAATAATTGAATAAAATTGTACCGTATAATGAATATTATAAAATCCTTGAGGGGTTAAGAAAGAAAAACTGTTTCTATTTAAAAGCCGATAAGGGTAATAAGATTGTGATTTTAGATAAATTCGATTTTTATGAAAGGATAAACACCCTAATAAATGGTCCGTACAAGAAACTACCCAGAAACCTTTTGTCAAAGTTAATTAAAGCTGTCAAATACACGATTAAAGAATGTCCCAATCTTATTACTAAACAAAATAAATTTAAGATTAATGTAGCTAACCCAAATTGTATGTACGTCCTTCCTAAAATACACAAGACAGGTAAATCGGTGAAACCAATCGTATCCGGTATAAAGTCACCCACTTACTCTCCAAATGGTTGAATAGTGAGCTCAGTGCACTTCACAATCCTCAAGATAATTTTTCGGTAAAAAACTCAAAAGAGTTTATAAGTAAGATTAAAAATATTTCTTTACAAGAAATCTTGGTCTCTGACGTTCGTCGTTATTTCTCAGTATGCTTATACCTGACACACTAATTTATTTAGGGGAACTACTGACAGTTAATAATGTAGATAAAGATAGATCGGAGGAATACATCTCTTTGCTTGTTTCCGAACTGCTTTCAAATAAATGATGAGTTTCTTAAAGTTCAAGGAACTGCAATGTTTTTGGCCAATTTATTTATGAATACATTCGAAAATAACATAAGAGTAGATAATCAGTATTTTCCAAGAATTTGGATGCGTTATGCTGATGACATTTTTGCTATTTTTGATATCAAGAAATTTATCAGATTTATCAGATACAAATACAAGCCGGTTAATAATTAACGAATCACAACATTCTGTACAACACAAACTCGTGGCTCTAAATTTCTTAGTAAATAGATTACTCGCATTTCCACTATCATTTCCGATATGATAAAGAACTTAAATATATTAATAATGTTGTGGTTCATAATGGTTATACTCCCCAAATAGTAGATTATATAATTAAACAGGTCCAAAATTCTAGCACTCTAACGTCATCTTCATCTCTAGCAAAATTTGTTAAAATGCCTTTCGATGTGTTTTACACTAAAGGTTTAAATTATATTTTTAAAATTCAAAACTTACGATTAGCTTTTTCCACTATGAATACCATGTAGAATTTATTGGGAAACCCGAAAGATAAAGTCGAACAGAAATCTGGATTTTTTCCCTCTATACTATCTCATTTTTTTAACTTTCTTAAATAAAAATCGATAATAAATTTTTCTAATTGAATTATATTAAAATTATACTATGTGATCGAATAAAACTTAGTCAAAGTTGACCATGAACAAAAGAGTCGCATGTCGTTTATTACTTCTATAAATTTGAAATGACAGCGACAATTTAAAATCTCCGAATCACCAGCTAATTCGACAAGAAAATGTTTCTGAAATTTTTCATAATGGGCAAGGATTCTAATAGAAAATATGATTTGCTTTGACGGACATCACTTTCTTTTTTTTTAATTTCACAAACATTTCTCAACATAACTCAAAATTTAAAACAAAAAATGTATCTTGTTCTTCTAACTGTTTCAGTAGTCCAGGAATTTCCTTTCTTTCCTTCATTTCAGAACTACATATTTCACGATACATGCTCAAATAAATAAACACAGAAACTATGAATTATAAAAAGGTGGTCTGTGCATAGGTGAAGGTGCACCAGGATTAGGTGGAGGAGTGTAAAAGGTATTTGGGGGATTCGGAGGTATTGGAGGATAATGAGGTGGAGCTGGGAATTGGTATACACTAAGTGGAAGAGTTGTAATATGAGGAGATGAAGCAATATGAGCAATCGAAGTGGTGTACTGAAATGTAGTAAGTGGATCTGTTGATGCAATATTCGGCTAAGGAAATGGAGGTACATCTGGTAGTGCGATGGGATATGTTATAAGAGTAACAGGCTCAGAATGTATTTTTTCTTGACCATTTACTGGCTTCCCTATGGTAGCTTAAGTAAATTGAGGGAACCGTGGCAAGAGTGGCGGACTATTAGGGGCTGTAGCAGGAGTTGTCTGTGAATATAAATCTAAAACTTGATGGCACATGTCTTCCAGAAGATCCATTGTCATATCTTCAACAAACATGTTCCACCATCGCAGATGTTTGGGTGATCTCTCTACCCAATCAATTATTTCAAACTGACTTAACTTTCCAGCTAAATACGTGAGCGCAACGGCTATTATTTCTGGTTTCTACTGCAATGCCAATGTCACAAGCTACCATTTACAAATGTCCAAGCCATTTGCACCATCTTCTGCAGCTTGGTTTTATCACCTTTCAAACATTTCGCATACTTCAACAGGGTGTTCAACTTGCAAATCGAATTTGATTGTTTGCAGTAAAATTCTCTCCAAAGTCATGGCCTCTTTTTTAGGATCGTTGCAAATTTTTTATCTGATAACAAACCACGGGTTGTCTTAATAATGTCTTTGCATTTCTTGGGAGTTTCTCGTGTCAATTTGAGATTTTTTGAATTATTTTGAGATAAGATCTGCGGATTTAGATTCATAACCAACTTACACTATTTTTTTATTCGATCGCATTATACAATATATCCAAATAAATTCTTGATGAGAGTAGGCCACGAAAACAAAACATTTGAGATAACAGCATTTCATTTATTTAGTTGTCAATATTGACAGTTTGATTTAACCTATATTACTGAATAATGAATCTATTCGTTAAATTGTCGCAATATTCTGATAAAGAAGCCATTGCCATTGCCATATAAAAGTGCGTCCACACTAGAACAGAACGAGCAGAACAAACTGAATGAACAGAACGTGCAGAGCAGAATAGCCCGAACAATGCTCGTTTCGTTCGGCAGATTCGCCGAATTTTTTATGTTTCCATTAATATTAAAATGTTTATACGTATCTATACTTCCGTTCAATAATTTCTTTTGTTTTAACGCAACGAACGGAACGAGCAGAACGAAGCGAACGCGTTAAGCAGAATAGTTTGAACAAGTGCTCGTTGCGTTCGGCGCATTCGCCTAATTCTTTCTTTTTCTTTCACAGTGATATCTATATTTCCGTTCTCTTAATTGTTCGGCAAACAATAAATCCTTTTGAGCAATTGCGATTTACCGACAAGCTTTCGAAAAAATTTGGCACGTTTGGTTCGGTTCGGAGACACGTTCTGTTTTGGGCGTTTGGTTCGATTCGGAGACATGTTCTGTTTTGGGCGTTTGGTTCGTTCTGCTCGTTGCGTTAAATAAAAAAATATATTAAATGGAAGTATGCATGCATGCATTTCAATGTTAATAGAAACATAAAAAAATTAGCGAATCTGCCGAACGCAACGAGCATTTGTTCAGACTATTCTGCTCTGCACGTTCTGTTCATTCGGTTTGTTCTGTTCGTTTGGTTCTAGTATACGCACTTCAGTACTCGTATTTCTCAAGCATTTCGAACAAACTTCCCCAACCTTGATCGCACGGTTTTCTAGATTACGACATATTTTGCGTATTCATTTTCATGGCTCCTCCCTGTATCAAAAATTAATTTGGACAGTCGAGTCGGTATAAGATATCCAAATTAGAAATTACTTTCTTAAACCTAATAATGAGCGAATCTTTGTCATTGCCGCCTTCAGTACCACTGGTAAAGAAAGGATTTATTTCTGTACCCACGCAAGTGACGAGATAGATCTAAATCGTAAGTCAAAAATAATGTAATGGCATTACGTAATTTTGTTTTGTTGAATCAACTGTTACTCACCATTTACATAAATTGTACATTAAGTAAATGTATCCCGCGTTGTTTTTCTGCGTTTCCGTTTCAAGTCCTACATACGTACGTATACTCAGATATGAAATATCAAAATCGTGCAGCCGGAGCTAGACAAAGAAAAATTAACTCTTAGCAATAAAAACTTCAGAGCGCGGACGAAGGCTTTAACAGTTTTAAACCTGTTTTTAAATAATAGATAAGAAGCAACAAAGACTGATCGCTTAAATACTTCTTAATACCTCACGATTCTTTCTGATTTATCAAGTTCACAGTAAATGTGAGATTTTTTTTTTATAGTGCTGCGAACGATGCTGTAACAGCCGACTTATTTTCTCTGGCCTTACTTAAATGAGGAAATATATTATGAAAATTAATCTATTGTTGCTGCTTTTTAATAGAATATATAACGAGCGATTATCATCGTGGAAACTTATGTTAGAACTTCATCAAGTTACGCAAAGCATGAGAAATCAAAGTGTAGAAATACGAGAGCGTATTTTTATGTTATCTATCTAGCTATGAAGCAAAAGAGCGACGATGTTATACCAATTAAGTGGTAAGTTGTCTTTAATTTGTGCGGTTTATAGAGATTTAGGATGGCTTATTTGTTATTAAAACGTCGCAGTGTCATAAAGTCCCTGTTAAAATAAGGTAATAGCCAAAAAATTATATATGAAAGAATGGTTGCTATGTATGGAGAAGAGGCGGCATTTTATTTTCAAGTTAAATTTGGTCTAAATTCTTTCAATGGGGTAGAGAATTAATTACCGATGACAATTCGAAAAAATAAGGAATAAGTATACGGCCTTGACCAAAAGTATTAGGCATCTTACATTAACTCTTATATCATGAAAATCTGTTGGAATGGGGAAAAATAAATTTTCCTGGTACAAAATAATAACAGTTTATTAAAGTAATTAGTATTTTGTTGAGCTACCTCTAGCCTTAATCACTGCAGCTATGACGATATTCAAAATTATAATGAAATAAACATTATACTGGAAAGATCGTTCTTACTACAAGCACTTATACAAGACTGACTACCTATTCACGGAACCACATGTTTTACAACCGCTGTAAACTACTGAGCATTATTTAAATGATCATTTATTGTTGCCGACTATATGATAATAAAATTCTAAAAATTTCTGAGTAATATTTTCGGAGATAAATTAGAAAATTAAGGGAGTTTCGTAGAATAAAAGGTTTCCAATGTGATACTTGGTCTTTCTCACAGCTAGGTAGGTAACATAAAAATACGCCCTCGTATTTTTGATATTAATATAATTTTAAAAAAAAATTAATATTTAAATTTATTGCATAAGATTGTTGCAATAAAATGATTTGGTTCATTTCACCTTGTGCGCTTTTAAGCATCGTTTTGAAAGTACTCGGCATCTTCGTGATCGAAAGGAAAGTATTTTTTTCTGTCGTGTTGATTTGGTGCATAAGCGATATTCTTGTCAAGATTAAGAAGAGAAACTGTGCAAGCTTCTGAATTTATGCCATTACATTAATTACATTTTTATGCATCGAGCACCGACGGTAAATATTCAGTTGCCTTTAATTTGTGTGCTTTTATGTACTTACATTATGTTATTAATTAGAAATGAATGATGCAATACGTAATTCGTATTTGCAAGGAGTGTAGGTTAAGTTAATGTAATTTATATTTTTTTATAGTTTATCATTTGAGTAGGCTGTGATAATTGCGCTAAAGTTGGCTAACATATAAAATATTTAAATAACTGTTAACTTATTAAATAAATTTGTGAATTTATTCGCCTTTATGATTTCTACTGATTTTTATCAAAAATTAAACTACAAATCTAACATCGGAAGTTGATATGGTCGTCATTTGTTTTGAGTGTTGCCAACATTACAGTAATATTTAGGTCCACACTCAGAGAATGTCGCTATAGTCTATTTTTAAACTAGGAGGAGTAACAGTTGTCGGCCTGTCGTAGGTAGATTGATACTGTAATATTAAATCAAATTTTGCTTGCTTAGGAGGTTACAAATTCTTCAAATAACCAATTTTACCAACAGATTTGCTTACAAGTTTAAAACTAACTGAAATTGTCACATGAATTATGAAAAATGTTAATTTTTCCATTTAGATTAAAGGCTTGTGTAAAACCGACTGTCAAGCATCCAATAACTTTGTCAGGCAAAATTCAAATTACTCCTCCTAGTTTAAAAATAGACTATAGTAAAGCAAACTAAAGTAAAAAATGATAAGTATTTATTAAAAGAAATTACTAAATATTTTGAAAAGGTACATCATTTTTTGAAATGAGTTTAACGTTGAAAAAGAAACAACAAGCAGTAAAATTTGAACAAATAAGACCTGGTATGAATTTTTCTGGAATTGATTAATTTGTTGAAATAAGTTCTTTGGTATTTTAAAAATAAAACACAAATAAAAGTAGGTACATGTATGTAACTTATTTGCTAATTTTATGATTAGTTTTTTACGTTATAGAGTAACGGGATGTCCCAATAGTCAATCATGGGCCGTAGTTGTTTGTTGAATAAGGGTGATACGTTGCTTAATTATTATGAAGAAGAGTCAGGTGCCTAATAAAATCCCGGTAGAATCCGGCCCTAGCTTTCAAAATCCGGTCAAGATCGGATCCCGTCTGTAGTAATTGAATTACTCTTATTTGTGGACTGTTTTTTAACGGTCTAAATTTAGATAATTTTATGTAATATTTTCTTTCTGTTATTAAATTATTTATTTAATTATATATTTCTCTTATAACTTATGAATATGACTAGTTAGTTGTTTGATTTTATGAGGTGCTTTTAACTTGGTAGTGGGTGTACTGAAGATGGCAGCTTAGCTGCCGAAATACGTATCTACGGATATAAAAAATATTGTGGGCGGAGGTTAATTTTTAATTATTTTTTAAAGCACAATTTCCTTTACTATTTCTTAGTCTTTTGTACATATTAAAAAAGCTATTCAAAAGTTGTTAAAAAATATGTTTGTGAAAAAATGTAAAAAAGGTTAAAGTTTGTTTAACTTGAAGGCTTCGCGGCCGTCGTCCATGATTGAATTGGCTTCCGGTCGGAACCGCGTCACGTTCACGTCTTGTACTGCCACTGGCAGCAACGTGACGCGGTTCCAATTGGCATACAATATTCAATCAGATTAACGTTTTAATAATAATTAACGTAAATTTTTATAAATTTTGCTGCAAATCGGTTTTGATTGCAGTGGATCCCTCGAGCATCCTCTGCACAGCAATTTGTCATTTTCTATATAAAGTTGTGTCATAAAATGAACGCAGGATGTCGCGATTCAGACTGATCATTAGATTTTTATATTTGGGAACATCGTTAATTATTTCGTTAAACATTGGGTGTTTTGGTTAAAATTATTTGTAAATAAAATCAGTAGATTTGTGACTAAATTGGTCAAGAAATCATGAAACTTTCCACACTTGGCTGCGATCATTTATGAAACGCCAAAATCTAACTTTGAGAACTCCCGAACAAACAAGTTTAAGCCGCTGCACAAGTTTCAACAAAACTAATGTTCAAATGTTTTTCCATAACTTGCAGACTATTCTAGATCGCTATAAATTACAAGCCCAAGATATATACAATTTAGACGAAACCGGTCTCACCACAGTACATAGACCATCAAGAGTTTTAGCGTGTAAGGGGCAGAAACAAGTTGGGCAAGTTACTTCCGTTGAAAGAGGCAACCTTATCACCGTATGCGCAATTGTTGCTGCCACAGGAAAAACAGTGCCTCCTTATATAATATTCCCCAGAGTTAATTTCAAATATCATATGTTAAAGGGTGCTCCACCAGGAAGTTCAGGACAAGCTAATAAGTCGGGTTGGATGGTTAGCGAACTATTTTGCAAAGTTTTGGAGCATTTTGTCATTCATGAACGTCCATGAAAGTCATAAAAGCATAACCGCATTAGAATTTGCCAAGGCTAATGGTATTATTTTGCAAACGTTTCCACCTCATTGTAGCCACCGGCTCCAACCGCTAGATTTGACAGTTTTTGGGCCTCTGAAAGCGTACTTTAACAAAGCTTGCAATTCCTGGATGACAAATCATTCAGCGCAACCAATAAGCATCTATGATATGAGTGAATTATTGGGGCTAGCATTTCCTTCTGCATTTACCCCTAAAAACATTATAAATGGTTTTGTACCCTCGGGAATCGTACCATTCAATCCTGATATTTTCCGACAGTGATTTCTTGGCCGCAGATGTGATTGACAGGCCATCTCCAGCTAACGATGACAACGGCCAGACCACCGATACACCAAAAACGACATTAACCGTGGAAGGTATAAATTTAGATTTTGCAACCACATCCAAGGATCTGACTGATAGGCTTCCAGCTAATGGCCAGACTATAAAAATACCAGAAGTTGCATCCACATCCCAGGAAAATCTCCTAAAAATATTCAAATGACACTTCAGACGATTCCAGAAAAAAATAACTCGAAAAAGATTAATGAAAACCCCCAGTCAACAACATCTGTTGTCACACCGTATCAAGTAAGACCTCTACCCGAAGCTGGTGCTCATAAGGAAAAATCTCGTAGAAAGAGCAAGTCGTGCGAACTACAGCTACACCAATTTTAAAGGAACTCAAAGAAGCAGCAGCAGAACGCGAAGCTAGAAGAATGGAAAAATTAAGAAAAGGATCAACGAAAAGAAAAAGCAACAAAGCAATCGAAGAAGGCACTTAAAATAGATGTCAAAGAAGAGAGCGAAACTGAGGAATCTAGCACAAATATTTCATACAATGATGATACATCAAGCAATTTTTCTGAACTCCAGGATGACGTTTCAATAAATATAGGAGACTTTGTTATTGTGAAAGTTGAAGGTATAACAAAAAATTGTCTTCGCAACTATGTAGCAAAAATTGTTGACATTCAAGATGATGGTTTTGTCGTTGAATGGTATATGAGACATAGGAGTAACACAAATTTTTAATGTCGTCAGAAGATACTGCATTCGTGCGAGCTACTGTTGTAACAGTTAAATTACCAATGCCATTCTCCCATGGAGAAAATAAGCGCTTTTTCAATATGATATCGTTTGCGAATGTTGATTTTTCTAAATATTGCATATTTTAAAATGTAGTTATTATATTTTTAATTAATATTAGTTAAGTACATACCATGTTGGCAATACCGTTTCAGTTAACTCCATCTAATGGCTCGATTAACCCCGAACATGGATAACTGAGGACAAATGCATGAATCTACAGTTATGTTGTTACCTTTGTACCGAATCAAAAAAAATATATAAATGCATTCGTTTTATTTGAAATCAAGGACATGTAACACTATATTATTTAATTATTTTCAAAATTAAAAAAAAAACATGGAAGTAGTAGAATTTTTTGGAAATTGTACCCAAGTAACCCCGCTTTCCCCTACTAAACGATACAGAGCACCAAGGTAATTTATGGATAAATGGTTTCTTACTCAATAGAAACATTAAGGGAAATTTTGCCTGCCTTGTCTACCGGACGAAAAATAGTTGACAGATACGACAAGAAATCAGGCATCACTTCGTACGCAACAATCCTAGAGAAACGGATCAGCTACTGGAGAAAACGTGCTCAGTTTCCAACCTTGCGACATTTCACAATCGGCGCGAAAAATATATCCATACTTGCAGTTACAAAAAAAAACTCTGTATAAATAGGAAAGAAAAATGCGCAATAATATGAGAACGATATTGATATTATTAAGAGTACTTACGGTATTTCCTGCTAGTTTTTTCCGTCGAGAAAAATAATGAAGTAACGAATGGATTGCCAGGTTTTCCAAACGATGCGGAGCCAACACGTGGAAACACGCGCACATTACGAAAGGATAAAATCCAGAAAATGTAAGCTTCTTCGAATTGGCTTTCAAGCCAACGATAAGATAACAACAACAATAAAAAATCGATATATCTTCGATGATTGACGAATAACGGTGTGTTAACACCGACCTTCAATTGAAACGATGCGGTAAGAATGGCGAAATGGCGTCAAAGAATAACATTAAACGAACATTTCCGGAAATACGTCATATTATCATAGTTCGACATATGTGGTACTGTCGCCAATCCACTGAACTCGAGAAGATGCAAAGAAAATATATGTAAACACAAACACTCAGCAAAAAAATATATTTAATTTCAACTGTTTGTTATTCAAGTTTTAGCATGAAAACATTTGTATAATAAGTAAAAATAATTAAATAAATACAAAATTAATTTATATAAAATTGAATTTCAAACTTAATTTCGAGGATAAATATAAGAGAAAATAAAGGTGACGGTGAAACTGTTAAGCCTAGTTTTCATTACCTCCAATATCTGACATCCGATGTACTAATCGGATATCTCAAAAGGACGTAAACAAAATTGTTTGTTTACATAACGTATATAACAAATAGATTTGGGAAATTTTTTCCTATTACAAAGTAAAGCAATCAACTTACCCTTGGATATGGAGAATCTGTCAAGTTTCCTCTACAGTTTGACAATACCTTTGTGTCCACAAAGTTGTACAGAATGTCTTAGAAGCTAGAATTGTGGAAATGTATTTACAACTTGGATGGGCAAATGCGTAAACGTGATGTCGCCACCATTTATAGAAACCAAAATATTTCTAAAACAACAACTTATCGAGTCATTAGGGAATATGAGTAGGTTTGCCCGTGTATAAATCTTCCCAAGACGGATCGCCCTTGAGTTTTGAATCACCCAAGGCTTCAAATCTTGATTGAATCAGCAAAAAATAGAAGAAGAGTTTCGACGAAAAGATTAGACCGAAGATTTCACGTATCTCACATAACAATCAAGAGGGAAATAACAGAAATCATTTGAAATTTAGAAAACCACAAAAGTGTCCAAAATACACGGCTCTTCAGTTAGAAAGGATTCCAAAGTGCTGCAGACATTTAAGACGAGTACATTTTAGAGACAATGTCACCATAATTTTGGACTACGAAAAATATTTTACATTAACTCCTAAATAAAAGGAAACGAAGGCTTTTATACAGGCAACATTGAGGATGTTCCTAATGATGCTTTGAGAAAAGTGCAAAATTTTGAAAATTACGTTTTCTAGGAGAAAACTCTCGATATCTCGAAAACGGTTAGAGTTAAAGGCTTGCGCGAGCCACCGTTAGATTCGTCTCTTCAAAATCTATAAAGCTGCGCAAACCAGAAGTGCTTATTGCTTTGAGAAAAGTGCAAAATTTTGAAAATTACATTTTCTAGGAGGAAACTCATTTCGAAAGCTGGTTGGGCGAGTTAGGGGGTGAAGCTGTAAATGCAGATATTTATATTAGAAGATGTCTTCCTAAATTGGTGAATTTTATTCAAACACATCGTGCTCATGATAATATTATGTTCTGGCCCGATCTTGCATTGTGCCATTATGCAAGAGTAATCCAAGATTGATTAAGGCAAGAAAATATCCCATGTGTACTTTTAGAGGATAACCCTTCGAAAGTTCCCCAGGCCCGTTCTATAGAAGCGTTTTGGGCTTTACTAGGTAGAAAAGTTTACGACGGTGGGTGGGAAACCCAAAATAAAGAAGAAAAATCTACCAAAAGATTCGAGAGTTTAACCCAGTTAAATTGCGAACTATTGAAACCCATGGCCATTTAGCTGGTATGTAATACATTATAATTTTTGTTAAATCTTCATTGAGTAGTTTTCTTAAGTATAAATTTAAATAAAACATTTACAGTTTGTATTATTAGACTTGAAAAAATTTTCCAAAACTTTTGTTACACACGTTATGTCACGGGTTTTTTAATTTACGTTCGTAAATTTATACCGGGTGTTTGTAGAACGGTAATAAGTCAATAATTCATTTAATAGTCCATATATTAAATTTTTTTGTTTTGTTTTTATGGAGAGAAGTAGTCTCTATAGTTCATCATGTATTGTTTTTTTTTAGGTTTGCCTTACATGAGTACCTGTATGTTATTTCTTGTTATTCAGAGTCTTCACTGAAAGCTCTGTCGAACAACGTAGGTTAAATTGCAACTTTTTCTTTACATTATTTAAATAATTTAGAGCAAATTGAAAGTTAATTTATATCTTTCGAAAGTGCACTTTTCGTATTTGCCTGGAAACTCATATTTTCATCTAAATAAATACAATTTTCTTTTGGATTACGTAAAAATGAAATGACACTTGCCTGTTACTGACTTGATAATTCGAAGTATTTTTGACAGTTTCAAGCAATCAGCTTATACTCTAACAAAAAATTAATTAACATGGCAGTTTCAATTTTTAAATAAACTCTCAACTGTCAGAACTGTCAGAATAGACTCTGAAAATCATAAACTATGTGGATATTTAATAAAAAAAAAAACAACGGAGTTTTTTAAAATTACTCAACCTAGTAGGTTGGGTAACACTATTGATTGCTTTTTGTTAATTCATTAAAATAACACTAAATTTTTTAAGTATAAGTTTAAATAAAACAATTACAGTTTTAGTTTTAGATTTGACCAAATTTCACAAAACTTTTGCTACATACGTTATGTCCGAATTACGCTTAAAATTGTTCTTCTTTTCTGAAAGTCTCATTTTTTGTAGTAAGTTATGAAAATCTCCTCGCTGTCGTTTATTCTTAATTAATTAATTAAGAATTAATTATTTTCGTGGTGTCTTTTCGTTTTTATTTTTAATTAGTAATATTCACTTAATTCACTTTCCATTTTCGACAAACCTGTAAATTTTTGAGGTTACAATCGTGTCCTATATCGGAAAAAGTTGAAAATAGTTCAACTTTTTCCGACGTGGGACAAAAGTTGAGAATTTTGGGACACATTTTGGCGCTAAAATATTAAACAAAAGACTTGGCCAATGGGAACGCGTTTTAGCTGTTTATTTGTACAACTGTATTTTTTTAATTTGCAGTACTAAGTACCAGAGTAATTGTTTTTCTCTTTAGGGTGGTACCAAAATTATTAAAAAAAAAATCATTTTCAAATGAATAGGTTAAATCAAGTCGTCTAAATAATCTATGCAAAATTTGTTATGAAATTAAAATAAATACTTTTGAAAAAATCTATTTTTTAAATTCGTCTTTAAAATGCTGTCAAACGTATAGAACATTTATACTGGTTTTCTGAATATCCGATTTCAACGAACAAGAAAATGTTAATAATTAACACACATAAACAATAAATAAATGAACGTGTTAATTTTTAAATTAACAATTTTTTTTTAGATATGTACATAATTTTTTTTGCTTTACAATCGTATCAAACTTTCTAAATACATAATAATAATCTCGTTCTATAAATGAGCTATGGAAGGAGGCGCGGTGAGTGATTCACCCTGTATACAGTTGTCCCCGGATTGAGTTCGCGTTACGTATAATGGAGCAAAAATTTTGGAATTTAGATTTTACGCTTTGCAGTTCAAGTCTGCTTGATGCGAAATGAATTTGCCAAATTTTACATCGAAGGTCTTCAATGGAGTGGAATTAATGCAAGAAGAAATAAATCTGTATCTGTGGTCTTCCTTTTAAATTTAGGAGAAGATTTTAGTAAGATAAAATGTTTCTTATTTAAAATTAGGGAGACATACTAATTTCCAACATCATTGGAAGAAAATTAGAATTATGGAAAATTACATATAAATATAAATAGAGTATTTATTGATCAAAAAACAAATAACATATGACTATGAAATTTTTGCTCCATTATACGTAATGCGAACTCAATTCGGGGACACGCTGTATTTATACCTTAGATAGAACTATAAATTATCTACATATATTAAATTAGAACTAGACTTAACTGGAAATATTATTAAATTTATCGCTACTTTATCTGAATTGGTCAGCGAGGTATGTTCTAATTATATGCGTGGTTTCGTAAGATAACGCGAAAAGTTTGTTTACTTGAGTATAACTTTGCAATATGATAGCTGTGAAAAATAATATTATAAATATGCTGCTCGTTGCACTCACACATAATGTATACGTGTTTACATGCGGGGGCATTTAAAAAGTGTAGTTTATTTAGATAAATCATCTACTAGAAGCAGAGATAACGTGCATGTAAAAATAATATACGATGTAGCACGTGAACAATTTCCTAGTCGATTTTATAAACATTACAAGATGATATTGGTTTTACAGTGTATTGCGGTTTATTATTACTTTCTCACTTCCTGCTTCTGCTTTAACACGAATCGATTTTCTCAATGGTAAAAATACCTCAATCGTTTCTTCTTTTAAAGTCCATCATTTTTATTATATAAAAATAAAAAAAAGATTGAATCTATTAAAATATATTATTAAACATTTTTTTCTATATTCAATGAAATCATAATTTTTTCTTCTTTAAATATTGCACTTCAAATTACATTATTTCAATACAATAATAAAATTGAAAAATTTTCCAGGATCAATATTTAACGACAAGGATCACGTGTTTTATATTGCGAAAAACATGACGGCTTCAAATTGGCACCTCAGCACAAACATCTTCCTTTATAAATACTAGAATCGACGCGAAATATTAGCGAATCATTTTAAAAAATAAATAAATATTGACAGGTGTATGGTATATTTTTAATTCATAAAAATATTAAAGTACCTAAAGATAAGTTTTATCTAAATGCTCGATTTGTAAAACATCTGGCAGCAATTTCTTCAAGAATTAAAAATATCAAGACGTGGCAAGCAGCATCAGGTGTTTGGGAATGACATGTAATGCAAAACACCTAGCTGTAATAAACAACTGCAAGTGTCAGTTATTTTTGGAGCTGGTTTCTCGTTTTTTTTTTTTGTGTACGGTACATACATTGTATAAATTAGAGAAAAATAATTTAAATTTATTATTTGCATAAACTCGTAGGAATCGTTCTTGGTATTTTCTGATTTCTTTATCCAGAAGACCAGAAATTAATTGAATTTATTTATATTCACTTATAGCATGTGTATAAAAAGCTTTCCCATCTAGTGTGTTGCTCTCATTTTTTTTGCATGTTCACGGATGTTCCTTACTTGATTCGTATCCTAAACAGACAAGTAAACAAACATAACTTAAAAAGATTGTTTTATTGGTTTGATTTTGCAATAGTTTTCACATTGGAAGGAAAATCTTTTATGGTTGAATCCTACTTTCGAAACGCCCAAAAAATCAATTGCGAATGGACCTACTATTCTATTCCTGATTGCATTGCAGAATTTCAGGAAATTTTCAGAAACTGTATTTCTGTACCACAAATTTGTTAATCAACTTCCGTACTCTGTGGGACTATTCAGAGAAACTGGCAGTGTGGCTAGAAAACGGGTAACACAACAATTCTATCGAAACCTGCAGAACTATTTTAAGAAAGGACTTGCAAATGTTCCCTTATCGTTCGATTGCCGTGCTTCCAGTATATTTTGAACCAAGGCGAAGATACTGTCATTGGTTTTTAAACAATATTGAAAATGACAATTTTTTGGACAAAACTTTCTTTTCCGATGAGGCCTGGATCCATTTAACAGGATACATTAATTCCCAAAATATGAGGATCTGGAGTACAGAAAACCCTTATATTTTCATTGAAGCCCCACTCCATCCAAAAAAACATACGACCTAGCATTTAACTCCTTTGGACTTCTTTGTTTGGCCCTTGAAAAATTCCATTTTTAATGGTTTACAGGAACTTACCCAAAGAATCACCGATAAGTGGTGAAAAATTTTCCTCACATTTTGCAAAATGTTATTAATGCATGTCGCAGAGGAGTTAGAAAATGCCTCGAAGAAGACGGAGGCCATTTTCAACATCTGTTGTAAATTCACGTTCAACGTTATTTTCAATGTTTTATTTTGTTTGGTTTTAAAAAACGCCCCGAGCTATAAAGTCCTTTATTTATAGACTAATTGAAAAAAAAACAAAAAGGCAAATGAAATCAGACTAAAACCACCATAAAATGTGATCAATTAATTATTTTTTTGTTACCTTCATGGTCAAACGACTGTCAATTTTTATTTTTTAAATGGCTCCGTATATTTTTTATTATTGTATCTAGTAGAGCTACTTTTTTAAAATTCAATGATGTGCAAAACTTTAAGTTTTGGTCAGCAAATATGGCAGAAAACATTAATGAAAGAATTAAAATTAAATGTGCAAATGTAAGTTGCTGTAGGAAAAAAATTGAAAATCGAACTTGAAAAGAGTGATGTTGAAATAAAATTGTCAAGCACGCTTTGAAAAACAACTGCAACGTGTAAAATATTTATTCAAAAAACTAAATAGCGACATGAGAAAAGTCAGTTTTTAAGTATTAATAGTGTTTGTAGAAAAAATAGTTTATTACGCAAAACGTGCATTTTATAAAAATGTTCAATTGAGCTGTGAAAACAGTATCATTAATCGTCGTTTTGCGCAGTTATTGTTTAAAGCTGTCAAGTTCTTATTGCTGTATGACTTATTGTTTCCTAAAAGAAAGATTTTAAATCATAAGTAATAAGAACAGCAGGCAAGCAGTACGACTCTATAGGCAGCGATTTCCAAAAAGAGAAATTCTGGATCGTCCCAAATTTTAGAATTAAATTTAAGAAATTGTGGACCTTTCAAAAAACCTAAACAAAAGAACCGCCAGTACGAGGAAAATACGGAATTGGATATCCTCCTTAGTGTTCAGGAAAACCTCTGTTCGTGAAATTAGTAGTTTGATTGGGATATCAAAATCTACTGTACAGAGTGTATTGGAAAAGCACAAATTTCATCTCTACATTCCTCAGAAAGTGCATGGCTTAGGAAGAAATGATCCTGAGCGAAGACAGGTTTTTTTTGTTATTTTTTTATTTAAACAAAATACAAGAGGACCCAATTTTTTGTTGAAATTTTTTTTGGATCGACGAGTGCACTTTTGGCAGTACCTAATGGCATCTTTAATAGAAACAATCATCGATATTGGTGTCAGGAAAATTCAAGAGTTCTTGTAGAAACTAATTTTCAACAAAGGTTCAGTGTAAATGTTTGGTATGGCATTAGGCAACCGATTAATTGGAGCTACACCATAGAGATGTCGAAAAAGTAACTATTCAGTACTCGAGTACTCGTTACCCGAAATAACGAGTAATCACCCGAAAGACTAGAAACGTACATGTATGCTACAGAAAATATAGTAACGAATGATCGATTGTCCTCTGCCAACTTATAGAAACAAAAACCATTTCAGTAACAGCTCATTGACTATAATTCGTAGAAGAATTTTTATGAAAGTGTTCTTTGCGAATTTCATTGAGTAATGACAATAATGGGTGTACCGTTTCACTTTAATCTTTAAATACAATCCTTGTTAGACGTTTAGTAAACCTTTTATTTTTCCTGGCTCTTTGATTTTCAAAGAAAGTAATAAAGTAAAGTAGCTGTCGCTTATTCGGAAAATACGATATTTTATTTTGAGTACTCTAACAAAATAATCTCTCATACCAACTTTACCGATAGATTGGAATTGTACCTTTGTAAAGAATACAGTAACGAATAATAACGAATACTTAAAAGTAACGAAAATCGACATCTCTACTACACTACACAATGCCAGAATGAACGTTAACTGGCTATAGAGTACATTTGGGGCAAGATGGATAGGAACTTTCAGACCAGTTCGGTGGCCTGCACGTTCCCCCGATCTTACGCCACTAGATTTTTGGTTGTGGAGTTTTCTTCAGGATCACGTTTATTTAACACGTCCTGAAATATTGCAAGCTAGAATTATTAATACTTGTCGTGCTATACCTCCTGATACTTCATTGAGCGCGATTTACGGAGTAGCTAAAAGATGTCAGGTTTGTGTTCGAAGCAGGTGCTCGTCAATTTGAGCAACCTTTATTTTTTTGGGCACTAATCTTTCAGGTTTTTCTCATGTCACTATTTAGTTTCTTGAATAAATATTTTACAAGTTGCAGTTGTTTTTCAAAGCGAACTTGACAATTTTACGTCAATACCACTCTTTTCAAGTTCGATTTTCAATTTTTTTCCTACGGCAACTTACATTTGCACACTTAATTTTAATTCTTTCATTAATATTTTCTGCCTTATTTGCTGGCCAAAACTTAAAGCGTTGCACATCATTGAATTTAGAAAAAGTAGCTCTACCAGATTCAATAATAAAAAATATACAGAGCCATTTAAAAAATAAAAATTGGCAGTCGTTTGACCATGAAGGTAACTAAAAAAAATAATTAATTGACCACCTTTTATAGAGCTTTTAGTCTCATTTCATTTGTCTTTTTGTTTTTTAAAATTAGTCTATAAATAAAGGAGTTATGGCTCGGGGCGTTTTTTGTAGGACACCCGGTATATATTTTTTGTAAACAGCGTGATTCATAACGTACGTAATATATTGCAAAATAAAGATTAATTTCTGCGAGAGAAAGGATCAGTTCGTACATCAACCAAAATAAAAAAACCAAATATGTACAACTACGCCCACTGTTACCAATAGAATTTTGCAAAAACTCTGAATATGTAGTTTCAATAAAATCACTAAAATGTTACTACAAGCCAGATAATAATTCACTAAAAACATATACTGAAAAATCAAACTATTCGTTTGGCAAGTATTAAAAGACCGTTCAAATTACAAAATAAGTTTGTCAAAATAGAAGCAAAAGACGATCGATTGTTTAATAAATGCAACAAATAAAAAATGGTCAACAACTTGAATGAAATGTTTTCATTTCTGCGTTAAAAATAATTAAAAGCGATAAACAAAGGCGTCCGAACCTCGACCTTTTTCTTTACAAAAACAAAATACAGCAACTGCCAAAAAATTTACAAGTATAAAAAAATAAAGAAACAAAATACGATCGATTTATAGCAAAAACCATAAATTTATTTACTCTTTTTTTAATTCAGTTTGTCAGCTAATGCTCTTATTGCAGTCCTTATTATTATACAGTGCCATTTATAAAGTTCGTAACTTAAGAAAATTTCTAAAAAAATAAATTTTGTTTGCTTATTAAGACTAAAATGTATCGTAAACATATTTTTCATATCACATTAATATCTTCAATATTGTATAGTAATGGGTTACTTTACAACATACCAAACATTACTACATAGCAATCATTACTACATAGCAACGTATTAATTACTATTATTTTTTATTAAAAAAAAAAAACATCAATTGTGACAGTTATTAATGTGATGGTGACTAATGTCACTTCTGTTAAACATTCTTGAATAATAAATTCTGATTCACAATCTTGGTTTCCGGGTTGGGAACCGCGTCAATTCTTCGTCTTGCCGACGTTTCGTCCATCTCGCCGTGGACTTCTTCAGGACTTCGAAGAATTGACGCGGTTCCCAACCCGGAAACCAAGATTGTGATGGACAACAGTGCCGCGGAAGCCTTCAAACCAAGCTAAATTCTTATTCTTTATTATAATTTGTCAGAACCAATTTCTTTTCTATTTGCTCTTGTTCGATAATCCTTCTTATATTTTCTCGTTTTGCTTAATTTTGCTTTCCTTTTCATGTGGTTCATTTCTGTTTCATTCATTAACGTTTCATCATCATGCACCATTTACAGCTTGGCGCAGAGTTCTGTTATTTGGTCATTTATGAAATTATTTGAGAAGATACAAAATATTACACTAAGGCATATGATTACTAGGATAAATGTGGCGTAGATTAATTTCTAGTGTCTTCTTATATAAATAATCCAATTCGGATCTATATGCCAACGTATAGGTCACTTGGAATGATTCATTCGTTAGCGAACAACGCAAATCATCGTCTTCTTGGATAAATTTCTGCGCATACAGGGTGACTGACAATAATTCCGAAAAAAAAACGCGTAATAGAATGGATGTCATATATTACGAAAAAAATATTAAAAAAATTATATGGAATAGTTTACAATAACTAAGTAAAAATTTACTCGCTGTGTATAGACTAAAACTTCGAGTTCCCAGTTTTAAGGGCGTATGATTTTATTTATAAGAGGCTATAAAAAGCAGTAGAACGTGAATGCCGGTACGTTATTTATCCAGCTGATGAAAAAACAATGCGATACCTGTACGAATAAATTATAAAATTCTTGTTATTATTATTATTTAAACATCAATATTAAACCGAATATTTACGAAATACAGATACTGGTTAAAATTCAATGACCGGCACGTTTATATGAATGTATTTTATTTACAATTAAAATGAAAGAAAACTTCTATGAATCCTTCACATGGAGATATGAATTGTTTTCGTGTTGTAGTGCTTTATTTGTTTACCTGACAAAGTGCAAAGTTCAAATTGCAAGTCTTATTTCATAAAATCGAATAATTTACTTTTTGCAAACACTTGTCAATAAATTCGTGTATATTTTGGTGCTTGTATTTCAGTTGATCACATCAATTCCGTTTAAAGGTCAAGTTCACATCCGACGCCGTAACAATCACAAAACTACATGCACTCCTAAGACTGTATATATTTCATTTATGTGCTGCAGGGACACATCGTCTTTTTGGATATAATTTTTATTAATTAATTTCTCGAAAACTAAAGTAATATTTTTCCTATATTCTCGCTATTTTCCTGATTTTTCTTCGACGGAACAATTGTCAATCACTCTGTGTATAAGAACACCTTTGTATTTATTTTATTTATTTATTTATTTTATATGGAAGCTTATTAAATAGTACTTATTTGTTTCATATTTAACTATCATGGTCTGTAATCTATAAAGGTTGCACAGGTAATAATAACCTGACAAAATAAAACAATTAAGAAAAGCGATGTCGTAGATTGCAGGAAAAATATAAAACCAATTCGAAGTCTCTTGGTTTGCATGGAATACATCGATATATTTTGTCGGGTACTATTACATTTACCGTGTTTATTATGGTCGTAACTTGTAAGATTGAGAATGTGTATAGTCAGAATTAAAAGTAATGTCTCCTCAATAAAACATAAATGCATGATCTTATCTATTCTCATCACCATAACAAGCAGGCGGTCAAGCAAGCACAGACAAGAATTCTATGTGTCTGAGCGCTTGTCCGCCTACTCGTTATAGCTGTTAGAAGTGATTAACTTTTTATTGGGGAGATATTACTTTTAATTCTGATCTTCTCCTTTATATCTATGTAAAAAATATTAAAGCCCCTTGGTGTACTTTAAAAAGATATTATTACCTGCTCAGAGATATGTTTATCTACTGTATGTCATCTAACTTGTAGATGGATTGTGAAGACGTCGAATTACATTAAAAATAATCGCATGAATTAATGGTAACCAATAAAATGTACAGTTCATTGATCTTGTTTAAGTTAGGTTGGCAATGGCTGCAACGCTTTTATAACAGGACGTCCAATTCTATAGAATCTGCCATAAAAGTGATCGTGATGAAGTAGTTTTTCTTTTCGCGCGCTCTCAGGAGATCGCCAGGCTACGAAATAAAGATAAAGTGTGCGCCGGAAGCACTTTCTAACTTCTATATCTAGTTCGCTGGGTTTTAATCGCGTTGTGTGAACTCGCATTATAATTATTCGAAGTCCTTAATTAGAATCGCTGGCTTCAAATTCGCCTTGTTCTCGGTGTTTATTTTTACCATTACCGTGGCCGCTCAAATTTAGAGTAATTGCTTATTTCAAGTAGGTTAATCTCATTAGAATGGCGATAACGGAAACGACTGGATACGTTTGCATTGATAAGGCGATACGCGGATGTAACAGGATAATGCATTAGGTAAAAAACAGGAAAATTGCATTTGCTGGCGTTGTAACTACTTTGTGCCGGTGTGGGAAGGAAACAATAAAACTTAAACCAATTTAACCGTTTAGCGTGATTTCGTTAATAACAACAATTTAATGTTAATAATTTACGGAGTATATTGAACTCGTTGTTTGTTTCTCCGCTAGTAGAATTCGAATGATAAACAGCGAGTACTTAAATTCAGAATTACAAATGGAAAATAAAAGTGGTGTCTTTGTAATGCGACAAAAGCGTCGTCGAGTAAATATTACATCACTTTCTTATCGGAGTACATATCTCATGATCTGCATAAAGTAGTAGTTATGACTTCGAATCAACTTGCAAAAAAGAACTCAAGCCGTGATAAAACTAAGCGATACAGGTACAATGTTAAGCCGTCCTTGAAACCAAGCAACCCGACAAAAAGTATCTGCGCACTTCTTGTTGATAAAAAAACCGAGTGGGTTGAATGCACAGTTAGCCTTAGCTCGTTTATTATTATCAGTTCAGATATTGTAAAGCATTTTAATATAAAATATGTGCGGCTGCTTTGCGATAAGTACTGAAGTAACATTAAAAGTGTATTACTGAGGGTATTAAAACGACTTCGTATAATTAAGGAGATTAACCGGTGTATCTATGTATCTACTTACCAGTTTTAAGTTACAGCATTTTATAGTTTATTATTTTTATTTGTTCGTCTTGATGTTTATAAACCAATAAAAATATTGGACAATTAGCAAGTACAAAAAAATTATTTTTTTAATTCTAGAACCTCTTTCAAATTTTTTGCTCAGTGTATGTGTAGGCACATTGATCTTCACCTACTTTGCATGTATTGAAATAAAAAAAATAATATAGTTGAATTTATCCTCGCAGTGGCCTAAACAAATTGCGAGCGTGTCGTCGTTTTAACGTCGCATAATGTTATGTTAGGCCTTATTTTGGGAGTTAGAGAAAAATCTTAATTGCAAAAGAAGTATTTGAAATCATGTTATCATTTGCTAGTGGTTTATAGATTTTTAAAGCAGTGCTTCCAGGTCGTCTTAATTTTTTGAATGTTGATAGGTATCAGGGTTGCGACAATTTAAATCAGTTGATTTAAATCACGATTTAAATCAAATCGTGTAAAAAAACTGATAATCTAAATAAATCAAACTTCAGAAAATTCAAATAAAAAGAACAATTTATTTATTAAAATCAAGTTTTATAATTGTCAATTTGTTGCCTTAGTAAATCAAACAAATATTTTAAAAATGTCACTTTTGTGATTTTACTAGAGAATGCAATCGCTTCCTTATATAATTCACAAAAGATTTTCATATTTTTATCATTAACTCCTGTTCTTGTGTTTTGGTTTTTAGAAATTCAAAAAAGGGGTAAGTTTTTCTAAATTTTTCAATAAACCAAAATTTTTCAAGGTACAGAGTTCTGATGAGGCCCAATAAGGTCGAAATCATGTATAAACTCTTTCCTAACACTTTCTAATTTGCCAGTTACACAATTTTAATTAATTTTCATAATTTATTTAATGTTAGATTATCTTCATATCTAAAACTACCTGCTTAAAAAGAATAAACATAAATTTAAAAAGAAAATAAAACATGGTCCAGGTACTTAAAAAGAGACATTTTAAGTTAATTTTTTAATTATAGTGTTTATAAAGAAAAACTAATTTAGCAGCTTTTTCAGTCCCTAAGCGATTTCTAATTTTAGAATGAACTAAACCAAATGTTGAAAATATCCTTTAACGGAGGCTGAAGAAGCTGCAGCAGATAATAATTGTTTGATAATCGGGAATAACTTAACAATAACCTCAATATTTCGTTGAGATTTCCACCATTCCAATGGATTTGTGCTTTTAAGAATTTCTTCGTGAAACATTATTTCGACAAATGGCTCGGATTTAGCCAGAAATTTAATAATCAATGGTACTAAACCAGTGATGGGGTATAAATCATTTGCAGCATTTAACCCTTAACCGGCGTGGTGAAATAATTTCACATAAACGGCGTCGTGGAGTTTCAAGTTCTCCATATAAAAAAGCACATAAAATAAAAACTGTCATGAAACAATTGTCAATTGTTTTACTAAGATTTCAAAAACCATACTTTCTTAAACATTTTGCTGAAATAAATATAGAATACAAAAAAAGGAACAAGGATACAAAAGAAAATGAAATTTATTGAACTCAAAAAGAACGGCACACTTTATGATTCCCTCAAAAAAATTCTGATGGGCATAATGAAAAAATACATCAAAAAACATGTTTATAACATATAATCTTACGCAAAAAGCAACGTTGACGTTTTCTTAAACTAAATTAGAAAATTTCTGCAGGTACTGTATTTCCACATTGCAATTACTGCTCTTCCCTTCCGTTCATGCAAAAGTTACAAACTTTTTTATTGCACTGTAGACAAATAGGTTTTTTACATTTTGCACACAAAAGGGTGTTTTCCTTTTCAGTCTAGATCAGGGGTGCTCAAACGGTCGATCGCGAGTGCTTTTTGAGTCGATCTCGAAAAAAATTTGCCGATTTCACAGATTTTGTTTTAGTTGATCCTCAGTTAGGTCAGAATAACCCCCTCATTACTTTCTTTTGTCGTAATAACCCCCTGCTAGCGGTGAGAGGCGGCTTTATCAAAAGAACGAGCGGTACTTGTCAAAGAAAAGTCGCGATGCGCGACGTTTTTGATTCCCGCCGATTTTTCTATAAACTTCGGGCGGCGTGTTTGGCGGCACGCTTACAAAAAAAACCATTTGTTAGTTAGGTATTTGGGAACATTTCATTGGCTTTTTAGTTAGAGCCTACCTTGCAGCCTCTCAGAGTCTAACAATATTGGGGTAGATCGCCAGCAGTTCAAGTTTGAGCATCCCTGGTCTAGATGGACATATATGGCAATATTTTCTTGCATTTCTTTGCAAAATTTCCGAATTATCAGTTTGTTCCTGATCTATTTTCAAAGTTCTTTGAATGGCAAGTCTTAGTTCCCTCGGTAAGCGCAGGTTATTCGCTCTTTCTTTGAGAAGGGGCTCATAAAGCTGTTTTGCCAGAATTTTCAAAAATTGTAATCTTCTATAAAAGGTTTGAGGAGAACAAGACTAATGAATAATATACGCAATCAACGTACTCATATCAATTATTCTGTTAGCCATTGGTCATCGACGGGTTCTTTTGTGGAATGTGGAAAATCTTTTCTACGAGAAAACCAGTCGAAATATTTCCCTGCCAGTTTCGTTTGTAACAAACAAAGCTTGAAGGTCTTCGTTATTAGATTTGAACACTGACGTGAGCAGTAAAACTCCTAAAAATCCGTTGATTCCAGTAGCATTGGTATCTCGAAATTCAGTGCGATCGTTGTTTCCTAATTTCTTACGATATCTGTTCAGTTTTATATTTATAAATTGCATAATATTTTGTACTATATCTTCTTTGCCAAACTCCTAACGGGTCTATTTGGTTCAGTGATCCCCACGCGACAGGTATTTTCAAAATATTTCGATTCGATTTGGTGTTGTAGAAGACCATTTACATCTGTTTTTTTCCATAATAATAATGTTTATTGGTTTGAAGTTTATCGTTAGAGTTCTCTTCTGATACCTCACTAATATCTCTTTCATCATCACTTTCATCCGTGTCTGATATTTCAATACGAGAATCATGTTCACTCAAAATTTCTTCTGTTGCTCTAATTTCAGTAACATTCATATCTTCACTTCCTTCTTGGTCGGAAAACTCAGAGTCAGCTTCAACAATTCATCTCATAACAACATCTTTGAAATTTGGGTCCGAAGGATGGATTTTTTGTACATATCTTTTTGCTGCCATAGTGACACTAACGGCGTTAGGACCACCAAGGTGTGGTTAATCAACTTTTAAATAAAGGCGCGCGATGCTGTGTTGATATCATACGCGTACTCCCACCACTAAAAGGTACTGAAAGCGAGAATTCAAATAATCTTTTACAGAAAATGTTATCCAACTTTCTTAAATCTATGGAGTCCCAGAGACTCCACAACGCCGGTTAAGGGTTAAAGCACAATTCTTTTCGCTTTCTGTTAATGTATGCTCCGTTTTCGTAGGGTCCAGAAGGAAAGCTAGCAAATGGTATGGAGTGATATTATGTTGATAGCGATGTCTAAATTTTTGCATTTAGCTTGGAGTAAATTCAGTTTCCTCAAAATGTGATTCTAGTATTTTTAATTGTTCTATGACGTCTGATAGAATTGTATTGCTTCTTTGAAGCCCATCAATTGCCACTGATATCGGATTCAGTATTGTTAAGAAACCTTCAGCTGTTCTTTTCAAGTAAATGTTCGAAATTTTCTGTCTTACTTTACTGTGGATTTCATTTTTATGTTCCTCGCTAATTTTAAAAAGTTTGGGCCATGTTTTCAACAAAACCAAGTAAGCAGTTCAGCAAGTGATTTCCATCTTACGTCACTAGGTAAAATAAGCTTTTTTCTTCTTTCTTTCGCGTATGTTGCTGAAGCAAAATGATTGTTTCGGAAGTATTTTACAATGAACGTAACATGTTCCTAAATTTTACTAATTTCCAGGTCCTTATATAACAAATTTAAGATATGTGGAGCACAACCATATGTTTTATTTAATTCTGTTGACTGTTTGATCTGATTTCTCATTGCATTCATATTAGCAGGATTATCTGTTACAAAACTGCACAGCGATATTCAGTCTTTAGCATTTTAATTAGGTTTATTGCAAGTTCTATTAAATATGCAGATGTATGTGGATTTCCAGACGTGTCTATTGTGTCTACTAAAAAAGAGGACCCATTTTCTATAGTGACTGTTGCACATATGATTGGTTCGTTATTGGACCATCCATCCAATGACAGACAAACAATTTTTAAAACATTTATTTTTCTCTTCATTGTACACATAAGTTATTTCATTTGCAAGTTTGAACAAGACGTATCTTAGTTGTTATTGTTATTTTCAATTATTCGTTATTGTTAATGTCAATTATTGCATTTTCTATGTAAAAAGATAATAAAAATAAAAAATATCAATAAAAATAAAAAATCGTAATTGTTTAAGAAAAAATCGTAATTTTTTTGTTTTTTTTTAAATCATTTTTATCAACCCTGATAGGTATGTTGATATTTTTTTAAAACCAAATCTCAATCGGGTCAACCAAGTACATTTTTCAAGTCGGGCAAAAATGAATTTTCATTTTGGCGACCAAGATACAAGATGTGCCATAAAAAAAAAGAATTGTGTTTTTTCCTCTTTGTGATGCCTTTTTATTTTTACTTTTTTGTAATGACAATAAAACCTCACAACTTCTCTATGGAAAGTCTTTCTCCAGCTCCAGAAGTGTTGAAACATTCTATGAAACTGTTTACAGTTAATTAAAAATGTATTCAAAAAGTATGTGACGCCATAAATTTAAACTGGAAAAGGTCGAGTTTACATCTGTAAGTGCTATTAACGTGTTATAATATTAATTCAGATAATAAAACTGTAAAACTTGATCGTGACACATTATAAATGTTGTTAATTAACTCACAGAAAAGCAATGCGTTACTCGTACGAATAAAATATGTAATTAATTAATTAAAGTCATTTAAGTTAACCAAAGTCTTACAAAAGAAAAATAGTGCACAGGATACGGAGCTGCAAATGCGTTTTGAATTTTGTTACATTTTTAATAGATTTTTTGTTAATAATTTGTTCTTGATAAGGATGCAATTTGTTTCTCATTGAACGCCACATACAAAACGAATTTTCTTCTTACGCAGGTTTAAACAGAAAAGACAATGACGACTATAAATGAAATTGTAAAAATCGGAACAAACAAAATATTTGCCACATTATTTTACACTACCATTTAAATTGAAATTTAAAAAAAATGCTGTGAGAATTCTTAACACTAAATGTTGTAGTGCTTTATTTATTTACCTGTCAAACACAGGAGTTCAACTTGCTGCCGTTGTTATCCTTATTATATACAATTTTTACGGACTACTTTATTTCAGGTGTTTTGCATACATTTGTCAATAATTTTGTAAATATTTTGGAACTAAAGTGCGTATATAGAACTTCTTTAACTTTGTTCCTATATTTTCGGATATCGCGCATATTTTCGTGTTTTTTTTTTTTGGTGGAACAATTGTATTTGCAATAAAATAAATCTTATTCTCACAGAGTTTGGATCGTGTTATATTAATTACTAAACGTTACTTCTTTTAAGAAGTCTGTAATATATATAACCGTATCTGCAGTAGATATTTTAAAGATTAATTGTAGTTTGTAAAGTGTCATATTTAAAAAATAGAATAGAATATTTTATTTACATTGCGTTACATGAGGTCACATTTTTGAATTCAATTGATCAGTATGTGTAATTACATTCTTATGAATTTAAAAATTGGCAGAATTTATCTATACAATAAATAGGGTGATATAACAGAGTGTGTTTCAGTCGTCTGGTGAATGCTGGAATTGTTTGTTTCCTCCAGAGCAGAGGTAGGCGGTTATACACCTGCATTCCCAGATTTTGTTTAGCCCCTATGTTGAGTCTGATCCGCTCAATGGATAGGTTTGTACAGCTGCGAATGTTGTGGGTATGGACGTCCGATATTATTTCCAGGTTGTGGAGATTTTTTCTAACATCAACCAGATATAATTAAGAATGGTATGTGTTGCCAGTGTTAGGATTCTACTATATTTGATGGAATGAGATCTGCAGTGTGCATCTCTGGGTGACCCTTCTATTGCACGCACAGCTTTTTTCTGAAGATTAAGTATTTTCTTCTTCTGTGACTGATCCCCCATACATCAATGGCATATGTGATTAATGAATCAAATAAAGCGAACTAGGTTGTACGAGCAGCTTTTCTGTCTACGGAATTCCTTATGCGGCGTATAGAAAAAATTGATCTGGAAAGTTTTGTGCAGTGTTTTTGCCAAGTTAGTCTAGTATACAGATAAATTCCTAGAAATTTCACTTCGTTAATATTAACAGTGTTTTTCCAAGATGCTCTAAAAAGGGCACTCTTCGTCTTCTTTGCGTTGAGGCTAAGTTCGTTGGCGATAAATCACATGGCCGAGATCTGGGAGGTTAAATCTAATTTCCCATTGAAGTTTCCGGAGTCCTTGTCGCTAACCGCGAAAGTAGTATCATCCGCATAGAGCACTGTGTGGGCTTCTAGTTAGTTGATAAGTCATTAACGTAAAGTATGAAACATAACGGCCCTAAAATGAATTCTTGGGTAATTCCATGTGAGACAATTGAAGGTTCGCTCCTATGGTTACCGATGTCCACTGACTGCAACCGATTGGTAAAGTAGGATTCTAATAGCTTCAGTGGGATACCTCGAAAATCTATAGTGATGCTATTAGACAGGAATATCTTATGGGAGAGGCAGCCGAGTGCCTTTAAGAAGTGGCAGAATTGGTCGGTGGTTATGTTCTGACTTTCCATCAATTTCACTACGTATTTGACTAGATATGTTATAGCTTTATTCGTCTTTCTGTTGTTGTAGATAATTGTTCTTTTCTATAAAGTTTAGAATTTGTTCCGCCATACCTTCTTCCAAGATATTTAAAAAGGTAGGTAGGTTGGAGACTGGTCTGTAATTGTTCACATCCTTTCTGGGACAACTCTGGCTAACTTCATTTTTTCAGGAAAGATTCCTTATTTGAGTCTATTATTATTAATGATGTAAGTCAGAGGAGTTACCAACAAATCGCCTACTTCCTTCAGAAGTTTCGTGCTGATGTTGTATGCTCCCGGGTATTCTTGCTCTTAAGTTTCCTTGTGTGTCTGATAACGTCTTGTTCTACGACGGGTGAGAAAAACATAGAGCTTCCATTGACTTTGACCTTTTTAACTTTTTAACCAGTTCACGAGTATCAGTGGAAGTGGCTGGAATTGTAGATTTTAATTTTTACAGCTATATTTGTAAAAAAGAAATTGTTAGCTTCGTCTACATTAAGGATTGGTTTTTACATGTCTCTTCTTCAGCCAGTTTCTTTATTGATAATGTCCCGTAGGGCCTTTTGCTTGTTATCAGACTACTTTATGTATAATATTATGTTGTTTTTTATGTTGCGTGGTCAAATTCGGATAGAAATGTTTAAAAGGTTATAAATATCCAGGATATCTTCATCTAAGGAATTATTGTAGTCATCGCGTATTAGGCTGAGTGTCTCTTTAACTTGCAAGAGTTCATATGATGGGCTAGGGCGACTTTTTTATCCTTAATTTTTGTTAGTGGTACTTTCCTTTCATAATGGGCCAAGAATATACTCAAGAATTGCTCAAATTTCAAATTTGTGTCATCGGCAGCATAAACTTTCTCCCATGTCTCTTGCTGAAGGCTACTGGTAAAGTTCATGAGGTTTGTTCTTGTGAGAGGTCTCCTGAATTTATCGATATGTTCCTTTGGTTTGTCCTCATTAACCACGAACTGCAGTATTTGGGCATTGTGATCTGAGATTGCTGGGTCATGTAAAGGCTTTGTATCCATATGATGTCGATGCAAAAATCAGTCATAAAAGTTCTTTTTACGCACTAGCGCGTAAAAAGTAAAATTTAAAATGCTTTGCCTATTTTTAACTATTTGGTTGCCTTGCTACATATTTTTACTTTGTATTTTTGAATTTTATTTTTACTTATAATCTATTCAGGGATAAGAGGAAAGTTTGACCGTAAACCGAATTGCAAATAATTTACTAGCAATAGCATTATTCCAACTGAGTGAGAGAACAATGGAGAACGCTACTTTTTGTTTTTCACTATAAATATTAAGATACACCAGGTTTTATTAAAAAGACAGGCGAACATATTTTTCTCGAGCCTTAGCTTTACAAGTAATTCACGGAAAGTATTTGCAATTTTAATTTAATCAATTGAATATTCAATACGAAAGTTCCTGATAAAATAACAGCACAGTGCAAGAAAATTCTTAGATCGTTAAGGTTACTGAAGAAAAAATAACTTTGCGAAAAGCATACGTAATTGGCATAAGTTATTCTGGTTTAATAGTAATAACTAAAGTCTCCAACAAATAGGTCCAAATGCCATAGGCCTTTCGATTCGTGCATGACACCGATTGAATTATGAACCCGCAAGCATTTTTTTCTCCGATTTAGCGACAATATTTTGATCAACTTTGTAACATTTTATTTTGTCATTCGTGTAATTAAACACGTTATAGCCGCAAATGGTACTCGATAATTGACCAGTCGACTGATTGAGGTTTACAGCGCGAGCAGTGAGTAATGTACAATTAGGCGACCAAAAGGAGCTATTATTTGGAGACTTTAGTAATAACTCAGACACTTATTACGTTCACAAAAAAATTTGTAGGAAAGAGTCCAGTAATTTTTTTTAAATATTTTTCATTGCATTCATACTTAAAAAAACTAAGAGTTTAAACACAAAAACTTTTTCGTTAAGTTAAAACTAAAATTGATATCAGATATTGATATTAGTTTTTTCATATTTACTAGGTGCAATTTCATCTTGTATTAATACCGCAGTGCAGCCTGCAATTTAATTATCTATTCTATGTTATTGCTTTTATATTTAATTACGACTTTTTGTATTTTATTTACAAGCAGTTAAGTATGAATTACAATAATGCATTTTCCGGAATTGGTGTTTATAAACTAGAAAAGTCGGTCAGTGGATAAAGTATTGCCGGATTTTATATCCAATTCCAATAATTTTATGTAAATAATTTTATTTCATACTGGTTTCTAAAGTGACGTTTTTTCCGGATAGTACAAAAATGGATCTTTAAAGTCCTAGTACTTAAACATATAATTTTAAAGTCCTAGCACATTAAAATCGTTGCAATAAAGCAAAATGTGACGTGACTTTAGTTCGTTTGACGTATGTAAACAATTCTATTGCTATGGAAGTTGTTCATCGCGCATTTTAATTATTATGGATTATTTGTGTAAATTAAATGTCAAAATTGATTTTCATATTAATTTAACACGGTAAGAGTCCGGTATGATAAACTAATTGACGGATAAGTACCATGAAAACAATTAATAAAATCAACCATTCATAAAAATCAAGTTAACTGGTATACTGATTTAAATCTCGCGCTCGTTCTGCTTTTATAGAGGTTTCCCCTTTCGAGAATGTTGCTGAACCAGTGAAGGAACGAGGAACTAATATTCTGAACATTTTTTTTTAAATTCCGGCTTTGGTATTTTATTTATTCATGTAATCTCTTCGTTTCTTCCGTTCTAGATAAATAAACAAATACTCCATTTATCTATATGGATTTTTTTCTGCTTCAGATTATAAATAATTTTCAGTTTTATTATATCCTCTTTTACTTGATTCAGACATCAGTTTTGCTTTCGATCTTTTTCGGTCTCTGTGATTTACTCCTTTTTTTAATCACCTTTTGCGCTATTTATTTACTTACAATTATTTCAACATCAACTTGTACCGGGTGATTTTATTTTTTTTATTCCTATCAACTACCATGAAATTTGGAAGAAATGCTGCCCAAATTTTAGGGCAAGAGTTGATAAAAAATTAAAAATAACCCCCTACAATGTCCTAACAAGTGTACAAAATGTGTTGCTCTCATTTTTTCGCATGTTCACGAATGTTCCATATCCTAAACAGACAGCTAAACAACCATAACTTTACAAAAAATTATTTTATTGACTTGATTTTACAATGGTTTCCACATTGGAAGAAAAATCTTATATGATTGAATCTTACTTTCGTAACGCCCAAAAAATCGATGGCGAATGGACCTACTCTATTCCTGATTTGTATTGCAGAATTTCAAGAAAAATTTCCAGAAACTATTTTCTGTACCACAAATTTGTTAATCAACTTCAGTACTCTATAGGACTATTCAGAGAAACTGGCAATGTGACTAGAAAACATGTATCAGGTAGGCCTAAAGTAACAACTGATGAGGTAGTTGAAAATATAAGATAAATTATGACTGATGCTCCTCGCATTTCCACCCATCACCTGTCACAAAAAGTTGATCTTTCTGTCTGGACCTGCAGAATTATTCTAAGAAAGGACTTGCACACGTTCCCTTATCGTTTGACTGACTTACATGAATTGCTTCCATTAGATTTTGAACCAAGGCGAAGATACTGTCATTGGTTTTTAAACAATATTGACAATGACGATTTGTTGGACAAAACTTTCTTTTCCAATGAGGCCTGGTTCCATTTAATAGGATACATTTATTCCCAAAATATGAGGATCTGGAGTACAGAAAACCCTCATATTTTCATTGAAGGCCCACTCCATCCACAAAAAATTGGTGTTTGGATAGATTTAAGTCGGAGAAGATTGATAGCTCCAATATGGCACACTAACAGCACTTAGATATCGGGAAGAGGTTTTGCATCCATTTAATAATCAACTTCATTATGACGCGTTGCAATTTGGATATTTCCAGCAGGATGGTGCAATGGTCCATGCTGCTTGAGATGCTTTAAATTTCCTTCAAAAGTCTTTTGGAGATAGGTTAATTAGCAGAAATATGGCAAACATATGTTCTCCGTGATCTTGTGATCTAACTCCTTTGGATTTCGTTGTTTGGCCCTATTTGATAAGTTCCATTTTTTAAACGTCCATTAATGACAGGAACTTACCCAAAAAAATTATCGATAGGTGTGATGAAATAAACAATTCTCCCCACATTTTGCAAAATTTGTTAATGGATGATGCAGAAGAGTTAGAAAATGCTTCGAAGAAGACGGAGGGTATTTTCAACATCTGTTTCAATGTTTTATTATGTTTGGTTTCATCAAATACGTAGTAAATCGTAATTATTGGTTATGATTTTATGTCAAGGTTAAATGTCAATTTGGCGATTACTGATCAAGTAAGGAACATATTTGAACATGCAAAAAAATGAGAGCAACACACCAGATGGGAAAACTTTTTGTACAAATGTTATTTGTACGTCAAGAAGTGTGGCATGCCATTGTTTTCTGAGTTTTTTGGTTCTACGATGATTCTTACAAATAATAAAAGGCCGGAGTTCTTAAAGTAATTTGTCTTAATATGATAAACAAAATCTTAGCCACGTTAGCAATGATTAGGAATCGCAATAGCATATTTTGAGGTCATTACGTCTGTGCCGCTCGTTAAGCTTAAAACAAAAATTCGATTCCTAAGTCAATGTTTGTTTAATATTAAAAGAAAAACTCTTGAAACAGCAGCCAATTTGTTTTAATATTTTCTTTTTTTTGTTGTAAAATTACATTAACGTTTTTCAATACATTTTTGTGCCGTCTTCAGATATAGAATGCGAGTCAAACTTATGTGCCTAATTTGGCCACTGGCGAACGTTGACTGTCAAGAAAAAATTAAAACAAATTGGCTGCTGTTTCAAGAGTTTTTTTTCAAGTTATTAATAATACCGGAATAAGAATAACTTCATTTATTAATTAAAAGAAAGAGAAAAAGCTTGTTATGCAGAAAGCAAAACAAAATTGTAACAGGTGTTCAATTGAAAAAATCATCAAGCTCGTTTTGAATTTTTAAAGAAGAAAGAAAAAGCTTAATGTTAGATTGAATGACAGATGCCAAATATGTTATGTTTTCTTTATAACTTAATGTGACATAACCTAAAGTAATAACACAAGTACAATACTACTCGTCCTCCATTTAAATTTACTTCATCCAAAATGAAAATCGAATTGATTCTGAACTGAACTAATTTTAAACTAAAGTTAACATACATTCAAAATGTGTATGAAATCACATAAAATTGATTGTAAAAACCAGCTTGTTCATTAGGGTTTGAGGGAAGGGAAACTCATTCACTTCCTCATTACTAATCGCTAACTAAATACTTGCAAATAAAATGCAATCAGTGATTTTTAAGTGAATTTCAAACGATTCGAATTCAAACGGGTTATAAACGGAAAAAGGTTATTGGGTCACAATGTTTTGAAAGATTCAAAGGGTATACTTACCTGAACTTTTCGACTGAACACTTGACTGTTGCCACCAATGTTTTATTTTTAAGTGAATTGAGTTGATGTGTTGTCATTCCACCAGTAAAGTTACAGTGTGAATTTTAGCAGTCCCATTTGTTTAAATTATTCTGTCAAAATGAATTAGAGAAACCGGCCTTTATTTACAATTTTTTTTCTTAGAAATCGCAATTATTGTTCTTTTTTTTTTGTAAAACGACTCAGCAGGAAAAAAGATATTTTCGGCCTACTTTTTATCAGTTAGTTGTTGTTTCTTACACTTAATGTTGTCTGCTTTCCAACTTCTGCAGTCTTTCGCTTTTGAGTATTTAGATTTTCTGCTAAATTATAAACGATCAATTAGATGTGTTGTATTACATTTTGCTTTGATTGGTATGTTTTCCCATATGTTAACGAATTTTTTTTCTAATAAAAGAGATAATTTAAACTTTGCTAAATTTCAAGCGTATTTACAGACGCAATAGGAAATGATTAATTAAAACTTTCGAATGCGCTAATGATACCCATATAATACTTTCGCAACAGCCGTCAAGTTATTATTATTAATAATCGCAAATAAATTTCCTAGAGCAGGATTCTGCACGAGATGGTGTGCGCGCAAACATCACACGCCTAGCAAAATCATGGGAATCCGCTCGAATTAATTAGATAAGTTTTAATTGGCGACATACAGTAAATGTCCTGAATCGTTTATTAAAGTTTTCTTGCTTTCTTCTTGTTCATTTACTTTGATATAGCGAACGCTGCGCTCCGCTCAAGGATTTGTTTCCTTTATCAACTAAAGGTCGAAAACATTTTGAGAATTTCACGTTAATTTAATTTAAATTCTGCAGAGTTTAATGACCTCGTACTAATAATAAGTAAGTAGTGTCAATATGTTCCATTTATTTTTTTTTATTACATATGAAGTCGAGGATTAACTAAGCCTTTGTGTCTTGTAAAGAAATTGATCAAATTTGATAATATGCCCTTAGGGACTTTCAGTTTTCTTTCATTCTTTTTTTTTACACCATAAGTTTTTTCTACGCTTATTTAAATTTTTATTTATTACATATATTATTGTAGGAAAATTAATTGTACAAATTGAGAAAGTGTTATAAAGCGAAAAGTGATTGTTATACAGTGTAGTGTATTTAAGTGTCGATTTCTTTTCAACACCCTGTATAATTAGAGAGGATTTGTTTTAACGCTAAAGAATTTAATAAATGTTTTAAATTGTAAAATAAGTAGCTCTATATCATTAATCTTCAGCACTATTAGAAGTATTTAAAAAACGCAATACAAGTATACTTGAAGTATTATTATTCGTTATTGAAATTATTTCAGAAAATGATTTGAATATTTTTATTATTGTTATTATATTATATGTTTCGTAAAGTGAAACAAATGTGTAACAATCGGTAATTGAAATTTATTTGTGTAATGTATAGTCAGGTAATAAAAAGAGATCTCTCCCTTAAAATGTTAAGCTCCTTCCACTCGATTGTTTGTTTGCTTGGCATGGTGCTATCGCACTTCATGGGGAACGTATCTTTTTATTACCTGACCGTACGTTCAACATGTTGTTTCATTTAAGACGGTTTCTAACATACCTCTCTAATTACTCATTTTACCAAAAAATGTTTCAAATGGAAGTTTTACTATATCATGTGGAGCATATTTTAAAAGTAGTTTGTTGCATATAGAGTGTTACTTGAATTTTAATATGACCTCATATAGCACACACATAGATCCTTTTCGCTTTATTCAACTTAAAAAAAATTATCCCTGTTGCAGTATTTCAAACAAATGCAAATATTTTCAGAACAAATGATGTTATAAACTTGTAGCTTTGTTTAAAAGGCTTCATCTTGAAATGCTTTTCCATTTACACTTTCCAAATGCCTGCCATGTATTTTTTACCTTTATTAGATGTACTATTTAATTCCCTTTTCAATGATGTAGGGTTGTCCATATCTATTGTTTATAAATTTTTCAAAGTTTATGTTTGTGATATTTGGTAGTTGCTGTGGTAATAGCGTAAACAAACTAGGAAAAGTCACTCTGAAAGCTGTGAAAGTAATGAAAATTTGAAATTAATCAAATATCTCACTTTACGAAATAGTCATAATTATAATAGCGTTTTCGGTTCATTGCTTTACTGCACTCTCAGAGCATCCCTAGCTTCTGTTTTACATGAGATTAAAACAAGATGAGAATACTTTGAGAGTGCTATAGAGCAGGGACGACGAAAACCTTTTTTTTTACCAATGGGTTAAATTTAAGTTAGTTCAATTTTGTAGTAACGAATCGTGAGTCAGGTACTTTAAGTCATTAAAAATACTTATATTCCTTCTTAAACATATAGCTTTCTTCTGAAAGCGTAAAACTCTTCATTTTACCTGCAATCCGTCGCCGAGAATTTGTTTACTTTTGTTAACGGGCTATTACTTTATTTATTTATTAATTAGAAGCAGCTTTGGAAAGCATAAGTATTCATTCAATGTAATCGTCAGTGCTGAAACTTGACTCGGTTCACTGACGTATGTAATAAAAGTTTTGGGAAAAATTTTCGTATTATTTGTCCTATTAGAAAGTAAAGCAATCAACTTGCCATTGGATATGGAGAATCTGTCAAGTTTCCTCTACTGCTTGTCAATACATTTGTGTTCACAAAATGACTTACAAGTTAGAAAGGCGGAAAAGTGTTTACAACTTGGTTGGCCAAATGCCCAAACGTGATATCGTCGCCATTTATAGAAACCAAAATATTTCTGAGACAACAATTTATCGAGTCATTAGGGAATATGAGGAAGCTTTGCCCGTGCATGAATCTTCCCTCGAGTTTTGAATCATCCAAGGCTTCAAAACTAGATTGAATATGCAAAAAAATAGAAGAGGAGTTTTTAACGAGAAGATTAAGGCGAAGATTTCACGTATTTCATATGACAATCAAGAGGAACATTAACAGAAATCATTTGAAATTTAGAACGCGACAAAAGTGTTCAAAATACACGGCTGCTCAGTTCGAGAGGATTCCAAGGTGCTGCAGACATTTAAGACGAGTACATTTCAGAGACAACGCCACGATAATTTTGGATGACGAAAAATATTTTACATTATCTAACTCCGAAATAAAAGGAAACGAAGACTTTTATAAGGACAAATTGAGGACATTCCTAATGATGTAAGATATAAAAGAAAGCGAAATTCCAGGACAAGATACTAGTATGGTGCGCCATTTCGGAAGCTGGTTTTTCAAGACCTTATGTTGGGTGAATTAGGAATGAAGCTGTAAATGCAGACATATTAGAAGATGCCTCCCTAAATTGGTAAATTTTATTCAAACACATCATATTCATGATAATATTATGGCATCGTGCCATTATGCAAGAATAACCCAAGATTGGTTAAAACAACAAAATACCCCATTAGTACCATTTGAATATTCCCCATGCTCGTCCTATAAAAGAGTTTTGGGCTTTACTCAGTAGAAAAGTTTACAACGGTGGGTGGGAAGCCCAAAATGACAAAGAGCTACAACGAAAAATCTACCAAAATATTCAAGAATTTAAACGTCCAAAGTTTAATGAGAGGCATTCGCATTAAATTGAGAACCATTGAAACCCAAGGCTCTTTAGCTGCTATGTAATATAGATAATAGTCTGACGAAGTTGGATCAGGGCTGTAAGCGAAGTGTCGTAACTCAACGCAGTTGTTGATTTCTTCTCGAACTTTGTGAACTTTATAAACATGGCAATTGTCATGAACCAACAAAACTTTTTGGGCAAAATTATAGGGTCTCTTCTTGCGTATAGCAATTTTAAAATTTTTGATTGTTTCTTTGTAGACATCATTATCCCAAAAAATTGTCGACCACAGCTTCACTGCTTTTTTTGAGTTATGGAGGTCCTTTGTGTACATTGAATTTTGTCTTGTTGGAAGATTCCAATTTTGAAAAAAGAAAGTCTTAGTTACGGGCTAGAGCCGCCAAATTTTCTTCGCAAATTTCTTGCCTCTTCAACTTTTGTTCAGGAATCAGGATTTTCGGAATTAGGCGCTGACACTTTTATTTATCCGGAAATCTTCACGCAAAATTGTCAAAACGGGTATTTCGCATTTGAAATACCCGCAACATGATTCATCGATCTATTAACACCATTTTTTTTTTTCAATTTTCTTGATATTTTCTTCGACCCTTGCCTCCACAGACCGTCCAATTTGGTTGGATTTTCTGCCTCATTTGAACTCTTTTGAACAGAAATTTATTTGACACTACGATGGAGAATTTTCAAAATACTTAATACGTTCGTGTATAATTTTTGGCTCATTGCCTTCTATGCTCTAATTTTATATTACTCGTTTTCGCTCACAAAAACCACCAAAATGATTTGATTTACATACAACTTGACAGTTACTCGTTTAAAACTTTTAGTAGACGATTGTCGTTACTGCGTTTTTTCATGATTAGGTAGATTTCATTTTAATCTCATCTCGTAAAATTACCCAAGTCAATTGTTGAACCCTTTTAGAAACTTGTTTCCGTTGTTTTTAAAATGTAAATTGCTAAACGTGAGCCTGCAGTGAATATTGTTCTGGCCACTGAAAAAATAAATAAATTGATTGTTTGAACGAGCGGCTCTGCCGAATAAGAATACAAACTCAGCATTAAAAGAAAGTAAACTAAATGTTCAAAATATCAAAATAGTCAATAGTTATTCTTATTTTTTTTTGTTTAATGATTTCTGCATCTTTTCGAGTATTGCTGGAGTAAATTCTTGAACTGCTAATTTTATTCTTTGGCTCATATTTCTAGCAGTTGTGGCTGATGTGGATGTGGATGTCAATAATGGATTTCTGTGACATTAGATCTATCGATCTATCATGTCTTTTTGCGTAAGAGGCATTTTTAAGACTAATTTTAATTTTTTAAATGTCATGCAGATTTATAGTATTCAATAATCTTTGAGTAAAAATGAAAAAGAACTGTCACCATAGAAACCAGCAAATAACACAATATTTCATGTATTTTTAAAAACTCTAAAGAAAAATAAATATTGAAAAAACTACGAACGATAGATAGAAAGAAATCGTCTAAAGTGAAACACCCTGTACCATGTAAGAAGCTACTCTTTTAACTTTCTTAAATGTCGACCGCGGATTATTACACGTTTGTTTTACTTTACGAAACATTCGGAACGTAAATATTTTCACAGTTAAATTTATCTTCATTGTTGATTTATCGGTTATACTGCTCTACTACATTGTATTTACCGTATTTTTAGGTCCAGTAGTAAAGTATTTTTCGCCACGTCACTTTGATGATGATCCAGAAACAACTACCTATAAATTTTATTTGATGAGACAGAACTAAATGTATGTGTTGTACGACGACGGAAAAATCCTCTAGATAAAAACGATGTACAGGTGTTCCATTTTCGATGATATTCCGCAGATCATGATTATTTAATGAAGTCACTTGAAAAGTTCATAATAGCCTAGATACGAATCCAATTTTTATTTTTTTTAATTGAAATCGTAGTTGACTTCGACATCATTCAAAATAGTATTTTTTGCACTTTTCAAAAATACATAGTTTATTGGATTAACTTTTAAAATAATGACATTATAGGCAATGAATTTAATTACGTTAAATTTAGTAGGCCGTGATTTATATAAAACAAAAGAATGTCGAATTTTTTTGTTTTTAAAAAGATTGAGAAATACTAGTAGGCTTTTTGCTACTTATATTTCACTAAACCATATTCCTATATTTTTTAAAAGCTGAGAAATGCATTTAATAGTATATGACTATGACGTTCGTTAATTAATTAAACAAATTATTTAAGTCCTAAAAAAAATTAACATCGTGTTTAGTTTCTTGTGTAAATGGACGTGTGAAAATCACCTACCAAAAAGAAGAATATGGTGATCAATCTAACTCCGCATTTTATTTGTTTATAGATGTGAGATTTAAAAAAGGCAGTGACATTTTTCATCTAATGATATATTTTCTCGTAAGAAGTATTGCGTGGTTTTCTTTCTATTTCATTATTATTATTATTAAAATGGGACATTCTTACAGGGTTTTAAAATAACAATGTTAATACTATTTGTTACTATTTGTTTTTTTTTTTAATGAATAGTTTGAATCGCGACATCCTGCGATCACTTTTTGACAAAATATTGCATTAGTAACGACAAATTGCAGCCAGTTTGCAAGTCATCCCATGCAAGGTAGCCAAGCGTGCTGTCAAAGCGTATTGAAAGTTTTAAAATTTTTATCGCAAATAGGTTTTGATTGCACTGGATACCTCAAGTATCTTCTATACAGCTGTTTCGGCCCTATTTGAGGCCTTCTCAGCAGAAGCGTACCACGAGACTTCCACTGCAAACCAAACCGACCTGTCCGGGGCTATTCGCATTTGCGATGCAATAGTAATGAATAGCTTGAATCGCAATATCCTACGATCACTTTTTGACACATCATTGCAGGATGTCGCGATTATCATTAACGACAATATATATATCAGAGTTGTGACGATTTAAATCAGTTGATTTAACTGATTTTTTAAAATTTAAATCATGATTTAAATCAAATCGTGTAAAAAAACTGATAATCTAAATAAATCAAACTTCAGAAAATTCAAATAAAAAGAACAATTTATTTAATGTTAGATTATCTACATATCTAAAACTAACTGCTTAAAAGAATATGTAGGTAAACTAAACTTAAATTTAAAAAGAAAATAAAACATGGTTCCGATACTTAAAAAGAGACACTTTGACTTAATTTTTTAATTATAGTGTTTATAAAGAGAAATTAAATTTAGCAGTCACAATCTTGGTTTCCGGGTTGGGAACCGCGTTTCGTCCATCTCGCCGTGAAGAGTCTTCACAGCAGCAGCAGCAACTATATCGGCAGCTACAGCCTCCAACGAAGGCCTGAAGAAGTCCACGGCGAGATGGACGAAACGTCGGCAAGACGAAGAATTGACGCGGTTCCCAACCCGGAAACCAAGATTGCGATGGACAACGGCCGCGGAAGCCTTCAAACCAAGCTAATTTAGCAGTTTTTTCAGTCCCTAAGCGATTTCTAATTTTAGAATGAACTAAACCAAATGTTGAAGATATCCTTTCAACGGAGGCTGAAGAAGCTGCAGCAGATAATAATTGTTTGATAATCGGGAATAACTTTTCAATAACCTCAATATTCCGTTGAGATTTCCACCATTCCAATGGATTTGTGCTTTGAAGTAGTGATGTAAATAATTCGAATTAAAATATTCGTTGCATCCAAGTACTCGGATACTCGGATTAAAATTAATCCGATTATTTTCTCTCGCACGAATTCGGAATCGAATTCGAATCAATTTCCCTTCAAACCGAGTACTCGGATACTTGGCTGAATTTTTCCGAAGATTACATTGGCATACGCAATAGCAGCATAGAGTCTAAATCCCAAATCTCCAATGACTGTCTACGCATTAAACGAACCGCACACAATTCCCAGTTTTTTTTATTTATATAGTCCCAATAAAAAATAAGAAACAATATAATGGAATTTCCTACTGCTGTACCTTTTATTTATTTGTTCGAAATAATGTGTTTAGTAGGCGAAGGTAAAATGTTTTATGCATAAATTGCACAATTTTTTGGAAAAGAATTCTACAATTGTAGAATTATTTGCTACAAAAATTACACAAATAGGGACAAGTATAAATTGTAGTACAAAATTTTAAAAAATGTTAAAAATATTGTAAATGTGTCCTATATAATTTTCTTTAATGAATGTCACATTTTACTGAGAAATTTCAAAGTTACGCCATATTATTACTGATGAAGATAATAGACGTTAAATAGAACGTTGTGTGTAACCAAGTTAATGGTTTTCTCGATGTTGCATTCGAATTCGTGTGATCCGAGGATTTCTGGTATTCGAATACGACGTCGCTAGCGCATTCGAATTCGAATTCGGATGATTCCGAGAATCTTTCATTCGAATGCGCATTCGAATTAACTTTCGCGGTTGCTTTCGAATTCGAATTCGAATGAACCGAGAATTTCGTTCATTCGAATGCACAGTATTCGAATATCAAAATCATCCGAGTATTTACAATACTACTTTGAAGAATTTCTTCGTGAAATATTATTTCGACAAATGGCTCGGATTTAGTCAGAAATGTAATAATCAAAGGTAGTGTTGGGGTATAAATCATTTGCAGCATTTGAAGCACAATTTTTTTCATTTTCTGTTAATGTATGCTCCGTTTTCGTAGGTTCCTGAAGGAAAGCTAGCAAATAGTATGGGGTGATACTCTGTTCATAGCGATGTCTAAATTTTTGCATTTGGCTTAGAATAAATTCAGTTTCCTCAAAATGTGATTCTAGTAGCTATTTTTAATTGTTCTACGACGTCTGATAGAATTGCATCGTTTCTTTGAAGCCTATCAATTGCAACAGATATCCGATTCAGTAAAAATCTTCAGCTGTTCTTTTCAAATAAATATTCGAAATTTTCTGCCTTTCTATACTGTCGATTTCATTTTTATGTTCCTCGCTAATTTTAATAAGTTTGGGCCACGCTTCAACAAAACCATGTAAGCAGTCAGCAAGTGATTTCCATCTTACGTCACTAGGTAAAATACGCTTTTTTCCTCGTCCTTTCGCGTATGTCGCTGACGCAAAATGAACGTAACATGTTCCTTAATTTCACTAATTTCCTGGTCCTTACATAATAAGATGTGTGGAGCATAACCATACGTGATAACATTTAATTCTGTTGACTGTTTGATCTGATTTCTCGTTGCATTCATATTAGCAGCATTATCTGTTACAAAACTTACTGCACGGCGATATTCAGTCTTTAGCATTTTAATTAGGTTTATTGCAACCTGCAAGTTCTGTTAAATGTGCAGATGTATGTGGATTTCCAGACGTGTCTATTGTGTCTACTAAAAAGAAGGACCCATTTTCTGTAGTGACTGTTGCACATATAATTGGTTCGTTATGGACATTGGACCATCCATCCTATGACAGACAAAGCGAATTTCCATATAAATTTTTAAAACATTTTTCTCTTTATTGTACACTTCATTTAGTTAGACACATCATATCTAGAGGGTGGTAAATATCCAGGCCGTAAAAGCGCAATACTTCTGGTTGCTCAACACATGTGAAGGTGCTATTTGTTGCATTAATAGCCCTAGCAATTTGTCTATCTATTTCCTCTTTACTAGACATTGTACGCACGACAAAAGAAGATAAAGACCCAGAACTAGAATTAGATGCCTTTCTTTTTTTAATTGATGAAGTAGAAGCTATGAGCAACGGGGCACTATCCAAACTGTCCTCTTCTAATATGTTCAATTGTACATTTGCCGCCACTATGCAGAGGCACTTCTATTATCTATTTTTGTTTCTTTTTCTGTATTACTTGAAGCACATTTTTCCCAATGGTTTTTCATACGTTCCACAAGCCCTTGCATTTCTACCTTGCATTTTTTACAAGTAGCTTTACTTTCTCTTTTTCCAGCAGATTTACACGACTTTTCAATAAAATGTTGCCAAATAGGATCTTTTTTCGTACCGCTTCTATGAGAAGACATATCAATATAGATGGACTTTTATACACTGTTATGAAGTATTACACACTTTATTACTCGTTATCGTTACGCATCGCACGTTCGCGATGTAGACTAGAAAATAGTGACAACTCGTGTCATCCCCACATTATAAACCTTATTTACTGCTACGTTACACATAAGTTATTTCATTTGCAAGTTTGAACAAGACGTATCTTAGTCGTTATTGTTATTTTCAATTGTTCTTTATTGTTAATGTCAATTATTGCATTTTCTATTGAAAAAATCAATGAAAATAAAAAAGAATCGTGATTTTTTTGTTTTTTTTTTATCATAATTTTTATCAACCCTGATATGTATTAATGATATGTTATACAATGTCAAACACCTAGTAAAGAAATTTATTTTTCAATTTCCTTTTTTGTTGCTGCATTCTTCTTAGATCCTTGCATCCTTTTATAAAATAACATTAAGTAATTGTATCATTAACAACAATACATATAATTAATGATTTATTATACAGTGACAAACACCCGGTAAAGAAATTTGTTTTGCAATTTCTTTTTTTTTTTCTGCTGCATTCTTCTTAAATCCTTGCATAAGTTATTTTTAAAAAATAACATTTCTGGAAATTATTTTGTTAATTAATAATCTCCACAGTTTAATACGTTTGGTGCCTGGTGTTATTAAAATATAATCGGTTTGTTTTGATAACCTTCGTTCGAGAGAACAATAAAGTTTGCTTCCATCAAGATCATTATTTAATCAGAATGGTGAAATTAATGGCACAAGATTGGAAATTCCCACTATATATAGCTCTCAAATAATGTTTGTGGCCAGTGTTTATCGTTCAATCAATTTTGTATTCTGGGTATTTTGAGTATGTATTTTTATACAATTTGTGAGTCAACAATTCTATGTATAGAATTAATAAATGAAATGTTACTTACTGACGCACAGAAATTGATATTTTAAATATATGTCGGTTAAAAAAACTAAAGAAAATGTACGGAATCTTGCATATATGTATTAAGTGAAATACCCTGTATATTAGTCATTGTCAATGATGTAAAGGGATGAGATCATGTAACGTTACAGAAATACAAGCTTTTTATTGCAGTACCTTATCTTAAAACTATATTTAAATCTGAAAAGCGTCATCACAACAAAAATAAATATATACGTGCAGTCTACTTTTGCATTTTAATTACTTTTGACAATTTGCCCGCGGATTTGGTTGCATTTCTGTTTGTGTTATAATATAAAATCGTAAGCAATTACTAACAACATTTTTTTCTCTTTGCACATATTGATGTAGTTGTAAATAAATATTGATTCATTCAGCGTAAATTTCCATACATAACACGGCACCACCACCACCATCATCGATCGTGGGTTTTTCTTGTACCTACGCTGGATTGACGTAAATGTTGTATAAGTATCAGGCGTTAATTTAATATTAAATTATTTTTGTAATATCCGCTGAATCAGGTTCTTTTTATTATGCCTTAAACGCTTACGTAAATTATTTATTGATGTATTAAATAACGTTGTATGACATAAAACGTGGTCCAAAAAAAAATTCTCACGCACAGAAAGAACTGATAAATAAATTAAAGAAAAATTAAAAATTAAAGTTGGAAATGTCGAACATGGAACGCATGGAAATAATTACTCAGAACCTGATGAAATAATTGAGTAACAATTGAATAATAATTTTTACGGAAATTTATTGTCATATTTTCTCAAATTTAGCACCGTGCCAAATGGGCTTTAGTGGTTGGTCGCTGTAACCAAGATTCGTACGTGTTGTTTTATGGGCAGATTCGTATGTTTTCAACATCCCAAAATATCCATAGGGAGTCCACATTTTATGCACTTTTACTTGACCAACTACCACCACACATTAGTAACCTGTATAAGATGTAGACTCTCTGGTAACTATCAATTCAGTCAGCGCATTTAATTTTATTACGTTTCAAGAAAAAATATATTGTTATAGTTAGAAATAAAAAAAAAAACAACGTCATTATACATTGTGTTCTCGTATTAATTGAATTCTTTTTCCAGGTTAGGGACGATGATATGCTGCCTCACGTTATTTGCATCCGCTGTTCGGAACAACTGGACGCTCTCTATGGTTTCAAAGAAACCGCCAGGAAGGTTGAAGATCTCCTGCAGCAGTTTTTATTGTACGCTAATAAATTGGAAGGTTCAACTCAGGTGGGTTTGGCTAGAAGCCGCACATTACCTTTGAACGACTGAAGGGAAATGAATATATATTTTTTTTACAAATACAGTTCGATAAATAAGGAATGTTACTCATAAAATGTAACTTAATATCAACAATTGGCATTAAAATGTGTAAATGTGTTGCGGAGAATGCAGTAACCTACAAGCAAATTACCCTTGATATTTAATTCATATTTGTCATTCAAAATTCATTCATCTGTTCTGAATGCGAAATGTTACGAACAGGTTTAACGGTTTTATATTTTCCTGTTCTGGCTTTTATATACCTGGATTATTTTTATTTTTAAATTTGTAGTTTTAAATTAATGTACTGAAAATAATGTTTGTAACACGCAATATCTGACGCCTGCACTATGTTTTACTTATTTACAAGGGAAGTATCCCAACCCGAAAATTCAAAAAAATTTCAAACTTAGTAGTGGGCTAGTAGTTCGCCTTAGGATAAGCACGGAGCCATTTTTTTATCGGCCCAAAAACGCTTTAAGCGGGGAAAAACACCCTTCGAAATTTTTGCGATTTTCGGTTTTCTGCAAATATCTCGGTAACCAGCAAATATAAAAATTAAAATTATATGGCAAAATATTTGTCTTTCAATGCTCTATCACATATGTAAAAATTGCCACCCCTTATAGTTTGAAAATGAAAACTTGCCTCCTACCACCCCAACCTGAGAAGTCAAAAAAATAATTCATTGCTGTGGGTGAGTAGTCCACTTCAGGTTTTTTTAACACTCGGAAAAAATTTTTAGGGGATGAAAACACGTCTCATACTTTCTATGATTTTGAGTACTTGGTGATCTTAATACTAGAACACTTAAATATTAATATTACATATCAAAGTATTAATTTAGAAGTGGTTTATGAAAGTCATATTTAAATATTAACTTCGATTGCAGTTCAGAAATCTAGAAATCTGATTACAATAAATACAAAAGGTAGTAATAAATCCAATTACATGTAATGAAAATGATATTCTTGGAAAAAGTGTTCGAAACATAGAAACATATTACACTGAAAACAATTTATGAAATTTTACACAAGAATTACACCACAAATTATGTAATTTTACTGAAATGAATATGTATATTTTTATAATCGCATCCAATTGAATGCAGAAATACATTTTTTTCTTGAAAACACAGATTATTTGCAAAATTACAATTCTAATTGTCAATAAGCAATTCGACGTGTTATTAATTCCTGCATTGTTACAGTAACCTTACATTAAAATTGTGACATTACTTGTAAAAATTTTACTAACTAACTAAGTTATGTAAAAACTCAGATAAATTGTAAAAATATTTTTATGATTGTAAAGTCACAGTTCGTGTGCGAGATTCTAACAACCAATCAAACAAATCGTAGATGTCGTGTACGAACCATTGCGCCCCCCCGCATTTATTTGATTCAAGTCTTCACATGTTTGTACAATTCAGCTTAGAACATGTGTATATTTACTTAGACAGGTCAGTATCAGAATGATTCCATGTACTATTTGTAATACAGAAATTACTTCAAAAACTTTATATTTAAAACATGATATTACATCGTAATGTCGTCGGGGCTCTTTTTTAATGCGTATTTGAAAATTGCTAAGCCATTTTCAAAACCCATAACCATTTTAAATTACACGTTTTCAGAAATCACCGTGATATTAGCAAAAACAATGTACCCTTATGCAAAAATTTTATGTCTGTGGATTTTCGTTGCACAGTATTCAATTGTTTCTATCGAACAAATGAAAAGCAAACATTTTACAGACACATTTATAATCATATAAAAACTGAAATAAAATTAAAGTGTCCATTTATAAACCAATGTGGATCTACACAAACTTTCCAAGAATTAAATACGATTCAACAGCATTTTTTCAGAAAGCATTTTACATTCAAACAAACAAAATACGTAAGAAAAGCAGATTTCACGAAATTTTTGGGAAATAATATTGAAGACAGAACAAGCAATAACTTCACCACTGATGGCCTTAACGTGAATTTTGAACGAGAATATGAAAAATTTCGTAACGAGTAAAGCTTTGCAAATACTTATTGATGGTTTGTCTGACATGAATAAATTAAATACAGATTATGTGTTACAAAAATTGATTGATGGTTTGTCTGACATGAATAAATTAAATACAGATTATGTGTTACAAAAATTGATTGATAATGGTATTAGGATTGAAAGGTCGTTAATAGAGAACAATTTCTTTGAAAATACGCATGTAAAGGGTAGACTTAGGAGTGATTTCTGCAGAAATTTATATTATAAAAATTCGTTCAATTTTATTCAACCACAATGCATTCAATTAACGAAAAATTCAAAATTTTACTACATACCCATACACGAAACTATTAAAATGTTATTTAAAAATGAAACATTCCGTCAAGAATTTGTTAATGATTATAAAACTGAAGATCCATTTTTTTCAGATATTAAGGATGGTACTATTTTTCAGTCAAACATGTTGTTTAAAGAAAATAAAGCTCTTCAGATCATATTTTATCAAGATGCCTTCGAAATTTGTAACCCCTTAGGAGCTTTCAGAAAAAAAAAAAAACACAAAATAGTGACAATATATATAAACTTTGCAAATTTGCCTTCATGTCGAAGAAGTAGGACCGAACAAATTCAGTTAGTGGCATTAATATACGACAGGGACATAAAATCTTTAGGTTTAATACAATATTAACTTTCATGAATAGGAGTTTACTTAGAAGAACGTTTAAACTAAACAAAAAAAAATAAAAGGTGTTTACATATATGTATATCATGCTGAAAATACGTGTTAAGTTCAAATATTTTAATATCAGTTAAATAATGCTAATATTCATACTCAAATCGCAATGTGTAATTACATTTAAAATTTTTAGTTTGTCTTGTATTTTTACATGGTACATTTACGAATTTCTTGTAAAGGACAATGTAAAAATACATTTACGTTGTCAATTTACATTGTATTAATACTAGTGATTGCGTAAAATTGCAATATTAGAACTGTAAATTTACAAAGGCTTTTACATAATTTTTGGGTATAATGTTTACAAATCGCAAAGGATTTTTACAAGACTAATGTAAAAAATCAACTGATCAGTAACCCATGACCATCGATAAGAAAGTAAATTTACACAAGTAAAAATGCAAAACTGACGGGATGATCGATTTTATTCGGTTTGTTAATTATCTTTCTAGACAATGATGTTTTTGCCACTACATTTTTGAATGAAATAAAGACTCTTGAACGCGGAGTTCAAATCTTCCTCCCGTTTCTTTAAAGACGATATATAAAGGAGACATAAGTTTACCTGCAGCAGAAATCAATGGAAAAATTGTATAACTATGAGTGGTTGATTGTACAGATTGCTTCGACGATTTTAGAACCTTGGAGAGCTAAAGTGCGAGTTGAATGTAACTCTAGCTGAAATCCACTTTCGTCTGCATTTATATTCTCTATACCATAAGTTTCTATACAGGTTGAATTTTACAACTAGGTGGATAGAAGCAAATTCGGACGAAGTCGTGTAGGAGTAGAGGGGGTTTTTGCGCTAGCGTGTATCAGTTCACGTCTCCAGTTCAAAGCGTGCAGGTTTTAGAGTACGAAAATTCAGTATGAATTAGTATGTACTTGAGAAAGTACAAATTATACAATGGTATTACGAATTAATTTATTCAGCGAAAAATTTGTAAATCGTCCAATTCCTTCTGCTATAACAATCCGCAGAATTAATAAAAATTTTGAAAGATATTTAATATATTTATTATTTCTTGACCAGAATTACTTTAAGTTTATTCATTCTATAAAATCTTTCATTCAATTTGAGAAATCGTTTTTCTGTTACAAGAGAATCTTTTATTATGTTTTTACATTATCGTTATGAATTCTTTTTAATTTAACCATTATCAAAGAAGATTTTTCATTTATTAATTTCTGTAATGTTTATGGAAGTATTGTTTAATTACAAACAATAATAATTACGTTATGCAAATGTATTGCGGCAATTACAACAATATTGTAACAAGAATTATTAAAATCTTAGTTTAAATAAAATTATTAAATACGCGCTCATCGTTTCGCTTCCCAAAGCGAGACAAGGCCGGTTGCTTCGAATACATCCGAGGCACGCGTCGTCAACCTACTTGCTTCACTCAAGCTGTATGTATGTTGTTGTATTTCATTTACAAAAGTGCCCGCAATTTCATGTAGTCTTTCTGTACTGGTTTTTCGTGATACAATCTTATATGCCCTTTTAAAATGCGATATCCATTTTCTTGATGTTTTAAAGTCTTTTAATTGAACATTGTCATTAGCTTCTATTGCCGGTTTTCATAAATGCATGTCATGAACAATGGCTCCCAATTCCATTGCAATTGCGAACTTATTAAATATATAATCTGCCATTTTTAAAAGCTTTTCCCTTTCTGAATCGCCTTGTTCTAACGATTTTTCCCACCTGTACAATTGTGGAAGCGACTGGACTAGATAAAGATAAACGACTTCTTTTTCCACTTTTCCAATAGTTGACAGCATCTTGTTTGTAATCAGACGTAATGGTTTCTATATTTCTTCACCTGTAGGGTGTTTGTTTTTCCTCTATAAACTCTCTCTGATCTTCAAATGTAGGTGGTTCATCTTCATCAATATATTGTGTCGTATGTGGACGGTACATGTTTAAAAATTTTAAAATAATGTCGGTTTGCGTCTCAAAAGACGTATCTGCCATGCTTCTACTGATCAATTCGCTCTTGACATGATGGTACCGTTCTTCTATTTTCATTATTAGTAACATTGTATGTCAAAATCAACAAATGAATAATGTTAAGAGGATTTATTACTACAATTTTGCACGATATGGAAACTCAGTAAACTGAAAAACTACAAACTGCACAGATTTCCTTTTGGATCAATTTATATATAATGGCAAAGATTCGCTATAAGTCACATGATATCTTGAAGTATTGATAATAATTACGTACATCTCATGCACTTATATAAAAATCTTTTATCAATTTTATTAATTTATAGATTGACAATGAGTGTATTGATTAACTTGATTGATTGATTTTAATTACAAGAAATAAGACAAATCACGTGCAAAACGAATGATATCTGATACTGTACAAATGAATAAAAGACTTCAAGTACTATTGTTATTTAAATCATTTTCTTGTTAATAAAATAATTTCAATGTGAATATTTTGGTGTTAATTTTTAATTAGAACCTTATCAAACCAGACAATCGTGAAAAATATGAAGCCGCACAGGAAGGTTCCCATCCAAGAACTAAAAATCAAAGAAAGTATGAGACGTGTTTTCATCCCCTAAAAATTATTTTCGAATGTTAAAAAAATTTAGCTGCACTCCATCCAAAGTGGACTACTCACCCAGAGCAATGAATTATTTTTTTGACTTCTCAGATTGGGGTGGTAAGGGATAAGTTTTGATTTTCAAACTATAAGGGGTGGCAATTGCCAAATAATTTAAATTAAATTATCTTTGCTGGTTACCGAGTTATTCTCAAAAAACCGAAAATCGCAGAAATTTCGAAGGGTGCTTTTCCCTGCTTAAAGCGTTTTTGGGCCGATAAAAAAATGGCTCCGTGCTTACCCTAAGATGAACTACTAACCCACAAAGTTTCATTTTTTTTGAATTTTCGCGTTGGGATACTTCCCTTGTTAGTTTAACGTCATTCAAACTTTACACTCACACACTCGTAACCAATGCAGAAAATGCCAAATTTTCCACATTAGTTACGAAATATACTTTGTATTTCGCTTTGTGAGAAACAAGTACGTTATTTTTTTAATCGAATAAATTGTTGATGTTTGTTTACTCATAGTTCATAAAAACTTGACATGCTAATTACTTTTTATTTAAAGTCATAAAAATATGTTGTTTTGATTATATTATTGAAAAGACAAAAAATTATATAGGTAATGGAATTATTCTATTTATTTTTGAATTTTCTATTTAATTTTTTTTAATTACATGCATTCTTAAAGATTAACACATTTGTATAAGTGCAAGTCAAGTGGTGGAAATAAAAGTTGAATTAATTAATTTACACAATAATAACTTAAGAATATACAGTACGAACATTTTTATCACACTTCATCATAACTCAAAATTAATTTATTCTAGTTTTGTATTTCAATATTTATTATTTTATTTGCGACATTTTAGAGATGAACGTTTGGCGTTAAGGGATTATAGGCAATCGTACTTGCGAAAGGATAGGAACGATTCCTCTGCCAATTCTTCCACCTTACGTAACCCAACATGGCACCTATGAAACCCGTGACAATTAAGATCACCGTTAATGATACTAAAGTCATTCTTAGAATTTTCATTTTTCCGTCTTGGGATGAGATGGAGAAGCCCTCGTCCATATTCTAAAAAGAAGGAGGGGAAATTAATTATTAAATTAATTGCTTTAATAAAAATATGGAAAATGTTAAATGAGGACAAAGTTCAGTAAATAAAAATACTTTTTTTATTTAGGTGATTAATGACTACATTCTCTTGTTCTTCTTGCTTCGAGAGCTATTTGGGTTTCACAAAGTTCGTCTTTAAAACACCGAAATTTTATTTTTTTAGGTTGGCGACAACTTCTGCAGATGTTTAAAAGTAACCTTCAAATTGACATTTTAAATGATTTTAGGCGCCAACCAATGTCACCAACCGCCACATCACAAAACAGAATTTTCCTGTATTTCAATTACAAACACGCAAATTCTTGAGCTTTTTTTACATCTAAGAACCATTAGAAAACCCAACACAAGGCGGCTCGTTTTATCAACGATAGAACGATATTTTTTAATATACTATTTTTTTTTGTTTTTTCTTTAGAGATTCCAATACCACGAATTAATTCATATTTCTATATTTTTCTAATGTTTTTTTAAAATCATAGTTGTAATCAAATACATAATATCGAGTAGTGCAAAGAATAATTGCAAAAAAATCAGAACCAACAGATTTTCTATTTTTTTTTTAACAAAATCCTTTGTACCATTGTATATATATCGAATTTTTGTGATTAAATTGTGTTTAAATTTTCATTTAATATAATTACGCTGGTAGTATCATGCTCAATTAAAAAGATATCACTCGGCAATTTTGTGGTCCTTATAGTACTTGACAGTGTATGGCTGCGACGTACTGCTTGCTTTAAATGTTCATAAGGGTGAGATTTGCATACAGCAGTGTCGTTTTTATTGCGCATAATAGTACATAAAGCTCGAAAATTCAAAACAATTTATATATCAAAGCCTTTATTTTATAAACACTCAAATAAAAACGAATAAATTATAACACAAATTAAAAAGTGTATACTCTCACACGCTTAATTAATTTTTAATGTTAATTCAATTCGAATGCGTAATACTAATAATTAAGTAAGTATATTAGAAATGGATATTGGTCGGAACGGGATTGTAAACAATGGAATTCGCGAAGGGATACGCCCGAGTTCTTTGCCAAGACCTCCTCTTGGTGAAGCCCAGTAGAAAAGCTATAAATATGCCACATATTAACAGCACCGATAATGCTATTAAAAGCATTCTTATGATGTTCATGCTGTTCATGTATGATACGGAGGGACGGTCGTTAATAAATTGCTGAAAATAAATAAGTTGAATTATTATAGGTGTGATTGTAAGGATCGCAAGGCTTTGCAAAATAAAAGGATTTTATACCTAGTAGAAGTATAAATTTAAAAGAAATTCAAATTAAATGATGTTTGAATGTCTTTTTTTCTTTAATTAAAGAAATGATGTACATTGTTGCCTCATAAGATAATTTTTCACATCATTTCGTTACTATTTAGGAAATATATCATGTGTTTTCCATTTCTTTGTGATTTAACTTTCAAATCAAGTCAGAGTTGGGTTTATTTACGTCCAGTTAACGTAGTTAACGTTTTGGTCAGTTTCTTTCCGGACACCTGTACATCTGTTTCAACTTTATTTAATTTAGACAAACAATATTTTGAAAACTACTGAGAAAATATTATCCTACAAAGATTACTTTTAAACATGAACATGACATTTCGAAATATACAGTTTTACAAAATTAATACAATATGTTTTTTTTTTTTAATTTTATAATTAATACTGTATATTTTTAGATATTCGAATTTTTCTTTTTATTTCTTATCAGTCTCGATAAAAATCAAATAATTAAATTTAATTTCATAACAAGACAGGTTATCAGGAGATTAGAATTTTATTCAATTGGATTTAAGCATGTTTTGTAAAGATGTAGGTAGCACCATACTCTTACTTTATCAGTTATTTTTTAATGAAATCTTCTATTTGGTAGTGAGTTCAATTATTAAGATCTTGATCATATTTGGCAGCATCTTGACACATTTTAGACTCAACGTAATATCGAACAATACATGCATAACACTGATGTAGATTTAAGAAAAAAATTCAACATTTATAGAAATATGTTGCAAGTCGGATTTGATTACAATAGATCAAAAATCGGCCATAAGATGACGCCACCCAAACTATAAAAAATGATAGTAAATATTATTTAAAAAAAGTTGTAAAGTATCCTAACCGGGTATGGCTTGTTTAAAAGTTTTTTTTTTTCAAATTTTTAATCGAACCATTAATTTTTATCTCGAACAGTTTCCAAAATTTGTTTTAAACAAAAAAAAACTGGGACATTGAATACATACGTTTACTTATTTTGAAAAGTAAATTAATATAATATATAGGAAATATAATCCAGGTATAAAAATAAGGATTTATGTCAATACAGGGTATCACGAAAGTCATGCCTGTGTTTGTGGAATTCGTTTCAAGAAACCGAAACAAGTCGAAACGAAGAAAACATTCGATACATCTTCGTTAACGGAGTTATTCAGGAAAAAAGAAAACAACTAAATTATAACAAAATGAATTACAATACAATACACGATACAACATGGAAGTCGAACGCCCTCTTTGATGATTAAAGTTGATTACAAAATGATGGTGCACATTTTTCTAATGGAAACATTCCTGGAAGGTGGATTGGATGAGGTGGTCTTGTTCCATGGCCCCATGGATCCTCTAATCTAAATCTTTTAAAATCTCCTAAAGTTCTTTGGGGTTTTATTAAGTAAAAAAGCTTACTTCGAACCTAACTCTTATTCATGCTATATGGAATTAATCAATGCTGCATGTACTTCCACGTAAAATCGTGCTAATGTTTACAATCAGTTAGAAGGAAATCTATTTGCACATATCCTGTAAAAAATGGTTATGGGCATTACTGTTATAATTCATTTAATTACAAATAAAACGCACATCGAAACTTTTATCATTTTTTATTTATTCAGGTTCTGAACCTCGTCAGCACGGACTTTACTTTTTAGACATCCTGTAAAGATTTTTTCAAGTGATTATTATTCCAAAGTATTTTGGCAAGTTAGTAAACGTTGTAAATTTGTAAGTTTTGGAAGCAATTATTATGTTAACCTTGACCTATAACCTGTAATGAAGGTGTAATACAAACTTTCAATATAGAGTTGTGTCATTCGCAAACAAATGAATCATTGAATAAATTTCTTTTTTGAAAATTCAATTTTACTCTGCGCGCGCAGGTTGATGCTTATTCTCCTCTCTCTGTGTCTTTGGTATAAACTCCTCATAGTTATCCAATTTATTCATTGGGATGAACGACAACTCAGCGAATTTCACTCGCTCGCGAACGACAACTCTATTATTTATAAATAAGAAAAAAATTCTATAGGTCTTATTTGATTTCATCAAATGCGATGTGAGATGTTAGTTTGAACAAAATGTTAAATTTAAACAACCTGTTAAAAGCAGCATTTCGTTTATTATTTCCTTTTGTTACAATTAAAAATTTCGAGAAACTATCAACTCTATTCTTATATCTTAAGTACCTAGCTAACTTTAGTAAAAAGATTTTTCTGAAATTATAGTGTTTAGTTGACAAATTAAAACGGGACATAATAGACAACAAGAGGCAAAGTGCTCAAAGGTGGGACGTACAATGAGAAAAAATAAAGACGAGATCTAATGGAGGATACATTCAGTACAACAACACATCTCTATAGTCTAAAACATTGAGTCATACTTCTAGAACGAAACGTACACTGAGAAAGAAAAGCAATGTCTCCTCTATAAATGTTAAATTGGGATCTAATCCCTTTTGACTACTACGAGCAAGCAACTAGTAAACAAGCACAAATAAAAACATTCAACACTTTATTTCATTTAGATCACGATTTAAAAGTTTATTGAGGAGACATTACTTTTCTTTTTCAGTGTACGTCTCGTTCTAGAAACCTGACTCAATCTAGAGATGTGTGGTAATACTGCATTACATCTCGTCTTTAGAGATAGATTCACTATTAATAATTTTACAGATTGTGTTGTAATATGGGGACTAAATTCCGGAATTTATTATATTTATTGGCTGTAATTTTTAAAGGTACCATTTAAGTCGGAGTAAAATTTGGTTTTTTGGTTTTAATCAAACATAAAGTCATACTAAAAGTAGCAAAATTCAGTAAAACTAATTACATTAACTATTGTACTAAGCAATTCTATCTTTTAAATTATTTTAAAATTGATGAAAGGAAAGAAAGGAAATGTAGTAACTTGTCTTCAACAAAAAAGTATCTCGAGTTAGCCTTGAAAAAAAAAAAACAATCTGTTTCTATACATGTCAAAATTGGATAAACATTTGATTAACCTCAAAATGTTTAAATGTGAATAAAATCTAGCTTTTTAATTTCAGTTATTGGATGACACATATTCGTTGGTAGAAGTTGACTAACGCAAAGATATATTTTGAAAGTAATACCTTCGTTCTTAAACGAATATATTAAAATAGATTGTCTGAAATCAGTTCCTTCACATAACCTAAATTTTGACAGTTGTTTCGATAATCACAGCACCTGCAGACTTCAATCTACCATATGTACTTCTGTTTCCAGGGGTAACTCGAGGTAGGTTTTTGTTGAAGACTCGATATTTCATAAAACAATTTAAAAGAAAACTCTTATTACGTGAAATAAAAATGAGGCAGGGGTAAGAAGGCAACGTGTTCCCAAAATTGGCAGTACGTCTCGTTCCTAATGTAATGACTCATTAATAAAGACGAGACGTACGTCCAATGCGAGCAAATTTCCTTTTAGACACATCGCTTATTTATTTCGTAATGACTTTGGCGAAGATGTTAATAAAATGGATGATAAGGTACAGTTACCTTCGTATCGCAGACATCACTCATCAGCGTGTACATTTCAAGACTGAAAGAAGTCCTTATATCTTTGCAAGACGGACCATTTCTATTTTGTTTTATATTGTCCGAAAGCATAGTAGAAATGTTGTACAAATTGCAGTCGCAGAAGAATTGATTGTCCGACAAATCAAGCACTCTCAAAGTACTCCAGTTTAAGACGTTGTCTGCAAGAGATGCCAGCTTGGTATCGGACAAATATAACTGAAACAAAATCAGAAGACCTGAAATGCGCCCACAAATCACACAAATACATTAGGCAGATGAAAAAAATTGATCTTGCGGTCACTTTTGAAGTGACTATACTATACGTATTTTATTCTTTCATAGTAACTTAGTAGAGTGAATATATGATGAGCTCAGATATGTCAAATCAGATCTACTCAATATCGATCAAATTTAGGTTTGGCCTACCTCTTTCAGCGATTCACTTTGTAAAAATGCCTGCTCGTCAATCTGCCTTAGTTTCTGATTGTGAGACAAGTCCAACTTCTGCAATTTTTTAAGCGGCGCAAACGTATTTGTTTTAATCCTTTCCAACTCGGTCAAGTTTCTGGCCGACAATTCAATGAGACTTTCCATACCTGAAACAAAACTCTTTTCAACCTTCAGAAATTTTAGTTAAAGGCAATTCGGACGTACCCAGAAAAGTTTCGTCGTCCAAAACTCTTATGGGGTTGTTACTTACGTCCAAGACTTCCAAAGTCAAACGCACGAGGTTAATAGAAAATGGAAGAAAATCTAGTTCGTTATTGGACAAGTTTAGTTTCGTCAGGTTTTGAAAACTGACGAGTGCGTGATCTGAAAGGTCGACGAGCCTATTGTTAGCTACATTAAAGTCCTGAAACAAAAAAAAATAATTCCGGATTAATGGAGTACGAATGGGTGGAATTGAAGGAAGTTCTTGCCTGAAGCTGTGGTATTGAAGCAAACGCTAAAGTCGTTACGTCATCTAAAACTCTAAAATTATTTCCTTCTAGGTTTAGGTATTTGAGGTTTGGAAGATGTTCGAAAAGCGATTGATGTAAACTGTGAATTTCATTGTACGCCAGATTTAAATACTCTAGGCCAATTGGTTCGAATGATGTGGCATTGTATGGACCTTTGAAAACATCAGATTTCAATTGGTCACCTAAAATAATAAAAACATTTACTTAGTTTATCATTAAAATTAAAAACAGTTACAAAAAGCTGAAAGTTATAGATAATGTATCCTTATCTTATTTTTATAAGTTACGGTCATAATTTTTCAGTTGGCATATCAGCATCAGTATTTATTTATTTATTTATTATTTTTTCATTTCATCGATTCATTCTTAGACATACACTTGTGTCAGCCAAAAGTTCAATTAAAATTTTATTAGTGAGTAGAAAATTCATGGCTATCCTAAGAATTTTAGGTACTTCTGGCATATCTAATTTTATTAATTGCTCAATTTATTCTCTGATGGAAGTTTCGAAAATTTTTAAAATAAAAAAATCAAAAGCAACTGACTTTTCTGGCGAAGGTTTGATTGTTAATGGATTACAAGAACAAATGACAACTGAAAACCGAAGGATATTTTCAATATACAGGATGGCCATCGAGTACCGAGGTCTTCTCTACCATCTATAGTATTTAAAAAATTCAAACGAGCTAAAGATATTTTTTCTCAAGATATTCGAATGGAACACCTAGTATATCTAAACTCTCGTGAAACACTTTTAATAAGCTTTCATAAAACACCAAATGTATTTGTCTTAATTGAAGAAATCGCGTGGCAAAATTTATTATTTTTTCTTTCAATATTGACGTTATTCTTCTGTTTTGATTTGCTGACAATGAATGCGTTTATTTTTTATTCAAAGTAATTGAATATATTCCTGCTAAACTAATTCCTATTTTTCTTTAATTTGAAAATATTTAAATAACGTTATTATAATAATTAAGGAGGATGCTCGGGGGCCCTATTGCAATTCAGCTGACTTGCAGCCAAATTTTGCAAATTGCGATGACACGCTGTTGTCCGCACTGGGCATCTAGTGTGGGTAGCTTAAGAGGCAGCGATATTGCTGCGATTCTGCGATGCGCGTCATGTGCTAAATAAAATCACAAAACATCTATTATTTCGCTGTTTGTAAAATGTATTTCTAATAAGCAGCATTTTTGGTGATCTGTGAAAGCCATAACATTGAAATATGAGAGAATAATCAAAACTTAAATCTGACAGAACTGAGAAATGCAATTTTGAAATGTCACCAATTGTGGTATCTCAGACATGCACATCTTTATTTAACTTGGCACCCTTCGATGAAACTTTTTTTGAACCACAGGTTACAATACAAGAAAACAAAAGAATCGGCTAAATAACTCGCGATTTCTTCAGTTAAACCAAATACATTTGGTGTTTTATGAAAGCTTATGAAAATCTTGAGAAATATTATCTTTTGCAAAACTCAACACCCCGTACACATAATAACTAAGAGGCCGAACCTGTTCTGAAATTTCTCTAGAAATTATATAGAAAGATTGTATTGACTACCTACAAAAATTCACGACGAAATGTAAATATATCTTATATACTATAGATGGTAGAGAAAACCGCAGCACTCGGTGGACACCCCATATGTCACTATAAAAACAATTGAAGGACGTATGTAGAAAAGTGTCGGTGAAAAAAATGAAATAAAATTGAAAATAAGAGAATTAAAGACTATTGACATAAACAACTGAACTTTCCTGGCGAAGGTTTGATCGTCAATGGATTATAAAACAATTGAAACAGGAAGAATGACATTTTCAACAATTTCGTTTCGTAATTAAAAAAAAAACAATAGCTATAGATTTAAAAAGAAGTGTTGAAAACAATTGAATTTTCTTGACCGATAGTTTGATTGTCAACTATTACAAAAATCAACAACAAAAAAAAAGAATAACGCACGTAGAAAAGTGTCGGTGAAAAAATCGAAAGTAAGAAAATCAGTCACAAATGATAAAAACAACTGAATTTTCCTGGCAAAGGTTTGATCGTCGGTGGATCACAAGAACAAATTATAAAACACTTAAAAAACGAAGAATGATATTGTTAAAAATTTCATGTTATATTAAAAAAAAAAAACAATAACCTCAAAACAATCGAAACATTTTTGTTCAGTTGTAAAATTGATTTAAAAAAATGGAACTTTCTTGGCCGGAAGTTTGATCGTTAGCGGATTACAAAAACAATTGAAGGACGTATGTAAGAACTATCACTAAAAAGACAATAAAATAAAAAAATAATTTCTGATGAAAAAGTGTTTTGTTAGTAGATTTAATGTTAAGAATTTCTTTGACCAATAGTTTGATTGTCAACTATTCAAAAATCAACAATAAAACAATTGAATAACGCATGCAGAAAAGTGTTGGCGAAAAAATGATATAAAATCGAAGATAAGAAAATCAGACACAATTAATAAAAAGAACTGAACTTTCCTGGCGAAGGTTTGATCGTCAGTGGATCACAAAAACAATTGATAAATCATTGAAAACCGAAGAATGATATTGTTAAAAATTTCATGTCGTATTAAAAAAAATAAAAACAATAACCACAAAATAATCGAAACATTTTTGTTCAGCTGTAAAATTGATAAAAAATGGAACTTTCTTGACCGGAAGTTTAATCGTTAGCGGATTACAAAAACAATTGAAGGACGTATGTAAGACCTATCAGTAAAAAGAGAATAAAAACAACAATTTCTGGTGAGAAAGTGCTTTGGTAGTAGATTAAAAAAAAGTGTTGAAAATAATTGAACTTTCTTGACCAATAGTTTGATTCTCAACTATTACAAAAATCAACAACAAAACAATTGAAAAACGCATGCAGCAAAGTGTTGGCGAAAAAATGATATAAAATCGAAAATAAGAAAATCAGACACAATTGATAAAAACAAATGAACTTTCTTGGCGAAGGTTTGATCTGATCGTCATTGGATCACAAAAATATATTATAAAACAATTGAAAAACGAAGAATGATGTTAAAAAATTCGTTTCTTAATAAAAAAAAAAAAAAACTAACCACAAAACAATCGAAACATTTTTGTTCAACTGTAAAATTGATAAAAAGCTTTCTTGGCCGGAAGTTTGATCATTAGCGGGTAACAAAAACAATTGAACATTTCTGGTGAAAACGTGTATTGTTTAGTAGATTAGTTTGATCGTCAACTGTTACAAAAATGATAAAACAATTGAATAGCGCATGTAGAAAAGTTTTGGCAAAAAAAAATCTAAAATAATTGACTCTTTCTGATTTTTTGTCAATAGACTTTAAAAAGACTTAGATAACAAAAACAAAAAAAAATAATAAAACACTGTCAAAATTTTTGGAAAAACAATTGAACTTTCCCGATGAAGATTTGATCGTCAGCGAATTACAAACATAAATGAAAAACGAAGAGCGATATTTTTAAAAACCTCGTTCTGTAATTAAAAAAAAACTGTAAACTGTAAAATAAAGAGAATCAAATTGATAGAAACAGTTGAACATTCTCCGCCGAATGTATGATTATTAGCAGATTACAAAAACAATTGAAGACAAAAAAGTAAAAAGAGAATAAGATAAAAAAACAATTGAAGAGCGAAGAATTTTTTCACATTCTTTTGTCAACAAGAATGAGGCTACATATTTGTGATAACTTTAAACATTAACAATGAGAAAACTACGCGCCTTAAAAATATTCTAAAAGTATATTTGTGCTCCTATTAACGTTCCTATCACCACTTAAGCAATCATTAGAATCATGCTGTATGTATTTATTTGAAATTCGCAAGAGACATTTTAAATTACTTCCTGTGATATCATAAAGTGCAAACATTTCCAGACATTCGCATCTGCTTTAGATATTTTTAATAAATTCAACTTATCACGAGTAAATTTTATCTCTTTTATCGCAAGCGTTTTTTTTTCTAAATGCCACCTTATAATTTGAAAGTATGAATCAGAGCGAAATTATAAACCCATTACTCATTTATAAACAAATACTTACTCGTAATTTTGTTGTAACTTATATCAAAATATAAGATATTTATAGAACTTTCGAATAATCCTGACGCAAGCTCCTCGATGTTGCAGTGGTCAAAGACGAGCTTTAGCGTGGAGTTGGTGCCAGGGAATTGGCCTAGGCGGGGAATATTGTTTTGGCTGAAAGTTGCTACCACATTTTTGGTCGAAGTGGGCCAATCAGCTGGCACAAGCTGTACCTGTCTTGCGGTGCAGTTTAGGTACAGAGTTTTATTGTTGGAGCTTTCGTAGCAGCTGCACTCTGCGCAGAGCTTACTCGAGTTCTCGTAGATTTCTTCTGCGGTTGTTAATGTTAAAGATAAGGCAAGGCCAAAGAAAAACACCTAAAAATAATTATATCTATTATACAGGATGAAATCTTGAGAAGTCCTTCCGTTAAAACGACGGTAGAGGTAAATTACAATCGATTTACAAAAATAATATATAATAAAATAAGGGAGATATGATTTTTGAAAGTGTAAAGTAAAACGTTTGGGCATCATTGGTTGACCTTTTCCAACTGGCGTACGTCAAGGTTGTGACGATTTAAATCAACCGATTTTTTTAATTTAAATCAAATCGTGTAAAAAAACTGATAATCTAAATAAATAAAACTTCAGAAAATTCAAATAAAAAGAACAATTTATCTAATGTTAGATTATCTACATATCTAAAACTACCTGCTTAAAAAGAATATGTAGGTAAACTAAACTTAAATTTAAAAAGAAAATAAAACGTGGTTCAGGTACTTAAAAAGAGACATTTTAAGTTAATTTTTTAATTATAGTATTTATAAAGAAAAACTCATTTAGCAAGCTTTTTCAGTCCCTAAGCGATTTCTAATTGTAGATTGAATTAAACCAAATGTTGAAAATATCCTTTCAACGGAGGCTGAAAAAGCTGCAGCAGATAATAATTGTTTGATAATCGGGAATAACTTATCAATAACCTCAATATTCCGTTCAGATTTCCACCATTCCAATGGATTTGTGCTTTTAAGAATTTTTTCGTGAAACATTATTTCGACAAATGGCTCGGATTTAGCCAGAAATTTAATAATCAATGGTAGTAAACCAGTGTTGGGGTATAAATCATTAGCAGCATTTAAAGCACATTTTTTTATCACTTTCTGTTATTGTATGCTCCGTTTTCGTAGGATCCAAAAGGAAAGCTAGCAAATGGTATGGAGTGATAGATACTCTTGTTCATAGCGATGTCTAAATTTTTGCATTTGGCTTAGAGTAAATTCAGGTTCCTCAAAATGTGATTCTAGTATTTTTAATTGTTCTACGACGTCTGATAGAATTCCATCGTTTCTTTGAAGCCTATGAATTGCAACAGATATCGGATTCAGTATTGTTAAGAAATTTTCAGCTGTTCTTTTCAAATAAATATTCGAAATTTTCTGCCTTACTATACTGTCGATTTCATTTTTATGTTCCTCGCTAATTTTAAAAAGTTTGAGCGATGCTTCAACAAAATCATGTAAGCCAGTCAGCAAGTGATTTCCATCTTACGTCACTAGGAAAAATAAGCTTTTTTCCTCCTTCTTTCGCGTATATCGCTGAAGCAAAATGATTGCTTCGGAAGTATTTTACAATGAACGTAACATGTTCCTTAATTTCACTAATTTCCAGGTCCTTACATAACAAGTTTAAGATGTGTGGAGTACACTCATATGTAATAACATTTAATTCTGTTGACTGTTGATCTGATTTCTCATTGCATTCATATTAGCAGCATTATCTGTTACAAAATTAGCATTTTAATTAGGTTTATTGCAAGTTCTGTTAAATATGCAGATGTATGTGGATTTCCAGACGTGACTATTGTGTCTACTAAAAAGGAGGACCCATTGTCTGTAGTGACTGTTGCACATATGATTGGTTCGTTATGGACATTGGATCATCCATCCAATGACAGACAAACCGAATTTCCCGATAAATTTTTAAAACATTTACTTTTCTCTTCGTTGTACACTTCATTTAGCAGTCGGTTAGACACATTGTATCTAGAGGGAGGTATATATCCAGGCCGTAAAAGCTCAACACATGTGAAGTTGTTATTTGTTGCATAAATATCCCTAGCATTTTGTTTACCTATTTCCTCTTTACTAGACTTCGTTGTACGCACGACAAAAGAAGATAAAGACGCAGAACTAGAATTAGATGCCTTTTTTTTTTAAATTGATGAAGTAGAAGCTATGAGCAATGGGGCACTATCCACACTGTCCTCTTCTAATGTGTTCGATTGTACACTTGCCACTATTCCTACAGAGACACTTCTATTATCTGTTTTTGTTTCTTTTTCTATATTACTTGAAGCACATTTTTCCCACTGGTTTTTTATACGTTCCACAAGCCCTTGCATTTCTACCTTGCATTTTTTTACAAGTAGCTTTACTTCATCTTTTTCCAGTAGATTTACACGACTTTTCAATAAATTGTTGCCAAATAGGATCTTTTTTCCTTCTACGAGCCCTAACAACTTAATGTTTGGACGGCCAGAATAGTTTCATAATGTAATTATCAAAATATTCATGGATTTGTTAGATTTCTTTTTGTAATAAATTAAAAAAATATAAAATCAAGTTTTCTTGCCAGATATTATGAAAATTAATTAAAAATATATGTATTTTTACACATTTATTACATATTTTTCGCCTCAACTTCCACTAGAACAAGACATATGTAAATATCATATTTATCAGAAACTATTGACAACTAAATGTTTGGACGTAATAAGTATTATTGCATTTTAACTGAGTCAGCTTTGGAAACAGTAGAATATGAGTTGTCAAATAATGTCAGTAGTGCATATGATTGAATGCAAACTACATTATAAACATGGCTAAAGGTGTATCATACAGTACAGATCTCCGTGAAAGAATAGTGCAGCAATATTTACGTGGTCAAAGTATGAAAAAAATAAGTCACATAATGAATATACTCAAATCTAGTGTGGCATATATCATAAAAACATTTCGAGAGACGGGAAGTACCAAAAATCGCGGAAAGAGCGATGGGCGTCCAAAACTTATGTCAGACAGGACAAGGAGAAGTCTTGTTTCAAAGCGCAGAGACGGGCGGCAGTAAGACATATTACCGCAAAACTGTACGCAATAACTGGCGTAACAGTATCCAGAGAGTGTTGCCGTCAGTGGATACACAAGTCTGGCTTGAAATTTTACAAGGTAAATACTTATTTAAAAGAGTTGTCTTGGATCTGAATCGCTTCTAACCTTAACAATTTATGTAGGGAAAGGAGAAACCTCTGTTAACTGCAACCCAAAAAGACCAACGACTGATCTGGGCCAAATCTAAACAATCCTGGACTGTCGCCGACTGGTCCAAATGATGAAGCAAGGTTTGATGTTTGCGTGGGAGACCTAAGGAAAAGAATAATCAGAACAAAATCGGAGGCGTTTCACAAAGATTGCCTAAAACGAACTGTCAAGTTCCCAAAAAGAGTAATGGTGTGGGGTTGTGTGTCGGTAAAGGGTATGGGTAAAATGCAGTTCGTAGATGGGATTATAAATGCTGCGAAATACCAAGAAATACTGCAAAATAACTTGATACCAGTTATGGATGAGTTGAAAAATGCCAATCCGAACACAAATTTTATCTTTCAGCAGGACAGGGCATTTTGTCACACGGCGAAAACGACTAAGAATTGGTTTGGGGAACATGACATCTTCGTGCTTTCGTGGCCCTCTAATAGTCCACATTTAAATATAATCGAAAACGTGTGGCATGAAATGAAAAAACAATTGAGGAATAATCCTCAAAGAACTTTGCCTGTTCTGAAGGAGAAAATCTTGCAAATCTAGGCGAATATTCTAGTAGAATATTTCCAAAAATTGGTGGCTTCAATGCCAGATAAAATTAAGGCCGTGATAAAAGCAAAAGGAGATGTGACATGTTATTAGATAGTAATAGTCCAAACATTTAGTTGTCAATAGTTTCTGATAAATATGATATTTATGTCTTGTTCTAGCGGAAGTTGAGGCGGAAATTTGTTCAAAATATGTAATAAACGTTTGAAAATACATATGGTTTCTTAATTTGTTACAAAAATAAATCTAACAGATCCATGGATAATTTGATAATTCAATAACGAAACAATTCTGGCCATAGTTGTTAGGGCTCGTATGAGAAGACATATCAATATAGACGGACTTTTATACACTGTTATGAAGTATTACATACTTTATTACTCGTTATCGTTACGCAGTGCACATTCGCGATGTAGACTAGAAAATGGCGATAACTCACGTCATCCCCGCATTTTAAACTCAGCCGAATTTTCAAATTCTGACAGGAATTTCTTTTGTTTATATGAAAGTACAGCTGCGGAATCATAAAGCGGGACAAGTCGTATAGCAAAATTATGTATTATTTCGATAGTGTTTAATTTTTTTCTTATTTATACGATAAGATTTTTACCATTTTATATTATTTAATTATATTATGAACCACAAAGATTTCTAAGTTACCATATAGTGACCAGAATTAAGAAGTAACATTTAAACTGACATTATACTGTCCCGCTTTATGATTCCGCAGCTGTACAAGATGGTGCAACCTTATTTACTGCTAGGTTACACATAAGTTATTTCATTTGCAAGTTTGAACAAGACGTTGTTGTTATTTTCAATTATTCGTTATTGTTAATGTCACTTATTGCATTTTTTTATGTAAAAAGGTAATAAAAATTTAAAAAAATCAATAAAAATTTTAAAAAATCGTGATTGTTTAAGAAAAAATCGTGATTTTTTTGTTTTTTTTTAATCATGATTTTTGTCAATCCTACAAAGTCACAAATCAATATTCTTTGTGTACTTATAGTGGAAATAACTCCCAAGAAAATAAAAGCTTTCATTATACTTTTTTTTTGTAAATTGATTGTAATTCATTTATACAAAAGAATTCTCGAAATAGATGACACCCTGCATGATATAAGTTGGTGTTATAATAAAAATGAATAACTGTGGACTATGTAATCAATCAGGTTTGTCTGTATTTATTCATTTTGTCGCTTTGATAAATCAATGACACAATATACACATTTAAGTTCTAAAAACTATTCTGTCGTTAATCTAAAGATTATATCTGGGGATTTATTTCTTTCTTTCTTTTTTGAAAATTGATTAAATTTAATTCGACGTGACGATGTTTCAAAGAAGAATTAAAAGTTGCAAACGCTGCTCCACGTCATTTTTATTTTCTTATTTGATACAAATCGGACTATTTTTTAATTTTTTTACTTAAGTAGTTCAAGAGATTTGAGATAAATTTAAAAAAATGTCAATGCATTTATGAAGGATAAAATATAAAAGAAAAAAAGTTTAATAATTTTCAACATCTTTACACATTTGTTTGCAAAACAAAAAATAAAAATTTGAAGTAAGATAGTATGTATTCCTAACTCTGATTATTTTAGAAGTTTATTTAAACAGTTTTGATAGATTATGAGAGATAAATTCATTGATTTCTTTAGAAGATAAGTATAAACAAAACGAGAGTAAATGTGGAAGCAAACGTAGAGTTAATGTAAAATCCTTCAAACTGAAACGACTCAATTAATAATTCATTTATTCAATTAAATAATTGATTGTTTTAAGTTTTCGGCTTTTTTTACATTGTAAACAATTCTTTACTTACACGATAAATGTTTTCCATTTTCTCTGTGTTGTTATCAGCAGATGACTGCCACTTTTAAACACACGGAATTTTATCACACTTTTGTTTCCACCGCACTATTTTTCGCGCACTTTCTTATACTAGTTATTAGTTTTGTCGCAGCATTTTGGGCGTGTGACCGCAATAACTAAAGCTAAGAGAACTGTGCTCCCTTATCTTATCTACCTGACAAATCCACGATAAAATTAACTGACGTAAACACTAATTAATACATTCGTTACGGAGTTGTAGGAATGAGCTCTTTTTGCGGCCATTCGCAATTCTGAAAACATGAAACACCTGGGTGAGTCATTTAGAGTAAAGCAGAATGGACGTTGTTTGGTCTAAGTTTTACAACAGACATTGATGTCGAATGAGTTATTTTCATTAATCACAGAAATGCAAAATACTTTGTTCTTTTGCAGCCATACCTTGATGATGAATTTTGGCTATGAATAAATTTCAATAACAGGGAAATAGACAGTTTATGATTTCCGTTGATTTTAAATACAATAAAAGAAATTTTGCATACAAAAATGAATACAACTATGCAATGTTTTTAACAATTAAGAAAGAAATTATATTTAAAAACTTCATATCGCAAGTTGAATAAAGACTAACAATTAACTTAATGATTTTTCAAAAGTAGTAATGGATTATTACTAACATTAGAAAAAATTGAAGAGAATTCTAATAAATAATAATAAATAAATAATTAATTAGCTAACTAAGTGTGTTTCAATTTTGTAAGATTTAAATAGTAATAATAATAAGACTAGCAAGAAAACTGTATTTGATAAATAGTAAGATATTTAGGAGTCAAACCGGAGTTAAGTCACGTTAAGACAAGTAAAGAGCGCCGATCTAAGAGATAACGCAGTAAAAAGCCGCCAAAATGACTTTACTTAAGGTAACTATAGAAATCTTACCGTTGATTACAGTCAGTTAAAACTATAGATAAATAGTACTTATCAAATATGAAAATGGAAACGTCACGGGAGTTTTGTAAATCGGTTATACGTGTTTTCTCGTAGGGAATATAATTATTAAAACAGACGTTAACTTTAGTTGTTCTAAAGATATAAATAGTTTTGTTTAAATCAACTTAGTAATATTAGAAAATTAAATTCACAATCATTTGATAAGAACTTTAAAATCACACTACAAATTAAAAATTATTGCAAGATAAAAATGCACTTCTGCATTTGAATCGATCAATGCAGAAAGGGGAATATGACCACGATGAATACTATGGACATGTGCCTTTTCTGCAATAACTAAAAATTAATCTCCGCCCACAACAATTTTTATATCCGTAGATACGTATTTCAGCAGCTAAGCAGTCATTTTCAATACACAACTACCAAGTTAAAAACACTTCATCTAACAACCAATCTAACAACCATCTAATCATACTCATAATTATAAAAAATATAATTAAGTGAAAAAAAATAACAGAAAGAAAATAATATGTAATTACTTAAAATTATACCGTCAAAATAGCATGACCTTTATTTCTCTCTCCTATATTCTTCGTTTAATAAGACACTTAAGCATTTAATTCCCTGTTATTTGATATCGCCTTAATGAGTTATCCTTAATAATACCGTGTCCAGTATTGTAAATATGTTGGTCAACACTTGATTTGTCAAACCTATTATACCTGTAGTAACTTAAATGTTCCATAAAGCGTGTTAATATATTTCTTTTTGTTTCTGGAATGGAATGGCGGTACCTTATCAATACAGTGACCTTAACGAAATTGGATGCGAATTATATTCCATTCACGATCTTTTTGCATTCTAGTAGGCCGTGTTATTTTTTCGTTATGTTACGTGCATGTATTTTGAAGGTAGTCAAAATCTGACGTGAAAAAAAATATGACATTGTCATGTCAGCTGTATTGACTGTGTTGCCAATACTTGAATAACCTTGAACTACAATTCCATGATCAAAGTAACTTAAAACAAATAACTAATTATTTAATTACATTTTTTAATCCTGTCAAAATACGGAAAATTATAAGCGGGCAAACCAAACAAGCCATAAAAAAAAGCCTACAATTATTATAAAAAGGATCGTCCAGATTTCACACAAGATGAAATTATAAGCAGGTTGATAGATATACATGGAATAAGGCTTACATAAATTAAATGAGCCCCATTTTCTAATGTAGGTATATGTATGTTTTAGATTTCGCAAAGAACAATAACTAAAATTTTGAAAGCAGGACTTGACAATTTGAAAACATCTTCACCTGGCAGACGTAAAAAGACGGATACATTTACAAATTACATGTTTTGGAAAGATTTGGCAACGACTAATTTGGCAATATAATTTGAAAAATTTCACTTTGGATATTTTTAAATTTAAAGGGGGAAGAACAACTTTATTCAAAATTACACAAAATGGTTAACGGACGCAAAATTTTATGTGAACAACAGGTCGTTGCATCCAAAATTTCTTTTTTCAGCAAATTCTTACAGTTTCAAAATTCTAGTGAAGATAAAATATTTGTGTACCTCGATAAAACGCGGATCTACCAAAATGGGTCTGCGGTTCATCGATGGATATACGAAAAGTAACCCAGCCAAAATTAAAAGTGAAGGGAAACGTTTTACAATTTTGCATGCGGGAACATAACTTGGCTTTTTGGAAGGGTGACTTGTTACTTGACTCGACGAACAATGACAGAGACTACCATAAAAACATGAATGCAGAAATTTTTCAAAATTGGGTGGTTAATCAGCTTATTCCTGCACTAGGCAAGTTGCAACGAAAATGTGTGGTGGTGATGGACAATGCACCGTATCACTTGGTACAGTTGGACAAACCACCCACATTTTCCTGTAAAAAAAGTCAAATGCAGGAGTGGTTGGTTAAACACAATGTCGAAATTGAGGGCAAAATAACAAAAAAACAACTATGGGAATTAATTAAGCCTTTTAGAATAGTCGGAACAACAAAACGATACGCGACTGACGTAATTTTGAAGGAGCACGGTTATGAAGTTCTTAGATTGCCTCCATACCATTGTCAATACAATCCTATTGAGATTGCATGGGGGAGTGCAAAGGCTTTTACAATAAGCACATAAATTCACAACCAGTATCGAAAGATAGGGTTGTAAATTTATGGCATTAGGCTTTTTCAAAATGTACCCCCGACATGTGGCAAAATTTTTGTAATCATTGTGTAAAATCAATTTCGGAAGACTGGACGAAACATATGGGAACTTTTTCGTTTGAAAATATTCCTCCTTTCATTATTACATTAGGAGAATCTGATTCAGAATCAGAAATTGATGATGAATCAGATTCATCTATGGAATCAATGGAAGGGGAATAGGGAACATTTAATTTGGCATCAAAATTTTATAGTGTAGAAAACGCATGTATATCTGTAAAACCCAGCTCTTATCCCAGGTCGGATAAGAGCTCTGTTTCGTGAAATCTAATAAGTCATGGAACCGACAAATTGCGATTTATTTCAGTCAGAAGCCTCTCGTCATTTTATGTAAAATTAAAATAGGAAGTAATCAAATGTGTTGAATAAAAAAATTATTTATTTAGGAGAAGTAAAGGCTCATTTACATTGGGCTTGTTACGGCTGCCACACTTTTATCGTAGAAGTGTGAGTGCTGAAAAATGCCGTGCACGATTTTTGAGTGTTTACATAAATTTTTTAAAGATTAGGCGAATTACAGGGTACGTATATTTATAGAACTAAAACATAAAGTATTTAACATGGATGTCAATGACGTTGTCACATTTATGTGTGTTAACTGGGACCATTTGTGCTTTATTGTCAATACATGATATATTAAAACGTAAACGGAGAAAAAAATTAAAAAAGATGTGACAATTATTTTATTCTGTGCCCTAATGGATACTTCCTATACTTCCTAATAGATTTATTTTCATTTTTCTTTTAAGAAAAACATTAATTTACGAATACTACTTTTATATCCATAATAATTCGTATTATGTGCATTTCGCGATTCATTTTAGAAGACACTGTCTAATATTAAACAAAATTCCCTTATTTCTGAAAAAGCGGTAGCGTTTATAATTCTCTAAAAAAATTTAAAATTTTTCGTGCTAAAAAAACCTTGTATTAATCTTTAAGGAAGTATGTCAAAAACTAAAAATTATTGAAGAAAATTGAAATTACAATTTTGATTTTAATACCCTGTACCTCCTTTATAATTATCTTTTGGGCTGAGCCAGTTTAGCTAAATCACAATATTCTGATGTCAGGAATCCGTTGTTGTTCATACTTTTGGACCACCTTATATACAATTTTACATATCATTATTTTATCTAAAGAAGAAATCTAACAACTCTCGCAAATAGCATGTTACTTATTCCCCAAACAAACGGTGGCAAATGCTAGTGGTGGAGAGATCAGGACTGGTCGCAAGGGGGGGGGGGAACTCATATCAGGTCCGTAACTAGACAACATAGCGTTCGTGGCAAAACTCTATAACGCCCTTCTCAAAAATATAGAAATTTGTCAACATCCAAATTATACATTTCCACAAGAACACGCCTAAATAAATACAGGGAGTTTAAAAAACAATCGGATATTTTACCCAGTTATAGATATCATTAATACGGACACAAAAGTATTAATAAATGTAGGTTCGAAAATCAACCGTTTCCGAGATACAGTCGATTCTGTAAAAATTTATTTTGTTCAGTAACTTCAATTTGAACTAATATCAAGTGTTCACTTGAAAAGGTCATCCAGTAGCTTTTGAATTTTTCATAACATTTTGAAGCATGGCTTGGATTAGATTAATGTGAAATGTGACTTTACGTTGTCACGTTAGATTATATGCAAAACAACTGTTGGATAACTGTTATCCGTAAAACATTAATTAGTTCCTAAATAAATCATCCCTTTTTCGCTATTTATTCTTTTATCAAAATATCAAAACCAACTTGATAAACTTTTCAATTGAATAGGCGTTAGTAGTGCTAAAAAAATCTGAATTAAAATCACACTGTTCTAATGTCCTTCTTCCATTCTACGCATCCCTATCTCCATAAATATGACACCAATTGTATTTTAAACCACTCTCATAGCACACGTTATTAATATCAAAAGTCAACGCCCATTGCGCGTAAATAAGTTTCATTTCAAAACCTCAAAAAATCTCGGAAACGGTTGATTTCTGTAGATTCGTTCATTAGGACTTTTGTACTTGTTTTGATGTGATCTACAACTGGCCAAAATTTCCGAACATGTTTCTTAAATACCTTATATAAATACAAAACTTAAAAATTTAAAATGTGTAAAGAAAACGGGAATAAAATAAACGAACATACAGGGTGCTTCAAAAGTAACGTCTGCGCTTAAAAGATTCGATCCGGGAAGCTGAAACAAATCAAAATGAAATCCACAAGGCGCCCCTGTTTCGCTTGCGCCTGTGGCAAGTGCCACCTTCGTCACCTAGTTACGGCCCTGATATCCGTACTCTATACCATAACACTGTGCTTAAAGAAAGGGCCACGCAATTCTTACTGTAGATGGAAGTCGGCTATTTCCGAATCCACTAAACTCACACTTATGGTAATACTTACTTAAAATAAAATACGTGAACTATAATTGAACGTACTTTATTTTATAAGTTATTTATTTATGCCAATAAATATTTTAATAATTAAATTAAATAAGTAATTATTTAACACAATTTTCGGAAAAGATTTTAGATTTTCTATGAGTTTTAAATAAAACAAACTTTTATAAAGAATAAAAATATCATAGAAATCAGTAATAAAAAAGTTTTCCATTTGTTGCAAACTTTTTTGGACACGTATAATAAAATTCAAATTGGAGGCTGCTTTAATAATTTGCACAGTTAATTAAGCATGTTAATTGCAGAATAAAATGAGTTTAGTGCAATTGCAACAAACAAACTTTTGTTCACAATTAAATAATCAAAGCATCTATTCACAGATTTAATTTATAAAAAAAATCCACTTTGTGAATTTATTGATATTTCGAATACTTTCGTGATTAATTAATTTGATTACATATTTACAAAACAGAATTTTTATTTATCCTAACAAATGCAGATAATTTTTGCTTGTAAACAAATATTGAGAATATTATCTAAAGTTGTCTATAAAGGAATTATAAAAGGATTACATTACCGTTGTAATCAATGCAGTTGTAATAGAAAACTATTGCTTGTTAAAATCAATAATGAGAGTATTGAATTCCGTGATGTGCGGACGTGCTGAGTAGACGTTATTCCGGGGTGTGCTGGTTTGGTCTCTATTTACTCGGTCAATTTGCATTAAAATAAATTTTACAAGTATGTCTACATCAACCACTGAACGAGTTACCCGCTCGAGTGATAAAGATGAAGTTTTTATTCAAAAAGTTCTCGAAAAAATTCTCACGAACCCACTCTTTGCTGACAAACTTGTTGCCGCGATTGCTGAAAAACTGGACGTGCATATCGATAGAAAATATTCCGTTCTTGAGGACAAAATTACACATCTTAATGATGAACTCCAGGAAGCTAAGAAAACAATTGAAGAGCAGGAACAATACTCGCGTAGGAATAATCTACGCATTTATGGTGTTCCTGAAACTCCCGGTGTATCCGAAAATACCGACAAGTTAATCGTTGACATCTGTCGCAATAAATTGGGCATCACCATCTCGTCAAACGATATTGACTGCAGTCATAGACTTAAGGGTAAGGAAGGTGTAGTTAGGCCAATTATTGCAAAATTCTGTCGACGGTCGATCCGTAATGAAATCTACAACGCAAAACGGAAGTTGAAGGGGAGTAGAATAATTATTCGCGAAGATCTCACAACCACAAGAGTAGCTTTGGTTAAGGATTCCGTTCACGCATTTGGCAGTAAAAACGTGTTTACTAATAACTCTAACATATTTGTTAAATTAGGTAATAGATTGCACAAAATTAAGAACAAAAATGACCTTAACTCTGTTAAATAAATTTATTTTGACCAGCACTCCTGGTAGAAGCATAACTAATACTTTTTTTTCTCTTTCTTTTTCATTGTCATATTTTCGCATATTGATACTTCAACTTTTTTTTTTTTTTTTAATTTTTTCTTTGATCAGCTCTGAGGATTAACTATTTTAAAATGTATACATATTACATAATACTTCTGTCTGCTCTGACTATTTCTCTCTAGTGATGTACAATTCAATCAAAGTGGCTCACCTTAATATTCGCTCACTTTTACCGAAAATCTCCGATTTCCAGGATTTTATTCTGGAAAAGAACATTAATATTATGACTGTATCGGAAACATGGCTAAGTGCTAATATACCTACAGACAAGATCAGTTTGAATAATTTTTCATTCATCCGTAATGATCGTACGAGTCGTGGTGGCGGTGTAGGAATTTACATTGATAATTCTCTCAGATATTCGGTCATTAGTACTAATAAAACAATTGAACAGTTATGGCTATGCTTTCAAAACGGACTTGAATCTTTTATATTGGGTGTTGTTTATAGGCCACCACACATGGACTTGAAATTTTTTCTCGATGAATTTGAAAACACTATTGCACTTTGCTTGCCTTATTCTGATAAAATCATTTGTTGTGGTGATTTTAATGTAGACTTTCTTAATATTAACAGTATAGCAACAACTATCCTTTCTAATCTTCTGGAAGCTTTTAATCTAAAGCAAATCATTAATCAACCTACTAGGCTTTCATTTAATTCTTCCTCTTTAATTGATCTGTTAATTGTTTCTGACGATATCTTAGTTGCGGATAGTGGGGTTATCTCGTGTCATCTATCGGATTATGATTGTATTTTCGGTAATATTGTTAGTTCACGACCTCGCGTAACGCCAGTATCTCGTTTATGCAGATCTCTTAAGAACATAGATTTAATTAAGTTCAATCACGATTTACAACTTTTGCCTCTACAAAAAATCTTTAATATTACTGACATTAATGAAAAAGTCCTGTTTTTGAACAATTGCATACTAACACTTTTTGATGTACACGCTCCGTTGGTGATGCGAAAATTTACAAAATCTCATAAGCCTTGGCTTACGCCTAACTTAAGACTTTTAATGCAACTTCGTGATAAAGCGAAAGCCAAATTTAGAAAAACAAAACAGCAGGCACATTGGGAGTACTATAAATCTTTAAGGAATCTTACCACTTTAACTTATCGAAGTGAACGTAAAGCTTATTTTAATTTTATCTCTAACCATTCAAACAGTAAATCTTTGTGGAAAGAGTTGAATTCATTAAAACTTAGTAATAGGCACGAATCTGTTCCTGCTCATTTAAGTAATGTGGATGCTATCAATAGCTACTACATTAAGTGTGCTTCCAAATCCAACAGTCAACATATTCCCTACATCTATGATGCGAATGTTGATAATTTGAATTTTAACTTTTTGCCCATTGACGCCGATAGCGTGCTTAAATTAATTTATCAATTCAAATCTAATGCTGCTGGTTATGATGAAATTGATATCAATATGATTAGGCTGTGTTTACCAGTTATAATTCCTTATATTACCCACATTTTTAACTCATGTATTGCTGACAGTACCTTTCCTTCCGTTTGGAAATTAGCACTTGTACGTCCTATACCCAAAATTAGGCAACCTGCCCAGTACAAGGACCTACGACCTATTAGTCTACTTCCTGTGCTGTCTAAAATATTTGAAAAAATTATCAACAAACAATTAACAACATTCCTGAATGAATTTCAAGTACTACCTCCTAATCAATCAGGTTTTCGATCAGGTTTCAGCTGCACAACAGCACTGATGCATGTTACTGATGATATCTTGGCCGCCTGTGATCAGGGTAATATCACTGTGCTTGTTTTACTAGACTATAGCAAAGCCTTCGACACCGTTGACCATCTTGCTCTTACCTCATTACTGTCTCACATTGGTCTTAGTCCTAATGCAGTCTCTTTGTTAAGTAGTTACCTTCAGGATAGGACACAAATCGTCAACTTAGATCTCTCATTTTCTAAACCGCTGCAAGTCTTACAAGGCGTCCCTCAAGGATCCATATTGGGCCCTACGTTATTCACAATTTATACCTCGAAGTTCACGAAGCACATCGACTATTGTAAATCACACATGTATGCTGATGACTTTCAACTCTACCATAGTTTTATGCCTGCTGACTGGCAGCTAGCAGAATCAAAAGTTAATGCTGACCTAAATAGTTTGAATAATATTTCTCTTAACCACTGTTTATACATTAATCCAGATAAATCAGCGGTTCTTCTTTTTGGTAATAAGGCAACCTGTGATTCTCTTCTGAAAGTCTTGAATATTAGAATTAATGATGTTAAAATTCCAATTGCTGCAAAAGCCAGAAGTCTTGGACTAATATTAGATAATTCTTTTAGGTATAGGGAACAGATTACAAAGTACGTAAGCAATGCTTACATTAGCTTAAAAAATCTTTATCCACATAGATTTTATTTAAGCGTAGAGTTGAAAAAAAGATTATGTGATGCATTTGTTCTGTCACAGTTTGCGTATTGCGCACCTATTTATCATGCCGCCATTGATGGTTTAACGTGTAATCGCATCCAAAAATTACAGAATGCCTGCCTCAGGTTCATATACGGCATCAGAAAATTTGAGCACATTTCGCATAAGCTTGTTGATGCTGGTTGGTTGACTATGTATAATCGCAGAGAACTTCTCTCTCTCTGCACTTACCACAAAATTTTAACTTCTCAACATCCCCCTTATCTCTATAATAAGATTAGGTTCCGTTCGGACATACATAATATCACCACTAGATTTAGGGGACTTATTTCACCACCTGCTCATGCTACCACACTCTTTGAAAGATCTTTCTCTTTCCAGATTTACTGCAAATATAATAATTTACCTGATCATTTTAAACATCTCTCATTGTCTTTGTTTATACTTAAGTTGCGCCAATCGCTATTTCTGAAACAAATTGCCACTTAATAATAATAATAAAAAGATTGTTATTCCTCAGAGTGTATATATTTAGTATTTTGCTCTTATCTTCTTGAAGTATCAGCTGCGCCCAACATCACGGAAGTTTAATTTTTAAGTTTAATTTTTAAGTTTAACTTTTAAGTTTAATTTTTAAGCTCAATTTTTGAGTTAGTTTATAGGCAGTTCCTCTTATTTTGTCTTTCGGTCGTTATACAAAGTTTAGATGGTAGAACAGGTGTAGGATTTTCCTACAACTCTGAATCTCACCTTGGGATTGTACTTGCAAATAAAAAAGTAGATTACTTATTTAGTTTTCCGTTTTCTAGGTTTTGTTGTTTATACTTTGTGAGTGCAATAAAGATAATTTATTATTATTATTATTATTATTATTTGCCTAAAAAAATTCCAAAGCAAACTAATAAATACTTTCATTGTTTGTTTGATTTGTTTGTTAGAATAAACATTTACATGTAGCTTTTTTTTATAGGAAAAACTTGAAAAATCGACGGCTATGTTAGACTCGATGTTATCATCAAAAACAGAATACGAAATAAATACTCACCTGGAAGATGAAGCAGGCTTAAAACTAGAAACCCGCATTAAAATAGAACCAGATGTTACCATAGAACCAATATCTGATCCCGTACCAACAAGTGAACCAAAAATGAAGGTCGATGAAGATCCGATGCTAATGAAGTTGCAGCAGCCTTCATCACGGTTAGAACCCATGTTATACCGTGATGATAGAATGGTCTCCACACCTCCGCTTATACGTATTAATCATATTATTAGGACGGATCACATTGCCTATGCTGGACCAAACAACAGTCCACATCACATACACAATTTAGAGCATAATCGTTCCATAGATCACAACATGCATACTTTAGACCTTAGTATAGATCACTCCCTCTCTCAAAATAGAGATCACGCTCATATACCAGTAAGAGATCGCCCTCACATTTTAAGTAGAGATCATATTCCTACACCCCCTATAACTCCGTCCACACCAATGGAACCTGCAGATCTGTCAAATAGAAAACCGGAAAACTTAACATGTGTGCCTGAAATAGATTATATTAAAGAAGAAATTAATGATGCTGCGTCTGACTATAGTAATAGTTCCGATCCTGAAAGATTGGAAGTTGATATGTCCCAGGTGAGTTTATTTATTATTTATACAGAATTAAAATAAAATAACTTTTTTCTTGTGTATGAAGGGCGTCGAAGATCATTCAAACTCAACTACAGAAAGCGCAACGTCACCCACCCCTGACAATAGTAACGAAGACGACAGGGAACTTTGGAGGGCGCTGTCTCAAAACGGGCATTCACCAACGGCTCCTTTATCAGGTGAAGCAAGTCAGTTGCTCAGAAAATTAATAACGTGCAAAAAATTGGGTATGAGCATCACTCCTGCGCCAGTTAACATACTCGGAAACCCTCATGATAATGCCAGTATTACAAATGATCCAAAAATGTTCGACGGAAACTTGGGTAAAAGTTCTGGACGACGTAAGCAGAGTTTTCCTACGAAAGCAACCGCAGAAGATTCAGCTGATAGGGGTGATAGTCCTTGCCAAGACATGGAAAATGACGAATACTTGCCAGATTTTACAGGGAATAGTCCGTGGTGCAATTTACAAATTTGTAAAAATAATAAGGTATTTATTTATAGCATTTTCGACTGATTGCTCTAGAGCACAGGAGAAGGAGATACTCTACGGGCCAGTACTTTCGTCACTAATTAAATTAAACCTTTGGTATATTTCCTTGCCTAAAATTCTAAAGACAATTGTTTCTAGTGGAATAAATCATAATTCTAATCATAATGATGAAAGTTACGGCTCTGGGGCAGTCAGCTAGAAACGCTACTTACTTCATACTTCATACATACTTCAAAATGTTACTGAATTTTTTTTTTACAGGGTAGTTCAGGTATGGGCCGAAGAGTTGATCTATCTTGTACAAATTGTGGTACTCGAACAACGACAATATGGAGACGCAACGTAAAAGGAGAAATGGTTTGTAATGCGTGCGGTTTATACTTCAAACTGCACGGAGTCGACAGACCGCACACAATGAGAAGAGATACAATACATACAAGACGTAGGCGGCCAAAAATAACCGAAAGAAGACCTGAAGTTGAAAGACAAAGAGGTTTAATGCAAAACCATTAATTTTTTATCGAGCAATAATATCTGTCTTTTGCAGTGATTGCACCAAAAAAATCGAACAACAATTCTGATGCGGATACTGAAGATATGCTGAGCGCATTACGTCGTCAGTTACAACCACATCTTGTTATGGCCTTGCAGGGGCATAAAAATTTGAATTATCCTAATCTTCAGGTTTGCTTCTTACAATTCTTTTAGGGTTGGTTTCTGGAAACGAATTTAACGAGCCGATTAGTTTAACTCATCGTTAAATTAATAAATGGGTTTCTAAAACATTTTTACTTAAGAGAATACGCACAGTTAATTTAACCGCAGATAATAGATCTCTCCAGATAACTAACGAGATAGACGCTATAAAAATAGTTTATCAAATATTCAATAGATGTCACTTATTTGTGCAAATTAGAAACAAACCATTTGCTAATTTCGAAACTCAATTGGCTTATTTACCGCCAGATGTCTCTTTTAAGTAACAGAGAAATAAGAGAGGCCAGGACAGCTCAACCATTGCTCCTTATGCAACGCACAAGGACGCCTGATCAGAGGCCCCTCTAGCGCCCGCTAATTGTACTTAAATAAATATAACTAAAAATGATTGCTTTTGAGGCTAAAACATCGCAAAAATAATTATTTAAAAGCACCTTCTTTGTAGACTTTATTTCAGCAGAATCAGTTTGCAAATACTGTCTCTCTTTTTTGGGCGAAATGGTAAAGGAATAATTTGTTTGAAATTTTAAAAGGGTGCCAAAATAAGTTTCACACAAGAGCGTTCGTCATCCTAGCAGAAGCATTTGGATTATAGCACTGTTTCGTATTAAACGAAAGTGTGTGTAAGCCTCCTGTTCACTTATAAAAACCATTTTGTAAAAGTATAAAATAATAATTAGTTCAATTAAACTAGTGGATTCATATTTGACTTGAGAAACGATAGGTGCAAAACTGATAAATAAAATTATTCCAGAGTCGCCTGAAATCTGAAATTTATTGAATCATTTGTTATAAGGATATCAATAATAACTTCTACATGACGTCGAGCGGACAATAAAAAAAATCACTGTAGAGCGGCACGCTCAATCATTGTTGACTAAAGTCCCTAGATTACCAAAGTAACGCGATAAGTAAATCCAATGGAGCCACAATGGCCGCGTTCACCAGAAGTAATTGATTGCAAGCGGTTGGCCAACTGTTAGTAATTTTTCTGATGAACGGTTGTTTATATTGCAAACATGTTTGGTGTATGATTGCTATCAGACGCCATTTTTGTAAGCGTAAAATTTTAACGCTGGATTAGCGCTGCCAGCAGCAAACGTGTTGAAAACGTCACGAAAACGTCAAACGTGAGAACGTCATCATGGAAAATACACGGTCTTATTTATATAATAATCTAATTTATAACATAACTGAAACAGAATATATGCATAAATTATTAGAAGGTAACACGTTGTGTATAGATAAGCTTTTTAAATTTGTATGTTAAGTATGTTACCTGAAATGTTTGTCGAGACATCCTGAAATGTTCCTTGAATTGTACATCTGTATAGTTTGGAACGATTAATTCATAATAATTTAGATTTCGTACTTTCCTATCACGTTGAATATTTTCATTATAAACAGGTTCTGCTAAAGCAAGATGAATAATGCCATCTACATTTGGAACATTTTCTTCAAATAATAATATATTTTGTATTAAATCCATATTTTATAAGAATTAATATTAATTGAACGCGGCTCAAAGGATTTCTTTTTCTCTTTCGTACTCTCAACTCATGTCTCAAATGAGTGACGTTAGTTTTTACTTCCGCTTGACATTTGCGCAAGCGTAAACAAATCACAAATCGAAGTAATCGTTCACCAGACGTGCAGCAGCAATCGCAAACGCATCACAAAGTGATTTGTTCTGGTGAACGTGGCCAATGGCGACGTCGTTCGGATAGCTGTCACCATTTCAAAGTGACAATCATATTTCCACGGCTCCATTTCGAAATATGCCGGGCTGTTGTGTGGTCTTATGTAAAAATAGATCTGAAAAGGGATTTGAATTATACCGAATTTCAAAAGAAGAGAAGTGAAGAGAAATTTGGTGTGAGTTTATAAATAAAAAGGATCTATGCCCTCGATCAGTTATTTGTGAGGTGAATATTAGTTTGTGCTAGAGATGGGCCAAGCAATAACCTGGTGCATGTGAAAGCTCCTATGTATGTGGGTGCATTCACCAGGGTGCATATATGTATGAATCAATTTTTTTACTTTTTACTTATTTTAAAATTTGGCGCCAAATTTTTTGGAGACACAATGGTGGAAGTTTGCGTTACTTTGGTAATCTAGGGGCTTTATTGTTGACCATAGAATCAGTGTATTTACAGGTTTCTGCTTTCCTCTCAGTAGCGCCACCACATATTTAGTGAGCTGTCTCCATACTTAACACTGAGTTTAAAATACAAACGAATATTTTCAGAAATTGTTGTAGGTCCATAAATTAGGTATTCAAAATATTGGTAATGAAAGTACTTCCTAATTAGTTATAAATTTATTGTAGAAACCGGTTTTGATAAGCGTTCTTATCTCCATCAGGCCAGACCGCTGCTAGGGTGTCGAGCGCCCTTGTGGCAAACACCTTTTGGCGCCCTTGAATAATGCCTTCTAAAATTCTAAATAAATTATTCCTTTTCCATTTTATTCAAAAATGACAGGAGAGTTAAGACTTGCAAACATTTAATTGTATATATGCTATTTCCTTATCCAAAAAACGAATCAACGCAGTGTATATACAGGGTGACAATTGTTCCTCAAAAAAAAAGAAAAAGAAAACGCATAACAGAATAAATGTCACAAATTACGCGAAAAATTTTAAAAATTCTATGGAATAGTTTATAATAAATTAAAAAGTACCCAAATACATGGTATGTTACATCAGTGTGTAGAATACAATTTAAATTAAAATTAAAGAAAAACCAGAAATTTTACAGAAATTTTAATTGTTTTCGTGTTGTAGTGCTTCAATTATTTACCCATCAAGATGAGGTTCCTTTTATCCTTATTTTATACTGGAAATATAGTTTTTTTAAATGAGAATTTTAGATCTTGCATTAGATTTTAGCGCCATCTAGAATATGTTGACCTAGATAATTTGATCAAGGAATGTGTAGATACAATAAGTTAAAAACGAAATTAGAAATTATTGTTATGATCATTGGAAGCCCAGAATTTTGTCCTGATCATTGAAATGTACATTCAATTATAATTTATTGTTTCAACTTTGTACCAGCGCCATCTGCACCTTTTAATGTCAACTAGATGAAACACGAATTGCCATTTGATCGACACGAAATTAATGACAAGCGAAATATCCATATTGGCGGACGTATTCGGTTTAGTTTTTGTTAAAAACAGGTGGTTGAGTTTCATTGGAAAATTAGAATCCTGATACTTGTAGTTTTAAATCCCAATTGTGCAGCGCCCTCTAGATTTATAAAATTCTTCCAAATTATAATTTTGTCAATAGTTTGAATCGCGACATCCTGCGATTACTTTTTGACGCAGAAGATGCTCAATGGATTTAATGCAATCAAAATCGATTTGCAACAAATTTTTTTATAATATTGTCGTTTTGAACATTATGGCTACATCCTACATCTTGTTTTCTACTTGTGTTTAACGAGATGTAAATTGTGTACTAGATTTGTAATTTCAGTAGCACCATCTATATTTAAAAAATCCTTCTAAATTCATAATATGCTTTTGGCATTTTCCTTTTTGTTTGTATCTAAGTCAGTTAATAATTGTTTCTAACCAAGAAATTCTTTTGTAAATTAGCGCCATCTACATAGAACTGCGAAATAAAACTAATTACGTAATCCATACACAATTATACATATATATCTTATGCAACTAGATCATACACTTAGCACCATCTCATCAAAGTTTTGTAATGATTGCAGTTGTTACTAACTATACTGATGAGACAATGCTGTGTAAAATACCTTATCAGCTGAATCTCTTCCAGGAACATATTTATAAGTTAGAATGAGGATCAACAATCAAGAATCCGGAGGTTTAATTGCTTTAGATTCATGAATTGATATTTCAGAGTCTGAATTCTGGATTGGTGAGGGGAGTGAATAAGAATTCACATGCACTTAGGCCACAATTGGGCCCATTGTACTGCCCCCATGTTCAGCAGTGTTTAACTGTTAGCGTTCTTCGAGCCATCCCACTCTTTTGATTAGTCCAAGAACGTCCGACAGAGGAGCACTGCGAATTCCAGCCATGTCAGGGTAGAACTCCCCTAACATGGAACCTCTGATCGAGGTGAGTGCAGGGCAATCACAGAGGATATGCTCAGCTGTTTCTTCCTCTAAGTTACAACCTCTACAAATTGGTTTAGTTTGCAATGTCCATCTGTGGATATGTCGGTCCTGGATTCTTTGTTTCAATAAAGCATTGAATAGATTTAATGACGGTGCCGTGGCCGGTTCGGGGCCCCAAAAGGGCCACCTCGAGCCCTGTCCAGCCAGTTCATTGCCAAAATGTTCCAACGTGTCCTTTAACCCAAGTGAGTTGCAGGGTGTTGTATTTGGTCACTTGTTCTAGTGTGCCATGACATTGGAGTGTTATTCCTGAGGATATTTTGTTGCTGTTTAGAGCCAAGAATGCCGCCCTGCTATCGTTAGCTATCCTAATGATTTTATTCTGAATACCCCGATCCAGAATTGCTCTTTCATCTTCTATAATGGCAACTAGCTGTGCTTGAAAAACAGTTGTCAGTTGGTCAAGTGCTATGCTCATGTGAGAGTCCAGGTCATTGGAGAAAACTCCTGCGCCTGTTCCTTCCAAAGACTTAAATCCATCAGTGAAGATGGATATATCGGGTTTGGGTGCATCTTCAGCGTTCAAAAAAATGTTGAAGTGCTTCATGAATATATATGTAGGTCCTTCTGGATGAGGTAGTGTCTAGCTCTGAGACCTTTATTATTCCACACCTTTTTTGCCCGCAATTTAAGGACCGATCCCAGTGCCATCTCCTCCACATATATGTTCAGTGGAGGAAGGCCAAGGATGGCTTCTAAGGCGGCGGTAGCACACATGCATGCCAGCCTCTGTACGTGCGAATGCTCGGGCTGTTGTCGATAGTTGGGCTCTGGGCCATCAGACCAACGCTCCATAGCAAATCACTTTTTTTCGGTCAATGTGAGTGCTGTTTGCATTAGGTTGCACATTTCAGAGTCATCTAGAAACGATGATTTCAGAGTCTTGTTTGTTTCTTGTTTCTTTGCTTTGCGCAACAATGCTTTGCTGCATTCTTGTCTTTCGGTGTTAACCATTCCAAACAATCACGAAGTATTTTGGAAGCTGGGTCTAAATTCTTAGACAGCACAAACATCCATGGTCAGTAGTGAGATTCGAACTCACGTCGCCCGAGTGACACGACTTCCATAGTCGGCTATGCTAACTGCTTAGCCACTCGGCGACCCAATTTTAGAGTCAAGTAGGTTTGTTACGAGATTGAATTGTTACCATCTTCTAAAATTAAAATTGAATGCGCCATCTAAATTAGAAAATCTAAACCGATATTGTTAAGTGGATGTAACCAGTACGATCGCCCCCTATACCTACCTAAACGCAACGATAATTGAAGCCCTACACGTTTAGATTGTAAGGCATAAGGTCCACTGATATTCTAAGCCACACTTGGAACCGAAGCTAAGACCAAGATATCAACGCCATTTTGAATCAACAAGCTAAACTAATTTTGCATAATTTATAAAATAATTTCTTAAAACGAAATATGTTTCTTATCTGATTAAACTATATATCTACATACCTGAGAAAGTGCTAGTCAAGAACGGCACATGAAATACTATCATAGAATTGAATGTTATTAGCGTCATCTCGTGTTGCTAAACTTAATACACTACCACCTCGTGTCGAGCAATCGTAAAAATCATAATATTAACAAAATTGTTTCCAGAAACAAAGTAGGGAGTTGTTTGTTTTAATTATAAGTAAAAGAAATCGCAGTAGAAAATCGAACTCTAAAGTGACATGCAATAGGATATTATCAACGCCATCTAACGTTTTTTAACTACATTAAACTTGCGAAAAAAGGTAAATTATTATAACTTTGACGATTTAAGTGCAAAGCTAAGACAGATTTGCGGCTTTGAAGTAGAATTTCAAGAAGCAGCCCCAAAACGCATAACATTATTTGTACGGAATAATTTACCTCGTGTGATTCGCATGCATTTTTCAATAATTTCGTAAATATTTTGAAGCTCGCATTTCAGCTGATCAGATCAATTCCATTTAAAAAAGGCAACATCCAATGCTGTAACAATCATAAAGTTATATTATACTTTTATGATTGTATTTATTTCGTTTATCTGCTGCTCTTTCTTGACCACTGAAGTATTATCATTTTGGGTATAATTTTTGATTAATTATTTTTTGAAAACTAAAGTACATAGACTTTTTTAAACATTTTTCCCATAGTCTGTACGTGGTTTCTGTTTTAGCGAAACAATTGTCAGTCATCCTGTATATACTTATTTATCTACAGGGAGATCGAAATTGATTGTTCTGATTCTACAATATTTTCTGTGAGCTTGATAGCAAGGTTAGAGCGAAAAGCAATGGCAAACATAGAACATTCATGTGACTTACATCCAGGCCTAATTAATACAGAACATAATTATTGTTACATTGGATTACTATTACAATGAAAGAAACCATTTTAGTTCATTAACCAGCAATGAACTGTCAACAAAATCTAGTAACTTCCTCTGATCTCCCCATGTTGCTAACTTCATTTAGTAATCAATATCAAGCTCATAGAAAGCATTGCAGGATTATTTTTGAACAATTATGTTTGCTATGATTTAATCTCAAAGCATGCACTCCTTACCTTGATGCTGTTTTATAATAAAGCTAAGACATGATGTCCAAATTCCATGGCAAGAGTTAATAAAAAATTTAATAAATTCCTTGGTACAATGTTAGTGATTTTAGGTCACTTTGATCTAATAATAACATATTCTGATCTTTGAGTGTTTAATGTATATGTTAGTGGATTTTTAATTTAATTTTAATTTTTAATTAATTTTGTACATAAACAACGTAAAATTTCCGTCAAAACTAAGAGCGCCATCGCTTGGATTTTACAATAACTGTTACTTCAAGACCAATCTGACGTTGGCGAATGTTTTCAGAAACCCGATTCAATTTAAAGCATTCCTTAAATATTTTAACGATCAGTTAGTTAATGGTCCGTTTCAAATTTCTTTCAAAAACCATACCATAGCAAAATAAATCAAATTAAACTTATTTTAGGGTGTTAATTATACTCCGCTCATGGCAAGTGGTTCACCGGGTGGTTCTGCAGCTGAAGCGGAATCAGAAGAAGAAAACTATCGAGATCTTCCATTGAATCTCGTTTCAACGCAGATGGCTGAAACAGAAAGTCACTAGTATTTTACTACATGCACTATTTTTTTTTTACAAAGGACTTGGAGCGAGACACTTAAATAGATTTCAATGGCAGTGCTCTCTATTGTAATGTATTAAAAGTACTTATCAACAAATAATACTCAATATTAACGTGAAGAGAAAATACTTAATACTTGGTTAATTAAGAGAAAAAGAGAAATTTTACTATTCGTGATATGTTAAGCTATAAAAGAAACAACTCTGTTTTTTCTTTAGTGTTATATAAAATGTTGCATTCACTCATTTTTTTTTTTTTTGGCGGAGAAACTAAGTAAATTTTCTTTTTTTTATGAAGCGGTCGTGTAATAGAGCCTCTCACATTGTGTTTTTGTTGCTTTATGCCAGTACCTTACCTTCTTAACATGTAATTTTTATGTAGTATTATTTACATTTTTTTTTAAATAAGATACATTGGCAAATACTCAGTAAACATAGATTTGTTTTGAATGTATTATGATAACATTTACGTATATTGACTGGCCAATAATATCATGCTTTACCTCACTTGTTTTGTTTCTCGTTTTAGATTATGTTACTCATGGACATGTGTAGGGTATGTTTTACACACTAATGTGTATAAGGGATTGCTTAAAAATCTTAGTAAGTTAGGTGATCTACGCTAAGATGTCGGATTTTTTTTGGTTTGAAAAAAGACCCATGAAATTTCTTTACAAAATAAAAATATTTCCGACAATATGTTGGTATCTGTAGCATTAACTTTAAATTACAAGTTTTTTAAAATTCACTAATTAACTGTGGAGCAGTTAAGTGAATGGTATCTGCTTATATTAAATAAGGTGAGTTAACATAGTCTAAAATCAAATGCTTTAAATTTGTATAGAAATAAAAAAAAGCTCTATACAATCTAGTTTATTGTATACATTCTTAATTTAAATCAGACCAGTACCTATTGTGTTAGTAACGAATTTTTATACCAGTGTTTTTCATACTTGTATATAGGTTTTAATTTAATTTTTAACCGTATTTTTTTTTTTTTTTAGGTATGCGAGTTAGGTTTTTATACCATGAACAATTGATGACAGGTTTTTTTATGTACTTTATTTAATGATAACTATAGGTTTTATACTGTTTAGTGTTTAGAGTGGACTTTTTTCTTGTATAATTTAAGCTTCTCTCATCAGCAGCATCTCATTTTTTTTTCTATCTAAGCTGTCGACCTCATTTATAACTGTTTGGCTCAAAATTAAAGCAATAAAAACTAAAATTATCAGGCCATTAATTTTTAACTTAATTTTTCTGATAATAAATAAATTTTGATTATGTAAAAAGGAGAAGCAATTGATATTATAGAATTAAAATAAAGAAAAAAACGAACTGTTATGAGTGAGGCCTGTTTTAGTGTAGTTGTAACCTTGTAGTATTAACAAAGCGAGTGATATTTCTAACGTATTTAACCGTAATAATTATTTTGATATTAACTTATTGCGAACCCAAAATCAGTATTGTATACGTTTTTTTTTTTATATACTTAATGTTAAGCCGATTGCCTTAGATGTTAGTGAATTTTATTATTTAATATTGGCAGCTAAAAACTGCAGCTATTTATTGTTTAAAAACAATTGTCTTTGAAATTTTGTTTGCAACGAATTTATTGTTTCGCCCGCGTTGGTTAGTGTTTTTTGTGTTATTATAATACTCTGGTTGTTAGTGGAATCCGTCAAGCATACGTTTGATGTAACGAAAGGCATTTTTTATTATAATGTTAACTAGTGTGGTTGTGATTCTATCTTTCTATGGAAATTGTTATCTCATATTTTTTCCTTTTCTTTCGAATAAATATGAGATCTGTTTTTACGATCTGATGAGGATTATACATTTTCTAAGGAACGTACGTTATATTTGAGTGATCTGTACTGTATAACTAATAATATAACAAATTGGCTATTAGTGTTAGAATATTTTTTTACAAATAAATATGGCTGCTAATTATTATTTCTTTTAATTTTAATTTCCTTACAGGGGCGCGCCAGTTGCATCTGAAGTCTGTATGTGCAACTTTAGCTAACGCTCTTATCTGGTTATAAGTGTGGGAAACTTTAGTTGGCGTTCTTATTATCAATATTACCAGCTAAGTTTCCTCCACATCTTCAACTTTAATTGATGTGATCTTCACGTCTGATCGAGAATGTGTGACTGGAAGTGGCGTAGGCGGTCTTCAGTTATCTGATCACGAATTAATCTTTTGTGATCTTGTAATTCAGAAACCAAAGGTATCTCATACTTCAAAGATCATTCGAAATTTCGAAAATTTTAATGCTAATCTCTTCAAACGTGAATTGTTACTTATTCCCTTCGATGAATATGATCTATATGAATTGAATAACAATAATGATAAAATTAATTTCCTTAATTCTGAGATACTAGCATTATTCAATAGGCACGCTCCTCTTGTGCCTGTCAAGATCTCTAAAAGGAATTCTCCCTGGATCACAGACACAATCAAAGTAATGATGTCTCTTCGGAATAAAGCTAAGTCAAGTTATGTTAAACATAGGTCTGTTGCTAAATGGGAATATTATAAAACCTTGCGCAACCTCACTAACCAAGCTATAGTTAGGGAGAAAAAAGCATATTCTAATTTCATATAAAAAAATTGCGAACGTAAAATTCTTTGGAATGCATTGAAATCTCTTGATATTACTGCCAATTCTAAATTTGAATTACCTACTTGGCTTCAGAACGCAAATGATATCAATAACTTCTTTTTGGATAATATACCTGTACGCAATACTGACAACTCTGATATAATTACTTTTTATAATAACAATTCCTTAGTTGAAAACTCGCCTAAATTTAAATTTCAGCCTGTTGACTCATCTGAAATCCTAGAGCTTTTGGGTCACCTTAAAAGCAAAAGCATAGGATTCGACGGAATTAGTTAAATATGATCTTCCACTGTTGCCCATACATAATTCCATATTTGACAAACATTGTGAATTCATGTCTGCTAGACAACTATGTTCCTGTTTGTTGGAAAGATGCTCTCCTTATTCCTATACCTAAAATTACCAATCCCTCGGAATTCAAAGATCTGAGGCCTGTTAGTATCCTTCCAGTATTATCTAAAATGCTTGAAAAAATTATGGCCAGACAGAGTATCTCTCAGTTAATAATATACTACCTGATAATCAATCTGGTTTTCGCGTTGGACATAGCTGTACTATCGCTCTTCTTAATGTTACGGATGATATGATCACTGCCAGAGATCAAGGGAAGACTACCATTTTAGCTCTACTTGACTACAGTAAGGCCTTTGACACAATTAATCATGCTACATTGTTATCTATTTTACATTATATCGGCTTTAGTCATGATGCTATTCTTTTTGAATCTTACCTTTCTGAAAGGACTCAGCGCATCATGTCCTCTGGTATTTCAGACCAAAGAGCGATAACCAGCGGTGTACTGCAAGGTTCAATTCTTAAACCACTATTGTATATTGTGTACACTTCAAATTTTCACAGGTTTGTTAAGTTTTGTAATTTTCATATGTACGCTGACGACGCTCAGCTCTATTATTCCTTTAACTTCATTAGCGCTCAGCTTGCATTATCAAGCATCCAGAATGATCTCACAGCTATCTTTGAAATGTCTAATAACCGTTCACTAATTACTAAATCAGCTTTATTGTTATTTTTTCAATTTTTTCAATTTTCTTCAGAATATCATTAATTTGAGAATAGGTGGCACTAATATTCCTTTTCATACCGAAGTTAAAAATTTAGATCTGACAATAGATAACTCTTTTAGGTTTGTTACACATATTCTTAATTGTACGAAAAGGGCTTACTCCAGTTTAAAACTTATTTACCCGCAACGACACTTTTTATCACAAAAAACGAAAATTCAGCTCTGTGATACTCTAGTATTATCTCCATTTAATTACAGTTCTGAAATATATGCTTCCAATCTAACGTCTGAAAAGATTAATAAGATTCAAAGAGTGCAAAATTCATGTCTGAGACTCATATATGGTATACGCAAATTTGATCACACATCTCGTAAACTGTACGATGCTGGATGGCTGAATATGCGGAACAGAAAAGTATTACTTAATTCCTGCCTGTACCACAGGATTATTATAGATCGAATGCCTCAATATGTCTATAGAAAATCAGATTTCGTGAAGATGTTCACAATATTAATATAAGACTAATGAATATAATTACTCCACCTATGCACAAAACAGCTCTTTTTGAACGCTCTTTTAGTTACCAGATTTCTTTTGTTTACAACTCTTTACCTTCCTATTTAAAAAATCTGTCTCATTTTTTGTTTAAAAAGCGACTTCGTCACTATTTATGGATAAATTAATAATAGTGTAACTAAATTTAGCATATCTTGGTTGGCCTCTTAAGCCTTAACTCATAATCAGCTGAACATATTTGAATTAATGGCAGTTCCCTTTTTCATTGCTCACCACCACAGAACTTTTATTTTATTATTATTATTTTTTAGTTATTATTATTGTTTTTTAGTTATAGGCATGTATCACCACATTAGTTATCAGCTTCTTTTTTCTCTCTCTATATTATTACATTAATTTAGTTAGGCATTTATTTGTGCGGATTTACTTTAACTTTATTCTAGGTTTCGGTGTAAGAACATTGTTCAGTCTTCTGGCTGATCAATTAACCGCTCCTAGCGATTTTCAGACATTGTTGAATTTTGTTTTTTTTTCCATTGCCTGGTGTTTTATAATTTGGTTCTGGAATAAAGTCATTATTATTAATATATTACTAATTTAACGCACGTATAAGTACATAATTGAAAAGGCAAACAGAACAAAATATTTATTTGATTAACAATAAATAGAAAAGGTAGTAATAAATCTAGTTACATGTGATGAAAATGATATTCTTGGAAAAAGTGTTCGAAGGCTAGAAACCTATTACACCATGCACATTAAATTATTAATTATTAAAGCTTCAGCTCCACAAACTGAACATCGAGGTCGAAGGGAACTATCTTAATTTGAAAATGCAAAACTGACGGGATGATCGAATTTATTCGGTTTGTTGATAATATATTCACTTTTGTACCAACTGTAGGCAAACAAATTTATATATCTTGGAGCCGAGAGTTGATTGTGTATAAGTGATTGTAATTTTAGGACGTTACTTCTTGCATGTTAATCTATGTCAAATTGTGCAAGAACTACTTGATGCTTTTACGAAACCTTTCCAAACTCGAAAACCATATACATCCAAAGGTTGGATCATCCCTGTAGTTTTTTTTTTGGTATTGTAAATACACCGTGTACTAGAATTCGCGCCCGAGAGCAAGGGCGACGAAAAAACGGTAGCCAATACCGATAGCTCCAGGTAGGTAAAACATAGGACCTTTAAATATTGCTAGGAAACGGTCGAACATCTGCTGTTCTGCTTTTGGGATTGGCTATTGTTTTTTATTGTTAACTTAGTTATCCTTTACGTTAAACAATCTTAGTTTGCCATTTCTAACTTTGATGTTTATCACTGTTTTTTTTATTGAAAATAAACACTATTATTATTATTATTACTGCTTCATTTAGTTATTATTCATATTCATATAAGACAGAAAAACTAACATTGTATATCAATTTGTAGAAATTCTAAGTTTTTTAGTTTAGATAAACAAATAAGAATGTACCTTATGTTAAAATTTATTGACATCATTTCATATATTGAAAAGCGTACCGGCAAGGTACAGGTATAGATGGTCAACTGCAACCAAGTTATATTACTATATACCATTTGCCATTGCTCTCTGGGGCGCGAGTTCTGGTACACGGTGTATTTGAATATCCTTATATTCATTTGGCGGTATTTTTTGCTGTAAAGTAGCGGAACAGTAATAGTAAAATACTTCGCTGACCTGTGTTTGGTATAAACACATCCAAAAACCAACTTGTGGATAATTCGTTAGTTAACTTTCCAGACTATGATGCTTTTGCCACATTTGTTGAATAAAATGAAGACTCTTGAACGTGGAGTCCAAATCTTCCTCCTCTTTCTTTAAAGACGATATATAAAAGAGACATAAGTTTACCTGCAGCAGAAATCAATGGAAGAATTGTATAACCGTGGGTGGTTGATTGTACAGATTGCACTACTGCTCCGACGGTTTTAGAACCTTGGGGAGCTAAAGTGCGAGTTGAATGTAACTCTAGCTGAAATCCACTTTCATCTGCATTATATATATATTCTCTATACCATAAGTTTTTATATGTTGTTGTATTTCATGTACAAAAGTGCCCCCAATTGCCTATAGTCTTTCTGTACTATATGATCTGCTGATAAATTTATTAATTTTTTGTGATACAATCCTACATGTCCTTTTAAAATGCGATATCCATTTCTTTAATGCTTTAAAGACTATTAATTGATCATTGTAATTAGCTTCTATTAAATGCATGTCATGAACTATAGCTCCCAGTTCCACTGCAGTTGCGAACTTATTAAATACATAATCTGCTATTTTTAAAAGCTTTTCTCTTCGTGAACCACCTTGTTCTAACGATTTTTCCCACCAGTACGATTGTGAAAGCGACTGAATTTTTTTAAGGCGATGGCGTACCGTAGATAAAGATAAACGACCTCTTTCCATTTTTCCAATAGTTGACAGCATCTTGTTTGTAATCAGACGTGATGGTTCCTATATTTTCTTTATCTGTACAGGGTGTTTGTTCTTCCTCTATAAACTCTCTCTGATCTTGTAGGTGGTTCATCTTCATCAATATATTGTGTTGTATGTGGACGGTTCATGTTTAAAAATTGTATAGTGTCGGTTTGCGCAAAAAAACGTATCTGCCATGCTTCTACTGATCAATTCGCAAAAAATATTGTGTAACTCCTGCTCCTGAGGTGATGGTACCGTTCTTCTATTTTCATTATTAGTAAAATTGTACATCAACATCAACAAATGAATAATGTTAACTGAATTTATTACTACCATTTTGTACGATATGAAAACTCAGTAAACTGAGAAACTACAAACTGCACAGATTTCCTTTTCGATCAATTTATATACAACGGCAAAGATTCATTATCAAAGCGCCGGCTTTAGAGATTTTGGCGCCCCGATGCAAGGAATGTTTCAGCGCCCCAGAGGATGTTTAATTAATTTTTTTCCCGAGTCATTGAAGTGTTTTATTATTACAAAAAAAAAATAGTTGCCGGATCGCTTAAATCGAAATTAGTCACATTACTAATAGTATCGGGCAATTCGGATGCTTCTGATGTAAACGGTTGTTCCTTGTTCTTGTAAAATCAAGAGATAGTCTCCCGAAGAAGGTTCTTGCGAATTCGAAATCGAGGAGCCTGCTGTAGGTTGTAGTAAATTTTCTTTCGATGCAGAATGACTGATTTGAACTTGCGGTTCACGCTCGATATTTTTTTCTTCGTCTTTTTTGTCATCGGACTCCTTAAGAAATTTATTTAATTGTCCTCTAAGTTTCTCCTTTTCTAACTCCTTAGTTGCCTTTCTTTTTCGATTTTCGGCAATATAAAATTTAATAAGAATTTCTATAATCATGCCTAAAAGCAGTGTGAACAACTTTACAAAACTTTCGTCGAGAAAAATAATATTTTATTTCAATATAGTTTCTGCGGTGGTTTCAGAATACCCAAAATCGGCATTAAAGAGAGAATTTCTAAAATGCTCCGGCTTCTCTGCCTGGGCCGCAAATAAATATCTACCACATCTGGCAAACGTACCAATAAAAGTTCTGTACTAAAATTCTATTCTGAAATCTAAAATGCGCCAATAAAATATTATAATATATTTGTTATTTGCATTTTTTTTATTATAATAAGTACCTGTTATTTCATTTGATTTTGGGCGCCCTTCACACACGGCACCCCGATGCGACGCATCGTTTGCTTAGCGTGTTGAGCCGACACTGGTTATCAGTCACATGATATCTTGAAGTATTAATAATTACGTACATCTCATACACTTATATAATATATCAATTTTATTAATTAACACGCGTTTATACATTGACAATGAGTGTATTGATTAACTTATTGATAATTTTAATTACAAAAAATAAGACAAATCACGTGCAAAATGATACCTGACACTGCACAAATGAATAAAAGACTTCAAGTATTATCATTATTTAAATAATTTTCTTGTTAATAAAATAATTTCAATGTCAATATTTTGGTGTTAATTTTTAATTAGAACCTTATCAAAACTAAACAATCGTGAAAAATATAAAGCTGCACAGGAAAGTTCCCATCCAAGAACTAAAAATCAAAGAAAGTATGAGACGTGTTTTCATCCCCTAAAAATTCTTTTGCTTTTCCCCGCTTAAAGCGTTTTTGGGCCGATAAAAAAAATCGCTCCAGTACCCTAAGCTACTAACCCACAAAGTTTCAAATTTTTTTGAATTTTCGGGTTGCGATACTTCCCTTGTGAGTAAATTATACCTACACTATACTACCTTAATATACTTCTCAGGACATTATGGTGTAATTATAATAAATTTTACTGTACATAATCACTTTATTCACAAAAATTAGATACATCTATCTGTACAAGTTTATATGTACAAAAAGGCATAACATAAAATAAATAGCAGCAAAAGAATTAATTAACGGCTTAGGGACAATGTTAATATTTTTAAAGCACCTGAAATTTTCAGTCTTTTTTTCAAGACGTAGTTACCAACGTACAAACCGAAATACAACTTCCACATCCTGGAAGTGAACATATAAATAAAAAATTCTAAATTGAAAGTATAATAAGAGAAACCCTCTTCTCTTTTATGTTTATCACACAAAATTAGATGAAATGTTTTCCGACTACCTCATGCAGATGAAGAAAATGCAAAAGCAATTTTTTTAATAAAAAAAATGATTCAAATATTTAGAACATTTAAAGAAAGACATCTAGTTCTTTTTTTTATCACATAGCGTATGATTGTAAAATTGTTAGAATTACACAGTTATTTGATCATACCCATTCACAATCAAAAATGAATTTTCATTATTTTAAACAGCTACAATTTTATTTTGTGGGCATGACAAACGTCAATTGTCATTGTGTTATTAACACACTAGCATAATAAATTATACATATAAATAACAGACAAATTATGAAAATAATAATGAAAGACCCGAGAAAAACCTGTACAGTCTAATGCATTTAAGAACGCTGTTTTTGTAAGTATGCATTTCTTTGAAAATAAAAACGGCCAGTAGAAAATTACATGTTGTTAAAAACGTGCACGATTTTGTTATACTATTTTCTTTAACGTTATTAAAAATATGAAGCCTCGCTTCTTCTTCTCTTCGAATCTTATGATCTAGAACCTAAGCGACCTACGATGGCTTGAAAAATTGTTTATTTCTGATCAAATCAAACCAGTTTGCATATTACAGCCGTTGAAATTAAATTAGCTTCTTTCTTAATTTCACAAAATCGAACTGCTGTTTGAGGTAGTGCAGTGTATTCAACGTTCACTTACAATTAAGACAATGTAAAGTAGAAATCAAACTTTTGGATCCTGAACAAGTCAAGTGGAATTTATTTATTTAATAATAGAGGAAAAACTTGTGCCTAAATCTAAAATACTGTGATTATCTCAAGAAACCCTCTTCATATTATTTCTTCATACAAAAATAAACTTGTCTTGCAATCATTGTCAAACTAGGATTGAGAATGCATGCAAATTGATAAGAAAAGGTATGCAGAGAGGTTCTTCTACAATCAAAGTTTCAGACATTTAATATTGAAACTGGAACTTCTGTAACTCATCAAAAATGTTCATTAATTCAATTTGATATGTCGTTTTTAAATGCAAGGTTTAATCAGACCTACTTTTTCTTAATAAAACCTTGTTCAGGAACACAATGTATTTGTTTAAAAATAATAAATGAAGTGAATTTGCATAAATACATACAAACTGTTTGATTATGCAGGATAATACGGAAGTAAATATCAAAAATAATCAATTTTTAAAATTTTTTGTACCTGACTGACTGAAAATACTAAATTTTATATAAACAGCTACAATATCACGAACATTATTTTTGTATGCATTATTATTAAAATACATTAGGCAGTTTTATTTAGTAAACACTCATTTAAACGAAAGAAACACGGTAGTGTTAAACGAACTCGTCAATAATCGACATCAATCGTCATGTTTGATAACATGACCGTCGATTTCCTTGTCCTTCGAAATGTTCTGGTTCATTTGGTCGTTTTCGTACTCGACAAAATCATCGAACAAGCTTGGCCATGCCTCGTTGTCATCGTAAGAACTGAGATCATTGCCGATGGTTTCGGAGAAATTCAAAAACATGTTCCACGTGTCACGAGGTATGCCCCTAATGAGCGGATGGCAATCTAAAAAATTCAACCACCGAGATAAAATGGGCGGTTCACGAACGGTAAAAACTAATTTCCACAGCACAATAGCCATATCGGTTGGTAATATTCTTTGACCTGATGGCGAGTCAAGTCCGAATTTAAATGTGAATCGGTACAAATCTTTAAACAAGTCCGGGTTACGTTCAACTTCACTAACTAACTCTGGCAATTTGGATTGGATGCCCTTTATAGAATCTACGCGCATACTTTTAAGACCGTTTATAAATTCTGACCTCGTAAATCTACACATTTGTTCTGCGTTTAGTTTCCATGCGAGCACTAGTACTTTAAACTCGTCGGGATTTACTTGCAAGTCATCACATAACTGTTCAATTCCATCCTCCAGTATCATATCTTCGTTTTTATCCTTGTAAGTCTCGAACAGATTTGATAGTTTCACGTCAGAGGGTTTGCTGTCGGTGGTCCCCATTATTGGTGCGGGCTTTACATGAGTTCTTCGAACGTAAAATCGACTTATGGTTGACGCAGATTCCACTGCTATTGGCAAATGATTTCCGTTGCTTATTAAATTGGTTTCGATCGGAGACTGTGGTGCAATATGACTTGGAGCTGAATGAAGACGGGCCTCTGGCATTTCTAATTTTTATTACAAATAACATAATTTAGTATCATCAAAACTAAACAATTTTCAAAAATATTTTTCTTATTTTGCATTTGAGGATTACTAAACCAAACTAGGATGGTCACATTACAAGAATAGAGAGAAAAAAGAAAGGTAGAAAAAGAGTCATCATATTTCATTTCAAATTAATGAAAAGGCAAAGAAAAGATTTCAAATACTGGAAATCCAAAAAAAAAAAAAAAACGAAAAGAGTGATAGAAGTGTTACAAAGAATGTGAATGAAAAAAACGATTAAGGAGAAAAAAACAAAATAATGAAATAAACATTAGCAACAGTAAAACTGAGTGGTGGCAAGTCTCTAGTTAAATTTGTTTAAATGGGTAACATCAAGGCAATAATAATAATAAATGACAAAAGGTATAATTATCACACATCCTAATTTATTTTTAATGCACGTTTGTTAAAAGGCATTATCTTTGAGAGACTAATCTAAACACTCTGGATAAGCTAAAACACAATCCAGACACTAATAGATTATTGTTTCATTAAAAACAACGTAATTTATTGAAACTGGTTATAAGAAATCTAGAAGTTCAGTCAAGAAATATTTTCTTTAATGAAATTTTCACTTGAATATGCTATAAGTAATTATATTTTATAGCAATTTTCTTTTCATTTTTTTGTTTATTTAAATACTTTGTTTACATTGAGCCGTAAAGAAAAAATTCCAAATTGAATTCACTGAATCATCAATTGAATGAAACTTGGCATGTTTATGGAGCTTTCAGAGTTATTTAACTTTTACGAGGGTAGAAAAGATTTTTGAAGTTATCTTTAGTTTTTCCCAAAGTTTCTCACAGCCATTGGAAATAAAAATGATTGGCATAAATAAATATAAAGTGTAAATTGTTCACATTTCCCTTCATTTGATGTATTATCGCAGCCTTAAAATTTCGAACGATTCAATTTTCCGTTGTAAATATGGCTTTCTTTAGCAGCTCGTCAAAAATAATCATTTCAAATCATGTGCTTTCTGAAGGAGAGAAGAGTTTTGCAATGGCAAAATTAGAAGATTGTTGTTCGCTAGTTTAATTCTGTTATTTCAGTTCTAAAACTTTACTACTTTGTTATCCTTAAAATTTAATCAAACAATTTGAAAATCAAATGACTTTTGGTTAAATGTCTTTAATGTCAGAATTGAAGAGCCAGTTTTATAAAACCATAATTTAGAGAAATTCTGGCTATCTGATAAAAAATTTTGCGAAATTTTAAAACCGGGTACGTCATTTACGTAATGTAAAACCTAACTTTAATAATGCATTTATTTATCTATTACTTTAATATTTTTGACGTTTAGTTCATAATATCTACATAATGTCACTATTAATTCCGACGTTTGATACAAACTTTATCGTTAATTTATTTTTTGTTTAATCTGTATTATGACAAAATACCCCATTTAAGTTCCGTTCAAACAATAAGAATAATAATTATTAGGTGAAGGATAGAAATGCCAGTTTATCAAGTTTGACATTTCAATTTCTTTCACGTTTTGACAGAAATATAAGACCTTGATTTACCAAATTTGAATAAATATGCACGACATAACAAATTCTTGCCCGGATTTTATTGTCCATTGCTGTACAATATAAACGCGACGTGAGATATTTCACTTTCACAAAAAATAAATTTTGAAAATAATATCCGTTCACGATCTTTTTAGATTCAGAGTAGTGTGTTAGGATGATATTTTGCTACGTATCACTAAAAATACATTTGTCAGAAAAAATTGATTGGCGTTTATTTTTAATTTTATGGTTATATTTTTTAAAACTACCACTGCCAATGTTGCCAGTTCGATCGAAGCAAGACTGAAGCATTCCGTGAAAACGAGAAGTATCGTCCTGAACAATTGATAATTATTTATTTTTTCATTAAAAAAGTATTACATGCAGGTATTTAAATAACAGGATCTTCTTGCTGTCTTATAATTTGCCCCGACCAAATCATACACTAAACCTCTTTTAGAACTTTGTCTACTTTCGCTAACCCCTCCAATATGTATACTTTCAGACTCTTCTGCTAATACCAGAGTTCTTCAAATCTGCTTAATTTGCGTATACGTGGTTTTAGTTTGGGTTGCAAAAAGGATCGCCGCAGTTTGCATATAAGTTTTATAGATATACATGGTGTATTCTACACTATAAAATTTTGATGCCAAATTAAATGTTCCCTTTCCTCTTCCATTGATTCCATAGAATCAGATTCTCCTAATACAATAATGAAAAGAGGAATATTTTCAAACGAAAAATTTCCCATACGTTTCGTCCAGTCTTCCGAAATTAATTTTTCACAATGATTACAAACATTTTGCCACATGTGGGGGGTACATTTTGAAACAGCCTCGCGTCATAAATTTGCAACCCTATCTTTCCATAATGGTTGCGAATTTATGTACTTATTGTAAAAACCTTTGCATTGCCCTATACCATCTCAATAGGATTGTATTAACAATGGTATGGGGGCAATCTAAGAACTTCATAGCCATGCTCCTTCAAAATTTCGTCAGTCGCGTATCGTTTTGTTGTTCCGCCTGTTCTAAAAGGCTTAATTAATTCCCATAATTGTTTTTTTTTTTTGGAATTTTGCCCTCCATTTCATCATTGTGTTTAACCAATAATTCCTGCATTTGACTTTTTTGACAGGAAAATGTGGGTGGTTCGTCCGAGTGATACGGTGGATTGTCTACCACCACCACACATTTTCGTTGCAACTTGCCTAGTGTAAGAATAAGTTGATTAATCACCCAATTTTGAAAAATATCTGCATTCATGTTTTTGTGGTAATCTCTGTCATTGTTCGTCGAGTCAAGTAACAAGTCACACCTTTCCAAAAAGTCAAGTTTTGTTCCCGCGTGCAAAATTGTAAAACGTTTCCCTTCACTTTCTATTTTGGCTGGGTTACTTTTCAAATTTCTTTCATATATCCATCAACGAACCGCAGGTTTCATCGAGGTACACGAATATTAAATTTTCACTAGTATGTTGAAACTGTAAGAATTTGCTCAAAAAAGAAATTTTGGATGCAACGACGTGTTTTTGTTTACATAAAATTTTGCGTCTGTTAACTATTTTGTGCTTGTAATTCATAGATTTCATAATTTTAAATAAAGTTGTTCTCCCTCCTTTAAATTCCAAAGTCTCGCGAGCGTCTGTAAGTAATTTGTCTAAAGTGAAATATTCATTTTCAAATTATATTGCTAAATTAATAATTGTAAATAAGTCCATATGTTTACGTCTGCCAGAAAGAGAAATTTTCAAGTTGTCAAGTCCTCCTTTTAAAATTTTAATTATCGTACATAGCCAAATCCAAATATTAAACATTACAAAATAAAGCTGACTTAAATATGTAAAAACTTACTTCATGTATATCCACCAACCTGCTTATTATTTCTTCATTTCTTAAATCTGTAAATTTTTGTAATAATTAAACGCCTTGCCTATTGAGCGCTTAGTTCCTTCGCTTATGATTTTTGGCATTTTGACAGGATTATAAATAAAAGATGTATTTGTTTTGAGTTACTTTTTACTTTAATCATGCTACCGTGGCCCATGGTATTTACGAATTGGCAACACAGCCGATGAAGCTTACGTGACACTGTCATTATTTTTTTCATGTCAGATTTTGATTTCCATCAAATTAAAGTTAAATTAAAATTTTGAATGTCTGATCGAAAATTCATAGAATTATTATGTTTTCTGTTTTTATAATTAGTTTCTTTATCTAAAACGTTTGTATTCTCAAAATCATATGATTACAGTGCCTGCCTACTATTGAAGTATTGGCAAAAAAGTAAAAACAAATTATCACATAAATTAAACCAAAGGATTTTCCTCGACAATTGCAGAAAATTTGAACTAATTCCTTTGTTCTAATCATCAAGGAATCAGGAACGAAATGTTCAGTTTTAGCAAAAGGTTGGAAAATAATAGTTTTAAAATTAAAATCAAAAACCATGAAATTGACATTTTAGAAATAAAAATATGATTTCATTAAAAAAAAACTTTCAAATTTAATACTACGACATATTAATGAAATGAATTTTCAACACGATTAGAAAATTCTTTAAGAACATTTCTTAATCATTTCAAATCTAGTAACAATAATGAAAAGTCTTTTATGAATTTAACTAATGTAGACTTTCCATTAGAAATTAAAAAAAAATATATCTTTTTGCCCAAAATTTAGTTTACCAATCAAAATGAATGAAACTAGCGTAGAAAAATTATTGGGTGATTTAGAGAATCTTGTTGAAGTATTCCCAAAAGAACAAAGAAATTTAATTAGATTGAAATTTATTAACTTACTTTAATTAATTTGAATGAATTTGGGCATATATTGAGCTTGAATATATGCCGGATATTCGATATCCGGTTATCCGGCCAAAACACTATCTCCGCTGCTGTTTAAAACCAACATTTTTTTTCTTCTAAAGAAGTCAATGCATAATAAAGGTTGGGAACCTCTGCTTTAAGTTGCAAAACAATTTCAGAAAAAGAAGAAGAGGAAGACGAAAAAAAGCACAAAAGTAGCAGAAGAAAGAGAAGAAGACGGCTGCCGTATTACAAAAGTGGTAAGTAAACTACACTACTTTCCGTGAGCTTGATATCAATAATTATATCTATCACATGAAGCTTAGAACGAAAAGCAGTGCCGACTTATGGCGTGCATAGAACATGAAAAGTTACATACAAACCTAAAGAATAAATAACATAATTATTGTTTAATTGCTATGACAATGAAATAAACCATTTTTCGTGAATGGACGGCAATGAACAACAAAATCAATATCTAGTAACCTCCCTAATTCTCGTTATGTTGCTAATTTCATTTTAATAATTAGATGTAAATATCGATATCAAGCTCGTGGAAAACACTGTAGGATCAGGACAATCAATTTTGATCTCCCTGTATAAAAAATCAATTAATTTTTTATTATGATATGTATAAAAAGGTATAAGAAATTTTGTAAAAATCAGCGCCTTCAAGTAGAATACGTAAATAATTTCAAAATTTGGTAATTTTCATTTAGTCAGATTACTAAACTTTGGATAGTCACATTACAAGAATAGAAAGAAAAAAGGCTACAAAAGGAAAGTAGAAAAAAAGTCATCATATTTCGTTTAAAATGAATCTAAAGGCAACAAAAAATCTAAACGTTTTCTTCATTTTCAGCAAAATTATACAGTCTGGCTTACGAAAAACGCACCACTTTTGTTATTAATAATCCGAATCAAAAATTACATAAGACTGGTTTATAAATACTACCCAAAAGAATATCATGTTTGCCATCTTAATTAATAACCGCTACAGATTAAATTAAATTACTGCTATATTCAAATGCAAAGTACTTTTTCCCATTATTGCAAAATACTAAATGCTCGGTAAAAATAATTAATAATAATTAAATGTTTAGTAGAAATTTTAATTGCTAGGTAAAATACTGAACGTTCAGTAAATATATTAAACGCTTGGTAAAAAATATTAAAAGATCGGCGAAAATGCAACGTGCAATGTAAAAATGTAACAGCCAAGTGAAAGCAGCAACACACTCTTTGAAACAATAAATGTATTTAAAAATATAGAAAGAGAACATTCGAATATACCGTGCCATCAAATGAATTCCTCATTAAAGTAAGCTGTGATGTTTTTTATAAAGTTTGCGACGCTCAATACAAGAATGAGGGACAATTGTCAATAACTGTCAGTGTCATATTATCTAATTATGACATCATATAAAAAAATGTGTAAATTCAAAGAAACACTTAATTACTTCAATTCAAAACAACATTAACGCTTAAAACAGACGCTGAAAATGTTCTTCATCTTGAATGCACAAACGCGTTTGCCAAGTGCTGAGAGGTTATGTTAGCACAAATATAGATGGCAATGATTAAACAAATTTCGATAATAATCGATTATATCTTTGAAAGTAACCGATTAATTATAATTAATTTTAGAATATAATTAATCGATGATTAAAAGTAAATCGAATAATTAATTTTAATGCCAAACGAATGAAATATCTTTTATGATGAAATTTTATATTGAATAAATATATCGGTAAATATAAGAAAAACTGTCTAAATTAATTTGAATTCATTTGTTTAATTAATACTTGAATAGGTAATGCCGCTGAAAATATATTTGACATTCAAAACCAGTGGGTCTATGAACAGTCATGCGCAGCGTAAGTGTTACAACTTGACAGTTCTGTGAGTCTCGTACAGTCATGCGCACCTAAAATATACCTCCTGCAAGCAAACTTCGCTCCTAAAACCTTATGGTATATGGTTCACAAAATTGTCAAGTTGTAGTACTTAAGCTGTGCACGGCTGTGCATACAAAGGTATTTTTAAGACACATTTTGGTTTTGTTTCAACATGTACTTTTGTCAATACAGTCCTATTCTGTTATTTTTAAAATATTTACTATTAGGTTTTATTACTTTTGCTTATCTATTTAATTCTAGTAAATTGTTTATCTACTTAATCGATTAATCGAGTAATTTCTCTAGATTATAATCATGTTGCGATTGTCACTACTCAATTAATCAAATAATCGATTATTGAAAAGAAAATTGCCATCTCTAAGCACAAACAATTAATTGGACAGCTGTCAGTGTTACTAACCTTTAGGAGAAAAAAAAACACTTAAATCATGGCCTACTTTAATTAGGAATTTAATTGAATGCACGGTATTAATAATTCATTATCATTACAAGGAAAACCTAGAGGATCGACCTCGACGTCTTTTATCAAATGCTATATTTTTTTAGCTTCAGGAAAAGGAATTTAATATTTGAAGCAAATAACTATACTTACAATGTGTTTGGACATTTTTATTTGAAAAATTGTGAACAGTAGCAGTTTCATCGAATTCACTCACAATTCGACTTATTAATCAACTTAATTGAACTTCTTAGATTATATTTAATAACGTTTAGCTCAATGTTTGATATCATTTCATGTGCGAAATTTTAAAACATACTGTGTTTAAGTAAACGTGCAGTTGCAAAGTTTTATTTAACAAAAGAACAATAGTTCTTTTATATCACTTAGTATTTCTCACTGAGCATTAATTATAATGTTACTGTGCAAAACGTCCTAAAATGCCGAGCAGTTAATTACTAGCCATTATAACAGAGCGTGGTGCTTTTTTTGTAAGACAGACTTGTATAGGAAACATTTGGACCAAAATAAAATAATTTCAAAGAAAATAAACCACATACTAATGATAATGCTGAGGTAAAATATTTGGTGAGAAATATTATCGCCTAATTTCCCGCAAATTCCATAAATTAAATATATTGGTACCACTGGGTGTTGTATTTCTCATGTTTAGTGGCGGTTTAAAAAATATGGAAAATGGAATTTCTTGCAAAGACGGCCAGCAAGAAAAAGACCAGTGTTGCCAACTCAAGGGACTTTTACGTTTTTCAGAGAGTTTTTACAATCGAAACGAAAAAGGGCTTTTTTAAATATAAAAATAGAAAATTTTTATGTTACTGTAACTATAATCCATTTCTTCACTATTTTGAAAAGACAGCAAACGTGCGATGATTTTCATGCAAAATTAAAATTAGCTTGTTTTTTTGGCAATAATTCAGAATTTTCTTTAATGGTGGTGCCATCTATACAGATTTATTCAAAATCGAAATTTTCTTTCAAATGTGTAATTTTTTTTTATAATTGACTGTAGACAAATAATAATTGAATAAATAAACCTCGCATATCTTCACGTTTAACTGCGCCATCTGTGTAGATTTTTTCAAACTAAAAATTCTAATCGCTAAATTCAAATCAAAACTTTTCCCTCTTTCAGGGAATTTTTACAATCTAAAGGAAAAAAGGATTTTTTCATTTTAATATAAAAATAGATGATTTTTATGTTACTGTAACTATAATCCTTTCCTTCACTATTTTGAAAAGACAGCAAACTCGCGACGATTTTCATGCAAAATTAAAATTAGCTTGTCTTTCTGAAATAATTCAGAATTTTCTTTAATGGTGGCGTCATCTATACAGATTTATTCAAAATCGAAATTTTCTTTCAAATGTACACATTTTTTTTAATTCACTACTGACGGATAATTGAATAAATAAACCTCACATATCTTCACGTGTAACTGCGCCATCTGTGTAGATTTTCTCAAACTAAAAATTTTAACCGCTAAACCGTTAAAAAAAATTATCTGATCGATTTCTTGAAGTATAATACAGTGAGCTTTTAAAGTCTGGAATAAAATTCGTAATTTTTTTTATGACGACATCGATATTTTTTCAAATACTCAACCGAGTAAACACGCGTTCCTGAAATTGATTTTTTTCTGCGTTCCCAACTTGGATTGGCGATGTATATGAAGTTATTTATTTATTTTTTTGTAAAAGGTGTCTCAATAATAATTGAATTTTAAATGAGAAAAAAAAGACAGCATTTAATTGATAATCTTCGAATTTTTTCTTAATTCGTAAAGACTAAATGTTGACATTAAATATGAAATAAAATATCAGTCAAATGGCTATCGCGGCTCCGCTGGCACCTTTGTACCCGTTCGACAAAATTTTGGAATACCTCTTGGAGTAAAAGCGGCTGCATTTCGCCAATGTTGCCTTCGATTTTTTCTTTGAGTTGTCGAAAGGTGGTTCGCATAGACCTCACTTTTCAAAAAACTCCAGAGGAAGAAGTCCAAAGAGGTTAAATCACAACTTCTTGGCGGCCAGTTTTGATTTCCAAAACGACCTGGAAACTTCGTTTGCAGTAACGTCATTGTTTTGCGTGCAATGCAGTGCAAGTCGCGCTTTCCTCTTGAAACAACCAGTCATTCATGTCCAGCCCATTCAATTCCCACCAAAAAAAAAATGTCAACATGGCACGGTAGCAAACGCCATTGACAATCACGGAAGCACCTTCATTGTTTTTAAAAAGGTACGGTCCGATAATCCCTCCTGCCCACATGGCACACCAAACTGTTACTTTTTCAGGATGTATCAGATGTTCTTGTTTGGCATGTGGATTCTCTGCTCCTCAGATCCGAGAATTCTGCTTATTGAGGTAATCATTTAAGTGGAATTGCGCCTCATTACTGAAGATGATTGTTTTATGCAATGCGTCGTCAATTTGTTGTTCCAAGAACCAATTGCTGAAGTTTCTGCGCTGTCCATGATCGGCCGGTTTCAGTTCTTGAGTCAACTGGATTTTGTAGGCATGAAAGTGCAAATCTTTTTTTTTAATTCGTTGGAGAGTACTGTGATTGATGTTTAATTACTGGGCGCGATGCCGAATGGAAGTGTTATGTTGTTCTGTGACATTGACTCTAATGGCGACGATGTTTTCGGTCGATCTTCCTGGACGATGGCTTCTCTCGTCTTTTAATGAAAACGTTCTCTCAAATTTCTTTATTACATTTTCAATAGCGGGCCGTGGCGGACAATTACGCACAACAAAATGATTATGTAACTTGCGAATTATCATCGTAAAATTCTCTCCATTTCTGTAATGAGTCTTTACAATTAACAAACTTTCTTCTAAAATGTAACGTGGCATTTTCGTAAATGTCAATATTTTCAAAAAAAAGCAATCAAATATGGCTGCCTATACAGACAGATGGAAATGGCGCGCGATTCAAAATTCAAAAGTTGTTATTGAGACACCCTATAGAAGGGACATTTTTCAAAATATTTTTTGTAAAATTTCTTAATGTTCTTTTATACAAAAAAGTTTGGTGTATTAAAGGGTTAAATAGCAAGTCACGTTTTTTGATTATGGTAATTCATTGAATTCTCTATCCAAAGATATCAAAAATTTATTGTTTTATAGGAAAACTTATGAGAAAAAAATTATTGAAAATAGGTAGGTATGCTGCATCTTACTATCTAATACAGTAGACCTCGGCTATGGCGAACCTCAAGGGACCACCAAGATCGGTTCGTTTTATCCGAAATCCGTAATAAGTGATAATACATCTTCCCGAACAAATTATTTTGATTAAAAAAAAAAGTTTATCAAAAATTAATGAAAGTGCAACTCTTTTTCGTTAATTCTCACTCATACTTTGACAAAAACCCCTAAAGGTATCACTTTTTTAGTTTTACTGTAAAACTACTTGAAAACTCATTGAATAAAAAAAGATTCAATATTCAATATTCCCAACCCGGAAACCAAGATTGTGATTCAATATTCTATCCCTGTTACTTTATGACTCAGTTTATTACTTTGTAGTGCAAGTTCGTTATAACTGACAAAAATTTTATCAACTTTGGCTTTTTCAGATTTGTTATATTCAATGGTTCGTTATATCGGATTTGGTATAACCAGTGAATTTTTACGTCATTAAACAGAGAAAAATAGCGGGACTTAAAATGTGGCAAGTGAAATGCTATAACCCAGGCCCTTATAACCGAGGTCTTCTATAATAAGAATCATTTCACATTGCTGTGTTCTGGGGACTTTATCAAGAAATTTTTAAAAATTTTTCTGTCACAAAATTTAATTTTTTATATCATGCTATAGAGTAGCTCCAATAATTTGTCACATTTTGTATAATTATGTTTAGTTGAAAACCTTAAGAGCACATGCCAAGTTTCATTCATATTATTAATGCTTTATTTGTTTATTTATTAGTTTAATTCTAAAGAAAATGTTATAAATATTAAATAAAATAATTAGATGATAATACCAACCTTCTTTATGGCCGTAAGTAGTGTTGTCCGGGGCCGTTGTTGGAGGCTCCTTGAAGCAAGTTAAACAGTTGCCCATTGGAGGGCCTCAAACACCTCAGAATGTGCAGTGCTGATAAGAAAGGGCGAACTTGCATTGCCTAACCTCGGTGATCCGTTAGCACAGCTGAATACAAGACGCAGCCTAAACATACACAGAAAGCTCTTATAATTTAATTCATTTCCTACATGTTACGATTGATTTCGTTGAAAATGAATTAAAAAAAAAATTGGAATGGTTTACAATTTTATAACCTTAATTTGTAAACAAAGATCCACACAAGACCATCATGAACAAACTTAAAAACTTACTTTAAATTCAAATCATGCGTTTACTAACTACGGTAATGTCTGTAAATTGTTTAATGAATTCTTTTAAATTGTTGGTATATTATGATGTTTTTATTCTTTTGACACTTGACAGGACTTGAGATAGAGTAGCCATTTTCTAACATATGTGAAGAGCACTGCCAAATTTTAAAGTTTTTCCGAGTTCGTGTGGTTTCTTTACTTTATTTAAAACTACAATTGCGTAAGTTAATTATGAATTAAGTTCTGATATGCCAATAATCCACTCTACGTAACTCCAAACTTGACAGCGAAAGCTGCTATCACTACCAGCTGATTTCACTTTGGTCCAAATTGGTGTCATCACATCATTACGTTAACCGATTTGAAACTGTACTCAGTAAAACGCACATTTTTATTATTCAAGTTTCGATTTTTTTTATCGAATTCGCTGAGATAAATAATAAACTAAAACAAAATTCACTAACGTTAAGTATAGTGTCAGTGGTGCCAAATGTATCGGCACAGCTACCAATACGTGAAAAGCAGAAATCCCTGAAGAGAGAAAATGTCTCATAATTATTACTAGATTCAGGAATAAATTTGATAAAAAGACAAACAGTGATTAATAATAAATTTTAAATAATAAATAATAGAATTTTATACGAAATAATAAAATTGGAATAATAAAGCAACAAAAGACAATTGATTTTACAGTACAATTCAGTAGATGAATAAACAAAAACAAAAGATGATCGATTTTACAGTACAATTCAGTAGATGAATAAACAAAAACAAAAGATGATCGATTTTACAGCATAATTCAGTAGATTAATAAATTTAAAAAAAAACTGTTAGTTAGAAAATGTAACAAAACAACAAATGAACAAACTTTTAGAAAATTTATAACAATAAATAATATTAACAAATAATAATAAAAGACAATCGATTTTACGGCAATATTTAATAGATCAATATGCAAGCAAAAATTAAACGAATGATAACGTATGTACAGTTGAAAAAACTGTAGCATGCTTTGAAATGACAATGAAGGTATGTCTTAGTACTCTTATTTTATTTACAACTGTCAGAAGATAACCTCAATTTTATATCATTGAAAAAATGCAATGTTACTAATTAAAATTTTATTTTTAATTTATAAAAAGGGTTGAAAATGCCCTCCACCCTGTTCAATACATTTTAAAACTCTACGTTTTAAACCATTCATGACGTTCTGTAACATGACTGGGTTTACATTTATTTCATTACATTTATCTAACAATCAAGTTAAGACACACGTTAATTTTGACTTGGCATAATTCAGTAAATAAATAATTAAATAAATAAATAAACTGTTAGTGAAGAAATGTGACTAAACAAAGGAAACAAATGTACAAAATTTTATAAAATATATAACAATAAATATGTGGGAATTGGAATCGGAAGATGAGTTTTTATGGTTTTCCGTTAGGGGGATTACCCTGACAAGAATAGGAGTGAATTGTGTGTGTTTGTAATATACTTGAGAAAGTTGTAAAATTGTATCTTAAAAAATAATAGTTAATTGTTCTGAAAGTGTTATGATTTGGATTTTACTTCGTCTTCTACAAAACAAAAAATAAAAACAAAATATAATTTAATAGATCAATATTAAAAATGAGATAAGAGAATGATGACAAAGCTAAAGAAATAATAGAATTAAAGAAAAACGAAATAATACAATTTATGTAATGATAAAAACAAAAGACAATCGATTTTATAGCGTAATTCAGTAGATTAATAAATTCAAAAAAAATTGTTAGTGAGGAAATGTGACAAAACAAAGAAAACAATTTTAGAAAATAACAATAACAGTTGAAAAAATAAAAAAACAAAAGACGATCGATTTTGTGATACATTTAATAGATCAATTAAAGAAAATAACAGAATTATGAGAAAGCAAAAGAAATACAGTGTAGTCGCGAAAACTAATTAAGGACAGTGATATTCACGTTTTCGAAAAGATTAACAAAACAAAACAAAAAAGAGAATTTGTATAAAAAAAACAATGAATTACAAACAAAAAGATAAATAAAGAACAAAAGAAGAAACCATTTTTTATTTTCTTTTGTTTTTCATTCTTTTTTACTTTTATTTTTGTGCCAAATGGTTTTTTCATATTTCATTGGCACTTGTAGAAAGCATCGGTGAAATACGAAAACATAATTTGACAAACAGAAAAAAAAAGAGATCTGAAATGGCACACGTTTTGGAATGGAACTAATTAAATATTTGCATTATAATTCATGCGTATAATTATTTTATTATTTACGTTTGGAGTATGCATTGAAAAAACCTCGAGTATTCATGAAAAACTAAACTCTTTCCTTACAAAATGTTTAATTTTAATTAATTTTGTTCACGTTTAGGAATATTAAATAGGTACTAATGTCGTTCACGTTTTAGAACATGCAGATTGAAGAGTATCCACACTAGGTGTTCATGTTTAGAGATATTCACGTTACGGAACGTTCACGTTATACAGTATGAGCATAAATGATTGAGGACAAGTTGAATTTCCCGCGTCTCTATCTAGTGATTTTTACTCCTTGTGTTTGGCCGTCCTGAAAATAAATTAATTTTTGTTCAGTGTCGGATCTTTTCAGAGCCAACGTTTGCATACAGATTGCAATTAGGTATTTGAAATAATCAAATTAATTCATAATTAATTACCAGGCTATTTTATTGAGTAATAATCTCGTTATCCACATTGGATCCCAGTGCACGCCTATACATTTGACCAACTTAAGAAAAATATTGAAAGGCGGGAAATTCAACTTGTCCTCAATCATTTATGCTCATAGTGTAGAGACCACACTGTAATAGAATTTCTTTATTAATACGATCTAATTAAATATAAATAATAATAAAAACAAAAGACAGTCGATTTTACAGCATAATTTAGTAGATTAAATAATTTTAAAAAAAGACTGTTAATGAGGAAATATGGCAAAATAAAGGAAATAAATAATAATAATGTTAAACAAATAAAAACAAAAGACAATCGACTTACGACACAATTTAATAGATCAATAATAAAAAAAAAATAAAAGAATGAGAAAGCAAAAGAAATAATAGTATTAAAAAAAATTACAGAGTAATTAATAAACAAAAACAAAAGACAATCGATTTTACAGTACTATACTATACAGTACGTTAATAATAAAAAAAGAAAAAACAATTTGAAACAGACAATGACAAAACAAAATACCATTTGATTTCAAATTATTAAAAAAAATTGCAACAGATGGGGCTGTTTAATGTCTCAAAATAAGGTTACTGTATTTAGAAGGTACCGCCAATCATTTTCGCGGAAATAGGACGCGATGAAACCGTAGATGAAACCACCGATGAAACGCTAAGAAGACAAAGGATAAATACATAACAAGTTACTGTTGCTACGGAGTTTATAAATAAATGAATTTAAGCCCAAATTAAAAGAGGTAGAAGATAGTGAGATAGAAAGTCGGGGCTACCTTTAATATGCAGTAACCTTATCTCAAATATATTTTCTTCTTGATTTATCGCGTCACGTGAAATTGCTAGTAAACTATAAACTATAAAAACAAACGAGAGAGAAACTTTCGACATGTTTTAACAAATCGCAGAATCGCAATCTTACAACAAACGAGTCATTTTTTTATCATCCGGAATTGAAGCTTTGCTCAATAGATGTTTTTTCATTATAAGTAAATTGTGATGTAAAATTGATTGTTTTTTGTTTGTATTATTATTTTTTAATTTGATTATTTTTCAATTTTTATTATTTTCTTTTTGTCAGAGTTCCTTTAAATTGATCTTTTTTTAAATTTATTCTATTGAATTGTGTCATAAAATCGATTGTCTTTTGTTTTTATTATTTTTTAAAAGTGATTATTTTTCAATTTTTATTATGTTCTCTTTGTTTAGTCACGTTCTTTTAAAATGCATTATTAATTTGCTGAAGTTTCAATAATAATGGCTGCGTTCCGCCAGAGATAGCGTTTACATACCGCTATTGCTACGTAGCGGAGCGCTAATTTGTAGCGTATGTAGCTAATTGTGAACTGGCTGAACGGGTTTTTTTTTTGTTTGAGGTTAATTCTCAATTAATTCGATTTCATAATTGATGATAATAAGAACTAATGAAGAATTAAAATTAATGTCACTTTTAACCTGTACAAATTAGAACCTTAATACAAATAACTAACTGTGTTATTACGAAGAAGGAGAATTGATTTCAAAAATTACTGCATCATCAATTAACAATCATATGCTCAGACATAACTTAAAACAACAACGCTATATAGTTAGCGCTAGCGACGTAGCTTTTTTAAAAAGCGATTTAAAATATGGTGGCCGCTAGGTTTAGCGCAAATTTAGATTCCGGCTACGTAGCTTTCTGCCAGGCTGAACGCAGGCGTTGTCTTTTGTTTTTATTTTATTTTTTCAATATTATTATTCAATTTTTATTATTTTACTTTTTTGTTTTGTCCTCATTCTTTTCATTTTTTTTAAATTTATTAATCTATTAATTGTATTATAAAATCGATTGTCCTTTGTTTTTATTATTTTTTTGATATGAGTATTTTTCAATTGTTTCTTTTTTGATTTAATAATCTATTAAATTGTATAATTGATGTAATCCTCCATTTAGTTTGTTGCCATTATCTAATATAAATGAAAAGCCGCATCTTTCCACAAAAAATAAAAATTATTATTATGTCAAGATGCTGCTTTTCAGTAAAACTATTAAATTGTGTTGTAAAATCGCTTGCCTTTTGGTTTTATTTTATTTTTTTAATTTGATTATTTTGTCGTCTTTATTTTGTTATTTTTTTAAAATTGTTAATCAGTTAAACTGTGTTGTAAAGTTGATTGTCTTTTGCGTTTATTATTATTATATTTAATTCGATTTTTTAATTTTTATTACATAATTCATTTTCTTTGTTTTGTCACAGTCCTTTTAAATTGCTTTTTTTTAATTTATTTTATTAAATTGTGTCCTAAAATCAATTTTGTTTTTTGTTTTTATTATTTTTTAAATGATATTTTTTTAAATCTTTATAATTTTTTTTTAGTCACCATTCTTTTCAAATTCATTATTAATTTACTGAAGCTTCAATAATAATGTCAAAAGTTTAAATTAATCACAGTGAGCACACAAATTTAAACTGGTGCTTTTCGGTTGGTAACTGGTGACTTTTGTCAGTTGATTTGGTGACTTAAATTTTGATCGTCTGGCAACACTGCTTTTGTGAGGAAGGTGTTATTCAAGACGATCTAGAAAATGGGGTTCGGCGATTATCCAGCGGAGTATAACGCAAAAATTCACGGACCCTATGACCCAGCTCGTTATTATGGGAAAGGTACGTATCTTCTTCACCTAATGAAACTCAATAAATAGGCTATGCTTTGAAACTAGGTGCAACATATATTACATAACTCAAGCTGAAAACATGTTTCATTTTTAGTGGATACACCATTCGCACAAGTCAAATTGGGAGAACTTGGTGCATGGTTTGGTCGCCGGAACAAAACCCCATCGGCTGCAGTTGGAGCAGTGAGCAGAGGTAGGTGAAATTTAAATCTTTTGCAAATCGTGTTATTCGTGGGACATTTTACTTTTGTAGCATGGTGGAGATGGCAGCATAAGTATCTTCAGCCAAAGCGTAATGGGATTGCTCCGTATTTTCAGCTACTCGTTGGATCAATGACATTCTTTTATATCATCAATTATAGCAAGATTAAGAGGCACAGAAATTATAAATACCATTAAAGAAAAGAAGGTGCACTTTGCACTAGTTTCCAAATAACTGTATGAAGTGTACTAGAATTATTTCAATAATATTGTAGCTATTGGCATACCGTCTTTAATTTACAAAGCTAATCTAAAATAGTTATTAAATAATGTCATAAGTCATAACGAACAAAGAAAAATCGATATATTGTTTCAGTATATTTAATAATAATTCAGCATCTAAGAAATTTAAATTAAAACTAAAGGGAACAGTTTCTACTGAACATTAATTTTATTAAACATCTCAATTTAACAAGTTATTAAGTAAAACAGAAGTTAACTGTGTACCTCTTTTGTATGAAGATTATTTTAAAGATGTTGCACTATCTTATTATGAACAAATAATCCATATTCAAGACAAGATATTTTATTATTAAAATTCAGTCAAAAAATATATTTAATGATGGTGAACTAATTATATAAAATCCACACCTAAAGTAAACTTTCGTTTCACAAATTTAAAGTACTTTTGTTAACATATTAAGAAACTCCTACGTTTTAACAAAAATAAAAATGAATGAAATAATTAAAAAGACAAGAACAATTATAACTAAAACTTACATGACACATTATATAAAATTTGAAGTCGACAACAAATAAATAAAAATAATTTTTCATGAAATACAAAAGTTTAAGGATCTACAACGCAATTTTCATATTAAAATTAGAATGCTATTGATAATGAAAAATTAAGTATAATAAAATGTCTTCTTTGCTCCTCTAGTATGTGGATGAATTAATAAAATGTTTACGTAAGAAATTTTTTAAATTATCACTTATTACACATTTTCAATAAAAATTTCTAAACATTCTATTTAAACATCAATCAACTAAAAGTTTTTCGGATTCCTGGGGAAAAAAATATTCTGTACGTGATTCGCCAAATTCATCATCTATTATTTGCTGCCCCACATCTTCACCATCACATTTTGTCAACAGCACTTCTAATACTGAAGATGAAGCATACACAACTTCGGCTTTAAAGCATTGGCACAAGAAATTTGATTCAAAGTAGTCCTTTGAGGCCATTTCATCTACATTGTTTATGGGATTGACATTATACAGACGACAGAGTATCGCTTGAAAAGGTAAGTGTAAATAATCTGGTATTATTTGTCGCAAGTCATCCATTGTAACGTCAATCAATTCCCCAAAGTCAACGATGAATACTTGAATTATTTCTTCTTTTCTATCTGTGGCATCAAAGACTTCTAGCACTTGTGCTCTGTACCAGTTTCCATTCCAGCTCTTGACTATAACAATTTCTCCACGGGTGGGTATAATTGTCAAGCACTTATATTTTTGGATGGTGTCTTCCTTGTTCATCAATTTAAGCAGACGTATTAACCCTGGATAAACAAATTATACACTGATGAAGTTAATTATTTTGAAAATTATTTACCGGCAGAATAAGAGGCATTATTCATTCTTTCAACCTGACAAGCATAAAACGTATTGATATTAATAACATTGGTGACTTGTAGAAATATATGATCCCTACTTCTGGGTAAAACGAGTTCGTTGAATGCTGATTTATACATCGACTGTTTGTCAGTTGTTACACCATCTAATTAAAATCGAATGAAAAAATTTGTCACTCTTTACTAGGAGACGTTATACCTTTCCTGAGGGGTTGATGATCTAACTTGCATCTAGAGCCTTTGAAACATGTACCGTTTGGAAGAGCAAAGCGACATGTTCTAGCTTCATCATTTGCTTTGTAATTAACCATAGCTTCATCAAGATTAGAAGGTTCTTTAATGGACCGGTCATTATGAAAATAGCGTTCTAATTTTTGTTCTTCGCACATTGTTGTAGAAATTCCATGGAAACCTATTCACAAAAGGCTGTAATTAATTAATTTTTTGAAAGTAGTGTGCAGGTGACTTTCATGAAGGTGCTATTACCTTGTGCAGTTTGCAATTGGTTGATGCAAAATTTGTTTTTGATCAATTGAGTCGGATCATGAAGAATTTCCACAGCAGCCCCCGCATCAATGAGCTGCTGACCTATTGATAAGTTTTCATCTTTTTCTTTCTCATCAATTAGATCAATTGCCCAGGAATATCTGACAAAAATACAGTGAGAGGGGGTTTAAGTCATTTAATAACTTACTTCACATCATCGACATAGATGACTTTGTAGGCAGTCTGATTTACATTGTAAAATATGTTATGGAAAATTCGTAAAGATTCCACTGGCCAAACTTCTAATAAGTTATCTGGTGTGGATGTAGGAGGATACAGCTAATAATAGAATGAAATCTTAATTTAATATTTGCTTAAACTAAATGTAACACTTACTGCAGCTAGATGGCATTTAATAGCATATTTAGGCACATGACAGAAGTCCACAATCAACTGTCTTAAATTCTTGTATGAAATATCATGTACGTGTCCATAATCAACAAGTTGAACTGTCACAATGTCAGCCAAATAACTTTTACCTTTCTGCACATAACATTACAGAGTTAACATAACATATGAAAGTTAAACATTTTTATTTACCAGATGCCAGTTAAGTATTTCGGCACGGTACCAAATTTTGTATTCTTCTATGTAAGCAACACAGTATTTGCCCAATTTCTCCTTTGCATCTTCTTTGTTTTCAAGTGGACACCTTGTCGAATCGTAGAGATCACTAATTTGCAAACCTAAACTATATTTAAGACAAATTATTAATTAATTATGCACCGAAAAAAAGTGTAATAAAACAATGGAGCAAATAATTTAAAATTTTAAAAACCGTAAATGTACATACCAATCAATTATTGAGATATTGTCATCTAAAATGCTAATGTATATTTCTGAAGGATGTAGTGCTTTTGATACAACACACAACATTCCAACATACGGCGCGGGGCACTCTTGGAGAGCTGAAACATTTCAAATGTGATCTCATCAGTATTGCACAATTACTTTAAACACTTACTTAAATGAGGGACTTTCAGTATCTCGATTTTCTCTTCCTTTGGCATAGTTGATTCGCCACGTTTCTTCTTCTTATTCTCCTTGGGACTGCTGGAACAGCTGGAACTTGAATCCTTGCAGGACATGAAAGTGTCTAACGTATCAACAATCTTTGATGAGGGCTTGAAGGACAAATCAGGTACGTCGGGTTTCGGCAAATTCTGTAAATACCGATCTTTCCTGCTGAGTAGTTTCTTAGATTTCAATTTCTCATGTATTGTTTGGACCTGTTCGGATATTACCACATTTTTCTCAACTATTTCATCGTCGCTATCCGTAGATGAGGTCTTCTTATTGGTGTCTTTATCTGTTTCGTCAGGATAATCTGAACTTTCAGATTTAACACAAGTACTGGAAATTTCATAAGTTATTGCATCTTCATTCGATGTTCCTTGCTCTGCGCGCATATCAGATGTCACTGTATCCTGATTATCGGCAAACGATGCTGTTTGCTCTACACACATATTAGATATTACCACATCCTGATTATCGACAAATTCTTTTATTTCAATTTCTTGAATATTATCTTTTTCAGGTATGTTTTCATCAATGCCATCCGAATCATGAGTTAGTTGTTCAAACACTTTGTTATCTTCCTTTACATAGACCGATGCGATTTGTACATTAAAATTAAATGTTTTATCTTCATTGGCATCGCTTTCCGTCGTTGAAGTTTGTACTTGTACGCTTTCATATTTAACGTTGACGACTTTAGTCTCTTCAGGATCTGAAACTGTAATCTCTTCTCTTTTAGTTTGACATGAGCCATCACAATGAGTTGTTACGATTGTTTCTTCTTGTTGACCCTCACTTTCGCTGCATAAATTACTATCTTCTAATTTAACCTCTGCGAAAATCTCGGATATAGAGAGCGTTGTTGTTGCGACATCTGTAGGTAATTCTTTTACATCTGCATCTTTTGTTTTTAATAAAAACACTTCCAATTCCAAACCTATTTCCAAAACTTTTTGTAGAGCATCGTGTTGGAATTGAGAAATTTCTAAAAAATCTTTTGTCTTCGCCAAAATCTGTTTATCACTCAGGGTTTCAATAGAAGTTACTGATTGAGTATCCTGGAACAAATACATTGAAGCAGTTACATTTTGAGTAAAATGTAAAATTCTTTTTTTTGGAAAGAATGAAAACAAAATTAGATTTGTTATATTGGTCATTCATTTACTTTCAAAACAATAGTGATATCGAAAGTGAACATTTTTTAAAGTACTAAGCAGGTTATTATTACTGAGGTTTTGTATCTATAATTACAGAGAAACCTTGAAGGTCACGTGGAAATAAGAGAATATGTGTCAACAATGTCACCTCAATGGCGTCGAAAAGAGAATTGGTATGTTTCTTTGTCCAAATCTTTCTTTCTTTGCTAACATTTATCTTGAATGCATTGGAAGATTGATTAAACGCATTTTGTCTCTGCAAAAATTAGCTAGAGGGCATATTTTCAGATGGCAGATTAGGAAATGCTTCCCAGATATGGGCATATGTTATTACAACAGTTAACATGGCCAGGCATCAAGAATAGTTCTGTAAAGCAGTAAACTTGTTGAAAACTCTAGAAAAAAAGTTATAAAAGCTGCTTCGTTTATACGAGGGTAAAGTTGAATTTAATGAGAATAAGAAAATCTAGTAGTCCGTGAAAAACACAACATACAGTGTTATTTAGAGCAACTCTTTTATTTGTCATTTGAAGTTTAGTTGTTGAAGTTACGTTCGTTAGGACCCAAGTTACTAAATTTGTAAAGTGAAATTACAATTAAGCATTTTCGAATCATGATTTATTATGATTTAAAAAAGATTTAAGCGCTTACGAGTGCAGAAAGAGTTTAGATTCAGCTTTTAGTGAACAACCACCACAAAATAAGTATAGCAAAAACAAGCAGTAAATAATTAGGGAAGTTATGAAGTAGATAAGAAGAAACTTGATACTTGTTGTCAGGAATTTGATTACCTATTGGCAAACTAATCTGGACTTGAATCCATTTTGAATTCCACTCTCAAATGAATATGAATTACTCAAATCTCAAAATATTACTTTTAATTACTTGACTAAATTAGGGATTCCAAGCATCGACTCTTTAGCCCAAGAAAAAAAAATGACAATGACTGTCTCTCACATGAATTATAGGCGGGTTCATCGGTCGATATCAACCCCATTGGGAACCCATTAACTAAATGATCATGATGACAATTAAAAAGTGCATATGATTTGGATCGATTTAAAAAGAATTTATGCGTACGTTCTGTGTATCTTTATCCTCACCATAAATGAAATTGATCCAAATCACTTTAAGTAATCAACTGGAAGAGTTTGAATTGGTTTCAATTGCAAATCGAAAGCAGCTTTTGGAAGCAATCACAATTATGAGTATGTATATACGTCAAACAATTACCGTAGTTTTAAATACAGTAGTTAGAACTATCATAGTAAACTAATGCATATATACATTTCAAACATAAATCTTTCCAACCATAGTAATAACTGCGGAATGAAGATAGAAACTAAATTGTGCAACATTCCGCGTTATTTTTACAAGATTCCCTATTGACTTCACATATGTTTACTTTAGTGTACTTTTTCTTTCGTTTGTTGGTAACGTCAAAAATTACCCGTATGCAGTACAGAGGCGAAGTTATAACTTACTACGGCTGACTGAAGTGTAGTAGCGTAACTGCAGCGTTTTAATAACTACGGTAGTAGGAACCCGTATACACGCTCTTAATCAGTCGTAGTTATAACGTCCGTAGTTATAAGTACTATAATTAGCTCTCGTGTATACGTAGTCTATGACAACGGTGGGCAACCTCCGGCCCGCGGGCCAACTCCGGCCAGCGAATTAATTTTTATTCGTCCCGCACGACCTAAATCTGTTCTTTTTTAAATAAAAAATAGATGTCAAATATTAATAAAAACAAAAATGTGAAACAATAGATAAGTATACATGCTCCTACTAGTAACGGTTAATCTTATTTATTGGTCTATGATATGTTCAGATTCACATTCTAACCTCAAATGTTTAAGTGATGTGGTGATGGCAGTGAAAAATAAATTTTATTTAGCTCCCGATGATAGTGAAGCGTATGAGTGATTTTGCGAATTAAGTGTCCATTAAAAGTTTAAAAAGAATTTGTTATAGAAATTTTCATTGAACAAGATTCTAATGAGAGAAACTTGTATTTGGTACCTTTTGTAATATTTTCTTCAATAAGTCAACAACTACTTGGCATTCGACCTTTAAACGTTCGGAAGACGCTTTTATTTCTGCTTTTCTTCGATCCATTTTCCAGAAACTTGTAAATAACGCACCACAAACAAATTTAAAAAGGTTTTGATTAGCGATGCCACCGTATAGAAATTCTTGCTTTATGACAGAAACGCAATGATCAACCAGTGTTGCCAACCCATTGACGATGATTTCCCCCATTTGATGTTTAAAAACACGCAGATGAAAGACATATTCCCTTAAAATGTATTTTTATTTACAAATCTGAAGGTGTATCTATTATATTTACTATTTACTTTTCAAATCATTTTTGTTTGTGTACATCTTAACGTTTTAGTTAGCATATCAACTGTAGGTTGGAAATTTTATTTTTATTTTATAGGGTTTTCGTTGCATCTGTACTAGTTGTATTTAAAGTATTTGCATCTTATTGTAGCTAATAATATGAAATGAAAATGTACATTAGTGTGCTAACAGTCTTTTTCTAGTGTTAAAAAAAACCTGAAAAATCCCTTAAAAATTTTATTCCCTAAATTTCCCCTTGACACGGTCCCCTAAACACAGGAGGAAATCTTCTAAGTTGGTCACACAGGTACCAACCCTCAAGCAGCGTTGACAATGACAATAATTTCCCCCATTCGAGGTTTAAAAATCCTCCAAATGAAAGATATATTTCTCTAAAATTTATTTTTATTTATAAATCTGAAATATATAATAAATAAATACCAATTAAACCACCGTCTGTATTCACTAACCGCAAACAAACACAAATAACCTTTAAAGAATCACAAGTAGTTACTATTTGCTAATTTTTTAAAGGTTGGTTACTATTTGCTAATTACGGTACATACCCTAAGTAAATAAGTAATACAAATAAAAATTTTAAAATTTAAAACAGTGAGAAGGAGAAGAGGGAAGTTTGTTCATGTTGACTACCATCTTTAATATTAGAAAAAATACTTACACATGTACTACCTCTTTTCTTCTTTTTACTTATTTATGAACTAAAATTTGGTTTTTCATAAAAGTCGCAACCACTTGAAATAAATCACCAGATCTGGTGTCGCTAAAAAACACAAGCAAATGGACGTATGTGCAAATGATAAAGTACACTTTGTTCATTAGTATTCCCACACCCACAACATTTAGGGAAACGTTTAAATAGCAATTTTTAATAATGTGATGCTATTTACAGATGGCACTGCACGGAAGGTTCTGCTAGAGTTCCACAAAGGTAACGTTGGTTGCGTTCACCAGAATTAGGAGCTTGCAAGCGGTTGCATATTTTGTTGGGTCAGCGCGGCGCTAATTTTCAACTGTTTACCAAGCCGTTCCGCTGAGTTCAAGAATGGTGGAAATAATAAAATTGCAATATTTACTTGATGGAGTATTGTACAAAATAAACGAAACTGCGACTATTTATAAATTATATTAGATTATAGGCGATGTGTCCGAAAATGAAAATAGAGAAGTACAATATTGATACTTGTGAGGCTAATTCTAATATACCCTGCATTATTTTATTCATATCTAAATTGTCATCAAGCAGTAAATTGTCTGTACGGTCCTCCATTTTTAAAATTAGAATAAAAACGCATTTGTGGTTCATGGTTATGTTTGACAGGCATCAGCAGTTGTTCTTTTAAACCGCCATATAACACAATCAAACACATTTTCAAAAAACATAACTTAATTTTAGCTAGCAAATCTGTAAATATTTATGTAATATACTTTCAAACTTAAAAATCAAAATACTAAAATTAAAGCAACCTAATGTGATTTATGAAATTAAATGTTTAAGTTGTAATTCATACTATATGGGAAAAACAAGCCAAAATTAAAAAAAAATCTTCAGACCAACAAATAGCTTGAATCGCGACATCTTGTGATCACTTTAGACCAACATAAATATCAAACAAAAAATAATCAAAGTCATTCAATGTTTGTAAAACATTCATTAGAAAATAGCCATAATTTTGATTTTGAAAATATTAATATTTTATATTGCGAGTCTAATATTTTCAAAAGACGTTTTATAGAAATGTGTAAAATTAAAATGTCATCGAACTCTGTTAATAAATGTATGGATTTTGCTATATTTTGCAGGATGTAGATTTGTCAACTTTATAGATTTGTCAACTTTAATATTAATTAAAACAAAAAAAACAAAAACATTTTACTGTTTTAGTTTCCCTTGACAACTTTATTTACTTAACAACCGTTTCACTTGACAACTTGTTTATTTATTTTCACTCCTGACGAAGCTATCAAACTAATTTATTTTACAATTTCACCGGACAAGAATCTACTTTAATTTTTGATGTTTTAAACGTTCACCAGATTACCGCTTATATAATAACAGAACTATATATAATAATATATATAATGACAGAACTAAGCGTAAGCAGCTTACTTCGGGTGAACGCAGCCATTGTAGTGCCGAACAAAAGGAGGAAAATTTGAAACCACTGTGGAAATCACTGGAAAAAATGTTATTAACTTTGTTATTACGTGCTCCAACAATTTACTGAATGTGTCCAACAGACATATAGGCCGATATTTAATTTGTTCTGTACTGTCTTTCGTGGGTTTTTCTATCAATACCAATCTAGTTTCTTTCAATATCTTAGGAAGGTGCCTTCGGCCAAAGTATTATTTTTTTCCATATAACCAGAACCCGTCCGCAAAGAATGCACCGGAGGCACCGCAGCCATTTAGATTTATTGTGCTTGCTCAGGTTCCCTTACCGCAACCATTCAGTGAGGCACGTCCCCTGCATCAGCTGGTACAGGTTTTTCACTGATTGCGTGTTGAAATCTTCAGGAACTATCATGGGATGTTCGAATATACGATTTGCCAGCGCATTACATCTACACAAAATGTGCATTACTGTCTCTGGTTCTCCATTGCAGAGTCTGCAATTTAGATCACCATTGAATTTACCGATCCTCCACAGATGCTCCTTAACAGTTAGGTGTCCCATTAGTAACCCCGTGGTAATCTTGAGTTGCGCCCTGCTTAAAAGCAAAAGTTCTGCAGCTCTCTTTTTGCATGGATCTCTAACGAAGGTCTTGCTGTGGCGATATCCTGGCCTGCTTAGCCAGTATCTGTTATGTTCCTCGCTTATCCAGTCACTAAAAAAGCCCCAAATAGCGTTCTTGGCTATACCTAGGACAGGTTCAGGGCCAAGGTACGCCATACCCGCACCCTGCCTGGCTAGATCATCGGCCCGTTCGTTGCCGATAATATCCCGATGATCTGGCACCCACACCAGCGTGACGCAGTTGTATTCCGCCAGATCATTGAGCTTACTTAAGCATTCCCACACCAGTTTGGAAGAGATCTTTGGGCTCACCAAAGCCTTCAAAGCCGCCTGGCTATCGGTTAGGATAAAGATCCGTTTATTTGTGTAAGCCCTCCTTTTGTTTTCCCGCGCACATTGTAATATGGCGTATATTTCTGTTTGGAATACGGAAGCAAATTGGCCCAAACGGAAGCATAACTTCTCCTTTGGTCTATGCCCATATATTCCAGACCCAGCACCAGTCTCAGTTCTGGAGCCGTCCGTATACCAGATTAGACTTCCAGGAGGAAAGTTCTATTCAGGTTCCCGATGCTCAGCAAATTCATTAATTTGTATCTTAATGAACAGGTTTATGTTACATTTGGGTTTCCATTGCAGCGGTGGGCGTTGTACTCATCGCCTCCGTTATGCCTAGACAAACAAGTCTTTGGACCTTGCTCAGTCTAAGTTTGGTGGTTTCCTGCTTGACCTTGGGCCATCACACCGAGGCCGCATAGGTTATTGTGGGTCTAACCATTCTGGTGAAAAACCAATGCACCATACTTGGTACTATCATAGGCTCGTCTGGCCACCGCGAAAGTGGTCATCGATCGCCTGACTATATCGTCTAAGTGTTGGTTTCAGGTAAGTTTGGAGCCAAAAATCACTCCGAGGTACTTTACCTCCCTCGACAAGACTATCTCGTTTGCACGAAGACGAAAAGGACCTAAATCCTCTATGACTAGATCATCGACATATCCTAAGGGATCAAAGTCTTCACCGGTAAGTCGTCTCAGAAGCTCGTCCACAACAGGGGGGACGGTACACTCCCCTGCGGATAGCCTCCCGCCACCCCAGCCGTCAGAGTGTCGTCCAGTAGTGATGTGTAGACCACCCTTCCTTTGAGCATGCAGTCAATCCACCTGCAGCAAATTTCTTCCGCCCCTCTACCCCTTAGAGTAGTGGTGATGGAGTCGAAGGATGTATTGTCAAAAGCCCCTTCGATGTCTAGAAAGGCAGCTAAGAGGACCTCTTTGTTTTCCAGAGATTTCTCCACCCTCCAAGTGAGATGATGGAGTGCTGTCTTCGTAGATAGACCTGTTGAATAGGCAAACTGGTACTGGTGTAGAGGTCTGGCGACCAAGTATTATTTAATATATCCAGAATGTATTCCGGTAGAGCTTCTACCATCGGAGAGTCTTCAATATCTCGGTAGTTCTCCCATCCTTTCTGAGTACCTTCCTACATCTCATTTTCTCTACGGCATTTGCATGTTCTTCTTTGTTAAAGAGAGGTGCCTCCTCTTATGAAATTCCAAACAGGTCCTGGATTTCTGCTTCATCTGCTTCAGCAGGGAACAATTCGATATCGATTTTTTTTTCGTGTCAATGTTTAATATCTCTGTATAACATCGTCTATACCTGAACTTAACCATTCTTGAGATATTGTGCCCGCAGCGGGCATTATTAGAATAGTTAGCCTCCTTGATAAGCTTATAGAGAGCTTGGGACATGTATGGTGCAGGGGAATTTACTGTACCTATAGTCTATTTTTAAACTAGGAGGAGTAACAGTTGTCGGCCTGTCGTAGGTAGATTCACACTGTAATACTACATCAGAAATTAATTTGGCTTGGTTAGGAGGTTTACAAATTCTTCAAATAACCAATTTTATCAATAGATTTGTTTAAAGTTTAAAGCTAACTGAAATTGTCACAAGAATTATGAAAAATGTTAATTTTTTCGTTTAAATTGAAGGCTTGTGTAAAACCGGCTGTCAAACACCCAATAACTTTGTCAGTTTTTGGCGGGCAAAATTCAAATTACTCCTCCTAGTTTAAAAACAGACTATAGAGACGTATGCACCTAGGGACGAAGTCCATATTGTAAAGATTAAGCTTAATATGTGGCTGTTGCGTATTTCTTTGCATTTAAGACTCCGATTTCTTTTGTTTCAATCTGTCACTGAGTGCTTTTATTGTGATTATATAAAAATATTTCTTAGAATCTAATTACAAACTTCAATGTTAAACGTTTTAGTTTTAAAGAGAAAAAAAAATGTACCCAGGGACAGTAATCAATACTGCACCTTGGGAAGTCCTTATTTGTTTTTTGTAAATAAAAAAATGGCCCGAAACAAAAGAGACATTAAAAGGTCTCTCCCACCGTAAGCAGTCCTGGAAGCTGCAGTACAAGGTGTCATTGAAAATAACTTATGATTGGGAAAAGTTGCATCCAAATATGATTTATCTAAATTGGCTATAGCACGCGCTGTATGCAAAACTAACTCGGAGGGTTCTGAATATTTCTAATACGCGACGAATAATAATAATCCCTTGTTCATTATTATTTGTCTCTAGGTACTTACTGTGTATGGGACAAATTTGGTGTTGATAGAAATCTTTTGTAATTCGTATTAAGTAATCTTAGGGTCGGTACTTTGAAAACACGACTTATGAGACGTCAAGTATCATCTAATGCTGTATGAATAGAAGCATCGATGATGGGAAAAGAAGGTAAAGGTGTTTGAGCTGTTATGTGCTGTTGGATATTAAGGGCATCGTATACTGTGATATGGCTGGTAAGAATGAAAAAGGACGAGAAAGTGATGTTAACAATCAATTAAAAACGAAAACTTCAATATTTAGGACAAATATGAGAGTTATCTTCTTTCAAGGAAAGATTAGGGGAAAAGATGTATAGGATAGAAAAAGAAGGTTTAAGAAACCTGAGGGATTGATGACTTTTTCTAAGATCGTAGTTTCAATAATTCGTACAACTCTGATTATTGCCAATTTTCGAAAAGAAGTCGGCATCTAATGAAGAAGTATCGAGAGTTTGCCATTAAATACGGCGTTTACTGGACTACTACAACCAATTTGTGGTGTGATTTTTAATTTTTAATGAAAGTCCTCATTCATTTCTTTGCAAATTAAATCCTGTAAAATTATGAAAGCATCACGTCTTTTTCTTGTCTTTCTTGCCGCCCCTCCCCCCGTTTCATTATGAGTTAATACTCGTGAAAACAGGAATTAATTATCCTCGCCGCTGTAAAAATACCACAACAATAAAGTTTCCTTGGTTTTTATTCCCGTCCTGCATTTCCTTGATGCAGAACAATTCAGGATTGTTCGGTGCATAAAATCGCACACGGAACGAGAAAATTAATTCACGATGTGGCTCGGCCAAATTTGTCACTACCAGTTTGCAAGTATCGCTTCGAGTAAATGTTAAATGCTTCGCACAGGCTGCTTTCTAAAAGCTGCTAAAGTCTTGTAAGAGGCACAGGTGAGTACGGGGACTCAAGACAGTTACTCAGTTTCTGTTCGACTACCTTTCAGTTCATTGTGAAGACATATAGGCCCGGCATACATACAACAAACATACACGCGATAAAACCGCGCCGTCCCATTACAATTTTTTTTTTTGAGTGGAAGTTTTTTGGAGCGCGTTTAATTTTTTTTTTTAATTTATTAGCATGGGTTCTTAGTTCTTTGTTCGGTTGTCGTCCGCGAGTGGTTGTTGCCTGAATTTGGCGGTGATTTTGGTGACGAACGAATAGTGATCATTATATAAGCGAAGCAATGCTGCAGCCGAGGAGGACTTCCGGGTTGTTATTAATTGCAGGTTTATTATTGTTCGTCGATTCTATAACAGGTACGTGAGTTTTTATGGAAATTTTATTGTTTGACATTTAAACCACGTTTGGGATATTGTTGATCTTTAACATTTACTTCTTTCACATTTGTCACGAACATTATTACTGCGGCATTAACGTATGCGTTATTTAAACATATGGAAGCGTTAAAATTTGAATTTGAGAGGGATACATTAAACTAAATAGAAAACTGCCTCATTCATATAAGTTAAGTTGATTTAGGTGTACGTTTTCTTATTATATATTTTAGAAAATGATTCATAATTTTACCCAATACAATTCATCAAAAGTTCAAAAGCCACTAGACCTAGATTTTGCTGTAGCTACTTTCGCCTTGGATTTTAAAATATTGCATTATTTTTATATAAGCAAAATTTGATTAAAAAAAAGATTCCTTGCGTTTCAGTTTATTATTTAGAGTGTAGCGTTTTAACCATGTTGTTTAATTCCCCTTGGGGGTGGGCGCCAAAATTAGGCACTATGAAACAGAACTCGAAAAATTAAAATTATTCTTATTAATTAAAAATTAATTGTTTTTTCTTTAACTATAATAATTTATACCATAAACACATCCAAAATATTAAGTGATCCAATTTAAAGTCGTCTTCAGAAGGCCACGGAATTAAAAATCATGTTTTTGAAAGGCTTTATAAATTTAGCTCGGACAAGGATTTTAAATTCCATAGCTTTCTGAGAGTGATTTGAAATTGGATTATTTAATATGAAATAAAATTCAACTGATAAGAGAGTAGTAATAAAAAATAAATGGCTTGTCTTGGTCAAAATTAAAACTAGTGCGACCAAATCACTTCTGACCACTGTAATGAATAGGCGGACAAGCGGACAGGCATGCACCGAATTCTCGTTGACCCTTGTTTGGCCGCCTGCTTGTTACGGTGATCAGAATGGATAATATCATTTTATTGGTGACATTATTTTTAATTCTGGGACTTCTTAATTTGACTTTTTATAACATCAGTCTTCTAACACTTCGTACTTAGATGTTATAGTACAGCATATTTTATGTTTAAATGTCAAATCATTTTTTTTGCACCAACACAAAAGAGACATTAATTGACAGGCCCTTTAACAATTTCCTTTGTTTGGTTTGTACGAAACAAATCACTTGCGTTTGTTTTTAAAGACAAAAATTTAATAACAGCAACTAATAATTGACGAGAGAAAGAAACTCCCGAGAGTGTTAAAAAATTTAAGGAATTAGACGATTAAAAAGTTAGCAATTAGTATTGCCAAAAAAAGTAATCACTTTATTTTATTTAGTAAAACAACAGATTCTTTGCAAATTACCTGATCTACAGGGTCATTCACTTAACTATTATCTACATGTTAACTTAGCTATTACATTTAAGTGAATGACCCTGTAGATATAAGTAAGTACCTAAGTCAGGTGCAAGTTGTTCAGTTAATAACTATTTTTCATATGGAATCAAAAGCTCTATTAAGTCACGGTATCGAATATGTCTTTTCACTTCCGGTTTAACAGAAAATATATGTACCTTTTGGTTTTTAAATATTCTCTAAATTTCCGATTAAAAACAATCTCTCTTGAATTCAGAAATGTAACACATGTAGGGGTTCCTATTGTTTCCATTGGAAAGAAATAAAACATTAAAAATGTTGAAATACTGAGTTTCTTAGTATTTCAAGTTTATAAGGTAGTACGTCATGAAAATAATAGAAATTATTGAAGCAACGAGCAAACCAATTGTCATTGTTGTCATATTGACAGATCTCTGAATCTGACGTCTGTAGACTATTTCTCGTGGCGTGCACTGTACTCTGAAAAATGTTGTACATCAGAAATAGTTACAAAACTTGGAAAAACCAAAAGACTCTATGTGGAAGCATTATCCCTGAAAGTCCACAGGAGTGGCATTTCTACGACGCGTGCGCATGTGCCATCATCATTATCATCAACAGGAAGGGCATCAACTTGAACAAATTTGGTAAATAAAATTTATTAGAGAAACTTATTTTATATTTGTATTATTTAAACGTTCCAATTATTTTCATAGCATCGTACAAACTGTGTTAATGTTTTGTTTTAAAATTACTTTATTGAACTTTAGCGTCATTTTCTTCAATATAAATTCATACAAATATTAATTTTTCTTAAGCACGAAAAACCTGCTTTACAACAGAAATTAAAAATATACATCATTCCATTTGAAAAACGAAAACTGAAGGGATTTCCGGTTAAAAACTGATGTTAAGAAGCAAAAGTATAAAACGTATCCCAAAAAGAAATGCTCAAACAAAAAGGTAGAAAGGATGAGATTTCATCGATAAGAAAACCTATATTGCCAGGGTCGGTAAGGCTTAGTTTTTTTTATGGTCATTTGAATTTTATGGCCAAAGAAAATGTTGTTCATTCAAAATTGGCATATAGTTCATAAACTATTCGGTCCATTTAAATCAACAAAGCAAATTATTATTGCAACTACTTACCTAGCAGCTAATTAATACCTTTTTGATTTAAGGATAATTCATCTTTGCGAACAAATTATTTTGATTGTCAAAAAATTAACGAAAAAACAACTGTCGTGAGTTTTCGCTCATATTTCGGAAAGAAACCCATAAAGGTTTTATTGTAAAACTGCATCGAAAACCCATCGAATAATAAAAGATTCAATGTTCTATCTCTGTTACTTTATGAGCAGTGACGTTACGAAAAGTACACTGCGAACATTTTGAAGATTTAATAATTCAAAATATTTTTTTTTAATGAAATGTTAGTCATTTTCATTGTGTTTTCTTTAATTACAATTCTCTCTCACGTATACCTCACTTGTTATGCCAAATCACTTGCGCAATGTACTTTTCGTACCGTCACTGGTCATGAAGTAACAGGGATAGAACATTGAATCTCTTTTTATTCGATGGGGTTTCGATGTAATTTTACAGTAAAACTAAAAAAATTGGTACCTTTATGGGCTTTTTTCCAAGATATGAGCGAAAACTTACGAAAATAGTTACACTTTCGTTAATATCTTTTTTTTAATCAAAATAATTTGTTCGCGAAGATGTGTTATGCTTAAATCAGAAAGGTATTAATTATCTTTCCAAAACTGTTTTGTTGATTTAAATTGACCGAATAGTTTATGAAGTGCGCGCCAATTTTAAATGAACAACATTTTCTTTGGGAATCAAATTCAAATGCCCATAGCTTTTCTGACCTTGACAATAAAGTTCTTTTATCTATCATTTTCGTTTGAGCTCTTCTTTTTGGGACACGTAGTATAACAATCGAACAGATTGCATATATACTTACTGAGATATTAACTTTTACATGTTACGTGAATGATCCTGTATACAAAACCGATTGTGTGTTACAATTTCGTTTTGTTTAAATGAAATTGTTGCATTTCAGAAAATGTACGACCTTTTAAAATGACAAAAAATTATGTTATTTTTATAATTGGACGTTTTATTCAATTTTCCCGATTTGTTTGGAAAATCCAAGAATGCTAACTTAAAACTGAGTTTTCTTTGTTGTGATTAATTTGTTAAGTTTTGTTAAGAAACCGTGGTGCAATCATTATGAAAACATTAGTATTTTTTTTAATTTTCAAGGAACACAGGTAGGAAGAGCTTGATTACATTTCTTTTGGTAAAAAAATAATATTTTTCTAATAATTATTTCTTTCCTTTTATCTTTTACTAATAAAATTAATTTTTAGTTTTACGTAGTTTTTTTTGGAGTAAATATTGCACAGAATTTTAGGCATTCATAAAACAATTTAAATCTTTATTATTTTTATTCACTAATTCAAAAAAATGTTCATTTTTTTTTAATAAAAAAATTGCATATTGCAGATGAAACTTGAATCAGCCTGTATAACATCATGCATACATACAAATAAATAACATTTATCCTGTTTAATACTAATAAATGACTTTCATTTTCACTCTTGCATAATAACAACATTAATTTATTTTGTTTAGACAATTTTAAATAATACAAAATAATTTTCATTCGAAGTTAATACAAGCTAATTGAATTGAATGCCTCTGCTTTTTTAGTCCAAACTTTGAATTGGTAATTGAAAAAAAATAGATACTTAACACAATTCTAAGTTGTCTTCTATACTAATCTAATAATTCTAAAAAAGAAAAGTAAAGAAAACAACCGATATTAATTATTTCTAACAAGTAATATTTTTTCTTAAGTACGATGAGTGATTACCATCCCTTATGCCCTTAAAGTAAAATAAATTCGAACAAAACCCCATATAAAAATTAAAATTAAATATAAAACAAGGCAATGCCCAGTATCATTCTTAGCTAAAAGTTTCTTAAAATATTTGTCCTTGAATTTCGTACATATTTTTTTATACTTTTAATTAAAGTACCTTCTAATCTATTTTTATTATTGCTTCATTTCTAGAGACTGTTCAGTTTTCTTTTTAATTGTAGGCGCAAGAAATTACAGGATATTAACAAATCAGCAATGAAAAAACAAAAAGGGATTTTGAAAAGTTCGAGACAATAGTTTACAAAAAAATTATATACTTAAAAAAGAACGTTACCACACAAAATATTAACCAAGAATTAATTTCTTATTTTTAAACTGATTACTATGTTAGTTCTATTTTATACTGAAATCTCAAACATCCAAAGATTGTGGAGCAGGTACATTTAGCGGATTGTTTATACATACAGGTATCCCGGAAGGACAGTTCAATATTTTGCAAAGGTTTAGTTATTGTAAGTCAAGAAGTTTATGTAAAAACCAGAAACCATTAATAAAAGACTACATGTTTACATGAACTTTTTGACTTATAATAAATCATTCTATACCCCACGAAATTTGACATTTCTTCTCAGGACTCATGAATATGATCCGTTGTGGCTGCGACTGATCTGTTGGATGTATTTTTTCTGTGCATTATAAAATTGGAAAACGTAAAAAATTGAACCTGAGAAAGTTTGGTTTGGTTCTGAACGCGGCCTCAGATATGAAAAACTACTCAAATTCATTTCAAGGAACTGATAATTTCTGCAATTTCTTATATTGCCCAGAAGTAACACTTCACCACCTTCTATAACACCATACCTACATTTAAATAAATTTTCAAATACTTTTTAATTATAATAATTTTTGATGTTGTACAAGTAGATGTTTTTAGCTTATTTTTCGATCTTACGCAGATTAATTTTTAGTTTGAAGCAAATTACAAAGTAAACAATTTTCTTGTAGGAATTTTTTACTTTTAGAGTGATCAATAGATGGAGTTATTTTTATTTCATTCTCAAGCTTCCGAACTTATTAGATTAGAAAAGTGTAATCAGTTAACATATGGTTCACTGTGCATGCGACTGACTTACTTACGTCAAAAATCTAGCTGGAAGAAAAGCAATTCCATAAATAAGAATTTCATCTTTCACAAAGTATTCATCAAACTTGTTGCAAAAGTATTCACAATGCGTTATGTATCTGTACAATAATACTACGTTTAAGAAACTTATTATCAAAAATAATTTGCTTCGTGTTCGAAATTTCTAAATTTGACTTTTAATGACGCATGGTATGGATGGAAGACGACAGGGATAAAAAGTATTTGTTGTCTTAAATTTTGATTGAATTAATAGTATATTATATAACGAGTGTTATAAGTGGCATATTATGCATGCGTGGAAAAGTTGCGCACGAGCTGCGCAGCAGCGAGAGCAAGTAGTTTCACAAGTGTGTAATTGCTTTACAGTCGAGTTTTGTACTATACTTTATCTACGACCACATTTAACCACTATTAAAGAGATCAAAATTGCTTTATTATTCAAGTGCAAAATAATCAGCGCTGACACTTGTAATTTCGACTACTGCTAATTTAGTGTGCTACGTAGATCTAACTAATGTCCTTGCTGTGCGGTTTTGTTACTTTACGCACGATGTTTGTAAACACCCGTTTACTTAGTTTATGAGTTGTATATAATTCGTCATTTACAGTAGTAGTCGGAGATAAATAATTAAAGCGTTTAGTGACATATTCATACTAAGAGTACAGTATAAGTAATTACCCAATAGCAACATTTAAAGTCAGGGATGTATGTATACGCATGTCATAAAAGGTTAGCTTTAAGGTTTGAATTTTAAGCTGATTTCGGTTAGGTTTTCCATGAATTTGGATTAGGGTATTTTAGGTTTTCAAAGGCATAATTCATTAAAAGGCGAAATACAAGTAAATACATTACGATAAAATAAAACTTACATTTTTAAAAATAATAAAGAAATGATGAAAGTTACAGCTCGGATTTAGGTCATTAGTAATCTTTTTCGTCGGGCGTGTGATGACTCATGACCTGAAAACGCACTTAAATCCATGCTTTAATAATAATATAAATTTTACATATGGTAACGATCTTTCAATTCTAACTTGTGTTGCTGGAACCACCTGAACAATAACAGCTAATTTAGCTTTGTGTAAGCTCTTTTCATTTTCCCAAAATTGGAAAAAATATTGAACTTGGTACTCTACTTTGACGATAAGGAAACTTTCGTCGAAAAATTGTATTAAAGACTGCACACAGTATACAGTTAAAACTCATGACAACACAGAAATGTTGTGAGATCAGTATACCGAAATTGACAGAAAAATTAATAAAGGTTTCAATTTCGATTAGGGTTTCTTCCCGAGCATTAATTCAGGTCACAATGGCATGTTATATGCGATTTAATAAAAATGAATAAAAATAACAAAAAGTATAACGCACTATTTTAAACAAAAACATGTGCTGATATAAAATTCATGTTCAACGAGAAGGCTGACACTCAGACTCAGCGATAAGTCTTTTAATGTTTGCAGTATAGTTTGATACAGCCATTCGAATACAATTACCCAATTGTTCATCTGTAAGTCGATTGCGGTATTTATTCTTAATAAACTTCATATTGGAGAAAGCAGATTCACACAAATAGGTTGAACTAAATAACGCTTTTACTTTCAACGCAACACGACATAAAACTGAATATTTTTCTTTACTTACTGTAGGCCAGATAAATGTTGTACCTGAGACTAATGGTTTTAAGGCTAAATCATTTTGAAACTCAATCGCTTCCATTTCTGTTACAGAGATGTCTTCGCCAAAGTTCTGCAAACACAAGTTGCAAACTGTTGGATATCAATTTCCATGAAAGATGAAACAACAAATTGCGCCACTAAAGCTATTTAATTGAAATCTTTAAAACGATTTTTGAAGTTTTCCTTTAACTTAGAAACTATTTCTGTATGTCATAGGATTCCAATGGATTTTGAGATATCCTTTCTGAAAGAATATGAAAATGCCTGGTATCGCTTTTGTATTTTTAAAATAGAAAATATGTTGTGAGCTACCAGAATTGCCTTTGCGAGCTACCGGTAGCTCGCGATCGACAGGTTGGCGACCACTGGTCTAGAAAGTATCCGCAATTGTGTATGGGTAATAAGCAATATATTGTTTCGTTTTCGGTGGTGCACCCTGTATGCTAATCATTTTTATCGCATATCTATCTTATAAATTTTATTTTCTTTAATAAAAAATATGCGAACGATCAAAGATTATGTTTATTTGTTGGATTATGGTGCTCATGCATCATTAAAAAAAATCATTTGTTGTATAAAACATTTTGCATCTTCAGTTTCAAACGAAACTTATTTATTCGTTTCGTGTTCTCACGCTGCATCGAAATCACTTTTTATATTTACATTTCAATTTCACATGCGCGTTCGAAATTTCAATTCCTCGGCCATATCGAGCGCGAATTATTCCTCGTACCCAAAGAGAGGAATGTTGCTAACGCTGAGAAAATATTTAAAACAAAGTGTTGGATGTTTTCGTTACGCATTACCGGGAGATAACTCGATGAAACGGTACAGCGCGCGCGTGAATTAAAATACTCGAAGCGCTTCCCAGTTGCGTTTGTTCTAGTTGTAAAGCGGAATAACGTTACTTTATTTCGTTCGCGCTAAACAGTTATGCAAATATCAAATTGTAAGAGCAAATTTGTCACACGCGATTTCACGCTGTCTTTGTTTACTTTCGCTGGAGTGTAAAAGAACGCGTTTATAATTTGCATGTGCACTGACCAACTCTTTATTCATGATTAGGTATTCAGTGACATTTAATGAATATTTTTTTTGTGGACAATAAAAAGAAATAAATAAATTTCTCAGTTTAACATCACGTGTCTCTATATTCTCAAATTTATAAGTAAATATACGATTTCTAATCATCAATTAGCTTTGTCCACGACTACTCAATAATCTGTCACTTATTCATGAGTTTGGTCAAGGATAATGCTATCCATAACTCACTACTAGCAGTGAATAATCATTATTCAGGGTGTCATGATAAGCATCATTGTTTATGGTGTATAATGAAATATGTATATTCTAGTAAAACTCTACCAGAACTTAAATTCGTCTTAAAATATTCCTAGACTGACGTTTAAAAATTTATTTTGCTGACTCGCAAATGTTTAATCGTGATTAATACTATTAATCCCAAAAGTAACATCTTGATGGATTTTGGAGGTTCTAAGTTTTCTTAAATGTTTCATAAATCAAAACGAACGACGCTATTTAACTGGAGCACGTGAAAACAAGTATTTATTAATGAGATATCGTAATAATATAACGGTTTAATAAAACACATTACTCAGTCCAAAGATTTGCACTTTCAAATATGACCACAATTATAAATTCCATTCAGAGCAGTTAATGGTTTTAAGACAAGACTATGATGTTGAATAAAGTTCTGCAGAAAGTGAACATACGAGGAGAGATTCAATAATTATCTACCTAGTCATGAAACAAAAGAGCTATGTTGTTGATTTTTAACAGTTAAGAATTGATAAGTTTTTGACACATCTGTGTAAAAAAATGGATGGCTACGATTGAATATATGCTAAAACCACCTGATCAGCTCTGTAAAAAATTTTTTTCTCTTGCACGACAATTGCAAAGTCTCTGGCTTTATTGAACTGTACCATCCCCCATATAGTCCAGATCTGGAACCCTCCGACTATTTCCTGTTTTGACAATTTAAAAAGAACCTGCGATTTTCTTCAGATCTGGCCCTAAAATATGAAGTAGACAATCTTTTGCAGAGTTTTTTTTTTCAGTTAGAATAACTGGAAAAAAGCGATACAAGTTTGTAGTTTGAAATGTATTGAAAAATTAAAATGCTTCATTTTTTCATGACCATGTAAATAATTTTTGAACTTCGTCTCGTATAAAGAAGCTAGAAATATATTGAAGGTTAGGATACTGTAGTCAAAAAGAATTTCGATCAGCAGAGGAAAATAATACAAAATACAAGAGAAAGAAATAAGAAAAAATCAAAGAAAAAAAACGATATTTATTAAATGAGAGTACTGATCTCTTTGCGGCATCAAATCAAACAAAATCTCATTTGCTTAAAGCCTTAATATTTCGTTGTTAATTTACAACTTTTCCTTCTTATGTTTAATTTGTAAATGCTTAGACTAAAGTTAGTTCAACATCACAGAATTTCAATGAAGGATATTATAATTACATTAGAAAAAATGTACATTTAAAATCTGAGGAAAGACTAAAAATTATGTCAACATGTACTAAATGTTGGGTTATTTGGAATCAAGGATACTTCAAAATGATAGCTTATTAAAAACGAGAAAAGTGAAGATTTATAGAGCAAAGCAAAAAGGGACTAGGAAAGATTTCGAAACTGGTAAAGATCAAAATTGGAATTTGGTAGCAAAAAAGTGAAAAGAAAACTAGTGAATGTAATAATATGGAGTCAAAAGCTATGAAGACCATAGAAAAAAATAAGTGAGGATGAAGAACTGTTAGTTCCGCAACAAATTCATTATTCCGTAATAAAATTTTTTTGTAAAAAATCCTGAAACATGTCGATTTTGTTTTCAAAAAAGATACTTTTTGACATAAGATGTTTATTATTACCGTCATTGGTTTTCAAGTGATGACGTCATCAAACATTTTTTTTAATGACAACTTATTTTTCTCTTAATCAATTTTGATAGATTGGCTCAAGAGCTAAATGACAGCGCAAAAATGTTAATACCCTACATAACAATTTTTTTGAAAAAAATGCATATTAAGTAAATAATTTTATGACTGATGTTTGAAAAATGTTATGGTTCAAAGCAATATTTCTTGTGGAATAATGAGGATTTTCTTCAGCTTGAAGCAAAATATTTAGTTTAACTTCCTCGTATATTTTAGGCCGACCACCACGCGGTAAATCTTTAACACTTCCAGTCTCTTCAAATTTGCCAACTATTCTACTGACTGTAGATTTTGCGATAAATCTATCAGAATGTGTTTCATTAAACAACACACTAACTTTTTCATAACGCCTTCGTCTATTTCCATAACCAACCATTATTAAAACTTCAATTCGTTCTTTTTCATTTAAACGAGCCATTTTACCAAAATGAGGACTTTTTAACAAACTGTCACAATTGAACCAATTGTCTTGTTTATTTTTTGTCTTGGTTTTATAAATTATACATTAATTTGCTTAAGAATATAATTTGTGTTTTTTGAACTTAATATGTATTTTTTTCAAAAAAAAATGTTATGTAAGGTATTAACATTTTTGCGCTGTCATTTAGCTCGTGAGCCAATCTATCAATATTGATTAAGAAAAAAGTAGGTTGTCATTAAAAAAATGTTTGATGACGTCATCACTGAAAACCAATGACGATAGAAATAAACATTTTATGTCAAAAAGTATCTTTTTTGAAAACAAAATCGACCTGTTTCCGGATTTTTTACAAAAAAAATTAATAAAGGTATAATGAATTTGTTGCGGAACTTTATACTCACCTGTATATAAAGCGTTCACAGGCCATTTAGGCCCACAGCTTGGTTACCGCTTTCCATCTTCTTTTGTTCTTCGTTGTTTCCTTCCAATTAGTAATTTCTTTTCCTTTTTAAATCTTCTTTTATTGCCTTCCGCCATTTCCTCTCGGTCTACCCCTTTTTCTTCTTCCCTCTGGTGTCACCCATCGACATTTCTTGACATCTCCCACTCTCTCCAAGTGTCCTAACCGTTGAAAGGTTGCGCCTTTATCACTTGAGTTATTGCAGGTTCTCCATAATTTTCATACACCTCTCATTTGTACACCTTTCCCACAACTCCCCCACTTTCTTGTCTCCAGATATTATTCTTAATATATTTCACTCCTATATTTCAACTTTCTCTGACAATTTCTTATTCATTACATTCATAACAGTGTAGGTCTCAGAATCGTTTTATACACTCTTATTTTCGCCTTTCTTGATATTTCTTTTGCCTTGAATACCCTGCTCAGACTTCCTGCCTTTGCTAGTCTCAGATTTATTTCTGTCCCTTCATTACGTTTCTTGTCTATCAACGTCCCCAGGTATATGTAGCTTTTCACTTCTTCTAAATGTAATATCTCTTCCCTTCCTAATCTTATTTTAAAAGATTTATCTTCTGTTTCCCATTCCTTCCCTAACTTCATATATTTGCTTTTTTCTTTATTTACTTGTAGCCCCAAGCTTTCCACTGACTTTATAAAGTCTTTTGCTTTTTGTTCCAGTTCTTTCTCATTACGGGCTATTAGCAAGACACTGGTGACTTTTATTGAAGAGCGTTCCCCGCCTGTTTATATTATTTTCTTTGATTGTATATTAGGGTGCAAGATTAAACAGCGTTGTTGACAGAGGATCCGCTTGCCTTAACCCTTTTTCTACTTCGAATGTTTCAGATAGTTCTCCGCCTACTTTCACCGTACCTATAGTGTTGCTTAATGTTAGTCTCATTAGTCTTATTATCTTTCCATGTATTCGGAAGCCTTTCAATAAATACAGCAACTTCTCTCTGTCTACTGAATCATAAGCAGCCTTAAAGACAACGAACAGCATACGTGTTTTGATGCTGTGCTCGTAGCAGCCTGTCATTATCTGCTACCGCATGAACATCTGATCGGTCGTAGATCTATTTTCACGAAACCCGGCCTGATAGTCCCCCAGTATGTCTTCCGCATATATTTCTAACCTCTTTTTTACAATAGTAGTGACTATTTAGTATGTGATTTCTAGCAAAGCTATGTCTTCTGACACTCCGTAATATCTCATTTTTTGTGTATTGGTGTTATTACAGCATTTTTAAATTTCTGCGGCATGACTTCTCTCCTTCAAATCTCCCGGACTGATTCATATAGCTTAATTTTCAAAGTATCACCTTCATATTTCAGATTTTCCACGGTGATACTGTTTTTCCCTGGGCTTTTGTTGTTTTTCGTAAGGTTAGGATCTCTTCAACTTCTTCTTTGCTCTACTTCTTCCTCCTCTCTTTCTGTCTCTAGCAGATCTTCTCTCCTGGCCATTATCCCTGAACCCCAAAACTTCTCAAAAAACTCTTTCCATCTGACTGCCACGGCTTCTTCACTTCCCAGTAACTTTCTCTCTTTGTCCTTGCAAAATATTGCTCTCTTTTGGTAACCTTTCCTTATGTTTTTAGCGTCTTTATAAAAATTTTGTAGCTCCTTTCTTCTATATTTTATTTTCATTTCTTTTAATTCTTCTTTCATAAATTTTCTTTTTCTTCCCTAGAGATTTGCTTTACTTTTTTGTTCTGCTTACTATAATTCCTTGTTCTCTCTTCGTTTTGGGACCGTAACAACTTTTGCATTAGCTTCGCTTTTTTCCTTCGTCTATCCAAGTTCCTTTTCTTTTTATTTTAGTTTTCCACAATTAGCTTGCGTAGCCTCCTGTATAGCCAATTCTATTTTTCCCATTTTCTTTTAATATCCTCTGCATTTCGTTCTCCGTCACTTCTGAGCTTTTGTAATTTCGTGTTACCTCTTCGTTTTGCAAGTCCTCCATTTTGTATCTTGTTCCTCTCGCTCCGCATCGTTTTCTTTTTCTGTACAGAAACCTATTTTCTTTGTGCTTAATTTTTAACTTGACTTTTATTAAAAAATTATCCGAGTCAGCATCCGTCCCTCTGTATGTATGTTTTTACATTTGAAATTAAATCTGCAAAATCTTCCTTTATTAATACGTGGTCAATCTGATTTGTTTCAGCCCGTCCTAGTATAACCCATGTTCCTTTGTATATGCTTATCCTTTTAGGAGAGAGTGCTCATTATTTTCATATTTTGTTTTATTGTAAAGGAGATCAATCTGGTCCCGTTGTTATTACTTTCCATATGCTTGCTCTCTCCTCCTGTAATCGTCTTACACATGTCTTTCATCGCCTATATCTATGACTACCTCTTCGTTTTCTAGTCCTTCCATAGTATTTTCTAGTTCTTCGTAGTACTCGCCTTTTACATCGTCTTCCTTTTCTTCTGTTGGTGCGTGAATATTTATCACTATTCTATTTAATACTCTACTATTTTTATCATACACAGCCTGTCAGATTTTAGTTCAAAATATATTATTTTTTCTTTCAAAGTTTTCTTTATCAGGAAACCGACCCCATGTCTTCTACTTTCGCTTCCACTCGTCAAAAGGATATAATTTCCAATACCCTAAATGTTAATTACATTTTGCACGTAAAATTAGGATGGTCAAGGTCTCAGCATAGTGGATGCTGAAATTGTTGCATTCTAATAAAAAAATAGGAGTATAAAAATACAAGGACCGCTTTGCCAAATTTAAAATAATTTCAAAAATAAAAGCAATGCTATAGTTCTTCGCCAAAAAAGGCAACTCCTATACTAAATATAAACTAAAAGAAAAACGAGCGGTTTAAAAGAAATGTTTTTCATCATAAAAATGGATCATCACAAAGAAATTACATTTTAAACTTCAATGAAGATATTATTGTTTTAAGGAACCAGTATTTTAACGACCTTGAAGCTGATTATCACATCACTGCAATCGGTTTGGCATTGCTATGTTCGTATACGTCAATATTTAAAGGGAAAATGCCGATAACACAAGTCTTTCATTTTAAGTTCCGCCCTAGTCTCACCATTCTTTTAGGTTTTGAAAGTTTACTGCTCAATTGCTTGGGAAAAGTTCCTCATATAAATTATTCTCGATTAAAATAGTTACAGGAAAAACAATTTTTTTTTTACATTTGTCCCGTAATTTATGTGAACGATTTTCTTACTGGTTTTATTTTTTCGAGGCTATTAAGAATCACCTTATCCTTAGATTAGGCCGTTTTACTTGTGAAAGCATAAATTGTAAATTTTTAGTCACCATTTTACAATACGTATGCCAGACTTAAATGTGACCTAAAAATGCACATAAATCATTTCAGTACAACTGTTGGTCAAGGTGACTTTCTAAGAATTTGGTTTCTTGATTATGGCAATAGTTTAGTGGAAGATTCCTCGTAGTAAATTTCACCTTTTTAGTTTACCCCTTGTTTATTTTCAATTTGTTGATGTTGAACCAATTTACGATAAGCTGGTCGGCGAAGTGAATGGTACGTTGACGTTCCGCAGATGGTCGTATCGTCTGCATACATATTAGGGAGATTATTGATATAGCGCAGGAAGAGCAATGGGCCAAGTATTGACCATTGCGGCACTCCGTAGGTAATAGGTTGTTCTTCTGAAATGTGTTTGTTGAGTTTTGCTGCTTGAAATCTATTGGAGAGGAATGATACCAACAGCCTATAAGAATTTGGATGTAGATTATACACGTATAATTTCTTGAGTAGAACCTCAAATGACATACAGCAACATACCTTTTGGATTCAAAGCTTTGTAAGCATGTTTCCACAAATTGTAAAACCGTTTATATTTGAGTAATTTAAACAAGTAGACACCGAATTAAATTTCATTATTGAATTTTAATTCAAGCAGAACTCTTTGAAAATATTTGTAAAGTGGGACAAAAATTTGGAACTATTCGTAATGTAGGTATTCGGAATTACCAAAAGTGAAGAAGCAATTGGTGCCGGACGTGTTGCAATAGCATAACACTGAAAGTTGCTGACTAACCCAAAGTGAGTTTAAGTGGGCGTAAGCAAATATAGAAATTATACAGGATTCGAGTAGTTAAATTACCTGTTGAACTTCAAAGAGCAGGAGAGTTATCTTTATCCACCTTTATTAAAAAAAATATAGCATAGAATTTAGATAATGCATTTTGTGTCAAAGACATGCGTCATTGTCAGTGGAAATTTTGAAATTACAGTAAGAGGCAAATTACTGGTTATAGTTGCAGCAAAGGCAGCAGTGAGCACGTCAGTAATCCTGTTTCACTAATTGTATATATTAAACCGTTGTACGGCCACATAAATAAATTCTTAATAACAAGTCGTACGAGTCTATTGACCTAAATTCCTCCTACAATAATAGTAAAACAAAATTTCGGCGATTTTCTAGGTTACAACTTACTTTTTCGCTTAAATTAGCGGGGCACTGCTTTAATTATTATCGTCGAAGTGAATCGGTCACGTCAGCTTTTTTCGCCGCCCGACAGGCAAATTAATGCGCGCCCGAATTTTTCATTGATTTCTCCCAGCTTTCGCTGCTCGATGTTTGCCGTGGTTTTAACAACTTGCGGCGGCATGCTAAGTGAACGATTTAAAACCAGTTTGTATAAAGTAAATTGTTTAGACGACGAGCGTTTCACATTGTACGTCGAAATTTCTGGAAGTTAAACGGCAATTTGGTTGTTGTTGAGGTAATATATGAGAATTACTTTCTAACGTATATTTTTGTGAATTAACATTCTCAAGATACAGAGAATTTTACTTTAAAACATATTTGCACTTGGTGTTTGTGTTGTAACGTATCGTTGAAGTCTCCATCCGCGTTCGATTCATTCGAACGTTTTGTATTGAATGAATATATCCGTGTGATTTATTATATTTTCAGTGGAAAATTTCTACCTCCCGGCATATAAAAATCAAATTAAATAAAACTGAGTGGTTATAAAAACACATATTACGTGTAGGAATGATTAGTTCAATAACAATCCGGAAAGCAATTTCAACCTTTCACTCTACGGCTGCCAACAACATTAAAACTCCTTTATTCATTGTATATCTAAGTCATTACTTAGATATAATGAATTTTATGAAATTCGTGCAATTTCCAGAAATTCTAAAAATTGAGGTTGGGTATAAGTATGTCGCAAACACGTACAACAACAGTCCTAAAGCTATATTATGTGCGTAAATTAAGGTCGTAACGGTGTGAGGCTGCTCTCAACAAGGAATTTCCGCAGTCGTTTGAAACGTAATTTTTTTTTTCAGTGAGTCTTCAGGGACAAAATGAGGGCGCTTTCCTAATGATAGATTAAAGTAGATGTTATAGTTCAGTGGTTTTGAACTTTTTTTTTAAGTGTAACACAGTTTTGCAATTAAATGTTCACAAGAATATTCAATATAACAACATGAAACGTAAAGATAAAATTTTTATATTGTTGATGTCATGAATAATAAAAAAAAACAATAGTTGACTAAGGCCAGTGCGACTCATGTTAATTTTATAAAAAATGTACACAAACAGTAGAAAAATTTTGGAACAGAAATTTGTAAGAGTTTATTTTTAAGTATAGTAATGTTAATGGAAAGTTTAGATCGTGACATTCTACGATAACGTATTAACCTAATATTGCATTAGGATTTACAAACTGCGGCCAGTGTGCTACTTAATAAGTCATCCCATGCAAGGCGACCAAGCGTGCTGTCCAAGAATATTGAAAGTTTTAAAAAACTTATTGCAAATCGGTTTTGATTGCAGTGGATACCTCAAACAACTTCTATACAGCTGTTTCGGCCCTATTTGCCGCCTCGTCAGCAGAAGCGAGACTTCCACTGCAAATAAAACCGACCTGTCTCAGGTTATGCGCAATTGCGATGTAATAGTAATGAATAGCTTGAACTGCGACATCCTGCTATCACTTTTTGACACAACATTGCATTAGAAATGACAAATTACAGTCAGTTTGCTGCTTAATAAGTCATCCCATACAAGGCGATCATGCGTGCTGTCAAATGTCAAAGCATAATGAAAGCTTAAACATTTTTATCGCAATGGAAAAATTTTATTTGGAATAGAAGTTTCGAGCTACGCTTCTGTTCACGAGGCCCCAAAAAGAGCCGAAACAGATGTGCAGAGGATGTTCGAGGGATCCACTGCAATCAAAATCGACTTGCAACAAATTTCTTAACATGTGCACATTGAATCGTAAATGTGATTTCTCATTATCACGTTCTAGACTTTCTCACTCTAACATTTGCTTTATAGTAAACTCTCACCCTTTTGATTTTTGCAGTGCACTTTTTTAAGACAAGTTAGAACTGTTTCTAAATAGTTATAATACAGAGTTAGTCGGGAAGAATGAGCCAAACTGCAGGAGTATATCCTACCCGTCAATATAAAAGAAAAAACCCAAAAGTTCTAATCCGATTTTCATTTGTTTTCGAGTTGTAACGTTTTAACAAAATACTTTGCATAATATTTTTTTCTCAATTGAAGTATTCAGATGAAAAGATTCGCTTGAACATTTCAGAGCGGTGCAATTTTTCAAGTGTATATTTAGGTAATGTAGAACAACGAAATCAAAATGTCTAAGGAACATTTGAATATTTGAAAGCAAACTTCAGTTGCTTTCAAATATGCCGTACATTTACTCAAATGCTGAATATGCAAATATGGTAATTGTTTATGGTTTTGCAGTGGGAATGCCAGATCATCGAATTCCTAGCAGAAATGTACATGTTTTAAAAACCCGAATAAACATTATGTGAGACCGGAAAATTATTCAGTGTTCATGTAACATCTGGCTGTTCTAGTAGACAAAATGTAGATGAGGTCGAACGTATCCTCGATTTAGTAGAAGAGGATCCTATGATTAGCTTACGAAGAATTGCCGCTCAACTAGAAATTCCTCAAACACGAATAATCCGCACATTACACGAGCAGGGCTTGTATCCGTATCATCTTCAACGTATCCAGCAGCTGCAACCTGAAGACTACCATAGTCGCAAGCAATTTTGTCGTTGGGTAAATGATAATCGTCGTGTTGTGTCACACATACTTTTTACCGACGAAGCAACATTTACTCGTGATGGCATTAACAATAGCTGCAATTCTTATATATGGTCTGACGAAAATCCTCACGCAATAGTGGACATGAATTTTCAGCACCGGTTTTCCGTTAACATGTGGTGTGGCGTTATCGGCGATTGTTTTATTGGACCTTTCATTTTTTTTTTGAAAATCGTCTATCAGGAGACCGACATTTGGATTTCTTACGAAACGATTTACAAGGGTTATTAGAAATGGTTCCATTAAACATAAGAAAAGAGTTGTACTATCAGCATGACGGAGCTCCTGCACATTTCGCTCGTCAAGTTACGGAATACTTGCATGAAACTTTTCTAGATCGTTGAATTGGTCGTGGTGGTCCTATTAGCTAGCCTCCAAGGTCTTCAGACCTCACACCGTTAGACTTCTCTTTGTGAGGCTGGTTGAAAACTGAAGTGTATAAAATAAATCGATAGGCATCAATTCGACAAATATTCAATACTGCTGCTTCGATAAAAGAAAGAAAAGAAGAACTCAAGAGAGTAACGTCTAATGTGCATAAACGAGCCAGGCACTGCCTTCAGGTCCATGGAGGCGTCTTTGAAAATTTGCTATAAAAATTAAACGGACATTAAAAGTCTAGTCGCAATTCTTGAATTTTTATAAAATTTTTATTTCAGGTGTTCGGCATCACCTAAAAAACTAATATTTGTGACAGTATACTTCTCTGAAATGTTCAAACATCTTAAACTTTTGGGTTTTTTTTCTCTTATATTGACGGGTAGAATATACTCCTGCAGTTTGGTTCATTACTCCAGACTCACCCTGTATATCAATTGTATGTATAAATTTATTACGTTGTATGACATGTGAAAAATATTTTTAAGACAAATTTGAGTACAATTTTAATATCAAATTTAACATCGTGTCATACAGGCCTAAGAAGAAAAATGTTTCCTTGTTTTCATTAGAAAAACGAAGAATTTAATCTGATACATATAAATGATTTTGATAGGAAGCATGATAAATTTTAGGATAAATAACGAGGAAAAACGCTTCTCATATGAAAAGATGAAAATAACGAACAAAATGGACAGGGATCTATTTGGATATACATTGGATATACAAATTTCGTATTCTACGGGATGGATAAAGACATGGAAATAAATGATCTTATAGCAAAATTAATAATAATAATAATAATAATAGCAGTTTATTGGTAAATGCGTTACATAGAAATAGGAACAAAAATAAAAATAAATATAAAAAATGTAACATTGTGGATAACTAAATTAATATGAGATTGATTAATTATTCAAGCATTTACCAAGAGCTCAAAATCAGCGAACTTGACAAGAAGCAGCTGCTCTACCTTTTGAGCTCTCAGACAAAAGAAAAGAAATAAACGAAATGGAAACAAAAAATAATAATAAATTAGTAACTATAAACTTAGGGAACACACATCTAAACTAAATATGATTCGAATTACCCGAAAATAATCAAGAAAAAAAATTAAAGAATAGTAAATGAAATGTAAAACAGAGCACAAGAAAAGAAAAGAAAGTAGTGATCATTCTGTTAGAAGGAAATATTTCCGTAACTGATGAGTAAAGGATGGCAGAGTTAAAGATCGCAGAGGCGTCGGAATGGCATTAAAAAAATAAACAATGTTATAGGAGAGAGACCTTTTAAAAATTTCAAGATGATATATTGGAGGAGTTAACAAGCCCTTATTTCTAATATTCATGTTGTGCGCATCTGTTCTAAATGTCAGCTTATGATATAAGTAACTTGGCTTTTTATAAAAAAATTATTTTGTAATAAAAATTCATGAAATACAACTCAGCTCTTCGTGACATTTTCATCCAGCCCGCCCATGCAAGTGTATATGATATTCTATCATATTTACGTATGCCATAAATAAAACGTAAGCAAGCATTCTGTAGACGCTGTATTCTAACTCTATCCACGCTGTCTAGGCAAGGATAATAAACACTCAGGCAAAAATTAAAACGCGAAAGCACAAGTGATTCACATAATTTTTTTCTTAAATGGCTAGCTAAACAATCCTTACTTCCATAAAGTATTTTAATGTCACAAAATTTTCATCGATAGCATTTTGACACAAGTTGATGTTGATTTAATAATTTCATGTGAATTAGACGCAAATTCTGAAGTGATTTTACACTCCAGCTCTTTTATATCTTGATGGAATTGCTCTTCTGTTTCTCATTTACTTTTCTCAAGTTTTCAGGAAAATATTCCATGTGATAGTGTAAGAAGTGTAGTTTGACACCAATAACGTAAACATCTTCGGTATCTTATTCACTACATTTTTTTTGTTTGGATCTTTTCTATTCCCCAGAAAGTCGTTGACAATGCTTTTAAACCCCATCCGAGCTTTGCATTCAGTTTAGTTCATTTGTTTCTTAAATTCCACATCCCACATATCGCAGCTTCTATTTGTGGTCCAACAAAGATCCCAGTTTAGAGTCTCATGTGTCAAATGTGGAATTGCAACAAAGATCGTTAAAATATCAAAACTTGTGTATGTCGGTGTAGTCGTAATTCAAAAATGTTACTATTATCAAGATCAAGATCCTCCTGTATCTTTATTAAGACAGAGTTCGTTTCTAAGAAGCATTATTATTCTATTGAAATTTAATATTCGGTGAACATTAATGTATGTAATAAAGACAAAAAATCTTCTAAAAGTTATCAACGAACAGTGAAACGTTGTTGATATGGTGGAAATACATGCTGTCCTAAAAATAAGTGCTCAGATGAGAATTATAGAAAGTAAAGGAGATTTCATCCATAAAAGCCTATTTTATCAGGGTTGGAACGGCTTATTTTTTGCTGCGCATTTGAATTTCACGCCTAAAGAAAATGTTCTTCATTGGCACATAGCTCAGTCAATTTAAATTAGCAAAACAATCTTGTAAAGAACACGTTGACTGCGGTAGTTAAAATGGTAGAATTTCGCATTGTACGTCATCGGCATTGATATTCTTCTATTTACATGGGGGGGTCTCCAACGACCACGATGAACTGATTCAACGAGCGTTATGTTCTTGGAGTAGTTGAGCTATTACAATGAGCTTTTATGCAGCATTCTGTTTACTATTGGTCTGTTCCTACAACAGCTTCTGACTAGGCCGAAACTGTCAGAATCATGTGCCGATGAAAGTTTCACATTTAGCGCAACTATTGATTAATTCGACGAGCGCATATGTTTTGACCGTTTCGAACTAGTCAAAATCTGTATTGGAACAAAGCTTATGTATATCGTCGACTGTATTCAAGGCAGGAGAGGTTTACGGTGACCGATGCCGAACTGTAACTAGTACCGAGGGAGTCCAAATAATCTGCTATCTCTGGTTAATTTACTAAGTCAGATGTTGATGGCACTGTAGAACATCATGTCTGTAATCGAATCTTCGCTATCAGAATCTAATTCTTCTATATTAATTTGGTCAATATTCGCAAGCCTCTCTTTTTCAACAGATGTATTAGTTTCTATAATCAATGGGTAATACAACATGTAAACGACTAAAATGTGATCAGCTTTGACTGTTGGAACATGTCTGATTATATATGTTCTGTACCACCACCGCATTCTACTAATAATTATTAACACCATGCGGCGGAGGGCGATTCTTCGGTATTGCTGAGATTCGTCACCCAGAGACCCCTATCGCAGTCAACGTGTCAATTAATACCTTTGTGATTTGCGGTTAAACAACCTTCGCGAATAAATTATTTTGATTAAAAAAAGAATATGCCAAAAAATAAATGAAACTGCAGCTTTTATCGTTAGTTCTCGATCATATTTCAGAAAGAAAAAATCCCTATTTTCATCAATCGTCTTAATTTAAACAAAAAAAAAACATTGCAAAAATATGAATAAAATATAACTGTTTTGAAATACTTTTGCGCTACAGAAATTAATGCTAGAATTTCGTTTTATGTGCAATAAAATGCGAAGTCAACGCACATACATTTATTTTCTGCTTCATGCTCTCCGCACACTTAGAGTGAAGAGTGGCGCGCCAAAGCACAGCGAAAAATATTTTTACGTGAAAAATTTAATTTAATTCCAAAATAGTATTAGCATTTATTACTCCTAATTATAAATTTATCAACGTTAATTTCATCTGCTATTTTACACATTACGCAACTATTTTAATGTAAACAGCATTTTCTTCAAACTTTTTAAGTAAACTGATTTTGCTATGGCCTCGTTATTTTATAATTACTATAGACTATATTTAGAAATACGTACCTTGTTGTGGTTATAAGTCATCATCATTACAAGTCATTAATCTTCAAGCTTAAAAGTGTCACAGCGAATAACTGCGAACTTCTGTAACGTAATTTACGATCTCTCGAATTAAATATAGACAATCAAGATGTGTGTTTTACAAAGTCACAGAAACGCAGTACGTAATTAATTTAACGGAAATAATTATATTAGTACATGTGCTCGATAATTATCAAGCATGTACCTCATTATTTGCTCTATAACACCAACGGCCTTTAAAAACAAATTGAAAAACGATTCTTACTTTAACTTAACAATTGTTTTTTTTTATTTATAATTAGTGTAATTCCTGGCGATTATACAAGCACCCGTTAATGCATGTAAAGATCATGCGCTTGGTGTTTTTAATAGCAACTATAAGTAAGTCCTTGAACACTCCTTGCAGTTGATTTTACGTAATCCACGATTGAGAAACTTGAATTTTTGTCAACGCATGCATTATTCTCTTCTTATTTTGCTACAGGCATAGAATCAAGAATAAAATCGTGAATTTCGGTTTAAAAGAAACAGGCTTCAACGACCTTGCATAATAGCTATATGCAAATCTATTCAATACAAGGACACGTAAAAATTTATTATACTAGTTAATTACTTTTTTTTTGTCTGTTTATATTTAGAGAGTCTCTGTTTGACTTTTAGTTGAATATTGAACAGGTTTAATTCGGTAGGAATAATTTTGTAGGTAAGGTTGTAATCTTTAATTTTCTATTACCGGTTTTATGAATTATGTAATTGTAAATGAAAACTGCACCATATAAGAAAAATTTATTATCTTAAAAATTTATTAGACTTAGGTATAGGGTACCCTCGTCAAACTTACCTTAAAATCACCTGAAAACTCAAATTCGTTATAAAATGTTGTGTGTTCAATTTGAAATAACGAAGTTACACATCGTACTAACAAATTGAGGCACCCTGTATATTTCAAAATAATTTTAAATTATACAGAGCTTGATGTTTTTTTTTTAAATATATTCAGCAGCAAGAAACCTGTTTAAATCCCCCACACTGTATATTATTATGATTTTAGACCTTTCCCAATTGAAATTATGTTCTTTATTTGTTACTATTACGTACCTCAGCTTTAGAAAAATCGAGAAAGATTAAGTTAGACAAAAAATGAAAATATGTATAGAATCGAAGTGAGTCAGTAGTAAAAAATATAAATCATTGTATTTTTATCAATCAATTCGATTAATTAGATAAAATATTTAATTGCTGTTCCCATTTAGTAATAACAATAACTAAAAGAAATTTTCAATCGGTTAACTGTACGTTCTGTTTTGTGAAGGACATATAGTGTAATTATACGAAGTCATTAAAACCTATGTACAAACTTAATAATTTTTGTCGAATTGTGTAAAGAGAAAGTCTCATTATTAAATTCCGAGTCTTTTATTATTATTTACTATTAATTTACTCTGATGATTTCTATTCCCATGTAAACGTGAGAAAAAGAAGGTCGTTCGTCCCGCTTTGTTTGTTTGTTTGTTTTTATTTTTATTTTTATTTTACGTTAATTAAATAGTTGTCTGAATATCATTTAAATATATAAACTCACATTTGCACGTGCTTCAAATATGAATTGAGGTGCCAAATTTTTTCCTCGTTTTACTGTGGTCACTTTTACTTGTGTTGTTTACTCTTACTTGCTTTGCCATAGACCTTGCCAAGGTATTTGCCTGAAATATCTCCATTTAAGCGACTGGGAGTGGTTAGAAATACGTGGTGGTGCACGTGGGCAATACAAATGCCTTACGTTACAATTGATGCATAAAATAAGTACCTATTTGATCATTGCGCTTACATAATACGTGCACGTTGCAGTGCATGTGAAAAATTATAGTGCATGTAATAGCTTCAAATACTTTAAAAGTTGGTTGTCGTCAAGCATTGTCTCGGGAACTGCACACTGTGACTCTTAATTAAATCAGTTTCACAGTACATTGTTCGGAAGTGATGAAATAACTAGACAGACGTCTTTCAATAGGGTTTCATTAAGCCATTTTCAAATTACATGTTATTTGACTACTTGCCACGATGTCTTTAGTATTATAACTTATTATTATTCAAAATTATTGGGTATATGAGAATGGTTTTTCAAACAAGAGGCTTCAACTTTACATAGAGAGGTTTCGAAATTAATAGAACATGTTCTACGAGAGGAATATAGATTTGATCTCGACTTTTAAAATTTCACCAATAAATAAACATTTAATTAATTAGAGCTGTAATAAAAATAATCAATTGTTGTCAACCTATTTGAAACGGTTCAGAAAATGTTAGTTACGCCGTATTTCCCTGCCTCATTGAATAATTGAAACTGCATTTTTAACGAAAAACAAACAAAAATACCGTATTATAATTACGTGATTTAGCAAACCTGCAGTTTTGTAACAAAGGTCAAAACTTTATTCTTTAGTGACATTTCTTGTAGTGAAGCCAGAATTTTAGGTAGGTATTATAACTCGGTCGTTTCTTATTTCTTATTTCTAATTTAATGCAAACAACTTTACGGTTGCCTTACTATATTTAAACAGATTACGTAATTGTAAGTCCGGGTTCTTATATAATAATGACAAACTTTTTTTTGGTATAACATTATTCGATTTAAGCAATGAGTAGTACTTCTCAGTCACTGAGGAGTTTTCAAAATACTTTGCATTATAGGTAGTCTGACCATACGTCCCACTTTCACCGGAACTGTTCCCTTTTTCCGCAAATATTTCAGGTTTGTCTCATTTTCTAAAAAAAGAAAACACGTTAATGAAACCTCAATGATTATTTTATTATCCATCACGGTTAAAGAAAATTATCTTAATATGTAGAAACCCCCCCCATAATGCTTTTCCGTATTAGTTGTGGAAAATTGTTAATTTTAATTAATGTAAATTCAAAGGACCGATGACGCTTTCTGTCATTTATTTGTTGTTTATGTCTACATACATAGGTAGATATCATTTGTCAATTATTTTAATTATTTAATAGTATTTTTTAATTATCGATACTCGATATTGAAAGTGTGATATCGTGCGCCCCTAACACCTGTTACATAAGTTTTGGGAAAAATATAGAAGGGTATTATTTTAAATTTAAGAGAACTTTGTTAAGTAAACATAACGTAACAATCACCAATAAATCTTAGACTTTAACACCTGGTTGCTATATAGGATGTTTCGCAACTTCGTGAAAAGAAATAATGGCGTGTTGGACATAAGATTGTGCGTAAATGTATTTAAATATAAACGGAAATAAAAACAAAATAAAACTTACCCTCAACTGGTAACGCATTGACAAATGTTTAGAATCTCTAGCTCAGTGGCGGCTGAGTCACAATAAGTGTTCAAAATTCCTTCCCTCGGCCGCTTGTAAACACCAATCTGATTTATAAGCGTTATGAAACATGTTTTGTTGTCGAACAGAGAGAAATGCGGCGTTAATACGATCGTTCAATTCTTGGAACGTGTTGATTTCTCTTCGTATACCAACGCTTTTACGTGTCCCCACAGATAATAATCTAGCGGATTTAGATCAGGTGAACGTGCAGGCAACCTGATCGGCTCGTTTCTTCCAATCCATCTACCAGGAAAAATTTCGTCGAGGTGAGCACGTACTTCTCATCGAAAATGAGGTGGAGCCCCGTCGTGCATAAACCACATCGTTGCTCTAAGATTTAAGTTCACATTTTCGAGAAGTTCCGGTAGATTAGTTCGTAGAAAATTTAAGTATTGGAGACTATATAACGGTTCGGCAAGACGAATGGGCCGATTAAATTGCCGTTTAGAATATTGCCCACACGTTAACAGAAAACCGTTGTTGGAAATGGCCGCGACGAATTGCGTGAGGGTTTTCCTCAGCCCACGAATGCATGTTGCGAAAATTGCACACCCCATCTCTGGTAAAATAGCTTCGTCGGCAAACAGGACATTATGAACAAAATTCGCATTTACCTGTTGTTTATGCAGTAACCAACAACAAAATCGTATGCGCAGAGCATAGTCGGCTTGTAGCAAAGCCTGAACTTTTTGAATATGCTACGGATGTAATTGTTGTTCGCGAAGAATGCGCCAAAACAACGGAGGACGATAAACGCTGTGTCTTGAGATATCACGTACACTTAACGAAGGATGTCCCTTATCTCTCCAGTATCTCTCGCTCTTTGCACAACAGAGAGAAATGTGGCACTGGTTGGTAAATGTCGGTTTGGAAAATGCTGTACATACAAACGCCTTGCCGCTAATGCGTTTTGACCACTTTCACCGTATACTAGAATCATGTCAACATTCTCACTATTTGTAAATTCTGCCATTTTTTTCTGTAAATTTCCGTGCAACCACCTCAACGTACACCTTCTAACTACCCGGCACGGCCGACGATGACTAACAATATTATTACTCATATTCTTCGTAAACATCAGAAACTTAAACCAGAGACGTTCAAACGGTTTACCCGTTGGACAAAATTATTTATTTTCTCGAAAATTTAATAACACTTTGTTCAACAAAAAATGGTAGATTCTATTCATTTTCATGCAAACTTTCATTGTTTAATTTATTTTCATGAAGTTACGAAACACTGTGTATTGCTGCTAGGGGACCTTTATCTTCAATAAGACGTAACTTTTGTCTTACATGTCGCATCAAGGTTTGGACGCTTTCTAAGTCTACTTCTATAATTTTTTGAAGAATTCTTTGCCGCAATTGTTCATTTTGGGCTTCTCAACCATTATCATACACCCTTCTTGCCAATAGGGCCCAAAAATTTTCAGTTGGCCTTGCCTGAGGGACATTTGGAGGGTTATCATTTCTGGGGACATATGGCACATGGTGGGCTTCTAACCAATTTAGCGTATCTCTGGCATAATGCGATGTTGCAAGGTCAGGCCAAAACATGTAATCATCATTAGCATGATGCTGATTAATAAAAATAATCAATTTTGATAGGCAATTTCGGATGTATACTTCAGCATTCACTGCCCAGCCTCTTACATAGCCTACGTGGGGCCTTAGATATGCCCGCCTCAGAAATGGCACACCACACCAAAATTTTGTCAGAAAATTTTGTTTTCTTTTTCTATCTTACGTTAATGGGAGTATCTTCAATATTGCATTTTCAGGAAGTTCTGCATGGTCAAAGGTAAAATATTTCTCGTCGTCCATGATTATGATACGGTTGTGGGCGAAATGACGATGACTCAAAGCTCGGCAACAACCAGGGTTTTTGGTCAATTGTGCGCGAGTATACTTGTGGCATTTCTTGCGTTTTCTGTATTTCTTGCCTCTTCTTGCATTGTAACGAAAAATTGTAGCATTTGAAACGCGGAAACGTCGGGAAAGCTTGCGGGTAGACACTCCAATGGTGTTTTTGGAACGGTTGACTTGAATTTCAGTTAATGCACGTGGACGGCCTGTTTTTGGTAGGTTTATACATGGAATTCCCTTTTCGCATTCCCGTATTGTGATTTATAAACAAGTAAACAAGTTTACTATATCTCGTCTAGTCAGCTGATCAACCATGTTGCAGATGGAGTTTCGCAAATCTAGCTTATAAGCCATTTCGCAAATGACAAACGAAAATGTGTAGTAAGAAAAGTACGGAGATTGATAACGTTCCGGTAATATACTGAAATCTGTTTCTGATTTGATTTCATATCCTCTAAGTATGTTAATTAAAGAAAACTTTTAAAGTGGTCAGTATCCGGATGCACTTAAAATTTCTAAAATTGTGCCTGTATTTAAAAATAAAAGTAGTCGCCTAAACGAAGCAAACTACAGACTTGTAGCAGTACAATGTCAGTTTGCCAAAATATTTAAAGAAATATTTTATGAGAGGTTGGTCTCCTTCGTTAACAAGCACCACATATTATCTGACGCATAGAATGGTTTCAGAAAGGGCAAGTCAACAATATCAGCAACTACAAACGCTTATAATTATATACTGGATGAATTAAATAATAAAAATAAACTATATACATTATTTTGTGAGCTCGGCAACAACCAGGGTTTTTGGTCAATTGTGCGCGAGTATACTTGTGGCATTTCTTGCGTTTTCTGTATTTCTTGCCTCTTCTTGCATTGTAACGAAAAATTGTAGCATTTGAAACGCGGAAACGTCGGGAAAGCTTGCGGGTAGACACTCCAATGGTGTTTTTGGAACGGTTGACTTGAATTTCAGTTAATGCACGTGGACGGCCTGTTTTTGGTAGGTTTATACATGGAATTCCCTTTTCGCATTCCCGTATTGTGATTTATAAACAAGTAAACAAGTTTACTATATCTCGTCTAGTCAGCTGATCAACCATGTTGCAGATGGAGTTTCGCAAATCTAGCTTATAAGCCATTTCGCAAATGACAAACGAAAATGTGAAATTAAACAAATTGATATAACCCCTAGCAATATGTTTCGCCTTAATTGACTGGATGTATTTTACTATGTCACAGAGAGCATTTAAAATGTTTCCCAAAACTTATGTAACAGGTGTTATTTCAATACTACAAACAAAAAAAATCAGAAAAATTCAGCATTTTTATTCGAAAAATACTGTGAGAAAATATAGAAACAAAACATATCTCGAACAGCATATCTCGAAAACGAAAGTTAAAGTGAAAACGTAAAGACAAGAGGCGACCGTTTCGCCAAGGCTCTACTGAAGTGAAATTAAAAATTAATTAAAAAAATATTAATGACAAATTTACTGCTTTTAATAAAATATTCACTTAATATTTTAATTCTTGTTTTCCCGTCGTTAAAACCAAATGTATGGGAAAACGCAAACATCCTTGGCTGACACGCGACATCAAAGAAATGTCGAAAATCTTAAACAGTTACATCTCATAGGTAAACGGTTAAACAATATCTGGTACCATGAACGTTTTCTTGAATTTAAAAAGCTTTACAGTTCCAGATTAGCTCTTGTTAAACGCACTTATAATTCACGTAGAATCAACGAATCAACTAATGTTGCGGCTGAATGTTGGAAAATCGTTAATGAAGATCGTGTTGGATCAAACCAAAAGATATGTTTATTGGATTCTCTTGATAATATTGTACGCAATGAACAGTTAATTTCTGATATTTTTAATCGTCATTTTGTAAACTTAGTTGAAAATCAGGACTTTGTACATACATCTAATTTAATTACGAAAATTGATAAGTCAATGTTTTTAATTTTAACAGATCCTAACGAAGTCAATGAAAAGTGTAGTAAGAAAAGTACGGAGATTGATAACGTTCCGGTAATATACTGAAATCTGTTTCTGATTTGATTTCATATCCTCTAAGTATGTTAATTAAAGAAAACTTTTAAAGTGGTCAGTATCCGGATGCACTTAAAATTTCTAAAATTGTGCCTGTATTTAAAAATAAAAGTAGTCGCCTAAACGAAGCAAACTACAGACTTGTAGCAGTACAATGTCAGTTTGCCAAAATATTTAAAGAAATATTTTATGAGAGGTTGGTCTCCTTCGTTAACAAGCACCACATATTATCTGACGCATAGAATGGTTTCAGAAAGGGCAAGTCAACAATATCAGCAACTACAAACGCTTATAATTATATACTGGATGAATTAAATAATAAAAATAAACTATATACATTATTTTGTGATCTAAGCCGTGCGTTCGACAGCGTTAACCACGGCATTTTATACTATAAATTTGTATCTTTCGGAATGCGAGGAGAGGCAAAAGACTGGATAAAACCTTATCTAATCGTAAGATCACAACGAGTGGCAATTAATAATCACTTGTCTACTTAATTGGATACAATAATTGGAGTTCCACAAGGATCAATATTGGGACCGCTGGTGTTCATTCTTTTTATTAACGACCTTCCTGAGTAGTGTTCATCACTATTACCTATGCAGATGATATTAGTTTCATAATGCCTGCGAACGAAACTCAAGAATCCATTCGTAAAACTAATAATACATTGCGTGAAATAAAACAATGGTGCTCTTCCAATGGTTTAGTGCTAAATGTCGCCAAGAGTCATGTAATGCCTTTAGTACCGAAAAATGTAACAGCACTCATTAAATGTGCTGCAGCTTCAATAGCGTGTGTTTCTGTTTTTAAGTTTGTCGGAGTTGTTACTGGATAATAAGTTAACTGGGAAGCCTGGAACGAAAACCTAGTGGTCACGTCTTTCTAACGTATAGAATGCGTAACACAGTCAGTTTGAAAATACTAAAATCAATGTATTACGGCTTAGTCCACTCCAATCTTTCTTAAGGCATTATGTTTTGGGGTTGAAGTGCTACTGCTATAAACATTTTCAGTCTACAAAAAAAAGTTTGTTCGTTTAATGGCTGGCGTGCGCCCCACTGATGTTTTAAGATCCTTTTTGTGCGGTACAATATCTTAATTATTCCATCACTCTAAATTTATGTAAATACCTTGTATCAATAGAACAAAATATTGAACGAAATTATCATTATCATAGTTACGAGACAAGAAACCGTGAAAACATTCGCTTACCTTGGCCAATGGCCAAAATGGACCAATATTTATGGGTTATTTGTTTTTAAACAAAATCAAAATGCTATGGAATGAAAACATACCAATTCAACATAATAGTTTTAAGTCTAAATTGAGACGGTTTTTAAGCTCGACAGCGTATTATTCAATATATGAATTCTTAAATTTTTAGTTTTTTTGTAATTTATAGTTACCTTTATTCACTTATTAAATTTCAATTTCTGTTTTCTGACTTATCTAATGTCCATGTATATTTCAATTTTTTTGTTTTGTACTATGACAAACGGATAAAATAAATTATTATTATTATTAAAAGAGAGCAAACTAAAAGTTTTAAACGAACGATGAAAACAAAATAACATTAAAAAATACACAGACAAAAATCATTTAATTGCGAAAGATTCTCGGAAAAAAAAAAGAAGGGAAAATGAAATTACAAAAACAAAAGACAATCAATTCAAGGTTCATAAAGGAATGAAAAGTAGATATTAGTAAAAATTTGCAATTAGTATTAGGACGGAATCATGAAAAAAGTAAAAACAAAAAAAAATAAATAAAATTGATTGAAGACATGTACAAACAACACAACACTCTGATAATGACGTAAGTGGAGGGAACAAAGGCGTATGAGCTTTGTCAGCAGCAATCCAAAGGCTTTGACCAATTATAACTTTAAAAGAGACGTGTCCATTAAATTCTATTTAGAAATTCAATGCCATTCATTACAACTACAAATAATTATATCTAAAGTTTTTCGAATGGATACAATTTTGTAAAGTACGAAAGGTTTGAATATTACATCTACGTTGTTAGAACAAGAATTCCGCATGTGTGGGTTTTAGGACCACTGCTATTTATCATCTTACATTTAAAATTTCAGTTATTTGGTGAAAATCTTATATTGTAATCTGATATATCTTCAGTTCGCGATAATATGTCCTTGCGCATTGACATCTTGACGTGAGGACGACAATATTCAATTGTATTTCACTGAACGTAAAATCATGACTTTCCACTTCAGCTACTTGTAGTTGTATGGTGGTCCTTGATAGGCAAGAATTGTATATTTTAAACTTAACCTCATTGATTATATTTACTTTGTAATTTCTAAAAGTCATTTGTACATTGCAAGGAAAGCTTTTGGGGTGCAAGTTGCATCTCCAGTTCATTCCAGCAATTGCATCAAATTGTGCGGAAGACGTCAGATTATCGTCCTACATAGTTACTAAGTAGTCAAGGTCGTTAACCTTACAAATATGTTTTTAAAAATTTATATGTTTTCATCAATATTGGACGCTTATCTTCAAGCTTCCAATTTCTCACCTGTGGCTCTCCCTTTGATATATTTCGTTACTTATCGTTATCTTATTAGAGATGGTAAGAAGTTTGAGACATATACCTTTTAAGGTGTTTTTTCTGGAATCTTTTTCACTCCCTTCATTTTGATCGTTTTCTTCTGATTTATTTGCAACTTCTATTTCACGCTTCTTCATGCACCCTGCTAGTATTTGTTGTGTGAGGGACGGGTGGTTAAAAATTATCCTTTACTTTCTAATTTATCAATTTTATAAGGCCTCCTGTAGATACCACGACGAGAGTGAGAGAGAGATTCTATATTTACGCCCAAATTCCATTTCTACTTCTCACTTTTTTACCAAAATTTTATTCAAATCATAAAAGACCCAAGTATCAATTTCTTTGTTTGTATGTTTTTGGTTTGAGTTTCAATCAGCCAGATTTTAGCCCTTGTCCTGAAAATCACGTTATTAAGAAAGTGCAGCGGACGAACGAAATGTAAACATGACCTTTAAGCGGAATTTGGGCAAGTAAAAGGGAAGAGGAGATTATCTCACGTCCACGTGTTGGGGTTGACACGGGTCACGGTGCGTCAATAGTGTAATAATCGCTGTGAGAGAAGTGAGTTATGTAAAATGGTGAATTTTTCACATCAAGTTCCACAGTTTACAACGTTAAAAAACAGCTAAAATCAATATTTTTTTGAGAAATACTGTGAGAAAATGCAGAAACAAAACAATAAATATTTTTCGAAAACGAAAGATAAAGTGAAAACACAAAAGCAAAGACAATCGTTTCCCCGAAACTAAATTAAAAAGAGAAAAACTAAAACATTGGAAAATTCTGCTAAGTTTTAAAAGTAAATATTTTAAAACGAACGACGAAAACAAAACACAAACAAAGATCGCTAAACTATGAAAGATTTTAGAAAAAAAATGAAGAAAAAATGAAATCATTCTCAATTCATGCGATTAATAAAGAAATGAAAAAGAAATATCGATAAGACTTAACTGAAATTGAAACTATTGCGAATTTATTTTAATTAAATGTCCGACATCGCTTAATTTCGAACATTTTTTTCAAGACAGGGAAAATGAAAAGGTCTTGCGTTTAAAAACTTCCACGTTCGGAGTTGGCACTGGTTCGATATTGTAGTCATAACTAGTGTGTCGGTGTTGTAGTCATAACCAGCTGATCTCACTTATTGGATTTGGCGTTTCATTTGAAATGAAGACATACTGTGTTTTTTGTTATCTCAAGTCACAGCCAATTCCAAACGTGAAAGTTTTTGAACGCACGATAAGTATCTATCGATAATATCGATATACTGATCCACTTTGATTAAGGACCACAGGAATTTCAATGCAATTTCGTATAATTGTTTATTCCTGCTTCGTTATTGAAGTTATTCTTAAAAAAAGGAACTTACTGTAGGGCTGGATTGTTGGTCCACGATGGTTTGCATGTTCGCCAGATTTAACACAAAACGATTTCTTCTTGTGGCCTTATTTAAAATCAAAAAATTATGAGACTCCTTTCTGCAATTTGAATGAGTTGCGAGGTAGAATCGTGAAAGAATGAGCAACTTTTACTTCTAAAACGTTCGACAATGTTCGTAAAAGCTTGTAGGACAATGTTGGCCGCAAACGGCGAATTATTTGAACATTTGGTGTAGTTTCTGTTATTTTATAAATAAATACAATTTAAAAAAATGCATTGAAAGTGGACACCGGGTACAGATATGGGAAATATCGTTATTCGATATTTACCAAAAAGTGTAAAATAAAAATTAAACATTGAACACCCTGTATTTCTGCGATTGGGAAGATTGAACACGTAGTTTAGTCTGACCAGTTTGACCGTTCACTTAACGCAGCCTTAGTTTCAATTGCTTGTTACGGAGATGGAGTGATAACATTACGTCACGGGAGACCTGTATGCATATATAAGAAGTGGGCACATAAGACACAAGTGACTGCCCCAATAGTAAAGACTCTTTTATTTTTTGGACAATACTAACTCCTTTAATGATATAAATGCTTGACACTTTCTGGATAATGTTAATTCCTTTAGGGATACAAGCACTACCTCAAAAGTTAAGACGCGCACTCTTCCTGGATAATGTTAACTCCTTAAAAGATAGAAACTACCGCAAGGATTAAAATGCTATTCTTGAACTCAACATTAACACTTTTTAAAGTTAAACGTCGTAACTCCGTTTATTTTAACACCAGAAACGGATGGATGCGAGGGAACACCGAAAAGGACTTTGTCAAAGTGTTGTGTGAGCAGATTTTAATTTATTCGATACAGCAACTTTCTTCAGTGCGTTTGCAATAAAATACTGTTTTTGTGAATCCGCACAGATCCGTTTATTTAAATTTTGCTGGCACCTTCAACTGAAGTTACGCAGTGACATTTAAAAAAAAACGACCGGCGTAGATACGGACCAACCTTACCGGTTTCTCCACGTAACGACTTTTAAAGATAACGATTAAATAATAACGCATTTTAATTAGTAAATGTCCAGCAGTTTCCACAGAGGGAACGACAAATAAAATAACCAAATGCCTGCCTGTTGTGGCAACGTCACTAGAAAGTACGACTCCGGCGCGCGTTATTACAATAAACCGCAAGTATTTCCGGAATTTCCGGAATCCCTCGGACTGGAAACCCGCCGTATTCTAATAGATATTTAATGAAGAGCGAACTCTGAACCGCAAGAGCATAACAAATGAAACTAACAGTATTGCACAATTACTTTAATAAAGTGTGGTAATAGTTTTGCGGTTTAGGTAGTTTGAAAGCAGTGAAATTTTCTAATGGTTGGTTTAATGGACTCGGAAAAATTGCCGCTTTCGTACTAGTACTAACCGTACTGATCTTGATCGAGTTAAATGTGAAGAAGCTAATATTTGACATGTTTCAAAGAAATCCTTTAAAAAGTTTCAATAGTTTTCTCAAAATTTTTCTAAATTAAAGAAATAAGTTAATATATTCAGAGAGCACCAAAAATTTGTTATTTTAATTTTTGCTGTGAACAAGCTTAAATTTATTTATTTTCTGTTATACCTTAGATATAATACGGTGGGATTATTTTTAATTAAGAAAACCAAAACAAATGCACTAAACTATTTAGAGCATTAAAAGAAACTAACGTATAATTGAAATGTGTCTACTCGTTAAAGGAAATGATTCATATTGCTCCGATTCCAATGAGAGTAAAACGAGATTATTATAAGAGAATATCTTGCTGGAAGCTACATTTTCTTTCATAACTAGAAAATATTTCTACTATGAAACTTACTGCAACTGTTCGCCATATGTTAGCGGTAAAAGTGAATGACGCAATTTACGGTAACTTAACGTAATTGACTTTGAGGTAGGCGATCTCTTGCATTTTTAATTCAATCTGTAGATGATGATTGTAATTTATAAAAATTAAGGTCGTTACGTTTAACTGTCATCATCATCAAGTTTTCTTTTCAATTTTGAAATAACGTAAAATTATTTTGTCCAACAACTGCGTTTTTTAGGTATTTTTTACGTTGGTTTTGAGCGACTTAAATCAAATTTCACTAGTAACTAAAATTTAATTTTAGTCACTCGCAGTGCAATACAACTATCCATGACCACCGACGACTGCTTGACTATGTTTTAAATAATGTCGCTTCAAAAATATCTTTTCAAGATTCTTTGTTGTTGGACAAAACGTCGTATATCACACGTGAGCGAAATGTAATTATTCACTCGTGAGAATTGTCTCTCATGTATAATTTTCCATTTTTCTCACTTATAATATAATGTACAAATATTCAAAGTTGTACTCGTACAAGGGAAATTTAATAACACTGTCAGAGACCGAATGAAGATAGTAACAAGGTGGGCCGAGGAGGAAGGTCTAAAGATCAGTCCTCAAAAAACCACCATTGTGCCATTTACTCGGGTTGAGGGTTGAGGTTCTTTGCGTCTTCGTGCACATGAGGGGGAGGTAAAGTATCTTGGAGTGATTTTTGACTCCAAACTTACCTGGAACCGACACTTAGACAAGATATCAGGTGACCGATGACCACTTTCGCGGTGGCCAGACGTGATAGATAGATAGTGCGTGGGGCTTAAAACCAAGTATGGTGCATTGGTTTCACCAGAATCGTTAGACGTAACCTATGGAGCCTCGGTGTGGTAGCCAAGGGTCAAGCAGGAAACCACCAAACTTAGACTGAGCAGGATCCAAAGATTGCTTGTCTAGGCATAAAGGGGGCGATGAGCACAACGCCCACAGCTGAAATGGAAACCCTTCTAGACTTCCCTCCCTTACACATTGTGATAATGGGAGAGACAAGAATATATGGGCATAGACCAAAGGAGAAGTTATGCTTCTCGTTGAGCCAGCTTGCCTCTGTATTCCAAACAGAAATATACGCCATCTTACAATGTGCGTGGGAAAATAAAAGGAGGACTTACACAAATAAGCGGATCTTTATCCTAGCCGATAGCCAGGCGGCTTTGAAGGCTTTGGTAAGCTCAAAGATCTCTTCCAAACTGGTGTGGGGATACTTAAGTGAGGTTAATGACCTGGCGGAATACAACTGCCTTACACTGGTGTGGGTGCCAGGTCATCGGATATTATCGGTAGCGAACGGGCCGTTGAACTAGCCAGGCAGGGTGCGAGTATGGCATACCTTGGCCCTGAACCTGTCCTAGGCATAACCAAGAACGCTATTCGGGGCTTTTTTAGTGACTGGATAAGCGAGGAACACAACAGATACTGGCTAAGCAGACCAGGACATCGCCACAGCAAGGCCTTCCTTAGAGGTCCTTGTAAAAAGAGAGCTGCAGAACTTTTGCTTTTGAGCAAGTAACTCAAGATTACCACGGGGTTACTAACGGGACAGGAGCATTTATGGAGGATCGGTAAATGGAATGGGGATCTAAATTGCAGACTCTGCAATGGAGAACCAGAGGCAGCAATGCACTTTTTGTGTAGATGTGATGCGCTGGCAAATCGCAGACATTTCAGATCACCAGATATAAATTCGGTTGAGTACCGATTATGGGTTACCTCAAAGAAAGGGTATTTCTTAGTAGGTCTACTACTCGTGACGAACTGAAACGATCGATATCAGGTATCATTAAAAACATTCCCAGGAAATGCATTTACTAAAGCAATTTATAACGTAGAAGATCGACTAGTTAAGGAACACCAGTGTGGTGACCATATTTATCTTTTTGTTGTTTCTTCTTATGACAAAATCTCATTCCTTTACAAACAAATTGTTGATTTTATTTTTGTAGAATATAAAAATTTTCCAAAATTATGGCCATTTTAAACTGGGAACTTACTTTAGAATAACCTTATATTTCATTGGCTTTAGTTGACTTCAGACTTGAGGTTATACTCAAGCGTTTTATTTCACCAATTTTTAAGGAAAACAAAATTAAACAAATACCATGGACAACGAAAACAAAAATACTTGATTTGAAGAAGATTAGACTTCACAAATTTCTTGAACAAAAAACGCTATAAAACTGCAACGGTTTATTTAGGTTAAAAATTAAATTACCAAAGGTTTTTTATTTCAACGAATACCCTCAAGAAAAAATTCTTTAAACTAATTCTAAAGTACTTGTTTATTTTTCTACCATGAGATGAAAAATCGTGGAGTTTTTTGTCTTGTTGTTTATCTTTTCTTCCAATCTTGTTTACTTTATATATTGTAGTTCTGGTATTTCGGTTTAAACTATGTCTGCTATGACAACTGCAATTCTTATCACTCCTGGGCTTTCTCTCTTAGTTTTTTTCCCTGGAATTTGGTATTGTATACATTTTTTGACGTGAAAGGGAAACAATTTCGTTGGACATGCAAAATTAACGAGAGATGTAATAAAATGGCAAATAAAATAGGAATTCGCAATCAATGATAACAAAAATAAAAAAATTTCTCACAATGCACTGCAGAATATTTTCCTGGTAGTGTATATTCCAAGGTAATTCGTGAGCGACTGCTGTCTGGACTTGAACTTCTCACAACGTTCGTTTTGCACAAACCGTTTAAAAACAGACCGTTTCGCGAAATGATTTTTATTTAGGAAACGTCACAAAAATCCTATTGACTGCGCCAGTTAGAATCCGGGAGCTGTTTTAACACTTTTAAACTTAATTACAATTTATTGATTAATTAGAAATTTGAGAATTTAACTCTAACTTAACTTAATTTATGAATAATGATAGGCCAATGGAATTTGATTTTTTTAACAATTACAAAATTAGGATAACAATTTTAAGTACAATCCTTACGGAATTACGACGTGATTGGAGCTGTGAAATTAGGACTGACTGTCCTTCCCTCGGGAATGTTCTTATATGTTTTATTATTATTGATTCGGCAAAAGGGCTATTCTAACGGGCATTGCTAATTTTCTCACCATTATCATATTTTTGCTTTTTGTTTGTGTATGTGTAATTTGCTCTTTCGTTAATTTGGCGCTCAGTTTTCCAATTGATTCGATTATTGTTAATAAATATTGTTATAAGACAGGGTTGCTTAGCTCAGGGTGTGTTAAGTGACCAACACATTAAGAACAACAAGGATTACATTTTTTTTAACTTGTCCTATTTTTTTTAACTTGCCAATATTACGCACATCCTATGTGTATTTTTAGATTCATCTTTTCCAATTCTGCATTTACATTGTGCTTTATTTTTTTTATGTCAGAAATTATTACCATATCCACAAACCTCAATTCCATTGATTTATATGTATTTGTATTTCTCAACATTTTCATCTTTTATTATCTTTTGCTTTTGTGTTACTTCATACTGAATATTGAAAAAACTACAAAACATTCAGAAAGAATGACCAGATTGAAGGAATAATTAAAGAGGTAGCTGAAAAATATTTAGGGAAAATAAAAAAAAGGAAAGAAAATGAAGTGGTTTGACGAAGATTGTAGACAAGTTCTAAAACAAAGATATGAACCAAGAGTACAAATGTTAAAAACATGCACTCCAGAAAAAAGAATCCTAATCTTGATTCTCTAATTTTGAAGAAAGCATAAGCAAATTAGAAAGCCAAATATTTCCGGGACATCCCCTCACATGTTTGTGCTTATAAACCTATTTTCCTATCCTACCATCTTACACTAACAATAAGCGTATTGGTTTATCGTACAAATGTTTGCAGTTAAATTTATATTATACCCATTCAGGTCATACAAATATGTAAGTAGAAGTCATGATGATTTATCAGAATTACAGTACGGCGAATTCAATTACGTTTGGAATTAATTCATTCAAGTTCCTGTTGCACATTTCTGATTGTACTTACATACCTGAAAGTAGGAGCAAAGAAAGTTCTCGCATAAGAAGTAGACGATAATTATCCACCGGAGTGGTTCGGGCGTGGTCTTTTTTGCCCCTGGCATACTTCTGTCTGGTCTTTGTACATACGACTTTATGTTACTTAAGTACGGTTTATTACCGTTTGCTGTTCGATGTCATGTCTTATTATAGGTTGCCCGATTTTTTATTTTTTTTGGTTTCATATACGCAGAGAAAATTATATTCAGCTCATTAATAACGATATTGAAGTTAATGAATTGCTCTCAATTCGTCGACATTAATTAAACGAGCTTGAAAAAAAATTAATCATTCATGAAACAGAGCCGTTGTGATTAAGAAATTTTGTTTGAGTGAAGATACTGTACACTTTCTTTTGGAACAAGTTTACCCATAATTTTACACGTATACTTTCACCTGGCGTGTACCTTTTCTATTTAATTATATATTTCCATCGATTGGGAACCAGAAAATAGCTGAGGCGATAAATGACGTTATTTAGAAAATTCCAGCGGAAAATATTACTGTTTCATAATCGACTAGTTCGTGCAAGTTTAAACAATGCCCGCAATAGTTGCGTAATTAGAGTAATACTGAACTCTTCATCGCTTCCCTTAAATTTCACTCATTAAATAAACAATTGTTATTTGTTTTATATGCAAGAGAGAAGAGCGTTATTTAACACGCTGAGCCGTTTTCGCACGAAGTCAACATGAGATTTATTAGTGTGAGATGTACCCATGCACTAGTTCTCTTGTTTGTGTATGTGTGTAACATAAATATTGTTGTAATTGGTTCATCTATTAAGGCATCGCTTGCGTAACAAATTGAAATCGTACCACTTTGTTTCGTTTTAATGACGACTTGGTTTCATGAAACTTGGGGAAATTTTGTATAATGCAATATTAAGTGGTGTACATGTGTTGCATATTTTGACCTCGATGTAAAAATAGCTTCGATATATTCACTCACCTATTTAGAATTAAAAATGAATTCATTTATACTTATGAAATCTTCTAACGCGTGTTGGTTTTGGTGGAGGAAGAGCGGAAATGGGGTAACTTCCTAAATTGATTGACGTTTGATGGATGGCAGTTGTCAAACTGTTGTTTAAGGTTTGATTTGTCGTGAAACTTAATTTCTTGAGTTAAGTTCCTTTTCAGTTAGGATATTACAAATTAGCTGTTTTCAGGGCTAAACAGAATATCTTTCTTTTGCTGAACTTTTGAAAATTTTGTTGCTAATCGTCAGTAGATTCCTCGAGCATCCTCTGTACAGCTGTGTATTGCTACTGATGTTATTTCCACGTGCAAATGAAATTAATTTAGAAGAGCGTTCAACTTTAGAGTATCATGAAGATAACAACATTCAAGACGAAACAAACAACGATACCAACCTGCGCCAATCAAATCGTGTGAGCGATACCGACCTACGCCGATCAAATCATGTTCATTTTGATTTCTACCGCAAACAATGAGGTCATCAAGGTAAGCAAAAGTTCCCTCAAGCTCTTTAATTTTGATGATAGAATATATAACTCACTGAAAACTAGCTACACCATTAGTTACTTCAAAAGGAATTCTCTGAAATTGAAAAAGATTTCCTCCAGCTGTATAAGGTTTTTCCGAGGGTTGGATGGGAATTTGATGATAGACACTTTTGAGATCTATTGTGCTAAATATAGAGAAATGGGGAATTCGAGATACAATTCCTTCTATATTAGGAAGTGGGTAAGCATTTAGCTCAGTGAACCTATTGATTGTTTGAGAATAATCAATTACTAGTCTACATTTATTATTTGTATTAGAAATTGCTAGAGCTCTCCAGGGAGACATACTTTCTTCTATAAGACCCTCTTTTAAAAGTCTTTTAATTTTACTATTAACAAAATCTTCATCATCTTTAGAATATTTTCGAGATTTAATTGCAATAGGCATGCAATTTGGACTAAGATTAGAGAAAAGTGAAACAGGAGGAATGAAAGCTACAATTTTGAGGGCAGACCTTGGACCACCAAATGTAACTTGAAGAGGAGAGTTTTTCCTAATATATCATGTTCTATGATTACATCTGCACAAGGGTTTTTCGTAATTAGGAATTTAGTATTTTTATTCTATTCAGCTATCTCTGTTTTTAAGTTACAATCTTTTGCTAACTGTTTTAATATTTGCCAAAATTGGTCAATGGAATCTCCTACCTGCTGTTCTTGAGCAGCAAGACGATGTCGTTTGAGGTTTTACATAAATTGCATCTAAAGTATTTAGAGCTTCGTGAAAACTCTCAGAGTCATTGATGTAGGCAAAAACATTGGGTCCAATATGATTATGTAAAAGTTGTAGTTTAGTTTCATTACGCACTTGAGTTTGCGCTTCTAGAAAATTATTGAAAGTTCTTTTTCAATGAATCCATTCGTGTTTAGAAGAGCTTGAAACAGGGTCGATACAAAATCGATTCGGACGAAGAAAATTATTAACATGAGTATTTTCCATTCCGTTCAATAAATTGTACTGAAGTTGAATTCAATTAACACACCAAAAGATTGGTTTTATTGAACGGAATTATGCGTTACATAACTAATAACAAATAATGTTTAACAAAATACATTTTGACAATTTAAATAACTGGATAATTTATATTACAAGCTGTTTTGGTCCTATTTGGGGCCTCGTTAGCAGAAGCGTAGCTGGAGAATTCCACTGCAAACCAAACCGACCTGTCCTAGTTATTCACAATTGCGATGTAATAGTAATGAAAAGTCTAAGGCGCGATATTTTGACCTAACATTGTAAGAGGATATAATGTTACGTCAAAGAGCGATTCCAAGATGTCGCGCCTTAAACTTTTGATAACTTTTTTGTCGAGTTGTCTAATTTAAGACCTGCTTCACAATGTTATGAAAAATTCAAAGGCTACTTGATGAACTTTTCAATTGAACACTTGATAGTTAGTACCGTCTTAAGTCATGTAGTGGTCCCTGACTTTTTTGTTTTTTAATTTATCATATTAAGAAAAAGGTTCTTATATATACGTATATATGGTACCTGTGCAGAGACATGTAATTATTTTATAATAAACTACAGTTTGTCAGTCGGAGCCTCTCTAGAGCCCTGGGCCCGGGTCCAGCAGGCCCATACGTGACGACGACACTGAGAGCTTTACTACTGTCACTATACAGGCTGTACAGTTTGGAAGTTACATTTGTATTAATTTATTTGATTTTAAAATTTTATTGGTGGTATACAGGGTTATTCACGTAACATATAACAGTTAATATCTCAGTAAGTACAAGTGTAATCTATTTGGTTGGTACATATTTTTTATGTGGAATGAAAAGTTCTATTAAGTCACGGTGTTAAATATGTTTTATCAGTAAGTTCAACAGTGTATAGTTTAACAGTAAGTATAGGCAACTTTTGTTTTTCAACTGGAATAGTATATTATCGTTGCCAGGAAAGATGAGCTTTGCGTCATGAAATTTACGTGTCCGACGTTAGTCAACACGCCGAAGTCAAATTAACACTTACATTCTTACGAAATGTATTTCCGGTTTATGACAATTAAAAGAGTAAACGTCAAAATGACAAGCAACTTGACAGATCAATTAAGATTAAGGTTATGTACGCAAGTACGTTCGTATGTTCCACAAGCTCTAGCATGGCTGGCTACCGTGTTGTACGTCAACACTTTTCTGGAGGTTACTGAGTTTTATTAAACGTCCTAATTGTCTTAAAAAGACGGTTAGAGATTAATAAACATACGAAATAAAAAATAAAAACTCCAAACACAACTAGAAATTAGCACAGTGACACTTAAAACTTGCGACAGAAAACTAATGGAAACAAAGTGCACCGTGAGTCAAATCAACAACATCGTAATGGAGTAAAACTGTCTAAGAAAAATGTACATATGACTAGCTCTCTCTATGATATAAGTTCTGCTCTTTTTATTTTCTAGTGGATAGGTCTTGAACTTAGAAGACGTATAATGTGTATTTCTATCTTTGTCTTATATGTGTGACATAGAAGACGGTGAATATCATATATTTGTCTGTGATATTGTCGGTAACCAATGACGTAGGGCTCATCTTTCCTGGCGACGATAATATTAAATTCTATTAAGTAAAAATATTATTTATAGTACCCCACAAGAAATAGTCTAAAAATGGCAATAACGGCTTGCTCGGTTTTCAATACTTTTCATATTTTAATTTTTCTCCAATGGAAATAATAGGAACCCCTACATGTGTTACATTTCTGAATTCGCGAGAGAAATTACTTTTAAATGGAAATTTAAAAAATTTACTATTCCGTTTAAGAAACAAAAGTTGCCTATAGATCCTGTTAAACCGGAAGTGAAAAAGCATATTTGATACCGTGACTTAATAGAGCTTTGATTTCATATAAAAGCGAATGTCTTACACTTGTACTTACTGTTACATGTTATATGAATGACCTGTATAGTAATTTTGCTCTAAATACGTTAGTGCCATGATCTATTAGATTTTTTGAGACAGTTCTTAATCAACCTGGGCAATATTTCATTTAACGCAAATTTCCCTCGCTTTGGCGTTAGTTACCATAAATAGAAACACCATAAATAACGAAAGATAAAATCACAAGGAAACTATATTTGAACAACAAAGTACAACTCCACTTGCCATAAACTGCGTGTAATGGTGTTAACTTCGTTCGATAAACAACGGATTTCAAATGACTCCACATATCAAAATTAATGGGATCATAACCTGGGGACCGCGGCGATCACATACAGGGCCCCATCTGCCTCCATATTGTTAGTTTAACTATTCTCTCATTATCCTTGATGTATGAGGAGGAGCCCTTTCAGATAGTAACCACATCTTTTGCCTTGTAGCCAGAAGTACGTTTTCTAATAAATCTGGAACAACATTCTCCAGAAAATGTAGATATCCTTCTCTGCTTAGACGCTGTGACAAGAATTCCACACCATACTTAATTGAAAATTCATTTCGAAATGAAGCAATTCTTATTACGTGATGATTTTCATTTGCCTAATAGTGAAGATTACGAAGATTGACTACTTCATGCCTTGAAAATTTAGTTTCATCCAATTCTTTAAGAAAATTTGGTTCCTTTTCCCGTTGCTGAAGCAGCCAATTACAAAACTGAAGTCACCGCTCTGAATCTTGTAGTGCAGATGACTGCACGCACTGCATGTGTGTTACTAATACTTCATCAACTAGTTCGAGTATTTCTTCATCCGCAGCAACAGTACGCGCAGAACGTGTTCTACCTCCTAACACTATGGGTTGTAATTTCCCGGTTAACCTTAAACGTTGGTGCAGACGTACAAATGTTGGAGAGGATGGTTAATGGCGAATTGGGTACAGTTCTGCGTACCTGTCACGGGGCAAATTATTGTTTTTATTATAAGTTTATAGTAAAGAAATGGGAGTAGTACCGACGAACTGCAGCATAAGCTGTTCCATACATCAGATGTATATTTGCGTATATTTCGCCTTTTAAGTCTCAACCGTCGGTTTAAGGACAGCCTGTATAATATGTAGACTGGGAAAATAGGCGGTCCCAAAGTTGGCGCGAAATTTGAAATGGAATCTATTGAATTGCAAGAATGCGTGAGTTAGGTGAAATTAACAGTCGTTCCATTGAGAGTCGATGTGAAAAAGTATTATTGCTTATTATTTAAACTCATGACGAAAAGTTTATAATATGATTTCAATTGTGTCTATTTTACATAATTAGTTATATTGCTACTAAGGCCCGGTATTTCAGTCACAGTTTAACTTTAACCTTCTGTCTATTCCCATAGTAACAATTATGAAACAATTGTTCTTTTGGGAATAACCAAGATTAAAATTAAACTGTGACTGAAATACCGGGTCTTAGTTTATTTGCTATTAAAAAAATTGCACAAAATCCTAGTCTGTTACAGCGTCAACAATTTGCAACATACGTCCCATTTTAATATAAAGATAGCGACTGAGCTCCGTCTTCTATGACGTTTGCTTTCATAATCTGTTAGTGCATTACATTTTTAATATCTCATTGGTAATTTGTTTAAAAGCCACGCCTTTCAGTTTTTTTTTTTAAAGTAAACCAAGGAAGTTCCATTAATAGAATTAAAAAACTGGAATTATTTTATTGATTCGCCTGTCATTTCAATTTCTTGTCTCAATTGAGAAATTCAGTACGTTTCACTATTTCTGAGCTAAAAAAAGACATTATTTTAAATTTAAGTATACTTTGTTCACAAATCAAAATACCACCACCTGTTGTATTCTGTTGATATGAAACTATGAAAACACAAAGTAGGCAACTTACTTGAAGTTTGATGTTAAAGTATTTGTCAAATCAATTTCATTATTTATTAAATAACATGCGATTCAAAATAAACTTTCATCAAAATGTACGACAAAAAAATTACTACTTCTATATATAAAGTTTGAATGTTCGATGCCATTTTTAAGTGCATTGCGTGTTAAGTAAATCCACAAACCAATTTCTTTTACTGTTTTAAAATCTATCTCTGACATATATCATTTTTGGTGATCAAGGTATGCCATAACGAAAAGTTTAGATTATGGGATATCCCGCGATCGCTTTTTGACTTAATATTGCATTTGGATTGACAAATTGCAGCCAGTTTGCTACTTAATAAGTCATCCCATATAAGACGACCTTGCGTGCTGTCAAAGCATAATGAAAGTTTAAAAAAAAATTGTTGCAATGCCATAACGTTGAAATATTAGGGAATAATCAAAACTTAAATCTGACAGAACTGACAAATGTAATTTTGAAATGTCACCGATTGTGGTATCTCAGACATACACGTTATATCTATATCTATTTATCATGGTACACATTGATGAAAGTCTTTTTGAATCACAGGTTATTAATTAATTTTATGTTCGTATGTACATTCTTGACGGTACTTTGTTATTTATAAAATTGTTCTCGAATGGCACGAATATAAAAACCATTAATCCTATTATAATTATAACTAACAACCTTGTCTTTTATTTCATATACTTGTGCCATTTTTAATACTAAATTTATAACTAACCAGAACACTGCCACTGGTGCCAGTTATATTTATTGCAAGGCTTTTTTTAAAATTTTTGAACAGATAATATTAATTATTGCTTAAAATGAATTAGAAGATTTGAAACCGTTGATATTCGGTGTAAAACATAATCTATAATTAACAACTGTTAAGGTAACCAGAACACACTTAATAGAATTTTAATTGTTGCAATTTTCTTTAACACACGCAATGTTTATACAATCGTTTCATCATTGTTAAATTACATTTTTTACGATTTACGGTACTTATGTCAGATTTTTCATTAATTTTTTTTTGTTTTCAATTTCGTAATGTAATTTAGTAGATGATGTAATAAAGTGTGTATGTAATTAAAAATTGAGGACATGTTATTTGAGTGATCGAACGTACAAATTCGTGGACGCCAAAAAATTCACCTGTGTGCGCGTACATACATTAAAAGTAAATTTGAATTGCATTAGTGTTTTTATAGCGACCATCTTCGTGCATCGGAATTGCAAAAAGGGGCACGCTATGTAGGTGAAGACAACAAAGAACTCGACCTTAGAACTCCGGAGTAGAACGCCGGCGATTAGTTTAGAATAATTCACATAACCCAAATAGTCGCCGGTCGCTTCTTCACATAATATACCGCAAGGTTCCGGTATTTATGCTTCCATGCATTCCGACTATCTTATCGAAGTTTCTAAGGAAGTTAATTCCACTTGTTGTTCTTAATGGCGAATTACATACATTTGCTTTCAAGTAAGTCGATACAACTCAATAAATTTGTGGTTCTTTCTCCAGGAGTATCAGTTTCTAATTAAATGTTTATTGTTTTCATACATTTGAATATTGATAGTACTTCTTCTAACCAATGCGAATGAATGGAATTATTTTAAAGTAGATAATAATTTTTGTATTGACTACTTAAATATTTTTTTAAATAAACTCTATCCAATTGTCATCGCCTCTTTCTCTGCCAAGAGCAATAAACCAATTTCCGCTTGGTGGTCAGCTCTCGTCTGCAAAAACGCTTCGTCGCTTTTTCTTCGCGACGAAGCAATTACCTTTCGGCGAGAGTCTTCTCATCTCACCGTGCCCACTGACCCAACTACGACGAAGTAGTAATGGGCAACTTATTAAAATGACGACCGCACGGCCCAGTTTTCGCTTCGGATGGCAGACGCACAGGTCCGCTTGTAGTGTAATGAGTCAGAGAGTGCTCAATTCCTCTATCACCATTAAGAAGGCTTCGGTACAGTTAGAAGAACCTATAACCTTGGACGACATAGCGCTTGTTAGGCGTACTTGGAATAGATTGTGGCGATGTCACGTTCCAACGCGTCCGACCATCGCTACTGCTTATTAACAGTAGTGCGATCTCGTTATGGGAGGTGTTGGTTTGCGACGTTTACGGATTGATACCCGCATACCGGTGCAGCACAATCTTTTTTTTTGTGTTTGCGGAACTGTAAATAGTTGCGTATTATTTTGTAATTTGGAACGAATTCAAACGAGACAAGGCCAGAGTACGAGTAGTACTGAGGTCAGCGGAACAGAGCACATGTATTGGGGCATAAAAGTAAATTTATTTAAATTTAGTATGCCAGACTTCGAAACGTTGAAAATGAAACCAGGTTGAACGAGTGTCTTGAATTGGGGTTGCAGATACATAGTATTAACAATACGCCGATTCCTTTTTTTGTGACTCTTACCCTCAGTTAATAATCGTGGCTTTGAACTAATATTGTATTTTGGAAATGTTGTTGGAATTTAGCAAGTAGGATCGAGATCTAAATGGGGCCTATGTATATGGACTACTTATGGAATTAAGGATTTAGTTAGGATCTAAGTTTTGGAAAAAAATTTCGTATTATTTTTTCCTATTGCAAAGTAAAGCAATCAACTTACCATTGGATATGAAGAATCTGTCAAGTTTTCTCTACAGTTTAACCATACATTTGTGTTCAGAAAGTTGTACAAAATGTCTTACAAGCTAGAATTGCGGAAAGGTATTATTAGGGAACGTGAGGAAGGTTTGCCGTGCATGGATCTTCCTAAGACGGGCCGTCCTCGAGATTTGAACCATCTGCAACAAATAGAAGAGGAGTTTCAACGAGAAGATTAGGCCGAAGATTCAGGTATTTCATATGACAATCAAGAGGGAAACTAACAGAAATCATTTGAAATTTAGAAAGCGACAAAAGTGTCCAAAATACACGGCTGCTCAGTTAGAGAGGATTACAAGGAGCTGCAGGTATTTAAGACGAATACATTTCGGAGACAATGCCACAAAATTATGGACAACGACAAATATTTGACATTATCTAACTCCGAAATAAAAAGAAACAAAAGCTTTTATACAAACAACATCGAGGATGTTCCTAATGATGTAAGATATAAGAAAAAATGCAAAATTCGAGGACAAGATACTAGTGTGGTGCGGTATTTCAAGACTTTATGTTGGACGAGTTAGGAGTGAAGCTGTACCATAAATGCAGATATTTATATTAGAAGATGCTTCCCTAAATTGGTAAATTTTATTCAAACACATCATGTTCATGATAATATTATGTTCTGGTCGGATATGGTATCGTGCCATTATGCAAGAATAACCCAAGATTGGTTAAGGCAACAAAATATCCCATGTGTGCCTCTGAATGTTTCCCAGGTCTGTCCTATAGAAGAGTTTTGGGCTTTACTCGGTAGAAAAGTTTTCGACGGTGGGTAGGAAGCCCAAAATGAAGAAGAGCTACGACGAAAAGTCTACCAAAAGATTCGAGAGTTTAATCCACTTATTGTCCAAAGGCTAATGAGAGGCATTCGCATTAAATTGCAAACCATTGAAACCCATGGCCCTTTAACTACTATGTAATACATTATAATTTTTGTTAAAACCTCACTGAATAGTTTTCTTAAGTATACATTTAAATAAAACAATTACATTTTGTATAATTACATTTGAAAAAATTTCCCTAAACTTTTGTTACGTAGGTACGTTACAAGTAATTTTCGTGCTATTGCACCTTTTTATTTATTTCAAGAAAGTACTGAGGTTCCTTAAAAAAAAGAAAGAAATTTCCAGCATTTGTCGAGTAATTTTTTGACAAACAAGCAGTTGTTATTGAAGATTCACGTTTTTCTATCATTTCTGGATTTTCCTAAAGAATTCACATGAAGGCACAAGTCATCAGGCCTAGCGAATTTTCTATTTTTAATCTCATCTGCATTTTATCTGGATCTCACTAAGAAGATGGAACTTTAGAACCCCAGAAGACCAAGTCTTAATGAAATACTCTCCTTACTCGTTCGTCACTTAACCTGATCTAACTTCTAAGAAAGAAAAATCCATATGTGAAAAGACAAAATGTTTTTGAAAGTTATGATTTACATTTGGAAAATAAAATAATAAAGGTCAATTTCATACCTGTGTGCTATAAAATACGATGAAGTAAAATTCACTATAATCAAAAGATCTTGGGCGCTACAATTTTTTGTAAAACCTGTTATGAAAGAAAGACCAGAATTACAGAATAACTCCATGTAATTGAACTACCAGAACCAGAAGATACGTAGAATGGATGACAAAAGGTTTAAAAAAAAAGTTAAGAAAAATAAACAAAGATTTCAAAGTGATAACTGAATAAAGTAGTAACAAATTTAAAAAAAAAACATTAACAAAAGAAACTTAATATTAACATAGATTGTTTAATTATTATGCCTTGCAATTATGAGGTAAAATTGGTATCTGGTGTAGCCTCATCTGGTTTTAATGATTGCTTTAAACCCTTGTGGCATACTACGAATAAGATATTGTATATCTTCTTGTGGAATGTTATTCCGTTCTTTCTGTGTCGTATTTCTTGCTCGTATTGTTCTTTTTAGCAAATCCCATAAGTGTTCTATAGGATTTCGATCTCCACTTAAAGGTATGGTCATCATTTAAATATTGAATTAATAGAAACCACTCATATCCTACAAAGCCCGTAGCACGTGTTCCTTTAATATGTGTTTAGTGAATATTTACAACCTCCCAACTAATGCCATCTCAAAGCATAATCGACCCTCCTCCAAAGCTGAGATTTTGCACCAAGTTACATGTGGTTTATAGGCGTCTATAAACTAGTTTTTACAATTGAACCTGGGTCTCATCAGTAAAGGAAACGTTCCTTCTGCATTGCCGTTGTAACCAGTTGAAATGATTTCTCGCGATATGTAGAGGAATTGGTCCTAATATGGGCACCCGTTTTGTTCCTCTCGGAATAATAAACTTCAAATTAGATTTGGAGCAATTATAACAATATATATATATATATATACATATTGTCAATACATCTCACAATTGACACGTTGGACACTGCACCCAAAATTCCCCTTTGGTATCTTCTGAAAAATTGGCTTCACATTGGCTGCATCATTTTTGTCAGGAACCATTTGACCAATCACTTCTATTTTGTCATCATCATCTGCTAATACAAACTTTTTTCCTTCTTCTGACGAGGATTATTTCCGTAACTTTAGATTTTTTTTAGCGCGTCCTTTTTTAGTTTTATCTGAATTTTCTGGAACTATTTTTTTCTTTCCTTTCGCTGCATTTACGTTGCTAGATTTTGCAACAGATGATTCCAGGTCCTGCTTGTACGAGGATGACGTTATGATTTGGGACTTAGATGGTTTTCGCCCTCTTGTAGAGATCTTTTTTGTTTCAGATGGAATGGGGCTAATTTCAAATGGACTGACAAACGCTTTTTTCTTATCAGCAGAATCTTTTGAGCTTCCTGGTTGTGATTGATGTTGAAACGAAGGGTCGAGATCCTTCGAGGATCCTGCTAGGGGTTCATCTGCATTTCTATGACTTTCTAATGTGCTACAGTGTTTCTTGGCCTCAATTTGTTCAGAGATATAATCAGCATTCCAAATATATTTTTATTAAATGGCCAGATACCTGTGACTCTGAAACCATTCGCTGCAATTTCTGCCGTCTGACATTTGAAGAAAGCCTTTCCCAATAATTCCGATAAATCAAATTGTATCAAGGCACGATTATTCTCTCTCATCCACACTCTAATTTCTTTACTATAACGGACTTTTAGAGCGTCCATATATGTTTATCTAATGGTTGTAGTTTGTGAGTAGAGTGCGGTGGAAGAGAAATAATTGAGACATGGTTCTGTCTTGCTAAATTGATCACGTCTGTATTACGTGTATAGTTAAAATCCCCATCTAAAATTAGTAGAGCTGGAGAATCTTCAGTTGGCTTGACAAATTTAAGAAAATGTTGAAATCACTTTGTAAATATGTTTCGTTGCATCCAGCCACTTGGATGTACATCATAAATACTCCCGGGTGGTGCACCACGCAGAGCTGATCGTTTCGATTTTTTCTGGGAAAAATCATCGGTGGAATGTACTGACCTCCTGCACTCATAGCAGCTATCATTGTAACTAATGACCCCCTTTCAGCAGACGTCATAGAGGCTATCTGGCGTTTCCCTTTACGCGCTATAACTTTCGGTAACTTGCTGGGCACGACAGATAAACCTGTTTCGTCTACATTAAATATTCTGTGTGGACCAAAATTATATTTTTCATATTCTGCTTCCAAATGATTAAAAAATTGTGTCACATTCTCCTTGTTAAACCCTAGGGCTCTTGCAAATGAGGTCCCAGTTGGTCTGCGAATGGAGAGTAAACTATTGTGTTTCCTTAGAAAGCCATCACCCAACTGCGACCCGCGATTTCATTCTTAAATGGATGTTTTTTACCATTTTCAAATGCCAACGAATAAGCCATTCTGCACAGACCTTTTTTGTTAGCCCATAGAACTGAGCTTCCATTTGTAAAATGTAATTCACCAATATTTTTTCAATATCTTCCCCTAAAACACTCTGTCTGCCTAGTTTCGTATCTACTATATCGTTAAGTGATAAAGTGGAATTTTGAAATTTTTTCAATAACCTCTGCAAAGTAGACCTTGGAATTTCAAAATGTTTGGTTTATAAAAACGGGGGGGGGCGCCCATTTTCAATGCAGGGCCCATATTCGGACCAGTTCCTCTACCTTGAATTTTATGACGTAGAAGAGTCGGGCAACGATAGCGGGGTCCTTTTGGGGTTAAATTATGTTGCTCAAGTCTTCTTCTTAAAGTTTTAATACATGTATTCATTAACATGCCTTGTGGGTTGAAGCATATTTGATCTTGTTTTGTATTCTCCAGCTTCTCTCTATCTTCTCAGTATACGTGAAACTGTAAATAGAACCACGCCGATAACCTCTCTAATATTTTTTGTCTGTGATCTTCATTAAGCAATGTAACCACATTCACGGCATCTAATGAATTAAGTATTTTGTTCTACTAAATTAATAAAGCCCTTATATGGTAGCGTGTTCCTTTAATATGTGTTAATGTAATATGTGGTCAATTTCTATTAGCTCCGTGCAACGCTCTCAACTAATATCACCCCAAATATAATCGACTTTCCTTCAAAGCTGACTTTTCCACCAAGTTACATTTGGTATATCGTTGCTTATTACGTCAAATTGGTTTCCACAATCGGATCTGGATCTCATCAGTAAAGAAAACGTTTCTTCTCCATTGGCGTTGTAACTAGTTGAAATGATCTCTCGCGAAACGTACCTAAACGTTGAGTTTTATGATTTAGGACAAGGCAGGGAACAATAGTAGGTCGTTTTGGGGTTAAAGTATGATCTTTAAGTCTTCTTCTTGCAGTTGTATTACACGCCTACATTAACATGCCTTGTATCTTCTTAGTTTACGTGAAACGATCAGCTTCTCTGTATCTTCTTAGTATACGTGAAACGGTAAAAATATCCAAGGCACGAGTTTATATAACTGCGTACATATTTCTTCCTATAAGGAAACCAACAGCGTTCTCGGATCTCTTTAATTGTCTTATCTACTGCAAAACGCCCATAACCATCGTGATGGTGCATAACAATTCCACGTCTCGCACTCTCTAGGATCACCCATTTGTATGCTTTCGTGATTTTATAGAGGCGTTAGTCTTTCAAATAGTATTCCTTCTTTAGTTCTCTGTTTATTTCGTCTAAATTGTTGCTGGAAAACGCATCAGTAATTTTCTTACATTTTTCATCTTGTAGTGGAGCAGAAAGAATCCAATCGCATTAACAATATCACTGATAAAATCAAGAGTAGATTCATATCTCGTAAGAGAAAGGGCTTCTGCTCAACGTATTTACGTGAATCATTTTTGTACCGAGTCTGATTTTCGAACCGTGCGAAAATGAAGTCAAAATGGCGAAATTTTTCAACGATTTCTATAGTTTTGTACGAGAGTCTACGTTATTTTTGTATGGTTCGAGAATCGGGCTCCTGGGCGATATTCTATTGCCAAATCAAATCCTTGGATGGTCAGCCACTAAGAAGCTATGCAACGAATGAAACCTCTCTTTAGTATGTCGTAGAGAATTGCAGCCAGTAGCTATCTTAAATTGTATGCTGAATACGAAACGTCTTTAGAAATTTCACAACTGCAAGTGACATGATTGGTAGCTTTGGTCAGCCCTGATCGTAGCTCGATTGAAATATTCTAGGGTTTAACGTCGTTCTGTTATTACATTGACATATTGCTAAATATTTCTGTTGTAAAAGGTAAGAACTGGTCTCTCAATTAACTTTCTCTTCAAGTTTTCGAAAGGTCTTTGCTGTTTTCGCCTTTCCAGGGGAATTTAGACTTTTGCAAGTAAGAATCGATACTGGTTTAGCAATGCATGCATACATCTTTATAACTTTCCTAAAATAAGGTAAACGCACTAGTAGTTGATATAATGGAGGAACAGAAGGTTTTTTTTTTGCTTTTATATCTATATTTTAATTTTTTTAGATAATGTAGTATAGTTCTGTACTTTATTTCTTTCTGAATGAGATAAAATGAAGTATTTTAAAAAATGGAAATACAGTTTTTTTTTAAGAATTTTTAAAAAATGTTTATAATTTATTAGTACTTGACACTCAAATAATTGAAAAATCTAGTAGTTGACATATAATACGTATTAGTATTTGACATGGAAATGAAACAATTTTTCATCCTAATTAAAAAGAATTTTAATCTATAACATAAAAAAAACTAAATATAAACATTATAAGAAGGACTATTATTTTCAACCATCAACTTCAATAGGTGTCAGGAATTGGTATTTAATTCTCTCTCCAGCACTAATAATTTTAGGGTTTGGCAATTTCCTCAATATTTGGTTCAATTTTATAAAACTTATATCTTTATCGTTTGGTTTGAACATAGTTTAATATAAAAAAAAAGTTATAAACTTCCTTCTTATCACTTACATTAAGTAAATTCACGGCAAATAAATTGGATGCGACCATGCGACTCAAAAATGGCGCCAAACTGCGGTTGTGGATCAGAATGATTCCAAAATTGGAAAATCGTCTTACAATTGTCGCTAGTTGTTTCTGGCGTTCACAGAATATTAGAAATAGTTTTTAATTCCCTATTTTGAACGATTAAAATCGAGAATGTCAACTACTAATACAGTGTCAAGTACTAGTGCGTTTACCTTAACTGGGAAGTCCCAAAAATCGTCTCACTCCAATTCTCACTCATTTAGGCGCCGCGAATTCTGAGATAGCTCATATTTTATCTTTATCGTCTTATAGTGTCTTCTGTTATTTCATGTCCCAACTTGGTAATGGATTTTGGATTAAAGAAAATTATATGAAAATACATTTATTTAACGTCATTGTCATTCCTGCATTTTTGAAAAGCTTTAGTACCAATTCTAATCTTTCAGTGCCCTAATCCACAGATGTTTCAAAACCCAGTGGTACCAAATTATTGCTCATTGCGCTGTGGAAGACAGTAGGGGAATTTAGTAATCCAAAGGGCATCCTAAGATATCCGTAATAACGGTCTGGTGTTACGAACTAGGTGATATTCTAAGACTAAGTCGCACGTAGTACTTTGTTAAACATCATATTCAATTTGGAATTATAAATTATGACTTAGGTATTAGGTATGCAGACGAAACTAATTTGTGTTTCACGCCACGATGGCCTAGATAAAATAGAAAATATGTTATAAATATTAAGCGTTTTAGTGACAAAGATTGCAATAGTAGGTATACTGGCGGTTTTGATAGAATGGAGTGGTTCCACTTCGCATATCCCTATCTTTTGTTGTAGTATTTACCATATTTACTCCACTATGTACGATCGTGGTTAGTTAAAAGAGAACGCTATGAAATTTGTTTAGCACCAGTTTATAACAGAGATAAGATCGAATTTGGCACAGTTTTAGACCTTTCGTTCTCTTTTAACTGTCCGACAGTGTATAAAATATTTCCTCCTTTGCCTTGACCTTATACGAGCTCCTATTTGGCATAAATAGATTTCTTACTTGTATGTAATAGTAATAACTATTAACCAACTATTTACGTTCTTGAAATTCAATATCATTTTAAACACACTCGCTCTTAAGTGTCTCACAATTAGCTTGCATAAAAGCGACCTCGCAGACAAAAACAGTCACCACATTTTATTGAAAGTAATTTCCGCGCGACCTTCTTCATAAATTGCTATTAAATATTAAAAAACGATCTAAAGTAATTATACGCAAGTTGTTTTTCTTAACGTGTACAGCGATAGTCTAAAATAATGCGACAAAATAGCATCGTTTCCGTTTACTTTGTTGAATAAAACCTAGCAGGTTTAGTTCAGGATAATCATCCTATTCTTTCACTTTAGTCTAACCGATCTAAACAAGTTTTGGTCTAAACAAACTTTAGTATATATACCGACCAAAAAAGTGTAATATTTTGTGAAAATATAATTTTAACTTTTCTCTTTTTTTGGGCGAACTCCAGTGAATAAATCCCTCTGGCAGGATGTTACAACATCAACAATGTTGTAACTAAAGCTCTACATGGAAAGCTCCAATCAATGCCTTAGTATGGTATCCATAAGAGTTCGTTCGTTTGAAATCTAATCATACTATATAAGTAAGGAAGACACTTCAATTAACAAGCTTATAGATATCAGAAAAGGTCCACAAGTTGAGTCACAACAATTAAATTGTGTTAAAACAAAAATCAATTGTAAAAGTTCTTTTTTTTTGGTAAAATTCATTTTCAAATTGCCAAACGAACGGATTGGATAGTTTCACGTAGCCCCCACAGCGACTGAATTTGTTATTTAGAAGGCACGAAAAACTGTGACACAGTTAACGTGACTGGCGTAAATAGCGAAACACAAAAACCTGATTCCATTATGTATCTACTGTCGATTACAAAAGTGTTCTGTATTTAAATGTTCGTACAAAAACGTGTTGCGAATAATAGCTACACTTGCCTACTTAATTTACGCTTTTTATTCGCTGTATAAACATTTTATTTCTGTATACAAGTATATTAGTAGATAATTTGAAAAGACTCGAAGAATAATTGATTACACCAGAAATTTTCAATTTGTGGAACGGGAAGATCGCAACGCTGGTTTATAATGTTTATTTTTATTAGTAAATTTATTGTTTGGAGATATACAAATTTGCATGCACATACAAAAGGTGTTTAATGTGAAATTGTAAACGTTAAACTGTGAACCGTTGTAATGCCTAATGAGTGTCACACATCTTGCACGATTGTAACACTTACATGATCAAAAACTGTAAAAATGATGTATATAATACGTATGGATTTACTTATTCGAGGTTGTACTTTTAACTGTTGTTGGAAATTCTTAGAAGTAAACCCAATTGTACATACATTGATTGTGTGAAATATTTCCTTGTCTAAGGCTGTTTTACATTCTACTTTTTTTGTCTAGAAACTTTGACAAGTTTCAATACTAAAATCTTGTACTAGATTTGATTTAAATAGAACATTCTGTTTTGCAATGTTTCATTTCCATATTTTTGAAATAGCAGTTGGTAGTACCATAATATGCGCTTGTGTGCAGGTTTAGTTTTAAAACATGTCCGGAACTAGTTTAAAAATAAGTTTTTAGACGTTTCCAGTATGCGAACTTGAATGAATTTTTTCTGATTTACATTATTCAAGTTACTTCTAGTATTGAACTTAAAAGTTTCTAGACGAAAAAAGTATATTGTAAAACAGCCTTTACCGTAGTAAATTAAATTTCTCCTCTAGCCTTCAAACATCAAGTACCTAATTAAAAATATCTTTGAACTTTATGCATAATTAAATAAATAAATGTTTGTGGTTATTTCGTTGGAAATGGCGTGATGCAATTTACAGTCTTGTTATAGGTGTTATAACTACTAGGCGGAATTTTATATTTTATTTCAGCCTCCTCACCAAATATCATTACATTGGTTACAAATATATTAATATCCAGTATTATTTCGATAATCGGCGAAGTATTCTTTATTTTCTTTATTATTATCATTGATATTATTATTATTTATTTTCTTTAAGAATCTGTTAGATTTTGTACCCACTCTCGCTTTATGAAAGCATAAACCCAGTTGGTCGATTTAATGTCTAGTCCGTATACGCATTTATTGAAGCGCTTGCAGTTTAAATTGGTTTATTGTGTGCGATATACGCCCCGCTCAAAGAAAATATTCGATTCCGCTCAGTAGTTATAATACTACACTATATTCAGAGGTTCTCAATTAGCTTGTGAAGTATTTCATTGCCGTGTAAAGGCAGAAGGAAGTATTTTCGGAAATCTATAGCTTTTAGGAGAAATATTTTTTCTACGAGGAGAGAGTGATGAATAAAGTGATTGACTATTAAGGGGGTTGAAAAACAAAACAACTGAATTATCAGAAATATGTATATCCACCAAGTGTTCATTCTTAATTTAGTTATTTGAAATCAGTAGCTTTTTGAAAATCGAAAAAGTACCTAACGGTTAGCAGCTGCCAGCTGAAATGATAATGGAAGCATCCATGCTGAATCGCCTGTCAGGTGTAATCCATTATCTCTCTTTCATGAGAATCATGGATAGCTAGTCATCACTTAAAACTAATATCTTGTTGATAAACGAATTCAAATTCACCAGATACCCAAAATTATAGTCGTCAATAACGTTGCAAACATTTAGAGCGTTGGAGGTAAACCTAGATGGTCTTTCAAGAACCCCGTTAAATTCGTAACACTATCTAGATCTGCGTGAAGGTCGAGAAGAAGGTATTATTAATACCGAAAATAAAATTACGATTTACCATTTGGATGGATTTTTAGAAGAAGTGTGTGTAATGGAAACAAACAGCCACGCTCCCCAATGCAAAATGTAAATCAAAGTTCGACTATTTGTAGGCACGACATTGGTCAAGACTTTTTGGGACTCGGGAAGAATTTTGCCGATATATTATTTTTTACAAAACTTCAATTAATGTACGAGAGGAAATTTAAGTTTTTGACACATCTGTATAAAAATTCAATCCATTTGATCAAAAAATGGAGTTAGAGTTACCTTGTAACTTGCAAAACCGGAAAATGAGTGATTCAAAGAAGGAACATCTTTGACTAAAGATAGGAAATACTCCTAAAAATACCTGTGAGAGAATAACAGCAATGTATAACCATAATTACCCATCAAAGTCGCATTTGGTCACACCAGTTTTGTTGTGGAACAGAATTCATTCAGGATGGTTCAAGAGGTGGAAGACTCTTAGAAGTTCGAAATTTAGAAACGGTAAAAAAGGTTGAGTATTTAGTGGTGAAGGACCGACGACGAAAACTATCATCAGCTGCTGTAGAAATAGGAATATCTGAAGCTTCAGTATTACGAATATTGTACTTAGATTTAGGCCTAGCAATGTGCCTGGACTCCTAGGATGTTGACATTAGACCAAAAATTCTGCCGCAAGAAAATTTCAGCACAAAATCTAGCCTTTTTAGAGGCGAACAAATTATCACTCCCGATGAAACTTGGGTACATTTTTGGGACCCAGAGATAAAACATGAATTATGCAATGGATGCGTAAGGTTCTCCATCCGTCGATGTGGGCTCATCATGGTAGTAGAAGGATTAGACATTTTTTGGGACCCAGAGACAAAACAAGAATTATTAAATTACCCCTTTTCTTTTTCTTCATGGTTAGATAGATAATTTTTGTTTTTCTCCTCGAAGTTACATGAAATTGCATTGGTGCCCAAAAACTCAGTTGTTTGTGAAGTTGAAAGAAGTCAGAACGTCGGAGAACTTAATACATACACTATACAAACAGTCTAGAATTTGATACATTTTCTATGCTAATATAAAAAAAAAACTATTACGTAATTTCATAGCTTGCGTAACTATCTTTATTGATGAATAGTCGTTCGTAGTTTCAAAGGCGATTAAAGAAAAAACTTAATCAAAGTTATTTTCTTGCCTGTGCATACAAGTCTATATTGTGAATATTTATTTCCACTTATTTCATTTTATTGAGAATAATTTAAAGAATTTTGTCCACGACTACACAATAATCTGTCAATTATTCATGAGTTTAGTCAAGGATAATGCTATCTATAATTCACTACCAGTGATGTTATGGTAACCATGGTGTATAATGAAGTAAATAGTTTACGATTACCTTAATTAAAGAAGAAATGCAGTTTTATAATATTTTATGTACGGAACAACCAACATTTTTATTAATAAAACGTTATGCAAACGTCTCAAATCTCAAAATTAATACCATTACTTATTTATTTGCATTAGTATTAATATTTACATTTGAAAAATTAGAAAAGTGAATGGACGGTATAGAAATAACTAAAAATTTTTAGTATCTCTGGTCGTGGGCAAAGTTTAGTATACGACTCGCTTTAATCGCGTATAATGTAGGGGAGAGGGGGGGAAGGCGGCTCCCTAAGCTTTTTCTGTCTCCTAATCATAATGTTATTTACTAAAAACATAAAAACTAAATACTAAAATTTTGTTGATTTAAAAAGGAATCTTCCTGGTCGCCATTACCCTTTCTGAGATGCTCACATGCAGAAGTCGTATACGTAGGCCTTAAAATCATTGTTGCTGCAAGCTTTATGGGCCCACAAACCCATCTGGTGCATCGTATCCACATCTCTCCGTTTTTTCGAATTCTCCTCATATAATACATATATCTTCGTTTCTTTCGTCATCGCTGTCGTCTCCATCCTCCGAAGTATCCTTATCTACATCTAGCTGTTTAACTGTTTCCTTTTTGCAAAGTCTTTCTCTCTTGTTCCTTTTTTCAACTAAATTCCATTCAGATAAATCATCTTCATCAAAATTTTTTCGTTTAGCTCCTTTTTTAGTCACCTAGAACTGTCTTCATTGGAGTATCCGTCATTATTACAAAATGCTGCTGCCTGCTGTTTTGACGTTTTTTAGTCACCGTAGTCTTGGATTTTGAAGACTGAGGTAGCGGTTTTATTTTAGAGAAAGATATTTGGGATTGTTGTTCGTCTTCGTCGACCTCATCAACTTGTCTTTCTACTGTTGCATTGTTAGGCTTCAGAAGAGCTTTAGGGGGAGCAAAATCTTCATCTGTAAAAATGTCTCCATTTGGAGGGAATATTCCTGTTGCTTTAAAGCCATTCATGGCTTCTTTGGGCGTCGCTACTCGACTATATGCTTTGTTAAAGATTTCAGCCAATTCTCTCGTAGTCACTTTTTCATGCACGTGAGCTCTTAAATAATTTCAGCATTCAATGTTATAAGCCTTCTTTAAGGGCGAGTAAAAGGCAATATCTAACAGTTGTAACCGAAGTGACGTGTGAGGTGGTAAGGTCAACACAATTATTCCATTAGCTTTGCAAAAATTGTATGCCATAAAAATGCAATGGCTACTGTCGTTATTCATAACCAGCAACACAGGGTCTTTTTGGAAGGCTTCACGAATTTTTGAAAGTGTCCAAGCCATTCCACAAACAGATTTTCATTGATCAACCCATTATCGAAACAAGAGTAGAATGCACCAGGCGGACCATTTTTCTTCAGTTCTGGTTTCATTCTTTTTCGGGCATATATAAACATGGGAGGTATGTAAATACCTGAGGCGCTGATGCAACACATAACTGTTGTAGTCTTTCCTCGTTCACCACTTGTTGCAAATCTCACTCTTTTTTGGTCCCTTTCTGCATATATTTTGCCAGGTGATTGAACAGTTGTGATTCCGGTTTCATCACTGTTGAATATTCTTGTTGGTGAAAATTTGTACTTTTCTAGTATCTTATTCAAATTAGAATAAAAGAGGGACACTTCATCCCTGTTAAAAGCAGTAACGCGATTTATACTAGTAGCTTCTGGCTTCCTTAAGCTAATGTTGGGGTGTCGTGTAAGGAATCCTGCTGGCCAATCCCTACCAGCAGATTCTTTTTTTTTTGACAATGAGTTCTTTAAATTATTTTTTGGGGCAAATGTAAAAAGCAGACTTTTTTATTTCTTCACCTGTGATACCATAAAATAGTTTCGACAGTTTAATAATCTGACTGGCTAAAAGTAGCTCGTCCTCATTAGTGAACATAGAACGACGTCCCAAGGAAGGACCTGATGTTTTACCAGTATTTAGCCTGTCCTGCAAGGTACCTCTTCGAATCGAGAATGCCCTTAAAACTTTTTGTTACTCCTTCCATTTCCTATAACATCCAAAGCAGCCGCCATTTGTTCAGAAGTCCATTTGCCTTTCTCCGTTTTTCTAACATATTTCCGCGACATTTGAAATTTTATAAAAATATAACATACGATACATAAATATAACAAATAGGGGTTTGCGCTTCTTTTGTAACATCGCAAATTGTTGAAAATTTCTAAGCGATAATATTGTTTAAATAACGCGATGACTAATGACTTGAGAATCGTTTAATAGATATATTACGTGATTGTTTTTCTTTTTAATTCTCTTATGAAGGTAGTTGTAAATATTATAATTATAAAGAATTTTTATTGTAAAGAATTCGGTTTTCAATTCAATACTAAACAAGAGAAAGCGTCACCGTTATTAATTTTCTGTACAGACGTGGAAACTTTTGTCTAGCTTGACATTTTATAAAAACTACACGTTTTGAACTGGTAAAGCTCAAGGTCCATCGAGTAGTAACATATTCCGTATCCGTTCTATTGCCAAGTTGAAAAAAAAAAACAATCCTAGTATAACGGAAAAAACTTGATGAAAGTATGAAAGTAAACTGCTATTGATTTAAATAAATTTTAAAACATGTTGCAATCGTTGATTCAAGTTTCTGTGGTAGGCTGTCAAAAGGGCACAAGTAAGATTAAGCAAATATTATAGGAGAATATTTCAAAGTTTAAACAACCTTCAAAATTCGACAAATTAACGGAAGTAACTAATTTTTTTACAAGTCTGTTGTAAAAATAATGCTTAGTTTAAACAAATTAAAACGAAATTAATAATTTTAAGCATAACGTAAAATTTGTTGACTTATGCCCTTATAATTTCTCAAATATAAACGATTTAGACAGTCAAAATGGTATAAGTATATTTATGCCTTTTTCTCATTCCAAATTAGAGGGGAACAATCGAATTTAAGTCAAATTCAAAAAATGCTTTAATGTTAATATATTCACATATTATGAAATACAACTAAAATCAAAAATTATAGCTGAAGGCAAACTTTTTAAAACAAATTATTCCATTTCTGCATCTAAATCTGGATCAGTGTTTCGAATTCGGTCACTTTCCGCTAGATTCTGGTAAAACTCTCGCACTTCAACATCAAGTAAAGGGAGAAGGTCGATAAGGTTCTTCTTTTTATTTTGGCTTATCTCTAATGGACCGTTATATAGTTTTGGTGGATGCGTAATAGTACAACTTTTGCGACCTCTTCGATTGAAGTTAATTGTTTTAAATTCTTCATCTTCTGCTAAAGAATTTTTATATTTTACTAAACCGAATTCTCCTTTGGTATATTTCAGCCATTGCAATCGTCTCCAGTTAATTTTGTTATTTTCTGTGTCAACCTGTTTTGTTTGCAGACAACCCTTGAAAAGACTAGAGAAAGAAAAAAAGTTGCCATTTTCCATTACAAATACATCAAATTTATTTTTTTTCCTGTACATCGCACGAGATTATACCAATCTTGAGGCAACTGGATTTTAAAAGGTGATTTTTTTTCTCTTTCTTTCTATTGCTGCATGGTCCACATCACACTCCATATGAGTGTGACCTGGAATCAAAAATTTGTGCTCAATTGTCTTCAAATGTGGATGATGATCCAATGCATATTGAAACATTGCACAGACAAAGGAGTTCTTGTTTTGTCCGCCGCATGTATCTGAGTAATATATTGCGTGAGTTATCTCTGATGGAAGAGTCAGTAAGTGATTATAAAGGCATGAAGCAATGTCATTTGCCCCTCGGCCACCTACTGCTACTACTATTTTTGATTGTTTTGAATGAGGCTTTTCACTGCCACGATAAACCAACGAAAGGAATTATAATTACTTATGCCGTTTTGAATGTCCGAATGTGAATATATCTTGGGATAACTATAGATAGGCCCTTGTGTTGGACATAATATTCACAAATTTCAAAAAAGGTTAACTAAGTCAAAATAGATTTCCATCTAGCGGCGTAAATATTAACTATAGATTTATTCCCTTTTTATAGGGCAAAGAAATACCATTTTTGAATACGTTCATGTATATAACTCCATTTTGCAGAAAATGTGACTTATGCCCTTTTGACTGCTTATCACAGGTTATTTTCCCAGTAGTGAAGCTTACTCAAGTAAGAATTTTATAATCAAATTGAAGTTTAAGAAATTGCTAATTTATATTATTTATTTAATTGGTGTAGTTGATGTAGAACTAAAAGCGATATTATTCCATTCTTGATATTTTTAGAATATAGGAATTAAAAAAAATAATTTTACGTTTTTAGAATTTTACTGAATATTGGCTATAAATTATCCCAGTTTATTATATGTATATCGGTGCTATGTTGTCTTATAGTTTTCGTAATACTAAACGATGAAATAAATAATTATTTTGGTAAAATTATTCATAATAACAAACGTCGATAAGTAGCTTGCCTGAATTACAAGTGTTATTTGGTTTTAAACTATAGCAACGTTTGAGATATAGAATATAGACCAAATAGTAATAACGGCGATGGCCCTTAAATTTTGACAGCTTAGGCTGATATAGATACCATAACAAGCTTGGAAACGGTGCAGATATAATAAAATAACATTCGAGTACTACGAAAAATAGTTTGGCCTTAAATTGGCCTAAAAATTCACTATTAATTTTATTCATAGGGAAGTTCATTATAGATGGTCACGAAGAAATAACGAAGTGACTTTTCATGCAAGGTTGTTTCATGATCTAAGTGCTTCGCAATTTCTGATTGATGACTAATACTTTTCTCTATTCTCACTCATGAAGTAGTAACTTCACATATTGATCTTAGTGCATGAACTCTTACTTTTAATAGCGCTGCGTGAAATGCTATGCATTTCTTATGGGAGTTTATTTGGCGTATTTCTACCAAAACGTTACTTTGATATCTGCAACATGAAATTAAGAAATTTAATTTTATAGACACACTGAAGTTCAAAATTTAAATTTAACCATTGTTTCTGAAATTTCTTGAGAAACAGCTTTTTTGTAAAGAATTTTTTTTTGAGTAAAATTAATATCTAGGAGTATTCCCATCTACTTTAACCTCTTTTTGAAAGTTGTCATCTTCACTATAATATCATCCCCTGTATGTGAAATATTTCCTAGACCACTCACAGAGTAGTCTCATCTACTTTAACCTCTTTTTGATAGTTGTCATCTTCTTTATAATATCCCTAGTATGTGAATTAAATCCTAGAGAACTCAAAACTCTTCTATATCTTATTCTAGACCAGAATACCAAAAAAAAAAAAAATTAAAAATTTTTGGTCTCACAATACACAATATAAATAGTCAAAGCTTTATTTTAATATCTTAAAATTAACAAAAAAAGCTTGAATTAAGAACTTCCACATAAAATTTATTGCATTTATTATTTGTTTCGTACAAAATTGAAGCAGAAACTTATTAAATTATTAACGTAAATAAAAATAACTACAAAAAAATTGATGTCGCCACGGTGTATTAACATTTCTTCACTATTTGACAATGTTTTGGGGAACCCTTTTTGAATCAGCTTGTATATTAAAAAATAAAAATTAGCCGTTAACGGACACTTAAAATTGGCACTATTACTCTACGTTTCACCATCGATCAGGCAACTGTGACAATTTCTTTTACCAAACTTCTCAGTGTTAGCGTGACATATTTCTTTCGTTTATTTGTATTTAAAATCGAAATAGAGCAAACTAGATATATTAATGTATCCTAGATACAAGTGCTAAATCAGCACAATTACTTTCTTTTTATTAAAAAGAGTTAATAATGTTGTTTCTTTTTGTCTTAAATGATTAGACAAACTAAGTGATTGGGCAATTCTTAGGTAAAGTTGTTTTCTTTAACGCCATGACTTGCAAATTGTAAGGAAACTGTTTAGTAAAATGTAACGAAATTATTCGTTTGCTTAAATAGTTTTCAATTTATGCAGGAAACATTTTTAAATTTTCGGACTTTAGATGTCCGGTATATATACATACAACAGTTCTGAACTCTTTTGCTCAGTTAACTTATTCAGAGTGTTTCATATTGTTTGGAGGAGACTAAAAGGGTTGCCTTGAACGTAGTAACAAGGTGGGCCGAGGAGGAAGATCTGAGGATCAGTCCTCAAAAAATCACTATTGTGCCATTCACTCGAAGGCGAAATCTAGAGGGTTTAGGTCCTTTACGTCTTCGTGCAAACGAGATAGTCTTGTCGGGGAAGGTAAAGTACCTTGGAGTGATTTTTGACTCCAAACTTACCTGGAACCAACACTTAGACAAGATAGTTAGGCGATCGATGACCACTATTGCGGTGGCCAGACGAGCCTATGACAGAACGTGGGGCTTAAAATCAAGTATGGTGCATTGGTTGTTCACCAGAATAGTCAGACCCAATATAACCTATGCGGCTTCGATATGGTGGCCCAAGGTCAAGCAGGAAACCATCAAACTTAGACTGAGCAGGGTCCAAAGACTTATTTGTCTAGGCATAACGGGGGCGATGAGCACAATCCCCACCGCTGCAATGGAAACCCTTGTAGACCTCCCACCCTTACGCGTTGTGATAATTGGAGAGGCGAGACGAGAACTCCACAGATTGCAGCATTCATGTCACACACTTAATACAAGTACGGGTCATACAAGTATCGTTGGCAGCATAAGGGGCCCTTTATTCGATATAAGGACGGACTATATGGCTCCCAAAGGCAACATAAACCTGCTCATTACGATAGAAATTAATGAATCTGCTGAACATCGGGAACTTGAATAGAACTTTTTTTATTCCTGTTTATTGTATGAGAAGCTGTTTAGGTAGACGTAGTCTTTATTTGAATAAGGGAGCGGACGACTCCAGAACTGAGGCTGGTGCCGGGTCTGGAATATACGGGCATAGACGGGTTCTGGTCATGAAGGAAAAAAAGGGTTGGTAGGGAGAGAAAAGTAAAGCTTCTTTCTTAAAAAAATATTAATAAAACTAGAAAGTTACAGCAAGTTGAAATTAAATTAATTAACAAGCAATCGTTAAATTCAAATTTGTTGAAGAATGTTTAGTTAAAAAATATTAATAAAAAAGTAGCAATTAAATATACTCAGTGACATTAGAAGTGTTACACCAAGAAGGAATAATTTTTTGGACTTGATTTTTTGGCAATGTGATAGTCCTACATCAAGAATGAAACGATAAAATTTGCAAGAAATTTTAATAACAATACGGAAAAAATTAATAATGTGACCCCGTGCGCTGAGGTAGACTCCTGCACACGTCTAGGCATCGACAAAATGAGATGGTCGATATCTGCTTGAGGCACCTCGTTCCAAACAACTTGAACTTCGTGAATTAACTGTGCCAGAGTCTGTGGAGGATGGTGTAAAGTGAACAGTCTTCTCCCATAGATATCCCACATATGTTCAATGGGATATAAATCCGGTGAATGGGGTGTCCACGGCAAAACATTAACGCCAGCTTCTTGGAGAAAGTCCATAGTTCGAGGAGCAATATGAGGACGTGCGTTGTCTCTCTGAAAAAGGACGCGTTGACGGCCATATAGGTAAGGCAGTAAAGTGGGCTGTAGGACGTTATCCATATAACGCGAAGCTGTCATACTGTCTCGAATAAACAAAAGAAGTGATCGGCTACCATAGGCAATTGCTCTCCAAACCGTTACTGCAACAGTCCTGTGTACATGCCTCTCAACAGCTAATCCAATATCATGTCGCTCTCCACGGCGGTGTCTTACCCTTCTACGGTCATCATGCATGCCTAGACAGAGTCGCTGAAAACGACATTATGCCATTCTGCCTCCTAATGCCGCCGTCCTCTGCTCCAGTCCAAACGTTGACGACGGTGTTCCACCGTCAAAGGAGGCTCTAATCGTGGTTGGTATGAAACAAGTCCAAAGGCTTGAATGCGCCAATATAGGGTTCTGATACTAACAGGTCTACCTTCTTCTCCAAACCATTGGCCACCAATTTGGCGCGTAATAGCAAAACGGTCTCGCAGAGCCAGTTGTCTCAAGCGCCAATCTTGATGCTCTAAAGTACGCCTCGGTTGACCTGTAGGACTTTTTCTTGTTCCTTCTTCTGTCCACACCCGACACACACGCATTACCGTCATTGCAGTGCTATTAACACGGCGGATAATTTCGCCATAGGACAAACCAACATCTCGAAAGGCAACAATTCTACTCCTGTCAAAATCGCTAAGATGGTATTGTTGATGTCCTTGGGTTCTGGGCATTTTGTTACACTTAACATAAGTAGACGGAGGCACAAGGACTTAAAATATCTGTACTAATCACCTCTCAGAAACTGTTTTCTTCTCATAAGACTAAGAGATAAAACTTTGTTGTTGCAAAAACAGTCAAAGATAAAAGTTTGACATTGTTATCATAACATGCTTTAAATATAGTCATTCTGTTGTCCAAAAATTCAAGTCCAAAAAATTATTCCTTATAGGTGCAACAATTTGAATGTCACTGAGTATATTAAGTTAAAGTGTGTCAAAGTTAAGATGGTTTACCGTTAAAGGCCGGTTTCTTGATCACTAGTTAACTTTAAGTATCAGTTTATTCCCATAGTAACAATTATGAAAACAATGAATTTCCTTTGCGTTGAAATGCAGGGTCAACATTTTGAATACTTTTTGTGAAAATTTGTTTATTTTCCATGTGCTGCGTTGGGCATAATTTTTTTTCAGCATTTGCACGAAATATGTTTCCTTGGAAACGTGTAAACTATGTATTATTATTATATATTATAGTACTATACTATATTATTTCCAATTCTTCCTTATGAATTTCAGCGGTAATCAATAAGTGGCCGTACATTTATAACTTTCTTGTTATTGGGTATTGGACAAAAGCGAATTAAGAAAAATGCTTTGTTTTGATCTACCCTAGCTACCATCTCAATCTCCTTCATACGTTATGGAACATCCTATATTTATTTTTTTGCAAAAAAGTTGGCCATTCCTTCTGTTGCATCGGTCAAAATAAAATATTACAAATAGCTACTAGAAGGAGGGAATAACAAGTTTTATTTTCAGGTGAAACTTCACCAACACAAATTTTACGAATTCACCCAGTGATCCGCATAAATGCACCGCGATAACCTAAAACCACAAATACTATGTCGGCGCGCTCCAAGAATTAATTAATATTCTACAACTCGCCTAGCCTCATTGTTGCACAATAATTCCAGCCACGAGTTTATATAATGAGTTACTTCGAGCAGGAAGTGCGTTCATATTATTAATAAGTTCGTGAATAATAATTAACCGAGTTGAGTGCATGTGGTCGTACGGACACGCTTTATGAAATTTATTGTACTGAAAAAAATTATGTAATAGTTTATTTATTTATACTTCACAGTAATTAATTGGGGAAAAACACTGATCGAAACGCTTTCTTAATAAAAAGAAATGCATGAGTGTGATTAAAGGAACTGCAAATTAATATTAGAGAAACGAAAGTTACATTTTCTTTATTTATTCAGAGTGGACATAAAAACGATGCACAGTTTCACACTTAATTTGACATTTACGGTTTCATCTGTCATTGCATTTGACAATTTTTGATAATGTATTTACTAATGGAGATGTGATTTTTTTTTGTTTTAATTGACATAATGTACGAGGGGAGTTTTGACCTGAACTTTTTAAATTTCTGATTGATCATAATGAACAAATTTACTTTACATAATAATCAAGACACTTATATTGTTGATAAATAACACAAAGACTTTGTTTTGTTTCCATAAATATTGACAATTGTTTCAAAAATGTTAGTCGGAGGTGTACCTAGTTCTCTTGCATCGCGAATTATCATTAAATTTTTATGTGCTGAGGTTGAAATATGATTGCTTTACATTTGTTCTTTTTTTGTTTCAGGTAATTATAATCCTTTGTCTTCTTTACGTTTAATGGTAAGTAGTCTTAAACTAAATTTAAAAAGTAATTTTATAAAAGAAACGCATATCATTTCGTTTATTCATAAGGAGTTTCACCGACAAATTAAGATACAACGCTCCTACGCTGATGAAATGAAGTGTAACCGCGGAAATCTCGTCCCCACATGCGAGTATGTTAATCTGTAGAAATCTATTGTTGTGTGGAGAGGCTTCTTACACGCTTTCAAAAGAGAACCTCCGCCCATCAGCAGATTGTATCTGCCTTCCTGAGATTCTTAGGAAAACAATAGCCGGCCCTAACTTGGAAACGGAGAAAGGACGTGTTGTTATATAACCTTACGTTCACGTTCGTGGCGGAGAAAAATGGTAAACAAGCTCAAATATCATCGAGAAAAAATTATACATGCTTTTAACTCTAATATACATATACATAAGTAGGTATATTAAAGTCATAAACTAAATTTTGGTCATATTTGGTATATAAGTTAAAGTACAGTTTTCTAATAGTACACAATAAGTTTTAGGGTCAAATAATGAATTCAAAAATAAGAGTTTGGAAACTTGAAAAATGTGATATACGAGGGCGCTTTTTTAATTGATCTACCTACGCAAAAAAATGGCGTCATGCAAAAACTTTCTTGGTTATCAAATTACTGTCGCTGTGGTAATTACTTTGACGATATTTTGTACGGGTTTGTTGTGTTTTGCAGTTTTTACGATTTTTTTTCTTCCAAAAAGTGATTGAAAGTAATTTGGGACCTTACGCAGTGATGAAATTTCTAACTAAAGAGGGAAATGAGCTAAAAGTTATTCATGAAAGAATATCCCAGATGTACGGCAATGGCGGCTCGTCTTATTTTCAAGTGAAATTTTGCTGTAGGCAGTTTCAATGGGGCCGCGACTCAATTCAGGATGACTAAGATCAGAGAGACCGAGGAAAGCATCAGTCTCATTGATGATTTGCTGCTGTCAGATCGATGAACGAAGATCTCAGTGCTTGCTAAAAAAGCTGGAGTTTACAAGATTGTGCACGAAAATTTAGGGAAGAAAAAAATTTCTGCGCGATGGATCCCCAAACTCTTTACACCAGAGCAGAAGCTGGCAAGGAAAGAAACTTGTCAAGGTGGTCTTAGAGAGCGATGAGAGTTATTTTGCGCGAATTGTCACAGGCAATGATATTTGAGCGTTCTATTGGATTCTCTCACGAAGTAGGAGTCTAAGCAATTGGTTCACAATAGCTCTCCTCCTCCAAAGAAGCGAAAACTCGGTTGCCTTCTAGAAAGTTAATAACCACCGTTCTTTTGATTGCAAAGGTAGTCTGCTTTTTGAATGTACGAAAAAAGGATCCATAATTAATGGAGAGATTTACGGAAAACCTGAAACCAGTCATTAGAGAAAAACGTCCGACTTCATGGAAAACGAAGACTTTGCTGTTAGACGACAATTGCAGGGTCCACAAAGCTCGCACAGTTCAAACTGTATCGAAAGCTATGGATTCTTCGAGTTATAACACCCATCCCAGGGACGTATCGACAGATGGGTAAATCTAGACAAGTGTCACCAAGCGAACAAGGCTATAACGGCCTCCTCGCTCAAACTGACAAGATTCTCTATGCAATTACTTAGAAGGAGACTTACGTCTACTCATAGGGCATTGCGAACTAAACAAACATATTCATCGCATTGGTTTAGCAGACAGGCCGATTTATAGAGGTTGTAACTTAGAGGAAGAAGCACCTGAGCATATCCTCTGTGATTGCCCTGCTCTCACCTCGATCAGAGGTCCCATGTTAGGGGAGTTCTGGCCTGACATGGCTGGAATTCGCAGTGCATCTCCGTCGGACGTTCTTGGCTTCATCGAAAGAGTAGGATGACAGTCAAACACTGCTGAACGTAGGAGTAGTACATTGGGCCCAATTGTGGCCTAAATGCATATGGATTCTTATTCACTCCCCTCACCAATCCAGAATCCAGAACACCCATCCTGTAGCCCTGATTTAGCAATCGGTGACATCGTTTTGCTCCAACACCCGAAGAAAGACCTGAGGGGCCAAAATGTTTTCTCAGATGATGAGTTGAAGATCAGTGTGTGTCTTTGAGGCGCAAACAACAAATGTTTTATTTAATGGGATGATATAATTCGAAAAACGCTGAGTCCACTTAGTCTACTTGTCAAGTAGTGTAGACGGTAGTTATGTAAAAAAAAATCCTTTAAAGCTAGGTAGATAACTTGGAAAAATACCCCCGTACATAGGCATTGCTTCTTGGTCGTGTTTTGTCAGTTTGTTTAAAGATGAAGTTATTAAAAGTTTCATTTTTGGATTATTATAGATTATTTCAATAAGAACTATAAGAAAAATGATCGACGCTTCTAATTCAATGGCCATACCCAACTATGTTTATGCCTACGATTATTTTTACATTGAAAAAAAAAAAGAATGGTGAAAGCATACCTTTTAATTTATTCATGTATTTAAAGTTATTGATTTATTTAAATAATTTCTCTGAAGCGCTGGTTTCCTCACTTACTTCATCTTTACGAAATGTGGCCCCATTGCTTTCCATATGTTGTCGGTGCTAATTGTTTTTCCGACGTTTATTCAATTGAATTATTGTTTATGTTAATTAAATTTAACCTACTGTACAGATACTTTGTAATAAACTACCTTTGAGCAATTTCTAAGACATTATTGTTTTGTAAAATTTAAATTAAATTGCATAATAAAATATTGAACAATTTTTCTACAGTAAAAAGAGTACTGATCAAATTATTTTGAAAATTATAAAAAGAACTTTTCATAAAAGTGATGATCTCACACAAAATATAAAATTTTTAATTAGAAGAAAGAAGATAAAAACAACATAAATATTTACTGACACAGATACTTATGATAAATTTTTGGACGTGTACACTCTTTATTATTATTTAAATAGTCACAGTCAATTTATTCATACCTACATAGTGGGATACACAATCAAAGACTTGACTTTGACCAGTCACCTTTAAATCTTTAAAACTTTTATAAAGACTTCTTTTGTCTCTTTCTCGCTCCTGACTTTATTTATGGTTGCGAATGTACATGTCAATTACAACGTACAATTAAAAATAAGTAAATTTAAAACAAACAAGGAAATGTTCTAGTCTTTATTAAATAATATATAATATTAAATATTAAAGATCCTGACAGAACTGAAAATACCAGAAAAAAAATTAAACCTCTTGGAGATGATTCTATAAAGTACACGACCAGTGAAGTGCAACTGTATATGTATATCATCAGAGTTGAAATGGCACATTCTTGAACAAATCGTAAGATACGTATAGTGGTATAAAATGAAGTGGAACTTTAAAAACAAAAGGCCAACAATGCCTCGCGTATTTACGCAGATGATGTGGTACTGTGTGCTAGGAGAAAAATGAATTGAGAGATAGTACAAGAGATTAATTGTCCAAGCAAATAAAAATGAAACAAAAGTAAACAAAAAAAAATATAGATTCAGTTCAGAAATAAAAAGAAAACGTTTGGCCGACGAAGAAGCAGAAGAAGAAATCGAAATTGAAAAAAGAATGCCAAAATGCAGTAAGTGTACTGGAGTCACATATGAGATATTAGGAGCATAGCACAAAGAAAACAAAACCTTTTCTATCTAGTCTGTCTAAAGAAAGACTGTAAATAGCACTTCCTTAAATTAAGAGGAATACCTCGACGATGTTCTGATTACCCTGATGTTTGCTAGCAAACCCCATTTTCCTCATTCGCCTTTCAACTTCCTTGCACGTTACTTGAAATGGAACAAGGAAGTATTGAGACCAATCATTCTATCCGCGAAAGCCGGATTATGAGCAAGAAATTACAAAACAGCATATTAGATCACCCAAAAATATGTTGTTACCTAAATCAGTCTTGAAATACTTCATTGAAATATGAGAGAGGAAGTTTATGGAGAAAGGAAAATTGATGATGGTTAGAATGAAGGATTGATCAAAAAATCTACGAATTCTTTAAGGAACTCAGAATAAGTTAAGTAGTAAGGACGAGGCTTCAGTAGTTGGGTACCTTAAGGTGGTATTGAATTTACTAGGTTTAGTAGATTCAATACCCTAATACCAAGTAGAAATTCTACTAAATTGGCAACATTTCCTGCGCAATCAGAAAAACTAAAAATGGTGCCTTCTCTGCGAAATTACTATCTTAAGAGCTTAATAGTTAATGTCATAAAACAAAGATCCTAGGTACGATTGATTCACTGACGGAAATTAAGAACTTTTCTAGAAAAGGATAACTTTACAATTTTTCAAAGCAAATACCATAGAGACGGTAGTGGACAAGTCGCTTTCAAAACTCAGATTGTAAAAATCCATGACATTTTGACAAATTAAAAAAAAATTCTGAAATTGTGAACACTTCATTATTAATACTTTCCGCCAACGTTAAGATAGTTTGGGGTTACTATGAAATCTTTGCCCTGGAGGGTAGAAATAAGGTAATCGTACCAATAAAAATATTTCGTCAACATTCACAATGTGCTGATAACAAAGAGGCTTTCGATTTTCTTTAAAAAGAAATAACTGAAAATTTCCCTTCCAAAGTATTGTTAGAGCTATTTTCTGAAAACTTTGGGGCTTGAAAAAGTAGAATACCTAAAACTAGCGATCACAAAGTTCTTTTTTTTAATTTAATTAATGGGCGAAGTATCGGGTTGCGGAAAACTCCTCGTATCTTTAGAGTCCAACTTCTAAGGTCGTACGACCAACCTTATTAGAATTTAGTTGAATCTAGGAGAATTCCACCCTCAGTAGGAATTTTTAACGTATTGATTCGTGGCCTACAGCTTTACTTCATATTCCAGAAGATGGCAATTGAAAAACTGGGAATTGAATCCACGTTCTTCACAATTGAAGGTAAACATGCAATTCCGTGGACCATCACAAGGTATCGTGGAGATGGTTCTCAATTGATTAACAAATCTTTATTCAAAGTGTGGAAACAAAATTGCCCTCGAAAGGGTGCACGGTATTTCTCTATTAATCAGCACGTCAACCGCTGGCCTTGGTTTTAAATTGTTCTTTAGATAAAGATCATTTATCTCCACTATATGTCGCCAAAGAATTGGTCTTTGTAGTTATAGAGTCTTCTGGCCAGAATTAATATCGTTACATAGGAAACACAAAGGGGATATGAATAATCTTTATTTAATTGTCAGTTCAATAAGTCCATTCCAAAATCGGAACAAATATGCATTACTTTGCTTCTTACATTAGCTCCCTTCTACTTGATTCTCAAAAAAAGATGTATGTATACCAAACTGGGTATCTATTCAACCTTTTTGTCATGTCTAAATACAAACTACAACTTCGTTCCATTTCTATTCTTCTTGGTGGTGGTTTTTGTTATCCAAGGCTCCATTTGGGATTGTCAACACTTTTGCATTTCTTTTGATTTTTATGCAGGCGAATACTTAAATGCCTTAGACTTCGTACTGCTGCATTTTATACAAATAATGAAAGCCATCATGTGTATGGTTTAACTGAAAACCAGAAAAATTAGAAAGAAGGAAAAGAAGTGCATTAGCTAACTGATTATGAGATCATGGTTTAAATAAAAAGCCATTTCGTAAACACTCGCGATGCTCCGGCATGTGTGAATTAATCTCGGTGGGGGCAACATAAGATGACCGTTAGCTGAGTGTGGGTCAGCGAGGTAGCGGTTGTCTGCAGGTCGCTGTGCGCCGGGGGCCACAGGATGTACCGGCAACTGTGGGTGATCCCACTGACACACTAATCTATGAACGTGATGCATGCGTCCCATACTACACGAACTCATTACGTTTTTAACTGAAACCAAACTGGTGCAAGCAGCAGATAATTTGAAGAACAAAAATTACCTACTGCTCTTGAATCCGCAACGAATGATGAAGAATGTAGGTGAGGCGCGGAGACCTTAGTATGCCAAATGCTGGGAAGCATTGACTCACTGGGTTGGGTACGACATGATCTCTCCTTCTTCGTGATAGGTACTGATAATCAATCGAAAGTTATTATTACGCGTTATTTCATCGCCGACCGACTTCGACTAATCTTCGGTGTTAGAAAACTGTTATATACATTTAAAATACGGGCTCAGAAATGAGACCGTCCAAGCAATGCTTAAACTGCGTTAATTTTAAGAGTAAAGCAGAGGAACCCGCGAGGTTTGCAAAAAAAGTAAGGACCCGGAACCGAATTTATTAAACAGCTTAGAGGTGTGTGTGTACACCGTCACCGAGCGAATGGTCGTTAAAATGTCATAATCATAAGATACTCGTTAAGTTTATCATTTCAAGTTAGTTTGCTTAAAATTCACATTAAACCAAATGAACAACAGTAATTTGTTACTATAAAATGTAATAAATACGTAAGGACTAAATGCGTTGTGTCAGTTACGGTTGTTAATACTGTGAGATCAAATTAATTTAGAACTGGAGTTGGCCGTAATTTTTGATAAATGTAGAGTTGTCAGTATTCCAGTGTGACTAAACTTTAAACCAAATAATAGGTAATGCAAAGAAATAATAAAAAAGTAATTATTTGTTGGTAAATGCTTAAATTATTTAACAATTTACAAAATGAGTTTATTAGAAAGTAGGTGTTTACATTTACATAGATGAACATAAAACACAAATTAAATTATGAATATTTTACGAGCAGCAAGTATGTAAAATTCATAAAACAAACCAGCAAGTAACTAACAGACGGAAGGAGTACAAACATACATGTTCAAGTCACTTCGTTGATTTATGTTATCTTCCTACTTATCAAGAGCAACTGTTTCCATTATACAATAATGAGAGTACAAGTGTCATTATGACCAGATGCTAATCTTCAACGAGCAGATGTTATCTCATAATAGTTTCTCAATAAAATAGTTTTTCCATTATATAATGTTGGAATAATTGATAAAAATAGAAACTAAGGTTGCTAGTAGTAAAAATGGTAAAAGTTATTGTGGAGAATATCGGTTTATAAATGCCAAGGTTTCCAATTAAGTATTAAAAAAGCGGAAAACGACGACTCCACCCGCGTTGCATATTTTTTGCCCTGTGCATTTTGATTTAAATTATTTGTTTGTTTACTTGTAGATTCACGTCGAAAATTGTCGAATTCTGTGAAAGGTTGTGGACTTGGCGAATCATTTAAAACAGACATGATTTACGTTGCTGAATATTTGCAAGTCTCAGAAACATCATACAACTAACTCACTGACAAGATAAGAATTTTAAATGTGTTCGCATTAAAATTTCACGACCTGCGACGTAAATCTTAAACATATCAAGATTGTCGTGAGTTGAGATTGAATGAAGCACAGGAAATTCCTTTGCTTGACATGAAATATTTGTTGAGAGCATGCATTTTTTAAAAATATACATATTTATATGACGTTAATTGGTTTAAATTTATGTGTAAACGAAAAAATCGATTTTTACAGTTATACACATTGAGCTCTCGTTAATTATCAATAATATATTGCTAATTAGGTAATTTGACTGGAAGAAACAGGATGAGGTATATTTCCTTTTCCTCTAAATTTTATTTAAACATATCGATATGAGAAATTTATTTAAAAAGCAATAATTAATTGTAATCGTCAATACACACTAAACACTTGAGCCGAGCTTAAATTTTAGTGGCGTTTATAATATGACATTTCGGGTCGAATTCACTAATGTTGATTAATTTTAACTAATGATTAACTCCGTTGAAACATTTGTTAAAATTATAGTAACAATTGTTTCTAAGGCCTTGTTAAATTTAAGTAACGTTGGTTAATTTGACACTTGATGTTTTACAACATTGGCATTGTGTAAGTTGTATTCTAAAGACCGATACTTTAACTTTTGATTTATGCCTATAATTGTAAAGATAATTGTTTCTATGGGAATAAACTAATGATTAAATTTAATCGGTGATCAGCCCTCAGGCCCACTATTTGAACCATAGATTAACTTTAAGCTTCGGTTTATTCCCACAGTAACAATTATAAAAACAATTGTTTCTATGGCATAAACTGAAGATTAAAGTTAATCTGTGATTGAAATACCTGGCCTAGATGACGCTTAAAGTTAAGCTAAGTTTACTTATTCGATGCAAAAAGCTATAAGAATATTTAAACATTTGTATACAAAAAAATAAAATAATAATAGGAAAACAGCATTTAGCAATTGTGGTATGCAGTGATCTATTAATAGCTTTTCACGTGGTAGTAAATAGTGTGATGTTTTTAGGGTTCGTTTATGATTTATTTTTAAAACAAAATACTTGATAAGATTAATAATCAATTTATTAACGACACTTAACACTAATTTATTTATAACGGACCAAGACTAATTTATTTTTACAAGCCGAGCAATTAAACAGTAAGTAACTCTATGTCGAACTAACTAAGACTCAGACTTCGTACGCGTATTTATATAGGAGCAGCTTTTCCAGTAAGTTCGGTTCTGGAATATGTCGGCGATAGAACGTTGGCGAATCGTGAGTCATGCATGACGTGTCGCTGAGTGCATCACACGTCGCAATTCGTTCGTCACAATAGTGTCTTTTTAAATCGAGCGTCGAAATTGATCGATTAATTGTAAACCATCATCAAGAAGACAGTTGTCAATTGTCAACACATCTGAAAATTATTGAAGGAATTTTTCAAAACTATTTTGAATTGAATACTGCCACTTACCATCCACTCGATGGCCTTCATGATAATATGATTACACATTTTATTCGAAAAAAAAAACAATATAATTTCAAAACTAAAAGAAATATACAGATACTACGTAATCGAGTTGTCTTTCGGTTGGAACTGTTTCTACGAAACGCCGGCATTTTTCTCCATTGCAGAAGAATTTCCTCGCCGACTAACAAGAAGTAACAGTAACACCAGCAGCAGCAGCCCTGAGGAAGTTCTTCTGCAATGGAGAACGTCGGCAGTAGAAGCAGAAGTGAGAATACTACGGTATAAGAAGAATAACCTGAATGTCGTGCTTTGATCTTTAGTGTTGTGTATAATCTGTTTAAACTTATGTCGACACTATTGCTAACTTTGTTATTATAAAAGCTACGAATTCAGTTAAATTAGCAAGCTAGTAGTACTTTACATGTTCATTGGAAAAAGATAATTGAAGTCGCATTTATGAGATAAAGTTAAAAAGACACTTTTTTAAATAAAATCCCTTGTATATTATTTTACCAATCGATAGGGAATAAAAACCTTAATTAAAATTTCCTTGTCACTTGTCAACCGCGGTAAACAAATTATTCTGTTGACACGCCATTGTTTTTGAAGTTTCTAGTTTATTTCTTGTTAAGAAATATGTTTTTCGTGTAGTTGACAGAAAACTGACACATTGTTTAATCAAAAATCATGAAAAAAAGTGGGACTTTTCGAGTTAGCAACACTTTTCTTCACGATTTATTTTAAAGTAAATTGAATAATTTATTAAATTATTAAATATTACACCAGAAGATGAGGAAACTGACCGCAACGCAGACACTAACAAATTAGAATTACTTCACTCCTTGCTACTGTTGATGTTGACGTTTCAGAGGTCGAAGATTGCTTTTCAGTTGAAATACAAAAAATTTTCTTTGAAATTTTTACTTTATTTTCGATACTATCTTCGACGTAGGTTTCTGCAACAGCACTACTACGCCAGCCGCAATGTCTCTTCAAAATTTGGATGTCAGCTCCACTGTCGGCCAAAAAGGTTGCCTGTGAAGCTGTTCGACTCCGGTGGCCCTAAGTAAGCAGCAATTTTTTTTGGTAAATTGTAGAAGGTGTTTATACCAACTGATTGCTTTATGTACTTGCCCTGTCTATAAAACATAAATAGTCTGCGATGGTCCACATTTTTGGGTCTTAAATTCAAATACTTTTTGTGAAGCTCAATTCCGTTTACTCCATCTTCCGATGTAACTGAAAAGACTCAATTTTTTCTGTTTTTCGTGTCATGTAATGTTATGACCAAAATACGACCGCAATCTTCTACATCCACTTTTAGTAAACGTAATTCTTTGGCCCGACATGCTCCATGCAAAGCAATTACCAACACTACCTTCATAAGCAGAAAACTGTCATCAGGAGCTTTTTCTAAAAACTCTTTCGTATTATCCATCGATAGAATTCTCGATTTTTTTGCCACATAACCGTCATTTTGACGTTTCAGGTAAGCCAGCAATTTTTTATATGCAGAAATATCCACATTTTCATTTATTTGTAAAGTACTTCTTAGCATCGAGTACACTGACCATAGTGTTGAAGCTTTAAGAGTTTTCACCTAAGAAAAATCAGTGCTAGTAAATCTCATAAATGAAACAAACCTTTTCAAAAAAGTACGCAATTAGAATATCTTCATTTGCCCCTTGTACATTTTTTCATTTCTCCAGCCACAGAACTGTTGGTAAGTTATCTCGTACTTTTTAGTAATAAACTTGACTCTGCTTCTAATACCAATTGTTAAATTTCTTTATTATTCTCGTTTGATTGACTCATTTTAGATGAATGTTTTTTCACAAATTATTTACTTGTTCATATGTTTTGTTACTATGTCAACAAATGCTTGACATACTTTGATAACACATTATTATTCTTCGAAACTTTCATAATGTTAGCGTTCGTCAACTACACGAAAAATAGAATGATCTACACGTTAGAAAAGTGAATTTCCATGTTCGTGTAAATTTGATTTACATTTACACTCTCTGGAAAATTATCACTTTTCTAAACTTATAAATCAATATACTATTTACGTATCTAGAAAAATGTACAAAAATTGACTGTCTTTTGCATGTTTCTTTTACTTCGGTGAAAACAACAGATGATCGATTTCAAAAAGAATTTCGTTATCCTGTTAAATTGAAAATCGAGAAACAAAAACAAAAGATAAGCGATTTTCTAAAAACATTGAATTTTTGAAATTGTTAAACAAGTTTCAATTTCGTTTTATTTCATTCGTTGTTTAGAATATAATTTTGAATTTTTCGGAATTTTTAGTTCGAGTAGTACGTGGGTAAAATAAAACAAAATACAGCGAAACAAATCGAATTTTGCCACACTGTCAATCGTTTTTTGTATTTTTTTTGTGTTTTGGATTTCTGTTTTATTATTCGTTAGAAGATGAAAGGAGAAATAAACCAGAAAATAAGACGATCGGCTGTTTCTTCTATGTACTGTAATTTTATTTTTTGTTATAAGAAAGACAAACGAAAGTTTTTTGTTTTGAAAAACGAAAGGACGTCAAAGACAAAAGAAGAAGTATCCAGAAAACATAAGACTATTTCTTCTTTTCTATTCCCATTTCTTCACATAAGAAAGGCGAACGGAAGTTGAATTTGTTTTTGTAAATTGTGAATTATTCGTGTTTCTTTCGTTTGGTCCTAAAACTCTTTATTGTATTTGCTTTTTTCTTTTTTATATAAAACATAAATAAAATTAATTCACAAGACGTGTTCACGATGAACCTATGTAGGAGTGAGAATTTTGTGAACTTTATCTATGATTATTTTAAAAATAAAAAGACATTACTTTTTATTACAGTTTTAATGAATCTTACTTTAGATATCCTTTTTAGTTATTGCCCCAACCAAATAAATATGTAAAAAGAACCTCTTTAGAATATTTAAAATTAATCCTACATTATATAACTCTTAAGGGGAGGGGGGGTAAGCCTTAGATTAAATTCAGATTTAAATATTAGAGATAGCTGAACAAAGTAAAGCATGAAATATTGCAGAATGTTTGAATAGGTCAACGAAACAAGCACGAATATTTTTTCTTATTTGTTACTAGAAAAACATGCCCTTAATATTAGTTATAAAATTTAAAGTTAATTATCGTGATTGCAAACAATTATTTTTCAAAAAACACAATTACCGCTTTTCAAATTTGATTACAAATACGAGGATATATCGGAAAGTGTCTAGAACGAGACGGAAGAAAACTTTTTGGGGAAAATCGTACGTATTTTCTACGTAGTCTCCTTTCAGTCCTACACATTTAGTCCAGCGCTTTTCAAGACCTTTCAACCCTTCAAGAAAATACGAACCAGCTAAGTCTTCGAAATATCCATTTACAGCTTCGATGATTTCAATATTCGATGAGAATTTCTTCCAGCCAACCATTTCTTAAGAGGAAACAGGAAGAAATCCGACGGAGCCAAATCTGGCGAGTATGGAGGATAATCGATTAACTGGAATCGTAATGGTATAGTTTTGCCATCGCAATTGCCGACTTGTGGCTCGGGGCATTATCTTGGTGATAAAAAACTTTTTTTTTTGCGAAATGAGGCCTTTTAGATTTGAGTTCTTTGTTCAATCTGTCTTACAACGACGCATAGTATTCGCCAGTTATTGTTCTTCCGTGTTGCAGGTAATCAATGAAAATTATTCCTCGCGAATCCCAAAAGACAGTAGCCATGACTTTTTCAGCAGACGAAATCGTCTTGGCCTTCTTGGGAGTCAGTTCACCACGTGCTGTTCACTGCTTTGATTGCTTTTTGGTCTCCGGAGTGTAGTTATGTATCCACGTTTCATCAACAGTTATAAAACATCGCTAAAAATCTTTTGGATTACGTTTGAACATGTTTAGACATTGCTGAGAAATGGTCATTCAAACTCGTTTTTGATCTCCATTGTCGCCGCGTATGGTGAAATCTAGCCGTTAGCTTTCACATGTCCAAATGTTGATGTAAGATGCAATGTATGCGGTCGCATGAAAGGCTATCCCTCTCTCAATTTTACTTGCCGATCATTCATCACGACTTCTTGGACTTTTCCAATCATTTGTTCATTGGTAGCCGTTTTTGGCCTGCCAGAGCGCGGTGCATCCTCTGTGCTTGTTCGATCGCATTCAAATTCAGCAATCCAATTTGCAGCCGTTGCATATGAAGGAAAAAAACTCACCATGAACATCGTCTAATTCCGTTTTTATTCCTTTAGCATTTAAGCCTTTCAAAAAGAAATGCACGGAGATCGTTTTTATTTATGATTTAGAAAATGCATGAATTGTTTACTTTGATCGACAGTAACGAATTAGTTTAACCACGATCTCTCTGAAAATTTGACAGTAGTTGTACGAACAATGACGCTTTCAAAACCAGTGAGCAGGATGCGCCCGTAGCGCCATCTTCTAGAAACTTTCCGATCTATCCTCGTATATATGATTTGAATTCTGAAAAATTAAACTTAACGTTAAACTTTTGGCGAAATATTTATTACCATAAAAATATTTAAGGGATACTTTTTGCACAATTTTATTGTTTTCTGGACAAATTCATTTGAAAAGCATTTACAATCACATTAAACTTATAATCAGAATGAGAACTGACTGAGAATGACTGAATACGTTGAGAATAATGAAATTTGACCATATCTCAGAATATCTCAGAATATGAGTAACAAATATTTTTATTTCATACTGGTTTCTAAAATGAGGCTTTTCGAATCATTTATAGTTAAAAAAATACATCTTTAAAATCGTCGTAACGAAGCAAAACGTGACGCGACTAATTCGTTTCACGTTTATAAATAATTCCATTTCTATGGAAGTTGCTCATCGCGTGTTTTAATTATGAACGATATTTGTGTACAACAGATCTCACAATTTAACACTGTTAGAGTCCAGCATGAAATAAAATTTTGTGTTTACCTCAAACGAAAAGTCTTTAAAGGTACTCGGCTGTAAACAACTTGCTCATACTTTAAAACTCAACTCTTCGTTCTAGATAGATAAATAACTATTAAGTGAACATCTTTCATTTAGAGACTTCCGCGGCCATTGTCCTTAATTGAATTGGATTTCGGTTGGAACCGCGTCACGACTGCTTCTACTATCGACGTTTCGTTATCCATTGCAGAAGAACTTTCTCAGGGCTGCTGCTGCTGGTGTTTTGCTACTACTTCTTGTTAGTCGATGAGCTCACGTCTAACGAAACTAACGTGAAATAGCAGCAACACCACCAGCAGCAGCAACACCGCCTTGAGAAAGTTCTTCTGCAATGGAGAACGAAACGTTAGCAGTAGAAGCAGTCGTGATTCGGTTCCAACCGGAAGCCAATTCAATTATGAACATCTTTAAAATTGTTGAAATGACATCAGTATTTGTATGATTTTTGTTTATTTTATTTAATTATTAAATGTTTCAGTCATAAAGAGGATGGCCTAATTCAATCAGAGTTTATTTTAATTGAATAATTAAAAGCAATTTTTTTTAAATATCTGTTAGTCAAACAAAATGTTGTAGTAGCTCTAAACTAATTTAATAAACTTTGTTATTGCACGCTGACGTAAGATGTAATAACATGCTGCGGTGGTATATAATTTCGAACACATTCATTTCATTTTATGCTCACCTTAGCGTGAATTGCACGGATAACAAATTTGACATTAACTCGTACACATGCGATTCCTTAAACCTCATGGGAAACGACATGACGATTACGTGCTTTTAACATGAGATACTCTGTCGTCTGTGATGTAAAATTGAATGTAAGTGTGCTACAATTTGCACAAGATCTTTCTTACATTTAATTTGCTGCGTTTACGGTAGCTAATCATAAACAACTAAAATAGGAAATCAAATTGGATTATAAATACGATTTACTTCCATTTTCTTGCAACAAGAAACAAAACGAATATTTTATACCTGGTTAATTGGCTTAAATTAATGTGAAACTTATTTCTTTGATCGACTTGCTTTTTGAAGTCGTTTTAATTTTCTCCAGTGAAGTTGCTAGCACAGCTGTTGAAATATGTATCTGGATTTAAAATCTATCTACAGATCTAAAATCTATTGAATCTATTAGAACAAGTCTAAAGCAAAATATAGCAGCACGCAAATCTAAGGTGCATTTGGAGGTCGCCTTTGTATCATAAAAAAATGTGAATGTGAATAAATTATGGGCGTGTGGCGCTTTATCAGGAAAACGTTTGCTTTCGTAAAGTAGATCAATGTTGCCTGTATTAATAAAAAATTACCTCCAAGGTGCACGCCAATGACGAGATCGAACATTTCAATAAATTGCCTTCGAACCAAGTAACTAATTGTAGGTAAATGATCCGATTTTTATCATTAATTTTTTTAAACAATAATAACTGATGTTGGTTACTCAACGGCATTGTTAATATAATTACATATAAATTATGTATAATTGACGACATTGATCTAATTGTGATAAAAAATATAATATTTTTGTTTTCGCAATCATTTGAATTACTTTAAGTTAAACTGAACAACTGGCATATGTAATTTTCACATTTGTTTGTGTATGTTATCAAAAATCGTTCAGAGTGAAATTGAATTCAATCAGACATAGTTTTTCCTTATCAACCTTGACAATTCGCAACAAGCCCAACTAAAATTGGCCATTGGTTCGTGACACTTAAAGGTAGATTTTTTGTGTCATATTCGTATCTCCGCTTCAAAAATATGAGATAACTACAAATAAAAAAAATTACTTGCCATTTATCATTTCAAAGAACGAATCTGTTCGAACGTTATTATTATGTAACCACTGTCCTTACACTGAAAACTAGAGCGCTTGATTGTTTCTTGCTCGAACCAGTTTATTATAAAATTATAAATAGCTGCACACTTTGCTAAAACGTACGTACGTACGTGCATTTCATGCAAATCTAGATTGGCTTACTACGAGTACGACTTCCTGTTTATTAAAATGTTTTATAAATTAATCCATTGGTAACGTGCAAATAAAAAATGAATTCGTGCACGCGCTGGTGTAACGGAACGGTAAATAAAAGCACATTAACTACTAGAATTAACTGTAGTCACGGCAATCGCTCTGTTTACCAGTAGGAAGTCTGATAATTTCTATTGGGAATCAATTAACTGTGCTGGTCTTTTTTTTTGTTTGTTGTTGTTCACTAAAACGTTTCAAACAAATTTTATTACATTTTGTTTGTTTTATTTACTGTAGTTAACATAACACGTGTAGTCACAGGACAGGAAATGTTTGCCTGTTTAATTTCAATGAATATACAAAGCTTTGCTTGAGTAAAGATTCTTAATCGCAAGGGATCTTGTTCGAGAAGTTGCTCGTTTAAATAAAATTGTCTTTTTTTTACTTGAAGAACCTGGAGATGTGTGATCGATCGGCTGTAAAGAATTCGGTGAAGCTCATAAATAAATTCGATTGGTGCTTCAGCAACAGCCTTAGCTCTGAAGATTTTCTTTGCAATCGAAGATGAAACGTCGATAGAACAGAAAAGATCAACTCAAGAAACAGTTGAGCAAAAAAAATTCCTGGATTGTATAAATTCATTTGGACTAAACATTACAACGCTAGAACCTACTACAATAACAGAACTTAGCAGAACATGCATTGACAATATAAGTACAAATGTGAACAACGTGGAAACCAAGATGATAAACCTGCACATTTTCGGATCATCTAGGGCATCTAGGTGTTTTTCAAATGTGACACAGAGGACTCCTAAAACAAAAAAAAATACACAATGAGAAGAGACATAAATAATTTCAACATAGAAATGTTCAAACTGCAACTATATCGAGCAAACATCACGAATGACATACTAAGGTTAAAGAATATATTAGACACATTACACACTATTGCACAAGCTTGTCAAGACAAAGAGACATTTGACTTATATAAAAAATATAAAAACATATACAAGAATGAAATAGGCAAAATAAAAAGAGAAACAATAACACAGTATGTAGAAAATTCAGAAAATAAACAAAGGACAATTTGGAAGGTTATCAAAGAAGAATTGGGTGCTACTCCGAAGGAAATAAACAGTACCTTGAGTGCAGACGAATTTAATAACCACTTCGTAAGCAGAATCAAATAACTTTCAAGCAATATATCCGATCTCCTTGATCAAAAAGTTGAATACAAATAACTCGAAATTTTTTTCTCAGTCCAACGACTAAGGAAGAAGTACGATCAGTGATTAAAAACCTTAAAGAAAGAGTAAACATACGCGTACGACATTTCATTACATCTAATAAAATGTATCACCGATGTTATTATAGAACCACTTACAGTAGCAATTAATGACTGCTTCATTCATGGAAGAATTAAAAATTGCAAGAGTAATGCCCAGTTACAAGAAAGGGGACAAAAATGAACCAAAAAGTTATCGACCAATTGCGATATTGTCGGCGATGTCGAAAATCCTGGAATGCCTCTTAAAGAAACGTCTCAGTGATTACTTTGATAAAAAAGAACACCTTCATAAAGAACAACGCGGCTACCGGGAGGGCTATTCTACTATAACCGTTACAGTTCAAGTTGTCGAGATAATACTGAAAACTTTTGATGAAGGGCAAATAGTAGAAGCAACTTTCTGCGACCTCAGCAAGGCATTCGACAGTGTAAATCATTCAATTTTATTACATAAGTTACATTGGTATGGAATTAGAGGTACTCCATATAAACTGATTGAATCATATTTAAAATTAAGAACTCAATATACAGATTGGAATCCATATTGGGACCTCTACTGTATATCATCTATACAAATGATTTACCTGTGAACGTTATTTCCAATGGAACTACCTTATTTGCAGACGATACGACATTCCTTAACAAACATGAGACACTAGAAGAACTAGAGAAGAAAACATCAACATCTCTAAATGACGTAAAATTCTGGTTCAACAGTAATCATTTAAATATGAATATGGAGAAAACTCAGACCATAAAGTTTACCACAAAAGTTTACAAACAAGAGAACTCAGTCAAATTTTTGGGACTTCACCTAGACAGTGACCTGAAATCGAATCAGCATTAATAAGTTGCCAAGAATATTGTACAGCTTAAGAAGATTAACAAAAATCGCAACTTACCAATCAGTAGTTAGTGCGTACCACTCGCTGTTCCACAGTACTGCGACCTACGGCATTCTGGTATGGGGAGCATCGGCTGCAGCAAATTCCGTATTTCTAAAACAAAAAAAAGCAAAAAGAATACTATGTAATGTGGACAACTCCGTCAATCTGGTATACTTATCATAAGCAGCACTTTCATTCTTACCTGCGTACTGTACGTCTTTGATAATAAGACTCCTCCTCGCTAACGAAGAAATACACGAATACCACACAAGATATCAATGCGAATTAGTAATCCCGTATCATCGAATTAAAAGAACACAACAAGGAATAAATTACTATGGCATAAAATTTTATAACAAAATTCCTGAAAAAATAAGAAACCAGAATAGAACACTTAAAAAAAAACGGATGTTGATAAATGAAGCTTCTTATGTCATCAAAGAATATTTGTGTAAGGACTCTCTCTCCTTCTAGTTCACCAAATACTTATGTACTTTGACGTTTTTGTATATATACAAATAAATGTGATTATTATTATTATGAAAGCCAAAAACTATCAATGGAACAACGGAAATCTTTTAGTAAAGTTAGACATCCTTGATTTAAAAAAATGTATATCAGATAGTTTAAACTAGCTTTTTGTAATCGAGGTTTCGCTATAATTGATAAATTTTGACGTAACTGTCAAGCAATACACCGAAACAAACACTATAATGTATTCAAGAAGCTGTGAGAAACAATTTGGTTGCACTAAACTTTCAAACAAATAAAAAAATTGCATTAATATAAACAATACACGTCATTTTTTAATATATCTCGATCGATCAATAATTTTAAGAACTTTTATGTAGCTGTCTTTTTTTTAACGTGAAACAGATTTGTTACTCGTCAAATTAAATTTTTTAACCGATTTTTAATTTGATATAATTCCATACTTAATTGTATAGTAGGAATTATTAATACTTTTATGGGACACATGTAATCTGAAACCCATCCGATTTTTTTTCATGTGACGTATATAGTTTCATTTAATTCTACTTGTCAAAGCAAGGAGTTATATCTTGAAATTACTTGTTTCTTGACGGATGATGATCATTTAAAAAATTTAATTCATAGACTCCGGCTAGCAATAGTTTTTATTGTTTCGTTACATCTCGTGAAAACTGTCCGTCAGGCGATGCAAGTTTGGAAACTCATTTAATAAAATCACCTGATGACGATCAAGATCTTGATCCAAAACGTTAGTGAAGTAAGAGATGTAACGAAATAATAAAAACATTACTGACGAAGTCTTTAATCTTTAAAATAAGGAATTATACTAAGGCCCGATCTTTCCACCTCCTAATAAATTTATTCAGCGAATAACTACGAATCGCCATGGAAACCATTTATAAAAATCAAGTTATTTGCCAAATAACGTTATCCGGAACTTTATTAGGAGGTGGAAAGATCGGGTCTGAATATGAAGGTCATTACTCTTTTCGTTTCTGATTTCTTCTTAAAAATCGTTTACGCCATTTTTCTCGGATGCAAAGCGTTTGTGCACTTGTTTAATAAAGAAAGTCTAATAATAATATTTTCTGAAGACTTCAATTCCTCAAATTAACAAGATCAATACCTTGCATACAGAGTTCTAGTATGAAGTATGAATATTAAAGATTGTACAAAAATTCAATATTTTATACAGGGTGACTGATAATCTATTTTCACCATTGGAAGTGGTTACAGAAAACATAAGAAGCTATATTAACGACTGCATTAAATTTCGATTCTAAGCAGGCAACGATTAATTACCTTACTTGAATCTAATATTCTTTATAGTCACTGATCATATTAATTTAAATTTGTCGAATAATTTTGGTTTAGAGAAAATTTATTCAATTGTATATAATGGTTTTCACAGAACAACAAAGGGCACAAATATTGGACACTAGTAATTACCAGAAACTAGTAATTTTTTCATTCTTCAGTTCTCATTTTTAATACCGACTGATTTTAAAATTTTTTTATTAACTCTTGCCATGAAATCAGGATGGCATGTCTTACAGTGTTTTCCACTGAGTTACACCTTCGCACTTTGTGCGCGAACAAATGACGTCAGAATCTGCCACAGTACACATGAATGCAGAGTAAACCAAATTCTGTAACAGAGTAACTTTCGAGTGGAACGTGCAATTGTGTGGCTTAGGTGAAAAGTAAGTCATTGCATGCCTTGATGCTGTCTTACAGAAGAGCTATGACATGCCGTCCAAATTCCATGGCAAGAATTTAAAAACCCACTCAGTAGATGCTATGACATTGTCAACTTAGAATATAAGTTTCAAGCGAAGACGTATGTTTATTCACTTGTCGCTTGCTTAGAATGGGAACTTAATGAATGAATTATTATTAGTACGAAGTATCCCAAAATTATTTTAAATTTCACGGTATTTCTAAATTATCAATTTTCAACCAACGATGCTATATCGACAATACAATAATTAGACTGTAAAAAGTCTGAAATTTTTATACAGGGAACACCAACAGTAGGTACGTGGGTGGAAGATAGTGGCTTTACTATTTTATAAAATCTTTTAGATTGTGACATCTGGCGGCCGATTTTTTACCTAAAATTGCAATCAAAGCCGACTTGCAACAAATTTCTATAAAATCTGTATACGCATAACATACATAATGACTTGACATAGATGTGCAGAACGAAAATATCTCTTTTCAAGCATTTTCTCACATACTGGCTAAGTGCAATTTTTTGGAACAGTGTCCTGAATTAATAAATAATAATAATAATAATAAATACATTTATTGGTCCTTTCAACACAAAATATTTTCCAATACAAAGATATCGTAATCATAATATTAATAGTAGAGAGCGGTAGATCTAAAGGTTCAGATTCAGGTTGAAGGGTAGCCAACAAATTGTTTATAATTTATCCTTAGGCAGACGCTGTAGAACCGTGCGGATAAAAGGAAAACGCTACCAACGCCTTATTTTGAGACCCTGATGTCCACTCTTCATAAAGCGCAACAAATGATGTTTGAAAGACGAGAATGACAAGGATTTATATTTCGGGGGTATATTATTTCATACAACAGCAATATTGTAAGCAAAAGACCGATGAAAAATTGCAGTAGAATGGCGTGGAATAGTAATAACATGCTTGTGCCGTATGTTAATATTATGAACATCCGTGCAGTATGTTGTATAGATAGGGGAAGTTTTGTTAATTAAGATTTTATAGCACATACAAGCGTAGTTAATAAATCGTCTGTCAGCCATACATAATCAGCCAGATTGTCCAAAGTATGAGAAATTCTTTGGTATTTTCTAATTCGGAACCTTTTGAATACGAGACTAATCCACGGAGTCTAGACAAGGACCATGCACGGAATCGCAATAATTGAAACGAGTTAAGACAAGACTTTTACAAATTCGATGTTTAAGTTTTTGGCTTGAAGAAATCTATTGCTATACAGAATTTTCAAAACTGCGTAAGATTTTTTAATTAAGAAATTAACATAATTTTTGAAACGTAAATTTCTATCCAGTGATAGACCAAGGCTCTTGACACCATCCGACACACCAACAACCTCGCTACCAATTCTGATGTCGGGCCCACATTCATAGTATTGAAAGGATATCTGGGACTAAACACAAGAGCGGAAGATTTAGAGGGATTAATTTTGAGACCATGATTCTCAGATAATATTCGAATGTTTTCAAGTTCTCCATTTACATAATCAAGAATGTCATTAAAATTACCCTTGGGTAATGAAAAAAAAAATTTGGACAATAGTTCGCGTAAGAATATATTTTGGTGTGAGGTGTGACAGTGCTGAAACACGATTGTGAAGGTAAGAGCGAAAGAAGTCCACAACTCCATTACTCTTACTCACGTTACAGCAGGATATCATGGTCCAGAGTATCAAAAGCCTTGGTATAATCAAGCGATATCATTAAACAAGAATATTTTTTATCAATAGAATTAATGAAAATTAATTAAAATTATGTAACTGATAGATATCGTCAGTGATTCCTAGCAAGGAGGTACAACTGTGTCCTGGCTTGAAGCCTGATTGATACGCAGGTATAATCTCGTGCTGGTTCAGAAATGACCTCATCTGATCGTGGACTATCCGTTCCAAAACTTTGGACAAAACTGGCAGGATGCTGATGGGATGTAGATGTTGGTACTCAGTTGATCTAGTTATTTTAGGTATGGGGATAATTAGACTCTCCTTCCAGCATTCTGGAAAAAAACATTACATTCAAGACAGAAATTTATAATGTGGGTCAGATAAGGTACAATAAAAGAACAACACAGAGTGATTAATTTAATACTGAGACCGTCGGATCCTAGAAGAAATATCACTGAAAATTTTTTCAATATCTGAAGGTGCCACAAGATAGTATTCAAATTCACCAGCAAAATTGTTATGACAAGTACTCATATAAGAGGCAATGACATTAGCTTTAGAGGGATTCGATATCGAAGCGGAGTTAATAAGATATTTATTTAAATCGTTAGGATTGATAAATTATTCGGTAAGATATTACGATTTTTATTTAGAATAAGCTCATTAACCGATGATCAGAGTGTTTTAGAGTTTCGGTTGTTTAATTGATAATTCATGTACGCTTTTTATTCTTTTTGCACAGCAAAGGTTGTGTAATCTCTTAGAGTTTTATAATACTCTTCCATCTCGCAGTCGCGTCATTTCTCGAAGTGTTTCCGTGAACCAGGGGGCGCTATGTTTCGGACAATTCAAGAAATCAGTCTAAATGTCGAAGTTTCGCTGTACGTTTGACAACTTCTTCAAACGTATATTGTGCAATAATACATACATAAATATTATACAGGTTTGAATTCTCATACTCTTACAGAACCCTTTGTTTATGTCTAAATCAAGTCGATGTATATGTTAGTGTGTATACAGATGTAAAAAGTGTTTAGTAGTAAAGTAACTATCTTTCCGCGCACCTGTAAAGTGCTTTTGGGGTTGTTTGAGAGTAATCGAATTAAAAACATCAATATCATCATTTGTCAATTTGCTAAAATCCCTATCGTAATAGGAAAATTAGTATAAGAAACTATTGTCTAGGAATAATCGTTCACAATGGAATTGCTTCTACTGCCGACGTTTCGTTCTCCATTGTAGAAAAACTTCCAAGTTCTCCTACAATGAAGAAAAATAGTATTATTGATAGTGAGAGAACCAGGAACGTAAAAGGCAAAAATATAAAATCACCAAAACTTAAGTCGCTGCCTACTATTCTGAAGGCGTTGCAAAATTCATCAAATAGTAATAAAACATTGCAAATGAGACTACAAGTGAGTAAAGAGGCCATAATAGATTCTGTCCTTATAGTTTTTATAACCGACTTCAGAAAATATGTAAGTTGAGGCCAAAAGTGATTAATTATTTATTAATGTTATCTACTCTGCAATTCAATTTACTGGATTCTTTTTTAATGTATGAAGAGAAAGTAAAGCATTTGCTTATGAACCAAAAATCTAAAAGAGTATGTTTATAGACTTACTTAGATACATACTTTGTTTCGATTTCGAATATATGAAATAAATCTGCCATGTCTGTATTCTGTTTTAGGAAGAGACAAATGATCAGTTTATTATTTTTTTTAATTCTTCGACTAAGTCTATGAGTTTGTTTGCGCGTGTGTAGACGCCTTAATAGATTCACTTTTATGATATGGTATGTGTAAATAGATAACATTGAAGTTAAGGACAGAAGTTATTAATTATTTATTGGCGCTATTTAATTTATTGGATTTTTTAAAACCTTTTTTCTAATATATCGCAGATGCACGAGTTGTGTGTATTAATAACAAGACATTACAAGTTATTGCTAAATTAGAATTTGATGCTCTGTCTATAAGAAACAATATAAAAAAATTAATAAAAAAGTAATGCAAGGACTTTGGAAGTAAAAAATGCTGTCTAAAAGAAAACAAGGACAATAATGTTGAGTTGATAGGTTATGAAAGTGAATAACAAACATACAAAAAAAATTAATAAATCTGGGTTTTGTTAAAAACTATTTCATCATAATCATCAAAGAGAAAACAGTTTTGAAAGCGTAGCAGCAAAAAGAAAATATAACGAGAAGAAGTAGGTACATGAAGTTCAAAAGAAAAGATTAGACTTTCTTTCTGCACTTCACACACTATCTAATTTTCAGTTTCTGCCTACATTTTAAACACGTAGGTATTAGTGCTTAAGTTGATAGATGTTTTACATGAAGGATTAAATGTCAAAAAGGAAGGGGAAACACTAAAGAGATAATGGAATAGAACATAGTAATATTAAAAAAAAAGAAAGGAGTTTACAAATTAATTAATTAATTAAATGAGTTTTATTGACCGCATTTTTAAATCACCTCATAAAAATGAAAAACAACTTAGAAATGTTATGTGAATTTTAAATATACGAGTTTTAAAATTGTTGCTGCTTTTTAAATCTTCATTCGGGAAAGTTCATAGTAAAATGAATTTGAATTCGAACTGTAAACGCGAACTCGAAGCCATTCTAAAATTATTCTGTGCCTAATCGTAGAACGCAGACTTTTTACAGTACAAATTAATTTAAAAAAAGGCAATAGTCTGAAATCCTATTTTTTTTTTAATTTGTTCTATTTAAATATGTTTTATCCAATTTTTATATATAAACAAGTACTATTCACTATATTTATTGGAAAGATAACTTCACATGCATGGTTTCAACTGTTATGGTATGCTATTATGTTCATATTATATAACTCAAATTAAACTCGGGAGAAAGTCTTTACAAACAGAACCTTACACGATTATCAGTTTAAATGTGGAAAATTACTACTAAATTTGTCGGTGGAATTAAAACCGGAAATTCCAAGTAAAACACTAAATGCAAGTGAATATAAAGTGAAACAAAATTGATTCGTTCCGTTGTTTCACTTCATTACAGCTCATTACCAGTCAGTTAATATCTATCATATTTAGTTTCCCTTTTATTTTATTACCAGGTACTTTACGGCTTATTCTGTTCTAAATCTGACGTTAACCTCTGCAACCGTACATAATATATAATATGAAATTTGAATTGATTTTGTAGCGAAATATTTTAATGCCAATTAAAATGTTAGGGTCTTTTCTAATAAAGAGAAACTCGCAGCAGAGGTTCTTTTTAATCCCGGCCGATTCTAGAATCGAAAGAAATTCAAATTTGCCAACGCTCTTCATATCTCTCCTGTTGCTCTAATCATAAATATAATAACTAAAGCACGGATTTAGGTGCAGAATCCTTTTAGTTGGGCATACACTAAATCCATGCTTTAGTAATAACTAAAGTAGACTCTTGCCCAAAAAAATTTGTATAACAAATTCTTTTTAATTTTTAACGAAGATTATAAAAATCTCACAATTGCTTGACGCTTTACTACCAAACAGTGCTGGTCAAATTTCCAAACAATCTCTTTGAATTATCCACGACTATACGTGTGAAACATGTATAAAAACAAAACCAGTCAGAAGGCGTACAAAAATAAACGTTGGTCCCTAAGTAAATTAACATTTCACTTCTGTCACAAAATAATTTAAAATACATTAATAAACAAATATACTATTAACTTGGGTTAACAAAACCGTTCATTGCTTTTTTGCTTGTATAATTTATGCCACAAGCAAAGCGAAAAAACCACCATACATAAGTAGCAGTTAACCTTGGAATGTGCCTGTTTTTGTCAGGTAAGGAATTCAAAACGGACAAACCTCCCGCTTCTTAATAAAGTCGTTAAGAAATGATATTTTTCTGAATAAAGTTTTCATAATGAAAGGAAGAAAGAGCCAGCCATGCAATTAGTTTCATTTATGCCTATAAAAGTAAACCTTTAAAGCATATTCAGTAGTAAGGATGACATGACATTTTGTTTTATTATGAAAATAAAAAAAAATTGAACAATAAATGTATTGCCATCTCGGGAGATCGATTTAATTGTGCACATCAGTTTTAAAAAATACAGTACAAAGACCGAGTGGAAATTATGAAGAAGTGACTCAGCACGCTGTAACAATGATGTAACAACAAAACATAGAAGTATTTTCTGGAAGCAGAAATTATCTATTTATGCTAACACAAGTATAGATTAAACCATAAAAGGAGAAAACATTTATAGCCACACAAAACCTCTAGAAATTAAATTTCCAATTAAATAAGTATTAATTAAATTTCAAAGGTAACATTAATCTAATTCAGACTGAAGAAAATTTTAAGAATGTGTTTCATTTATACGTAAATAGATCTACTGTTTAACGTTTCACATAAACTATATACAGCGTCTCCGATAAAAAGAGGCACATTTTATAATTAAATATTGCAACTGTGCTGGTAGTTTTGAAACATATTGCAAAGCTATCATCATTATATTTCCTTATTTTTTTTGCAAGACATGAATTTTGTAAGTAAAGATTAAGAAAAGAAAATTAACTACAAGTTGATTTAAATTAAAATAATTCATATTTTTGATAGAAAATGGAACTCTTTGGAGAGCATTGTTTCTATGCGCCCAAAATAGAAAAGTAAAAAAAAGTTATAATAAAAATTATAAATAGCATTAAATATTTTTCCTTTTAGAATCTTGTAGATGGTAAGGCAAATATGTTTATCTTCAACAATCTAGAAGATACTATTCAATAAGAATAAGTGAATAAACGATAATGAATATAAAGTACATACATACAATAAGAATTCTAATTGAAAGGAACAAGGAGAAAGAAGAGAAATTAAATTTACTGTCCATCAGCTTGGGTTGGAAAGAGGTAGAATTGCCTCAAAAAAAAACAGAGGGATCCAAAAAACTACCACAAGTATTAATATGATTTGGATTCAAAGAAAATATGAGTTGGATACAAAGAAATCGAGTACTTTCAACATAAAATTAAACAGCCGTATTTGGGCAGAGGAAGAAATGCAAACAACTTTTACTACATCAACTGCATTAGAAAAGAAAAATAGATAAAAAATAAACATTAAACTCGTGTAACTTGGTCCTCCCTACAATAATGTATGCAAACGAACTCTAGATAATAAAAGATAGATATGAAAAGCTATTTCTTTTTAGATCACTTCAACCTGAAAAGAGGGGGAAGCGATTGAGGTTAAAAGAATAGTGCAGCAACTGAACAAATCAGTTTATGTTCCTCACATTCAGTTCGTGCAGAAGGAGACAATACTACTATGCAACATTTTCTCAAAGTTTATTTAAAATTTAACTTGAAGGCTTCCGCGGCCGTTGAGACTCAACGACTAACGCGAAGCAGCAGCAAGACCAACAGCAGCAGCAGTAGCAGCATCACCACCAGCAGCAGCCCTGAGGAAGTTCTTCTGCAACGAAGAACGAAACGTCGGCAGTGAAGAAATCCGAGACACGCGGTTCCAACCGGAAGCCAAGAATTGAACAGGAGAATTGAAGATTTGGGAAGTTATAAAGATAAATCAATGGAAGACAAAGTTAGCGAAAGAACGGAAAGGAAGGAAAGTGTGAAGAAAATAGGACAAAAACCATTCAAAAGAAGATACCCTTTACAGTAAACAGGATTAAAAAAAATCATCTTGTAGAACTTGCAAGTATTTGTGAATAGTGAGGAATTAGATGCAAGAAATGCTAACACAGTATTTATTTTTGATTTCAAGAATGAGAATGATCCTACAAGTAGACTGTTTTCCACCAAAAAAAAAAAAAAAAATCGAAATGATTTTTATTTTAATTACCGTGAATGAAGGATCGGATTTGAAAAAAAACGAAATCAATGAATTTGGTGTACTTTGTATAATTGCCACGTTAAAGTAGTTTTTGACATTAATTTTGTCAGTACCAAATCAATAAATTTTTCACTTTTCCTAAATATTAAAAAAAATATGTAAAATTTTAAATTCTTTTTTCCCACAAATTCCCCAAGCTCACAGGATTTGTCGGGGAGGGATGTTGACTACTGCGATCGACTTTACAGATATTTTCCTTCGGCATTCGTCTTACAGACGGGAAACGCAGAAAATCCAGTTCGAAGGAACTGGTATGGTAGTCTCTCACATAGATCCCACATGCGCCAAGTGCCTTATTCTTGAACCGGGCGAAAAGATTCGTGCGCAGAAATGACGACCAAAAAGACGTAGACTCTCGTATAAAACCATGCAAATTTTTCGGAAGCTGTGTCATTTTAATGACAATTTAGCTTGCGAATCTCTTTCCTCAGTTCGAGAATAAGGCCTCTGGAGATTTTTCGAACCCACAGATAGTAGTTGCCTTACCAAGCCTCAAACCCGTTGCCAGCGGACTCGGTCAACCAACTCGGCAATGCAACTACTAAATGGTTCAAGTTTCTTGTGTTTTCTAAAGTCTGTAATTTTCCTGTAAATTAAGACTTTGAGTCTGATTTCTAAAGCGTTGTATTAATTCATCAACCCAACCTTCTACCTAACATATCCCACACACGTTTTGCGGAAGAAAGATCAGAAACCTTGCAGTACGGTGCCTCGTGTAATCATGTTGAGAAATAAATATATTTTCTTGTTCCTAGAAGTAGGAGTTAATAGTTTCCAAGATATTGCAAAAGCAACCCTTGATATTTAGGTTTCCTTTCAAAAACTAAAAATAGCACCACTATTTCTACTCCAAACTATAATCCTTCTTCGCTGCCTCATTCAATGCAATAAAAAATTCCCCTGTATCTTCATGTCTTCGCCAAATCCTTCTGCTCCCATGATGAGCCCACAAAAAACCATGATTGGTCACTATAAATAATTCATTCTGACTCTATTTGCAATTGTCGTGCAAAAGATAGATTTCTTTACAAAGCTTACGAGGTCGTTTCTTGTCAAGCGCCTTTTTTAAAGTTTTTAAATGAACTTCAAGCTTCTGCATTCATTCTTGACTCTTTTGGCATGTATTCAAGGATTCTCAAAAAAATATTAGCCATCGAGTTTTTCCAACAGAATTTTGTGTCCGTGCCTCTTCGGAGGCTGGAGAACTTTTATGCATCCATTGTAAAGATTCTTGTTTTGTCTGTGTGGTATCCAAGTTTCATCACAAGTGACAATTTGCGAAAATAAGTTTGGATTCGCCTCTAAAGATGCTCAGCCGTATTCATAATCGGTTTTGGTAGCTACTAAGCTTAGGATCATAAGCACCGAATACTTAAGCCGAGTTTAAATTTGAGTGACGTTTATAACATGACATTTGAAGTTTCACAACATTGTGTAAGCCACATTCTAAGTGACACTTAAAGTTAAACTGAGTTAATGTGTTCTGTGCATACGGCCATTAGTAGTCACTTAGAAAATAAGTAACCAGTGTGCTGTAAATACGAAACGTCACAATCTAACTGAGTACTAAGCTTAGTAGCTACTAAAACCGTGTTAACAGCCAGGAACCTAATGTGCAGACATTTTGCTTAGGCCTAAATCTTGAAATCAAAGCTTCAGACCTTCCAGTCTCTGTAGCAATTCATGACATTTTCAGACGTCGGTCCTTCATCACAAAACTGCTCAACTTTTTTTACCATTTCTGGATTTCGAATTTCTAAGGGCCTTCTACCTCTAAGGTCGTCCTAAAGGAATTCTTTTTTATAGAGGTTTGGAGAATCTTCATAAACGTCACCAACGTTTAACCAAGTAACAGATGTGTTGGATTTATCCCCGTTGTCGCCTTCATGGCTCTTCAACATGAGCACCTATCAACTAAATTCCTTATTCTCTTTTCAAGCTACTGATTTCTGATCTGTATTTCTTAAGCCGCAATACCAGCAAGAATCGCTCTGAGTTTACCCTATCTTGTGCAGTTAGCAGGCGAAGACACCACGTCGGTCCTTCATCACAAACTCCTCAACATTTTATCATTTCTGGATTTCGAATTTCTAAGGTCCTTCCACCTCTAGAGTCGTCCTAAAGAAATTCTTTTTTTATAAAGGTTTGCAGAATCTTTATAGACGTGAGCAACGGTTATCCAAGTAACAGATGCGTTGATTCACCCCCGTTGTCTTCATGGCTCTTCAACATGGGCGCCTACCACCTAAACTCCTTATTCTCTTTTCAAGCTACTGATTTCTGGCATCTATGTTTGTTAAGCCGCAATACCAGCAAGAATTGTTCTGAGTTTACCCGACCTTGTGCAGTTATCAGGCGAAGATACCATGCCCTGTCATCGCCTGTTGATGAATTGATCTACGTCACCGAATTTTCTGCCATACTCAGCCTCTATAGGAGACCCTGTATGTTTGTCGTTTGTTTATTATTTCTTCTGCGTCTGTCTTACGTCTGTTACCACCTTTATGAGTGCAACAGCTGCGATCGCCAGTATTGCCTCCGTTGCGACCGTTCTATAAGCAGAGGTTATTCGGATGGCCATTTTTCTATTGATCTATTGATCTATTGATCTATTGATAGAGGCTGCGTACAGGATCCCCCATTTGGACAAACGTTGTGAAAAATTTGAATTGAAAAAATTATGGCCGTCTCTCACAGATGTATTCGGAGTATTTCCTTCTTTAGTCAACAATTTTGTTACACTTCGATTTTCTTATTTTAAATCACTGATTTTCCTTTTTAGAAAGCTTAATATCTTCTATGTTTTGTGGATCAAATAAATTTAATTTTTACACAGAACTTGTCAATTTATAACTGTTTAAAATCAACAACATAGTTCTTTTGTTTCATGAGTAGGTAGATAAATCTTGAATCTCCCCTCATACATCGGAATTTCATCATCATTTATGACAAGTTTTAAGTAGGTACACATTTACACTCCTTGAGCAATCAATTCACTGTGTTTACGAAATTCCAGCTAATGTATAGGAGGGTTTTAAATTATTATCACTGCACTACTAACCTTTCTTTTATTCACACAGTAGCAAATAAAAAAAAATCCTTTGCAATAGCTGAAGTATTTACATTACCATTGCGCAATGCAGAGGAATTTGCTTAAGTATATCCCAGGGATACAGTGGCACGCAATAATTTCATGGTAGGTGTATATCTTACGACAAGAATTCACTTAAGCGGCCACACATTTGCGTAGAAAACTACAGTTTTGATCGATCGACCTTCGTTATTGCAAAAGTAGAAAGCATATCGCGTTCAAGGTTGGGCGGAGACGGGCAGAAATAATTAAGGTATTAAAGCAATTTACAAGAGAAGCAAAGGAAAAGCCATCACACGTTCCGTCTCAGAATTAAATTAAAAAGTCAGTTTTTCTATAATTAGGGAATTTCTCCGATTCGGCAGGGATCGTTATGCGCAAGATCTTCAAGCCTTCAAGTATTAAATTTGCCTGAATGGTCTTGAATTTCGGGTGTAAGTGTCTGGGTTAAACCTGTTGTGCATTTCGGTGGAGCAGGTTTATTGTTCAAACAGTCGTTCCATAAAAAATACACGACAAGTTTCACTTCAAGGTGCATTTTTTAAAACGTATACAAAAAAAATTAAGATTGTAAATTTTAACGTATGCCTGCTTTTTTGAATATATTAAGTACTGAGCATCGTAAATTCATTAATTCATGCTTTGCTGCTTTGCTGTACAATATGTTTGAGATTGCGACGATAGATTAGCACTTGTATTTGATCTTGAACTTTCGATTCAATAATAATTTTGATATTTGTACCTGCACATTTTGTTAAGTAAGTAAGAGTAACTTTAACTCTTTTTGAATGTATTTATTAAATGTTGCTAATTTGTATTTGTGCAACTTGTTTTCAAATCATACGTTTTGGTAAGTAAGTAGTTAAGATTTTTTGGACACTCAACATAAAGAAATTGGGAGGAATAAGAGATATAAGATATTTCAGAATTTTTAGAGCCCATATACCGATGTTTCTAGTGTTTATGAATTACAGTGTTTCTTGCCATAAGAATGCTGCCATTTTTTGTATACACATAGAAACTCAAAACTTTGAATTTTAATCTATCAAGTCATAGTCTTTCTTTGTTTATTTCGATTTTTTGGCGTTTCACTGCACATTCCATTCTCGTAAGTTCTACTTTTGCCTAACCATGCTACCAATTTCACAAGCAACCTAAAGTTTTACTCTTCATTGTTCATGGAGAAATAATACACTTCTGGACAAAATTAAGGGACCACCAGTAAAATTCAAAATAAGTTTAAAAGAAGATAACGAAATTTAATGAAACGAATAAATATATAAATCTAAGTGTTTCCTTACAGTTTAGTTGATTTAAGGGCTATTAAATTTAACAAACTTTAAAATACTCTAAAATACTTTAAAACTTTAAAATACCATTAGTCTTCTCATGAACTTATTCCTAATTTGTAATAAGTTAACAAAACTAAAATTATTAATAGCGTGTATGCCCTCCTCTTGCAGCAATAAACGCTGCTAATCTTCTTGGCATGCTGGAGATATTTCGTATACTTTCTTGATTTATCTGTTCTCATTCTTGAACAAGTATGTTAGAGAGCTCATCAAATGTTACTGGAGGTCTCGGTGCGTTTTTAATTTTGTTGCCCAATTGATCCCAGAGATACTCAATAGGATTGAGATCTGGGCTTTTGGCAGGCCACTTTAAACTTTGGATATTTGCATGGATATGAAGTTTATATTCAAGAAAAGTAGAAACAAAGCTGATACGAGTCATACAAAACCTGTACAGAAATACAAAAAACTACGTCATTAGCAATAACAACATTTCAAAGGAGTTCCAGACACAAGAGGGGCTAAGACAGGGTGGAGCCTTAAGTCCAGTCCTATTTACAATATTCATGGACGACATAATAAGGAAATGTCAACAAAAGATGAAGAATTTGCACGTAGGATACAGGAATCTACAACCAATTTCTATATCTATATGCGCCTTCGCCGACGACGTGGTTATTCTCGCAGAAAATGAAAACAACCTACAAACAAACCTAACACTATGGGATGAAATACTAACACAGAACAAAATGAAAATAAATACAGATAAGACAAAAATAATGGTTGTAGCTAAAGAACATAAGAAGACAAACATACAGATACAAGGAAGACGAATAGAACAAGTACAGAAAATTAGATACCTGGGAGTCATGTTTGATGAACAAGGAAGGCAAGAAACAGAAATAAATGAAAGGATAGAAAAGGCTAACAAACTGTATTATGCCATGAATAAGAATTTTATCGGGAAAAAGAAATAACACGGAAAACAAAATTGAATGTATTCAAGACAATTTTCAGACCAACAATGACATATGGATGCGAGACGTGGCCATTAAACAAGCGTTTGAAACGAAGACTAGAAGCCACAGAAATGAAATATCTAAGAAAAGTTAAAGGAGTCACGTTAAGAGACCGAATGAGAAGCGCACAAATTAGAGAAGAAATGGAAATAACATCAGTATCAGAATTCGTGGAAAGACGACAGTTAAGCTGGTGGGGACACCTTCAAAGGATGAACGACAGTCGACCGGTAAAGCAAGTATGGAAATCAAGGAGGACAGGAAAAAAAAATAGAGGAAGACCACAGGAATCAAGGAATAAGATACTGGAAAAAATTCTGATAAAGAAGGAGACGAGGCAAAGATACTAGCAAGAGACAAAAAATTATGGAGGAAGTTTGTGTATGAAGAATAGAAAGGGCATTTTATTTAATTAAATAAAGCGAGGGCATTCGATTTATTTCATAAAAAATAATTAAATTTTGGTATAAAAAAATTAAAAACTTGAGGGTTTGATTATACATATTGGTAATCAAAGTAAAAAGGTACAAATGACAAAGGAGATAAAAGTTTTCCAGAGGAGTTAAGCGAGAAAATGGTGAAGGAATATACTTAATCTAAAAGCCGTTTCAATATTGATAGTATAAAACTATTTCCTGTTGAGTTACCCTTTAGAACGTCTTTTCATCCTTGTCTCAGTCCTTTCGGTCTTGTACGTATGTCAAACCCCATCTAACCCCCTCATCTGTCTTGCTCACACTTTTTATGGTTTTTTCTCCTCTATCTTTTAAAGTCGTATACACTTTTCTCACCAAACTCCTCTTGATTATGTATATTGTGAAAACACTATTGCACTTTGCTTGCCTTATTCTGATAAAATAATTTGTTGTGGTGATATTAATGCAGACTTTCTTAATATTAACAGTACTGCAACAACTATTCTTTCTAACCTTTTGGAAGCTTTTAATCTAAAGCAAATTATTAATCAACCTACTAGGCTTTCATTTAATTCTTCCTCTGCTAATTGTTTCTGACGATATCTTAGTTGCGGATAGTGGGGTTATCTCGTGTCAGCTATCTGATCATGATTGTATTTTCGGTAATATTGTTAGTACACGACCTCGTGTAACGCCAGTATCTCGTTTATGTAGATCTCTTAAGAACATAGATTTAATTAAGTTCAATCACGATTTACAACTTCTGCCTGTACAAAAAATCTTTAATATTACTGATATTAATGAAAAAGTCCTGTTTTCGAACAATTGCATACTAACACTTTTTGATGTACACGCACCGTTGGTGATGCGAAAATTTACAAAATCTTACAAGCCTTGGCTTACGCCTAACTTGAGACTTTTAATGTAACTTCGTGATAAAGCGAAAGTCAAATTTAGAAAAACAAAACAACAGGCACATTGGGACCACTATAAATCTTTAAGAAACCTTAGAACTCTAACTTATCGAAATGAACGTAAAGCTTATTTTAATTTTATCTCTAACCATTCAATCAGTAAATCTTTATGGAAAGAGTTGAATTCATTAAAACTTAGTAATAGGCATGAATCTGTTCCTGCTCATTTAAGTAATGTGGATGCTATCGATAGCTACTACATTAAGTGTGCTTCCAAATCCAACAGTCAACATATTCCTTACATCTATGATGCTAATGTTGATAATTTTAATTTTAATTTTTTGCCGATAGTGTGCTTAAATTAATTTATCAATTCAAATCTAATACTGCTGGTTATGATGAAATTGATATCAATATGATTAGGCTGTGTTTACCATTTATAATTTCTTATATTACCCACACTTTTAACTCATGTATTGCTGACAGTACCTTTCCTTCAGTTTGGTAATTAGCACTTGTACGTCCTATACCCAAAATTAAGCAACCTGCCCAGTACAAGAACTTACGTCCTATTAGTCTACTTCCTGTGCTGACTAAAATATTTGAAAAAATTATCAACAAACAATTAACAACATTACTGAATGAATTTCAAGTACTACCTCATAATCAGTCAGGTTTTCGATTAGGTTTCAGCTGCACAACAGCATTGATGCATGGTACTGATGATATCTTGGCCGCCTGTGATCAGAGTAATATCACTGTGCTTGTTTTACTAGACTATAGCAAAGCCTTCGACACCGTTGACCACCTTGCTCTTTCTTACCTCATTACTGTCTCACATTGGTCTTAGTCCTAATGCAGTCTCTTTGTTAAGTAGTTACCTTTAGGATAGAACACAAATCGTCTAGTTAGATCTCTCATGTTTTAAACCGCTGCATGTCCTACAAGGTGACCCTCAAGGGTCTATACTGGGCCCTACGTTTACGAAGCACATCGACTATTGTAAATCACACATGTATGCTGATGACTTTCAACTCTACCATAGTTTTATGCCTGACTGGCAGCTAGCAGAATCAAAAATTAATGCTGACCTAAATAATTTGAATAATATTTCTCTTAACCACTGTTTATACATTAATCCAGATAAATCAGCGGTTCTTATTTTTGGTAATAAGACAACCTATGACATTCTTCTGAAAGTCTTGAAACTTAGAATTAATAATGTTAAAATTCCAATTGCTGCAAAAACTAGAAGTCTTCGATTAATATTAGGTATAGGGAACAGATTACAAAGTACGTAAGCAATGCTTACATTAGCTTAAAAAATCTTTATCCACATACATTTTATTTAAGCGTAGGGTTGAAAAAAAGATTATGTGATGCATTTGTCGTGTCACAGTTTGTGTATTGCGCACCTATTTATCATGCCGCCATCGATGGTTTAACGTGTAATCGCATCCAAAAATTACAGAATGCCTGTCTTAGGCTCGTTGATACTGGTTGGTTGACTATGTATAATCGCAGAGAAGTTCTCTCTCTCTGCACTTGCAAAATTTTAACTTCTCAACATCCCCCTTACCTCTATAATAAGATTAGTTTCCGTTTGGATATACATAATATCACCACTAGATTTAAGGGACTTATTTCACCTCCTGCTCATGCTACGATACTCTTTGAAAAGTCTTTCTCTTTCCAGATTTACTGCAAATATAATAATTTACCTGATCACTTTAAACATCTCTCATCGTCTTTGTTTATCCTTAAGTTGCGCCAATCGTTATTTCTGAAACAAAATGCCACTTAATAATAATAATAATAATAATAATAATAATAATAATAATAATAATAATAATAAAATGATTGTTATTCCTCAGTGTGTATATACTTAATATTTTTGCCCTTATCTTCTTGAAGTATCAGCTGCGCCCAACATCACAAAAGTTTAATTTTTAAGTTTAATTTTTAAGTTTAACTTTTAAGTTTAATTTTTAAGCTCAATTTTTGAGTTTGTTTATAGGGAGTTCCTCTTATTTTGTTTTTCGGTCGTTTATACAAGGTTTAGATGGGATAGGATTTTCCTACAATTCTGAATCTCACCTTGGGATTGTACTTTTGCAAATAAAAATAGTAGTTTACTTATTTAGTTTTCTATGTTTTCCATGTTTTGTAGTTTATACTTTGTGAGTACAATAAAGACAATTTATTATTATTATTACTATAACGCATCTAAACCACCGTAACTGCCGATCCAGTAATACCTTCGATTTTATCGACAAATATTTGGTTTGGATTCTTTGGTTCTTTGTTGCCATCCATGTTTCTGCGCCATATAGTAATATTCATGTTGTCATTATTTTAAATAAAAAATTGTACCTTTATTTTCCTCGGTATTTCTTTTTTAGCCGAAAATGATACTCTTTCCTTTATTTCTTCTTCTAACCTACCGATCAAACTATTGTTCCTAGTTATTTGTATCTCTTTACTTGCTCCATTTGATTTCTTACTTATTATCATTGTTTTTGTTTTTTATATTTCTTTTTGAGTCCTGGTCTAAGGTTTTCACATTTTTATTTAGAAGTTCCCCGTTTTTGTGACAATCACCTTATCATCTGCATAACATTTTGACTTCCATCCTCCATCCTATCTAGACTGTTTAGGTTATTTCTGCGGATCGTTAATTACTTCGTCCAATGCGATTGTAAATAATATCCAACTCAGGATATTCCCCTGATCTTTCGAAACATAAAAGTAGATGCGTCTCTCCCGATTCCTTAATTATTTCTTCGCTGATTGGGAATATAATTTCCACTTGCCATTCATTCTGTGTTATTCCCGTTTTTAAAATATTATTCATGATTTTTACGTCTGGCATTTTATTTCTACTTTTACCATATCCCTCCTCCATTATCTAATTGTGTTCTAGTGTCTTTCATTTTCTTTCTTTTCTGTTATTTGTTCTTCATCTCACCGAAAAGAGTTGAAAAATATTTAGTAATACATCAACAAATTTGACAACGTGATGGAAAGATAACTATCACACATAATTTGCGGAGATTTTAAGGTTGACTAGTGATAATCGTAATTGCATGTTTAAGCTATTTCTCGAATATGATATAAACCATACATGAACCTACAAGATTAACTAGCACTTGTAAAACTTGTATCAATAATGTGTTCGCCGATGTGGAACCTTACTCAATTCTGGTTGAGGACTCGGACCACACGCTTCAAGTTGTCGAAGTTTTATGTACCAATGGCATTGAAATACGGAAAAAATAAGATTTTATAACACTCAGAATAACAATAGGTTCAAGCAGGGTATCCAAAAAGCAGATTGGAATAAAGTTTTAAATAATTCCTCGTAATAAATTCTAAACCTCAACAAAAAAAAAAGAATTGGGTACACGATGAACTTCAGAATATATGCAAACTGCTAAAAGAAATGAACAAAATCAACTGTGTTAAAAACTGAATTTTACAATGATAAATAGCAACAAGTTAAAAATTTATACAAAGAAAAAGTACAGAAGGTAAAAGAAGTTTTAATAATTAACGTGTAATTAATGCGTCAAATATTAATAAAGAATGTTGGAGTGAAAACAAAAATAATGTTAAATTAAAATCAGCCATTGTGATTAAGGATTCTGAAGCAAACAAAATTAATAATAATAATGATATTAATAAAATGTTTATTAAGCACATCAACATGTTACAGCAGATGAAACAACTAGTTCTAGTTACTACTAAAAATCTGTTTGTGCTTAAAGGGTACAGGGTCAGATGTACTAAGAAAATTAGCACCCTGATCAACCCCCTGTACCATAATTAAGTAATTAATTAATTAATTAATGCGAGCCGACACAGGAAAAGCGCAATAAGAATTACAATATAATATATATACAACAAATATAACAAATACTTCGTGGATTTCCCATCTAGTCTATTATTTTTTCGCATGTTCACGTATGTTCCTTACTTGATCCGTATCCTAAACAGATAAGTAAGGACACATACTTTAAAAAAAGTTGTTTTATTGATTTGATTTCGCAATGGTTTTCACATTAGAAGAAAAATCTTTTATGGTTGAAACCTACTCTCGAAACGCCCAAAAAATCAATGGTGAATAGACCTATTCTATTCCTGATTGTATTGGAGAATTTCAGGAAAAATTTCCAGAAACTGTATTTTTGTAAAACAAATTTGTTAATTAACCTGAGAAACTGGCAGTGTGGCTAGAAAACAGGTGTCAGGTAGGCCTAAAGTAAGAACTGATGAGGTAGTTGAGAATATGAGACAAATTATGACTGATGCTCCTCGCACTTCCATCCGTCACCTTTTACAAGTTGATCTTTCTGCAAAACTATTCTAAGAAAGGACTTGCAAATGTTTCCTTATCGTTTGACTGCCGTGCATGAATTGCTTCCAGTAGATTTTGAACCAAGGGGAAGATACTGTCATTTGTTTTTAAACAATATTGACAATGACGATTTGTTGGACAAAACTTTCTTTTCCGATGAGGCCTGGTTTCATTTAACAGGATATAAAAATTCCCCAGATATGAGGATCTGGAATACACAAAACCCTCATATTTTTATTGAAGCCCCACTCCATCCAGAAAAAATTGATGTTTGGATAGGTTTAAGTCGGAGAAGATTGATAGGTCCAATATTTTTAATGGCACACTAACTTTACTTTAGATTTCCTTCAAGAGTTTTATGGAGATCGGATAATTAGCAGAAATATGGCAAACATATAGCCTCCGCGATCTTGCGATCTATTGGAACATTTGATATTACAGGTAAAGTGAATCGCATCAAACAGATTTAGAGTTCACAAAAGACAATTCGACATCAAGCAATTTAATTATAATTGAAAAAGTGTAAAATAATAAGCGTAGAAGATAATAAAAGTGTAACGCAAATAGATTTGAATTTTAATTAATTTTATTAACGTACTTTAAAAAGGCAAAGAAAAATATGTATATTATGTTAAAAATATGTAGTTATTTAATAAAAACCTCTTTGTTTTTCTTGACATCATTAAATGTCAAGTAGCAATTGTAAATTAATTAAATTAATTTGTCTTTCATAACGCAAAGAATACACGCAGTTTTTAACGATAGAATAACATATGATGCTACAGAATTTATTCTAAATGAACGATTTTTAATTTAAGATGTGATGTACAAAAATTTCCACATACTTGCCTGTTGCGTTCTACAATTGCCACATTATCTGCAGGAAAATAATGAAATGCATTTCGACACACAAAAAAAATGTATGCACCCGAGGATTGTTTCAAGCTGTTTATATGCAAATGTGGCTTTCATTTAAAGGAATCAAGGCAATTCAACTTAATTAATTCTTTCGTGAGAGTAAACGCTGGATACACCCAACGCAAATAAACTATTTTCTAACTCGGTTAAACTGTGCAGAATTTGTTCATTCGTTAAATGATCCGGATCCGTTAGTAGCTCCCCTTCTAACATCTTTCTTTAGTGACCGCATTGTTTATATTTTGATAACGTTCAGTTTAAACCCTGAAAGTTTTCCAATGTTTTCTAAAAAAAAAAATAATCGACTAAGGCGAAAAGAAAGCAGCTCGCAGGACGTGACTTTCACCGAAGGAAACTGATAATATTTGGTTTTCATTTTCTAATAGCATCCTTGGCACGAATGCTTCGGTTTCTAATTCCAATATTTCGCGTGTCTGTTAGCGTTATTATTAGTTATTAGAACCGTAATATTATGATAATTAAATGATTCGGTTCTTCAACTTTAATGAATGAGTTCTCAATTAACGTTATTAGATATCGTTAAACAGTCTTCAATAGTTAAATTACTTATGTGTCATAATTTGGAAAATAAAAAAAATGTGGGTGAAATAACTATATTTTCAACTCGTGTCGGATACTTTAGTTGTTGGCAGACGAGCTTTTGTCAAAAGGTAAATAACTTTTAGGAATTCCAAACGAATTGCATTACTTTATAGGTCTAGAGAGATTAATTACGTTAATCCTCTTGTTGCAATATTTATGTAACTAAAAGTAGATGCGTTGCAGTAAATAAATAAATGGAGCTGATCGAACAAAATAGGTAATTCCCCTTTTAAGGATTGACGAAGTTGTTTATCTTATGTCACAAAACTTGCATTACATTTGTGTTACAATCACAAAGAATGTATAGTCTTGCATCAACAGTGGAAAGGAACATTTTCAAAATGACTTCGAGTAAATTCAAAAATACAATGGATACAGTGGGATGGAGGGAGTAAATTGTAACACAGAGCACAGTATCTAGCAAAGAGTAATTAATTTACTCAAAAAGAGACACTTTATGTCGCGCGTTTAATCTTTGTAGTGTAGTTTCTATGATCTTGAAACAATTGTCCCTTTAAATCGGCGTAGGAGAATACACGAGAAATTGAAATAAACGAAGCAAATACTTACATCAGGCGAAATTGCAAACGAAATAGGAAATGGATTATGTAATACTAGCAATACTCAGAAACTTTGCTAAATTCCTAAGATTACTTTTGATTGCATGCCATCTTTTATAAATGCAATGTTATTATTTTCTCTGATGATTGCATCTTCACAAAAGTTGACGTAACCACAAAGATTCCGAACTTAACAACCTTACAATGGCGTTGATGTGGCATACAACTTTGACCAATCATATTGTCTACTTATTATCATGGACATGATTTTGTTCGGAAATACTCGAATGGAGATTTAAATTGGCGTAAATCTTCTCTCTTATTCTAATTTCAAATTCCCCAATAATTCGATGAAAGAGATCAGAAATGGAAATGCAAGGAATATGGTGGACGAAAGGAACAAAAAAAGGATCGATACTTCTCTGGCGGAATGTGAAATTATTAAATCGCCGCCGATAGAAAAAGTAAACAAAAGAATAATCTGTATGAATTCTCAATCTCAATTCTAATAATGCTCTTATAAGAAACCAAAGAAACGACGAAATACAAAGACAACGAAAAGAGAATTCTTCCGAGGGTTTTACGAAACTCAAGAGCTTGAAGAAGAAATCAAAAAAAGGAAACCATAATAATTCGAACAAAGAAAACTGAAGCAAACGACGAGGAAATATGAAAAATAAGGTGAATAAGAAAGTCAACGATTTCACAGGGAAGTGTAAGAAAATTAATTCATTAAAAGAAAACAAAAGAAGAATTTGTAGGAAGTGTAAACTATAACCTGAAAAATTTATGCTCCAAGAAGAAGCAAAGAAAAAGATGAAAGCTCGATTTGATTTTCAAAAGCTCGCGTTCAAAATCGTCGATTTTTCATTTGCTTTCAAATTATTTTTTGCATAATGGAAAAAAATGAATCGCTGTCAGCCGAATGAGAATCGACTATCTTCTTTTGTTTTCTGTCCATTCAATAGACTTCTCAGGCGGGGACGTCACACAAGGTTGCCAGATTTGGTAAAATTCTGCCATTTGGGCTACTTTCTAGACACGCTTGGTGCTTAAAAATCTTATTTGGCTTAATTGTGGCTACTCCCTTCACATGATGAATAATCAACGAAATTCTATATCTAGTCATTCATGGAAATAAAATTTTAATTTTCTCCTTGAAAATATTTCAACGAAACTTGGTGGATATATTTGTCTTGAATAAATAATTAATGATTACATTTGCAAAACGATACGATTAAAACAAAAGAAAAAAAAATTAATAATGTGTAGAACTACCGCCTTATCTTAAGCATTCTTGAACTCGCCTAGGCATGGGCCTAATTAAGTGATCAATTTCTTCTTGAGGCAAAGAATCCCAACCTATTTGTACCTCATGCCGCAAAGCTGCCAAAGTTAGAGGAGAGCGAGACAAATTGTTAATTCTTCTTCCCATCATATCCCATACATGTTCAATGGGAGTAACATCAGGATTTCTTGGACGCCACGGAAGGATTGCTCTAGGAAGTCCATTGTCCTGTGGGCAACATGAGATCGAGCGTTATTCTGCTGGAAAAGGGCACCTGATATGCCTCTAACATAAGGAAGAGCAACTTCTTGTACAACATCCCCAATATAGCGTTCCGCTGTCATAGTACCATGAATAAATACTAAAGGAGACTTACTTCCTGCACTGATACTATCCCATACCATTAGTCCCACGGTGCGAGCTACATGACGTTTTACAGTGTGTTGTAAATTACGTCGCTCACCCCGACGTTTTCTAACGCGTCCATCGTGTGTTTTCAAACAAAATCAAGACTCGTCACTAAAGATAATGAATCCCATTCATGGTTCCAGTGACTTCGGTCATGACATCCTTGGAGACGTTGTCTTCGGTAATCTCGGGTCAAAGGTAGTACTAATTGAGCTCGATACGAACGTAATCCAAATGCTCTAATTCTGCAATATACTGACGACATAGAAATCGGCCTTCCCACTGCATTATACCAGACATCGGCAATCCGTCTTGTTGAAGAGAATCGGTCCCTAAGAGAAAGCAGAAGAAGACTTCGATCTTGTTGCTCCGTAGTCCTTCTTTGAGCTCATTTGAGGCATTCCCTAAATTCTTAATAATACTAAATTTGACAATAACTCAATGTGTCAAAACAGGAAATCGAAAATTTTTGTTATGATTGAAAATTTGAAAAACAATACACCTAGATAACTTGATGCAGCTGATCAAATTGTTTGAGAGCGTAATCATTTAATGCTTTGTTCAAGACAAATATATTCTCCAAGTTTCATTGAAATATTTATATTCCTTCTAGGTGATGCATTTTCTATGGAAAGTAGTATATTTATTTTCAATAAAAACAATGACATACATCAGTATTAGAAATTAGAAGTCACTTGTTTTTTTTTTGTTTGTCTCTTTTTTTCATTTTTTATTTGCTCCCTCTTTGTTCACGATTTGTTTGTTCGTTTTCCTTTTCTATCCATTATTTATCTTACTTTTTTATTTTTTTATTTTCGTTTTTATTTCTTGTTTGCCTTTTGTTTTCCATTTTTTCATTTCATTCTTGGTTTTTGTTTTGTCTTTTTTTTCAAATTTTTCCTTTCCAATCAGTTATTCATTTGCTTTTGGTATTTTATTTGATTTTTTTTCATTTTAATTTTGTCTCTTCTCATTTAACATTTCATTTGTGTTTTTCATTTGTTTTTTTTTCCAATTTTTCCCTTACTTTAATCTTTCATTTGTTGTATTTTTCATTGTCATTTTTGCTTTGTTTTCGACTTGTCTCGTTTCATTCTTTACTTGCTTTCTTTTTTTTGGTTTTTGATTTCTCTTTTTTTAATTTAGTTTTTTCATTCAATTCGTTTTCACTTTTAGTTTTTTTATGTTCTTTTTTTACTTGCCTTTTGCTTTACATTTTATTCTTGTCATTTTCCTAATTTTTGTGTATCTATCTTAAAATACATAGGAAAATTACTTTTTACATTTTTGAGAACTGCAATTTACAGCTTTCTTTTCTTCTTCAATTTCTCCACCTTCCAAATGTATTGAAGCATTAAAATAAAGCAAGGTTTAAAAAAATATTTGTTAGTATTTTATCGATATATTTATTTTGTTGCAAGTCGATTTTGATTGTAATGAATTTTTCGAGCATCCTCTGTACAAGTGTTTCGACCCTATTTGGGGTCTCGTTAGCAGAAGCATAGCTCGAGAACTCCCCTGCAATTAGTTTTTGATGTTTATGCAATATTATGCACGTGTCCATTCTGTGACAGTGTTCTTAGGACTGCTAAGTTTTTAATTTATTATTTGACCAAAATGGCATTAACGAAATTGAAATGTTGAAGCTCGCAATTTTGGTAGACCACTGCGAGACTAAATTCATTTAGATATTCATTATTAAATACTTCGCAACTTTGATGCTAACGTGAAATTCATTATACTCCTCCAAATAATCATATAAATTGAAATTGAATGAAACTTACTATATACCGATCGATCGATCGATCAATAAGTCAAAGTTTTTGTCATCAAATATTTTCTTAACTCAGATCTATATGATCGGCTTATAAATAAAAAATGAACTTTACACGTCATTTTTTAAATATATGTGTGCCTCTCGATCTCTGTTATGTGTATAGCTATCTTATTTTAGGCTTCGTGAAACAGCTTTGCCTCTCGCCGAGGTCGCGTTGTATTCTTAACTCAGATTGATGCAACCGGCATGTAATAAAAAAATGATCTGTATATCTTATTTTTTAAGTTATCTAATATGTAAAAGCTCCAACATTTCTCACAAATTTAAAAAAGTCGTCTTAAGAACTACTGCGTCAGTCACTTGTACTTTGTTGCAAGTAAAGAAAAAGAAATTGTTAATGACGACTACAAAATGCTTGCCTTTTAACCACCTATAATTATGTAATGAATTATCTCAAACGGACACTGAAAATGGCACTATTGCTTAACGTTTCACTATCGCTTGATAGCTTCGTCAGGAATAAAAATAAAAAAAAACTTTTCGTCAAGAGTGCAAATAAATAAACAAGTTGTTGTTGTCAAGTAAAAAAGTAAATAAAGTTGTTAAGGGAAACTAAAACTGTAAAGTGATCATTTTTTTTATTATAATATTATTTATTTTCACTCCTGACGAAGCTATCAAGCGATAGTGAAACGTTGAGCATTAGTGCCATTTTCAGTGTTCGTTTGAGATAATTCATTACACAATTTCAACGGATAAGAATCTACCTTAATTACCTATAATTAATTGAAAAAAAAAATGTACAATCGATTACACATTATGCAGTTATAATGAATAAATATGCGTAACGCTAAATTGATGATATTATGCATTAATTGCTCGGTAATAGTAAATGAGTCACACTCACAACGCAAAATTAAAATTTCATTCCCATTTCTCATTGGGATGTTGACATTCAAAGAGAATGCTTTAGTATGAAATAATGATTAAACAATTAGTAATGATCTTTTGCTCTACAAGTAAACACATGCAAATCTATTCACAATCGTGGTTTATTTAATTTGTTTTTGATTCATCGTGTTAGAAAACTTAGTTACGAAATAAAAGTACTTGTCCACTGAAAGTTTTTTATAATACAAAAATATAGTAAAATAAAAAATATTACTCGTTTGTAAATAAAGTAAATTAATGAATGAAATTAAGAATTATAATTTAAATCTTTTTTTCTAAAGGGTTTTACTATGTATAAACGTTATAGTAAATAAGTTCGTTAAGAAATGAACATTTCTTCTTAGCGGTTATAATTTTGGTTTGATCGGTTAAATACTTAGTGATAACTCCTCGTATGTACAGCTGAATTTAAACGTGAATGTTTACAGCTGTCACATCGATTTATATTTGGGTCAGATGAATGAAGTTTTAAAGCGCTCATGCATAACATTTTTATACAAGTTTCTAATTACAAAATGAGATGCCATCTAAATACCGTTGAGAAGAGCTGGTTTAAGATACGCAATCTTCGCCAGGTATGAGCAAGTGAAAGTCTTCTTTATTTACTTATCCAAATACGTACGTTCACCGATCGAAACTACGTATTTTCCAACGAATTATTTATTGAATTTACATAATGATTATAAAATCGCTGCGCAAAAGCAAAATTTACCAATTAATTCTGAGAATTACTGAGAATAAGTAATTAAAATCCCGTTAAATGTGTTTTATAAGTAAAATAATTACTGGTCCACAGTAATATACATAGACTGTTTTGATTTTCACGGTTCATTTCCATTGCAATTGTTGTCATAGAAAACGTTGCAATTGTTGTCATAGAAAACATTAAATTGTTGTGAAAAAAATGTCTTTTTTTGGAAATTACCAAACTTTATTAAATTTTATATAATTATTTTTTGCTAAAAAATATTTGTCTAATTGAGTACAAATTTGCATAATATTTCAATAACAAAAACTGTGTGTAAATAATTGATTATGCTTAATTAATTAATTTAAAAAAATAAATTAATAATTTAAAAACTATAAATTTATAACGTGGGCTATCCAAAATAAATGTTATATTTGCAACGACGTTTATAACATTTACGACCGTTTATTATTTACTGTTCACTTTCAATTTCTGTTGACGCATTTAACAGAAGAAACTCCGGGAAAGGACATCGACATCATTAAATTCGTATGTTTTTTGTTCACTTTCTATACGTTCACACTTCAAATACAAACAAATATGGAAAGGCAGGAGCTAATTAACTAGTGTAAATCTCGTATTAATTTGTGTTATTCTTGGTGGTACATACTAACGAGGTAATACTATCCAAAAGTTCCCGGAGCGGACCGATATTTTGACAACCTTGAAAGTACCATGCCCGGCAATAAAAACGAAACGCTGTACAAAGGGCGTAGGCGTAACTGTAAGTAGCACTCATAACTAAGCAAGTCAACTTTAAGAGCAATCCATTTACATCATATTTGTTGTTTAGGTTCGTTTTCGAACGTTTCATTTTTAGTGCCAGCGATGGTACTATGCCCAACAAAATACGTTCCATTGTAAATATGACGGATTAAGTATAGTCAAAAAGATTCGCCCGTTTGTATATTTCTGTGTGTTTTTACGTTATCATAGAATCAGAATGAAATGGCAAAATGAATTCTCCAAAGCTGCATTCAAATTAATAAAATAACTCAAACACGTATGTGTACAGTTATCCTAGTTTTTTTTTGTTTTTTTTTTTTTGGCGGGCATAGTACATCGAGATCAGTATCTTCAGGTTTTGTAAATCTATGTATCTACTTGACTATGAATCCGTACATTTTTTTAATTATGTATTTGTTTACGTTTGTGATCCAACGAAAGTTGGCATATATAAAAAATGTAATTGTTGATATCTTAACTGGCAGAATCAGTAAAGTTGAAATAAAATTGGGGATGGAGTCAATTTAAGGCAGTAAAGTAAAACTCATTTTAATTTTAAGTCAAGTTTTCAGAAATGTTTATTTCCTTCATTAGGACACTATAAAAAGTGAATGTTACAGACATGGGTTTCAGTTATCAAGAATGTTACTAACAAATTTAAGCAATTAAAAAATAATACACATTAACTTCTGTGTTAAGATCTATCTAAGGGTTTCTAGTCTTTTTTAAGAATCAATAACTTACAAAAAAAATTTCATTCATCTCCCTTCTTTATTACTCTAAAACAACATGTGTATAAATGGTGTTAAAATTTGCTTAGATGGAATGGTAATCTTTACACGATAGAAATTTTTTAAATCTTCAACATAAATTATTTTACCTTTCTTAATTATTTTCATCGCAATCAAGCGGGCACAAAAGACTTTATTTTGACACACGAAATACCTACTTCAATAGGCTCGCACATCTTGCTTTAAGTTGCTTTTACTTTTTCAAAAGACCAAATAACTGTGACATATGAGGTATGTGGCTTGTTTCCATCAACAAATAGTCACCTTAAAAATGTTGAGAAAGAACCTTTATTTCATAGCACTAAGTTGTACAACATCAACTGGCGTCAACTGACAATGTTGTTACTGATACCGTATTGAGATCGAATAACATGTTTTTCGTTGCTTATTGTATTCACCAATTTTAACAACTTTTAAATTTTCAAAATCACACAAATCACATCAGTAAAGATAAGAAAAAAAGGTGATTGAAGGAAAAAGAAAGAATAAGCATCAAATTATCTGAAGAACTAGAATAAATTGAAAATTTTAAGTATTCGACATAGTAGATTAGAAGAAGAAATAAAAAGGATATCAATATACTTAAGAAAAATTAAGTGTAAAATTATAAATTTTGCAATAATCTTTGCTATAATCGGTAACTTACAAACTAAGGCTGGGTTGTAAGCCTAAGTTATACTGTGACGCACATTACAAGGTGAGGCATATGGTGGTCACATTATAACGTGAAGCATTTTGTGGTCACATACTAACATATGCTTAAACTTAATGCTGGCTTAAATCTTTTGTGCAACCCAATCTACATCTCTAAGCTGCCATCGATCTCTTTAGATGTTAATTTTACAAGAAAATCAGGAATGTCCTGCAGAAATCACAAAAACTTATGAGAAATCTCAGAGCCTTCTAAACAAAAAACCAATGGGATAAGTTGGGCTATCACCTTTTGATGATACCCAACTTATGGGATAAATTGTCTATTATCATTTAATGTTAGCCAACTTATCCCAGTTTCAGAACACTTGCTCTCTTATTGACACAAAGCGTACACTCATTGCGTAAGTAAGTAGACAGAAAATCAAAGAGGAAAGAAAGTAATAAAATCAATAGAAAAAAAATTAAATTTGTCCGAAAAGGATGATCTAAAACAGGGCTATCCAAACCATAATACGTGGGCCACATACGAAATTTACTAAACACTACTAACGGTAGAACTCTTCCAAGAAAAAGGAGGTTAGATGGAAAAGAAATTGCTATAAAATACAGAGCGAGCATAAAAGAAATTCATGTAGTTGGCCTTAGAATATACTTACTTATTTGTAAATGGTCATGTGTCGCTTTATTCTTTACTTCAATTGAAATAGTCAAAAGTCAATTTCTGACAAGTAAAGTCGCATTAATTTAAAATAGATAACACCGCACAACCGCATTTCTGTTGCATCCAATATTATTCATGATTTGAATAAAGTATTGGCTCTCATTGAAGAACTATAATCAGTTTTATTGCAACGGCTCTAGTTTTTGAAATTTATTTATTTATTTATTTATTTAACATTAAAGGATGTAAACAGGACAAACCCATAAACAAAATACACTACATTACATACAAATACAACATATATCCTGATAATACGCAGAAACAAAAACAAAAAAATGTCTTAAACACTAAAAAGTATATTAATGTTGATTGTACATCCTTCTTATGCCAACTTTGTATTTCTGGAAATCAGTTGAGAACATATCAATACTAAACCATGATTTGACAGGCGTAATTAAAAGTTCTTGATAATCGAGGAATAACAGAATTAAAGTGAGAATTTGTGCGGCAAATTGACTGAGACAAAGGTGCGAATTGCTGAGTAGGATAAGTTGGAACATTTCTTCGGAAAAATGCTAGCAAGTCAGGACAGTCAAACAAATTATTTAATATTTTAAAAACAGTAGTTAAGTCATTCATGGAACTTCTACTCTTTAAAAGGATAAAATTGAAATGTACACATAAACTATTATAATCCGTAAACGTGTAAGAAAATTTATTAGTCATCTAGTACAAGATTCTTTTCTAAATTTTCTCGATCCTGTAAATATGAATATTATACATATTATACAGTTTCGATACATGCGATGCCGGTGAAATTGTGAGCACGTGCATACATCGCTCTGCTTATTTCTTAAATTATCAGCCGAAGTAATACATTGTTTTTTTATCTTTTGTGATATATTGTTTCACTGGATTGTGTGTAAATTCGCTATGGTAAATATGGGTAGCAGTACTCGTTCTAATACTGAGAAAAAAGACCTCATTAAGGAGTGTGTAGCGGAATTGTTGAACGAAGATGCGCTTATCAACGCACTTGCTCAAAAACTAATCGCTCAGGTTGAAAAAGTTGTTAGCGATAAAACTGTTGTACTGGAAGGCGAAATTCTTGAATTAAAGCTGGAAAACAAATTGTTACATGAGAAATGTGATTCTCTGGAACAGTATTCCAGACGAAACAATATACGGATACTGGGTTTGGATGTAGTACCTCGGGATAAAATTGAAGAGACAATCATTGGAATTTTTCAAGAAAAAATGAACGTGGATATTAAAGGTGACGAGATTGACAGATGCCATCCTATAGGCCCTTCAAGAGCTGGAAAGCAAAATTACATTGTTAAATTTATTAGTTATAACACTCGTCGGAAAATATTGACTCGAAGAAAATATCTGAAGGGATCGGGAATTTCAGTGGTCGAGGATCTCACCATCGCTAGATATGGTTTATATAAGACGGCGCTGGCTAAGTTCGGCCCAAGAAATATCTGGATCCACGACGGCAATATTAACATTAAGTTAAGCACAGGTAAAATGATTATTAAATGCAAAACTGATCTTGAAAAAGCTATCAGTGATTCAATTTAATTAATATTTTATTATTAGAATTTGTTTTCTTTATACTTATTTAATTAATCTCTCTGCGTTAATTTGCTGATTGTGATATACTTCGGTTTGTTGTTATTATTTATTTTTTTTTCTACTTTATGAAGGAGCGATGTTATTACTTTGCTGTTGTGTACTTGAGTTCTTCTTATTAGGTACGTTAAGTTTTTTTAAATTGACGATTTAATTTAATTTGTAAAAGTATTACCTCTTTATATTAATTAATTAATGAAACTAAAAATTGTTCATGTTAATATAAGATCGTTGCTGGCAGGTTTTTCTGAGTTTAAGAATTTTATTCTAACTTCTGATTTTGATGTTATTGCCCTTACTGAAACCTGGCTGAATTCTAATATTTTGAATGATTTGATAGATATTCCTGGTTTTAAATTAAATAGATCTGATCGTAATGGCAGAGGTGGTGGAGTTGCGTTTTATATTAAGAATTCCATTAAATATGTTGATGTAGTTAAAGGCGGCGCAGTTGAACAGCTTTGGATTAGAACTAAAGTTGTTAATAAACAGTATTACATAGGTGTTGTTTACCGTCCTCCGGACTTTAATTTTGATGCATTTCTTGATGTCTTTGAGAATATAATATCCTCACTCTTGTGTGAGTGTGATGAACTATTATGTACTGGTGATTTTAATATTAATATGTTGCAACTTGATAGTTCCAATACTGGTAAATTTAATTGTTTTTTAGAATCATACAGCTTATGTCAACTTATTACAGAACCGACAAGATTAACACTGAACTCGTCTACTCTTATTGATCTAATTATATGTAGTAATGTGCATGACGTACTTAATTCTACAGTTCTTTCGTCACCTCTTGTCACAGATCATGAAGTAGTGTCATGTATTCTATTTAATCATATAGCTAAAACTGGTCCTACAACTAGAACATACCGTAATTTTAAAAATTTTGATCTACAGTCGTTTAGGAGCGATTTACAATTGGCGCCTTTTGACGTTATATTTTACTTTAACAATATTGATGAAATTGTAAATTACGTTAACGATTTGATTATTTGTTTATTTGATCTCCATGCTCCATTAAAAACTGTTAAGACTACTAAACCCAAAGCTCCCTGGTTGACAGATAATCTGCGATTAATGATGTCTCTTAGAGATAAAGCTCACTATCGGTATAAGCATACAAAAAGTATGAGTGACTTTAAATATTACAAAAATTTAAGAAATTTAACGAATTCAGCAGTGAAAGCTGAAAAAGCAGCTTATGCAACTTCAAAACTGAAAAGTACAGACACTAAGATGTTATGGAAAGACCTTAAAGCTTTAAATATTTCTAATAAAACTCAACATAATCCTATTCCTGATCATCTAGCTGATCCTGATCGTATAAATGATTACTTCATTGATTCTATTCCTTCCAATATTACTGTTGATGCTGCCACACTTGATTTTTATAATAATAATTCATTCTTTAATTTTCCTTCCAAGTTTAATTTCTCTGAAACTAATGAAGATGAAGTGTATAAAATCCTTTTGTCAATGAAAACTAATGCTACTGGTGCAGATTTTATCAATTTAAGAATGTTAATTTTTTGCTGTCCTTTTATAATTCCATATGTAACATACATTATAAATTTTTGTTTAAATTATAATGTATTTCCGAGCTGTTGGAAATTAGCATTTGTTATCCCTATACCAAAAAAATCCAACCCAGATGAGTTGAAAGATTTTAGACCCATTAGTATCCTTCCTACTTTATCGAAAATTCTAGAAAGAATCATGTATAATCAAATTATTTATCACTTAAACATGTATAACATTCTTCCATATACCCAATCAGGTTTTCGTGTAAATCACAGCTGTACAACTGCACTACTTCAGGTAGTTGATGATATTCTTATTCAGGCAGATCAAAATAATGTAACCGCTCTTATCCTTCTAGATTATTCCAGAGCATTCGATACCTTGAATCACACTTTACTTCTTAGCATCTTACATTTTATTGGTTTTACAACTGAAGCTTGTTCTTTAATGTATCATTACTTAGTTGGTAGGTCCCAGGTTGTTACTTTAAATAATACTTTCTCTTTGCCTAGAGATTTGCATTCTGGTGTACCACAGGGTTCAATCTTAGGGCCTTTATTGTTCACGATTTACACCTGCAGACTAGGATCATGCTTAAAATATCTTTCCACTCACTATTATGCTGATGATACACAGCTGTATTTTTCGTTTTCACCTATTGATATAGGTTTAGCTAATGATTACATTAATGAAGATATCGGTGCGCTTGTAGCAGCCTCCAAAAATCACAATCTAGTCTTAAATTCTAAGAAAACTGTAGTTATGTTGTTTGGAAAACCTTCGTTAAATACTCGCTTCGCTTCTGAATTAAAAGTTGTAGTTGATGGTTTAGACATAGCTTGTGTGACTTCTTCTAGAAATCTGGGTTTGCATATGGATGTAAATCTGCGGTTTCAGAAACACATTAACAACTGTATTGCTAGAGCGTTTACAAATCTAAAATTAATTTACTCAAATCGATTGCTTCTTAGTAAAAAATTGAAAATACATTTATGTGAATCTTTAGTACTTTCTCATTTTTCTTTTGCTGACTCTGTATACGGCCCTTGCCTTGATGCTTCTACATCTAAGCGAATACAAAAAATACAGAATTGTTGTCTCAGACTTATTTCGGGTATACGTAAATATGAACATGTATCTCATTTGCTTTTGGACATTAACTGGCTGAATATGGCGAACCGTAGATTGTTACACTCTGCTTCTTTATTTATGAATATTTTAACCACGGAAACTCCGGCATATCTGTACAACAAAATACGTTATAGAACCGATGTACATAATATTAACATCAGGAATAAAAATGTGATAACTCCACCTCTGCATAAAACTACTCTTTTTGAACGGTCCTTTTCATACAACATTGCTTCTGTATATAATATGCTTCCAGCGGATCTAAAGTTATTACCTAGGTTCAAATTCAAATCAAAATTTAAAAAATTGTTACTCGATCGACAAACTAAAAGTCTCAGATAAACTTGCCCTATAAATATCAATGGTTTTAAATTAGTTTCGTTAATTATAACTTATAATGATATTATAATGGTTGATTATGTATATTGTTCACCTTTTGTAATATGAAAATATTTAATACTAATTATACTTTTCTGTGTTAATTTCATCTCGGCAAAAATTTACTTTGTATTTGTTTTTTTTTTAAGTTGTAGGTTAAGTGGAAGAACAGGTCAACTGAACTTCGCCTGCATTTCATAATTACTTAATTGAAATTTATACGTTGCTTTTTCTGTAATAAAGACCATTATTATTATTATTATTATTATATTGCGGATTCCAGACTTTAGTACAGAAATTAGCTTCTGATAGCTTTTATATTAAAAAAATTACCAGATGTTCTAATTAAGAAACCAAGCATTTTGTTAGCTTTCAAAGTAATTTTATCAATGTGCTTATCAAAAAGAATCTTATTATCAAATATAACTCCAAGATCACTTACAGAAATAACCTTCCGTATACAACCATTAGCAATAAGATAATCGCAAGATATAATTGCTTTCTTGCGGGTAAAGCGGACATAACAACATTTCTCCAAGTTAATATATAACAAGTTTACAATATTCATTTAATCGAGTTAGGTCTTCTTGTATTAACTTACAATCATTGAAGTCAGAAACGACATGATACATTTTTAAGTCATCAGAATATAATAAAAATTTGCAATGTATAAAACATGAATCAATATCGTTTATATAAATATTGAATAAAAGAGGACCCAAATGAGACCCCTGAGGAACTCGATACATTGTGAAATATTGTTGCCTATTTTAACAGATAGAGATGAGTCACTCACGTATGACTCCAGCCACCAAAGCAGAGTGCCATGCATACCCACCGCAGCAAGTTTACTTAATAATACTGACAAATTGATTTTATCAAAACCTTGCTGAAGTCGGTATACAAAGCATCAACCTGCTGATTATTATCAAGAGCGGATGAAACATCATTGCTATACAATAGTAAATTGGATTCGACAGACCTCCCCCTAAAAAAACCGTGTTGTTGAGGTATAAAGATATTTTTGACTACTGATAACATATGGTCGTATAAAAGAGACTCAAAAATCTTCGCTACCGATATTGGTCGATAATTACTCACCTCATTTCTTGCGCCTGATTTATAGATAGGAATAATGTAAACAATCTTCCAAACTGATGGAAAAGTTCTAAGGTTTAAAGACATCGTAAACAAAATACTCAAGGGAGTACATAAAGTGGCAGAACATTTCTTTAAAAACAAATTAGGAATGCCATCAGGACCAGCTCCTTTACGAATGTCAAGAGAATTTAATTTCTTACTAACTAATTTAGGCGTGATATTAGGTGCTAATATGTTTACAGTAGAAGAATTATTTATTAAAATATTTTGGTTATGTACAGAAGGCTGTGGAAAAACTGAGGCAAAATACATAGAGAAAATATTGACTGCCTCGGTGGGCTGTTATACCATCGTACGTGATATTGTGCGGTACACCAGACCTTCCCTTTTTCTGAGAAATAAAGTGCCAAAACTTTTTAGGGTTGCTAGCTATACCGTTTTGGATTTTGCTTAGATACAAATTATAATCATATTTAATTAGATATTTTGATCTACCTCTTAATAATTTAAAAGTTAGACAATCGAGAGGATTATTATATGTTTTCCAACGTCGATGGAATTTTAATTTTTCTTTCACAACAGTTATAGTAGATTTGGAATACCAATCGAGAAACCGACTAGTGTTAAATTTCTTTAATGGAATATATTTGTCTATTTTAGATCTTATAACTGAATAAAATTTTTAAACCGCATTTTCTAAGTTCAGACCATCAAGCACATTATTCCAGTCAACGTCCGCCAATTCAGAATTTAACAAATGATAATCTCTATAAAACAAATGTAAATTGATTGTTTCTAGGGGTAACATTTTAGGACTGTGTAAATTCGTATATATAATTAAGGATGGATGATAATTGTCCTCTGTTACAAGAGGTACATCACATTTACGGATGTTTGTAATAAACGGCTGATTAATTAAAACAAGATCAAGTATTCTGCCATGTGTATTCAACACCTCATTATATTGCATAAGGCCACAATAGGACAAAACATCAACAAAAAGAGATGATCTGTCATCATAACTCGATGGTATCATACGACCATTATCTAAAGACCGTACTATATCCGGAAGATTTAAATCACCACAGACAATAAAGATACCATTTGGATGCGCATTGACAACATTATCTAAATTATTGGCAAAACAGGTCAAAGAAACATCATCTCTAGGAGGAACATATACGCAACACAAATTAATTTTATACTGCCGACCATTCGTCGCACTGGCAGAAATTGTTACCCACACATCTTCAACATCACTTTGCCATTCAGGACGATGACAAAAGGAACATTTATTGCGAACTGCAATTAAGACTCCGCCCCCGTCGCGTTTGGTTGATAAGCTGGTACATACTACGATCTCTTCTATATACACAAAATTCATCACTAATTAACTCGAAGTCATGTACACTATCGTTAAGCCATGTCTCCGTTAGGCAAACTAAATCATAATCACAATCAATCAAACTTAAGTAGAAATTCTTAGTCTTGCTACGTAAATATCGAGCAAAGATAGTTTGTCAAAAAATGAAAGACTTTGAAATTTAACATTTTACTAATTTAAAGAGATAAAAACTTTCTTTTATAAGATTGGCGAGCATAAACAGTCTTTTGAGAACTCCTTTGAAGATTCCAACAATAGTCAGCCATCATATGAGCATCCCAACGGCCTTGATAGCGTTCTTCCATAGTCCGAATGCCCTGATGGAACCTTTCTCCCTATTCTTCGCTTAAATCACCTACATTTTCAGGAAAGCGGCCTAGATGACTATGAAGGAAGTGAACTTTGATTCTCATATTGCAACCAAGCTGTTGGTAGTTAGTTAACATGTCTTCAATCAGCTGGGAATAGTTTTCTGCCTTATTATTTCCGAGAAAGTTATTGATCACTGAAGCAAAGGAATTCCAATCGTTTTTCTCAACTTTATTCACAGAAATTGTAAAATTCGAATCTTTTAAAAGCTTCCTGATCTGTGGACTATCAAAGATATCAACATTCAGCTTTTCAGAACCTAAACTTGGAAATTTCCTTGAAATATATTTGAAGTATTCCCCATTTTTATCCAAAGCCGTGACATATTATTTCATTAATCCTAGCTCAATATGGAGGGGTGGCAACATAATGCGATCTCTTGCTACTAACGTTAACAACATTATATTTAAGAGGAATCAAAGCTTCTCTTACATGTGGTCCAATGTTCATTCTTAGCCCTACTGTCCCATGAGCAGATAAAGCAGGGATATTTCGTGTATCCACTTTTTTAACTCAAAAGTAAGTTGACCATTTTCAAGTCAACACATATCAACCATTTATGTTCTCCGGAAAGTTTTCATGGCGCTTACTTCCAGCAAGAAGGGGATACTGTACACAACCCAAGAAAATTTGGATTTTCTCGAAGAGTTTTTCCTTGATCGAGTAGTGAGGAGAGGGATTTGGCCACTAAGGTCATCCGATCTAACTCCATAGGATTTCTCTATTTTTCGACTACTCAAAAACGACGTCTACAAAGGTAGAATTAATAACTTAGGTACAAGGGTTGGTGCACAGAATGACAAACAAATACAACGAAATAATACCACTTAGGTATACAGTAGAATGTCTTCGACAATATGAAGCGTCGTGTGCAGCGAAACCGTGGCATTTTCGAGTACTTTCTCAAACATTCTAAGTATTCTTTTTCTTTACAAAAATAAGCATTTAATTACCTTTCCTATTCGCTAATTTGCACAAGTTATAAAATTATATTACAAGAATATGTTTTTTATACAGTCACGTTAAACTTTCGCCTTTAAATTTATTTTTCAATACAAATGAATAAAAAATGCCGTATAATTAATCGCTTAAGTAACTCAGCAATTTTCATGGTAATATATTCATTAGTATTCAAGGTGAACCCCGAAAATAGATACACCAAAATTGAAGAAACATTATTAATACGTTGTCTTGTCACTCACTATTGCAGTTTCGTTATTATTAGTAAAGACCTCACGGAACGATTTGAAAACTGATCATTACAGATCGTTACGTTAAAAGTTCCAACAAGGGATTCAATTATCTAAACGAGAATTAATTAATCAATTAGAATAGTATTATGCAGAAGTTATACCGGCGCTTTTTCTACACTGCGTTTGTTCTGTTGCGTATTGTTTCATTGAAGCAGATAGGCATTTTCTTTCTACCAATAAAATGCCTCCGGAGTCTGCAAAGTTTTCTCCGCTGCATTTTTTTCTGTTGCGATTTGTTTCACCAAAGTAAGGAAAGCGTTTTCTCTATGTACTATTGCGAGCAATAAATATTGGTCATCATTGCTGTCAAATAATCTTTTAAAAATTTAACTTATTTTTCATACAACGTAATAGAAAAAGCAGTGAAGAACTTATTTCGTAGACTCTGAAGTAATTTTATTGGCAGAGAGAGGACAGCTATCTGTTTCCAATGAAACAAAACGCAACATAAAACACGCAGCGTAAGGTAAAATTCACCCTTAATCATATTTTCCCAAATATTCATATTTATGTTACGTATATTTTCAATTTTCTCAAATAGGCTATTTTTGTAAAGAGTCTTAAAAAGTTTATTTCCACGCAGTAGTTACTATTTAAAAACATAACTGTGTTTATTACCATATTAATTGAGTGGAGTTCATTCGCTTTTTATCAGAAAAAAAACTACAAATGTGCAGGCACCGTAACACATAATTCTAATGTAATAAATTGTTTTGACTAACCACCGAAAAATTACATTAAATTACATATCGTACTTAATCATCTTGCGTGATATAATTGCTTCGATTAGAAATGGAATAAAAAGATGTACGCAAGTCGTCCATTAAACTTAAATTGTAGTCTTCTTAGCATTACACTGTGAGAAACTTCCGCCGAATGCGGAAAATTTAGTTTGCTTTCGCCGCCGCGTATAATCAAACGACAACACCTGAAGTGGAAAAACGAGCATTTCTATAGAAGTTATTTGTAAAACCACTTCGATACTTTCTCTTCTTTTACGAAGCACCGTACTTTTCAACCAGAACGCAACTCTACGCATCTATTACGATAGTTTGTCGCGAAAATTATCCATCCGAATATCAGACAAACACACAAGGGAAAGCGAAGATCAAAAACTCAAGGATGATTGACATACATTTAAGGAGTCATCAAACGAGAGTAAAACCTATTTAAAATTTGCTTTGAATTGAACCACCTGAGCAAATGCGATCGAAATCACCGTGTAAGATCGAGTGAGATTAGGGCAACAATAGAAATTAGAAAGTAATTGTTACATGAGCCTACATAATTCATCAGTGAAATGTCATTTAACGGCATATGCATCAATTACCAACGGGATACATAACAAAACGTAGATACCTTTAATTATTTTGCTCGGATCGATTTACTTGAGGCACCTTTTACTTTCAGATTTTTTTTTAATGTTATGCAATTAATTTTTTTAGCAATATACAACCTTTAAAAAAGTCTAAATAAAATTGCGTTATACGTACCTACAATAAGAAGCACAAGTCATGAGATATGTGTTGAAAACTTAATCATTTTATTAATTTCGCAATTTGAAGTTACCTAAATGTACAGGATCTCTTAAGTTGTACTTACAAATTGTTCGTGAGTTCTCTTTTTGACCGCTGTAAAATGAATGTACCTTCGTCTCGGACTGTTTCTTTACTTTTTACGTTGGATTTCTAGCTTTATATTGAAAGATTTTCTATTGAAGATGAAGGGGTAATTTTGTTTTTGTTACTAAACCATAGATTTAATTTATACAGTATGTACATCAACTGTGTAATGCAAATTGTATAAAAATGTAACTCACTCACTTCACTCTCCAAGAACATGTGATAAGACACTCAATTTGAGAGACCTTATATAACATAACATTCATTATTTTATGTGTATACTTGTATCTTATGTTTTCCGCCGAGATTGGAAACACCTTTGAATCAAAATCTTCTTTCCCTTTTCAACATTATCGTCGGGTACGTGTCCTCGAAATACATACCTTTCTTTGGAGGAGAAAATAAGAGATAAAATTGCTCCCTTGCTTCCCCTAACAGAAAATAATTTTTCTATGTAAAAAAATCATCTTTTGCTTTCTTGTGAAGCTAAGGTGATTCGGAAAATTGGTGCACAGCTGTTAGAAAGTGACCTTCTATGTGTAACATATTTTCACGAGAAAATAAAATATGAAAATCAAATGGAAAGGTTTGAGACAATGCCATTCAAGATTGTAGAAATTGATCAGATATAAAATGGATCCATAAATCAATCCCAGCTGCATATCGTACTAGTATATTAATTTAAAACAGCACAGAGCGTTTATACGTGCATGTTATCATGCAAGGAAGTTTTCTTTTTCAAGTATTAAACTCTATTCTGAACCTCTGCTCTTACCAAATAAGGATAACTCAAAATTTATTGACTCAAAGCCAAAATACGTCTCTGATTGTTCATAAATAAAAGAGTTGCTTCAAGAAAAAAAGACCAGGGAAAAGTACATGAAGTGTTCACTAAATCCTCCTGCATTATCTCTCTTGGACTTTCTCGATGATAAATTACAGTAACAGTTGTTTTAAATATGGCTTCGCCTCTAGTGTTCTCATTTATTTGAGTTGTTCTTCAAATTTGACTCAATTTTGCCCCGTTTCTTCAAATATTAAAATCTCCATGGTGATCATTATATTTGAAAGGAATTGGATATGCTTGGCTTGCTAACCATCCGATCAGTATTTTTCATGAATTTTTTGTTTCAGAAAGCATTATCTTTTCTGTATCACTAAAATTTAAATTTATCTCAAGTTTAATGAAAACATGATACTTAAGAAATTGATTTCAGTCTTAATAAGACCGGTATACATGTTGTATTAATTGTAATTAATGAAAATTTTATATTTTCATTAAAATTGATTTTTGATTGATGACGTTTCATTAAAAAATAATACCGAAAAGTGAAGTCAAGGGGAAAAAAGAAACCATTTATAACCAGTTGAACGTTAAGAGATAGGTGTAGGGAATGCTAGTACAGAATGAAAGAACATTTAATTCTGAATCACACGGCATATAAATGTACTGGGTGCTCTTTTAAAAAAATTACGTTGGTACAGTTGAAATAATTAATTGTTCGAACTATTCTTAAAATATCGAAATATCTCGGGAACGGTTCATTTTTCTTGCATAATAACAGCATAAGACTGCTTTAGAATCTCCAGAGGAATTCAGTAATATAGCAAAAAGTGGAGTATTTCGCTTAAAATGAGAAAGTTGGCAGGCAGTTCCGGGAACTATTCGGAAATGCCCGAAAGTTGAAAGTATTATATTTAAATAGATCCTCATTTTTAATATATTCTTAACTACAAAGTATGAAGTAGCAAATCAAATCAGGAGTCCGTAAATTTTGAAAAACGGGTTACCCGAATCACTTTGTATAAAAACATCAAAAATTGTAACCAAATTTGGTATGAATTGAAAAAGTTTCAAGGTATAAAAGAAAAACAAAATTCGTGGATGAAACTTGAACACCACGTATCTTCATTCCCAAGTACTTTTTGTTAGGTTTAATGGACTTATATTTTCATAACGGATGTTTGTAATACTTAGCACTCGTTCTTGGGGCACCCTGTATGTACCACTATACATAATGTGTAAGGGAGTCTTGGGATGTCAGATACTGCTTTTGGAGAAATTACTATTGATATGCCATTTTCATTTACTAACTATTTAAATGACTTTCAACAAAAAGATGAATATTGAATATTGGTACTTCTCTTAAAGACTTTCAACTCGAGAAATCAGAATTAATTACAGTAAAGCTAAAGTCTAATGGCTAACTTAGAGATTTCGATATAAAATTATTAAATTATGTAAATATGATGATCTTTTGGTACTGGACTGCATTGTTGTTTTCTGTCATGTTATATTTTAAATGTTACTCAATCAAAGTTTCAATTTATCCTAACTACCAGAGCCAAGTACTACTTATAAATACAAGTACAACTACAAAAAGTATAAATACAACAAAAAGAAATATACTTTAGTACAAATACCTTTCATATAATTCAAATAAATACAAGTACCTATAAGTCCACAGATAATACTTAATTATAAGCACAAATCATTTTGGACTCAATGCCATTAAGTACAGTAAGTACAAGTACTTTATAATTATAAGTATTAAAACAATGATGATGGGAAAAATTCAATCCGAATATTTTTATATAGTACTACAATAATAAGAACATTTTTGAGAATTTTTATTATAAATTTTACTTACGTTTGTTATACTATTCGAAACGACTTATTATGTAAAGGTGTTGGTTCTAAACCTAATGCAAGTACCAAAACATAGAAAAACAATCTAATTTTCACTTACTTTTGCATTATTTTTTTAAAGATTAACAGAAATAGTAAATGCCAGAAGCTTACGCCTTTGATTGAAATACAAGTCGCCTGTTGCAAGTACTTAAATATAAGTATAAGTTCTAGTTGTACAATCGTAAGTACACGCACAGCTCTGTTAAGTATTAATAAAACACAGATTGCGTAAATAAGTTATTAATTCGTTCATTTATTTACTAATCTAAAAGCATTTCGTAAGCCAATCGATTGGAACATCCTGTATCATATAATAACGATATAAAAGAGACTTTTATCCATCAGTTGTCGAATGCTAGAATCGATTATATAATTATCTATCTAAAATTGACGTCTTACTTTTAACAAAAAAATATGTATAGTTGAAAACTTTTAAAACATTACCAAGTATTAAAATTATAACGACCCTGCAAATCCGACTGATAAAATTTTAAGAAAGAAATTATAATTTATTATCTTTGGTACACAATTTCTAATAAATTAAGTTTATAGACGTATAGACAATTCACAAACGTATTTATTACTTTTTGTGTGTCGGGTATGTATTCATTTTGATTTTCCTGTTATTTATTGTTTTCTGAAACGCTTCTTGTAAAATATTTATTCATCTATGATAATTAATTCATTCTAAAGAATGTGTGTTAATAGGTGGAAGTTCGTAAATTTTTCTGGGTGTGCTTGTGTATACTTTCAACTGGAGGCCCCGGGCAGAGTAACATGGATTTCTCAGCCTCGAGGTGTGGGCGATAAGACCGGAGAAATTCGAAAAGCGAGCATTCAAAACACAGTACCTTTTGTTATTTCTATATATACATATCACGTGTAAATTTAAAATTTTATGTTTAGTAAACAAATAATTATCAAAACAGAGACCTTACGTCTTAAGATATAAATAAAAATTTTTAATAACACACAAAGTTTCAGTATCAAACTTTTAGATTTCGGGAAAATTGATTTTTAAATATCAGCTACCAGCTTCTCAGAACTTAAACTTGGAAATTTCCTTGAATAATTGAAACATTCCCTATTTTTATTCAAAACCTTAACATATTGTTTCATTAATCCTAGCTTGATACGGAGGGGAGGCAATATAATGCGTTCTCTTGCTACTAATGAAACGTTAACAACATTATGCTTAAGGGGATCAAAGCTTCCCATTCAGGCCAGTCTTTCCTAGTTCAATGTTCAATCATAGCCCCATTATCCCATAAGCAGATAAAATAGGGATATTTTGTGTATCCACTTTGTTGACCCAAAAGTAAGTTGACCATTTTCAAGTCAATACATATCTACCATTTATGTTCTTCGTAGTTAATTTTATTCAGGGTCAAGGAAATAGTAGGATATTGTTCCTTCACTTTGGTGGAATGCGCAGTGGTCAAAGAACCAAGCTTATTAACCTTATTTAGAAAAACACATTTAAAACTGCGCTTGGAAGAATCTATAAAAAGGCGAAAGTCGTTAGGATCGTACTCTTCTAAACCCATTACAGTCATCAGACCTCGAATATTACTGCAAAATACGAAATCATCTTCTTCAGAAGAAAAAGGAAGTAAATGTTTTTCTCTGGTGCGGTAATATGAAACTTTTGTATCACTTGTCAACAGATTTCTCTGTTTCAATCGTGAAGACGCACTTTTTGATAGATTAAAGCCTCTCATTAAGCTCGTTTTGGTTGAATGGTTTTGGTTCAAATGACTCTATGTCCTGACTACAATCTTCGTCTTTTAGTTTCTTGGGAGTTGATGGTAGAGGTACGGAATCTTTATTTATATTTAGAGTTGGTCTTGACACTGATGGTACGTTAGGATAAGTCTGCTGTGAACGATTTCTCCCATGAATACCACTAACATTCGCAACACAAAAATAGCAATCGTCATGGTGGTTAAACGGTTCACGCCATATCATTGGCGTAAGGAATTTAAAAAAGCTCATAAGCGCAAAGATTCGAGCAACAGGATTGCGAAACAAAGTATTCAGTAAATATTGCTCATGTGTATAATAGTATATAAGAAAATGTTTAACTAAATATTCAAAACAAAAAAATATATAGTTTGTAAAACTTAACAAGCAATCACAATTAATAAATGCAGTAAATCTTTTCTTTGTTCTTATGTAACAAACACATCAATAAATTATCAACAAAATACTAAATCGATTAATTTACGTCGGTCGCAAAGAACAAAAAAAAACAAATTTACTGCTTTTGTTTTTTTTTTCATTTAGCATTTGATGATTTTTACTTTTCTCATTTTAAATTAAGTTTTTTATTCTTCTCTTCTCTTAAAATATTTTTCAAAAACATTTTTCATCATTTTTTTAATCAAAATTTAAAAAAAAATACAGTAAATATTTTTTTTATTTTTGGCAACATAAGCATCGATTTCTGTTGTTTCAACAAAAAATCTTTCGATTTATTTTTAAGTGTGTGCCTTTTTGTTCATAATTGGTTCTCAGACAACAATTTATTCCTTAATATTGAAAAGACTCAATTCATTGTTTTCCAAAATCGACAACATAGGATTCCCCCTATAAAGTTGTAAATTAATAATAACACTGTTACGCTACCACTGAACAATGCTTTTTGAGACTAGTTGTAGATGAATTTGTTTGCTGGAACCAATACTGTCAATGATTTATATCTAAACTAAATTCTCTCATTTTCTTTTTTCGAAATCTTAAACTTTTTCTTTATTGAACAACTCAAATGTCTTTACTTTGCTCAGACCGAGAGCCGTCTTCGGTACGGCTCCCGCTTCTGGGGTGGCTCAACTTCATTCCAGGTGTCTCTAAATTTACGTCTTGTCGGGAAATTTTCAGCAATCTTCGGATTTTAACTGTTACTTCCCTTTATATATTCGAGTTGTGCGTCCATAGTTTTCAAAATCAATTAAAGTTTATAAAAAGTAGAGATATCCATTCGAGATGCATGAGACACGGGGATCGTTTTCGACCACCCTGCAGCAGGTTGAATGTAGTCCGTAGTTCACCGAATTAAATAGGCTTAGATTATTTCAATTTGTTACAGGATTATATTAGAACTTGTTCAACTGAAAACATTTTGAAACACAAACTTAAGTCATTTCTTTGAAAGAAAACTCTGTACACAGTTTCCGAATTTGTGAATTTTATGTACTTGTAAGTAGTTTAAGATGCTTTGTCCTCAACCGTTAAGTATATGCGTCCCTACTTTTCACTCACACAATTTGACGTTGTCTATCGTATATTATATGTATGTTTTTGGGAAAAAATATATTATTATTATTATTAAAACAAATTATGAGAATAATTGTCATAGTTCTTAAAAAATTAAATGTTATCAAAAGTTATCGCAGCTTAAACGATCTTTTGTAAAGAAAAAAATGAAATTTATTTTACGATCGATCGCCTTTTGCTTACTTTAAATTTTAAGAAGAAGATAAATTAAGTTTTTTGTTCTTATTGGGATCAATTACAGAGTTTGATATTATTTTCCACTTTTTCAAAAAAACTTGTTTTGATAAAAATATTAGAAAAATTCATAATAATAAGAGAAAATATGATAAAAAGTTAGTGCAGCTTAAATGATCTTTTACTTTTTTGCTTGTTTTGATAAAGAAAAAATGAAATGTTACACAATCGATCGTCTTTTATTTATTTTAGTTTTGAGAAAGAGGATAGTCCTTTTGTTCTTGTTATTTTAATTCCTTTTCAAGGAAAAAGAAAAATTCGAAAAACGTTTGACTTTTCATACTCGATGACTTGCTTTTGATGAAGACATAAACACACTAAAAATACAACAATTGTCTTTTGTCTTGTCTTTTCATAAAAAGTAAATGTGATGAAAAATTGTCGCACTTTCGTTGATCTTTTGTTTTTCTGTTCTTTTCCTTTTGAAGAAAAAAAATTGAAATTGTTATACAAGTGATTGTCTTTTGGTTTTTTTTACTTTTGATGAAGATATTATACAAGCGATGTTTTTTGTTACTTTTACTTTTGATGTAGATGTTATACAAGCGATTGTCTTTTGTTTCCTTTTACTTTTGTTGAAGATGTTATACTAGCAATTGTCTTTTATTTCTTTTACTTTTAATGAAGAGAAAATTATGCTTCGTTTTCCCTTCTTGGAAAAAAAAAGAGTTGAAAATTGTTCAGTAATCGGTCGTTTATTGTTTTTTTTTTTCGCTTTTGATCTAAAATTACTTTCTTTAGTTACTTCTGAGATGATGTTATTGCTCTTTAAACAAAATCATGCAATGACAAAACTTTTTAATTTTTGCTTTTTTTCCTTCTTTTAATAAAGATGATCATCGAAATTCTTTTGTTTTCTTTTCATTAGAAGCAACTGAATTTTTACGGAAATATCGTTTTAACCATGTTTTAAAAAATGATCATTTGTTTATGCAATCGATCGATTTTCTTCTTCTTAAAAAATACTAAAAATCGATTTTTTTTCATTGTAGTTTCAAAAAGGAAAAAAAACAGATCAAAAATATGTACCAAAACTATTGATCACATTTTATTTTCTAAAAAAAAATTGACAAATTGAAATTTGTTATGTCTTTTTTTTGAGTTTGAAGTAACATTTACGGATAAGAAGTTCCTCTTGACCCAATGCCCAATTACATGATTTAGGTACCAGCTGACCCGGAAAAATAAAATCAATATTTTTACGCAAATTAGTGTTCGCTAGGAGAGCAACGCAAATTTACTAATAGATGTTTGTCAACATGCGTATAAATTAAGGCGCACTTAAAACAATTCCATAAAGTAGTGGGATCGTCTTAAGTACGATTAATTATTTGAAAAGCATGTATTTTTTGAGAAGTTATACAACTTTAAATATTTCATTATGAGAAAACTTATTTTATAAAATCAAGGTGATTTTTTAAATTAATTTTAACAATTAAAAAGCTATGAACATCTATAAAATCGCAATATTGGAATAGGAAATAATAAATTTTGCGAAAAGAAATAATTTAACCTTTTTTTAAGTTATACATGTAGCTCTATTAAATCAGCTCTATTAAATCAACAGAGTGCACCAAATTTGACACTGTTAACAGGAATCAACAATTTTTAAAGGACCTAGACAAGAACTGACTTTAACTTCCGAAACTCTTTTTTTATAAAAAAAAAAAAAGGTAAAAGTCATATTTTTATATCTTGGGCCGTTTAAGAGTTACGGGGCGTATATGATCAACAATTTCATCAATCCTTCAGCATTAAAAAAAAAAGATTTCGGTCCATTGTTCCAAGTTGTGAGAAAATGACTAACTAACTAATTATTTGAAATACAATAAGCTAATGTCACTCGAGATATGAAATTTATGTTTTGTAAGTTCCTGCGTGTTTCCTAAAGTTAAAGATTTACGAAAACTTGTAGGTACCCACCGCAGCGTTTCAGAATGTATGAGAACACGTCGATGAAGATGTAGGTCATGCGATAGTCGGTCAGCAGTTGCGCCTCAGGCAGCATCCGATTATTCCAGCATCCTCTTTCATTCCTAACTACGTTCATTCATCTTACATTTCTTTCTTTTGGACCGAAGTAATGGACATACTTTTTTACCTTTCTTTAAAAGCAACGTGAAAATGAACACGAAAAGAAAGATGAAAAGATTTCATTTAGGAATTAAAATTGACTTGAAGAATTCTATTAGAATGTGGTGGAAATGTTGTTATAATAAAAGTTAGCAAGTGTGTGCGACGTTCAAGGTTCAAGGTTAACTAGTAGCTGATTATTTGATGTTGTTAACATTGAAATAATTAATTATTTGTACCGGAACTTTCATTTTAATAATCTGTTATACCAAGCGTCTTTTTTGACTGAAATAAAGAAACAATTTAGTCACTTCTTTGTTCAAAATTAATATTATTATAGCGAAGATTGTGACAGTACGATTAAAAAAAATCTATTTAATTGGTTCGTTAAAATATTATTTGCCATTTGCATATTAAAACAATTTGAAATTCAAAGTCCAAAATTTCAAAGTTGAAAGGAACTTTTTGCTACTAAAGAGGATCCTACATATAGACAAAAAAGCTAGGCTCCGGCTCTTTGGATTTTGATTGTCAGAAAGAAATATCTATATGTAGGATCCCCTTTAGAAGAAATAAATTAAGAAAGCACCTAGCATATTCCAATTAAAGAACGGATAAAATTTTCTATTGATTTAATATTTCCTACAAATTACAAAGGTTGCATACGATTTTATAAACAAAAACCAATTTTTTTGTATCCATTTACTACTAATTAATATAAAATTATCTGTTACGTGACTTAACAAATCAGAATAGTTACGTACATATTAACTTAACGTAATATTTTCTTTGTTGCAAGTTAAATAAATCCGCTACATGACCGTACTTGAGCATAAAAACAGACAATTAAGTGCTTGATAGAGCGATTGGGGCGGAGTAATAACCGACTATTACTGTTTATAACTATTTACGAAGCCGATTACAAAACCGATTAATTTTTAAGATAAAGCTTGCGCAAATGAGTTTAAATTTAAATTGAATTGAAGAGCAACATACTCCTAAGTTTGCTGGAGCGAAGCAAGGTTTAACACAAACTAAAAATTTATGAAACGGTTCTGGTGGAAACGATTAAAGAACATACTGATTGCGTAACAGTAAAGATTGTAGTTAAACCAGATGCAAAATGAGTACAGTATACAGAGAGGTAAAAACAAAAATCTTAATTTCATCGTTCCACAAAGAAATACACAATGTCTTAAGAAATTTATGCGATATAGCGTTTTGCACGATGGTCACCACAAGAAAAAAAAAACATATTAGGGTATACACAGTAAAATCACAGGCTGTAACAACTAGCTGTGGGTGCATGCAACGCGCGAGCCAGTCCCATTCTGTTAAGTATTTGTAGTTAATAATTACCTACGAAATACTTATAACTTCCCTTTTCTTATTCATCAAACTGCTGTATTATTCGACTGATTGTGTAACATACCTCCTTTTCAGACATGATTCTTATTTGAAATGCTTCATTTGTTATTTGGCCTGAAACATTTAGGCATAAACTTAAAACGAAGACATTTTTTTCTGTATTTCTCAATCAGAACAAACATTTCAAAATCTTTAGTTTATAAGAGAATTATTAAAAGAAAATCGTAAGATAAGATGGATACTGATAATTTTATCAAGTAGAGGTGTCAATTAGGAATGGCTGCAGACAGGGAAAAAGAGTGAAACGATACGAAACGAGCAGAAAGGCACATCTTTTGCCCATTTAAATGTCATTTTACTTTTTATATTTACTCCTGCATTCTTCCTAACTTTAGCCTTTTACTTTTCACAGGTTGCAATTGACATCTCTATTTGGCAAAGTTACAGCTTTGCTTCTCCCCCATGGTCTTTTAAGCCTTTTCTCAATCTCTCAGTAAGTAAGGTAAAAAAACGTTGTAAATAGAAATGCGGTGGAAATACTAATTATAGCAATTGGTTTTGTTGTCAAAAACAGAGAAGGAATTGAAATTGTCATACGGGAAACAAAAGTTGCGCCAGGATGATATTGAAGGAACGAAATCTGCTGCAAGAACCTCTATATGGAAACTTTCTTTCTGGTGGAGTTTCCTTTATTGTCATGGAACAATATGTATGCGAAAGACTGCATGTGTTTCGAATGTTCCAGGTCACACATTTATAGAATCATTCCAATGATGGTCCGTCAAGCTCGTACACAAGATGATCGCCTGCTTTGTAAGGAAGTACGAAAAACAGACCAGAAATGGAAATGAACACTTCTGATACCTTAGATACCTCTATGCTCATGCAACTTGCTTTTCTCGAAAAAATTTAAATTCCATACGTTAGAAAGTTGGACAACCTCACAGGAGTTTCATTGAAAAATCACCAAACGAGCATTTCTAGACTTTGTGCAGGCTTCGAATGATACAAATGAAAGCTGCTGATACAACCCAATTAAAAAAAAAACTTTTTTTTGTGTAGGTGACAGAAAAGTGATACGTTGTTTAATCAAAAATCATGAAGAAAAGTGGGACTTTTCTCGTTAGCAACACTTTTCTTCTCGACTTCAGTTAGCAACACTTTTTCCAATCATTTTATTTACTAGCATAAATTGTAAATAAATAATTTGTTAAATTATCAAATATTACACCAGAAGATGAGGAACTGACCGCAACGCAGACAAATTAGAATTTATTACTTCAGTTGCTGTTGACGTTTCAGAGGTCGAAGATTGCTTTTCAGTCGATTTACAAAAAAAATTCTTCGAAATTTTTACTTTGTTTTCGATACTATCTTTGACGTAGGTTTCTGCAACAGTTTTACTAGGCCAGCCGTCGTGTCTCTTCAAAACTTGGATGTCAGCTTCACTGTCTGTCAAAAAGGTCGCTGATGCCCTTCGGAAACAATGGCCAGTGTAACACTGTTCGGTTCCGGTAGCCCTAGCTACGCAGCAATTTTCTTTTGTAAATTGTAGAAGGTGTTTATACCAATTGGTTGCTTTGCGTCCTTGCCCTGTCTATAAAATATAAATAGTCTGCGATGGTCCACATTTTTGGGTCTCAAATTCAAATACTTTTTGTAAAGCTCAATTCCGTTTACTCCATCTTCCGATGTAACTGTAAAGACTCGTGTTTTCTTTGTTTTCGTGTCATGTAATGTTATGACCAAAATATAGCCGCAATCTTCTATATCATCCACTTTTCGAAAACGTAATTCTTCCGCCCGACATGCCCCATGCAAAGCAATTACCAGCACTACCTTAAGCAGAAAACTGTCATCAGGAGCTTTTTCTAAAAACTCCTTCACATTATCCAACGATATAATTCTCGATTTTTTTGCCACATAACCGTCATTTTGACGTTTCAGGTAAGCCAGCAATTTTTTACATGCAAAAATATCCACATTTTCATTTATTTGTAAAGTACTTCTCAGCATCGAGTACACTGACTGAAGCTTTAAGAGTTTTCACCTAAGAATATTTAAAAATCAGTGCTGAAAAATCTTATAAATAAAACAAACCTTTTCAAAAAAGTACGCAATTAGAATACCTTCATTTGCCTCTTGCATATTTTTTCATTTCTCCAGCCACAGAAGTGTTAATAAATTTTCTCGTACTTTGCTTTGGACTTTTTAGGGCTCTGCTTCTGATACCAATTATAAAATTTCTTCATTATTCTCGTTTGATTAACTCATTTTAGATGAACGTTTTTTCACAAATTATTTACATGCTTATATGTTTTATTCATAGACAATGCGTGACATACTTTGATAACATATTATTATTCTTCGACACTCTCATAATGTTAGCGTTATTTTCGTCAACTACACGAAAAAGTAGCATGATCTACGCGTTAGAAAAGTGAATTTCCATGTTCGTGTAAATTTAATCCACTCGTGAGCTACGCTCACTCGTGAATTCAAACATTTACACTCATTGGAAAACTATCCTTTTCTAAACTTATAAATCAATTTACTATTAAAATTATAAAAATTTCATAATTTAAATTCACGCTTAACCTGGCTGGTAATTAAGAATGATGAATCGTTTGTGTTTTTTGTTTTGTCTTGATGGATGGTACCTATATTTGTTTGTCTCAACCGGACAAGAATCACTTGAAAATGGCGACAGAGACACATTAAACAAAAATATTCGTCAGAATAGAAGAACAATACATTTTACAAGATGAAGTTATCTACGAAAACGGTCATGCCTTAGACATTGTTTACTTTCAAAACATGATATATTTGATTAAAATTAGAAAGCTCTTGAATAATTTTTTTCAAGAAATATTTCGCTATCTTATGTAGACCTATCCGACATAGACCTTATAATTTAGAAGATCTGTTCTTGAGGAATAGATTCTGCAGTCTCTTCTATCGCATGCCACGGTTTTCCTATTATTGCTCGTGAGTATCATTGTATACCAAATATTCCCTTCAGGCGAATAGGCAGGCCATGAAAGAAGCCGTATCTGCTCTTCATTAAATAATTGTTTTGAAATATGGTCTGTAACCTCAGGAAATCTCTGCAAAAAGAGTATCCTGCCGCTTCTTCCAGATATCACTCAACGGTGAGTGATTACTTAATCCGTAGCAGATATGATCATGATTCATACGCAATTACACCAGGAGGGGCTGGTATGTCGCTACAAGATACGTTGCCCTCATACCCGTATGCAACATTCATGGTAGAACAAATTATCAGACTCATCAGAAAACACGACTGCAAGAAAGTCTATGGCGAAGGGCACATTGCAACCGGGTATGATATAAAGTTAGCGAAATCGCAATGAAGGACAGCAAGACGTGTCGAACATTACTGATGGACAAACCATATCCTGTAACAGGTCCCATCCTCGATGGTGCTCTCCTATTTGCAACTACCATAAGATAGAGGTGTCAACTCTCTCTTGTAATGGTGCATTTGTGAGGCTCTATTCCTAGTTATCGATGTGTAAATTCCTCTGGTGTCCATTGATGTCGAGTACGTATTGACGTTTCATCCCATACAATAATCTAGTTTTTCGCATCCCAACCAATAATTGTCTCACATTCAAAGTCGGATTTATGGTGTTCTATAACACAGTGACAATTTTTAATGACTACATCTCTTACTTATTAGTCCCTTACAGAGAGAGTAAAGGCATTAAATGACCCCATTTGAAAGATTAATGTTGAATAAACAGCTGGCCCGTCAAAGAAACTAAATCCATTTATGTAGAGAACAATTGATAGTCAATAGTGTTTTAAATTGGCCAACAACCTGAAATGCTCTCCCAGTCTTCGAAAGCGTTCCTTAATTTAGTTTATATCAAAATATAAGTGTCTATAACATAGCTTCCCAAAGTGGGCGATACCGTCTTCCTTAAAACCTTCAGTGTCCACTTTGGAAACATATGGTTAGGGGTCAGTGGCGAAATTAATAATAAATACTTTAAAATTAATAATTTTCGTGATTTTGTTTAGCAAAGTGGACAGTGTTCCTAAAAAGTTTGGAAACCTACCACCTATAACAATAACACTGAAGAAACTGGAGTTGCAAATATATTTTCTCAGAATTTAATTGATTTTTTTGTCTCGTTTACGCTAATGCAAACTTTTTCTCTTAAGACACAAAGCAAAAATGTTGGGACTACATGTTTGTATTATCAAAATAATAACTTATTTAGGCCGCCTATACATATTCGCGTATAGAATAGAAACCTATTTTACATAATTCGCGAATAAGCACTTGCTGTTATAAGATCCGGCGCAACAAGTGCTGGCTGACATTGGAATGCCGAACGAGCGAAGGGGAAAGGGGAAATCGAAGGATGCTGAAGCTGAAAGTGTGTCAAAGTGGGAATCATACTCGTATGTGACCTCCCAGCTCCGTTACGATTGAGAAGACGGTGTGCAATTTTTCGGAGCCAGTTTTGATTTCAGCATCCCGTTTCCTATAATTACCTATGCAAAACGTTTCTTATTAGTTTTTAATTCTTGATGGAAGAACGATATTAAAAGCACATTTGTTTTGGTTGCTGCGTGGTGGCAAGGACGTGGCTTTTTAAATTCCATACATTCTGTATTCATATATTTCATTACGTATGCGGATCGAATTAATCTAGGCTTATTTTTGCTGATACGCATTTGCTTACTTAAGGCCGTTTTACGCTACCCTTTTTTTTGAAAATTTAGTTTGCCTTGGAACCAACTACTTTCTCAACATTTTTTAATGTATTTTTTTTTCCACTATTTTGCAGAGTTGCTTCACTAACGGTCAGTTTTTCAATATTATTTTAAACTATGTTCAAATTTTAAACCGGTCCTAAATCATTCTAATAGTTATATGAGCTACGTATACAGTATTTCCCGAACGTAACGGATAAATTATATGAAATGGTTGAGAAAAATGTTTCAGAAAAATGCTCGGAGACGTCAATTGTTATTTTTAAGTTATCATTTCTAAAGATGTAATCATTGTGATATCTCAATTTTTATGCTGAATACAATAAACAAAAAAATTTCAAAATTATGGTTGATAATAACTGAGATATTCAACACAAATGTATTCAAACGAAACAAAACATCAAACTGAGTTTTTTTTTTTAAATTGCTAGCGTTTAGTGGTTGAAGGGTGGTGGATTGAAAATTACATCTTTAAATGATGATTTAAATATAAAAATCGACGTTTTTCTGAAACTTTTTATAGAATATATCCGTTTTTTCCGGGAAAAACTCTATAATAATGAGATACTTAGTGAAAGTGATGCCGGACACGGAATTTAGCTATAATTCCGTAATAATTATTATTTCTTTATTTATAAAACGTTTCAGAGTGACCTTGTAATCGGATAATTTTCTAGCAGTTCTTGTCAACACTGAAACAAAACGCCGCTCGATTTCACATCGCAGTTGCAGTTATGTAACTTCTATAAACTACGAGCGAAATTTCACTTAAGGAGACAACATTCAAATGATTTCCTTAACGCCGCTAATATGAAATCTGAATACAGTTACGTGCTGTTTCACAACTGAGCTCCAGTTAACTATCTTCGTTTACTTTTTTGTTCATTTCTAAGGGAATGGCGCATTTAAACGACAAAAAATACCATCACCGAGTAATAATAAGTAGGTACTGACTTAGATTTTACGTTTTACGAATCAAGCATCTGTTAGAAAGTGTTCATGTGCACAAATATTGTAAGATAGTAAGATATGGGATGCATTTGACGTTATAATTTTGAAGGTAATAGGTACTGTAAGCGTCATGAATTTTGACTGCGACTGTTCATCTGATTTTGTCAGTTACCGGAAAAACGTGAGAACGATGAATTAAAGTAAACAACAAAAAACCAACAGCAACAAGAAAAATTATTTTAATTTATTTAATCGTTACATAAAGTGCATATTATTAGTGTCTATCCAGTTTTAACGTTTTCACTGAGATGTTATTAATTGAATTTCTTTTTGTTACAGGAGAACACAAAATCGATATTTCACCGCGGCAAAGGCGACAAAGCGGAGAAGGTAAAAAATAAACGTAACGTAAAAGCACTAACTTTCATTGCTTACTAGAGACCGCAAATATCGAAATGCATAATATTCTTACATCAATTTCTAATTTATCGTTCCATTAGATTTAATTTCGACACAAAAAATAAATAAATAACACAAGTAAACACTTCTCTAAAATAATAAATAATCAATTTTTACTTACGCGTGTAAAACATATACATGGTGTCTCTAAATTCGGTGGACATAGTTCAACCACAGTTCCTTGGCTGAAAATAAGATGATTTAATCCAACTTATCTATATTAAAGCAAAATACTGGCTTAACGAAGCACTTTTGGATCTATGTAGATAAATAAGTTGGATGAAATCGTCTTATTTTGAACCCAGAAATAAGTTGTTAAGTTATGTCCACTCAATCTGAAGACATCTGTATAAAAAAGTACTCATCCTAGATGAAACTAATACTCCTTCCTCACTTTGCACTACTTGTTGATAAGAAATTAATAAATGTAATATATTTATAACACGAACTATGTGTACTCAAAGTGACCTTAAATTGTTAAAAAAATCAAACCTGTTGGCATTAAAGTTAAAAAATATTTTCAAAATGATTAACAATTCAAGGTAGTTTATGTGCACAAGACAACTAAAAGCAGAGTTACTGTCTTGACTGTAAATATCAACCACGACAGTAAATTTAATCTTTTTTACCTAGTAAACAAATACTTAACAACTACTTAAATCTGCATATTTTACTTATTTTAATAGCACAGTTTTATGCTTACTTAAAAATCAGAATTCATAGCACTAAAACTTTTAAAAATAAATTAAGTATAATTCACAGAAGACGCAGGTGAATTATAAGTTTTACTTGCGTAAGCATTTACAGGAAATCATCAAAAACAATAATTATCATTTATAATACATATTTTAATACCATATTGCATACTATGAGAATTCTCTAAGGAAAGGTATTTAATTGCAAGTCGTAAAAAAATAATTATGATGAAGATTTTCAATTAAATATTTTATTGAAAATAGCTGAAATAAAGAATTCAATTCATTAGGAATTCACTTCTAATCTTAAACCGGACCTATTTCTGTTTTTTTATGTTGTGGTAACATAATTTTTTTCCACATTTCTTACGAAGGTCAATGCCTACAGTGCATATACAGTACAGAGCTTATGGAGCTTATAAATTGTTAGTATTATAGTTAATATCTAGTATGTCAAGATCAAAAATTTTATTTAATACAAGGACGTATTTTTATGTTATTTACCTAATCATGAAACAAAATAGCGACGATATCAAACTAATCATTAAAAACTAGCTGTGACATTTAGAAGTACAATCAGGTAATACAGTGACGTCTTCTCTTCCATAAAGTGCTAACCGCTATCCCGAGCAAGCAGAGAATCGAATGGAAGCAAAACATGTGCTCTGTAGCCGGCCCGCTTGTTCTAAACTAAATTTACATATTATGAGGGAGACGTATCTTTATTACCTGAGTGTACATATGTTAAGTTGTGATTAATTTGTGCAGTTTTTAGAGATTTGAGAAGGTTTATTTATTAATAAAATGAAATTAAAGTGGAATATCACAGTGTTCCTAACAAAAGAAGCAATGGCCCAAAAATATTTATGAAAGGATGGTTGCTTTCTATGGGAAAGATGCACCATCTTATTTTCAAATTAAATTTTGGTCTAAGATCTTTCGGTGGGGTAGAGAATCAATTAACGATGACCCAAAGTCCAAACGGCTTGTGGAAGCTCGAACTTAAGAGATAGTGCGAAAAGACGAGAATTTGGTACAGTTCTCTAATATTGCTAATGAAGTCTGTATATCTAAAACAATTGTTTTCAAAATTTTGCATGACAATTTGGATATGAAGAAGGTGTCTGCTTGGTGCATTTCCAGAGTGCTTACACCTAGCAACAACTGGTGAGAAAAAAGATTTCTCAAGAAAGTTTTGCCTGTTGGACAACAACAGAAATTTTCTTTCTCCAATTATCATCGGAGATGAAACTTGGATACATCACTGGGACCATCCCACTCCCTCTAACCAGGAATTCATGCAGTGGTTTCATAAAGGCCCTCCACCACCAGAAAAAGCCAAAACGCTATTTTTTGGAAAAAAACTGGAGAGCAACGGTTTCCTGTGACGCAAAAAAGTCTTGCGTATTATATAAAAAGTGAGCAATAAAATATCAGATTAGAGTAGGCGATGCAAAGAAAATTTATGCCTGTGATTAACTGAATTAATTAATCGAATACATTCATGAATTGTCAGATCAGTTTGACGCCCCCTCAATCACAGACATACATTTTTCTTCTACCGCCTACTCTAATCTATTATTTGTTATATATGTTATATTCTAGGTTTCCGCGGGTATTGTATGTTGTAATGTTCTTCCGGATCTTCCTCCGCGTAGGGTTCTCAAAAAAACCGTTTTGACGACATTTCGGTAGAATCACATCTGCCATCTTCAGATCTTCTGTGCTGCATATTCGTGTAATTTTCGTAGTTTTTCTTCTCCATGTGTCCATATCACGAACGTATTGTTGACATATTTGAGCCATAAGTATGGTTTATGGCTTGCTGCTTCTATAGCTCTTACTTCCAAGTCTTCCACAAATAGGTTGGCTATTATCGGCGATAATGGTGAACCCATAGATGCTCCTTCCACTTGCTTGTAAAGTTGTTCTTTCAAGATGAAGTATGTATTCTTCAGACAATACTTAGATTTAGTCAGATTTATTGTATCTTCTGTGACTTGATACTTGCTTTGTAAGATATCGACCACCTCTTCTATAGGTACGTCAATAAAAAGTGATACAACAGACCCTGGTTTAACGGTCGTACACATTCGATGAAACGCTTGCGTTCTTCACGAAAGAATCTGCTTCTTCGGCGTAGGGTTGTAGATGTTTTGCCAGGAACTTAGCTAGCTGTTACAACGGTGATCGGATGAAATTCACGATTGGTCTGAATGGAACACCATCTTTGTATTTTCGACAGTCCATATAGTTTTGGACACTTGGACGACTTCTTAGAAACAGCACTACTCCAAAACGGATTCTCCGAACAGATCAACAAAGCACAGATACCACGACGAGAAACACAAAAAGAGGAAGAAGAAAAGCCACTAGGAAAAATGTGCTTACCGTACATAAAAGCGACATCGGATCAAATAAGCAGAGTCCTCAGGAAGCACAAAAACGAAACAATATTCAACACGGATAAGAAGAACTCCAACATTCTTCCTAATCCAAAAACGAAAATTCAACTGGAAAGTCAAGGAGTATATAAAATCCCTTGCCAAGATTATGACAGAATCTATATAGAACAGATGAACAGAAAAATAAATGTGAGAAGAGAAGAACACCGGAATGCGTCGAGAAAAACGAAAGAACGTCTTCACTCGCACAGCACGTAAAACCTCACACAAGAGAGATTTAGATTAAGGCATCTAGCTTATAATCCTCCATTAGACTTATTTTTATTCAAAAATTTTAAAAAAGTATCTCATGGTAAAGGATTTGCATCTGATGAAGCATTTGAAACTGTTGAAGAAAATTTTACAGTGTTACCGAAGCAATTTTTTCTGGGGCCTATATGATAGTTAATTGAAAAAAAAGTACGTGTTGAAGGGAGTTACGTTTTTTCATGACCAGGTAGATAGCATATAAATACTTAACTTGTGGAAGTTAAATATAACTTTTTAGATTTATAATAGAAAAACGAAAAATGTTGGAATGCAAAATATAAGTATCTTTGGCAACGTGGATGTGTTAAAAAAGACAATCAAAAATATAGTGATAGGCGAAGAATTCTGTGGTTATAATTAGGGTATTTATATAAAATGGATAAAGACATAGTGTGAATCGATCAAGTGTAAATATAAATATAAATAAAAAGTGTGAAAGTAAAGGACTTTTTTCATCCTCCCTTATTTTTTTCGATACTTAGAAATTAGAATACCTAACTACATTAATACGAAAAAAATAAGAGAGGACGGAAGAAGCCTGTTATTTTTACACTTTTTTATTTACTTTCTTATTTGACTTTTGCATGTTAATGGCACTCTTTCTTTACCCTCTTTAATATAGGTACCCTTGTTATACTCAGAGCGTTCCCATTCTGAGCGCGCATTGAAATTTCCGAAAATACGCACGCATGATTATTTTTCAAATACTTAAATATCGTACATTTTTTTGAAAAATCTATTTGAATTTGAATTTGAAAGGTTTAGGTTTCATTTTATGTAAATAATGTTTCTAACTAAACGTATAAAGATTGAATCAAACAACATAAGTACCTACTATTGACGGAAATATAGATAATTACAGTAACTGGTAAGATCGTGCAGTTAAATGTCAAGGTTGCACTGCCGTAAAATCCCTGTAAATATCCTCGCGTACATCTTCAAAACGCAGTTAAAAGTCGGAACTGCACGAGCGGTTTTAACGGCTTTTTATACTTTATTAACTGTTTGCCTCGTTACCGGTTTCATTACGCTTATAGCTCGCTCCATAATTCATACTTATTTATAAATCCAAGGTTAAGGTTCACTATGCTTGTGTATATAGTAATTGGTTTTATTAATCATTGATAAAATTAGTTAAATACAAATTTGTTCGTTTCATCTCGTATAGCTACATCTAATGCTCAATAAATTACTTATTGTTAGTGATATAATGATAATGCTACCAGCCAACTGTTAGTAGGTAATAACTAAAAACCTTCTGTTTTATATTTTAGTTCAATATGCCTACCACATGCTAGGTGTAATATTTTTTAACTGTTAGAAATAAAATTTGCATGTGTTCCTACCTATCTGTTATAAATATTTACTTTTAAATTCTTTGTGTTCATTAAACATTAATTTGATTTTGAAGCAAACTAATTGTAATGTGTATGACAAAACATCCTAATATTGTATTAATAAAAAGTTATTTTTAAATATTTTAATAAATTCCATTTTCTAGAACAGCAATTCTTTTAAAATAATCGTCAGAGTATAGTTATTCCCCAAAATCTTTTTAGACGAAGATATGTACACCTTTTCCAAATGTAATTAAGAACTCGTCAATTGTAATTCTGAATTTTTAATTTAATTTCAGAATATATCATTTGTAATTTAGATTTATCAATTTAATTCGTCAAATGTTATTCAGATCAGTCAGTTTAATTTCAGAAAGCATTAAATGAATTTGAGATTATATCAATTGTAATTACTATTAATTCAGGCCTAAATTACAATTAATATAGTCTGAAGTTCATTTCATACTTTCTGAATTACTGAATTTAAACTGACTAATCTGAATTACAAATAATGAATTCTGAAATAATTAAATTGTCAAATCTGAAGTGACACGATCTGAAATTGATTTGATAAATCTTAATTTCAAATGACATATTCTGAAATTAAATTCTGAATTACATTTGGAAATTTCTGAAATAAAATTCTTCTTTTCTGGATTACATTTGGAAATGATGTAGTATCAATCAATCGCCTTTTGTGTCTTATTACATATTCCCTTCGTTTGATGAAAATTAAACAATTAGACTTTACATTTTTACATTTTATATTTTTCGTGTTACAATTTAAAAAATATATGCAGAACATAATTGTTTGCTTTCGACAAAGTAAATGTGGCTTTCAATTTGATAAAAAGCGTTTATTCTTATAAACATTAATTTGCGTAATCGATCGCTATTCATTTGTTGATTTTGATAAGAATAAAAAATACTAAATCGTTTGATAATGTCGCACAGAATAATAAAATTGTACGTTTTATGGTTTTTGTTTCTTTCACCTTAAATTGGATGATTTTAGAATTTTTTTTTTATTCTTTTCTTAGAGGATGAAAAAAAGTAAATATATTTTTTCATTTTTGGCACAAAAGTATCGATTTCTGTTCTTTCAAAAAAAATCGGCAACCATTCTTACAAAGTTTTCTTTGCGCTTTCGATCTCTTTCTTTTTGTCATAGTTCTTAAAAGGGAAATGCGATTAAAAGTTATTGCAGCTTAAATCTTTTATTTTTTCTTTTTTTTGATACCTCCGCCAATACCGTCAAGACTTCGGCCATTAAGGGTATCTCCACCTAAATCATTGAGCGAATTATCACTCTCACGAGAGTAGTCACCTCCGAAATCGGCGAAGCTTCCAAAATTTACTAGATCTAAATGTATTTTTTTAAGTTTTTCGTTCCGTATATAAAAGTCACGCTGTATATACAAGTCATATTTGCATGTCACACTTAGGTACTTTGTTTATATAAACTGACTAGAACGTAACACAAAAAATCCACAGAACGTTTGATACCATATAACGTAAAAAAATAGATAAAATATGTAGAGGTGAAAAACAAATTCTGAAAACTCTGAAGAAAAAACAAACAAGAAAAATGGCACGTTTATAATTCGCAGGTAAACACATTAACAAAACACAACACAAAAATTTCACAGGAAGTAAAATAACTAGAGAGCGGTCAGTTTTAGATTTGTGATTCAGATAAAGGCAGTTCTTCTTGAATGAGTATGAATAAGTAAATATAAAATAAATCTACAAGATTAATTGATTTAATTGTTATGATTTGGAAGACCTTAGACACAACCTAAAGTCGTCCGCTCTCTGGTAATAACACAAGACGTAAGAAAAGATTGTGAGTTTTTACTTGAAATTAATTAAATCAAGAATGTAGTTTTATTTTTTGTATTTGCAAAATTGACTCAAGAATGAAGACAGCAAGTAATTTTATAATGCTATTAACAAAGAAATGAAATCAAAATAATGGTTTTGAACGCATAAAAATATAGAAATAAATAAAAATTGAAACTGTTTAATACGTAAAACGTAAGCAAGTTTTTATGTAAAATATCTTCGCCTTTGCATTTCCGGTTGGAGCTTCACAGCACACAACGTACCGGGTGTCCATTTTTATTAGGCACCATAGGGATCTCAATGCAATTTTCTTAAATTGTAAATTCCTGCTCTCCTATCAAATATATTATAAAGAACTAAACGGCGTAATACGTAGCTTTGTGTTACGCATTAGCTTGGATAGGCTTTCAAAGTTAAAAAAGAAAAAAATTAAATAAGCAGATATTTTTTTTATTCCACAGTTATGATCAAGCAGGCAAACTTCTAATTGACAAGTTTTATTGATTTTTAAAAGTTTGTAATGAAAAATAGAAACTTGAAACATAATTCGTACTGAAAAATATTTATTTATAAATTAAAGGTACTACACCAAATGTTCAAACAGTGGCATACCTAAAATTTATGGGGCTCCGGTGCAAATCATTGTTTGGGGCCCTCGCCCTATCTTTAAAAGATAAAGATGATTTGGTTAATATACAATTATTGGTGTTAAATCCGGCGAACATATAGACCATCATGGATCAGCAAGCATGCTTTTAGTATGGTGCTTTTTAAACTATAACTTCCATAAGGAAGCAGGAATTTACAATTATAAAAAATTGTATTGAAATTTCTATGGTGCGCAATCAAAATGGACACCCGGTATGTGACATATAAATAAAATTAATATTAATTTTAAACAATTGGAGAAAAAATTTACGAGGAATTAGATTTATTTTCAAGTTATTTCAAGTTAATTTAAGTTACATTTTCAAACTTAAATTAATATCATGAATACTCCATTGAATTTGCAAGTTAAGTTATATAGAATATTTTACTTTTCACCAATTACTTAATATAAAATTTATTTTAAAAAGTAAATTAAAGATTTTCTAGCTGATTTAAAAACGCCCGTAAGTATCGCAAGGAAACATACTTCTGTGTCAAAATAACTGAAGATTTTAATTAAAAATTCAATTGCAGAAATGAACGAAAGGAAATTTCAAAGAAAAGAAAAAGTAGTTCTGATTGTGAGAGATTCACAAAGTAAAACATTTGTATCAATTGAAACAATTCTAATTATTTTATTTAAATATGTATGTATTAGATTAATCACCGAGGAACACAACATTATTAAGGTAGATTCTTGTCGGTGAAATTATGTAAAAAATTATCTCAAACGGACACTGAAAATGGCACTAATGCTCAACGTTTCACTATCGCTTGATAGCTTCGTCGGGAGTGAACTCTATTATCTACGGATTTTGTTAACTTAAATGACATATTTTGTAGTTTTCTAGTTTCGTTAAGTAGGATATAGATCTGTCTATTTTAATATTAATTTAAAACAAGAAAAAATGATCGTTTTACAGTTTTAGTTTCCCTTAACAACTTTATTTACTTTTTTACTTGACAATCTTTTTTACTTATTTTCACTCTTGACGAAGCTATCAAGCGATAGTGAAACGTTGAGCATTAGTGCCATTTTCAATGTCTGTTTGAGATAATTCTGAACACAACATTGTTCATAATTTCATTAATTAATGCTTGCAGTCGCATTTTGTCGTTTTGTCATAGTTCTTAAAAGGGAAATGCGATTAAAAGTCATTGCAGCTTAAATCTTTTATTTTTCCTTCTTTTAATAAAAAATAAATTAAATTTGTTTTACGATCGATCGTCTTTTGTTTATTTTAATTTTGAAGAAGAGGATAATCCAAATGCTTTTATTCTTATTGGGATCAATTAAAAAGTTCCACTTTTGACAAAATATTATCAAAATTCGTCATAATTTTTCTTAAAAAAGGAAATATAACTTTCTTTGACCTGACATGTCTCATCCACCAAGAGGCCAAGAGGATCAATAAAGTTATTATTTTTTTTTTTATTTTCATAAAGAAAAAACAATGAACTGTTACACGATAGTTCGCCTTTTATTCGTTTTACTTTTGAGGAACAGGATAGTTCTTTTGTTCTTATCTGAATTCGTTGAAGAATTAGAAAATGTTTTCCACGTTTACAAACACTGTTTTGACATTTTTCGAAATGGGTCTAAAACAATATTTACAGGAATATTTCCAGTTTTGTTTTCCTTTTTTTAAGGAGAAAGAAAAATTCAAAAAACCATTAATTTTTGTTCCTTAATGAAAAAAGACGAACTTTTTATAAACATCTGCCTACGCCTTTTGGCGTACTTTTTTGTTTTTTTTTTGTCTTGGTCTTTTATAAAAAGTAAGTGTGATCAAAATATGCTTTCCTTATAAATCATGCAATGATTGAGTTTTGCTTCTTTGCACTATCTTTTGGTGAAGAGGGTCATCGAAATTCTTTTGTTTTACTGTCGTTTTGCCATTTTTCGAACAGAATTAAAAAAAAATTGCAGGAAATAATTCTCTTCTACATTCTTCACTCCTGACGAAATTATCAATCGAACGTAGAGCAGGCCTAAAACCTCGATTAATTTATTTATCTCTGTTTTAAATGATTTTCAAAGAAAATAAGAAGTATATAGTATCAACGTATTGAGAAAAAAAAATCTGTTGAATTAAGTTAAGAAACATATGAGATTCCATTAAAAAAAAGAGTTACGATCAAATTTGAAATACTGTAAAAATGTAAAAAATTAAAATACAATCAAAACACTGACTCAAATTACTTGATTGCATTAGTAGTTTATTCTAGAGATACATGTAAAGAGAAGAACTGTGTAGTATCACATGGAAACGTCAGTATATATGTATAATTAATTGCAAAACTTAAATACTAAAGTATTCTGTTAGGGTGTAGGGTTCAAGTTTCACTAAAAGATCAAAAGTCTTCTTTTTGAATTTTCGAGAGTCGTGTTCAGCCCGAATTTCATTTGGCAGTCTTTTTGAATAACTTCATGGAAGAGTAATAGAGTCCCTTTTCAAATTTTCTTAATTGGTGCACTGGGTGCTGATACTGGTCACATTACCGTGTAGATATTTGTTTAATTCAATGGATAGACAGCTGGAAAGAAATTGCTGTGCTTCTTGAGGAAAACTAGGCATCGATAGATATAAATCCCCGCAACAGTCAGTAGATTGGTTTTCCTAAATAGGCCACGACAGGAATCACCTGCTTTCTTCTTTAACGTGATTCGTAATATTTTCTTGTGAATAAGAAAGATTCGTTGCACTTCTGTTGAGTTTCCCCAGACGATTATATTGTATTGAACTCGAGAAGTTCGCAAAGTAAGCTACTCTGGCTGCCGAAAGGCTAGCATGTTGACATAAAATTCGAATTGTGAAGCATACCGAACTCAGGTTAGCGTGAAAATGGTTTACATGGTTGCCCCAGGAGGGGGTATCATCAATGAGCAGTCCCGAATATTTAACACTGTCCTGAAGTTTCATTTCAGTTTGGTTCAGTTGAATGGACTTAGGGGTATCACATGTATTGATTGTCTTGAAGAGCACGGTATTAGTTTTTGATTCGTTCAATTTTAGTTTGTTGGATAGAAACCATTCACCAGTAATATCCATACATTTCTTGGATTCTCTGATTATATCTGGATAGATCAACCCTTTTACTAGAAGCGCTGTGTCATCTGCATAGTTGTATTGTATTTGATTGGGATGACTCATATAGTCTGGTAGGTCGTTAATGAATAACATGAACAAGAAAGATCCAAGGATACTTCCCTGCGGGATTCCGGAATTAACATGTTGCAGACTTGATTCGTCGACTATTCCATTTCGGGTCGAGACAATTTTTTGCTTTCGGTTTTGCAGGTAAGACTTAATCCATTCCAGGGGAATACCTCTTATACCGTAATGATCTAATTTTATTAACAGGATGTCATGATCAAGAGAGTCAAAAGCCTTCGATAAGTCTAGGAAAATTCCACAAGTCATAAATTTTTTATCCACGTGCTCTAAAATTGAAGCTATGCTGTTGTGGACTCCAAATATTGCATAATGTTGTAAATTTATAAATTCTGTTATAAAGTACCATTTGAAATATTTTAGATAGAGCTGTGAGCAGATTGAAAAACAAAAATGTTTTTTTTTCGTTACCATGGAAACCAAAATTACCACATGATACATATTCGGACACGCAATGATCTGTAGTCCAAATATGTAAATATATATATGGTGTTCCGTTTAAAGTAAAAAAAGTTGACATCACTTCCGGCGATACTGGAAGTCCTACCGTGCTCGATTGTATGTAGGAAAATTAATTTTCTTGTTTAATTTATCCTTTCCAAATTTCATGTAAATCGATAAAAAATAAAAATTCTAGAAAGGTGGGCACATGGCGTGGGACACTTGGTTTACAGTCGCTTATATTTTGTTTTAATTTCTCTATTCATAAAGAATGGAATTAAATGGAAATGTTTCCTTCGTCCTAAAAAAAAATAAATTGTCCTTAGAATCTGTTCTAGAAAATTAAAAAAAAACAGTTGCAATTAGTTTGCTTGAAGATAATCTTTTAACATTTCTTCTTTGATTTCCTGTTTGTATAAAATTGACTTCTATCTGTCCTATCTTGGCTATAGATGTTACAACAGTTTTACTGGTGGATAGTCAGGGGCGTTCAACTTTCGGACGTTTCCTCAGCGTAAAACCGGACTTGGGTCTTCTATCCTCCACAGCCCGTACCTTCATCCAAGAGGGTGTAACCACAGAGTACGCCACCCAAGTACTCGGTACGACCCTTGACAACGGACGACTGTACGCACATCTACTGACGAAAAGCTCAAGAGTCTTTTACGATGACGCGCCCTCTAGGTCCCACAGTGACCAACAAAACAAAAAATGGAACATCGACAGTCACTTACCTAACAGCAAGAACATCAACTTCGTTAAGAACACTGACTATATTTCTCCTAACCACGTAGAACCTTTCATTGTCTTCCCCACAACCAAACCTAAATCTTATAAAGCCTATAGCTCACAACAACAAACCGCACCCTTAGAAACAAACGAAGAGATTCTCAAATCTTCGCCTACCAGCAACGCACGTGTACCCTACCAAGATGCGTCGGAAAACAAAGAACCAAAATACATTGCTTTGTCTAACAAAGGAAAACAAAACAACATTAAAGTGTTTCAAATTAATCCCCAATTAAAAAACCGAAATTCGGAGAACACCATTAATTACAAAGACAGTTCTGAGAATGACATTTTAAAAAAAGATGAAGTCGTGGGGCCGTCAAAAGTGCGCGAGTGGGATAATCTGCCGACGTTTACGGTTCGAAATGAATTTTCTCCCAGCGGGTACTCATTTCTCGAAGACTTTCCAAACTTCCAAATCAGTACGGAAAAAAGTAAGTCGACAACGTTAGCAGAACGCAAAGCGAAACTGCTGTTTCGAGCTGGATTGCCAGAAAAGCAAGATTTGAAGACGGTCACCTACACGGGCTTTGCTGATTTTACGACAGTCGTTGGAGATACAGTTATCATATTTTCACCATCCACTGCTGAAGCCCCCAAACCTCCTACAGGTCACGTGACCAAAATTACAGTCGAGCCGACGTTACAACCATCTAAGGCAGCAGAGCAACCGCTACACGTAGTTTTGCAACCAACCAGAGTAATAAAGGAACCCACAGTCGCGAGTACAGCGAAAGTTGAAGCAGAACCAGAAGAAGAAGAAGAAGAAGAAGAAGAAGAAGAAGAAGAAGAGGAGGTGAAGAAAGAAGTCATCGACAGTTCAAAGCCGAGCATACAAAAATCAACCCCATCAACTATGGTTATTGATTCATCAGATAGACAGCGTGAACCCCCGAAAGAAGAAACTGAACAACACGAAGACATGGACGCAAAATTGGCGGTTTTAGCCCACGAGCAGGGCTACTCGGAAACAACTCCCGAATTAGAAGACACCACGACTGAAATAACCGAAGAGAGGGTAACTCTTCCTAACTCCGACGCTATAGAACCTTCTGAAAGTACTGATCCACCGATGCTTTCCACACCATCCAACGAGGACATAGCAAAAATTTTCGCTTTACTCCAAGCTCAAGACAAAAAAGCCACGCAACCCTTAAACACGCCGGCTACAATCTTCTTCGACGACGAGCCATCTTCTTCTTTAAGCACGGAAAAAGACACTCAGGTATTTGGTGGAGCCACAACCATATTCTTTGAAGATGACCTACAACCGACAGCTGTCATAAACGAGCCTGAAAACACGGAGATAAAGCAATACTCCACCGAAGATTCCGTGCCCGCCGAAGATGATGTGAAAACAGAAGATGATGATGACGACAATGAAGAAGACAAACAAGAGGAAAAAGAAGAAAACGAAGAAGTAACAACGGAAAAAATAAAACAGACAACTCACAGTATTTTGACAACGCAAAAAGAAGTTACTACGTTAGGTGAAATATTGACAACCAGCGAAGGCTTATCGACACTGCCTAGTCAAGAGACTACCCCCTTAATAAGCAATGAAATTGATTCAGAATCTACGTCAGAATTAGAAGAAAAAACTGAAGAGTATAAAGAAAAAGAGGAAGACGACGAAGAAATAAAAACAGATGTCGTTTGTACCGAAGGAGAAAAAATTGTCCCTACCACAGTTTACAAAACACTAACGTACTTAACGACGTTCTTCATACCAGACGAAGACACAACGTCGATTTCCATCAACAAGAACGAAATTGTTTCGACGGAAATCGGCTTTCAAACGCTGCCCTGCGTAATCGAAGATGTAATAACACCATCTAGTGTCGCAGAGAATTTAGAGCCAAGTTTGGGCGTTACGACTTCAAAACAGGAAGATTTAATAGCTCTAAAAGTAGAACCAACGACCGAACAGTTGACTACAATAGATACTGCGCAAGAAACAACTCCCATTCAAACAACCCCCACAGAAATAACAACCGAAAGTCAGCACGTAACAGAATCAGAAGACGAAACAACAGAAAGCACGACCGAAAATGGTGAACAACTAGAACTATTATTCAAGACATTCTACACGACCTACAATTACTTAACGACTTACTTCTTAGACTCAACGACTTCTGTATCCACGCGAAAAGAAGTCATCACAAACGTGATTACATCAACCATTAACCCTGCTAAAGATGCAATAGATCCAAGCGTAGTAGGATTAATAAACAATGAAGGTCCTTCTTATAAATCGAAACCGGTATCATTCGAAGATTTCGTCGATATCGAACCAACCAGCGTAATCCAACCGGCGACTCGTCTTGTTGATTTAAAATACGAACCTGAAGATGAAAACGTGCTGGATAATGACTTGAACAAACCAACCCCATCGCTCAATGACGAACAAGTTTTACAAACAGTTAACGCCGTAAAGACTTTCTACACCACTTACACGTACTTCACAACGATTTTCGTCGATGGTGAAACGGAAATATCAAGCAGGACGGAAGTTTACACGAATTACGTCACACCAAGCATAGACGCGACGAGGGTCTCTGATAAATTGGAGCCTACGACTATATCGGAAGTCTCTGACGAACCTGAGGAAGACACAGACGATGATCGCTACGGCATAAATTTGAGAAATAGGTTTAATGACGATAAAGCATTTAATACGTACAACACTACCATAAATAGGCAGAAAACTGAGAATCAAGGGGAGGGAACGACTCAAGTGGTGGACGTGGCAACTGATTCGATTGACAACAACATTATAACAACTCCAAGTAACAAACCATTCTATAGTACTTTGCAGCGAGGAACGGTTTTAGAACCGTCGGAGAATAGTGTCGTAGATTGGAGCGATTACGAAACAATTGCTACGATGGTGACGGATGTAAGAAGCAGTACTTCTGAAGGAGATGGAAAAATTATAGAAAATCTAGACAAGAGAAACGTTTTGGAGGACCAGATAGTGTCCGAATCAAATAACGATTCTGAAATAATTCCTTCACCGACGCTTTTATTGCAAACCAGCTATACCACATTCACTTATTTCACCACCATGTACCACGGGACGACTTCAAGTGACATCATTAGTCGCTTGGAGACAATCACTAATGTAGTAACAAAAACATTAGCCCCAACGCCAAGCTTGAGCATCGAAGATCTTAATGCACCCATCACTTACTTCACGACCTTCACTTATTGGACAACTTACTATAAGCAAGGTACTACGAGAATTACGAGTAGTGAGAAAACTATTTCTAACATCGTCAGACCCACCATTGGTTTAACGGTCGGGCCTAGACTTGGAATTGAACCAACAAGGGAACCATCTACGAGTATCGCAGCAACTCCTGTGGTGGATGTTCAACCTACGTCATACGTTGGTGACGATGACTTAACGACATTTTTCACAACGTTCACCTACTATACCACATCATACATTGGCAATAGCACCGTGGTAAACAGTAGATTAGAAACTGTGGCAAGCGTGATTAATAAAACCGCAGATATTGACACCAATCAAATAGGTAGATCGATAGGGACGGTTGAACAAAATAAAATAGAAGACGTTAAAACACTTGCCGCGGAAAAAGAACCCGTTGGCTTATTATCTACCATTGTTAACAGTGTCGAAAATTCCGGTACAACCACCATTTTCTCAACTGACGTCTTCGGTACTTACATAGACGGCAGGTATGCACAAGTATTAGAGAGCACCTTCTCCATAGTGACCAGTCCCATAGAAGCATCCAAAGCATCTGAGCAACCTCTTAAACCAACAGGGGTTGTCAGCATAAATCAAGGTAAAATAGTTGATGCTGAAGGCGTCAGTACCCTGTTTTATACAACGCAGGCCGTTGGTACATACATCGACAACCAATACGCGCAAGTAATCGAAAGTACCAGCTCGTTGGTGGTCGATGAAGAAAAGAAATCTAATTTACCCACTGACATACCCTTACATCGAACTGGCCTAGTTAGATTAATAGAAGGCTCCATAGTGCAGAACGACACAACAACCTTATACCAATCCAAAGTGCTTGGAACTCTAATTGATGGAAGATACGCCCAAATTATTGAAAGCACGTCGAGTTTCATCGTTGACAAAAAACCTCCTGTTGAACCAACTTCCGTAAGTGACATAGTCCCGACCCCAACCAAAGCACCCGATCAACTAATTGTACCTACTACTATACCTATTTCACCATCTCCGGTCGTAATTGAAGGTTCCTTAAGTGATTCTGCTAAACTCGACGAAGAGAACGCCACGGAAAGCGAAGAAGATAAAGAAGACGAAGAAAGTACGGAAAAGAATCTTCGAATCGGAAGCAAAGCAAGGCCGCCTTTCCAAACGCGCAAGAATGCCTACCCCGCGTTTAGGCCTTTCTCATCTCGACCATCGAGACCTACGTTCGCCCCACAGCTCAAACGTAAGAGTGCTATTACATTAACCAGAAGCGACTTTACTCCGACCGTTACAGTCGTGCCCGCATCTAAACAAAGATTTGCCGGAAGAAATAAAGTATCTTCAGTTCCAAGTATTATAAACCCGACAGCTTCAGGTTCCAGAAGATTCACAAGACCTAAAACAAGTGCACCAGGTGGCGGGTTAAGCTCTGCCGCGTACGGAGGAAGAGGAAGGAGTTCTTCACGAATTCAACCAACCGCTGTTGGTTTTGGCGCTAGTTCTAGAAGAGGGGGATACAGATCTTCGGGTTTGCCTTCATCGGGTAATATAAGACCGAGCTCTATATACAACGCCAATAGGCAGCGTATTAGACCAACACCGGCAATCGGGCTAAACAGATTTGGAAACTCTGCAGTCACTCCGCCTTCTTATTCCGAAGAAGAAAATGATCTGACGACGTTGTTTACTGAAAACCCCACCGCCTACACCGACGAAGAAGGTGAACAAACTTTACCTACTACCACCGAAGTATCATCTAAGCGAAGTCAGAATCCTTTGTTAAGATTCCGTAGGCCACCAATTTCAAGAGGACCGACGACTCCAAGGACAAAATCGACTGGCAAGAATAGCAGGAACGGCAACAGAGCCACTACGACTGCAACCCCTAAACCCAAAAGTTTCACCAGACCTGTTCCCAGTTTACTCAATAGACCTCGACCGAACGCACTGTTCCCTCGCCGAGGTTTGTTTACAACTACAACATCTCCTCCTCCCGAAGAAGAAGAAGAATTTGAAGACGATTTAGAAGATCTAGAAAACGAAGATGGTGAAATAGATGAGGACACTGATTACGACGCCGATGCTCAAACAGAACCGGTTCCCGCGACCAGAAAGGGCAGATCATTCGGAGGTCCAATTCAAATTAAACCGTTCTTTCGAAAAAGATCGAAAAGACAGACGTACTATTCTAGATTTCGGAGACCGGGGGCACGAACAACAACCCCAAGAGAGGAACCGTCCACCACCGAAGCGACCAAACCACCTCGAACAGTCAAACAAAATCGTTTTGCAAATCGGCGCAAAAGCGAAGCGCAAACTACCACCCAAGCACCCAAGAGGCTTTCACCCACGAAAGCTTCAAGTCAAGGTAGATCTCAGTTCACTTTAAGGGATAATGGAAATTCCAGATCGAGTTTTAAGAGGCCAACTCAATCTCCCTCGAAAAGAACGACGTCAAGTCCACCTTCTCGATTGAAAGCGCCTAGATTGAGAACCACACAGACGGAAGCGCCACCTAGAAAGAATGTCCAGAGCAAGAGCTCTAACGTTAGATCTAGAAATTCTAGGAGAGGTAGCACGCGACCCAGGCAACAATATAACTCAGCTGAACAAATTGATACCAATTTTGTAATTCCTACTTTTGATGGAACAATAACAGTGACTCACCAGATACCAACCGAAGTCACAATTCCAATTGTTAATGGCAAAATAACCGAGTATAAGAATATAATTACAGCAAAATATAGCACGGAGGTACTTGGTCCTCAACAGTACACGACAAGTATTAATCAGTATGGAAAAGGAGTGACTATTCTCTTAACGGAATCGACGGGCATAGGTAACAATGGTGCCACGCAAATTACGCAGTTTGTTCTCAACGAAACACCAACGACGAGTATAATTTTTACTCCAACTTATATTAGGGGGCGCAAAACGTCTTATTCTCATATAATACCAAGCACTGTTTACGCAGTCGAGGAAGTTATTAGCACCATTCAACCAGCACTTGCTGCTCAAGCTCCTTTAGCTAACATTCTTTTATCCCAGTTACTATTGGGCAATGTAGGAAATCCTTTATTGGGATTCCAAAACCCAGCTACCCCTAATACACCTATAACCGAGTATAAAACAAGATCGACGACATATGTGACCACCGTCACTAGTTCAGCATCAACGATAATCCCCCTTACGTTCAGGGGGAAAGAAATTTTGACGACAATAGTAGATACCAGCATAGAAGTTATAACCGCAACCGAATTTATAACAGATACAGTGGTCGTCACCCCAACTCCTGGTTTTTCCGGAAACAATCAACTAAACAGTTTATTAGTACCCTTGCTTTTGCAACAACAACAACAACAACCGGCAAATCCTCTTTTGCAACAACCAGCTGGAGTTTTAAGTTTGACACCGGAGCAACCGATAGCGCAAGCTTTCCGGCAAAATTTAGAAGAAGATGTCAACTTAACAATAGATGATAACAAAGCGATAGACGATGAAGAACCTGAAAAAATTATCGATGAGGTAACAGAAGCACCTAAAAGAAAGTTGAGGAAGAAGCCAAGGAAACCGACCCCAGCACCTACACCACCTCCTAAAGAAACGAGCGTCGTTACTCTATATGTATCCGGAAGGCAACCAGGTGAATTTACAACGGTACTCTCCACGTATATAGTCGACGAAGAGAATAGACGTAAAAGAGAAGCTCTATACATTCCGGTGAAACCATCAAAAGCCCTTGAAACTTTTGAAACCCAGGCTGTTGAATTTGATTCCTTTGTGATGCCCACCACAAAGGAATTCAAATACCTAAGCGACGATAACTCTTCCCCAACCGAAAGCTTAGAAAGTGTTTTAGGCGACGTCAGCAAACACGTAGCGCCCAAAACTTCCGACTTACTTCCAGTAAAGGCTACGAAACTGACAGATCCATCATCTAAAAAACCACACACCTTAAAAAAACTGAAAGCGTCAAAACTTAAACCATCAAAAGATATCACCGGTACTTTTTTAGCGTTGTAGACCTTGATGAGTTAGCCCCACTCATGCCAAAGGTCGAAACGTTACACTCAGCAAGGGGCAAACCTATATCAGGACAACATCAAAATTACGTTTCGAAAAACATTGGCAATAATATTCCTAAGTACAATACATTAAAGAAAATTCAGTTCCATTCGAGGGGTAAAAGGGACTTAACCAATAACACTAAACCAATTCCAAAAAGACGGGTGGTCAAGAAATTAGTTAGAGTACACCCGGTAAATGAAACCGCACAGAGTAGTAACAGGGTTAGCAAAGAAATAAACTTTAATCACATAGAAGCACAACAACTTAATAATGGTAGAAGAAGAAGGCGCAAGCGAATTAAAATAAAAAAGCGCAAGAGACTTCTCCATGAAAAGCAAATCACCAAACCCGACATCGAAGACACGAAAAAACGACGGAAAGTAATCGTTACCAGAAAACGATTATTACTGAAGACACACGAAGTTAACGTTTCAGAAAGTGCTTCCGCCGACCTTCAGATAATACCCACGAACAGCCTCGAGGTATTTGAAATGATGACGGAAGCCACCACTCAAACACCAGATGTTTTACTTGTGGATAAATTCAATGATATTCCAAGCAATTTTCAGGACGATGATGCTTTTGATGGCATCGAAAATACTGAGCAAGAGTTAAAAGAACCTGATGGTGAAACCGAGGACGTAATTGACCAATATCAAAGTGCGGAGAATTTTGCGGAGGATGGACCTACAAGGTTGGAATTTCCAATCAACGACAAGAATCTCCAAGAAGATTTCGAATACGACACTGAAGATATTAGTAATATAGAGAACGATAGCGACGAAGAAAACGAGGATGAGGAGGAAGATGAAGATGACGGTGGTGAAATTGAAGATGAAGATGGTGAAATTGAAGATGAAGATGGTGAAATTGAAGATGAAGATGGTGAAATTGAAGATGAAGATGATGAAATTGAAAATGATGAAGATGGAGATTCAGAATATGAGGATGAAAATGAAACCACAACGGCAGTAGATGAAAACGAAACCACAACGGTAGTAGATGAAAACGAAACCACAACGAAAGTAGATGAAAATGAAGCTATAACCGAAGAAGACGTAAATGAAACCACAACCTCTTTTGATGAAAATCTTCCTGAGTACGAACCCTTTTTCCCAGAACTATCAGAGTCTCTAGATACTCCGATCCTTCTCCTCAAAACTACTATCCTTTCTTCTACCGATTACGAAACCAAAACTGTATACGAAAGCAAAAACAGGACTTATACTTTTGTCGTGACGAAAGTTAGCGGTGACGAACAGACTATTAGTTCAGCAACGGAAGTTAAACCACACACAAAGACGATTATTGTGACAGAACCTATAATCAAATATACGACACTGACACTGTTGGACTTGGACTCCAAAGAAACATTACCCTACATACCATTATCTGTTAGTCCTGAAAATGTTACCCAAGGTGAGTCTACCTATTTACTATTTGTAGATGTCCTAGATTCCAGATACTGCTATGTAACGTAAAAATAATGTATAAATTCTAAATTACTTTAGTCGATCTCTCTTTTCGTAATTTAATTGGTATACGTATCTTTTTCTGTCTTACAGTTTGTAAATATTTGTAGAAAATTATAATTAACTAAAACACTAGTGTTAATTTAATGTAATTTGAAAAGTTTGTACTTTAAGGATCAAGATTTTTACGTTGACGCCGTTTTATAAGTATTCCTTCTCTTAAACTGATTTTTTGTATCTTTTCCCACATCAGAAGGTAGGGGACTAGAAGAGGCCAGATACAACTTGGCAACGAGAGTTATGTCAAATGGAGTTGAAGTGATTGTAGCAGGAGATAAAAGCACTTTACCGGGAGATCCAGACGTCAAGCGTATTTTGCCCAGTTCAATTTATAAACCAGTGACTCTAAAACCAAGCACCCTCAGCGACCACGTGATGATGCTGATGCCACAAGATTCTTCCAACGTAAGAGCTTGATTTGATTCCGAGATTCCACAGTGATTTTTAAAATTGCAGATCGAGATTTTATCTTCATCTTTATACCCCGATCAATTTGTCACCAAAACATGCCTGACGACTTTTACTTACCTCACCACGTATTTGGAAAATGGTACAACAGTAGTCTCCAGCCATGAACAAGTCGTATCTAATATTGCAACGGAAGAAAGAAACACCGGGAAAATTTTACCCACACCGAGCATGGGGATTACTTTAACTCAGGTAAATCAAAACCTTCTTCCGAGTTCAACCTTAACCCAATTATGTTTTTAGTACCCCAATTTATCTGTGGGGATATTTCCAACGACCTACACTTATTTAAACACAATCCTTGATGGCGAACAACCGCTGGTGGTGACTTCAAAACGCACGGTCGTAAATACGGTGACTGCTCCAGATGACTACCTGTCTCTTTTGCAACCGTTCGAAAAAGCATCCCCAGAAAAAGAAACCAACACATACTACAGCACAATTTTCTTAGAAAAAACATTATATGAGGGCAACGAATCCAAAGTGGTAAACACAAATGAAGTCGTCACGCAAGTTGTAATAACAGAGTCTATTCCACCGAAAGGTACCTCGATTATGACGTCGTACATAGCCTTGGACGTGGAAGATCCAGATGAAAACGCCTTGCAAGAACTGAAGACGACCGATGTTGTTAAAACACATTACGTAACTTACACGTATCACAATACAATTATAGAGAACGGGAAGGAGGTGGTACAAACTAAAATTGCGACGTCATCTGATGTTGTAACGGAAAAACTGTATCTGCACAACAAAAGAACTAAACTACCATCGATTTCGAAAGACATAACAAGCAGTGTACAAATTATCAAAGAGGAAATCAAAGAGGAAACTGACTCGTTGAAAATTTACGCGACAAAAACCTACTTGACCACTTTCACACACTTAACAACTATGTTGACACATAGCAAAGATGATACATCAACAATCGTTAGCTCTCATTTAAGGGTCGTAGAGAATATAGTAACGGAAACTATAGATCCTAGTTTGTTAGATAAAAAATACTTGAGCTCTTTGAAGAAAGAATTAAGAGACACCAACGCACTGACTAAATTGGCAACGATAAACGGACAGAAAATCGAAATCACTGTTGTCATCGACGAAAAAATACAACCCACGAAAGTTCTGCCGATAGAAAAGACTGAGATGCCTGAACTATCGTCTTCAGTTGAGTCCAACATAGAGTCGTCGAGTCCAAATGTGATCACAGGCTCTACGATCATTTTCTTCGATGAAGACGACGATCCCTTTAAGCAAGTGGCCAATAAACCAACGCCCTCGTTAAATTCCAAGGCGACGCAAATCACAAAAAGCACTGTGAAAAATAATTTGAATTCCTTACTGAGTTCTGAAATCGTGACCAAACCATCAAAAAACAGTAAGAGACACGCGAACAGGGAAACCATCATAAAAACAAAACCCCTGCTTGCTGCTTCCACATCAAAACCGGAGCAGAATATAAAAGTGGAGAAAACACCAGGCAAGAAAAAACCGTCCAATAAAATAAACGCACCCAACAATCAAGTATCAGACTTGCTGGGACTGGGTTCAATCAACATAAACAGGCTACAGGCTTTAACGCCCGTTTTAAACGTAATGGCGGATTTGTTACAAAATAATTTAAAAATGAGCAACAAAAACGAGACTTCCACAACAACAGCTAAGCCAGTTACTCCCTTGAAGCAAGTAAAAATAACACCTAAAATCCCAGATAAAACCCCACCCCGAGATGGACAAAACCGCTCGCCCATATACATCCCCGTAGGTGGTTTCACGGACATCGAAGTTGCCGAAAGCCAAAACATAGCCAGCTTTCAAATAAACGAGCAAGTTCCTTGGGAGAACCCAATCACCAAGGGTAAAGTAACACACGAAAGCCCCTTATTAAATGGTGGTATACCAATCTCTCCCGGGGAAGTCATCACAGCCAATTCCGATGTTATCGTTGGGAAACCAGGGCGCATAGGTCCTAGAATACCTTCAATACCATTAAGTAATCTTAATGCAGATGAAGTGCCAATTGGAATGAAACCACCGCCCCCAGTTCCCGAAAGAGTTCTCCCAACACATCAAACTATACCTGTACGTTACGATAAACCATCCCATCCTATAATGCACGCTCCTAATAAGGATGATTACGTAGGTCCTCCACCTCCTCATAAAACTCAAATTCGTCCACTTACTGCTGTGAGAGGAGAAAAACACAAAACAAACGACTACATTCCCCTTTCACCTCCTCCAGCAGATAATGTTCCAATCAACTTCAATAATTTAAGAGACCAAAATTATATACCTCCAAACGGAGGCGACCAACCGTTAATTCTGGGAACACCAATTAACGAGTTTAACATAAAACCATCGGTTTTAAACGAACCGATCGTTTTACCCGAGGTAATAGAAAGGTCGACGGGGCAACCCTTGCTCGTTAACATACAGCCATCACAAGTGGCCTTCATTAACATTCCCCATAACAGAACGACTGCTCTAATTTACGGTGGATCGATAGAACCACATCGAAACGGACAGTACTTTGACGATCCGTCGCCTTACCCCGAGCCAGAATTTTCCGGAATTGAAAATTTCAATAACGGCATACCCGTACTTGCATCGGTGTACAATAGCGGCGCATCATCAAATCAAAACCAGAAGGAAGTCGGTGGTGTAATCAAAGTTGCAACTCAACCCATTAACATTCAACCATCGCCCATATCCGTCAGCGTTGGACAGAATTTGAACATACAACCGTCGAAGCCCAATAATTTACTGAACGAAGTTCATTTGGATTCGAATTCCAACCAGCATGACATTCAAATTCATGTCCCACCAATTTCTTTCGGAACGGTGCAAAAAGATAATGATTTCGATGGTTATATCATCAATCATGGGGTTTTTGGAAGCGTAAGTGAAGAGGAATTAAACAGCAACGTAAAAAAAGGAACGGAAACTGATTACGGTCAAGTTCACATTGTTTCGAACGAACCAAGCAATGTTGATCTTAATTATAAAAATGAATTGACGAAGGACAATCTTGCTGAATGGCAGAAGGGTTCGAATGATTTTGTTCGTATAAATCCTGTTATTCATGGTCAATATCACATTGGACAACATCAAAACCCTATTAATCAAGACCAAAATCAAAACCTTGTTAATCAAGGTCAATATAAAAACCCTGTTAATCAGAAACCTACTAATCAAGGTCAACATCAAAACTTGATTCATCAAGGTCAACATGAAAACCTTGTTAATGAAGCTCAACATCAAGATCCTGTTATTCAAGGTCAATATCATCTTGGTCAACAACAAAATCCTGTTAATCAAGGTCAACATCAAAACTTTGTTAATCAAGGTCAATATCAACACTTTGTTAATCAAGATCAACATCAAAACCTTGTTAATAAAGGTCAACATCAAAACCCTGTTATTCAAGGTCAATATCACATTGGTCCACATCAAAACTCTATTAATCAAGGTCAACATCAAAACCCTGTTAATGAAGGTCAACATCAAAATCCTGTTAACCTGGGTCAATTTCAAGGAGCAGGAAGTCTAACAAATCAAAACATAGAAAATTTGCACATTTCAAGTTATGAAACTAGTATTGGTGACAATCATTACAATAATCAACCAATTGGTTCCGGTAGTCAGTATCATCACCTATTGAATTATCAAAAGGGCGCTTCAAGTAAACCACCAAATCAAAACGTTCCGTTAAATCAGAAAGCGCCTGACAGAATCCCAAATGAAGACAAAAATATTCTTGTGAGGCAGAACTACAACTTAAACCACGAGGTATCGGTATTGCAGAACGCAGAAAATTCAAATTCAAGACCGTATATGAAAGACGTCAGAAGACCTTACCCAAAACCGATTATCATCAAATCTACGAAACGCCCAGTTCGTCCTGGTAGTTCTGGAACTGGTAATATCCAGTTGTCTGATTTTATGGCACCCCCACCACCTCCATCAACAGAAGTGCCTCCTCATCCTAAGAAACCCGTAGAAACTAAAAGCAAGTTTCCTGTACGCCAAAACCACCAACCCATACAGATACCTTTAACGCCAGAATTTACAAACGTACATCCATTTAATGTGGCTCAAATAAATCAAATCAACGAGTTCTATAAGTACCATAAAATGAACCAAACTTTAAACAACAACTACGATGACCTGTATGATTTTGGCGATTTTGATGATGAAGACATGCCCAATGAGGCAGGTGAATTAATTCAAGAATCAAATACACGACCTCTACTTCCTGGACAAGTTCCAATTGAAATTTTGAAAGCCAAAAATGCCTCAACGGCCTACAGGCCACAGAACGAGTATAATAAAACTCAGTTGAATCAAATATTCTTTGTCCCAGCGATGTATCAACCTCGACCTTTCGAAATCCCAATGGCCAGGCCGGGAAGTCCTCAGAGCAACAAAATAAACCGTTACAAATATAATTATCCCACGAATCAAGAAAGACCAAATCAAAATCGATTTACAACCCCGAAAATAACCGTCACTCGCTTTAATGATAAAACGAATCTTCACCAGCACCAAAGACTACGACCCAAAGTAAACGCAACCTCTGCAAGCAAAAATCAAGCTTCTGGAATGTCTAGTACGGAAGGTGTTGTAACCAAATTAAACGTAATTACACCCGTGAATTTGTTAACAACATCATCTACTAGGAAAACGCCAGTTACCATAAGCAATAGAAAGTCAACTGTTATAACAAACAGTCCAGTGAGTCATAAGAATAACAGACCGAAAGTAACCTCTCTGCCAATAGACACACACGTATCAACACATAAACCCATAACTAACGTCATGTCGTCGATCGAGATGAATAATTTAGGAAGTCAAACGGAAATACCTTTTAACAGAGTTTACATGAAACCATCAAACCGTACTGAAACACCTCAAACTATAAACTTTGTAAATAAAATCAATGATTCTGTCCCAATACGCAGGATAAAGAAGCCAAGGCCTACGAAATTACCACACATTGACCTGAATATTGGTGAAGTTCCGCCACCTGGCTACACCACCGACTCAAATATAACAAACGAAATGGAAATTATGAAGCCACCTCCGATCACAAACGTGGCAGTTGTAAAACAACCGAACACGAATATGGAGCCTCCCAAAATCGAAGTGAACTCCCCCAGTGGTGATATTTATCGGGTGCCCAATTTAAATACCAAGAAACCTATTGATTTGGATGCGCAAGCTAGCACCAGAAAACCTTACGTACCAAAACCGTCGGAAGAAATGGAACCACCACCAGTCGGTACGGAAGAAGTACTCGGTATGAGCCCCCCACCTCCGATAACAACTCACAGACCTCTATACATATTAAAACCAGCGACTCACAAGCCGGTGTATTCACTCGAGTTGGATCCACCGAAGACGGAAATTCGTTACCATCCGACGTATGCGTTCGAGACTACGTCAGATGCTAACGTTAAGGTTTCCAGACCAAGAAGACCTTACACAAGAAAACCGGCTTTAACTCCCTCCGTTAAACCGATATTTGATTGGCAGAAACCTTTGAACTATTCCACAGAGAAGCAAAACATTTGGGGCTCCACTACGAAACCTCCGGTTACAGTTTTACCAATGAATTCAACAAGTAATGCACCTACATGGCCTAACTTCTATGAAACGTTAAGTGAAAATTTAACACCTCCTAAAGTATCAATTGATGATGATGGTAATAGGCCTACTGTTGAAATAAATAACCGCCAAACGGAAACTAGTACTTATTATCCTTCCTATGATCATGGAAGTGCAAACTTTAGTAATTTCAATCAAGGACTATTTGACACCTTCAACAACACTCAAACTCATAAAAAGAATGAAACCGTGGAGTTGCAACAGTCAGTAAATGTCGTCAATAACGCGTCAGAAAATGACTACTCGAAAGGTTCCAGTACATCTTCAAATAATTCATCTGTGCTGTTCATTACAGATTCAAATGTAAGTGCTTCATTTATTCCAAATCAAAAAACGAATGTGGAAGATATTAATTCTAAACAAAGCCAAATTCTGCCAACACCAACCTTAAAAATGGATCCTACCTTGGAAGTTATAATTGGACATCCAACTCTGGAAGTAACGCCTGCAATTAAACCCCCACAAGAAACCATGCACATAGAAATTTTGGGGTCCATGAATTCAGTCGGGGATAGACTTGACGGGCCTACTCAAATCCTGGATAAACCATCCACTATTTTGAGAGAGAGTGAAAACAGCTCTGATATTTATACGTCACCAACGAAACCAGAGATCTTCACCACCGGCATACATCATTCAGGCAATGAAATTAAGATCATAGATGAGTCATCAGATGTTGTACCCTTAAACGAAAAAACAAATCGCACTATTATTTCGAAGGTAATACGCATTAGACCAGTCTCCACTAAGTACGTAACGTATACGACAACATCGACTGTAACCATAACAGAAACAAAAACCATAAAGACTGCAGGAGGTCCTCCCTCAATCTACACAATTTTGGTAACAAAAACGGAGAAAGTCACTAAAGTCGATACTATTACAGAATTTGTTACACTGCTGAAACCAACGAATATCTTTGAAATAGTCACCACTACCGTTAACCACTTCCCTTCAAGTCTGTATCCTCCAGGTCTTAATTACGGAAATGAATTTCCGGGTTTCTCGATAAGACCAACGCACGTCGCGCCATCTGAAGAGTCTACTGTAATGAGCTCAACGGAAGACGACATAATTATCTCACCTGGGCAGAATGAAGCCAGCTCAGAAAACGAATCCATTCTGGTCGTTTTGACCGATAAAAACAAGGGTAGCGTCTTATCGATCGATAAGGATGAAACCCAAAATCGCGACGAAATTTTGGACAACAACCAAGTCAATAAAATTTTGGTGGGTGGCATTTCCATCGCATCCCTGCCAAGCCTGGAGTCCCCGATCGTTATCCCCCAACAAAGCAGATGCAACCCGGAATGTCGGGCTTCCAAAAACGAATTGTGCCAGAGAATTGAGGGACTCATGAGGTGCGTTTGTAGGCCCGGCTTCGCAAGAATGTTCCCTGATCATCCTTGTAAACGTGAGCATTTATTAACGTCTGTCCCTTACAAAAAATTGTCAATTTTGTTTTACAGCAACCTACACTTATACTTTGAAAATCGAACTCGATCGATATGGAAAAGAAAAACTTCTTCACGACGATAGCCTAAATCGCCAAAATTCTAGTGAGTACGTTCGATTAGCATCGATTACACACGAAGGTTTAGATAGGATGGTAATGCAATCAGACTTGAGAGATATTTACCATGGGGTAACTCTGAATGGTTTTGAATCGACTCATTCGAATGATGGCCTCATAAGTAATTTTAATTTACAAGTAAGTTCGACTTATCATTGTCCGTATTCATAGTGCTTACGAGGTTTCCGTATTCATAGTGCTTCCGAGTCTTCCTTCAATGAGGAATCCCTTAAAATGGGATTGTAGTAAGGCAGGGTTCCTTATTGAAGGAAACCTCAAGGAAGCACGGGCATTGGGTTCGTTTCAGATGCGATGGATGGTCGGTCCTGATGGTCAGTTCTGACAATGAAAGCAAAGTACAGATGGATCGTCAGGACTGACCGTCGATCGGTTGCATATGAAAAGGTTCTTAGGGACATAATCAAGAGGGTATTTATTATTTGCTTTAATTTCAGCTTTCAGATAACACAGAGGAAATGCGATTGATGGACATCTTCAAGCGATATTTGCGAAACAACAATTACAGTCTTGGCGGAACGGAACTGTATGCGTCAAGAGAAAACCTGGACAGATTGGAAGCGGAAGATTTCAACGAATGCGCGAACATGCTGTATAACGACTGTTCGGAACACGCGCAGTGTTTCAATCTGGGTGGAACTTACACGTGTAGTTGCAAGGAAGGGTATGCGGATCTTTCGGAAAATGTTTTGTACCCCGGGCGAATCTGTTCTGCCGAAATTATTGGTTGCGAACATTGTAATTACCACGGAACTTGTTACAATAGAGGGGACGATCAAGTGATCTGCGAATGCTTCCAATGGTATGCGGGTGAAAGCTGCCACATCAATTTGAAAGGTAATATTATATTTTGGCTAATATTGCATTACTTTTTTCTGCAATGACTGCTAGTTTAAACAGAACCTTTTTGTTGTGTGCATGCTCCTGGCAGTTCTAGGACGTTCTAGGACTGCCTTTGCAAAAATTGAAATTCAACATTTTTTTAATTTAAATAACTTCAGGGTTATTCACGAAAGTATTTCACGCTCTTTAATCGTTAATATAAATCATCCTAGGCGATAACAGGCGCTGGAAGTGGATCAGTATCAACATAAGACCCCACTTAAGATAAGGGCCATTTAGACACGCAAAAATAAATAAACCCACCGATAAAGAATTCCTGACGCGTGAGAACGGAGTTGGCACCCACGCGCGGCGAGAAGCAATCGGTCAAAAAAAATTGATTCATACTATTCTATACCTCCATGACCTTTTTTCACCTGGGAAAATCGCCGAAGGGACATCACTTTACTGAAGGGGAATAGCCTCTTTTCATTTGAATGTAAACAATAAGCTTTCGCGATTCTAGAGGGATTTCAAAAAATTCAATTAATGTTCGCCGAACCCTCTTCTGAACAAGAAGTTTCTTTCCATTGATAGTTGTGACATTGTAAATTTTAACTTGCCTATGAATTAATCAAAATTGCTAAATCCCTCGGAGATACGGGTGGCCTAAGTCTAAGTCTAAGTCTAAGGTGAAGCCGGAGTTCAGTGAAAAGTTTTCCTGAAGGAAGTGAGATCCTTGGAGTTACTCCCATGACTATGAACTTAAAGCTCTTCATTAAAGACAAGAAGTTTCCTCCAGTGGCCGCGGATTTTATAGAGATAAGTAAGTGGGTTTACTTATGGCAGGAATATTATACAGAAGTTTTGTATTATTTGTTGCTGCCACCACGAAAATTAGAGGAGGTTTTCGGTCCCTTTTAAAATATTAAGGAAGGAGGTTCTTCGTTGCTTGTGGAACTGGATTATAACAATATATTCGATTGTGAATATATTACTTGTGAGCTCAAGATAGGGCATATTAGCGCAGTTTTCTTTCCTAATTACAAGTAAATTGGTCCCTACCAATACTTAAGACCAGCAATAGAGAATACCTTTACGACGTCTCTTTAGGGCTTTTCCTAAGAGTAGAACTTCTAGACGAAGGGTCTTCTTTCTTTCACCGTCACAACACTCGCACCAAGAATTAAATTAATTAGCCAATCGCGAGAAGGGGTCGACGATAAATTAAAAGAGAAACGACGACCCAACCCAACCCAACCCAACCCACCGATAAAGAATTCCTGACGCGTGAGAACGGAGTTGGCACCCACGCGCGGCGAGAAGCAATCGGTCAAAAAAAATTGATTCATACTATTCTATACCTCCATGACCTTTTTTCACCTGGGAAAATCGCCGAAGGGACATCACTTTACTGAAGGGGAATAGCCTCTTTTCATTTGAATGTAAACAATAAGCTTTCGCGATTCTAGAGGGATTTCAAAAAATTCAATTAATGTTCGCCGAACCCTCTTCTGAACAAGAAGTTTCTTTCCATTGATAGTTGTGACATTGTAAATTTTAACTTGCCTATGAATTAATCAAAATTGCTAAATCCCTCGGAGATACGGGTGGCCTAAGTCTAAGTCTCAGTCTAAGGTGAAGCCGGAGTTCAGTGAAAAGTTTTCCTGAAGGAAGTGAGATCCTTGGAGTTACTCCCATGACTATGAACTTAAAGCTCTTCATTAAAGACAAGAAGTTTCCTCCAGTGGCCGCGGATTTTATAGAGATAAGTAAGTGGGTTTACTTATGGCAGGAATATTATACAGAAGTTTTGTATTATTTGTTGCTGCCACCACGAAAATTAGAGGAGGTTTTCGGTCCCTTTTAAAATATTAAGGAAGGAGGTTCTTCGTTGCTTGTGGAACTGGATTATAACAATATATTCGATTGTGAATATATTACTTGTGAGCTCAAGATAGGGCATATTAGCGCAGTTTTCTTTCCTAATTACAAGTAAATTGGTCCCTACCAATACTTAAGACCAGCAATAGAGAATACCTTTACGACGTCTCTTTAGGGCTTTTCCTAAGAGTAGGACTTCTAGACGAAGGGTCTTCTTTCTTTCACCGTCACAACACTCGCACCAAGAATTAAATTAATTAGCCAATCGCGAGAAGGGGTCGACGATAAATTAAAAGAGAAACGACGGAAATTTTTTAAAATTGAATATTAAGAAAAGGAAAGACAAGGGTTCGGCGAAAATTCATTAATTTTTTTGAATCTCTCCTGAAACCGCGATATCTTATTGTTTACATTTCAAAGGTAAGATGCCAAGTACGCGCTCCCTTCGAGAGATGCTGCCATCTTTAGCGTTTTCCCCTGGTGGGCCTGTCTACAGGACGCCAAAGGTCCACCTGGGTCCAGTACACATTAACTTTAGCATCATATTTAGCATTCCCAGTCTGTAAAATAAAGTAAAAGGGGTTCCATACTTTAACAACAAGGGCTCACAGATACAAAACTAATTGAATAAAAACGAATCCTTATTGTTTAAAATCATACATAATGGCTGGACATTATATATAATGCCCATTTTAATCATTTGATCCATAATAAATCAAGCCCTTATATTTTCAAAAATTTTGAATTTAAAGGTTAGGAAAATTCGTAGATATTCGACAGTGAAAGATCAAATTATCAAACTTCTATTATTTCTAAAATCATTTCCAAATTAACTGAATTAATTCTTCTAGTTATCATTTTGATATTTTTATACTCAATCTAGTTAAATTTTAACATAAAAAAGTTAGTAAATCAATTAATTTTACACTTAAAACTATTAAAAAAAAATTATAAAATAAGACGTTCCAAATGAAATCGTGATAATGACAAATTCTATTTTCCAGTTCTTCTAATAGCTTTAGTGACCCTTGGCATCGTTTTGTTTGTGCTTTTGCTAATCTGTATCATCTTGACTTGCTGTCGAAGAAGTCCAAAAGCTCCAAGCATGACAAACGGCATGAGCTTTTTACCTCAGAGGGTGGCGAGTCGTAACAGTAAGCATAGCGCCATGGATAAGAGGGCGATGATACTAGACACAAGTTCCGAAAGTGGACATTCGGACACCAATACTTTACCATACGTAGCAAAGGTATGCAAATATTATAATTTCATAAATACTAAGTAATTCATTGTTTCACTTGGAGACTTAAAACGTTAAGTCACAAATGATTGTTTGATATTCCTAAAAAAAAAAATTGATTTAAGCAAAAACCTAAGAAACTAAAGGGTGCGCTGAAGAAACCATCCGCCCCGATGCATTCCGATACAGAAAACGGCAATTCTTTGAACCTACCCGACCAAAAGGATCGATCGTTAACAGTGATGATACCCAGAGCAAAATACCACCCAGTGCCTCCGACTTCACCCCGCATGAACTTAACCACGTTCGATAAACGAAAAATTTCGGCCAGCAGTAACGAAACTAAAGTGTTAAGTTACGTGGATGCGGGCCCCGCACCTAACAAAATCGATCAAAGAAAATTCAGCAATGGCGATTCTTACATAGAGGAACAACCTATTCCGAGAAAAACTTCTGGTATTTCACTGTACACCCCAAAATAAAACAAAAACATATTAAACTTAATTGGGTTTTAGGTGCATTGATTTCTGCTGGATTTGAAGTTTCGGCCACCGTATTGGGAAATAACATGGGCACGTTGGGTACCATTGTTACAACTTGCGGCACAGAAGCAGACAGAAGCGAAAATGCAACTTTGATTCAAAAAATTAGCGCGGATTTGTTATCTAGCATAGATACGAAATCACAATATAATACATTAAGGAACGATTCAGTGTAAGTACTTCCTTCTTTTCCGTCTTTAAATATTTCAATAAAAGATGCAATATTTTATTTTGAATTATAATTACATTATATTTTTGTTTAATAAACATGTAAATGCAGAGATGAAGACCTCATCGAAGACCCAATGGCAAATTGGATGGACACTCGTATGACGTAAATATAATTTATAAGAATGACGTATATAATTAGAAATAATTTATTTTTGTTCAGGACCGTATCTGAGGCTCGATCTTACGATGAAACGACAATACAACCGCCCATGAAGTCTTTTAGAAATGATTACGACTCGAAGCCTTCATCACAGATACACAATGATGTAAGTGTAAGAATTAATAAATTGATATGTACAGAGTGATAAGTAGAGATCGGAATGATATATTTTGTCTGGTTCAAATTCTAATAAAGCGGCAACATGTTGTGCTATTACTCAGCATCTCAGCATACTCAGAGTTGTAATCGGTTTAAAATAGAAGCAAAAAAACTGAATACGAGAATATAATGTCACACATTTGAAATTAATGCATATATTTTACTTTTTGTGTTTGATCAAAACACTTATGCGTACGTCACTAGTATGATGACGTCAAAAATTCCGATCTCTAGTGATAAACAACTTAAAATCAAGCCCCTTCTTAATAAACCCTGATACAAAAGGTACCATAACTAAAATATTCTTTTTGGACTATTTCAAAGGTTTGGGACACCTGTATATTGAATTAAAACAAAATGCTACGTGAATGACTAACTAAATATTATGTTTCCCTTTTCACTGTTTTAGGAAACACTCACAATGGCAGAACGAGACCTAGGATCAACTTTTTTACTTCCTCACACACACCTGTATAAACCTGATAGGGTAAGGCAGATTTCATCCGACAAACAAAAGCGATTTTTGCACTTTAATTCTTCATCTATTTTAGGGTAGTGACATATCAGGATTCGAATCCCTCTAGTGAAAATCGAAGTCATCCTACGTGCTCGTTCACGTCAAATGTGCCTTAAAAATATTGTGTGCCTGTGTTACTTAATAAGTTAAAAGAGGACTTCTTAATTCACCTTAACAATTATTATACGTATAGAATAATTTTCTGATGTGAATTTTTTTATCCGAAAACAAAAAGTGAATTGGCCATAAATATATATATTTTTTTTGTGTAAATATTACCGTGAAATTTACCTTATTTTGGAACTGGGTGGAGAACGTTTTCGGCGTGTGTGACCTAATGTAAATACGTGAATGTTAGTAAATATATATGTATTATTTATATTTAACGTAATTGTATTCTGGTCCTATTTTAATTATTGCAAATTTTATGTATAACTGTATTATCGTGCGGGCAGAACGGAGTGCCAAAAAGACTTTCTTATTCGTTATGTTTTGTGTATGTTTCTTGTTCTTCTTTAACAAAAAATGTACAATTTCTTTACGTTTCTAACTGTACTGTTACTAAAATATTTTGTATTTTATTATGATTCACAAAGAATAAAATTTAATTAGATTTACCACTGATTTTTATTCATATTTCCTTAATTACTGCACATTGATTTGAACCAAGTTCGCACATAAAAAAACATCTACATGTGTTTTACATTGTTTGTTGTTTATAATAATAATAATAATCATTGAGAAATGTTACCAGTGAGAAGCAACTTTCATCAATAACGAAAAATTATGCAAAAATATTACCTACTTTTCGGTGAATAATAAAATTTCTAAAGGAATAATTAATCTTTTCCAATTTTAATTCTTTGAAGTTTTCACGAAAAAAATTGGATTTTGTAATTAAGTTTTGGTATGTGAAATTTCGAGAAATTTTAAAAATTGAAAATTAAAATTTCTATGGATATTAAAAAAAAACGTTATTTTCTGGTCTCTAAATTTTTCAGTAAAGTAAAACTAACATACGACCAAAAAAACCTTATTGAAATCTAGAGTAATTTGGCTGTTTCGAAACACACTAATTTCCAACTAAGTGAAAATTCCTCGATAATCTGATAGGGGCTAAACAGATTTTCAAACAAGCACAAATTATTGTTATAAAACGTTTCTTGAAAATTCAAAAATAAAAATTTTTCTCATTTGATGCCGACTTTTGGAGATCACTGTATAATATATTTAATAAAGTACCTATTGTTGTTTTGCACTTATTTTTAGTGATTTATTTTTACTTTTGCTGATTCTTAGAAATTTTGAGATAAAAGCTCTTTTTGTGAAATACTGTTGGCAACTAAGGTTACTGTATTTAGAAGGTACCGCCATCCATTTCCGCGGCTTGCATTCCCCAAATTAAAAAGGACGCGATGAAACCATAGATGAAACGCTAAGAAGAAAAAGAATAGATACGTAACAAGTTATTGTTGCTACGGAATTTATGAATGAATGTAACCCCAAATTAAAAGAGATTGAAGAAAGTGAGATAGAAAGTTAGCGTTACCTTCAATATACAGTAACCTTATTGACAAGACGATTGTGTGTCATCTATTAACAATTGAAGAGTGGAAGTTTCAAAGGTGCTAAGTGCCTTTTTTCTTTATTTTCACTTTTTCTCTTTAATGCGATCTATGTGCCATCGCTAATGTCTCATGAAATGGTTTAAGTGCCAGATTTAGAAATAATAGTTTAAATCCAGATGCAAAGATAGCGATGGAGTTATGTCCATGTTTCATTTCTCGCGTGCTAAGTGCCATTTAGTATCCATTTAGCTATTTATTACACAAAAAAAAACAGGTGTTGTGAGCACTGAACAGAGAAAATTAAAAACTACGGGAAAAGCTTATGTTGCTCGAAACAGCAAACAAGTGACGGGAAAATAGCAACCTAACTAGAGGTAACTTTGTATCTTTCCTATGCAGAATGAGTCCAAGTTAAGTCTCTTTTTTAATGAAACTCGTTAAACGAAACGTTTTTTTCACAATTTTAAAAAAAATTAAAAATAGGAAACTTATTATATTACTTTTGAAAATAAAATTTAATGATTTATAATTTATTTAAAGAAAAGGTCCAAAGTCCATTCTGATTCATACAAAATTGGACATGACTTACCCAAGAGTAAATAAATAAAATCAAAATGACCTGAACAAGCTGCTGCTGATTTTCTGAACACGAAGGAAGTACAAATAAGTAAAACTGTCCATATCAAAGTTGACTCCAGATATCTTTTGTGCAAAGATAGTTTTACTGAATCAGCACAGTTTCTTAAAATCCCCATTTAAAAAAAAGGTAAAACCCTGCAGGATGTGAAAAACATAAGACTTGAAGAACTACCACATGTAAACCACATCGGTGCAAATAAGAAAAAAACACTTAGAGTTAATGATAAACTTCTTACAACGGGAACAGCACAACAACTTCTATAGAGAGTTATTGCAAAATTGTCTATAGGCACTTCGCATTAAGATTCCCTGTTTGGCACTTAGCACGTTTCCAAATTCTTTTTTCAAAATAATTATTGTATCATATATTTTTCAGTGTTTTTTCGTAATTTTTGAGAATTTTGTTCAGATAATATAAGTAATCTCCAAGCGTTAAAACGCTGGTGTATGTTTGATAATTTTTGTTCAATAAAGTTTTTTCCAAATATCTCTGTTTCGTGTTTTTGGCACTTAGCACCTTTGAAATTTCCACTCTTCAATTGTTGATAAAAAAAATAAATACAAAGTCGGCAAGATTCACCGTATGAGTTGGCAGTGCTGAATTTTATTTTTAAGTGGTACAACTGGAGTAATTTCCGGTTGTTGATAGCTTGACACTGACGTCAATTTACAAGCGTCATTTGACGTTTCAAATTAAATTAAAACGTTAATTTTTATTCACTGAGCGACGGAGTTCGGGTGGCGTGGGGGCATGATCAAATAATATAATTTTGTTAAAAAGTGAGAGAGATAAACTCCCATAATGAACGTTGATCGGTTGAATTGGCACTTCTCACTCACTCCGTAACAAATTTGTTACAAGAAATGTGACAGTCTAAAATGGGTTTTAGAGTGTTTTGTTTAAAACCGTGACGCACTCATTTGTCTTGGAGGGGGCTGAAATATAATAAGTAATAACAATTGTAAGAACATATAAATTAAGAACAATAAATTAAATAATAAAGATACACAATATGAATTTATACCGAATTTACATTACAAAACAAAATTAAGTCGACGTTTATTTTTTTTTTATAAAATTGAAATCATATTAAATTATAAATCCCACATAGCTGATTCTCGAGGGAGCTTTAGCCCCCCGTGTGTGCGCCACTGTTAAAACCTATAAGTTTATTTATTATTATGTATAAAGATTAGACTTACAGTATACATACAAACATATGTACTTAATAGTCTAATATCCAAGTTAAAACAAATAAACTACTAATATTATAAAATTATTAAAACATCTGTCAAATTTGCATTTAGAAAATTACATGTTAACTTTTAATTTCTTTGCACAATTTTCTATAAATCATATTAAATTTATTTCATAGGTATTTTATATTGGCTTGATAAATAAGCGATTTGTAAATGAATATTTTTAAGGAATGATTCTGAATCATCTGGTTTGTCCGATACTGAGATGCAGTGTAATAAACGTTAATGGCAGTGTAATAAACGTCAAGGTTAAGGAGTTAGTAATTTTAGGCGTTTACGAAAATTAATAAATTGTTCTGGAAAAAACTAAAATTTATGAATATTCGTTTTCTACTCTGGTACTTTATATGTAAATTTATGATTTTTTCTAGTAGTTGAATAACTTTTAATTTAGTTATGAAGGATACGTCTAAAATCAAAATACGTCAAGTACGTTTATTACAAAATAATTAATTTCACATGTAATCACATGTAATATGAGGAATATAGGAATATAATTGAATAATCAGAATAATCTGCATCTCCTGTATAATTTTATAACATTAGTTATTTATTTGGTGTGTTAGATTGGGTGTTAGACCACTAAGTAAGTATAATTTTTATATAAATAATACATAGGTCTTAAAAACAGAACACTCTTTAAGTTTTGAAAATATCGCGCGTTATACCGGGTGATCTTTTAAATTTTTTATTAACTCATGCTATAAAATCTGGACGGCATGTCTTAGTTTAAGTGAACAGTACGTCACTGCATTATTTGATGCTGTTTTACAGTAAAGCTAAGACATACCTTCCGAGTTCCATACAAGAGTTGATAAGAAATTTAAAAAATCACTCAGTATTATTTGGCCGCGCCATCTACGCTCCGTCGCTCAGGGTTTTCTAATTCTCGCCAATCGTGTCGCCTGTCAGGGTTACGTCAAATGAAACAACACATGTATCAGGCTGCAGTGTTGCAAATAACTAAATAAAAAATACTCTTAATTATTTAACAGTTATTCTTGACCACTTGTAGTTCCCAAATAAATGTTAGTTTTTTATAAAAATACTAAACAGAGAAAAATTTAAATTTTGCAAAAATAAAATGTAAATTCTTACCAAAACCAAAAATTTAAATCATGAGTTTATACGGATTAACTTCAAAATACAAAGTGATCAAGAATAACTGTTTGAGTTGGCAATACCAATATATTTTTATTCGACTATTTGCAACACTGCAACCGCATATTTATGTTTTCTCTGGAGCAATCTTAAGTTATTTCCATCTTGTTTTAACCTCATGTAATAACATAGGATAGAGATAGAGGGCTCGAGAGCAGTCAGTCGAAAACGCTATTAGTTTATTTGACGTATTCTGAACAGCGACTGATTGCAGGTTATGTGAATAAAAGGTAGCGTTTTAATTTGAATTCGAGCTGTCAAATGACGTTTATAAAACGATGGTAACCGGAAGTTACTCCAGTTGTATCATTTAAAAATAAAATTCAACACTACCAACTCAAACAGTGTATCCATAGAACTACTCAAGAGTGTATCTTGACCACTTAAACTAAAACTAACTATATTTTTTTAAGTAAAAATAAGTTCTCGATATTTTGAAACTTACATCCATAAATACATACCTACAAATGCAACTATTTATTTTTGGAGAAGACAAAAAAATTTATAAATAAATAAATAGCCTATAAATATAATGAACTTTGCCCCCAAATATCTATTTTTTAATGTTGTGTTACACGGAGAACTGGTTAATTATAACCTAAAAGATAAACAAGGCATTTCCTAATATTTAATTAGTAACAACCACAATGGTGTTCATCAGGAGTATTCAAAAATTTATAAAATGTAAACACATTGTTCAACAAGTGCAAAGAAATTTTGCAGAGAAGAGCGACAAAGACTTGATATTCACACAACTTAAAGACCAAGATTATGGAATTGCAGTGTTCACTTTTAATCGATTAAAACAAAGAAATGCCTTAAGTATGAGCTTTGTTGATCAGCTACGCTCAGCTTTAGATGATGTCTCTGTAGATACATCAATTCGTGTCTTACTTTTACGAAGTCTTGCACCAGGGGTATTTTGCGCAGGTATTTTCTTGTTTGATTAAACAAATTGCCTAAATTTATTTAACTGTTGTCTTAGGGGCAGACCTAAAGGAACGTGCAACAATGTCAAAAGCACAGGTATCTCACTTTGTTACAAATTTGCGTTCATTAATGGGAAGGATTCATAATTTACCCATACCAGTTATATCTGCGTTAGATGGTGCAGCTTTAGGTGTACAAAATATATTAAGTTCCTATATTATTAATAAGTATTAAACTTATATAGGTGGTGGATTGGAACTTGCTCTGGCCTGTGACTTCAGGATAGCTTCCACAACTGCGAAATTAGGTTTGGTAGAAACTAAGTTGGCCATAATTCCTGGAGCGGGTGGTACACAAAGACTTCCAAGATTAATCAATCCTTCAATAGCAAAAGAACTAATATACACAGCACGAGTTATAGATGGAAGCGAAGCTAAAACATTAGGCAAGGTGAAGCATACGTAGCTGTTCAACTTAATGAATTTGTACCCCTAATTGCAGGTATTGTTAATTATGCGGTCGAACAAAATAATGAGGGAAACGCAGCTTATTTAAAATCACTAGAAATCGCCAGAGAAATTTTGCCGAATGGTCCTGTTGGGGTGAAAATGGCTAAGGCAGCTATAAACAAAGGACTTGAAGTAGATTTGAATACAGGGTTAGCATTTGAAGAAGCTTATTATGCACAAGTAATACCAACAAAAGATAGAATAGAAGGTCTTAATGCATTTAAAGAGAAACGTCAGCCAAAATATGTTGGTGAATAACGCATTTTATTTATTTTTTTATGCAATAAAAAATGTAAGCATTTCTGTAATTATAGGTTTTACAGAGACTGTTGTCTTTAAGTGTACATTACTAATTTTATGTATTTTTATTTGCATTAAAACTCTCAGTTTTCGATAGATCTTGCCACACCGTCTCTGCTAAGACAATCAAGAGGAAAATAAAAACTATTTTTTTAACAAATTTTGACAATTTATTGTATAGATTTAATAGTACACTAAGAATCATAATGTCTCCCATGTAAATGTTAAATTATGCTCTAATCCCTTTGGCATTCGTCTTACAAACTGGGGAAACACAGAAAGTTCTATACTAGGGAGGATTCGAACCCACACCTATAGTTGCCCGACCAAGCGTCCAGCTCATTGCCAACGGACCCAATCGTTTAATAAAGAAATTATTTAATGAGTAAAAATTCATGTCAAGTTTACAATTAAAAGTTCTCTACAGGCTAACACTTTGAAAAGTAATTATTACGTGAACTGGTTCATTTGTTTGCCAGTTTTCCATGACTATCTTAGTTATTTGTTTTAAGGGAAATAATTCAAATACATCTAAAAAGTATTGCAGATAGGTATATATATACTTAACAAAAATGAAAGTACTTTATTAAACGGAGAATTTAGCGATAAAAGTACTTTTAATAATGGCTTATAATAAGCTTAGGTGCCAACTACATCTGTACCAAAAATCTTTTTCTTAGAGACAGTTTCATAATGAAATTTAAATAAGACTAAATTAAAGTCACATTCTGATGTGTAAACAAATGTGTTTTCACAGTTGTTTTTATATCTGAAAATGACTTTAATTTAAAGTCTCCTTTAAGTTCGATTATGAAACTGGCTTTTAGGGTTAAAAATAAATAAAGTAGTGGCTGCGAATGGCAGTTTTTAGACAAAATGTTAAATATCTCAATAAGATTGGGTATAGCTATAGACAATGGTATACAGAAAATGTGTAAAATTTTATGAGCAATCACACTTTGGTTTAATATATAAGGTGTGCCATTTGAAATTAAAAAGTTGTATCCGGCACCACTGTTTTGAATCACTCTGTGTAGACAAAATAATTTAATGTAGAACTCTAAAATAAAATTTGTATCTTTAGTGGTTTTCGAGATATTACACGAGAGCACACTGTTGGGACATCTTGTATATTTTGTTCACTTGTTTTCTTTGTTATAACACCTTTCCTCCCAAATAGAATTTCTTTTTTAATGTATTAATCTACTGAATTGTACTCTAAAATCGATTGTCTTTTGTTTTTATTATTATTTAACTTTTATTATTTCTCATCATCCCTTTAATTTAATTATTAATCTATTAAATTGTGTCGTAAAATCGATTGTCTTTTGCTTTTATTATTATTACAGTGAAAGCTCTCCATACGGACAGCTCTCATGAACGGACAATTTTTCTTAAATTAAAATTTTGTGTCCACTTATGAAAGCTTTCACTGTATTTACTATTTGAATTTTTATTATTTTATTTCAATCAATTTTACAGTTAAATCAATTCAAAACTGACAATCGATTATTATTTTGTTTTCTTTATTTTATCATCATTACTGATGACAAAACAAAGAAAACAAAATTATAATCGATTGTCAGTTGATTATGAATTGATTGAACTGTAAAGTCGACCATCTTTTGTTTGTTTTCCTTAACTTTAATCAACCATCTTTTGTTTGTTTTCTTTAACTTTAATCAACCATCTTTTGTTTGTTTTCTTTAACTTTAATCAACCATCTTTTATTTGTTTTCTTTAACTTTAATCGATTATCTTTTGTTTTTATTATTGTAAAATCGACCAACTTTTGTTTGTTTTCTTTAACTTAATCAATTGTCTTATGTTTTTATTACTGTAAAATCGACCATCTTTTGTTTGTTTTTTTAACTTTAATCGATTGTCTTTTGTTTTCATTACTATTAATTTACTAATGAAGGTAGCTTCTTGCCCGGTGAAATTGTTTGATAAATTATCTCAAACGGACACTGGAAAATAGCACAAATGCTCGACGTTTCACTATCGCTTGATAGTTTCTTCAGGAGTGAAACGTCGAGCATTTGTGCTATTTTCCAGTGTCCGTTTGAGATAATTTATCAATTAATTTACTATTTGAATTTTTATTATTTTGCTTTCTCTGTTTTGTCATCATTATTGTCAAATTGATAAGATATTTAAAAAGAACAATTTGAATAATAATAATAATAATAATAATAATAAAAGAAAATTTGACAATGATGGCAAAACAAAGAAAACAAAATAATAAAAATTCAAATAGTAAATAATAATAATAAAAAGACAATCGATTAAAATTAAAGAAAACAAACATCAAATGGTCAATTTTACAATTCAATTAAATCTTAATCAACTGACCTGACTGATTCTTATTTTGTTTTCTTTATTTTGTCATCATCATTATTATTTATTATTTAAATTTTTATTATTTTCTTTTCTCTGTTTTGTCATCATTATTATCAAATTGTTTTTTTTTTGTTTTGTCATCATTATTGTCATATACAGATGACAAAACAAGGACAAAAAAATCATCATCGATTGTCAGTTGAATATGAATTGATTGAACTATAAAATCAACCATCTTTTATTTGTTTTCTTTAACTTTAATCGATTGTCTTTTGTTTTTATTACTGTAAAATCAACCATCTTTTGTTTGTTTTCTTTAACTTTAATCAACCATCTTTTATTTGTTTTCTTTAACTTTAATCGATTGTCTTTTGTTTTTATTACTGTAAAATCAACCATCTTTTGTTTGTTTTCTTTAAATTTAATCGACTGTGTTTAGTTTTTATTGCTGTAAAATCCACCATCTTTTGTGTGTTGTCTTTAACTTTAATCGATTTTCTTTTGTTTTCGTTACTATTATTTACTATTTGAATTTTTCTTATTTTGTTTTGTCATCATTATTGTCAAATTGTTTTTTTAATAATAAATTAAGTTTTGTTTTTATTATGATTATTTACTATTTGAATTTTAATTATTTTGTTTTCTCTGTTTTATCGTCATTGTCAAATTTTCTTTTTTTTTGTTTTGTCATTATTGTCTAATACATCTTTTGTTTATTTTCTTTAACTTTAATCCATTGTCGTTTTTTTTTTATTACTGTAAAATCAACCATCTTTTGTTTGTTGTCTTTGACTTTAATCGATTGTCTTTTGTTTTCATTACTATTATTTACTATTTGAATTTTTCTTATTTTGTTTTCTTTATTTTATCATCATTATTGTCAAATTGTTTTTTTTTTTTAATGGTAAATTAAATTTTGTTTTTATTATTATTATGTACTATTTGACTTTTTATTATTTTGTTTCCTCTGTTTTGTCATCATTATTGTCAAATTGTTTTTCTTAATAATAAATTTAAAAAGAACAATGTAATAATAATAATAAATTTAAAAAGAACAATGTGAATAATAATAATAATAATAATAAAAAAGAATTTGACAATAAATGATGGCAAAACAAAGAAAGCAAAATAATAAAAATTCAAATGGTAAATAAAAAAAAACAAAAGACAATCAATTAAAATTAAAGAAAACAAATATTAGACTTTACAATTCAATTAATTCTTAATCAACTGACCATCAATTCTTATTTTTTCTTTATTTTGTCATCACCATTGTAAAATTGTATTTCTTTTTGATTTCATAATTTGACATAAGTGTAATATTAATATGGCACATCTCAAGTCGCTTTTAGTCTCGCGATATCATTTCCCTAGTATTCTATTTCTATTCTAATCTAATAGAACAATGTGACATATAATTAATTGTAACACTACTGGATGGCTGAAATAGGTGCATATAAATTTAAAAGAAAATACCTGATAAAATTTTAATAAGTCAACAAAATAGAATATAAATTTACAATATTTAGTAGCAACAAAATGTTTTCCAATCACAATATACTTAAACAGATTATTTACTTATTATTTATGATGAGTACATTAAATGTTATAATTGAAATAATGCCTGTAATTGTTTCATCGTATCCTCAGGATTTAAAACTTTGTGTCCGATAGTGCGAGGATCATTAAATATTTCATAGTCATTTCCACCTACTTCAGTTCTATCACCAAAAAAGTGAATCTCACTAAAACCAACCGTTTCTAAATGACCCAAACAATAAGTTTTATCCCAACCATGAGGGAACACGTCAAAACTGATTTGTCCACCTATGCTGTACGTCAGACCTATATCCGGGAATTCTTTCTTTAAAGCATCGATCATGGTCTTCCGAATTAAATGCACTTTGTCGTACTGTTCGAATTCATCACGTTCGGCTTGCGAACATGACCTTCCTATTGGTGAAATGTTCAACATACCGGCCCTAAATTCTATGAAAGTGCCCCTTTTAACAGGCAAAGTGATCTTAGATAAGTAGCCCAAGCAAAAATTAATGAATTTTTGTAGCTTCTCTTCGCCCAAATGTTTTTGTATATTTTGCCTGTGGATTTCTGCCCCACGTTTATACTGAATGAGACCATTCTCGGGAAACACGTAATCGAACCTGTGGATTACATCATCTCCGTTCATTTGTTCTGCTATTTTTTTAAAATCTGATCCACCCACTAGACCTACTGAACACAATGGTTTTACGGCTTTCGTTAGGAACTCATCTAAATCCGGATCTATTTTCTGTCTGGGTTTTGTTAAGGTACCATCCACATCGAATAAGCATATAATATTTTTCTTGGACATGGTGATAGTAATACCTGTAAATAAAGTAATTTTAAATTTCCCACTGTTTATTACTTTCTATTTTTTTTTATGCTGATGTATTCGTGTAGCGCGGGTCATACTTACAGTTCCTAAATCTGTTTCAAAAATGGTGTATCTTATTTATTGCATGTTTCTGATTTTAGTCAACAAAGCCTGGAGTGATAAAATTAATAAATTAAATACGCTCTTAATTATAGGTAATGTTAAATAATATAATAAAATACCTTGTGCGTGTTGCTGTGATACGTGTTGCCTTTTTATCAGTGGATGCATCAACACGTATTGAGGTTATATCGCCACATGTCACAACTTTTCACAATTTGTATTTGCAATATATCTACACACACGCAAATGTATTGTTTAAAGAGGAATGGTTGATATCAGAATTAATTTAAGAATAAATCTGGTATAGATCATTTCAAATTATTTGAAACTCATAAAATACCAACTTAACGTGCTATGGTGATCGTAAACAAATTGCAATTCGTAACCGATTAATAAAATAACAATTAGCTTGGTATATAAGCTTCATATATATAAATACAAAGTGATCAAGAATTTTATTTTTAAATGGTACAACTTCCGGTTAACGGCTTGACACTGACAGTCGTCACTTTACAAGCGTCGTTTGACATTTCAAATTCAGACTCCACAAATGGTGTAGTAACAATAAGAGGTGGGCGATACGGGAAATTGTGTATTTCGATACGATTTCTGTATCGATATTTGATATATCGAATATATCGGCAACCGATACGTATCGATATATCGGTTCTATATGTATCGATACATATCGAAATATCCGTCGATGCTAACGTAGTTACCGACTAAGTGACTGACTGGAAACTAGTGTTACCAACCTGATCAAAGCAGAATCCGGATATTCAACCATATAAATACAAATAAATAAATAAAATAATGTTTTGTTAATCTGTAATTCGATATTTCGATACGTATTGATATATAGATACAGCTGGCGTATCGATACGTATCGATATATAGATACAGCTGGCGTATCGATACGTATCGATATATCGATACATCGATCCATCTGTAGTAACAATCGCCATTTTATTGTGGTCCTGCGTGCTGCGTTCCATATAATCGTTCCGTTCAACTGAAACGCAGTGCCATAACCTACTACACATACTACGTCACACTTGAGATGTCCATTATTGGTAAATCATTTGAAAAACGATTTTGTTTGGAACATATTATCGTAGCAATGCAGCCCCCTACCAAAAATACCTACGCCACGATTGAGTCTATTAAAACGCTAATCTTTATTCACATAACCTACAATTTTGTCACTGTTTGGGTTACCTAAATTTCATATGAAAGAATTTTGTCTGACACACCTGTCAGTTTTGTGATATGACACATCAAATGCTCTTTTTAAGGGATCAATTATATGACGAGAGAATATATCTTCTTTTCTACATTTAAGTAAAAAGAATTTACGATTTTTCATTTTGGTAATTTTAATTAAAGTATTAAAATAAATTTGCACATTACCTTATTTTGATACCTGTAGTGAGCCTCAACAAAATTGTAAAATCCTATGTTTCTGAAATCCATAATTACTTGACAACTTTGTTTATTTATTTTCACTCCTGACGAAGCTTTCATCAATCGTTAGTGAAACGTAGAGCGATAGTGCCAATTTTAAGTGTCCGTTAAAATAATTTATTATACACTATTACAAAGTACAAAAGCAAGTGTTTCCATTTTTTCGGTCGCAATAATATATCAACTGAACAACTTGCACTTGTATTTACTGAGATATTAGGTATCTGTTACATGTTTCGCGAATGACCCTATATAGTCAAATAAATATTCCTATGTTAATGAATTTAATTAAGTATTAAGTAAGTAAGTAATAATCAGTTTCATTGTAATCGATAAAAATAAATTTTTAATGATAATTTTTAATTTAGTATCACATGAATTACTTGTGAACTTAAATAAGTAAGTACATATCCAAATTTAAAAGATTGAAAAGTTTTTTTAAATTTAAATGGCATGTGCTGCTGCCTTCCAAATGTTTTAAAACACTAAAATAAAGCCTTAAGAGGTATTTCAATATGATTTATTTTCACCTTGTTTTATTGCGAATTGGATGAAATCGTTTAGAAAAAGGGTATAACTATGTATGTACAGGATGACTGACAATTGTTCTGCCAAAAACTGACTGTAACAGAATGAATGTCACAGGTTATAGGAAAAATGTTCATAGACGTTTTATGATTGCAAAGGCTATAAAATGCAGCTTATAAAAAAGCAATGCATCGCAAGTGAATGAAGCCTCAATGAAGCATTATGAATACGGACATTAGAGTTCGTATTTCAGCTAATCTTATCAATTCCGTTTAAAGATCAGCTTCACGTCCTACGCCCTAACAATCATAAAACTATAAAGCACTCTTATGATTGTATTTATATCGTCCTTCCACTGCCATTTTTTAACCACAGACGTATCATTGTTTTGGATATAATTTTTGATTAATTATTTCTTGAGAACTAAAGTACATAGAGTTTTTTTAACATGTTTCCCTTACCCTCGGATATAGCTTCTTTTCGTAGTTTTTCTTTGGCGGAACAATTGTCAGTCACCTTGTATATTATCCAAGAAGACTTTTCATTTAATTTATTTATCCAAATGCCTAATATTTTAGATGCATTAACAAAAGCAAAGTCAATATACAAAGTGATCTTTGAAAATGTCTATAATTGAATATATTTTCTAGTCTTTTGCAAAGAAAAACTCGTTATTGTATTGATACCTGCTCCTTTTCTAACGTATTTTGTTCAATTAATTTCCCTTTAAATTTTTTAGCTTAATGCAAATAGAACACCAATATAACATTAATATTAACTTGAAAAAGCTGTTGACATACAACAAAATGTCGATTACAGAGCAACTTTAAAAGTTAACAGAAAAAAATATTACAAATATAATCACTATAATAACAAAGTGCTTAGCTACTAAAATTGTTGAATTTCTTAATTTTATAAAATAAATAATACAAATTATCAAATTTTTCATTTTAATTAATGCTTATGGATTCTTTTACTTGAGCAAAATTGTTTTAGTTTAATTAAATAAATGTATTACGTTTCAAACTGAAGTATAGTTTAAATTTTTATAGGAAAAGAATAATACATATATTTTAATGTTATTGAAATAATATACAGGGTGACTGTGATAGTTGTGCAAAGCTTGAATGAAACCTGTAATATATCACTATAAATGGTAACATAGTTTTCAAAAAAATCAAAGTTGAAAATTTTCCCGTAACTGTTTGAGCCTTGTTGATATATAACTTAAAAAAAAAATTTAACGTTGTATGATAGCAAGGTCAGTGGTTCTCAAACAGTTTCGGAAAAATTTTCAACTGCGAAAACTATTCACTTTTTTTTAAGGACATATGAGTTTAATCGTTACCATTTATAGTGATGTATTACAGGTTTCAAGCTTTGCACAACTATCACAGTCACCCTGTATTCTTCTTGTATCACCAAATATTATAAATTAATTTTTTGTTTTTTAGTTGACGATGGAGGATTTGAAATGGGTGCATACAATAACAAAATATGTCAGACCCCCAATTTGGATAAATTAGCCAAAAAAAGCTTAATTTTTAACAACGCCTTTACTTCAGTCAGCAGTTGTTCGCCAAGGTATTATCAAGAAATTTAATTATTCGTAAACTAAACCACTGATTTTACAGCCGGTCTGCTATCCTAACAGGAATGCCGATACATGAAAATGGCATGTACGGTTTACATCAAGGAGAGAACCACTTTGATTCATTCGATAGAATAAAAAGCTTGCCCAATATTTTAAGATCGAAAGGAATACGAACTGGTAAGTGTAAAACAAAAATTCAAAGAAAAGTAGTTGCATTGAGACTTTTAGGTATCATCGGTAAAAAGCACGTGGGCCCCAGTAACGTTTACAAATTTGACTACGAGCAGACTGAAGAAAACAACTCGATTTTCCAAGTGGGACGTAATATTACACACATTAAGCTATTAGCTAGAGAATTCTTGCAAAAGAGCGATGAGTAAATACTTAACGATGTGAGACTGCTTTTCGAATTAACTCAAACTTTTTGCCCCAGGCCTTTCTTTCTCTATATTGCATTTCATGATCCTCATCGTTGTGGACACACAAACCCAGAGTACGGAGAATTTTGCCAACGCTTTGGTAATGGCGATGTTGGAATGGGGACTATACCTGACTGGCATCCTATTTATTATGTTCCCGATCAAATTCAACTACCCTATTTTATACCAGATACTCCGGCAGCTAGAAAAGACGTAGCCGATCAATACACCACAATATCACGTTTGGATCAAGGTAAGTAGACGTTTATGATTCACAAAGCAATTTTATTTTATTTCTGGCGTTAGGAGTTGGCTTAATCCTTGAAGAACTTGAAAAGTCTGGACATTTAAACGACACTCTAGTTATGTTCAGTTCTGATAATGGAATTCCTTTCCCAAACGGTCGGACTAATTTATATGAATCAGGAGTCCGTGAGCCTATGTTCATCTCTTCTCCTTTGCATACTAAAAGACAAAATCAGGTGACGTATTCATTAGCTAGTTTACTTGACATAGTTCCAACAATCTTGGATTGGTTTGGCATTAAATCGAATACGAATACAATTGAGAATCATAAAGCAACGCAATACAGTGAACTCACAGGAAGGAGTCTTTTGCCACTTCTAATCAGTGGTAAGTGACACATTTTTATTAATGCAAACGAAGTTACTTTTGGTATTTTTAATTTAGAACCTACCAATTATAGTGCAGAAGCAGTGTTTGGAAGTCACAATTTACATGAAGTCACAATGTATTATCCGATGAGATCTATTCGAACCAAAAGGTACAAACTCATTCACAATCTAAATTATAGAGCGTCGTTTCCTATCGATCAAGACTTTTATATTTCTCCAACGTTTCAGGTAAATATTAAATATTTTTAATTAAATGTTTATTAATTAGTTTGAATCGCATTGCGAATAACCTTGGACAGGTCGGTTTGGTTTGCAGTGGAAGTCTCGAGCTGCGCCCCAAATAGGGCCGAAAGAGCTGTACAGAGGATGCTCGAGGGATCTACTGCAATTAAAATCGATTTGCAACAAAATTTTTAAATGTTTATTGTAAAGATGTGCCCAATAACATCGAGACTCTAATGGCCCTTCAAAAAAAAAATTCTGCTCTGTATAAAAGAGAAATGTGCTTTTTTAATGTGTGAAATAAAAATTTTGAAATTTGTACTTGGGTACATCTCTCAAAAAATGTACTACAAGTTTCTGAACACACTCAAGTAATAACTCAGAACCAAAATGACATAATTGAGAAATAAGAACCAATTTCGTGATTTCCTCTTCATATTAGTTTGTGGACACTTTAATCCCACCAGTATTTCCTAATATAGTGTGTATAAAGAGTGGTTCATAATAAATTATGAATAATTCTGAACTACTTATTCTTATCCATTTTCTTGTATCTTGTAAAATAAGGATACTTTACTCTTAAGCCGTTATGTGTCGATGCTGTATACCATATTCAAGTTAAATTTCATCTGACATTTCCCAATTTGATTTTAAGGGCTGCGTCAATAAATTTTTATAAAAATCTATAATAAAAAAAATCCAATTTGTAGCACACTTTTTAAAAAATAGTGTATATTGACGAAGAACAAAAACAAAAGAAAAACGTCAATCCTCCGGTGGAATGTTAAAAAATGAAATTGCTGATTTAAATAAATTTAATTTTACAATAATGGACCTAGAGTACTCAAAGAAAAGTTACGAAATATGATAAAAGATGAACAAAAAAGTCAGATGATTGAAGGCTGACTAGAAAATAAAAGAAGAAACTGTGGAGTATAAGAAATATACAGCGTGATTCTTAATGACTGAGGATGGTTTGAATTTACCGCCTTACTAAATTGTTATAACGTTGAAACCTTTGTTATTTTTTTTTTCTGATTTAGAATAGTGTAGTAAAATAAAAAGAAGTAAAACATCAAAAGTCCGCCTGCTGAAAATCAAACAAATTTAACGATGAATAATCGTAACCACGTTTAAAACGTGAATTACACTAAAAACTATAGCGTCAAATTCAAAGTGTCCTCGATCATTAAAAATCACACACACTTTAAATTATCGAATACGTTTTTCAGGAATACAATAATTGAATATCGCAATGCTCAGCTTTTATATGAAATCCTGTACATGATTGCATATTTGAATTTCTTGTTCTTCAGTTCCGTAATTAGATAAAATAAATAATTATGCCCAAATGTGTTTTGCAGGAAACAATTGAACGTCGCTGTGCTCAGCTTTCTTTTTAATAGAACGCACTGTATACAGGGTATCCCAAGTTGAGTGGCCTATTAAAAGGGAAGGGAATATACAAAAATTCTGAAAATTAACACTGGCCTAAAGGAAAGTGGTCTTTCAGATTAAAATATTTTCACTTTTGTATCACTTCCCGTTATACCGGAAGTCGCCATTAACTTTCTTATTTTAATTGGAATGTTAAACTTTTTATAACAACCAAGGAAACAGTGCAGATATAGTGAAATTTTTCAAAGCTTGCTACGAATAACTGTATTAATTAACAGAATAAAATAAAAGAAATAAATATAGGGAATTCTATTACTAATCGATGTCGAACTTGATTCTGTTTCTCATGCTGTAAAAATATACAGGGTTACATTATACTTTCAAACGACATACCACTTGAATCTTAAAATTTGAAAGTATCGAAAATACATTTTCTTAAATGAAAGGTCACCAAAACATTTTTTTTAATATGAAGGTATCTCAAAATCGGTTACATTTAACTATAGGGAAGTTTTAACACTTTTTATTTAGAATAATGTGTAGAATCAGAATTTGTTTTATGCTTATTTTATTTGATAAATTATCTCAAACGGACACTGGAAAATGGCACAATTGCTCGACGTTTCACTATCGCTTGATAGTTTCTTCAGGAGTGAATTAAAAATGTCAAAATAAATAAACAAGTTGTCAAGTAAAAAAAATAAATAAAGTTGTTAAGGGAAACTAAAACTGAAAAAACTTTTTTTTTTAATAATATAATATTAAAAATTGACAGATCTACATCTTACTTAACGAATCTAAAAAACTACAAAATATGTCATTTAAGTTAACAAAATCCGTACGTTTATTAACAGAGTTCGATGACATTTTAATTTTACACATTTCTATAAAACGTCTTTTAAAAATATTAGACTCAAAATATAAAATATTAGCATTTTCAAAATCAAAATTATGGCTATTTTCTACATTGTAGAACATTCATTAGACGTTTTTCGACGTCTATCATTCTGACGTTTCTTATATCTGTTAAATTGACGTCTGTCATTTTGACGTTTCTTACGTCTATGATTTTGATGTTTGTCAATTTGACGTTTCTCGACATCTGTCATTCTTATGTTTCTTACGTCAATTATTTTGATGTTTCTCGACCTCTGTCACTCTGACGTTTCTTACGTCTTTTATGTTGACGCCTGTCATTTTGACGTTTCTTATTTCTGTTAATTTGACGTCTGTCATTTTGACTTTCTCGTTGTCTGTCATTCTAACGTTTCTTACGTCTGTTTTTCTTTGACGTTTGTCAATTTGATGTTTCTCGACGTCTGTCATTCTGACGTTTGTCATTCTTACGCTTATTATGTTGACGTCTATCATTTTGACGGTTCTCGACTTCTGTCATTCTTACGTTTCTTACATCTGTTATTTTGACGTTTCTCGCAGTCTGTCATTCTAACAATTCTTACGTCTGTCATTTTGATGTTTGTCAATTTGACGCTTCTCGACGTCTGTCATTCTGACGTTTCTCGCAGTCTGTCATTCTAACAATTCTTACGTCTGTCATTTTGATGTTTGTCAATTTGACGCTTCTCGACGTCTGTCATTCTGATGTTTCTTACCCCTATTATGTTGACATCTATCATTTTTCTCGACGTCTGCCATTCTTACGTTTCTTACGTCTGTTATTTTGACGTTTCTCGTCGTCTGTCATTCTGACATTTCTTACGTCAGTTATTTTGACGTTTGTTAATTTGACGTTTCTTGACGTCTGTCACCTTGACGTTTGCCGTTATTTGTCATCGTGATATGATATGTTGGTCACTAAGCAACGTGCGAGTCCCCACGTTTCTCGTCGTCTGTCATTCTGAGACGTTTCTTATATCTGTTATTTTGACGTCTGTCATTTTGACGTTTCATGATGTACTTTTTCAATTCTTATTTTTTTATGTTAGATCCTTATTTTCGATCTATTCACTGATTATTTTTGTTTATCGCATTCTTCGAATTTTGTTTTTTTGCCACTTTTATCGAATTACTTTTTTTAGTGACAATTTTATTTATTTTTTAATAGTTTTTTAGTGGAACAAAATCGCTGTTATTTATTTGTTTTCATTCATGTTATTATTAAAATATTATTTATTCCGGCTCACTTTTGTATATTTTTATTGGATTAATATGTCTCAATTTTTTTTTACGTGTATTGTAAGAACTGTTTTCGGTTTATATATTTTTACACATTTGTAATATACAGTTGCTTACAAAGAAAGTGACCCACTTCACCCTTTTAACTTTGATATTGTTCTTTTTTTATCGAATCTAAATATCACATTAAAAAAACCTATGTTGTTTGAAAGACCATTTAAAAACATTTAACATGAAGCCAAAAGACTAAAAAATAATTATTTACAGGACATTTTAAACCGAACACGCTCTAAAGAACCCTTGTATTGGTTCAAGACACTCAAATCATATTACGATAGGCCAGAATGGGAGCTATACGATTTGAAAATGGATCCAATTGAAATAAATAATGTTGCAGAGAAACCTTCTTTCAAACAAATATTCAAGGACTTACAGGATAGATTATACGAGTGGCAGAAAATGACTAAAGATCCCTGGATTTGTGCACCTCATGGAGTATTCGAAAATAAAGGCCTCTACAAAGATAATCCTCAATGTATGAGTTTAGACAATTAACAACATTATAACTCGAAATGAATATTATTTGTTCTTTAAATGTAGATCGCATTTATACAAGTATTTTTGCTGCTCTCTTAAATTACATATTGTTATAGCTTTTATAAAATAAAATATTTTATTAATGGGAAATGTTAAAAACGAATAATTTATTTTTAGAGATTATATTACAATACAAAAAACTATATTTATTTTTGTGTAAAAAGTTACCAATCACCAGGTATTAAATCTTCAACAATATCTTGCTCTTCATCACTCTGTATATCTTGAACGATTGGCACTTTCACTTGTTTGTTAATATTTTTTCCTCCCCGCTTTCCCCTTCTTGGTTTTCCACTTTTTTCTTCATTAATACCATCGTCACTGTCGCTGTCACTTGGGAAAAGTACAACTTTTCCATCATCTGCTTTACTGTCTGCCTGCCTCACTTTCTTCTTCAGGGCAGGTAAATTATAATTTCCAACACTCTCATTATTTGTTGCTTGCTTATTTTTCTTAATTTCGTGTATCTTACTCCAACTGTCGTAAAACACATTTAATGGCGTTCCCTTGTTTTTAACAGTAACTTCCCAAGCTTCGATTTGTTTCACATCATTTAGATTAAAAGTGACACTTTTACGTTCGTTCAAGATGAATTTATTATTTTGTTCAATCTTCTCCAGTAGCTGACGCATCTTTCTGCAATAATTTGAAATGGAGCACTTTTTAAGAAACAATTTAATCTGCAATAAAAATATTTGTATTACTCATCTGTTAGGTAATATACATAAATGATACACTTACTTGAATAGTGCAGAACAAACTTAAATCAGGGAAAGCAAGTGAATGTGATTTTGAAGCTAAATATTGCAGTAACTGTGCATAAATTGACTCGATAACAGAATCCTTAAATCCATTTTCAGAGAGTTGTGATTTCGATAATCGTAACACGCAGGTAAAATCGAGTGGTTTCATTGAGACCTTTTGATGTTTTTTATTAAAGTCATACGTCATCAAAATCTAAAACAAGTTTTGATAATTCTATGCATACGTAGCTGAATGGCAATGAACAAACCTCCAGGAAAAATGGCAATATTGGAATAAAAACGTTGGCATCTCTGGACAAGTCAATTAAAATCTGTGCAACATGGAATCGCAATGGATAATACTGTGGCGTTGAAACTAATTTGATCGTTCCTAAGCAAATTTGAACAAACGGATATACCAGTGATTGCAGTTGTGGTTTATTATGTGTAGCCGAAAATAAAGTTCCCCACAATTTCAACGAGTTAACGAATTGCCAGTTGTATACAGCCTGGATGTTTTCTTTCTTGTTAACGGTGATTGCATTTCTTAAATGTATGGCAAGCTGTCTTATGTATAAGAAAATGTGTTGGTGTGACACATTAACATCCAAAGCAAACATTTCCACTAAAGATCTTCGCATGAAATTTATTCCAGGCAAAGTGCTCACACTTACGAACTTGGAATTTTTTACGTATGTCATGTACATCAATTTTAATATAAAATCCAGCAAATTCTGCTGCTGATTGTTTGTTATTCGCAGTATGCATAAAAATGATATGACACGAACCGATTCATCTGATGTACCCCATAGATTAACCAACTTCTTCAGGAGTGGCTTCGTCACGTTCATAAATGACACTATCATGGGAGACAAATAATGAAGGTGTTTAAGCAGCACATTCAAAATGTTGCTTGATGTTACACCATTTAATATCTAAAATTAAAATAAATTTGTGCAATCTGTCTCACACAATACTTCCACGAGACAATATACCTTTAGCAAATCTGTGAAGTAGCCTCGTAACATTGTCTTGATTTTAACAAACTTTTTACATTTGTGAGGTGCTTGTTTGGAACCAGTCTTCAAACCTAGGTACTTGCGAAGTGCAGGCCCTAACTCTAGTACACAAAGCTGAATAACTCCATTAAAGATAGCTGAACCTAAAATTGATTTATTTTTGTAAATTTTAACTATCCTTTAACCTTTTCAGGACGGGAAACAACCGGAGTTGCATAAATTTTTCTTACCCATCAGATGAGAAATGACTCGAGTTGAAAGCTTGAATAGAATGTTTGGGACGGGAAACGACCGCAGTTTGATAAAGACATAATATTATGATGACCAATAATGCCCATATAACTGCGGTCGTTTCCCGTCCCAAACATTCTATCCAAGCTTTCAACTCGAGTCGTTTCTCGTCTGATGGGTAAGAAAAATTTATGCAACTCCGGTCGTTTCCCGTCCCAAAAAGGTTAAATTAATTACTTCTGATTTTCTGATCCAAATTATATGCTGATAGTGATTATAAATTTTAAATTTGAACTTACCATCGACCTGATAATGCGAAGGTTCCTCTTCTTGCTCACCTGAAACCCTTAAAACCGCAGCATGAAATGCTCTCGCTAAACAAATAATCGTTTTATTTGTCTTGTCTGTTTGTATATTTTTCTGCCAGACTTTTAACATTTTTAATGTGATTACTCGTTTGCCTGTCTTTTCGTCATCGCCCTAAGGAATGTGAACATTAAAAAAAGTAAGGTTAAGGAAATTGTAGTTTACCTCAAAATCGCTTTCATCGCTGGCCACTTCTAAGTCTCCCGTTGTTGGTTGATGTAGCTGTTCGACTTCATCAATATCACCGCTCTCACTCTCACTGTCTGATACATTGAATTCAAGCAACTTTTTATCGTTTTCTTTCAAAAACTGATAAAATTCAGGGTCTGTATCTTTTAATTTTGCCAGAGACTCCTTGTGAGATACAAACTCGTCTATGTCATTCTGGTTCGCTTCATCATCAGACTCCTCAATTTCATCATTAGATTCATCGACAGCTTCTTGCTTCAGTTCACTCGATAACACATTATTTACTTGTTCAAAGGAGACATCTTCCGTGGCTTGTTCATCATCATCAATTTCATCATTTGTGTCTTCTTTTGCAACTGAGGAGTCATCAGAGCTCTCGAAGCTTTTATTCAAGAATTCATCTACCGACATTTTGCCATAATTATTAGCACCTTTCTTTAATCTTTTGACTTTCATGTTTTTGTGTGGCGCCTTCGCTTTCTTTGGTGTTTTCGATTTTGACTTTCGCGTTATTTTAACCATTTCTGTAATTGCTTCGAAACTTTCAGTTAAAAAGAGTAAAAGTGTGTATTTTAATTAAACTTACTTAAATAACTTCACACTTTAAAAATTGAGGTTATTTCTTCACAACGTGTTGACTTTGACAACGTGCTTCAATCAATGGGTGCGTTCAGCGGACACGACTCTTTTATCTATGCACGACTGTTGAGTATGTTGACTTATTTGGTATGCTAAGTTGTTAATTGCGTTCAACTGCTCCAACTTGTTTAAACGCAAACTAAATGAAACATGTTTCTGGTTTTAGTCAACTGTTGCGTTCGCTGAACGCGCCCAATGTAAAGAAACCAAAAGAAACCAAGAAATCGGACCACGAGATTTGGTAGAGAAATCAGTATGTTCATGAGCTATAACTTTCCAGGGAACTTGGGTTGGATGAATCCAACCATGTTTGACAACAAATGGCCTTAATTCTTAAAGATTTGGGATTAAGTTGGCAACACTGAATCTACAATGAAAAACCTGAGAAACCTCATACCTTTTAAATCAAATTTTAAATATGTACTTTTTAAATCTGTAATTAATAATAAATTCAATGAATGTAAAGTTAAATAGTTCAGCAGGTAAACGGACTGCAAGACTGCAACCATTAAATGATTTCATTGGTCACTGCACAGATGTCGCCAATTTTAACTGTCAAATAATTTAATTACGTAATATTTTTTTAATTTACGAATTGCGCATACAAATTCTCCCGTTTTCAATTTATTTTAAAATGTAGACGTATAAATAGACCGAATGCAACTCCCCCTGCTTACAGAAACCAAATTTAAGGAATTAACCTCAAAAATTGTTCTCCTACAATGATGGTATGTGATGCTAATGTGGTGTGTTCGACAGCGTCTTTGGCACTCCAGCCCCATCGTGTTCGTAATTAGCTTGGTCCTGGCTGGAGGTATTTTATTCCAATTGCGTACCGTATATGATAACCACCAAAGATATTTGCGACTGGAGAGTTACAACAAGGACGTAAGTGAATCGTTGTAGTTTCTTAATTTTTAAAGAGCTTAAGTGAAATGAATTTAGAAAAACTACGTTACAAAAGCAAGAATATTTAAAATATGTTTCCACTTTAATTATTACACTCATAATTATATATATTTTTTTATTATGAGCGTCTAAGCTTTCTGGACATATACAGGTTCTTAAATACACAACTTAGGGTCCAGTTTTTCATTTGGAAACCAAATTATGTGAATTTAAAATTTAAATTAGTTTTTTTTTTTATTCTAGGTAGTACTTCTCATTGTAAATTGTGAATTTTTTTGAATACTTTAATAAAAACTTAGCTCCATATAGTTGGCAAAGAACATTACACACTAATGATTTAATAATAATAGTTTATGACAGTATTATACTTTGTAGCTAGAAAAATTATCTGAAGAAATGCATACAATCCAAAAGGTGGCAAACACATCTCTGAAGTTGCTTAAAAAATTGGAAAACTATGTGAATGAGGACACACAGAAAAATGCACATAAAACCAGCTGACACCTATACCTGGCTAGGCAGAGAAAAGCACAATATTTACAACTTTGCAGAACAGCATAAATAATAAAAAAATGATTATAAATAACGTACAATTTTCTAAACCGCTTCACATAGAATTTAGATGATATTATACAAATAGTTTTGTTTGCTATTTTCATAGATTTTATATATGAAATATGCCTTGTTGATAGCTAAGTCAATACTAGTAATATTACTAGTTTTTATAGTCTAGTAGTTTGATAATTTATGGCATGTATGAATATTTATAATTACTCATGCCATAAATGTATAAATTAACTCGATATTAGATATTGCCAAAACGTGCATATTCTTGCCAGTTTGTACCTTAAAATACAGAAGCTTTATTTTTATATTTGATATATTTACTTGTTATGTGTGTTAAATATTTTTATGTTTATTATTAATCGTTATACATTCACTGTGTAATTTTTGCTATCCTTTACAGAATGTACTTACCTAAAGATATTAAATTTCTGTAACGTTAACTACTCGTTGAAATCTCAATGTAAAAGTGCTAAATTTGTACTTTGGTAGAAAAAGGATCAATTTCACAAAAAATGCAAACTAGTCATCGCAATAAAAAAGTAAGTAGGAAAAAATATTATTACTTTACGCAGGGGCATTATAAAGTTATTAAATTCTGATGAATTTGTGAATTAAATATTGATCCTTTTTCTGCTCATGTCTTCTTGAATATAAAAGAATTCATCATTGTTTTGTTGCTGGTGCGTTTATCTGTTGTTACTAAAAGTTCTAGTTTAGGATATTCCAGAAACTCCAATTTACATGATAATTAATACATACCTGTAGTTCTTATTAACTAAATAGTTAATATGTATAACTATATGTTCACTTGAAATAACTAATAAGCTAGAATTATACTTTATTTCACACTATAATCCTAAGGATTCTGATATACACAGTTACTTGAGCCTCAGAGGCACATGTTTAAGCTTCCTAGCGATAAAAAGTAAAAATTACAATATAGGAACCTTTTAACAGTTTTGCTAGATGCATGTAAAACAATAAATCACACCATAAATTACAATTTTAATTACTTCTAGTTCTAGCATGAATTATTATGAAATATAGTTTTCGGAAAAATATTGGCTAATTTCCTTGCGAATTTTTCACATATTCATATTTACGTTGCGCCTTAAAAATGATTATTAAAATTATAGTCAAAATAGAAAAATTATATACATAAGCATAAGCGCACATTTCCCGTGCTGTGGTTAGACATTTCTTTGTTATTGAAGCAATTTAACAATGTTTACGTAAGTTTAACTTAAACCAACTTTTCAGGTAATTTCAAATGAATAATAATGTTTAATATCGTCGGCCTAATCTGTAAACTGCGTATCTCCATTTCAACAAAGGAGAACCAAAAATTTTTTTCCAACTATTATTATTTAAATTTAAGCGTAATTTCTTAATAACCATGAAATGAAAATAAGAAAAATTACGTTAGAAAATAAGAAGTAATAATATGTTAGAGACAGTTTTTTGGCTCTCCTGTAAAATTTGTTGAAATGGAGAAACGCAGTTTACAGATTAGGCTGATATGTAAGTTTAACTTACACCAACTTTTCAGGTAGTTTCAAACTAACATTTGTTAATTTTATAGATATATATTTTGTTTTTGTATTTTAATAAACACTTAATACTCTATATATTGCTTGTTTTATTTATAAATTAGTTATTATCATATTAAATTCAATAACAATTAAAGTTGTGGATAACAAATATTGTAACATATTAGATAGAAGTCTATGGTATAATAGTGAAGAGAAAGATGCTTGGAACCGTGTATTAGATTGAGTATTTGTGAGATACACATGTACAAGTAGTACCTCTGCTCATTCTTAGGAACGTACACTGTCAGTAGCGGACAATAAAATCCAGGAAGGAATTGGACATATCTTGATTATTTAGACAAATTTGGTAAATCAGACTTTTATTGAGGTTATATTTATATCAAAATAAGTAAATGATATTTGTATTAAAGGTCTGAATTACTAGTGACATTTTGTATATGTACTAAACCTCAAGAATATTAAAGTGAATTTTACATTGTACAAATGTGCATGGTTTTTAATGTTTGCTACTGTACATACATACCTTCTGAAACGTTTCTTTTTTGGGGTGAGCTTGATGGCAGTCATAAATTTTTAAATAATCATTTTAGGCAAGTATTAATAGTGCCTTATACATATTGATTGCTCTAGTGGTAATATCTTCATTTCATATTATTACAATTGTTAACATACAAAACTGAGACATGATTTTTTAACTGTGTAAAATTGTGTTGTATTTTTTAAAACAGAGCGTGGACACCAGAAAGGAGTATTTCTTTAATAATCAAAGCAGCTAATTGTTTGCAAATTTATTATTTTTAACACGAACGTCAACTAACTATTTTTTTACTAACTTGAAGTTGGAATGTCTATATTTCATTGATACCAACTTAACCTTAGGTTTGGTTTATCATTGAAAATCTTCAACAAATTTGTCGATTTTAAGCGATCCACCGGTATTTACCGGTCCTGATATTTGTAGTTTTAGCGGTTCTGGTTATTCAAATTGCCCTTGAATGACGTCGTAATTTCGCCCTTGCAACGTCATTATTTATAACCGGTTAATACCACACTACGAAGCTGTTTTCTAAAAGTGGTTGTAGTTGTCACGTTTTGTGGTTATGTGTTAAGTGTGTGAAGTGGTCGTATATACAACACAACTCGGGTTAGATTACAAAAATATTTCTGAAATTCTAGGTGCTTCAGATCAGGAAATTAACTGGAAATGCAGTCGTCAAAATATGAGATAGTAATCAACGTTGAAGGCCATGATTATAATGTAATTGTAGATGATTTAGAGACGGCCAATTTACTCCTAAATGGTAAATATTTAAGTAACAACAATCGTCTCGGCGGCATCGAATCGTCCGGCAGCGACGTATCGTCCTGCTCCGATTAGACTGCTTCATGAGTGATGCTATGTTTACTTAAAATAGTTTCACATATATATGCATAACATTCGTTATTCTTCCAGATCATGAGGCTGCTCGACAGTACATAAACCAGTACTCTTCTGATTCAGTGTTGAATGTCCCATTGGAACCAGAAATTATTTGGAAAAAACGAAAACCATCTGAAGAAGATGTGCAGGCAACAAAACTACTCTTACAATTAAGATTACAATATGACAAAAACTTTAATGATAAAAAAACTAGTAAGAACAAATTGTGGCAGAAGATTGCTGATGGATTAAGAGAACACAACTACCATTTAGGAGATAATCCTGGTGAAAAGTGTAGACAAAAGTTTTCAAATCTAACAAAAGCATATTTAACATACGTTAAACACCAAACAACTACTGGCACGGAAAGAAATGATGACTTGCCACCATTTTTTGATGAGCTTCATTCACTACTTTGTAAGTACCCACTTGCATTTGACCAATAGAATCAATAACATATTTGAATGGTAATCATTTGAAGACATAAGTGGGTAAAGGTGTTATGTCACATAATAAAAATTGAAAATAAATTATTTCCTACATTTATGTAAGAGATTAATACAAAATCAGTAAAAATAACAAGTTTAAAAATGCAATGCAACATTTGTATCCACTCATATCTTCAATTGCAGACTGCTGTGTTGCATAGTGCACTTGTTTACTTTTGCACGATCCAGATGGTTGATTGTTCAGTCCTTGCTTTTTTTATGTTTCATTATATTTCAGTTATGATTACTAAGTTTTATTTACAGTATTTTTAAAATTAACTAATAAATAAATTGTCTTTATAGCTTTGAAGCATAAATTCCATCCAAAAACATTGGAAGATACATTGCAAGAAAACAACAAGATAGATACTGAGGATGAGGATGGAGAAGAATCATCTGCATCCAGCAGTCACACCGACAGATTTAAAACTTGTAAACGTAAAGTCAAACCACAATCAAAATCAGATATGTTGGTTAATGAATTGCATGCTGATAAGAAAATACGTCAAGAACAGTTTACAGCATTACAAGAACACATGAAAAAAACAGAAGATCAGAGAGAACGATTGTTAACAATTTTAGAAAAAGCATTTTCCAATTAACTGATTTAGAGACTAAGGCTGTGTTGTATAAAAGATTTCAGCTAGGATTAAATTTAAGCCTAAGTTAGAATGTGACACACAAAGTGCTGTACATCATAACGTGTGTCACATTCTACCTTACAATTAAATTTAATCCTTGCTTAAATCTTTTATACAATGTAGCCTAAAATTTAATGTCATTTAGCGTTTCGTTTATTTTCCCTAGGTATAATATGTATAGGAGTAAGTTAAGTTTGTAATGTTTAAATCAGAAGACTGTTTTTGTTATATTAAATATTTTATTAATAAAATTTGATTATATCATTCATAATCTCTAAACAAGTCACGTGCTATTCTTTCTCTCTTTGCTTGTCCAAATACCCTATCATCTATATTTCTTATGTTATTTACAATTGGTGGTTCATGATTATATGTACATTCGCCAGTCCATAGATCTTTGTTTAATATACAAAAATTATGGAGAATACACGCTGCTGTAGCTATTTCAATAGTTTTACAAATATTGTAGGTATTAATATATTGGAGCCTCCGCCATCTTCCTTTTAAAGCACCAAAAGCATGTTCAATGACTACACGTTCACTGCTTAAACATTTATTGTAATACTTTTCCATCCTAGTCAAATTGTTGTTATTTCTATATGGAGTCATGAACCAAGTTCGCAGACCAAAGGCACTATCACCAATCAAGTGATACTTATTATGATTTATAAAAACATAATTTGGCCCATACTTCTCGATATTCTTATACAATGTGGATTGTTCAAACACCTACAATACATTTTCATTATACCAGCTGTTGGGATTATTGCTTAATTATGTTATTTACTCTTGCATCATGAGCCGCTCCTGGATATCCAGAGAATACATAAGTGAACAGTGTGTTGGAATCACAAATTGCCATAATATTAATAGAATGTCTCCTATATCGATCTATGTAGCTTTCTTGTTGTTCCTGTTCTATTTTGACAAAAACATGAGTGCCATCAATGGCTCCTATGACACCTAAATATATAAAATAATAGCTATAATTAATTACACGTTTTTTATTTAGGATCCGGACATCAAACTCATAGAGTAAGAGTAAAATGATTATGCTCCTATGCCTATCTATAATTATAGCGAATCGCAGGGAAGTATTTGTTAGTATATCTGTGATGAGCCACAAAATACTGTTTTCTACTCCTACTCTATCTGTTCAGTGAACAGATCATAATTATATTTACCTGGGTCTATTATCTGTGGTATTGTTTAAATCCACGTGCTATGATTAAAAATTCTTCTTCAGATGTTGGAAACACAATATATGTTTTTTTAAGTTTTAAAAGAAAATATAACATTTTATTAACTATATTCATGACTGTGGCTGCAGCAATATTAAACCTGTTGCCTATTGCTAAAAGGGTTTCTTGAGAAGACATGTACCATAAAAATATCAAAAGCTGGCTCTGTAGATCAATAGGATAATGTCCTCCACTATATTTTTTCATTAAAATATTCTTGTCGTCCACCTTTCTGATAACTGTAACTAACTTTTCAAATGTATTAATTTCCAGTCTAAATAACTGAAAAAATTGTAAATTATTGTATTTTGTTAACCATTCTTCGGTATTTAATAGTTTCGGTAACATACAATGTTCATTGAATTTATAATATGTTATATTTCTCGTTTGTAATAGAACGTATTGCTGCAGAATGTCTTCATCACTAAAAAACAAGTCTTCGAGGAGAGCAAGTATTGCTTTTCTATTCATTTTCAGTTTAACCACCACTAAGTAGGTATCTTACAAATTAGCTGATTACAACTACAATTTACCCATCTTATTTAAGCGAAAAAGTTGGTTATAATTGTTAAACCAAACAATTTACCTGTCTATTCAAGCGAAAACGATTGGTTATATTTTTAGGGCAAAAGCAATGAAACCAAAAATAACCAAGGGAATAACTCAATTTATAACCGGTAGATCGCTTAAAATTGACTATTGGCTATCAACCATAAATGTAAAATAATGTGAAATGGTTCTTTGAGTCGTGCTTATGTTCCAATAGTTTTATAATTCTTATCGTTATTATAGTTTATTGATATTAAAATTCGATATAACATAAATATTAATTATTGACTTGGCAATAAAGTATGACTTAATATAATAAAATAAACTCCTAGCTACTGGATTTAAAAGTTGCCCTAGTTTTTTATGATATCGATAGTACAAGGGATTAAGAAAAAAAGCAAGATAAAAATATTCTAAGTGCAATCAGTGCTGGTGAACCGAAAACGCTATACGTTTGAAGTGTATTATTTATTTAGGCAATTATTCAACTAGTCGATATTTTAATTACTTAAAGTATGATTACTTGTTGTTGTGTTACCAAAATGTTAAAAAAGTGCTTGAAAGGTTTGACAATTGCATCATTAGGATAAATCAGAGCAAAAGTTTATTTTTTTCTTAGGTCATATATTGAAAAAAGAAGGACTTAGTTCTGAAAAGTCAAAAGTAGGAGAAATAAATTCCTACAAACATTACTCAGTTAAAGTCGTTTTTGGGATTATTAAATTTTTACTGTAAATTTATACCAAATTTATCTACAGAAATCGGTCCGTTAAATAACTTGTTAAAAAAGAATTGTAGATTTCATTGGTCTTCTGAGTGTCAACGGTCATTTTGACAATTGTAAGAAACTATTGATAAATTGTTTTACACTGAGTCATTTTGATCCAAAATATGAAACATTTGTAGCTGCAGATGCATCGTCATACGGCCTGGGAGCTATTTTAAGTCAAAAAGTAGATCATGTGTTGAAACCTATTATGTGTGCATCATGTACCTTAAAACTAGCAGAGAAAAACTATGCTCAAGTAGAAAAGGAAGCATTAGCTTTAATTTTTGCAGTAAACCGGTTTCATAAATTTCTTTATGGAAGAAAATTTACACTAATTAGTGACCACCAGTCCCTAAAAACAATATTTGGTTCAAGGAATAATATACCTACCCTAGCTCATGCAAGACTACAGAGATGGGCTATTATTCTCTCTACTTATGATTACAACATAACATACAAAAAGAGTAATGATTTGGCTAATGCTGATTGTTTGTCAAGGTTACCATTAAATCAACAATCAGGTGACGAAATTTTATCGTTTACTGAAATTGAAAACCTGCCGTTGGAAGCGGAGAATGTTCGAGAAGAAACGATCAAGGATAAGACCTTATCGAAAGTAGTGGAGATGACAAAACATGGTTGGCCTCAACATCTCTCTGATGACTCGCTAAAGCCATATTTTCATCGGAAGTTAGAGATGACAATAGAGAATGTCTAATGTGAGATAGAAGAATCGTAATTCCTAGGGTTTTGAGGCCTACGCTTTTAGAACTATTACATGATCAACACCCAGGTATTGTACGCATGAAATTACGTGCACGATCAGATGTTTGGTGGCCTGGCATTGACAGAGAATTGGAAGACATGGTGTCAAATTGTGAATCGTGTCAAATATTTGCAAGCAAAGCCAGAGAAGTGAAGTTACAACCTTGGGGGAAAACAACAAGAAACTGGAGTAGAGTGCATATAGATTTTTTTTAAATAGAAAATACAGAGTTTTTACTACTAGTAGCCAGTACAAGTAAATGGATAGATGCTTATTTGATGACAAATGGAACATGTGTGAAAAAAAACAGTTGAAAAGTTACGTTCGTCCTTCGCAGTGTTTGGTCTACCAGAAAAATTAGTATCAGATAATGGTCCTCCATTCAACAGCAAAGAATTAAACAATTTTTGCTTTTCAAACCCAACCCATATCATCTACCTTCAAATGGATTGGCAGAAAAAAACGTAGATACGATAAAGAAGAATTTGAAAAAAACAGCAATTTGAAAATAAGAAAATAATATGAATTTAACGTTACAACACAGGTTAGACAATTTTTTATTTAACTACAGAAACACTCCTAGTTCAGTAACATTGAAGAGTCCATCAGAGTTAATGTTTAAACAATTACCGCGTACCAGAATTACGATGTTGAAACCAGGAAGAGTTGACAGAAAAAGTAAGAAATTATGAGAACAAGAGAAGATAGAAAATGCCTATTTTTACAGAGGGGAAAGATGTATTGATGTATTTAGTACTGGAGGAACGTTGGATTAAAAGAAAAGTAACGAAATGTGTTAGCAGAACTACGTATCTTGTAATGGCAGGAGGACGGGTTAGATTTGTGCATGCAGAGCACAAGGAAAAGCTGTCTCACTGAGGAAGTACAATCGCCAATTCTGATACTCAAGTATTATAACACTGATAATTCGTAGGGAAACGAAGTTAAGACAGATATTGGAATGAAATCACAGGAAGCGATATCCCCAGAAATTACAATTTCTGATGTACCCGAAACCGCTTCTCAAGCAAGTCCAGATTCTCCACTACCTAACAACCATTCTAGTCCCAACCCACTACATCTAAGGCGTTCTCAAAGAACTGTAAAAGCTCCTCAAAGACTAAATTTGTAAAGTAGTGCGCGCTTATAAAAGGGGAGGAAAGTGTTGTGAATAGCTCTTACATATGTGAATGCACCACAACAATGTAATGAGAGGTTGGCAGATATGAAGAGTAGTCGCGGGACCACGATGATAAAAAGTACGTACGTATTTCCCATGTTATGTATTTTATGTAAAAATATATATCAGTGAATGTGAACCCAGTATTTTATTAAAAAAACACAACACTTGTATATCGTGAAAATATAAAAATTCTCAAATTCAAATATGCGAAGAGACAAATCAAATGCAGTGCAAAAAATCTATTATTAAGAGAGGATAAATTTTTTTTATTACTTATACGTACAGTAGAACTTCCATAACTGGAATCTCAAGGGACCAGAAAATTACTTTGAGTTAAAGAGATAGATTTCACTTATACACAAAGTGCAGGAATTATCAGTACTGAGCGGAATCGAATATTTTCTTCAAGCGAGGGGGCAAACGTTTACAGCGTGTATTGCACGCAATAAACCAATTCGAACTGCAAATGCTTCAATAGATGTATGTACAAACTAGACATTAAGTTGACTAACTGAGGTTACGCTTATTTAAAGCGAGGGTGAGTCCAGTTTACAGTTTTAAAACTTTTACGATCATTATTATGAAAAGTCTAAGGCGCGACATCTTGCAATCGCTTTTTGACCTAACATTGTATAAGGATTGATAGTTTGTTATTTATTAAGTCATCTCATACAAGACGGCCAAACGTGTTGTCAAAGCATATTGAAAGTTGGTCTGCCAGGTATTAGGCATTTATAAAATGACATCCCGAACTGCCTTAGAACAACTGAATCGATTACCCAAGGTAGTTCTTGTATTAGTGAAATGAACATAAGAAAGTGGTTTGAAACCATAGAGAACGAGCTAGGAAAAGAAGGTTTAAAACATATTTTAAAATTTGGTCTGCTTTGTCTCATTTTCTGAGGAAAATGAGATAGAGCAGACTGAAGACGAATATAATCACGCATCAAAAGTAGAAGCTTCCCAAGAGGACAAAAGAAAAGGTGTAGTTGGAGAACTAAAACTTCATTTAAACGTCAAAGAGGAAATGAGATTCTTGTCCGAAGGAGTTTGCTATGCGTGTGCAAAATTAATATCACTAAACAAGATAGGGCGAAAATGTTCGAAATGTACGCGAACTCTACATACATATTTGTATGTAAAAAATATTTTTGTTATAAATTTTTCAAAAATAAATTAGTTTAAAAATTTCCTATCATTTATATTCTTATTTTAAAATGTGTATGCCAATTACTGTATTCCTACATGCCAACAACTGTAGATTTAGTGCCAACCACTATAGAATATAGCAATCTTTATTTCTTTTTTTAGAATAACGTCATTTAAATTAAGGGCAGTGTCTAAACAAATGGCATAGTTGAATAATACACATATTCTCCTTTCAAATAAACTGGTTATTATAGATTTTACTTATATAGATTGCTTTGTTACGTGTATTTAAAAGTAGTAGTTGCCTAAATGTGTCAATGACTATCCCCTTTACCCTAGGACAGGTTGAGCAATTCTCGAGCTACGTTTCTGCTGATGAGGCCCCAAATAGGACCAAAACAGCTGTACAGAGAATGCTCGAGGAATCCACTGCAATCAAACGGTTAGCAACTTTTATATTAGTGAATGTTTACATAATTTAATAATTGATATATTTTCATAGTATTATTAAAGAAATAACGTTTATTATCATTAAATTACAGCTTTCAACCTAACTTCAGTTGAGATGTGATACAGGCCAATATGGTTAAATATGTAATTTAATATTTTTTGACAAAAAATTACATTCTTTATTATTCTTTAGTTTATCGACCGCTTTAATAAAAACATTTAATTAAGTGAACTTTTTACCAGTTTGATGTATGGTGACTTGAAAGATAGTCGACAATCAAAAGCAAATAAATGAGAAACTATGAAAATAACATTTAATGTAACATGTATTATGTATATAAATATATTATTAATTATCCATAATTATAATTGTATATCATTTTAAATAACAAAGGTACACCATTTCTAACGTATACTTCATGAGTCTTTAGTTAGAGAATGTCAGATAGTAACAAGTTTAATGATAAAATCATAAAAAATGTATTTGATCACTACAGAGGAATATTAGATCGATCTTTTAGAAAATTTTAAATAAAATGATACCTCATTTAGTTACTTCAATGTAAAGCAAAAACAAATTGTTAAGTTGAAATTACATAGTATTATTTAACATTCGGGGCTAACATCTCTTGGCCTTCTGGAAGCAACATACCCTATTCGTTTATGTACTTCACTAGTACTTTTCGGTCCAGGCTGCCAGTGTGGAGGGTCACTGCTGCTGGACTTTCCATTTTCTTTAGATAATTCTTTTTCTCGCCTTATATTTTCATATTCTACTAAATCATCCAGTTTCAATTCTATGCTTGTAAGAGGTCTCCTTAGCATTTTCGTTGCAAGTGTTTCAATCAATTTTTTTTATGGTTATATTATCAATTACGTACCAATGTTTGTATTTTTTTACTGAACTATATTTATGCGTTCTTTTTGGAACTATAAATTAAAAATTTACTTGAAAAATATCGGAGATGTATAGTATATTATTTGGAGGTTATCATTAGACAACAATGATAATGATGTGTTAAGTATTAGATTCGTTATAGAGAAAGAGGAATTGATATCAACATAAGAGTGAGAAGGTATACACACATACAGATTAGCGTGGAGTGGAAATTTTCTCTCTTCGTGGGAATTTTTATGCCTTAAAATTGCAGGGTTTTTTTTTGAGGCAAAGAGAATTTTTGAAGACAAAATTACTTATATTGAAGGCAAATCTTAACAAAAATGCATAAAAGTAGCTTAAAGTTAGAATTTGAGAGAAAAGGCAAGCATTAAACGGGAATTTTTGTCTCAATGTGAGGGAAAAACGACTCTCAATGGTTGGCAACACTGACCGCAGCAGCTCTACGGGGTTATTCACGTTCTCTCGGAAAGCAGAAATCGATCGATTATAACCGAATTCGGTTCAAGTTGTCGAGTGAATCGCAAAAACCCTATTCGCGTTCTTCCGATCGATATGAATCGATCGATAACGTTGTCGAAAATCGGAAAAGTTTATCGAAACCAGTTATCTATCGATTGTGACCGTATCCGATCGACAAGAGAGGTAAGTTGCATTTGTTAATCTGCAAATGACTTTCAAAAATTTTTAAAAACAATAGCAACTACGAGCAATAATATTTAATTGCATTCAAAGTGTATAGATTAATTTATGATAGTAAAATTATACATTTGTACATAAATAATTTATAATTACCAACATTTATGTAGCAAAAAAATAGAAATTATGCTGTACAGCCTTTTTAAATTTGTTTTGCTTTTATCATTAGTTGTGCAATTGTTAAGTTAAAAGGTTTACCACAACTAGACAAAGTTATTTCACTTTATGTTGAATATAGTATAATCTTTCACATCGGGTACCTAAGAAATTTCAAAAGCAAGTAAGCAAAAAGTAACCCGTCAAATATATGTCAATGTTACTTAACTGTAATGTGAAGTCAACAGTCACTGAAAAAGTTATGAGCTCTTAGAATCCACACACGTTTAATTATAAAAAATTATTCTTTTGTGAAGGCTGCTAGTTTGGTGAGAATTTGCAGAAGACGAGATGCTAATGAAAGAAGACGATTGATTGATGGGAATCGTGTTCGATTGAAACAGTTACGGGATTCTTCAGATCCATTTATGATGACAAACAATTATTTATGGGAAAGTATCGCTTGTCAATTGAAAGAGCAAGATGGTTAATTGAGGAAATTAGACCGATTTTGCCCTTTCATGAAAGAAATGTGTAGAAATCAAAGTAAGTATGCAAATATTAATTCACATGAATGCTTTTCAGAATTCATTGTTTTGTGAAAAGGTTGTGTGTGCCCTACATTTTTATGCACATGGAAGTTATCAGAAGCCTGCAGACGGTGACGCATACCTTGGGCTTAGTCAACCAAGTGTCAGCAGGGCAATTGATCAAGTCACTATAGCATTAAATTCAGGCCACATATTGACTGGGTGGTTAAATTTTCCATCTACTAGAGAAAAGCGTTTGGAAATAATTCAGAAGTAAATATAATGATTTCGAAGTTCCCCAAAAAGTAACTTCTTTTTGTTTTAAGAAACTTCCGAGCCTTCCAGTTTCCAGGAATACTTGGTTTTATTGATGGCACACATGTAGCAATCCGAGCATCATATGAACATGAAGAGTTATATAGTAATAGAAAATCATTTCATTCTCTTAATATTTTCCCATACTCCTAGTATCCTAGAAAAAATTATTGGCAAAAAAATAAACGTTAATAAAATTATTATGAATTGTTAATTTCTCTTGCTTGTAAAACTGATTTTGATATATAGAATCTTTTTAAATAAACAATACTTACTATTCATTTATTTACTTGTGAAGGAGCTGCAAATTTATATTTCAAATTACTACTATTGTATACATACATTGAATTATACTAATCACCAAACCTCTACATTAGTAGTACGTATGTAGTTACTGTACGTAAATTACAATAATACTTATAGTGCATTCATGTTTATCAAACACAATTCAACGAAAAGAACGAAACTAAATGACTGAGTATTTTATAATGGCGCGCTTATTTGCCACTAACGAGTGGTCTGATTGGTTCGTAGTGAGAGTGGTCGGAAATCTTCGGGTCGATTCTATTGACGTCACTCAACCGAAAATGTGCTTATCGAGCACGAACGCGAATAGCATTTTCGTATCCACTCGACTGCGGAAACTGAATCGATCGATTACAATCGATCGATTCGGAAACGTTGTCGAAAGAACGTGAATAAGCCCGCTAAACTGCGGTATCGCCAACTTAGGAGGTATCCTCCTAAATTTAAACGACTTTAAGTGTCAAATTATTTGGAGGTTATTCATTAGACAACAATGATGTGTTACAGCTGAAATTAGTACAAACGAGAAATGTTAAAAAAAATTATAACTTTTTTAGTTTTTTCCTAGTGTGAAAATGATTTTATTAGAAATAGATTAGAATTATTTGACGGTATGTCAGTTTAGAAATAAATTGGTTATAATTTTTTCGTAAGGTATCTATTGTCAAGTAGACAATTAATTGACCAAATTACAATTGGAAAGATTTCATTTCCCGCTTTTTTTTTATTTCAGCTGTAAGTACATATTATAGTGTTTTCTATTGATTGCACTAGTATGCACTCAGAGTATCTCCATCTCGTATTATTACATGAGGTTATAACAAGAGGCGAATACAATGAGTGCAACCAGTGCAGGTGAACCGAAAACGCTTTTAGATTCACTATAGACAAAGAATTCGATATCTACATAAGAATGAGAGGGTATAGACACATTAAGGCGCTTTTCAGGTTAGCAGCGGAGTAGCTCTGAGCTACTCTGAAGTAACTCCGGTGTAGCTTAGAGCTACTACGCCGATGTTAACCTGGAAAGCCCCTCTCCAGATTAGCGTCGAAGCCAGTGTTGCCAATTCATGGGAATTTTCCTTTTTCGTGGGAATTTTTATGCTTTAAAATTACAGAGGTTTTTTTTGAGATAAAGGGAATTTTTGAAGACAAAATTATTTAAATTTGAAGACAAATTTTAACAAAAATGCATACAACTAGCTTAAAATTGCAATTTGGGAGAAGAAGAAAGCATAAAAGGGAATTTTTATCTCAATGTGAGAGAAAACGACTCTCAATGGTGGGCAACACTTGCCGAAGCAGCTCTAAATTGCTCTGGAGCAGTGTTGTGAACTTTAGGGGATTTGCCCTTAAATATAGGCGAGTTTAAGTATCAAAAGGGAAATTTAGGGTATAAAATTGTTTAGGGGATTTTTTCAGGTTTTTTTTAACACTAAAAAAAAGATTAATAGCAAACTAATGTGCACTCAACAAAGTATCTTCATTACGTATCATTACAATAATATGCAAATACTTTGAGTACAACCAGTGCTGGTGAAACAAAAACGCCATAATACTTAGAACTATTTTTTTAGTTACGTTAAAGTAAATGAATTTTATAATTTTGATCATGCAAATGAACGTTGTAATTGAGACACAAGAATATTTTGTACTTGATATTATTGGGAATGACCTTATTCTAATATTAAAAAATAATAGTACTTTAAAGTATTATTTGTTAAACTGCTTTAAACTTGATAAAAACAGTTTAATTTTTGTCTCAACTTTATGAAATATGCACGTAATGACCTAGATATTTCAGCATTAAATTTGTTAAAAAAGAACTGTTCTTACAAACAGCCTCTAACTAATTCTGAAACTCAAAAGCATGCGCCGATCAAAATTTCACATTTAACGCAGCTCTTGGAAGCGGTGATTAATTCGCCGGGCGAATATATTTGACAGTTTTGACAGTCAGAATCTGTGTTGGAACAAAAGTAATGAAAACCAGATTTTATTTTCTCGTTACTCTAGCACTTTTAGTGACAATAACCATTTAATTGTTGCAATTGAGGGTATGACGGATCATCATACTATGTGAGATAAAATCGAAAGAATAATATAGATTGTAAAAGTTTACAACATACAGCTGATATGCTAATTAAATTTAATGTTTCGATGTACGAAAATAAAAATGATTTAAAAAAGAAGTAGTAAATGTAATAGATCCACCTTCAGATTTGTAAATAAAAATAAATTTTAGGGGAATATGTCTTTCATTTGGGGGATCTTTAAACTCAGATGGGGGGAAATCGTTGTCAATGGGTTGGCACTAGAGTACCTAAATTGATTGCGCCGCTATTTCGGCGCCACAATGGCGTAACCTACACTGCTTTTCACGAGCTTGATATCGATATTTACATCGAATTATTAAAATGAAGCTAGCCACATAGAGAGATCTGGGGAAGTTAATAGATATCCCAAGATTTTGTTGACAGTTCATTGCCATTCATTCGTGGAAAATGGTTTACTTCATTGTAATAGCAATCTGATTAAACAATAATTATTATTTATTTATTAGATTAGGTTTGGATGTAGGTTTCATGAATGTTCTATGTACGATACAGCTTTTCATTCTAATCCTCATGTGATAGATGTAAATATTGACGTCACGCTCACAAAAGTAGTGTAGGATCATAACTATCAGTATCGATCTCCCTGTATTTGTATTTAATATAATTAATTCAATTTAATTATCTAATTAATTGATTAAACAATTCTACTTTGTAATGAATAATCCATTATTATTTCAATTAACAAATATAGTTTTTGTAATATTCCATTTTTATTTAATTTTGCCCCCATTTAATGAACGCCACCTGTGTGCACTAAGGACGAGTAAATAGTACCCCACGTCTTCCTCCCTCTGCAATATTTGTTAATGTTGGTTTCAAATAAACCGTCCTCCTTTGCAGTGTCATTACCAGTCTATCTTGTTCAATCGTCAAAGTGTTCTGTAGTTAATTAATAATTAATTGATAATTTGGCCCGTATTCTCATCCTATGATTAATTTAATAATGTGTTTCTTCTCATGGCAACGCTCGTCCGTCACTCTCTTACTCACTACATCCGCATAAAGCTATATCATTTCTTGTTTATTTTCATCACGACTTTAATCATAAGATCAGAATATGGGCCAATGTATTTAATTTTATAATTCTAGGAATGTTTCCACTACAAAGAAATCGAATAAAAGGGGCCTGAGTGTCTAAAGTTCGATCATGAGTTGTTGAAGAGAAAACGCACGCTTAGTATTAAAAGAAACCCTAAAAGAAAGAAAAAGAAATTCAATATTCCTTTAAATGTCAACGCAATCATTTGAAACTCAAGATCAAAAAAGATTTGTAGACTTCGTACATACATAATTAAAAAAAATATCTTTTTTTAAATCTCTTTTCCAATAATTGTCCTAGATAATAACTCAAGTTCAATCTTATCTGCTGATTAGATGAAATGTTTTTTGCTGATTTAGATAAATCGAAACATTAACAGCAAAGTTTTAGTGAAGTTTTGACGAAGTAGTCGTTACAATGGGTTGCCTTTTCTCAAGTGAGAAAGTGTCTCGATTAGAAAGAGAAAAAGAAAATTTGGTTAACGAAATTGAGTCATTAGAACGAAAAGTAGAAAAATGTTCAAGAGACGCAATGTTGCATTCAGAAAGTATTTTAAGGAAAAGTAAAGGTGAAGACGGTGGGGAAGCATTGACAGGATCCATCGGTGCCAAGTTGTCCTTCAAGAAGTATTTCGAAGTTCTGTGTAGAAACTTGAAAGAGTTAGAAACTATCATAAAAAAAATTACGGAAGAAAATTCCAATTTGAACAGCAATATAACAATTAAAGATACAGAAATTACAGAGTTCAAAAAGCAAAGCACTTACTTTCATGACACGTTCGTTAAAGTTTTGGAACAATTAGGTCAGTATCGGATTGGATGTTTTAGTTTCATTGAAGGAGAACCAAAATCCTACCCAGTAGCCTTCAGCAATGGAATAAAGAATTTGGTGGACGAACTTAACAAAAATAAAAAAGAAAATATCGATTTGTTGCAGTATAAAACAAAACAGGGGAATGAGTTAACAAATCTTCAAAATCAAATTAAAAACCTCCAACAGAGTAACAGTAAACTTCAAAATCAAAATCAGCAATTACAAACTGCTTTGGAAGAAGCACGCCTAACAGAACAATTGTCTAACTCGCGCTTCCAAAGAGAGAATGAATTTAATCAGTCAAAAAGAGCTGCAGTTGTCAAACAAGAGCAATGTGATACATCGGAAGAGATTCTGCATTTGCTTTCAAAAATAAGCGAATATGAAGAACAACTGAAAACGAGAGATATATTCGCAATCAATAAGAAACTCCAAGAGCTTAATAAATCTCTTGAAAAACAACTCGGCAATGAAATGCACGGACTAAATTTGGGAATCTTGAAATTACTTCGGACTTTAAAGGACGATCAGTTAAACAAACAAGATGAAGAGTTTAAGCGTGCAATGAATTTGAAGATCGAAGCATTTAAAAAAGAACAAGGGCGTTTCTACCTTCTAAATCCAGAAGATCTCAGAAAGAAATTTAAGGATCACCTTAGTGAGAACGTGCGCGGAGTTGAAGACGAGTTGAAGACCTTTCAACAAATAATTTTGGATTTTCCATCCATCGAAGCAGAAAGACGAGCAGCATACGAAGGTATCGTGTCTGATTTAACTAATGAGTACACACATCTTCAGAAGTTGTCCTCAAGTGAGCATTCTTCACCGAAAACTGAAAGCGTTGTTTCTTTTGACTTACCAGAAAATCATATCGCATTGAAAAATCCGTATGTGAGAGAAGCACTCACACGTCTTGTGGAGATAAATAAAAGTACCAGAGAATTAGAGAAGGGGGTGAATAAATTCAGAGGAAGGAAGACGGATAAAATTTTCTTGGATTTGGAGCACAAGTTGGTGGATAATATGACGTATGTGGATAAGATCCAGGTGAATGGGTACGAAGTTGTAAGTGAAAAACGACGCGAGGCGGTTAAATATGTCCAGGAGTGTTTGAACAAATTAATTAATAATGTGATAAATATATAGATCGTATCCAAGATTTCTGTAAGTTTTAAAAATAAAAAAAAACGAAATATGGAAAAAATTGGCTTTATTGTTTTTCAATAGTATATTATACACGACTCTACAATGAATGCTACTATTAATATTGACAACACGAGCGAGCGTAACGAACGAGTTTTGCAATTATCGGAGGTAATAATAACCATTACAGCAAGTCGTATATTATACTTTGTCTTTAACTAAAAATACTAAGAATTTTTAATTACAATTTAAGAACGGGAACTTCCTCAAACACGATTTTTTAATTTAATTTTACTTCTATAGGAATTATTATATATTGTCAAAGAAAAAATACATGTTGTAGAAAAGAATCTTTATTAAACGACTGCTGCTTCAGAATTTCGATTGGTTTAATATTTCTTATCGAAAAAAATTAGTGAAAGGAGCACTAAAATTTTCTAAACTTCTATTTGGAAAATACGAAAAAAATTGCAGTAATCATTTCAGAATGATCTAAATAACAGTTGTTTTATTTTATTATTAAAAAAATATATTTATAATAATAATAATACCCTTAATAATACTTTATTTGCATATATATATATATATATGCACTACACCTATTCAGCACGTGTTTTTTGAAAGTAAGTCCCTGGTCAAAGGTCATCCCTAATGTTCTTAGTTTTGTACACATTAGATTTAGAAATTGTCGACCTGATACCAAATATTATTGCTACCATTTTGCTCGAATTAATCTGAAGTCTATTACGCTGAGCCCATCTCGAGAAGACTTGCTGTTGACTTTGTCAATAATCGCTACTGTAGATTTATACAATATGAGCATAAATGATTGAGGACAAGTTGAATTTCCCGCGTCTCTATCTAGTGATTTTTACTCCTTGTGTTTGGCCCTCCTGAAAATAAATTAATTTTTGTTCAGTGTCGGATATTTTCAGAGCCAACGTTTGCATACAAATTGCAATTAGCTATTTGAAATGATCAAATTAATTCATAATTAATTACTAGACTATTTTATTGAGTAATAATCTCGTTATCCACATTGCGCCTATACATTTGACCAACTTAAGAAAAATATTGCAAGGCGGGAAATTCAACTTGTCCTCAATCATTTTTGCTCATAGTGTACATCATTCGCGTATTGGTGAACACCGTAATCTGGTGTTAATTGACGAGGGAGATCGGTAAAAAACAGCGAAAAGAGTACCAGCCCTAATATACTTCCCTGAGGGACACCGTTCACCACCGTACTAGCCTCTGATGTCTTATCATTTAAAACCATACCCAATATTGCATTTTCATTTAGCATTTAGTTTGTAATAACTTAATTTGGCTAGTAGCAGTTCGTGATTTATTGCATCAAAGGCTTTAAAAATATTTGGTAAACAAAACTTCAACTACGAACACGTGTAATAAGCTTAGTTTTTACAGTAATTCCGTGTAGCTAAAATCGCCGTCGGTTTATTTTGTAATTTCTCAATAAAAAATTGTTTTTAAAAATTCTTTCGAATATTTCAAAAACATAAGTGGCGCAGTCAGTAGGATAGTTAAAGTCTATCGGAATAAAAAAAATTTGGGACTTTTTTTCAACAATTTATTAACTATCGAACTATTGTATGCTCTCGAGTTAGTATGAGTAAGTGAAATCTAAAATCGATATTCCGCTCTGTAAAATAACAGTGTGAGCAAGACAAAAGGAAGACTCCGACGGAAGACCTAGTTGCCGAGCATCAAATTTTGCTGCGGATCAGGAGAAAAGCATGAAATTTTGCATACTGCTTCTGTTGTAAGTGACTCATTCCTTTATTTCCGTAATTATTTCCACATTTACTATAATTACTAATAATACAATATTTTGGAGATCAAAGAGATGAAAGATGTCTAGCCAGAGATTTACAAGATTTGAGACCAATGAAAACTGAATCTCCGTACAATTTCGGAATGAGATGCCAAGATGTTCGCAGCCTACTTCTTGCTAAATTAAGAATCTACGAACCTAGCATAGAAGTAAGGATAATTAAAACCCAAATTTACGATGACGTTGCCTTGCAGACCTATCTACGGGGGCTACCTGAAAATTTACGAAACCTTGTGAGACATCAAAAGCCCAGCACTTTAGAAAAAGCAATGAGTCTTATCATCGAAGAAGAAAACTTTAACTACACATTAAATCGAAACACAACACTCAACGAACAACGAAATTATCATCCAATTTCAAAATTCACTCCGGCTTTACCCAAGCCTCAACCTAGTTTTTCCAGTCCATTAAACCAAAATTATATTCGGTCACCAAATCAAACAATGGACCCAAAATATTAAGATGTACTGAGAAATTAATTGTAGTAAATGATCAAGAAGAACAGGAAAACCTCATCCGAAATTATCACGAGGGTAAGACTAATCACAGAGGTATTGTCGAGACATTAAAGCAGACATTGGTCCGATTTAAAGGAAACTGTTACCAATTACATCAATCGATGCAGTATTTGTAAAGTTCATAAATATGAAAGAAATCCTCCGAAATTATCATTAATGATTACTGAATCATATATGCGACCATTTCAATGCCTACACGCCGACACACTTTCCGTAGGAGCTAGAAATTTTGTAACTGCAGTGGATGCATTTTCAAAATTAGGCCAGGCCATAGAAATTACTGGGAAAAATGCTATTGACGTGACAAATGCTTTTACGGAATATTTTCGAATGTATGGGACCCCGGAAAATATAACCTCAGATAACGGAACTGAGTTTAATAACGAGACTGTGAAACAGTTGCTGAAATTATACAAAATTGAAATTCACTTTATTACACCGCATAATCCGGAATCGAATGGCATCATAAAAAGGTTTCACTCGACAATAATTGAGCACTTAAGGATGTTAAAAGAACAATATAAAGAACCCATTGATCAATTAATGAAATATGCGATCATAGCTTACAATAACGCGATTCATTCGGTAACGAATAAAACACCAAACGAATTAGTATTTGGACACATTCATAATAGAAATCCGTTTGATCTAGATTATACCCATCAGCGTTATCAGGAATATATCGATTCACATAAGGACAAAATACAGCAAATTTACACAAAAATCCACGAAAGATTAGTTACTAATAAAACAAAAATAATGGAGAAAAGAAACGAAAATAAAAAGGGTCACGAGGCATTTCGCATAGGCCAAAACGTGTATAAAAAGGTATTAATAAGTTAACACCAAAATATAAGAGACCATTCAATTTGATAAAGGTAAATAATGACTATACTGCCGAAATAAAGGATGGCAATAAAACAAGAAGGGTGGCACTACGCAACTTAAGACATCCTATTGTTGCAGATGCCGTCCCTGGGACGCGGAGGCTGACACCATCAAAGAAATAAAAAATAACCCAGGAATGTATCCAGTGCGTTTAGGATTAGCACAAAATGTTGTAGATTATTGGGAATTAATCAGGACCATAGATTTAGGAAAAATAGAAGTAGAAATAGAAGCATTGAGAAATAATATTAATAATTTAGAAATAGGATTATCAGGTGAAAATGGGAAAAATTATCAAAGGGAAATGTATAATTATCGATATATCATAAACAATAAAATTAAGAATATAGAGAAAACTTTCAACAGATTAATACCGCAGCAGCCAAAAAGAGTAAGAGAGGACTTATTAATGGATTAGGTGAAATAATTGAATGTATTACGGGAAATTTAGGCCAAGAGGATGCGCAACGTTATGACCATGGCATAGAATCATTATCAAACTCTCAAGACAACATGAAAACATTAGTAAAGGAACAAATATCATTAACGACCACGGCAATCGAACGTTTTAATAACACGATTAAAGGTCTGATTAGCAATCAATTAGTTATTCAATCACGAATAATGCAATTAGAATATACAGTAAAAAAAAACACAAAAATAGAAGACGCTAAAATCCTGATCCTACTAACCTTTAATATATCTACGACCAATTATTTATGTCGTAAGTGTGATACAAGACTTATTAGACACATTAGAAGAGGCAAAACACATTTGCAAAACTTAATACTATGCACACATCTATAATAGAGACAGATAATCTAATGCAGGAATTAATTTCTGTTCAACAATGGTTAACCGAAACAACAAAATTTCCATGCGAAATTAATCAAAATAATCTAAAATATCTAGAAGATAGTATAGAAGTTAAAAGTTACACGAAAGGCAACTTGATTGTGTTTGTGTTGCTAATACCCCTTACGGGAAAACAACCCTATGAATATTACCATTTATACTCCTTTTCAATTAATATGCGTGAAAACATTTTCCAAATTATAATTCCTCAATTTAAATACCTAGTTATTCATGAGTCGAATTATGCAGTAGAGAATGAAAAATGTCAGGAAATAACAAATAACCAATATTTGTGTCACTCATTGAACATAAATAAAATAACGCAATCTGCTCCATGTGAAGTTCAATTAATTCAACATACACAAAAGTATAGTCACTGTTTACCAGAGACAATTAAATTAGAAGAAAAGAAAATACAGAAAATTCGTAGTGATGAATGGCTATCGATATTCCCGTACGAAACTGTCGTGATTAAGCAATGTGAAAATCAAGAAGGACGTGAAACACTGCACGGAAGTTACGTCGTCAAATTAAAGGAAAGGTGCAAGTTGAAAATAGAAAATTTGATGCTGCAATCCCATCAGAAATCAATCGAAACGAATCTGGAGATAAAGAAGAATTCGGCCCATTGAAACTAGAGCACGTAGATCTTGACGATGTCCATCCACTCCTAAACCCGCTCTGGGACGTAAAACAACGAATCAACAGCAGCCCGAAATCTGTTCATTTTTCCGCAAATGTTTGGACAATTTTATTGTATTGTTTTCTGATATTGATATTTATTTGTTACATAATCTATATAAGGTGGAAATGTCTTCATACACGGTCGACACTCAATCCAGGACCATCAAATATTCCCTTGGAAGAAATTGGGGTGAAGCCAAAGCCACGGACGCCCTCAGCTTCACGTCTTAAGGGTGGAGGAGTTATGTATGGTCATTATCCCTGGTCGGCGCCCCGGTCAGCAAGATGCGTCTTATAAAATTACGAACACGTGTATTAAGCTTAGTTTTTACAGTAATTCCGTGTAGCTAAAATCGCTGTCGGTTTATTTTGTAATTTGTCAATAAAAAATTGTTTTTAAAAATTCTTTCGAATATTTCAAAAACATAAGTCGTGCCTAAATGCCCGAATATCGCTACATCTCTGTACTCCTTAATGAAGAGCAGTCTGAACTACAAAAAAAGAAAAAATATTTTATGTACCTATAATTTTACATAAAAGTATTACGAATTGAACGTAAGTTAAATTTTATTATATTTTGTATTTGTTTTTTCTTTTGACATATCTAAAAAATATTATTTTTCATGGAAGATTCATGAACTGAGTTCATGATATTCCAGACAATTCATTATCTATAGTCTTGATTGGTCGATGATTATTGTAATAGTTGTGACATTAGATACGTTGATTATTTCTTAGTATTGGTTTTGAAGTGTTTTTAATAGTTCGTAAAGTTTTAAGAATCTTTTAATCATGTAATTGTAAAACTTATACAATATTATACACACAGTTATTAACGAATAAAAACAATAACCCTGCCGAACAATTATATACGTTTTTGTTTAAAAACAATATGAACTAATACATAAGTACTTACATTTTCTGCAGCTTTACATGTTGTATTACATGTACATTATTTATTTTTCTTACATGTATGTTTTATGTTGATATACCCAAGCAACACCATTTCCTTTATTAGACTGCTTATATACGAAAGCTAGAGATATTTTTGGTATTGGTATATCGAATACCAAATATATTCGTATTTTAATGGAACTATGTAATTACTCTAGAATATAAGTGATACGTTAATTAAACGTTTTCATTAAAATGTGTGATAAAATGTCACAATTTGCAAAAATGTTAATTACATTACATTCTAACATGATGTAGGCCCTAAAAATTAATTTCACATTAAAATTTTCAATATAATTTGAAAAGTAATGAGGCCTTACGTGCCTCTACAGAATGGTGATAAAGTCCCGCACTCAGCTCATATTTTATTGTTTATTTAATGTTTTTTTGCAATATCCTGAAGCAGGTGGTCGATTTTTAATTCTGAAAAGACACTTTTTAGTGCGAAAATCTTCTCTCGATCGGCATTTGTTTTTCCTTGTGACATCATCATTAATTGTTTTAAATGGCGATCCTAACTTTTTCATGCAGATTTTGAACGTCCTTCTTGTCAGTTAAATGGTGATATAAAAAAATAGTACCTTTCACAAAAATTTTTCGAAAAAATAGACATGGTCCAGAGCTTTGTCTAGAATGTTGTGAAATAATTATATGTTATGCTGCAATGAAAATGATTTTTATTGCTTTTATTAATTTTTTTTAACTCTGTTTTCAATTTCAAGATAATCATTCAAATAAAATAAATTGTATTTTTCAATTGTAATGTATATTTTTTTCGAAAAACTTGTTATATGAGTAACTTTTTTTTTATATCACCATAGTGCTGATAATAAGGACGAGCAAAACCTGCATGAAAAGTTTGGGTTGCCATTTAAAAAAAATTAATGATGACGTCACAGCGAAAACACAAATGCCGATCGGAAAAAAGATTTTTGCACTAAAATGTGTCTTTTTAATATTAAAAATCGACCTGATTTTGAAAAAAAAACATTTAATAAAAAAACTAATGAGCTTGGTGCTTTTCAAATTATTCAAATTACTATACATATTAACAAAAGAATGATTTGTATAAAAAAGAATAATTTACAACTAATTCTTAAAAAAAATGTAATAGCGTTTTCGATTCACATGCACCGGTTGCACTCACAGTCGTTGCATCCTATTTTAACCTCATGCAATAACACGCATGAGGTTAAAATAGGTGCACACTCAGAAATGAAGATATTCTGGTGCCCAAGTGCGGTCAATCGAGGACGCTATAAATGATGATTCTAGCAAAATTGGTACCGCCTAGGTAAATTTGGTACTTTTTGCTGGAGGGTTGGTATATTGCATTTTTGTACACTGGTAACACTGAATCCAGCGAACGGCCGCCTTTTACTGGTTTTCTTGCCGCCAGATGGGTATTCGCACTAATTGCAGTCAATTAAAGTTTCTCGTGACAAAAACTATAACAATTAATCATCAGGAGTGTTCAATTAAGGTAAGTAACACCTTTCTGTAGCTTATTCTTTGTTCAACTCCGTAAAAATTCTACTTTTTTAAATATGCGTTTGTTAGGTTATGCTGCTGTGCTTTCCCGAAGTAAAATAAATTCCTATTACCGATATTGGCATTTCAATAAAGTGTAAAGCTGTTGTTCTAAAGAAGGCTGATAGGCAAAGAAAATTGAGATTTTCTTGTAGAATTATAGAACTTGTAAAAAAATGCAGTTATCTAATTTGTTCAAGTTAATCCAGAATGTTCAAAGCTCATAACAATTCAAGATTGATATTTAAAAATATTAAAAGTTACTGTAATTATCATTAATGTTCCAACAAAAAAAAATTAATCGATTTTTTATGCAAAAGTCCCAGTCGATTCCGCTAGGGTGCGTTCTGATTTATTGCCCGGCGTTTGAGTTTGTTATCCCAGTCGTTCTAAATATGTTAACATGTGTAATTATTGAACAATCGTGCTTATTGCGATCTGCTTCTGGAAAAAATTGAGCATATAGTTGCAGTACAACAGCAGAATATCAGACCGGTTCTTCTAATCAACGTTTTGTGGAACCTACAGGATTCCCCAAATTTTCCTATTAAATATAAGAAGGACTACAAAGATATTGAAAGATTTTTGTTGAATGAGAGCAATTTCCGTTATTTGGTAAGAAATCTATTCTTTGGCGACAAATTATCTAGCCAGGTCATTTATTGCAGGTAAACCGCTTGGCTGTACTAGGAGGAACCACTGCATGAAATGTCACGACTAATAAAATGAAGTATCTCTTAAGTAACAAGATGGCTGCAAAATTCAATTGGGCGGGTCATGAAATAATTAGCTTTAAAAAAACGCAAATGTGTAAAGTTGTACATGGTAAGAGAATATTACTGATTTTTATTTTGTATTTGAAATGAAATGTATATGTATTTATAGAGGCGACAAAGTTATTTTATGGTGGTCGTCAACTGAGTGACTTAAATGACTAATCCATTGACCAAGCTATCAAAGACTGGTTAAAATTGGCACCGCAACGGTACAAGGGTGAATTGCTGCGAAAGAATAAATAAGAAAAAATAGTTATTATAAAATAAATGATATGGAATTATATGTATATTTATGTGTTATATAATAAACCTTAAAATACACCAATAGTATATAACTGAAGAACTTTCTCCTCTGTTTAAAATTATCGCAAAATGTATAATTACAAATGATCGGACACTTCACAAAAATTGAAATAAGTGTAGACGTTTCGTTTTATGTTTGACAGCTTCTTTAGAATATATTCCTAAAAAGCTATCAAACGTACAGCGAAACGTAGACATTTAATTCAATTTTACGAAGTGTCCGATTATTTGTAATTATACATTTGGTTATATAGATTTAAAATATACGTCTGATATAAACGTTGCGCTTACACCATAAATATACGTTTTGTGTAGACGTTACATTTATCCCATAGAGAGACGTTAGTTAGACTGTCACTCATATGTATAATTCTAGTCTATAGTATTCTACATTTAGACTAAATTCGAAACGTGTATTAGACATATTCTATACCTGATGTGTTACATGGGTATTGGGTGTTTGTAGAACGATAATCTACAACTTAGTCAATAATGGATATATTTAAATAATTGTTTATTTATTTCGATTGATAGAATACGTTACATCAAAAAACAGTACACTAGTACTACGTTTGAGTAATAACGTAGAATTTTGTTTTTTCAAATGGAACACCACGTATGTCTTATGATATTTAGAACATTCTGAAATTTCTCTCTAAAGACTAGTTATTGAAATTTAAAAATGTAAGATTATTTTTTAATTAATTTTTAATCAAGTGCCAGTTGGCTATTGATGTGCCGCAAATTAAAATAATCTAGTTATCTAGTAATAGCAGTTGTTTAAAAATAACAAATTTTGTAATCATATAAGTTTTCAACGAGAATAAAAACATAACATTTTTGGCGCAGTCAGTTAAGAATGGCTACGGATGACGTTATAAAAGCACTACTTGCAACAATAATAGAAGAACGAACACAATGTGATCAGCAGCATCGCGAGTTGATCCAAATGCTTATGGGAAGGCAAAATTTGAACTTAGAAGGAAATGACTCTACGTTCGTACAAATATTGTTAAATGTACCCACTTTTCAAACATTTAATTCTAAAGACGATTGGCGAAAGTAACACTCAAGACTCACGCAGCATTTTGAAGCTCATCATGTGATATCAGAAGAAAACAGACGAGCATATTTTTTATAATGGGTTGGTGACGAAACTTTTGTACTTTTACAAAAATTATTTGGCTCATCTGACATCAGCAAACAAACCTTTACTGTACTTACTGCAACTCTAACCGAACATTTTAAAGAAAAAAACACGTCTAATGACCGCCCGAGTCAAATTTCACAAGACGTTAATGACAAACGACCACTCGTATGCAGAATGGGTCGCTGAACTTCGAGGTGTAGCACGTGAATGTCAATTTATTTGTTCACAGTGTCAAAATGAACTGATTGACGAGCAAATACGTGACATGATTATTTTACATACTCCTCATCCTTACATCCGCATTACAAACGGAATTGCCTTCATTGGAAACTGTTCTACGTCAAGCACAAATTTTTGAAGCGACTCTCGTCGCAAATCAGACGATTATTGGAGATAATACTCAGTTTGAAGTAAATTATATGTCAATCGAATATTCTTGTCGTAAAAGTCCTAAATCCCATAATGTCACCTCAGACTCATCTAAATCGCACAACAAAGCAACCAGAACGCAGCAACCAAAATTGCCTTCATGTCCGCATTCAATTATCAACACAAGCGTTCGGAATGTCGATTTTGTAATGCTTCTTGCAACAAATGCAATAAACGTGGACACATCGCATCCGTGTGCATGTTTAATGCTAATAAAACGAAGAATTTCGATAGCAAAGCACATGAGTTGAAGAAAAGGAACAAAAATTTCAAATCATCTCAAACATCGCACTTACAACAAGTAAAACATATTCATGAATTACCGATAAACGAACGAATGCCAATCGAGGATAGGGGACCTGCTTACAATGTGTATCCAACAGTCGATGGTGTCAAGCTCAAGTTCCTAATGGATACTGGAGCATCTGCATCTATAATTGCACTTACTGGATATGAAGCAATTAATTCGGGCTCAGATCGGGTCAAAACTCCAGATTTTCGTAGTGGATTCACACGATACAGTTAATATTTTTAATCTTGATTGGTTCAGAGTTTTTGGTTACAGTATTTCGCAACGAGATACATAAGATCCCGAATTAATTAATGTACTGGAACTTGTACACCATGTATCGTCTACATCGTAGAGTCTCCCGAGTTTTCAGGTAACGCAACAGTCATCGATAAACTTTGCAAGCACAATCCACAACTTTTCAAAGAAGAATTGGGCCAATGCAACTCATTCAAAGCTTCATTTCGTCTAAAATCATCGGCAGCACCAAAATTCTTCAAGCCGAGACAAATCCCATTTGCTCTTAAAGATAAAGAAGAGCTCAAAGCTGCTGGCATCATTACACCTGCACGATTTAGCCAATGGGTCGCACCTATTGTCGCAGTACTGAAAACAAATGGAAAAGTTCGAATCTGAGGAGATTATAAGGTAATAGTTAATCCACAACTTGATACTGAACAATTCCCAATTCCTTGTGTTGAAGATTTATTCCACAAACTGGAAAGTCACCTGCAGAACTTCTACATGGTCGTAGTTACCGCACAAACCCTTGCCTGGTTTTTCGACGACAAAATTTTAAGTCAATGATCCAATTTATGTGAAACTGTACACAAACAAGTCACATACATGGGTTAAAGGTCGCATCATTCAAGAAATTGGTAAGATCAGCACCGCCAGAAATGGAACACATCGACATCAAAATCAGTTGCGCAAAGGCACAAATGACGTTCCTGTTCCTAACTCGGAGAACGACGACGATTCTTACAATCTTGCATCCATCTTACGAGAGGCATCCAAGATTAAATAAAATTGCTACTTTTATACAGCAAATCAAATCGATAGCAGCAGTTATGCATCACAACAAGAAACAGTTGAAGCCATTCCCACAGTTGTAACTGATCCTTCTGTACGACGTTCACATCGCCATCGGCGTCCACCAGTTCGTTATGTTCCCGGAAGTTGAACATTTCGATATCAATTGCCATTGCTACATTTACAGGTTTCCTCATAAATGATTCATAATGAATGAGCTGTTTGGAACATTCAATACATTTTCTCGAATTAAGAAAGATATTTTTTTTCTGATTTCAAAAATATATAGTTTGGGGTTTCATACTGTTTGCGATATTTAAGTCCAAAATAAGAAAAATTCATTTACTTTAATAAGAATTTTGATATATGACAAATGTTAATTATAATTCAAAGACTGCTCATTTGGGATATTTTATAAAACAAAACGCTAACAACTAAGACAAATTAGCATATTATATAAAATAAATTAATCAAAATATACCCAAATAATAATAATTTCAAACTTAAGGGTGTGTTTACAGAAAGGAAATCAAATATTTAATCGATAAAAGTAGTTATTATAATAAGTATGCAATTGCTCCCGAGGTTCTGAGTTACCTCAAAAACGAAATTTTTGAATGCGACAAGCATCTGTATTTGAAGAATGTTCACAACGCATTTATTTTTCAGTTTAGGAAATATAAATATAGTGATAAGTCGGGGCTCTAAGATGAACGCTCTAGTAATTTTATTTTGGATTGCTCCAAAAACTGCTTCCTACTGGTCTCTTCCCTGGGGCTCTCGCTGTCTTCATATTCCCTATTGCCTTTGCTAACACCTACATTCAATTTCGTCTTCTGTGTACATTCTTCTTCGTTGGTTGTCTGTCTCTGCATTCATCCTAATGTTTTTTTTATCTCCTTTGCCATTGTATCAGAAGACAACAAAAATATTGATAATATCTACTCGTATAAATTAGCATGCTACGTTTTTTGCTATATGTATGATGAAACTATCACCTAGATACTAGATGCCTCCACGGAAAGTTGAAAAGAATAACGAAAACTACAAGGAATAAGGTAAATAATTAGGTGATTCAATTTAACAAATAGTTTATTTAGAATTCGTATTTAAAGCTTTAAGCCTTACGAAGTTGTCTTCATAATATAGAAAAAAAAAACTATTTTTGCAGTTAAGTTACTATGACAAAACTTACTCCCTATCGTACTTATTAAATAGTGTTAGTGTCAGCATTTTTTGTTATGTCGATAGTATTAGTAATACTTGCGACTTCTCCTCTTCCTTCTTCATCTCACCTATTAGTAATTTTTTTATTAATATTATTCTTTCTTTAGCTTTCGTATTTTGATTAAGTATATTTACTTTTGATTTTCGTATTCCTAAAATAGTCTTAGATTTTCTTCATATGCATTTGCCATACCTCCTCCAAAAAGTTGTCATACCATTCTGATGTAAAAAGAAAGGTTTGTACGTTTTTTTATGACAAACATTTGCAACATATTAACAAATAGTTATTTATGAAATAAGTGCGGCAACATAATTTTCTCGCGTGAGCAGTTTTGAAAATGATTCCCGCAAGAATTTCGTACGATATTTTTTGAAACGAATATAAAAATTTAAAAAATTTTGTTACAAATCGGTTTTGATTGCAGTGAACCCCTCGAGCAACCTCTGTACAGCTCTTTCGGTCCTATTTGGAACCTCGTCAGCAGAAGCATAGCTCGAGATTTCCACTGCAAACCGAACCGATCTGTCCAAGGTTATTCGCAAATGCGATGTAATAATAATGAATAGTTTGAATCATCCCATACAGGGCTACTTATTAAGTAGCAAACTTGTTGCAATTTGTCATTTCCTATACAAAGTTGTGTCAAAAAGTGATCACAGGATGTCGCGATTCAAACTATTCATAAAAATTTAAGTGCAAATCTGCATTTTCATGTAATTTCATATAAAAGAATGTAAAATATGACAAGCCATGCTTCGTTGTTTTCACTGACGTTGCATCAAATAATTTTTAATGAATTCTCCCACTTCTGGACTTGTTAATGAATGAAATTGACGGGAAATGATATTTTATGAACTAGATTAGATTATTATCTACACTAATTTATTTAAAAATGCTTCAAAGGGCCAATGTATTTTGACGTTTCCTGGTTTACTTTAGGGAAACAGTATTTCCCGCAACCGTACTGCATGCGTGAAACATCAAATAGAAGACGATGAATTCAAAAATTAATTATAAAAGGTACATATTACATTATTATTATCATTATTACTTATTAACCACATTAGAAATGTGACTTCTTTTCGGCTTTCTGCTACGTCACATGGATGTTTCATGTTTACTGGAATGTTTCTTGTTTTCTTTATTTTTTCTTTCACTTCTTCTTTTTATTCTTCTTTGCAGGTAGATAGGCATTTCTTTCAATTGTTTCCTTCTCTTTTATATTGACTTCGTCTTCCTTTACTTCGTCTGTTCACCACAACGTCCGTTGTGTTTCTTTGTACTATTTTTTTGTACATTGTTTTATTGGTATTTCAATTTTGATTAAATCTGTGATTAATAGAGTTGATTAAAATTGTAAAATATAAAACCAAAATTAATGTTTGCGAGGTTAATTACTTTTTTACAAATACTATAATTTTGAAGCTAAAATGCAAGTTTTCCTTATACTCAATATTCATAAGCCTGATTGCCTTAGATTTTAAGCGGTTTTAAATTCTATTTTATTTCTCCGACGTCGTTGATTTTTTAGGTCAATTTGTAGAGTTTTCTCATTATCTGTATTCAATTCTTTCGCAGTAACAGAAAGTATGCCTTCCACATCCACGGATAGCTTAATTTCAACCAACACCATCCCTTTGGGTGCCGGTGTTAAATTTGTAATCACAAAGTCTCCTACTAATGTATTTTCGTTGGCATATAATTTTTCACCTTGATAAATTCTGATATCCATTTCAGTTTGATTATCATCAGCGGTAACGTATTTTTTAGAACTCTCACACGGTATTTGAGTGTTCCTTTTAATGATTATGCTCATTAGCATGCCATTTTCATTAACAATATCTGTTCCCAGGGATAGAGATAAGACGTCTTCAATCGTTGATGCTTCCTTTTTATTAGCGTACAAATTATCCGCGTAAACTGCCGCCCCGTATGCTACCATTTCCTCTGGGGCTCTTGAAATGTTAACTTTTTCTGCACTAAAGTGCAGCTTCAACATGTCTTGTATTTTAGGAATGCGACTGCATCCTCCCGCTAAGACGACTTCATCAATTTGATCTTTATTCAAGCCAGACATTTGTATACACCTTTTAACGATCTGCAGTGTTTTCTCAAAAATCTCTTGATTGATTTCTTCAAATTTCTTGCGTTTCATCGTCAATTTGTAGGTAAGCCTAGATGTGATAAAATCCATATCTTGTGTATACGTATATATAGTAGAGAGTTTTTCTTTTAAATTTTCGGCGTACATTTTTAAACGACGCATAATTCTTTTGTCGCTTGAAATAATTTCGCCGTGTCTCTGAAGTATATCCGCCAATATGAAGTCAACTAAATTCATATCGATGTTGGTTCCTCCGAGACAATAATCTCCATCAACTGCCAGAACCTTGCAACGGTAACCTTGTATTTGAATAATGGATACTTCAAATGTGCTACGTCTAAAATCGTAAACTAATACATTCCTACCCGTATATACTTTCTTGGAGTGTTGGAAAGCTAAAGCGACAGCCGTCGTTTCGTTTAATATGTGAACTTTTTGTAATCCTGCTATAGTGGCGGCATGCTTGGTGGCAGTTCTTTGATTATCTCCAAAATAAGCAGGTACCGTAATAACTGCTTCTGTAATCGGCTCTTTTAGATGAAATTCTGCTAGTTTCAATATTTTTTCTATAATATATCCACTGATTTGTTCGGGAGATAAAGATAAGTCCCAACTGTTATTTTTGATTATAATTTTTGGGGAACCACAATCATTTTCAATATTATATGTAACTCGTTTTATGTCTTCCTGTACTTTTGGGTTGTCCATGGATTGTCCGATTAATCGTTGTATTTCTGAAAAATATAATGTTCGAATATATAAATTTTTTTAATTAAACCTCATATTAAATTAATTATTTGAATAATGTTTACAAGCAAACCTGGTTTGAAATGTTTGAAATTAGCTTACCATAAACAAATTCATTGTTGTACATATGAGCACACTGAAGTGCAGGCTTGCCAATTAATATTTCATGGCCATTGATAAAAGTAATCACAGAAGGCATTTGATAACAGCCACAATCATCCTCAATAAGCATTAAGCGTCCGTGCTTAATGTAACCAAAGCGATTATTGGTCATACCTAAATCGATTCCTATTATTACCACTGAAATAAAAAAACTTGTTATCACAGTTTAAAGAAAATTCTTCAAAAACAAAAAGTTAAATGTTTTAATTTCGAAAATTCTGTTTTTACAAAAATATTTTTTTCTTACTTATTTATACGTGTATTAACAGTTTAGGTGAACGAATTTAAAATGACAGTTTTGCTTATAAAATCAGTAAGATATAAGTTATCTTTATTGTTTCTCGGAAAATTATCTTTCACTGATTATTTTTTAATAACTTTATCAGTTGTAAAATTAAGTAGTTTTGGTAATGGTAATTAAATTCCGAGTAATTTTTTTGTAGAAATAAAATAATTTGATTACTTGATTTTTAAATAGTAATAATAAATGTCTTTATTAGAGTAAAGATAATAATAAAAACAGTAAGATTTATTATTAATAACGCGCTCTTCCACCTAACCACAAGCTCGATTCATGTAACAAATTATTATTATTATTATTATACTGCACAGTAATCGTCAATTAAGGAACATGTCTAAACCTATTACCAATTTAAAAGTTACTTAAAATAGTCCATAGCTACTTCCGTCATCTGTTTGATAGGACATACGTTGATATCTATTTTTTTTTTGATATTTCATTCAACAGATTTGTCATAATATAAATTGGTGACCGTTTTAATAAATTGGTGCGTGTTTTAGGACACTGAAAAGCATATTTTAATCTAGTATTTACCGGTACCCTAAAATTAATTTGCGATAATAAAAATTCCTCCTGAATCGAATTAACCAAATTGTGCACATTAACCAATGCTGAAATAATTCTCCTTGTTTCTAAACTGTCGTAATTAAATAAGTGTAACAGCTCGTGGTAGTTGATAGATGAAGGGAAGACACCGGCCTCTTTAAAATTAATATATAGCATGTTTCATTGAAGATGCATCAAACTTGAGGGACACATTTCTGACATTATTTCAAACAAAATATCTAAATAAAAAATTTTAATCGGAGCAAGTTGAAATTTGCATAATTTGGAGTCGATATTTTTTGAAATATTGTAGCGCGCGGAATCATGAAACAATACCGACGATCTAAATTGCATTTATGAATGGCACATAGTTGCATGGGGGTTGTAAATCCATAAACAGCGAAGAAATTTATGACTAGATTTTATTTTGCCCTTGACCGAAAACTCAAACTTTGCCACTCGTCGAATGCAGCAGCGAAGTGAAATCGCGTGGATATTTAAACTTATTTAATTTAATATTATTATTAATTATGAAAGTATTAAATCTAATACCATAAAATCCTTAATTGGGGTAGTACGGCGAATGAAATGTTTTGGGTAAAACCAGGTACTGGTTTAAATCTGTTTTGCTGAATTGACTGGGGCCACATTCTGGAGGCAATTAACCAATAAACCGATTTCGTATGTAAATGAGTAACAATCCATTCATTCTCATTTAAAGTCCATCCTAAATATATGCGATTTTGCGTTCCCTTCGACTTTCTCTAAATTTATTCATTACAGAGAGTTTTATAAAGAAACTTTTCTTTCTTTTCCCGACATCTACCCGCATACCAAGTTAGATGCATCTTCAATGAAACACCCAGTATTTTAAAAATCTTTCTTAAATGTTCTCTAGCAGATTTTTCTTATAACTATAGCATGGAAACCGTACTAAAGAGGCATACTCTACTACTCTAGAACTGACCTCACCATTCCAAAATAAAGCATTTCAAGGGCATTGAGGTTGATATAATCCAGACATGTACGTATTAGGAATCCTAGCGTTTTGAGGCCTCTACTAACAGTCTGTCTAATATGTAACTCAAAGGACACCCCCAAGTCCTAAGTCCTTTCCATTGAGGTTGACATAAGTTTATTTTCGAATAAAACCATACTCCTTCTTCTAATGTACGAGACTACTCCTCTACATTTATTAATATTGATTTTTAGTTTATTATGTTTGCACCAGTGTTCAAACCTGCTAAGTTGGTCTTGTAAGAACTAACAATCACCAATACTTTCAATTGACTTAAATATTTTTGCATCATCAACGAACAACAAAATTTCGCTGCTGATTATATCAGGTAGATCATTAACGAAAATCAAAAATAGTAAAGGGCCGAAATTCGAACCCTGTAGTACACCCGAAGATGGTACATATGGAGATGATTGAAAACCATTATTATTATATATCGATATTATCACGGAAAGCTCATCTACTTTGTTATATGTGCCATTATGTATTTACATACGTGTTATTTATAAAACAGGGTGTTAATAAAAAAAAAAACCTGTACACCGTTTGGCAGGTGATAGTAGAGATCAAAACAAGAAAAAAATTCTAATAAACCTATATCCAATTCTTAATACAGGTTGTCCACGCCATGTGTTTACTCTTCTAGAATTTTTAGTTTTTACATAAAATTCGGGAGCAATAAATTGAATAAAAAGCTGAATTTTCCGACATATCACTGGCCACCGTAGGACTTCCGGTTTCTAAACCAAAATTACCAAGTGATACATATTGGGACTCACAATGACCTGTAGATTCCAAATATGTAAAAATATACGGGGCGTTCCATTTAAAATAAGAAAGTTGATATCACTTCCGGCGAAACTGGAATTCCTACTGTGGCCAGTGGTATGTCGAAAAATTCAGCTTTTTATTTAATTTATCGCTCCCGAATTTTATGTAAAAACTAAAAACTCTAGAAGAGTGAACACATGGCGTGGACATCCTGTATTAAGAATTGGACATGGGTTTATTAGAATTTTTTCTGTTTTGATCTCTACTATCACCTGCCAAACGATGTCCAGGTTTTTTATTAACACCCTGAATATACATATCTAAATTTAATATAATGTACAAAGATTTTAACTATCATTATCAACAACATCCCTGCTCCGCTAAATGTAAGGACTTCAATCGAATTTTAAATGATAGCAGAGGCACGGCTTTTAGATTATCTGCAATTGCATTATAAAGAGAAGGTGCAGCATATGCAAGTGATCTAGTAATGTATGTATGTTGAGGGACAGTTAGATTAGAAATTTTTCGCAAACACGATTATAAATGGTTGATCTAGGAACTAAAAAATGAAATAAATATGAAGGAATCCCCGCAATCATGATTTTGTGTATTACAGATGCCAGATGATATTTCTTCCTGTTACTTATATTTTACCAATTTAAGGAATTTATGCCAATTCGTGTCTACGGAAACTTGTAATAAATCGTGCACACGAATTTTGAATTTTTTGTATTCCGTATTTCAATGGCCATGGGCCATAGACGCCATCACAGTAGTTGATAAAATCAAAGAATCGCACGAGGTAGTTTTCGTTTTCAAATTTAAATAATGTTTGCGTGTATAGAGGTAGCATAAAAGTCTATAGGAACACTGAATTGATTTATTAGCAAATGTCCTAAATCTGAATTCTTGATCAAGAATAATGCCCAAATTTCTAATGTGAAGTCAATTTTAAAATTTTCCACAAATATGTTCATGTCATCTGTGGCCCTCTGGCGGTCTTTTGATGAACCAAATACGATTGCTGAAGATTTGCGTGGGTTGATATTTAGGCAATGCATTTTTAAAGTATATAAGAGTTTTCAAATCCTTATTAATGAGGTTTTTATACAACTGTTTATTTCTTATATTACGTGTCGTCGGCATAAAAGTGACCTCTACATGTTTGCAGTTTTTTCTGGAAGTCAGCAATATAAATAAAAACAGTAGTGGCCCAAGCACAAAACCCTGAGGCACCCCAGACCCAACTATCCTGGCATCGGACGAATATCAACCATAACCCTTTGAGATCTTCCTGTCGAATAAGACCTAATTAAATTTAATACATTAGTATCCAGATCGTAAAATTTAATGAATAGCTTGAATTGCGACATCCTGTGATCGCTTTTTGACACAACATAACAAATTGCAGCCACTTTGCCACTTAATAAGTCATTCCATTCTGGATTCTGGATTGGTGAGGGGGGTGAATAAGAATTCACATGCACTTAGGCCACAATTGGGGCCATTGTACTGCCCCCCTATCCAGCAGTATTTGACTGTCAGCGTTCTTCGAGCCATCCCACTTTTTCGATGAAGCCTAGAACGTCCGACAGAGGGGCACTGCGAATTCCAGCCATGTCAGGTCAGAACTCCCCTAACATGGGACCTCTGATCGAGGCGGGTGCAAGGCAATCATAGAGGATATGCTCAGCTTTTTCTTCCTCTAAGTTACAGCCTCTACAAATTGGGCTGTCTGCTAAACCAATGCGATGCATGTTTGTTTAGTTTGCAATGTCCTGAAAGTAAGTCTTTTTCTAGGTAGTTGCATGCAGAATCGTGTCAGTTTGAGCGAGGGGCCGTTATAACCTTTTTCGCTTGGTGACGCTTGTCTAGATTTACCTATCTGTCGATATGTCGGTCCTGGGTTCTTTGTTTCAATAAGGCATTAAACAGACTTAATGACGGTGCTATGGCCGGTTCGAGGCCCCAAAAGGGCCACTCCGAGCCCTGTCTAACCAGTTCGTCTGCCTGTTCCAACGTGACCTTTAACCCAAATGAGTTGCAGGGTGTTGTATTTGATCACTTGTTCTAGTGTGCCGTGACATTGGAGTGTTATTCCCAAGGATATTTTGTTGCTGTTTAGAGCCAAGAGTGCCGCCCTACTATCGCTAGCTATCCTAACGATTTTATTCTGAACACCCCGATCCATCAGGGAAGATGAATATATCGGGTTTGCGTGCATCTTCAGCGTTCAAGAAAACGTTGAAGTGCTTCTTGAATAAATATGTAGGTGCGAAGGAGTCGACCACCGCCCCAAAAAGAGGAGTTTCTTGTAGAGCCTCCTCCAGGATGAGGTGGTGTCTACCTCGGAGACCTTTATTATTCCACACCTTTTTTGCCCGCAGCCCAAGGACCGATCCCAGTGTCATCTCCTCCACATATATGTTCAGTAGAGGGAGGTCAAGGATGGCCTATAAGGCGGCGGTAGCGGTGGATTTCAACGAACCGAGAGCACTCATGCATGCCAGCCTCTGTACGTGCGAAAGCTCTGATGCTGTTGTCGATAGTCGGGCTCTGGGTCATCAGACCAACGCTCCAGAGCAAACCATGGGCCTAATTAAAAGCGACACATGCCTTTGCTACTTTTACATTAACATGTTTACCCCAATTCAGTTTCCGGTCAAAATGACTCCCAGATATTCGACTTCATCTGAAAAAGTTAGTTCAATTTGGAAAAGTTTGGGGAAAGTCATCCCATACAAGGCGGCCAAGCTGTCAAAGTATATTGAGTTTTAAAAATTTTATCGCAAATTTAACATAAAAGGAGTACCTGTCTCACTGGTGCTACAATATATTACCGCACCTGTATATTATATTTCATATTATATTACCGTATCACTATTTCAATTCGTAAAGAACAAAACCGTAATTATAACTGAACTAAAATAAATATGTGTATACTTACCATTTTTTTTTCAAAGAAGAAACTGAATAGGGTTGAAAGAATTGAACATAATTTTGAGAAGTGAACTTGAGTTTTCGCCTTTATTTCGCAGTTTAAAATTAAAATAATATAGGACTCGTCCAAAATGATCGTCAGCATCACATAATTACAGTTTAATGATTTTTATGTACACCTACATAATTTATAAAACAAATTTCTTTATTTTAGGCTTGGTGGAAATTTTTCATTTCAGAATTTTTGATTGAAATAAATCATGTTTTGGTGTAAAACAAAACCTTTTATTTTAATTCTCAACAACAACAAAACATTCATTTAAATATATATGTATATCTGCCGTTACTATTAAACACACTCGCGCTAAGTAGAAAGCCAAATACAAGTTTATTTCATTATATACAAGCAAACTGGTAGATATCATTTAAGGCATTCTTGTATATAGATAATAATTAAACAATAAATAATAATTATTACTATACATTTAAAAATACTATATTGTGTACCTTCCTAAAATTAGTTTTAGGTAACTACAACAGTTGCAATCGGAACACTTTCGAGTGCCTAAGGAGGGCGTAAATATTGGTGAGAAAATTTATGCGAAAACCGAGTGCACTGAAAAATATATCTTGCATTTTAGAAAACCGGAAACTGAAATTACGGAATTCATTTATTTAGAACGAATACATGTACAGTATGGCACGTACTTATTCTAAAAACCTTAGGAAATAAATAGCTGGACGGTTGAACTTAAAACAGATGTCCAAATTGTTAAAAAAATCACAAATACAATGTGCCGTTATCGTAAATTGTGTAAATGTGAAATGCAGAACTTGTTCTAGTTTCAATTCCAGTTTTAAAAAGTTAAAAAAAGTAATTTTCCTAAAAGCAAGATTAATTATCTAATTCTCCTATTTCTTTTCCGTCTTTTCTTTCTTTTTTCCTTTCTTCTTTTCTTTTTTCTCTTCTTTCTTGTCTTCCGATTTATTTTCTTGTTCTACTTCAGTTTGCGCAGCAGCTGTTTCAGATTCCTTGCTTAAATTCTGACTAGCTTCATTTGTACCATCTTGCGGCACCACTTCCATGCTTTCTGCTTTTACTTCCTTCTCCTGGTTTGATTCTGGCTTATCTTCAAGAACTTGTTCTGCTTTAGCTTCTTCCATCACCGCTGGTGTTGCTTGAGCTGGTTCTTCAGTTACCACTGGTGCGTCATCGCTGGGTGCTTCTTCTTTGGCAACGTTCTCAGTAGGCACAATTTCCATTGGGGCAGGTTCTGCTAAAGTACCTGGTCTTTGGACACCAGAAACTTCTAGACTAGTTACTTCTGTATCGACAGCATGTTGTTTCTCTGCGTTAATTAAATCAACGCTAGCTGCAGGCGGTTGTTCACTTTTTGTTGTCAGTTCAGGCGGTTCACTAGTCGATTCTGATTCGGCGGGCTTTTCAACTTCCATTTCCTCTTCACACTGTTCAGGTATATTAACTGCTGACGCATTTGCATTAGCTTTTGCTTCCAAGATTCCGATGCAACCCTCAATGCATTTGATGGCTTCCTTACGAGCTTGCCTAATGTTCTCTTTGCCCTCAGTCTCTATGTTGTCTAATTTAATAAGATTCCGGGTTAGCATTTCATCTAAATACAAATACTCCTTATCCCTCAACTTTCCATTGAAGTTCTGCACTTTATTCATAAGTTCTGAAACGTCTTTCTGAATAATCTGAATTTGATCTAATTGTATAGGTTTAGGCGGTTTTTGAGTTTGCTGTTGCTGTGTTGGTATTTGTTGTTCTTGTGGCGGTGGTGGTTGTTGATTCTGAGGAGGTTGTTGTTGATAATTTTGCTGTTGCTGCTTTTGATATTGTTGTTGTTGCTGCCTGAAGCCATCTTCAGGTGTAAATCCATGGGGTTCCCCTTTGTTAACAAACTGGGTAAAATGGGAGGGGTTTCTGCCGAAAATCTTTTCAGCTTGAGGCCGCGGTGAAGCTGCTGATTGCGACGTGTTAACGTTTTTAGGAATCACGGGTTCGTCGCGACCTTCAACATGAATGGGTATCACTCGCTCCGTAGGTCTATTTGGAGTCTGCGGATGCGATTGGGTTTGGGCTTCCGGCTGCGGTTGAGACGACCGCGCCCCCATGTCTCCACCACCCGGTCGTTGTATGGGTATATTTATGCTGGAGACGAATCGCTGTCCAGTCGAGCGATTTTCTGGAGGAGCAGACATTGATCGTTGGCTCCTATTCTCATCAACAGGATCTTGCTTTTGACCCAAGTCGACGGTATTACTCTGCTGAATATTCTGCTTTCTCCCCCTTTCTTGACTGTGATGAGGTGCTTGAGGAGGCTTTTCTGTAGTAGGCTGGGGAGAACTCGGCTCTTTCGGAGACTGGCTCTCCTGAGGCTGTTGAGCTTGGTGCTGCGGTTCGGCGTAGTAAAAGTCTGGTTCGTCGTCGAAATGTCGAGAGAAAGGAAAGCCAAACTGTTCGAATCTCGAACCGAAAGGTCTTTCGGCGTGTCTTCGGAACTCAGCGTCCTGTGAACCTGAAGGATTTTCCGAGTTGGAGCCTCTTCTGTGGCGGCCCAACGTGTGGGAACGGAAAGGAAATGTGTTTCCAAAATTCAAATGCTTGGCAAATTCGGGATGCCGTTTCGCTATGTCGTCTAATTGAGAGCGGAATGAATAAGATCCTTCTCGGTCGAAATCCTGGTCGTCAAATGGAAAGCCACTCTGCAAATAAACCAAAAGGTAAGTTAGTCATATAATATGTGTTTGCAACATACAACTTATTATACAAATTAGCAGTGTATACAAGTGTCTGAAAAGAAGATTTAAAATGCTGCCCGTAAGAATGTCGTAATTACCAACACATTAATAAAAAGAATTCTAAAGAAAAAATATTTTTAATGTTCTAAGGAAAAAATGGAACAAATGTTTTTCGAGCTTCATCACAAATTGATTGTCTACTTGAAATTTAGTACACTCTGTATACGATTGTTTAATAGTATAGAGAAATATCTATGTGAAAATTGTTTAAAGTAATTCCTTACACCGTTAAGGTTAAAAACTCAAAAGGAAAAAGTAAGTTTTTATCAGTTATCATCAATCATTTCAAGTGTGATATTTAACTCTTTTGCAGACGCAAACGAGCATACGTCCTTCCAAGGCATGCACAAAAAAAGAACGTGTTAACTTTACTTAGTACTTATAAGGTAAAACTCCTTGAACCGCTACAAACGCCTCTGATAAATCGGCTCTGTAAGTACCATTGGAAATTTTACGCGAATTAATTCCATTTTTATTACACGCGAGTTAATTTAAACGTAACCTTTTATAGCGATATTTCTTTGAATTAATTTCCTGGTTCTCGTTGTAATTAATTGTTTGAAACGACATTTAATGTATTCATGACGTCGTAGAAACCGTTCGTTTTTAATTCATTCCTTTACATAACATTCAAATAAAATAAAAATTAAACTTCCAACTATATAGAGTGTCCCAATTTCATTCAGATAATTACTGAGTATTTAAATTATGTAGTAAGAAATACAAAACATACAGTGTTATTTAGAGCAACTCTTCATCTGTCATTGAAGTTAGAATCCAAGTTATTAATTTTTTAAAATGATTTTATAAGTAAAAAAATGAAATTAACCAGAGAGCATTTTCGAATCATGATTCATTATGATTTTAAAAAAAGTTTAAGCGCTTATGAATGCAAAAAGAGTTTAGATTCGGCTTTTAGTGAACAAGCAGCATCCTTGGGTACAATATACCGATGGTATAAGGCATGTGAACGCGAAAGGAATTCTATTCAGCATCAAAAAGGAGCAAGGCGTCCTCCTACGGCTGTTACCGACAAAAACATTGCTGCTGTTAAAAAATTAATTGAAGAGGACAATAAAGCCACTTATGCAGTAATAGAGCACCAACTCAAAACTGGATCCTTAGCTGTTAGAACAATCATAGACGATCACCTGCATCTCAAAAAAGTGGTTAGTCGTTTTGTGCCGCATCACCTTTCTGACTTCCAAAAAGCAGAGCGTGTAAGAATTTGCCATAGAACTTTAAATTTCTTAAATAATGGCGGCACCAATTTTTTCCCAAAGTAGTGACAGGTGACGAAATTTATATTCCCTTTTTCGACGTACCTATCCACCAAGAGAGTCGTGTATGGATTTAGGAAGATGAGGAAACTCCAACAATGACCAAGAAGCAGCGAGCTATGAAAAAAGTTATGTATGCGGTATTCTTCAAAAGGACATGCCTAGTAAAGGCAATTAAGGTAGATTGACAAAAGACAGTTACAGCTAAATAGTACACTAAAAAATGTTTGCCTGAAGTGTTTAATAGAGTTCGAGACAAGGCCATTATGCTGCACCATAATAATGAATCGTCCCATATGGCAGCTTTAACTTTCCAGTTTTTGGCTGAAAAAATTATAAAAGTATTAGAACATCCGCCGTATTCACCTGATTTAGCAATATGCGATTTTTAGCTATTTTTTGGGCTTAAAAGGAATTTGCGGGGTAGAAGGTTTTCGTAAGAGATTGATACTCTCTGAAAGATAATTGGTTAGGAGTTTTTGAACAGTGGAAATAAAGAATGGTCAAGTGTATCACATAATGCTGAAGGGAATTACTTCGAGCACATTTAAAATAAAATCCTAGAAAATATTAACCGTGTTTTTTATTCTCAATAAATTCAGCTTGATCCTCGTATGCAGACGGAGTGCAATCTGAATTTGTGGGTAATGGTCTTGTCGTTAAAGACGACGAAAATGGATTAAATCATTGTTATCAACGTGCAAAAAGCAAAAATCCCTCAAGAGCAGTATTTCGTAGAGAGCTGGACTCACAAAAATAGAGCTACGTTTGTATGGTTCAGGGCTAAATAGGTCCGCTTTTAAGCTATAATTATTAACAAAATACTTTGATAACTTAATAACAGCTTCATGGCACTTTATGGTATGTGTAAAATGCTGCGCTTTAGGAAAGATGAACAAATAGAAAAATAACTATATAATACAAAAATTTGTTTTGAAGGCTAAAAGAGCGCTTGAGAGCTATTTTACAATTTGTACAACGAAATTTTACAGAAAAGAGCTAATGATTCCAGCAGCAGCCCTTCTACAATGGAGAACGAAACGTCAGCAGTAGAAGCAGTTGTGACGCGGTTCCAACCGGAAGTCTATTCAATTATGGACAACTTAAAAAATTAATACTAAAATAAAAATAAAAAACGATTGATTTTACAGCACAATTCAGTAGATTAATAAATTAAATAGATTGTTTTTTTTTTATTTTATTGTTAACTGCCTTATCGAAGCAATTGATTTTTTTTAGATTGAACAATTGAAGAATTCCATACATTTCCGGCATTTTTTTGGCCTTCATATTACCGAAAAATAAAAGGAAATGCCTACGCAGAGTTTTTTAGCGTTTGATAAAAAAACGAACGACTTTTGCTTGTATTGTTCCTTTTTCTATAAGACAATAGAGAGAAACAAAAAAAAGAAATAAAAGTTGTAAGTTTACTTACATATCATTAACCGTGTTTTTATTTTTTGACGGAGAAATTTTTTTTTGTAAACACACAATCGATCGTCATTTGTCTTTTTGTATTTCTGATAAATGGGAAAAACAAGGAAATTTGTTTTCTCTAGTTTTTCCTGGAAAATGAAAAAAGAAAATACGACAGAATAACTCGTTACTAAATCGATTGCTTTTTGTTTTATTATTAATTGCAGTTGAGCTTTTTAAAATGATAATTAAAGCACAAATTTACTACATTGGTGCATTTTTAGGTTGTGGAGTGATGACTCCATGTAAAAATTTTTGTTCAGTTTTTGCATTTTTACCAAGAAATTTCTGCCTTTCTCAATAGGTTTTTGTTTTTAAGCGAAAGAGAAGGCGATTGTATTTAGAAGCACTTGTTTTTATTATTTATTTCTTCTGTTTTGATGAATGTCGGAATATAAACGAATGAAAAAGTTTAACTATAATCGAACGATACTTTAAACAAACGTAATACGAAATGATTATAGAGAAAAATATCTAAGAGTTATGAAGCAAAAATAAAGGGGACTTTGATTAATAACCTTCCCAGAAAAATAAGCAATAAAAGATAAAAAGAAAAAAAGGTGTCAAAACGAAGAAAACCAATTAACAAAGTTTTCAAAATACAATGTGTCCCAGATTGAGTAGGCTACCATGGGTAACTTCCTTATTAGTGAAGATAGAGATTTGGTTATATAGGCAATATTTTGCAGTTTTATGTGCTGATTCAGATTCCGCTGAGAAAATTTAAAAATTCCGAATAGTTCAGATATTACAGAAAAACTGAAAATCGCTATTTTTTTTAATGTCCAATAACTTCGCAAATATAAAAAATATGAAAAAATCTTTCAAATAAAAGTTACTATATTTGATAGCGATTTTCAGTTTTTTTGCGATAATATCTGAACTATTCGGAATTTCCAAATTTTCTCAACGGAATCTGAATCAGCACATGAAACTGTAAAATATTGCCCATTTAACCAAATCTCTACCTTCACTAATAAGAAAGTTACTCATAGTAGCCTACTCAGTCTGAGACACACTGTATATGATAATAGTTTTTTTTTTTAATCTAGCGTTGAAGTTGGCCATGAAAATGTAATTGTGAACAGTTGTTTGACGTTTGAAGTTCATTTTCCTAACCCTAGTTCCTAACGTTGTTTTCTAGGTTTCGAACTCAATAGGACGATAGGGCATCACAAGAATGTGATCTATTGTAATAAACGAAAAAAAGACAAGAATGAGAATTGTAGCAAAAATAATATTTAGAACAAATAATCAAAATTGCGGTGCGTTCACAATAAGCACGTCACGGCCAACTTCGACACAAACTAATAATAAAAATAATAATAGACTTTATCACGTGTTTTTTAAAAAAATGCCATAAGGGATGGGCATGGAAAATAAAATTCATGTCGTAGCTTGATTCACCACTGCATCGTTTAATAATAATAATTACCACTTGAATAATTTCTAAATTACTTTCACTGTGATGTCAAGATGAGAACGTAAGTAAACTTAGTTAATTAGGACTCTTACAGAAAAAAAGACTGTAAATGGATTCTTACCTCATCCGCAAAATCCTAATCAGATTTTAAAGTTCACGATTCGATGATATCGTAACAAGAAACTTTATTAGAATTACTCGAAATAGAAAGAAAATTAATTTGAATTCGAAAAAATTCTGAAGTAATCCTACGTGGATAGAACAAAGAAAACTAAGAATAAGAAGGGCATCAGGTTGAAACTGAAGTTTTGATTACTTAAAAAAATTTTCTAAGTCATCTGGAAGAATTCTGAAGGACTTTTATAGAAAGAACTTTTATAGAAAATGGTATCTCGTCTCGTCGTATCTAAGGGTATTTTAAGAGTATCATAAAGTCCTAAAGACGAAATCTAAAACATAATATGTAACTTGTAAATATTTTATATTTTATTTCTTTTATGTAAAATACCAGTTAAGTGTTTCATATTGCGAAAAAATATCATCCAGTAGGTCATGTTTTCATTAAAAATTTGAGTTAAAGAAAGTTGTAAAGCATAAATGTTATAAAAATAACATAGTCTACAAAAAAAAATTAAAAAATGTAAAAATCGATCGGCTTACATTAGTTTATTTTTAAAGAAATTAATATGAACAAAAAAAGTTGTATATCAGGTCAGTTTTTGTTCTTCATTTTCTGAAAAAAAGACGTCGAAATTCGGTCGTTCCTTGTTTTGTTTTTCGACTTTTTATAAAAAAGTCATTATAGATAGATCGCCTTTTACTTTGATTTTTCATTTTCTTTTTATGAAAAAAGAAGTCAAAGTTCGTCGTGAAATCGATCGTCTTTCGTTTTTGTTTTTCGTCCTCTTACTTTTGTTTTTTTGTCTTGCTATGAAGTAAGTGGTTAAAATTCGTTGTGATGCAATCGTCCTTTTTTTTTAAAGAGATATTCAATAGTCGACTATATTTTATTTATTTTTTCATTTTTTTGTTCAAGAAAGAAAATATATCAAATACTTATGTACAAGAATTTATTTCTTGATGTTTTTGATATGAATTTTAATAAATACCTACGTAACTATCAATGGGTAGTTACCCCCTATTCTGTAACTCATAACGACATCTTTAAATATCAATAAGTGACATATTTTGACCAATCATGCAAAGTTGTAACGCATGTAACCAATTACCAAATTGGTCAAAATGTGTCACTTAACGATTCTCGTGGTTGAACCATGTCGCTATGAGTTACAAAATAGGGGTCTTGCTAATTTTCGGTTGGAAAATGCTCACTCGGTATGTATAAACAAATACACTTATAATTACATTTCCTTTTAATTTTAAGAAATTAGAATTAACTGAAAATTAAAATTATTTTTGATGCTAGTTTCCACGTTAAAAATTTTTAAATTTGCGCCAAGTATCTGAGCTATAAACCTTAGCAGAGATTCAAACCAGGCATGTGAAGCTGTATTTAGCCGTTCCTCGCTTTGTGTAGGATGACTTATTATTGAGGTTCCTATTTATCATTTCTCACAAAAGGTTAGGTCAAAAATCAGCCTCAAGATGCGACTATCTAAACTGCTACAATACTAAAAAAATAATAAAAATCAAGAAAATCAATTTTATAGCACAATTCAGTAAAGATTAAAAAAAAGAAATAATTGGATACAAATAATGACAAAACAAAAAGAATTATCTTCCTTTACTGACGGAAAACTGCGCATTTTCTTATAATAGCTAGTGAACCACCCCGGTAAAAAAAAAACTTCTGGCATGTTTTAACAGATAGCGTTGTTGAATGTCCAGAAATGACATCCGTCAGTTGAAACCGAATAAATGGTGGTTTCTCAATACATATAAGCCGTCCATAACAAGTGAATCGCCTTTGTACAAACAAATGAAAATAAGAGCAACTGAGGGTGCTGTTGAATATCTTACAATAAAGCCAGTAGATTAATAAAGTACCATCACAAATAAAGAAGGCACCACAACGACCAACACTCCCAAGAGGCGCTGTCGGCGTTGGTTTAATTATGCAATATAATATTTTTATAGATCAATATATCATTGTCATTTTTAAACGATTTTCTAATCCAAATATAAAAAAATAAACTACATCTTTATCCTCATCTTTTCTTTACTGTCATTCACAAAACTATTAAAGCGAAAAACATGAGCGCCCTCTACTGGATAAAAAAAATTTCGTGGTGCCGTCGTCGCTTTATGTCGGTACTTTATCATAGTTATCCTCTTTTTATCTTGCAATAACGCAATAAATAAGTTTTAGGAAGAGCCATTTTAAGGTAAGCGTCTACTGATCGGCAACGGATTCAACGTACAGATCTAATTTCAGGATTCTTTACGTACGAATCCGATTCGTACGTTTCGGATAGGTGAAGACATTTTTATGGCAAATAATATAAAGAATCCTGAAATGCGATGCGTCCGTTCCCGACCAGTGGACGCTTAGCTTTAGTGGACACTTTGAGAAAATATGCAGAGCGTATTCGTATGGGCAGCCTGTATTATTACAGGGTGCCCATTTTAAATCGTGACCTACCAATTTAAATAAAAAATAATTTCACGTTTTCATAAAGTACTAAAAACACGAAAGTAGAATGGGTTGCCTATTTTCACTTTTTAAGGCGTCATGATTTAAAATAGGTATCATGTATATAAAATTATTTTGAATTTACGAAATAAAACTTGAAATTTAATTGGAAAACAAGTGTTTCCAACTTATGTAATAATTGCTTTTGTTCAAGTTTTAAATATTTTAAAAAGTTTCCAAAACAAAGAAGAAAATCAAATTAAACGATGACTATAAGGTTGACGTTTACACTATTCACGCTCTGGTTTGTTTTTAAGCTAATAGTTTACACTGTAAAACTATAAGTGATCAGAAATTAATTTGGTTTACTTAAGAAGTTTATACATTTTTTTCTTCTAGCAATAGATTTGATTACAGTTTTAAAATCGATGAAAACTTTCATATAAATTTATGAAAGACGCAAGTTTTTGAAATCAAGTTGTAGAGTTGTGTGAAACTAGATGTCAAATTGCCAGTAGTAGTTTTGGCAGGAAAATTTTAAATTAATCCTTTAATAATAGTATGTATATACTATTGCGACCGAAAAAATGAAAACACCTGTTTTTGTACTTTGTAATAATGGTTTTTCAAGTCAAACAAATATGAGTACATTTCACATTGACAAGTTTATTTGAAAATTATAAAATTCTATACGCAGAATATGTATAATTTCAATAAAATTTGTTAATTTAAGTAAACATGTCGATCTCCGTGTCTTCACAATGAAAGGTCATCTTGATATTAAAACCATATCCACAACGTCTAAAATTTATAAAAATTGGTCACTAAATTTATTTTGGTGTTTCCATTTTTACGGTTGCAGTAGTATACAAGTTTCATAAGCTATGTGAATAAAAATGAAAGTGACGGCCGTCAGTGTCAGGCCATCAGCGACCGGAAATTACTCTAGTTGTACCATTTGAAAATAAAATTCAATACTGCCAACTCAAGCAGCGATTCTTGATCACTGTGTATTCTTGGGTCGAACGATAAGATGATAGCCCTATAGAATCCTATTCAATTTAGGATGCCTTGTACAAATTATTACTATGTGCCGTGCCTCAAATGAATTCCTGATTAAAGTAAACTGGATATTTTTATAAAATTAGCGACACGCAATATAAGAGTAAGAGGAGAAACACTCAATTAATTGGCTACAAAAAAACACGAAAGCTTAAAGCAGATGTTGAAAATGTTGTCCTTCAGCTTGAATGCTCAAAGGTACCCTGCGCTTCATGTATTCAAACGCGTTTGCCAAGTGTTGGGGGATTATGTTAGCACAAACAAATAATTGCACAGCTATCAGTGTTACAAACCTTCAAGAGAAAAAAGAAACATTGAAACCAATTTGTCATTATCATCTATTTTAATATCTTTTAATAAAGCTACGTCCTAGGTGGTCAGATTCTTAAGATAAAAAAAATGAATGTAATAATAAATAAGTTTTTATTTATCTAAAACGATAAGTTGAGCTTTAAAATATAAGCAAGTTGTTGACAGCCGAGGCTGAAATTACTTACGAATACCTTTAACCCTTTCGCGTGGGATTTAAAAATTTAATTTACTATGTGAGATGCGGGAGGAGAAAATTCAAGAAAAACTTTTATTATTTTTAAATTATTTTTTATACCATTCGAGCCCTAAGCTTTTCTTAAGCTTTTTGTGGAGGTGTAATGACTGGTAATTATCTACTGCCGACTGCCTAGTTACAGGTATCATGTACGGAACTTCCCAGGATAATTTATTTTATCATGACGTACGGTGTACGGCACTCCGAAGTAAAAATGATTTTATGCATGACGTGCACTTGTACGTCACTCCACGCGGAAGGGTTAAAGACACGTTAAATACAAAATTTTATTTCATATTGTTAAATTGGTATGAAAATAAATATTAAAATTTATTTTACTTAAATAATCCGTAATAATTAAAGTGTCTGATGAGCAACTTCCATAGCAATGGAATTGTTTACAAGTGACAAGCGAATTTAAGTCACGTTTTGCCCCTAATGCTGTTTTCATAATAGAACTTTAAATGACTTTAACCTATAAAAACACATTGTTTTCCTATTCTTAAACTAAGTAAATTAAAGTAACCTTTAGCTCTATTATGAAAATGGCCCTAAAACTATAGAATTAAATTTTAAAATATTCGAACTTTAAAGGTGTATTTCTTGTACTATGAATGGCTCGAAAAACGTCACTTTAGAAACCAGTATGAAGTAAATAAATAAATAAAAACAATTTGTATAAAATGACAGGTGGACGAACGCGAAACGATTTTCCGAAATTGAAATTGTGGAGAGCTGACAATAGGCAAAACGTATCAAAAAATTTTAAATAAAAAATGTATTTACCATGAAAAAGAATAAGAAAGATCGGTATCAAAAGAAAAGACAAAATTCATAACTCTTCATTGCCACATCATAATATACAAAATTACACTCTTAAAAAGAGACGACTCGTAATACCATCATTTCGTTTAGAAAATCAAATTTTATCATAAACATAGAAAAAAATTCTTCCAAACGCATATGCATACAAACGACAATAAATCATTGCAAGTTATGCATTGGTTTTTAATAAAATATGCTGTGTAGGATATGTAAACAGAAAAAAAAAGAAAAACATGAAAATGTTTAGTGTTCTGCTTTCTTGGGACAACCTGTTTACATATTTTGGAATGTCCTGTTTAACTGCGTTTTCGTATGTTTTTTTAGATGCCGTTTGGTTGGGACACCTGCACATGTTTTTTTTATATCATAGTTTTCCTTTAATAAAATTATTTCGGTAATAATATATTTTTTTAATTCAAACTTTTTTTATGAATTACTTGAATTATTTGAATAATGCAGTGTAAATAAAACTATAAATGTAAACACATAATTCAAGAGCTATGTCATCATCCACAAAATAACGTATCTCAGCTAATATGTAATAATAATAACTATTAGTCATTGTTGCTATGTTTTGAGTTTTCTTCTTTACTATCTGGTTTTGGAAAGTCATTGCGGTTTAAATTTTTATATAATAAATTATTCCTCATAAATTGTCTTTGATTAATCTAATTATTTCATATTTTCATACGGTTTTACTTATTTACTTTTTTTATAAATCATATTTACTAAATAAACTGGATTTAATTACTTTTTAGTTACTCAAAGCTTGACAATTAGAAATATTAATTTCATAAGAATCCTTTAAAAAAATACAACTGAAAAGAATTGCAAAATTTGGATGCTTATTAATGACACACAAAAAATTAAATTCTTCCAAAGGCATATAAATATAAGATAATAAATCAATTTGTTATTTCATAAGCAGGTGAGATATAAAAATATAAAGTGAACGTACTGTATATGCTTATAAAATATTCTGTTGAGTCAACACTTTTAGTAATTTGACGTCAATAACTAAACCTCAGAATTCCTTTTTTTTAAATAATTACAACTTACTTCATTTTCTACTTCCAACGGAATATGACCACGATTTACCATTGCGGGAATGTCTGTAGCAGTTCCTATCACAGGAGTCGACATGGTAAAGAAAAATCACACACACTAATCACAGTTTATAAATAAATCGCTCGTTTTGTACACACTATTTTTCCTCTATTTATTTTTCGGGTATATAAAATGCGTTCAACTTTTATATTCGACGTCACCTTATTTATCAATTTCGTATTAGTGCAAGCAGCGCCCGCTGTCCATCGTATTTATATAAGGAGGGGGGGAAAGGTGGGATCGGCGATTTTCTAGCAAGTTCCGGACGTCGAATCTCGAACTTTTCCAACGCCTTGTACGATGTTCTCGAACAATGTGGGCGCAGAAACACTGAATCGGGTAATACGATAGAATTGAATTAGAGATATTTATAGTCAATTTTGTTGTGAAATTATAGAGTATCATTATACAATTTATTTGTTTGCGACTCTGAAGTAGAATTTTTTTCATTAATAATACTGATAGTCCAAAAAGTACATTATGTATACTACTGTTTACTAAAATATGGACACTATGAACAGCAGTAATTGTACAATATTTTTCAACAAACATAACGAATGCCAAAAATATTGAGCGCCTTGTTGAATAAAAACGACGGGTTTTTGATGAACAGGAATTTGTGATACTTATTATTTAAAATAATTTTTACTTTGTGTATAGATACACTCACCGGCACAAAAAGCGACTCACTTTGAGGTTTGTGTAATTCATTGCGACAATAAATTTTTTTATATAATTTTCGAATGATAATTGTTATTTATAGTTTTCTTGGTTGATGTACATCAAATAAGGCCAAAAATAAATATCAAAGATTTTAATAAAAGTAATAAAAACTGCAAAATTGATGAAATTGTAACTTAAAGAAAAATGCAAAATTTCAATCTTCCTAATTAATTAATATCGAGTATTGCCTCCGCCGAGCCTGTATTGCAGCCTACAGACGTTGTGGCATCGACTCCACCAAGTGCCTAATCGCTAAAATGTCAAGTTGATCCCATTCTTGCTGAAGTGCTATTGATAATTCTTCTAGGGTAGCTGGAGTGGGGACGCGAGCTCTAATATTCCTTCCTAACATGTCTCACACATGTTTGATGGGATTCATGTTGGGACTTCTCGAGGGCTACTGTATTCGGTTAACACCAACAGCGTCAAGAAATTCATTAACAACTCTGGCGACATGTGGCCGTGCATTATCGTGCATCAACATAAAATTGTCGCCAATAAAAGGGGCAAAGGGTATCACATGATCTCGAAGAACATTTTCAATGTACCTTTGAGCGTTAATAACTCCCCTATTTATTACAACAAGGTCTGTACGTGCGTTCGCAGAAATACCGCCCCACACCATAATCAAACCTCCGCTGAAAGATAGTCTGGAAACAATATTACATTGAGAATACCGTTCGCTGGTCCTTCTCCACACTCTTCCACGACCACCTGGCGCTCGTAGGCAGAAGCGGGACTCATCAGTGAAGAGTACTTGACTCCACTGCCCCATATTCCAATGAACATGTTCACAAGCAAATGCAAGTCTGCTTACTCTATGCTGTGTGTTAAGCTCTGGGCCATGTGCAGGTCTTCTTGCTATTAAATTAGCTTCATTAAAACGTCTTCTGATCGTCTCGAACCTCTGCAAGGCGATTTCTGACTTGAACAGCAGTCAAATTCCTGTTGCGAAGAATCGTTAGGGTAAGAAAATGGTCATGTCTAGCGCTTGTACATCTTTGATGACCTGTTTCAGGGCGCCGATTGTAAGATTCAGTTTCGCCTCCACGTTCTGGAGACACATGATTGAGAAGTTCCAAGAACTTGTGCAATGTAACGTTGAGACCGACCATCCTGAATCAAAGCAATTACTCCTGCTGCATCCACTGCATTAATAGCCATGAAAACAACTTATTAATGACAAAATGTAAACAAATATTACATTAAGTCTTTAGGAAACGTTTGGAAAACAAAAAATCAACTGCAACAGAATATTGACAATGGCGTAGATACTTTCAATAATTTATTTAAACAAGAGAATTTAGTTACCATGATGATCATGGCTCTCCCGATTATTGAAAATGCCCTAATCACTGATGAGCAGAAAAAAAATGGACAAAAGGTGTCCTCAGATAATTTATTTTAAAAAATAATGGTGAGTCGCTTTTTGTGCCGGTGAGTGTATAAGGGGTTATCCGGAATCTCTTGGAACACATTTTAAATTAATTTAACATTGTGTTTACTAACCATGAATGTACTATATCCACACGTTCAGTCGATTTGATTGTTTACTAATAAAATAACATAAATTATCAAAATTTTGTTCAGTTGAAAATAAAAACTAAAGAATGAGAATGAGAAGTTTAAGAATGCCTCCTCCAAATGTGGTTGAGACTTTGGTCATTTCAAAAAAATATATTTATAAAAAAAACTTTCAAAAAGTTTTCGCCAGTTCCGTAGTTCACGCTTATTTTGTTTTTTATTGTGTTTTCTATTCTCAATAAATTTATCTTGACCTTTGTATTACTATAAACAGCAGATAAATTTGGAATGTCGGTTGTGGATAAAACCGGAACAAAACCTGTTTCAATTGCCTACAAAGGACAGGAAGCAAATATACTACAGGTTATTATATTATAAATAGAATATATCATAACGTTCTTTGTAAATTAAAATATTTTATTAATAAACAATATTAATCCAATAAAAGCTTGCGTCAGGAGATTCCGAACATCCGTCATGAGCAATAAGTATCAGATTAATAAATATTTCTTTCATTATTTATTATCTTTACCATTTTTTCACGTTTTCAACGTTTCACTATGGGACGATAGGCCCCATCAGGATTCCTGAAAAGAGAAACTGAAATTGGATATTTATTTTTTATTCCTGACGAAGTTATCAACCGATATCGAAACGTTGAGCGATTGTGCGATTTTTAAACGGTTACCTCTCAAGTTCTTTGGTTCTTATTTGAAAAATCGATTGTATTAAGTAAGTGCATTTTAACGGCTTCAAATCGCATACTTAAGGCCGTATTCTGATCTTTACGCTAAATTTGTAAGTCCGCTAAAATCTTTCTTTTTAACGATCCTTTAAATCGTGAAACGTTACTTGGTATTCTGCATCACATAAAATATAGGACCAGTTTTAAGTTCCCATTAACGGAGCCGCTAGATATGATATGGCAACAACGCAAATCCTTTAAATTTTGGGTCTTGTCAGTGTCAGTTGGTGGTAGACTTGCTCATTTATAATTCTTATTCTTGTTAAACTAGTATTAAAACGAGATTCTGCAGGATTTTCTGGAGCACCTATTACGGGTGCCATTAACCATGGTTTTATGGCATATCCACCGTCACCATTTACTTATAACATGTGTATAAAAAGTTTTCCAATCTAGTGTGATGCTCTAATTTTTTCGCATGTTCACGTATGTTCCTTACTTAATCAGTAAATGTCAAATTGACATTTAACCTTGACATAACGTCAACAGAAAATCATGACCAGTAACTACGATTTATTACGTACTTGAAACCAAACAAAATAAAAAATTTAAAATAACGTTGAACGTGAATTCACAACAGATGTTGGAAGTAGCCTCCGTCTTCTTCGAGGTATTTTCTAACTCTTCTGCGACATCCGTTAATAACATTTTGCAAAATGTTGGGAGGATTGTTTATTTCATCACACTTTTCGATGATTCTTTGTGTAAGTTCCTGTAAATCATTAACAGGCGTTTTAAAAATGGAATTTTTCAAGTAAGGTCAAGCAAAAATCCAAAGGAGTTAGATCGCAAGATCGCGGAGGCTATATGTTTGCCATATTTCTGCTAATTATCTGATCTCTAAAAAACTACTTTAAATTTCCTTCATCTCCAGCAGCATGGACCGTTGCACCATCCTGTAGGAAATATCCAAATTGCCACTTGTCATGCACCTGATTAATAAATTGATGCAAAATCTCTTCCCGATATCTAAGTCCTGTTAGTGTGCCATTAAAAAATATTAGGCCTATTAATCTTCGCCAACTTAAACCTTTCCACACACCAATTTTTTGTGGATGGAGTGGGGCTTCATTGAAAATATGAGGGTTTTCTGTACTCCAGATCCCCATATTTTGGGAATTAATGTTTTTTATTAAATGGAACCAGGCCTCATCGAAAAAGAAAGTTTTGTCCAACAAATTGTTATTGTCAATATTTTTTCAAAACCAATGACAGTATCTTCGTCTTGGATCAAAATCTATTGGAAGTAATTTATGTACGGCAGTTAAAGAACAGTTCTGCAGGTCCCGACAGAAAGATCAACTTGTGACAGGTGATGGATGGAAGTGCGAGGGGCATCAGTCATAATTTTCAACTACCTCATCAGTTCTTACTTTAGGCCTACCTGACACCTGTTTTCTAGCCACACTGCCAGTTTCTCTGAATAGTCCTACAGAGTACTGAAGTTGATTAAGAAATTTGTGATACAGAAATACAGTTTCTGGAAATTTTTCCTGAAATTCTGAAATACAATTAGGAATAGAATAGGTCCATTCGCCATTGATTTCTTGGGCGTTTCAAAAGTAGGATTTAACCATAAAAGATTTTTCTTCCAACGTGAAAACCATTGTAAAATCAAATCAATAAAACAATTTTTTTAAAGTTATGTTTGTTATTTGTCTGCTTAGGGTGCTGATCAAGTAAGGAACATACGTGAACATGCGAAAAAAATGAGAGCAACACACTAGATGGAAAAAAGCTCTTGTGCACATGTTATTTGTTGCAAATGTCTTCTAATTACTAAAGACACCCAGATGGCAGAGTCATGGACGAATCCCTGAAATCTAGTTATCATCACAAATTATTTGTGTATTGATATTATAACATCCTGCAATAATAAGGTGCAGCTGGATAAACAGGATGTTTAAAAGGAGGAACAATGTGAACAATCTAATACACCAATAATTACTGATAATTGATACTATTAAATCCAGCTTTGACTTCGTTCTTCTTTTGCTATGAATATGGAAAAGTTAAGCCATGTATTACATAACTTGTAACTAACTATTCTGAACCTTCATATTTATATCCAAATCCCAAATCGAGCAACTACCTACCATGACCAAAGAAATGTAAAACAGTCAAAATTTTAAAAGAAGGAGGAATATCCGTATTTCGATGTGGTTCTACAGTAGATGCTCCAATGACTGTAATTCAAAAAGGTTACTAGAATCTCGCAAATTTCTTGCAACTCTCCGTGCTGTAGTCCTTTATAAAATCACCATTGTAGATACTTATAAAATTACTATTGTACATACTTATAAAATCACTATTGTACAAACTTACATTTGTTGAAACTGATTCAAGTCCTGTATTAAAAAATTATGTGAAAGTAAAGCCATATTTTGTATTTGAAAAATTATCCTATGAGAATAAAATTTGAAACATTACCGAAAGCTTTTTTTTAGTTGATAACTAAATTTAATAGGTACTTTTAAGTAGATGTTGAAATTTAACGAATAATGGAATAAGGAGAGGATTTGGATCTTACAGAATACTATTTCATCTTAAAACCCTTCTAAAATTTGACAGTTAAAATTAAAAGAGATACAGAATACGGCCTTTGTAAGGCTACTTCTGGTGTTCCACGGCGATCTAATTTTGGACCTTTGCTCTTTGGTATTTATATAAATGATTTGTATCAATATATTAACTGACATTTTGAACTTTTTGCGGATGATGCGAAATTCTTCAAGGTCATAAACTCTTTAGAGAATTGTCTTTGCTCCAAACTAATATCGATTGCGTTCGCGAGAGGTGTCGAGCAAATAAGCTGGAATTCAGTTTTAATAATTGCAATGTGATGACATTTTCTAGATGTAATCAATTAATCATTCGCCGCTTACCCGAGTCCCAAGAAAAAAGGATCTTTGACCTTGAATTTACGTTGCTTCAATACAATCAGCCAATAGAACCTTGGATTTCACTATCCCAAGTGGTAAATAAGCAATTAGTTTACACTGAATTAAGTTATCTTACTTTGCAGTTAATTTATTTTACATTTTAGACAAATAGATTCTGTAAATGTTTTGCTTTGTATTCTTAATTAAATTAATTTGCTTATTAGCATGCACCTCTCATGCGCAATTTCTAAAGTTGCCTTGTAAATTGGATTCTTTTCTGTTAGAATTGATGATTAAAATAATATTTAGCTGTTTTTTTAAATTTGAAAATAAAATTTATTTTATTATTAATATTTAAAAAGGTATGGATATTGTCCACAGCAATTAAATTTACGCCTACATACACTACGTTAACATTAATTTATACTACAGTATTAATAAAAACTATTTGAGTTTCAATTGCCCATTTAATTAAAATAATTGATTTACCTAATCTAAAAAAGAAATAATAAGTACTTAGATATAAATTACAGAAATGTAGAGATTTCAACGGGCCAGTCAGCGCAGCGTGCCAAATGTGTAGGTATGATACTAGTCATTTTAGGTAATTTTGAAGGATGCTTTTAAGTAATTCTGAATTATATAAGCTGAAGTAATTACATTAATTTTTTTGAAGAAAATTACGTAATTCTTAATTACAGAGTAAATACACTTATTTATTTTATAGTTCTCAAGGTATTGATTTTATCTCATTTTCTTTTAAAAGTCAAGATCGTGATTTTATCTCGAAGACAGTTTCATTTTATATACAACGCTTGTAAGGAATTTTAACCTGTTAAACGTAACCTAGCTTCGTTTCGTGTTTTTGGAATATGCACACCGAATAAAAATTAGATCCCATTAGCATAGGGAAATGGGTAAAAAAAAATTAAATCAAGTGAGAGTTAAAAAAAATTAAACCAACAAAAAGTCAAATTGCCTCGATAAGTACAGTCAGAGTTAAAAGTAATGTCACCGGGTCTCCCTAATAAAATGTAAATGCGTGATTTTATCCATTCAGATCACCATAACGAGCAGGCGGTCAAGGATATAATAATTCAATGTGCGCCTGCCTACTTTCATTATTTATTATTATTATTTATTATTATTTCAATTATTTACTTCTACCTTACAGATTTATTAATAATTTTCTCATTTGTGTGTGTGTGTGTGTGTGTATTACTTTCTGAACAAGTTTTCATATAAAATAAATTCAACATTCATGTAGCTCTGTTTTCAGGACATTCCTTCCTACGAAAATGAAGCTAATGAATAATCGCTCTTATTGTTTAGAAATATTATTTCCTGTGTTCTGAGAAGTCATAAAAATATATTACAGGAAACGCTGAGTTATTGCAAATAATCGCCAGAAAGTGAATAAAAAGGAAATCCAATGTGTAACAATTTATTTGCCTTTCTTACGATTAGAAATTTAATAGTTTTCATATACATCGTATTATGTTATCTTAGAAAGTTGGCAATCAAATACATGGTGAAGAATGTTTCTATTTGCAATTTTAAATTAGTTTTAAATTATATTTAGTTTTGTTACGGAAATATAATACAAAAAAAATGTATTTATAAAACATGTTACAACAAATCGGATTCAAATATTTTTGTCTTTATATTATCATTATTTTTGTGCAAAAAAAAAATGAAATGCGTTTGAGTACATTAATAATATTCTTAAAATGTACAGGTGTCCCAAACCTCTGGAAAAGTCCTAAAAGTCGCTCGATTTCTAAAAATATTGAATATTTTAAGTATACGGACACATATAGGAATATTTTGATCTAAAATTGAACGTCATATTATGATAAAGGACAATCGATCGAATATGATCTAATTTTTGCATAAAACTTAAAATAACTCAGTAAATATTCAAAATAAATAATTAGCTGTGATCGCGTCAATTAAAAAGAAAAAAACGTATGAAAGACATTCGTTTTCTATCTTGAAAACGAAATAAACAACAGACAATCGAAACAAAATCAAAGGAAAGAAAGGATAATCAAAACAAAATCAAAAGAAACAAAAGGCAATCAAAGCAAAATCAAAAGTAACAAAAGAGGATAAATTACGAGGCGATTTCGTTTTCTGCACTCATTGATAAGAGAGGATCATTGACGATCAATGACGATCGCGTCAATTAAAAAGAAAGAAAATAATGAAAGGCACTATTTTTAAAACCGTAAGAAACAAAAGACAATAAAACTTGTAAGTGTATGTGTGTACTGAAGATGACAGCGTAGCTGCCGAAGTACGTATCTACGGATACAATCTATTTTGATTTATATTTACTTTTTTGATTTGTTATTTCTAAACCACTGTCTTCTTTACTAATATTAAATATTAAAGTGTTTTATAGAAATTGGTGAAAATTCAGAAGCAGCGATCAATCTTTACCATGAGTGGTATCTTGAAAGATGACAATCCTTCGTAGATATATTCTTGAGATTTAAAAACAATTTAATAAATTTTTAGTCATTTGAACTGATAAAAACTAAAAATTATGAATCTCAAAATGGAAATAAAGAATTAGGGGAGACCATAGTTTTGGGAGAAATTGAAAGTGACCGACGCCAGTTGGAGCAAACATCTTAGCAAGAACTTCTGCAATACGAATTTTAAAGAAACAAAGATTCTGACCTTATTGAATAAGAAAAATGCATTACTACCAGTACTTGAATTGGTGATGTCAGCTCAAACCATAATAAAACGGAATCGTTTATGGTTAGTACAAAATGGCCGACAATATGATACTTTATGTAATTTTTGCGTAATTTCGATTACATTAATATTTATTCGTTGTCACTTCGTTATATTTATTAAAAATAAAGTAATATTTTTATGACTCATTGAATCTCTAAAGAATATTTAGCTATCATCATCCACAGCCTACTTGAATGCTGCAATAACCATCAAAATTTTAATTAAAACATGAAAGCTCTACAACTCAAAAATCTAGTGTTTTATATTTTTGTAAATAGAATTTTATGCTCTTTTCAGAAATGTAAGAATATATAGGGTGTTCTATATAAAAAATCAAAGTTCTAGTTAATATCTCAAATATTGAGCACTTTGGAAAAAAATAACTTAGAGCGATGAATTCTACATGAAGAAGTGCCTTAAAGAAATCTTTACACAAATCAAAAATTTTCATAAACAAAAAAGTTATGAAGGTTTTTAAAAATCGTAGAATTTTGGAAAACGCACTGTAGCTCCTAAACGGTACAAGATATCGAAACGCGGTCTTCACCATTAATTTTGTCTTAAAAATCGAGCTCCAGGGACCGAGGTCAGGTTTTGTCTAACTCGTCTAAAAATAGGAGTTTCCTATTAAAAGTGTCGAATTTGGCCCACCCTGTACAGTTGGAAATATTTCTATTAAGAAATTTTTTTGATAAAATGTTTACAAAAGGACATTTTTGGAATTTTCCATAGGTTTGAGACATTCTATATACACAGTAACGGAAAATAAAATCCCGGCAAATGTTTGACATATCATGCATATTTAAACAAATTTGGTAAAGTAGGCTTTTATTGAGAAGGTTATGTTTCTGTCAAAATGTAATAGTACGAAGTGACCAGGAATAATAACTGTTTGAGTTGGCAATAGAATTAAGAGCATTTTTTTGGTTCGGCTATTTGCAATCGATATGTTTTGTTGGTTAATTTGACATTATTTGAACAGCGACAGATTTCGGTTATGTGAATAAGAATTAGCGTTTTAAGTTGCGTTCGTTCATTTAACTCCGTTTACTCTTGGATACTTTTGTAATATAATATGTCAACATATACAAGTATTGCCAAACAAAAGTCGATTTGGAGGATATTTTTATAATTTGAAATGTCAACAAATGTCGCGGTATGTGGTGTCGCTAATCTAATAAAATAAATTTTGGATGCTCTTTAATGAGCTACTTTACGACACCCAAATGGATTTCATAATGTAGTCGTTAAAACACAAAACAAACAAATAGAAAAAGTTGAATTTGAAATGTCAAATTTAATAAACTGACATTTCGCAGCAACTCTTTCCTCTGTCCAAACTTCATCTAGAGTCAGTGCTCTTACCTTCTTGAGTGGAACTTAAATGAAATATTTTGTCGAAATACAAAATAAAGAATAACTGTTAACCGTAAAATTTGTATTAAGTGCTAGAGTTACTAGTGACATTTTGCATACGTGCTAAACATCAAAAATATTAAAGCAAGGTTTACATTGTAGAAATGACATACCCAGAATTTATTGGCCGGTATTGTACACTTAGGCCGTGCTCACACTGATGAAGCAAACGTTTTTGGACAAACATTGTGAAACATTTTGAGTAAAAACATTTTGACTGCAACTGTTTCACAGTGCTTCTTGTTTTGATGTATGAGAGTATGCCTGGTCCTATTTAAAGCATTGAAAAAAAGCTCCCTAACAAAATTAGCCGAAAATGTTTTGTCAGAAAACGTTTTTGTTTCATCAATGTGCACGCAGCCTTACGGTTAATTAAATCGTTATTTCTCTGCTGCTACTCACGTCCTCTTATACTGATGCTGAAGAGAGAATCAGCGAACATACAGTCTTATTCGTTCTAAACTATTTTTTTGTATTGTCTGTAAGGGTTTTAAAATACGTGAGTAAACTGCTCAGACTCTTTATTCGTTTATAAATGTTACTGCCGTTGTTAAACTATACGACTATACAGAGACATATACATACAAAACTTTATGAAACTTACAATAAGTTAAATGTTGAATTCTGTTGGACCTGCTTCCGGTTGACCTTGAAAGATAATTACATCTCCAAGAAATGCGCCATATACCCTTTTGTTACTAAAGTTTTTTCGCAACCTCCAATTACTTCATATTTTCGAGAAAAGAAACTGGAAACACCGGGTATATTGATTTATTTTTCTTGCCAAATCACAATGTTCTAATTATAATTAGCGTTTACGATACTATTACATCTAATTAAAAAAGAGACGTGCAGGACATTGTCAATGAAAATAATATTTCCAAGATTTCTAAAACATAAATTAGCACAGACTGCGATTTTACTCACTTGCAGAGGAAACTACGTAACAATTAAATAATTGCTCATTTCCTCCACACAGAGTCAGCTTCACAATCAACAACAGTGACCGGAGTAAAGAATGACATAACACTTTGTTTTGCCAGACGGCCGATGTAATCGACTTTACCTTAACAAAATCACCATGATTCAATTACACCAACGTTATACGTCCGCATGTGTTTCTGTTTTCTCCTTTTTACTTTAATGACTGACTCATTCTGCCTGTGTACCTGTTTGTTGCAGAAACTGGCCGGCACGTGGCCTCTTCCATCAAAATTAGTCGATGATGATGTAAGATCTAAAACGTTTTATCTGCCGGCCGGTCAAAGGAGCGTGCATATTATTTACGAGTTTATTTCGTAAAAGAATGCATAAGAACACCGATAACGACGATTTAACTAACATTAGCGCAACGTGTGCGCAGAGGTCGGTTAGCTAATTTCGACGTTCCAGTCGATTTATGCTGACGAGAGCGGTGCCAATTTGTTCCTGTTTTTCTTGCCGCCTTGTATTTTACGAGAAAAAAAAACCTTTCCAAGATCCTCTTTGGATTATTATTTCTTCCACTACTGTCACAAAATTAAATCTGAGACTTAATTAAAAAATGCTTGGTAGTTCATCTCTTCCTCTCTTATTATAACGAGTGTAAGATGATTTATCAGATTGAAATTCTGCAAGCATATTCATTCTCGAAGAAGCTACGGTTCATTGCTCATGGCTCTTGAGCCTGGGACAAGTTAAGAGTAACGTTAGCCACGCAGCTAGACAGAGGAAACAATGGGAAAGAAAACCGTCAACTTCTCTGTAAATTTTGGAAACTCAAAAGTCCGAAGTAAAGATGTTAAGAAAAAGGAAATCTTGCCTAAGATTCAAAACTCTTAGAGGTCAGGAACAAAGAGACCAGAATTTTAAAACTAAAAAAAGATACGGGTAGAAGAATTTAGTCGAGAAAAGCAGAACGACCTCAAAGGAATTTATAACAAATTTCGAAATGCTCAGTGGACTGAAGAGATTAATAAATGGGGCAGTACGAATAAGTAAATTTTCACCAGGTATCATCAGATAAGCGAATTTCATATACGTACTCGGAACATGACGTTCCACCAGGACAAAAAGAAAGCTCAGATTCAGAAAGAGAAGTAAAAATGTGACACGGCGAAATCTGACAATATCTCAAGATGAGGTGCTGGCGTCAACAAAAAAAAACTGAAATAGGAAAATCAATTGGCACAAACAATATTCCTAATAAATTAAAAAATGGAACACAAAATTGGAAAAAGTTATGATGCTATGAACTAACAAAAAATTTCTTTATTAGGCAAGTCGATGAAACTACCCACTCGATACTTAGCACATCTTTGACGCGGCTAAGAGAAGCAAAGAGCACGGAAATTTCAAAAAAATCAGCGACGAATCAATCTTTGACGTCCATTGATTTAATTATAAAAGAAGTCGAGGAATCAATAGGAAACTAAGAATTTAAAATTGTTTGTTATGGAATGATACAGTGACTACCACGTGCGTTAAAAAAAAGGGGCGGAAAAAGTCGACACGGAGATGACGAAAAGCATGGTAGGTGTAGCCAGATAGTCACGCAGGCTTGTGTTAAACAACCAGACAGTAGAGTAGGTAACAATTCAATTAATTAAATGAGAATAAACTCTTTAAGAGGCCAAAGAAAAAATAAAGAAGAATGTCCATGTTTTTCTCTTAAAGAGATGTTTGCCCTTTTATCCTTAGTGAAGAGATAAGAGTCAAATTGGGTTGGGTGGGGTTGAGTTGCAAGTTGAATTAAGAAATAAAACAGAACTATAAAGTAGCAACACTTTTGCTTCTTGATGCATCTTCACGAAATTTTTCGGAATTGATTTCTGAGCTATTGATGGGCTGCTTTATTTAAATTCTCTGTTGACAAATGTAATAACAGTACTGTTCACAGTATTTTTAATTTCCAATATTACTGAGGAGAATATTTCCTTTTCATCTGTACGAAAACGAATATCAATTTGGGATCAAAGGATAACGGAATATCAATCTTTTCAGGTGAATAAATCCATTTTTTGGTCTAGCATTATGCATTTCGTCCTGACTGTTGAGTATATTTTCACCACAGGCTTGAGTCAAACATTTCCTCCACTTTTTTGATTAATTTTGTTTTTAAAAGGTCATCATAGGAGCCTACATGGTTAGAATGTAGGTTAAAAAATGTTCTTTGCCTGCTAATAAAACATCATTACGAAAAATGTTTGAATTTTGTGGCTACAGAGAAGGCAATTTGTGAGACTGGAGGAAATAGCCTCAAGTAACAGCAGGGAATTATCAACGGCGCTTGGACCTTCTAAGACGCTCTACCAACCGAATTAATTGATGTACAAGCTCAGCGTCGCAGAATACTCTTACAAAAACTACCGATCATGGTTTTTGGAGTCTCATCATAATTTTTCAAACGTCAAATTGTCAAATATTGAGAAACGTCTAACAATGGAGACATTCAACAAACAAATTGGTTGATCATAATCAGATTGAATCGATTTAAATTGATTCATGAAAACACCGAACGGTGGCGTAGCCGTACATATAAACAACTCGCACATATGCACTTACAAGCTGCAAACGCCATATTTAATCGCAGTTGAATCGTAAAATTTTTTCGATGCACAATTTCAAGATCGATGTTGAATAGATTGAGATTTCGTTGAACGCTAAATCAAATGCAACCATAAATCGATTGTGTTTGTTGAATGCCTCTATTGTCAGAGAAACAAATACGGGCGAAATGTCACGTGACATTTGTGTAACAAAGCTACGATGATGTTCGTCACAAATAAACAAGGTTTAGGCCGCCCTTGACAAAATAAGGTGAAACTGCATTCGATCATTTGCCCGCAAATAAGGTAGCAGTTTTACATTTGGTAACTAAGACAATCCCTGGAGTAAACACAGAAAGGTTTATAAATATGTCAATGAATACTTGCAGCGTTGAGTTATTTTGAAGAAGTTGGAAAGTTGCAACACGTGCAAGACCACCGGCGAATCAAGTATCTGTCAGGCTAATTACGGTTCGGTAATTTACCAGTAGTCCAAAGGAACGAGCAAGATGCGTGATTTTTTGAACTAAAATAGCGGTTATTGGTCAAGGTGGTTTTTAAAATTTACTTCGGGGGCATAAGGAGGAGTTTAATTTGTTACGTGCGAAGAAAAAATCAAAAACGGAGGACAGAAAGATTCTAATCGTTCGAACAAACAGCGGAATTTTAATTTAAGTCGAGAAGTTTTTTTCTGACTGCTTTGCAGTTGTTTTCATCTATTTTTATAGTTAATTATAGTTAAATCATATTATTTCGGAACGGTCAAAATACAGTGAGTTAAGAAAAGGGCAATTGAAATAAACAAAAAAACTCGAATCGCGCCGCGATCTACGACGCGAGTGGATTATAAAAAAACACAGTGCGTAAGTGTGTGAGGTGCGCAACGCGGATAGGTAAAATTGCATGAATTTATATTTCTTTTTACATACTTAGTGGTATAAATTGTTTAAGAATTATTTTTAATTGGTTCATTAATCTGTGACTCGAGAAATCTGTAAAGTTCAATATCCGCATCGCTTGGGCAATTTTTAATTTATTTTTGGTACTTGCGTTTGCATTTGAATCAAAGTTAAAACTCAATAAATTCAGTAGTTTGCGCGTTTTGTGATTTAATCAAATCAATTAAACAGTGTATTTGTTTTTGTGATATAGTTCTACCTTCTTGCGATATTCTCTGGTAATTCGGAGACACGCTATCGGTGTTATTTCGATTTGTTCAGGGAAACCTGCAGCTCAAACCACTGGCCAGGCAAAATTATATCTGCCGACTAACACAGTGCGGCCTGCACTTAGTCTAACTCAGAAATCAAGGCAACTTATTGTCTGAAGTATGTCCAAAGCCTCTCGTGTAATCAATTGTCAGGAGCAAAAGACATACTGTTCCGTGCAACCTATTGTCGAAAGCGTCCACCAAACTTATCTCTTATCGAGGGCAAACAACACTCGTGCTTCACACAACCATTGGCGTCATCAGAGCCAGCTATTGAACAAAAGAAGTGGAACTCAAGTAGATGCAAGATACAATGAGATAGTCTACGTCAACCTCGTGTTCAACATCCATTATTACGTTACCAGAGACTTCGTTCTCCAGTAGCTCAGACGATAACCGGCCAGGAGACCAGAACGTCGCACACATTGTTATTTATTGATTTCATATTGTTCACCGTTATTTTTTATTTTGTTATTAAAGTTGCAAGTTGTGTTAAATAAAAATATATACCAGAACACGTCCACAAATTCTTTATGAAGAGTAAATAATTTTTTTCGGCTTCCATTTAGTCTTCAATTTTTCTTGATTGCAGTAATTTTCCTTATTCTCAATCCTCCTATAACTTCTGAAAATCAAAAATCGAGGGGGCAGCTTGCTGTTGAATGTTTGGCGAAATTTTGAAGGAGTGTTGCATTTTGAGATGATTCCAGAAACAGATCACCGAAATATTACAAGGACAACTGGTCCTCCAATTCAAAGGAGCAAGTGACAGGGGAAAATTCAAATAGGTGGAGCAAGTCTTATGGCTCTCGTAATGAGTAGAAGAAGAATTAAGAAGCGATGTTGAGGTCTTCTATTTAACATATCTCAAATATGTATATACCACGTGTTTCGTATCTGGGCCGCATGGTGGTCCATTTACACCATACTTTATCTTTAAATTTAAAAAGATATCATTGTCACTCTGATATAAGCAAATTTACTGTAAAACAGAAATTAATTATTTTTTTTTTAGTTTATAGATTTTTTGATTTTTTTTTAAATCGACGGAAACGAAACGTAATTTTTTAAATTCAAATTAAAGGACTGTTTGTGTGAAACTGGATATCCAACAGCTAATAGCTTTGCGTGTTTCTGGTGGACAGATTTACTTCTGCTAGTAAAAAAAAAAACAACCTAGTAACAATTGCAACCTTGTTTAATAAAAGATCTATTTGTTTAATAAAAGAAAGTTATACAGGTTTTGAATTAAATTAAAAAAAAAATACTAATTCATTGTTCCGACTAAGAGAGCATTAATAATTAATTAGATGACGTTATTGCTACGAGGGTCAGTGCAGTTTCAATATAATCGAGATTGTACGTAACTTTTAAAATTACCTCAAACTTCTGGAAAAACCGGAGATTTATATTCTAAATTTCTGCCCATTTAAGAACAGTATACTACATTCATTATAATCTGTAAGTATATATGCATAAAGCCGACAGTAATTAGAACTTGAATTTCAACAAATATTAAAGCAATGATGTCACGCCGCCAAAGGATAAATATTGTGAAAGCAGACTTTCACAGGACCAATTTTAAATCGCAAGTATTGAAGAAAACTGGACACTTCTATTACACAAAAAATACAAAAAATTGCAATCTCATTAAGAATAATTATATAAAAGCACACAAATAAATTTACTGCTCATAAAACAAACGTGGCCAAAGACTTGCGCATTAATGGTGTGATTGCGCAATGAATGTACGAATAAGTGGAAACAACACAATACCTTATTTAATGTGATGTTCAATGACAAAGTGAATGTCTGAGTGGCAAAGTACAAAACGAGTGTGTATTTGCTTTTAAATAATCGCTTCTCGCTGATGACCTGTACAACACGTGGGTGATACGTGTGTTTTCTCAGAGACATCAAAGTTACTTCTTATTCCATTTATGGTTAATTTTATTGCACTTGTAAAGTTCATCGGTTGCAAACAAACAGTAAAGCAGATGCAAGAAAGAATACAATTGATATAAAGAAAGAAGAAACTTGAACTGATTTTAAAACTTGTCGATGTATAAATGTCATAGATGTAATTGAAAAAAAAAACAAATAAATTATGATATTTCATCAGAAAAGCAGTCTTTCTTTAAAAAATCGCAAATATGTATGATAAATATAGAAAGGCATGAACTCTGTGAATGATTGCAAATTAGATATTTAAAATTTCTGAAACTCTAAATTATATTAAATTGCAAATTTAAATTTCACACAGTACGACATAATTACAACACAAAGTCAATACGTTTACTTATTTATTCTGATTCATCCGGGAAATACGTATTTATTTTACGTTTAGAGTTGATTTTAATTCAGAAAGAAATTTCCTTCAAATTTTCTAGTCAGTTGTTTATACCTCCAGAAAATTAAATAATTCGCACTTGGTTGTCGGCCAATTTAAAATGTATTCGACGTCAAATTAAATTAAATAAATATTAGGCGATCAGTATCTTACTAAATGTAGCGTTTCCACAGCGCGCTGGTTTATTTTAAACTTCATATTTGGGTTTTAATTACTAATTAAGTGAATATTGCGAAAGAAACAACAAACAAGTTCCATTGTAACATATTCACCAGAGAAGAATTCATATACTGGGCGCTTTAAAATATGTCAACATAACATAGAGGTACAGTTTGAAGTCAAACATTTTATTATAATTACAATTCCGTATTTGAAATTATTAAAATCTTCTTAACGTTGCAAACAAAAGAAATTCTAAATTTTCGGTTGGATTATAGATCAAATGGTTGAAGAGATGTAGCTGTAAGGTCTCCTTGTTTATCAGACCTAACAATTTATTTATTTATTTTTTAATTGTGGTGTTCTTCGAAAGAAAAAGCGCTCTGTTACAGTGAAACCTTTGGCCATTTAATAAATCGAATTTAGATAAATGGCTAAATAACTTCGCAATGTACATTTTTAATAAGTGTACTTCTGATGTTATGAAAGGTATGCGAAATATGACATTGAAAACATGTCGGAAAGAGCTAACCTTATCAGAGGTGTATTCCTATTGTTCTACAAAACAATTATAAACTTGTCTAATCAGTCGATTTAATATAATTAAACAGTAAATACTAGACATTACTTTTCTCTAATTAAATGAACTCTATAAACTTATCTTATTCGTACAAGTATATGATTAGTGTGATCAGTAAACGTGCTGGATTGTCCAAAATCTTAAATAATGATTCAGCGAATACATTCAACAAAAAAAGATGGTCCTCGAACGGTCATTGTTAGTAATTAAGAGAGTTAGATAAGCTCTTCTAAAGTATCTTGGGCATATATAGGGTCCGTCAATAAGGACGAACTATTTTATTTTCTAAAATAAAAACTTATTATTATGAAAAATTGTAGGTCTCAAGTGATCTCCATCGTTTTTAATATATTCTTTTAACCGACGAACGAAATTAGACATTACTCTAATAAGTAATATTTCTTTTAAGTTCATCAATTTTCTTCGTTTTGCAATGTAAATCTTACTCTCCTTTACCTTTATAGAAAAAAATCTGTTACACTGATGTCTGGGGATTTTGATGGCCAATTCAAGTGACCATTGCGAGAAATCACACTATGTGGAAATGTCTCTCGTAAGACTTCTATAGAAATTCTACACGTCATGGAACTGGCCAAATTTCCATTTGGACAAGTGTCATTTACTTTATAAACATCTTCAAATCCTAGTCTTTGGAACAACATTATGATTTATACAGAAATTGCTTTGACTTAAAATTTTTTATTTGGAAGAGAACGTAGTCAGTCCTTCACATATTTAAAAAACTTTTTCTTTAGATCATTAAGATTAACATTTTATTATGAATATCAAGGAAAATAATTTTTGGTTTATTTTTCCAAATGACTTTAATACCTCTGGTACACGATTACTGAGTCACATAAAGAAGACGAAGATCAATCTTGGCAATTTTTCAGAAAAGGATAAATGGATAGGTACTCAAACAACTTTGAAAATTTGAAAGTCTTAATGATCTTTCATTATTGACTTCTTCGTTGCTTAACATTACTTAGTTTTTTGACAACTCTTTTGATTTGTTTGCTTTTAATACTTAAAAAACTTTCTTAGTCTGAATTTCAGGAAAGCTGTAGCTCTGTCTTTATGCAACTTTTTTTGAATTTTTGTTGAAGTACGTATGTAAAATTACTAGTTACATCGTTGTGACAGATTTGATGTAAAATTTACGAAATTGACTTTCGTTAGTGTCATTTTAATAGACCGAAGCTGTCAAATGCTATACCCATTATATGTTATGAATTAAATACCTAGTATTATTCTATGTAACTATAGTAAAGCAATAATTCCTTAAAACTGTACGACAAGCCTGTCTCTTTTTACCACATACTTGCTACTTTTTATGGCTGCATTTGTTGCTAGTCGCAGTCGCACTTTTGCCCACCAGTTTCTGGATGAAAATTAAAAGTTCAATTTCAGAAAAAGAATTTTTGTTTTATATTCGGAGTTAATTGAGTACCTTGACTTTTTCTGGGTTAAGTAAAGGAAGATAAAGAACAATTTTGGTAAATCTTAAGAAAAATAGAAAATGTTGAGACTTCTTTATATCTTCCTACGTCTAAAATCACATCAGTCGCTATTTGCATAAAAATGTAACTCAACAAACTTTAAAATGAGATTTACGTTTCTTACTTTCCAACGTCAAGTTTGAGTTGAGTTGAATATGAGTGATGTGTCTGAATTTGGCCCCAAATTTTATAATTAATCTACCCCTTAAAGGTATATTTGAATCTTTTAAATCACTCTGTATATGTATACTAGTGTCAATGAATGCTACTCATCATGCTTTAACAATGGTTTTCTCGTTAAAAAATCGTAAAACCATTAAATTTAATATCTGGCAGCATTTATTTTTAAAACATCTAGAATTACTTAATCGTTACATTACAGCACTAGTTTGACAACATATTTACAGTAAATAAAAAATGTATAAAGAGTTGTTTGACGAAAGAGGAGCGACGGTGAAATAATAAAATGCTTTTAACTGAAAAGGATCCATATTGGTGCACAATCGTTAATTTCGAAAAATTATTTAAAAAAAACATTAAACAAGAAGACGTTAAACCTAGGCAGTATCTAATTTGAAAAAAATAAATATCAATAAAGCTTAAAGTTTAATTAAAAAAATCTTTATTAAATTTATCCGATGAAAATTTGTAAAAGTATTTTCTAATATCTTCTCATGGACAGCTTAAAAATTGCACAAATCTCCTGATCCTGTCAAATGATAGCGAAACGTTAACAATTGTGCGATTTTTAAGTCCAGAAGATATTGCAAAATTGTTATAAACATTTTTATGACATTATGAAAAATTGGGATTGAATAAAGTTGCCAAACAAGGAAGAACATGGAGAGTTAAAAGAAATTAAATATGCAACTGACGTCATGACGTTACCAAACCTGCCCCTGCTTCACTTCCTTGATTTCCCTTCCCGTTTTGTTTTTTTTTTTTGCAACAAATTGCTTTAAATGGCAATAAAAAATTGACGAGGCAAATAAATAATACATTTACTTTTACTTGTTTCACTTTTAAATACCCTAATTTGTTTCATATTTGTAAAAAAATATACATTAAATTCGGGTTTACAGAGTCACTTTCTTGTAGTTTTAATCGAAAAATTATTTTGCAATAAATAAAGTTGCCGAACAACTAAGAACGAAGAACGCAAATGCACATTTTCGATTTTCAAACAAGTTGCCTTTTGACGTGTAATATATTCTACATGTAATTATTCCATTATGTAAAACTAAATAAAAATATTTCTTATGTAAGGCAGTAGTAGTAAAATATACACAAACTAGATTAATTGAATATAGATCTTCGGAAATTTGTATCGCAGGAGAAATATTTTGAATCAAATTTGAGGGTCTTTTGATGAAACAAAAGAAAAGTAAAAAGTAATTTCGATATCGTATTTTGTTGAATGCAGGGATATTCACGGTGGAATATATATTGGAAACTACGCCTTACAGATCTTTAAAAAATTTGCGTATTTAAATTTATTTTAAAACTATTTAAATATTACAAAATCAGTCACGCCACATTCCAGTTCTACCGAAAGTCAATACTAACTTTCATATTTTAAATGGAACAGTCCGTATATTGTTATATTTTGGATTCTCTGTTCATACTACATTTTTTGTATTCACATACATCAGGGCTCAATTGTATTGTTTTGACGATATTCATTTTTTTTTTTGTAAAAATGTTGACATTGCAGTGATTACAATAAAGGTTTCAAAAACTAAAAAAGGTAGACAATTGCACTTTTCACTGTTTGATTTCAAAGATAAAATAATATTTTTCCAATAAAAGATAAATGCTATACTTTACATAAAGCTTACAAAGAAGCCACAGAAGTTTAAAGTTTTCAACAACGAATAACTTGATCTTTTTAAAAACAATCATTGATTTTTTTGCAAGATCTGACACAAAATGTAGTCTTCTTTTGATTTTGTTATGTATTATGTAGGTTTTCAAAATATTTATGCGTAAAATAAAAAATGAAAAATGTTATGCTTGAAGTAATCATTTCTAGAAGGATAATGTGGTACACCAGAATGAATTGCTGGTGAATTAAGAATGAATTGCTAACTGCTACCAAAATTAGAGAAGATATCCGGAATTCACGAAATGATATACGTACCAGCAAAAATTAGGGTTCTGCGAAAAGTATATCAAGTTTTGATTGATCTAAATTTTTAATTCTAATTTTTTTTCAGTCTAACTTCATGGAGAAGGGTTAGGTGAGATAAATGTTTAATAAAAATTTTAAATAGTTACAGCTGGGCCAAAATATTACAAGAGAAATGAATATTTTTATTTCATTTCTTGTGTTAGTAATGCATAAATTAATTGCTAATTGCGGTCCCAGATACATACACAAATATTTGTACGAAGTTATGAACGAACTTTCGCACACGCGAAACCGATTCGTTTTGGCAAACTGCAAATGATCAGAAAGATATGCCTATGCGAACATCATCCTACATTTGTGAGTTTGCGGATTTGCACATACGTCTGGAACCGACATACAAAAAATTCAGAAAATTAGAATATGGTGAACCGTTAATAAATTACAAACTCCAAATTTTGAATGAGTTGTATTTAACTGTGTATAATAAAAATACATTTTTTTTAATTTCCAAAGTTTTGTTCCAAACATTTCTTAAAACATTTTTTAAAAGCTAGCCCAAACATTTAGTTTGTTAAAAATATAAATTTCTCTGTGCCTTGGAAAACTGTTAATTAATGTGTAGGAAAACCATTTTTTTTTTTTTTAGTAAACTTTGTATCATGAAATACACAAAAGCGGTTATTGTGATTGACAAACAAAACTGACAATAGCTTGAGGATCGACGTGTATTCGCTAACAAAACGTCCGTTGAACAAGAAATGAAGACTTGAAGGTGATGATATCAATATTTTCAAAATATCTATTTACAGATTTTATCTACCAGTTATGCTATTACGACTTGTAAGAATGTCTTTTCATAATTCTTTGTAGAAACTAAGAACTTTGATAGCTGTTAAATAATGCTTAGAAAGACAATTATTTTTTTTGTACTGTAACAATTACAAAAAAATACTATAAAAAAGGAATGCTACGAGAGTTTGAATATTTAGCAAAAGCCCAATATTGCATTTGAAATGATATCCAGCCATGGATTCTTATTTTAGTCTTTAAAAGTCAGGAGGTTTAATAAATTACGAGCTCAAAGATTCGCTTCTTCTTATGGAGAAAAAAAAAAAAAATAGAAAAACGAACTTCACCTACTGATCCCCTTGTTTGATGGTTGATGCTTCTCTTTAACACCGGTGATGGTGATTTTGTAATAGTTATTTATATTTCTCGTTTACTAAACGATCTGAAAGAACGAAATGTTTTTGGTCGCGAAAAAATCCAGCGATTGTCCTTTTAAAAATAGAACTTTTCCTTGTTGCACCATCGCCATATATTACTCCAATTCACTTTTGCCTTCGAGGTCATAATAAATCGATCTCTTTGAAATACCTATCAGTATAGAAGAGGAATTAGTGGTTCCAATTATTTTTGCCTTTGATTCCATTGATAATCGTCCTCTGATATTTCGAAGAATTCGTTGTTCAATCACCATTATAACTTATGCATTCAAAATGGTGGCCTTAATTTTGAACATTTCTTATAATTTTTCAAGTTTATTAGTAAATTGAAATTGTGTAGCTAGTAGAAATTAATAGAAAAATTACTTTTTACATCTAAATTATTTCTAGTCCTTATTTCTTTATTTCGTTTTAAGTTGACTCGGAAACATTTCCGGCCACAACGTGGCATATCCTCAAGAAACCAAAGATCAACAAAGTTTTAAATAATATATTTTTCTCTTTGAATATTACTCTTCTCAATGTCAATAGTTTACAAATCAGCCCCAGAATACGCTCATGTTTGTTCACCTCCTGCACAACCCGTTTACCCTTTTATGGGGATGAAATGTCCACCACCTGTTCCAGGTTATGGAGCCAACGGATTATTTTCCACCACTAACTCAAGGAGATTCTCCGGTAGGAGCAATATATGGACCACCAATTATAAATCAACCATCAATACAGGGTAAATAATTTAGAAATTTTGCTCTTTCTAGTAACTTCAATCTATTGCTTAACTGCTTATGAATTGCAAGAAAACTTGAAGAGATTTCTTTGCTTGTCCACACATAATTTAGTTCTCATTTACTCTGGGTATGAAAGGCTTAGTTTTTTTTTTTGGGCATTTGAATTTTATTCCCAAAGAAAATGTTCATTCAAAATTGGTATATAGTTCATAAATTATTCGGTCAATTAAATCAACAAAATATATAACAAAATATATCTTCGCGAACAAATTATTTTGATTAAAAGTGTCAAAAAATTTACGATAATGTAGCTTTTCTCGTTAGTTTTCACTCACATCTCAAAAAAAACGACAAAGGTACCACTTTTTTTTTAGTTTTATCTACATCGAATAAAAGACGAATAAAAAAAGAATCAATCAATGTTCTATTCTTATTGCTTTATGAGCAGTAACAATAAGAAAAGTACACTGTGTAACATTTTGAATACTTAATTGAAATTTTAAACCTTAAAATTCATATGCTCATAAAAATTAAGCCTTTCCACCCTAACAATATAGGTTTTTTATCGATGAAATCTCGTCTACTTTATACCATTTTCATTTAAGCACTTCTTTTTGGGACACGTTGTATTTATTTGTGTCTTGAATATTTCAAGGCCCACAAGGATGATTATACCAGTATTAGTGAGCTACATAATTACAGCACCAGGTCCAAAGCAAATATCTATGCCCTCTATCACCGAATTTGTAGGACTAGAAACAGTACTAATTATTTTGCAATCCTTTCTTCTAATATTCTGCTAATCAAGGTCAGGACTCACCCTCTGCCGAAATTTAAGAGGATAGTCACAGATTTTTTACTCGAAATTGCTCCTTTTGATTTTGATGAGTACATGGTGATGAAATCCTGTTTACAATCTCTGACTAGGACATGGACCTTCTACAGCGAGCGCTTTGCTCCTTCTCTTTCTTTTGTCTGTGATTTTATAGTATTTTTTTTAAATATAATTAGGTATTCTGGATGTATATCTCCCTTCTTTTTGGCATGTGTAACCTCTTTTGGATTAGCACCAATAAAGTATTATTATGTAATGTATTAAATACCCAAATAGTTTTATTATTTAAGAAAACACCAAAAAAAAAAAGAAGTCTACAAAAACCATTTGAGTTGAAATGAAGAATACTTTTTAATTGCATATTATCATCTCAATAAGCACGTCTGGCAATCTCGTCTGTTTAGCAGACTTTAATAATAATTTATTATCTAAAAATAGTACTCTGCATATTTTAATAGAATGATTCAATTTACTAATTTGCATGAAATTATTTTCCAACCCGTCTGCGATTCGAATCAAAATTCCTTTTCAATTTGGAAATGTTTCAAGATTTCTTTTTGTATATATAAATTTTTTGTGTATATAAATTAATATAACTGAATTTCACAGGGTACTTTTATAATTAATATAACTGCATTTCATAGGGCACTTTTGTAATAGACCCATCACTATTTATTTACGATGTTAGGAAACAAAATCAGTTTCTCGGTTTTCAGTTACTCTTACCAATTTATAACTCTTAACACTCGCTAATTTAGTGTCATCTATTTTTCAAAATGATAAATAAATTTTAAAATTGCGGGTTAAATATCAAAAACCATATCACTACAAGTTTGTCTATGGAAAAAAAAATTGGAACGTGTTTATTTTTTATAAACATGAAACGTTTGTACAGGGTGTTTAAATATTTAGTTTTCAAATAAACTGCCGGATTTTTATTAAATATAAATTTAAAAAAAAACTCTAATTTCATAATTTAAATACTCTTAAACGAAATGGCATTAATTTAGTTAGTGCTATGAAATGGCTCGTTCAAATGAAATCCTTGTAAATTAGTATAGTACTACCTAACAGTATGGTGTTAGTGTGACAAAGTTAATTCATGCCCCGTTTAGAAAAAAAATTCTAGTGTTAATTATTACATGTTCTACTACAAAATAAGAACACAAACAACAAATGGTACCTCTAGTGTACCCAGGAGTCCTATCCAAAGTCTCTCTCGCAATATTTCTACACAATAACTTAAACCTTTAATTTTTTAATTAATTGAAAAAAAAATCATAATTTGTAACTACCGTAGGGTGCAACGGAATTCTTTTGCTTTTAGTTGCTTAACGGTTGGTACATTTCTTTAAGGCCACAAGTGTAATTAAGTATAATTATATCTGGCCATTGAAATTTCAAGCCGATTGGCAAATCAAGTGCAACTTTCTGCTCATACTATAAATGGATTATTTAAAATAGACGGACTACCTTGCGGAACGTACAGCGCCAACAAACTCACCAGTGACTCACCATGGCGAAGCAACAACAGAAAAACAAAATCAGAATCATGAACTCATACATCAGCACTCAATTAGAAATCGATTATTTACAGTGGAATGTGAAATCGGAGAAATTCGTGGGTCAAATCTTAAGAACGTCCTCTGACAGGCAGAAGTATTTTTAAAATCGCGTTGGTCTAATTAAATCCAACCTTGGGCAACAAAAAAGTAGCTTGCAATTAAAATAAATTCTGCACCAGATAGTGAATGATTGTTGCCCCAAAGCTGTTGATCACACTTTACTTACAGGTAGCCGATGATAATTACTCCCTGGTCAGGCAAGTTCATGCATAAAACATGTGATTCAAAGAAGAAAAGTGACGATGGTTCTTTTTTTATAATACAATTAATTATAAATCTTGTCAGCGCGGAATACTACTACAATGCAAACTGTACATACATACGTTTCAAAAGAGAACCGAATGGGTGTTGCTGATGTTTTACGGTTCACCGGTTTAAGTCAAAACAAGTAATCGAAAAATAAACTGTACATTTAATGACCAATCGTAGCGACCTCGTTCCACTTGTTTTTCAAGAGCTGTTTTTGTTATTAAAATAGTTCTGTACAATTCAGGTACTGTTAAACATCCACCCATGTGATTTTGTAACGTAAGTTAAACGGAAATGTGGTGTTTAAATATCTAAACAGTGATTCTCATTCATGATGTCGCAGATGTATGGAATAGAATGAAGGCCAAAAAATTATTAACTTCATTTTAAAAATTTAACAACATTTAAAAAAAATCTTTTAACAAACACTTTAAAAAACGCACAATCGCTCAACGTTTCATTATTGATTGATAGCTTCGTCAGGAGTGATTGTGCGATTTTTAAAGTATCGGTTAAAAGAATTTATTATACAAATTTTCATCGGACAAAAGTATATTTTAATTAGAAGTTTAACGATTCTCAAATTCTGACAAACAAAAATAACAATTACAATTAAATTTTACAGTACATAATTTTTTTCACAAATGTGTCTACTCAATAAGAACAGCATACCAGCTGTAAATTGATCTATGATACATAGCAACACCTGTAATTAATAAGATAATGAAGAAAAGGTATTGTACAGGCTGCCCCAAATCTCTGAAATAGTCCAAAAATGCTGCTTATATACTTTATGAAAAAAAATTAATGAAATATCTTTATGACGCTCATAAAATAAAAGGAAACACAAGAAACAATCAACTTTTGTATATTTTCGAATCAAACAGTAACAGTATATGGGGTGTAGAGAATCATAACCAGATGCAAGGCAAACTTTTCAGATTTGAATTTATTCACGTTTATGATTTTTTTCAGAACGCTATCCTGTTTATATTTTTATCTTGTTCTAATAAACAAATATAGAAAGTTGTCTATAGTAAATGTAAACGGACCAACCCAAGATAAAAAAGTCGCGAAGAAGTACGATTTTTAATAAAAATCTGATAAGATAGTTTTGAAGATACCAATTACGATATGTTAGTGGGAGACGTGAATGAAAAAGTAGGAAGGGCGGCACCCTGTAAAAGAATAAGCGGAGGAAAAAGTAAACATCTGGAAAATAATGAAAATGTAAAGATTTTGATAGAGTTTGCAGGCACAGGAAATGAAAATAGTAAGCACAAACTATGACTATAAGGAAATCCATAAAATAATTTGGGTGTCACCAGATGGACGTACAAGAAACCAAATCGACCAAGTGCTGGTAGAGAATAAACATCAAAATGCGGTAGAAAAAAAAACGTGAGAAGTTACCGACAGGTAAATGCGAATACGTACCATTTTTGGTCCTGTCAGATTTGGAACAAAAAATGCCCAGAATGAGGAACACAAAAAATAAAAGAAAATCTTACAATATAGGAAAAATCCAGAAATAAAATGTGCAGGAAGAGCTAAAAAAAAGTAGTTCAACAGAGAGCTCCGGGACTTGGAAGCAGTAAATAGTACAAATCAAGAATGGAAGCAGGAAGAAGCAATAATAGCAGGGGTCATAGGACGGTTATTGAAAGAAACGAAAAAAGGAAAAAATAAAGGGTGGTTTGATTAAGAATGTGAAGTAATACTTGAAAAAAGAAAGAAATTAAGAATGAAATTGTTGAGGAAAAATTCAGACAAGAACAGGAAATTGGAAAGTTCATGTAGAAATAAGAAAGGAAACAAAAAGAGTATTGAGGCAGAAAAAGAAAAAAATACAAGGAGGAAAATCTACAAGAAATGGAAGACAGTTTTCTAAATAAAGAGGTAAGAAACTTTTACCAAGGGGTTAAGAGGTCAAAGGAATACCTGGAAAAGCGTCAGTTAGTACCACACTGTACAGACGAGGGAGGGCAAATAATAGGAGAAACCCAAGGCAGAGTGGAAAGATGGGCCAGATACTTTTAGAGGAAGAGGAAGCAATAGGCGAGGAAATAGATACAGAAAGCAATGTACAAAATGAACAAGAGATAGAAGAAATTACAGATGAAGAAATTTTAGAAGAAATAAAAAAATTTAAAAAATAATAAAAGTGTAGGTGGAAATGGAATTCCAGGAGAGGTTATCAAGTACGGGGAAAATCAACTATAAGAAAAAATATGCGAGATAATACGGAGAGTGTGGACTGAAAAGGAAATGCCAAACGAATGGAATGATGCGGTAGTATGTCCTATCTACAAGAAAAGGGATAATACCATACGTGGAAACTATAAAGGAGTTTCAAGATTTTAGTAATAATTTTAAGAAACATAATGAATAAATTTCAAGAAAAAATAATAGGGAAATACCAAGAGGAATTTAGAAAAGGAATGAGAACATTAGAGCAAATATTGAATCTAAAGATGGTAATGGATAAAAGCTATGAACAAAATCTGGGTCTACATGTACTATTTATCGACGTTAAAGAAGCGTATGACTCAGTCCGGAGAAGTAAAATTTATAGCGCAATATCCAGCTTGGGAGTACAAAAAAAAATAGTAACCCTGATAAAAATGACCTTGAAAAACCCCTGCGACAAAGTAATGATGGAAGAAAGTTTGTTAGAGAAATTTTTAGGAAAAAAAGGATTACGGCAAGGGGACTCGTGTTGAAAAAAATAATAAGAGAGAGTAAAACTCCGTTAAAGAGCATGATATATCATCAAAGACAACAAATTATTGCATATGCAGAGGACGTGTTCGAAAGGAGAAAAGGAAAAAGTGTTTTGGGTAATAATGGAGATTGCACAGAAGTACGGGTTAAAGATAACTGAAGACAAAATCAAGCATATGGTACTCAGGCAAGGAAGAAAAGGATTATATAGAATTTAGAATGGGAAATAAAAACTGCAAATTGAGAAAGTGCAGGGGTTCGAGTATCTGGGCATAACGGTACAAATAAAAACGAAGAAGATGCGGAGATACAAAAACGTATGACAAAAGGTAGCAGAGAAATAGTGAACAAAAGAAAATTACTGAGAGCAAAGGAAATATCTAGAGCAGCAAAGATTAGAATATACAGAACAGTAATACGGCCGACTGTAACGTATGGGAGCGAAGTTTGCAGAAAGAAGAAATAAAGCTGGAGGCTTGGGAAAGGAAAACATTAAGAACGTAATTTAATAGAATACGAACGAAGGAAGGACAATGGAAGAGAACTAACGACGAGGAATGAATGGGCATCCAAGCATCACTCAACACATAAGAGCTAAAAGAGCAAGATGGTTGGGGCATGTGGAACATATGGCAAAGGAGAGGCACGCAAAAACCAAACATTTCTCGTAAATTTAAAAGGAAGACCATTTTATCTTAAACACATTTATTTCTTCTTGCAAACATTCCACCCCCTTAAAGACCTTCGACTTCAAATTTGGCACAAATTAATTTCCCGTCAAGCAGACCTGTGCCGTGAAATCTGAATTCGAAAATTTTTTGCCCCATTATACGTAACGCGAACTCAATCCGGGGAATATGTATATATATGTATAAACTACATGCCAATAACTATGCACCACATAGAAAGGTCAAGTTAAAATGTTTATAATTTTCAATTTATTTCTTTTAGAAAAGAAATAATTGATTTCACTTTGGAAAAAAAATAACAAAAATTAAGAAAAAATCATGTATCACATCGCCACGGTTAATAATACATTCCCTAACTCGCCGGGACATGCTCCGAATAAGATAATCGATGTCTTCTTGAGGTACCTCAACCTAAGCTTGCTGTACATGTCGACGTAGCTCCTCCAAACTGTTTGTTTATTGGGGAATACATCTTAAACGTCAATCCATATTCTATGGAATACAAAGCCAAAGAATGAGCTGGCCAAGAAAGAAGTTCTACCTCTGCTTGTTGAAAAAAGTTCCCACAAATTTGTGTGATATAGGGTCGTGTATTATCTTGTTGGAAAACTACTCCAGCGTATTCATTTATCAGAGGTAACAGAACGGGTCTTAAGATCACGTCGATATGCAGGCTGTTTCAGTGAGAATGCACCAAACTTCAAGAAAACGTTTCTGACAATATTTGGAACAAAATATTTTAATACAATTTTGCAATCGGAGCAACTTGAAATTTGCATTAATTGGAGTCGATGTTTTTAGAAATACTGTAGCGATTTAAATATCTGTGTCCGTGAAACAAAACGAGCGATTTAAATTTATTTATGAATGGCACACGGCTGCAAGGCAATAAATCTATCGTAAACGAAAGAATTTATGAGAGGCTTTTAATTCTGCCCTTGATCGCAAGACGTGTTAAAGGTGAAAACTTTGAAAGAATGTGTATTTATTAGAGTGCGTTTTCGTCGCACTGACATTTATGCAAACCGTAATTACATCAAATTTGCCGAATCTTAATAATGTACGATAATTAACGCTTGTAACGGGTTTTTATTTATTCCTGTGTCCAACGTGTACATCATATGATGTACGCAACTAAGTAATTGAACAGTTGACTAAAATCGGTACAATTAATAAGTTGGAACAATTAGTAACTAGAATTAGTGCTTCCGCCAGTCTGTCAAATTATTTGCCTAACTATCAGACATGAGGTAAAAACAAATTCGAAAGCCAGCGAATTACGAAAACGGCTACCCTGATAAACATATGATAATGCGGATGTTCTTCACGATTAGGGAACAGTTCCGCGTACAGACGTGCTGCCAATTGCGTGTTTCCCCGACATTCCCCGTATAACAAATGCATATCTGCGAATTCTCGAAACGTGAAATCGTTCATCGCAAACACACCAACACATATACCAACACACTTACATACACTAATAAACATAAAAATGGAAAGTATAAACTATTCCAAATTAACGGAAATTATGCTTTGCTATTTCCTACAACGTTAATAAGACCGGACTAAAAGTATTTCATCATATCATCTGAGGCGCGACATTTTATGGGAAATGAAGCAATAAACCAATTCTTTGAACGAAGGTTAAGAATTCTGTTCGAGCTCTGTCGATGCGCATTTAATCTATCTCTGATAAATACCAGAGGAGATGTTTACCCGCTACCTATGGAACTCCATACCATAAAACCTGGTGTTATGGTCTCGTACAGAAAACTCCACATTATGTCTCTCTCCGCGGATTCTTCTCACAATTACTCGATGGTTATTTTGCCACAGACAATATCTGGATTCGTCATTGAAAATATCGATCCCACTCAATGATCTTTCTTGACACCATTGGCTGCCGATAGGATTAAAGACCAAACAATGCACTTCGTCGGTAAATGGTTCGACTAGATATGCTTTGTCCCTTATCCAATCCACTCCAATTGCAACTGAAGAGCGAAACTTCTCTCTTACAAGTTCATTAGTTCTTCTAGGACGTCCACTTCCTGGTCGACAATACTGGATACCTTCCTCAAAGTAGTTTAAAAAATTACCGGTACCAATAGCCTATCTTTTTAAAACAACTCTCATAAAAACCGCTTTGTCGCTTTTTAATTCTGATGTTTTTATCATTGACTTGTAAGAAGTGGATAATTATTTAGTAAAAATATCGACCCTTCTGGATGGAGCGTTTTGTTGGTACATCGTTTATAATAAAACAATTACCCCAAAAAGTTGTAGCTAATGTCTCCTCTAAGCTTTAGAATTCATTAACTATCATTATTGCTTCTGTTGTGATTATTGCATTTTTAAAATATTTTGATATAAAAACAGAACCTTTTTTTTTAACTTAGCGAATGAGCCTAGTCAGGAATATGGAAGTGACGGTGATTTCACAATCTGTGCAACCGCATCAATGCACAAGTTTAAAAATTTTAATTTCACATATTAAAAAAAAACTCACATATTTACCCGAAATTGCATTCTGTATAAGAAAGGTTCATTAACCCGCTAGCTTGCTGATCATTATTATTAAAAACTCGTCTTGAACAACATAAACTGAACAAGCAATATAAGTTTAATTTGTTATTCCAGAAGGAACAAAATAATTTAAACTGTTTTGGATGGATGTGATTAACTAGTTCTCAAATTCTCCACCAATAATAATTAAATACATAAGAACTTACTTAAACTTAAGTAAATCAAAACCGGCATATTTACAAAGTTCCAATAACTCTATAATTGAATTACAGTTAAGTGACTACACGGCGTTTTTAAAAAATCTAAAAATATTTAAAAAAAAACATTTCTACAAATAAATATATATGCCATTAAAACGCATCTTGGCACCCACAGCTGCAATTAATATTGAAAACGTGCAAGGTCGTCGTCTTTATAAAAATTGGACGCTCTGATCCACGATCTGAAAATCTTGGTTCGTGTCTTCTGGACTGTTGTGTGTATACGTATTTGTTATGCAATATTTATGTATTTCACATGCGCTTAGTGGTACTGAAATAAAAGAAGCGTAAAGCCCCAGATGTTCCAACATTTAAAACTTTTGCTCTACTTACGGCTTCTCATTGGCACGCGTTCAATTTCTGAAAATTTAGCTATCTAAAATTACTGTAATTTTGATACAAACACAGACGAGTCCAGTATTGACATATTTTAAAATTTCACTGATATTTTTAAAATTGAAAGTTATTGAGATAGTTTCTTCATTATACAGAGTGCTTCAAACGTATGGAGAAGGGTAACTAGGGGAGATCAAAGTGAAGCTTTTGTTCAAAAACAAATGATCCAGATCAAAAAGTTTTAAAATGACAATGTTATGTCGAAACTAGTCACGTCTCCATAAAATGTTTATCAAAGAATGTCCATTATGTTACAATTCCACAAAGTAACCGCCGCCAGTATTAATTTCCTGAAAGTTGAGCAGTTTAAATTTCTTATAAATTTACGGTCACTTATTAACTATCGTTGAATTAATAAGGAAGAACAATATAAGGGTTTTCATATTTCCAAGGAAACAGATTTCTTGCAAATGCTGACAGCTTGTAGCTACTTTAATTTAAGTACATACGTACTCAATAAAAAATAATGGCAAAAGCAGCACGCAATTTTTTTTTAACTAATTAATAAAACTTTTTTTTAATTGTTAAATAACCTCTAAAATTATCAAAACCAAAACATTCACAAAAGAAATTCAAAATGTTGACCCTGCACAATTATTGCTTTCATTACTGTTACTATGGGAATATATTGATACTTAAAGTTAACTTGTGATTGAGAAATCGGGCCTTAACGGTAAACTCTCTTGACACTTAAAAAAATTGACATTTAAGTAAATTTCTACATCAACTTGTTTTATTTTAATCAGTCAACGGCTCTCCACAACAATAGTAGTTTTTAAACATTGAAAAAAAAATAAACAGCTGTAATTTTTATGTTACTATAATTTTTATTAATTCCTTTAACTAAACATTGTTCAACTAACTCTTAATTATCCCAAATTTAATTTATTACTACGGTTAGTAATGATTGCTTGTTAAATAATTTTACTTTAATTTTCAGCAACATTTTAGTTATTGAATTTTTATGAAACGTTTATTAAGGAGAAAGCTCTACTTTGAGGTCTCCTAGCAACCTTTTTATTCTCCTCCGTACCTTGTGTATTTTTATTTATTTTCTTACCGTATAAGAAAAATATAACGATGTTGAAAACGCCAACATTAAATGACGACTATAATGACTCACGATCTAACAATAAGGGAGGATAAAGCGCACTGTGGTGGAGTTCTATTTTTGACGTTTCTACTTTGTAAACCCACTTATTTGATGATATAATTAGGACAAAGTTGACTAAGGTAACACCCACTTTATTACAAAAAAAAATGTTTTGAATTTTGATGTAAACATATTAAAAAAAACATTATTCTGTTTTCATTACAACTGAGAAAAATCTAATTGTTATTCAATTTCTGATTTCATTTACGCACTACAAAAGTTTTAATACACCTACATGACAGAATTTTTTTAAATTACAGACCAATATCAGAGATATGTTGAAATATGTATATATGCCATAATGTTTCGTTTTGAGTTGAAAAATTCTTGCATATTTTGCGTCCTCGTAAATCTAAAACATACAGGTATAGTGATTAAACGAACGATTTCGTTTTATATATTTTGTTTTAAGATGAAGCCTGTTTTGTTTTTGTCATTTTTCAAGTTTCAATGAAACAATCGGTATATGACGGACGCGTACACAATGATAGTGTTGATAAAATATTTTTTCAACACTGATAAAATATTTTTAAAACACTATATCGTTTTGTAAATAGCAGTTTGTGTGAAATCAATACAGAGGAGGGAATACATTGCGGTGTGGGGGCTTGCACGTTGCCCAGCGACAACAAAACGACAAGATGAAAGATGTCAGAAATGTCAAGTTGAGAAACATCAAAGTGACAGCTGCCAGAAACGTCTAAATGACAATTGTCGGAAATGTCAAAATGACAGACATCGGAAAACGTCAGACTGACAATATCAAAAAGACGAATACGACCAAAGCGTCATGTAGACATCAGGCCGGTCGTCTTGAATTACCAAGGTCGTTCCATTTTTTTGCTTAGTACGGGATCGGGACTTCGGGTGTCGCTGCAATAGTTGCGATATATTATGCCGATAAGTAGAATTCCTTTAAGATCCGATGATTTTGTAATATTCATGGAAACCACAGATCACCGAAACCATTGTCATACAATTGTTTCCAAGGATATTATGGGATAAATAAATTTATAAGGAGGCAAAATAAATATTGTATAGTGTCATTAATGTCAGTTTTTGCTAGTTTTGTATGGATTGTGTTTATGTGTAATATAATATCAGTAATTTAAATCAGTATTGTTAATAAGTTAGCTGTGTCTCGTTTTGCTGTTGTGTGTTAGTTTGTTATATATAATTTAACAGAAATTTCTTAAGTACAGTCGCAGGTAAGCCATTCACAACACATTTTAATATTTAGGAATATTTATGAAGTCTGAAATAAAATGAAATTAATAAATAAATCATTATTCTTTGGAAATACTATAATAATAATAATAATGACATATTAATAACTAAACTGATGTATTTTAGAGCCGCTGTTGAAAATGGAAATTCCAAAGGGATCCCACTCATGTTGTGTGTGCGGACATAAAAAAAAACCCTCATTCCAATTTCCAAATCCAAAAAGATTTTCGGAAAAGTTTGAAGCATGGAGAAGTGCAGTTGCAAATCCGAAACATTTGCACTTAACGAATGAACAAATTTTCAAGCGTTCATTTGTATGTGTGGATCATTTTAGGAGTACTGAAGATTTTGTCATTGATGGGTCAGCAAAATTAAAAAGAAATGCAGTACCTACTGTAAATTTACCAAGAGGTGATATAACAATAATCATATAATACATTATTAAGTTGTGATTTCTAATTGATAGAGAGGTGTTTCCGGGCGCTACAAAGTAATATAAATTGTGAGCCTTCCACATCTCGTACTGCAACAATAACATTAGATATTTCAACTCCTCCTAAAGAATACCGAGATATTTTAAATGTGAGCCCAAGGAAAAGAATTACACCAATTCCCATGCAAGTGCATACGCAATCAAACATGCCAGCTACAACTTCAATTGCACCTCATTTACAGCCATTAGGTAAAATTCAATTTTCAATTAATTTTCATTTATAATTTGGAATTAATAAGTTGATTCAGATTTGTGCAACGAGATACAATAAAAAGTTACATAACATTATGTCAGCCTCTTAAAAGATTTTATTATTATTTTTTTGTAGGCACTTTGTCAGGTACTTCACTGGAATTGTTAGGAATTTCCACGTTACCTTCTTCTTCCAAGGAACCATTCTCTGATGTAAAAGAAACACAAGAATCCTCTAATGGGTCACTATACTACAGTAAGAATATTATTGTCCTATTGTCCTAAATATAATACGTGTTTACACTTTGACATATATTTATAGGGTTTCCATTGGCGCAGAAGGTGAGTTTGAAGCGTTATAGGAAAAATAACTATCTGGGTCCTACAGAACAAGCACTGTATCAAGAAGCAAAACGTCTCCAGAAAAGAGTTGCACGATTAAAACGTGAAAAAGCACAGATTTCGCAATCACTAAAAGCAGCGGAAAAGTTATCGAATAAATTTGAAAAACTCACAGAGAAATTGAACCCTATTCAAAAACGTTTTTTTGAAAGTCAGTTTAGAAATACTGGGAAAAAACTGAAAGGACACAGGTTTACATTTGGCAAAAGGCCGATGCTATAGCAATTTGGAAGGCAGGACCAAAATCTTATAAATTTTTATCAAAATTATTTACTCTACCATCTACAACAACTTTAAAAGCGACATTAAATAAAGTGCGAATAGAACCCGGAATTTCAAAGCCAATTTTTGAAGTTTTAAGAAGACAAGCTGGAAGGATGAATAGCAAATACACTCTATGTAACCTTCTTTTCGATGAAATCATGATTCAACCTCATCTGGATTACTTGCCTTCTGAAGACAAAATCATAGGATTTCAAGATGATGGGTGGACTAGAACAAAAGAGGTTGCTGACCATGTGTGTGTTTTCATGCTTCGTGGAATTTATAAAAGATGGAAGCAACCGGTGGCTTTTGCCTTTACGAAGTCGTCAATCTCTCGAACAAGTCTTGTTAGGTTTGTTAAGGAAATAGTGGTTGAAGCTTCAAAAGCGGGGCTTACAGTTGTATCTACAGTATGTGATCAAGGAGTAACAAATATTCAAGCAATCAATGATTTACTAAGTGACACAAAGAGAAGTTGTATTTTAAACGGTGTTGAAGTTAAAGAAAATGTAATTATAATTAATCAGCAAGAAATTATACCTGTATTTGACCCTCCACATCTTTTAAAGAGTGTTAGAAATAATTTACTACAAAAGGATTTGGTTTTTTTTATGGATGGAAAAAAATTAGTAGCTTCTTGGTCTCATATTGTGGATGCATATAGAATTGATCAAAATCGCGGGAGCATTCGTTCACTTTGGAAAATATCGTCGCATCACGTTATTCCCAATAAAATTAAGAAAATGCGAGTTTCCTTATGCTCTCAAGTATTCAGTTCAACTGTTGCCTCGTTTATACACTTAGCAGCAGGTGCTTCAGGTCCTAATTTTAGTGATCGAAGCTTACCAGAAAAAGCTGCAGATACCGCACATTTTCTGAAATTCATGGACAACATATTTGATAGCGTGAACGGCGGATTTGGAAACAGTCAAGGCAAACCTTTACGTGGATTAGTAGGAAATAAAAGCGGTCACCGAATTGAATGGATAAGTGGTAAGAAAGTATTTTATGACATGAGATTCATAAAAACACGTCCGCAAGACAGAGATCGTCCCCCTTGTTTATCTGGCTGGACTCAAACACTTGATGGCTTTCTTATTATACAAGACAAATTAGCTAAATTAGGATATGTTTCCTTTCCAACTCGCGCTTTTAATCAAGACCCGCTAGAAAATTTTTTTGGACAAGTACGTCAATATGGAGGTCCCTATTCAAATCCAACTCCAAAGGCATTTATTCCTTTTTATAAATCTTTACTTATTAGAAATTTTTCGTCATACCATTCCTCTGAATCCAATTGCGAAAGTGATGAAGACTATTTATTAATGTCAATTAGAGATTTTCTTAGTTACAAAAGCACACCACCTGAATCGGAATACAAAGATCGTTGGTATCCACCCTCTGTTCCTAATTTTTCTGAAGCAAATTTCTTTGAAACAAATGCGATAAGTTATGTTGGTGGATTTATATTAAAACATATTTCTGTAGAAACTATAAGTAAATGTGAAATATGCCTTCGCAACTTACAGCATTTTGGAGAAGCTGATCCCTATTTTCATAAATTTATTACTTTAAGAGAATATGACGAAAAAAAAGATTGCATTATATGAATATTAATTTAATTAAGGGCCTGTTGAAAATTCATTTTTATTTACATCATATTTTTCCAACTGTAATATACAATTCATCCATTTGTCAAAGACTAGTAAGCTTTTTAAGAACAGAAATTCATTTGGAATTTGAAGAATGTCCACACGCGGAGGAAATAAAGCAGCATATTTTTATATTATTCGTGAAGATTTACATTTACAGTTATTTAAAGAAACTTGGCAACATTATTACTGGCAAAGACATTCCTCAGGTTCCAAATGAATTGGAGAAACAAATTCTCTTAATTCATGAAAAACGAAAGAAGAGAAAAGTATTGTGTAAAAACTAAGAAACATGTCTGCTTTGCGTTTGATTGTTATGTATTTAATATGAAAAATAAGACTCTTTAGTAAGCGAGCAACCTAGTTTTTTAATTTTTAAGTTATCATTTTATTATATGATATCGTTAGAATTGTTGTAATTATACTAATAATTAAACCAGTTACATTACATACTCTAGTTAGGTTTTACCAGGATTTCCCGAACTCATACAGTGAATACTGGAGTATATGTTAAGATGAGCCTCTCCGCATCAAAAACAATATGTTTTCATTTTAGAATTATGTTGTTAGTGATAATTTTTTTTACATTTAACATTCTTTTCACAAAATAATTATATAATTATTGATTCACTTTTGAAAAAGCGGAAAATTTGGTCAGTCAAGGGTAAAGGTTAAATTGTTCTTTTACTATTCTAGAGTTTTATTTTTCATATCATTTCAACGAGCAAGACCATCACTTAAATCAGTATATAATTATTTTATTTTAAAAGTCGACTTTTTGCGATGATCTTGAGTCAAATCAATATCATATTATTATTTTGAAGAATATACCGTATTTTTGTAGTTCACACGAATGTAAATAAAATAAGAGTAGATATATTAAAACTATTTGACTTTTATTTATTGTCGCAAATAACATACATCAAACATTCGTTTAATTTAATCATCTGTTCGAAGTAAACGTTACTATACTTGCATAGTTAAAGCTATAACAATGTTTATTTTGAATGAATAAATTAAACGAATGCTTGTGAATCCCATTATATGATTGAAAACTGAAAACAAGTATTTCAAAATTGCCGCGTTAATGTAATGTAGTACGGGATCGGAAAAGTAGATGGCGGCATTTCGAGAACGAATATTTTTGCATAAGATGGCTTTCTATATTGGGGTTATTCTATGGTAGACATTTGTTTAACAAAGCAACGATGACGATGTACGTAAATAAACAAGTTTAGGCCGCCCTAAACGAGCATTCTCAAAATTTGGTAGCTAAGACGACCTCCGGAAAAACACAAAACAACTGCCCCTGACGAATGAAATACAGTTCTGATTCTGATAATCGGTGATTCATTTACAATTTTAGCGCAATGAAGCAGAGTCATATCATCCTCGCTACAGAAAAAGCGAGAGCATGACCGCTTAGAAGCGGATTGGATTGGCAGAAACACTCACAAACACGAATTGGTTCCGAGTATTAAAGCGTCATGAACACTCATCAAGAACTCCCGTGCATTAAATTGTCAGAAGCTGTACATATCAGACCCCAAGTTTTCCAAGCATTAAATTGTCAGAAGCATAACCACTACATGAGTTGCCCACACGCATCTCATCCAAAATCTCCCGCGCATTAAATTGTCAGGAGCATTCTCCATTAATCGAGGTCAGCAATATCAAACTACGAAGAACCCAAGAGAGAAGAAGGTGAATTCAAGCAGAAGCAAGATACTCATATCGCCTGTAAAATATGCACTGAACATCTGCGACAATGGGAGAAAGGTAATAGAAAATCTTTGAAATTTGGAATACCCATGATTTGAAGAGAACAAAAAAATCACCACGACGACTCCTATTTTTGTATGGCGAATGTAGTAGGGCATCAATAAAAACAATCACTACAAGTGGCCATACCCTGACATATCTTCAGCAAGAAGACCTGTTGCACATTCTGAGAGTATTCCTGCTATTCATTGGTTGCCACAGTTTCAGGTGGATAAAGATGAAGAGTTTGGTGCTAGTCAGAGTGACAACGTTTCCGACGCTAGCAGTAGCTACTCATCCAATTCTTAGTTATTTATTCAAAGTGAGCTTAATGATCTCAGAGATTTGGATCTTTCAAAGGAGCGCGCTGAATTGTTAGCATCAAGGCTAAGAGAAAAAAACTGTCTTTCTCCCGACGTGAAAGTTACATTATATCGTAACGGAGAACAAGATTTACTGCAGTTTTTTTCTGGTGATAAACATTTAGTATTATTGTGACGATGTTACTGGTCTGGTAAAATACATGGGCTTGGAAAATTATAAAGCGAGTGATTGGCGTCTTTTTATTAACAGCTCTAAAAGGAGCTTTTACTTAATGGAAACAAACATGCTTCCATTCCGATCGCCCACTCTACCCGTATGAAAGAAGAATACCAACAGATCTGCTATTTTGCAGAAAATCAAGTATGTTGAACATCAGTGGGTTATTTGTATTGACCTAAAAATGGTCAATTTTTTACTAAGGCATCAGGGCGGCTACACTAAGTATCCGTGTTTTATTTGTTTGTGGGGCAGTAGAGTCAAATCCAGTCATTGGATATAAAAAGATTGGCCCCTGAGAGATAATTTGGTAATTGGACAGAAAAATGTAATAAATAAACCCTTGGTTTCTCGAGATAAAATCGTTCTTCCACCCTTGCATATTAAATTAGTGCTCATGAAACAATTTGTTAAAGCACTAGACAAAAGCGGTTCGTGTTTTCAGTATATTTCAGGAAAATTTTCTGGGCTAAGTATTGAGAAATTGAAAGTTTCCATTTTCGATAGACCCCAAATAAGGCAACTAATTAAAGATTCCAATTTTGCTGCATCTGTGAATATGAATAACGTTGAACGGCTTGCTTGGACCTCTTTTGCGTTAGTTATCAAAAATTTTCTCGGTAATTATAAGGCAGATAACTATAATGATTTAGTGAAAGAGATGCTTAATCATTTCAAAAATATAGGCTGTAATATGAGTATTGAAATACATTATTTACACAGCTATTTAGATCATTTTCCGTATAATCTGGGAGACCTTAGTGAAGAGTAAGGAGAACGCTTCCATCAAGATAAAAACGATGGAAACTAGATACCGAGGAAGATGGGATGTTCACATGATGGCAGACTACTGCTGGGGACTTATGCGCGACTGTCCAAACCAAATTCACTCACGAAAATCGCTTAAACGACAATTTCTCCATGTAAAATGATGAAATCAATCAACTTTTTTGTTAAAATTGACTTTATTTCATATCTCGTAAACTAGAGCTGATACAGAAAAACGAATAGCATTTTTGTAATCAGCGAACCAAATGTACTCAAAATCAGGTCTTAAACCTCTGGCACCAAAATGAGTGTTGGCCAATGTTATATGTATATCATATATTGGTATTTTACCACTAGCAAAAAATATAAATAATACTTTTATTTAATTCTTAAAACAAATATGAACAAAAGACATGCCATCATAAAACTTATAATGGATTTGTTACCTGTGAATAGTATTTTCAAAAATGTGACGTGTTTTGAATAGTATTAATTTTTTTTAGGTTATATTTAGACGATAACATGAATTTTTCTCATAAACTAAAATTAGAAAACTTACAATGGTAGTTTTTTCCCAGTCATGTTAGACTAGTTTGCTTTGTTTTGGAGAGTCATTCATGTCGTACTATGCGACAGAAACTGACTGACTAGTCTTCAGCATTTAAAATTTACATGTAATCAGATGAGATACTTCTATTCACCCAACGGAGCGTCAACAATAAATTCGAAATATCTTCAAAGTTCTGTAAAACTTTCTCTATTTAATCAGTTTTTTTTAATTCGGGGTACCTCAGACACAATGTATGCGAGAACAAAAACTGTACTTCTAAAATACATGTCCCGAAATGTGACGATATGTGATTTAGAAATAAAAAAAAAGACACAAGTGTTATACATTTTCACATCAAATTATAATGTAAAAGCCAAAGAAAGCGGACCGTTACAAATGAAAAATCAACAGAAAAAAAAATGAGCGAAAGTGTGAAACATGACCATGCAGTGAAGTGATAAACAGGGTGACGACATGAAGTGAGGATTTGCGATGCGTGTTGAAAAAAGCGGAGAGATACTCACACCTCGGCCAGCAGTGCCGGGGAAACTGGGCGGGCAGGGTTAAACAGGCTCCTGCGAAAAAAGCCACTCGTCACGACACAACTAACATTACCACGAAAATTCAACGAGCCGTTAATTTTACTGGTTTTACAAATTCGTTTCAGTTAGATACAAATTTAAGTACGCCGATTATACATACATATATTTATTTATCTCTTTGCAAGATTTTGTGCGATTCATGCAACGCAATTTTATTATTTCATAAAAATTTTAATAAAAATAAAATGCATACACCTACAAAAACAGGCACAATATTATTAAACAACACAAGACAAAAAATGTTAATTAAAGAAATAATAATAGTGTTAAGTCCGTAGTTATATGGAAACATTTTGCAAAGTTCTTTCACCGATTAAAATATGAAAACTATATTTATGTATTTTAATATTTTAAATTTCATAAATTTAATATTTAAGAGAAAATTTGTTTAAATATTACCTAATTAGATTTTGCAGAATTAAATAAATGCAAATACATTTTCCGTATACATATACAGGGCGAGATAAAATTTGGTTTTCTCAAAAATACTTTGTAAGGTCGTCATTACTTGAACAAAAGATTTGCCATGTGTCAAGTATACGGTACAACTATATGAACATTATTTTCCAAGTTAATAACTCTAGTATTCCCATTTTCTCACCAAGAAAAAAAAATTATACATTTGTTTTCAATCGTACGCATTCACTAAGAACCAATACCTTCGTCTTTAAAAAGGAAAAAGTGTAACACTATTGAAACAGTAACGACTAAACTGTATTAAGAATAAGAGCGTAAAAGACGCGTTTATCCATTCTTAAATTTTAATTTGAAGCTGGCGTCATCTAGTATCAACTAATCGAACTATTTTCTCTGCGATACAAGAAAAATAAATCTGTAATTTACTTTTTTGTCAAAATACAGAATAAACAAAAAATAATTACTAATCATTACCAGTAAAATCTATAATTAAAAAAAAAAGTTGCAGGTCGGTTTTGATTGCAACGGATTCCTCGAGCATCTTCTGTAAACTGCGGTCAAAAAATGACCCATTATATTGGCATTTAATGACGTTTTGATTATAATTACATACTGTGCCTTGCAATTTTGGAGGTTATAGTAAATGTCATGTTACAAATAAAATATCACACAATATGACAAAAATTTACCACAATGACAAGATAGAAAGCTAATTTACAATACAAAAAAAGACCGAGTCAGTTTTATTGAGCGTAAGTTTACAGATGTTTCGGCGATATTTGCGACCTCGTCAGCAGAAGCGTAGTTCCAGAATTCCATTGCAAATCAAACCGATCTGTTCTAGTTATTCGCAATGTAATAGTAATGAAAAGTTTAGATCGTGACATCATGCGATCGCTTTTTGACTCATTGAAATCAAAACCGACTTGCAACATTTTTTTTAACTTTCATTATGCTTTGATAGCACGCTTGGCTTCCTTGTATGGGATGACTTATTAAGTACCAATCTGGATGCAATTTGGCAATCCTAATGCAAGGATTATCGTGATTTAAACTTTTCAGTAAAATTTGTAATGGATGTCAGAATTACTAGTGGCATTTTGTAATCAACTAAACGTCAAAAATACAATGGGAGTCGATTAGCAATAAACCTGTTTGAAATTGAACCTTATTGATGTGTTCGGTAAGACAACTGTGTGTGACTACATTTGGACCCCGTTGTACCCGAATTTTTATTATTATTTGACAGGAAATAATCTGTCAAATTCTCCATCCTTTTAACATTATGGTTACTACCGTACCTTCAAATGAATTCCTCATCAAAGCTGAGATTTTTTTTATAAAGTTGGCGACGCTCAATACAAGATTGAGGGACAGTTGTCAATAACTGTCAGTGTCATATTATCTAATCATGACATCACATAAATAAATGTGTAAACTTAAAATTCAAAGAAACACTTAATTAACAACATTAACACTTAAAACAGACGCTGAAAATGTTGTCTTTCATCTTGAATGCACAAACGCGTTTGCCAAGTGTTGGGAGGTTATGTTACTAAAAACAATTAATTGGATAACTGTCAGTGTTACTAATCTTTAGGAGAAAAAACACTGAAATCATGGCCTACTTTAATTAGCAATTTAATTGAATGTACGGTATATGTTGTTCATTTTAATTTCGTAATTCGGTATTTCGTATTTGAAAAGCTAATCTGTAAAAATGAAATTCAAAATCTACGTCTACCTGTGTGTCATATAATATAAAATCATACCAAAAGTTAAATGTCAATGAAATCTAAGTTCCCCACATCAAAGTTGCCAAATGAGTTGCACCGAATTTTAACCGGAAATCGCATAAACTTAAAAATTTTAAATAGCACACCAGGTAAATATTTAATTTTTTTATAAACTCATGTTATGAAATATTGATGGTATGTCTAAGCTTAATTGAAAAATAAGTCATTGCATTCGTTCAGGTTATTTTATCTGATTTTAGTGAGCTAAGGCATGCCGTCCAAGAGTTGATAAAAAAATTATTAAAAAATTTTGTTGTAAATCGTTTTTGATTGCAGTGGATCCCTCGAGCATCTTCTGTACAACTGTTTCGGCCATATTTAGGATTTCGTCAGCAGAAGCGTAGCTCGAGACTTCCACTGCAAACAAAAAAAAGTGATCGCAGGATATCGCAATTCAAAATATTAAAAAACTTATTATTTAAAATTCAGTTAGAGCGTTAAATTGAGAATTTAAGATATTTTAAAAAGCAAGAATTTAAAGGTCCTGCGTTAGCAACAAAAAATTATTTAAAGAAATAAATACATAAATATTGAATGACATTGAAAACAAATCTTTTTTACACGCAAGATTATATATGCTAATAATGTAACATTTATATGACTTAGGGTCGAGATATCCAGCTCCTATTAAAATTATTCTATCTATGTTGCTAGATATTTTATGAATTGTTTCCATGGTACTTATTCGTCTAATAACTATTAACCAGTTTATTAAAAGATGATTATCTCCGCCCTTAATCAAGAAATTTACGTTTATTGACTCTGGAAAACAAAACAAATGTCTTTTTATGGTTCATTAAATCAATATTAATTTTCAAACTTGTCAAAGCGAACTACTGTTGTACGGATGGAATTTTCTGTCAGTATGTGATTTATATCTATTTGCCCATTCGAAAATACTCAGACTTCTGCCACTTAAAGCTGGTCTTTTCCCTCTTGATAAATTAACTGACGGATAATTACCATGGAAACAATTAATAAAAATCAAGTTATTCGCCGAATACTTTAACGGGAAGATGGCCCTAAAAACGAATAAAAAAGTCTTTAAGTTCACTTTGATATAGTGTCAAATTAATCACAGTTATTTTTTTATCGCCTTTTGATCTGAAAACTAGTATCGTGTTATAGTTATTTATTTCAGAAACTTGCATTTGTTTATTTGTTCCCATGTTCGGATAAAATTGTCTTTTTTAGATTTTTCTTTCACCAAAATTTTTGTTAAGTTTAATTATTGATTAAAAATAAGTCTTTGAATAAACGTATCGTCAATTAAACTGTGTTAATCAATATTGCAGGGCTCAAAGCTGAAACCAAAATTGAATTCGGGATAATATTTAAAGCACAGTATATAGTCACAAAAACCTGAACTAATTAAGAACAGTGGTGTTCACGTTTTCGAAATATTCACGTTTTGGAACTAATTACATGTTACATTATAATTTAAGTGTATAATCTTGTTATACATACTCAAAGTATGTATTGAAAAAACCTCGAATATACTATATGAAAAAAATATAAAATCAAATTTTCTTGCCAGATGAAAATTATGAAAATTAATTAAAATTGTGTAACTGGCAATATAGAAAGTGTTAGGAAAGAGTTTATACATGTATTTCGGCCTTATTGGGCCTCATCAGAACTCTATACCTTGAACAAATTTTTCTTTTATTGAAAAATTTAGAAAAACTTACCCCTTTTTTGAATTTCTAAAATCCCAAAACACAAGAACAGGAACTATGATAAAAATATGAAAATCTTTTGCAAATTATACAAGGAAGCGATTGCATTCTCTAGTAAAATCACAAAAGTGACATTTTTAAAATATTTGTTTGATGTTACTAAGGCTACAAATTGACAATTAATTGTCAACAGGAAGTTCTTGTGTTTTGGGATTTTAGAAATTCAAAAAAGGGGTAAGTTTTTCTAAATTTTTCAATAAACCAAAATTTTTTCAAGGTATAGAGTTCTGATGAGGCCCAATAAGGCCGAAATGCATGTATAAACTCTTTCCTAACACTTTCTATATTGCCAGTTACACAATTTTAATTAATTTTCGAAAAAAATATAGGTATATAAACTAAAATAAATGTTTAAATTTAATTAATTTTGTTCACGTTTTGCAATATTAAATACGAATCTCGTTCACGTTTTAGAACATGCAGATTGCAGAATATCCAAACCAGATTCAGGGGTGTTCATGATACGGAACATTCACGTTATAAAGACTATACTGTAATGCAAAAAATTAAATAGAACTTAAAAAAGCGGAATTCAGCGATTATATGCGTAATTCAATTTAAATATAACAATTCTTTTTTTCTATTGTGTTTTTTTGGCGAAATTAGACTACTTTTTGTGAAACGTTTGACTATATTCTTCAACAAAAATTTGGCAACCCCGGTAAAAACTTCACCACTGTTGATATTGTTGTGTTATCGTACCAATACCATTTTTTTTCTTGATAATTTGTGTGCTTTTTATTTATTTCATTTAAGGTTTCAAATAGGTAAAAATTTTGTTTGTGAAATTTTGAGTTTCTAGTTATTTGATATCAAACGTAGACATACTTAATTCTAAAAAAATTACAAAAATTTGTTACTTACTGTTCCTAATCATGTATTTTAAAAAAAATCTCAAAAAAATTTGTGATTTCTGTAAAAACTTCTTTCAGACACTCTTTCATGCAGAATTCTTTGCCTCTAAAGTGCTTTTCTCTAGAGTACTCAACGTTGGAGATACAAACAAGAATTTTGATTTTTTTGAAAAGAGCTTAAAATTCTATTTACAAAAATATGAAATATTTGATATTCAAAAGATTTTTCAGGTAAGCTTTAAAGTTTTAATTAAATTTTAATGGTTATATCAGCATTCAAGTAGACTATGGATGGACGATACCCTAAGTATAGTATATTGTTCAACGAGTAACGAAAGTTAAAAAAAATGATTTCGACGAGTTAAACACCATACTTTTTTACTACGACCTTGTCTATGACATTATAAAAAACTTAAAAAAATGTTGAATTTTGCATAGACTTCCTCATACCTCTCCTTCGATTTTCTGGAAATAAGTAGTTTTCTCAGCTTGATTTACTGTTTCTAGTGGAGTATTGGGAAGATCTAAATCCCCATCAGAAATCATGATCAAGCTACGAACAACACATACTGACGTGATTTAATAATAACGCGACACTGCGACAACAGGCAACTAGAGGGAGGTGAACATTAGTAGGTAACATTATGAGATTTTTTTCTCACTAATGACAGAAATCAAATTTTCGCTGGAGTATTCGGTGAAGGGTTTACATAAAGGGTCGTAGAAAAAATACTTTTTTAAACATTCAATGAGCCATGAAAAAATATAGCTGTATTAATAATAAATATAACGCAGTTATAACGAATAAATTTACTTTAGTTCCAACATAAATTTCTGACCGTTTCGAAACCGTTAGAATCAGTAGCCCACCGAAGTAATAACTGTTGTTGGAGCAGACCTCGTGTCAGCCATTTGATTCTAAACATATACGGCACAGTTTTCTTATGGTTTGAGTTGACTTCATCACTTTCAAGAGCAGGTAGTGGTGTATTTTTTTACTCCAAGTGGAGTGGGTTATTTTCGGTTTCTAAACACGTATTTCAGCAGCTACAGTTAAAATCAATTCATGAAGTCTTTGGTTGATATGAATATTGTATTTCTCGCAATTTTCATACATTTTTAATTATCTCCATAAGCGTGTTTTATAGAAAAAAACAAAAACCTAAATTGTTTAAGAATAGTTTAAAGCGCGACATCCTGCGATCACCTTTTGACTTAATATTGCATTAGAAATGACAAATTGCAGCCAGTTTGCAACTTAATAAGTCATCCCACACAAGGCGGCCAAGTGTTCTGTCAAAGCATATTGAAAAATTTTGTTGCTGGTCGGTTTCGATTGCAGTGTATTTTTGAGCATTTTTTGTACAGCTGCTTCGGCCCTATTTGGGGCCTTGTCAGCAGATGTGAAAGTTTCGAGCTACGCTTCTGCCGACGAAGCCCCAAATAGTGCCGAAACAGCTGTATAGAAGATGCTCGAGGAATCCACTGCAATCAAAACCGCAACAAAGATTTTATAGGTTCCCATATACACCCGCGAACTTATACTGATGTGTGCATACTCCCTTAACGTATTCAAAGTGTACCATCGCCTGTATAGAAATCTGGCACAGTCAGTTTTACAGTAATCGATTTGTGGGCTGAAACATGACAACTTCAAATAAACTCCCGTCAGTATGACTTTGTCATTGTCTAATTTCAAGTCAAAATGTCACAGCTGAACGATACTCAAAAAGCTATCGTTCAAACGAGACTGCACGATATGGTTAGCATAATTCTTCGTTACTAAAATTATAAAAAAAATTGTTGGTAGTTGGTTTTGATTGCAGTGGATTCCTCAAGCATCTCTGTACAGCTGTTTTGGCCTTATTTAGGGCCTCGTCAACTGAAACATAGCTTGAGAATTCCATTGCAAAACAAACCGACATGTCCTAGTTATACGCAATTGTAGCGAAAAGTCTAAGGAGTGACATCTTGCAATCACTTTTTGAATCCAGTATAATCAAAACCAACTACCAACAAAATTTTTAAAAACTTAATATATTAGATGACTTAGTAGTGGTAGCAAACTGGCTGCAATATATAATTTCTAATGCAATATTATATCAAAAAGCGATCGCAGGATGTCGCGATCTCAACTTTCATTACTATTACATTCCAATTTCGAATAATTTAGAACAGGGCGGTTTGGTTTGCAGTGGAAGTCTCGAGCTACGCTTATGCTGACGAGGCCCCAAATAGGGCCGAAGCAATTGTGCAGAAGATGCCCGAGGAATTCACTGCAATCAAAACGATTTGTAACAATTTTTTTTAATTGTTTAGTTATCGTTATCCATAGACTACTTGAATGAATTAAACTTTTAATTAAAACTTTGAAGCTCTATAACGCATGTACAGTTGAAAAAAAACTCTAGCATGCTTTGAAATGACAATGAAGGAATGTCTTAGTACTCTTATTTTATTTACAACTGTCAGAAGATAACCTCAATTTTATGTCATTGAAAAAACGCAATGTTACTAATTAAAATTTTATTTTTAATTTATAAAAAGGGTTGAAAATGCCCTCCACCCTGTTCAATACATTTTAAAACTCTACGTTTTAAACAATTCATGACGTTCTGTAACATGACTGGGTTTGCATTTATTTCATTACATTTATCTAACAATCAAGTTAAGACACACGTTAATTTTCCATGCATTGCTGCGAGTTTTTTTCAACTGTACAGGGTGGGCCAAATTCGACACTTTTAATGGGAAACTCCTATTTTTAGACGAGTTAGACAAAAACTGACCTCGGTCCCTGGAGCTCGATTTTTAAGACAAAATTAATGGTGAAGACCGCGTCTCGATATCTTGTACCGTTTAAGAGCTACAGGGCGTTTTTCAAAATTCTACGATTTTTAAAAACCTTCATAACTTTTTTATTTATGAAAATTTTTGATTTCTGTAAAGACTTCCTTAAGGCACTTTTTCATGCAGAATTCATTGCTCCAAGTTATTTTTTTCCAAAGTGATCAATATTTGAGATATTAGATAGAACTTTGAACACCCTACATATTTTTACATTTCTGAAAAGAGCATAAAATTCTATTTACAAAAATATAAAACACTTGATATTTTATTCAAAAGATTTTTGAGTTGTAGAGCTTTCATATTTAATTAAAATTTTGATGGTTATTACAGCATTCAAGTAGGCTGTGGATGATGATAGTTAAATATTTTTTGAAGATTCAATGAGCCATAAAAAATATTACTTTATTTTTAATAAATATAACGAAGTTATAACGAATAAATACTAGTGTAATCGAAATTGCGCAAAAATTACATAAAGCATCAAATTGTCGGCCATTTTGAACTAAACATAAACGATTCCGATTTGTTATGGTTTGAGCTGACATCACCATTTTTCTTATTCAATAAGGTCAGAATCTTTGTTTCTTTAAAATTCGTATTGCAGAAGTTCTTGCTAAGATGTTTGCACCAACTGGCGTCGGTCATTTTCAATTTCTCCCAAAACTATGATCTCCTCTAATTCTTTATTTCCATTTTGAGATTCATAATTTTCAGTTTTTATCAGTTTAAATGACGAAAAATTTATTAAATTGTTTTTAAATCTCAAGAATATATCTCTGAAGGATTTCATCTTTCAGGATACCACTCATAGTAAAGATTAATCGCTGCTTCTGAATTTTCGCCAATTTCTATAAAACACTTTAACATTTAATATTAATAAAGAAGACAGTGGTTTAGATATAACAAATCAAAAAAGTAAATATAAATGTAAAAAGTTTATATCCTTAAACATAAATGTAAATAGATTGTGTATCTGTAGATACGTATTTCGACAGCTACGCTGTCATCTTCAGTACACACATACACTTACAAGTTAAAGGCACTTCATGAAGTCTTGAGTTGGTATAAATATTATAACATGTCGAATTTCTCGTAGTTTTCGTACTGTTTAATTATCTCCCAAAGTCTATTTTATAGAGATAATAAAATTCAAGAGAAATGCAAGTACTGTAAGAGATTGTGTCAAATTTTGATAGCGGCCTACCAGGAAGTTACAAAAACTTAAATCGCTTAGTTATCGTCATCCATAGCCTACTTCAATGCTGCAAAAACAATTAAATTTTTGATTAAAACTTTGAATCTCTATATTTCACAAACTGTTTGAATAAAATATCAAGTGTTTTATATTTATATGAATGAAACTTTCAACTTCTTTCAAAAACTTAAAAATATATACGGTGTTCCATATAAAAAATTAAAGTTCTTGATAATATCTCAAATATTGAGCAGTTTAGAAAAAAAATAATTTGGAGCAATGAATTTTGCATGAAAAAGTGCCTTAAAGAAGTTTTTGCAGAAATCAAAAATTTTCATAAACAAAAAAGTTATGAAGGTTTTTAGAAATCGTAGAATTTTGAGAAACGCCCTGTAACTCCTAAGCGGTACAAGATATCGAAATGCGGTTTTCACCATTAACTTTGTCTTAAAAATTGAGCTCCAGAGACCGAGATCAGTTTTTGTCTAACTCGTCTAAAAATAGGAATTTCCTATTAAAAGTGTCGAATTTGGCCCACCTGTACATACGTTATTTCAAAAACCATTTGAATAAAACATCATGCTTTTGTAAATTGAATTTTATACTCTTTTAAAAAATGTAAAAAAAAAACAAAGTTCTTGCTTATATTTCCAATATTGAGCACTTTAGATAAAATTTAGAGAAATGAATTCTGCATGAAAAAGTGTCTCGACGAACTTTTCATAGAGATTAAAAATGTTCATAAACAAAAAAAGTTATAAAGATATCGAAATGCGGTATTCATAATTAATTTTGTTTTAAAAATTGAACTCCAAAAGAAGTCAGTTTTTGTCTAACTCTTCTAAAAACAGATGTTTCCTATTAAAAATGTCAAATTTGGTCCACTCTGTACATAACCTAATAAAAAAATTGCCTACTCGACAGGGAAATGTTCGTGAATAATTTATTGAAACCTTATCGCTAAGCAATCAGAGTTAGAAGTAAAGTTATGTTGCACATCCTTATCATAAACATATACGTGTTGTGAAAGCATTAAAACGACGTTTTCTAAAAATGTGCATAACCTTCAAGTATTCCTAAAATTTATTTACCGAACTGTTGGCACCGATTGTATAGAAACACCTGGACAGGTATTAGCTATATTTTAATAATAAATAAATCTTATGCGAATACTTAAAATATTTTCTAAAAGGTTTTGCATATCTAAGAAAAAAAAAAGAAATTAATTGCTTTGACCGCAGTCATACCTGTCCCTGTCACGTTACTTTGTAAACAGGCCTTTAATTCAAATCCTGTTTCTTTTTTTATACACTGATTTCCTAATATTTAAATATTTGTTACTGATTTTAATAGTTTACAGGAACGATAGTTTTAATCGAGAACGTATGTACATTTAACAATTTTCCTCAATTTTCGACACAGTTCGTTTTCGAATGTTTGGCACCGTGCCAACTGTAATTTTAAGTGGTCTGCATGAAATTTTAAAACACAAACACTGCAAACGAAAATATACAAAATATTTATTAAAAAATGAGGATCACTGCAATGTAGAAGAGAGAACAAAATTAGAAACAGGCAAGGGTAAACAAGAGCAAGGTTGCCGAGAATATCGGCTAAGCAACGAGGCGTCGAGGCCTCAAACAAATATTTTCTCGATTAATCCGTGTTTAGAATTTTTTCGACTGTGCCCCCTACGTTTACCGGAGCACAGAAAATTCTACACCTACGACGGCCGTGATTCACGTTTAATTTGCGCATGCGAAGCGTGATAAAAAAATTCCCACTACATAAGCTAAACAATAACTACAGCCTTAATTGCTAATTATATTCGGAAAGATGTCGAAGACCTAGTTATTTTTGAAGAGGTTAGTTGAATTTTCATTTCGATGTGCTACTTACAAATGGCGATTTTGGAAAAGACATACTTCAGTCTTGAATCACAGATAACAAAAAAGCACTAAAGCATAAACAAATCGTTAAAAAAAGCACCGCTGCACTTACAATTTTATTAAGTAATTTAACGCTATGCACTATCGAATAACTCTCGAACAATTCACATTTGCAAATCGAGAATCATCTGGAAAAATACGCCGTCGACGCTAGCTAAGACATACCTCGTCCGTTTATTAATGCACTGCATTTAAAGCGCGAAAAAGGAAACAGACGAAAGTTATAGGCGACTAGCATCTTACATCGATAAGATTGCGCAAATGAGAGCAGGGATTTTCGTGTCCTTAGATTTATATTGACATATATTCATAGTCTCCTGTAATTTAAACTTTATAAATAGCGAACGGCAGTTGTGCATTAATAAATATAAAATTTTAATTCTTATTCAAATTAGTCCATTCATTTAAACTTATAGGTCCATCGATTTGATTTAGTGAATTCATTTTCAAGATATTACTCAATACTATATTAGTTAATAACTTAATTAATTTAATGTTTACATTTCAAAGTATTAATGAGAAAGTAAATATAAATTTCTAGTGAAATACGTCAACAGCGGCAGTGCCAACCTATTAAATTATTTCCACCATAGGAATTCGTTCATGTTTTTGACGAAAGTATGTACCTAGATTACAGATTATTTGCTATTTTTATTACTTTTCCAACTCATTTAATATAAACGTAAATCAATTGCTTCAATCTTGTTAATAATAAATATACATATTTACTTGCAATGTTGCCAAGTTTCATAAACTACAGCGATAGTGTTACCCCCTTATTTTGTACCTAACCGTTGATTGAAGAAATACATATAAAGATACACAAGCCTTATGCAGTATTGCGTTCCTATTTCCACGGCGACAGAATTTGACACTAGGGAAAGACGAGTGTCCCTGTCTAGCTCGCTCACCTTTTTGGTGCTGCCATCTGATATCAATGTACTTAAGTGGAAATTAGATAATTTGCGTTTTACATTTATTTCTAAAGTAAGTCAATGCCAAAATGTTGGAAAGAATATCGGAGTTCATTATTGGAAGGGAATGAACATTTCGCGCCATTTTATATAAATAGACAACGCAGTACGTCGAATAATAATAGGTTCTCGACTAAGATATATTGGTCCTAAAGTACATTCACTTTTGTAATGGGCGCGTTCAGCGGACGCAACAGTTGATTAAAACCAGAAACGTGCTTCATTTTTAAGTTGCATTTAAACAAGTTGGAGCAGTTGAACGCTATAGCAACTTACTGTTATTTATCAATCAATATTTGACATCTGGAGTGAGGTTAGGTTTTTACAAAAAATTAATTGTAGGTTATACTTCTTACAATATTACTCATCATAATTATTATAAAAACTGAGAAGTTGGCAATTCGAAAGAGGTTAGAATTTTGAATATGTGGACAGAAAAAACAAAGGTTTCACTAGCAGTGTACAGACCGGTGAATAAATTCGACAACTGTTCGCAGTGAACACAGGTAACCCTTAACCGTTCAGTGTCAACATACTCAACAGTTGTGTCTGTTGAACGCGCCCAATGACAAGAAGTAACTAAAGTTAAGCGATTTAGTAACTTTTGCCGTTGAAACTTGATTTTCTTCAGTTCTCGTATCTTGTAAATGGGATTTTTAGTTTTAGGTTATGTTGCTTTCAATTTTGTGCTGTTATGGTTTCTAACATTTGATTGAATGTACTATACCTAAATGTGGTTCTTTGTATGTTTCGTAATGGTTTCCGGGTTACTTGTGAAAATTGCATTTTGCAATTGACAACTAAATTGTGACAAACGGTAAATCTTAAATGCAATATCAATCGCTTTTGTAAGACAATATAAAAACAAAAAAATCATAATTAGTTACTCATTACAAAAGTGAACGGAGTTTAGTTTTTATGGTAATTAAACAGAAGGGTTTACGACCAAACTAATGTCGGATCCTGGGCTGGCTACGAAAAAATACGTTCAGCTGCGCCTCTTTTTAAATTCTTTCACTCACAGTATAACTCTCAACCAGTGTCGCCAACGTGTGAAAAGCAGAAATCCCTTTTCAACATACAAAATTTCTCGATTCAGGAATTCAGGAAAAAAAACAAAAACATTAAAAATATGTAAAGTTAAAGTTGTTTTCTTTTAAACCGCATTTCAGAGACTTAATAATAAATAAAAACAAGCAGTTTAAAAAGAATTGTGACAAAGTAAAAATAATCAAAAAATAAATAAAAATAATAAAAACAAAAGACTATCGATTTTATTTTTATTTTATTTACGACACAATTTATTTATTAATAAATTTAAAAAGAGCAATGAGAAAACAAAAACAATAGAATACTAATAGAATTTTTTAGAAATTACGAAATAATAAAATTTTCAAAATAATGAAACAAAAGAAAAAAAAAAGAAAACGGTTTGGAAGGAAAAGTAGCAAAACAAAGAAAACAAATTAATAAAATTTTAATATATAAGAATAATATTAAAAAAAATAAAAACAAAAGACAATCGATTTTAGAGTACAATTCAGTAAATTCATAAATTAAGAAAAGAAACAGTTTGACACAGTGACAAAACAGAAAATTATTTGCCTTCCACAAATTCAACAGATTATAAAAAAACTCCAATAGATGGCGTTGTACAATTTCATACAAATATAATTAATTTCTTCCTTTACGGACGACAAGTGACATTTTCTTGTTCCTTCTTCCCTCATCGCGGGGGCTAGCTAGTGTAGCACCACCGTAAAAACAAATAAAAAAAACTTTCAACAGATGGCGTTGTTGAATATCTTACAATATAAGTTATTTTTTGTTACCATCCAGAAATGATTGTCACTTGAAACTTTGATCAATGTCATCAACCCGTTAATAATTACTGAATCACCCTCGTAGAAAAGAAAGCTATTGGCAAGTTTCAACGGATGGTGTTGTTGAATTAAAATAAAACTAAAAAAAAACTAAAATTTTTGTTCAAAAATGTTTAAAATAGTACAGTCTCGCTAGTTCAGATATACTCTGATCCAGTCATTCCAGTAATCCGGTTCCTTGTACATTTCGGACACTTTGAAAGTTGTACATCTACATTATGTTGATATGATCGTTGATCTATAGTCTGGACAACTTGAAATTCATTTGCGCTAACTTCAGTACATAACTGGTAATCTTGGCTATTGTGTATGTAAGCATTTAAAGTTCATATCTCTCCGTTTATACGTTTTCGTTTGTCCGTTGACTTTTCACGCCGCATATTTTGCGATGCTTCACAATCTATCCGTGAGGTTAGTTGTCAGAATAATTGTAAATGTAAAAATTGTCTGTAAAGAAAAAGAGTTACGTTGGTCGGTTCTTTAATGTTTTTCTGATTGTAGTTTTCAAATGAAATTATTTGATTGGTTAAGATTTTAAATATTCTCCATTGTACAACTGTGAATCCCAGAATAATTCGTTGCCGGATAACGGCCAAGCTCTAAACTTAAGCCAAGATTTTGAATTCATTTTTACCATGATATTTCGGTTACCATAATTTCTTGTGTAGTTTAAGTTTGGTCGTTTCAAACTATGTTATTGCAAACTCATTGCAAACTATGGTAACCTAAATAACGTGGTTAACCGTGAATTGAAAAACCGGGTCTTAGAACTTACAGTGAACCAGACAGCAGTTCAGTATCAGAACGCAGTGCAGTATGGCCCCACAACACAAAACTCTTACTTTTAATGTTAAATGTAAAATATTAGAAGAGCAAGGCAAGTTTTTGAACACATTCAAGTACCCAAATCGACAGTCAGATATTAAAAAAAACAAATTTAAAATAAAAAAATTTGTTTCTAAAACATTTCATGGGGCAGGTGAGCAGACTTTCGTAAATCTGTCTTAAATTTCATTAAATGCGTTTGGTATTCATTTAAGTAAAAAGAAAGGTGATTGTACATCCTCAAATGGAAGGTGCGTTATACACCTGGTTTTTGAGACGACGTGCTTGCTAATTATGTACTAGTTTCCTAAGATATTTTGCGCACAAAGACCAAATTCTTCTATAAACAATTAACAGGTAAAGACGACTTTTGTGCCAGTTCTGGTTAGTTTGATCAATTTAAGTCGAGAGATGGGCTTCATTACTGAAAAAACATCTGTTTTTCTTGAGTAGTTCAAAACAGTTTTCATCCCTAATGCAAAAACAAATTTTGAAGCAAGACAACAAACCACTTAAAGCACTGTTGCTGGCAGGCAACGCGCCCTCCCATCCACCAGCAACTCAAATCCCAAATTTAAAGCTTTGTTTTTGCCTCCTAACTGTACCGCTTTGCTGCAGCCTATGGATCAAAATATGATTCAGAATATCAAAGTTTTTTTTAGAAAGAATTTACTCAATTACATAATCGAAGAAAAATGTCGGATGCAGACATTGTTCGATTATTGAAAAGCTTAAATCTAAGGGATGCTGTAGTTCGATCGGAACAAACTTGGAGATCAACATCAGAAAGAAACATTGAAAAATGTTGGTTTGCATTGTAGCCAGTGGTAACAGAAGAAGATGAATACTTAATGCCATTTGCTGAACTTAAAACGAGAATGAGAATAGATTTATAACCAGACTTAGATAAGATTCAAAAATTAATCAGTGTCATAAATCCATCAAATGGTTTAACTGTGGAATGGACACTTGGCGAAATTTACCAGACGATCCGATAGTTGAAGAAATTCTAAATGTAACTGAAGAAGAAAAAGATGACAGGCCGGAAAATAGTGAAGAAAGTAACCAGCTCAGAATGAAAGACTCAGATGCGATGAAGGCTTTCGCCAAATGTATGAAGTGGGCAGAAGAGAATAATACCTTCTTTCAAGACTTATTACTTCTAAAAAAGTTGTAAGAGACCGCCAAAAATTCCTCTTTTAACAATAAAAAATAAATAAAAATTGATGTCTTCTTTAAAAAACATGATATAAATAAACGCATGTGTACATATATATGTACTACTTACACCTACATATTTTGACATGTAGTGCCCACATTTTTTTACAAATGTACATAGTTTTCCATATTAAAATATAGCCATGTACCTTTTTTTAGTAAATAATGTCATCTATATACATGTAATTTCTTTTATTATTCAATAAACTATATTCATATGATTATTTCACTAATCCGAAAACCTCGCATATCCGGCCGGACAGAAAACTATATGTGTTCGGACTAGCGAGACTGTACTGTACTTTCTTTTAAAATTTAATGAAAGTTAATTTTTTCTTGCCAATGTGTCTCTTGATATTTCAATATTTTTCCATTGATCAATAAATTCTTTTTAATTTTGTCATGGTTCGCTAGTTTTCCTTTTTCTTTGTACGTACATATTTGGAAAGGACATTTTATTGATTCTACAATTCAAATTATTGAGTGAAATTTTTTTTACTGTAAATTGTATGTCAAAATTAATTATATTATGTATATTAATATATGTTACTATTATTATTGCTTCTACCTCATTGTGCCTGAGGCTTTCTGGTTTTGTTTTTCAATTTTATTCCTACGGAAGGAATTACAGTGAAAGCTTTCCACAAGTGGACGATTACTTTTCAACGTTCTGTGATGTCACGTGGACGTTTCATATTTACGGGACACATATTAAAAATATGAAAAACAAAACAATAAGCTAAAAGTTTCCAAAATATAGCTCCTTTTACCAATTTGCTTTTGAGATTCTTTTGATTGTTTTCATTAATAAAGAATACTTATTTAAATTGTTCTGTTACATATTTTATTTGTTTACAAAGATTGTATACATGTTTAAAAAATCTTATCAAAAGTTTGTTTTTTATTTTTAAAAAAGAACTCACAAAACTAAAATTACATGTACTACTAGGTGAGCCAAAAATACTGTTGCATGTTTGGATTTGGTGTTTTTTTTTATTACAGACACTTGCAACCTCGTTAACTCTTGTCTATGTTCACAATGCCCATTCATCGTTCTCTCGTTTTTAAAAGGTACGTATTTTATTATGTTTTTGAAAGCTAAGCTAAGATTGCCAAAGTATATTAAGGACATTAAAAAAAGTACAAGTCACGTGATATAAAACTATTTTGAATTTGAATGTCATTAATTTGATGATGCAAAAAATATGCTATGTCACATAAATTTATTTTGCAGGAAAAAGTAATTTTACATTTTTAATTAATTAATCTGTTTCAAAGCTAATAATTATTCTTAAAAAATATTTTCCCAAATGAACTACTTCTTTAATAACATAATTGGAAACATAATTATATCGAAATTAAAAAAATTAACAAAAAAATCTAGAAATATAGAGTAAATTTAGAAAACGAATATAATTTTCAGTTAGTAGTAATAAATAAGGAGTTGTCTATTTCTGTTTGTTTATTTAATTTATATAACTATTTCCTCAAATGTTTAAAATAGTTTTTGATTTAATTCACTCAATAAAATTCTACAGGTACATTTGTTTGTATACAAATAAAAATAAAAAATAATTTTACAAGGCAGTTTATTAAAAAGAAGATTATATGTGCAGAAGTAATTTATTATGTTATATCATTATAATGTTAAGGCTTGGTCTTAGTGTAACACCTGATGTTATAATACTTACAATGTAACTGTACAATTGGTTATTTTAAGAATGAAAACAATATATATCGTACATTGTTTCAGTCTCTAGCAGTGGTTGTAAATATAGCAAAAGTGTCGTAAGACAATGAGATACCATCAAGCCCATCATCTACAGTACACGTACTGATCAAAACAAGACAGAGTATGGCCTGACAGTATCAGACATTGGTAGAAATGGGCAGCACCAAGTTTTCGTTTTCTGCCAGACATCGTCGTTTGTACAGTTGCAATGTACCATGATATTAAATAACTCCTATCAGTCCAAAAAGATTCCTTTTCGAAACCAAAACACGTATAACATAACTACTTGATAAAAAAATCAGCTTACCGCATTATATAAAATCGATTTATTTATATTATTGATGCTTTTGGACTTATAAGAGGAAAAATAATGGCGTAAAAGTAATCTACAGACGTTACGGATATTAATTACATTATAATATATACCGTGGATAGGTCATTTATTTTAATACTGTGTATTTGAATTAAAGTTTAAGTTATGAGTGCAGAAGCATATTTAAAATTTACACAAGTACATTTTATTACCTACTAATTATGAAATATCTGTCCTGGGAAATAGCTATGACGTAGTAGTAAGAAAATATTTCAACTCAATTTATTCAATGTAAAAAGTTATTTTAATTTAAATACACAGGCATTAAAAGTTAATAACAATATGAAGTACTTTTCTTTCTGTATGTAGACAAATAAAGACGTTATGTATTTTTTTTATGTACCAGAGTGATGAATTATAAGTATATTAATACAAAAATTAACATTTTTATGTTTACTTCACACCAACGTAAACATTATCTCACACATTAGTAATGTTTAATATATACACGATCATTGTTGTTTTCAATGCATTCACACGTTGTAATTTTATACAGAACTACTCTCATATCTATAGTGATGAAAATATTTATTTTTCACGTTTCATTAGGTAATTGATAATTGGTTTAAGTAAAACACACTGAAATGATTTCGTAGCAGTATTTATAGTAGGTACATATTCACAAAATATAAAACTTGGAAGGGAATGCTCTTAACAACGCTTTATTAATCAGTATCACCTTTTACTTGTCTTACTTTACTCGATTCAATAAGCAATGAAATTATTATTATTATTATTATTCCCGAACTGCTCAAGTGCTTATTTACTGGCAACAAGTAAAAGATGAGCACAACTTACACATTACAGACAAGCAAATATGTTTTCGCCGTGAGCTTAACCAAGCATCGCTTTGTTTGCTGCGAACTGATTTTATGGTATCAGCTAAATTTTCGTTGCCGAAAAACAAACTAATGACGACAAATCAGAATCGATTGTAAATTCATTGCACATATTTTACAATACATAAATAAACGTTTTATAGATATCGTCTTATCACATGTTTCTTTTTAAAAGGTCAAATTCTTGTCCCACTTAATGTCCCTTACAGTAATTACTTAACGTTTTTCTTTTTTTTTGCAAAAATTATCACAAACTCGTTTTACTAAATGGAGGAGCTCCTCTCCTTTATTTTCTTCCACAGGATACACTCGAATGTTCGTCGTCGCTTCCTCAAACTTCGCACAAATATTTTATCTAATTTTATCGTGTGTGTGTGTGTATTTACGACTTTTAATTTATTATTAATAGATGTTATATTTCAAAATACAGTTTTTTTTATACATATTTCATTAAAATACTTATTTCTTTTTAAATATATTTGTATATTAACATCAGGTAAAAGGGTATTTTCTTTGGAATACAGGTGTCTGGGATAATATTAAAGGAGCAGGCTTATAAATAAAATATATATATATTTTTATATACAAAAAGATATTAAATAACATAAAATATTTAAATAACAAGATAATGTTTAATTAACATAATTTCTTAGAATTTATAAAAAAAAAATCGACGCGATTAAAAGCACTTAAAAAATTATGGCACTTTTAAATCAATACTTTAATGGCACTAATTCGTTTGTAAATATATCATTTTATTGATTACTGAACGTATGTAATTAAAAGAAAAAGTATACAGGGTGTCACAAATTCTGTGCTCAAGTCGAAGAAGCTCTTCTAACATAAGAGATTCAAAAACAGTTAAATAAAAATAAAATTGTGATATTTTATGGGGATGAATATCTCACGTATTAATAAAACCAAAGAAAATAGTGCTTCTAGTGTTACTTAATATTCAATTATTAACACCAACTTAAAAAGCAGAAAGTTATTTTAGGTACAGTGTGTCTGTCCATTTTAAAACGTCACCCTTAAAACTACAAAGTAGGCAACATATTCTATTTCCGTGCTTTCAGTACATAATAGATTTATTTCAGTCGCAGTTCGGAACTGTCAAAAATAGTTGCCCACCGAAATAGTCAATTTTGACGTTTAGGAATTCATACCTTCTTTCATTAAAAAGAAAACAACTTGGGAACTTTTCAATTTAACACTTGTTATTTTCTTATTACATAAATCTTGTCCTTTTTTCAATTTGAGCTTTTCTCTAGTTTTTATTCTCTTATTTTATAGTTCTATTTCTTAGGTTTCTTTTTTCTGGGTCGTTTATTCTCATTTCTTATTTTATTGTGTCAGTAACTTATCTATCTACCCATTTGCATTCTGACCAATACTCGAATTATTTAAGTTTCCATGCTACTTTGTCTATCCCATCATTATCAGAACTTTCTCCAAGTCTGCTTTATTTCTTTAATATTTTATTTAATTCTTAGTAAGTTATTCTACCACAGTTTTTGTTCTTTTGCGCTCTCTATAATTCTTGTCTTACTGTTCATAGATATTTATAGAAGGGTGGGTGACTTGATTTACAGTTCCTAAATTAAAGTTAATAACAGAGAAATGTGAAACAATTTTATTTTTCAGTGTACGAAATATCGATTATATTTCGACACAAGGAATAAAAAAACGAAAAACAAAAAACGATCGACGTTTCTTGGGCGAAGTGTTTGGAAAAAACATCAAAAGAAGAATGCAATAAGTGCAAATGAAATACGAAAAATTAGTTCGATGATAAGAAATCGAAATAAAGAACAGTGGAATACGAAGAAAAGAATGAATAAAAAAAAAAACAGAAGAAACTGACGATTCTGCGGCGGAATGTACGAAAATTAAAAAAGAAAAACGACATTGATAAGGAAACAGAAAAAAAAATTATAAAAAGCGTAAATGAGTACAAGAAAGATAATTCGATAAATAGGAACAAAAGAGACCTGGTGCGAACGAAGGTATACGAAAAATAAGGTGAATGAAAACAAAAGAAGATCGACTTGCATTCGGTGGAGTGTTAAAAACATCAAAAGACTAAATCGAAAGAAAAGTGCAAATGAAATGCGAAAATTAATCCGCTAAGATAAAAAGTCAAAAATAATAAATCAAATAATGAACAACAAAATACGAAGAAAAGAATGAAAACAAATTGTATGAAAATTAAAAAAAAAAAACAAGAGAGTAACTAGGAAAGAAACAACGGTAAAAATGAATGAAAAAAACAAAAGAAGATCGACGTGCTTTTGGTAGAGTGTTAAAAAGATCAAAAGACTAAAACGAAAGGACACTGCATAAAGAATAAATAAAAAAAGAGGAGAATACTGACGATTTTACAGCGAATATTTGATAATAACATTAAAAAAAGAAACAAAAGACTAACAGAAAACAGAAGAAAAATCTATAAAAAAGCGTCAATGAATATAAAAAAAATAATTCGACAAACAGGAACAAAAGAGACTTGGTGCAAACAAAGAAATAAATACGAAGAATAAGGTGTCTTCGACGGAGTGTTCAGGAAACATAAAAAAACTAGAACGAAAGAAGACTGCAAAAAACACAAAAGAACAAACTTAAGGAAACACCAAATTATTTCTGATTTCATTGATGGTTATTCTAAAATCAGAGGTTACGATTTAAAATGAGCATCCTGTATATATGTTTCTTGTAAAATGTCAATTTTATTATTGTTACAGTGCAAATTCTTTAATTAATAACCTAGTAATCCGGACGACAATGAACCTAGACACGAGTAACAGCGAGACATAGAAATAAATGTATAACATAAAGTGCATCCAAAAACTCCCATGTTTGGAGTTGGCTATACCGTAACGAGTAAATGTCTCTGTAGGGACTTGACATACAATTTTACGAAAGGATGCCCATTTGTATTCCTATCTTTTAGCAGTTTAATTTACTTTGCTGTTTACTTTTGTTCAATGTAAGTAATAAGTTTTAGACATAATATTTCTTTTTATCTTAAATAATAACCAATTTTAAACGTGGGAGTTCTTGAACATACTTTATTAGGATTTTTTCCCAACTGTTTAAAGTAAACGTCTCTATATTCCATTCACGATCTTTTTAGACTCTAGAGGGCAATCTTTTTTTTCGTTAAGTAACGTGCATGTATTTTGATAGAACTCAAAATGTGACAAATGTAAAATTCTGACGCTTTAACGTCAGTTCCATCGACCATATTGCTTCTTATACTCTACTATAGCATGAAGAGAGTAAAATAATAACATTGAAATAAATAATTACTTGTGACTTTCTAGTACTAAGTCAAAATGCTAAAAATCATTAATGTTTCTCGGTGCCAGTTTTCAAAAATATAACCATCAAATTAAAATGGAACATATCCTCTTGGAGGTACCAATCAAAATGTCAGCCTAACATGGCCTATTCTGAATCCAAAAGGATCGTGAACGGATATTATTTATGCAATAAGTATTTTTATACTACGCGATCATTTAAATTTATGATTAATGTGGGCGAGATTTTTTTATGCCATTGCTCACCTTGCCAAATTAGAGATTATGTAAATATTTTGACGCTTAGGGTTCATATTCAATGGTTTTTATTTAAAGGGAATGAAACACTAGAAAATAATGCAATTTTATTGACAATTATAGCAAATGTTATGCTTCGGTGCAATTGTTAACTCGCCGTTTCATATTTTCAAAAGTGTCACTTTGACAATTCAAACTCAAATAAAGTTGTCAACAATTAGTGCTGCCAATCTAATTCAAAATTTTTAGCCTTCTCTAATTATAAATTTAAATTATCTCGTAGTATTTATGCGGTAAATATATAAACATTTCTGTTCTTCTTGACTTGTATTTGGTATTAACTAATAAGTAGGTATAGTAAATCTCCGACAATTTGGACTCCCAATAATCCGGATTTCTTAGTAATCCGGACAAAAATTAAGTATCACGTTTTCATATTAGAGATCTGTTCCACTATCACTTTCTGACTGTTTCGAACCGTCAGAATCAACTGACAACTTTATCAACTGCAAAAGTTTGACGAGTGCATGCTTTTGACGGTTTCAAAACCATCAGAAAGTGATACTGGGACAGATGCTATGTATCCATAAATCAAGACCAAATCGGGTCATGCAATTCACGATTCGTTATGTAGGCAGGGAATTCCCTGATCGTTAAAAAGCAACACGGCGCTGAAGAGATCGCACAATTAATGTCCAATTGCATTGAGATTAAAATTAATCTCGAATTAAAGGAAAGAATGTCTCAACTCAGTTTAATTCTCGTTATTCGTTTGACGTGTAAACTTCATTAGCCCTAAAACTTCTTAGTCCGTGCTTTGTCTTTTGAATATAGCAACCTTTATAATGCTTTGAAGACATGAATTTAAGGGATGTTATAAATTGTTACAATATTTTTTCTGCATATCATTCATATACCGGTTTTAAAGAGGGTTCAAAAATTCGAATTTTCAATAAGCCTAGGTTTTAATTGATCCGGATTACCGAAACTTTACTGTACATTCAAATATAAAGGGTTGCACTGTACTTTGTAACTGACAACACAGTTCACTAGCACTATTCTTAGTAATTTTGTAGAGCATCCTAAATTGCAAATCCTTTTCATTTTATTTCATACTTTAAGTACTTTAAATTTACCTGCAGATTTATCACATCCTTTGCTAGAAACGTGCAAACTTATTGTTATTGTCATTATGTATTCAGTTGCTTAGAAGTGTTGTTTTTATACCTATAAAATTTCATAACAACAAAATTAATTTTCTTACAGTTATTTCTTTTCTAATTAAAAATATACTCTCATGAACTGTATGGAAATTTAAAATAACGTCCGCAAGAAATAAAATTAATATATTTTATAAATAATGCCATAACTTTTGAATAAAATTCAATACATGAAATTTTTTAATAAATTATTGATTATTACCTGAAATTGAACCAATTTTGTATCTTTCATAGTAACTTGAGTGATTTGGATTTGGAACAACCCTGTATATGAAACTCAGAGTTTACATTATTTTTTTTTTGTTTTTAGAAATTATGTTAACTGCATTACTGTATAGTCATAAAATATATAAAAAATTAAGTACTTCAACAAACAAAAACATAAAACTTAAAATACCAATACCGTTCAATAGAGTCGATAAAACTAAAAAGAACTGTCGGAAAAAACAAAGAAGAAATTACGGTTATTAACCGTAAAGCGATTTGTCATACTATGGGTTCCTCCCGCTTGAAATTAATATTTTGAGACGCGCAAAAGTCTTGAGTTATCGGCAAACAGTTGAAGTACGAGCAAATTTTGCAGTCGTAGACCGGAATGATGTAAAACAAGAGGATCAAACAGATAAATAAGAACAAAGCCGACAGGAGGCACACCCAGATGAGGATAATTTTCTTTTGCCGATCGTAAGGGCCGAAAGAAACAAACGGTAACAACGCGTATGACAACAAGAAACCGAACACGAAACCGAAAAGGTGAGCGTAATTATCAACCCAGGGTAGTAAACCGACGAAGAAAAGAACGAGGGTGATGGAGAGTAGTTTGCAAAGGGCTTGGTTGGGATGTTTTAGTATCGGCCATGCGTTTAACACTTCAACTATTAAACATGCCAGAAGTCCGAATTGTGAACCAGCTGGACCCACCTACACCAGAAGAAAAAGACAAAGTTAAGCAAACGCATTTTTTGATTAATAATTAGAAACACTTACGTCTGCTCGATAAGGTACAAAAATAGCACTGGCGAGATTCCCTGCAACTCCAGATCCCATATAAATAATGCCTATCCTCAAACTGCCAGTTAATTTTTCCAAGTCCCTCATTAAAAAGTATTGAATAAGAACAGTGACTAATAACTGAAGTATGCCGGCATGTAAAAACAAAGAAGTCCAAAGGCGATAGAATTGGTCTGGTGTATCCGAGAAATAGAATGGAATCATTCCACAAACATCATTTAAACAGGAGACCTAAACAAATTATTTTACTGTAATTTAATTTACATTGTTCGACAGCATATCATACCTGTGAGCACAGAGAAGCTTCTTCATGAAATGTACCCCTCACAAAATCACAGTACTCCCGCGTTGTAATTCTACACTGCCCATGTATTCCTATACAGCAAGGATGGCCAATCACTTCGCAGACCATATGTTCAGCTATCTTATCCTTTGCACCGCGTTTTTGCATGGAGTACTGGGTGTTAGTTTTTCGACAAATCGGCCATTTGGTGATGTCATCCGGCCATTCATATGGGTGAACACTAGCCGGGGCGTCACAGAATCTACAAAATACAATACAGTAATGGTTTCACACTTATAACTTTGACTTACTTTGGGTCTAAGCCACATACAGAGCCTGATATTCTTCCACCGGAGTCTGAATCTCCTTGCGACCACTTCTTCCACGTTGAAATTGTTTTCTAAACATAGTTACAAAGTGAATTAAACATAAATCAAAGCAGAGTCTTTTAACACATAAGTTTTTGCCCGTTTGCAAAATGAAAATGCAACAACTTGCTTCATTCCTTACTAGTCCCTTATTTGAAATTTGAAATGCCTGGCTTCTTGAATGCATTAATTTAAAGTTTATTAGGTAAGTATAGTAATTATGTTTCAAAAATAAAGCAACGGTAATGAGTTTGTGATTGTACAAGCCAAAGACGTTCATTGGTTTAATTGATTTTAATAATTTATAATATTGTAATTGTTGGTTTGTACACCATGCAGAAGCTCACTCATGCAAAAAAAAATATACTGGGTGGATGTTCATTTATAATAGCTACGTTTTCCCCATTTAACGTACTACTTAAGGTGACTTAAATAGATCTCGAATGCTTAACTTACGTTTCTAAGTAATCAAGCAAAATAAACTTTTTTTCTTAATTTCTAATAACAAATAAAAGTAACAAATAAATTCTGTGAGTTCTGATTGAAATCCACCCAATTTATTTACACTTGTTAAATAGGATCAACAATTAATGATCTAGTAGTACTACCAATCTATGTAAAACGTATCAATCCAAAATTAGAGTGCCCACAATAGTCATTTCAAACCTACCGATGGTCGTAATCCACGGTCCAGTTGATTCGGTGAAAACGATAGCTGAGATTATTGTTAATTCATTAAAAAATTACATGTTAAAAAATAATTTGGAAATTATAAGTAAATAGGCCAGCGAATACACCGGGTGTTCTATTGAAAAAGACCTCTTTCATACCTCTCTTGTTTTTCATTTTGGTATATTATGTTTTAAATGAGAGTTTCACTACATCATGAGGCGCATATTCTGAATATATGTACCTGGTACATTCTGCAGACAATACACTTTTTCTTTAAAATATGGACTAGGTGATGAAGATAAACTTTTTCGATTGAAATGTTTTCTTCAAATTGAAATATGAAAGAAACCGTCTTTAGTGGAAGACCCGGTAAATAATTAATGAAAACTCTTCCTCTATTGCCGCAATAAAAAAAATGTATTAGTAAATTTCAGTACTTTGTGAGTAGAAGTGCTTTCATTTATTAATTCAACAAAAGAAAACACTTTAGCAGTAAAGTTTATGCAAGCTAGAATTTATGTTTTAAGAGAATAGTAAACGAAACTGTAGCATACATCTTTTACAACTAATAACGTAACTTCGGGGAATTCTCGAGATAACATTTTTACTTGAAAAATTATGAATAAAGAAAGGCAGAGAAGAAAGTGATATGTGATAAATCTAACGCGCAAATAAAATAAAATATATTATATATAAAAAAAAAGTTGTGTATTAATTGGAAAGTTAAAAAAAATATCGTCAATTCAATGGAATTCCTTTTCTAAAAAAAGGAGGAATTAAAAAATGATATTGAAGACATTAGCAAAATTCAAAATGTAATAAAATAACACTTTTTTGCAGGTAAGATAATAGAGAAGCTCTCAGTTCAATTAAGCAAATAAGTTAGATTCAGTGTTGCTAACCTTTTCAATCCGCAATTGTTTAAGAGTTGGTGAAAAATTCCCTTTTCATTACCAATATTTCCGTTTATTCAATTGAATTTAATTTTAGCTGCAGAATTAAAACTGCAAATCAAAAAAGCAATCTTTATAAAAATTATACTATGCGATGAACGAATGAACATTTTATGTTCTAATTCGAACATTTTGAAACAACTAACTTATATTTGTATTGTACAAGAGACATTAATTTCAGATTAAATCAAATTTAAATGTGGAAGATATTAAAAAAAATCTAAAAGAGTTTCTTGCAAACAAGACTATGTAATGTTCAAATAATAACAGGGGATGTACAATTGGTTGCTTATACTAGACAATTAAGTAATAGTTGAAGAGCTCATCAAGCAGCACATCAAGTATCTGCCAAGAGACGTTTGAATGACAGAGACGTGGAGGTAGGAAAAAGACATGTCGAAAATCATGGACGACCCAAGGAAAAGGCCGTCAAAGAATCAAGAAGCTCCCGGAAAAAAGATGGAACTATCCATGAATTGGCAAGCTCAAGCAGAGCAAGCAGAGGTAATGTTGGAGATATGGACGGACCATATGAAGAAATTAAAGTTTCCACAAAACACAGGGCGAACCAGAGGAATCGACCACTACCGCCAAAGAAAATGAGGAATCCACAGCTAATCGCAGAGGTAACGGTATTACCAGACTTTCGTTGGAGAATCTGTACCTACATATCATATCGGACGACAGTGTATAAAAGTTTAATTTTAATAAACTGGGCCTTATTAGACGTTGAACTTGCAGGCTTATGCAGAGTTGCCGATGTAGTAAAATAACTAGAGCAATGTGTAATTAGTTTAACAAAAAACAATTAACTTGCGATCTAAATTAAATTGGTAATCGCGTGAAAATCCTGACATCAACCTTTTCGGCTTAGGCCCAGTTTTTCAATATTAGTTTAAACTACAGTTTAGTTAAACGAAAAACTGAAGTTTAATCTGTAGTTTAAATTTGTGTGTTTTTCAATTGAAGTTTTAGTTCAGTTTAACTAAACCGTACAAAGTCAATTTTTTCTTAGGGTTGGCAGTAATACAATCACGATTGTGGGATTCACCATGTGATTGCCAGTGTTGTATTCTTCTAATAAAATAAACTCTACTTTTGAAAGAAATTATCTTAATTTTCGTGTAGGTACATATATAAAATCCGTGAATATTATCGATATAACGAATACAAATAATTAATAGAGTCGAAATAGAAACATTTCTGTAGTAAAATGTCGTAAGGGTTGTATATGTGGCATCTATGGACGCGGGAGATTTTTGTATATATGTTTCATAGAGTGCAAGGTGACTTGTTTGTATCATGGCATCAAGTAACGAAAACTTTATAAAGCAGGTAAAGGCAGTTTTTATGATTATATTACTTGAATAATGATTATAAAATTAAGTAATTCTGCTTTGTCTAGGATTCATCCGCACAGAACAAACGGGCTCCTTATTTTACATTCTCGGTCGGTATAGATGGTTTAAATAGTCTAAGTAATTCTATAATGTCTGCCTTAGGGCCGCACTCTGTTTATATAATTTAATTTAAAAATCCATAGTTCTGTACGTTTTTAGGTTAGTTTATTTGCAACTACCGTTTAAACTGTGGATGTCCTACCGTTTAAACTTGATCTTTAGTTTATGTGTTAACCAGACATGGAAAAACTCAAAGCAAACATAAACTGCAGTTTAAACTTGAGTTTGGGTTTAAACTGTGATGGAAAAACCGGGCCTTAGTAACCACGCGTGCCCCTAAAAATTGGTGGACTTTTGGTCATGACGTCACATATAACTTTAGTATATAACATAGGCATCTTTTGTAATAAGTTATCAGTTATCTGGTCATCATCAAGGGACACAGTGTTCTGTATTTCTAACCTTTGACAATAAAGGTAATTCTTTTGTTATGTGTTAGTTTGCAGCTACCCCTATTAATCCCTTCCCCCTAAGCTAGGCTACCCCCGTTCGTGACAATATTTTAAATATTGTCGACGAAGAACCCAGCGTCAGTACTAGAAGATACAGGGCTGGAGTTTCCCAATCGATGGCTTGGAGAATTCTCCGTCAACAGGGACTGCAACCATACCGTGTACAAAAAGTACAAACAGTTGGGAGTTGCAAATCATCGTGTTAGGTTTTGTCAGTGGATATTAAACAAAGTTGACCAAACCAATGAATTTTTAAACGTGGTATTGTTCACTGAAGAAGCTCATTTTACTCGGGTGGTGATCGAAACTCTCATAACACACACGTATGGAGTGACGAAAATTCACACGCTACAGCGGAATTCCATCATCAGCAGCAATTTTCGAGCTGGTATTGGTTGATCGGTCCTTACATTTTACCGCAGCATTTGAATGCCATAAATTATTTAGAATTTTTAAATAATGATCTTGAGTTACTATTAGATGATGTGACCTTAGCTGTACGACGCGATATGTGGTACTTACACGATGGATCACTCCCTCATGCAGCTCGTGTTGAGAGAGTGGTTAAATACTAATTACAATAATAGGTGGATCAGACGCTATGGTCCAGTACTTTGGCCCCCGCGGTCTGCAAACTTAAATCCCTGTGATTTTTTTTGTGGGGGAGAATGAAACAGCTTGTATATTCTACCCCAGTACAGGACTTGCATAAACGCATCGAACATTCTGCTGAAGTGATTCGAAATTCACTGATGTGTAAGGGAAAACTTGAGAAAACGGGCTATAGATTGCATTGATAACAATGGTCTTCAGTTTGAGAATCTGCTTTGACAGGTAAACCCGGAATTTTTAACCTATTTATGACAATTATTTTTTATTTATTTCATAGTATGACAACCACAATTTAAAGCACAATGGACAAGGACAATCGAGGTTCAACTGTATTTAAACAAAAGTAGAAAACCAGAACAAAATATTAATTTACTATAAATTTGTTAAGTAAAGTTAAATAATTCGTATATTGTTAGTTAGAGGATTAAATCATACATCTTTTTGCAACAAAATGTACAAGGTGTTCCATTAAAAAAATTACGCCGCATGCTGCCACCATTTTACAGAACACCCCATATATGTTAAAATAATTTTAAGTTATATTACTCTCTATATACAAAAACTCAAAAAGAAATTCTTTTTCGTTCTATAAATGAGTTGTTAAAGAAAGGGTGTTTAGTTACTCACTCTGTATAAGACAATTATTGTGGTTTCATTACATACCTTAAAAGAAATCTTTGATTCATTATCAAAAAGGAAAAAATTAAAGAAAAATGTGAGAGAAAATTTCTGCTTCATTTTCTAAGAGTAAGAAAAAATGAAACAGTTTCGTTTACTATAAACTAAAACATTATGCTCAGTAAAATTAGGAAAACCAGAAGAAAAACAATATTCGTAGATTCATATTTTGTTTGTATAGATCACTGATTTTTACTTACATGTATGTTTATTTCTCAAACAAAGTGACTTTTGATTTTTCTATTTCGTTTAAACAGAGCCGGTTTTGCAATGGTGAAGGGTCTTCGAAATTAATAAATGTGAAAGCTACTAATACATGGTGATTATGGTGTAACTAATCTGTTAAAATTTTATTACTGTCTTTGAGAATGCATTGTGCGGTAATAGCAGTTCTTGCTCATTATTTACTTATTGAAAACACCTTATGTTTGCCTGTAATGTTTTTAATAGCATATTTCAGTGCAGTTTTTATTTAAAAATGACTTGATATTAAAGAACAGATGCATCAGGGTCATAGAGAAATCTAAAAAGTTAAATAAAAATTAGTGAAAAGCTAATTTTAGAGGAAGAGACAGGTACACAGGGTGCCTATTATAACGTGACTTTTGAAGATTTTGGAATAGGCAAACCATCATTCAAATCAGAAACGGCTTCGTCTTTTTAACATGGTTGCATTGAAACGAAAACGATTACATTAGAAACAAAAATATGGAGAAATATAGGAGATTACTTAAAAATGAAGTAAAAAACAGCCAGTAAAACGAAACCAAAAATCAATTAACTGGTTAATGAAAATGCTAATTTAATACGTGTGTGAAATAAATTGTAAAAATAGCCCGCGCGCAACCGTTTTTGGTAAAAAAGTTTTTAACAAATGTTGGATATTTTCAGAACAGTATAATCTTAAACAGTTCTTTAAAAATAGGAATTTTACTAAATTTTACTAATTTAATAAGTGTGTGAAATAAATTGTAAAAATAGCCCGCGCGCAACCGTTTTTGGTAAAAAAGTATTTAACAAATATTGGATATTTTCAGAACAGTGATAATCTTAAACAGTTCTTTAAAATTAGGAATTTTACTAAAACGTTTCCTTAAAAGTTTAAAAATCAACAAAAAAAAATTCACAAGAATTAATTTGACAAAGGACAAAAGAGAAATGAAACAAACGATAACGAAACACAAAATTGGATGAACAGAAAATAAGAGAAAATCGTCGATTCTCATTCGGCCGAAAATCAACAGACTCTGGGCAAGCAAAAAGAAAGCAAACAACAAATAAAAATAACTTTCGCCCTAAACTTTGAAAAAAGAAATAAATCGTTCAATTGTTTCTTTGCATTCAGTACTTTTTTGTTTTTTGTTGTCGCATTCATTTTTTTGTGTTACAAATGATATTTCATACACTTTATTTTTGATTTTCTTACATTCCGCTGTTTTTCTTTTCTCCCTTTGCTTCAGTTATTTTTTGTCAAATTTCTATGATTTCTTCCTTGCTTTACTTATCAGCCAGGATTTTCGAAATATGTACCTAATAATCACCGATTTTCTTTTGTTTTTCGTTCATTTTTTGTTCTCGGTTTCTTATAACCGAATCAATTTTTCAATTTTTTTTTCTTGACATTTCAAATGAGACTACTATTTTGTGTTTTTTATCGGCGATTTGTTTTTGTTGCACTTCGCCGTAGAAAATTGATCTTCATTTGTTCTGTTTGTTCACCTTGTCCTTCGTTTTCGTTTGTATGACATTTTTTTGTCCAATTTTTATGATTTTTTCTTTTATTTTCTTACCATATCTCGATTTTCGAAAAAATGTTCCTAACCTAATCACGTCCTTCTTTTGTTTTTCGTTCGTCTTTTTTATTGTATTTCGTCGTTCTTTATTCAAGTTTTGTTCTCGATTTCCTTTGACCGATTCAATGTGGCGCCACAAACAAGATTATTCTTTTGTGTTTTTTTTGTCGGCGGTTTGATTTTCTTGCACTTCGCCGTAGATCTTCTTTTGATTGTTATCTGTTTTCGTTTGTTTCAATTTTTTTTGTTGAATTATGGTTTCCTCTTTTGTTTTCTTATCTTATCAGTATCGATTTTCAAAATATACAACTATAATCACCGATCTTTTGTCTTTCGTTCTTCGTATTTCGTCGCTTCTTATTCGAGTTTTATTTTTTAAACGATTTAATATGAATTATTTATGTATCTCGGAAGAATTCTAGAATAATGCTTTCTTAACAAACAATTTTTTTTATTACATTCTTTCATTTTTATTTATTTATTTATTTTTTTGGTAAATGAAGGATATAGTGTTTAACTTTTGGGTTGTATACTAGGATTTTTTTTTTGATCGATTGAAGCATCTCTTCTTGCGTATCGATAGAAGTCTATTAAAATAAAATTTCAATTGGAAAAGTAACTAATGTAATTCTTTACCTTCAGTGCCAGACTAAGCTCAAATTTCGTAATTTAAGTTAAACCATATGCTCTTCAGAGAAATGTAATTAATTATACTTTGTTTTAATTTCTTAAAACAAAGAAAATATTCCTTTTGAATTAGGCTAGGTTCATCGAACGATAATTTACTCTTCAAAACTCCAATCTGTAAAATTAACTTTTTAGACATAACACAGTCTGGCGGCTCTGAGGTTCTGAACTTTATTTATTCTTATACAGGACGTCGCTAAATTACGTGGACGGCATAACCACAGATTCCTAGATTAAAAGAAGACGGTATCTATATCCAAAATTGCTTCGTTAAGCCTATATTCTGCTTCAAAATTACTTAGAAAAAAAATAATTTTTCTAATAACAAAAGAAAGCTTGAATCACTTTGGATGATATTTGGCATGAAGATCCACAGGAAAGCAAGTTACCTTTCCAGATGGTTTTAGTAATTTGAAGTGAATAGCTACTGCGAAAAACAGGGTTACCACAACACAGATTTTCCAATAACTTTTTTTAGGTTAGGAAAATAACTATAATTAAATTTTTAGAAAGGAGCATTCATTAGGAAACTGTTTCGTGTTTTTGTAATTGATGATGCTTCTTACGGTTTAGTCACAAAATAGGAAAATCTAATGTTTATTGGAAAAAGTAGGAAATACAAACAAATGTTTCTTACATGTATCACTAATTTATTTTTAGAAAGTGTCATTCCTTAGTAAACTTTTTTATATCTTTGCAAATTTTGATACCCGTTATAGTTTAGGTTGTAGAGTGTTTTTTGGAAAGTTTTTTGACTAAACCTTAACAGGTATCAAAATTTGCAAAGACGCAGAAAAGTTTACTAAGCAATGACTCTTTCCATAAATAAATTTGTTATGCATGTAAGAGATATTTGTTCATGTATTCCAAGTTTTTCCAATAAGCACTTAGATTTTCCTTTGTTGTGATCAAACCTTAGAAAAGTTATTGGAAAATCTGTGTTGTGGTAACCTTGTTTTTCGCACTAGCTGTTCACTTCAAATTACTAAAACAATCTGGAAGGTGTCCTCCCTGTCTGTGGGTTCTTATACCAAATATCATCCAAATTGGTTGAAGAATTTTGAAGCAGAATATTGACTTAACGAAGCACTCTTGGATATTGATATGTTATAGATATTGTCTTATTTTGAACTCAGGAATTTGTGGTTAAGCCATGTCCACGTAATTTAGCGACAGCCTGTGTACAGTAGAACCTCGATTAACACGGACTAACTTTTCCTCGAATAATCCAAAACTTGAACAATGCAATAATACATATAATAAAGGCTACATCATAACTTACATTAAGTTGTCCAATAAAGTCATCTTCAAGCCAAGTAAAAAAATACAAAACAAAATGAAAGTCGTATCTTAGCTAGATTCACATTACCTGTCAAAATATTACGACATTAAGTTTTTAGTATTTAGTTAAGACATGTTTTTTTTTTTATTATTTCAGAATTTCTGTGGATGATTTAATTGTACCACTAAACGTTTAACTGACATTTACCAATTTTCGTTTAAGAAAGTAAACATCAGCTGCATTTGCTTCCAGTTATTATTTTGACCACAGTTTTATTCAGCTCAATGTATTCAGTATTATATTTATATTATTTTTATTAACATATCATGAGATGTTTAGTAGACCTCAAACAGCCGTTATTACAGAAACAAAAATGAAGGCTGCTTTACATGATGCAATTTCTATTGCATTTATTATGCACATGCTCATCGCAATAATAATTGTTAATTAATTTCAATACGACTACTCAAATATAAGATAAGTAAGTATTCATATTCAGAAATTGGTATCTTTCGATGTAACTACACAGGATTTGTTTAAACGAAAAGCTGCGAGTAGCTGTAATTTTTGTGTGCAATTTTCATTGCATTGTACTGCAAATGTGTAAAGCTAGCTTTAAAATGAATGCCCCTCTTGTCAGATCTAATTTCTTTGAATGTATTTTAGTGTACTTGGACTAACTGGATGGCTTCGAATAAAGTCGAATATACGGTATATCTGAGATAAAGTGAATCTTCCATATTAGCGATTTGCATAATCGAGGTTCCACTGCACTAAGCCACGAAAAATGAGGTTTTCTTTTTCTGCACATTAAAAATTTATTGAAATTTTCACTTAGATTTTATTATTTTATTTAAGCAATTTATTACTATTCAAGTCATTGTCAAGTCAATTTCAGCATTTGGAATTTTATGGTTTTCAAAAATTCAGTAGATGAATTCTAGGAAAAAAATCATCAATGTAGTAAAAACTCAAACTAATTTAACATTCGTTTGATATTTAACCAAAAGTACGTGAGGACTGAAACTGAAATAATTTTTTTTTTGGTGACATTACGCCTTCACTTACTGCAGCATCCGGCTCTGTATACAATTTAATGGTAATTTTTAACTAAACAAGGAAAATAAAAACTAATTAAAATGACCAACTTACTGAACAATCTGCTTGAGATGATTGAACACAACCTGAGTCGTCGTTCCTGATGCAGCAAGCGGTTTCTCTCTCTTTGGCTCTCGTCTTCTCAATCTGTTGCATGATTTTGTCGTCTATCCTCATACAAGGCGCAAATTTCGCTCCTAAATGTATCAGATCGGCCGCTCTTGGTCCAAACCTACGACACCCATTAATTTTCTACCTTCCAGGCAGTAGCAACGACTTACCAAAAATTTGCTGGTTCCATGTAGTCAACCTGCTGTAACGATAAACTCGTCACCAGAACCTGCCCAGATCTTGCTTGTAAGTCAAGGCCAAATGGTCCGAATCCGTAGCATATTAGGGAAATGACTAGAACCAGTACTTGCACCGTCGTTACCCAATAAGTGAACATTGGTCTACAGTCTTCCAGGTCATCCAGTTGTTGTTTTATTTTTGCATCCTGAATTACAGACCGCCTAGTTGATCGTCTGTACCAAAATAATTAATTAATAAAAGATTGGTGATTGTTACAGAAAGCCTACCCAAATAATCTTCCCACGCAACCCATTCCGTACTGCCTTCTATCCGAATTATCCAAAACGCGATCTAAAAGAGATGTAAAAATGCGGTTTCCCCCAATTGTTGGCCTCGTTTGTTCCGCAGCCTCCAAACTATGGGGTGATCTCCGCCACCTCTCACCGATCGGAGATGATCGTTGAAGGTACCTTACGGGAGGTTCTAAAGGTTCCAGGACTTCACCCTCGCCAATTCTTCTATCGACCGTATCCACCGTTGGAGGTGTAGATGGAGAAATTGGAGGAGTAGGTCTCTCAAAGAAAGATCGATCTTCTAGAGATGCGGAATCCGGCGGCACGTCTGATGGATAGCTTCTAGACCACTGTTCGTTTTGTGATCTTGGCCTTGGTTGATGTCTAGTTAGAGTCTGGAAAATGCAATTTCTAATTAAAACAACTGACTCTTAATTGGGTACACAATTTTAATAGGTATAGTTTTGTTGTTACTTTTACGGTTCTAATTCAATCACTCCAATTGAATTAAAATATACATATAATAAAAATTAAACAGCACATATACAGGTTGTTACAAACTCGAGGTCAGCTCTGATTTATTATATATATTATTTTATCTTTAATAAAACGAGTATTGAGTATAAGAAAATTGAGGTAAAAAAGTGTGATGTTTGAACACAAAAAATTGCTTTAACTCAAAAACATTGTCCCTTGTTATTCTGAAATATGGAAATTGGAAACACTTAGATATATCTTACTCATTTCCAGAAAAGTGCTTTTGTAAATAATAGACGCCCGCACATGACAAGATATAATTGCCGTAATATATCCGTCACAATTCATTAAGTCGGCGAAACATAGATAATGTAAGAAATTGCCGAAATTTACGACAGAAAAACGTATCCCATCTGTCTCAGAAGGAACACAATTTTCATCCACAGGTTTATGCGGACCCGACAACATCCTGCAAGGAAGAACAGTAGGTAGGAGACGCAAAAGGCCCAGGGGAACATTAAATTCATTTTGTCCTAGTTATTCCCTTTTTTTAAGCCGTAATACTTCCCAGATTTATACATAACATTTTCCGGGTTATTATTTAATCCGGTATCGCCGTCGAATTGGCCGTAAATTAGACTTGCCGCTTTCTGGATGCCGCAAAATCTCGCGTTATAAACAAAATGTAATATTGTTTTTATGGCGCGCAATAAAATTCCCATATACCTCGGAATGTGGATTAGAATTAGTGCGAAAGTTATAAGACGCTTCGCCTTTAATGCCGCAAGATGAGGATATTTACGAAGAAGAGAATATTTACTTCCCTTGGGAATTTGTGGCTTAGTAAAATCTCAGACGACTGTGCTTTTGAATGACAATGTAAACTAGCTACATAGCTCAGTTATACAAAATACCATAGCGGTAGCGTTTTTTTTCTTTTCATTACATATTTTATGTAGGAACAGAAAATCAAGATTTAATTATGCATGTCTGTACAGTCGTAATCATATTTCATGATGCTTACAGAACATCGTACCCATTTTCTTCAAAACTATGAACATCAAATACATCCAAATCTGATACTTAAAAGTGAATTCGGGATGTAGTAAATAATTTCTTGCTTGGAAAACACAACTAAAGTGTCCTTGATCAGTTTCCCTTTAGAAGATATGTCAAGAGTTATGATTCAGACTATACGCGGAGAAAAGAGTAGACAGATAACAATCCTTAAAGCATGGATTTATGTGCACTTTTAGATTGTAGGTCATCATTCTGTCTCAAAAGATGACTTAAAAATGTACCTAAATCCATATTTCAGTAATAACAGCAGAATAACTAATTTCATTACGTAATTAATAAATGAAATATAAGGCATAAAAAGATGAGAAGCTTCTTTTGGAATAACGCCAAGTAGTTGGAGAAATCATGATTTTCAACTAATTTTATTTTATACTCAGTCATTAGAAGCGTTACACCCAGAAGGAATAATTTTTTGGACTTGATTATTTTGGTAATGTGGTAGTCTTATATGAAACGATAAAAATTTGCAAGAAATTTTAATAACATACAATATGGAAAACATTAATAATGTGTTTGGTGACCCTGTAGCTGAGTACACTCCTGTACACGTCTAAGCATCGACAAAATGAGATGGTTGATGTCTACTTGAGGCACCTCGTTCCAAGCAACTTGAACTTCGTGGATTAACTGTGCCTGAGTCTGTGGAGGATGGTGCAACGTGAACAGTCCTCTCATGATTATAACCCACACATGTTCAATGGGATTTAAATCCGGTGAACGGGGTGGCCACGGCAAAATATTAACGCCAACTTCTTGGAGAAAGTCCATAGTTCGACGAGCAATATGAGGATGTGCGTTGTCTTGCTGAAAAAGAACATATGGACAGCCATCTAGATAAGGCAGTAAAGTGGGGTGTAGGACGTCATCCACATAACGCGCTGTTACATTTGAATTCGACGATCTTTATTTAAACGTATCATTTATGTGGGTCTTTAATTCTCACCTCCAACGAACGCTGGGTCAAAGGTGAATAGTGAGGAACAGGCGTGGGTTCCATCTGGTTTCAAGCGTGTGGTTTTGTCTGGCCCCGATCCCGAAGCCGGTGTGCACGTGTGTATTGGTTGATGATTTCTATTGGAAAATTTGGCTGTCCGACGATTTATTTTCGACTGGGGAAAAGCGAGCACACCACGTTACGCAATTTTTGGTTTCGTCAGTTGACTCCTTGGGCTTCAACTAGGGTAGGTATTTTATCTTTTCGTCTTTTTTTGTGGATATGCAATTTTCTTTTCTCTATGTTCGGCTCCTTTCTTTTCTTAGGGCGCAAACCTTGGGCGATCAAATTAACTCGGAGAAGGTTTCCTTTCGTCGAATCCCGTTCTCGCTGCCGAAATATTCTTACCGAAGAATGTACAGTTTGAGCGGAAAGAAATGAAAGTCTGGAAAGCGCAAGCGACCACCCGACTTCGCCCGACCGAGAGATAAACGCCGTAGCTCCGCCCGTTGAAATTTCTTCGAAATATCTACCTACCCTCAACTGCAGGCATTGCTAATATTACGATACGTAATTATTAAATGTAATTGGGCGACATCAATGAACTTCTTATTAGCAAGAAGTATTATGCATTCTAAATATTATTAATGAAAATATTTATCTTATTCATAATTAATCTTTAGGAAATTATTTGATGCTCTTTCAAAAAACGAAATAAAGGTATAATAAAATAGTTCATAGTTCGTTTTATTATTGCAATTAAGATTACAAATTCGTCAGATTACCCAGATTACATTAAATCTATAACATTTAAATAAACATATTACATTAAATACATATTTGGTAAATAACATTTTTGGTAAAAATAAATACATATTTAACAAACAAGACAGTACGAAATATAATAGTTATTGCGGAACAAAATTATTAATCTAACTGATGCAGAAAGAAAAGACTTTTAATAAACAAATATTGTAATTACAAATTAAAACAGAAAACAATAATCCAATTATATTGAAGGCGTCCCGTGTCCATCGTCTATTGTTGGCCTTCGGTTGACCGCGTGATGGATCAACCATTACACAATGACGTGGTCAACCGAAAACCTAAAATAAACGAAACAAAAAGCTGAAATAAATGATTAGTTACTGAAAAGGAAAAAATTATTAAAAACTCTTAAAATAAAATTCAAACCGAAAATAAAAATGCTAAAAGAAAAAGTAATTAATTTCTGAAAAATAAATGATTAGTTGCTGAAAGAACGAAAAGAGCGAAGATAACATGTTAATACTTTGTGTAATACCCGTTACTTTCAACACATTCTCTTAACCTGTTTGGCATTGAATTTACCAAATTTTCACAAAAATTTGTGCCTCTAAATGTTTCCCAAACTCGGAAAACATGTTGCTTTAGTTGTTCAACGGTTCTTTCACGAACACCGTGTCCAGCGATATCCTCCCAATTCCTTGCCATCGGTCCCCACATATTTTCTATTGGATTGATGTCTGGAGATCTTGCAGGCCACGGTAATACCTCAATATCGTTGCGATCTGTAAACCAGGCTGTTACATTGGCAGCTTTGTGAATGGGGCTGTTGTCTTGCACAATGGTTATTATTTCCACCTCGTCCTCGGGATATACTAATCTTACTGATGGCAGCATCACTTCTTCCAAAATTTCTATATACCTTGCAGATGTAAACCTTGGGGGTGAAACGGGAACTAATGCACCGGGACCTGCACTCGAAATCCAACCCCAATATCCAGCTGATATGCGTCCACTTGTTGCATTTGGTCTTACGTTTTCCACATTATACCGTGTATTTTTCCTTCTCCATAACACGACTGGGGAATCCTGCGATGTAGAAAATGTTTTCTCGTCTGTAAATATCACATTTTCCCAATTGTGATTCATATTTTCCTCACAGAAACGCAATCTTGCAGCAGCGTTCTCGGGTGAAAGCAAAATTTTCTTGGCTGGTTTTCTGCTGTGAATACCTGCTTACTCCTTAACCTTTCCCTTACTGTCGTAAAAGAGCAATGCAAATTTAGTTGTTCCCTGATCCTTCCTGAAGTTGTAAACGGATTAGCTTCGAGAGTGGCAACTATTGCCTGGTCTTCGTTATTAGTTGTTAGTATGGGACGACCTGATTTCGGTGCTGTTCTTAGGGAAGCGTCTTCTTGTCTTCTATTGATCCATCTTCGAATTTGACTTTCTGACATATCAACTTGCTGAGAGATGTTTCTTATGGACATTCCTGCTTCTGCTAAACCGCAAATATATCCTCTTGTAGCTACGGATGATTCTCGTTGCCCCATTCTTCTTCCCATTTTGCTAACAAAAAAGTGGCGATTCCTACAAGGAGAACTAATCACAGACGACAAGACCTTTAAAAAATTGAGAACAAAAAATATAAATGGCGGAAGAAAATTAAATAAATTCTAAAATAAAAATTACATAAAAAATATGAAAATAAGACCTTAACAAAAATTATAATTTGCTGAAAGAAAAGTAATTAATTACTGAAAAAAAAAAAAATTAAAACAAAAAAGAAACAAATGCTAATATAAAAATTAAAAATGCTAACATAAAAATTACTATATTTAGTTGATAAAAATTAAACAAAATATATAAAAAAATATGAAAATTAAACCCCAACAAAAAATTAATTTGCTCAAAACAATATTAAAACAAAAATTAAATCAAAGCTTAAATAAAAGATGAAAATATTAAAAACTATTACAATAAAATCCAAACAGAAAATTAAACATACTGAAAGAAGTATTTAAATTCTGAAAAATAAATGATTATTTGCTGAAAGAAGAAAAAAAAATTGTTAAAAACAAAAAACAAATAAATGGTAAAATAAAAAAAATCACAAAAAAGACCACAACAGAAAAGTATAATTTGCTGAAAGAAAAGTAATTAATTAACAATATTAAAACAAAAACTTAAGCAAAGTTTAAATAAAAACAATAATAATAATAAAAACTATTGCAATACAACTCAAACAGAAAATCAAAAATAAAACTGACTAAAACTCACTTGCTGCTCGGTCAACTTTCCTTGGTAAGGCACAAAGGCAAATAATCAATATTTAAACAATCGAAATTTATATAGCTCTGAAGTTCAGATTAGCAGAATACTAAGAATATAAAGAAACACGTGTTCTTTAATGGGATTCAAATGAAATTGGACTAAATCTTCCAGAATAATTTTGTGGGCTGTAATCACATTCCGTTTATAAATTATATTATTATAAATCGGATTTAATTATTCCGATTTCGCATTAAAAGAACATTTAGCATTTTTATTTTCTGTTTGAGTTTTATTCCAACAATAGACGATGGACACGGGACGCCTTCAATATAATTGGATTATTGTTTTCCGTTTTAATTTGTAATTACAATATTTGTTTATTAAAAGTCTTTTCTTTCTGCGTCAGTTAGATTAATAATTTTGTTCCGCAATAACTATTATATTTCGTACTGTCTTGTTTGTTAAATATGTATTTATTTTTACCAAAAATGTTATTTACCAAATAGGTATTTAATGTAATATGTTTATTTAAATGTTATAGATTTAATGTAATCTGGGTAATCTGACGAATTTGTAATCTTAATTGCAAATAATAAAACGAACTATGAACTATGAACTATTTTATTATACCTTTATTTCGTTTTTTGAAAGAGCATCAAATAATTTCCTAAAGATTAATTATGAATAAGATAAATATTTTCATTAATAATATTTAGAATGCATAATACTTCTTGCTAATAAGAAGTTCATTGATGTCGCCCAATTACATTTAATAATTACGTATCGTAATATTAGCAATGCCTGCAGTTGAGGGTAGGTAGTTATTTCTAAGAAATTTCAACGGGCGGAGCTACGGCGTTTATCTCTCGGTCGGGCGAAGTCGGGTGGCCGCTTCCCTTTCCAGAGTTTCATTACTTTCCGCTGGGGTAGTACCTACCACGTGGCGCTTGAATTCATCTACGCTACAGGATGTCCCTTTATCCATCTCGGGACCGACGATTACGGTATTGGGCGTCTCTTTATCCAGCTCGGGAGCGTGGCAGCTTCTGGTAATTAGACGGAAAGGATTTCTGCTGGATACATTTATGTCTTTCGGATCGTACGGTGGACCTTGCGCAACGTGTCGGTGACCGAACAACGCTCTTTAATACTGTTAACTACCTTAGTAGATTTATTTTTGTTGCTATTTACCTTAATATTCAATTCTGTGAAATACTTTTGTGGCATTTTACGGTTTGTTAATGTCGGGCGAGTTGGGCCCAATAAGCTCCCCCTATTCATGCGTTGTTTTTTTATTTATCGGTTATATAGCTACTGAAAATTATATTGCTACTTGAAAACATGTTACAATGAAATTAAACTTATGGTTTTTTTATTTGCTAGTTTCACCTTTTCTTTAGGTGTTTTTTTTTGTTTGTCACTTTTTTTTGTTACACGCGCAACGTTGTACTGGCTCAAATTGCTGCTGTTTATGTTGGCGTAAGTCGCTTGTTTTGGTTGACATTGTCTGTTGGTGGACAAGGGACTTAAGTGAAAATTCACTTGCTGGCGCCCTCCCCTATTAGATCTTTTCGAACCCAGCCATCTCCACTGAAGCTGGTCAACTTAAGTCACTTCCTGGTGCACTTGCGTTTAACAAGTAACAGCGCAGCTGTCATACTGTCTCGAATAAACAAAAGAGGTGATCGGCTACCATAGGCAATAGCCCCCCAAACCGTTACTTCAACAGTCCTGTGTAAATGCCTCTCAACAGCAAACCCAATATCACGTCGCTCTCCACGGCGGCGTCTTACCCTTCTACGGCCATCGTGCACGCCTAGACTGAATCGCGATTCTTCGCTGAATACGACATTAAGCCATTCTGCCTCCCAAGCTGCCGTCCTCTGCACCAGTTCAAACGTTGATGACGGTGTTCCACCGTTAAAGGAAGCACTAATCGTGGACGGTATGAAGCAAGTCCAAAGATTCAATGCGGCGATAGAGGGTTCGTATACCAACAGGTCTGCCTTCTTCTCCAAACCATGAGTCACCGATTTGGAGTGTAGTAGCAAAACGATCTCGCAGAGCTAGTTGTCTCAAGCGCCGATCTTGACGCTCTGTAGTACGCCTCGGTTGACCAGTTGGTCTTCTTCTTCTTCCTCTACCTTCTTCTGTCCACGCCCGACACACACGCATTACCGTCATTGCAGTGCTATTAACACGGCGGGCAATTTCGCGATAGGACAAACCAACATCTTGAGAGGCAACAATTCTAACCGTCAAGATTGCTAAGATGGTGATATTGTTATGTTCTCGGGCTCTAGGCATTTTGTTACGCGTAACACAAGTAGACGGACGCACAAGGACTTAAAATATCTGTACTAATCAGCTCTCAGAAACTGTCTTCTTCTCACAAAACTAAGAGAACTGTCAAAGATAAAAGTTTGACATTCCGTTGCCAAAAATCAAGTCCAAAAAATTATTCCTTATAGGTATAAGTGACTTTTAATGTCACAGAGTATATTTTAAACGAGATTCATTTAATGGGATGAAACACTACATTGAAAAATTGCTTACTCTAGTTGTCTCGTTGCGGAAGACTTAAAATATAGATGGAAATGTGACATCAAATTGCAAAAGAATTGTATTCGTGTCTAGGATTTAAGATAATTTTTGGGTTTGTTTGGTATGGGAGAGGTAGTCAGAGAAAAAAAAGACTGCATTGAAGTATACTTTTGCCGACACTAACGTATGTAGCTATGGCTGCGAAACAATTCATCAAAGCCATAAATATCACAGAAACTCAAAGTATAGAACAGCAATTTATGGAAAAAGCAGAAACGACAACTGATTTAGTTTGGTTTCATTGTCATGGTAGATCGTATTTTAAAAAAAGTGATAGAAGTCGAAAGAGACAAGAGGAGAAGAAAGTAAAGTATAAAGCTAGAAAGAATGGAATTAAATTAATTAATTAAAGAATTAAATTGAACAATCCATTAAACGAAATATTTCTACTCCATTACATTCCTATCACATGCAACATTACCTAAAAATTTCTTATCAAATAGGTTTCCTACTCTTTGTTTAATTGCTGTTAAGACCCTTTAAACTGGTATTCGTAATTTTTTTTCAATAATAAATGCAATTATAAAATTCGTACATGAAGGAGTCGTATAATGCTGTCATGTCTGCTATTGCGCAAAAATCTTCAATTAAAACTAATGCAACACTTTTTCTAACTGATATTTTTTAACTTAGATAAAGTTTCCTTAATATAAATATACAACAGATAATATTACAAAATAATAAAAAATAAATAAACAATAAACACTTATAAATATCTACATTTTAACAAATTATATTTTTTTTTAGATTTTCTCAATTGTTCTTCTATATTAAACAGGAAGTTGTTTTTTAATAATTATATGTAAGCAGTTATGTATTTTTAAGTCAACATTATTGCACTTTTTTAATCACTTTAAAAATTGCAAACAAATTACTAAAAAAAATATATATTCTACTAACATGAAGAATACTTGCAATTTCTGAAGTGCTTTGCATACATTGAAATTAGCTCGGTTTTGTAATAAAAAAAAGAAAAGCCTATCCCTTTTTTCAATTATGACATTCGGGTAAAGCAAATAAGATATAAATGAATGAATAGCAACTTTTATTCACCAATTACTACATTTATGTTTAAATAAAAACTAATTCCATCATATTTGCTTGGCAAATTATATGATAAAGTAAAAGAAAAGAAAATGTTTACTCTAGGTAAAACATTCATTACAAAACGAAAAATTAGTTTCAAAGGATTCATGAACTTTGAGAGTATCGTAATTTTAACGACTGTGTAAATTGGATTGTCAAATCAATTGTACACAGGAGTATCAGAAAAATGAAAACTGGGTTCTCTAAAGGTATATTCCAACAAATCTAATTTCTATCGAAAATGTTGATTAATTCAAAGATTCAAGAGGGAGTCACAGTTTGAGAATTACATAAAATTTCAAATCAGAAGTTCTATTTATTTACTAACGTTACTAATATTAAAAAAAACAATTGTTGCATATCGGTTTTGATTGCAGTGGACCCCTCAAGCATCCTCTGTACAGCTGTTTCGGCCCTATCTGATACCTCATCAGCAGAAGCGTAGCTCGAGACTTCCACTGCAAACCAAACCGATCTGTCCAAGGTTATTCGCAAATGCGATGTAATAATAATGAATAGCTTGAATCGCGACATCCTGTGCCAAAAAGTGATCGCAGGATGTCGCGATTCAAGCTATTCGTTACTAATATTGATCATTCATGTTAAAAAAATATGATTTAATACGCAACATTATGCTCATTGCAAGGTCAATTATTGTACATTCTATTACATTAACAAACATTGTAATTTTTAGTGCATTGTAGAGATGCCATAATAAATAAATAGCTTACACTTTTTTGGAACACTATATATTTACATTAATACTATTAAATGAATCACCATTTTCTTGCACTATTTTCTCTTTACACACTGTATTCGATTATGTTTTTGAAATACTTTCAGATTTAAACTCTCTCTACTTAACTGATGACCTAATTGTTATTTATTTGTTGACATTTATTTCTAACCTTTTCAAATGAATTCTTTTTAATCTCGGTAAGTTGATCCACTTGATACTAGTGACTAGAAATATACCTAATTAATGAACGGTTTAGATATGTCAAAGTTACTATGAATTTCTTTTTACTTTTTTGTAATTAGCAACATCTATATCTCTGAAATACTCTTAATTTTACATTCATGGTATGCTCAACAGAATATGTCATATATGTCAAAGAGATGTAAAAAGCTACAAAGACACAGCGGATTGTCCTAAGCTTTACTTTTAGACTTGGGTTGTGACATGTTGTTTATATTAGTGATCTATTCGAAATTATAAAAATAAAAAATATAAAATATGATATACCTTTCCTTTCCCTACGTCAAGTATAATCTAAACTGATTCAAGTATTCTTTTGTTATAAGAAAAATTATTTTCGTTTTAAAGTATTTGTTTGCGCATTTTAGAGAACTCTGTATAATACAGTACGACATCCTGCGAACGTTTTCTGACCTAACATTGAATTAGGATTGACAAATTGCAGCCAATTTGTCACATAATAAGTCATCCCATATAAGATGGCCATGCGTGGTGCCAAAGCATAATGAAAGTTAAAAAAAAATTGTTGTATAACGGTTTTGATTGCAGTGAAATTCTCGAGCAGGATGTCGCGATTTAAACTTTTCATTACTATTACATCACATTTGCGAATAACTAATATTATTTCACAGTTCTTAAGGAGTATAGATAATAAAAAATGCTGATACCGACTGCCCAAATAGACTTTTGATAAATAGATTATGAAAATGACCAACTAACAATTTGTCAAATAAATTGCAGTAATCTCAGATATGTTTTTCATGACCACCCCTTATCAAAAGTTTATTTGGATACGGCATATTAGTTTATTACTCTTATTTATTATATCTCCATTTTTCTTCAGGAAAACTCATAATCTTGGCAAAGCAAAATAACATTGTGAAATAATTTGATATAAGGCATCCCATGAAGCTCTCGCGCTTTTGCAGAGTGTATGATCTGCCCCCCCCCTCCGCTTACGGCGGCACAAGGAGTGCATTTAAATGGAAAACATATCGTAAATAAAAACTCTTTTTCTTCGTGGCTAGGTAGATAATGTTTGAATATCTCCTCGTATATACAAACCAAAGAACTCTAATATTACTACAAAAACAATTTGAGTCCATATCAAAAGTTTATTTGGACATACGGTATATTAGTTTATTACTCTTACTTATTATGTGCCCACTTTTCTTCAGGAAAACTTGGCAAAGCAAAATAACAGTGTGAATTAATTTGATAAAGGCAACCCCATGAAGCTGTCGCCCTTGTACAGTGTATGATCTGCACACCCCGCTTATAGCGGTACTAGGTGTGCATTTAAATGAAGAATATATCGCAAATAGAAACGCTTTTTTTTCCGTGGTTATGTATGTATTTTTGAATATCCTCTCGTATATACAAACCTAAGAACTCTAATATTATTACAAAACAAACCGACCAGTAACTCGGCAAAGAAAGCCGCCAAAAAAAAAGAAACTAACTTATTAAAACAACAAACTTTCTTTTCTTTTTCTATTTGGCAGCTTTCTTTCAAGCAGGCCCTTAATCTGAAACAAAGTTGATGAACTTAAAGGCAGGTTAAAGTTCCCGAGTTATAATTTTGTATGGCGGGGTCGGAAAGTTTTTCGCGGATGCGAAATTATACATTTAAATGTATGCATTAAAAAATTTTAAAGTATTTACCCGAAAATTAACGGAAGAGAGTTAGAAATTAACGAGTCGCAATTTTTTTTTTTTTTGGTCGAAAGCATTCATTTTCCAAATTTTAATTACTTATTACGCTATTATGTTTCAATGGCCCTTCCCTCGTAGTTTCATCAAATTTATATCAGACCCCTTGTACAAAATCGGCAGAATAGATTAATTAGTATCCATGTTGTTAAACTTATTTATGTTAGGAACGTTAGCTCTATAGAAACAAAGCCATGAGAAAACCATATGTATTAGATTGAAGTTGTGTTAGCGAGCGAAATACTGTAACTGATTTGATGGAATAGCCGATCGCAAGTACCGTAAATTTGCGAATTTTAGAGTGCTCCTAATTAAGGTTCACAGACTTCTGAAGTGCCTACTAAACTTTAACGTTGCCGGACAACATTGTCGTAATCGTTAACATCCCTGGTACGCAAGCAAAGAGGATTTAACGACATAATACGTTCATGTTAGCGAAGCACGTAAAGCAGAAGGTACTTTACGATCGGTTGTCAGCCAAGTGCGATACCTTCAGATAAAATTTACAGGATTTGAGAAGGATCAAAACATTTAGTTTAATCTGAAAGAGCGATGGCTGTAAATTTTCCTGCCAATGTCTGGGGGTTCTTTTTTTACGTTGCCCACTCGTTATTCCCACGGCGGTATAACATCGTTGTTATTTTTCTAAGTGCAGCGTTGCTTTCAGAGTAGGTAATTTGAATGAATGAATTTATGAAACTTGTGGAAATATATCTGGAGTTTTTGCGTTGGATAATGTACGAGAAGGAAATTGTAAAATGTAATATTTTAAGCATTGTACCTACAACGCTGTTATTAAAACAATTAATTATTTAAATGATAATTTAAAAGTATAACTAGTTTCAGAAATGAAATAAATAGTAGATAAAAGAAAACAAAATCATTTTATTTATAAATAATAATTTATAAAAATTAAACTTCAACATAATTTCATATCGAAATGTATAAGGGAGTGGGTTTATTCATATATGGAATATAATGACAGTATAGTTAGCGAGTATAGTTAATCGGAAATGTAAACAAAAGGATAGTCGGTAAATACAGTGTGATCATTAATAAACGAATTAATGTAAAATAAAATTGTGATCATTCAATAATATAATCGGATAGAGGAGGACCTCCCTCACATAGCTTCCCATGTTGCCTAATAACATGTGTTCAAAAGTTTTCCCATCTAGTGTGTTTCTCTCATTTTTTCGTATTTTCACGTATGTTTTCTACTTCATCAGTAAACGCCAAATTGACATAACGTCAACAGAAAATCATAACCAATAATTACGATATATTACATATTTGAAACCAAACAAAATCAAACATTGAAAATAACGTTGAAGGTGAATTCACAACAGATGTTGAAAATGGCTTCCGTCTTCTTCTAGGCATTTTCTAACTCTTCTGCGACATCCATTAATAACATTTTACAAAATGTGAGGAGAATTGTTTATTTCATCGCACTTTTCGATGATTCTATGGGTAAGTTCCTGTAAATCATTAACGGGCGTTTTAAAAATGGGATTCTTCAAGTAGGGCCAAACAAAGAAATTCAAAGGAGTTAGAGCGCAAGATCGCGGAGGCCATATGTTTGTCATATTTCTGTTAATTATCTGATCTCTCTTGAAGGAAATTTAAAGTATCTCCAGCAACATGGACCATCCTGCTGGAAATATCCAAATTGCAACTCGTCATCATGCAGCTGAGTAATAAATGGATGCAAAATCACTTTCTATTGAAAAATATAAGACCTTATCAATCTTCTCCTGCTTAAACCTATCCAAACATTAATTTTTTGTGGATGAAGTTGAGCTTCAATGAAAATATGAGGGTTTTCTGTATTCCAGATCCTCATATTTTGGGAATTAATGTATCCCGTTAAATGAAACCAGGCCTCATCAGAAAAGAAAGTTTTATCCAACAATTTTTTTAAAGTTACGTTTGTTTACTTGTTTGCTTAGGGTACGTATTAAATAAGGAACATTCGTGAACAGAGAAAAAATGAAAGTAGCACACTAGATGGGAACACTTTTTGTACACATGTTACCTAACAACAGGCCATTACATGCAACCCTTTTAGTTTCCCTATTTTGATACATTAGATTATTATTTTGTTTTTAAAAGGCCCAGTATATATGTAAATTTAATAAAATAGTATTATTAATAATAGTTGGAGGTACCTAAAAAATAAATCTGACTCAATCGTTTACTTTTAAAAGGGTCCCTGCATTTCCGTAATAAAAGTTTTAGATATGGAACATTATTAATAAAAATTGGAGATAACTTAAAGATAAATCTAACAAGGAAAGTATTCCAAGTGTCCTCTTCTGGTTTTGATGGAACTTGTCACGTTTGTAGACCTTACACCAAAATTGACGAGTTTTAAAATATTTGCGAACGACTTCCTAATTATAAGAATAAAAATATATTCTTTTGTTTGATGATCTACCACATCCAAAGACCTACCAAATTGAGGGACTAAAATGAAAGAATTTAGTAAAATTTTGAGACTTTTTTCGTGATTTTTTAAAAATCTTTGTGTCTTGATGCACAAAAACGGTCATTTTTGGGTGTCTAAAAATGAGGTATTTTTTTAAAGTTTTTTAAGTATTGAGTGTTATTTTAAATATTTTTTTCTATTCCAAATTTTTGATGATCTACAATTCTTAAGAATTTTTATGAGAGTGCCATTTTTTTCATATACTTGGTTGCCTTGGTACAGAAATGAAAAGTCACTTTGGTGTGTTTAAAAATGGAAAAATTTTACATTTTGTGATCATAACCATAGTCACGTAGACCTTATCAAGATATATAATTGTGGACAGGAAATTTCAGGCATCACTATTTCACTGACATGACAGTGAAACACATTCCTTAATGTACAGAAACGAAGTCATTTTGGTGTGTCTAAAAATGGAAGACTTAAAAGATTCTAGGTTTTTTTTAATCATAATCGTTTTATTCACATGAAATATAAATAGCACATTTTAAAATTATATAATTGAAGAATTTGAAGACTTTGTGAGGCTTTTTTTTTGGTGATTCTTCTAGCCAATTTGTCATTTGTCCAATTGCCTTTGTTTAGAAACGAAAATCCATTTTGAGGTGTTTGATAATGGAGATTTTTTAAAAGATTTTAAGCGTTCTGTGATGATTTTCTAGCAACTTTTTCGTTTTCATAAATGTCTTGATTCAGATGTGAAAAGTCATTTTGGGCCGTCTAAGAATGAGGAATTTAGAAAGATTTCAAACCTCTTTGATAAATTTTTAACTACACTTTCATATTCTTAATTTTTGGTAGTATTTAGTTCTTAAGGAAATATTATTGTTATTATTATTATTCATACTCAACAGCATTACCAATTATGGAGTATGTTCAACGAAAAAGTTCAGCAATAAAAACTTAATGAATGCAACACAGAACAACATCATTCAATTGATTAAGAGAACAGATATTGATATCAATTTTCTCTGAAATTACAATGTAATAATTTGTCATAATGTAAACAGGAGATCGTTTTAACAGATTTGTACGTGCTCGGGGACATTTAAAGGTATCCTTCAATCGAGTGTTAACTGGTATTCTAAAATTAATTTGTGATAACAAAAAATCATCAAAAATTTTATTATTTAGTAGTTTATACATATTTGTCAGTGATAATATAATCCTTCGTGTTTCCAGACTATCATAAGTGAATGATCGCAGCAATTCAGAATAAGGCATGAATTAAGGGCATACGCTGTTTTTTTTAATAAATATTTTAAGAACCTGTTCTGAACATTTTCAACTAACAGTTGCTGTTGTAAGAAAATTTTTGCATCATCAGCAAATAACAACATCTCGCTTGTAATTATTTCCGGCAAATCGTTAATAAAAATCAAAAACAATAACGGACCCAAGTTTGGTTTAAAAGAAATAATAACCACAAAAGATTGTCTATTCAATAAGTACGATTTAAGTAGAGCGACAAGACTAGGAGAAATAAACATTTTTAGTAATTTTTGAAGTAAAAGATGATCTACACGGTCAAATGCTTTTTCAAAATCGGTATAGATGACATCAACTTGTCCTGCATTGTCCAGTTGATTTGATACAAACTGCGTGAAATGGCATAAATTAGTGATTGTGGACCTGCCCGCTACAAAACCATGTTGATTAGGGTTAATAAAGTTCTTAATAGAGGAATACATATTATAATATATAACCATTTCGAATACTTTTGCAAAGTTATTTATAATTGCCACAGAACGATAATTATAAATATCAGCTACCTTGCCCTTTTTATGAATGGGAGTAATTTTGGACTCCTTCCATATATTCGGAAAAGTTGTTGTTTTTATACACACATTAAATAGAATGGTTAATGGTGTAAGGAATATACATGCACAATCCCGCACTAAGAAAGATGGAATCTTGTCACAACCTGCAGTAAAACTATTCTTCAATCGTTTACACGTCCTATAGACTTCATCATTGGTAACACAATTTACATTATAATTATTGTTTAACATGGAATATAATTAAATAAAGTATTGTGCGTATCGCTATGTAGTTGGGATTCCGAGTCATGAAAAACACTATTGAAATACGTGGCAAATGCCTCAACAATCTCTGCATTTCCTGTGAAATTACTACTGCCATTGGACATTTCAGTCGGAAGGAAATTTCTGTTGGATTTCATTTTAATGAAAGACCAAACATTCTTGCTGTTGTTGACAATGTTACCTTGAGACTTATCCAAAACATATTGATAGTCATTACGCAGCTGAACCTTAAATAGTAGTTCTAAGTTCTCTAAATTTGTATAAGAAAAATACAAACTTGGTTTTAATGTATTTTTTAGGCATTTTGACCTTTAATTTAATAAGTTTAATAACTTTTTTAGAATACCACTTAGGATATTTTATATACGGGACATATCTTTTAATTAGTTCAAATAATATTTCATAAAAAGCAGCGCAAGCTTCATTTGCATCAGCAAATTTATATAAGAAATCCCAGACAAAAGTTTATTATATAAAGTAGGAAAATCAGCTTTTTTAAAATTAAAATATCCCGAGTCAGTTTTATTCTTAATATGATTAGGAGTACGTCCAAATCTCGTTATAATCTTCACAAGTAGTGTATATATAGTATTTATGAAGTATCTAAAGATCAGGGATCTTTTGTACAACTGTGAGAGGCTCTTCTTTGCCCATTTTTAGCCACTTTTTTATTTACCCAATTTATTCAGGTTTTTAAAAATGGGGAATTTTGCAATATTTTGAAGCTTTCTCTGGTATTTATTAACCATTTTCTCATATTTTCTCATATACTTGATTCAAAAATGAAGCCGTTCTTATTATTATTAATTATAGCTTTATTCATACACAGCCCTTTTAAATGATCTTAAACGGACACTAAAATTGGCACTAACACTTTACGTTTTAGCTTTGTCAGGAGTGAAAATAAATGATTATTATAAAAGATAGTGAAACGCAGAGTGTTAGTGCTACTTTTAGTGTCCGTTTAAGATAATTATATTACACAATTTCACTGGATAAGAATCTACCTTAATTATAACCCTTTTAGGAGAGCATACACTTATCACACAACTAAATATAAATAACCCATCTTAAAATGATAAATTTGAATAATCCAAGAATTCCGATACCGAATAAAAAGCTCTCTTTCCTAACAAAGTTTTCAGAAAAAAATTAAAAAGACCTTTATATCTTGTTTCTTTAAATTTTTAGGAAGCTTGTTGGAACCTTTGTGATTTTATAACGGTTTTTTATGTTTCAATTTGGAGGTCTGTAGTTTTAAGCGATTTTTGAGGTGTCTGAAAATAGTGGAGGCTCTTTTTTCTGACATTTTAGATATTTTGTTATTGTCCAATTGTCTTTGTCCAAAAATGGAAAGCGATTGGGGTGTTTAAGAATGGGGGAATTTTAAGGATGATTTTAAATCGTTTTTGGTGTCTTCTTTAACAGTTGTTCACGTTGGAAAGTTTTGATGGTTCTTAGCGCAGTTGCAACTCCCAAAATTTTTAAGAAACAAATTATTGTTTTATTTTTCAAGGCACATTATTTAAAAATATAAAAATCTAAGATGGCGCCCCTAAGAAAAAAAAGTTAAATGTCGTTTTCCTGCAAATTTTGTTGCAATAATAAAGGAGATGACAGAACTAAATTTCTTGTGAAAAAGTGCCTTAATAATGTCCAACTTAGAAACGGTTTAACGATTTTTGTTAAAAAAATTGAAAACGAAAATCACGATTTTTCGTTTTCTTCAAATATTTTGAAAACCGTAAAACTAAGATCGAAAAGTATAGTTAACGCATTCTAACTTTACAGTTTGTCAGATTTTGAAAATGATCTGCTTTCAAGTATCTTGAAAACAGTTGAATTTTGACATACGGTAAGTGACACAGAGCGTTCGTAAATAATTCAAAGACATTTGAATTCATCGGGCAGGCGTGTTAATAATTTTCGTCTTACAAAGTCAAACGTCTTTCGATCATTCATGAACGCTTCGTATGAAAATTTGTAACATTGAACCTAAAAATGCAAAGAAAATTGGGATTCCATTTTAATAATTAAAGTTAACACCCGCCCAGATTTTTACAGGTGCCCCGTAGTATAAAAATATTTTTCGAAAAAGAAAACAAATAAATAAAATGGACGGGTTCCAGCGTTTTTTGAAAAAATCAGCCGTCTTGAGAATATCGAATTCGTTATTTTAAATCAACCCTGCATAAAGATCAACATAAATATTATTACCAATTTTTTTTTAACTATGCACCAAATCTTTCTTGATATAGAGTCGAATTAGAATTGGAAATTTTTGAATAAAATTTTGTCGTAATTTATTCTAATTGACACATATAGCTATAGTGATTCCAAAAAGTGCGTAACAAATGGAATTTGTTACTGAGTTTTATGAAACATTATTATTGATGTAGAACGCTATAAAGTACTTTATTGTAAAAAGTAGTATTACCAAGTGATTTTTGAATTTTTTTATCAATTCTTGCCATGAAATCTGGACGGCACGTCTTAGCTTAGGTGAAAAGTAAGGCATTGCACTCCTTGACGCTCTTTTACAGTAAAGCTAAAACATGCCGTCCAAATTTTATGGCAAGAATAATGGAATAAAACGCTGAGTCAAACTATAAACTATTTATTTTTAGTCACGACTGCAGTTTCGTCCGGTACGACATTTTCAAGTGCGTAAAACTTTTAAGAGAAAACAAGTAATGACTGTTATGTATCGCCTAACAGTTGACAACTCTAGCTGAGAACAAGTTGACGAAGAATGGTAACCATGGATTATTGTTATGTGTACTTGTGTATTGACAATCGTTATATTTAAAATATCGTGCCTTTAAAAACTTATAACGCTGATAAATAAAAACATTTATCTTTATCTGCCCACAAATACAAAAGTAGTGCCAGAAGTGGGATACAGAAAACTGTGAGATCACCGTGCAATCTATTTTCCGTGACGAGTACGCGTAACTGAAAATTGCCCGCAACGTGACAGACAATGTCAGAAGTATCACAGGAATTACTTCAAGCAAAATTCCAGACGAACAACATGCAGACTATGCACGTGTTTACATGGTCACAGAGCTCAACGATGTACTAAAATTCCTGGTGAGCCCAGAGAAGCCGGAAAACTTCACCTATAAAGAAATTCGTAAGAAATTGATAGATCATTTTGACTCGACCCGAAACAAATGCAGAAAGCATAAAATTCCGGCAAATAAAGCAACATGAAGGCGAAACCATAGCTAATTTCTCTCTGAGATTGAAACAGGGCGCAACTTTCTGCGAGTATGGCGAATTTCTTGATCGCATGTTGACCGAACGATTACTATTGGGCCTGGATGCTCGAGATATGTGCGACGAAATCATTGCAAAAAAAAGCCCACCACATTCACTTCCGCCTATGAGACTGCCCATGCACTTGAAGTGACTCGGAACACCACATACCAAGTCCAAACCTCAGCAAACACGAACACAGGAACCGAACTGACACACAAAATACGAGAGACCTCGAATTTGAAAAATGGGATACAACGAAGAATGAACAACCCGCAATCACAGCACTCTGACATCAACCAGAACCAGGGAACCTCTGTTTCACGGCAACAAACTAATTCGGCTCAACAGCGTCGTGCAGGATGCGGTGGAACACACTTTCGTAACCAATGTTGATTTTTTGACAGCAAGTGTAATACGTGTGGTAAAGTGGGACACATCAGTAGAGTGTGCAAAGCATGCACACGAATGAAAAATACAAACCTAGTTACCGAAGTCGAAGATGCTGAATTGGAAGAACCTGCGAAACAGATTGACACCACGCAACAATTGAGTAAAACAGAGATCATCAGCACCATACCATCCTTTGGACGGAAGTTGTCGGTCGTACCGTTAGAAGAAACGCCAGACACCATGGAGCGTGACACCGGGGCCCCCTGTTCAATCATCAGCAAAAAGAGATTGAGCACAGTTAAATGGAAATATGAGTTACAAAAAACTGCCAAAAAATTTGTGAGCTACACGGGCCACCGCATTAATTGTATTGGCCGCATCAAAGTAAATGCCACTTTGAGAGCAACGACCAGGAATCTCAACCTCTATGTGGTCGAGGACGAGTTCGACACACTTCTGGGGCGTGAATGGATTACAGAATTTGCGAAATAAATCGATTTCAAGAAAATTTTCTTGAATACCACACCGATATACCAGGTATCACTCTCACCCGACAAATTGGTATCGTTAGATAAACAACAATTAGTCTTGTTTTCAAGACTTCCAAGCGAATGCCAACGCTGATTATTGTTCCCGAGTGCCCCTGCCGTCAACAATCAATATAATTCGGCAACAATTGGCACAGAGGAGGAAAGAATATGACATCGACTACGACGATTTTGACTTTTTTACAGAAGTCAAATATACCTTGGCAGCGGACTGCCTGATGTTCGAGCACAGAGTCGTTATACCACCGGTACTAAGGCAAGCGATATTGAATGACCTACATTCAGCACACGTCGGCATTGTGAAAATGAAAGGAATTGCCCGCTCTTTCGTTTTTTGGCCAGGAATAGATACAGACATCGAGCACGTTACCAAATCATGTTCACATTGCGCATCACATGCGCATGCCCCGCCGAAATTCCGACAACATTATTGAGAATACCCGAAGGCACCCTGGGAACGAGTTCACGTCGACTAGGCAGATCCAATTGTAGGCCCAATGTTGCTCGTTATAGTGGACGCCTACAGCAAGTGGTTGGAAGTCAAAACAACTACCTCAACAACAACTGCTGCAACAGTTACACTTCTCGACGAAGTGTTCCCGGTTACGGTGCTCCTGTTACCGTGGTGTCTGACAATGGGCCGCAATTTACATACAGGAATTCCAGAAGTTTTTGCAAGATAGCGGAATTAAATATCACAAACGAATAGCCCCATATCACCCATCGACCAATGGCCAAGCCGAAAGATATGTGCAGACAGTGAAAGACGCCATCCATGCTATGAACTCAACCAAAGGGTCCCTACAGCGCGACTTGAACGAGTTCCTTCGTCAGTATCGCAAGGCACCACACTCCACCACAGGACTGCCTCCAGCACGGCTCTACGCACTCGTTTGAATGTGGTTCAACCAGATGACGTGTACACCAAGATTACACAGAAAAAACAGGTTCAGTTTCGAACGTTCAACCCAGGACAATCTGTCTACTTTCTCTCCGGCAATGCGAAGATGGAAAAATGGATCCAAGGCACTGTTTCTACCCGCCTAGGAGATCTCCATTATGAAATCAACTACGAAGGAAAGAAAGTAAAACGTCACATAGATCAAATTCGAAAATTTTCAAGTCAACCAGAGATACGAGTACCCGGAGACGCAATTATAGAGAGACATGACGAACGTACACCCCCACCAAGAAGACTCCATATTTATGGAACTAAAACAGAAAATGTTGAGGCATATAATCCAATACCAGTGGTAGCTCCTGCCACCCCAGTTACACCACCGATGGGGGCTAGGTACCAGACGGAAGCAGCTGTTCCTCTAGTACGTGCTCCAAGTGCCCCACGCAGATCAACATGTCGCCGAATTCCGCCATTGTGGTTTTCACCCATCTGAACAACATACACGTCGCTATGTGTACATATATGTGGGAAACTTTCAAAAGAGGTATCGCCTAACAGTTGACAACTGTAGCTGTGAACAAGATGACGAAGAACGGTAACCATGGATTATTGTTATGTGTACTTGTGTAATGACAATCGTTATATGTAAAATATCGTGCCTTTAAAATATTTACAACGCTGATAAATAAAAACATTTATCTTTATCTGCCCACAAATACAAAAGTGACATGTAGACAAATAAAAATATAACCAATTAAAAATTCTTACAAAAGTAAAGCGCAAATAAGTAAGTTAACTTGCGCTTTACTTTTGTAAGTATTTTTAATTGATTTTGTTTTTACTTGTCTACATATCACCTCTAGTTTTCTCTTAAAGATTTTACTCCTTTGAAAATGCGCTACCGAACGAAACTGTCGTGACTAAGAATAAATAAATTATACTTTATAGTTTGACTCAGCGTTTTATTGCATTATTACTGCAAACTATAAATATCATGGAATCTTTCACACATTCTATGGCAAGAGTTAATAAAAAATTTCAAAAATCACTTTTAATCCTAAACAATATTTTCTTGAGAAATTTTCCTGCACCTTTTAAATAAGGGCGTTTTACTCTAAAGCTGTCTCCATTTCTCGGTATCCTCGCTATCTACAATACGGTAAAAGATAAATTTCATCTAGCATTTCCCAATTTGATTTGAAAGAATGCAGAAATGTTCTGCATTAATAATATTTAATGAAGATCAATAATAAAAAAAAATCCTATTCGTAGCATCTTTTCTGAAATACACCGTACACCTACCCAACCGGAGCATGTTGACAATATTTTGTGTAAAAAAATGTACTTGCTCTTTTAAAATTACTCTTTAGTGTAATCATTTATTTCTAGGTACCAAATACTTTGATTTATAAATTTCGGCCGGAACTTTGATATAAATTTGAAATAAAAACGCAGTGTTTGCAGGGAAAAGAAACAATGGAAGATAAATCTTTTGTTTCCTTCCCATTCAAAAATTAAAACAGATAATAACTTAATCCGGCAGGCCGCCATTATTTCCACGAAATGAAAGTTTAAATGAATCGGCGTCCGCATTATATTTTTACAGATTGTATCGGCAGTGCTAACAGATTACTGATAATTAACGTAAGGGACCGGGGGGCGCCTACGTCCTGGTTACATGGAAACGTTTGGAACATAAAAACGCAATGCTGACTTTTATTTATTTGGATCTGATTTTATCGATTACATGGAAAGTCAGTTCCAAAGTTAAACGTGTACATAACTAGGGAATTCCCGTGCTTTTGTAAAATATGGTTTTTATCTATCCCCATCTAGGTTACATTGTATAATTGCATCACAAAGATCTAATTTTTTAAATTGTTTGTGCACATGGATAAATAAAAATAGATACCGTTACTATTCTCATATATGCGACGAAATGGTGTCGTAAATTTCATAGACCATTTGTACAGTTTTCTTCAATGACCATTCTCGTAATTTTTAAGTTGCCGTAAATCACGAGCAACGACATACATACAAACTCCGCAAAATAATCAAACCCTTTAGAAAAAGCTTTCCATTGAACGGGGAATTTTAAAGTTTTTCGGACATTGAAGGTACTGAATATTGATAAGTAACGTTGCACATAAACGAAACGGGGGAAAGCGTCCGCATCGACGGGACGCTTTTACGGCGGTTTGATGCAAATTTAATTCTTTTGTTTTTTCCTCGCAGTCGTGGAACGCGAAGCGGAAGTATTCATGAACTCTTCGAAACAGTTCGCCATTTGCTCCAATTGAACGGAAAAAGTAATTGGAACTGTGAAACTGTTAGCCCAGTAAATATTTATGATCCTTTAAAAATAAAACGAAATAATGAGTCCCGCCGCCATAGCTACAGGGACAAATTACAATTACTTCTGGTAGGATCTCGAAACGTAACGTATCAAATTTTAATAATGGATCCACCGTTACTTTCCGCTGCGCTAAGGCACGGAACCGCCACACGGTATTTTAAAATTAAACTGTCATAAAATTTTATCGCTCGTTTTAAAAATTAAAAATTCCATCGCTGAATAAATGAAGTGCCACTAAATATGGAGCGAGGAGCCCATTTAATAAATAAATAACTTTTGGAAGTTCTTTTAATATTACTGCCTCTCATTTAATGATAAAAAAACTGGCATTAAAAAACTCTTCGTAAGCTCTTTCGTATTATAATCTAACTCGAAATGTGTAAGCAATTAAAAACTTCAATATTTCTAAGTTAAAAGAAAACTTTTTAGAACTGCTCAAAAGGAGAGTCGGACGTTGAAGTGATACATATTTTTTTCGTCTGAACCTGTAATTAAATAACTTTTGAATTCTCTTGTACGTGAAATTTGAAATAAATAAAATAATCGAAGAAGATACACAATGAGGGAATCAATTTAAATTTCAGCTCTAGTTGTACGTGAATATTTTACTCACGTTTTATAGCATGTGTACAAAACGTTTTCCCATATATTGTGTGTTCTCACTTTATCGCATGTTCACGTATGTTCCTTACTTGATCCATACCCTAAACAACAAGTAAACAAACATAACTCAAAAAAAATTGTTTTATTGATTTGATTTTATAATGGTTTATTGATATATAATCGGAAGAAAAATCTTTTATGGTTGAATCGTACTTTCGAAACGCCTAAAAAATCAATGGCGAATGGATCTATTCTATTCTTGATTGTACTGCAGAATTTCAGGAAAAACTTCCAGAAACTGGATTTCTGTACCACAAATTTGTTAATCAACTTCAGTACTCTGTAGGACTATTCAGAGAAACTGGCAGTGTGGCTAGAAAACAGGTATCACGTAGGCCTAAAGTAAGAACTGATGATGTAGTTGAAAATGTGACTGATGCTCCTCGCACTTCCATCCGTCACCTATCACAACAAGTTGGTCTTTCTGTCGGCACCTGCAGAACTATTCTGAGAAAGCACTTGCAAATGTTCCCTTCTCGTTTGACTGCTGTGCATGAATTGCTGCAGTTGAACAAACCACCCACGTTTTCGTGTAAAAAAAGTCAAATTCAGGAGTGGTTGGTTAAACACAATGTTGAAATTGAGGGCAAAATTACAAAAAAAAAAACAATTAGGGGAATTAATTAACAACAAAAACGATACGCGACTGACGTAATTTTGAAGGAGCACGGTTATGAAGTTCTTAGATTGCCTCCATACATGGGGGCAGTGCAAAGGCTTTTTACAATAAGCACATAAATTCGCAACCAGTATCGAAAGATAGAGCTGCAAATTTATGGCATGAGGCTTTTTCAAAATGTACCCCCGACATGTGGCAAAATTTTTGTAATCATTGCGAAAAATTAATTTCGGAAGACCGGACGAAACATTTTTTCGTTTGAAAATATTTCTACTTTCATTATTACATTAGGAGAATCTGATTCAGAATCAGAAATTGATGATGAATCAGATTCTTCTATGGAATCAATGGAAGGGGAATGGGGAACATTTAATTTGGCATCAAAATTTTATAGTATAGAAAATGCATGTATATCTGTAAAACTTATAAATAGACTGCGACGATCCTTTTAGCAGTCAAAACTAATAGCCACGAATATGCACAAATATAAGCAGATTTGCAGAATTCTAGTGTTAGCAGAAGAGTCTGATGGCGTGCGTATTGGAGGAGGTAGTGAAAGTTAGACAGAATTTTAAATGAGATCTAGCTTATGGTCTTCTCGGGAAAAATGATTACATATTTTACATAAATATGGCCATGGAAAAGGTTCTGAGACACCGGAAACAGTAAGAAGATTCTGTTATTTAAATACCCCTTCATATAATGGTTTTGCGCCACCTGCAGCGCACCTCTACATCATTGCAAGGCTCCAAATTCGAATCCCCTTCAGAAATTCATCCCGGCCTCGAGTATTCACCCCTTCTGCGACAGCGAGGCGAAAATGGCCGCGAGCCCTATAAGACCATCCAGGGTCTGAGAACGACAGTTCTTCGATCTGAACAAGTCCAAAAAAAAATTCCTGGCTGAACAAGCCATCCTCACGGGTTGCACAAGCCGATACACCTCTCCACCCGCTGCACAAGTATCAAGATCCATTTAGCCACACCACTGTGCACAAGATTCTATGAAAACACAAACAAATATTCTGTCATTATTGTTTATTATCATATCTGGAGTCACATTTGTTAATAAAGAAACATTTCTTCGTTTTGTGGCACAATTGTTGAATTGTAAACAACACACCTCACCCCAAAGTTTCTCAATGAAAAAAATAATTAATCATTAAACGTTTGCTCGAGACGATATTTCTCGTTTTCATGGAAAAAAAAGCATAGTCTCTAGAGTCTAAAAAGATCGTGAATGGAACATACGTGAACATGCGAAAAAACGAGAGCAAACTTTTTGTACACGTTAGATTTATTTTTCGTATAAACTAAAGAATTTTTATTATAAATCATATCGATCATTTTCGAATAAAAATTAAAGTACAATTAATTTGCAAATTAAAAAATTAATTACTATTAATTAAAATTCTTTTACTTTCCAAAGCTGCTAATAAAATTTTAATTCAATTCACGAAAATATGGATTTTACTTAAAAACGGCCCAGTATTTTCGTAAATAATGGTTTTAGCAACTGAACATTATTAATAAAAATTGGTGATTACGTAAACTATAACGTACAGGTCGGTCCATTTGAAAACCAGAGAAAAACTGCTATAAAATAGACGTAGGGAGAACACAAAGTATAAAATATTTCAACTCTACATTCACTACGCAGAGGCACCTTTGTACTACATAAAAAAATTGTAGATTAAATAATCAATTAAAAAAAAAATTAGTGCTCTACAACTTTTGTATGTATTTTTTGTGTATTTCATATATCAATTCTTAAATCTAAAACACACATAAGTTACTTAGAAAGTCATAAATTGACGCCGTAACTAAACTACCTAAATATAGGGTGTTACTGAAATCGAGTCATTTGGAAGAAGGGCGTTGGAGAATCTATGCGTTAATACATAATTAAGGTACAACAACATCATTTTCAGTCCTCTTTTTGTCCTATAAAATTAAATTCGCAGAAGATAAGATTTAAAAATTCCTATATTTTATTACTACAACCCATGTTATCTCACTGACACTTCACATATACATAACTGTATATCGCAGTTCCTTTCACTTTAGCGTTCGCTCATCCTCCCTACTTAGGAAATAATTTCCTCCCGGCCCCATTACTTAAAATCTATACGAACAACAGAACGCGGGAAACAGTATAACGTACAGACGGCGGAAATTCCCGTTCAAACATAAACATGTTCCGCGCGCTTTTCACGTCAAAGTCACGTCTTCCATCGGAAATGAAAGTTTACAAGATAAATTTTAAAGCGAGCGTAATTCATTTTGCCGTTTCGTTTTCATGCTTTTGTGCGGAGAACAATTGTTCGTCTGATAAACGTTCTACTCGGACGTCTCTTGAATGAGGAATTAATGCAGGAAAATGATGACGGAAATATTCGAAGAAAAAAATTAATAACCGAACTCATTCACACCATATGACAAGGTTTGAAAGACAAATAACCAGGGACGTTTTTGATTTGACACGATGGTAGGAAACTTCTAAAGTGGGTTGTTCAATCAGATCAAGGTCTAGAAGTATACAACTAAAAGGAAAATATTGAACAGTCGCGATACAATGAAAAAGTGTTCTATTAACAAGAGGATATTTTTAGTATATGACAATTCCGTCAGATTATTGAATTACATTGACGGTCTGCTTGAACTTTAGGAGTTTCTGTTACTCAATAAGTTATTTTGTAAAAGTAAAAATTATTTGAATGTTTGTCGTCTTTATGAACTGAGCACTTGAAAATGTCTTTCCCAGATAAAACTGTGATAGTACAAAAACAAAAATAAATCTACTTAAGCGAGACTTATCTTTTAATTTTCTATTACTTCTTTTCCATTATCGATAAAGTATTTTGGTTATAATACGAATTTTGTTAACTTTTAATAAAACTGTATCCTTTATAAGGTCGTTCTTCAGAAACATGCACGTTGTCGAAATCAAAAAAAAGCATCTTGATTAAAAGGAACATGTTTATCCAAGCCCCCAAAAGGAATTTCATTAAACTTCTATTTTCATTCGAAACGTAACGTTTTCACATCTAAATTAAGTTATTGCGTTTCATAAACGAAAAGGTAAATTTCTTTTTATTAGGAATATTCGTGTCGCGAATTCATGTTGAGGCGGGGGGGCGATTCCTGCCCTCGCCTATACACATTCTACGGTAAGGGAAAAAACGCGAGCAACGCCGTAATTCATAATGAGAAGCTTAATTCACCCGTAAATCTTTTGAAGCGTTCGTAAACATTGCGAAAGATTACCTGAACACAGTAAATACGTTTCTAAACGAGCTGAAACTTTCACGTTAATATTCACGGCGCGCAGGCAGTCCTCGCGGTCGGTGGTGAATGTTTGATGGCGGCCGAGATTTTGCGAATCTCTTGCATTAAAACGACAGTTTCAGTTCTGTTTTACATGATGATTTAGCTAATAGGGACTTAATGCCCGCTGTTGTACGGAAATGTTAAATTCTGCTGAGCCCAGGCACGCTTGAATAACCTAGGGCGCATGAAGATTAATTTTGTATTCCTTCACAAGGTTTAGGGCCTTGTAAAATATTGACAAAATGTTCGTTTTGAAATAATAAGAAAATTTAGCGTGGTATGCTTCGTCTGCTTCGTTCTCCTCAAATAAATTATTCACTGCGTCGTACATCTCTGTTTTATCATACACATCCAGACAAAACATTTTGGAGATAACCTAAATCACAATTTGAATAATCTTAGGTAAGCAGTACTTGGTCTTTAATATTTTGGTTGTTGACATACGCACGTAAGTGGATAAAATAATTAAAGATGGAAAAGTGAAATTAACGAGAGAGATATCTTATTCATAAAAAAAAAAAACTTTGATTCAATTTGCCAAGGAAAAGGAAATGTAATTCCTGCGATAGCTCTGTTGATAATTTTAGTTCTCATTCTCGAACTACCATCGTCTAAAGAAGAAATCTGAAAGAAGACGATCTGCTCTAATAGATAATGTGACAAAAAAAGGATACGAAATCAAATTATCTTGTGCAGGAACTACTGACGGCCACCATGAAAAGAAAGTATATTATCAGAGAAAAAAAAATTAAGGAAGCGCTTTACTTGCCAAGAGGAGATGGCGTTTGAATTCATCACGCGAAGACTTCGTTTGATACGTTACATGACGTACTTTCCTTTCTTCGTAATTTTGTTCGGTCATATTGAAATTTTATGATGGTCATGTTCATCTATTCAAAATTTTTCACTTAATGTATCACATTTTGGGTTGTTCTTTCTTTGGGTGTGCCGTATTTGATTTCAAGACATCGTCAATATGACAGGCGCATTGAAGACCTTTCATTTGATGTGCCACATGAAGAGTTTTTCTTTCATTCAGTCATCAATATTTGTCACATTTGTTATCTTTACCATTTTGTCAGTCTTCGATACTAAAATGGCATTCATATAACGGCATCTCTTTAAGACCTTTCATTAGACATGCCACATGATGGGTATTTTTTTGCAAACACGGGCCATGTTTGATTACAAGAGTCATTATGTCATTAATGTGATGGTCGTATGAATTTGATTTGTCATACAATGGGCTTTACTTTATCATTTTGGATTACAATCCGTCATCTTTGATTCCAAAATGGATCAATATCCATCCTCTTAAACCTTTTATTCGATGTGCCACATGATGGTTTCTTTTTCGCAAACATTCGGCAATATTTAATTTCAAAATGTCCGTCAATATGACAGTCGCACACAAGGCATTTTATTTGATTTGTCATATGATGTTCTTTATTATTTTAGATTAGAAACAGGCATCTTTCATTCTAAAATGCATCAATATGATAGTCGCGGCGTCTTTCTAAACGTCTCATTCGATGTGTCACATGATGGGTATTTTTTTTTGCAAACACTCGACCGTATTAGGTTTCAAGATGGCGTCAATATGACAGTCGCATTCAAGACCTTTCATTTGATGTGTTTTATGACGGGTTTTTCTTTATCATCTTGGATTATATTTGGTCATTATTTATTCCAAAATGACATTAATATGACGCGTGGGTCTTTTTAAGACTTTTCATTCAATGTGCCTCATGATGGGTACTTTTTTCACGAACATTGTTGTTTATTACTTGATTTCAAGATGGTGTCAATATGATAGTTACATTCAAGACTTTTCATTTGATGTATTACATAACTGGTTTCTTTTTATCTTTGTGGACCATAATCAGTCATCTTTGATTTGAAAATGTCTTCAATGACAGTAGTCGCGTACGCCTTTTTAAGACCTTTCATTCGGTGTGCCACTTTATAGAAGCATTTTTTGCAAACACTTTCGTTTATAACAAGACCTTTCATCGGCCATTTTTGATAATAAACGACACACGGTGCGTCTCTTTAAGCCCTTTCGTTCGATGTACCACATGATGGAGTTTTCTTTTCACATATACTTTCGTTTATAACTCGGCCATACTTGATTTCAATTTGATAGTCGCTCTCAAGGACATTTGATGTATCACACGACTGGTTTTTGTTTTTTGTAAATAGTTTCGACTAGGTCATCTTGTATTCCCAAATATGCCACACGATGGGTTTGACATTTTTAAAACATTGTCGACCAACTTGGATTTCAAAATGACGTTACGATGGCATTCGAGTTTGCTTCTTCAAGACCTTGCATTTGATGTTTCGTCTTGGGTTTTTCTTTCTTGTAAACATTTCCGATCATAATTCTTCTTCATCTTAAATAATGACACGAAGACAACGACCTCCTAGGATAAGTATTCTGCTAAAAAAAAAAGAGTAAAGTAAGATCGAATATTTATGGCAATATAAATTTCAATTGCCTAAAAAATTTGTTTATTTTTGGAACTTTAAGACTCGAAATATCGAGGAAAAAGATGGGGGCTGAGGGAGAAGGGTCGATGATTCAACCTACAAATCGATCATGGTTTGAGATATTTCATTCCTGATGATTACTGGTCAGTCCAAAAGACTGTGGAGAAGATGTTGACATCTTATTAGCAAAAACAGGAAATTGAAATGGGAGAGAGAAAGAGAGGAGAAAGTATGCAAGACAATAACCCTCCAGAATCTTTAGTAAGAAGGCATCACTCTAAGTGAAAGATCTTCCTTTGTATCGTGTGATCAAGGATGTCAAGATAATTTGGTCATCCTTAGGATTGCATCACCTTGGCTTGATCCTCTTTAGAATTGTGTCATATCACACTACGTTCCTAAGTGACATGGTATTATTAAGGGACGGTTAAAGAGGAAACAGAAAAACCATACAAGACCATGATCCTTCAGAATCTTAAATAGCATGGCGTCGTCCTAGGTGAGAGATCTTCTTCTAGATCGTATGACTAAATAGGTCAAGGTAATGTGGTCTTCTTTAGCACTGCATCACGTTGGTTTAATTCTGTTTAGGAATGGTGGTTTGCATTATCCTTATAAGGGTTAACGGACAGGGTGCGATGATTCAACGTACAAATCAATATTGGTTTGAGAGACTTTGCTTGAAAAGACCAAACCAAAATTATTTGGAACTCAAGTCAATCCAAAAATCTATGGAGAGAAGTCGTTGCCAGCTATTATGAGCAAAAATATCGAGGAAATTAAATGAACAGTTAAAGGGGAGAGAAAAAAATATGCAAAACAATGACCCTCCAGAATTTTGAGTTGAATGGCATTATTATTTCGGTCTCTGCTCAATCCAAAACACTACGGAGCAGACGTTGCCAACTGTTATTAACAAAGATATCAACGTAATTAAATGAACAGTTAGTAAAGCGAGAGAGTTTGTTTAGGAATGGGAAGAAGAAAACAATTTACAACAGATTTCCTTTTAAGAGGATAGGGAAAGTGATAATGAAATGGGGGGGAGGGGGGCGATTCCGATTTAGTCCCGACGTATTTAATGTGGGATGAAAGAAAACCCTGAGTGAGAGATTCTCTTTTGTATCGTGAGATTCTCTTTTGCATCGTATGATTAACAATGTGGAGATGATTTGGTCTTCCTTAGGATTGCGTCACCTTGGCTTGATCCTCTTTAGAATCGTATCATCGTCCTAAGAAGGATGATATCGGGATGAGGACGAGGGGTCGATGATTCAAGGTACAAACTACTGGTGGTTTGGGACTCTTCATACTTGATGGTGGAGTTTGGTTGGGAAGACCAAAACAAAACTATCTGGGTCTCTGGGGAATCCAAAAGACATTGCCAACTGTTATTAACAAAGACATCGATGTAATTAAATGAATAGTTAGTAAAGCGGGAGAGAGTTTGTTTAGGTATGGAAAGAAGAAAACAATTTACAACAGAATTCCTTTTAAGAGGATAGCGAAAGTGATGATGAAATGGGGGGGGGGGCGATTCCGATTTAGCCTCGACGTATTTAATGCTGGATGAAAGAAGACCCTGAGTGAGAGATTCTCCTTTGTATCGTATGATTAAGGATGTCGAGATGATTTGGTCTTCCTTAGGATTGCATCACCTTAGCTTGATCCTCTTTAAAATCCTATCATCATCCTAAGAAGGATAACACCGGGATGAGGTCGATGATTCAAAGTACAAACTACTGGTGGTTTGAGACGTATTTTAATATTGGATGAAAGAAGACCCTGAGGACGATGATCTGTGAAAATGAGAAAACAAGGAAGACCAGTAACCGAAGGAAAATTTTGAAAATATTAATCAATCAACGGAAATGACTAAATCCTCGTTTATCTTAAAACAGAATTAGGGTCCGAATACATGAACTACTTTTAGCAAGGCCGAGATCAACCAACCAGTGACCGTTTCTAGACATGTTGATGTTGTTACTACTAACATTTATTTGCTTGACCATTTTACATGCACCGATTGTTGATTAAACTATTTTCAGGTTTCTTGAAATATATTCATCTATTTCAATCTAGATTTTGACTCTGTGCTCTCGTGCCTGATTGGTACTTCATGTGTCATTAACAGTTACGTAACGCAAAAATTAATTTAGTTTTTTTAGAATTTTAGTTTGCGCTTAAATTTCTTTTTCTGTGATGAAGTCCTCGTAAGCTTTGAGCACATTCTACTCTTTGATTGTAGGAATCTGACTGTAGGAATCGAACTTGCCTAACTTTCCACACGAAGAAACTTTATTTACTTTGTGTACCCTCTGTTTTAACGTTCATCAGTTTTGTTTTGAATCTTTAAATCAAGTTTTGCTTTCTCTGCGGCTTCTAATTCAATTTGCATTGAATTCATAGAACGCTTACCAAACCAAGATATATTCTGTTCTGCTGTTTTGTCTCTTAAAAAGTCAACACGTGGTATCCTATTCCTTTCACTGTATGAGCATAAGAAGAATTGATAGACTAAAATGGTGCCAATCACAGACTAAACGTCGAATTTGTTTACAAATTTACACGAAAGCGCCAACGATTTTAGTGGTGTAGAAATGCTATTTTACGGATTTTGCAACGATGTAAAACAAATCAGTTTCTCTGTCTAATCATTGCTCGTCTATTTCGACCAGTTTTTATGTGTAATTTAACCGTTAAAAGTGATCCGTGTATTCAGTTCCTTTACAACAGACTTCGATTGATAAAATGTTCCGTATGTTTGGACTCTACTTTGTATAGTTTTTCTTTTAAAATGTCTTACTTTGATATTATTATTACTGTATTACTTGCGCTGTAATAAAACAACATTCCGAACTTATCTGATGGTAAGTGTCTCATATTTCATTCCTGCTAACTCTTAAGCGCCTTATGTTTCAGACATAACGTAATTTTTAGATGAAAAAAAGCAAAGCCATTTATCGCATTAACCAGATTATGACCCGGATAAAAATTTGAATTAAAAAGAGCGCCCGTCGTTAATTCCGCCGAAAATGAAATCGTTAAAAAACGAGAGCAAATCGTGTTTTATTTTAACGGGGCGTTTCGAAATTTCGGTCGAAAATTGCCGTTTTACACACCCGGTAAATTCTAAATTTCCGCTTTAATCCACCATAGTTAATGGTATAAACAATGCAAAATACGATACGCTTAGTGTGGACTTTTGCTTAACACAAACAAATTAGCTTCCCATCAGAAGGATCCAGGAAGTAGTATCCGATTATGAGGCGATTAAATGAGGCAAAGATGGTTTGCGTTGCCCAAATAAATGAGCGTGAAGTTAATTTGTGAAATTATGTTGTCAAGTCATTGGCCGAAAGAAACTGTAGCAAATAATGGAACTATCGGGACGATACAAGAAATATTATTTTTGGTTATGACCGTACATATTTTATGTATATTTTTAATGCCACATTACATTCTAAACAGTTCCGCATTTCCACCTTGAAATATCTAAATATTTTTAATTTTTTTCCTATTGTTGGTTTCTGTATTTAATTAAATAACTTATTATTAGTACGAAATATAGTTGTTGTTGCTAATACAGGGCCCTTCACTTTTTTACGCCGTCAATATAAAAAAATATATATATCTTTACTTTTTTACATCGCCAGTATGAAAAAAAAAAAATAATGTTAAGGAACTTTTTGCATCATTTTGCATAATGCGGAGGAATATTATCTTGGTAAAACCCTACAGTGTTTATGCCCTGCATAAACGTTTCGAGACTCGGTATTCTCGATAAAAAAAACTCAAGGGAAGGCCCGTGTTATTATACGTAAAAAAACCGAGAAAGAGCCGAAGTTTTCAAACATAAACTGTCAGCGAAGAATTTTATATTTTTTAAAAATATTTTTAAACCTATTTCAAATGTCGCCCATGAAAATCAGAAATAACGGATCAATCAAATCAGAAATAACTCCGTGTTTTCATAATTTACTAAAAGTATGGAAGTAGAATGTGTTGCTTATTATCAATTTTAAGGAGTCACGATTTAAAATGGCACGCACCCTGTATATATAGATCGGTAGGTTGGTTCTAAATCAGTAGATCTACCGAAAAATCAGTAGAATTAGTAGCACTGCCAATAAGAGTACAGTATACTCCTTTTTTTTATAATACCTGTCAAATGTTTCTGAGGTTGGTACCTTTACCAAAACGTTAGGAAATTTCAAAAATTTCTGTCGTACATTTAGTAAGCACGGGTCCAACAGGAACCCTGGAATTTAAACTGACACATGTAAAAAACTAAATATATAGGGTGTCGCTAAAACACGTGGACATGGCTTAACTACAGATTCCTGGCCTCAAAATAAGACGTTTGAACCCAACTTATCTATATCCAAAAGTGTTTCGTTAAGCTAGTATTCTGCTTTAACGCTGCGGTGGTGGACGGTGGCGCGGAGTCTGAGAGACTGCAAGCTGAAATCTTGATAACAAAAGAAATATTTTTAAAAGTAAAACCCTTTAAAAATAGTTTTGAATCCCTGTAGACTACTTAACATCAACATTTTGTGACCAACATTAATAATAATTGAAAGAAAATATTCAAGACACCGCATTTTTTTTTAATATACAATTTTTACAAACAACGTTCTATTTTTTTTAATGAATTTCACTTGTTTGTACAATGATCTAAGAAGAACAAGAAACCTTTGCTTACTCATAGTTAGCCAAAACATCTCTATTCCTAAACATTTTCTGTCCACATTTCATCTACACTCGGTCGACAGCTTTTTAGTATACCCGCCAAGTAAAGTAATCCCAGTAATGCTTTTATTTCCATTATGTCTATAGTTTAGCCGCTTTTTTTCTTTGATAATTATTAAAAATACTAGTAACATATTTATTTATGTTTTCAACTATAATTTGCAACATTTCTTTTGTGAAAAAAAGATTCCAACATTCAATTGATGTTTTTACATCTTTAGCTACAATTCAGCATTCAGCATTCATGTCACCCACTTAATATAAGCACGGGTCATACAAGTATCGTTGGTGGCATAAGGGGTCCTTACTCGATATGAGGACGGGCTATATGGCCCCCAAAGGTAACATAAACCTGCTTATTAAGATAGAAATTAATGAATCTGCTGAGCATCGGGAACCTGAACAGAACTTTCCTCCCGGAAGTTTGATCTGGTATACGGTCGGCTCCAGAACTGAGACTGGTGTTGGATCTAGAATATGTGGGTATAGACCAAAGGAGAAGTTATGCTTCCCTTTGGGCCGATTTGCCTCCGTATTCCAAACAGAAATATACGCTATATTACAATGTGTGCGGGAAAATAAAAGGAGGGTTTATACAAATAAGCGGATCTTTATCCTAACCGATAGCCAAGCGGCTTTGAAGGTTTTGGTGAACCCAAGGATTTCTTCCAAACTGGTATGGGAATGCTTAAATGAGCTCAAGGACCTGGCAGAATACAACTGCGTCACGCTGGTGTGGGTGCCAGGTCATCGGGGTATTATCGGCAACGAACGGGCCGATGAACTAGCCAGGCGGGGTGCGGTGGTGAGACACCTTGGCCCTGAACCTGTCCTAGGTATAACCAAGAACGCTATTCGGAGCTTTTTTAGTGACTGGATAAGCGAGGAACATAACAGATACTGGCTAAGCAGGCCAGGACATCGCCACAGCAAGACCTTCATTAGAGGTCCTTGCAAAAAGAGAGCTGCAGAACTTTTGCTTTTAAGCAGGGCGCAACTCAAAATCACCACAGAGTTGCTAACAGGATACCTGACTGTTAAGGATCATCTGTGGAGGATCGGCAAATTCAATGGGGATCTAAATTGCAGACTCTGCAATGGAGGACCAGAGACAGCAATGCACATTTTGTGTAGATGTGATGCGCTGGCAAATCGGAGACAGCGTATATTCGGACATCTCATGATAGTTCCCGAAGATTTGAAACACCCAATCAGTGAAAAACCTGTACCAGATGGTGCAGGGGACAGCCTCACTGAATGGTTGCGGTAAGAGAACCAGGGCGAGCACAATAAGCCTAAACGGTGCATTCTTTGCGGACGGGTTCTGGTCATGTAGGAAAAAAAGAGGCATTTGTTCTTATTAATTATAGTTAATTTCTTAACCTCAAAAAAGTCATTGCAAAATCTGTGTTGTGGTAGTCCTGTTTTTCACACTAGCTGTTCACTTCAAATTAATAAAACTGGAAAGGCGACTTGCCTTTCTGTGGGTGCTCATACCTAAAATCATACAAATTGGTGCAAACATTCTTTTGTCAGTAGAAAAATTACTTTTCTTTTAAAGAATTTTGAAACAGAATACTGGTTTAACGAAGTACTTTTGGATATAGATATGCTGGCTTCAATCGTCCCAGGAATCTGTATTTAAGCCAAGTCCACGAAATTTAGCGACACCCTGTATAAGTAATTACCCAGTTCCCACTCTTAAACGTCAGTATCAAAAAAAGACGCCATACTGTTAAATCCTATATACAAACGTAATATAATTTGCAAATCAGTAGGTATCAAACAAAATGGCAAATGTGATAGATATACACGAGTGTCGCTATATACAAGAATTCACCCTGTAGTGATAAGAGTTGCTGTTTGTGCTCATGATGACATGTTCTGTCTGCAGTTCTAAAACTTCCACGTAGATGGTGTATGAATTTTTTTTTCTTTTAATAAAGTTGCATTGTTGCGTGAAATAGTTTTAAAAAAGTTCAAGCAAAAATTATTTCCTTTTAAAGTCGCATTCCAACTTGACTTATACTTTCATAAATTGATTATATTCACTTCCGAACAAGGAAATGAGCTCACTTGCACAGGCTCCCGGCATGTTCTCTTCTTTTTTAAAATTATTATTACAAATTTTAATCATTTACATTTTTACGTCGTTCATAATCTCTGTAATAATAACACTGTAAGTGATTAAATAAGAATATCTAATGAAGGAAAGATCGAACCAGAGATATCCAAACGACAATCGGAAGCGCTTGCAAGTTAGGTGACTTGCATCTCTAAATCAAATCTTAAATTAAATATTAAAGTAAAACTACTCTTTCAAAAACCTTCTCTTTTAATTATTTAAATAATTGTGACATAATTCTTCATAATTTCAAACATCAAGTTATATTCATTCGCGAATTTCCCCGTATTTTGTCTTGGGACGATAAAAATCGACAATATGTGGAAACCCCTATAGCTCAGATGGCACGGGACACCCGGCAAATAGAATTCTTTAAGTCGTTTATTTATTATTAAGAATGTTCCTCTGGTGTTTGTTTTATTTTGCAATGACTGATATGGGAGGTTTGAAGCACCCGGTATACTTCGTTATATTTAAGAAAAAATTTGCATTCGTCATATTTTTATTCATTTAAGACTTGTTAAGATTTTTGAGTATTTGATGATTTTTTAAACGTGTTTATCAAGTAAACATTAAAAACAAATTAAATAATTTCTAAAGAATTTTTAAAAATATTCTGTCTTTCAAAAAAAAAAAAAAATGAACCGCCCTGAAGGTGTAAACATACAACTTTAAAATTGCATGGAAATACAAAGAAAGTGCATGGAGACAAAAGCATGATTAAATAATGACAGCCATTTGAAAGAAGTTATCTCTTAGTTATCACTTGACAAGACTTTTTGTTTCAGTTATCTTCTTTATCGTATTATTTTGCCGTATTAGAACTGATGTACTTGTTGGTGCCTGTGCCTCTAACAATGCCACAAGTGCGAAGACGTGCTAATTTTCACCAACTTAACCCTTTGAAAGAGAGTCAATTATCGGGATGCACGAAGCTGGCTTAAGCTTTCCGTAAATTGGTAGACGTGTAAGTCGACCGCACGCTATTGTGAGACGAATTTGGAGAGATTGGCAGGAAGAACATCGTGTGAAGATAGTGGGCGTCCCAGAGCAACATAAGAACAGGAAGATCGCCTCTTAAGGCGAAGTGCAATTCAGGACCCTTCAGAACCATCACGAGCTGTTGGAATCAATTGAGTGAGAGCAATTGGTCGAAGAGTCTCTATGAGTATGATTTATCGCCGAATACGTTCGTGGGGATTGCGCTCATATCGTCCTTATTTTCGACTCCCTATAACAATACAACATAAAGCTACCAGACTGTGGTGTCAAACAGGCAGCAATGGGACCATGAATGGGAAGAATCATCTTTAGTGATGAATTCAGATTTTGCTTATGGCATTCTGATGGGCTTGTACGGATTAGACGACCGAGAGGCCAGACGCAAAATTTACAGTATGCTCAGCATCGTCATACAGCTTTAACTCCTAGGGTAATGGTGTGGGGGGAGGGGGCAATATACTACGGAGGCAAGTCTCCCTTAGTATTCATTCCGGACACACTAAACGCGAGGCGTTACGTTGATATAGTTCTGGATCCTGTTCTTCCATTTCTTCAAAACCTTCCAAAGCCTATCTTCCAGCATGTTAACGCGCGCCCTCATATTGCTCACGTAACTTTAGACTTCCTAGCAGAAAATAATGTAAACATTTTGCCTTGGCCGCTAAGATCACCGGTCTTAAACCCAATCCACAATCTGGGACATGATAGACAGAAGACTACGTCAATTACCTCATCCTCCCAACACGCTAGACGAATTGCGTCAACAGCTGCAGGTAGCCTAGAATGAGTTCCCTCAAGAGACAATCGACCACCTGATTTCCAGCAAGCCCAGAAGAGTTGCTGAATGTATAAGAGTACGAGAAGATGCAACACATTATTAATTTTTATTTGAATAAATAGTGTTAGACTTAACACTTAAACGATAACAAAATTTCTTTCTCCAAATGTGTTAATAATCGTTAAAGATAAGCCTTTGACGAACAATTGCGTTTTATATCTCATATTAACAAGCTAACACAGAAATCTTTTGGCATATTAAAAAGCTTATATACAAATAAACATTTTTTAACTCAACAGCTCCGGATACGATTATGTGAAAGTTAATCATTTGTTTGTCTGCATGCGCTTGTCATTTTCACACAATTTCAATGTTCTGCATCTACTCTTTCAGGGTGGTTCATTTTTTTGGAAACCCAGTGTAATTGAATAATAGAACAGCTTTAGGGATTCTAAACCAAATGTGTAGGTATGGTTGCCTAACTAACTGGCATGTCTGGTTAATAAAATGTGTTATGGAAACTATTACCTAATTAATAAGAACTGTTCTTTGTTTATTTGCTATCCATTCTGTTAATAGAAACTACTATCTATCACTAAACAGTTAGTTAGGCAACCATGTCTGCACTTTTGGAAAGTCTATATAAAACTATATGGTGAATTTGTTTTGAACCCCCAACTTTTAAATGTCGCACAAAAATATTATTACATCCTGTAAAATAGAGAGGATTGGTTGTTATCCCATATTCAACAAACTTTTCGTAGTTCGTGAACATTCCAAATGAAATTATCCGTTTATAAAAGTAGAAGTGAGAGTGAAGTCTAAACAAATTTTATCAAACTGCGAATGAGTCAGATAGGTACTTGAAGTGTTAATATATAGTGATTATTTCATTTGTTGAATATACTAACATGCTCGGCACAGTTAATAACTATTAATAAATAATATAAATACGTTCGATCACATGATTGGTTTCTCATAAATTATTTAAGAGTCTGTGAATTTTTGAAAGCTAACGTTTTGATCGAAACTCAGATACCAAAAAGCTCTTACCGTAACAACATAAGCTAGCCCGTCCAGGGTCATCCGTGCGACGGAATCCTTTTGTCGAATTCCGGTATCGAGTAATCTGTCCGAAGGAGTATCCGGCACGTCGCTGGGTCCTGGCAGGACATCTGGCCGTCCTCTTTGTAGCTGACTCGAAAGTTGAGGAGGCACTCCGGCAACGTCTGATACCGTTCTCCGCAATATTCCCTCGTTTTGCAGTTGATAGTCATCCTTCAGTGGACCGTAAGTCCTGTAATTAACCAAGGACGACTTGATTATTTCGAACAAGTCGAAATCGAGAATTGCACCGAGTCATTCAATTAAAACTAACAGAAAGTTTAAATATTTTCATTTTAATTTACTTTCTGCTGCGTATGCGAGTTAGAATTATTACTCACCTTACATGCAACAGTTAACTGGTCCGTGAATTTTGGCAAATAAATTGATAGGTTGCAGTTGTCATGATAATATACTGGTAATTGGCTTAAGATGAGATCGTAGCAATTCAATGAGAACACAGCGTACAAAAATTAAGTGGGTCTGTCTGCATGTTCTCACTTTCAAACAAGTACGTAACGTATATTGTTAATTGACAAAATCCGCTAGGATTTAATAAAAAAAAACTATTTGTCTAAATTACTTAAAATGAAAGTTTCAATTAATTTCAACATCAAGCGAAATTAGTTGAATAAAAAAAAAGAAATATAAAATTGAAATAGAGAAATACCATTTCGCTTTCGAGTTTGTTGAAAGCTTCGAGTTGAAATGGCTAATGCCAGAGATTTTTCATCGACAATAAACCGAAGAAAAAGGCCGTTGTGGAATCGCGGGGCATTTGTAATAAAACTGTAAACGACTTGTAAATAAATTCACTTCAACTAATGCCCCAAAATGCCCGTTGCACTCGCCAAGACCATTTGTAAGGTCGCCTTGATAAACTGTGATCCTGTTCATTCGATACTTCTCCACTATACATTTAGATTTAAAAGATAGATTTTCGCGCAGAGTAAACACAATAAAACTTCACTCGCAAGTTTGTAAAGTTTGTCTTTCCTAGGAGCAGTAGTATTGAAGTGTTCATAGAATTTTAGTTGTTATACTTGATACCGGGCTAAAACTTTATATTTACTTTAGCTGTGCCGTCTGTCACATCGAGCTTTATACCGTTTTGTTTTATTGGCGCAATTTGGATGTGCTTTTTTTTTGCTTTGCATTCAAGTTTACGAGCGTGAATTCAGTTAAATTGCTTAAATGAAAAACTATCTTCACGACCGGCAAATTTCCAGCGCATGACATAATTCGGATATAATATAATACGCTCGACGTTTTCGTGCTTTAATTTATTATGAAATGAGAATTAAATTTTATGGCAGCACAAAGTAATACAATAACCATCAACTGAATCTTGCCATTATAATTAATCTTCTCTAAAACGGTTTTTGTTTTGAAATGAGTTTTATTCGTTAACATTATGATTGGCTAGTTAATGCTTTAGTAGAATACGAGAAGAAATAAAAATCACATTGAAGTTATAATGGTCATTGAATCAAACTGAGATCATAAAAATTCACCGTACTACTTTCTGTCTGTTGAATAGCTTATGGTCTCACTTTACAACAATAAGCAGTATATATAGTAATAACAAGTGTTTATTGAAAATGTTTTTTTACAGTATACAATATTTAACACAATAACAACCTATGTCCCCTTTACCCATCAATGAAATAACATGACGTCGACGAAGTAAGTTAGTTGGTGTAAGGTATATGCCGGACTATAACAGCACCAGTGGGTGAAATGTGCCGTAGTATCGTATATTTCGACGGTATGTAAAGAAATTAAAGAAATTACATACATAACTAACTATGTACGTATATAAAGGCAGAACAGTTTATAAATAATCATTTTCAAAACTTTTGATATATTTTTTAAAGCATTTCAGCGACATAAGGTTCAATAATGTATAATAATCATATAATTTAACTGAATTATAAGAAAAAAGATCTCTGATAGAGAGCAGTGGAATGTCTAGGAAAAATTAATGACTCAGAAAATCTAGTAGGACGTGAATGTATTTGGCAAGATTTCTGCAACCTAGTCTTAGTAAGCAAAATTTTCTGGGTTCAGTTTAGCAGAAGATATTGCCAACTTTGTTTAATGGGAAACCATCAAGGCTGACGAATACAACCAGTAACATGATCCTATTTACCTAAATTGTAAATAAAACTGCAATTATATTGATTTTTTTGAAGTTAAAGTTGATTTATAAACTACACCAGCGAGTCAAAGTCGGTATAAATAATTCAAAATTGGTTTGTGGGCAGCGTCTATGGTTATAGTTCTCAAAATCGATGGTTCTATTAGAGTTTTTGGTAATAATCAGAGAGCGGATGATTCTATGTTAAACTTAAGGTCATCCAAACCATTGAATAATTATTTTCACGGAATTTATTTTATATTCACGCTCGTTCAACATCTTGTAAACGACTTATTCAAGACAAACTGCCTACTTCTGATATCAAAAATCTAAAACTGACTGGAAACCAAATAAAAACAGTCAATCTAGAAGGACAATGGAGCTATTTTAAAAACACAGTAAAAGAGAGAGCTGAAATGTTTATCTTTATTTTCGGGAATAAGTTAAAAAAAAACTGCAAGGTTGTAAGTATAGAGAGAAGGTAGTGGTAAAATTTCAAGTAATTTAAATATGGGTTTACAAGAATCAGTGGGCTTTGTTCTTAAGATTGATTTTTGCAAGATGAAGACTTGCCGAGAGTTAGATGACCCTCCCCAAAAAATTAAACCATAAGATAGTGTAGAATGAATAAATGAAGTATAGTATATTTTTAATATATCCACAGAGACACAGTTTCTAAGACTCCCTATAACATAGCAGAGACGAAACAATTCAGTATGGATATTAAATTTTAATGTGCCATCAATGTGTAGACCCAAAAATTTTACGCTGTCTGTGATTGTAACTGATTTTCCATGACAATTGATAAGTATGTTAGACAGCAATGGTCTATTTGTAAATTGCAAGGCCATAGTTTTATTATGGTTTAACTGAAGATGATTACTCTCACACCATTTAAACATTTGTGAGATAGAGGGAGGCAATTTTGGAAGACGAGGCCTGAGAATTCCCATCAGCAGATGACATAATGACATAGATGGAAATTTTTGTTTTAAATCATTAACATAGATTATAAACAATAATGGGCCTAAAATTGAGCTTTGTGGTACGCCTTTACTTATTACTCTGCGGTCAGATAAAATATCCTCAATTACACCATTCTTCATATGTCTGATACACACTTGTTGAGACCTTCCGGAGAGATAGGATCGAAACAAATCTAGAGCAACTCCGTTGATACCAATAGTATACAGTTTCGTTAACAAAATTTTGTGATCTAAAGTATCGAATGCTTTAGAGAGATCGAGGTAAATACCAATGGGAGATTCATCATTATCCAGACAAGAAGTTATTTCGTGCAGACATTCAATGATTGCGGACTCAGTAGAACGACCTTTAATAAAACCATGCTGATATCTAGATAGAATATTGAAATGTACCAAGTATGAGTACAATCTATCATAGTTAAGTTTTTCAAGTACTTTAGAGAAAAGCGATATGTCCAGTTTAGAACCTTTATTTTTGAAGACTGCTATGACCTTGGCTAGTTTGAGAGAGTTAGGAAAAGTTTCAGTAACAAAGGAATTATTAATAGCTTCTGCAAGTTTTGTGCATTAGGTCACTCACATCAGCAAGAATAGTACCAGGAATTCCATCATATCCTGACACTCTTTTTGAAGAGAAGTTTGTTAAAATATTTTTAACTTCTACTTGGTCACCGGGAAAGAGAAAGAAATTTGACTGCTGGTGTGAACTTGCATAAGTGAAGAAGCATCTGTGAAAGAAATATCTATGTCCTAGGATTAGGAAAAAATAGTGACATGCAAAATTCAGAGAGATAAAGTAAAACTGATGATAAAAGAAGAAAATGGGAAAACATTATAAATAAAATGAAGCAAAATGCTCAAGGAAATGGGGCCTAAAAAAGAAAACAAAAAGATCTCAATAATAAACATAAAGGAGATAAAATGAAATAATGAACAGATGGTGGGAACACTTCCCGAAGATAATGGGAATACAAAGAGATAATGATAAACAGGATCAAGATTTTGAAGAAAGTACTCAGCAAGTGCTAGAAGACGCAGGAGATGAAATAAGCCATATTGAAACAATAAATTCAATAAAGAAGATAAAAAGCATCGGGCAGTTGTTAAAGTATTTAGGAAATGAGGGGAACACTATTGTTATAAAAAATCTTACTAGAATAGTGAAAAACAAAGATATTCCAGCAATATTGGAGACCGCAATTATAACATCGACACACAAGGAAGGAGACATAAAGGCATGCAATAACTACAGAGATATACTTTACTTTGCGTGGCATCCAAAATATATAAAATTAGAAGAAAGGTTAAGAAAGTTACTAGAACCATCACTAAAAGAACACATGGTGATTTTTTTTCGTTTTACCACAGATATAAGAAAAAATATACAGATATGTACAATAGACCTGGAAAAAGCTTTTAACATTGTCCCCACAATTGAAATGGGGAAGGTCTTAAAGAAAAGAGGAAGTAAGGAGAAGCCTGTATACTTCGAAGAATACAGTTTGTGAGTTGGAGGAAATATATAGCAACCGTTTGTAATAGAAGTAGGGGTAAGACAAGAAGGAATATTCAGCCCATTGCTTTTCATACACTGATAGATGAACAAGCCAGGAAAATCAATAGCGAGACAAAGAACATGTGTAGAAAACTACAGCCAGTGGAAATTAATGAAGTGATGTTGATGATTTAATACTATTCGAAACTAACAAAAAAGCTAACTACAAATGAGAATAAACAAATGGGCTGAGACATCGAGAAAACACAACTTAAAATTAATACCAAAAACAGGGTTACACCACACCCTGAGTACAGAGATATTGAAAAAGATAGCATTAACGGAATCAGCAAGACCTTGAAAGTATACAGGGCATAGTATAACAACTGCTTTAATAAAAAGGAACTAAATAAAACCGTAAAAGGTAAGTTTTATAAAACCGTACTAAACAGTAAACTACAAGCCTGCGAAATGAGAATTTTGAGGAAAATATAGTAAGTAATTCTGCTGGATAAAATTATAAGTGAAGATAGACGCAACAATTACGTTGATTTGGTCAATTAGTTCGAATGAATGGAAATAGATAAAATAAACTGTATGGAAACTGGACACGGAAACGGTCTTAGCTGGACTCAGGCGAAGAGAGTTTTAAAAAAAAAGAGAAAGGAGCGGAGAACATTTACTACCTCTACACCATTGGCAGAAGGATACGGGCTATAGATAACCGTGATGATTACAAGAGCATAGTGAATCCTTAGTATAACAATTACCCATTCCAAATGTAGAACTTCATCGGCTGTTAAAAAGTAAGTATTAAAAAAAATCTTCCAGAATTAACTGTTATCAACATATTATCATTTGGTTTGTATAAATATCAACTGTTATGTTTTGGAATAACTAGTTCACCTTCTATTTTCCAACGTTTTAAGTAATTGTAGGGTTAGTATTAAGTCACTGGTTCAACTGGCCTATAAACTTCTTGCTACACTTGAAGAATAATTTACAACTTTGGTTTACTTGCAATCTTCAAAAACTAGTTTGCTTACGTTCCTATGGGTTTGTTTACTTTATTATGGGTTTGTTTACGTTTCTACAGGTTTGTTTACTACTTTGTTTACAAACGATTACAAATTTTAAAATGATGAAAGGTGAAAACGTTTATTTTTCGAAAATTTAGGAAGAATATGAGGCAGTCCAACTAAAATTGATTCCTAAAAAGTCAAAGTCAAAGTTTTGTACGAGGAAGAGTACTAGAAATTTTGCGAGTGGCGATGTGCAAAAAGTGTGAATAGTTGCGATGAAAAATTGGTTATGGCGTATTTATCTCAAATGGTAAGTAAATTTACAGTGATACCGAAATTCATTGACCGCTAATTAATAACTGATTTGTAGTCTAATGTTTACAAAATGTCATCCCTTTGGTGTACGTATTCTAAGTTGAAGAAGATGATTAAGATTAAGGAAGGTATTATTGACATATCGAAGTTTCTTCTGCTGGTACTACAACGAGATCAAATAGAGGAATTTATGTTAAAGGCACCAGACCATCTGTATTTATTAGTTAAGGTACGACAATATTGCTAATTGGTTATTTTGCTATGTACCTTATTATTGTTTGTACGTTGCTGAGTTTTTGGTATGTTTGGGGCGTGCCAAACTCGGCACGCCCCAAACATGGTTTAGATCATGATCTAAATGATAAAGATGTGACGATTGAGAATTCGGTCCTGTTGGTAAAGATCCGTTGAACCAAAACCTATATACCAAGCCAGTTTACGATCGTTCCGAACAAAGATTCCGTTGATTATATTGGCCACATTCGGCAGACCCAAAAGTTGTGCAACTGTTGACTAAATGTCTGCCGAATGCAACCTCTTACAAGTGCTCATTCAAGTGACGAATGGTAGCGGTCGCCATTTTTTATAGCGCAACTTTTTTCCGCTACCTAATCGGAACATGTTATGATGAGTGATCGTTGACGCTCAACATTTGACAAGCGCGCCATAAAAATGGAGAATGTGTATGAGAATAAATACATCCACAATAATTTACTTTACAGTGTTGAGTCCACATTGTATCTGCATAAAAAATTAGAAAACGGTAAATATATTTCATGACAGAATTTTCATATTTTATTTTCCTCTCGTGGTAGCTCCGAAACTCGAGAAACCTCATTCGGCAGAAATTAGTGCTCAGGCTCAACTGTTGGAGCGGGAACTGTTACTGATATGTCTGCTGAATGTGGCCATTAATATGTCGAAATTGATGGTCAGTTTTTATCTTATCACAACGGTAAATACAGTTCCCAGCCAGTGTGGAAGAATACATTTGAAAAAATTCCTCGGATGGTCGCTGATTTTCTGAAACTACCGGATGCCAATAAATACACGGGGCATTGCTTCCGAAGGAGCGCTGCCACTATATTGGCAGAAAGTGACGGTGACATAAGGACTTTGAAGCAATTGAGTGGATGGCGTTTGAATAAGGTAGCCGAATCTTACGTAGAAAATTTCCTATAAAACAAAATTCGGATCGGCCAAAACATTTCTAGTCAATCAGGGATAAGCATACTCCAGACAAATGGAGGACCTGTTAGCGTTGGTTCAGGCGATGTTGTGATTATAAATCCAAGTAATTACAGTTTTAATTTCTATAAATGTTATTCTAATAAACATTTGTTAATAATAAAGCTTAGATTGGTTGAATTGGTTGTTGTATGTTGATTATTGTCTGAATTCGTGTAGTTATTGTTGCTTGGCAACTTTAAAGCCCTCGGACAATAAACACCAAATTATGCCCCCATTTGAGTGCCAATAAAAAAGCTTATGGTTCCAAAATAAAATCAAATTTAATAACTGACATACCATTACATAATTGTAACCTATTTCTAATAAAATATTTTCACACTATGAAATTATTGAAAAAAACGTGCCAATTTTTTTTGACATTTCCAGTTTTTATTGATTGCAACTGTAATCGTTTTTATTGATTGCAGCTGTAAGTCAAACTGCAAAGTAAAACAATATAAATATTCTAAATAGTTTATTGGAAATATATTAAAGAAATAGAAGTAAATCCTTTGAAGGATTTATCATAAAAAAGAACTTTTCTCATGAAATTTCGAGAAATATAATTTACGGTTTTACAAAGCCCAACTTTGCATATGCTACATAACCATGTGGCACCCACTGGTGACTTCTTCATTATCGTTAACATTATCACAGGCATTTTCAGTGGTTACTTGTTCACATTTCCCTTTTTGTTGTTTTCGGAATCAATATTCTTATAATCATATTTTATTATCATGTGAAATGGATTCTCCAGCAAAAAGTCGTCAAGACTGTTTAGGGTGAGACTGTTTTCTTTCCAGTCGCCTGCCTCATCTTCGAAAGCCATCATCAGGAAGGATGTTGTTCAACAAGGCGTCATCTGATGTTAGGATTTTCAGGTCAATAAATTTCGACATTTTGAAGAAAAGAGCTTCTAGTTGCATAGTAATCCAAAAATGAAACCAGTGAAAAATAGCTAGGAATCGGATAATTTAGCTGTTATAGTGAAGATTTATTTTTTGTTTCAAAAGCGATTTCTAAAATGGGAGGTGCAAAGGGAGGCGCGAAAAGTTTATTTATACATATAATTTTCATAATATTAATAAAAAAAGGTGAAAATGTAAATAAACTCTTATAACAGAACTTTTATAATCCATTCATAATTTTAAAAACGCATTAATTATTTTACAAAATAAAGAGGAGAGCCGCCAAGATAAGATTTTTTTAAAGGGGGCCCTAGAAACATAAGTTTGGAAACCACTCCAAGAATTGTAGTTTTTCCGAATTTTGAAGTAGCCCCAATTGACCAATACAAAGCGCGTGAAATCATACTCCTCGAATGATTAAAATGAAGTTCTATTTAATTGGCTTAATTAACGTGGTTAATTTGACTTCTAATGAATAAAGGCTCCTGATTTGCATGCGAGGTTTGTCGTGCTTTCGTATTTTAACCACACTATACTTAGGGAATTTTTTGTTAAAAGCGTTAAATCCTTTGATTAAAATCTTTTCATTAAAATCACGTTTAAAATCATTATTTTTATGTTAAAAAATCATGATTTTATAAAATTTGTTTAAACTTATTAATAAAATACAAAATTTTAATGTAATATAACATTTTTATTTGCAAAAATAAACTGTTGAAATAGTAAACATTTAAAACTTAAAAAATATTAAAAGACAACAAAAAAAATGAAATACAAAGAAACAAATGAAAGTTAGATTTAGAAAAGCTTTCCATTGGAAACCGTCGATTTTCTTACTTATAGAAAGACAACAAAAAATTATTAATAAAATAATTAAATGCCAAGAAACAACGTTTATGTGTTTCTTTTACTCATGGAGAATGAAATACAAAGAAACAAATGAAATGTAGATTTCTGTTGGAAATGGTCATTTTTTGTTTGTTTATAGAAAAACAACAAAAAATAAATGAAATTCAAAGAAGCAAATGAAAGCTTGGTTTATATGGCAAAAAATTTAATGAAAGTTCAATTTTGAAAAGCTTCTCGTGAGAAATCATCAATTTTTTTGTTCATAGAAAGGCAACAAAAAATTTAAAGACACAAATTAAAATTTCAAAAACTACGTACCGCAAATCTTCGATTCTTCATTTGATTCTTTTTTTGCTTACAAAGACAAACAAAAGAATACAGAAATGCAAAGAAACAAATGAGTTATTTAGTTTAGTTTTTGTTTTATTTTAGATTTCTCACAGAAAGAAACGAATAAGAAACATGAGAGTTCGATTTTTCAGTTCTTATTTTTTTGCTTACAAAAAGAAACAAAAGTAGTGAAATGCCAAGAAACAAATAAAGGCTTGGTTTATTTGTTTCTTTTACTCAGAAAAAAGAGACAATTAATCAAATGACATTTAGATTTCCGTTCGAAATTTTCAGTTATTTGTACGTACAAAAACAACAAAAAAATGAAAGCTTGATTTTTACTCACACAAAAATTAAGCCTGCGTTTTTAGTTTAGTTAGTGTTTATAGCCAGAACCGAATATGAAATATAAATAAGAAAAATTAACATTAGCAGGATAAAGATGATGCCCATAACAAATAAAAAAATTAAACATTAATATCGATACTAAAAGAAACAGAATAGAGCAGGTGGATGTATTTAAGGATTATATTTAAAAACAAGGGAACATAAGAGGATGAAAGGTGAAATAAAAAAGAAATATCTAAAAAGACGAAAAGGTCGATATATAAAACCTTACATATGCCGGAAACATAACAACGTATGTGTTGGAAAATTGAATTTTAAGTAAAATAAAGGAAGAACGTCCACAGGCTACAGAATTAAGGTAATTAAGAAAGATAGTAGAGCCGAAAAGAATTGATAAAAAAGAAAAGAGGGCAATCAAGGAACAGCGGAAGAAAAGAAGTTAAAATGGGCTGGACATATAGTAAGAATGAAAGAAAATAGGACGAAAGTACGAAAATTTGTTCAAAATGGATTGCCAGAACAAATCTCTAAAGAAGATAATGTTTTGAATTCATATTTGGGACAACGAAATGCAATACTTAATTCTTTAGACGAATATTTTAATTTCAGAAACAGAAAAAAATCTCTAGTTAACGTCTCATTGAATCTGTAAGCTCGCATTTTACAACTATTAACGAAAATCACTGGGGTATAGTTGGAATGAAGAAATGGCTATTAGTGGCCAAAAATCAATAAAAACATTGAAATTGTATTGCGAACACAGTGCTCATCATCTGAAAAATAATTTAAATCTTAGCCTCAAGAGAAACCGCGTTAAGTAATTCATAAAAGTACATGTGAAATTGATTTAATTATTTCCAAAGTGTTTTCCCCATTTCTATTAATAACTTCAGTAAGTTTTTAATCGTTTGATTTAAGAAATCAGTTATATTTTAAAAAAAGCAATCGTAATTAATTCTCATACGTCCTCCCGAATCTCCAATATAACTTCGGTTTCAAAACTTTCGTAACAAAATAAATCGAACTGCAGTAAGTCTCGAGTTTTATCGCAGAGTTGAGAAGGACAAAGCGAAATAGAAAGCGCCTCACCTAGAAGCCAATCGTTTTCTCCTATCTAGCCATCTCTGTTGTTGTTCCGATTCGCTCTCCTCATCCACGCCAAAGAAACTGGCCGTCTCTTTTTTAATGTAATTCTTAATCGCCTCTTTCCTCGACGTGGACCTAGCGAACCGCGGCCTGTCTCGTATCCTCTCGCTTTGGGTGTAGTTCATCCGGGTGTCTGCTGCCCTGAATCTTTCGGGCGGAGATGCTGGCAGTGATATTGTTCTTTGTACTGGTGGAATTTTAGGTGATGTCGTTGGCTGCTGGCTCACGGTGGCTTGTTGGCCACTGTTTTCGGCAACTTGTGGTTCAATTCCGTCCTCATTGTTCGGAGATTGAGGTTTATTCGGTTGTTGAGGAGACTGTTGTGTTTGCAGTGGTTGTTGCTGTTGCTGTTGGACGACTTGCTGTTGTTGGGCAGGCGACGTTCTCCTAAAAAAAATAAAGCATTAGGTACTATCAAAAATCACAAAAACAAATCAATATTGCTTTTTGGAGCTTACGGCGAGATGCATGTTTTAAGAGCGCCAAAATACTAATATTTCTGTCAAATAATACTATAAAGTGCTCGACATTTTACTGATGTGTTGATTAATTTCCATTACTCATCAAATTTTCTTAATGAGTAAAAAGTTCTTAAGCAACGCTAAAATAATTATCGACGCCGGGTTCTCGGAGAAGTGTTTACGAGAGCAGTTCTTTTGTAAACTCGATTTATACGAAAACTAGGTCATCCGTTCTATTACTTATTAATTATCGGAACTTAGCCATTACATTTTTTTCGCATTTTAACTTTTACTGAATAATAACATGTGTACAAAAAGTTTTCCCATGCTCTCATTTTCTTGCATATTTACGTGTGTTTCTTACTTGATCCGCACCCTAAACAGACAAGTAAATAAACATAACTTTAAAAAATTGTTTTATTGATTTGATTCTACAATGGTTTTTACATTGGAAGAAAAATCTTTTATAGTTGAATCTTACTTTCGAAACGCCCAAAAAATCAATGGTGAATAGATTTATTCTATTCCCAATTGCATTGCAGAATTTCAGGAAAAATTTCCAGAAACTGTATTTCTGTACCACATATTTGTTAATCAATTTCAGTACTCTGGAGGACGATTCAGAGAAGCTGGTAGTGTGGCTGGAAAGCAGGTGTCAGGTAGGTGGGCCTAAAGTAAGAACTGATGAGTAGTTGAAAATGTGAGAGAAATTATGACTGATGCTCCTCGCACTTCCATCCGTCACCTGTCACAAGTTGATCTTTCTGTCGGAACCTGCAGAACTATTCTAAGAAAGTACTTGCAAATTTCCCTTATCGTTTGACTTTCGTGTATGAATTGCTTCTAGTAGATTTTGAACCAAGGTGAAGATACTGTCATTGGTTTTTAAACAATATTGACGATTTGTTGGACAAAACTTTATTTTCCCATGGGGTCTAGTTCCACTTAACAGGCTACTTTAATTCCCAAAATATGAGGATCTAGAGTACAGAAAACTCTCATATTTTCATATTGAAGCCCCACTCCATCCACATCCCTAGGTTTAAGTCGGAGAAGATCGTTAGGTCCAATATTTTTTAATGGCACACTAACAGCACTTAGATATTGGGAAGAGATTTTACATCCATTTATTAATCAATTGCATGATAACGAGTTGCAATTTAGATATTTCTCACAGGATGGTGCAACGGCCCATGCTGTTGGAGATACTTTAAATTTTCTTCAAGAGTTTTTTGGAGATCAGATAATTAGCAGAAGTAAGGCAAACATATGGCCTCCACGATTTTGCAATCCAACTCCTTTGGATTTCTTTGTTTGACCCTACTTGAAAAATTCCATTTTTAAAACGCCCATTAATGATTTATAAGAACTTACCCAAAGAATCATCGAAAAGTGTGATGAAATTTATTAAAAAAAAACAGCATATACCCTTCATTCATGCCTTATTCTGAATTGCTGCGATCATTCACTTGGATTTCTTTGTTTGGTTCTACTTGAAAAATTCCATTTTTAGAACGCCCGTTAATGATTTACAGATACTTATCCAAAGAATCATGGAAAAGTATGATGAAATAAGCATTTCTCCCCACATTTTGCAAAATGTTATTAATGGATGTCGTAGAAGAGTTAGAAAATGCCTCAAAGAAGACGGAGACCATTTTCAACATCTGTTGTGAATTCACGTTCAACGCGTTTGCTGGTTTGAACAAGTGAAAAAATGAGAGCAACACACTAGATGGGAAAACTTTTTGTACACATGTATGTAACGTGTCTTTCTTTAAAATGTCCCCTCGTGGTTAGCCATGAATTGTCAGTTGTGAACCAGTCTTGTTTGAAGCTTAATAATTGACATATATCATAACCTCGCTTTTCTTATTGAAGGAAATTCCTGAATTTGACAATTCTATTTTTTAACCCGTGCTTGCACTGCGTGAATTGCCAAACTCAACAAATGTCATAACATAAATGTTTTATTAGTTTAAAAGTGAGATTATGGTATTCCATACGTTTGATTGAGACAGGTTCACAACTAACATTTCATGGCCAACTAGGAGGAGAAATTAAAAAAATATAGGTTATATAGAGTTATCTGAAAAGTTCGGACCTACTTTTGAGGGCACCGTACAAAAGAAAAAGAGAATAAATTGTCTATGGAATACGAAAGTGAAACTCAAACGGGATAATGTTATTAGCTAAGTCGTAATCACCATGAAACACAAACATGGTTAAAATAACCAAGACAAATTCAGTAAGCAGGCATTTAGTCCCATTCCTGGCGACAAACAATTTACGACAAATCTTTGCGCGAAGATTCAACATCTGCGGTAGAAGTGTGCATCATATTCCACTCTCTGGTTAAATATACGTCGCGAATCGTTTCCATTTCTGTAGTACTTCCATTATTAAAGTCATTTCCAAAATAAACATTATAATCTTATCATACGGTGTACGTAGGAAGCAGCGCTCGCACATTAATTACGTATTCATATCTGCGAGTGTATGTGCCCCAGCTCGCGGAGATGACATGATATTATACAAATGGGTATGCTTGAGTGGCCTGTACCACAGCCCGTACTGAATGTATGTAGTTTGTATTGAGTGTACAACATTTGAATTCTGCGCCCGAGCCCTTCTCTGAGTGGATTTGAAATATAGCGAGTGCATATGAGGCTGTAAATTGTATCAATACAGAATCAATTTACGGAAGAAATTTGAAACGCTTCGATACACATTTGCTGCACATTTGTTACCGGTAATAAAGTTAACCCGGCGCACAAAAGAGGGATACGCCCGCATTATTTTTAATGGCGGAGACAATGGCTCTTTCAAAATCAATTAACGTTGAAGCTGCAGATAAAGCGCAACTATTTTTCAACTCATATGTTATAAAAGTATTCGGTTTCTTTGTTTAGATAACGTTAATCATTTCACTACATCAAATATATGTAATTTGTTTAAATTTAAACCGAGCAAAATTACGTTAGTCGGTTTCTATTATAAAGGATAGTTTCAATTTAAAGTGATCCTTAGATGGTATGGAATCAAAACTCATGTCTTAGGTAAATTATCCAAAAAAATGAGATCCAAATACTTTGACAGGAATTATGAATATATCTAAGACATTATTTTTAATTTCATAGTATTCTAAGGATGATTTTAAATTGGATCACTTGATATTAAAATTAAAATGAATCGACTTCAATATGTTGAAAATTCGAATTCATAACTTCTTTTAACCTGTTGGGTATGGTTATTTTTTTCTGTTTGCTGTTTGTTTTTATGATTGATCTGATTGTTGGTGTTTGTTCTGTTGTCTATTTATCTGATTAAGTTTTGTTCGTTGGTTAGAGCTTATTCGATTGCAGCGCAAGCTCGTGCATGACAACAGTCTTACATCTACCTCATTTTCATTTCGCAATAAATAAATATTTTTGATATCTTCGACTGATGACTTGAGTCAAATGTTTAGCTAAAACTTCAAATTATTCATTTTGGGGCACTTCATGTCTTAAATACTTTTAATGCTTGCGTATGGACGGTTCAAAAAGTGGCCCTAGTAAAATGACCTTTATTGCCTTATGCTTTAAGGTGCAATTTATTTCATGTCTGGATTCTGGATTCTGGATTGGTGAGGGGGGTGAATAAAAATTCACATGCACTTAGGCCACAATTGGGCCCATTGTGCTACCCACATGTTCAGCAGTCTTTAACTGTGAGCGTTCTTCGAGCGTCTCTCAGAGGAACACTGTGAATTCCAGCCATGTCAGGCCAGAACTCCCCTATCATGGGACCTCTGATCGAGGCGAGTGCAGTGCAGGGCAATCACAGAGGATATGTTCAGCTGTTTCTTCCTCTAAGTTACAATCTTTACAGATTGGGCTGTCTGTTAAACCAATGCGATGCATATGTTTGTTTAGTTTGCAATGTCCTGAAAGTATTCCTACGAGTAGACGTAGTCTTCTTCTAGATAGTTGCATACAGAATCGAGTCAGTTTGAGCAAGGGGGCCGTTATAGACTTTTTCGTTTGATGACACTTGTTTAGATTTACCCATCTGTCGATATGTCCGTCTTGGGGTTTTTGTTTGTTTCAATAAGGCATTAAACAGGCTTAATGAAGGTGCTATGGCCGGTTCGGGGCCCCAAAAAGGCCGCCCCGAGCCCTGTCTAGCCAGTTCGTTGCCAAATGTTCCAACGTGTCCTTTAACCCAAATGAGTTGCAGGGTGTTGTGTTTGGTCACTAGTTCTAGTGTGCCGTGACATTGGAGTGTTATTCCTGAGGATATTTTGCTGCTGTTTAGAACCAAGAGTGCCGCCCTGCTATTGCTAGCTATTCTAACTATTTTATTCTGATCACCCTGATCCAGAATTGCTCTTGCTCCTGCTATAATGGCAACTAGCTCTGCTTGAAAAACAGATGTCAGTTGGCCAAGTGCTACGCTCTTGTGAAAGTCCAGGTTGTCCTGCGCCTGTTCCTTCCAAAGTCCATCAGTGAAGATATATCGGGTTTGGGTGCATCTTCAGCGTTCAAGAAAACGTTGAAGTGCTTCTTGAATATATATGTAGGTGCCCCAAAAAGAGGAGTTTCTTATAGAGCCTCCTGTAGGTGGTGTCTGCCTCGAAGACTTTTATTATTCCACACCTTTTTGCCCGCAGCCTAAGAGTCGATCCCAGTGTATCTCCTCCACATATATGTTCAGTGGAGGGAGGCCAAGGATAGCCTCTCTAAGGCAGCGGTAGGGGTGGATTTCAGCGCACCGATCATTTCATGTCAAAATGGGAATGACTCGGATTCAAATTTCGTGTCTTCAGTGACGTCATACTAACGTGGTTTATTTTTTTTCAAAATGGCACTAACTTTCAAATTTCAAAATTGTCTTTAGTATAAAGTTGAGAGATAAATTGCCAATTATTTTTTTCATTCAATTCGAGGGTATTCTCTTGTATACATAATATAACGGCAGCGTTGCCAGATGTGGCAATTTAGCATCGTTCCGCCGCCTTTACGAATGAAATTTAATAAATTAACAAAAAAATTAAAGAATCTTAAATATTATTGTTAGATGACAGATGTTAGCAGGGTTGTCAGATTGTGTCACCGGTATTAAAGACATAAAATATTTTGATAAGCGTCACCTGTCAACGTTAATATGTGATACTTCGTCAATTTCCTATGAAACAACAAATATTCATAGTTAAAATTGTTATTGTGTTCTGACAGGCGTAGCTGATGAATGCTCAAAACCACGATTTACTTAGAATTACTAGGATTAACCTGCAATACTACTAAATTTTCGATATTTTTGAACTGTTTCTGATAGCAACCTATTACATCGCCAGTTCAAAAATATACAACCACATTGAACTCACACTTTTAGCTTGCAGTGTACGTTTTGTATATTGAATGTACAGATTGCTGTGACGATCGCATGAACTGTCAAAGAAAAATTTAGGTTGTGTGAGGGAATTGAATTTAAGTGAATAACTGAAACGTCAATGTTTCATTTCTTCTTGATTTTCACGTAACTACTACTCATTTCACTTTGGCGATATTACCTTGGATGTCATGGGTGATATTTTCGCAGTAAGAAAAGTGTTTAATTAAGGCCCAGTTTTATAACTGAATTTAAAGGAGACTTTAAAATTAAAGTCACATTCAGATTTGTAAACGTATGTGTTTTCATATTTGCTGTCACATCTAAATGTGATAAATTCATTATAAAACTTGCCCTAAGACGATCTCAAAAGCGGCACTTTCAGGGGCAATTGCAAAGCGAGATCTAGCAACATTCGCTAATGATTTCTTTATTTCATGCTTAGTTTCATTTTATATTAATTTTATTAATGCGTTTGTCGTTAAGTTTATTAAAGATATGAATTCTTGCCTTTTACAGGTCTCCAACCGATCTGTTACCAGCTGCAGCCAGTTTTCTTCACATTTTAAGCAAGATTTCTATAATAATCAGTAATAATATAATAAGCAGTAAAATTTATTGTTTGTCATTCGTAAATATTAGCTCATAATTACAACCATCCAGCAAAAGTTTAATATTATAAATATTCAGATTTTAATCGGGAAGTTTTGCTTAAAAATGTGGAGAAATCTGTAATACTTATTGTTTGAGATCTGTAAGTATCAGCAGGTATTTGAGATAGGAATCTATCGACTCACTGATATTAGTTCCGACAATATATTAGGATAAATTATAATTAGGGTCATAATTGACCCTGTCATATTTTGAGTGAAGAACTTGGAAGCATGATTTCGACAGGGATAGTGAGTCTTCGGGCGGTTGAACAGTGAACATGAAGTTACGTTTGTAAAAAACCATTCTAGGACTATGTCAAATTTGTGGGGAAAAGTAATACAATTGTTTTTATGGAGACTAAGCATTGGTACCCGCAGAAAGTGAAAATTGTTCCAAAGTTCTTCTTTATGTATTATTTTATTAATTTTCGTTAATTTTTTTATTAATAAAGCCGATATGGTTTTTTGAATCTCAAAAGCATTCCAACAAAACTTGACAATGAGGAAGAAAAAGTCAAAATGGCTAAACTAAAAGTTTTACAACAAAATAAAAAAGGCAGTCAATTTTGACCCTGCCATATCTTGAGTCAATTTTTTTTTAATCGAACGCGTTAAGGTTGAAGAAAATAGGGGCTTCTGAAGTTGGCCCACTCAATTTTTTTTAAATTTATTATTTTATTCTTGAAACGGGGCAATTATCTCTAAATTTCAGAAATTTCCCTGATTTTAAATGATTTATAAAAAAATAATATGTTACGATCATTAACATAAACATATTATTTATGTATGTAGGTAATTGTATGTGTTGAAAAAAAATGTAGTCATTCTGGTTCATGGCATGTTTACTTCAAAATGGCAGCATTTACGTGTAACCCTAAAATAAGCTGCATATTCTAAACAACTCTCCTCCATTTTTCTGCACTCATATTACATATATATATATAATAGAAATCCTTTGATACAACATAGTGGTGCAGGGTGAAATGTTATCTATTCATCCATGCAAAAACTGTTTGTACTCTTTTCTGTTCATTGCTAATTCTGTTGCTTCTTTCCATGTTTTTCCTTTCTTTTTCAATAGTCTCCCTATTTCTTTCTCCCACGTTAGTTGTGGTCTTTCTCTTCTATTATTTTTTTTGTATTTTAGCTAGCCAGGTCTTGTTTCTTCCATCCTTTGTAAATGTTCTCACCAGCTCAACTGTCTTTTTTCAATAAACTCAAGTACTGATCTATCTCTTTTCTTATATCGATATTTCTCATTCTATCTGCTTTTGTGACTTTTCTTAGATATTTCATTTTGATCGCTTGTATTTTATTTTTCTGTTTTCCATTGATGACACATGATTCACATCCAAAAGTCAGTACTGGTCTGCATATACTTTCAAAAACTTTTATTTTCGTTTGTCTTGAAATTTCTTTTTCTTGTTTTCCTGTGTCATCTATCGTGGCTCCTAGGTATTTAAAAGTTTTTACTTGTTCTATCTTTTTCCTTTCTATCTGTACGTTTAGTTTATTTGTCTCTTCTTCGATTACCATCACTTTTGTTTTTTCTATGTTCATTTTCATTTCGTTTTTGTTCAGTTCTCTGTTCCAAATTTCTAAGTTTTTCTGTAGTTCTATCTTATCTTTGGCCATGATCACTACGTCTTCCGCAAATGCTCCTTCTCATATGTATACATGTTGTAAGTTTTTACATCCTACTTGTAATTTTGAGCATTCTGCTAAATACTATGAATAGAATAGGGCTTAAACTTCCACCTTGTCTTAGTCCTCCCTCTGTAGGAAATTCCTCCGATATATTATTATTACTGATAACGTGGTTGACATTTCTCTTATATATTTTCTGAATGATTCTAATAATTTTGTTTTCTTTGTAATGTTTTCCATAGTTTTTCTCTTGGAACCTTGCCGAAAGCTTTTTCCGTATTAATAAAAGTAAAGTATGTTTTTTTTCTTCTCTTGTAGTCTCTGCTGCGTTAGTTGTTTTATCGTAAAGATATGGTCTTGTGTGCTTCTTCCTGTTCTAAATTCACTTTGCGCCTCGTTCAAGGTGTCTTCGACTTTCTCTCTTAGTGGTTTTTCAAGCATCTGCTCGAATATTTTCATGATTGTGGTTATTAGGCTTATTCCTCTGTAGTTACTTGTGTTTTTTCGGTCTCCTTTCTTATGTATGGGAACTATTAGTGTTATTTGCCAGACTTTTGGTATATGTTCTTTTGTCCATACTTTATTATAAATTTGTAATAGTAACTTCATTCCTCTTTGTCCCATGTTTTTCATCATTTCTGCTGTTATTTTGTTGTAGCCTGGTGCTTTTCCATTTTTCAATTTCTTTAATACAGTTTGTACTTCTTCCATCGTTATTTTTCGTCTTTGTCTTCTTTTTCTATTTCTGTCAGGGTTAAGTAACTCTTGAAAGTGTTCTTTCCATTGGTTCATTATCTCCCCTTTTTTTATTTCAAATGAATTTGCGTCTTCTCTGTCTTGAGAGATTTTAATATTTTATACAATAATTTTTGCTGTCTCTTTCTATCTTTTCGCCAAATTTTATCCAGCTTTCTCTTTTACCTGTTTTTACTAGGTCTTTTGTTTTCTTTCTCTCATTTCGATATATTTCGTATTTTTCTGGTGTCCTAATTGACACTAATTGTTTTCCTTGCCTCTTTTTTATTTTTTATCTGTGTTTTTAATCCGTGGGTCCACCATTCCGTTTGCTTTTTGTTTTCTCTTCTTACAGTTATTCCACATATATTTTTTGCGCAGTGTATTAATATATTTTTGGAAACGTTCCAGAGCTGCTCTCCGTTTATTTCTGTGGTAATTTCCTTTATATCTTCAATTTTCCTTGATATTAATTTTTGGTATTTTCTTGCTATTTCTTTATTTTTAAGTTTATATGACATTATTGTTTCCGTCGGTATTCTCTTCTGGTTTGAATCATTATTCTTCTTTTCTTTGGTTTGTATTTTTGCTATTACTACATACCACCAATTTCTGGTCCTCTTCTCACTTTGGTATCTATTATTGCACTCATAAACACTTGCGAACCGTTTTAACGGATATTTCGGTTATCTGAAACAGGTACGGTCCCCCATACCTCGGATAATCGAAAGTCTACGTATGAGTTCTTTTCCATACTTCCTTGATAACGGATTGGTGAACTTTTAAAAATGAAAAATTATTTGGGGCACTTCTACGATTCACCTTATATTTTTAATTATTTCCTCAGTTCTTTTTTGGAACGTTGTTTAAACAATGACGTAATATTAAAATTAATCTACAAGCTATTCAAGATCAATAAATTAAGCAAAGTTGTAGGACTCTATATCACAACACGTCCCAATAATAGGAAATAGAAGAACTTGTCATAGAGAGAATAGAAAAAATCTCAGATGACCACTTAAAAAAAATAGAATAAGATATTCATAGAAAGATAGAAGGTCAAGACGAACTGAGAACGATCAATAAATTATACGAGGCAGTAACTGTTGGATGACAGGAATAGAAAGAAGAGGCTTATTGAATGCGGTAAGCAACGAATGCATGAAACCTCATGTATACATATAATCACCCTATAGTTAAAAAGGCTTCGTTTATATGAGATAATTAGTTCATTTCATTAAAGAATTTTTTTCTGATTAGATTGTTATTTAATAATATGTTGTCAATCTATTAATAAAATTATGTTCTTCCACGAAACTTTTCATTAAGATAAAAAATATGATTAGCTTTGAAGGTAAACGAGGAAACGCTGCTAAATTTAAAATATTTACATTATCAGCTGCACACGTGTTGTATCAAGCATATAATATACTGAACATGAAACCAGTATAAATTATTTGTCCGCTGTTCAATATTCAGCATTAATTCAGATAAACCACAGTTTAGACTTTCGGCTTCCTAAAATAATACATCCTGTATTTGCTTAACCCAAAACAGAAATGTTTACAGATTTTACTTTTTCGCCTCTTTAGATTTACTAAAGACTTATTAAATTTGTTAAAATTGTCGTTAATTATAATAAATAACGTCTGTGATTTTAACTATATTCAAAACAACAGTTAAATAATTTATTTTTGTATTCAACATTCACTTATTCAGTTTCATTTCCGTTTTATATTTGTTTCTTTTCGTCAAACACAAAACGAATAAATAGCCGATTCATCATTTTTTTATATTTTCTAAGAATTTAGCTAGTATAAAGCATCAATACAGAGATTAAAGTACTACTAGCTTCCTTGCGGCATTGCCTAGATCTCTTGCATCCATTTTTATAACGCAAGAGCCGATGTACTTTGTAAAAGCTCGGCAAAGTAATTGCGCTTTTACTTACGAAACGAATAGGAACACGTTTGAGTTGCTTTGAGTTTCCAGTCAAACGGAGGTGAAATTATTACGAAAGTGAAATTAAGAAATCGTTGGCGTTTCCTGAGAAACGCAAAAAAAACTCTTTGCAAAAATATAGAATGTTATGGATGGATAACTTAATTATTCTGATAGAAATTAATAGTAGGTAGCAACTTTTGCGGATAATTCAACCGTATTGACCGCTTGTGAGCTCCGTCTTTCATGAACACTTGACCAAAGGAAGTTCATCTTAACATCTGACCGAAATTTCCTCTGAACCAGAAGTTGTGCTTACACTTCAACTTACAAGTTAGTAAATCAGAGTCAGTTTATTTAATACAGTTAATTTTAATCCCTTAAATAAAGCATAAGAATTTTTTTCAACGCGTATAATAAATGCCTTTTATGTAGTGAAGTTTTGGTAGAGTTAATTTGAAAGCAACAAGGCGTTACTTTCAATAAGAGAGTCGTAAACGACAAACAAGAGTATTCCAACTTGCGTTTTGACTAAAAAGAATGTGACAAAATGATGAAAAAGAGATAGAGAAGACTTAGTAAAGTTTTTAAATTAAAGTAAGAAATTTGGGCATAGCAAACTCGAATCTCGTCCCATCAGGGCATTCACTAGTAAAAAATTGTTCCGAGGAGCCCTTGTGTAATTGATAATCTTGAAAGTATAGGTGTCTTTAATATACCTTCTTTGATAATTTCCTTTCAACCCCGTCCGTTAAAATATATAATTAAGAGTTGCTATGGAATGTGGAGGAGCTAATATGTGGATACTTTTACAACAAATCATTTGAAAATTAAACAAGGAGTGATTTGCAGTTAAAAATAATTCGGTATTTGCCCTAGCACTTTCCTTGGACGTGTGTAGTCATTCGTGGTTGGAAACAATTTTTCAATCGAGCTTTACTGATGTATCTGGGTCATCTATCATGCATGTCCATTAGTCAACTTAGCTGACATTAATCACCCGCGTCTCTTGCCGGCCTCGATATGCTGCTGTGAAGCTTTAATTCGATGCCGAGTGTATCTCTCGATATCATCGTCGGGTAAATTGATCGGTGGAAAAACTCCGTCCTTAAAACAAATTTTAAACTGGCAGTCAGGAAAAATTGATGAACTCGCAGTTTACAGTTGTTGGAGCAAAGACGTCGCTTTCGGGAGCATCAAGCAAATTTCAGCGCTGATTCGTTATTAAATAATTAATCCTAGCGTTGCATGTACACACACACACACACACACATTCTCGTAAAGTGTATTAAAGTTACGCGGCAGGAAATGTAATTTCGCCTGGCACATGTGATATTATTGCATTGCCAGTAAATCAAGCTGCTGAATGCACGTATTTTCCGGCGCAATATGTAAACTTTCTTCGTTATATGATTTTCCAAGTTTGGATGATAACTCAGGTAGAACGTGTACGTACAAGTAAGTTGTGGGACGTTTTATTTCCTTAGACTTACAGACGAAGTTTTATGTGCTGCGAGCCCGTAGAAAATTTTTCAATTACCTACGAAATAAATTAAATTTCAGTTGTAAACAACCAAATAATATTTTCTTTAAAATAAAAGGAAGAACAGTTAGGTATAGAACACCACACTTGTGATAGTGAAAGAATCCATATTTACTGATGATCTGATTCTCTGCGCATCAACCAGAACTAGTTATAAAGATTGGTACGAAGAGAGGCTTTATTGAAATAGGATGTGAAATTAAGTTCGAAGAAAATAGAAATTATTGGCAGACCTGAGAGATGGATTGATGATTTCAGTGCACAGCAAGTAGATATGATAATTATAAAAAGTCGAGGGAAAAGAGAAAGGCAGACGTTAACGATAGAATCAAATTGCAAACAAGTTTTATAACATACTTGGCAAAGTGACCTCGGGTATCACACCTGCTGTCAAATGGTCCCCCTAGGTTTGGAAAAACGCAAGAAAAATAGAGTCAATATAAACAAAGGTCATAAAGCGGCATGCACCTCAAAGACGACTTCGCCATCATAGTGTTGACATTATCCTTGCAACAAAGTTGCATCAAAAAATGCCGAAAAGAACATCTGTACCTGCACATTGCATCCTCCGTCCTCAACTCAAACAGATAAATATTGAACCATGTAAATCTTTTACTTTTAAATTAATAAATATATTATGTAAACGAAAAATCCGTAATGTTTTCTATAGAAGAAAAAAAAATAGTTATGAAAGTGACTAAAAAGATATGGGAAACGAAGACACAAAAAAGGAGAAGAGAGCAGGCAAAAAGAGGTAGCACGCTCAAGCTACTTAAAAGGAAATTGTGAACAGAAAAGAGCAGAAACGATAACAAAACGTGAAAAGACTTTATCAAAGAAAGTCGGGACTTAACGCACATCTTCGACACTGAAAGGTAGAAGAGGGCCTAGATAAGCAATATTTAATTTAATGTTAATTTAATTTAATAATAATTATTATTGCCTATGTAATTTAATGCTTTAGAGCTTTCCACTTTTAATTGGAAGTATAGCAACATTGTCAGATTGTACATATTTGAAATTATTAATATTATAAATAGTAACTTATATAGCGTTATCTGATAAATTTTATTTAAAACATGTGAAAATTTAATTTAATTTCAAATATACAATAAAGAAAATGTAAAATATTGGAAAGCAAAACATCCATGTGGTAACGTGGATATGGTAAACAAGGAAAACGCTATAGGAGAATTGGGGGAAATGTAATATGTCATAGATAATAGTCCATAATATAGATAATAGACCTGGTATAGTATAGAACAGGTCATTGTTGAGAGTACTGACTGTATGAGAATGTCAAACATAGGACTATTTTATTTAAATCATAAAAATTAAACAGAATAAAATTGAAATTAAACTGGTAACGATTTAATGGAGTAGATTTGGGAAATATTTTGACAATAGTTGACAAACTAGATCGTTGGCCTGTGTTATCCCGTAACAGCAACTTTTCCTGCCCTCCTTGGTCATCGATTACTACTATTCCAGACGCTTTCCTTTGGGGCTAATTAAAGAGGAAACACCGACAATCCTAAAAAAAACATTCTGGTTGAAATGTAAGCAATTCCGGAGGCTGCCTTTTCCAAATTCGTTAATCAGTTGCAGGAATGCATTGATAATAATGGAGAGTCACTTGAAACCCACTATATTTTATTAAATAATTTTCTACTGTTGGCTAATCATTATGCCGTTTCGTTTTTTATTACAAAGTTTAATCAATAAAATACCATAAGTTTTTTTTTAAATGCTATAAGGAGTGACTATGGAAAATAAAGTTTATGTCGTAGCTTGATTCACACACGTTCAAAGAGCCTACCACTGCATCATTTTTGACATGAATCTAACCTAAAGATTTAAAGCTATTATCGTCAAATTCCCGCAAATCTCAGGGTTTCGGGCGTAGTATGAGCAGTGACCCTGTCATGTTGAAAAAAATCCGTTCTAAATTTCCTCGTCATGTAGCTGATGGATAACTATTTCTAGAATCTCATCTCGATACCTCTGAGCAATTATCGTATCAAAAAATTTTATGGCAAGTACTCATAGGCACAGTCGTTGTCGTCGCAATGACTTTGACGGATTATTTTGCATAATTCGTTGGGTATTCCTAACTAAAATAATACAAGGAGTATCTACTGTTAGAACAATTTATTCTCAACTAAGTCAGAGGTTCTAATATTAGCTGATACTAACAGTATTGCGTAGTCTGCGATACAACGATAAAATAAAACGTCTAAACTCAATTAACATCTAAGCAAGCTTGGGCACTGTAAACCCAAACGTTGTTATTGTGAGAAATAAGATTTTTCAAATATGGCAAGTATGTATGTTATCTTTCTAGATTTTCTCCATTTTTTCAATATAACTTGAAAAATGAATAATTTATTTGAATTTCACATCTAACAAATGCCAAACAGACATTTAAAAATTTTTCAAATATATACTGCCCGCAATTGAAATACGAACACCTTGAGAAAAACATTTTTTTTAATGAAATTTTACAGAAATGCAAAGAATTGTGTAAGCAACAAGTGATTAAAATTTCAAACAAAATATCCAACGAAAACTTAGTAATGAGTGGGTCCCCCGCGTTCACGAATGCAGTCTTGTATTCTGTGAGGCATGCTGTTTATTTGATTATTAATAAATTCTTGAGGTACAGCTAACCAGGCTTCCTCTAACAGCATGCTGTAATTCGTTCAAAGTGGTTGGAGGACGTGGCAAATTGTTAATATAGCGACCCATGTTATCCCATACTTTTTCAATTGGCGATAAATCTGGAGATCGGGGTGGCCATGGCAACACTGCTATCTGTTCTTCCTCTAAGAAGGTCAAAGAAGCTCTAGCAATGTGAGGGCGCGCGTTGTCCTGCTGAAAAATTTCTTCTTCGATCCTTCTAACGTAGGGCACAACTACTGGCCGTAGAACGTCATTAATGTATCGTTGAGCTGTCATTGTGCCACGAATCACAAGCAGACGGGATCTACTTCCATATGCAATGGCACCCCAAACCATCAGCCCAATAGTTCGATGAATGTGACGCTCGACAGCAAAAGTTAAATTTTGTCGTTCACCGCGCGTTCGTCTGACCAATTGCCGTCCATCATGGGCCCCCAAAGAAAATCTTGATTCGTCAGAAAAGGCAACTTTATGCCACTCGTGACCCCAGTTCTGACGTTGACTGCATCATTCCAGACGCTGACGACGATGATTTAGCGTCAGTGGAAGCACCAAATTCGGACGGTAGGATCTCATGCCCATGGTAAGCAACCGGTGGTAAACAATACGTAGGCGAATGGGCCTACCTACTGCTGCCAGCCAAGCATCAGCAATGGATCTTGTGGTACGGTGTCTTTCTCTTAGGGCCATTAATCTAAGAAGTCGATCTTCCCGTTCTATGGTCCTTCTTGTAGCACCAGACCCTCGAGCTCGCTGTGTTCGGCCTTGTCCTTCTCATGCCTGGTATGCTGCTACCACACTAGCTACATTACGCCAAACACGACCCGCAATTTGCCGGTATGAAAAACCACCTTCACGGAGCCCTACTATACGCCCTCTTTCAAATGGAGTTAGTTGTGTAAAATTTCGTCTTCGTCGTCTGCGCGGCATTTTTAAGCAATGTTTTGATGAAAACTGTTGTAAGACACAAAATCGTAGCGTCTGTGAACAAAAAGTTATCTCTTTTATATTTCAAAGCAGTCTTGATAAAAACTGTACCTGTTACTAGATCGATTTTAAATTTTAATCATTTATTACTTATCTGATTCTTTGCATTTCTGTAAAATTTCATTAAAAAAAAATGTTTTTCTCAAGGTGTTCGTATTTCAACTGCGGGCAGTATATAAATGGTGCTAAGGCATACTATTTATTTTCGTGCGTTTTTGATAAGATAATCAGGAAGAACACGGAAAAGTTCACAATCTGTTGCCTTGAATAAAAGAAAAAATAAGTACAATAGTGTTGACTATATCTATATATTTTTCGAATTTTTGTTCAGAAAAACGTACAAAGAAACACATCTCGTTCGTGTTTCGTTTTTTTATACAGTTTTCGACTTTCGTTCCTTTTATTTTTAAAATTTTTCTGTCACATTCTTGTTTTCGAAGATCACGTTAGAATGAAATTTGTTTGATTTGTAAAAAAAACAGAAAAAAACACACTTCAAGTCGTCTAGCCTTTTAAAATTTATTCGAATGATTTCGATTCTTTAATTTTTTTTTTTGGCATTTAATTTACAGTTGACTTTTTCGGGAATTTTTCTCATTTTTTGTTCAAAAAAAAAAAAAAGACAAAGAAACACTTGTCGTTCGTTTTTTATTTCTTTGTGCAGTTTTCACATTTCATTTCTTTTATTTTAAAAAAATTTCCGTCACATATCTGTTTCTTGAGAGTCACGTGAATCACAATAATTTTGTTTGAGATTTGTAACACAAAAAACCTATGAAAATCGCCTGGTCTTTTTAAAATTTATTAGAATGACACTTTTTGGCATTTAATTTATTGATGATTTTTTTCCATAATTTCTGTTAAAAAAAGGACAAACAAAGACTTGCCGCTCGTCTGCTCTTTTTTACAAAATCTTTTCCGTTCGTCTTTTGTTTCTTTGCAAACGTTTGTTTCTTCTTTATTTTTAAATTTTTGCCACAATTTTAGTTTTGAGATTCATGTGAATCGCTGAAAATTTGAATGCTTTAGTAAAAATTGCTTTCAACTTGACTTTTTTCTATATACTTATAAGGAAATACTCGCTATTCGACTTTTGTTTTTTTTATAGTACCTACGTCTTGAAAATCAAGACGATCGTCATTTCCCTTCTGTTTCTTTTCATTCGGCTAACAATTTTGAAAATGGTTTTGTATTTTCGATGTTCATTAAAAATATTTTGCTTTCACTGTTTGTCTCTACTTTTATTTGAAAAAAAGTTGCCGGTTCGACGATTGCACCGATTGTATAACGCCGAAGAAAATGGATTACTTTGGAAACTACTGGCTCATAAAACTTATATCGCACCTACTCATTCATTCCAAAAATTGAAGAGGATTATTTCATTAATATATGTATTGTAGAAGGTGAGAAGAAAAAAATGAGGTTAAGTTGAATAAAGTGAAGAATTTGACAACAGAGATTAAACGATTGTGGAAGAGACAAAAATGCTCAGATGACTGAAAAAATAATCATCAGAGGAGAGGGTAAGCACATAAACTTAATAAATCAGGCGAACTTAAAGAAGGAGTATTCAACACCTGAAGGTAAAGTGGAGATAGAAGTGTGGATTAAAAACCCATAAATTATGTGAAAAATTGATTAAAAAAACTACAGAAAAAAGATGATTCATCAAAAATACAAGTCAGGTGAGTTATAAAACGCATAAAAGAAAACATTGTGTGCAAAAGACGGGTGATTAAATCAAAAAATCTAAATCTGTAAATATATTAAATCAACTTGGTATGGAAAGGCGATACAATTGAAGGATTTGGTGCAAAAACCGGCCAGTTCCATTTTTCTTTGAAAATCACTTTTTAATTGGATTTCATTCTACTTCTCGTGCCGCATCGTTTGGGATTGTTTCTAATACGAAATATTTGAAACTAAATTTTCTAGTTTATATTGAGTTTCCTTACTTTGAAAAACAGGTTTTTGTTGCTACTGAAAAAATTTAAAAAATGGAGCTGACCGGTTTTTGCACCAAACCCTTCAATTATAGTCAACAAACTAGGTAATAAAATAACAAGGATATTAACAATCTTGTAGCAAATAGGTTTTGATTGCTGTGAATTCCTGGAGCATCCTCTGCACAGCTGTTTTTGGGGCCTCGTCAGCAGAAGCGTGGCTCGAGAATTCCACAGCAAATCAAACCGACCTGTCCTAGTCATTCGCAAATGCGATGTAATAGTAATGAAGTCATCCTGCAATCGCTTTTTGACCTAATATTGTATTAGGATTGGCAGCCAATTTGCTGCTTAATAAGTCATTTTAATGCTTAATAAGTCATCCCCTAATGCAATATTAGGTCAAAAAGCGATCGCAGGATGGCGCCATCTAAACTTTTCATTATCAGCATTAACAAAAAAGGAAAATCAAGTTAAGGACGAAATGAATATGAATCAACATGAGCTAGTATTAAGATTATCAAGAAAAAAGATAAGTAGTGAAATAAGACACAAGTGAAATATAAGAATTTAAAGCACGAAGTTAGGAAAAAAAAAACAAACCAGAGGACAGTAGAAAAATGGAATAAAATTGAAAAGGCGTAAATTAACCAAGAAAAAAATTGATCCAGAAGCAAAAATCTCACACTCAATTTCAAGCCAAAGCTTAAAATTTAACAATTGTTGAAATAATCATCATCATGGCGTTTAAGTTTTAGCTTCAATTTAAACTGGCATTGTACAACTGGGCTTCACAAGTTTAGGTTTGCGTTAAAAAGTACTCTTCCAAGGACATTATTGAACAGAATAGGAGCGCAGCTAAAATCGAAGATTAGAACAAAGTGAAATCGAAGTACAAAGTTGGTTTCAAATTGCTAAAATGTTTGGATCAGGATACTTTTATAAAACCAAAACCTTGCAGAAAAGACTATTCTCATTATTTTCCCTAATTGATTGAATTGAACGAATCACAAACGTACTCCTCCAAGGATATTATTGAATAGAATAAAAGCGCAGCTCAAATCGAAGATTAGAATAAAAGCGCAGCTCAAATCGAAGATCAGAACAAAATGAAATCGAAGAACAAAGTTGGTTTCAAATTCCTAAAATGTTTAGATCAGAATACATTTATAAAACCAAAACCTTGCAGAAAGGACTATTCTCATTATTTCCTCACAACATGCTGTAAACGAATTGAACGAATCACAAAAGTACTCTTCCAAGGACGCTATTGAATAAGTTAGAAGCGCAGCTCAAATCAAAGCTATGCAAGAAGTTTTAGAACAAAGTAAAATCCAAGAACAAATTTGGTTTCAAACTGCTAAAATGTTTAGACCTGAATACTTTTATAAAACCAAAACCTTGCAGAAAGGACTATTCTCATTATTTTCTCACAACTTCCAATAAGCGAATTGAACGAATTACAAAAGTACTCTTTCAAAGACGTTGTTGAATAGAATAGAAGCGCAGCTCAAATCGAAGATCAGAACAAAGTGAAATCGAAGAACAAAGTTGGTTTCAAATTGCTAAAATGTTTGGATCAGAATACATTTATAAAACCAAAACCAAAACCTTGCAGAAAGGACTATTCTCATTAATTCCTCACAACCTCCAATAAACGAATTAAACGAACTACAAAAGTACTCTTCCAAGGACGTTATTGAATGGAATAGAAGCACGGCTAAAATCCAAGCTGTGCAAGATATTACAGAACAAAGTAAAATCGAAGAACAAATTCGGTTTCAAATAGCTAAAATATTTAGACCTCAATACTTTTATAAAACCAAAACCTTGCAGAAAGGACTGTTCTCGTTACTCCCTCATATCCATACACACGAATTGAACGAATTATAAAAGTACTCTTTCAAGGACATTGTTGAATAGAGTAGGAGCGCAGTTAAAGTCGAAGTAAAGTGAAATCAAAGATCATATGCTGTAGCTTGGTCGTGAGTTAAATATATTATTTTTAAAGAATTGGGTTAATAATTAAAACATTCATTAAATTCGGAGCTAATATTATTGACATCTAAAATTAATTTTTTTAATGAATTAAATATTTTAGAAATTTATTCAAAAGCTTAAATCAATGCATTATAGGACGAACAACCTGAGATTTTTTGTGCGTACCGTTTCGATATTGCACACAGTATTTTTTAAAAATAAATATTTTTCGAATCGTTGCTAAAATCATTTTGCATCTGGTGCCAGAAACTTTAATTCGTTCTACTCGTTCATTTCTGTGAATTGTACGTTCGGTTTTGTTTGGAAAATTTTCTTTTGTGTCAGCGGCAACTGTCAAAACTTTTAATTACTCTTTTCATAACAGACCGGAATAATTAATAATCCTTTTCCCATTCGCGGCACACCTTAAATTTGTTTATTCGAAACGAAAGTGGAGTATTTCATATTTAGGGCAATTGTGACGGCGTCCTTGGAAGTTTCTTTCAAATTTTATTTAGTGTCATACAAATTAAATATAGCTTTCTAGATACAAATATGTATTACAAAAAAAATTGGATATAGTGTACAGTGATGAACATTAAAATCGTTACTCCTGCATGCTAGGAACATGTAATGGAAACAATGGCTGAGGGTCGTAATGATTTATTTTGGCCACCAATATATTATACAACGACCTAAATATTTTATCTCAAAAAATTTAAATAAGTCAATAATTTTGTAAAGATCCTTCCGCGAAGCAATCAATCGGTAATGAGGTCTTACATCTGCGAGTCAAATGATTAAGTTCCCCAGTGAAAATTGTCCCCATTCCAACTCAATTCCATTCCAAAGTCAGCGGAACTTATCTGCTCCGCAAGATAACATCGGCAAATGGATCGGAGATATCCTCGCAGATAAGACCGGCACATTACGTGATCTACTGAAGGGTATTAATATTTAATTGCGCTTGTTGCCATCGGTAATTTAGCTCATTTACTTCGAGTTCGCGAGGAACTGCCTGTTTACTTTGCTGGGGATTTGTTTGTTTTCAGCGGCAGACGTCGAGGGGAATTATAAATCAAAATTATACACACAATGGCAGGCAGGCAGGCAGGCAGGCACATTTACTTCGTTGTTATAAAGTTATGAAAGTAAAAATTGAATGAAATGAAACAAGGTTTGCATGTACAGAGTGTTCATAAATTATTGAAAGGCGTTTGGATTTAGCGCATTGACGTGCAGTAATTTTTAACTTATAACGTTGGTACTCCTGCCGAGAAGAATCATTCGGCCCCACGTAGGTTATAGCAGTCGAAGACAATTAAAATAGGACACTCGGAAATTTGCTAGGCACTAATACGTAGTAAAGATAAGGTCCTGTTTAGTACCGTTTTACTATTCGCTGTCCGCGACTGTACGTAATGCAAAAATATTCCTAAAACAAGGAACTTTGAACGACAGCATTTTAATTAAAGCTGATCAACGATATGTATCTTTTTTTTTTCAGTAAACGATGTCGACAAGCGAATATAACCGCGTCTTTGCTCTTGATTTTTGTTTAAAAACTTGCCAGCAGAGCCATCTTTTATGATTAATAACTATCAGAAAAATAACAGGGCAGACGCTAAATATTAAACGCGCAGAGTGAAAAAGCACATTAGCGTGATATTAAGCTTAAAATAAATTGCATTTACTATGACGCAAACCTAAAACAGAGAACACTGCGCCTTTTTTAATATCAATAAGGAAAATTGGATTTTAGAACACAGAAGAGTTTCCTAGGTAAATTTAGATGATGAATGATGTATGATATACAGGGCGATAAAATAAATTGTTTCAGGACATCAGATAATTATAAATAATAACGTATGTACAGTTGAAAAAAGACCCGCAGCAATCCATGGAAAATTAACGTGTGTCTTAACTTGATTGTTAGATAAAGGTAATGAATTAAATGCAAACCCAGTCATGTTACAGAACGTCATGAATGGTTTAAAACTTAGAGTTTTAAAACGTATTGAACAGCGTCGAGGGCATTTTCAACCCCTTTTTATAAATTAAAAATAAAATTTTTGTTGTAAATAAAATAAGAGTACTAAAACATACCTTCATTGTCATTTCAAAGCATGCTAGAGTTTTTTTTCAACTGTACATACGTTATAAAAATAGCATAAACGTTACAAGTACACGTCGACTATTGTTTTTAATAATAAAATTAAATTTTTTTGCACATTTATTAACTATTACATACTAAATAAGTAGATATTCTGAGTCACTTTCTTATGGAGACTTTGTATGGATGTATCAAACTCGCATGAATGGTTGACTATCGTCACTTTTCGTAGCAATTTCATTATCCTACAACACGCGCTGACACCGACCTAGCCCCTTCTAAAAAAAAAACGCCTAGCAAAAGTGAGTGCGAATTTCATACGTCCATGCAAATTCTCTATAAGAAAGTGGCTCAGAACCCCCTTAGTACATCATCATTTTCACCAGAAAGCGAGAAAGTTCATTTACTTTTGTGGAAGCTTGTGTCCACTAGTCTAATAACAAACAATAATAAAAATCTGTAATGTTATCCTCTGACCACAATAGTTGTCTTCGTTAAAAAAGATGTTGGTTAGATAACTTTTAATAATACTGACGTTATTTTCGGTTATTGAATGTAGCATACCTAACTCTAAAACATTAATTCACGTTTTTTAGAGAAATGATACCGCACAGTCCGGAGAAACCAGAAGCAAAGCTCTTACTCTTAGGCTGGGTTGCAGAAATGATTTAAGCCTAAGTTATAATGTGTCACACTTATGGCGCACAGCATATTGTATATCACAATCTAATTTAGGCTTCAATTTAATTCCGGCTTAAATAAATTTCTGAAACTCAGCCCTATCACGTTCGGCATTGTTATGAACATATTCCACTTGGTTTTCTGTGGATATAAATATTACAGGGTGACTTTGATAGTTGCCCAAAGCTTGAAACTTTTATGTGCGTATTCATAATGCTTCCTTGAGGCTTCTTTCAATGAGGGACCCCTTAGAATGGGTACTGCCATAATGCACCTACCTTACTATAATCCCATTCTAAGGGTTCCCACGTTGAAGTGAACCTCAAGGAAGCACTATGAATACGGATAGTAATGTATCACTATAAATGGTAACTCATATGTCCTTAAGAACAAGTTAATCGTTGGTCTTGCTATTATATAACGTAAAAGAAGAATTTCAAACTGTGATTAACTTTTTATTAAGGACATATGAGTTCAATTATTGCCATTTATATTGATATACAGTATGTCTGAAATTGATCATTCGCTAATTAAATTGGTGCGCCTGCAGTTTTATGAACTATATAGTAGTGGTAGTCGTGATATTTGCGTTAATTTTGACAGACCACATTGGCGTATCGTAATTGTATCGTTTCGTTGGTTTTGTACAAGTTCTTTGAAGTGATTTTTGATATTTATTTCTTTAATTCCAAACAGGTCTTTTCAGAGCTCGATAATTAACGTTTGCGAGAAGTAATAATTTAATATGAATTGCATATTTCTTTTCAATAAATAGTAATTGAACTTGGTCATACAATTTGCAGTCTTGCTTTGGACAATTTGTAGAAACATTTCCTGATTAAAATGTAAATTATAAAGTTTTTGGACATCACAAGAGTGAAATTATAAAACGATTTGAAAGGAAAAATTGTATTTGCAAAGGTAAATCAACTGGTCGTCCTACAATATTAACTGAACCTGTTGTCAATGACCTTCAAGAACGAATGGACCAAAGTCCAAACAAATTACGAAAATTGTCTGCACAGTTATGTATGTAGGTATGTAGGTACGGAAGCCTTAATAGTGAAAATAATGGAAGTACTTAATTTTGTGCTTTTTGCAGGCATTAGTAGGGCTAGTTGCGCAAAGTCTCTCCATAAAAATCTGCATATGCATCCCTCCCAAGTTCCCATTGTGTAGCAGTTTTACCCTCATGACTATCAACAACGAGTAATATACTGTCAGTGGTTTAACGAGCAACGAAATAATGACGATTTACTTGATTTGACGTGGTTCCATTTATCTGGTTACGTAAACTGCCAAAATTACAGCACGTGGGCGACAGAGAATCCTCATACTTTTGTAGAAACAGTTCTACATCCAATAAAAGTTGGAATTTGGGTTGCAATATTATATTCTTATATGATATTATATTCTTTTACGAAACAATTAATGCAGAGAGATATCAAACTGTCATTTTGATAGAATTTATTAATCAGCTGCATGATGATAAAATAACAATGGATTATTTTCAACAAGACGGAACCACTGCTCATAACTGCCAGCATAAATTATATGCAAGAGTTTTATGGAAACGAAGGTCTGTGGCCACCGAGAAATCCAGATTTGACATCACCGGATTATTATCTTTTCGGACATGTGAAGAATAATATTTACAAAAGTCGTCTACATAACTTAAATGAACTTCAACAAACAATTAAGCATTAAATTTAAAACATGACGCAGGAAGAACTTTGTCGTGTATTTGAAATCATGAAACGACTTGTGAACTTGTATTTACAAAATAATTGGAGAACATTTATTATAAAAATAAAGCTATTTCCTACTCATCAGTGTTGTTTTCATTTAATAAAGCATTTGTTACGTGCCCATTTAGCAAGGCTACATAACCTTACATAAACTTATTAATTTGTCCACTTTAGGGAACTCGTCTCGGACAAATTCACATATTCCGTGTAGAGCATAGTCAAGATTTTATACCACGCCACTGGACGCCATCAACTGTAGAAAAATAAAATTAATGTCACCAACAAAATTGGCGTACGGACATTTACAGACACACTGTATTACAGGTTTCAAGCTTTGCACAACTATTAGAGTCAGCCTGTATATAATTAACAGATTAAAAAGAAAAATACAATTTGAAGAAGGCACAGGAGAACTAAATCAGTCGAAGACTATAATTTTTTTAAATGCTTAAGATCCTCAGTTAAAACTGAAATAAAAACTGCATATTTACAACATAAATACTTTAAAACGTGATTTGATCTTTTGTACGGGCTAAGAGGGATTGTAATAATGTTCTATCAGAAATGACTCACAACGATAAGAATCTCTATAGTCCTGATGTAATAGTTAAAGCTCTTGCCGATTACTTTAATATAATGATTATGTACGGGTTAAACGAAATCCTTCTTCCTTAAATATATATGTAAACTCGACCACAGAAGATAATGTAGTCAACGCTATTAAGAGACAAATGGAATTCCTGCCTTTGTTGTCCGTGATTGTGTCTACGTCTTTGCCGAACCTCTAAACGAGGATATTCAATTTTATCCTTAGCTCTGGTCAATTTTCATCATTGTGGAAAAATTCAAGTATCTGTACTATACATGAAAAGGTTAGTAAATTCAATATTTATTGTAAATTACAGATAAACATCAATTATCTGCAATTTTAACCAAGTTTTCAAGCTGCTACTTCGTATATTCTTTTATAATGTATAGATTAGGCCTGTTTCTACAACATCTTCTGACTAGTCCGAAACTGTCAGAAGCATGCGCCGATCAAAGATTGACATTTAATGCAGCTCTTGAAAGCGGTGAGTGTATTTGACAGTTTCGAATTAATCACAATCTGTGTTAGAACAAACAGGGGTTCATGAATGGGCGTTCAATTGAAATGAATTTGGTCTCAATTACCCAATTTTTATGACAAGTTTTAGATGATCAAGGGCAGTAGACCAACTTCTTCAAGGCCTTTGACAAAAACAACCATGAGCTTATTACATAAACTTGATTGTTTTTCTTGTATTTGAAACTCAACGGATACAAATTTAATCTTTCTACAAAAGGAACCGGGGTACCCCAGGGATCTTTTTTAGATCCGCTGCTCTTTTAGCATTTTTATCAACGACTTTTCGAATACATCGTTTTTATTATTTGCTGATGAAATAAAAATCTACTATTCTATAAATTTAGTAGAGGATCCTTTTCATTTACAGAAGAGATTCGACGCAGTAAGGAATGGGTGTATGATAAACAATTTTTCATCTAACATATAAATTATGAGGGCAGTCAGATTTTAAAGGAACAGGTGGCTGTAAAACAAACACCGCAAGCGAAATATTGCCGTCATATGCATGTCTAGACAGGTTGAAACGTGGTAGTAGAGTCTGGAGCGTTGTTGTGTGTAAGATTCAATTTACTAGCTTACGGGAAGCAAACAAACATGGCGTGTGTAGTCGCAGAGTATTCCAAGTATGAAGTGCGTGCAGTTATCCGATTTTTGCAACCGAAGGAGAGAATCAGAGCGAAATTCATCGCAGGTTAGAGGGCGTTTATGGCCCGAAGGTCTTAAGTCAAAAAGAAGTCAGCGTTTGGTGCAAAAAATTTAAAGATGGACGAACGGACTTAATTGATGATCCGGAGAAGAACAGAGGCAGACCAAGGACCTCACACACAGATGAACACTGCTCAATTGTTGAAGGTTTTATTAGGCAATCGCATTAAAGTTCGTGCAACTGCGGAAATGACTGGCATTCCCAAGAGTTGTGTCCATGAAATCAAATGCGACCTAAACTTTCGCAAAGTTTCGTCTCGCTGGGTGCAGAAATTACTCTTCGAGAACTATAAAACCATTCGAATGAGTGCGTCACTTCAACATCTCACCCGATACCAACAGGAAGGGGATTCTTTCATTGAAAGCATCACTACCGGAAATTAAACTTGGGTTTATGAGTTCACCTCAGAGTCGAAACAACAGTCCATGATGTGGAAACATCCAGATTCCCCAGTTCACAAAAAATTTAAAACTCAATCATCTACCCGCAAAACCATGGCTACCGTGTTCTGGGATAGTGAAGGCCTATTGCTCTGTGAATTCCTTGAACCGCGCACAACCATTAACAGCGACAGATACTGTGAAACTCTCCAGAAATCGCATACAGCCATTAGAAGGAAAAGGCCAGGACGATTACGACAAGGAGTTAAACTTTTGCATGATGGCGCAAGACCGCACACGTCAAATCAAACTAACGAGTGGTTGACATAGCGGAATTGGGAGGTCCTCCAATATCTGCCATATACTCCCGATTTAACTCCTTTCGATTTTTATTTATTCGGACCCCTGAAGAAATGTTTGGCAGGAAAACGTTTTGCGAATCAACAGGAATTGCAAGACACAGTTGTGGATTACTTTAATCGACTTGACAGGCAACACTATCACGAAGGGATGTTCAAACTACTGTCACGCTGGGATAAATTTACGGAGAATATGTCGAGAAATAAACAAAAGTACTAGAGACCATTGCATGACTTAAGACGGCCCTGACTATTTCATGATGGAACACAAAATTCAGTTTAGTAAGTTTACGATCAACCTGTCCACCTAAATTTGCAATTTTTTGAAACCTATCTTATTTCTTGCTTTTTCTTAAACAATATGACTCTTAATTGAACTGTTTCTTTTATTTTTTCAAAAGTAAAATGCTTCCTGAGAAACAGGTATGTACAATATTAACGTTGGGATATTAAATTGCAACGCCGAGGTTAAGAAGTATTTGAAACACCAAAGCGGCACGTGGCATGAGATTCTACAAGGCCGTTAATTTCATGCCGACGAAATTTAAATTTATTTGCTCACAAATATGAAGGGTCCTTCGCGGATCTTAATGGCGAAATTTTAATTATAGTGCGTGCTAATGAATTCCGTGGTCATGGCATCATTTGGGGGGAAACGGAAGCGGTCTTGGGAGTAGAACGTTGTACATTTTTTTAATCGTGTAATTTATTTAAGATGTATTTATTGACAGCTAATTAAAATTTCATTAAATTTATATCTTAATTTTTTTTAATTTGAATATCACAAATCAACAGCAAGAAAATTATAGAAAGAAAGATTTTTTTCTTATAGAGGGGTAATTCATGATTAAATAGAAACGATAAAGAATGATTCTTTGACTTATAATGCTTTCGATTGACTGCTCTAGAGCATTCTGAATCTATTCCCCATCTTATTTTAACCTCATGTAACAATAAAAGATGGAGATACTCTGAGAGTGTTCTAGAGCAGTCGATCGAAAACGATATTAAAGGCATAATATATTTGGACATTAACAAATGTGATCAAGAATAATGACAAATTTTCAAAAACAGAAGATTTTGTGGCCCTAAACTATTAAAAAAACTCGGAGATGAGGAAGAAAGCCGGAGGCTAAGATGAAAGAACACACTAAGGAGAAATACAAAGAAACTTATGGGGTAAAAGAAAACTAGATCACCAAAGAGAAACCAGGTGAAGAAATCTTTAGAGAAGCCACTCATAGTGATCTTCTTTTAAGACTAACAGGGTATAATAGATCAAATAATTACATATTTACACTAACAAAGTAACTTTGATACCTTTTAAACTAAAAAGGTTTTCGTACTATTCTCAAATCCATGGAATAAATTTAATCTAAATTATAAATTATGGAACTGTCAAGTGTAACGATTTTATTATTTGATTTAAGTCCAGAGGTCATTAATCACTTCACAACTCAACTTTTTATCAATATGATTTTATCAATAAGATTATTTACAATGCGGAAGCACCGACCTAAATATATCAAAATTGTTGGCTGCTTACGTATGAGTTATGTGTGCATGTGTGTGTTTACGATAGTAATATAAGTAGCAACATACATACACATTTTAAATGAAGCTGTAAAAAGTACTACCAATTATAAGTTTTATCGTTTCAAGTATCACCTGGTTTAAATGTGTTACTCCTATAATTCTTATAATATTTTCCGAGTATCTTCTATAATAAGAACACTTTACTCTTTGGGGTAATCACGCTGGTCACCGTTAAAGATAAATTTAATAATAAAGAAAAATCCCTTTCCTTGCACATTTTTTGAGAGTTTAGGTTATATTAGGAAAAATAGCGACATCTAACTTGACTTTGCAATAGATATATGGTTCTTTATTCAACTAACACCGAACAAAAATACATATTAATTGTCGAAAATTATTTTCGAAAAAAGAAAAAGTTGGTATTAAGTACAGTACTTTGTCAAGTTCAAACAAGAAAAGAATTGTGGTGGTAAAACAAAAATTAAGAAGAAAATTCTTACCCAGAACTCATAATTCCGTGAGAAATGTTTGAAACCTCTGGGATAATGCCGGGCCTTCACTCAAAATAAGTGTTGGAAGTTTTCCCCTCGAAACATTTTGCGTACAAAAACCTTGTAGCCAACGCATTTTGCCGGGTTTTCCCATAAATTAAAATCATATCCACAATTTCACCGTTAAAAAATTCTGTCATGTTTGTAACACTATTGACATGCAACTGTATCAAAATACATGCGCGCTAAAACTGAACGGATGAACGCTCGATTACATAACAACTGATTACACGTTGACAAGGCATTTTTCTAAAGTTTATTAATAAAACGTTATACAAGAAAAGGTTAATTATATTAATTTTCATCAAAATTTTCATTAGTTGCATTTTCGTATAAAGTGGAGAAACACCCTGCTTAATCATAAGTCGTCAAATGTCAAATTTTTATCGAAAAGAAAAAGCAGCGCCGGTGCAACCAATGCAGCTTTTTTAAGTCAATTTTACGAAAAATAATGGAAATTATACAGGTGACCATTTTATATTGTAACCCCTCAAGATTTTCAAGTAGGCAACTAATCAATCAAATTATAAATCGTGTTGTCATAATGCACTAAAAGCATGGAAGTAGAAAAGTTGCCTGTTTTAAAGGACCATGATTTAAAATAGGCAACCTGTAAAAGCGTAAAAGATTTATCATAAAAAGTTACAATAAAAATCTGATAATCTCTTCTTTACTATGTTTTGGCGACAATGCTTGCCAATAGTCATAATTTTTAATATAAACAAAAGTAAAAAAGTTAATAATAATGTGTGTGTCTTTTCCTGGCTTACCCTAACTGTAATTATCTTTGTCATAATGAAGTCATGATCCGAAAATCCCGCGGACGTCAATAAACTGACTTGGCGTAGGATTATAGTGACACTCTATTTCAATTTGTAAAAGAGAAAAGTAGCTTGGCTTTAAGTTACTACTGACCATTAGTTGCTAGAGTAGTATAACAGAATTTGGTTCTTTTTACTAGCTAGTTCTATTTGCGGCGTCAATAGGTGACACAACTTCGATAATGTCCTGTATACAGCCGTTTCAATGAAGATGCACCAAACTCGGTATGACGGTAGATATCGTGAAAAGAAATAAAGTTTTCTATAATTTTTTTTTAATCGATAAAATTTTGAGAAAACGAAGGGAGAGGAGAATCATATACTTTTAAAAAGTATATGTATATATATATATATATTTTTTCTTCCAGCGTATAAATATATATATATACAGCGTGGAAACTAAGTAACGGATAAAATCCATAACTCGGTTAATATTTGTGATAAATCAAAAATCTAAAAGGGGTATAGCGATTAAAATTATAGCGCATAAGAAGAAGTCATTTTCAGATATTTTCATGAATTTTTTTTGAAGTTATGACGTCATCAAGGTTTTTTTTAAATGACAACCTATATTTTTTATTTTTCATTTCGGTGGGATTTTTTAACCTACTTTCAACAGTATAAAATTTTGGATCGATTACATAACAAAAAATTCAAGAAAAACAGTCTCAAAGTTTTAATAGTAAAGTTGAAGAAATAAACAGAATATCTAGTTAGCTAGGTGTAAAACAAACAAAATTTGTTTGATTGACAAGAACTTGTAAATACCTGTCACAATAAAGTAAGTGAGTGTTTTTATTCCCTGTGGATAGTAGGAGTTACACCAATTATTAAAAACCTTCTTTTACCAAAATGGTGTTGCTGACAGAAAAACAAAGAGTTGAAGTTTTAATGATGGTTGGGTATGGCGATCGAATTAGAACTCATCAAGAGGTGTGTCGACTTTTTATAGACAAATATCCTGATCAGCAAATAAGTCAATCCACAGTCAGCAGAATAGAAAATAAATTTCGAAATTACGGTACTGTGAAAGACCTTCCAAAAACTGGCCACCCTAAGACAAAATTAATCGACGATGTGCAGCTTGATATTTTACTAGAAATAGAAAATAATCCGCAATCGACTAGTCGAGACATTGCTTTAGAGCACAACCTGAGCCATACCTCGGTACTGAAACTTTTAAAAATGCAAAAGTTTCATCCGTATAAAGTAAAATTGGTCCATGAGTTAGCAGAAACTGACTATGATCATAGACAAGAATTTTGTGAAGAAATGTTGGAAATTTGCATTCGCGATCCAATGTTCTCGCGGCGTATAATTTTTTCTGATGAGGCAAGTTTTACTTTACATGGAACTGTTAACAGACATAATTGTCGATATTGGTCTAGGGAAAATCCCCACTGGATGCAAGAAGCTCATACTCAACATCCCCAGAAGCTCAATGTATGGACAGGAATTGTCGGTGACAGAATTTTAGGGCCATTCTTTATCGAAGGTAATTTAACTGGTGAGAAATATCTACACTTCTTACAATTCGAATTAGTACCTGCATTGGCGATATTATTCCCTAATGAAAATGACTGTGACGTACCAAACAATAACATTTGGATGCAACACGACGGTGCTCCGCCACACTACGCAGTTGATGTGCGACGTTATTTGGACGAGGTGTTCCCAGGTAGATGGATAGGAAGAAGAGGTCCAATGGAATGGCCGGCTAGATCCCCTGATCTAACGCCATTAGACTTTTTTCTGTGGGGTACTTAAAAAGCAAGGTGTATAAAAATCGACCTAACAACTTAGACGATCTTAAAGAAAGAATTCGACAGGAGTGTAGGTTAATAACACCTCAAACTATTCAAAATGTGATAAATGAATTTTATGAGCGTCTTGGGTATTGTCAGTTGGTGCAGGGTCGTCAGTTTGAACATTTATTGTGATTCCAATGACTGTCAAAATCAAATTTTGTTTATTTTACACCTTAATTTTGTTTATTTTACACCTGGCTACCTAGGTTTTCAGTTCATTTCATTCAACGTTACTATTTTACTATTAAAACTTTGAGACTGTTTTTCTTGAATTTTTTGTTATGTAATCGATCCAAAATTTTATACTGTTGAAAGTAGGTTAAAAAATCCCACCGAAATGAAAAATAAAAAATATAGGTTGTCATTTAAAAAAAACCTTGATGACGTCATAACTTCAAAAAAAATTCATGAAAATATCTGAAAATGACTTCTTCTTATGCGCTATAATTTTAATCGCTACACCCCTTTTAGATTTTTGATTTATCACAATTATTAACCGAGTTATGGATTTTATCCGTTACTTAGTTTCCACGCTGTATATATGTTACGACGTAGGTTTCCGCGGGTGTTATATGATGTGTTGTTCTTCCGGGTATTCTTCCGCGTTGGGTTCTCAAAAAAAAACCTTTGTTGTCTTGACGACGTTTCGGCAGAATCACATCTGCCATCATCCTCATCATATATATATATATATATATATATATGCTGTGTTGTTCTTCCGGGTATTCCTCCGCGTTGGGTTCTCAAAAGAACCTTTGTTGTCTTGACGACGTTTCGGCAGAATCACATCTGCCATCTTCAGGTCTTCTCGGCTGCTTTCTTCGTTCTGCTCCTCGTTGTTATGCTATGTTGTTATGTTATGTGTTATATATATATATATGTTACGACGTAGGTTTCCGCGGGTGTTATATGTTGTGTTGTTCTTCCGGGTATTCTTCCGCGTTGGGTTCTCAAAAGAACCTTTGTTGTCTTGACGACGTTTCGGCAGAATCACATCTGCCATCTTCAGGTCTTCTCGGCTGCTTTCTTCGTTCTGCTCCTCGTTGTTATGCGAGTGGAACTAACTTCTTGCGATGCCGGGGAGGGTTTATATACTGGGTTACGGTTACGCGTCGTTGCGCTCGGTTGGTTTTTTGTCTGGCTTCTTGTTGTTGGTCGCGCCGGTACGCCGGCTCCTCCCCCGATGATCTCGGCTTTGATTGTAATGCTGGTTTCCACGATGTTGGTAGTCGTTGAGTGTCGTCTCTTGTGTTTAGATTCTTCGGGTGCTTTTCTATTTCTATGGCTTCACGTATGATCCTTTTGGAAGTGTGTTGTATGCTGGCTATTGTTTTTGTATTGTCAAAATCTATTTTGTGTGATGTGGCCGTTACATGTTGTGCAAGCGAAGAAGTTTTTTCGTTCTTCTCGACGGCATTGCGGTGTTCTTCTCTTCTCACACTGACTCTTCTGTTCGTCTGTCCCACGTAAACTTTCTCGCAGTCTTGGCAAGGGATTTTATATACTCCCTGGCTTTCTAATTCTATTTGTGTTTTTGGAGTTGGCAGGATGTTGCTGATTTTCTTATCTGTGTTGAACGTTGTTTCGATCTTATGCCTTCTGAGGACTCTGCTTATTTTGTCTGTTGTGCCTTTTACGTATGGCAAGCAGGTTCTTCCAAGTGGTTTCTCTTCTTCCTTTTCTTTTTTCTCCCGACGTGGTCTTTGCGCCCTCTTGATTTGGTTTTTTGAGAAACCGTTTTGAAGCAGCGCTATCTCTAATTTCTCCATTTCCTACTGCTTATTTTTCAAGTCTGTAAGCCTCTGCGATCTTGTTACGAGTGTCTTCACGATGGCAGATGGCTTCAAGATGGCAGATGTGATTCTGCCGAAACGTCGTCAAGACAACAAAGGTTCTTTTGAGAACCCAACGCGGAAGAATACCCGGAAGAACAACACAACATATAACACCCGCGGAAACCTACGTCGTAACATTATCGATCTCTACGGGGAGAAGAAACTACAAGAAACCAAGAAGATGGAGAAGCTACGATCAAAAAGAAGCAAGTTACTCTGCAGCCTAACGTTCCTGGAGCGCTGCCGCGATGAAAACATCATACCGAAGAGCATGAAGCTGACGTTCCACAAGAAGAGCCACCAAACAAGCAACATCCTCAGGAGAGCAAGTCTAGCGTTAGTGAGGGAGGCCATACACGACACCAGAAGAGAGTTAGACAAAGTAAACACCGAACTCCTGAAATTACATCTGGAATTGAGCAACACGTTGCATCCAACATTATGGGCAACATTGGACCAACTTATGGAGTTCCGAGCAGAAACGGATACGGAACTAACAAGACAGAAGCAGAAGAAGAAGTTTGAACGACTGCAAGCAGAACAGAGACCCAAGAGGACTAGAGCATCGATAGAAGTGGAGAAGGTGGTCCATAACTTATCAAGATTTCCACTAGATGAAGCAACGAAAAGCGTACTAGCCAAGGGATTCAACTACGCCGTGGCACCTTCACGCATACCAGTGGAGAACATCATATGCAGCGTGGAAGCATCTATTTCTGAATTACCGGAAAATACCGCAGAAACCATACGACAAGACATATCAAGGATACTACGCACAGCAAAACCACCAAAGAAGAACTTGTCTCAAGAAGAAGTCCGAGCTCTACGTTCGCTGAAGGGAAACGAAGATATTATCGTGCTACCAGCAGACAAAGGCAACGCAACCGTTATAATGGACATGAAAGACTACGAAGAGAAAATGAAAGTGCTTTTAGAAGATCCAGCATACAAAACCATCGCTACGGATCCAACAACGTACCTGGAGAAGACAACAAAAGCGAAAATTAAGGCAAGTTCCATCAATGAAGAACAGCAACGCCAGCTGATCCCGAGGGAGAAATCGTCCAAGTGTCCAAAACTGTACGGGCTGCCGAAGATACACAAGGAAGGAGTTCCACTCAGACCAATCGTCAGTTCCATTGGATCACCGTTACAGCAACTAGCTAAATTCCTGGCGAAACAGCTACAACCCTACGCCGAAGAAGCGGAATCTTTCGTGAAGAACGCAAGCCACTTCATCGATCGTGTAAGGAACATCACCGTCGAACCAGGACATCTACTAGTAAGCTTCGACATCGTATCACTCTTCACTAACATACCAACAGAAGAGGCAGTGGACATCATACAACGCAAATATCATATCTCAGAAGATACCATAAACCTGACGAGGCATTGTCTGAAGAATACGTACTTCATATTTAAAGAACAACGGTACAAACAAGTAGAAGGAGCACCTATGGGATCACCACTATCACCGATAATAGCCAACCTTTTTATGGAAGACCTGGAAGTAAGAGCTATAGAAGCAGCAAGCCACAAACCTCTCTTATGGCTGAGGTACGTCGACGATACTTTCGTTATATGGACACACGGAGAAGAAGAATTACGAAGATTCCACGAACATCTCAACGGAATACACCCGAAGATTAAATTCACGATGGAAATAGAAAATGACAACAGCCTCCCATTCCTAGACGTACTGATAACGAAGCAACAGAATGGAAGCCTCGGATATTCAGTGTACCGCAAACCGACACACACAGATCGCTACTTGAACGCTCAGTCGCATCATCATCCAGCGCAACTACAGTCCGTCGTGAAGACACTCGTAACAAGATCGCAGAGGCTTACAGACTTGAAAAATAAGCAGCAGGAAATGGAGAAATTAGAGATAGCGCTGCTTCAAAACGGTTTCTCAAAAAACCAAATCAAGAGGGCGCAAAGACCACGTCGGGAGAAAAAAGAAAAGGAAGAAGAGAAACCACTTGGAAGAACCTGCTTGCCATACGTAAAAGGCACAACAGACAAAATAAGCAGAGTCCTCAGAAGGCATAAGATCGAAACAACGTTCAACACAGATAAGAAAATCAGCAACATCCTGCCAACTCCAAAAACACAAATAGAATTAGAAAGCCAGGGAGTATATAAAATCCCTTGCCAAGACTGCGAGAAAGTTTACGTGGGACAGACGAACAGAAGAGTCAGTGTGAGAAGAGAAGAACACCGCAATGCCGTCGAGAAGAACGAAAAAACTTCTTCGCTTGCACAACATGTAACGGCCACATCACACAAAATAGATTTTGACAATACAAAAACAATAGCCAGCATACAACACACTTCCAAAAGGATCATACGTGAAGCCATAGAAATAGAAAAGCACCCGAAGAATCTAAACACAAGAGACGACACTCAACGACTACCAACATCGTGGAAACCAGCATTACAATCAAAGCCGAGATCATCGGGGGGAGGAGCCGGCGTACCGGCGCGACCAACAACAAGAAGCCAGACAAAAAACCAACCGAGCGCAACGACGCGTAACCGTAACCCAGTATATAAACCCTCCCCGGCATCGCAAGAAGTTAGTTCCACTCGCATAACAACGAGGAGCAGAACGAAGAAAGCAGCCGAGAAGACCTGAAGATGGCAGATGTGATTCTGCCGAAACGTCGTCAAGACAACAAAGGTTCTTTTGAGAACCCAACGCGGAAGAATACCCGGAAGAACAACACAACATATATATATATATATATATATAAGATGAGGACGAACAGAATTCTTAACCTGCCTTAACCTTCGTTCAAAGAATCGGTTTATTCCTTTATTGCCCCATAAAATGTCGCGCTTTAGATGATATGATGAAATACATTTAGTCCGTTCTTATTAACGTTGTAGTAAGGAGCGAAGCACAATTTCCGTTTGGTATAGTTTATACTTTTCTTTTTTAAGTATATTAGTGTACGTAAATGTGTTTGTATATGTGTTGGTGTGTTTGCGATGAGTGATTTCACGTTTCAAGAATACGCAGATATGTTATACGGGGAATGTCGGGAAAGCGCGCGATTGGCAACACGTCTATACGCGGAACGGTTTCCTAATCGTGAACGACATCCGCATTATCATACGTTTATCAGGGTAGTTCAGCGACTACGCGACGCGAATCAGGGATGCAGTGCGGCCACCTCACGTTCTAAACGTAGAAGAAGAGCTTCTCAATATGATTGAGAATGACCCCAACGTAAGCACACGAGAGGCTGCTAGACGTATAGGACTTGCAAATGCAACGGTGTGGCGCATATGGAGGAAGCAACAGCTTCATCTGAACCACTACCAACGTGTTCATGCTTTGGGGCCGCGAGATTTTGGTGCCAGACTGCAATTTTGTAACTGGCTGCAGGAAGCCCACATTAATGATAACAATTTCACGCGTCGAATTCTTTTCACGGATGAGGCACTTTTTACACGCAAAGGGGTAGTGAATTTTCATAATTACCACTACTGTGCCACTGAAAACCCGCATGTAACCAGGAGACAATTTTCAACGCCGTTTTACAATTAATGTGTGGACAGGAGTAATTGGTAACCATTTAATAGGACCATTCATTTTACTTGATCGTATGAATGGCGATGCATACCTCGCATTTTTGCAAAACGATTTGCCAACATTGCTGGAAGATGTACCGCTAGCACTAGAAGGGATGTGTGATTCATGCACGATGGGGCGCCACCACATTTTAGTGCTGTCGTTCGAGGATACCTAGATGAGCTTTTCCCTCACTGGTGGATTGGCAGTGGTGGTCCTGTAGCATGGCCACCATGCTCTCCTGACATAAATCCTCTTGATTCTTATGTATAGGGCTGCATGAAGGAACTCGTTTATAATCAGCCCGTGGACTCTGAACAAGAAATTCGAGGGCGAATTATTGAAGCTGCTGAGCATATCAGGGAATGCAATGTGTGGAATCATATGTGGCATGCGTTGGAACGGCGGGTGGCTTTGTGTGTTCAACTAGAAAGAGGCATATTTGAACACATGTTGTAAGGTAATTATCATTTTCGTAATTCGGCCGCTTTCGAATTTGTTTCTACCTCATATGACCAAGTTCAGTCTGATAATTTGGCAGACTAATTCTAGTTACTAATTGTCCCAATTTATTAACTGTACCGATTTTAGTCAACTGTTCAATTACTTAGCTGTGTACATCGTATAATGTACACGTTGGATACAGGAATAAATAAAAACCTGTTACAAGTGTTAATTATCGAACATTATTAAGACTCGGTTTGCATAAACCTCAGTGCACGCTAATAAATGCATATTCTTTCAAAGTTTTCACCTTTAACACGTCTTGCGGTCAAGGGCAGAATTAAAAGCCTATCATAAATTTTTTCGTTTACGATAGATTTATTGCCTTCTTGCATCCGCGTGCCATTCATAAATAAATTTAAATCGCTCGTTTTGTTTCACGGACCCAGATATTTAAATCGCTACAGTATTTCTAAAAACATCGACTCCAATTAATGCAAATCTCAAGTCGTTCCGATTGCAAAATTGTATTAAATATTAAAACTTGATTTTATAATTGTCAATTTGTTATCTTAGTAACAACAAACAAATATTTTTTTGTGGTTTTACTAGAGAATGCAATCGCTTCCTTGTATAATTTGCAAAAGATTTTCATATTTTTATCATTAATTCCTGTTCTTGTGTTTTGGGATATTAGAAATTCAAAAAAGGGATAAGTTTTTCTAAATTTTTCAATAAACCAAATTTTTTTAAGGTACAGAGTTCTGATGAGGCCCAATAAGGCCGAAATACATGTATAAACTCTTTCCTAACACTTTCTATATTGCCAGTTAGACAATTTTAATTAATTTTCATAAAATATTTTGCTCCAAATAATGTCAGAAACGTTTCGCCGTTTGGTGCGTCATCACTGAAACATCCTGTATACAATATTTGAATTTAAAATTCAAATTCTATATTTATTGGCAGTTCTTTACAATGGGTGTATAGTCAGAATTAAAAGTAATATTTCCTCAATAAAATGTGAACGCAAATTAATTTTGATCACCATAACGAGCAGAAGGCCAAACAAACATCGACAAGATTTGTTGAGTGCCCGTCTACTCGTTATAGTAGTCGGGAGTGATTAGGCTACAATTTAACTTTTTATTGAAGAGACATTATCTTGAATTTCGATTGTATATGTAGTAGAACGTAGAAATACAAATAGGGTATAAGCTGGTTTCATCGAGGAATTACCGGAAGAAACTTTTTTAGAGTTTTTTTTTAATTTTCAACCTGTAACGTTTTCAGCAGTTTTTTTTAAATAATTATTATAAAATTTAAGTTGGAGATTGTAGAGTGGAATTTTTGAAAAGATATTGTTATTTCCCTAATGTATGGATTACAAAGATCATTAAAAGATCTTTATGTCAGCGCAGACGTCAATTTAAGTTAAGTCTCACGGCGATTATCTCCTTCAGAAAGTTATAAACACGCTTCAAAAAAATCGGGTTTGGGTTAGAAGATAATGGCAAAAAAAAGCGCAACTCTGGCTGACACATGAAGTAATTGAATTAATTTATTTTAACCAGCAGACTTGGCAATAGAAACGGAAGTCGATATAAGTTCAGAAACTGATAATGACTTATGGTCTCATTTTGATAGAAAATTTTCTAGGCAGACAAGTTTCGTCACTCCAAGTACTACAGTACACGTAACGATAAAGCAGTACCTAGATTTGAATTTAATAAATCGGAAAATGGAATCAAAAAAAGTTCACCAGATTATTGTCCTTAATGGAAATCTTTAGTTTCACCATTTATTTGAGTTAAAAAAAGTATTACTTTCAACTGTATAATTGATTTTTTTATTTTAAATTTATGTGGTTTAAAAATAATGTACCATTTACAGGGTACTTAAAAAATGGCGACACCCTCACTGAATAGTGGATAATGGCGCTATTTCGTCAGTTTTTAAGCACCCAGCGTAGTACAAAAACTTAAAAGAAACTGTTTTATATTATCTCATTTTTTTTTTGTTAAATAAAAAAGATTATATGATTATACACGTATAGAATCACAGTAATTTCATTTTATCTTAACTGTTTGACTGCGTAATTAATTTTTACCAAAAACAATATCTAAATGGATTACAAGGATATGATAAAGAATCAATGTGGGATGTCGTCTAAATAGTCGACAATTTATCGACTTGCACTGTTCACGATCAATCGTAGCTTAGTCGACTTTGTGTTGATAGACTCAATCTGCAAGTCGACTTAAGACGCATTCTCACGATTCGATTTTAGTTGATCAACTTTAGTGGATCAACTAGAATCGCTCAAGTTTTTGGTTCACACATTAAACACATTTCAAGCATAAAAATTGAATCGACCAGTAAAATAAAATAGCGCCAACTAGAGCAGTTGTCCGTGCAAGTGTAGAAGTTATTACTGGTTTACTGATTCAAGAATTAAGGAAAATTATCTTACTAGGATGGGGTAGACAACATAAAAAATGCCGTTTCTAGATACGCAATTGGATTAAAAGAAGAAATCAGTATGGTGTTTCGAAAACTCGCTGTGGAGGATACAGCATTTTCTCTAGCATCTTTATTTTTATAACTGTCCAGTCTACGGTTCCAAAGACAGTCATGATTATGATACAGTTCTATAAATTTTGACATGGTACATTCTGACCATTTTAAACTCATTTTGCCTTATTACAAACTAAAACTGTAACTGCAACTTCAAAAAAAAATAAATAAAAATAATAAGCAGACTGCAGAATTCAACAATCGAATGATTCAAGTTGCCTGTCAAATGTCCACACGCTTCAAACGTGTGTCAACTCGTCTCAAAAATAATAGATGACTCATAACTTGAACGATAAAGTTTGAATGGGTGAATCTTTTGTGGAATCAACTTAAGTTGACCGATAAAAGTTGAAACATATGTTCTCACAGCAATTTTCATTCGATCCATTAAAGTTGATCAGCTGAAATCGAATCGTGAAAATGCGCCTTTATTACATCAAATCGTTTCGTCACCCATCTATAGTACCTACTGAACTGAAATTATAGTCTTTCGGTCATTTAAGAAATCTGTTAAAATTGGACCAGTGATTATCCCAAAATGCCGTAACCACGTTGCTTCCTGATCGTACAGCTTTGAATGTCTTTGGCGGCGATGAATTTGAGTGTTGCCATTTCATACATTCACACAATTCTGTTTGCTTTCTGGGATTTAATTATGCACCCTAGGTTTATTAATGGTAATGTTTCGTTCCAGATTTCTTAATCTCAGCACATAAAAATTTAGTAATTTGCGATGCATCACAACCAGGTACATCAGCGATAAACATGTTTGATACAATTGTCGATGTTTAAAGAAACAAAACAAAGTCTTTGGTATTTATCAACTATCCTGATTGCTATGAATTAATTTGGATATTGTTCATTATTGTCAATCAGAAATTAAAAAAAAAACCACTCAAATCTATACTCCCCTCGTACTTATTTTAAATGTAAAATGACGGTTATGGAAAATCAAAATACAAATTTGATTGTTCCATAACTGTACGTTCATCCGAATCAGTGATGAACGTAAGCATTAGCTTGAAAATTTGCGGTAATAAAGAGCTTTAATGGAAAATGCAAAACAATAGCCCCGCACGTTATTTACTCTTATAACTGCTTTAACAGCGGCATATTGAATCGAGTGTAACTCACACCTATTTTTAGAAACGAACAATATAAAAGCGCGTCATAAAAATCGAAAAAAGCACACGCCCAATTTCGATTTGAAATATTATTATCGCATTTATTCTGAAAACTGTTCACTGTGCAGTTTGATTCAGGGTACCTATGCGCCGTCAGTAGGGTACATATTTCAGCTTCAACAGCAGCATCTGATAATGGTGCGGTTGTAAATAACGAAACCCTTGGAGATTTTTCTGTTGTTATTCCGTCAGTGATAATGTGTTTTTATTTTAAATCCGGTAGAGATTAAAAACTTCCGTTCCGGCTAAAATTTTTATTTTTGAAATGTATGACACTGTTGTGCGTAAAAATGATATAAAACAAAACATTTTTTTTAAATATTTATAATAAAAGTACCGTGTACTCCAAAAAGATTTCTCCTTGCAAACGTTTAATTTGAAATTTGAACTTTCAATGTATTTTTTTACTGCATTGGGATTGACCAATTGGTTTGAATTATTTAGACGACAAAGCCATTTACTCGTGATAAACAACCTTAATTAATTAACTTTACGTCGCTGCAGTGAATAAATAAATGTCCAGCTAAACTGGCAGGCGCAGGCCGGTCAATATGATTTCGTTCAGGAACACAAACCTCCTCCATCCACCACGATTACTATGGTAACAACTTATGAGAGGGAACCCGGTGCACGCTGAATTCGTTCATTGTCATGGAAACCATCTCTAAAATACATTCATTCATATCTAACCAGGTTTAGGAAGTAGACCCTCTAATTCCACAGCATGAAATATTACAGAGACCGACACAAAGGATCGATATCGTGTTGTGTGACGATGACACGAGATAAATTAGTAATGTGTCCGAAGAAATATACAAGTTACGACCGACGACGATGACGACGACGACCTCGACGACGCGACGTTGCTATTAGATTATCTTTAATCTATTATGAAACGCGAGTTCTCAGGACCGGATGTTTTAAATAAAACGAGACTTTCACGGCACATTTAAAATCGCATTAAATTTTCACGTCTTAATTGTGTTTCAAGATTTATAAGTTTAGAACGAGCGCAACTTTTTCATGCGTTCAAATTGGTCCACTGATAAATCCTGGAGTTAATAGAAATTCGCAAATACCGTCTCATAAAATTCTTAAAGGTTCAAATGTTTCATAAAAATTTCCTTAATTATCCTTTATCGATTCGTAATTTAATACTTTCATTTTTATATGAAATTTAACACGTTGACTGCAGTGAGTATCACCGGTGATAATATTCAGGTAATGTTTAACTGCAGGCCGTGTGTTGTATCATCTCTATTACTCATTGTCAGTCACTATTCTGTATAATGATCCGGTTCTTTCCGTGGCATAGTGATAAAGGTTTACTATTGTCGTTGCGGTCTACCAATAATGTCTGGATGTATGGGTTATACAGGCGATTCAAAATAAGTGTCCGACCCGTTAGGGGCGTACTTACCAAGGTCATGTAAGTACGAAATTGAAAGAAATAAATTTATGGGAGGCATTTGAAAAACAAACCTCTTGTGAATCCTAAATCGAAACTGTTTAAATACCACTGATGACTATTATAATTTATTATAATCGACATTGAATTTGGCGCCGTTATAAAAGTTAAAGTCAAGTTTTTCCTGAGTTTCATATTAATATTAAAGTGAAATGGTGCATAAAGTTAAACTTACGGTTTTTATAACAGATACTCGATATGTTCCCCTTCTTGTTGTATATTAGTCGCACGATTGATGAATGATGCACGTACCCCAGGAAACATTCGATTCGCATTGTTTCGAATTATTTCTGCTGCGGCAAAAATGCGATTGTGAAGTTCTTCAACCGTGTTAATGGGGTCTTTATAAACCAAACTTTTCATGTGGCCTCACAAATAAAAGTCTAAGGGATTCATATCGGGCGAGCGGGGAGGCCAAGCTACTGGTCCACCGCGCCCGATCTACCGATTTCTAAACTGAACTGTTAAAAAATTATTATTATGAACATTACGTTGAAAATGTGGCGGTGCACCATCGTGTGTAACCACCACATATCACGTCGTATGTACAGAGGCACTGCATCGGGCAGTTCGGACACCGTATTACGAATAAATTCCAAATACCCATCTCTGGTCAAACGCTGTGGTAATACATTTGGCCCAATTAAAAAATCCCCAATTATTCCCGCCCACAGATTAATAGAAAATTGTCTTTGAAAATGACCGCTACGGCACACATATGGATTTTCTGCTGCCCAGACATGACTGTTTCGTGAATTAAAGATTCCAGCACGAGTAAAACACGCTTCGTCTGTAAACAGAATGAAATCGGAAAATAACGGTTCCTCGATGATTTTGTCTAATAGCCATCTACAAAAAATTAATCATTGGGGATAATCAGGTAGTTCAAGCGCATGCACGCGTTGATAGTGATATGGGTGATATGAGTTTTCGTGCAGAATTCGCCATACGGTAGCTCGTGTCACATTTAGTTGACGCGCAAGAGTACGAGTGGCTAATGCTTCATTTCTATATTCCGTCATGGTAATCTTAATACGCAGTGATTTCAATAAATTTCCATTAATTGCCAATACAAATTCAGCGAACGTTTCGCGCACTAACACAATAAGAAAATTTTAGTTCAGTCTAGTACAGTTACCAGATCAACAAATATTACTGGTAGACGCAGCCAAGAAAGTAAAAAATTATTTAAAATAATAATAATAAGATAACTTTACATTTTAAAATAAATGCGAGTTATTCTGAGAGTTTCAACGTATTCCCCATAGAGTGTTTCAGAATAACCATTCCTAACTTTCAGAGATGATAGAGGACATTGAATTAAGCATTTTTTTCTATTAATGTAATTTCCGGAAATTCTCTGTTTCTGAGATAATTCGATATGAAGAAAACATAATTTTGAATAAAATCAAAGCGAAAAGCAACGTTATTGTTTATTTTTACTGACAATAATAAAAAAAAATTAAAAATGTACATTTAATTACAAGAATTGTTCAAAGAAATTATTTTATTAAGGAAAAAAATATTTAATTCGATGTCTGCTATCATCTCTCAAAGTTAGGAATAATTATTGTATATGATATAGGTACGGGGGGAGGGGGCAAATTCGACACTTTTAATAGGAAACAACTATTTTAGAAGAATTAGATAAGACCTCGGCTCCTGGAGCTCGATTTTTAAGACAGAATTAATGGTAAAGACCGCATTTCCATCTCTTGTACTGCTTGGGATCTACAGGCTGTCTCAAACATCTGAAATAAAATTCGTGATTTCTCTACTCTTGATATTTCAAAAGAGCGCTCGAACAGGTAAATTTAGTTTTTTAAAAAGTAGCTTTTATTCGAAATTGAAATTTTTGACACGTTTCCGAGTAATGACTAATGACGTCAAACTAATATGCACTGACAAAATCATAATTGTACCCCAACGTATATTGTAAAAAAATGTGATTCATTTCTTCCGTCTGCACCACAAGTTCGATGTCCGCAATAAATGAATTGCCCGTTATAAATTCTTTCCGCATAAATAAGGTCATAAATAAAAATGTTTTTGGTTCAGTGCAGGGTGAACGTACGTGTTTCGTTTTATTTTTGTGAGATTATTGCTTTCGTGACGCAATAGTTATTCCAGTGGACACCAAACAATTTACATCTGAATCTTCATCTAATTTTATCTCAAAAACTATGCATAACAGACCCCCCATGACTATAGTTTTTTTGTTTTATTTTTTCATGTATTACCTGTGGTTTACGGGTCGGACACTTATTTTGAATCATGCTGTATATGCAGAAAGACCAAAAAATCGTATTTTCCGTGAAGTACGGGAAGGCCGGCTTAAACACAGTGTCGCTGTTCTCGTCATGTTGTGTTGTTTTTGTAGTGTGCCTTTTTGAAAGTGTAGTAGTTCGTTTTTACCTATTTACGCATATAAGAATTTTAATTTATTCACAAATATCCACTCATAACCTGTTTGAGGTAAGTACTTTTACGTTGTGATTTTCTTGCGACATTACATTGTTCTTACATATAAAATGAACCACCAAAACCAACCTTCTAAATACAAGTAGGGTGCGCCCTAAAAGAAAATGTATCAGAAACACAGAATTTTGGAAACAGCACCTAACGGAAGCGGAACTTTTAGAGGAAATAAATAAAGTTGATGATAGAAACTTCAAAGGCAGAAGTATCAGGTAGATGTGGAAATTGATGCTCCAGACTGGCACGAAGTTGATTGCTCTTCAATGAGGTCACCATCAATTTCACGGGAGCTGAATCGTTCATTAACCATGAAGGTATATATCCAGATGATGTAAATGACCTTGCTCCCATCGATGTCTACAAAAGATTTCTCGACGAAGAAATTCTCGACTCGATTGTAGCAGAAACCAACAGAAATGCTGATCAAATTATACAAATAATTACCAAATCTGCTACAATGACTACATTGCATTCAACAAATCAAAATGAAATAAAGTAAATTCCTAGGGATAATCATGGATTTAGTGAAATACACCAAAATTTCTGATTACTGGAGCAATAGCATCATGAGCAGAAATCGTTTTCAGTTGTTACTACGGCTTGTTCATTTCGTGGATAATCAAACTGAAGATTCAAATAATAGCCTCTACAATATTGACAATATTATTGAGTTATTTCAAAACAAATGCACAAATGAGTGCCAACCAGGGGAATTTAAAACGGCAGACGAATCTATGACACCCTTTCGTGGTCGTCTACTTTTTCGCCAATATATATCTAGTAAGCAACACAGTTATGGAATAAAACCTTTTAAACTTTGTGATTCAAAGTGATACACGTATCGGGTATCTGTTTACACAGACCAGAGTTTGAAAAGCTTAGTGGTCAAGGGCTTACGGAAGAAGTAGTTTTAAAACTAGTTCATCATTTTCGAGGTCAAGGACGAACTGTAATAATTGTTAATTTTTACAAAACTTGCAAAAACTCTTCTTGCAGCAAACACACATCTCTTGGTTTACTCTCAGATGAAACAGAAAAGGTCTACCTCAAGAAATTATAAAGGCAGTATTGGCCAAAGGAGAAATTGTGGGAAAAGAAAATTCAGATGGAATTATTGTGCCAAAGTGGAAAGATAAGCGAGAGTTTCCATTTACCACCAAGCATGACTTAGAAATAAAGACCACAGGAAAGCGTAACAGGATAGGAGAAGACCAAGAGCCAACCGCCATCATCGATTATAATTCTGGTAAAGATGGAATCGACATTTCGACATCGATAGCAAACTATTTTTCCCATCACAAAATTGTATTTGAATTGCTCTTGAATACAGCTGCTGTGAATTCGCTAAAGATTTACAAACAAGAATAACATACAGACTTTAGAGAAAGTTTAGTTTTGAGTTTGTTGAAAATAAGTCAACAGGCCAAAAAATCAATATCTGATGAAAAACACATTCTTGTTTCTATTGAGGAGAAAACCAAAGATGAAAGAAAGAAGAGATCCAAGTGCGTGAGTTGTTATAGAAAATATGTACAAGAAGGAGGAACGCAACTGGGACAGAGGAAAGCAGAGTTGGTCTCAACCATGTGTAACAAATTCAATAAATACTTATGTTTTACGTGTTTTACTGAAATGCATTATAAGATATCATCGGTGGCACATTTTTACTCGAATGCCGCGTCACTGGTGATAACATCACTTTTCGATATAAAAACTTACAAGTATTAATGTTTATTTAACCAATAAAGTCAAAACATTATTCGTTGTGTAATTATTAAAGTTTGGCTCCTGTGGTATTACTTTGGGCTTCTAATGGTGGTAGCCAACGTTTGAAATATGGTGCCTTTTTAAAAAAATTATTTCTCTAGTGGCCCATGAATTGTTAGTTGTGAACCAGCCTCAATCGATCTGACGTATGAAATAGCATAATTTCACTTTTAAACTAATAAAATGTTTATGTTATGGCATATGTTGAGTTCGGCAATTCACGCGGTGCAACCAAGGAGTACAAAGTAGAATTCAGTGTTTTCCTTAAATAAGAAAAGTGAGGTTATGATATATGTCAATTTTATTAAATTTCAAGCAAGGGTGATTCTCAGCTGATAATTCACGGCCAGCTAGGGAGAAAAATTACAAAAAATACAAGTTATTTATTGGAAAAGAAAAATATTTAGTCATATTTGTCTACTTTATATAAAAATTGAATATAGTACAAGTTAAAAGGATTAAAATAACACAAGAAAAAATAAAACGTTATAACCACAAGGAAGAAATAACTTGAATAATACAGTGTGTCCACGGATTTTCTACAATAGTCGATTGAGATTCCTTTTCTTTTGTTTTAAATGTTTCTTTCATTAAAAAATTGAAACCGCAACTAATTTGGTCTTAGACATTACACTTACATTTCTTACTACGAAAACTTTTATTAATTTTAACAACCCCTATCCACCTCTAACCAATAACAAAGAGTCCTATTCGAAAACGCTTCTTTTCCCAAATTTTTCATTGGATATGCATTTGTCTTCATCACGCAAATCATCTTTACCTTTCACAGTATAAAATTGATCGTTTGGTAAAGCTGAGAAAACTTTTTGATATAAGTTTCGTAATCCATCAAGATGCACATGTTTCTGAGGCTGCATAGCACTTGCACAATTTTCTAGCTCGTCGAATTGACCTATGAAGTTGTTCTCTCGTCTTCTTTGCGCTCTTAGTCTTTTTATACGTCTTAAAAGAATTTCTTGCTTTCATTCTTTGTCCTCATTGAAGATGTAACATAAGGCTCAATAAATTTCAGGTCACAGGTGGCTATGGAATAAAATTTCATGTCTTAATTAAATTCAGATTTTCCTGTCAACTTGATATTTGAGTTTCATTTATCAATTTAGCACTTAATCTTTCTTAACTCAAACATTAAACCACTAGTTTAATTAAACTAATTTTTATTTTATACTTTTACAAATTGGACAGAAGGTTTACATCGTGGAATCTTGCCTTCGTTTACGAAACAGCGCTCTGATCCAAGTGCGTGTGTTCTAAGTTAAGACATGATTCTTTTTCCACAGCCGCCTGTGACCCGAAATTTATTGAAATTACGTTCAGAAATTGTTGAATTTTTTTTATCAATCCCTCAGCAAGTTTTCCTTTTATCAAAATGTCCTCTCGGTCGTCTAGACATTGGCTTATCAGTAATTCTTTGGTGTTCTGTGAATCCTTTAATAAAATTTGTATCATATTTCTGTTCGATTTAACAACTCTCGCAATGCCTTGTAGCCACTTTTTTATACTTAGGGCCGGTACTTTGAACTCCCATTAACTTTAACCTTTGGTTAAGAAACAATTGTCTCTACAATTGTAGGCATGGGAATAAACCAAAGGTTAAAATTAATCGGTGTTTGATAAAGGTACTTAATGGCCATCATACTCAACTTACACTCAAACTTGACGTTTGGCGTTATTTGAAATTTAGAAATGTTTTTATATTTACTGGAATAATAATAAATAATAATAATAATCAAGTTTATGGTCAGTATAGGTATTTAATCATTAGCGATTTAATTCAAAAAATATTTAAAATGAAAACTAAAGCATTTCTGAATATCAAATTAACATCAAACTGTCAATTTGAGTGTGTCTTAAACTCTTATAAAAGAGTTTTCATATTTGATTTTTCATCTCAGAGTTATAAAAAAAAGTAAATCATGGTTTTCACACCAACAGTCCATATTTTCTGCACTCACTTGTAAGTGGAGTATAAAAGATGCGTCCAATTACTACGGAAAAAAAAGATAAACACGTCTTGAAAGAGATGTGCGAAATGCAAAATTTAAAAAAGTTAAATATCTGAGTGCGAAAGATGGACTTACATTCTCGAACTGCACTCATGGTGTAATTTATGAATGCAACCCTGAGGAGGAGAAAACTGTGGAGTGGAAATTCCTACGTCAAAATATTTGTAATTATAATATGTTATAAATAGCTTGAACGCGACATCCTGCGATCACTTTTTGACACAACATTGCATTGGAAATGACAAATTGCAGCCAGTTTGCTACTTAATAAGTCATCCCATGCAAGGCGGCCAAGCATGCTGTCAAAACATATTGAAAGTTTTCTTCTGTACAGCTATTTTGGCCCTATTTGGGACCTCGTCAGCAGAAGCGTAGCTCGAAACTTCCGCTGCAAACTAAACCGACTTGTCCCAGGCTATTCGCACTTGCGATGTAGTAGTAATAAATAGTTTAAATTGCGACATCCTACGATCACTTTTGACACAACATTGCATTGGAAATGACAAATTGCAGCCAGTTTGCTACTTAATAAGTCATCCCGTGCATATTATAATATAATCAGTTTCCCCCACTAGTGCACTATTGACGGATGCATATTCATTAATAGTAGCATTCCTTTAAAGAGCTTCAAACTCCGTATAGCACGCACAAATTGAAGTGCTCTGGCTGTTCAGAATTGCTCTGAAAGGAACACAAAATTCAAAGCATATCAACATAACATAAGGGTGAGGTACGAGGGGTGAGAAGAATCTCATGCAAACTGTTGTAGAACGTGACGCACTTCCACCTACATTAGTAAATGGAACAAGGGCTTGGTGCACTTGAACTCTTCAGAACTATTCTAGTTTGTGAAAGGACTGCTATCAGTGATGAAGGGTTTGCGGTTCCTTTAAATCGATAAGGGAGAAGCAACTTCCTCACTTCTGGTTTTGCGTACAATAATACAAGATGACGCAAAAATCGACAAAGGAAAAGCCGGAAAATTCTACTAACACCCTAATACCTTAAAAAACCATTCCTAGGAAAAAATAAGTACCAAAAAATTAAAAATAAAAACACAAGTAGAAAGTTAAAAGGCCAATAATATATACAGCTCAACGTTTGAGGTGGATAATTATAATTGTATTGAAATGTTATTCAAAAGTGTTGTTAAATTGTTCGCATTGTTTATTGTCTCTCAATACTGTTTTATAGCGAATATTGTTTGCAAGATTTTTTATTGCTTTGTGCTGTTGCCGCTTTAACAAAAAAAGATAGGAATGTGGCTCCAAAATGTTAGCAAGTTAATGAAACAGAATTGCTTGTACCGAAGTCACTACTCTTATTTTTAACAATATTTCTATCTATTACTTTTCGTATTATGGCCCCACGGTGGACACATACAATGACAAACACAGAAAAATGAGAGGGGGTGTGTCAGTGTCAAATGTATATGCGTTAATGCGTGTTAGAAAAAGAAATGAAGAAAAGGGTTTATCAAAAAGGTTGTTGTCTGTCCAAACTGTACACGTGTTAGCACAAGTTGGCCAAATCACCTCGCCTTTCACAAGGTTCGGTGGGCCTCTTCCCCTATCAGATGTATACTTTGTCAAAGGGGAGCGCTCTGTACCGCCGATTATGCACGTGCTTCAATTCTTTCACAAGAGAGGCGTCCTTCGACGATACAGGTCCGTCCAAAGCGAACACCAGGTATCACAGGTCGGACATGTCACCTCGTCTTTCACAAGGGTTGGTGGGCCTCTTGCCCTATCCGATGTATACTTGTCAAAAAGGGGGACACTCTGTATTGCCGATCACGCATGTGCCTCAATTCTTTCACAAGAGAGAGGCGCCCTTCGACAATACTAAACGTCTCCCGTTTCCGGTGTTTAAATAAAAATTTTGTTTGTGTTGTCACGTATGCCCTATCCGATGTATACTTGTCAAAAAGGGGGACACTCTGTATTGCCGATCACGCATGTGCCTCAATTCTTTCACAAGAGAGAGGCGCCCTTCGACAATACTAAACGTCTCCTGTTTCCGGTGTTTAAATAAAAATTTTGTTTGTGTGGCACGTATACCCTACCTGGAAGCGTCCTCCATGTTGGTAGTGAAGGAAAAAGGATACAGGGTATTCAAGATCCAGTATTGTATTGTATATGTTTTAATTCTTCCCACGTAATGTAATTATTTAATTAAAATTTTTCAAAAAGGTAATAAACACTGCATGTCCTCAGAATAGAAAATGAAATTTGTATCGTAGATAAAATTTCATTTTGTAATTCTCGGTGGTAATTGTTTCTACGTCTTTTACTCGTTTTCTGTTCTAGCTTCTGTAACACATAACCTCTGCCGGTATGGAACAATGGCGTTGATATGGTATCGTCCCTTCGTCTGCGTCTCTTCTGGATTCATCAACTCGTACGTCGTTTCTCCGAAGATCCTTGTAATCTTGTATGGACCGGCAAAAAGTGACTGAAGCTTGGCACACTTGCCTTCTTTTCTTCTTCCCACTCTGTACGTTTTTACTAGTACTATATCTCTCAATTTAAAATCTCGTCTCTTCTTTATTTTCTCGTTTTCTTTCTTCACGTACTTTTCTGTCCACTCTTTGTGTCTTCGTCTTGCTTTTTCTAACACTTTTTGTAACTCTGTTTCCTCTTCTTCCTTGCTCCATGGCCTCTCTGGTTTCACTCCTTTCGCTAAAGTTATCGGTGGATATCGCGTAATAATAATCGTAAGATACATAATCTTGCGATTCTGTCTATTACTGTATCTGTCGTTTACGTTCTTGTTGGATAAGCTTTACATATTTCGTAAACACATCTTGCAATATCAGAACATTTTTGTAATCAAAGTTGCTTTCTATCAAATTTTCTAAGAAAGTTTCGATACTTGCCCAATTGACATAATTGACACGTGTTAATGAGGAACTTTTGTCACTGTGAATACGTTTTAATTCTTCCTACGTAATGTAATTGTTTAATTAAAATTTTTCAAAAAGGTAATTAACACTGCAATATGTCTCTGCGACGTTTGGAAGCACTGCAACTCGAGCAAGTAATGCGTTGGATCGATGAAGATTTGCTTCAAGAAGAAGTCGCTAACCGGCTGAATATGTCACAACGTGTTGTAAGTCGAGCATGAAATCGCTACTTAACAGCTGGGTCTCCGGTGTACACCCATGGCAGAGGTCAAGAACAAGTCACAACCCATGCCCAAAACTGTTTGATAGTCGTAACTACAACTAGAAATCGAATATTCACGGCTTCAAGAATTAACAGCTTCTTCAGGCAAGCTACTGGAAGAGTGATTTCTTAACAAACTATCAAAAGAAGGTTGCTTGAACGTAATTTGCGCGCAAGAAGACGAGCCCGCAGTTGACGGTTGATCAACGTGCAAGCAGAAATCGTTGGGCGATAGAATTTTCAAAATTGGAGGCATTGTCTTTACCGACGAATCGAAATTTCGTTTGTACACGTGTTGATCGAACATTAGAAGAGAGAAAGAGGAGAACGACACAATGACTGACCTGCTGGTTTTAATTAATGAAACCACGACTTCCATAAGATATGGCGACAGTGTTGTAGAGCTAATAATAGTGCCATTTGTTGCTGCAGTGACTATGATAATGCACATCCTCCCTGTGCAAGAATTGTAAATGATCTCATATAACATCATGGGATTACGAGAATGGTGTGGTCATCCTCACGTGAATTGCATTGAGCATGTTTGGAACGAGATGTTCAGGAAATTTAATCAGCTCCAACAACCTCCCAAACCTTACAGCAATTGTCTAGGGCGTTGCAAGCAATTTGGGAAAAACTTTATCGCTAATTTGCTAATAGAATAGAATAGCAGCATTAAGGCAAACCAGGGGTGGTCCTACACGGTATTAATTTTCTTTAATTCATCAATAAAGAAAACTTTATAAATTGTTATTTTCCTCCCACTTATACGATTTTTTTTAATTACTCATTTTTCCCATTGAAGGTCTGTTTCTTTTGATTTCTTTAATTGTATCGTAGCATCCATCAATGAATAAATTTGTATCACATGAATCTACATTTAAATTTCTAAGTAAAAAGTAAATCATTGTAAATATCCACTTCAACTGTTGAGTAGCGTATGATAGTTAATCATGAAGAGTACGATATTTTTAAAACAATTCGAAGGAATAACAAACAAGACAGATTAAGAAAATGATAATAATAAACCAAATAGAGATAGAAGGAAGGCAGCTGAGTTAGCATCGAATGAAAGGCGAGAGAGGGACACGAGACAAAAGTACGAAGAAATATAAAGAATGAAATGGGAAGAACCTCATGCGTCAAGCTGTAGGAAAACGAGGCATTGATTAGAAAGAAGTCAAAAGATTGGCACAAGACAGGAACATATGTAAGAAAAGAATACGTGGGACACTTTTATTTGAAATGCAGATTTATAATCCAAGCAGACTTTTTAAATAAAATAAATGCAATAGTTTTCAACGACGACCGTGAAAGCCTGAAGTCTACATTAATATGCCTAAGCGACTATTTTCTGACGTATAATTGAGCTATATAAAATAAAGGAAGTAATTTTAGACGTACAAGAATAAAACCGTTTTCTTTTTAACGGAAATAATTTTTCCTGGTGTACGTTTTAAATTTTAAGTAATTTATGACACTACAGAAATTAAAAAATAACGACATTAAGAATACAAGGGATATATTTCCAAGCAAAATTAATTTAATTTCTAAATAAAAACAGAATACTGAAACTGGAGCAACCAGTTAGTCCAATTAGACATTCGTTTTTAATTCATTTGCTTTGTTTTAATTAAAGAGCATCGTATCGGATATCGAATTAATTACATATGTGAAATGTGGGACAATATTATTGTTATTAATACGTTGGAAGTTAAATTAAAATGTTGCGTTGCTTAAAATTTATTGCCATATGTGAGTTGGATTAAAAACGATAAGCAACTTATCGTTTTTAATTAGTACATTTCCTCTAAGAATTTCTATTATCGGTACCTTGAACATTAACTATACAAATACCGCAGAGAACATTCTTTAGTAATAATTCAAAATAAATAACAGACATACCTAACTCCCGCTTTATTTACAGGCATGGCAATAAACTATGCGAAGAAAAAAATTCTGCTGAATATCTGTGTTTGCGCAACTACGCAAACTGCTTGACTGCACACAAACGCTCTGCATTTTTGTAATTTATAAATACGAGCGGAAATTCTGACTCAATTCCCGGATAAAGACTCCAATTTTATGTATGCTATCTTTTATGGACTTACGTACACAGTTTCTATTTATTTCAACAACGAGTATGTGCTATCTAAAAATTTAGAAGTGAAGATGAACGCAAAAATACACGTACAAGCTGTTTCAAAAGCAAGTCGGCACCATTGCTAACTTTTTACTTTTGGATCTACAAATTAGAAGATTTGTTTATGCTTTTTCCCTGATTACAAATGTGAAAACAGAAAAAGATATATCTTTTACTACAAACTTTTTCCAAATGGAACACCCATATCGATGGGATATATAATGGGATATTGATTATGTCCCTATCCCCGCACATTTGTAAATGACGGATATAAAAATCACCTGTCTTGGACATCACATCGAATATTATTTGAAAATATCAACAGGATTTAAAGAAAAACAGTTCGCCGTATACGCACATAAATCAAGAGCATCCAAGCGTCATGGGAACGGACGGTGACAAGGGTCCGGAAAACCGGATCTTCGTTCATACGAGCGTTTCCGCGAAAATTTCCTTCATAATTGTCTATGGCGCGTCTTTATGCGAGATGAAACGGGTAACGGCCGCTTAACCCCTAAATATTATGGCTTACTTCATACGCTGCACCGCCAGCCACCGCCGTCGGTCGTGCCATCATTAATTGCTTGGCGTAATTAGTGCTTCGCCGGAATTTAACGGGCCTGCATTAATTTCGCCCGACTTTTTCCTGCCTTAACGACTTCATCGGCGTTCACGACGCAAGCTTTTCATGAAAGAAAAAAGAAGAAGAAAAACGATCAATAAAGCTCTAAGTACACTGAAAGAAAAACTAATAATAATATCCCATTACAAATTTTCAAATGAATTACAAGAGGTACAAGATTACAGAAGTGGACTCGAAGAAGTCCTTCAGAAACTAAAAACTGGTAAAGTAGCAGGAGTGTATGAAACAACTAGATGCTGACCTGATCAAGTACTTAGGATCACGAGGAAAGAAGAAACTTTTGGCTTAGCGTGTAAAAACAAATGTACACCAAAGGCCGTTATACTTTCCATATCTTAAGCAAGAGATCAAAAGAATCTCATTTCTATGCTCTGCCCTAAAAGTGTATGAAACTATTCTGGAAAATATATAGTAGAAACACAACTCGCATAAACAGGATAGTTTTAGACCAGCACATCACAAATTTTCCTTACAGCACAAAACCATAGCTACTAGGTGTCCAGTGTACACCCATAGCAGAGGTCAAGAACGAGCCACAACCCATGCTCTTGCAACAAGAAATCGAACATTTACTGCTTCAAGAATTAACAGCTTCATTAGGCAAGCTACTGGAAGAGTAATTTCTTAACAAACTGTCAGAAGAAGGTTGCTTGAACGTAATTTTCGCGCAAGAAGACGCGCCCACAGTTGATGGCGGATGAACTTGCATGCAGATATCATTGGGCGATAGAATTTTCAAAATTGGAGGCATTGGATGTTCAAACATTGGAAGAAAGAAAGAAGACAACGATACAATGAAAATTTAATAGCACCAACCACTCTTTCTGGGGGAGGGTCAGTTTGTGTCTGAGGATGGCCGCACTGACTTTTGATTTCAATGAATGAAACCATGATTGCCATAAGATATGGTGACAGTGTTATAGAGCCGATAATAGTGCGATTTGTTGCTGCAGTAATGCACGTCCTCACTGTGCAAGAATTGTAAATGATCGAATAGAATATCATCGCATTACAAGAATGGAGTGGCCACCCTCACGTGAATTGGATTGAGCATGTTTGGGCCGAGATGTTAAGGTAATTTAACCAGCTCCAACAATCTCAGAAACCTTACAATTATCTAGGGCGTTGCAAGCAATCTGGGAAGGAGTTTATCAATAATTAATAACAGCATTATGTAGATTGAGTAGATGAAACAAGTAGATGGTGACCTAATCAAGTACTTAGGATCACGAGGAAAGAAGAAACTTCTCACTTCTATGCTCTGCCCTAAAAGTGTACGAAACTATTCTGGAAAATAAATAGTAGAAACACAACTTGCAGATAAACAGGATAGTTTTAGACCAGCACATCACAAATTTTCCATACAGCAAATTATAAAGTAGGCGCATTCAAAAGTAAACTATCGGAAAGAATTAAGGACTATTAAAAACAGTCAAAATCAACTTTTATTGAGTTTATTAATAATAAGAATAATTTTGCTTTGATTGTTAAATTATATAATTACAATAACATTCTTTATTCCAAAAAGGAAATTTCTAGAATTGGGAATTTAATTGTTACAGAGATTTATTATTATAGACAATGTGTCCTTCGCTGGCACTGCACTGGGGATATACACATAATTAAATTATCAAGGGTTTCTTGTTACAGTCGATCCCACAATACAGATAACAAAATTCGAAGTCCTTGGACGTTTCTGGAAGGTGACTGATAGTTATCGATTACTGTTTTCAGCATGTCCCAAGCATGTTCAATAAATGAACAGTTCGCCCATTTTTTCGTTTCTCCATTACTATTGCAACTCGATGTGGTCTCGCATTGTCTTCTAAGAACATGAACCCTGGTCCAATATCATTTTGTTTTATTTTATTTATATTTATTTAGGAAGCCAACAGGACAGAATCCCAACAATGGTTTCCCTAACATTACATATGAAAATACAAAATATTACATGCTAATATGCAAGTGACAATGTGGAGAAAAAATAATAATAAATGGTGATAATTATATAATTATTACTCCCCTGTGCATAACATGTGTCGCCAATACAACTCACTATCAAATAAAGTTGACATTTTTATTAGTGGTAGCTGTAAGAGTTTCCGTATGTATTGTAAGTTGTTGTTATTGTTGGTTAATTTTTCTTAGGATAATATTTGTTGGAATTATATTATTTGCGTGTGTTTATAAATTACGATATACTTCACCTAGATTATAGTATAATTAATTAAGTATGTGTCCCTCTTGGACTGTGGTCTGTTGGGTTAATAAAAGTTATTATTATTATTATTATAAAGTAGAAACTTTAAGTTAAAAAGGTTTAATAATTCACTGTACATAAGCCAAATAAGAAGTCTATGTATTTTTCAATATTTGATAAATACGTGATGTAAGTGTAGCCAGAGCAATATAAAAAATGCCAACATCGTTCACAAAGCAATTGAAAGAATGACACAATCTGTAGATCGGTGAATTAATTCCAATATTAGTTCTTTGACTATCTATATAAAAAGTCACCGGGTACCTAAGATTCACACCGCGGTACGCAAAAGTTGAATTGTAGCAGTCGACATAATTATTAACTACTTTAAAGACGAATTTGAAATCCGCAGTAACGCGTCTCTGCTCCAAAGAGAGAAGATTATATTTACTTAATGCAATTTTGTAGGAGTGGCACGGATTTTTACAAAAAAAACTTGTAATCTAAAAATTTTAAAAACTCTTTTACACACTTTCAATTCTATATTTGTAAACATTATATTGCGGAGTCCAGATTATGGAGCAATATGGCTCTTCTAACTATTTAATCAATATGATATTGAAAACTTACTTTGGAGTCAAAAAAGACTCCAAGATCTTTAATTTGGGTAACTTTAGATAGAGGGGTATGTCGTCAATTTTGTAAGTATAATCTATAAAGTATTTTTTTCCGGGTGGCAGTGAAATGCTTGCACTTACTAATGTCCAAGAAGAGTTTATTAGTTTTACAACAATCTATATTTCTGCTTTACGAAAATTATAAACCGTTCTTGAAGGTAATGGAAGAAAGAAATGTTATGATTAAAGAAGTCAAACTGAAAGACTTATGATGGATATCTTCAGTGGAAAGTAACTCTTGAGCTGATAAAATGTGTGAAATTGATCTGTTGGATATAATTAAATCTAATATGCGGCCATTCTGATTTGTTATGGCAATATTGATTTATATTTAAGTATGACAACATATCAATCAACACCGTTTCCCCGGAATCATTTGTAACTGAATTAGGAATCAAATAACCGTCAGAGAGAGTCCAGACAATATTACCATATATATAATATTATTGAAATCCCCAACCACTAAAAATATTTCGTTCGGAAATTCATACAGCAACTTGGCTAAATTGTCATAATTGCAATTTAAAAAATTATGCAGTGTGTTCTTGCAATCATATTTTTTCCCAGACGTAAATCTGAGGTCTGTCCACCAATATATGGATGAATTTCGTTTATGAACCTCTAATTATTTTGCTGGTCCTGTGGTCGTCGCCATACTCGTACATGGCGAGAACCGTTATAGAAAGCAAATCGGGGGTCATTGAGAAAAGTACCGTATGCCATTGATTGTCTTTCTTGTACTTCAAATTTGATTCGTTGTGCATTGAGTAGTGGAACTCTTCTCAATGGACGCTTAAAATATAAATAGTTTGCGCTTTCGAATGGTTTCAGGAGTTACATTTGCATTTATAACCTCTAGTAACTGATTCGGAAATCACACAATCGTAACTGTTAGGTTCAAACTTGTGACAAAACAATCCTCTCTGTTGGTGGTTGCTCTTCTTCTGCCTTGTCTAGGTCGTCCTGTAACTGTACCAGTCTCCCAGAACTTCGAATTAAGGCAGCTGATTACACTTTGCGAATGTACACCAGCGATCTGGTAAGGTCGACTTTCCTTTTCCGATTTGGAGTAATCCAGGAGCTCTGCCCACTGTCTAAAAATTGTCTTTCCATTTTTATTTCTCATCTCATCTCACATAACCCTTTTGTTTATAAATAATACAAACGAAATGAATGCTACTGAGAAAGAAATTTGACCAAATAATTCATTAATAAATTCATACTTAAAAGATTTGATCTTGAATGATTTTTTTCTATTCCTTAATTTCTTCCGCTAGAGTTGACATAATGAGTGTTACACCGAAGGAAGCAAAAAAGGATAAACTGTGAAAGGTGTAGGTTGGAATTGACTTTGTTCAAAACCGGTGTAAAAAATAGTACGAAAAGAACGCAGTTCTTTACCGACGAGTAGATGATACCCTTCACTGATACGCAGTGTATAACACTATATTAAAAACAAGCCCTATACTAGTAGGGCTTAAAAATTTTCTTCTTGCCGTATCAGAGGAAGAGGCTGTGGATTTTGAAATTTACCAAGGCGGAACAACACCTTTAAAAACAAATCCCTAGGACTTGGGCATGCTGTTTCCTGCGTTTGGTCAAAACGGTACCGAAAGTTTTGTTCTTTTTGATCGCTATTTTACAACTATATTATTATATATCGGGTGTTTCTTTTGAATTTGGCGTCAAAGTTGGCCGTGACAAGGTGCTCACTGTAAACATATCACAATTTCGATTATTTGTTGTAAATCTTATGTTCTTAATATATTTTTCAGTTTGTTGCAATAGACCTCATTCTTAGTGTCTCTCCTCGTTTATTGTAATTGATCACATTCTTGTGTCGTCTTATAGTACTGTTGAGTTCGAAACCTCGAAAGCAAGGTTAGGAATGGCAAGTTCATCAAATGTTAAATTGACAACTGTCAAAAAGAAGATGGTTCAGAATTAAGTTTTTATGGCCAATTTCGACGCCAGATTACTCTATGTGTCGTCAAAAAGTGGTAGTGAAGGCATAGGAACGATTAGTGCAAATTCAGATTCAAGATTTAACTATGAAATGACCAGAAACTGTGCATAACTAAATTGAAATATGTGTGAAATCGGTGAAGACAAACGAGTTGATGAATTTGTGTGCATTGGCCAACAAACGATTCTCTAAAAGCATCACACAAGTGTGGTTTGTTAACAAGCGATAACTGTTCTAGAATAAGATGCCAATGTGATATGTGCTCATGCCTTATTAACAAAAAAGTTTTGTTTTAAAGAAATAAGAAATAAATGGACCACAATTGTTCTCTCTTGTAGTAAGCTCCTGAAGCACACCATTGTGCGTATCCTAAAGTACAAGTAAAAGGTCTGAATAAAAAAAAGATGTTTTATGATTTTTATTAAGGGCCCATAATGTAGAAGGAAATTTCGAAAGACATTGGGCCTTCTTAGGAACGTAAGAGATGGAGGAGCCTTCTGAACCAAAAAAGAAATAGCCACTTTTAAGCTGACGGTGCGGTGTACAAAACGACTTGTATCCCAGTTTTGACGTATGGAGTTGAGAACTGGGTACTAAATGATAAGCAAAAAAAAATAAAAGAAGAAGCCGAAATGAGGTACGTGAGAAAAGTTGCTAGAGTTAAAAAAACGAAACGAAGAAATTAGAAGATAACTCACGATAAAATTAACGAAAACCAAAATGGAAGAGTAGAAATGATGGAAGGATAAAAATAGTAATAAAGTTGAGAAGATATGGAAACCCATAAAGTAGGCAAAAGTTGAAGAGGACGTCCCAGAACAACTTGGAATAACTGCGCAGGAAAGGAAAACATGGAAAGAAGCCAGAATTATAGCCAGAGATAGAAAGAAGTGGCGTATATTTGTAGAAACATGAAAATGAACAAATGAAAAACCTCAACAGCTCCGAGTGAAGAGAAACAGGATGATGATGATGACAAATTGAAAATACAAGAAATTTAATTAGAAAAAGGGAGATATTTATATTATAGAACAAAGTAAATGCGTCAGTCTTATTCGGGTGTTCTGAAGATCTATAGACAAGAGAAATGCTAAAAGACTACTCATTTCCTTTTCTTAAGGAAATCGGAGGCTTTAAGAAAACGTATGCAAGGTTACTTATAATGTTTGGTGCACTCTGTAGAAAAGCAATCACTTCTGCTGCTTTCTGTAGGAAATATTGGAATTTGCCTTTTAACTGGAACACTTTGTATTTGACAATATAATTAACTATTTTTAATTGCTGTTTGAATACTTTTCGCACACGTGCATGGTAAAGATCAAAGAATAGTTGACGACGGGCAAAGCTGGCGTGAAATTAGGTAACAACGTTAATTACTTACAAATTTATGATGCCTCTCATCAAATATCAATCACATTGTGTAACCCCCTACCTCTATCAGTTATGAACTAACAGAAACTTTCTAATTTATGGCGTTGGGGGTGGGGGGATGAGCGTGCTAGCGCATATTGTTTAACAAAAGTATTATCCGGTACGTATATCATAAAACTTTATTTCAAATGCGAGCACGTTTTCCTCTACCTTCCTCCAAAGCAAAAAGGTAATACACAATATTCCGTTTAACTCCATGATTTATTACATTTTTAATATGCGTGTAATAACAGAAACTTCTGTCGTGTATTCAAATGCTGGCGAGAAGTAGGCTGATAACCGATAGCCAATAAAAAGTCTATATTTTAAACTGCTATGTTAATACGAGAGTAGTATAGGGGGGTAAAAGTATGTCAAATATCGATCGGTTATAATTTCTCATATTAATTCTTCATACCTAAGATTTATTATTAAAGGCAAGCAAATGGCGTGCTAGATTTTTTTCAAAAGAGAAAGCCATCGTTGTGGAACAAATAAAACAGGGCGATTTTTTTTCTACACGAATCCCAAAATGTGTTTAGTTCTCTTGCTAAATCGCCCGAGTATTGTTAGAATCCTGTTATGCAAGCAATTTAAATGTACGTGTTCCTGTAATCTCATCTGCTCGAAACCGCACACGAACCGGCCTCTGCCTTTGTTTCAGGCAACCGAGGATGCAAATTTAATATCGGAATCGCTCTATAAATTTGTTATCTGCACACGAGTGAGAAAATTCATTATTCAAATTAAGACTGTGGAATACAAATATGTGAAGAATGCTTGCCTATTTGTTTTACGTCTATGCATCTAGCAATTGATTTCGATAGTGTGCTATTTAAAACACTTTTTTTTAAGAGAAAGGCTGTTTTCATAGCTTTTCTTTTTTTCTTCTGTACTCCCATATAATAGAGGATACAAATTTTGTAAAAATACTTCTATGAGACAAAGGCTTGTATAGCTTACCTACTATGGACATAATACCATAATTCTCATGACTACAATGGTTCTCATGGTCCTTATATTGAGCAACCATAGATGATACCAGCGGACGACAATAATCTTGAAATTGAATAACATCTAGGGATGGAGTTACACAGAGTTAACTCAAAATTAACTCTAGGACATAAATCGTTCATAAATCGTCAGAGTTGGAAAAATAAACCCTATTCATTGGTGCATATTCCGAAGTTAAAAGTATTCTACTCAACCCTAACTTTACTCGAGGTATACTTCCTGAACGCAGCCCAGCACTTGCCTTAGTTCGCTCAGCTCGGTAAAGGGCTTAAAAAGAACGAATCAAAATATCGGATACCCAAACGTTGAATGATTTTCTTCAGCAATTATCTATTATAAAAATGGTATTACACTATAAACCTATATACAGGTGAGTCTTAATTAACCCGACAAAATAAAACCACAAAGGTTGGGTTTATCAATTTAAAAAGAACGAATCAAAATATCGGATACCCAAACGTTGAATGATTTTCTTCAGCAATTATCTATTATAAAAATGGTATTACACTATAAACCTATATACAGGTGAGTCTTAATTAACCCGACAAAATAAAACCACAAAGGTTGGGTTTATCAATCACAAGTTAACTCTAACCTTCAGTTAATTGCCATGGCATCAATTGCCTTCATAGTCGTTACTATGTGGACACACTGAAAGTTAGAGTTAACCTGTGATTGATAAACCCGCCCTAAAAGAAGCAATGTCCTAATTAGTTTCAGAGAAATAAATAATTAATCAAAAATTGGCCCCAAAACGTCGATGTGCCCCTGGTTCAAAAAGAGAGGCGCAGATGAACGAAATAAATATCATAATAAAGTTTTCTATGGTTTTATTATACGGCGGCGTGGTACATTGAACTTGACCTTGACCGTTTTTAGGTCAACGACTGATGCCGTGAGATACGATCGAAATACGAAATACGAACATTTACTTGATAACTGCATGCAAATCACCTGAAGTAGATTATCCCATACAAAGGATAACAACGGCCCCACTTTGAACACCTGCCCTGACATGTAAATAAATAAACCACTAAAACGAAAAACAATTCAAATCATCCTGTTAAGAATAGAACAGTTCGTGAATACCGTACACACTTGACGAATTGTTGCATTTCATGTTCAATTTCATGTTCGGCGCGGACATGTGAAGCTTAGTGCTTAGGGACGTTTAAAACAGCTGTACATAATATGTTTTATTGCTTTGTTTCGTGCGAAATGTGGGCCAAAGATTTTGCAGCTCTAAGTTTGCATGAATCACGAACCATTGCCTAGTCTAATAAACAAAAAAAAACTGGTCGGCATTGAATTTCAGGTCTAATAAATCGTTTCACATTTTCGGAGAAAACCGATTCGTTTAAGCGATTCCTTGGAAATGTAATCTTTTTCTCAATTATTAATTAATAATTATTTATTAGTAATTTTCCCTACATCAATTTTTAGTAATCCTGTCTGAACTTATGAGAGTTCTAAACAACCTCAGCAATTTACATTTTCTCGTAATTTGTGGCATTCACGCACGCGATTTGATCAAAAATTGTAACAAACAATTATTTACATGTTATTGTATAAATTATTGTATAAATTACTAATAATTACGTCTCATAAAAGAAACAATTCAGATTTCCGTTTCCATCTGTTAAATGTGTAGTCAATAAAAAACTTTTATAGTCCTATTATACTACCGCATTTATAAACATCCACCTTTTATTGAAATATAGAAAAATAGTTTAAAAGTAAATATTTCACAAATTTCACAATAAAAAATAACATTTCGTGTGCTTAGTGGATTAGCGGCCGTCTGAATTTTCCTTAAAAAACTGCCATTCTCTCGCAGTAAACCTTACTTTAACTAAATTTAATTGTGATCTTCTACTAAGCCATTTAATTGAAATTAAATACAATTGTAAAATGCAATTAATGTTAATTCTATTTAATTTATAATGATAAATTATCTCTTATCACAATTAGTTGATATGTGTAACTACATATTTCGGTACCTTCAGTACACACACACACACACACATTCTCAAGTTGAAAGTGCTTCATGAAACCATTTTTACTGGAAATTTTTATACCAATCAAAGATATCACGAAGTGAGTGAGTGTGTGTATGTATTGAAGATGGATGGCAGCATAGCCGCTGAAATACGTACCTACGGATATAAACTAATTGTGGTAAGAGATCAGTTTTATTATTTTTAAAACGCTACAAATTATATGTCCTATTCAAATGCGAAAGTACATTTTCACATTATTTTATTCCAATGCTCAGTAATACTAAATGCTCGATAAAATAAACAAAATGCAAAGTATGAAATTAGATTTAGTAAACATTTTAAATGCCATGTAAAATACTGAACTTCAGTAAACATACTAAACGCTTCGTACAAATATTAAACGATCGGTGAAAATGCAAAATGCAATCTAAAAATGTAACAGGCTAGTGAAAGCAGCAACAGACTCTTAGAAACAATAAATGTATTTAAAAATATATAAAGAGAACATTCGAATATATTAATAATATAATAACGTTATAAATGTTAATAAAAAAATTTTAAAAATCCTAGAGGGTCGACCTCGACGTCTTGTATCCTCGATTGCTACTTTTTCTAGCTTCAGGAGAAGGAATTGCATATTTGAAGCAAATAACTATTCCAGTAATGTGTTTATAAATTTTTATTTGAGAAATTGTGCACAGTCGCAGTTTCATCGAACCCACCGACAATTCGAATTAACTTAATTCTGTAAGACTCGGTTTTAAGAAAAATACGTAATTAATCAACTAACTCATACAATGACGTGAAGTAAGTTAAGGATTGAATTGATCTTGTATATATTTGTAAAATAATACTATTCACACCCGACATTAGATTACGACTGGAGTTCGGGAAACCGCTTGTAACTCCATACAAGGGCTCTATCAACTTTAACGAGATTAAATGCATCTAGAGCACGGGAAAACGCACAAAACTCCACGTCCTGCAGGGCATGCCTAGAAATTAACTAACATCACCATTACTCGACCTATAGGCCTGCTGCAGGTAGTGCAATAAGAGCCAAGGGAAAACCACAAAGTCCTATCGCAGTTCACTGGTGCAAAACGCACCCAGTAGATTTCATTAAATATTCACATTAGCAGTAGCCCTACTGTAGGTAGTGCAATGAGAGCCAAGAGAAAACACACAAAACCTTCTCCTCACAGTTCATTGACGGCAAACGCATCCCTAGGTTTCATTCATTATTCACACAACATTCTCTGGCGAGTATGCGTACTGGAAGTAGTGCAATGAGAGCCAAAGGAAAACACACAAAGACCTCTCCTCACAGTTCACTGGAGGAAAAAGCTCAAATACATTATTCAACAATATTCTTTGGCCTGTAGGCCTATTGTAGGTAATTCAATGAAAGCCAAGGGAAAACATAAAGCCCTCTCCTCACATTTCACTGGGGGAAAACGCACCCAGTAGGTTTCATTCAATATTCACACAACATTCTCTAGCGGTAGGTAGTGCAACAAGAGCTAAATGAAAACACACAAAGCCATCCCCTCACAGTTCACTGGAAAAAAACACACCCAGCATGTTTCGAAAATGTGTCAACTCTATTGTAGGTTGTGCAATGAGAACTGTGAGAAAATGTACAAAGTTCTCGCTTTACAGTAGGTTTCAGAAATGTGCAGTTTTCTCAAGGGGCATTCCTCGATAATGAATTACTTGGTTTCCTATCCTGCTGTAGGTTGTCCAAAGAGAACCAAGAGAACCGTTTCAGCGTTTACAACATAAAATAATTCTCCAACCTATAATCTCTTGAAGAATACTCGAACGCACTTTACCTCAGCACTATTGCAACAAGAATGCCAGGACTTTCTTAAAATAATTCCTTTATCCGATTACCTAATTTACTGTCTCAGAAGCGGTGATTCGCTCTTATGTTGCTCCCAGACATTTGCGGAAATTCGCAAACACACAAATGTGCGAGGGCATACGCATAGACATATACAAATGCTTGAGATCATATGCAATTTGTCAAAGCGAGTCAGTTTTGCGTGCGCGAAGATTTGTACTTAATTTTGCACAAATGTTTGCGCACAGGTGAAGGAGCGACTTTACACGTAACATTATTTTCGGGGCGCGCCGTACTTACTTTTGCTGACCAAAAGCGCATTAAAATATTTCGCCCTATTGGGTAATAACATGAATAAGGATCATTCCCAACTACTTTCTGTTATTATAGCACCCAGAATTGACAATAAAAAACAAACAAAAAATAACTATTCCAGAATTATATTTCTTAGATTATACTTATTTAATTGCATGTTTACAGAATGTTTGATATGATTCCATGTGCGAAATTTCATAACATACTGTGTTTAAGTTATTATAGTTGCAAAGTTCTACTGAACAAAAGAACAAAAAAACAGAATTTTTCTTATATTTAATACCGAGCACTTAGTATTTCTCTCTGAGCGTTCATTATAATGTTACTGTGCAAAACGTCTTAAAATACCAAGCACTTAATTATTAGCTTTTTTAAAACTATTGTCCTCTTCTTCGATTCATAAATTTGATTGCAATTAAACAAGAATTAACAAAAAAAATGCAGCACCTGATGATAAATATTTGATAGAAATATTAAATAACATTTGTAATTATTTATCATTCCACGAATAGCATTTAAAAGTATATACATACAAATATTTTTGAATTGACCCAATAAAAGCGTGATAATTTTAAAGTCAACGCTAAATGCCCAGCAATAAATTCGCCTTTAAGCTAAAAAAAATGCCGTTTCTCTCCCTCAACGGAGTTCTCATTTTGTTTTAACCTTATGTAATAAGAGAAGATAGAGATACTTTAAGAGCGTTCTAGGGTGAGTAATGAAAGACTGTTATAGTGGATGTACAAAATAATACCATCACTATGTCCATATATGTGGAGCTAACTCATTTTCGAAAATAACTATACAGAGTGTATCGTATTAAAGGAGCCATAGTGATAGGCGTAACTGAGTGTTACATGTACTGTCCGAAAAAAGTGTTGCAAAACGATATAATTTTTCTGAAAATTTTATAAAAAATTCTGCACTGAGTACGGACCTGTGCCTCTGAAAACGTAACGATATTTCGGATAAGGTCAGCTCGTGCAACTGGGATGGCATGAAAAAGCGAACCAATTGTGTAAACAAGGCTGTTACACTATCAAATACATTTTAATTCACAAGCGGCCTACTAAGTTGCTAGAAAAGCATTTAGATATGTACCATAAACGAAGTCATATTTGTGCGAACTAATTAGCATTTATTGGATGAATAAACGAATAAAAAAAATGAACGCTTCCTCATCAAGGCATTTATTTATAACAGGTGTTCGAAATGGCTTCCACCGGCACGTCCACACGCTCTAGACATTCTGGATCCTCCGATACTCGGCGAGCTGCAGCATGAATCCGCTGTAATAATAGTTCTTTTGTGTTGGTTTGCACCGAATAGACTTTCTGTTTTAAAGCCCCCCACAGAAAGAAATCCAACAGGTTCATATCAGAGCTACGAGCAGGCCACGACACTGGTCCGTACCTACCTATCCATCGGCGTTGAAATTGTTTATTGAGATAGGTTCGGACCGAGAGAGTAACTTGTGGTGGTACACCGTCGTGTATAAACCACATGTTTCGCCGTAGCTCTAAGGACCTTTCGTTTAAAACATCAGACAATATTCTTTGTAAATATTCTAAATAATTTCGGCCAGTAACGGTGGTTTAATGAGTAATTACCCCCACGGTAATTCCACCCTACCCATTCGAAGCGATCTCATCGTAAAATTACTTTTATTGATTTGCAACATTTTCGCCCATTCTTAACCGCGCACATCTGCAAGTCAGGGTTAAATATTTTACTGTATTCTGGCGCTAAGCGTATTTTCGTACATGCGGAGACGCGCCAAGGCCGTACTCACTGCTTCATAATTCTACTGTCATTATTATGTCTAAACTTTGCAATATGTGATTGATTTATTTGTTGTTATTTTTCAAAAACAAAAAAAAGTTTTCAAATTTATTCTAAATAATAGATAGATAGAACAAGGAAGTGTTTAAAATGTTTTCTAATTAAATGTATCATCCAATTATAATCTGTAGTGTTATCAAACATAAAAATACAAATATGTATATGATATGAAAGATTTTTTTTTTGGTGAAACAAACAACAAAACTCGACTTGTTTTTCCACTGATAAAGTGGAAGCTGAAGTCGATAATTCGGAAAGTTTTCGCGAAAAAAGAAAAACAACACCGCTTCGCGTAAGTGAAAACACCATAAAAGCGAAGCCGTAAATAACCTGCGAATCGGAGTGAAAAAATTTAATTTGGGGAAGCACTGTAAACTTTTCGTCGCCTCCTACCGTCTTCGAGAATACCAAGTGAACTTGGGCGATAAGTGAGCCCCATTATCCGCAAATCGTTTCACAAGCAACAAATGAAAGTAGAAGTTTAGTGCCTAATTCATGAACCGCAATCTGAATTAAGGCCGTCACAGACACGCAGATATGCTTGTGAAGTTTTAATAAAACATCTGTACTTTTTTTGTTTCATTTCTTGATGAAAACACGTTATAATACTAACTGGTAATTAGAGGGGTATAATCGATTTTATTTTTACACAATTCAAATTATCCTAACTAAATGCGCAAGTGAAAAAGTTTCTTATAAATCTTTTCTTCTTAAGAAAAATGTTCACACAAACTTTCCACTATTATTCTTTTACAAATAATAATAAACAGAAATAAAATATTGTTCTCAGAGTATGTATTTATAGTCGGCTTGTGAAATTTGACTGACGTAATAATTAATTGAATCAAAAAAAATCTGAGAAACCGAAACACACGCCACGAATAAAAAAATTAGGACACAGAAAAAACTCTATCGTTATTACAGATCGAATATCCTGACGTAGATAAATGTTTGTACAGGGCCAAATTTAAATTGAAACGGTATACTTTCGTGTGTCTTTTGAATTAACGGCGTATATACGCTACGTCGGGCGTGAATAATGAATGATTTTTTTTTCGTATGGAAATGTGAAATGTCGCACCTGATGGCTTGTTTACAACAATTCATCCGGGCGAATGCGCCGACGACAAATTGTAGGGGCTTATTAGTAATTTTGCTTGTCAAGATACACGGCGTGCATGTAATTTGTGTTTCATGTGCGGTAGCATATCTGATATGTTCCGGTAATTGTACTGGAAGACTTTAATTTTCACTTCAATTTTAGCTTCGCTTTCAGTAAAATATTTCCATTTAACTTCCAACTTCCTACCTTCAGTATATACATATAAATATCATCTATGACATTTTTTATGTTTCGGAGTGAGGTCACATTTGTGGTGACTACACTTGATGGTCACCCATCTAAGTCCGCACCATATGTAATATGGTTAATAACAGCGTTGCCACAATACCACATAATCATACCGCCGGCATCTTAATATATACCGTAAGTACAGCCGTGATCATATTGTATTGATTGTTGTAAGTGCTCCACGTTGGGGCGTCAATTTGTACAGTTTTTGTATATTGTTTCTTTTTATCTTTCTCTCAGGGCTTCTCTTTGGATCGCTCGGAATTACCCACTTCTCCTTTTATGGCCCCATGGTGGGCATATACAATGACAAAACACGGAAATGTAAGGAGGGAGGGGAAAGGGGTGTCAGTGTTAAATGTATATGCGTCCGTATATGAAATAAAAAAAATTATCGAAAAAGTTATTGTCTGTCCCAAAAAATGTACACCGGTTAGCACAAGTCGGTCATGTCACCTCGCCCTTCACAAGGTTCGGTGGACCTCTTGTCCTATCAGATGTATATTTTGTTAAAAGTGGACGCTCTGTATCGCCGATCACGCATGTGCCTCAACTCCTTCACAAGAGAGAGGCGCCCTTCAACGATACAGATCCGTACAAAACGAACACCAGGTATTACAAATCACTCATGTCACCTCGCCCTTCACAAGGTTCGGTGGACCTCTTGTCCTATCAGATGTATATTTTGTTAAAAGTGGACGCTCTGTATCGCCGATCACGCATGTGCCTCAACTCCTTCACAAGAGAGAGGCGCCCTTCAACGATACAGATCCGTACAAAACGAACACCAGGTATTACAAATCACTCATGTCACCTCGCCCTTCACAAGGTTCGGTGGATCTCTTGTCCTACCCGATGTATACTTGTCAAAAGGGGGACATTCTGTACTGCCGATCACGCATTTGCCTCAACTCCTTCACAAGAGAGAGGCGCCCTTCGACAATACCAAAACGTCTCCCGCTGTCCGGTGTTTAACAAAAAATTTGTTTGTGTTGTCATTTATGTGTTACCTGGAAGTGTCGCCCATGTCGTTGCTTAAGGAGAAAGGATACAGGTATTCCGGATCCAAAAATGTTTCTTTCTGAATGAAGATACCTCGTACTAAATAACCTTTTTAATTAAAATTTCTTCTCTGCTTGTTGCGGAGGTCGAGGCAGGAGTTCTATTCACGGAGGTCGAAACAGGAATGCTACTCACGGAGGTCGAAGCAGGAATCCTCCTCACGGAGGTCGAAGCAGGAATCCTCCTCACGGAGGTCGAAGCAAGATTGAATTACTCGCGGTGGTCGAGGCAGGAGTCCTCCTCACGGAGGTCGAAGTAGGAATGCTCCAAATCGCGGAGCGCTCGCCTTTTATAGCGCTTTTCGTTATTTATTTTCCCATTGTCATGGTTACCGGAACATCCGCGTTCTGATCTAGTTACATACTAGATTTGAGTTGGTAACCAGATGTCACGTTTTTGACAATTAGCATTTTACCTTAGATATGACTACATTTCATTGAAATTAAACTAAAAATTGAACTAAAAATGGAACTTAACTCTAAACAACAGGTAAGTATCTAAAATACATTATTTCCTAATTATCTAACCTATAAACTTTACTTGTATAAAGTTTTTCTCAACGTATCACCAACAAAACAAACTTAACCTATAATAATAACATCCTATTCTCTTACTATCTAGACTTGGTCTTTTCTAGCACTTCCGTATAAGTGTTCGTCACATAATGTTTGATAATCAATCAAAAAGTCCGGAACTTGGTCCCATCGGAGACGTATTCTTCAGCCTTTTCTTGTTTTTGGGGGGCTTCCTCCCGTCTACTGGATAGTGTAATGCTGTTAGTGGCCCCCGGAATGAGCCAAACCTTTGCTGCATTGCTGCTTCAAAATCCGAGTGCTTGATCGCCCACTCAAATTGGTCGACCACCTTGGAACTCCCCTCTGCGATGCTAATTTGATTCGTTGAGCTGCAATTATGCTTTCTATAACTGCTGCGTTTACATTTGTAAGTATCCCTTTTTGTTTTGTATTTGTGATATAGTCTGTTTGTTTTAAATGCATGTCGTTCTATCGAAACGTCTCGTCACTCTTGTGTCTACCTCGTCAAGTTGTTTTCGAAAGTTGTTGTTGAACGTCTGCTGGACCGTTGCACTGTTATATATGTTTTTAACTCTTCTCACGTAATGTACTTGTTTAATTAATTTTTTCAAAAAGGTAATTAACACTGCAACATGTATAGGCGACTACCAGGACTATAGCATTTCTAGGAAGTAGGGTACGTAAAATTTTTATTTTCTACAAGACAACACATCTTGTCATAAGTCTGCCGAGATGATGCAATGGCTTGAAAATAATAACGTGGAATTTTGAGAAGGCCATTACAATTGCCATATTTATGGTACATTCTAGAGCAATAGGTGGCTAAACATGTATGTGCTAGTAAAGAACATTTAAAGAAGATCTGCGAGGAGTGGAATAAAATTACACATTTACTGTAAGAACGCCTAGTGTAGAGTATTCTTTGAAGAGCGCAAGGTGGTGACACTAATTATTAATATTTGTTGGTAGACTGCATTTAAGTATATTTTCATACAGACGGTTTCAATTTATTTCTAATATACAGGGTGTTCTTCAAGTTCATACTAAAAAATTAATGGCGTATGTGGTAAGAGATATTTTCACGAATGCATCAAAATTAAAAGGAAAAAAAATCATACCGACATCCAGCAATTCTTTGTGAAACGTTTCGAACCGCTAGACGCAACGGACGGTGACCTTCACTCACAATAAGTGTTCGAAGTTCCCGCCCTGCGCGACACGTAAACATAGGTCGCCTCGACGAAGCAGGAATTCACATGCGTTACGGAATTGGTTCTGTTGACGGATATTTTCCACTGCGTGCGTTGGGTTCGTCTATTGTATTTACTTCTTCGGCGTACACTAGATTTTTTATCCCCACAGATAAAAATCTAATGGATTAAGGTCAGGCGAACGTATTGGCCCCCTGGTTGGCCCTTTGTGGCCAATCTATCTGCGCGGGAAAACTTCGTCTAGATGTGTCCGTACGCGACGATGAAGATGTGGTGGAGCGCCGTCATGCATGAACCACATACTTCTTCTAATATTTAAATTTACATCCTCAGGGAGTTCCGGCAAATTAGTTTGCTAGAAACGTAAATAGACCATTCCGTCCAAGCGATTAGGTAAAACGAACGATTAAAGTGCCGTTTAACATATCTGCCCACAGATTGATCGAGAAGCGTTGTTGAAAACTACGGCGTCGCATTGCATGAGGATTTTCTTCTGCCCACACATGCATGTTGTGAAAATTAAACATACCGTCCCTTGTAAACATTGATTCGTTGGTGAAGAGAATGTTATTAACAAAGTTGGGATTCTCCGTTTGTTTCCGGAGTAACCACCGACAAAAACGCATGCGTTTGAGGTAATCTGCGGGCAACAGAGCTTGCACGCTTTGAAAATGGAATGGGTATAATTGTTCCTCACGAATAATTAGCCAAACAACTGAGTGTGACATATGCAATTTTCTGGTAATGTTCCGCACACTTATCGAAGGATTTTCGTCTACAAGTTCTAAAATCTCTTCTACCGCGTTCATAATACGATGCGGGCGCTGTCGTCCACCACCGTGTCCGCGGCGCGCACTCAAATTTCCCTTGCTCCCTGCACAACTGACACAAAAGATCTGCTATTTGGCAAAGGGCGATTTGGGTAACGCTGTGCCTACAAACGTCTTGCAGCTAACGCATTTTGACCACATTCATCGTAAATTAAAATCATGTCCACAAGAACAGTTTTGAAAAATTCGGTCATGTTTTCAATGCTGTTATCTGCGACGAAGTGCAGTTGAGAACTAACCCACTTACACAGCCGATGCTGACATCAGCAAATTTCTCCGATTACGTAAATAAGCCAGGGACTATCAAACTGTTTCATCGTTCACCAAAAACATTTATTATCTCTATTATTTATTAATCAATTGTTATACAAAAACTGCTTCATTCTATCACTTTCACTGGTTTCAAGTTTTGTATGAAGTTAAAAAACAGCATGTATGTTTTAAAATTAAAAAAAAAGTAAAGTGGTTAATATGTTTGGGGCTCAGCTGTATACTATTTTTATTGATTAATATTAATCTCATCAATTAATTAACCTTAAAAAACGACCAAGTTGTAGGACAATTTGGCAAACTGATGCAAAAGGAAAAACAGAACAAGGAAATATGATTAAAGGAGATAAGAGTGAAATAAGAAGAAATTAAGTTAGAAAATGAAGACAGGAAGAGTGGAAAGATATAAGTGACGATGTAATTATGAATTCACACGAGTAAGCAAGAGCTCTTGGAATGTGTAGGCAGTTTATTGAATTACTTATTCATTCCCTATGGCTTGCGATGCAGCTAACAAATTCACTAATTTCTGTAACATAACACGTGCAACAAAAGGAATGAAACGAATTGTATTAAGTGTGCTAATGATAAAAACTGCATTAGAATTGATTTGGCGCGCGCGTCGCATATCCCCACAGCTATGTATTATGTAAGAAATCGGTATTCCATGCAGAAATTTGTTTACTTTAAATAGAAAAGAAATTTTAAAGTACTTCGCTTGACCTTCCGTTGATCTAAACCGCCTTTACGAATGAAGTCATATGTTTGTGGACTGACTGGTACAATGAGTTTAAATTAGCACGACTTTGTCTGAGTGACGAACTCCAGGAAGGATGATCAATTTCGGTGGTCTCTGAAGAGAACATCGCTGCTGTTCGATGAAAGGCTGAGGAGAAAGACTGGAATGTAGGCAATCAAAAAAAGTCTTAAACTATCACTTTGAAATCAGTAGATTCCCCATAATTTTACTGATGTCCAAAAGCAGCAACAACGTATTGAATGATGCCAGGATATTCTAATCAAAACGCCACTCGATTCAACAGGTGTTTCCAACCGATCCTAATCCAATGAAACTTAAGCAGTCACAAAGTGTTGGCCAAAAAAATCCTGTGTTTTTCTTTTTGGAGACTAATCACTACCTAATGCTTTAGAAGATCAATGCACAGTTAATTTCCAACGGTACACTGTAGTTTGTTTGCCCAAAGTATTCGAAAAAGCTTGCCCACAACATTCATGAAGCAACACTGTTGTGCACTATAAGAAAAAGCTTCTTCCCTACACCTCAACAAACGAAGCAATTTTCCAAGCACTCAAAAGAAAAATTTCTAGAGCATCTAGCTTACAAATCAAAATGTTGCTATGTTGCAAATTTTAAATTTCAGTCTTTTTTTATTATGTTCCAATTTGAAGCAGTCTTCTTAACTTTTTAACAGTTTTCCTCATAACTATTGTTAACAAGGTTGGTGATAGACTTTTGTCTTATTTTTATATTTATTCCATTGTTTGTGCATTTATCTGAAAATCTTTTATATTTTTAATAGTTTCCGTTTGGTTCGCTTTTATAGTAAAAAAAAAATAAATTTTAAATGTACTCAACAAATGTAAATATATTAATCATATATGTATTATTTAACTTTTTATGCTTTTTATTAACTTGTCACAGTTGCTATCATTTAATATTGCAATTTTCACTTTAAATTTCGACATGCATTGCTGCTTTTTATATATGTCAAGATAGTATAATTTCTTACACCAATTTGTCGTTTAGTGTCAATTTTAAAATTGGTTCATTGAATTTTAATCTTATCGCCCATTCAAACCCAAAAAAAATCAATTGTTTCGCTTTCACTCTATTTATACTTGAGACTTATTCGGTTGTTTCAACTCTTCCACCTTTTCGTTATAAATTAAATAGTTATTGATTAAAATGCATTGCATTTATTTCTTGGTTGTGCTTTGTGGTCTGATTTCAAATATTCAAGGATATGAATATCGTAATATTCTTTTAGGTAAGAATCCTCTTATGATTTTTTCCAGCATTTTTTAATTTATTTGTGCAAACTTTGATTGTTTATTGTAATAATTTTACGTGAAACTCTTCTGGTTTCAGAACAAAGATTAATCGAAAGTGTTAAGTATCTGCGTTACGCTTACAACGAACTGCGAATATTTGCAAAGAATGCGGAAAGTGCTAATGACATAAGTGACTATGCAGATTTAGATAAAGAAGAAAGGTACGGAAAACCTTTAAAGCTCGATAAATAAATTCAAATTATTTTTTGGTAAAGATGAATTCAGTTTTTATTTAAAAAAAAATTATTAGCGTATTAAAAAATCATTTTTTCTTTCAGGAATTATATGACATTATCTTACCAAGAATGGATTAATTTTCAACATTTTCAAATAACTAAATTTACAGCCAAGAGACAGATCTGCGTTCATTCGAAAATACAGTTGATGTCGAACTAATTTTTCCCCTTGGGTTTCTAGCAGCTGAATTTCAGTTGCTTACGTTATACACTGGTAACACTTCGGTACGCCTTAATAAAGGAATGATATTGTAAGTAATTTTCGAATCTTTAAAAAGTAGTAAATAATTTGGCAAGTAATTATTAGAAATTGAATACCGTGGAGATCACCAACACAAAATAATTATTTTGTTGATTTTATAAAAATGAACTACATATTTTTAATCAATTTTGATAAATTATAATATTCGATTTGACTTAATTCTTGTTTGGAACAAATTATACGAGGGCCTATTTTTATGATATCTACTTAGCCATGAAAATTACTCCCTTTATTTCTCTAAGTAACTAGCAACCCTAACTTTAAAAATTTAAATTAGCAAAGTACTCCTTGTGATACCTCATTTAACAACATTCTTATGCTTAATACAATAAATAAAACTTTTTCAAAATCGGTTGTTAAATAACTAAGATATTCAACAAAAATGTACCTATCAAACAAAACTAAGCATCAAATTTACGAAAAAAATTTAAAAATAGAACAATACATATTCAAATATTGTCTAACATTTTAGGTGTGCTTGAGCGAATTTCTTGTTGAATTCTCTGCTTTAACTCTTCAATGTGTGAAGGTTTATTAAAATAAAATTAAGCTTGTAAATAACCCCAGACGAAATAATTCAAAGGAGTTAAATCCGGAGATCTTGCTGGCCATTCAATAAGTTCCCATCTACCAATTCATCGATTAGGAAATATTTGGTCGAGATGTTCCCTTATTCGACATGCATAATGAGATGGCGCACCATCTTGCTAGAACTAAAGTAGGAGTTGGGTGAATCAGGATCAGGAAACAGTACCGTTAAAGCCGGAATTAATTCAAATTGGAGGAAGTCCAGATACTGTTCAAGATCCAGCGTTCCAATAAAAAAGTACGATCCAATAATTCGATTACCTACTATCTCATCCACACGTTAACCTTTTAAAGTTATTGTATATTCGCCTCCATAATCCAATGCGGGTTATCAACGGCAATTTTGCTTATTGACGGTACCATGTATGTTGCCTCCATCAGAAAAGAGAATATTTCTAATGCATACATACAGGATTTGCATCAGAAGGTTCCAATATTGTCATGCAAAATTACGCTCGTCGATCAAAATCATCAATCAAATCAAATCATCTTGCACAAAGTGTAGGGATGAAATTTTTCTTATGATGATGTCTGTAAACTGCATCCAAATGTCGGTCTACATCTAAAGCCGATGGACGTCTGACTTTAGGCTTATCTTTTACATGTCCAAAATCGCGAAATTGGTTCTCAATTTGATTTACCGTTGATTGCGATATTGGAGGACGGTTTGGGTGAGTTTCAATGAACAAAATACGAACTTCTTTATGCGTCCGAATTCCAAACCCAATCATCATTAAAACTTCGATCTTTCGGCTTCAGTAAGTCTCATTTTTGTTATCTAATCGTTAAATAAGTAACACACACTCCACTATGTAATATCAATAAATTCTATTACAAACAACTTATAATTGTTTTTATCACTTACTGCTAGAGTCGTATCAACGCCTGCTCGAGTATTGGCATTTTCAATTCAATACATTTTTGTTCTATGTCTCAGTTATTTATCAACCGATTTTGAGAAAGTTTTGTTAATTGTATTCAACATAAAAATGCTATTAAACGAGGTATCACAAGGAGTATTTTGAATTTTTAAAGTTGATGTTGCTAGTGCTAGAGTGGAGGGTTGAAAATTACATCTTTAAATAATGATTTAAAAATAAAAATCGACGTGTCCGAGCATTTTTCTGAAGCATTTTTCATAGAATTTATCCGTTACTTTCGAGGAACACTGTATATGCTGGATTTTGTAGACCCTATAAATGTCGTTTTTTTGGCGAATAAAAAGTAAGCGCTTTTCCTTCAGAGCAATTTTCAAATTTTGAGTTCTGTTTCCATAGGCCTCTCCATTTATGTTAGACCCTTCGGTAATAAGCAAGACTCCTTCAGCTTCCCAGAAAACCAGAGAATTCTGATTTAATTTCTTTTGGTGATGAAAGCGATCAGGGAATCCACTTCATACCTAAATCATCCTGAAAAACATTCAGGATACTTGTTTGGATGTACAGGGTGACTGTTAATTAACCCGACAAAATGGAACAACTAAAAGAAGCGATGTCTGAAAGTATGGGGAAAATGTTAATAAAATTCTTCTAAATAGTTTGCAATTACTTAAAAAATTACCCCAAAATCAAGCTCCGGCACTGCGTACGAAATATAACGCCCCACTATATAAATGCGCCAGTATAATAGGACTGTAAGAGGTTCTTATTGACTACCCACTTGCCACATCCAATTTGGTCGGTACGTTTAGCGCACCTAGGTACCCAGGCTTTTGCCCATAACCTGATTGGTTCCAGCGAGGGACCACCATCCCTAAGAGGCCAATACCAGTTGAGGGGTCCCAACTCAGCCGGTGGACTCACCCCTCCCCTTAGTACTCATGTTAGAAAGGCTTCCCTTTCAACGTTAGATGAATTACCGTTCGAGATCACTTACGCGAGTCTCTCCCACGCATGTTATTCTAACCCCAGCTTCTGTTACCCACATAAGTGGGATAGGGTAGCTAGAGAGGTTAGTTTTAAGAGTAAGCGGCGTGTGGTCTGCATCGGTTCTCGTCTCGGATCTTAGGCTTCCGAACATGAGAGCCCGACACCTCAAACGATGGCACCCTACGTTCATCTTGGATACTAGTATCCCATGCCTTCCACCTGACATCTTAAGCGACTGCTCCGCATCGACTCCAAATACGAGTCGCTTTACTAATTACCCGGCCTCCTGACATCAGCTCGCCTTCCTGCACATACGCCTAGCAAGGGGGAGGGGGAGTCCGGTCCCCATCCCCCAAGCTGGCACTCAAGTTAGCAAGGCTTCCCTCGTGCGTCACCGTCGAGATCGCTTACGCGAACTTCTATCACACATCTGTTCCTAGCACCAGCGTCCGTTCCCCACGAACGTGGGATTGGGTAGCTAGACAGGCTAGTTTTAAGGGTGGTCGGCATGTGGTCTGCACCGGTCTTCGTCTTGGATTCTAGGTTTCCGAACAAGTGGCCTGACACCTCAAAGGATGGCCCCCTACGGCTCATCTCGGATACTAATACCACCTGTCTTTCACTCAACACCTCTAGCGACTGACCGCCGTCGCCAATGCAAAACAGTGACGACATCCGTCACCCTGACCCACTTGCCACAATGGGAATGACCTTGACACTTATCTCAATTCGCTTAATTACACGTTTAATGGCTGGAAACGGAAGTCTAAGCTGCTTCTTTTATGGGACGTATTATTAATTTATAAAATAACTGGAATTGTATATGAAATAAGAGTAACAAATTCGCGAATAATGGTTTGATAATGCTTGTGGATTATTTACTAGGGCGTAATGTACCAGCTGCTTCATTCACAAAAAAATCACAAGGATTTAAATCTGGTAATCGCGAGGGCCAACACACGTGAGTGAATGTCATAGATTACGAGAAAATGTATACAAAATTCTGTAGAACAGTTTGTAATTAATTATAAATTTCCGAAAAAGTAGATATTTTTAGTTTAAAACGCCAAATTCACAGCGTACGTCTGTCATAAACGTTTTATGATATTTACTCCGACGAGCTTGCAAAACTTGACCTTGCATAAGAGATCTGATAAAGTGCAATGCAGGATCTCAGCTCTATTCGAATGCTGTTATTGCTCATTGAGGACGTACTATTTGATCCATATTTGTTTACCGCTGACTTTGAACAACTGGTTCAACGGTGAACACTTCACATGCGGAATTTTTTCAAGACTAGACGCTGCTTTAACCAGCTGACGAAATAATGTGAATTAGTGCTATATTTTTTTTAACCAGTGGCGCATCGTCATTTTGGGCCTAATTTTTGATTTCTCGAAAACTAAAGCGGAAAGAATTTTTACATTTTTCCCGTGTTCTCGGACATCGCTTCTTTTAGTGGTTTCATTTTGTCGGGTTAATTCTCAGTCACCTTATACATACAGACTTCATTGGTAATATCAGAGCTCTTTATATGCCGAACTTATAATAAAAAAATATTCGTTTCGCACCATCTCTTCCGTTCGAGCTTCCACACATCGTTCGGACTTTGGATCATCATTAATTGATTCTTTACACCATCGAAAAAGTTTGGACTAAAATTTAACTTGAAAATAAGTTGCTGTATCTCCTCCATACATAGCAACTCATTCTTTCATAAATAATTTTGGGCCATTGTCTTCTTTTGCCAGAAACTTTATGTAACTGTGATATCCACCTTAATTTTATTCATTTTATCGACAAATAAACCTTTCCAAATCACTATAAACCGCACATTAAACGAACTTGGGAGATGTACTATTAAAAGTCACAGCTCTTTTGTTTCATAGATAACATAAAATTCGCCCACGTAGTATGTGACGGTTTTCTCAGAATTGTATTTAAAAAAATAATTTTGTTCAGCCTGTAGAAAGTAATCGTATGTTGAAACGAAACCTGAGTTGTTTCTTGCTAATATGAATTGTAATTTGAATAAATAAATACAGAAGAATATTATATGTATGAAGATAAAATTTTAACAATGCATAATTATATACACTATTATTTCAATAACATGGAAATTTCAGTATAGGTTACTATGGCGCTAAAGTCAAAATACATGTAAAGTACTCACCTTTTGATGACTTTGAATGGAAAGAGGCGTCAATGCAGATCCATTTAAATGATTGTGAAGTAAATATAACGACATTTTGATTAATTTTGCTTAAATAAAGTTATTAAAGAAATCATTTTAGGTAAGTGTAACGAACGAAGATGCAGAGGTCGATGAAGAATTGGAGATCTTTTTGTACAAATACTACTGTAAACGAAACATCGCGGACGTACAGAAACACACGTCCCTTTTGATTTTCTTCTTGGAAATAATGACAAAACCTGAGAAACAGGTTCTCGTTAGGTGAATTATGAAATTCATTTTTATCACATTCAATCACATTAGAAAAACCAAAACTAATGAATAATGTTTCTAATAATTTATACGTAACATTATATAATAATAAAATAAAGATGTTTTTTGTTATTTTATAAATAAATACAATTTTAAATCTATGTTAAATAAAGTGTAAAGTAGCCTGAATTTTAACAAAGGTTAAATCAGTCAAAAATGGATATAGTAGTTAAGTTTTATATCGAAGAGAGTTTTTTGCCTTTTTGTGTTACGATCCTTCTATCCCTGTTTATGTATCTAACATAATGGCATCATTGGGAGCGCGAAGTATTCAACGTGACATGATAATTTTATGCTCTACCAAACTCAGAAGCGAGCTACTAATCCTTCTTCTCTATTCAGGACATGATCTGATCCTGTTTATTATGTTCCCGTCTTTCTTTCTCCTTTCGACGTTTCCAATTAATCGTCAATTTAATTCCACGCCTATTTCACGGCCGGATACTCCCTGGCGCTATTTCGCTGGCTGCAATTAGCGCAGACAACACATTGGCATAAAATAATGAGCTCGCAAGAACCTCCTGATCCTTTTTTTTTATATCCGAGTCCTCTGAATAATTTCGGCGTTCGTTATAGTCGATGAGGTCGGTCTACCATAAAAACTTGATTGATTTTAAAACATCGACAGAACCGCCCCCGTAGTTTTATTTTTAGCGAGGGCCCTAGGTTTCATTTGGAAGGAACGATCAATGAACGTCTTTAAGTCTCCTCACTTTCTTATAATTTTCTTTTATTTGCTACTCTCGGATTTACCGTATAGGGTGATCCTTAATTAACCCGACTAAAATTAAAACCAGTAAGAAAATCGATATTATAAATTACGGGATATTAAAAAGTATCGTTATTTAATAATCACTCTATATGTTCTGAAATATCGATATTCTTGTGCATTATGAAATTTCTGCGTGACAGTAATTTAAGGATAATTGTGTTGTACCATCATATACTTTTATATGTCTAGCTTTAAAGGCAAACGCGTTTGCCGATCGACTGTCTTTAAAACTGGAAATGCAAGGCAATAATCCGCTGATGTCTTTCTTCTTACAACACAAACAAAGAAGGGCAATATCAAGATTTTTAAATAGAAAGACAAAACCCAGAGGAAATTGCTATGTGTAGGAGGAAGTAACTTAAGCACTTGAGGGAAGGAAAAACCTACAGGAACAGACGAATTACTGCCAGAAACGATTAAATATGATGAAGAATTCAGGAATATTATGAAAGTAGCACCAAGAGAATGCAATTTACAAGAACAGGGATAATAGAAATTGTAGAAGAGAAGAGCAATGTGTGTTCATAAAACAAAGAGGAACACAAAATTTGATATTCGTCTTTAAATTAAATATTAAATAAATAGAAAGGAAACGCATGTAAGTTACTTATACTTTAAGGAGGTTTAAAACAAATAAATATGTAGAAATCTTAGGGCTAGTTCCATAATGGGATTTAAAGTAACTTTCAGAAGTAAGAACAACTGTGAAACACATTTGTTTAGACATTTGAATATGTCATTGTAACAAAATGAACGTTTTGTTACTGAGGATACTTTTATTTTTGTTATTTAAAATGCTTTTTAGTTATCGTTTCAGTATATATTAGTTAGGAAGTTTATTGCGCATAATAAAAGGTTTATTTTCGGTGTGGATTCGCCAGCAAAGTGGGTTGTCTATCACTCTCAAGCAGTGATCGCGCTAAGTGACCTGTCCTACATTTGCAATACCTGTTACCTCTCTTCCTTTCTATTACCTGTCTCTGAGTGGGTGTTTCACTCACACCAACCTGACACGGGTGCCTAGTGTTCTGAGTGGGTGTCTCACTCGTACCAATCTGCTAGGCTTGAGTGGGTGTCTCACTCATACCAACCTGACTCAGGTGTCTTGTGTACCAGTCCCTGAGTGGATATCTCACTCACTGTCATCCAACTCAGTAGTGTTGCCGTTAGTTAAATTGTCCGGTATATATACATTTCAAGTTGTAAATATGTGCATATGAATGTTTACAATAATAAAAGTTGAGTTGCAAAGTGTTCGATGTGTTTTCTTATTCCCCTGAACCTGGACGGTGACGATGAACAAACCCGGACACAAAAAACAACACAGCGAGAGAAAAACAACTTTACTCCTTTAAATTCCATTATGAAACTAGCCTTAAGTAAAGTCACCAAATAAACGAAGCAGTTAAAAGTTTAAATGAAAAAATAACTACATTTAAAAATTGTGGGATAAGGGCATCAGGCATGAAGCGATGGAAAAATGTAGAAGAAAGGAAGTAACCCGAGTCCTCTCCTATTTACAATAATGATATACGATATTAAAACGAGCGAAAACGAAGTGAATGATTATACCTAAATAAAGAAACTACCAACGATAAATAACTAAAAACAAAAAAAAGTGAGAAAACAACCTGAAGAAAATTCTGAACAGAAGACTTTTTACGCCGGTCCCGCAAAATCAAATTATCTTTTACATATTTCACAAACAACATCTTTCAAATTAAAATTTGGTTCTTGGAAATTATAGAAAGGAAGAACAAATATTTTATTTGAACAGCTTACAAATTGACACGGTTGGATTGAATTGAGTTTACTCGAGTTGGTGTAGGCAGCTTGCTGATTATGTCTCCAGCAATTTACTTTGAACAAACAACCATTTTTTTAGGTATACTCCATACCGTTCCAAATACAAACAAACAAAAGTTCTTAAATCACACGAGAGCAGACAAACAAACAAATCTAATATGTGACCGAGGGAAACACGATTATAATCAAATATAATATAAAACCAACTCAAGTGTAATTGTATTTACGTTATACTTATTTTTCATACTTTTATTTACTTCTTAGATCTACTAAAATGCAATTGTATGTACAGTTGCGTTCACAAAATTTCGGACACCATTCCCATGTTACCAACACCAAGTAACAGTGTGTGAGCAGTCCTTACGAACATGGAACCTCACTTTTGGCTTCAATCATTGTCATACCTCTCATTTTGACAGTGAAAGAAGTAATATTAATTTGGAATGTATATGTATGCAATTGGAATATTTAATTTAACTGTTAAGTAGAAACAAGTGAAACTGAGTTTTTTTTTGGTTTCTTAAAACGTATGACGCAGTGTTAAAATTCGATATAACATAACTATGAAACATAAATCTAAAATAACAATTACAACTCACTCACAAATGAAAGGCAATCTCTGTTTGGGATCATCGTGCAGCAATTCTTGCATTAATATCATGCAGTAAAGATAGAGCTGAACATCTTTACATAACAATTTATGGCACATTCCCACAGAAAACTCAATTAATGTTGTGATAATTGTCAGGTAGAGGTATGAGAAGCATTTTTCATTATGTCTTGCTGGAGGTACATTTTTGAGAATGACCTTTTGAAAAGACCTCTAGCTTCACGAAACAACTGTACACACCAATACAAGTTGTCCCCCCTGTTGTGGAATCTCGTCATGGACGGCTTTTGAGAAGACTTAACGGTGAAGGCTTTGATCCCTTAGGGTATGCCCATGATTTAGTCATACCCGTACAAGAAAAATTAAATAACATTGTCAGGGACCGAATGCAGGTGGCCCTGAATATAGTAACAAGGTGGGGCCGAAGAGGAAGGTCTGAGGGTCAGTCCTCAAAAAACCACCATTGTCCAATTCAATCGAAGCCGAAACCTAGAGGGTTTAGGTCCTCTTCGTCTTCGTGCAAATGAGATAGTCTTGTCGGAGGAGGTAAAGTACCTTGGAGTGATTTTTGACTCCAAACTTACCTGGAACTAACACTTAGACAAGATAGTTAGGCGATTGATGACCACTTTCACGGTGGCCAGACGAGTCTATGATAGTACGTGGGGCTTAAAACCAAATATGGTGCATTGGTTCTTCACGAGAATGGTTAGATCCACAATAACCTATGCGACCTCGGTGTAGTGGCCCAAGGTCAAGCAGGAAACCACTAAACTTAGACTGAGCAGGGTCCAAAGACTTGCTTGTCTAGGCATAACGGGGGCGATGAGCACAACAACGCCCACCGCTGCAATGGAAACCCTTCTAGACCTCCCTCCCTTATACGTTGTGATGATGGGGGAATCAAGACGAGGACTCTACAGATTGCAGCATTCATGTCACCCATTTAATTTATGTACGGGTCATACAAGTATCGTTGGCAGCATAAGAGGTCCTTTACTCGATATGAGGACGGACTATATGGCTCCCAAAGGCAACATAAACCTACTCATTAAGATAGAAATTAATGAATCTGCTGAGCATCGGGAACCTGAACAGAACTTTCCACCAGGAAGTCTGATCTGGTATATGGACGGCTCCAGAACTGAGACTGGTGCCGGGTCTGGAATATATGGGCATAGACCAAAGGAGAAGTTAAGCTCAATGACCTTGCGGAATACAACTGCGTTCCACTGGTGTGGGTGCCAGGTCATCGGGGAATCATCGATAACGAACGGACCGATGAACTAGCCAGGCAGGGTGCGGGTATGGAATACCTTGGCCCTGAACCTGTCCTAAGTATTACCAAGAACGCTATTCGGGGCTTTAGTGACTGAATAAGCGAGGAACATAACAGATACTGGCTAAGCAGGCCAGGATATTGCCACAGCAAGACTTTCCTTAGAGATCCTTGCAAAAAGAGAGCTGCTGAACTTTTGCTTTTAAACAGGGCGCAACTCAAGATCACCACGAGGTTACTAACAGGACACCTGACTGTTAAGGAACATCTGTGGAGGTTCGATAAATTCAATGGGGATTTAAACTGCAGACTTTGCAATGGAAAACCATAGACAGGAATGCACATTTTGTGTAGATGTGATGCGCTGGCAAATCGCAGGCAGCATATATTCGAACATCTCATCTAATGATAGTTCCCGAAAATTTCAACACGCACTCAGTTGAAAAACCTGTACCAGTTGGTGCAGGAGACATGCCTCACTCAATAGTTGCGGTAAGAGAATCAAGGCGAGCACAATAAGCTTAAATGGCTGGGTGCCTCTAGTGCATCCTTTGCAGACGGGTTCTGGTCAAAAAAAAATACAAGTTGTCTTCGAGTATTTTGTGGTAAATAATAACATCGGGGAATTCAACTCTAAACTCTTCCAAACAGTTTCATACTGAGTGCTCCCATGCCCCAATGTTACCAGAATATTAAATGAACACATAACACCTCCATGGACAATAATAATAATAACTCTTACGTTATTACGAATTACAGTACGTTATGGAATGGATTAAAAAATATTTAACGAAGGTATTAGAAATTTGATTGTTACGGCATTATAACCTAGAGTGTGAGACATGATGAGTATTCAATTGAAAAGTTCATCAAGTTGCCTTTAATTTTTTGGCAAAAGAATAAAGAGTGAAAAAACAATGACTTCCTAAGTCGATTGACGTTTAACGGATGACAGTTGTTAAACAGTTATGGGGTAAAATAAAACAATCTGACCAATCAGAGATATTATTATGAGAAATTCAAAGGATACTTGATGAACTTTTCAACTGAACACCTGATGTACCGTTAGAACTGTCATTTAAACCAGTTAAAGAAAAATAGCGTCCTGTTTTTCCTGCTCGCTATCAAAAGTAGTCTCCTACAATGCCTCGGGATTCCGCTAGAAACTCTAGAAAATTTTGCTTGTCTGAGATAACATACAATTCAGCTTGGTTTTCGACTTTTGTGTGATAAACGGTGCTTAAAATTTAAAAATGTTCTGACATGAAAAAAGTAATGGTTGCACGGGTAATAGAAAAAGTTAAGAAAGTGCCGTTATTAATAAAAATATATAATATCGGGTGTGTATAATTGTTTTTTTAACTTGTCTCCTCGTTTTTTCAAGTCTCAGTGGAACAGTCTGTGTAATACATATTTACGATGCAGAAAGTTATGAAATTAATTCTTATAAACGTTATGGAATTAATCTGTCGTGATATAATGCAATTTCATTAAATGTATAAGCTCATATATCACGAAGAAAACCAATTTGCAGCAACTGTACAGTTAGCAGTTTGAAAATAAAAATTAATTAAAACAAAATGTTGATGCTACATCGAAATAGTGCAAAACGAGTTCGAATTCAACCACATTTTACACTTTGGAAAAATGGCGTCGCACATATGTACGCTGTTGAACATATAACAAATCGATAAACTTTTTACACAAATAATACTCGCGTGACATGCAACCTAAATTGTAAAATTAGATATTAGAACGGCAACTTCCATTTTATTGCTTTGCATCGTGATAAACTGTTGCGACGAATTACGTGGCAAATATTTTTGATCGCCGCTGCTTTATACTTCTTTGACACGAAAACAATTTAGTACTTGTATGGGCAATTGTTTTATGCTTATACTTTTTGATAGAACATCAAAGCAGTTTAAATTGTTTCAATTTAATTCCGTGCATTCTTGCTTCTTCCAACGTTAAATAAGTATCGTTTAGAAATATTAATTTAGAGATGTCATGTATAAATCCATCTGAACGTTGTTGTTCGATGAGAGTAATACTAGTAATAAACCATCGCATTACTTTCGGTTTAAATTTGGTCTTCTATAATTATTCATAAATATTTAAATGCTTTCCTTAGGCATTTACATTGATTTTTCAATGATTAATAGCATTTGTCGTTTGGTGGGAGTGTTAAAAATAGCAGGAGAAATTAAACGACGTGCGGAACTATTACCTACGCTCGAACGAAGTGAATTAAAGCTTGGATAGAGGAAAAGCGATCCGTTTCCGAGGGAGCCAGCCAATATCACAACAACAAAACTCTAGCTCTGCCTACAAACGAGGAGAGGAGGATTAAGTGTAAATGAGTTTAATTGTACGGAATTAATGCCGAACGAAAGCTGAAATCAGCGCGGGGCTCTCGACCGCGTTCCTTTTTTCCGGAGTAATTACAAAAGTTCAACTTGCACTACGGGCAGCTTGAGAGGTATCTGAATGGCCGTTTCGCTTTTAAATGAGCACCTGATTGCACAGGTTTTTCCCTTTGCTTAAACGTCACGTTCTACAAATAAGAAAACTACGAATTTACTATTTAAGGTTTCGAGTTGATAGAAATAGGGGAAACTTGTACTAAATACAGTTTCCTGGTTGCCGGAGAACTTTTTACTTAGGTATACGAAATCTGTATGGGTAGTTTAAATCTGATACCTTTTAATGTTTTTCTTTCCTAGCGCCAAAGAAGTGGAAATTCAACGAGACTAAAAGCTGACCATTCAAAAGCTGCCACATAGCAGAACATTATTTAAAGTTAAATCATTTTCTAAAAACCATGTAGAAATTGCATTCATTGTCATGTTACACCAAACTTTAACTGCGTTGGTATAATACAAGTTTTATGCAGGTTTTACTGGTTTGACTTTGGATTTCATAATCTACGAAATAACCGTGTTGTAGACATAAACGTGCGCATTTCATTTTACGTGAAATGCCGGCCACCTATTCGGAGGTAATTGTGGCCGGCCAGCATTATCCCCTCGTATGTTATGTTTTTATAAAAATGTCAGATGCCGCGGAAATATATTAGAAGAACGGAGAAAGGTAAATGGACTCAACAAATGGCGGCTGCTTTGGATGCTATATGGAATGGAAGAAGTATCCGAGAAGTTTCAAGGGGCAATAATTTAAAGAACCCATTTTCAAAAAGTAAAGAGTCTGCTGGTAGGGATTTCCTAGCAGGATTCCTTACAAGACACCCCAACATTAGCTCAAGGAAGCCAGAAGCTAGCAGTATAAATCGTATCACTGCTTTTAACAGGGATGAAGTGTCCCTCTTTTATTCTAATTTGAATAAGATACTAGAAAAGTACAAATTTTTACCCACAAGAATATTCAACAGTGATGAAACCAGAATCACAACTGTTCAATCACCTGGTAAAATATATGCAGAAAGGGGCCAAAAAGATGATGAACGAGGAAAGACTACAACAGTTATGTGTTGCATCAGGTATTTACGTACCTCCCATGTTTATATATGTCCGAAAAAGAATGAAACCAGAACTGAAGAAAAATGGTCCGCCAGATGCATTCTATTCTTGTTCCGATAATGGGTGGGATCATTGAGAATCTGTTTGTGGAATGGCTTGGACACTTTAAAAAATTTGTGAACCCTTCCAAAGAGGACCCAGTGCTGTTGGATATGGATAACCACAGTAGCCATTGCACTTTTATGGCATACAACTTTTGCAAAGCTAATGGAATAATTGTGTTGACCTTACCACCTCACACGATACATCGGCTACAACCGTTAGATGTTGCCTTTTACTCTTCCTTAAAGAAGTATGTATAAAGAAGGCTTATAACGTTGAGCGCAGAAATTATTTAAGAGCTCACGTGCTTGAAAAAATTACTACGAGTGAACTGGCTGAAACCTTTAACAAAACATATAGCCGAGTAGCGAAGCCTGAAAAAGCCATGAATGGCTTTAAAGCAACAGGAATATTCCCTCCAAATGCATTTTTACAGATGAAGATTTTGCTCCCGCTGAAGCTCTTCTAGAGCCTAACAATGACAGTAGAAAGACAGGTTGATGAGGTCGAAGAAGACGAAGAACAAACCCAAATATCTTTCTCTGAAATAATACCGCTACCTCAGTCTTCAAAATCCAACGCTACGGTGACAAGAAACGTCAAAACAACAGGCAACAGTATTCTGAAATAATGATGGATACTCCAATGAAGCCCATTCTAGAAGAAAAAGATAACCAGAAGGAAGAAAAACTGAAAAAAAGTTGGTCCAGGTGACTAAAAAAGGAGCTAAACGAAAAATTTTTAATGAAGATGATTTATCTGAACGGAATTTAGTTGAAAAAAGGAATAGGAGAGAAAGACTTTGCAAAAACGAAACAGTTAAACAGCTAGATATAGATAAGGATACTTCGGAGGATGTAGACGACAGCGAAGATATATGTATTATATGCGGAGAATTCGGAAAGAAACGGAGATATGTGGATACGATGCACCAGATGTGGTTAGTGGGCCCATAAAGCTTGCAGCAAGAATTATTTTAAGGCCTACGTATGCGACTTCTGCATGTGAGCATCTCAGCAAGGGTAATGGCGGCCCCGGCCACCATTACCCCAATATTGTGGGTAATGGCGGCCAGGAAGATTCCTTTTTAAAACAACCACAATTTAGTAAATAATATTATGATTATGAAGTTTTATTTAGACCATGAGCTGCCAATAATGCTTCAATACTTTAGTTATAATTGGGGAAAAAGCTTAGGGGGCCGCCATTCCCGCCTTTACCCTAAGTCTTCATTGACCAGTTGGTTGCATCGTGAGGTTGTGAAGAAGTCGTTTGGATGAATTTAGCCTTTTTGTGTATTTAACGTCAAAAGTTTTTATTTCGGATTTTATTGATTTTATTTGAGGGTCGCATGCAACAACTCAATTTGGAATTAAAGCCGTGGAGCGTCGACTATAATTCGTAGTACTTTGGATAGGAACCTTTTAAGGATTTCGTTATTTGGAGTTGTTGTAGTACCCGAAAATATGCCATGCGCCGTATAGACTTCAGAATATCTTATACATATAAGCGGTTCAAGAATACTACCTTACGTAACTGCAGATGAAGGGATATTCGTTCTTCAAGATATTTTACAAGTATTTATCTCAGTATGCCATAAGATGTGCCTTACCGAAGGTTTATGTTTATGGACATCGCGGAGTAGTATTTTTTTTTCTAGATCCTCACGACCCTCACCTAATTTTGTGGGTATATTTGTTCTATTGCACCGTGTTCTTCCCTAAAGCCAAATTAATGGTTAAGTGTGAACTGGTTTTCCTGAACAAACGCCAGTAATCAATCAATAAGTAATTTATCTAAAAGCTTTAGTAATACTAATAATATAAAGTTTATAATTAAAGTAGATTCTTGTGCGAGCACTTAAAATTGGCACTATCGCTCTACGTTTTACCATCGATTGATAGCTTCGTCAGTAGTGAAAGTAAATTTATTTTCACCAATTTTAAATGTCCGTTAAAATAATTTATATAAAGCTTATGGGTCTATTATATGGGGGCTCATGCGTTGCGTAGCGACCAACAGAATTATATTATGATGACAGACGACAAGAAGCGTCACAATGATTGATAAACGTCAAATGATAGATGTCAATAATTGTTAATATTTGCAAATCGGGACGTACAACAGTCCCGAAAATACATTTTGGGACGCCGGGACATCTAACTAAAAGTATGGACTAATCCCGAAAAATTGGAACGTCTGATCTCCCCATCGCTGAGACAACAACCGAACCAAATACTAAAAGACCGCCCTCCGACAAATAGGACGCATTTCTGCTCATTCAAGCAAGCAAACAGACCAATGCAGCAAAGTTACCTAATACCCACTACAAAATAAGAATATAAAAGACAGGAGGCGCATTAGTGCAAGCCAGTATTGCTCGTGCTGCATAATCTAGCAATACTAACAGCTGGTGCTACATAGTCTGACAAATCAAATCCGCTGGAGCTGTCACAGTCTGATAACATCATACACCTTACACGGTGGTGCTGAATAGTGCGGTAAACCATACATCTTATATCTACATACACTTCGTCTAGGAAGTCGCATAACTGATGGCTCGAAGAAACAAGGAGCGATGTCATCAGCGAGACACTCTTAAAAGCTTCTTTCGTTGAGTCCAGCTGCCTGCTCTCTTCTCTCCTCTACTTTAAACACTTCCTCAAAAGAAAAGAAGACGAACAAATTCACGAAGGTTAATAGAAAAGCTGGAATACAAACTGATCGTAGTCGAAATTGTTCCTCAGCGGATTTCCCAAGGAGTGGACCCATTTTCCGTGTCAATAAGGGATCCTAGACGTTTCTCAGTTAGAAGAGCATATTGCACGTCTCATTGTTGTTATTTTATATAACTTTTCTCTCATTATCAAAAATCATATTTATTTTTATATTTATATTTATCTAATAATGGTTATTTTTTATAAATAACTACTAGGAACACGCTCACAGGTCTTTACTCTATACGACTGAACTTACTCTAGTAGTTCAATAGGCTTTCATTAAAACTATGACAGAAAATGGGTTAACCTTAAGGATGCACTGTACAATCGCCGACACTAAAAACGAAACACTATACCTAGACCACCGCCGTAAGCGAGTAGTAAACAAGGTTCATTTTCGATCGAGTTTATGGCTTTTCGTTTCGTTTTTAGTGCCGGCGACTGTGGATAACTATTAACATTGCTAGAGCTTTTAGGGATGATTCATTGAGAATTTCTGCTGTGATAAGGTCATATCCAGAAGACTTTCTTGAATTTAGTATTGTTTTAATAAGGTGATGATTTCTTGAGATGTGAATTTTTCTAATAGTAGAATCCAATTGATATGGTATGTTTAGAAATTTGCTAATTTCGTTTTCGTGGTCACTTATTGGGTCAAATGTCAACGATTGGAAAAAAGGGGTGCCAGCTTTGATAATAATTTTTCATCTTCCACCTTATCAAATACCTTGGTGAGATCTAGAAAAGTCATACGATAATTGATTGGTCTTCCCAATCTCTCGAAACAGATTGGTGGTCTTCCCTATCTCTCAAAACAGATTGGTGAGGTTTTGAATTATAAGAAGCCATGAGTTACACAAATTATAGATTGACATAAAAATAGATATTCTATTATGTATTGTTTGATCAAATATTTTATAAAACTAACAAACTTCTGTAATTGTCTTTTTTTTAATATAGGAGCTTAAAGTTTTTGTAAAGGGAATCTTGCCAACTGATAAATACGAACTTTTAGAAGGAACGTAGGAAATTTATGAAAGCCACTAAGACCACATAGCTGATTATTCGTTTTCCAGAAGGTAATTATAATTTATTTTAACACATTTCATTCTTTTATTTTTGACAACTTGAAGATATTTATTAATTTTTCTTAACCTTAGTTGGTGCGTTATTTTAATGTTCCCCTTATGGATTTGTCTTCTATTTCCTATTTGGTTGACTTCTCCGCAACTGTCATATTTAGTTTGCTATTTTGATTATTGCCATCACCTTTTCAGTCCTTTTTCCTTTCCTCTCTTTGAATCTTCCGTCTTTGTTTTTCGTAAATAATATTCTCGGTAGAGTGACTTTTTCGACATTAATAAATTGCTCATCGAAATCCAATTGGATAGAAGTTAGTATTAAATTTTCTTTGTCAAGTATACGAAGGTTACTCTTGATTTTGAAGGCCCTAAGTTTTCTACTTCTATAACCACTAGAAGTATAGATTGGAGCGAATAGTGTCCAATTTAAATTGGCAGTTTATTGTGAACATGTTACATATTGTTTGTATACAAACTGCCATAACCAGAGAGCGGCCAGTTTTAGGTTTTTGATAGCAGAAGTTGCTTGACCTAATTGTGTTAATCACAAAGACTTACGTAAAACCTAAGATCATTCGCCCTCTAGATATAGCACATGCATATTTGTGTGTCTTTCATCTTTCTACCAAAGCAGTCGTTTATAATATGACTCACGTAGTGAGTAGTTATCAAGCATTTAAATTGTCTTTATCAGCATACATTTCCAAGAGGAAAAATTGATTTTTCAATAAGCACGAAAAAAATTCGGAAATTTTAAAAGAACATAAGTCGAAAAGACGTTACAATAAGCTACTCATTCAACTGTCTTCCCTGATATTAATTTCTCTTTAAAAATACCGAGTTACGTGAGAAACGTACCAAGCTTTCAGTGGCGTTAAATTCCAAACGCAAAAAGTCTCATTTGAATGCAAGTCTCGCGTCGGGTCGCATTTTTCAAACTAACAGGTCGCACAGTCTACTTTGAAATTATAATCCCGATCCCAATTTCAAAAGGCCGGTTGCAGTTTTTTTTTGTTACGGCCGCATTTTCTCCTCAGATGCGAACGGCAAAATCGATTTTCTTTATTGGTTTATTATTTGAAAGTGATAGATGCTACGTGTTCTTTATCCGGCGGCGCGCAGGTAATACAAACTCGAGAAATCGAATATCGTAGAATTCTGCAGCGATAAATAAGTTTTATAGTCTCTCATGACCAACACGGATACGTAAGGATATTTCATCTCGTGCGGAAATAGTGCGGAATATCGACAAACTGCTGTGTAACTGTCAGTTAAATTGCCAAAATGTTCGCGATATCAAAAACGCCCTGATTTATTGAAATATTCAGCTAAACAATGGCGCTTTCAGCGTGTTTTGTGCAGACGCCAAGATCATCTCGATATATAGGACGTTGAAGGAAACTGCACTTGACATGCCGCGTTAAAAGTTGTCACGAACAATGCTCGCTCATTTCGTTGAAGAAAACAACTATTGTATTACAAACGCTTTAATAATAATTAACAGTAATGAAATTAAAATCATTATCAAGAAGCTAAAAACAAATGAGATAAAAGATAAAGCTCAGTAAAATGAACAAACAAGGAAAAGAGTACAAAAAGGGAGTTACAGAACCACTTTATTCTGTGAAATCACTGACTTAACAGATAGTCATAAAATAAAGAAAAATGCTATAACGAACGTTATTTATTAGCACGTTTTATATCAAATTGTTGCAATCCTTGGAAGTTATTGTAAATATCCATAAAATCAGAAATAATTTTTTATTGCAACAACTATTAATCGATTTTTATGATACAAATTTGTTTATGAACAAATCAAAGGAATAAATAATTTGTATTAAAAACGTTTACGACAAAGCTCGCGCGTTGCGTTTCCCCACAGTAAACTCTTGCAATTTCTTTTATTTATCCAAAATATTCAAGTTTCTTTCGATTTATCCTCGTAACTCTTCCCGAAACACCGATGATGAGATTGCAGGAAAATCATGTGAAATGTTTGCCGAAACGTCGAACAAAGATAAGAAAAATTACAGTTGCCTTTTGCCTTTTACGGCACAATAAATATAAATACGGAGATGACACGTCGCCAACGACGACGACGACGAACACGTAACTAAATTTAAACCCATTCCGAAGAGCAAACATTTACATTTAATATCGCGAATAAAATTTCTGCTGAAACCGTAAAAATTCGAAGCTTCGTCCGGAGAAGATGATGACGACGGCGTGGAAATGACGGATCACGAAAGAGGGAGGGAAAGTAATAGACAAATAAAAGAATTCGATACTATTATAACAAAACATTTAAGGGGGGGGGCATTAGGTGATACCGAGCTCTGACGAATCGACAGAAAGGACGACAGCTATAAAATGCTTCCGGAAAACGATCATCACTCGTTAAAAGTTCGAAAATAACGACTATCGTAATTCGTTCTCTTTTGTTTTCCTTGTCACCAATATACTATGGTATTTTTATTTTCGTTCAGTCTCATAACATACAATTTAAGTAGAGTTTTGAAATTACAAAAAATTCTTTGTTGCTGACATTTGCATCAAAACTAGTATATGAGGTTTTTGGAAAGTACAGTAGTTTTGCTTGACAGGAAAATTGCTTGAACATAAATTACGTATTCTATGTTAATTTTTTTATTAAATTAACAGCACTTATTTTTTTTAGTTAATTAGGGCTCTGGAAACTTACAGAAGTACAAAACTAGAACAATATTTAACACCTGTTACATAAGTTTTGGGAAAAATTTTAAATGCTCTCTGTGACATAGTAAAACCAATACATCTAGTCAACTATGGTGAAACATGTTGCTATGAGTTATGTCAATTTGCTTAACATTTCACATTTTCGTTTGTCATTTGGGAAATATCGAATAAGCTAGATTTGCGAAAGTCCCTCTGCAACCTGGTTGGACAGCTACGTAGATGAGATATAGTAAACTTGTTTCGTGGACAAAATATTTCAAAAAGTACCATATATCGGACAATTCGGGAATGCGGAGGGAATTCCATGTATAAACCTACCAAAAACAGGCCGTCCACGTGCGTTAACTGAAGTTCAAGTCAACCGTTCCAGAAACATCATTCGAGTGTCTACCCGCAAGGTTTCCCGTCGTTTCCGCGTTTCAAATGCTACAATTTCTCGTTACATTGCAAGAACAGGCCTAAAATACAGAAAACGCAAGAAATGCCTCAAGTATACTCCCGCGCAATTGGCCAGAATCCCTGGTTGTTGCCGAGCTTTAAGACGTCATCATTTCGCCCACAACCCGATCGTAATCATGGACGACGAGAAATATTTTACCTTTGACCATGCAGAACTTCCTGGAAATGCAGGTTTCTATACGGATAATATTGAAGACACTCCCATTAACGTAAGATACAAAAAGAAAGCAACATTTTCTGATAAAATTTTGGTGTGGTTCGCCATTTCTGAAGCGAGCATATCTAGGCCCCATGTATGCCATGTAAGAGGCCAGGCAGTGAATGCTGGAGTATACATCGGAAATTGCCTATCAAAATTGATTATTTTTATTAATCAGCATCATGCTAATGATGATTACATGTTTTGGCTTGACCTTGCAACATCGCATTATGCCAGAGATACACTGAACTGGTCAGAAGCCCATCATGTACCATATGTCCCTAGAAATAATAACCCTCGAAATGTCCCTCAAGCAAGGCCAATTGAAAATTTTTGGGCCCTATTCGCAAGAAAGGTGTATGATAATCGTTGAAAAGCCCAAAATGAACAACAATTGCGGCAAAGAATTCTTCAAAAAATGAGAGAAGTAGACTTAGAAAGCGTCCAAACCCTGATGCGACATGTAAAGGCAAAAATTACGTCTTATTGAAGATAGAGGCCCCATAGCAGCAATACAGCAACCAGGTGTTAAAGTCTAAAATTTATTGGTGATTATTATGTTATGTTTACTTAATAATAAAATTCTCTTAAATTTAAAATATAATACCCTTCTATAATTTTCCCAAAACTTATGTAACAGGATAAGAAATACATTATTATTTTTGTAACATCATATGAAGTGGCAGCACACATTTGATTACAACCGAGGTCCCCCCCACACATACACACAGAAAAAATGATTGACATTCTTTATTCGACGTCACAGAGTATTTAGCCCAAACATTTGAATTTTAAATGCAATCACCGTTGCCAGGATACCCTAACTCGCTTCATAAACTTTGTTGTTCTGTTTGGAAATTGTGCGCAAAACAGAAGAAAAATAAGACTTCGTCCGTTCGAGCACGTTTTATATTGAAGCATAAACAAAGTATTACAGTTTGAATTTAGATTATCAGGAAACGCTCGTCGTCTATTCGTTACGCATAAAATGTCTCGATCGGGTAAATATGAATTTATAGTGCCGAGATTCTTTGTAAAAGAAAATAAATGGGAATTTTTGTAAAGGCATGCCTACTACTGAAAAGTGATATTTTTTCGGTATATTTAAATACTAATGTAACAAAAAGTCTCTTGATTTTCATAAGTTCTCCTCGAACTAAAACATTATTTTTCAACATAATTTCCTTGACCTTTCTGGGTCATCGCTTAAATCCAGTTTTGAAAATATTTATCCGTATCTTCCACCCACTGTTTTGTAGCTATTTTACGTTCTCCCTTTGAAACTCTTTTTCAATCGGACAAACAAATGGAAATTCGACGGAGCTAAATGCTGAATAGGCTTCATAACTGATCATTCGAGATTCTGGGTTGTCTCAATTGTGACAAACGCAATGTGAGGTTTTGAATTGTCATGGTTAAGACAATGTCATACACATTTTTGTTTCGTCTTTTCTTTCTAATGGCTTCCTGTTTATAGTATTGGTGCTCGGTTGAATATATGCAAACGATACCAAAAGGCAGTTGCCATAACTTTCTTCGCAGATGTTAGCATTTGAAACTTTTTTGTAGAGTAATGGTGTGTAATGCCATTCCTTTGACTGATTTTTGGTATCTGGATCATACGAAGATACCCATGTTTCATCACAAGTTCCTCGAGAGTGTTTATGAAATCAGCACAAACCTCCATGCTTTCCTTGAGTTCAATGGTTAACTGACGTGGAACCCATCTAGCACATATCTTATAATATCTAAGATCATCTCCACTACATCGTGTACACATTCCCAAGCATTAACAGTATTCCGAATCGTCACACCTCACGAATCATTGCATTGATGGCCAACTTTGCTTCATCTTTTTCAACAGTAGTTAGGTTTCCTGATCGTAATTTATCAAAAAATCAGTTCCACTGGCTCTACATTTGTTTACCCATCTACAGACATTACTGGCATCAATTGTCGAATCACCATACACTTTTAAGAGCCTTCCATGAGTTTTTGAAGCTGAACAACCTTCTTTTTCCAAAAACTCTATCGTAGTAGCTCTTTGTTTAATATCCATATTAAAAATAGTATTAAAGGCATAACAACATGATAGTTTAATTTACTCAAATGACATAAGAAAGCTTGAAGTGAACATCACCTCCAACACGCAGCAATTAGGTATAATCCCAGCCTCATACACTTCTCAAAATAATTAACGCATATTTCGCAAAAGACAATATTTTAGAAGATTTAAAGGATGGATATGAAATAATACAGTTTGATATTAATCTTTTATTGAAAAAATTTTAATTTAACGTGAAATAAACAATAAATTCATGAAAAAATAAATATTAAACATTGAAAAACAAATTAATACTAAAAACAAATTGAATTAATGAAGATTTTTTAGAAGAAAGAAAGGCTTTAATAATTTCTATTGCCTCCCATTGCTCGTATGACAGCTCTACACCGATTTGGCATACTCAAAATTAAATTCCTCAACAAGTGCTTCAGAAAGCTCCTGAAGTGTTTGTGGTGGATTTTCCCTCATTCTGACTCTTCGCCCTAACATGTGCCAAATATGTTCTATACAATTCAGATCCGGAGACCTCGTTGGCCAGTCGATTTGGTTGATACCAACATCATTTAGGTATTCGTGTACTATTCTCGCAGTGTGGGGACGAGCATTATCTTGCACTAACTGGAATGCATCACCGATATATAGGGCACAAGGCACAACATACTCTTGTAAGGTAACCCTTATGTACCGATCTGCAGTTAGAGTCCCATTAACTAACACATACAAATCGGTACAACCATGAAATTAATGCCACTCCATACCATTACACCACCTCCGCTGAATGCATCCAATTGCCGGATATTGCGCTCTGCAAAACGTGTACGTGGGTCCTCCATACTCTTGCCCTGCGATCATTAGTGCTTAGAGTAAAACGAGACTCATCCGTAAAGAAAACAACGCTCCAATCTTCAGAGGTCCAGGCAACGTGTTCCCTTACGAATGCAAGGCGTCTTATACGATATTCCCTCGTCAAACGAGGACCTGTATCAGGACGCCTTGCCCTTAAGTGATGTTCGTGGAGGCGATTTCTAATGATCTGATCAGACACCCTATTGTTATGGACACGCTGAAGGTCAATTTGCAATCCTCTCGCAGTAACAGTACGACACCGTAGCGCTGAAATTCTAATAAAACGGTCCTGTACTGCTGCTGTAATTCTTGATCGACCATGTCCTCGACATCTAGTAAATCGATCTTCCTCTAGATGATATCGGTGGTAACATCTGCTAACTGTTGATTGCTTCACACCCAGGATTTCAGCAACCCAACTTTGTGTATGGCCTTCTTCTATGAGTCGAATGACTAATCGCGCTTCAGCTTCTTCCAAATTTCGTGAAGCACGCATGTCATTATTTGCCATTATTAAATTTAACAAAAACAAAATTTTAACTGCTTTGAGATAAAATGAAGTTTCTTTGTAAAAAGGAAAAAACTACAAGAAATGGTTTTATCACTTGAATGAATCAAAATAAGAAGAAATAATAAAACTTGTCAAATTTAAACGTCTAATTTAGATTGATTATCCGTATCTGTGGCCGTATTCACAATATGCGTTAATTATTTTGAGTAGTGTAGTTTAAATATGCTGAAACTTTTCACCAATTTAATGCCATTTTTTCAGAGAAAATCTCACAATATTAAACTAACAAAACAATGAACGGAACAAACAAAGTGCCTTCACATTCAATAATATAAACATTCCAAACAGTCATGGAAAATCCCCTATCCCTCTTCACAGCTAATTTGTTTCCTAAATTTCGAGTCAGATAGGTGGTCGACATTCTTACCAGCGTTTCTGAACAGTTTAATATTGAGGAATTTTTACAGTTCATAAATAAACAATACCCTTCTGCCGAATTTTCCTATAAAGAAGAAGTAAACAAAATTATCCCCTTTTTAGATTTGAAAATTCATTCATCAACATAATAACGTTCCTTTTATCAAATTTCTCCTCATAGTTGACCGTGAATTGTTAGTTGTGGATTGGCCTTGCCTGAAAATTAATAAATTGACACTTATAACCTCACTTTACTTATTATTATTAGCCCTGAAGAGAACACTGCCCTTCACCTTCAATTTGACGGCCATTTCGAAAATAAGATTTGATCCTAAAAGTTTTATGCTCTTACAAGAGGACCATTTCAGAACGTTTTATTGGTTTCAAAGTGGGGTTATGCTATTTCATGTCAGTCGATTGAGGCTGGTTCACAACTAACTACGAGGAGGATTTAAAAAAAAAGGCACGTTATATGATTTTAACATTTTCAGAAAGTATATTCATACTCATATGTCTTTCATACATAATAAAGAAATTGCATTTTACTTCTTAAACGAAGAGGTTTCTAACCATCCCATTATTTGCAGAAAATTTCGAAAACAAACTTTACTACACTCTCAAGGTTGTACAAAGAAGCGGAAAGTATCGCAATACAATCCTAACACCATTAGATTGTGGACTGGACGTGTTCGAAGAGTTTGTTCAACAAAATACAATCTTTATTCGACGTAAAAAATAATTGGCAACATAACAAAAAGGTCAACATATCTACAATAAAATATTAATGGTGAGATACTCGGTACATTTGTTTAACATAGAAACGTCTAGAATCTCTCAGCAGGACTACAAAGGAGTCTGCCTATTCCTTTGTAGGTCAAGCTCAATGAGGGTCAGCTTGTATTGTTTTGCAAAATCACTGGCAGTGCGGGTAAGAATGATCGACACCCTTCCTTCAGGGAAGGCGTAGATGTTGAAACCGGAAAAGTCAGTTGTGTTTGATGGAAAAAAATCTTTAGTAACATCGTTTCTTGTCTCTTCGATCCATCATCGAAATAACTTGATGTCAGTGTAGTACGTGTGGTTAGCGTGTAAAATCTATGCTCTACTACTACAGCACTAGATCGTGAAATATATGCTTTGCTGAACTATTGCAGCACTAGCGAGTGAGCATCGCCAGACTATTACAGGATCAGGAGAGACTGGCTGGCACGATACCCTTTCTACCATTTAAACCCACTACAGCAGAACTAACGAAGATTATTTTGCAAGATAAGCGTTCTGGCTTTTATACCCTTATTTTGTGGCGGGGATTAGGTATTTAATTTGTCTGCTTGCTTGCTCTGATTAGTTGTGAGTAAGTTGCGTCCTATTTGTCATAGAGCGGTCCTATTGTGTTTGATTCGGTGGTTGGTTCAGCGACCAAATTGGTTAAGGAGTCGCCTTAATTTTGTTTGAATTGACGGTTGCCATCGTGACTCTGTTACGTTGATATCATCGTGATGTTTCGCCAGTAGCTGTCATCGTGACATTGCTTGACGTTTATGATGCTTCTTGACATCTGTCATCATGATTTTGCTGGTCGCTAAACAACATGTGAGTCCTCACATACAAAAAATGTATTTCAAAAATATTAATTAATTCCCTCGAGATAATATTAAGATGAACAATGAGTTCATTGTAAAACAAATGAGAAATTAACTGAAAATCTGGCAAAAAACATATACAGAATGTGTTACGACCCTATGGTCAGATAACTCACCTTCGTGAGCTCTCGCTGATACTCTACTTTCTTAAATTTTCCTAGATTTGATGAAATCTTGGCAAATCTATGAAAATACTATTATTCTAGGGACACCTTTTTTTACTTATCTAAGGAATTTTTTGTTTTTGAATATTTTGTGAATTCGATGTGACAATTTGATTTAAGATAGCTGGGATAAGGCTTCTTCGTTATTATATCTATTAATACTCGTAGATACACCATGATCAATAACGACTGACAGTTTACATCTGAAATATTTACGAAATATTGCTACCTATAAGGTTTTCAATAATAATTTCTATACAATTCCGTGCGGACAATAAAAAATACTGTAGAGCGACACATTCAATCATTATTGATCATAGTGTACGTATTAATTTGATTCTGTATTATATGATATCACCTAGAGAAATTTTAATGTTTTTTGAGAAAATTCCAAGGTAAAATGTTGGCAGCCCTGGCTGTACTCAAGAACAAACCTCGCTTCACACTCCGGACTGCGGTACAAGTTTCTCTCCCCCGAACATTAACGAAGAAACTATAGTCACGTGTCACTCACTGCATGTATAAAACAAACAAAAAAAAATTGGAAATAAAATTCAACGAACATTTAAGACATAGAAACATAGATAAATCAGCAGTTAGTTGCCCCATGTCAACATGAAATATTTACTTAGGCATTTTTATTTGCTAATTATTCAACTCTTGCATAGAATATTTCAAATTATTTGAAACTCATAAGAAACTTGATATGCAATGTCAGTCATAAATGAATTTCGATACGTAACCCTTAAGGTTGCACTACATGAACGCTTGTACTGTAAAGCTTTAAGATTGGCTCCCTTAAAAGTTTAAGACCAAGTATTTATGGCTTCCAAATAATTTAAAACGATTTATACTAGTGTCTTTTGTACACACATACATAGTACAGAAATTCATACGTACATTAATTACAATTAGCGCTCGGAATCACATATTTCGACGTCACTATGTGAGCAGCGCCTTATACCTATCTTGTCTCTTTTTGATAAACAAATCTCCCGTTTATTATTGATGACTCAAAACTTGTAATTCCGATCTCTAATTAAAACATATTGATCATCTTTTCCATACACGTACTCCATAATATCAATTTTAATAACCTTCATCACTTGGGGAACATAAAACGTCAACGTTTCTGTTCGTATTTATAAGAGAGACACTTTATGACTACGTACTAAAAATACATTATCAACGTTGGTAATTTCATTTCATATTCATGGTTTCAGATTTTTTTTGTGGAAGCCCCACAATAAAAAAGCCGTAAAAGTTTTTAAAATATCAGCGCCGCCGTTATAAAGTCTTTACAAGGTAATTTTCCCGCGGCCGATGTGACACGGCGGCACGCTAAAATCTAAAAAGTTAAATAACATTAAGGACGTGAAAATTTCCCGTGCAAAAACCATTCGAAATTAATTTCGCTCGCACGTGCAGCCACCCAGTGCGCTGGATAACTTCAACGGGGCAAGTTGCATTAATCCGGGTAGTATTTTCCCGTATGCACGCTCATGCAGTATAACGATCCTAATCCAATTTACAATTATTGCATTGGCTCACATAATGGGGAAATATTTCCGTACCGGAGTTCCGAATAACACCAGCTTACGTTAATGATTTAGCTACAGGTATAATGTCAGATGGAATAATAGAACTAAGTAATGCCCCTATTTGGGAAACTGTAAACCATTAGCTTAGGATTAACTGGTATGTTCCTTTCCATTATATCTGCAAACTTCTGAAGAATTTAAACAAAACTTCTTTGTATTTTGCATCAAAAAGTAGTGAGAATGCACTAGCGTATCTACCAGATGTAGATAAGTCATCTACCTCCTGAGTTAAGCTGCTCCGGTTATCTCTATTTTGTGTCCAAACTTATACAGAAAGCTTCAGGTAAGTCAAACTCGTTCGTGCTTACTTATTGTTTCGCACATGGTTCTACGTACAATTGCCTTTTCAACAATAACCAATAAATTACGTCTTGTATGGTAGTAGGGAGTGCATTTCTAAACACAAAAATTAAAGTCTCAGGAACTATTGAGTTTTGTGTAACAGATAAGTAATATAGTTATATCAATTGTAAATGAGCTCTACTAACACATCCTCAAAGGAGTCAGTCATCCTGTATAGTGACAATAATCTTTATTTACCAAACCCAATTTCAAAAAAATACAATTATTTAATACAATTTATTGTTTCTGATAATATAAAATCTATCGTATCCGCATTTATATCACATCAATCGGAGATAATATTGAAATAATCACGCACATGTCAATGCATTGGTTATAAAACATTGGAATTGACGCGAGTTGAATCGAGGGAGTACAGAAATTAATTTTACCAAGTTGGAATAATTACATTTGTTGTTAATTAAATTTACATGAATCGCATTTTTCTTGTTTCTAAGGATTTAAAATCAAACACTTACAGTCGTATATGTGGCATAACCTTGGTTGGGTTAGTTACCATCGTGTAGAAAACATGAGAATTTGAGAAATTATCTGTGCACCGTGCACAATTAAAAAAAAACGGAATTATTATTATTAATGTCAGTATTAATAAACAGTAGAAATAATAGAGAGTCAAGATTGGATCCCTGTGGCATACCTGAGGATACAAAGTATTTATGGAAAAAATTACAACGTATGCCTTCTCTTAATCAGGTAAGATTAAAGTAAAGTGAATTTGTGGAAACTAAAGACTTTTTTAACTCTTAGGCCCGAATTCACAGTCGCAACTTGAGTCGATCTCAATTTTTTTAGTCTGTATTCAGAAAATACTCGAAGACTGATCTCAATCTCAACCTGCTTATGAATACCAAAGTAAAATTAAGACTGACTGAATTCGGACATTAACCTGTGTCATGGAACCCCTAGAACCCCCCTAGAGAAAGAAACCATAATTTATTTTAATAGAATGTAAAGATTGATTTTATCAAAAGCTTTTGGTTTTACGTTTTTCCGTAAAACCTTTCTGATCATTATCAATATAAAAAGTTACAGATTGGTAAATACAGTTGAACTGTCGAAGACTTTTACAACCAAATCTTCCTATAATTCCCAAATTTTTACACTTTCCCTTTTTTAAATCCTGAACAGACGGGCTTCTTTCCAGTTATTAAAAAAAACTGATTGTTTTAGATGTGTTTAAAAATACGATGCAGAGCTTTAACAAAATGCAAACACAGTTCTTTACTAGGAAGTAAGGGGGTGTCGTCAAGTTTCGCTCGAAAACGGGTTTTAATTTCTTCAATACGACCAATATTTCTTCTTCAAAAAAATTTGAAATTTTAGATTTATGGTGGATTTCACAAACGTTACTTAAATTTAATCATGGGTTAAAAGTAAACGTTGCTATGGTTACATGTGCTGAAGCGAAGGAGTTGGCTATATCTTTTTTCCGTTGAATAAATGGCCAACACTTTTTATGATCAAAAATGAATAGTCCTCTCGGTGTTGCCAATATATAGCTAATAAGCAGTCCTTAGACATTTCATAAGTTGAAGTAGTTACTCTATAAGCAGTCCTTAGACATTTCAGAAGTTGAAGTAGTTACCAGGAACAGAATAAATAGTATGTATTCATCGGTCCTCGTGTTGCGCAGCCATGAAAACGTCCGAAGTCTGCTTATAAGCTTATAGATCTATATGTACACTATTTAGACTTAATACTGAATAAGTCCAAGTAATAGAAAGTTTTAAATCTCTTGTACTTCTTGTGCATAGAAGAAAGCTTATTGATTTTAGGTTAACTTTTGCGGCCGTTGTCCATCTTCTTCTGACTTTCGGTTGTCAAGAAAGAATTGTGGAACCGGAAGCCAGAAGATTAATAATTTTGGCACTAAACCATTGTGGATAGTTACAAACATTATCCATGCGTATAATGATTAAAGGATTTCGAACCAATTGCTGCATAATGTGGAAGTACCCCATCACTACTGAGTTCATTTCATCAGCATGTCTAAAATTTCTTTCTTGTCGTGGTTTGGCATATTTTCTTTAAAATTGTGCAGCTTGATGTAAGGAGAGGTAAAATAAAATTACAAAATTTGACTAAATAAATAAAAATACACTATACTATGTATACCAAGTATACGTCATATGAATTAATTATATGACTTTTTTAATCGGATCTCCAAATTCCCCCCAATTACACAATTACAGGTGCTACTGTTAAAATTTTAAGCACAAACACAAATACCATTTGCAGTTTTTAGTTCAGACAAAATATGGGAATAACTCTGCATTTACATGTACTTCTGGGACACCCGATGTATTACAGCGCCTTTGAAATCTACGGCTTCGACGTCTTTGGTTAACTTGAACTGATTCCCTCTGTTAGTAGCTATATCCATTTAAATTTCGAATTTATTAGTTCTAACTATTTCTTTTGTGGTCGTTCCATTTTTTACTTCTTGTTAGTATTTTGTGTGTCGGAAATTTTGTTGTATTGTGCTTCAGAAACACAAACACAAACATTCTATTCGATCTTATTTATTCTTTGTGTTCGAATCATTTATAATTGGCTGGTCTTATAATTTAATTACTTATTACTTCATCCTCCTGCCCTACTATCCCTTTTTTGCATTGTACATTTTCGCAACATTTTTCTTTCTATTTGATGAAATTTATTCGTACTTTTCTGTTGCCCTCCTTCTAAGTAATCAACTCCTTAGTCCTTAGTTCTGTACTTCGACTTCGTTGATATACGATGTTACGGGGCAATTATAAATTTGTAGTATATTGTGACTGCTCTCTCACAGTAACGTAGTTATGGGGTGGCAGGGATTGTAGAGTTGGAGAAACTAAAAAATATTTTCTAAATTACTTTATGTGTGCACATAAGTAGTTAGATGATATTTTTATTCGACATATATGAAATGTCAGATTTTCAGACTTAAAGCGAGTGTCTTGACATTTTTAAATGTCATCTTAAAAATTGTTGGAAGCGCCAAAAATTCATTGGATACTTTATACTTGCCACAACAAAATGTATATCTGAACCTGATGACAATCAAAAAAGTAGGTTTTGAAATAATTTAACGTTGCATAAAAATGGAATGCTGGCTTAACAACAAAAAAAATGCCTTGAAAAAATCCTTAGATTCAGTTCCAACGTTCCAGTTCAACAATTATTTCGGCGTCAGTTTAAGGTCCGGGATGTTCAATCGCGAAATGTAAGCATCGATTGGGTTCGAAAAATATTAAAAAGACTTGGTTTCATCCTTATAAGATGTCGTAAATTACAAGTTGTGAATAAGTTAACTGGCCATGACAAACGAAGTCACCTGGGGTTTTGTTAAAATTTTCTTCGACTAATTCATGATGCTCCAGAAATTCTACATCATCTTTTTAGATTCCATTAGGTCCATTTTCTGATATATTTTCTGGTTCAAGTTTTTTGAATTTTTATAACAACTATTGAATTTAAATATAAATAACTTTCGAACAAATGATTTTCGAGTAAAATATAATTCGAACTTTTTTCGAATAGAACAATTCGAACAAACTGCTTTCTACTCAATTTACTATTTGAGTAGAAAGCAGTTTGTTCTATTGTTGTGTTACGAGTCTACTTCTTTAGTTGGAAACTTTTTATTGGTTTTAGTTCATTTTTATTTAAATGGGTACCAGATTACACACGAAACTCAAAGTAATACCTCGTGTTTGCACTACAAAGATGACACCCTAGACCTTCTTTATAAAAGGTTGCACAACAGTAAGCTTCCCTTTTTTATTTAATGGTGAGAGTATTATTATTATTGAACTGGCTTCCGGTTGGAACCGGGTCACGACTGCTTCTACTGCCGACGTTTGGCTCTCCACTGGAGAAGAACTTCCTCAGGGCTGCTGTTGCTGCTGGCGGTGTTGCTGCTACTTCTCGTTAATCGATAAGACTGAGTACATATGTCCGCTGTCGTGGTATTTATAGTGGTCGGTGGGGGCAGTGGTTCGGAACGGTGAGCAGGTATTGGTCTGTTGGGGTATGACGTCACGCCATTATGGACAACGAGAAGTAGCAGCAACACCACCACCAGCAGCAGCAGCCCTGAGGAAGTTCTTCTGCAATGAAAAACGAAACATCGGTAGTAAAAGCAGTCATGACGAAGTTCCAACCAGAATCCAATTTAATTATGGACAACGACCGCGGAAGCCTCTAAGTTAAAGTATTATTATTATTTTTTTAATAATCAGAATCTGGCGCGTTTGCACAGCAACCAGTCCCAATTGTTAGTCTTTTTTGAAATAAATTACTTTAAAAGTTCATTTAATATTTATTTTAAATTGATTTGAATTGTAAGAAGTAAATAAATAATACCAGAATCAATTTGTTTGTTTTTCTAATTTCTTATTAAAGTTTACACTCGTAACAATTTAATTTAGTTTGAAACTTCAACGTTTTAATTAAGAAAAAAAGAAAGTAAAAACTCTGCACCGGTATATGATTAGTTTGAATCGGAACATCCTGCGATCACTTTATGACACAACTTTACATGGTTCTGCTGACGAGGCCCCAAATAGGGCCGAAACTGCTATGCAAAGGATGCTCGAGGAATTCAGTACAATCAAAACCGATTTGCAACAAAATTTTTAAAAACTTTCAATATGCATTGTCAGCACGCTTGGCCGCCTTGTATGGGATGACTTATTAAGTAGCAAACTAGCTGCAATTTGTCATTTCCTATACAAATTTGTGTCACAAAGTGATCGCAGAATGTCGCAGTTTCAGCTAATTATTATTACATCGCATTTGCGAATAACCTTATGCAGGTCGGTTTGGTTTGCGATGGAACTCTCGAGCTACGCTTCTGCCCCAAATAGGTACAGTACAGAGGATGCTCGAGGGATCCACGGTATTCAAAACCGATTTGCAACAAAATCTTTAGGTATTTATATGGAAAAATAAATGAATCTACAATTTTATTTTCGCTTCCTATTTCATGCGAAGCAACCACCTCCGCAGCCGCCTGTAATGACTGCGCAACCCTTACCAACTTGCTGTAAATTATGTTGCCTTTAACCTGTTTACTGGAACAAGCATTTAATTTAAAAATCCTGCACACAATTTTTCATTCATTCATTTGTTTCATAAAAATCAAATCTTCCCTCGCATAACCTAACTTTTTAAAGTCGTGTAGTCAAAATTAACTTAAATTCTCTTGATTTTCAAAAAGAAACTGCTAAATTATGTTAAATTTTGTCAGTACTCTTCTCTTGCGCTTAAATATTAATTATATTTCATCATGTAACTTTCTAAATAATTCCTGCCATTTTAGATTTTTATGTTCGTCTAATTGCACACTGACACTGTAAAGGCTCACAAGTTGCTTAGCGACCAGCAAAATCATCACGATGACGTCAAGAAATGTAACAATGACAAACGTCAGGCAATGTTACGATGACAGACACTAGCAAAATAGGGTGACGATGACAATCAACATTATTAAAGCCGCCCCTTAACGCATTAAATCGAAATCAATTTTGTTTCTAATTAGCCAACAAACCTCATTTCGGTCGCAAGGACAACCACCGAACTAACACAAAAAGTGAAAATAGTACGAAAGCTCAATGCTAATTCAAGCAAGCAAACAGACCAATCATAGAGAGTTACTTAATCTCCGCCATTAAATAAGGGTATATGTGGTAAAACGCATATCGTGTAAGCCAGTCTGCTGTAAGATCCTGTAAGTCTGGCGATACTCACTCGCTACTGCTGCAATAGTTCGGCAAAGCATATATTTCACGAGCTAATGGTGTAATAGTTTGGCATAAATTTTACACGCTAACCACACATATTCCGCCGGTATCGGGTTATTTCGTTGATAGATAGGATGAGACAAAAACAGGCGTTATCAAAGAGACATGATTCTGCAATACAAGCTGACCTTCATTGAATTTCTACCACAACAATCGTACAAGGGAATAGAGCCTTTTGCAGTGCTTCTAAAGGATTCCAGATGTTTCTGAGTCAGACGAATGTACCGAGTATTTCACTATCAATGTGTTATAAATGTGTTGTCAATTGTTATGTACATTAAATGAAGCGTGTGTTTTGCCCACAACACTCTAAAACCGCACAATAAACTTTACCGAGCACTTATTTCACCTCCTCCACCACCACCCATTGATATTTCGTCGCCTTGGATAACTGGTTTCTGCTGCCTCCAGAAGCACCTCGTCAGCCAACATTTCACTTCATCATTATTATGTTATGTGTAGTTGTTCGAATAATCTCTACTAATTTCGGTATAGGTAAATTACTCGTTTTTACTCTGCTTTTCTTAAACCTTTTCTTCTCATTTTCAGGTGTATATCACAGCAATATATAATTGTCTGAAAATACTAACTATATGAAAAGAAATCTTATGTGACTGATTGGAAATATTATTAAAGGTAAACGCACCAAGTATTGTTGATCTTCGCATCAACTTGCAACGCGCGAAGCAATTCCGGTATAGTTTGCGAGCTTCGCCAACCATATATGTACATACATCCTCGCGAGATGACCCGTGATATTTATCCAATTGAATCCCTTGTTTGATTTCGACCTACGCAGGTGACGCTGTGCAAACAGAATCCGGCGATTACATTTCAAATTTTAAATTGGAAATCTTACGGCCGAGAGACGAGAGCCATGCCGAATACATCAATATTTGCAGGTTTGAAATCGGTGTATGGAATTATTTTACCGATAATGTAATATTAGTATCCCATTAGTAATTTAATGGTCGCAAATTGAAAACGATATTTTCGCCCGAATTTAAATAGATTTTAATTAATAACATTCAATAATGTTTGGCAAATATAAAGAATCTAAAATTATGTATGTAATTATTTGTTTAATATTTAATCTAATAATAATTTTCATGAACACTCATTGTTTCTTCAAACAACGTATCAAGCATGTCTCTAGAGTGAAATGTATACATACATAATTAGTTATGTCATGGTAATTTGAAAAATCCTTGAGGCATTGTTTCAAGCTCCAAATAATTAGTTTAGAGCGAATGAAAATTGTCTTAAGTACGCATTAAAATCAATTACCGCTTCTGCGTTTCTACAATTACGTCATCAATTGGCAATATCAATTATCTTGAACAATAAGTGTTGGTAATAATAACTCATTTTAATGGCAGAAAAATAAAGCCGTGATTCCGAAGCGAACGAATCACGAAACGCGCTCGATTTATTGATATTTTACTGCGTGATTTATTATGTTGTAGTGGTGATGGCCTTTGATTGTAGTATATTGGGTCATAAAATGGTAGTCCCTTTTTATAAGCCCAGATAATGAAATTTATGGGGCGTTAAATTTAAGCCGAATTTAGATATAATCACGTCGTAGGATTTTGACGGAAATATATAACTAAAATATAATGTAAGATTCATAATTATGCAGTTTCATGCATATTGTAGCCTCAAACTGCAAGCAGCGAAAAATTAACAACAAAATTTCAGAACAAAATTTTAATTGGTTACCGAAGTTACCCAATTACCATTTGAGTGTCAATTTAAAGGTATTAAAGTATTGGTCGTTCCATTTGAAAAAAAAGTACGTTTCCGTCTATGAAGGGAGCTTTTCCTAAGAGGATCCACTTCCAAAAAGAAATTCTAATAGCAATACATCTTCAACATCTATCTTTTTCGTAATGAATCCTATCATCCTCATCAATACTCACAAATTATTCATTCGATCAGCATGAGCAACTTAGTAAGTACGTGATAGTTGGTGAAGTAAAATCAAAACCGTCACTTCCAGAATCCAAAATAACCCGAAGGACTGTCTATTTATCTTTGCATTGTGCAAGAGAACGAACAGGTGTAGCGTTCGTTGTAAGAACCTAGTAACATTACGGAATAAGGGCAGCATAGAACGGCCTCGGGCTGTGAGTGGTGGTATCGATTAGCCGGGTGAGTGTCCCAGTGCGAATAACTGCCCCGTACTCCCTCAGCAACACTAAAGAGCGCACTCTCCCCGACTTGAGGCCATGTGCCGACAAGACGAATCACAAATTCGACGCGTGCCCCTGTATGTATGTAGTAGCTTCCGATTCACAGCTCTCAACAGCCCCAACAAATCGAACAGTACACTGACTATAATTAGCAACTCATTTTCTTTCATGTGAGTATACCTACACATTGTGGGGCAAGATGAATGGAGGTTGCCTTTCATTGCTTTTATGCTTTCGCTCTTTTGATCCTGACGTGTAAGTCGTAACCCTCGTTACTTATCACTCGATTCTTCTTTTCCATTCAACACGTCATTATATCTAAGCAAAGAAAATATTTCAAGGGTGCAGGAGAAATATCAATACATAATATGTAAAAACTGATCCTTTTTTGAATAGAAGGAAATGAACTTTGAAATGCCTCTTGAACATCCCCAGTGTGTTGAAGTTTATTTATCTTAAGCAGAAGCTCATAGTTTCTTATCCAATGTGAATAAATTAAGAGGAAAGGTGACGCACATGTGCCCTCTGAAAGATTATCACGGATGTCCTCTGAAAGATTATCTTAAAGAAGAAATTGATTTATGAATTTTGACCACACACAGCCATTTCTTCTTTCCCTTCCTTCAATTTTCGATAATAAGAAATTGATGATTTCTTTATTTCCAGTTTGAAATATTCGCGTTCCTCTCAATGTCGTCATAATCGTATTTTTGGCCCTTTTTTTCAAGGTTCACCATTGCAATACGTACACTAAACTTTTATGCCTCTCAAAAGATTTAAAAAAAATTAATATATGCCCAATAATACGAAAATTATGAAGCAGAGCTCCATCCTGCTAGAAGTGAACATATATGGTGACTGTGATAGTTGTGTAAAGCTTGAAACGATTGAACTCATATAACCTTAACAAAAAATTAAAGTTTTCGAGAAAATCTCAGGCGAAATTAAGTACTTGAAATCCAAAGAGATCCACCATTACCGTACTCCAGTAAGAATACTTTCAAGATCCAACTATTTTTCTACATATTATACCACATCAAAAAATAATGCTAAACAATTCTGCAAACAAGTAAGCAACAGACTTTCTTAAAATCAAATATGTCTATTTCTTTTTGTGTTGAACACCCCACAGTTTGAAAATTGCTTTCATTTGTTTAAAAAATATTTAATAAATTGAGATTTTATGTTACAGATACCAATAAACATTGACAAAAGGTGTGATCTTATAGAATTCATGTTTGTACTGGCCTTTTTTTTTCCTTCATGACCAGAACCCGTCTGCAAAGGATGTACCGGAGGCACCGCAACCATTTAGGCTTATTGTGCTAGCCCTGGTTCTTTTACCACAACTGTTCAATGAGGCCTGTCTCCTGCACCAGCTGGTATAGGTTTTTCAATGATTGCGTGTTGAAGTTTTCGGGAACTATTATGAGATGTCCGAATATACGCTGTTTGCAATTTGCCAACGCATCACATCTACACAAAATGTGCATTGCTGTCTCTAATTCTCCATTGCAGAGTCTGCAATATAGATCCCCATTGAATTTACCGATCCTCCACAGATGCTCCTTAACAGTCAGGTGTCCCCGTGGTGATCTTGAGTTGCGCCCTGCTTAAAAGCAAAAGTTCCGCAGCTCTCTTTTTGCAAGGACCTCTAAGGAAGGTCTTGCTGCGGCGATGTCCTGGTCTGCTTAGCCAGTATCTGTTATGTTCCTCGCTTATCCAGTCACTAAAAAGCCCCGAATAACGTTCTTGGTTATACCTAAGCCAGGTTCAGGGCCAAGGTATGCCATACCCGCACCCTGCCTGGCTAGTTCGTCCGGTCCATTCGTTGCCGACAATACCCCGATGACCTGGCACCCACACCAGCGTGACGCAGTTATACTCCGCCAGGTCATTAAGCTCACTTAACCATTCCCACACCATTTTGGAAGAGATCTTTGAGCTTATCAAAGCCTTCAAAGCCGCCTGGTTATCGGTTAGGATAAAGATCCGCTTATTTGTCTAAGCCCTCCTTTTGCTTTCCCGCGGACATTGTAATATGGCGTATATTTCTGTTTGGAATACGAATGCAAATTGGCCCAACGGGAAGCATAACTTCTCCTTTGGTCTATCCCCATATATTTCAGACCCGGCACCAGTTTCAGTTCTGGAGCCGTCCGTATAGCAGATCAGACTTCCAGGAAAAAAGTTCTGTTCAGGTTCCCAATGCTCAGCAGATTCATTAATTTCTATCTTAATGAGCAGGTTTATGTTGCCTTTGGGAACTATAGAGTCCATCCTCATACTAGCCTTAATTGCATAATTGTTTTTCTTTATACCTCCTCAACACGAAAATGCCAGAATGTTTCAATTGAATCGCTCTTTACACTTCAAGCGTATGCATTCCAAGAATTTAACACATCTTTTTATTTTTTCTCTAGATCACTGATTCCCAAAGTGTAGATCGTAACCCCTTGAGGAATCACAAGAGGATCTCCGAAATAAAACAAGAGCGCCTTATTAAAATATTTATTTCTGCTTAATGCTTTAACCCTTAACTTATATTAAAGTTGCCATGGTTTGACGAAAATTTTGGCACTAGTGAAACTCTTATCATTTGGTACTATTTATGGAGCCATTTTATATGCTTTTTCACTTATTCAAATCGGCCTATAAATAACATAGTTAAGTCTTGAGGTGTTTTTTATCTTACAACCAGTGTAAAGCTAAATTGAAATTTCTAGAAGGATCCAGTGCCATCTAGCATCATCTAGCACTCTCTCGATTATGGTGGAAAGCTTCGGAAACACGAAGGACAATGAAAGAAATTGCACTACTTGGTGAGAAATGGTGTCAACAACAAATTTCATTACTTGGCGATAGATGGCACTAGCAACAAAGAAACGAAACAATTGGGTTACTTGGTGACAGATGGCGCCAGCAACACGAAGCTACTTGGTAATGGTAAGAGAAACAGATGGGTCCAGTCATTGACTGTTGCTGTCTTATTATGAATGATGATTGAGCACGGCAAGAGCAAGGCGTGGGGTTAACCAACGAAATTCATACCAAAATTAGGTCCGACTTTAAAAAAGTTTAGGAGCCACTGTCATAGGTGATTATTATATTACAGCAAGAAGTAAACAAGCATTTCCTCAGTCTTCCAAAACTATGCACGTTCTACAGGGCTTCCATAAAGCTGCCTATAACTCTTAAGTTCACCTATTTTCCCTAACTTCTACATTTTCCACTGTTATACGCTCAGACTTCTACTCGCTTGTTACCTTCAGCTGTCCACCTGAGATCTTACCTCATCATATCCGTGCTTCTCTTTTACCCAACCTATCCTCTTTCTTCTTTATATTAAATTGAAATTTAGTTGCTTCTTTGCCATAGGTTTCTTTTTGGTATTGCAATTGACCAGATTCTTTTTAATATCCTAAGCCACCTCTAAACCAACAGAACTTCCAAACTCTTTTCAGTTGCTGACCAAATTTCGCATTCATAAAGTACTTTTATGTTCGTAATTTTGTTTTCGACTTGAATTCCTTATTACTGTCTTTCTCATCTTTAAGTATTTCTACGAGGTGATATTCAGAAGTTCCTGAAATGTAGCGATAAACAAAATTGAAGATCATCTTCAAAATAGTCCCCTTGGGAGTGCAAACACCGATCTCAGCGTCTTCACTACGAACGAAATATAGTCTGGAAGTCTTGTTTTGTAAATGCGTTTAGTACGATTCAGTTTCGATCTCCTCTAAGATGTCAAATCTTCAACTGAATTTTCATCTTCCGAAGGAGAAAATATGAGGAACTTTTTCGCCAAAAACATGTGACCTCACGACCCAGTCGTTTCTGCGCTGATTCTCTGGACATTTCCTCCTCATATTCAGATCTGGAGGCTCGAAGTCTTTGTGGATAATCGCATCAATGTCGAAAAAATAAATCGGTGAAGACTTCGTTGCTCTTGACGGGTTTTCTTTGACCAATGCGAAGATAGGCTATTGTTGTTAGTTTCGGGATCACACCCGTTAACCCAACTTTCATCACCTGTGACGTCTGTGGAAGAGAAATCTGGTTCAGATGGAAGCTGCTCTTTCAATTCCCTATGGACATTCAAACAATGTTGTTTCTGTTGGTGCCATGTTTCTCATGTTCAACTCTTCTCTTGGATGGTCTGCCTACGATCATTTAGAATGGCATAGATATATTCTCGTATAATGTCAGTTTATGGTCGTCAACAAACACTTCCACTTGGCATACTGACTCACAAAAGATGTATGTACATACATATACGACACCCTATACGTAAGGGCGTCAGATTGTGACTGCTACCGTCCGCGCGTGACTCAAATTACGGAAACTCTTCTTTTTGTTTACACTATAAATCAATAATACCGCTTTCTTAGATTTATAGTGTAAACAAAGAGATTATTTTCACTACTGATCTTCAAGGGTCACTTCACGGCGAATCAATATCTCGTTTCATTCAAATTTAAATATTTCATATCTTACTAAAATATCACAGTGTAATTTAAATGTTATGCTGTACACATATACGAAGATATTTCTAACAATAATTGTTTTCAGCCACAAACACACATGTCACAGTCGCACATTATTTCGATGGAAATGATTGTTTTCATAATTGCTGTATTGACGTTATAATGAAGACTGAAATTGAACCATGTTTCGATAGACAAACTCACAATACAAATGCAGGCATAAATTGGTTCGCCTTTGTAAGCATTTTAAATGAACGTAACGTCAAAAATATTTTTCTTTAAAGAGACCTAAATAATTACTCTAAATTTATTACAGAAAGTGAAATAATGGGTTATTCAAATGAATCATCTGGAACAGTGATATTAACTAGACAGGAGTTTTAAATCTGAATTTTCAATGAAAGAGCCTTTAGAGAGACATTTGCATGAAACGGAAATTAATTAAAAACGGCGGCGCAAACAAATCTGTTCAATAATATCGATTTCATTAAAAAAAAATTCGACATGTTTCGGTTGGCAATTACGAAATTAGTAAACGAGTCCTGAAAATTAAATGAAACGTAAAATCTCAACGCTAAGTGATAATTAAACGTAAATATTTACGGCATGCTTCCTCCGCGAAACAGTCCATTATGTAACGTATCGTTAATTCTCAAGTAATAATAAAGAAAATTAGGAATTTTAATGAATAGTACCTGTTGACCGTAGTAAATTGCTTATTTTGAATCATTCCATGACGCATGTTTTCAAAGAGAGTTTCTATGGTAGACATAGACACATAACTTCTTGCCTAGAAATTCTTGTAAAAAAAAGTTTGAATTAAATATATATAATCAATAATTTAGGTCGCGATATTCTGTGGCCCATTTTTGACCTAACATTGTGTGCAAATTGACAAATAGCAACCAGTTTGCTGCCATTCATTGTAATTAAAGTCGACTTGCAATAAATTATTAAATATTGTTACGAATTCAAGGTTTGCAGAAAGTAATCGTTTAATTCAAAAACGTTTTAATGATCACGATCACCTAAAAGAATAAAAGCATAAGACTAACGGGTTGCAACACTTGTCTATCAAATTACACTTCTACAACTTAAACGTTCTATTCACACGTATCGCTTTCGGAATTATAACTTATTCAAATCGCCCGCCGATCCTCCTATATACAATAAGTGTCGTGCGCTTATAGTCACATCACTAATGTTCGTTTACTTTTATCTTTTTTTCATTTCGAGTTCTTTCGGCTTCCTGAATCGAATACCACAAGCACTTTTCAAAAATGGAGTTTAAACACCTCAGTACGTTATTCTAAAGACTTAAGACAGTACCAGAAAGATGTGGAACTAATTTTCATCTTAAAATTTTACTAAATATGAGGTGTTATTTGTTCCAAATAAACTTGAGGAAAAACCTCATTAAATTATAAGCTTAAATAAGTGTTAAATTTACAAAAATTGCTCATAACTACAAAAAAAAATGATTTCGCAACGGTCTATTAACATTTTTTTCCCGTTCATATCACCACTATTTGACCATATATTGTTTTGCGGTTTTGTGATCACATGCATGTACATTTGTGGTTAAGTAAATCGTTACGATTTAGGACACTAGCCCTTAGCAGCAATATGCGTGGGGAGACGATAGTCGTATGATAGCAGTTGTTTCTATTGCAAGTCAATAAGGGTGAGCTTAGTGTGCAGGGTTAACGATTTTAATGGCCAACATTGTAAATATGCTACATCCATATATTATACAGGATTATTCACGCAAAATTTTCAAGGAAGAAGTTTAGATACGACGGAAATTTGAAATTTACGGAAGAGAAGTATTTCAAAAGGAATTTTTCAACTAAAATAAAATTGACTTCCGGTTATACCAAAAGTCGCTATCAACTCACTTATTTTAAATGGCATGCTACATTTCTGTCACGTTCTTGCATTCTACATGTAAAAAAATATGTCAAATTGCAATACATTTCCCTACCTTGCTTCATTCTTGAGATTCTTAAGTTTTCTTTAAAATCTGGATCTGCAATCTGATTTTCAAATCCTAATATCTCAGCCACTATTGAAGCAAATTTATTTGTAATTACTAATATTGTAGTTGAGGCTTTAAGGTTCTTAAATATTTCATAAACATAATCTGTTAAGCTACAGGATGTTTAAAATACTGTATTCCACTCGAAGATATTCAAATACAGAAAAATACTTTTTTTTAATATTTAATATTTAACACACCATAGTATGTGGAACTGTATTAGCATGATATATAAATCTAGTGGTATTTAGAGAGAAAGAGAGAGACTTCAACCAAGTACCTGTTAGATATTTTTCGTAGTTGGATAATAATTTGTTGCAAAATGGTACGTTTGAAACATTGAAGAAAATGTACAAAAATTAAGTAAAGAAAGAACATCTGAGCATTTGTTCGAAGACATTTCCATTTTGAAAATGTTTTAAAATTTTAGAAACATTGCCAATTTCTAAATACCAATAAAAATATGCAACATATCACTTTTTTCTTCATTTGAATACGCCATTCTAATGACAGCCAATTAAACAAAACATTTCTTTAGGTACGCAGCATATAATTGAACCTAAGCTAATTTAACGTGAAGCACATGGATCTAATTTCAGTTCTAAATGGAAATTAAAACAAAATAGCAAGTCGCAACTTTTCCTGTGCCGTTCTAATCAGTCAAATTGAAAATTATTACAATTCATTGAAGTGAATTATCAAGCAATTAAAGTATACACCTTGCAAGAAAACACTTTCATTATTGAAGCTTATTTCCGATCTGGACGTATAATAAATGGGAAATGGCAATATTCCATTCTTCAATGCAAAGCACAGTTTCGACTTAAGTTTCCAAACAAAAATGTTGAAGAACCTGCCTTGCACCAGCACATTCGCCAAATTGTCGAGAGATCCTACAGAACGAGAACCGTGATGAAGGAGAAATCCACTGGAACGCCGCAAACTAACCAAAATGTCGTCGAACAAGTGGAAGAGCTCGTTGCAGAAAATCTGCATTCTTCAACTAAGTTGTTTCATGGAAAAAGTTCCCCACAATTTCCTTAAGGCTCCTTAACATCCTGTTAAGGTATGTAGTAATATCCCGCCATAGAATCACAGGGCCAATATTCTTCCACGATATAAACAATGGTAAACATTAAAGGAAACACTTGTTGACCCCATTTTTAGAGCAGCTGCATCCCGATGAATTTTAAATTGGTTGCTTTCAGCAAGGTGGAGCAACAGCTCATCCTATACGAGAAAATTTGGAATTTCTTGAGGAGTTTCTCCCAAGCCGAATTGTAACAAGAAGAACTTAGCCAGCAAAATCATCAGACCTCATCCCGTTAGACTTCGCCATATTTGGCTTTCTTAAAAATGAGATCTACAACGAAAGAATGAATAATTTGCAAGAACTGATGGCAAAGATCGCATTAAAATGCAACGAAATAACACCGGATATATTTTGACATTTGTGACTTACTTTCGTTGGCTTTCAAGCAAAAAATTATATTCTTCATGTAAATGACCCTCCTAGTAATTTGATTGACACTGTCATTAACGAAAAGTATGACAATTCACCTGTAGACGTCAATAATATACTCATACTATATTCGAAATCAAATTTCTAAAACTTCCTGCCATCATAGTACAAAAAAAACCTTAAATTAAAATAGTTTAAAAAAAATACAGAATCCCAAAACATTGTTTTAAAATGTATAAAAAAAAGTTTACTCCAACGTGCTTTTTAAATATAAAGAAATTTGAGGTAATAATAATTTAAGTATTAAGAGCAAGTATGAAATCTTTTCTTTAACATGATTACCTATTACATCACCAAAATGTCATCAAACATCTCAACAAGCAAATCAACCGTCAAATACCGTGGTGTTTTCGCTTCACGTAAAATATCACACTAAACATCTAAATACTCGTAAGTGGAAGAGATTCGATAACACCGATTGTGGTATAGGATTAAATATTAAATGCAAATAAGTTTTAATCTTTTTGTTTGTAAACTAAAATGATTTTACAATCGTCATAACAAAACCACTTAATAAAATTGCAACAAATGTCCCCCTCCAACCACTTGAAACCATCGCAAAAATCATTAACAGTGTTTACTGTCACTGTCAAGTGGTTGGTGGAGGAATTTTCTGCATTTATTGTAATTTTATTAAGTTGTTTTGTTATCTTTCCATAAGAAATTATTGTTTTAGGTTGAATTTTTATTAAGATTAAAAATCACATTTCCATTTTTCAATAATATTTTTCTTCAAAATTTTTTTATATAACATAGTAGTTCATTATCATTTTTGTACACAGAAAAATGAGTGCTTTCAAATGACATTTTCAAAAAATAGGTTGTCATTTTAAAAACATGTCGATGACGTCACGGCGCAAAAGTGGCAACTGACATAAAATTAAAATTGGTTGTAAAAGATGTCTTTTTTAAAAATAAAATCGACCTGTCCGAGCATTTTTGGAAAAAGTCAACGCTAAGGATTTTTTTCGTTTGGTGCGTTACTTTATCACCAGACTGTATAAGCGAGTAAAGGAATTTTTTTTATATTTTTGCAAAAAAACATCGTTTTAGCAAAAAGAAGACAGGGAATAAAAAATTAATGACAATCGATTTCTGTCCGTTTTTTTTAACAGAGAAAAAACTTTGAAAGTTTTGTTTTCTACCAACGATCGTATTTTGTCTCGTTCTTTATTTTTTGTGAAGAAATTGCGATGTAAATTTGTTTGGCAGTTGACTATATTTTGTTTTTTTTTTAAGAAGAAAAACGTCGCCTTTTGTTATCAGTCTTAATTTATTTTAACGAAAAAGTGAAAACGATAGATTTTCTTATGTTCAAATCATTGACCAATTTTCTTGCCTAATTTATCGAACAAACGATCGTCTTTTATTTATGTTTCAAACAAAAACCATCAAATCTACTTTCTTTTGTCATTTTACTGAGGCCAGTGTTGCCAAACTAAAACGCTTAAAAAAAGGAGTCTTGTTATCGGTCTCAATTTATTTTAACGAAAAAGTGATAATGAAAGTTTGCTTATATTCAAATGGTCGACCATTCTTTTGCCTTTGTTAAACACACAAACATAAAAAAGAAAACAACCAAAGTGAACATTGGCGTAGGTATGTATTACTTTGTAATCACGACGTTCGAGATTTATTCTGTAGTTTGTGCTGTAAATGTTCTTGATTTTCTTAATAAATTACAAAGAGATTGGACATAAGTTTATAATATTATTTGGGGTATTTTTAGTGTTACCAAGAGTGTAAGTTTGGTTGTATATCTTAGGTGATTAAGTTGGAAGTGCAGTATAATCCCCTTGATTAAATTAAAAAGAAGTCAAATTTCTTTAACATTCTTTTAAAAAAATCTAGAGAAATGTTTGCAGGTGTGTAATTTTTGAATGTGAAATGTACAAAAAGAAATTACAGGTTGCGCCATCTATTCGGAGATTTTTCTTTAAAATTATTTACATTTAAACGACCACAATTCATTTTAAAACGATTCCATACAGGTTTTGACTTGCGTCACCAGAAATATAATTTAATTTAACTCATTCCAGGAGCTAACGGACAAATAAATTGCGTCAACAAAAACAAATATTTATTTTCCTGCGTGAGTTTTACAACTAAACTTCACGGACACCAAAAAAAAAAACCTGTTTTAAAAATAAACAAAAGAACAACGTGAAATACTCTATCGTAAACAATCATCCAGGTATTTTTAGAATTTGTATAGTAATTGTTAACTTACAGATATTTTAAAATGAACAGATTAAACGTAAATATTACAAAGTAATATCGGAATTTAATTTACATAAATTACGGTGAAAAAATTAAGAAATAAACAATGTTTTGTAACACGTAAACAAGTGACTAACGCATTCCGTGCAGGTAACCGCAAAAGAAACAAACATAACCTAGTTTCAAAATGATTGTAAATTAATCATTATTAACAGAAAGTTTATGCGACTTACAGATCTGTGAGTTCCATATCAGAAAGGATGTTAATCTACGTTCATCGCGGCACCAATTTAAACGAATTAAAATTATATAAGAGATCGCGTAAGTACATAACATAACCTAAACACACAGAAAACACGAACACATAATAATGCTGAAAATCACTATCGCTCGTGAGAAAATACAAGATAGTGGCACAAATACGTCACATGTAAGTCGTTATATGAATCACTCACTGTACATCGGACAAAGACGCGCAAAGGAGGTAGAATATGGCAAGCTTTTGCATTTTTAAAGAGATTAACTGATACGGCGAATGAGTTTCTTTTTTATAACGAAAATAGAAGATTTCGATTATGATTCATGTGTTAGTACGAGACTGGCAATTTAATATGACTTACATAATTTAACGTTCGCGACATTTTTATCGTTAACAGTTTATTTTGTGAATATGTGTCTACCTATATGGAAATTGAACAACTTGCAGGCGGACTTATGGGCCAGCCTACAAATTAATATTCATAAATAACACTAATTAAGAAGAAAAATTTATTTCCTTCAACTTATGTAAAAGAATTTAAAAACCGAAAATTTTGCAATTTCAGTGATACAGCAGAATAAGAAAACGATGAAAACATTCTGTAAATATTTAACAAAGTCAAATTAAACCATTTATAAGAAAAACACTTTTAAAGTATGTAATGTAAAACAGGACCGAGTACGAGATAAAATACAAACTAAGAAAGTTACTTTACAATATGAGGTCACATTTGAGATAATAAAATGTTCGGATGAGATAGAAATAGAAGCTTGTCTACAAGTTGATGAATCAAAATCAGGAATAAGAGTCAAGGAAGTACGATTACATAAAACTTTGGCCTAACTCGGCCATCTTGAGGAAGATATTTGCAAGGTGTTCTTGAAAGGTTCTTGCGGCAACAATCACATTATCAAGTATACGGGAGCAGTTTTCCAGCTAAGTCCGCGCAATATCAATTCCATAAGTCGTTCAAAATTGGCTGCGGCATTGCACAGTCCAAAAGGCATCACTTTGAATTGCCATAAACCATTTCCTGCAGTGAAGGCCGTCTTTTCCTCGTCTTCGAGATGCATGCCAACTTGCCAATAATCACATTTCAAGCAGGAAATCATTTGGCACCAGAGAAGGTAATCTATTATATCATCGATCCTGAACAAGGGATAAGGACATCATTTATTCGCCTATAATCCACACACAAACGTTTGCTGCCATCCTTCGTAGTTACAAGTGCAACTAGGAAATGCTCTTGGAGTATGCGAAGGTTCTACAACACCTTGGTCCTGCATCTTCTTAATTAAATTGTTGGCTTCTCTTTTTGTCAACGACAGTCGTCGTGTGGGTTGTCGAATTGGATTCGAGTCGCCAGTGTTTATGATGTACTTATAATGTCTGTCCGAGTTAAGTCATCATCGGTATAAACAAAGATTCCTTTGAATTTTCGAAACAGCCCTCGTGTGTCTTCTGTTTCTTTGGATTGCAACAGTGTTGATGTAACCTGCCAGCAATTTCTCTAGTAGTGGTGGTATAATGTCAGACTGATGCCGGGTGGATGTATCGTTTACTTGAATTTGATTTATAGAGAAAATTGCTTCCCATTCGCCCACTATTGTTCCGCTCGGTATAGTACCTGGGTAGCTATTGACATTCGCAAGAAGGATAGAAACTGTTTCTTAAATCTTCACCAGAGTTCCAGTCAGCAAAATTTCTTTCTTGGCACAGTTGGTCTCAATTGCCTCGATGATAGTTACCAAGATTGCCATCAACTTGTGCCAAGATTATCTTGTCAATTAAGGCTGAAATGTTCACACTTTCCTTCAGCTTTATTTTCAATACGCTAGGTAAATTTCCAGGTGTATGGGGATGTACCTTTTCTGTTTCAATACGTAAAACTTTATCCTTTAGACGTACAACCAAGCCGTTTATCTTCATGAAATCCAAGTCTGCATATCTTGGTCTTTAAGGCCATCGATGAATGCTTGGATGACCAAACGATGAAACATTGTCGGTCATTCTAACGTTTCTTACGTCTTTTATTTTAACGTTTCTTGACGTATGTCATTTTGATATTTTATGACGTCTGTCATTTTGACGTTTCTTGACGTCTGTCATCTTGACTTCTGTCACTTTGACGTTATTTGTCATGTGACATGATTTGTTGGTTACTAAGCAACACGTGAGCCCCCACGTTTCTCGTTTATCATTCTGACGTTTCTTACGTCTGTTACAAATTTCTCAATATCGAGTTCAAATTCTTGAAGTGACTCGCCATTCTTCTGGGTACGAGTTTTTAGTATTCTACCAATTGAACAAAGTTGTTCTGAATTTCTTCGGGAATGGATTGTAAGGTACTCAGTGCTGGACACCGCAAAACTAACACGAGTGTTGTAGCTTTATCACAATCATTCCAGCCATTCACGTCAGCAGCAATTTTAAACCGTCTGGTAAACATAAACCATGATAAATCACCTTCAAGTTTGAGTGGTTTCAATTAATGACTCGATGACGCAGATGGTGCAATAGAACGGCCAAATTCTACCTTATACCTAATTTATCATGCAATTGGATTTTTATTCCTTCAATTTTTTCATGGAGTTTGTGGTCAAATTCGGTTTCGATGTTTCCAATATTATAAGCAAGCTTGTCATTAAATTGATTTTTTATATCTCTAATGAGTTTTCACGTCTTCAATTGGATCAAAAATTGTCTTTTCACGTCTTCAATTTTGTCATCAATTTGTTGATTACAATTTTTCATTCTAACCTTTCTTTCGTTTCTTGTATTTGTTCCGTCATATTTTCATTCACTTTTTCCATTTGCTCTTTCATTTCTTTCAGGAACGCAACCTCGAAATCAAATATTTCTTCTTCTCTGAGAGCTTGTTGTAGCCCTTCTTATAAAATACTTTTCTATCCAGAAGTTTCCAGACCTCTCTCGTGCAATTTATCACGCAGCCAGCTCCTTCACTTTTAATTCAACACCATTTTGTTACGATTTCGGGGTTCACAAATTATAATCGTCAATGAATTGGTAAATTCGAAAGTAAAGGAAAATTCATTCCCTTTCTTTTATCAAGTTGTACCACCCGTCCATCACAATTTTCAAATTTCAGAGATGGAATTCAAAAGTAAATGCAAAACCATATTTTAAATAAATGAACAAATTCACGAAGTTATTAGGTACGAGACCTGTTTGTTATCTAAGGCACCTAACTTTGAAAGAAGCCATGAAATCTAAAACATTTTTTGTTTACAGTTTGAAGTGACAAAAGATTTTGTGCCAAGTCTCGTTCGCACCAGACATACACCCATAAAACATGCCTCATTTGTCATTTTCAATTTTCAAGGATTCTAGGTTATGTTTTTGATCCAAATAATTATGAACACAGACATTTCGGAGCGTTGCCTTGGTTACGCAATGAATAAGTACCTTGGACCTCGTATCACGTAACCATGGCAACGCTTCGAAATGTCCGAAGTTTGGTTATTAGCCTGGTAGTTATCTAATAGTCGCATCTCAAATTACGATCACCTTGACCGACATGCGACATGAATTTCAGAAGGTTAGTAAAGTGTTTTCATTACTAGATGTCACGTAGTACCGTATAATAGTAAGGGTACCCTGTAGTGAAGTAGCGCCTACTTTCTATCTCATTATCTTCTATCTCTTTTAATTTGGGGTTAAATTCATTTACGAACTCAGTAGAAACAGTAACTTGTTATGTATCTATTCTTTTTCTTCTTAGCGTTTCAGCTATGGTTTCATCGCGTCCTTTTTAATGTAGGAGACGCAAGTCGCGGAAATGAATGGCGGTACCTTATGAATACAGTAACCTTACATAATAAATATTTTCAATTTCGTACCGAAAACGACAATAGTGTCTATGTACCCAAAATCATCATGTCGTACCGAATTAGGTACAATTGTACCTAAGCGGCAGCACTGCTCCGTCTATGGATTACAATTACAAGCAAAAGCAAAAACAACATCCTCATTCGGTGACTCTACCAACTTCTTACTATAAAACATACAGTTTCTTTATCACTCTAAATTTTCTAATTTTTATAATTGTAATGTTACAATTCTAATCCTAATTTCTCCCTATTTACATTTTAAAAATTTCAAATAATTTATTGACAATAACTAGTTAATTTTAAATTGAATATTTCTACAAATATTTACTTGAAATTAAGATATTTAAGAATTTTGAACAAATTTATTAAAATGCATTTGAAGCACTATCCTTCACTTTATTTTATTATTTTAAATTTTTTTCTAATAATTTTAAATAATCCACCCCTACGTCTTGAGCCACCGTTCGCCGTTCTAACCCTTCTGCCGTCTTCGAAATATACGAGCCTTCGTTTTCTTTTACCCTTAGTAGCTGATGATGTTGACCTAAAAACGTGCCCTACATAGTTGCTTCGACTTTCTAAAGTATTTGGCCAGGTAGTTTACTATTTTTTTCCGGCCATCCCGTGCTAAATTTTGCACTACCCATTGCGTCTCTTCCTCAGCTACTTCTATTTCTAGGGCGCCCATATCTTGCCTTAGCAAAATTATTGTAATTTAGTATTTGTGGCATTGTTTGAAAACAACTCTTTGAGCTGGTCCTCTCCCTTTCAAATGAGTGTATTTTTGTTTTTAAACGTGTCTGTTTTTGTTTTTTTTTTCGTATGGCACATTATTAACACCGCAATGTGTAGTTGTGGTCGTTCATGGTCTCCTCCTCCAATATCTTCTAGGTATGAGTATGGGGGGGGGGTCTAAGGGCTTATATAAACTAGCAAAAAATAAACTAAAATACACGATTCATGACGCCAAGGATCACCAATCGGATCTAACCGTGCAACGAAGTAGAAGATATTTGGGGGAGAGGTTACAGAATCGTAACTAAAAAACTTACAATCCCAAAGAAAACTTTCAATATAAAGCAAAAAATTGAGATTATCAAAGAATTATTTCCGCAAGTGAAAGAGGAAAATGATCACCAAGTGTTTGATGAGGACTAAATACTCAAATTGGTAAGAGAAGTCGAACCACACGTTCTCAGTAGCATGAATGTATATACTAGAAAATGACATTTTCCCTATTATATGGAAAATAGCCAAAATCGTCTTGATGGAGAAGCCAAATAAGGAAAGAAACAGAAGGATTAAATATTAATTTGAATGTATAGGGAAAACTATTACAACATTTAACAGCCTTCAGAATCAGCCCCAGGAATCAGCGCTGGGTCCCCTGGAATTTGTTGTATGATGAAGTTTTGAATATAAAAACTGCAGATGGAGTGGAACTTTTTTCAGTTTCAGCTGATGACATGGTGGTGGTAACAACTGCACAAATGGAGGATGATTTACTATATAAAACAAAGGCTACTCTGCTATCCGGCAAAAAGAAACATAAATCCGAATCTAACATCCATTCCTCTGAAAAGGGTGGTCAGATGCCAGAGGCACACGCTTAGGCTTTGGAGATCACATATATCACGTAACTGGAAGACCCAAAGAAACGACAACTGCTTTTTCGAGGCTACTTCCAAGAACACAACTGTGATAAAAGCGACCATAATCTACAGAGCGCCTATATGGGCTGAGACTTATCGGATAGCGAAACATAGCCAGTTAACCGTTGCAAATGCATTATTATACTTACTGAATTGATTCTTCGTTGAAGAAGAAAGTCGCTAGGTAAAAAAATTACAGAAAAGGTCAAACGAAGATTAAAGACGTAAACTGTTTAATATTTTTCCGCGGGCGATTAGCCAAAAGTGATGCGCTCAAAGGCAATGTTCCGGAATGTTTTAGTCGTACGTGTACGTTGTTATTGCTTGCTTGCAAAATTGTATTGTAATAGATTTCTGTTAACTTACAAACTTAATTACCTACTTAGCACATCTCTCCCATGAAGTGGTCGACAAACGAAATCATCACGTGATGCAGTAGGCCTCCACCCCAATTAGTTATAAGCATAACTACACCCCCATATATAAAATTACACGCGAAATCGAATTTGTAGCCATAGCTATTCTACTTTCGGACTAGAAGGTCTGCATAAGACCAATAAACTTAGTGTCAGTTAATAAGAAGAAGGCAGTCCCATTCGCAAGTACAACAAAATTTCTATGCGCTTATTGTTTAAGGCGCCACTTAATAAATAATGGGTTCATGATCATAATAAACGTCGCTTACTACAAGTCGTTGTTTAGCGTGTTATTTTATACGCATCTTGAAGCATATCTACCGATTGTATATTTTAACATTACCATTTTTTTGTTAATCTCCTAACAAAAACACATAAATTTGGTAAAAAACCACCGATACCAATCCTTTCTTTATCAGTTGCTATGTAGGAAGGAAAAGGATATAGGAAATCGAAACGAACTTACGCAAACCTTATTAAATGATTGGGAAACAGAAACTTTCTGCAGCATTTTCCTCTGTGAGTTGATGCTTGCAATTTCGTTATAAATTTAAGATTACTAATCAGTTTTATTGTTTCAGCAAAGTTTGCCGTTTAATCAATCTTTAAACATCATTTCATATATTCTTTCCACGTTTGAGCGTTAGAAAATGATTTCTTTCTCCCAAATGTACTTAAACCGTATTATCAGTGATAAATTTAGTTATTATGCAACAAATATTTCAACCGGTTTATAAACCTTTCTCCAGTTTACCATATATCTTATCTAATCTTTAGAAATTCTGTATGTAACAACAATGGAACAAAAAGAATATATGAATGTTTATATTACGGTATCTATTTTATAAAATACGAATAAATCGCATCAAGGTATAGTTTATGAATTAAACTATCATGTCTGATTTTTTTTTTAATTTGAGACGTCTAAATTAATCTAAAATCTCAATTATAGTCTATACTATCTTTATACACACAGTGCTTTAGAAAAGTTTAGACTAATTCAGTAATTTTAATAATGTAGTGCTATTTAAAAGAAATTTCCATTTCAAAATGTAGAGAAGAAAATATATAACAACTAAATGAGCTGCATTACTGTTTAAAACATTGATTTAAAAGTAGGTATTATTTAATTAATTAATTTTTAATAAAGAAAATATATGTAATAAATGAAAATTCGGGGATTATGTAATCGCAATTTAAATTTGGAATATTATTGTTGAGTTGGCGTATTATTTGCATAATCTCCAGTTTTTTTTCATCATATTCAGAGTTTAATATTGCTCCAAAGAAGCGACAATAACAACGTGGGCGAAAGTAAAGAGATGACTAAACTCGCTGAAGAGGCCAAATAAGACCTAAAATTGTTTACAATTTATGCTGTACAACATTAAATATCTTTTTCTTTTACACAAGCTTAGTTTGTGGGCGTATTTGAATGTTTTATTGGAATAACATAATTGTCTTCTTATGTTTGCCTTTAAATTCTAAAATGGATTATTTTTACTGCATCATAAGATTATGGATTTCATCATTATTATATATTAATTATAACTAAAGCACGGATTTCAATGTACTTTTAGATCATGACTCATCACCCCACAACGCGTACATCCGGACTCCGACCTAAAAATGCACCTAAATAATAATGACAAAACATAGAATCTATCAACCAATTTATGTAATATAGCAATTTAATTAAAGCAAGATAAAGGAGGAAATATATTGTTATGAATTCGGAGTTCTAAGAAATAACTATTAAATCGTTATAATAATAATTAAATAATTAAAGTAGATTCTTGTCCGGTGAAATTTCGTAATAAACGCTTCCTGATGAAGCTATCAAACGATGGTGAAACGTAGAGGCGTTAGTGCTAATTTTAGTGTCGCGCTTTCGAACCAGTGAAGAACATTCCAATTTTAAAAAAGAGAAGCTGCAGAAGACGAGAAACTAGAAGGCCTAATAATTTATAAAAATTAGTTTCGGCGGCACAGAATAAATATAACAGTATGGTATTAAAGGTGATTATGACAAAGACCACAATAGAGTTGGGGTCAACTTTTCGCGTTGCGTGGCTGTTGCAGTCCTTTCCTTTATTTTGTTATTTCAAAATATTTCTGTTTTGTATTGACTGTCGTACAAACGGCTTGGTCATATAAATCTGTTTATACCGGGTTTTCAACAATTTCCGTAAGCAAAATAACATGCCCCCACGTGACTAAATTAACTATGTACCCTTCTTGGAATATTCGTTTCGAGTAGATTGACAACACTCGAGATGAATATAAGCGTCTTGTTTGTTACTGGTTTTATTTATGAATTATTCTCGTTGCAGATATTAAATTATTTCATTTCTGTGAAGCATAGTTTTAATTCTTTTTCAAACATTATATTAATTTTTTTTTAAACATTTTCTGACAAATTATTCTTCTATTATTGGTTTGTTCGTACAACTGCTTCTAACTAATCCGAAACTGTCAGAAGCATGCACCGATCTTAGTTTCACATTTAATGCAGCTCTTGAAAGCAGTGATTAATTCGACAGGCGAATATACATTTCACAGTATCAAACTACTACACGTGCTACACGAACAGACCTTATATCACGGATTATCCTATTATTGAGTTATTTTATTTTAAGTGTTACTATGAGTGTGAATTTGACTTCCTAATTTGGGTGGTCACGTGGGACTCGGAAATTAAGTTAATTTACATTACATGTAAAATGCCAATAAATTTTATTTCTCAGTAAGCCCTGCACACATAGGCGTATTTAGAAACTTTATCAATGAAAGTGAAACGGATGGACGGAGTTTCCAGGTTATCAATATTACTGCGACTGATCGGGGCAACATTTTACCTTTAGAAGGCGCGACAAGAGTTTGAAAGAAATTTAAATTTCTACGTCCAAAAATTCTGCGTAGTTCGAAGCTTTCAAAAAATGTAGCACACCATAAACAAACCTTTTCTTTTCCTCTTTCTTACACTTTTTAGTTAAATCGTGCAAGACCCAAAAGGCGACTGTCCGTCCGATTTTTGAGAAAGTATAACGTATAAAGTTTTGGGAGAATTTTTTGCAATATTTTTTCTATTACAAAGTAGAGCAATCAACTTACCATTGGATATATATAGAATCTGTCAAGTTTCCTCTACAGTTTGACAATACATTTGTGTTCACAAAGTTCTAAAAAATGTCTTACAAGCTAGAATTGCGGAAACAATTTCGTTGACCAAATGCCCAAACATGATATCGTCGCTATTTATAGAAACCAAAAAAAGACAACAATTTATCGAGTCATTAGGAAATGTGAGGAAGGTTTGCCGTACATGAGTCTTCCCAAGACGGGCCGCCCTCGAGTTTTGAAACATCCAAGTTTCAACAGGAAGATTAGGCCGAAGATTTCACGTATCTCATATAATCAAGAGGGAAACTAACAGAAATCTTTTGAAATTTAGAAAGCGACAAAAGTGTCCAAAATACACGGCTACTCAGTTAGAGAGGATTCCAAGGTGATGCAGACATTTAACACGAGTACATTTCAGAGACAATGGCATGATAATTTTAGACGACAAAAAAAAAATTTCATTATCTAACTCCGAAATAAAAGCAAACGAAGGCTTGTATACAGACCATATTGAGGACGTTCCTAATGATGTAAGATATAAGAAAAAAGCGGACAAGATACCAGTGTGGTGCGATATTTCGGAAGCTGGCATTTCAAGACCTTCTGTTGGGCAGACATTTATATTAGAAGATGTCTGCCTGAATTGGTAAATTTTATTCAAACACATCACATTCATGATAATGTTCTGTTCTAGCCGGATCTGGCATCATGCCATTATGCAAGAATAACCCAAGATTGATTAAAGCAACATCTACCTAGAAAGGATAACCCTCCGAATGTTCCCCAGGCCCATCCCTATATAAGAGTTTTGTGTTCTACTCGGTAGAAAAGTTTACGACGGTGAGTGGGAAGCCCAAAATGAAAAAGAGCTACGACGAAAAATCTACCAAAAGATTCGAGAGTTTAACTCACTTACCGTCCAAAGGCTAATGAGAGACGTTCACATTAAATTGAGAACCATTGAAACCCTTTAGCTGTTATGTAATATGTTATAGTTTTTGTTAAATCTTCACTGGATAGTTTTTTTAAGTATAAATTTAGATAAAACAATTACAAATAATGTCAGTGTAAAGAAAAAAATGGAATAAGTTGTACGTGATATTTAAGATAACAAAATTTTAAAAGTTTCGAAATTTTATCAAAAAGAACATGAAAATTCATACAAAGTGGAGAGAAAAAAAACGTTATTCCTTACAATAGTTAAAGCGTTTATTAGTCGCTAATAATTTATTGGCAAACAAATTAATTTTTGCTCACCAAACGTGGAGTCTTCCTTCCGTGGGTTCAAAATTTCAGGACACTTGACACCGAAGGAGGATAATATTCCTTAACACTCATATGCGTCTCTGTTTGATAGCATAGTGGGTGGGGAAGAAAATAGTAATCGATTTAACGTTAAAATAAATAAGAAGTAGAATAGAAAAGTTGTTCAGAAATTACGAAGGCATCGCTAATCCACTATAATAATAATTTGGCGCCCAACGGGGGCCAAATTACAAGGAGGCAGCGTGCAGAAAGTGGAAAATAAGCCCTTACACTATCCCAGTATACCACCCCAGAGCAAATCCTAGAGAGGAGAAATCAAGAAGAAAAGAAGGCTTAAGGTTACTGCTGCAGCAAAGTTCCCAACGTCTCTGGGACATCCAACTCCCTAAGGTATTGTTCAATATCCGGGCAAGGCGAAACGCGGCAACAGGCTGTACTCCGGCAGAAGCTCTCTTGGGATACGAGATTTCCCATCCCGAGGAATGGGATCTACCAAGGATAACATGCCAACAATGATAAGGAAAGAAAGGTGAGAGGAAATGCGAAGAAGACAGACCCAATATCAAAGAAGATATCCTGCACCAGATAAACCTCCCTTATACCAAGTCGGTCAACAAGTTCTAGTAAAGGCCCAACCTCTATCAAAGGAAGACCATACGCTCGGACTGGGACCACGGTGGATAGGGTCACGTGCAATCCGTCAATTACTAGCAGGTTGAATATATATCGTTGACCAGAACGGCCGGCAAACAAAGGTACACCAAGATAGTTTACGACAAGCGCCTACCAGACACGACACCCCGCATAACAAAAATGACGAAAACGCGGAATAAGGGACACCAGGTAGAAGGGATCGATCCGTCGGGATTATAACTAGGGATTACAACTCGCCCATCTTGAAACAGAAACACACATGAGCTCAAAAGCCAGAGTGGATTGACACCGAAGGGGGATAATATTCCTTAACACTCATATGCGTCTCTGTTTGATAACAAAGTGAGCGGGGAAGAAAATAATAATCGATTTGAGGGTAAAATAAATAAGAAGCAGAATATAAAAGTTGTTCAGCAATTCAAAAGTATTTGAACATGAACAAAAACTGAATGTTGTTCATTCTAAATATACCAAGCAACATAGAAGTAAACCTACTTACGAAAACTGAAAGACCGAAAAATAACAATGGGGAAAATATCTTATTTAATTTAATTCTTAACTAAGATGAAACATAAACTATTTATTTAAGTAAAGTTCAATTTCTGAAGTAGTTGAGAATTCTTTGAAACCTATTTTGTTCTTTCTCATTGCAGGTTCCTCTCCTTCTGCCAGCCCTTATTGATCATTACCATTATGTGGTTCGTTCTCATCATTTAAATTATTAAAAAAATTATCTCCGGGAAGTCTTGAAAAGTTGGCTTGAAATCTTGGCTTTAATCGGAGATGGTTGAGACATGGAACCTTTTCCTTTAATATTTTTTCAATTAGCCTTCTAGTAGATTTATGAGTTCTTAAGAATCGCTGATTTGCATTTTCTACTAGATTTATGAGCTCTTAAGAATCGCTGATTTGCTTATTATTTACAATTGGAGGAAGTAGTCCTTCAGATGGTATGCCGAATCACCTAGAAGAATTCCATTTGGAATAGGTCTCCAACCATTTTCCATTTGATGAAATAGACCACTATTTCTCGAAACTCGAGAGTCGTGTACACTTCCAGGCCAATTAGCATACGAGTAATAAAACGTTAAATCTCCCGCATATAAACATACAAGTGATCGAGTGGATCCCATGATGATCTACAAAAACTTCGTTTACGGTGGGAGCATCTATTTTGATCAGAGTCCCATCAAGGCAGACGAAAATCATCGGCATTCCTCCAACAGCATAAAATCGTTCAACTACCACCATAAAGATCACTTTAATTAATTATTGTGCATATACTACGCGACTTGTAGGTTTGAAGGGTTGCTTGACATTCGTAGAAATTTACATATAATTTAACAAGTATCAACTATTAACGACTGTTTCGAGAAACAAAATTTACTTATACTTGTAAAAAAACACTTGTATAAAAGTCACATCGACTTGTGACTTGTATCTTACAGGTGTAGTTTCTAGAAACATAAACTTGTGAAAAGTTACTTATTTACAAGTATACACACTTGTATTACAAGTCTTGTACCTTTTGAGAAACAGGCTCTAGATCGTCGCTACCAGAAGGTATACGTTTGACCATTTTCTTTCTTTCAGTACGCCCACGCAAGTGTGGTCCCACTTGTTAGCATCAAAGTTTGCAAATGTAAAGTATTTTGCGTGTGTCGTTAGTCCATATATCGTTTGAATCATTTACACTGAATACAAGGCTCCTTTTGTTTTAAATCGCGGTTTCAATGCATGTGCAGTTTTAAGTCGCTTCAATTTATTAACCGATAAGACATGTTCTTGTAAGAAACCGGTATTCTGTACAGAAATGTTTATTTTAATTAGAACGCAATTATAAACAAAACATGATTTGCTCGACTTTTCGGTAACCACAAAAATATCTGCATCCTTCTTTGAAAAGGTGTGCAATGAGCTACTGCTTCATTCAATTTGCAGATTTTGGTCGTAATTAAACGGAATTCTCCGATTTAATAATTAAATAAAAGATAGCTTGGTGAGAATTGGTTATAACGTAAACGTCGTTATAAATTTTTTTTACTGCCTGGCCTCGGCTAGATAATCGAACAAGGGTGAGGGTTCGATAGTATTCCTGGCAGCACCTTTTAGGTAACGGGCTTTCCGGGCATATCAAAATTAAATCCAAAAAACGAATCGGCTTGAAGAAACTATATTGACCAGAAATGAACAAACAAGGCCAAATAATCAAATTGACAAAAAATTTGAAGGTCAATGAAATGCTCGGTAACTTGAGCAAAAATGACAAAAACAAACAAACCGCGCACTTAATCTAAATAATTAATGCTACCGTTTACCGTTTACTAACGCTTACGTTCCGCCACCGCATTCAATTACCGCTTTTCGTCCAGATTGCTCCTGACGACTTCTTTGGCGCACTTCCTTCACTCCGCGTTGCTACCGCTTCGACCAAAACAGGCTGTTGACTACCGTAGCACCTCAGTTTGACAGTCTTGGTAACAAAGACTCGGCTTCTTTGGTAGTTACCCTCAAGACAGAGGAAACGATGGGAGAAACATCCCACAAAAAACAGTAGTTAGACACGCAGGCTGCTGTGACTACTTCCAAAACACTTGGAGCTTAAGAGTTGCACTGGGACCATTCTTATTACAAAATACAAAATGAAAACTTCAACTTTTGGCTTTACTTTTGCCCAAAATTCCAATTTGTCTCAATTTTTGCGTGGTATCACCGTGCCGTCTCACAGCCAAGAGAGCACACCTTTTCCGGCCTCTCCAGTCCCGTGTGAAAAACTTGAAATATCCACTTCAGCACCTACCACTCGCCCCTTAGATACAACATCCTCACAAACTTTACGCGGATAATATTTAAAATTACGGACAAGCGGCAACGGTAACTTGAACTACATACAAATAAACATACAAATAAAGAACAACTTACACGCTAAATACAATAAAAAACAAATCGTATCAGAGCAAAAATACGCGTTACATGATATTAAACAATCAGCAGGAGTATAGGTGTTAACACATCGGCAAAATTGACATTCGAAAAGTGTCATCATAGTTTGATTGGGTCGAATTCAAAGAAACAATCCTGTTTCTCTCGCTGTATTCAGAATCAACATTTGGTGGGGAAAAACCTGGTATACAGAGTACCGTTTCTTCTTTTTATAAAATTATTTTGAATCTGTTTGGAGAAACATTTTTATTTCCAACTAAATTCTTATAAAAGAAAGGAAATACAGAAAAGAAGAAGAGGCGTAATTTCGACAATCCCGAAAAATATGTATAGCGACGGAGAATGGCTAAAATTTCACTCCATATAAAGAGAAAATAGCACGATTCCTGGCTACTTCCTGGCTAAATTCAAACCAGAAACGTAAAACAAAGCGAATAGTGACTTGGGTCTTTTATAATTTACTAAAATTTAGGTAAAAGGGTAAAAAGAAGAGGTGGAAATATTTAGTTTATTTCTATGTAAAATGTTGGACATTAATCCCTTTTCTTTTATTCTTAACTGTCGTTCCTCACGACTCTCTGAACTTGAACGGAAAAATCGATCCCTTTGCTTACGCTAGTTTATTTGAAATTACGTCTTAGTTTGGCATCTTGCAATTTCTTTCTATGTAATTTGAAATAATAAATTTTCTGTGCAGAGTTCCGGTTTCTTCTAAAAAAGAGATAAGGAAAACCGCCAAAAGAGTAGATATAACGTCTGAGAAAATGAAACACACACTCATGTCATTTAGTAACTTTAATATTCAAGTTACCACTTAATTCATAGGTTAGAAGAGGGTGGTGCAGAAATACAGAATTCCATTTCTTCTCCCTTCGAATTATCTATTATCTACAACGATAACACAAAACTATGAATACATCGGTGCCGTCAACAAGATGCTACGATTAAACACGTCACAAACTCAGCGACGTAAACGACATTAATTGGCTACTATGTAGCGATATCGTCATAGGCAACACGGGATGCGTAATCGAACGCGTCACAAACTCAGTCAGTGGCGTAGAACGATTCGAACTGACTACAGCAATGACGTGACGGACCACGACCAATAAGGTGAGATGATGCCGACTAGGACGCTATCGATGATTGGACAAGTGATCGTGTCACCTGAATTAATTGCACGACAGCCAATTATAGAATAGTCTACGTGAACTGGCGTCCCCAGAAGCGATGGCGGAGCAAAGCATATAAAAGGAATGATCGGACCGTTTTAGAATTAGTCGCTCTCTGACTCTGGACTAGTCTCGCAGCGCCCCATACACATCCAAGGCTAGCCCATACACATATAAACACCACTGACAGTTGACCTTGCAATCATTCCGCAATGGTCGACGATCAGAGACCACGTCGAATTTCCAGGACTGCTCCTCTACGCTGCCGTAACCCCGTGAAGTACCGCACTACGTCTCGCAGCTACCACCGGCCCCAGAAAAGCTGAAAAAAAGCTGCTCGAAACCTCATGTGATTCTGCTACTACCGACCCAAGCATTCAGCACGTGCAACTGATGTAGCAACACATCATATTTAGACGCAACATTAAAATTGTCACATTAAAACATTAATAAAATTTAGGTATTGCTACGTTTTATTTCAACTCAGATTGGTGACGAACTCCTACAAATAATTAAAACTGTACAACCACCTAATAAATATGAATTTACTTGAATTTATGTTGGCAGTGATGTGCAATATTGACCGGTTCTCGTACGAATAGCCACGTTTTAACCTCAATATGTCAAACATAGTGTTGTGGTTTTGTACATTTACGACACGACATTTCATTAGAGATCGAGTATAATATTGAACAGTTCACGTAACAATTGAAGGTTGTCGTTTTACGATTTTACAAAAATCTGTAGTACTATAATAGCAAGTATCAGTACCTATCACCTTGTATATAATTTTGATACTACTATAAATAAAGCCTATTTACTCAAATTTACACAGTTCGTAAATTTACTTTTTATTGAAGTAATTACTGTTTCACATGAATTAGATTTAAAAAAGGCAAATTGTTGTTATTCAGTCGAATTACAGTGAATGCATGAAATTTCGATGTAGTTTAAATTTACAATTCGATGTGAAACCACTTCATGGGTGCGTAATGAATATATTTTGTATTACAAATTACTCACTGTAATTAATGCTACGTTTGTATTTATGAAGTCCCTATGTGTGTACAATCAATAAGGCAAAACATTTATTGGAAAAACATTACGTTCACAACTCCTCGATTTTAATAACTACGATGAATTCCTGTTTAAGTAAAATCCTTGCTCCATATTTTTAATAATAAAAATATTTAATCAGTTAAGAGAAAAGTTCGATATTTTTAGGACGTGACACTGAAGCACACCGGTGCTGTTGATGTAATTTAGGCAAAACTTTAAAGGAACATATGAAAACTTTCCGAGCTCCAAACAATTTAAATTTGACAAAAGAATCGCAGAAGGACTTACAAACGGGATTTCAACTTCTCCGTTGTTAAATCGAATTGTTTGCGTCACTATCAAACATTTATTTTATACTGAGGAATGAAATATGGAGCAATTAATCGTTCGCGAAGTCCTAAAGTTCCTCCACTAAATTTCGAGAGTATTTTTCATAGAGCTGTAGTAGATTATGAAACCTGAAAAAAATTCTTTTTGTTTTAATTCACCCGAGTGAAAAATATGCAGGTTCAAGTGAGGGTGCTTAGCTGCAGGAATTATTTTGTTTATCCACATCCATATGTCATCTTTGAATGGTACAGACATTGCATGGCTCTGAACAATGAATAACGTGGACATGAAATATCTTACATTTCCGTTTTCAACAATAACCAGTACTTAGGAAATTGGATTGAGGTGTCTAGTTTAAATTACTTTACCTAAATATTCGTATTTATTCAACTTAAGATTTTGTATTTTCCTTCAACAAAAAATAAAAATCAATGCTGCTTTAAAATTTGAACAAACGATATGACACAACTCCCCGCAGCCCTCATTCGCAAAAACCTCCCTTCGACTTGGTTAATGTATACAAGAATAATTAAGGGGGAGATTTGTTCTGAAAAAAGCAGGGGCGACGAGGGCGGAGAGTTTCAGTGTGAAGTGAAGTGAAGTAAGCCACAAAACCAGTCTTGTCGTTTACGAAAACATTTAATACTACGGCCGTAGCGGCGGAAAGGTAGCCCGCAACTGCCACACCGAGCATTTTGCTAAATTAATCCTTGTTTGCCGCCGACACCGACCTGCAAACATTTGATAAAGTAAAGCTCTATTCGGGACACCGTGGCAGCTTTGTTGCGCGCTTAAATTATGACGCAAATGTGAAGCTAACATTGTTACTACATATCTGGGGGTCTCTCATACTTGATTCATTTGGACAAAATGGATTAGTGGGATACAAATGGCGGATGTTTTGTGTAGGAAACACCATTTTAATTAACACTTCATCGAGGCCCTGTCAATAGAGGGTACTTCAGTTGATATATATATACAAAAAGTCTTGCCACATTTTTTTATTTATTCTATACAATCAATTCAGAAAGCATTTCCAATTTCGAATTTTTTGGAGGAATAATGGGTTGGAAATGCACAATACAACTTATCAGGATCATCACCCTTATAAAAAACGTGTTTTGTGTTCGTTGGTAAACACTTCATCACGATCAGTTTGAGAGCTATCAAAGTAGTTAGCCATTGAAGACAGTCCGCGTCTAATAATTGTTGTATATGTGTCAATTTAATTTGTTTAATGTTTAGCTATGTGCGTTTTTAGGAAACTGATATTCGTACGCCTTTACTTTTCATAAAACTCAATCAGTGACAACGTCAATGTTTCACTTTCTATTAATGTAATAAGAAAAAATATTTCGGGAATTTTCAATGTAGTTGTAAAATCCTTATTCGCAACTACATTACTACGTTCGATTCATCTTGAAATAAAAAAAAATCCTCGCTGAAACAACTATCTATCTATGAAATTCCATCGAATAGTTATTATGTGATAATTATTTAAAATGTTAACTTTCTTGTTAAAAATGTTATAAGTTCCCCTGAGATACTAACCCATTGCCCCGATCATGTAACATCGACTTTATTCCCTATCTAAGATCAATAGGAAATAATTTTTTTCGTAACCAAAACAATTAGATACAATTAGGACACCAAATCTATATAATTTTTTAATGTTTTGATTTAAGTTACCTTCGTATGAAATTCGAGTTCCTGACACCCTATACATATACAGGGCGGGAAAAGGCAAAGCTTGTATACGGCTCTTAACAAGTACGAGTGAAATGCACTCTGATTTTCTGGATATAAAACAGAGATAGATATAATAGCGATGTTCCAATTCTTGCGCTGTTTTTGGACTATTTCAGAAGTATGAGACAGCCTGTACATCAGAAGACACTTCATGTTTAAGTCTTGTTATGGCGAAATGTCCACTAGACAGTTTATTACAAACGAAATTTAAGTGTCTTCCTACTTCAAGTAAAAGTCCTAGGAAATTTACATTACTCACGCTGTTTGCTCTGACTGTACTGGTTGGTTAACTATTTTTAAAATATAGAGCCTATGGCATTTAACCAGGTTTTTTAAATAACGCCTTTTCTGTTGAATATGTGAAAAAATATTTTATACGAAAGTATCATCCTTTCAAGTTCGATAAAGTACCAAGAACACAAATTATTCTTAAATAAATAAAATAACGTTAAATTTTTAACTGATTTCCGCTTTATAAATAAAATGGACTTTCACCAAGTAACACTCAACTCAATTAATTATTCGAAATTATTCTTATTATTAGATAATAAAAACTGGCCTATGCGTCATTTTCAATATTTTTGTCTAAATTTTTCTCATAAAACATTCGATAGAGAATTCAACGAGCTACCAGAATTAATTAACTAATTAATACATTAATTTTTTTTCACAAAACTATGCAGAGACACAGACAGATTTTCGGAATTTGATCACACACTGTGACATATTTGATTGTAATTCACGCTTTCGTCTCTGAGTGATGTGCACGACCACACGACTATTGTCTGTATGATAACTTTGCATCATATCCAGTTTATACCGGAAATTCCGATTACGAAACGCCTTGCATTTCGGGTCCTATAAGTTATCGAAGCATTCCCTGAATCAACTGCGCTATTAGATTTAAACAAATCTTTTTACACAACGGCGGCATTCCCTATGAGTCACCACGCGACTGTTTGATAATGCAATTATACAGCTGCCATCCTCCGATTGCAATTATATTCCAAAGGTATATATTCAAGACTCATAACGACAAAACCTTTGGTATAGCAAGTCAGTGTAACGTTTTTAACTGCGGTCGCATAGACGTTCTATCGAGTTTAACTTAAGGAATGAACGTTGGATACTATCGACCCCTAAGGCTTCAGACAGTACAAATATCTGTTCTATATCTTGGAAATCGCAGTGTATTTTATTCGCACTCGCTAAGAGCTGCATGCAAGCTTTGTTTCTTCCCGCCCTGTATACCTTTACATATCAAAATCAGAAACAACCTCAAATTTGTATGTAACTTATAAACTAAGCACTGCAATAACTTCATTCGTTGAGCCTGTTGAAGAACAAGCAATATTTTTGTTATTATTATAGTGCTAAACAAATGAAGTGGGCCACTGAAACATTCTGAATGAATTGACTTGTGGTGTGACCTGGTGTAAGTGCAAGTATAACATGCATGGAATTATCTGCCAGATCATCTAAGAGTACCTTAGGATCTTAAAAAAAGTTTTAGAAAAGGTCATTTTCTTTTATTATTATTTATTATTTATTTATTCATTTTTTTAATGAAGGAACTGATTATTATAACCCTTGAATCACATTTAAGTATTATAGGAAACGTTTATTAAATTTATTATTGTATTCAATTACGGAAAATAGTAAGGATATGATTTTAAATTCGAAAAGATGTGAATGGGAACGGTTTCGCCAAAAAATGGAGGAAAGTAGTCAAGGTAACATAAAATTGTTGTACATTTGGAACACTGAAGATTTTAAAAGAAGGAGTTAGTAAACAGATTTTTGGTAATGAGGACGACGAAACTAATTTACTGAAGAACAGATAAATGATGATAGATAGTAAGAGTACTTTGCCAAATACAGGGGAGGATACGATGGTGCAAAATGAAGAATAAGAAGCTGGAGTAAACACCCAAAAAGAAATAACGATGGAAGAACTAGAAATGGCAATCCATAAATTAAAGAATACAAATTATTACAGCTGGAAATCCTTAATGAATCACATTTTATAAGAAAGGGGATAACAGAAATTACTGACCATTATCGTAAGTAGTCAGTAAGAAATACGAAATAATTCTGGAAAAAAGGATAAAGTTGGATTCACCGAGAGCGGTTTTCAGCGAGATAGGAGTACAATGGACCTAATATTTGAAGAAAGACAGAGAGGGCAATTCAATATAAAAATAAATTTTATGCCTACTTCGGCTTCTAGAAGATTGTAATACAAAGAGAAATCGAAGGAAAATTTTTACAAGCATATTTATGATACAGTGAGAACATATAACGTTTGCTCGAAAGAATATGTCATAGATATGAGACTCAGACAGGGTGCAGTGTTGAGTCTACATTACTAATACCTGTTACATAAGTTTTGGGAAAAATATAGAAGGGTATTGTTTTAAATTTAAGAGAACTTTATTAAGTAAACATAACATAACAATCACCAATAAATCTTAGACTTTAACACCTGGTTGCTATTTTGCTGCTAGGGGGCCTCTATCTACAATAAGACGTAATTTTTGTCTTTACATGTCGCATCAGGGTTTGGACGCTTTCTAAGTCTACTTATCTAATTTTTTGAAGAATTCTTTGCTGCAATTGTTATTCATTTTGGGCTTCCCAACCATATCATACACCTTTCTAGCCAATAGGACCCAAAAATTTTCAATTGGTCTTGCTTGAGGGACATTTGGAGGGTTATCATATGGTGCATGGGTTTCTAAGCAGTTTAGCGTATCTCTGGCATAAGTGATGTTACAAGGTCAGGCCAAAACATGTAATCATCATTAGCATGATGCTGATTAATAAAAATAAACAATTTTCATAGGCAATTTCAGCATTCACTGTCTGGCCTCTTACATGGCCTACATAGAGCCTAGATATGTCCGCCTCAGAAATAGCGCATCACACCAAAATTTTGTCAGAAAATTTTGCTTTCTTTTTGTATCTTACGTTAATGGGAGTGTCTTCAATATTATCCGTATAGAAGCCTGCATTTCCAGGAAGTTCTGCATGGTCAAAGGTAAAATATTTCTCGTCGTTCAAGATTATGATTCGGTTGTGGGCGAAATGACGACGTCTCAAAGCTCAGCAACAACCAAGGATTCTGGCCAATTGTGTGGGAGTATACTTGGGGCATTTCTTACGTTTTTTGTATTTTAGGCCTGTTCTTGCAATGTAACGACAATTGTAACATTTGAAACGCGGAAACGACAAGAAAGCTTGCGGGTAGACACTCGAATGGTGTTTCTAGAACGGTTGACTAGTCTATTGACTTGAACTTCAGTTAACGCACGTAGACGGCCTGTTTTTGGTAGGTTTATACATGGAATTCCCCCTTCGCATTCCCGAATTGTCCTATGTATGGTACTTTTTAAAATATTTTGTCCGCGAAACAAGTTTACTATATCTCGTCTAGGCTGCTGTCCAACCAGGTTGCAGATGGACTTTCGCAAATCTAGTTTATACGCTATTTCGCAAATGATAAACGAAAATGTGAAATGTTAAATAAATTGAATAACCCCTAGTAACATGTTTCGGCATAGTTGACTAGATGTATTGGTTTTACTATGTCACAGAGAGCAAAAACGTATGTAACAGATATTATTTATCACCTTAATGGACGAAATAATTACAATTTGCAGGGATAAAACGATAGGCATAAGAGTATCCGTAAGTTTATATTACTGAACTTATTTATACAAATAACCTAATAACAGATAGACACAAACACAAATACAAAGAAGCGTGGCTATTTGAAATGCTGAACTCAAAAGATTCAAGCTGGAAATAAATACCCCGTAATGGCATTTGCAAAAGAGGAAGAGACTGTCAACATTGTATATAGATGATATCAAGGTAAAGCAAACAGATAACTTCAGGTATTTGGGGTCGATATTCAATGCACAAGAGAATATTATGGATTCTGAATTTAACAACAGAATAAACTGCTCCAGTAGTATTAAACAAAACTTTCATAAGGAAAAGAAAGACAAAGGAAACAAAGGCTAGCTTGAACATGGAGTGATCGCACGAAAAGCAAAATTCAAGCAAATGAAATGCGGCTACTTGAGGCCAACAGAGGGTGTGACGCGAAAGGGCAAATTCAGAATAAACAATAGATGAGTATAATAAGAAAATGGTTCAATACAGCGTGTTACAGAAAATTGAAAAAAAGAAAATTGCATGGTTCAGTTATTCGTTTCGAATGAATGAAACGAGGAAAATGAAGTAAATATGGAAAGTGGATAAAAAGAGGAAGCGGATAGGTTAGATTGGCTAGCTATTAAATATGCAGTGAAAAGAAGCGAAAGACGTGGTAGAGAACCGGAAACTATAGAAAGATTGCTGCCAAAGTACCTCCACATCCACATTTTTCTGAATTAATTTAAGTTTAAAGTAATTTGTTTAAGTGGTCCAATTCATTTGTATAGTAATACAGTCAATATTCTTTACAATATATCGTGTAGAAGCAAATCTCAGTTACAATAAAAATTGTGAAACTTCAAATGTCTGACTTAAATGGTACCTAGTGGAAACTTTCAGCGGAATCGTAATAGAGGAATAGTGCACACACAGATAATCTTGTAGCTTAGTTTGAGGTTGAAATTGGCAGGCAAGCATTGGGGTAAACAATTACTCCGTTGGCAAGTTTGCGTCATGAGTTTCTAATTAAAACTTTAGCTTGCATAATACTAGGGAAAACGGCAAGCGTCTTGCGCGACATGAATAAAAAAAATGCCCTTACTCCCACAGCGATGTTATTTGGCAGGGTGACAAAATATTGATTAATATTTTAGTAGGTGCGCTGACTTTTGGGGGTTTAAGACAAAGTTCGTTTTTGTTCGGAATATGTAAACTCATTTCAAAATTTTTTAGAAGCTATTACACAACAAGGATAGACAGAATTAAAAAATAAGTTTTGTACTACAACCAGAAACTTCCAAATCTTTAAAAGTTGCTCAAAAAATAATTATTACATATTTATTTGAAAAGCAATTGAATCGTTCATTGTTGAAAGGCATTAAGTCATTTTTTGGCTATTAGTTAGTGTTTAGTGTTAAAACATATTTCCAAATAAATTAAATAATCAGCTGTTTGTAGTTTTCCCAAAAGTTAAAACGAGTGACTTAACTCCTTTCATGAATAAGTGATTCAATTAGGATGGCCTATGGAGTATGAGCGACAGAAGATTGGTCAATACATACATACACGGCCCAGAGAAAAGGAAGACACTAATAAGAAATTGGCACAAAATTTACTAAAGGTACAGGAAATCTCCGCAGTGAAAGTCTTTCCCCTTGTGTACAAGTTGAAATTTTTATTAACAGATAATTTTGATATTTCAGGTTTTTCCGTTCACGTTGGTGTGAGGTCTTGGCGGCCAATTTATAGGTTCCACATTTTAATATCTTATACAGGCTGACTGTGATAGTTGTGCAAAACTTGAAACCTGTTTTTATCACTATAAATGCTAACGATTGAACTCATATGTCCTTAACAAAAAGTTAATAGTTTTCGAGAAAATAGCAGTTGAAACTTTCTCCGAAAGTGAGATCCATTGGCCTTGCTATCCATACAACGTTAAAAGAAAAAAAAAGCATTATTTTTTTTCTGGCCTTGCTATCATACAACGTTAAAAGAAAAAAATCTTTTTTTTAACATTGTATGATAGCAAGGCCATTGGTTCTCAAATAGTTTCGGAAAAATTTTTAACTGTAATTTTCTCGAAAACTAATTCACTTGTTGTTAAGGACATATGAGTTCAATAGTTACCATTTATAGTGATAAATTACTAGTTTACTGGTCACCCTATATTTACATGCAAGTGACACTCTCAGCGTTTGGTGCGTTCCTCCCGGCTCACCCTGTGTAGGTAGAGGAACAAGAAGTCTATAAATTCATTTGTTAGTTTGTTACTCACATTAATATTACATTCGATAGCGATAAACAGATTATAAAGTAATTAGAGTCTACTCTTGCTTTATTAATAATAAATACTTGCAATAAATCACCTTTCATGTTAATATCAAATGATAAATGCCAATTACGTTTATGGATCAATTCATATTTATTACAGTGTCCTAATTAATAAAAGACAATTTGTCCATTATCCAATTGATAGCATTTGAAAAAACAATGGTTCGGCGACAGTTCTTAGTAACATGGCTCCGTCTGTGCAGTTTTGAATTACACTTCCACGTATACTATTAATGTCATACCATCTGTAAAGGTAGAAAATTAATCATACGCCTGAGCGTGGGGAGATCATACAATTGCGTGTTTTGGGAGGTGGGAGTATCTTTGAATGCGGGATGTTCGAGTTAAAAATTGAAAATCTGTATGTAATGTATGCGTGCACAGATTACGGTTTCTATGTATATGCCAAATGACTAAGTTAGTTGTCCGTAATACTTGAGTATTACTTGAGTAATACTTAGTGTATCGTATACTCGCAATCCTAACAGGTTATGGGCTTAGAACGCTTCTTCCATTTCTAAATGGAATTTCAAAGAGGAGATTTGCTCGAAATAGTTGATCGTTGAAGACGCAGATGAACAAGGTTTAACAAGATTGTCTTGATATCCGGATATCCAATTTCGTTCGGCAGAGACCGTAAGTAAAGTGGCAGACACCAAGCGGAACGAAATTGGTACGAGAAGTTAGAAGGAGTTTTGAAGAGTTCGGATCCCCACAAATGTTGATTCTTGTTCTTATTGCATTGGTCAAGGAGAGGATACTGTTACGGTATTTTCCATAAAAGGCTGACGTAGACACGATTATACCATCACATACTTGTTAAAATACGGCCCCGTATGTCGATCTGTCTATGTTAACGGACTTTATTAATCAAAGCAAGTAACGTATTAAGATCGTCCAATAATGGCCAGTTGCACCAAGCCCGTAAGCATGATTTAAGCATAGCTTAAATTTAAACGGTGTTTATAATGTGACATTTGACATTATACAACATTGTGTAAGTGATATTCTCTGACGCTTAAAGTTAAGCTGAGCTTAAGTAGTTGGTGCAACCGGCCATAAAAGCGTCACCTCTCTGACTAAATTGGTTGGAAAAGTATAATTCATTCACAAAACTCCCGTGACGTTTCCATTTTCATATTTAAAATTTTTGAGTATTTGACAAGTACTAATTATCTAGAGCTTTTACTAACCGTAATTGGAAAAATGCTTTAGGGAATTTATTGAATTAATTTATTTTTATTTTATTTTAATCATTTGATTATCAGCTCTGCTTGTTCTTAGAAAGAAGCTGGATGTTCGTATCGCTTTTGAGCTTCAGATGCGTTTTCAAATCAGTACTAATATCAGATAAAAAAATTTCCTTTCCCAATGAATCAGCGAAAGTAAATCACGCCACTGTGCGTCTCTGCCCTTGAACCACCGATGTTGGTAAAACTCGGTAAAAGCGAGACGTTTGCGCCCTCTCGTATCGAGAAAAATTTCGCTTGGAAGCTACTGTTTTGGGCCGTCTGAATTCAAATTCTTGCTGATCTCGCAGAATTTCCCTCCTCACTTTTCCAGGAGGTGACGAGCCTTTAAGTAGCTTAAGCGAGATAAGGGAGATAAGCCAATTCCCGGTTTCCTTATGTTTGGCTTTCGTTAAATCTCTCGTCAAAATTGCAGTTCCCGGTTTCCTTATGTTTGGCTAGCGTTAAATCTCTCGTCGAAATTTTAATTTAATTTCTTTTTTTTAAGTTCGAGATTTGATTTTTTGTTATAAATTTTCCAAAATTTTGTTATTGGTTTCGGTCAGGAAAAGCAGAAGCTTTTCCCGCGCAGTTTTAGTGTTTTACCTAAATTAAATTCGTCGTAATCGAAACAAATCTCGCAAATCTAACTTCAGAGTGTATCCCCAAAAATTTCGGATACGAAAAAATCTTTTGATTCGTCACTGGTAAGCTCAATGTAATTGTTGTCAGAAAAGTTAATTAACTAAAAGCATTTTTCTATTTTTCTCTCCTTCTTGTCAAATTATATATTTTTTTATTGTCATAAATGTTTTCAGATATTTTATATTACCTAAAATTAAATTATTGATTCTGTAATTTTCTTGATATTTGTTCTTGTTGTAGTTTCATGTGTTTTATTGGAAAATTTCGTTACGATTTGTTAATTTTAAAATTTGCTGTAAATTCTTTGTTCTCATAAAACTTTACTTTAATATATATTTTATTTGTTAAAACTTTCGAATTATATTTAAAATCTCAAAGTAGTTTTTAGAGAATCTTTAATAATAATTCGAACAAGAAGTTGGAGGAGAAAGATCCAACAAACCCAAAATAAGTAAGTCTGAGGGTAGAAAGGGCCAAAATTCAAATCAAGTCCGAAGAGAGCGGGAAGAACGATTGCTGGCTAATTTTTGACTAAAATTGGAAACGCTACTAACAAAGGAATCGTCTTTCGCGTCTCGATTTGGTTTGGAAAAGTTTTGGTTAAAAGGGTGGTAAAGTTTAGGAAGGGAGTTCAGAGAAGTCAGAATTTGAGACTTCCAATCTCTTTTCATTTTCACTGTAAAAGATTTCTATTTTAGACATCTCGTGTTTTGGTTAAGAACCGTTTCGACAAAATATAAACAACCCTTTCTCCCGTATTGATCAGGTGCTTACATAATGAACAGTCAATAGCGTCAATATTGATTAAATCTTAAATACATTTCTACTTATCAAATCACTAGAAATTTTCAATATGAAACTGTAAACGTCACGGGAATTTTGTAAACGGATTATACTTAAGATGTATCATGTAACATTTCATACCCAGGAAGAATCGCCTTTATGGACATGAAAGAAGCCCAGGCGTTGTATGGGGACATACAGTAACGGAATTAAATATTGGCTTTATATATAATCCGTTCTCGTAATTTTAAAATTGTCAGAAAAGAAAGGAAATGTGTAGAAATTTCCGATGAAGTTACTTACACATCAAGGTCAACGTAAAAATGTGACCATAAACTAATGAGGGCTATATAAGGACGAAGTGAAACAATTTGGAAAACAGGAGGGCAATTCCAAGTCAGTATGCTAGTTGATCCATGTGTAAACTCTTCAAATATGTTAACCCTTATTGGATGAGGAAGAACCAAAGTTACCACATCGACAATTTATTTATGATTGTTACAGTGTCTCCTTACTGTCAGCTGTCTTGGACAGTGTAACAAGTGTTTTGACAGAGAGGATTGAACAGTACGAGGAGTTTGGTTGTCATATAAATTCCCAACCAATAGAAAACTTTGTGGAGTAGTTGCTCTGAAGATCGGCGATTATTCACCAATTTTATGTTCGAAGTATCTGGAAGCCCCATATCTTGGGATTCAAGAAAATAGTCGACAGTTCGCCTTACTTATGATCGAAGCGCAGTATATGGTTTCGTTCAAATACACTAGAGAAGCAATCTAAGCAATTTAAAATTTCTAGAACTAGGTTTTTGAAATTATCAAAATTAGACCCAAATCATTCGTGAAGCAAGTTTACGCGGACGTATTAATATCTAGTTAGTTTAAGCCATTCCCCTTGAATAAAACAAAATCGTGTTGGCATTGCTGTGCAATAAAATTTGAAAGAAAACATGTCAACCGCAATTTTGAAAATAAATAAAATGGAGTATTGAGCCACCATTAAATGAAAGGGTAAGGACATTTACGAAGATTTCATGAATATACTTGGTGATCAGTGCCCTTCATACGCGACTGTGAAAAAATGGATTGGGTCATCTAATAAAAGAAAACTCTCCGTTGAAGATACTGAGAGACTAGGAACACCAATTTCGATGCGTACTACCAAAACTATTAACGCAGTTCGTACAAGATATTATCAGACCGTCGATTTAGATATGATAAAATTTCTGCAAAATGGATCCCCAGATGCTTGAATGCCAATTACAAGCGAACAGAGTGGAAGTGTCGCGCACAATCTGTACCCGCTTTAAAGAAGATGTAGAATTTTTGAGCCGTGTTGTGATCATGGATAAAACTTGGATTCAATTTCACGACAAAGAAACGAAACGGCACTCAATGGTCCTCTAGGAAGTTTAGAAATCAAAAATCCGCTGGAATACATTTTGCTTCCATTTTTTTTTTTCGATATCCATAGAATAATTACAATCGATTATAAGTAAAGGACCAAACTGGAGATTATTATTCTAAATTATTATCGATCCTAAGAGAGGAAATTAAGGAAAAACGACGTGGCATGTTAGCGAAAGGTGTATTGTTTTTTGTAGACAAGGCATCTGTATACAAATCTCACATCGTCACGACTTCTAGAGTTCTAATTACTGGAATACCCACTCTATTCCCCAGACTTTTATATCTTCCCACGTTTCAAACAAATATAAAAGGACATAACTTTTTGGGAAGAGATATTAGAGGCTGGCTTATAGACCAAGAAGGAACAAAATAATTTTTTAAAGGAATTCGAATTTTGTACATTTTCTGAGTAATAAATCATATACAGAGTGCATTTTAAATCGTGCCCCTTAAAATTTTAAAATAGTCAAACTATCATTTATGAACATACCACATAGTCACGCCATCGCACGGCTGGTTTTGACCTTTTATTGAGAATAAAAAATTCGCAACGTTGCTGCTACCTCATAAGCTATCATCGAAAACTTGCCAAATTTTGGCTGCAAGTCAGCTGGATTGCAATTAGGCCCCCGAGTATTTGTATAACATCTACATAGCTTCCTCGACCCTAATTGGGGCCTCATCAGCAAAACCCCATCGCAATTAATATGAACATAGGTAGCTCCATTACTTTTTAATTCTTTAATTTCAAAATGTAAGTATACTTAAAGGATGCCTGTATATTTTCAACTTATTACAAATATGAAGAAAGCAATTTTATCTATTCCTTCTACAAATGTGGATCTAGAGAAACGATTTCTTTTTCATTCGCACTATGTAATTCCAATATGTTTTCAAATATAAAAATGTAGGCAGTACAAAGATTCACCCTTTCTCTATAACAAAACAAAATCAAAATTAAGTTACTATGAATTTAGTCTAAAATTCTAGATAGAAACGATGCGGGCCCCATTTATTTCGACGTGAGCATTATCGATGCACACATTAAAATCGCTCAGATGCCTTCATATATTACACCGCATTACATGCACCGCACGATACACCCTTCACTCCCCAAACCCTTCGTGTAATGCTTGTGCATAATAACTTAGATTGCAGGTAATAGCATTCAATTATTCGCAATATTCTCTACAAAGACGTGCATTCAAAAATTCATTCAACAAATATGCAGTAAGTATTCGATTGAAATTTGCGCAGAGCTTTGGTTTGTTTCCGTTTTCGAAAAACCGCAAACGTTATTCGGTAATTGCAGTGGCAAGTTAAAAAACTATGCGCTGTTATTCCAAAACTTTTATACTCCAGGTTTTATTCGAAACTTTTCAAATCAAAACAGAACAGAAACGTATAATTGTATTAACTCGAGTGAAAATATCGCGAAGTTCCGTCTTCCTTTTTATTAGACACAGGAAAAAAAAATAATAAAACTCAACCCTCAAAGTCCGGCGTAACTTTAAAAAATTCTTCCCTCTGTTAATGCACACACGTCCTTTAATGGGCTTAGTTCTGACGTGAATTATATATACTTTTTGCCTTCGACGGTAATTTCCATTTTGCAGGAGTTGCAAAAATGTAAATTTATTACAATACCGCGCACAAAAAAAAACCGTCGACACTGTATTTTTAGTTTTCCCGCTGGGAAAGGCGTCATTCTTGCTTTATACGCTCTGCAACTCTTTTAAGCCAAGGACATAACTTAAGGATAATGCATTAAAAGTTTCGCTTGAAAAATTTACTGACTTTGCCTTTTCAAACTTTTCAGATATATGCAGGCGTTCACTATTAAGTTTTCTCATATCATTTTATAAATTTCCTAACACATTAATTCTGATAATATTACAATCTATTTTTTTGTATATAAGCAAAGATATAAATGCAAAACAGACTTACCAAACAGTAACAGCTAACGAATTCTGTCCCCTTTTCGTACAGCATTGATCATTACAAATAGCGATCTCCGCAGATCCAACACTTCCTCTAGGTGGTGGTGTTGCACACACGAGTCTACCTCCAGACTGCCCGACGTACTCAACACTAGGACTACCACAAATACCATGCCGACACTGTCCCTTGCGTAAATTAGGTGAGGTGAAATTTGGACAGGCAGAGTCCTTGCCATCCTTACCGGTGATGATGTGGAAACCCACACATTGCAGTTCTTTGTTAGGTAAGTTAGTGCACTGAATTCCCTTTTCTTGCTGGTAAGGACACTGGTACTCTTTCGCTTGAAAATTTTGGCACTGTATCTCTTGCATGGTGCTACCGTTGACGGCCAACTCTTTCTGCGCGTGGAAGTTCTGTATTTCCTTGCCCTGGCTCGTCACAGAACTGCTGGAGCTAGAACCCGGACTTGATTTCGTTAGTTGATAACCTTCTTGATACTGACAGCATCTCACACGACTAGGCGTACACATGTGCGTGAACCTCATCCTTTGAAACTGATTTTGAGGATAGGGCACTGGCAGTCTGTAATGAAAATTTAAGTCTCTTCGCATGTAAGGATCGCCGGCGTTAAATTTCTGATATCGATCGTAGGTCTGATAGGTACCGTAATAATGCTCCTGCTGTTGAGGAACATATCTTTCGACTGGTGTATGAGCATTAGGCGGTATGTATCTTTCGTTGGTGTTAGAATACCTATCGGTGTGACCATGATATCCGTTCTGATTTGGATGAGCGCTTAAATATCTTTCGTTATTATAATATTGATTACGGTCCTTAAACCGATCATATTGACTGTAACGGTCGTTCGAATTTGGTGAAGTCGTATATTGATATCGATCCCTCTTATCGTACCTCTCGAGTTTCTTAGGTGAGTAAGCCTCTGTCGGCGAGGGTGATAGTGGTGGGGGCGGTATAAATCTTTCTGGGACAGTTGAAACATTCGTGGGAGAAGGAAATGGGTTTGCAGGATAACAATCGGGACTGGGGGTGTTCGCTGGAGACAAAGGTGGGGGTGGTATAAACCTATCGTTTGCTGGAGCAGGTGAAGGGGGTTCCATGTATGATACTTGGGAAAACGGCGCCCTTTCATTACGTTCCTGGCCAGCGAATCTCTCTGGGCAGGGAATAGGTGGGAATCTATCCGCATTGTATCGTTCGAATTCGTGATTATATCTATTTTGATACCGTTCGTTATATCCCGACTTGCGATCGGAAGACCCAGACCTTTCTCGAATTTTATAGACTTCAGAAGGAAGAGTTTTCGATCCATTATAAGCTTCTCTTTCATTTTGACCGTACCTATGCCGTTCAGTGGGTGTGTATCTCTCAACAGAGCAGGCGCTCTGCGCGGATTCGTGCCTTTCATTGTTGAAATCGACGGCACCATTGGAATATTTCTCCGGCGTATACCTATCCGCATTACTACTACTACATCGTTCTTTATCGTTCGATAAAGTATGATATCTATCAGTCGGTGTATTCGTCCTTGAATACCTTTCGAGTGTAGGGTGATTGTGATACCTGTCCAGCGAACCGACGTTCTGCGTCGCGAATCTTTCCGGGGGGTATCTTTGGCAAGTTCTGTCCGGGTACTGATAACGTTCTGGTTGAAAATTCTGTCGCTCGCAGGTTTGCGCGATCTCTTTCGACAAGCGATCCGACGAAATCGCTGCCTGAGGTCTCTCGCCAAGCGGATATCGCTCCGACACACCATGGTACCGTTCTCCCGACGGTAGGCGATCCGAATTGCTCCTTTCCGAACCGAATCGATCCGAAACCACTTGAAATCGTTCAGGCGGCTCGAAACGCTCCGATATTTGTTTATCACTGCTATATCGCTCCTGCTGTAATCTATCAGACTGATAACGTTCGGCGAGACCACTTTGTAGATGGTCCCCAGGTACAGCAGGACAGCCAGCAGGACACGGTACAGGAGCTGGCGATGTGGAGGCATGCTGCAGTGTAACTTGTCTCCTTCCGTAGTCCTCGTCCGTAGGCATCCTGGTGGCCCCGGGCCCGCTGTCAGGACATCTATAACAACAACAAAAAATTATTACAAATCTTGTCTTTATCCTTAAAAGAATCTTCCATTTTTTATTTAATATACCAAAGTGTTCACGTCTATCAAGCGGTTGCAACTACGATTTTTGTTTAATCTGTTCAAATTTTACGCTCGATTCCGCTTTTACAAACGCATCTCTCTATTGCAAATATCCTAGAATTAAATCGCGATTACTGGAAGTCTGTGCACATAATGCCGAATCTTCGAGAATTGCCGCACTAGTGTAACAATCATACACAAAAACCTGTCCTCTTTATTAATGGCAAAAGGATGTAACAATATTAACACCCTTAATTTAAAGAACATTTCTCCATTTTCGAAGATGCCTATGACGTGGACTAGTGATGTCTAAGCAATGACGTCATAATGAACCCTCATTACTTATATCTTTAAAATAAAAGCAACTAGAAATAATATGGAACAAAACAAGCTATGTATGTATAAATTAATGAACTTGTAAAATTCAATGAATGTTTCAAAATAATTTAATAACGTGCGAGATTATGATTTAGTTTTGCCTGTTCACGCTAGAAATATTATCCATTATAACTTTCATCACTTGAATGACACCGAATGTGATTTCAATTTAAATTGATTTCCGCTATCAAGTTTTTGTGAAAAGTAATAAATTTTCGTGCGCGTAGAAATAATATTCCGGATAATTTCAACTGTTTTGGAACGTGGTGTGAAACATAAGTAACGATTTCGAATAAAGCTCCTTGCAAGTAAGTTGTGCTGATGCAGATAAATTTCCTCCAACTGAAGAAGTATATCTTTTGATCACGACATGATATCAAAAATAAAATATTACGCGCTCGGTTCCCAGTCGTATTTCTTTGGCTGGCTTAGAACACATTCTGGCGAAATACGCTCTGCTGAATGTGAAGCAAAACGAAATTAAGTCTATTCTTAATTGTACCTAATCTTCTACCGACAACGTACATACATCGTTTAATGCTTTTGCTTGCTAATTGTAAGACGATGGGAGCTTTAGCGAGATGCTAGAATTTGTTAGCGGCGGAAGCTGACAGTTTGAGGGGTGTAATACACGTTTTCATTGTCATGGCTGTAAATATGCCAAAAATTGACTGGAACAGCGAGTAAATCAATTTGAAAAACATACTGCTACGATATTTTCTGTTAAGTGGGCTATTTTTGAACAGAAAACAAAATCTCTCTCTCGTATAAATCCTGCTTCGGAGCATAACTTTTCTTCAAACGCGCTATATTTCTTTGGAACTTTACAGATACGTCAAAAGGAGAAAAAGTCTATTTCAAAGCTGCTTTAAAGGAGCTTCAATACATTTTATATTGTCATTCCGGCAGAGGCATCATTATTTAAAAAAAATAAATAAAAATATAGAATCACGAAGTTTTTTCGCACTGCCGCAGAAAAGTTACCAAATTATACTTTTTTTTCGCCCTAATACGATAAAGTCTTTTTATCTTACCAAAGAAGTAATAAATATGTTCTTCGTTCAATAATTACTATCAAAATTTCTTAGATTGAACACGAACAAAAGTGTTCTAGTCTTTTAAGATGTATCATGCAGGGCACTAAAGACAACACGCCGTACCAAGTCCGTATCCGTAAGTGCCCTCGTAGCCAAACGGAAGTTAAGAACAATCCATTTACATCATACTTGCTGTTGATCAATTAGGTTTATTTTCGAATGAGTTTATGGCTTCTCGTTTCGTTTTTAATGCCATTAGTCCTATTCGGCTTCACACCACCTCTCAAGAACAGATTAATATTTTTTTTTTCTATAATACCTGTCAATGTCAAAATTCTAGGGTTTCTGCTGGAACCTTGCTTTTATAACTAAATGTAGGACAGAAATATTTGAAATTTTATAATATTCGGCTAAAAATATCATCTTCAGATACAATTTAAAGGTATTATAGAAAAGAAACAGAGTTGTTGCAATGGTACATAACTGCAGAACATCAAAATGACAGTTGTCAGAAACATCGAAATGACAGATGTTAGAAACGTCAAAATGACAGTTGTCAGAAATGTCAAAATGACAGTAGTCAGAAACATTAAATTGACGGACAACGAGAAACGTCAAATTGACAACGTCAGACATTGGTCGCGTTCACCAAGCAAGTAATTGCTTGCAAACAATTGGCCAACTGTTGATGATTTTTCTGATGTTATACTGCAAACATGTTTGGTTTATGATTGAACTATGAAACGCCATTTTTTAAGCCTAAAATTTTTACGCTGAATTAGTGCTGTCAGCACAAAACGTGTTGAAAACGTCAAACGTGACATCATGGAAGATACGCAGTCATATATATACAATTACCTACTTTATAACACAAGCGAAATGGAAAACGTGCATAAATTATTGAAAGGTAACACATTGTGAAGATCACAAATTGAAGTTATCGTTCACCAGAAGGCAACAGCAATCACAAACGAATCAGAAACGCATCATAAAGTGATTAATTCTGGTGAACGCGACCAGTGTGAGAAAAAGAAAGACAAAAACAACAATGACGTTCATCAAAAAACAAATAAGCAAATTTTAGACCGCCTCTTGACGAATAAAAGTGAAACTGGATTCGATTATGATTGGCTGGCAAATAAGATCAAGTTCTCAAAATTTGGTCACCAGAACCAGACTTACATCATCCTCGCTATGGAAAAAGCCCTATGAAAACGAGAGCACAGATCGCTTTAGCTTCAGTTGATTCCTCACTCAAGTGTCATGAACGTGCCTTATTTATCAGGAGCTTCACACATATCGTTTCCGTGCACTAAAAATGTCGGAAACATATCCGAAGCATCCCGTGCATTACTTATCAGAAGCCGTACAATCACTCTTCCGTGCACTAAATTGTCAGAAGCACATTCCAAGTCTCCCATGCATTACTTGTCACAAACTGAAAACCTATTTTTAATTCAATGCAAGAAAAAAATAGTTTTAGATAAGAATAAGGGCGGAATGCTTTCACATGCAGTGGCCCAGGGTTGCCAAATTTTCTATAGGAAATTTCATCAAGCTGCTTACAAAATGTCAAAAACTTGGAAGAAATGAAGGTTATGGCTAAAAGACTAAGAAAAATTATAAACTAAAACTTTAAAAGTGGAACGAGAAATGGAAGTTGAACGGGGTAAAGAAGAAATAAAGGGAGAATATGGATGCAGATGAGGGAATTGAAGTAAACAAAGGCAAAACTTGCAAAAAGTCACGACCATAACTAAGAAGCCAGAAGAAAACTTGAAATTAGCAGATTAAGAATTAACAAACTAGAACAAATTATAAGGTGAAAGAAGAATTGAAAGTGGAAGACTGGAAAGAAGAGGAAGGTCTCAGGAAATTATAACAAAAAACATCACAGGTGGGCCCCAGGCACTTAATGACAAACATAAGCAGTACAAAAAGTTCAAGAAAAAAGATTGGGAAGTCGGTAACAGTTGGGAAGATTGATAAAAATGATATAAAACATTGAAACAGAAAAGCCAAAATTTGCGAGAAATAAAGATCATACCCTCGAAACCAGAAAAACGAAATTTTTGAAAGTGCAATGGAAGAAGGTGAAGAAAAAATTGCCTTGTGTATTACGTTAAACAGAAAACAGAAAATAAACCAAATTGAAAAGGGAGATTCAGGAAGACGTGGATACAAAAGGCACCGAAAAAAATACATAAAATTTGACTGATTTGGCCAAAGCGTGTTGGAAATCAATTTAAATGTGTATGTAGACGTAAAAAAAAACGAATCTTTTTTACTCGCAATTTCCACTGTTTTTTGTAAAAATTACAAAATTGCTTAAATGCTACAACATGTTTCGCTATTACTATAGTTTCTTCAGGTAATGACACAAAATATAATGAGGCTCGGATTTATACCTAATACTGAAATAAGTTGACCAATGGTGAGTTGTTAAGGTCCAGCTGGCTATTAAGTAAATTGTTGGAATTCTTAAGCTTGTTTATTTCTAGGGATTCCAGGAGATCTAGCTTTTTACTTTTGTTTTCAAGGTGCAAAATTTTAAAATCTGTATTGAAATTATGATAACAATCAACGAGATGAGAGGCGTACTGTGAATCAGTTCTTTTTTTTTAATGAAACTAGGAAAGTGTTCTTTAATTCTTTTAGAAAAACTCCTGCCTGATTGGCCTATATACGTTTTTGTATAGTCTCCACATACTAAGCTGATATACTCCTGACTTATTATTTCTATCTATTTTGCTTTTACTGTTTTTCATGTATTTCCCTAATGTATTATTTGTTTTGAAAGCAACATTGATATTTAATTTAGTGAGATACTTTTTGATGCTTTCGCTAGTTTTGCCTGTGTACCGCCGAAATCAATAAAAACGGGAAATGTCAAAAAAAAATTTTTTCAGTTTTTTCAGTGTGAACGTGTTTTTTTTTTAGAGATAGGTTACAATTATTTGACGGTATGCCATGGCTACGGTGAATCATGCACTCGCCTAGCCGGGGCCGCCCGCGGAAATGTCGGGAGCCGATTCGCGATGATTCCGCAGATAGAACACTCTAGAGGAGAAGCTCTGGAAAGCCTCCCCGGGTTTAAATACACGCGCATGGGGAGCACGAGACAGACTGAGTTAGTTCGGCGTAGAGTTTAATTACTGTTTAATCGCTCGGCTTGTAAAAATAAATTATTCATAGTCTGTTCTAAATAAATTAGTGTTAAGTTTTGTTAATAAATTAGTTATTAGTCTCATCGAGTATTTAAAAATAAATCAAAAACGAAACCTAAATTCGCAACAATAGCTTATATTTTTCGTAAGGTGTGTATTTGTCAAGTAGACAATTCATTGACAAATACAACCAAATTTACAATTAGAAAAAATGTCATTTCCCGTTTTTTTTTTATTTCAGCTGTATGTAATAACTTTATAATTGTTGTCTTTTTCTGCGGTTGAGGTATGAAATATCAAATCTATTGTTTTCTTAAAGAGTTTTTTATTTAAAACGTTGTCAATAATTTGTGATGTGTACCCATTATTTATTGCAATTTGTTTTATTATGTTGAGTTCTATTTGAAAATTTAATTTATTCAAAGGTGTTGTTGTTAATCTGTGGATCATGCTGTGGAAAGTTGCTAATTTATGTTGTCTGGGGGTCATCTGATGTATTATGTATTGTTGTATCAGGTTTATGGAATATTGGAAAAACGTGTTGGTTGTTTATTTTCTTAATCATTCAATATAAGAAGTTAATTGAATTGTCAGTTTCTTTTTCTATTGCAAACTTGTGAAATGTTCTTCTGCATATTGTTGATGAAATTTACCTAAAAAGTTATAATTATTGTTATTAATAATAATAGATTTATTAGGTCGATAAAGTAGTAGCAGATATAAAAGAGTAAAAGAAATAGAAAATAATTAGTATCGACCCAAAATGTAAATCAATACCTGTAAGCTATACAAGCAGCACATTGGTTCACCGTTAACTTAATCTAACTAAAAAGTAATAACAATAATAAATAAACAAATAAATTATAAATAAGTAGCTATGGCAGAATTTATATCATATGTAAAAAACATAACAACATAAAGATTCGGGATAATACTAACTCTTGTAAGGATAGGAATGCTTGACACTTTCTGGATAAAACTAATTCCTTTAGGGATTCAAACTACTACTTTAAATGAGTTGGATGCAATTCTTACTCGTGATAGGTATTATATGAAAAAGAAACAAATTATTATCAAGTGAATAGTATATTAAATTACCACTGATGTTTCGCAAACAGCTTGTTTGTTTTTTCAAAGTGAACAACATTATAACATTAGTCTACTAATTTTTTATTTTATAAGTTTTTGTGAAGATAATGTTAAAAGAAATTATATCAGTAATAATACAGCTCGTCAAATAAAATAAAATTCCTGGTAAAACCTAACTAGAATATGTAGTGTAATTGTTGTAGTTAGAAAGATTTTGTCGTGATTTAAAATTTTCAGTTATAAATGATAATCTAGAACGTTTACTTATCGTATCAAAAGAGCATTCATTATACGTGAATCACAATAAATCTCAGGCCATTGTTTTTGGCAGCAGTCAGAATCGAAAAAGGGTCGTGGATAGCATGAATATTTTTGTTGACGATAACAAAATTTCTTTCTCCAAATGTGTTAATAATCTTGGTCTTGCCTTTGACGAACAATTGCATTTTACATCTCATATTAACAAGCTAACACAGAAATCTTTGGCATATTAAAAAGCTTATATAAAATAAACACTTTTTAACTAAACAGCTCCGCATACGATTATGTGAAAGTTTAGTTTTATCGTCATATAATTATTGTCATGCTTTCTACGGTCCGTGTCTTCATTTATCTTGTGCAACTAGGATTCAGAAAATTCAAAACTCATGCTTAAAATTCATCTTCGATTTAAAGTTACGTGATCATGTGAGCTCTAAATTGACTGACATTCGGTGGTTAAACATGCAGGACAGAAGGGTGTTGCATTTAGGTTGTTCAATACATAAAATCATTTCTAGTTCCACGCCGAATTACTTAAAGACATTGCTGACACCACGCACCCAATTAGATGAAATTAATTTGAGACGCATAAGTATACTCGATATACCGAATCACACCACCTCCTTATTTGAACGTTACTTTTGTTACAAGCTCTACAACTCATTACGTAAAGAATTACGAAATCAATCGATTTCAGCTTTCAAAAGAAATTTCAAAATCTTACTCTCCCTGAATCAGTGACCAATTACATTAAATTAAATTAAGTTTATATCAATGAAATTAGTTCTTATTAGTGATGTAAAATGACGGTCATTTAAAATCGTGACGTCATTTTGGTCATTTAAGCATAAGTGACGGTCATTTTGGGGTCACCATGACTGGCACACATTTTATGTATACGTATATTAAATGAAATAAATACATATTTCTACAAAACATATAAACATATAATCAGTTTCATAAATTTTACATTTTAGAGATAAGGCATGCAACATACTGAAATTAAAATTCTGATAGCTAAATTAACTTATTAAAATTCTATAAAAAAATACTATAAACTTAAGCAATAAAAATTCAAGATTAAAAAAATATTTATTTAAAAAAAGGAAACTGCAGAAATTTCTAAATAAAAGTAGCTAGGAGTATTATTTAAATTTTATAATTTTATTTCTCTTCGGCATCAGTGTCTGTATTTGTATCTACACTTTCTTCACTTATTTCAATTTCGCTCTCCATTTGTTGGTACATTTTTTTATTACTGTCTGTATCTGAACTTGTTGACTCGTCCTCTTTTCTCTCGTCTCTAAAAATCCTCGTATTTGCTCTGCTTGTACTTGCAAGTTCTTCTAAAAAGGGTTGAGCTGGCAATTGTGACGAAAAAAAGACGTTTTTTAAGATTTTCTCTTTTAGCTTTAAATTTTGGTAAACATATGTTAACATGCTTGCACGTTTCACAGTTAATTTGTTTCTTTTTTGTGAGAATATTGCCTAAGCGCTGAATGACCTTTCGGTAGCAGCTGATGTTTCTGGCATACTCAAAACAGCCTCTGCAACATGCCTTAAACGGACATCCGTGCATATTTCCCTCCAGAATGTTATAGGTTTTATATTTTTATTTTTGGCAGACTCTTGAACAAAGCCTATAGACCAAAATCCATTACCAGCTCTGTAATCGGCAATATTTTCTAAAATAGCATTTTGATCTACATTTGGTAGATGTAGTGCTATTTTGTGAATATATTGTAGCCCTTCTAATTTTTCACTTTCATTTAGAAATTGTCCTTTGTACTTGGGGTCCAGTATATGTGCTGCTTAATGGATTGTCTTCATACACATTTTTTTTCGTTCAGATACAAATGATGGAGTAGTCTTTTCCTTCGCATTTTGCACCTTACAACTTCAAACTGCAATTAACATAAGTAACACCCCTCCTTTATGCGTTTATGCTTAGGCAATTCCAACAACAGCACGCGCGCACATGTCTGTGACGGTCATTTATTTAAATGTCAGATATAATTCACAGCGTCATTTTTAAAATGATCATTGTGACGTGACCATCATTTTTATTATGACCACTGCCATGACCGGCGTCATTTAACGAACTTACATCACTAGTTCTTATCATCACTTATTATTTTTCATTATCATTATTATTATTTTTTTTACTCATTCCTATTATCAATATTATAATTGTGTTATGGCGTTGGTTGAGTGGTCGAGCAGAATGCAATCGCTTCCTTGTATAATTTGCTAAAGAATTTCATATTTTTATCCTTAATTCCTGTTCTTGTGTTTTGGGATTTTAGAAATTCAAAAAAGGGGTAAGTTTTTCAAAATTTTTCAATAAACCAAAATTTTTAAGGTACAGAGTTCTGATGAAGCCCAATAAGGCCGAAATACATGTATAAACTCTTTCCTAATACTTTCTATACTGCCAGTTACACAATTTTAATTAATTTTCATAATTTTATAATAATTTTATGTTTTCATACTTCTTATTTCGCTTTCAATGATAAATTTTATAAACCAATATTTGGAACTGCAATGGGTTTTGCTCTTTCTCCTGCTTTAGCAGAAATTGTTATGTAAAAATTAGAAAATAAATAAATTTAACTAAATGTATAAAACAAAAATGTCTAATAATGCAATTAATAAACGAACAGACTTTGCGAATTTAAATGAAACTTTTTGCAGTTTTCCAAACATTACAATAATCGGAAACATAATTATTTATATTACAATTAATTAATTTACATTTAGTTTATTAATTATTTTTCGTTATGATATTACAATGTTTAGTAATTATTTAAATTATAATTACAACAGAAAATTTTAGATCGCCACAAATTTTTATAATTACATCAATTACACTAGATACTCTAGTTAGGTTTTACCAGGATTTCCCTAACTCTTGCAGTAAATACTGGAGTTCTGTTAAGACAGGCCTGGCCGTAGGAGGACGACCTGCTCCTTTTTGTTGCTGAACAGAATTCTTTTCGCGTTCAAATTCCTTATACCATCGGTAAATTGTAGCCAAGGAAGGTGCTTGTTCACTAAAAGCCGAATCTAAACTCTTTTTGCACTCTTAAGCGCTTAAACCTTTTTTTTAATCATAATAAATCATGATTAGAAAATGCTCTCTGCATTTTTTACTTGTAATATCACTTTAAAAAATTAGTAACTTGGGTTCTAACGAACGTAACTTCAACAACTAAACTTCAAATGTCAGATAAAAGTTGCTCTAAATAAGACTGTATATATGTTTTATTTTTCACGGCCTACTACATTTTCTTATTTTCAATAAATTCAGTTTTACCCTCGAATGTCCTAACTCCTTTTATTTTAACACCGAGAATAGATGGATGAAGAAGCGAAAAATGTTTAACTCCAGATTTTTATTTATAGGAGAGGTAGATTTTAGATACGATGTGCTACACACATAGGACTGGTTTTTCGTCTCACTTATGAATCTGAAGCCAGCCGAAATTAATGCTGTCGTTCACTATATAATTACTCATAAAATGGAATGCGGGGCAATTAAAATCGCCATATAACCCGAGCATAATCGTAAAACAGATTGCCGATTTTCATTAGATTCGGCGGTATTTCGTACAAATCAAATTAGTATGTCATAATTCATCTTGATTAAGTTTCGCGCAGTTAGTATTTTACGAGTTTGTTTCATTGAAATTATGCGGAATTAATCAAGGAAATAGGATCATTACTACGGATTAGACATCCGGCGCGATATAAAGCCGTGCCTGGGATACCTCATCAGTTTGATTACAACAACGGCTACTGTAATTAAAATTAGACGTAACAAAGGTGGGAGAGTGTAAAATTACGTGACTGATTAATTGCGAATCGCTGGGATCTTGCATCCAGAAATAAATAAAAGGAGTATCTGGATTAGGGCCAGGCTATTGATTGTCTGCTTCTGAAAATAGAGGCGCGAGCAATAAATTGCATCACATCGGTAACAGCCACTGGAAGAATTAGGTTCAATTTCAGATAGTCATGATTAAATAAAAAGAAGAGAGCTTCCCGTGCGCTTTTTTGTTTCGTCAATTAATTCAATCAGGCTTCTAGCAGTGCTCCGGTTTTAGGGACAATTTATTAATCGCATTGACTTCGTTACATTTTTGCATACGCGTAAAAAATATCAATAACCGTTGAATGAATAAATTTATGAGGTTCGTCCATGCATTTTAATGCAACTTGTTTTCTGTCAAATCTATGAAATATAAATATTAATGCGGGTAGCTTGTAACGTGAAATGGTGCAGTTTCGATTAAACGGAATGGAAATGACAATTTCTATGAAATGATAGGGACCAAATTCAATTTAAAATATTTCATAATTTTCAGATTGGAAGAGGCCATTGTTGAATTCATAAAACGAAAATATACATATTTTATGTATACGTGCACCTAAATCTGTACTTTACTTATAACATAATTTTCTATAACGTTGAACAAATAAATAGTGTTCAAATATAAACAATTTCTTAACTGTTAACAAATATTTATCAACGTAAATGTTTTCTTTTTTTTTTTTGTATATTATCTTTCTTTCATGTCGTTAAACGAACACGAGATGTTGTCTTCATAAATTTAACATTTTTTTTTATATCAAAAGGATTATATAATCGGCAACGTGTCACTTTTAAAACTTTCTTTAATGCAGACAACTTAAAAGGACTTCGAAATGCCTCCGTGAATTATAAAACGTCGTCTGCGAAAGTAAAACAATTTAAGCAAAATACCGGAGGCAATATCGCGGGCATCCTTTCGCACGAACTAAACGGCATTAAAGTGGAATCTCGAATGGTGGGTAGGTGTTAAAGGAAAATTTTCTTCGGGAAAAGCTCCTGGATGACACTCAAATCTTATTAGTTCAGTCACATACCTCAAAAGCAGGCGCCCGACTTTATTCCATATGGATTCGGTTATGTGATCCGCATTATATATTTAAGGAAGGGAGACTCCGCGAAACCTTCTCCACCGAATTTCGGACAGGGTCTCGGCAAGGTCATGTTACGTTTTCTTCTGCATAGCTACCGTAACCGAGTTCATGTTTTATGAATACGTCGGCGAAATGAAAATGAAATCTAATGCGATAACATGCCGCACACGCAACTGTAATTGCCCTTAGGAATGATGTAATCGATAGTTATGGCTCCAGTTTTATAGCCCGATTTCTGTTTCGTGAATTCGCCATTTTTATTAACCACTACAAAGTAGTCTACTATTACAACGTTTCAAAATTCTTTGAAACTCATTGTAAAATTAAAGCCCGATTTTTTACAATCGTCGGAACAAAGTATGACGCCATTGCTGTTTTATTTTTATACTGAAAAATTTATATTTTTGACTCTTTTTTATACTATGTATTGATTCATTTTTGAACACTTCTGGAAAATTTCTTATTCTATCTTATCACACTGAAAGAAAACTGATACGATATTTTGAAAAGTAAATGTAGCATATAGAGATGTATTCAAGTCGCTGCAGATAAAGCATTAAGCAAGAAATCTATAGAAAAAATAAATTAATGGTTTGATGGAAAATGCAGAGATAATACAGGAAAAGTAGGATACTAGATTAAAGTGGTTAAGACAGAAAAGGAAGCACATTATAGAGTATACCAAGAAAAAATGAACCACCCTGAAGGAGTAAACGTAGAACTCTAAATAGCATGGAAACACAAAGGAAGTGCATGGAGACAAAAGCATGATTAAATAATGACAGCCGTTTGTCACTTCTCAAAGAAGTTATCTCTTAGTTGTCACCTGACAAGCCTTTTTGTTTCACTTACCTTCTTTATCGTATTATTTCCCCGTATTAGTTTGCCTTTTTACTGGGGTATTTGTTGGTGCCTCTAACAATGCCACGAGTGCGAAGACGTGCAAATTTTGACCAATTTACACCCTTTGAAAGAGGGGAATTATCGGGATGCACGAAGCTCGCTTAAGCTTTCGGAAAATTGGTAGGCGTGTAAGTCAACCGCACGCCACTGTAAGACAAACTTGGAGAGATTGGCAGGAAGAACACCTAAAAGCTCATCGTGAAGGTAGTGAACGTCCCTGAGCAACACACGAACAGGAAAATCGCCTCTTAAGACAAAGTGCAATTTAGGACCCTTCAGAACCATCACGAGCTGTTGGAATCAATTGAAAAAGAGCAATTGGTCGAAGAGTCTCTATGAGCACGATTTATCGCCGAATACGTTCGTAAGGACTGCGCTCATATCGTCTTTATTTTCGTCTACCTATGACAATACAACATAAAGCTACTAGACTGCAGTGGAGTCAAAACAGGCAACAATGGGACCGTGAATGGGAAAAAATCATCTTTAGTGATGAATCCAGATTTTGCTCGTGGCATTCTGATGGGCGTATACGGATTAGACGTCCGAGAGGCCAGAGGCAAAATTTACAGTATGCTCAGCATCGCCATACAACTCGTGGAGTAATGGTGTCGGGGGCAAGTCTCCCTTCGTATAAATTCCGGGCACATTAAACGCGAGGCATTACATTGGTACAGTTCTGGAGCCTGCTATTCTTCCATTTCTTCAAAACCTTCCAGAGTCCGTCTTCTAGCATGATAACGAGCGCCCTCATATTGTCCATGTAACTTTAGACTTCCTAGCAGAAAACAATGTAAATATTTTGCCTTGGCCGCCAAGATCATCGGACTTGAAGCCAATCGAACAAGTCTGGGACATGATGGACAGAAGACTGCGTCAGTTACGTCATCCTCGCAATACGCTAGACGAATTGCGTCAACAGCTGCAAATAGCCTGGAATGAGCTCCCTCAAGAGAAAACCGATCACCTGATTTCTAGCATGCCCAGAAGGGTTGCTGAATGTATAAAAGTATGAGGAGATGCAACACATTATTAATTTTTATTTGAATAAATAGTGTTTGACTTAATTGACTATTTAATCATTTGTTTGTCTGCATGCGCTTGTCATTTTCATTTCAAAGTTCTGCATCTACTCCTTCAGGGTGGTTCATTTTTTTAAACCCAGTATATATATAAGAAGGGAGGTCCAAAGGCTTGCGCAAATTATAGAGGAATTAATCCTGCACATAAAATATTGACCACACTAATCAATAAAAAACTAATGAAGCACAAGGAGACTCAAATTGGAGATATAGAAGAGGCAGATCAACCGTAGGTGAAGTACATACATATAGTAAGGCAGATAACGGAAAAGTTATGAATATGGAATGATGGATTCGACAGTCTGAAACAAGAACAGATCATAAAAGCCACGAAGAACATGAAAATGCCAGTGAAATTAACAGAAATGACGATGAACCACTCAAAATGACCAGTTATAACCAACGAAGGAGAGACCGAAGACTTTGAAACTAACCTAGGAGTAAGATAGATGACGGGCTATCAACAACACTGATTGTCGAAGAGTGTAAACTTAAGAGAACAATTATCAATAAAATAGAACAAATAATTGCATATACGATGATCTCAAAGTGTTAACTAGAGGCAGGGAAAGCTTGAAGGAAACAAACCAAAAAATAGAACAAGAAGCGAAGAAAAGAAGCCTGACAATAAACGAAGAAAAAAGTAAACATTTAGGAATAAGTAGAGAAAACAGGCAAACAACAGCCAAAGAAGTAAAAATAGGAAATTTCGAGTTTGAAACAGTAGACATTTTCAAATACTTAGGAATAAAAATTAATAGTAAAAGCGAATAGACCATAGACACGAAACTCTAAAAAGACTTTGTACAAATACAAAAAGGTTATGAAAAATAGAAGTATAAGCATAGATACATGACCAGTGGTCATGTATGGGGCACAAGTGATGAACCTAACAAGCTTGGAACAGGAGGAGTTAAAAATATTCGAAAGAAATAAATAGCTTGAATCACAACATCCTGCGATCACTTTTTAACACAACGTTGCATTAGAAATGACAAAATGCAGCCATTTAGCTATTTAATAAGTCATCTCATGCAAGGCGGCCAAGCGTGCTGTCAGAACATATTTAGTTTTAAAAATTTTATTGCAAATCGGTCTTGATTGCAGTGGATACCTCAAGCTTCTTCTGTACAGCTGTTTCGGTTTGGTTTGCAGTGGAAGTCTCGAACTACGCTTCTGTTGATGAAGCCCCAAACAAGGGCCGAAACAGCTGTACAGGGGATGCTTGAGGTATCCACTGCAATCAAAGCCGATTTGCAATAAACTTTTTAAATAATCGAAAGAAGAATATACAGAGTTAAGAAATTGCTGATGATAAATACAGAAGACCAATGAACTTTGAAATAAAAGAATGTTCTAAAAGGAAAAGATATTATAAATATCATAAAAGTGCAAAGACTTCGATGATATGGTCAATAAGAAGAAAGGGAGACGACAAAGAAGAAAGAAAATTACGAATTGGAGAACAAATACTGGCAAATGAAGAGGAAGATCTAAAAGCACATGGAAAGACCAGGTATTGGAAGATATAAAGAAATTGGAGACATAAGGATGGAGGGAAAATATACAGACCTGAGATACGTGGAACCGAAAGTAACAGAAGAAGCAAAGACAAACAGCAGGATGGAATGAGTCCAATAGGAAAGAACGTGGACTAACTAACTAAAATCAGTTGAGCAGTTCTAATTCCTTCATGAATGCACAGTGAACATGTAAATGCAGGAGTAGATGCCTTTTAAAATTATGATCAATTGATTCCTTTGCCGTTTTATTCAAAAATGGACAGGAGGGCCATTTAATTGTACAAGCTTTATAAGCACATGTTTATCATTCTATTAGAATCTCTTGTTCTTCCTTTTGGTTGAATGAACTTTCAAATTTATTGTAAATAATATTTAAATATATAATACAAATCAGAAACACACTTTGGGTTCGAGGCTAACACTCATCATATTCAAGGTCAACGCATACTCGCTTCCAGATTAAAATCAAAAATAATTTGTGAAGGTGAAACATTAATATAGCAACATTAATATATTAATAAGTTATATGACGTAATTTATGAAATCATCAAATGTTTAAATTATAATTCGGTTTAGAGATTAGACAAATTTAAACAAAAAAGAACGTTGGTTTCAATTTTTTTTAGAAATTATAACAACTGTAGAATACAAGTACATAACACAAATTAAACGTCCTCTTCACATCTTTGTAAATAGGCTGATGATGACTGCATTGCTAATGAAACATGAATTCATTCTTAAAAGTACTCACACAGATGTGTAGAGGGGAACTAATTTGTGTGGTGTACAAAAACACATTCAAAAGAATAACCAAAATAATTCTATGTTAATAGAACATTGATTAACACATAAACATAATTCTGATTTTGGAAATACTAATATCAATTAATTTTTTAAGGAGAACTTCATATTTCCAAAAGATAATTAGCAGAAATGTTAATAGTTAATATGTGATCTAATTTTGTTAAGAAACGCACAGATTTTGCCAATTTGAATGATATATGCTGTAGTTTTTTTTTTATTCTTTAAACTATATATCAATTCATATTTTGTTATGTACATAAAGATTTTGTGTAAGTTTAGAAAAATCAAATTACCTTTTCTCTTGTTTAGTTTCCCTTAACAACTTGTTTATTTGTAATTATCCTAAAGAAACTGCCAGCGGGAAACGAAACGTCGATATTTACGTAAATATTGATTTTACAAACTGGCCAATCAATTGTAATTACAAATTTTGCGACAATTTTCATCGGACAAGAACGTAATTCAATTACGTATTATTTGATTTGCTCTTATTTGTAGGTCGTTTTTGACGGTCTAATTTTAGATAATTACATATTATTTTCTTTCTGTTATTATTTTTATTCATTTTATTATATTTTTTTATAATTATGAGTATGATTAGGTGGTTGTTATATTTCATGAAGTGTTTTTAACTTGATGCTGTGTGCACTGAAGATGGCAGCTTAGCTTATCTACGGGTATAAAAATTATTGTGGGCGGAGATTGATTTTTAATTATTTAAGTTTAAGCCAAGATTAAATTTACGACCTTCACATCGAGGCGGAAGTTTTTACATAATTGACAAACTAGGTTCATCCAGTCGTCCAGCTCTTTAATTAAAGTAAAAAAAAATTTCAACGGAAATGTAATCGTCGTACCCTGTATTATCATCTAGTATTATCAGCAGTTTATCTTTATTCTTGTCCCAAATAATCCAACCAACCATTTAATAACTTAGGGCTTACGGCCTTGAATAAGAGCGTTTTTCTTTGCGTAAACTAGGGCGTTTTCTTGGTAAAGAAAAAAAAAAAAAGAAAAAAAATGGAACGGAGAAAATGTTGTGCAGATTCTACAAACCGATTATTAACAAAAAAATCAAGCATAGCTTACTGCTAGACACTCATAAAATTTAAATTCTCTATTAAAATGACAAATACACATAATTACTCGCAGTTGTAAATTCTGATATTCTAGCATCCTATCGAACATTAAATTACGTACAAAAATATCAATTTTTCTCTTCGAGACTAACTGATACTACGTCACGTAATAAAAATGCTGCTTTATTCACAAAACGTGACTTTTCTACTGATTTTTCCCGCAGTTCGTGACATAAATTCTCTTGGTGTTTTATTTTGGTGGGTATTAATAAAGTGGTCCTTTATAGTTTGAACTTCTAAAACAAACACTAGATAAAAATATTTTAAACAAAAATTACTATCTATAAAAGAGTTTGGTATTGTATAATTTCCTTCCCCTTTTTTATTTATGAATAATAATTAACTCGCAAAATAACATTAACAAAAAATAAATAAAGCAAAAAAGATTAGATGAATGAATAAAGAGGAAGTAAAACTAATTTAATAATAACGGTATTGTAACTTTCTACTCCATTCATTTCTTCAGGGCTGGCGAGTAAATACGGATTCATAAGCCGAAAATATCACAAGGTAAGTGGCACGAGATAAAGACGAATGGAGATACTAAAAATGACCGATGGCCCCAAAGGAATATATCATATCAACACCAACAGATTTAGCTGTGAAATCTCAATTTTTGCAGTTACGGATCAATCTTAACGTCTTCTTCACGTTTGTTCCTAGTTCGTAACATATTTTTCAGAACTTTAACTCATTTTATGCTTGGAAACTTACACAACAGGTAAAAAGAAAGCATGAAAATAGAAATAATAAATTCTATTTCAAGTCGTAATTTTTTTAACTAATTTAAAATTTTCTCTTTCTTCAGTCCTATAGATAGATATATTTTATATGGAACTAAAGTTCTGGTTTCTATCGAAGTATTTTCTACTTACAATTAGTTACAAGGAACGTCCAGAAAAAATGGGCGCTTGTAATTTTGGGACATTTCTGGAGAGAGTCGTGGTTTAAAAGACCCAAGATTATTTAAATTATGCTAATTAACTTTAAGAAAACAAGCACAAGACGAGAGCATTAAAGGCATCTTCCTGACCCATGCATTTCATTATTAATAGAAGCGGCTAATTAAAAGTTACCTGTGTCGGTCGCCGTGGTGATCCGTGATGGCGGCGCCAGGTCTGAAGGGGGGGAAACCCCCCGCACCCCGCCTACCACATCATTCTGTCCGTGAATCCTGCAACAGAAACAAGATTATATATTATGGTCATTAAATTTAATTATTCTATTTATTAGCCACCCTGCCCGAGTGATCTCGGAAAGGATAACGGCTTGTGCAGGACGGATGAAAGGAAACACAATGCAAAATTTGACCGACTTTGGGTACAATCTGATTACAATTTATGTGTGTATTTGCACAACACAAGAAGCCAACAAAGCAAAACCGTACGAAGGAAAGGATTAAAAAAATTCTAACTCTAAATCCAATTAGATATGTGTTATATTAAGACAAACAAAAGAAGTCATCTGTGAAAGTGCCTTCATCCTTCAATCGTAGAACTTATGATTTAAGAATTTTGCTCGCACAAAAGAGACAGACTAAAAACCTCTTGGAGGTAGATGAATAATGTCAGAGTAAAATTGAATTGAAACTACCAAACTAGGAAGACCGAAAAGATGGCAGTTGGGAACAAGAGGGCGTAGAGGGAGACCCCATTTTGAAGATTTAAATTTTTGATAGCATGCACTCGTCATTGAATTAATATCTAAAACATCCATCATCATTAAGTTATTAATTTCATTTTCCCCTTTGTTTTAAAATAGAATCGTTTTAGAATTCGATTATGTTAATTCGTCGAGACTAAAAACAACTCCCACACGTTGTACTTCCGTACGTGCTGACATCTTTATATTCACAAGCCATCCAGCTTGCAAATACCATCGAAAAGAAGCCAAACAAAATGTGAAAAAGAAATAACTGCATGTTTTCATGTCACTCCAAAATGAACAGAGTAATGAATGGCACCGTCTTATTTACCACATAAATATCTTCTTTACGTCTATTTCCAAATGTCTCCGTTCGCGGAGTAATTTATGCCGTATAAATTGCAAAAGAAGTCGAAATATACGAACGCGGCACGACACACGCTGCCACCATTTTGAATTAATTACAGATTCGCTTCGATATAGTCGATCGTATTTGCGACGACTTCGGCAGGCATTAGACGACCTAATTGAGACGATGCCAAATGAAATATTGCAGGGGAATGTTTAAAGCGGCGGTCTATTTGAATAATTTATTATTTACAACAATTACAGAATGTTAAATAATATATTGTTACGAATTCGGTGTTTGGAGAAATAAATCGTTTATTAAATTAATAAAATTGTTTTAATTGTCCACAGTCGCTTAACACATGAAAACCTGAATAGCGGGCTGTAGAACTTTTCTATCAAATAACACTTCCATTACTTATCATTCTAGTCACTAGTCGCTTTCTAAATATAAGTCGCGCGCCCAGTTCGGTTTCATCTTTTGGTAACCTTCCAGTACAATTCCTGTACCAATTTTGGTCAATCAAAACCGAATTTCTCTCTTTATGAAGATATTTAATTTCTCTGATTGGGCAACTGTTTATATCACCATTAATTTTCGAAACTGTTATTTCGTGGCTTTACCCTCTCTATGAATAGGTAAATAGATTTGTAGACGGCAGAAAATATAAAATACACAAGGCGCTTTATAATGAGTATAAAAAATGATAACTATATTCCATTTACGATCTTTTTAGACTTTAAAGGGTGCTCTTTTTGTTACGTGCATGCATTTCGATGGAAGTCAAAATCTGACGTGAAAAAAATTATGACAGTGTCACGTCTGCCATACTGGCTGTGTTGCCAATTCGTAAATAACATGGACTACGGTAGCATGATTAAACAAATACATCTTTTATTTATAATCCTGCCAAATTGCCAAAAATCATAAGCGGAAGAACTAAGCGCTCAATCGGCAAGGCGTTTAATTATTACAAAAAGGATCGCCCAGATTTAAGAAAAACAGAATTAAAACCACGTTAAAATGTGCTGTAAATGACAGAAACAGAAGGTTTCTTTTTACAGAGCTACAAATAGGTTCAACAACATGAAAACACCGGAGTGCAATTCCTCTAACAATGACCAACCTAAGAAACAAGATGAAAAATATGGAATTTAATTAAATTATGACGTTTAATTTTTGAGTATCAGTTTTTAAATTAATAGCATTATTAACATTTTTAATGTGGATCATTTCAGAAATTAGTCTTTTTGTGAAAATAGGTTCATGATCCAATATTTTGACATTAACAAAGTCAAAAGTATGGCCAGAGGAAAAATGATGCATGGCTAAAGCCGTTTGCTCAATTTTTTGTTGTTGAGACGGTTTACAATCAAATTTATGATTACTGATTCTATTCCTTAATTTTTGTTTGATTTGGCCAACGTAAGAGGCACTGCATCCCATACAATTGATTTAATAGACAACGTCTGATTGGTCTAATAAGGGAGTTTTTGACTTTAATTTTGAAAAAAGACAATTTGTTGACTTTACAGGATAAAAAGCTACTTTTTGTTGATTATTATTTAAAATTCTACCGAGGTTATGTGATAAATCAGGTAAGTAGGGAATTTTGTAATCTTAAATTGATTTAATTTGTCAATTGAATCATGTTGTATAGTGTTAGATTTATTATTCAAGAGATGGATAATGAGTTTTTTGGGGTACCCATTCTTAATGGCAAGTCTTTGAATGTTAGCAAAATTTTTACTCCAAAGAATAGGATCAGAAACTTCCATAACCCCGTGTTTTAAAGATTTTAAAACAGCTAACTTTTGACTTAGGGGGTGTACAGAATGGTAGTTAATTATTCTAGTAATCTTCCCATCATCACATCTCTCGAGTAACACATCAAGAAATAGAAGTTTCCTGTTTTTTTGTAATTCAATAGTAAACTTTAATTCATCACAAAATCCATTAAATTTAGTCAAAATCGAATCTATAGAATCCTTAGGAATACTAGTGATAATATCATCTAGATAACAATATAGAAAGGGAATTGAAAACGGTAAATCATGTGTAATAGTATTCAGTAATTTATTCATGGCTAAAATAGGGGAAGCTGGGTTACCCATAGCGGTACCAAAAATTTGTTTAAACAATTTGTTCTCAAAGATGAAATAACTACTCCCAAATAAGAATTCTATAATGTTGACCAAGACTACCTTTGGTATATTAGTATGTAATTCTATTTTTTCCCAATCTTCATTAATAATTTTAAGTACTAACTGTTAGAAATATTAGTCAACAAGAAAGTTACATCCAATGAAATTAAGATGTAATTTTCAGGAATTTTTAATTTTTTGTACAAATGTGAACGAATTTTTGATGTTAAAGGTAAATTCAGAGTTTAAATTTGAAAGAATTTTTGTAATAAACTTAGAAAGTTGAAATGTGGGAGCACCAATACAAGACACAATGAGTCGGAGTGGTTGGTTCGTTTGTAAATTTTTGGAGGGGTAGCTGTATAAGTGGTGAGCTGTTTCGCTGTATCAAATCAAAAGAAAGTTCACAAGCTGATTAAAAAATTCTTTGATGGTATTAGAAAAAAAAAAAACATAAAATTAAACCTGCAACAGAGAAAAGCAATTGAAAAGTATGAGAAACAAACAAGGAATGTTTTTAAGGAACTGACATTCTTGCACCATCTCTTTTCGTTATGAATATTAATAAAGTTTATGCATTTTTTGAGTTGAATTATTTTCTTTGCAGTTGTGATGTACCATACCTCGGTATCACTAAGTTGCTAATCAGAAAAATGCAATTATCTCAAAATAAAATGAAAGTGACTCCTTCCTTGTCAAAGACAAAAGAAGAAATGAATAATATCGAAGAGAATTACGAGGTAATTGTTTACGGTGATTAGAAACAATTGATTATGAAAGGTGAGAAAACAGACGAAAGAGGCGAAGAATATTGAAGAGATATACTTAAATGAAAACTGACGTTTTTATAGTCTTTGTAATAACTTTTTAAGGAAAATAAACAAATATATAGAGGAAAATACTTAGAAGAAAAAATACATAGAACTAAAAATAAGAAAATCATTTATTTTTATACAAGAAAGATAGAAAAAATCGATCAAACTCTGATTTAAAAAAATATACAAAATAGAAAAACAAAAAATAATGTTTAGAAGAAAAATAACATATAGTTTACATTAATTAACGGATTATTTGTTATTACAGAAAAAACTTAACAAGGCGGTAATTTTTTCAGATTCACCTTATTTTCCTGAAAGCAACATGCAAATAACATACAAAAGCCCCTCCGTTTTATTTGATTAAAAAAAAACTCAATTATATACTCCTATTAGATTAACCTGGATTCCGAAACACAGAAATTTTACTCGCAATGAAATTTCTGATCGATCAGCAGAGGAAACGTCAGACCTAACAGGTTTGAACAAACGTAAAATCAACTTTTACAATTTGTAAATAAAATTAAGCCTGGCATTACATGGAATTGGCAGGAAATGTGGAATGATTTTTCTAAATCAAACCCTAAATTCTTTTACTCCGTTAAACCTGAAGGGTGGTTTATTGCCATTAGTCTCTCTCGGAAAATCATCAGCACTATATTATGCAGACTTCAGCTTAACCATTAATGCTGCCTTTATTCATTTATATAGAATAAAAAGCTTAGACTTTTTATGCTGCGCGTGTATAGCTTTATTTAGGTTCTCTTTTACACATACTCTTTAAATGCCCTTTGAATGACGATTATTTTCGATCTAAGAGTCAGCCGAAGATTCTGGAATTATCCGGACGCGTTCCAGGTAGCAGAGCAGGTTACTGGAATGTTCGCAGACATATTGGTTTGAAACGTTTCAAACCTATACATTTTAGTGTTACAACAATGACGTCACACATGCAACTGGTTGAAAATTATTGAAGCTGGTTTGAACCCCGCCCGGCACATAGTTTGAAACGTGTTCGTAAATTTGTGAAGGCGTAAACGGACGATTATTTATAGATTAATTGATAGACTATTGTAAAACCTTCACATTATATACAGGAATGAATTATTCAAAAATATGTATCTCTCTGAAATAGTTAAGACACAAAGTGTCTTAACTATTTCTTTCTTGCCATCAGAGTCATTAAAAAAGTGACTTCTCTTACGTTTCTGCAAATATTAAAGATACTTAAAAGAATTTCTTGAATTTCGAAAATTTTTTTTAGATTCGCAAAATAAATCATCTTCTCAAACGTAAATAAATTTTCAAAAGGATACCAGTTACCGTCAAACCGGAAAATATGGAAACTTATAGGTCAGTTCGTTTGTTTTGCACTTCTCTTACGTTTCTGCAAATATTAAAGATACTTAAAAGAATTTCTTGAATTTCGAAAAAAATTTTTAGATTCGCAAAATAAATCATCTTCTCAAACGTAAATAAACTTTCAAAAGGATACCAGTTACCGTCAAACCGGAAAATATGGAAGCTTATAGGTCAGTTCGTTTGTTTTGCACTTTTCTACACTTGCACCAACTGCATCTGAGAGAGTGATATATATATAATATAATGTAAGTAGGAGTGAGAAAAGTAGAATAAGTGAGTTAAAAGTGTAGAAAGTGCAGAACAAACCTAATGTTCAAACAATTGCATTTTCAAAAAAAATATATTTTGCAAAAGAATTTCATATTTCTATCATTAATTCTGTTTTTTTGTTAAGGTACAGAGTTCTGATGAGACCCAATAAGGCCGAAATACATGTATAAACTCTTTCCTAACACTTTCTATATTGCATTTTCGTTCAACACGGTTCAAACCAATGAACCAACCGTGTTTAAAACGTTGTCACAAAAAAAAGTCCTTTGGAAGGAGATAATTACTACGCAAGCGAGGATGTACGCGCTATTTGAATTAGTTATTATTCCTAAAACGATAAGTGTGAATCTAGCGATTAGTAGAACGTTTAAGTCATAGAAGCATTATTTATTAAACAAGTGTTGCAACTCGTTACTCTGTACTTTTATATAAAAAAAAATAGAACAGTTTATTTAGTAAATCCTTAAATAGAACAATCTATCTTGTTGACGTTAAATAAAGTTCAACGTAATGATAAAATACAACTGAGAATAAAAGAAATAAAACGTGTTGACTTTGCCCACGCACGTTCTAAGGAACACATTCGATTAATTGATTTGCGAGCATGGAGAGTGTGCACGAAAAACAAACACAGAATTCAAATACGTGGGAATCAAAGCTGTGCACAAAGTTGATGCAAAAAGCAAAACTTACCAATTTCATCAATTAATGCATTCCTGGCAATGCGCCCGTAAATATCCAAGCGTTATCCATAAAACGACACTCATGAGCTCCGGTTACAATTATTCGAAACACTAATTCAACTTCAGTCGCACTCTTTCCGATTAAACGGCATGACCACGCGGCTTGTTCTCCCCAGGACAAAAAGGAATTACTACCGGACCGTAATGGGTTATTTAATTACCACCCTTTTGTGAAATAATGAACTGCCGATTCTATTTGGGACTCCTTTCCTTTTGTTTTACGGCTGCATGCGAGAAAAGGAAAAGCATTTTATTAATTAATTTATTTTTAATTTACAATCGTTTTATTCCTGCTATTTTTGTTTGCTTTTTTCTTTCTACCTCAGGGGTATTTAGAGGGTTTCAATAGAGAATGCTGTACGTTTCATTTGTAACTGTGTTAAAGTGAGAGTAATACAAAAACACCATGTTTTATTTTATTAAAGCACTAAAATCAGTTCTAAGAGGGTGTTAAAATTTTGATAACATTTAAAAGCGAATCGCATCGTGTCAGTTTTTCTGACTTAATATAGAATAAATTTGATGGCTGTGGCGTACGTATAGAGAAAAACAAATATATTTGAATTGATGGCGCAATTGATGACACTTATGTAAAATTGTAACGACAACTAATTAAACAAGATATTTTGATTTAAAAAATGTTACAAGAAATATTTGAAAAAAAAAAGAAAAATAGAACATTGATAAGCCAATCACAAGTCATATCTACGACAACAAGGAATCCCTATATATAAATAGTGCACTGTGCAACCTTGATCTTGTTCACTAATTCTTATTTCAGGTGTTCTTAACTTGCAACTACGCAGCCTTGATCTAATTTACTAATATCATACTTCATATACATATTATATAAAGTAATTGTCATCTCAAATATTGTTTCGTGATAAATAAATTGTTTTAAAAACGGAATTGCGCAGTCCCGAAATGCTGGGTCATTATTTAAAATCTTTTATCTACTCTTGTCATGGAATTTGAATGGCATGCATTAGTTTTACTGTAAAGCAGCATCAAGGAATGCAATGACTTGAGCTAAAACGTGCCATTCAGATTTTAAGACAAGAGTTCATCACTCGGCAAAACTCACAAATGGTTTCAATCAACTTTTAATCTTGCAATAGGAAAATATGAAAACAAGAGATGAAATGTATAATAGAGAGAAGTAATTGACAAAAGTCACTATGGCAAAAAAATTAGAAAAAAGAAAAATCAAGAAATAATATCGGATGCAAAATCAGGAAATGAAAAATTGAAAAAATCAAGATAAAGCTGAGAAAGTTTTTTACAGTGGTTAGAAAAACCTGATAATCGATAATAAACAAATGAAAACTGATATGTTATTTACACTCTTTAACATGTCGATTTTAATGATTTTGTTAAAGAAAATTAAATATGTGAACGATATTCAATTGGAAAACGTACTAAATTTTTTATAAGTTTAAGGAATAAAAAAAGTTGACTCAGCTCTGATCAAAAGTAATTGAAATTCTATCGATAATAATAATAATAATAATAATAATAATGGAAACACCTATAGCATGAACTGTATTGAAAAGCAGATAAATTTGCAGAGGCGTAGTTAAAGCGATGGTTGTACTTACTACAATATGCCACCCTCTAATAATGGAGGACTATATTAGATCAGACTTATTTTGAGTTATGAAATAAGTTTTAAACGTAAAGTATTGGTTAGTATAAAATAACTCTATACAGCAATGAAGTAAATAAACAAATATAAAAATATCGTCAACAAATGCCAATGAATAGAAAGTGAATTAATACAAAAAAAAATCACATAACTCGGATTTAAGTATTGAATCATCCCTCTTGGAAAGTAGTGTTTTTTCCAGACACTCTTTATTAACCACATTGTACACACATAGTTAGTACTTACATTTACTTCAGCAATTTGTTTTTACTTAGATAATAACGCCAAAAAAATAAGTAAAAATATATTTGCTATTTATGTTCGTAAATTTGAAAATTTCAAATTTAAATTACCGTAACTAAAAAATGTTTCAGGAAATAAAACAGCTGGAGCTATTAAATAATGCAAAAGAATTATATAACGCAATTATATATCGTTTCTGAACCACTACAATGCACTAGGGGGCGTTCATGTTTACAACACTGCAAAGTTAGCTATTTTTTTCTGTATGTTTAAGTGTCCATAAAGTCACTGCACCTACACTCTTTGGATTGAAGAAATTGATAGTATTAATTTTCGAAATCATAAAAAGAACTTCAAAAATTCCCGTAGAATCGTTGATAAACAATGTTAAAATTCTAAAAAAAAGTTGTTGCAAATCGGTTTTGATTGCAGTGAATTCCTCGAGCACCTTCTGTACCGCTGTTTCGGCCCTACTTGGAACCTCGTCAGCGCAAGCGTAACTCGAGACTTCCACTACAAACCAACCAGGTTATTCGCAATTGCGATGTAATAGTAATGAATATTTTGAATCGTGACATCCTACGATCACTCTCTGACACAACACAGTCTCAAGCTAGGCTTCTACTGACAAGTCCCAAAATAGGGCCGAAACAGCTGTACAGAAGATGCTCGAGGAATTCACTGCAATCAAAACCGATTTGCAACAAAAATTTTTAAAGCTTTCAATATATCTTGACAGAATGCTTGACCGCCTTGTATGAAATGACTTATTAAGTAGCAAACTGGCTGCAATTTATCATTTCTAATGCAATCTTGTGGCCAAAAATTGATCGCAGGATGTTGCGATTCAAACTATTCGTTAATATTTTTATTTAATATTTAGTTTCTGATTGGAAACCCCATTTTGGTCGCACACACAAAAGGACTGTTCCTTGACAAGTAAGGAGCTTGGGAATAGACCAATGAAGCAGTGTTACCTAATCCCCGCCACGAAAATGAAAAGATGAACGCGAACCGTTCCAGCCAGTGCAGAATCGTCGAGCAAACACACACCACCGCTTGTGCAGAATTGTCAAGAGTTGCGATAAGGATTAGCATAAATGGTTCACATATACTTTTGAAATATTTCGAAATTTGATCTCCGTCACTTTACTCACAATATATTTAAGTGCCGTACATTCATAACGCACGCTTTAATCTCATCATTTATCATAGAAATCTTCGTGAATATTATAGTTTGGGCCTGATGAAGATTTTATAATTAAAACCCAAAACTAAAAAATTAATAGAAAATTGGAAGAATTATTAATCGAATTTATAATTGCTCTAAAGTACCATTTATTTTATCAAACAGCTTTAGATATAGAATTTACAAAAGTTGATATATGTATATACATTATACGATGTCTGGTTGGCCATACATCCAGCACTGTGCTGGATTCTCCGCACACATATTTTTCCAACAAACGTCCAGCATTTGAGTTAGTTCTCTAGATGTTATAAAATATGCTCTCTTACAATTGGTTATGATTGAAATTCTGTAAGATCAAAATTCAAAAGTCTCAAAGAAAGATCTCGCTTTGTTCGTCACTTAACATCATCTATTACTTTGATACACTCTGTTATTTATTACTATCTATCTAGATTTCAGAATAATTCTATTTGCATTCATGGAACTCTTTCTTACTTCATCAAGAGTTAAATTTTTTTTTGAATTTCAAAACTTTTAATATTACTATGTTATTGTAATTTTTATATCGAAGCCAGGACAGAAACAGCCTTAGGCTGGAATCTCGTCATAATAAAATCGTTCATTATTAATATTATTATATTAGCATCTAAGATTCGTGTCCAGCATTGGCTAGCATGGAATCTAATCATCTATGGACTTAACGCAGTTGCCAAAATTTCAATACGGTATACTCCAATATAAAATTTAATATAAATTCAATAGAAACATGTTTTTTTTTCAATTTCCGTTTCTTTCTTTTTCTTGTAAAAAAAATATAAAATAGAAGATCACACTAAGTTTGAAAAGATGTAGGTGCTAATCAAATATCATGCACTAGAGAAAGAAATTTCTAAGAAGACAGTTAATTTAGTCACGTGGGACTCGGAAATTGCTGAAAGTATGGTATGTATTCATTAAATGTGATTCTATTAGTAAAAAAAACATCTAATTATTATTTTTAGGACAACTTTTGCATCACTTTGACCTTAATGTTAACGAATGTACGATATTGAAAAGTTCAAAAGTATTATAAATATCCGGAGAATAATAATTACAAACCTGTAACTAATAAAGAAATAACTGCCTTCATTTGTTATTGTATTTCATTCAAATTTTAGACAAGATTTGATTCAATTTCTACAATAATTTATGATAGCAATAACTGAACAACACTGAGGGTTGCGATAAGGATCTTTTGGTACAATTGAAAGTATTCCAGTGCAGTAGTACCTAGTACCTCGCAAAAATTTTTTTTTAAATTTTTAAGTGAAATTTTTTTGATAACTTTTACTGCTCTGGTTGGTGTTATTTAATTACTTTTAAATCGCGGAAGAGATTTATGATATTATGACGTGGCCGCCGAACAAATGGAAGAATTTTGGTAAGTTGGTACGCATTAATGGCCAATGTTTTGATGACTTTGTTGAAAATTCTGACAACTTCTAGTGAATTCAGACATGTCCCAAATTTAACGATGATCGATTTAGTGACTTCATTTTAACTAAACCATTAAAATAATGATTATAATAAAAAATTACTTCAGTTAATTCTGTCATAAAATAATTAGAAAAGAAAAAACATTGTTTTACGCAATTTCTATAGAAAAGAGGAAGAAGAAAAAGAACAAATGAATGACTATCGAATTCCTGCCCTTTTTTGAACAAAAGAAAAACAATAACGTTAACGTTAATTTTCACGAGTCGATAATTAAATTTTACCGTCGTGTGTAACATTCTATTTTTTATAGCGAACGTTAAAGACAAAATTTAAACAATTTCCCAGAAAAATAAAAAGAGCAATTACGTCTCAAAATCGCGTTATATGATCATGATCCCAGTAACTAGTGTGGGTTGTTGCTATGGTTAATACGAAAATTGCTTTATAACAATTTTTTCCATTTTGTCGTGTGTTTGGCAAAAAGATTATATAAAATATGTGAGAACGAATTAGAACAGTCTTTTGTCATCGCGCTAAATTTATTTTCTGACGCAAAAGTAAAAACGAAAAAAAGTTTTTTTTTATATCTAAATCATAGACAATTTTTTTGTTCTTTACATTTGTTAAACGATCGATTGTCTTTTGTTTGTGTTTTTAACGAAAACCATCCTCACGTTTTCTTTTCCAATTTTATGCTTAGGCCAGTGTTGCCAATTCTAATGCGCTCAAGTAGAACACATATTGTATTCAAAAAATAGAAAACATAATTTGGATTTTCTCAGTATTTGTTTCTAATGGAATTTTTAGTGAATTACTTTCTGCTTCTAATTACTTATTAGTGATTATTTAAGTTAAATACTCAGACTCTTTACTTTTAGACTGTGTGTGCCAGAGTAAAATGTTAATGATTTTAATACAATTTTATTTGAAATGATGGTACAATTAAAAATCTTTCAGTCGCAACTCAGCTGTGTTTACTACATAAGAGGTTCAGAAAATATTATAAGAATTGTTTTAATTCATAATGAAATTCGATTCAAAATTTGTATTCAAATCACTACTAAATTTCACGCATTATAGCCGTATTCGTTTTATTTGACCTAATCTGACCAGACTGATTCTACTGAACCTTATATTTAGTTTTATTAGGTTGTCAGGTTAGGTTAGAAAAAACGAATGCACCTTCTATTTCCTAGAGTAGGCAACACACGTTAAACAAATGTCTACCCCCCCCCCCTTAACAAACTGTAAACAACGAAATTATGAACTAAAATATATATAGAACATGTTCATTTTGCATAAAAAATTGATGAAATGCTTTTTTATAGCAATGCACAATCAAATTAACGTTTTGTCAAGAAGTAGATGTAAATTGCATAAAATTTATAATCCTCTATTGCGGCCTTAACGAGAACGCAAATTCTATTTGCTCTGTTACGCCTCATCATGACCGCCAATTATAACTAACCACATCAAAATAAAATAAAACGCTCTTTTCAAATGCAAAAGCATGGTAGCCTGAAAGTAGCTAATGGAGCTAAATCTACCGAGATGCTGAAATAATACCGCGCAGTTAATGAATTCGCCGCAAACAATTGAATTCCCGCTAGGTTGCTTTTATCCAACTAATATTGGCTCGTAAATGTAGGTACTATTTTAGGTATTCATTACGTAATTTTGCGCAATGGAAATTATACTATTGAGCAATGTGATAAACATTATTTAAAGGTGGGAAGTTTTTCCACGAGATTAAATCCCTAAATCCTTGCTGGAATAATTAAACTTGAACCATTCACTCAAACAAACACTAGCCAAAAAGGGAGTAATCATACAACTAAAACTTCTAGAAGCAATTCTATATTTGCTGACCCGAAAATGAAACTGAAAACAATTCCAATAAATTCATCGACTTAAAATAATTGAGAAACGGGTTCAATAAGGAAAGGGGGGAATGAAGTAAATCTCCCTTCATCGCTTACGTTTAATTGCCCCTAAGAAATCTAGAGCTCGATAAAATTAAACGAATTAAAAAGTCCTAATCGGATTTTCTTCTGCCGAACTTTTTTTAGTATCTCAATAAACGTTTAAGAGCTCTTACGCAAAGATGTTATTGAATCGTATCGCCGGAGCGAATCGACCTGATTTAATAATATTCGTCCGGGGGCGCGAGAAGAGAAAAAGTTTCAGTCTAGCCGAGGGTGGTACGGGATTAAAACACGGTTAACGTCGGTGTGTTTTATAAAACTTGACTTGCGCAGGTTTTGAACCGTTCACATGATGAATGTTTGGAAAAACAAAAATTAATTATTTTTATGATAATAAATTATTTTATTAATATTAGACTCTCCGAAGAACAAACTTTGCTAATTAAGACTTCGCAAATAAGAAGAATCAAGCGAATCTGACGAAAGCAATATAAAAATAGAAAAATCTTTAGTTTCTAAATAAATATCTCGAAAGATATTTTAATAGATAAAGGCAACATCCAGTGGCACGCAAAAAAAATTAATTATCAGAATTGTTTATATCTTAACGGCTTTATCTTAGTGCTCTAATACATTTGGAAGGCAGTATATAATTGCGTCCACCAAATGTAAGCCTTTGTACACTAAAGCTGCATTGGAGATTTGGAGAATTGGCGATTAAAGAGGGGGGTTTGATGTAAATTAACCTTAAAACAACAACACGAACAGAAGCATCTGATTGAGCTAATTAGAAACTCGCATGCATCTTCTAATTATACAAGAAAAGTTGAAAACGCTTGAACATGTTTTTTTGGAGATTTCGCTGACGTCCCAAGCCAATAGGGGAAATGAACACGTGATCGTCGAAAACCAATGACGGTAATCCCCAAATACCCAATTCTCTAAATCTCCAAAGCAGAGAAAGAAGCTTAACATGCTCTTATTGACGGTGCGCAAAGCAATGCGAAATTTTCGAGTAAACGAAAGTAAATTACAACTAAACAACAACAAACATTAAATGACAACTTCTTTGATAAGTTTTTCTTTCATAAATTCCAAGACAATTCTAAACAAAATGGAGAACATGTACATTGGCGAACATGAAAAATGGAAGAGCACATTTTCCTAGAATAGTATCCAGACTAATGTTAAGTCATTATCCGTTTTTCGTGCTCGCCACTGTACTTTCAGAATAGAAAGCATTATTATCCTCTTCCCCTGAAAAAAGAAAAAAGTTTACTTTCTGAGCTTAAAAGTAAATGACCAAAAAAAAGTTTTAAAGAATTTAAAATTGCAACAGCACAACAAATTTTGATAAATAACAACAGTGCGTACAATATTAAATTGAAAGAAAAGGTGAATGATTACAGATAGGTAAACTTTGCCGACATGTGTATAGGAGAGGCTTTTTTAAATAATTTTTCTCAATCATTAAGCAAAGTAGAGGTTATTACAAACTAGTTCGAATCAACTCAATAATAATAACAAAATTTTGCTTTAATATATGCACGAGTTAGGGATATCATCCACCTTGCTAGCTAGGGTGCAAACCATTATTGCAAATTTCATCGACCACTTAAATAATCCAGTTATTCAAATGTGTCAGTTTCAATGCTGTAAACCAACTGTGTCATATGTCCCCATAGGATTGCAAAGCTTCGATTACAGTGCGATTTAAAAATTATCATATTGCAAATTTACCACGTGAATTTAATTATTTTGAAAGAAAAAATAAAGATGATTAATTTTGAAATGCTGAATGTGGTATTGATCTGAGCAGATATTCAAATAAGTGTGACGATTTGTAACTCGAACTACAAGAAGTCAATTTCATTAAGCAGTTAGAATCTAGAAGCAATTCAATTAACTTACAAAACGAGAAAATAACCGTACACGTAATATTCTAGAAATGAAATTTAAGCTAACGTGATTAATTCTTTATTTATTAAAAACTTTAATGTCGTTGTTCTAGTTTGTGATCTCTAAGAAAATTATTAACGATTCGACCAATCAAAGGATTACTCTTGTATTGCAATATGAAATAGCCACAAATAATTACACTTAATTAAATATTGACCAAAAGAGACAAAGTAAATTTCTTAGAAATATTGAAAATATTGGGCATTCCATGATTTATTCCATATCATGTGTTTGAAAATTACTTATTTATCCAAAATTTTCACTTCGAAAAAGTTATTTGAGCACGAACCGATAGAAAATCGAAGATGTGGCAAAACAAAAGTTTGGAACGAACGCTGAATAGAAACTGTTCTTGTTAACCAACTCACAGAAGATCATCTGAAGAAATATGTCAACAAATGAAATGTTGGAAGAGAAAAGTAGAAGAAATGCACATCTCCTTAGATACAGTTTTCAAAATAATTTAGAATCGTTTGGATATATCACGGGCCAGCGCACGATGGATCCTCTGAAAGCTAACAGTACATATATGAAGCCCTAGTATTGCCAAAATAGCTTCGAACTATTGGGTCAGCTCCCAGTCAATTTCTTTTAAACTTTTGGAAGCAGGAAGCAGGCGACCAACTTTGCGTTTAGTGTTCGTACTGCAAAAAGCGAAGATAAACAGAAATAATCAGCTGGTAGAAGTCTATCAGGGACGTAGATTTCAACAACGTCAACACCCACTTTGCAGTGGTAGTTTAGCATCACGAATTAGGAGCATACATTTTCCTCAATTTCAGAAATTTCAGAGTGGGAAAATTATAACAACTGGGATAAGGAATGTGGCTGCTCATAGTCAAGATGTCATTTCAAACTACAAAACAAAAGTTTGGAACGAACGCTGAATATAAACTGTCCTTGTTAACCAACTCACAGAAGATCATCTGAAGAAATATGTCAAGAAATTAAATGTTGGAAGAGAAAACTAGAAGAAATGCACATCTCCTTAGATACTATTTTGAAAATAATTTATTATCATTTGGATGTATCAAGGGTCAGTGCACGATGGATCCTCCGAAAGCTAACAGTACATATATAAAACCCTAGTATTGCCAAAATAGCTTCGAACTATTAGGTCAGCTCCCAGTTAATTTCTTTTAAACTTTTGGAAGCAAGAAGCAGGCAACTGTCTTTGCGTTTGGTGTTCGTACGGTAAAAAACGAAGCAGCTGGTAGAAGTCTATCAGGGGTGTAGATTCAACAACTTCAGCGCCCACCTTGCAGTGCTAGGTCAGCATCACGATTTGAAAACATAAATTTTCTTCAAATCAAATTTCAGAATGGGAAAATTATTACAACTGGAATAAGGAATGTCTTTTGTTTCAAACTATTGGGTCAACTCTCAGTCAATTTTTTTTAAACTTTTGGAAGCAGGAAGTAGGCAATTGGCTTTGCGTTTGGTGTTCATACTGCAAAAAGCGAAGATAATTGGAGAGAGAAATAACTAGCTGATGGAAGTCTATCAGGGACGTAGATTTCAACAAGTTCAACATCCACCTTGCAGTGCTAGGTCAGTATCACGAATTGAAAGCATAAATTTTCCCCAATCCCCGAAATTTCAAAATGGGAAAATTATCACAACTGGGATAAGAAGTGTCTTTTGTTTCGAACTATTGGGTCAGCTCCCAGTCAATTTCTTTTCAACTTTTGGAAGCAAGTAACTGGCTTTGCGTTTGGTGTCATACTGCAAAAAGCGAAGATAATTGGAGAGAGAAATAACTAGCTGATGAAAGTCTATCAGGGACGTAGATTCCAATAACTTCAACACCCACCTTGCAGTGCTAGGTCAGTATCACGAATTGAAAGCATAAATTTTCCCCAATCCCCGAAATTTCAAAATGGGAAAATTATAACAACTGGGATAAGGAATGCCTTTTGTTCAGTCCCCGAAATTTCACAGTGGGAAAATTATAACAACTGAGATAATAATAAAGGTCTTTATTGTTCAACATAACATAACAAAATTCAGTATTAATTGATGAACTTCATTTTCTTTTAAATTATATATTAGCTTTCTAACTAAAATGAATCGAGCAATCACAAGGCGAAGTTCAGATTTGGGTAAAACCCATCTGCTTTTCAACTTAACCTTGAACATAAAAGAAAATATATCCAAGAGACAAAACAAACCAAAAAAAAAGCTAAACATTAACCTACAACTAGTAAACACTCAAAGGCAAACAATGTTAGAGAGAGAAGAAAAATCACTGATAACGAATGTCTTTTGCTTCGAACTATTGAGTCAGCTCCTAGTCAATTTCTTTTAAACTTTTTGGAAGCAGGAAGCAGGCAACTGCCTTTGCGTTTGGTATTCATACTGCATAAAGCGAAGATAACTGAAGAGAGCTGATGGAAGTCTATCAAAGGCGTAGATTTCAACACCCACCTTGCAGTGCTAGGTCAGCATCACGAATTGGAAGCACAAATTTTCCTCAATCCTCGATATTTCAAAGTGGGAAAATGATAACAACTGGGATAAGGAATGTCTTTTGTTCTTGGGGTACGTAACATAAAACTGCTATTTCAGACAGTTCAAAATTATAGTAATTGTCTTTTGGGTAAGGAAGTTGAAATTCATGATCAAAAAACAACCTAACAAGAGAAAGATATGACAACACCCCCTTGCATAAACAAATTAAGCGGAAAGAAAAGATGCAAAACATACAATATGTTGCTCCTTCATACCACTTATAATGTTTGGAATACTGCGGAAGAAACAAGTTTTTATGTAATTATTATGGTTTGGACAGCTTTTAGAATGCTTTCTAATCATTTAAAGTGCAGATGGCATTTAAAGCCCTCAATACAATTATTGAAATGACACATAAAATTTTACGTTCAGATTAATCTGACTTTAAATAAAAACTTACTTAACTCAAAGATAACTTTTCGCATCTAGTCTTATATAAAACTGTAACGTAGTGCTTTTACATTTAATTGACGGTTTCATAAATCCAAGTTAAATTTACTCTCCAGTTTATTGCTACTAGAGAGTTAAATTAACCTTAAAAGAAATTTCGCTAAAAAAACGAAATTTTAATATATTGTCAATAATGCATGATTTACTTATTTCCTGCTCATTTCTTTTTATTGAACTTAGTATCTCATAAATTATAACACGTCACCGAAAATGGAAAAGAAATTGGAACATAATAGCGAAAATATAATGACAATATTAAATTAGAAAACCAACTCTATTCGGAAATGAATTCTAAATAAAATCACATTTGTATTCTTTTCATCGTTTGTCACGGCCCCCGTCAGATTAATATAAACCAAGACGCTTTGATTGATGGAAGCAAAATTCGAAATGGCGCTGTATGTGTTCACTAATAAATCAAAAAATAATCATATTAGCTTAATGTCAATTAGCCGCAAATTGCAGATACATTTGCAAAATTGAATTTCAAATCAATCATGTTACACCGACGCAATTAGCGTGATGACATTTCAAAATACGAGAGGCTAATTATTGCACTTTTCGTTTTACAGAAGAATACATCGACTTAATGTTCGCTCTGATATTATTCAATAATCGCATTGACTTTTTGGATTAAATACCCTGCAAGCAAACATATTTTGAAAGAATAAATCGAAGGGGGAGGAAAGGGAGGCAAACAGCGAAACTCGAAATATGGAGGGCAAAGGCCTTTATAAAAATTTATTAATTTCCTCGGTGCTAAGTAAATATTTTGTCGTAAAGCGCGCAGCTTCTTATCTTTTATCAGTTTTCCGACCAAGCGAGTGATTCTCTCCTCGTCCTCCTCCTCACTAATGAAACGAGATTAAAACAGTTTTTAATAAAGGGCGAGGTCGTCCGTAAACAACGATTATTACCAAGATTTTACGTTCGAGAATGAAAATTGATGATGTGAATGTGACCGAACGAACGAACTTGATCTTGTTTGTCCTGTAATCTCTCTCTCCTCCCGTTATAACTAATCTCTTTCAATTTTCTGCATTCCGCTAATAAAAATAAACGATATGGCCTGTATTTTTCTGTTTGTTCTATGGGGATGAACTGAGAACGATAGGATAGGAAACAAGCAGTTGCTTATCTCTTCCATTATTGTCTGAAGTTTGACCCACTTATATGATTTCAATTTCTATTTACACTGTCTTATTGCAAAAAATTTATTACCTACTCAAAGTATTTTAAAAGGAAAAAACAATCTAATAATAAAATTTAATATGAAACTGTATACATTGGAATTTGCCAATTTTGATCTTTATTTAAAGATAGGTTTTAGAAAGTACAATGCCTTCAGAAATATATGAGAGCCACGTGACCTTTGGCGCTTATACCTACATTTGATTATGTTATATTTTTACGCTGGAAATGTTACGTAATTTCCGTCAACTATTTCCCTAAAGGCGTTCGTTTGAATACCGCGTGCTTTATTGTTACTTGCATTCCTATGAAATTTGAAAATTTCTTCATCTCAGTTCTCTTAGACTTTAACACCTGGTTGCTATATTGCTGCTAGGAGGCCTCTATCTTCAATAAGACGTAATTTTTGTCTTACATGTCGCATAAGGATTTGCACATTTTCTAAGTCTACTTCTCTAATTTTCTGAAGAATTCTTTGCCACAATTGTTGTTCATTTCGGGCTCCCAACCATTATCGTACAGCTTTCTTGCCAATAGGGCCCAGAAATTTTCATTTGGCCTTGCCTGAGGGACGTTTGGAGGGGACATTTCTGGGGACATATGGCACATGGTGGGCTTCTAACCAGTTTAGTGTATCTCGATGTTGCAAGGTCAGGCCAAAACATGTAATCATCATTAGCATGATGCTGATTAATAAAAATAATCAATTTTGATAGGCAATTCGGATGTATACTTCAGCCTCTTCTAAATGTTGCTTTCTTTCTGTATCTTACGTTAATGGGAGTGTGTTCATTATTATCTTATAGAAGCCTGCATTTCCAGGTAGTTCTGCATAGTCGAAGATAAAATATTTCTCGTCGTCCCTGATTATGATCTGGTTGGGGGCAAAATGACGACGTCTCAAAGCTCGGCAACAACCAGGGATTCTGTCCAATTGCGCGGGAGTATACTTAGGGCATTTCTTGCGTTTTCTGTATTTTAGGCCTGTTCTTGTAATGTAACGAGAAATTGTAGCATTTGAAACGCGGAAACGACGGAAAAGCTTGCGGGTAGACACTCCAATGGTGTTTCTGGAACGGTTGACTTGAACTTCAGTTAACGCACATGGACGGCCTGTTTTTGGTAGGTTTATACATGGAATTCCCTCTTCGCATTCCCGAATTGTCCGATATATGGTATTTTTTGAAATATTTCGTCCGCGAAATAAGTTTATTATATCTCGTCTAGGGAGCTGCCCAACCAGGTTGCAGATGGACTTTCCAAAATCTAGCTTATACGCCATTTCGCAAATGACAAACGAAAATGTGAAATGTTAAACAAATTGACTTAACAACAGTTGACTAGATGTATTGGTTTTACTATGTCACAGAGAGCAGTTAAAGTTTTTCCCAAAACTTATGTAACAGGTGTTAAATGATGTTAAACGCCAATGTTAGAGCAAATTCGACTGCAAAACAATGTTCCATTTTTAACACCAAGTTTAATATATATGGAAAATTCTTTAAAAGTGTGTATTTTGTCCAAATTAGCGGGAAAAGCTATTGTTCGAATTGGCAACCCTGTCCAACTAAATCATTTATTGCACACTCTCATTTCTGGAAGGATTTGAACTTCTTTTGCCAATTACTTTATTTATAACACCACTCCCTGTAATTTACCAAAAAATTTTAAATGTTATTCTTAATCGCCCTGTGTATATTCTGAAGGATTCGCGCCTCTTTTAATCGACATCAGATTCTAAATGAATCAATCCGATTATTAAAAAAAAACAATTAGCGAGGGTTAGGAACAGTTTATAGGAAGATTGCAAGCAACGCGAAAGTAAAGTTTTTGATATATTTTAATATTAATGTTTATTATGGTTGGTTGTTTATTGTTTTACTTCCACAAGTTTACATAATTAAGTATTTTCATTTAATTAAAATTGTTTATTTTGGAATCCACAGCCGCAACAATCATAGTAACCTTATTTGAATATCAGTTTAATATGTAATTGAAGGCAAGGAACAAAAATAAAACATGTACCGAGTGCACCAGTCTACCTGAGCTAAAGAAAAACACGAGTTTTCAAATATTTTTGAATGTTTTGTTCCCAGGGTTAAATACGACAAAAATTTACATTGTGTCTGCTAGTTTTCGATCGAATACAACTTAATGATTGATATTATACCATAATTATTTAAATAATTAAAGAAAACGGTCCTTGAAAAGAGAGCATGGCTCCCAGCTTCCGCTCGGAAGTGCCGTTCATTTTTTAATTATTATTACAATTTTTAACCATTTACATTTTTACCTTGTTCATAGTTTCTGTAATAATTACATTGTAGATAATTAAAATTTAAAAAAATGCACATATTAACTAACGGAAAATGTGAAGAGATTTGAATTCGAGGCATCTGAGTCTACACAGAAACTATGAAAAACACAAACATGTGAAAGATTAAAAAGGCAATAAAAAAAACATGTTAAGTTTGAATCTGAGGCATCCGAGCGGAAACTGAGAGCAAAGGGTTGGGTTTGTCATTTTTCATTTTCCCTCGCCCATAGTATTTTTAATTGTTTTCCTTTTCCTGTACTTTTGTTTCCCAGTTCGATAATTTGTGTTTTCCACTTCTTCACTTCTTAGTAAGATACTTTACAACCAAAAGTTCATTTAAAAAAGTGCATATTTGAAACTTTTTGTAAACAATAGTGAAGGAAATTATTGAAACTTTTAATTAATGCATTCCATGTATATTAATTTTAATTAAATAATACATTTTATGGTATGTATAGATTTTTTTTCATACTGGTTCTATTTTAATAACTTTTAAAATTTGCGTACCGTGTAATAATCCGGGGTGAATTTTAGGCAAGTCCGTGGACAGCGATTAAGTAAAGCGCGGAGAAAATAAAATCCGTTAGATGAAAAGCATTTGTTAGCGGCTCCCACGAGAACTTCCAAATTTTAATAAATTCGGGAAGTCTTCGTCCCCGAAGACTGTCGGTCTTAAACGGCGAAGGGAGTGTATTAAAAACGTCCTGAGAAATTTAATTAAAAACTTAGCAAAGGATCAATAATTAACAACTACCTGATTCAATTAAACTCTGTGCTCGGAATACGATGGAAATTAGACGTCACATTTTAATTTTTCTTTTTGTTTTCCTAGTGAAAAGTTTATTATATTTTGAAAGTGTAACTTTTTTTCTCTCTCTTGATTTTAACTACCACACTCAATTACCATTTTCGCGCCGTATAATAATTCTAATAGCGGCGGCTACTTTCATTACTCAAACGAGTTATATTATCTGATAAGAGGTAATACGTTGAAAACCACTTCAGCGATCAAAACAAGGCCTGTAATTCCTTTTCCACCATGTAGTTTTTTTTATGGCGCCGATAGTAAATTACCAGGAAAAATAATTACCTACATTCAACATAAATGAACAAGCATTTACTTGCTAAAAAAAGAAAACTAGTGAATTATGACATGGGAAAGTAATTAGTTTTTCCAATGTTCTAAAATTTGTTTAAACTTAAGCTAAACATATTTTAATTAAGAGAATGTTATTAATAAAAAGGAAACTAAATAAAAATCTAATAGGTAATCTGGATAAGTACGGCTGTGTATATAAAAAAAGGAACTAAGCAAGAAACCAGTTACGTTAACGTCATTTATCAAATCCCTGTGCTTCATGTAATTAGCATTACTTACGGCGATGTCCTGAAAACTTTTTCGCTCGTTTTTAATCGGACGTTTGATTAACTTCCAAGAGCTCCTGAAAAGTTTCGAAGTTTTAATCTGTTTTCCATCTACTTTGCCGATATTAGTAAAAATTGAAACTAATTCGGCGGCTTCAAATTGACAAATTATAAAGCTCGGCAAAACCGAAGCATAAGAGTTTTTGTAAAAAGAGTGAATAATTTAATTGCGTATGTAAAATTTCCAGTAATGATAATACTAATGTCAAAAATCGGGACGTATTCCTGTTGAACTACTCTTAAAAATAATACAATAATAAATCTTAAAATCATACTGAATTAAGTGAAATAAATTAGTTTTAAATAAATATCAACTATGGAGACACAGTTCGTATCTAAGCACCTGGGCCCAGCACTCATTAAATAAAGGTGTGTTGTGTTAAATATTTTAATAACTCAGTGAATAACAGATTAACGGTAGAATAAAAAAAATAATAACAAGTAACAACCATAATTCCCACAAAGTTTTAGTAGCAGTTATAACGAGACCCACTATAAGTCATTTAATAATTTATATTTGTATACGAAAAATTTTTTCGCACTACCAACAACATTATGCGGAACATCCAACAGAAGATATAAAACATCACATCTCAGAGAAGATAAAAATAGAGAACCTCCCAGAGAAGATGTAAATAGAAAATATCCCAGAGAAGGTAGAAATAACATCTTCACGGATGTGGTTCAACAGACTATTCAAAATCCAAGAAATCTGCTAGCAAAAGTATTAACGAAACAAAAACTTTACACAAAACTGTACAGAATATACAACAAGAATATAATAATAATAGTAATTTCAATTTAATGCTGCAAGATAAGAGCTCATCAGTGACATGGAATTCAATCATGGCATTTTAAGTACTCTTTAAGATTGCTGTAGTAATCCATGATAAGATAAAATTGAAAAGTTGGATGTGCATCATATGCATGCAGTTATTTTCATCAGAACCAAGCAGCAGCAGCAGTGGTAAGGACAGCAGTAAGAAAGCTGAGAAAATGCTTTCGCAAGAAAGGACGAAACGTCGGTAAAAAAAGCACGACACAATAAGCGAGAAGAAGATAGACAAAGCCTATGGAAGCTCTTAAATTATTCCATTATAACTAGAACTAGTATTTTATGCAATTCGTTACCATTAATAGCCCAATTCAAATGTATGCGAATACAAAAGCCAGAGTGAAATTATTAAATGCTTTTGTGCTTTTTTATTATTATTTTTTTTTAATCTTTGTGCTAATTAATTCCTACTTGATTTTTGCTTTTTAATGTACTTCTCGAGACATAACGGAAACAAACCCTTAACAAAATCCATACTTTTGCAGTATTGTAAAACTCTGCAAAAGTGTTTCGTTATCAAGGTTGCCAAATTTTTCAAGGTAATGTCGCGAACTTGTTTATAAAACGCGAGGCAAAAAGCACTATTTTTTTCCCATAATAAAGAAGCTGAAATATGAAATATGCTTTATGTTGTACTTGCATAGCGTACGTTGTGAAATTAAAAAGAAAAGGTCGTTTGAAGTTATATTGATATTTGAGTTTCGTATTCTTTGATGGGAGTGGACGATGTAAAAACTTATTCCTGAAACAAACATCTTCGTTCTCGAAAAAAAATTAATCACACTGAAATATTACAGTTTAGAGTGGACGTAAAGAACAAATACAAATTTGTCAGAATAAAATACGAGACAATCAAATGAAAACCTTAAGTGCCTTAGAAATTGAACCTACGAAGAAACAGAATCTTGCATTATAAATTGGAATTAATTTTATTTTAGAGATGTATAGTTGCGGAATTTAAAAAGACATACACTCAAAATTTCTCGCTGTGAACTTGTTTTTGTTTGAAATTTTAAGTCAAATTGGCATACCGACATTAAATTGCGGCATTTAAATGTTGCTGAAAAAACGCAGATAATTACATTGAAAAAAGAATTATACATTCTGTCATTTTACGTGATTTAATTGTCAGTAGACAATAGTAGAGAAACAAAACAGAAAACTGATTAAAGATGTAAGAGTTAAAAGAGGGGCAGAGATATATAGCGATCACTTTTTAGTGGTCGCAAAAATGAAAGTAACAGTTTATGAAGACAACGTAGAAAGAGAGAACAGGCAGACAACCAAACAAGAAACGATCAAGACTTATAAATTACAAGAAACAGAAGTAGCTAAGAAAAACGAACAAACAATAAAGCAAGAGATATATAATATTAAAGAAACACGGAAAAGCGGAACAGATTTGACTAAGATTTAAAGATATAATTACCACTGCAGCAAAAGCAACATGTGGAGTGAGTAAAAAGGAAAGTAATCAACAAAAAGGAACACCATGGTGGAATGAAGAAATAAAAACACAAATAAAATTGAAGAAGGAGAAATGGAAACAATACCTAGGAAACAAAATAGAAAACAAATACAACAAATATAGAGAACAAAGAATAAAAGTGAAAAAAATTATAAGAGAGGCTAAATATAAAACCTGGCAAGAGTTCGGAGAAAAATTGGAAAACCATAGCAGAGAAAATCAAAAAACTACAAAGTATTAAAAACAATTAGGAAGGGGAGACCAAAAAAAGTAAAAACACTGAAAGATAAACAAGGAAAACTGATAACAAATACCACGAATATAATGAACAGATGGAAAGAACATTTCGAAGAGATACTTGGCGTTGAAGAAGAGGAAAACCAAAATAACACAGAAGAAAATACAAATAAAGAAATGAGCAATCAAAAAGAAGAAAAATAACAAATAACAAAAGAGCTGGAAGCAGTTTTAAGAAAAATGAAGATAGGAAAATCACCAGGACATGACAAAATTACACCGGAAATGATACAGAAGATGGGAGAAGAGGGATCTAAAATGTTGCTGGACTTGTACAACAAGATATGGATTGAGGAAAAAATACCAAGCGACTGGGAAATAGACCAGATTGTTCCAATTCACAAAAAAGGCGACAACAAAGACTGCAACAACTATAGAGGCATTACTTTATTAAGCATACCCCTCAAGATATACGAACAAATAATTGAAACAAAACTACGTACAAGGGTAGAACATACATTATTGGAGGCCCAAAGTGGATTCCGAAAAGGAAGGAGTACATAAGATCATATTTTCACAATAAAAGAAATAATTGCGAAGAGGATACAATACAACAAGAAAACATATTTAGCATTTTTAGATCTACAAAAGGCTTTCGACAGTGTACCACGTAAGAAAGTATGGGAAAGTTTATATTCAAGAAAAATAGAAACAAAGCTGATACGAGTCATACAAAGTCTGTACAGAAATACAAGAAACTACGTCATTAGCAATAATAACATTTCAAAGAAGTTCCAGGCACAAGAGGGGCTAAGACAGGGTGGAGCCTTAAATCCAGTCCTATTTACAATATTCATGGACGACATAATAAGGAAATGTCAACAAGAGATGAAGAATCTGCACGTAGGATACAGGAATCTACAACCAATTTCTATATCTACATGCGCCTTCGCAGACGACGTGGTTATTCTCGCAGAAAATGAAAACGACTTACAAACAAATCTAACACTTTGGGATGAAATACTAACAAAGAACAAGATGAGAATAAATACAGATAAGACAAAAATAATGGTTATAGCTAAAGAACATAAGAAGACAAACATACAGATACAAGGAAGACGAATAGAACAAGTACAGAAAATTAGATACCTGGGAGTCATGTTTGAGGAACAAGGAAGGCAAGAAACAGAAATAAATGACAGGATAGAAAAGGCTAACAAACTGTATTATGCCATGAATAAGAACTCTATCGGGAAAAAAGAAATAACACAGAAAACAAAATTGTATTCAAGACAATTTTCAGACCAACAATGACATATGGATGTGAGACGTGGAGTCAGGTTAAGAGACCGAATGAGAAGCGCACAAATTAGAGAAGAAATGGAAATAACATCAGTATCAGAATTCGTGGAAAGACGACAGTTAAGCTGATGGGACACCTTCAAAGGATGAACAACAGTCGACCGGTAAAACAAGTATGGGAATCAAGGAGGACAGGAAAAAGAAATAGAGGAAGACCGCAGGAATCATGGAATAAGATACTGGGAAAAATTCTGATAAAGAAGGAGACGACATGGAACGAGGCAAAGATACTAGCAAGAGACAAAAAATTATGGAGGAAGTTTGTGTATGAAGAATTTATTTAATTAAATAAAGCGAGGATTACATTAATTTAAGGAGAATTAGAACAAACAACTTAACAGTAGGATAGATTAGGAATAGTTAAGAATAGAGATAGTGTACTGTATTAAGCAATCTCTCTTATAAATCAACAAACCCCACACTGAAAGGTAAGGGGGATACGATTATATATATATATATATATAATTGTCAGACAGAGATAGATTTACACTACTTTAATATGTAAAATAAAAAGAAGCAAATACTAATTCTGGAGTTGCTGAATTTTTTTCCACGTGAAAGGATTTTTAAAAATGTTATCTGATGCAGCTACTTACAAATTTATTTATTTTTTTTAAATAAGCAATTAATTTTTCTTTTAACTGTTCAAACTTAAGTCGGGACTATTGCTAACTTTCTTCTTATAAAAGCCATGAATTCGGTTAAATTAGCAAACTAGTAGCACCTTTACGTTGATTGCAATGATGTAGTCAAAAAAAAACAAAATTGAACGTCGCGTTTATGAGATAAAGAAAGTCAAAAATGCACTTTTTAAATGAAACAGTCTGTATATTATTTTACCAATCGATAGAGAATAAAATTCTTAATTAAAATTGTCCTTTGTCCTCTATCGCAAATTAATAAGATATTTTGATTTTTATAAATTTATCAAGTCTTGGATATATTTCTTGTTAAAAAATATTTCTACACATCTAGAAAAATGTACCAAAATTGTCATCGTGGCTCGCGGACATTACAATACATACTTTGATTCATTTATGACATTAGACGATGGTTTGTCGCTACTATTATTCTGTTATTTCAGTTCTTACTAAATTTAGGGGAATCTCTGGCGGTTTAGTTTCTTTATTGCATAGTGAAACTTCGCAGTGCGTATCTAACAGGTGCAGAGACGGCATATGTTAGGAAGTAACTTTAATTTTACACAATAATTTTAATTTTAAAATTAAGATTTGTAAAGGATGCACTGTATAAAAAAGTATTCTTATTAAGTTCTTACTCGTTAATAATTACATAACAGGAAAACAAATTCTTAATACTTCGAACAATGAACCGACGTTTCAGAGTTTTCTCTAGATCATTTATTTATATTTAAATTGGATGACTTTTTAATTTTACACATCTCATCTTAAAACTACTCAAAACAATTAAGGGGTCAAGCTTTCAAACGACTGTATATATTGGAAATTAGATTTTATCTTAATAAAAGTCAGTAATTTCAAAACGTAGAATCTTTATGAACAGTAGTTTAAAGTTTGTAATAAACACATTAACGTTATGTAACAAAAATTGAAAATTAGCTAAGAACGATCCAAAAACAAATAGAAAAAAATTAAGCAAAAATTATTGTTCTCGATATTATCACATGATTTTTTGTTTTTTTTGTTTTTGGTATCGAGTTGGGCCTCCTCTGGCTTGAATTAAAGCTGCGCAGCGTCTTGGCAAACTTCGAATTAGTCTTCGGATGGTGTCTTGTGGAATTTGCTCCCATTCTTCCAAAAGAGCATTTTCTAGCTCCCGTAGTGTAAGAGGTGCGTTTTGCCGATTTCTGACTCGTCTGTCCAATTCGTCCCAAAGATGTTCAATGGGATTCATGTCAGGGCTGCACGCTGGCCATGGCAAAGTGGAGATGTTTTGCTCTTGTAGATATTCATTAACGATCCTCGCAACATGTGGGCGGGCATTGTCTTGCATTAGAATAAAATTCTCACCTGCAGCACGTGCACGAGGTTGTACCTGAGTCTGAAGCACCTCATCAATGTAACGCCGTGCAGTCAAAGCTCCGTTTCTTATGAATAACAACATCAGTTTTGTTGTCGATCGAAATATCTCCCCAGATCATTACAGAACCACCACCAAACGGGACTCTTTCTTGTGTTGTATTAGGAAGAAACCGTTCCCCTGGTCATTTGAACATAATGCGAACCTAGACTTGTCAGTAAACAAAACTTTTCTCCAATGGCGTATCTGCCAATTATTGTGTTCTCGGGCGAATTGCATTCGCGTTTGCCGCTGATTTCTGGTTAAACGCATTACTTTGGCTGGACGTCTAGACCTCAGGTTCACTTCTCGGAGTCGGTTCCTCACTGTTTGGTCGGAAATTTGTCGACCTGTAGCCCGAAAAAGTTCATTTTGTAAAGTACGCGCTGTGCTGGTGCGTTTCCGAAGAGCCTGCAAACGTAAAAATCGATCGTCTAAGAGAGTGGTTGCTTTGTGACGACCTTGCCCAAGACGACGAGTAACATTTCCAGTATTCTGGTATCGCTTCCACAGCCTCCATATTACAGACTGCCGTACATTGAGTTGTTCGGCAACATATCGCTGTGTATTGCCTTCCTGCAGGAGAGTAACAGCCCGACTGACTTCTATTGGTGTCAAATGTCTTCTGATGTCTTATGCAACTACCACATTGCGTTGCATGGCAGCAAAAGTATTAAAGATCAAAAACTCGAAATCAAATCTTAATGAATATCACTTTTATTTTTACCAGTGTCACTTCAATTGACTCGCTTTCTTAATAAAGAGGTTCTGTGACAACTAAAATTTTTCTGGGTAACAAAAGATAGTTAAAGCAATAATTGACCAGCCATCCAAGATTTTTACTCATTTCTTTTAAGTTTGGCGAGTGTAAGAAAACTTGACCCCTTAATTGTTTTGAGTAGTTTATTTGTCAAGGAAAAACAGGAAACTTGGTTAACCTTTGCAAAAAAAAAGAAAAAAATGCAGATGCTAACCAACTTTCCTGTTTTTCCTTAAATCTAACTCTGCAAAAGCATGGAGCTTATTTCTAAAAAAAAATAATATTTGTCTGTACGGCCTGGTATCAAAAAAGAGTGTTCATATCGTATTAATTCATTGTCGTCTAACTACCCACCACAATTCACAAACATATAAAATAAGCAAGCAAAAGGCGATTTGAATATAAATACTGGTTAATTATTATTATAGTAATAATTAACCAGTATTCTATAAATAAAACTGCTAATTGTCAGTACCATAATAATTATTTATGCAACTAGTGCGTAAAATAACCTTTAAAGTATCTACTTTAGTCACGGTGGAATGGATACTTTGATACTGGTACTGGAATTTCTCTATTTTCAGTAAAATATTTAATACTTTAACGTCCGTATTCATAGTTCTTCCGTGAGACTTTCTTCAATGAGGGACCCCATTAGAACAATATTCATCTAGGGTGTCCCTTATTGAAGGAGGCCTCAAGGAAGTTCTATGAATACGGGCATATGTACATCAAACAAGTACTGAATTCCAAATAAGAAATTCTGGATACTGGGTACTGAGTATTGCCAGTATTTTGTTGCGGTACTTGCAACACTGATCCACAAGTGTGGAAGGCGAAAGAATGCTTAAGAACATTTTAAGTGATAATTAAAATGCAAAATTTGGAAAAACGTGTAACAAATGAATAATTTTGTTATAATTGTATTTTTGTCAAAATCATATTTTTCAAAGAATCTAACCAAAAAGTTATCACAGAGGTTGAAAATTAACAGTTTGAAACAAACAGGAAAATTTGAGTAATTTTGTCAAATTTAAGAAAAGAGCAAAATTAGTTAAACATAGTTTAAACAGAGGGGTTTATAATTAAATAAAAAGGATTTAGAAAATTGTTTCGGCCAAAAAATGTCAGAAAGAATTAAGTAATAGCATCAGTTTCACATACAACGCAACACTACTCAAGATACAGTTGATTTTATTTTAGATTCTCCGCAGGTTTAATATAATTCCCAGAATTAAACAGAAATAATAATAATAATAATAATGCCTTTATTCAATCAAATCTATGTACATGCCGACAATGTACACATAATTAAGCATAATTAAACTAAAAATTAATTTGATTTGACTGAACGACAGGGCGAATTTCAGATAAAAATCTGTTTTTCAAATTAACCCTGGTATGTATAACATACATAGATATAGAGTTTGGAAATAATAATAACATTACTATATAAAGATTACAAAAAGAAAAAAAACCAAAATTACAAAAATTATTGCCCATTAATAAACTGAAATAATCTAATAATCGAATTGCATTTAAATTTTGTTCAAAAATAGAAATGTTCGCAGGCGTCTCCTGAAAACAGACAATGATAAGCACTTAATGTCAGACAGAATACTGTTGAAAATTTTGGTAATATTGTAGGTGAAACTCCTTTCAAATAAGGCAGTTTTATGCAAGGGTGGAGTGATAAGATCTTTGAAGCGAACATTAATGTTATGCACGTCCATACGAAATTTGATTTTATTGTAAAGATAAAGAGGCGTTTGTGTATCAATACCTTTACGGAAAAATATTGCTGAATGTAGCAGTCTTCTGGTCTTCATATTAAGCCAATTTAACTCTGCCAATTTATCAGAAACATGATTACGGCGTTGGAGACCAAAAATAAGCCTAATACACGAATTTTTAATTTTCTGAATCCTGTAAGAATCTATGTAATTTACACAAGGATCATACACTACATCACAATAGTTAAAATATGATAGAACTAATGATTCGAGCAACAGCATTTAAATTTTTTATTCAAGAAGTCACGATTCGAATAAATCAACCTTAAATTCGTTATTGCTTTCTGGATACAAGAAAATTACAGATGACTTAATCGGATTAATGACTAGAGAGTGTTTGGAAGAAAAGTCTATGAGTTTAGCAATATCATCATTAATATTAGAAATAGCAGTTTAATATATCTTAGTGACAAAAACAATAATACAACTGAGTATCGTCTACATATCGCTGGCTGTAACACGCTTGTCAGATTGCAGGTATAGATATTGAAAAGTAAAGGACCAAGGCTAGATCCTTGTGGAACTCCCTGCGCCAACTCTAAAGAATTGGATACAGACTGAATGAGCAGAACTTTTTGTAGCCTACCACTCAAATAATTTTCGAATAATAGAATAGCACTATCACTTAATCCAACGTATTTCAAAATGGCTGCAAGAAGTGAATGATTGACAGTGTCAAACGCGCGAGGAAAATCAACTAGCATTAAGGCAGTAAGTTTATTATGTTCCATATTTCTAAAAATGTCATCAATAATATCACACATAGTGGTCATGCAACTGTATCCAGAACGAAACCCAGACTGATGCAACGGTAAAATATTATATAATTTCAAATGGTTACTCATTTGTCTGTGCATAACTTTTTCCAGTATTTTAGAAAGGCAAGGCAATATACTAATAGGACGGAGATCTTTTAGTCCTTCGGGATTATTTATTTTAGGTAATGGATGAACTAGTGCTGTTTTACACAAAGACGGAAAAGAGCTAGTTTGAAAACAAAAATTAGTAATGAAAGTAATGTAAGGAATTAAAAATGGAAAGTAAATATCGATTAACTTTATATTAAAACCATCATCGCCTATACTATTGGATTTTAGTTACATCCGATTCAGAAACAGGTTTAAATGTAAATAATGATTCAAAATTAACACGGAAATTACTTAAATAAAAATTTAGTAAGTTATTATCTGTATTAGTAGATGTAATCGAATTCAGAAAGAAATCACTAATGTTATTGACATCAGCTAGGTGATCCGGAACAGTTTTATGAGGGCGTGAGTGTATATTTAGATTTCTAAGCTTTTTCTACGTAACTCTCCTACTTGCAGAAGAAAAGGTACAATTTAAGTACGCCTTTTTTTTTCTTGCTTAACAGAAGAGGTAACTAAGTTTCTGAGACCTTTGTAATAGTCCCAATGATGCGGTAGCTTTGTTCTAAGAAACCTTGCATGGGCTTTGTCATGCATAGATATCATTATTTTGAAAACATCAGTCAACCAAAGAGCTTTAGGTTTAGTAAATTTAGAGGAGACTTCAGGAGCATGTAAATCAAATAAGCTTGTATTGAGAAATGCGACCATGTTGTCGACATCATTTAAATGGTACAGAGAACACCTCGGTAATGCTTCTAAATCAATTTGGAAGTGCTCATAATTGAAATAACGGAAGCTTCTGTAAGTTCTAAAAATTGGATTTAAAGTTAAGTTTCCACAAGCAATGTCACAAAATGTCAAATAATGATTTGATATCTCTAGAGAAGTAATGATTCCTAACTTAGAAATAATGCTTAAATCTGACGTAATAATGTAATCAATTAAAGTCGAGGAAAACCTTGTAACTCGAGTTGGTTCGGTAATTATTTGATGGAGGTTGAATGCCTTTAAAGAACTAATCATATTTCTGGTATTCGCCGAATCAACATCAAGAAAATTATTATTAAAGTCCCCAAGACATAACACATGATCTGCAAGCGGTAATAGAAAATATATAAGGTCTTCAAAATTGTCAGGGAAAGTATATCCAGAAAGTTGTGGTGGGCGGTATAGTACACCAACAATGTAATTAATACTGCCGAGAGCAAACTTAATCCATAAATTATCCAGTAATTCATGGGTGGCCGGTACATCTATAATCTTATATTTAAGTCTTTTATTAATGTAAAAGCCAACACCTCCACCTCTTTGCACACGATGCTTATACAGAAAAATGAAGTTGTTAATAGAGAAGCTACAAATATCGTCTTCATTCGATAGCCAAGTTTCGGAGACACCAACGATATCATAATTAATGTTCTCAATATGATCAGATAAGTTATGAAATCCCGTAAATACGGAGCGAACAGTAAGATGTGCAAGTTTTGTTGCAGACATAGGTAAGTGAACAACTTAATTCGTAATGTAATACAAGATACGAAATTATTGGTATAACACGTTATAAGAAAAAGAAGAAATAAATAGCAAAACAACTGTTATAGATACAAAAGAAAAACATTAAAAATTAAATTAATTCTACTATGTGAGCAAGTAGAGAGAAAAAAAAACAAAAAAATAAACAAACTTACAATAAAGATATTAAAGAAATGCAAGTTTAAAATTCGAGTAAAAAATATAAAGTATTAATATCACTCGAGAAATCTAATTAATTCAAAATCATTTAAAATTATTGAAGTCATCTATTATAGATAATTTCCTGTGGGTATACATTATTTACTACGAGTTTATTACATAAACGTCAAATCGACTGAATGCAAAAAAAAACATAGCCCGAAGAGATCACTCTAGAAAGTCTTAGCTCTGAGTATTATTTAGTAAAGAACTATTTTGATTTCGATTAAATATCCTTTGTTAATATTTTTAGAGTCCTACTTTTTTCATAATCTCATTTAATTTAGGGTAATTCTTAAGTAGGTACATATTTGGTTTTGTTCCCGTTTGTGCATATTTTAAATTTTTCACATACCTAGATATTGAGCAGAAACATGTTCACATTGTTGTAGTATTTCACTAGTAGTACATAATTATATAAAACGAGAATTTTATTCATATAATTAATTCCAAGTAGATTAAATTTGAATGACATAATGGGACGATTATGATGACAATAAAAATTATTTAATTTAATTCTATGCTCGTTCTTAAAATGTATTTTTCTTTATTATAAATCGTTACATATACACTAACAAATTCCTTATAAAATTATACCGGGTGACTAAATAAAAGTGTGGTCAAGCCAGAGTAAAACATATGCTTACGTTATATTTACTAAAGTCACGAGTTGCTTTCCTGTTGTTAGTAACGATTTATTTATTTATAATATATAATATGCTGCAGTTTTACTACCTTTTCAGTAAAATATAATTAGTATAATTATGATGAAAGGCATAGGTAGAAAACATGACAATCCAAAAACAGTGACACGTAAGCATATGTTTTAACTTAAATTTAAAGAGACTTCTTCGATTAAATAATTCATTATTCTACGGAAATTAAAAATTAATGGGACACGAAAAATTAATAATTAAAATCATTTATGAGAACTGTTCCCCATTAACCACTATTGCTTTAAAAATGAGGAACAATGAGAGTTTAAATATATTTTCGTTTATTAATCGACGATTTAATCGAAAATTAAATAAATTGATACAATGTAGTTCAAAATTAAATTCAAGTCATAATAGTTCTAAAGAAATTATGTCAGTATCTAATAGTATAAACACGAAACTGAGGTTTAATTGTAAAGCATTTTTTATTTTTTAATTATTGATTTTCTCTCCACTACACTAGTGAAGGTGCACGGAAAATGAAATCTATATTATATTCCAAAAATGTGGAAGTATTACTGATTAATAATATCTCAAAATCATAAAATAATTTTACTGTCGTCAGTTTTCGAAGAGTTATGTTTTTTTGCCATATCGATAAATTAAAATAAACACTCAATTCAAATCAAAAGAAAACTCCCTTTTTGGAATATTTAATGTCAAAGAAACAAAAATTTGCAAGAATTATTAAAATCATAAAAAATTTGCAAATGTAAGGCGACCAAATTAAAACTGTGCTTAAATGCAAAGGAGAGCTTTGAGTCAATAGTCATTTATTATTCAAAGTAAATTTTGGAAATTGCAAGGGAGAGCTTTGAGTCAAATCGTCATAAATTATTCGAAGTAAATTTTGGAAATTACATTAAAAACGAAATATCAAAAAATCAAAGCTATTCTTACCACCATTAACATTCTCGTCCACAGCTCACGTTAATGTTAAGCTATCAACATTCACGTACACTTAAATTATAAGTGTAGAAGTCAAGAAACATAATAGTCTGTCACAAAACTAACGTTTAACGCAAATTCAATTTATTTCTATTTTGATTTTTAATTTAATTTTATTCCCCACAATGTAGATAAAGGGGTGCACCGAGAATTTATTATTCAGTACGTGGATGGATTAAGAAATGTGTTAAATTTGAATAAATTGTATTACTTACTGATTTTAGTCGAGGAAAAAAAATATGCAAGCAATAAAATCGTTTTACGACTCAATAAATGTATGTCAACATTTTAAATTAATTTGGACCGGAACACCGAAAGTAAGTCAGGGAAAGGTCAACGTAATCAAATTCAACCACACCCTCTATTAAACCCTCGTTCGGACGTGCGACGGATCAGGTGATTAATTCAAAATCATACACAATATTTGCGGAAACATCGACGTATACGCCTAATGCCACACATCAAAATGGCGTTCACGAACGCTGCCACCAAAACGGATCAGTGGCGTGTACAAACCACCCCAGCTAAAGCCAAACCTGATCCATACTTCCTGGGCACTCGATCTTCCTCCGTTTTACCTCATATTTACCCTGTTTATGAGATGAAATCGATGAAAAAAACACCCTTGTGTCTGTCAAACGAAGACGCTCGATCAGAACGAAACACTTTGGTTTAAACGCGGGTTTCACGGCGGAATCGACCGCACACGGGCTCGGGAACGCGAATTCGACAGTTTTTGCGCCCGTTTCTGTCTTTCAAACGATTTTTGACCGTCCAGTTTGTGTTAAAAGCGATACCCGAGGTTGTATGTCTAGCAGTCGACATGCATAAGCTTCACTGGGGGGGTAGAATCGACGTGCGTCCGCAGATATCTTTCACGGGGTGGGGGAGTTCAGTGACCAGAAAAAAATTAATATTTCCTTTAAACTAAAAATTTTCATGCTTTTCTTCAAGTGCATATAAACGTTCATAGTATCAAAATATGCTCGAAGAAAAAATAATGTGTTCTTGTGTGGAGCCTAAGTTTAGGTCACGAAATTTTAAACTTACCATCAACCCCTTGTAACATAATGTGCCATTATTTTTGAAAAATTTTCACGAATTGCTGATAGATAGTCCTTAAATGATTTTTATTATGTTGGCTTTTACTTTGTTATCATTTTCAATTTTAAGAAATATTTGCAAAAAAAATTAAAAATTACAATAACGATAGAATTTTTCATATATTGAACAAATTTACGGGCGCAATCTATTGGTGTGTAATTACAACTTCGTACGAGAACAAACTGTCATTTGTTTCCAGTGCTGCCAAGTGCTCTAAATCCTCATCACCGCAGGTTTAAGTTTCTTTCATCGTTACTAAGTAGTTTTGTATTGGGTAAGTACCCAATACATTCGACTTCTCAAATTTCATGCATTAACAATTATTACAAATAATATTTCTATTTACAAATCATCGGTAATAAATTATAAAATCCAAAAGAAATAAGGACTTTTATTTTAATATTTGTTAATAAGTAAATAATTCCTCCATCCACTAAAATATCCATTTTCTCGTGCAAGATGCTAAAAATCCCTCGGAAGAGGGATTATCTCTCCCATCTGGCAACACTGTTCGTTTCCAACATGCATCGTCAACGTTTACAAGTTTTAGTTTAATTGTTACATTTGCTCAGTTTTTCTTAAAAATAATATTAAAAAAACTCAAAATTTTACAATAGTTTTGGACGCAACATCCTGCGGCCGATTTTTGGTCTAACTCAATCGATTTATAACAAATCTTTCCAAATTTTACGTTTGAAAATGTCTCCTATTGAAGGACGAAATCGCTGTCATATTTTATAAAACAAGTATTTTAATGCGTCTTATGACATCCTTTTTACCAAATTTTTAAACTATTTTGTTATTTTTGCACAACTTGAAATTCTACAAAAACTAAAATTAATGCAAATTCATCTTCTTTTAAACAAGCTTCATAAGCAGACTTCGAACATTGCGGAGCGTTGTCATGGCTACGCAATGAATGGGCACTTTTCATTGGTCCTCGTACTCCGTAACCATGGCAACGCTCCGAAATGGCCAAAGTCTGTTCATAAGTCTTTTTTGGCGTTTAATAATAATTTGAAGTGTCAATAAATATCGCTGCATATGTTGTCGCCAACTTAATAAAATAAAATTTCATATGCTTTAATGAGTGTCCGTTAAAATAATTTAATATAGAATCTACTTTAATTTAATAAGATAGTTTATGAAACTCAAATGAGTATGATACTCATCAAAGTAGTCATTATATCACCAAAATATATATTTTTTTTAATTTGGAAAATTTGAGGTTTATACAAAAAAGGAGAATTTGTATAAAAACAAAGGAATTTTTATGTCAAAATTAATTATTATTTGTGCTTTGAAAAATAATATGAAACGACACCGTAGCGTTTTATATGTAATTAAATGTAAGTCCCAATTACACTAGATTTATTTATATTTATAAGCAAGAGAAGAAATTGGGTAAACAACGATTTAGAAATGAATGCAATGCAAGAAAAATTTAAGAAATTAAGAAATAATTTAACTTAATTTCTTAGTTTCTTAGAAAAAAAATCAAATGCAAATCATCTTTATTTTCATCTTTTGTAGTTTCATTTAATTCTCTATTTTTTTATATTTCGTTTATGATTATTGGGAGAATCTGCCATAGATTCGATTTACAAAAATAATAAAAATAAATTAAAGTCAAACTTCCTTATAAGAAAAAAATATATAGTAAATATTATTTTCCTTTGATAAATTAAAAAATAAAAAACATTGAAAGTATAACTTTAATCTTTCTTTTTACTTCAAAGAAATGCAAGCCTCACATCACATATCTACATGTCTTTCATCTTTTTGTTGTTTCATTTTTATAATTGAATTTTATTAATTCTCCGAAAATAAATAAGCGAACAATCAATCATCATTCTCTTGGAACCAAAGTAAGTCCGGGATCCGTTAACTCAATAAAATCAATTCATTTGAAAATCTTATTCTTAATTTCCTCCTTCGTTTCTTTCTTCCTTATGTCCCTTTTTTTACTCCTAGAATTGTCAATCTTTAGCAAAACGTTGAGAAAGTGTGCGATTTTTAAGCTGACCTTAATAAACTAAACTGGTATACAAATATTAATCGGAGAAAAAACATAGTATAATTTAAAAAAATTATTTTGTAAAGGGTACAGTTTTTCATACGACGTCCGTTAAGTATTCGAGTAGTAGGATATGTGCAGTGGTGTAATATTTAGGACGACGAGGCGTCGCGACGAGAGCGCCGGTCCACCAGCGCACTCTATCAGGCGTCCGCTAAAGCAAGCACAATAGCAGCGCGCGATTCCACAGTCAATATGCGAAGAGTTTGCGCCCTGGGATTAGTACAGTCATCGAGCAAATGCGTTTGTTGTTATTTTGTACAGTCGGCGAAACCCTCGGCCACGATTAAATATTAACGGGAGTATTTTAGCGAGTTCACGTCACTCATATTTATCGTTCCCTTTTTTTTACGATTACCGGCTCCATGCATACGCTGTTAGTGATATTAAAAATATATCACATGTTTATCTTACCTGTCCGGGAATATTTTTATATTTTAATTCTGCGCGCCGTCAAAGAGCTATCAGAAACAGGAAATTGAATTTAATTATTTATTCACGAGGACTTCAAACTGAATAACACAATAAACCTCCGGGTGATTAATAAATAAATTTGATATCCTGTTTTCCTATACAGCGGTAAGTATTCGAGTAAACTTTCGGAGCAGATGTGCAAGGCAGTATTTCACAAAGTTGAAAGCTATTTGGAGAATCTATCAGTGTAGACGTCGAATAACGCGACGCACCATTCCTAGGGATTCATTCGTTTTAATACAAGTTTCCACTCGTGATGAACATAGGTTGTATTAACGCGAACCATTCGCGTTCCTTGGAGATTCGACCCGGCAACCAACTTCGCCCTCGGTGCAGTGAATGCCAGAGAATATTAATTACTTTGTCTGTATAATGACTAATAGGCAACAAGTGCCTATACTTCCGCTTTAATTAAATATTAGGCATTTTCATTTTGTCACAGGTTTTCATTTGGTCCTTTTAAACTTACTTAACTAATGCCCAAAGAATTCATAAACGCCACGAAACAATCAACTCCAAAAACAAATTAAAAATAGAAATTCAGTTTCAGTAAACTTGTTATAACGAATACTTGTAATGAGTAAAACGTAGATTACGTGAGTCTCAGAGAGTAATTGTCTCGTATCACACCTATGTTTAATTTAACAATTTTTTTAAGCATTGTATGCATATGATTTGTTTTTCATTCTACAGGATACCCGAATCATGTGGAATAGTATAAACACTTATAAATGGTGTTACCAAAATTTTAACCACAGTATCCTGACAGCACAAACAACACGAAAAAATACAAAAAAAAATCGTATAACAAAAAGAAAATTCATTTATCCGTCCGTTAGTCGGCGCTCATGAAATAACATAAAAACTTACTGAACCTGTTTCGCTGATCGTAAGCAGTAAACAACAAGGAAATAACTAACACGCAAAGCATACTCACCAAATATCATCTATGTTCACTATAGACATTTAGAAATATTTATAAGAATTGTTCGAAATGGCGTCCATCATTAGCGACACACAAGAGAACTCGGCGAAGAAACAATTCTTGTATTCGTATTAGCATGTCAGAATTAGCGCGAATACCTTCAAGGGCGTTATGAATACTCACTGTCAACTCATTTAATGTGTTTATAGGGGCGGCATACACCATTTGCTTCAGGTGACCGCACAAAAAGAGATCAGGAGATCGGGCAGGCCATCACATGGGTCTGTACCGACCAATCCATTTTCCTAGAAAATGTGCAGGACAGGAACAATATTGTGTGGTGGAGCGTCATCGTGCATCAACCAGGTGTTTCGTAACACATTCAACGGTAATGCATCCAAAAAATCTGCAAGGTGTTCCGCAAAAATTTAAATAGGCAGCACCTGTTAAACGAGGTGGTAATATAAAAGGCCCTACAAGTTGATCACCCAAAATTCCTGCCCACACATTGACGCTGAAACGTTTTGTGAATGAGTTTCATGTACAGCATGAGGATTTTCATCTGCCCTCACGAGTAAAAGTGCCCTCATCTGTAGTCATCAGATTTTGAAAAAGATTTAGATGTTCTGCATATTGTTTCAGTAACCACTCGCAAAAAGTTTGCCGACGTTCGGAATCTCCCAGGTGTAATTTCTGTACGCGTTGAACAAGGTAGGAATGCAAACCTATTCGTGTAACGTCCTCCAGACAACCTTAGCTGAAACACCCATTCTGGCTGCCAACGACGTACACTTATTCCCGAATTTTCCGCAACAACGTCCAAAATTTCTGGTTCCAGTTCCAGAACAGCTGCACCACGGTTACGTCATCGGTTTACACCTTGCGGTCGAAACGTTCCGTAATTGCGTAAATACTGCACATTAGCTGTAAATGTTTTTGCAATGGGAAGTTCTCGGTTCGGAAATTTGTTTGCATAAAATCTTCAGCATTTCCTCGAGCGTCGCTGTAGATGAGTAGCATATCTGTTTTCTCGCCGTTCCTGAATTGCGGCATTTTAGCTTTAACTCGTTCAACCACTTTTCACGAACAAAACTGTTGATCCCAAAGGACGCGGAGCAATAAATTGTGTTATAATCATAAAAAAATGAAGCAAATTCTTTCGCTCAGCTGTGATACGACGTATTGCGACGTGAAGGAAAAAATGCTTTTATTGACCTCCCGACTTCAACAAAGGTCATTCTTCGATTGCATTTGTTTTTGTGGCAATAAAAATTTCTTTTCTTGACCTAACTCAAAGTCATAGACGTAGGTCCGATTTTCAACGCGATTTTCTCGAAATGTATAAAACTTTTGTTAACCCTGTATGCGGCAAGAGCCAAAAACCTGGAAATAAAATTCTAAATTTTGCCATATAATTTGTAAACGTTATAAATACAACATTTACAGTCATAAAACCAACGACAATTTTGAATATTGTGACTTTTGAATTAGTAGCCAAATGGCAACATCGTCCGTTCAGAGGTATAATATGTTAATCACTCACTCTGTAAAAAATGAAACACAAAAGAAACAGTTTTCACGTTTTATTGATAAAAATCAGAACAGTTTTCACGTTTTACTGATAAAAATCAGAACAATACTCAAGTGAGTTAGATTACTCATTATGGTAAAAGTAAAAGTAATTCTTTTCGACTGTAAAACATAAACATATTCTGATGACATAAAACTTATTCTGGTGAATCCCGAAGTGCAATATCTACATCTACCTTTAGATGTGTGAGCAAGCCAATGTACTATGCAGTCCTTTCTGATCGCTTCATCTGGTCTAACAGCAATTGGTGTATGAATTCTCTCTTGTTTTTTCTGTAATAATGAAGGTCTGCTTTTTTTATTTTCTTTACTAGTTTGAGCGAGGGATGCAGCTAATAGTAGTCTAAACTCTTTCAAAAGATAAACTTTGTTTTTCATCGTTTAAGCACCTCGTTTGTACAGTATCCAACCGTTAATAACGCAAACATCTAAGATCTAAGTAAATATGGGAAAATGCCATCTTTTTGATCTACTTGGACTTCTGTAGAGTCTTAATAAAGAATTAGATTTGTCCACTCTACCTAAGTGCTTATTATACTGTGTCACAAGAGCTGGGCAGGGTACATTTTTTGTAATTTTTAAGGGCGCTCTTTAGGAACTCGCATCGGGGCGCCTAGAGGCTAAGGCCGGCACTGAATACCTTTTCACATAATTTATTGGATGAACTCCACAAAAAGTACTAGCAAGTAGGGCACACTTATTATCGGCCCATTTTACTAGTATTACAGTTTTATAAGAAAATGATCCTTTACCACTCTTCAGTAAAACTTTGTTCTATTCTAATTGACATCCAGCTACCCTATTGCTTCTTATAGTTCCCAAAGATAGAATTCCGACCTTTTCTTTCAAGAACGTAAATAGTTTTACACTGGAAAACCAACTATCGCAAAAAATGACACTTTGTTGAGGTTGTGAAATGGTTTTACATAAGATTACCACAACACTTCCTCCAACACCCAAGGATTTTTCTTCTTCGGTGACTTCATTTGGTTCAAATGTTGTGGCACCTTAATAGGGAAGAAAATATACCCCGAAACTCCAGATCTAATGAAAAATTTATATCCCCGTTTGTGGGGTTTGTTTTGAATATATTGGCGTAAATTGCCCACATAAGTCACTTTATAAGAAATCATAGCTTCATCTATAGAATATTGATTCTTAAACTGAAGTCTTTGACAATTTTCTCTCACTGCATTTATCAGCGGTCTTATTTTATAATACCTGTCTCTAATTTCTGCTGTAATTTGACTATTATCATTGCAATGTACACATCGTAGTTTTTGAAAGCGCTTCAGAGGCATTATATCAGCAACTTGTGGAATTCGACAATTTGATGACCGATAGTCTTGTACTGACGGTAACTTTATTACTCCCATGGTTAGTAATATGGAAAAAAAATCTGTGATTTCTGTTTCATTCGTTTGCAAACTTGTACCTGTGATTTAAGTACTGTATAAATTAGTTTGGTCAATAATGTTTTGCATTATTTGAAAAGAAAAAAAAATTGTAAAATAATCTAGCGGAACTCAAACTTCTTCGGTGGTACTAACATCATCACCAGTCAGAATACTTGACGTAATATCTTCTTTACCCCATACGAAAGGCGCATCTGTTCTTCTTACTTTTCTTGGTTGCTCTAATTCGTCTTCCGATTCTGTTTCAATCAGGTCATCATGTATTATCTCATGATTATTATTTGGCTTATCTAAATCTACATTTTGTATTTGTGTGTATTCTTCGTCAGACTCGGTATCAGAAACATCTGGATTCGCTAGAATAACAGCCACGATTTTATTTTTGCCGTAAAAATTTGTGACGCCAATCGGTTTATCCATTACAATGCAATCAAGAAATCGTTACAAAATCTGAAAAAAGAATAATATTTTTTGAGCAATGTTACCGAAAGGCTACATCAACTTGTAATGTAAATATCTTAAAGCATATTCAATTATTCTAGAACAGTAAAATAAATAATGTGAAATATCACATTTTTACTCGAAATTTCTATTTTTATAGCAAGTGAAAGAAATATTTCCTTTACATTTTCGAGAGATGTTGCTCAGCTTGCATCCACGTGATATAAAACGCCATTCATCACTAAATACAACGTCATCTTTTTATCTTTTTTTATTTTTTTCTATTGCACCAACAGATGTCGCTGATAGGTATATGTATAGCAAAAATTCTGTATTTCCTTAGTAACGGTGCCAGTTAAATAATCACATTTAAATAAAACAGATTTTACCCACCAAGTTCGAATGTAGCCGAATGACTACATTTCTACATACAGGGTTAAGGACATGTAAGTCCAATCGTTCCCATTTATGGTGATATATTACAGGTTTAAATTTCTGCACTTATTTTTGAAACACGCTGTATAAACATTTATCAAGAAATATTCTTAATCAAAGTTGTGTTGATTCCATTCCGCATATTATTTCCAACTATACAGGTTGTTCATCTAAAAGACCTGGTTTACGACTTATTAAAAGGAACATTGTATAAGTCATCTCAAAAAAAAAAAACAAATATACTTACCACATAAAATTCATTTTTTTATGTCGATCGGATCAATCTGTATCATGTTGTATTCTTAATACAACATGACCTTCGACTGCGGCAAAGCTGGTTCACCAAAATTAAAAGAAGATAGTATGTATGAATTCGCATTATGTATAAGGGAACAAAGATTTTGGAATTCAGATTTCACGCTTTGCAGTTCAGGTCTGCTTGACGCGAAATGAATTTGTGCCAAATTTGACATCGAACATCTTCAAGGCGATGGAATTAATTTTAAACTTAGAAGAAAATTTTTGTAAAATAAAATTTTCTCATTTAAAATTAGGAAGCTATACCAAATTCCAACATCCTTGGAAGTAAAATAGAATTAGGGAAAATTACTATTATTTACTTTTTGATCAATAAATACTATAATAGTAATGAAAATTTATTAAAATTGTATAATTGTGTTTTGGGATTTTAGAAATTCAAAAAAGGGGTAAGTTTTTCTAAATTTTTCAATAAATCAATTTTTTTAAGGTACAGAGTTCTGATGAGGCCCAATAAGGCCGAAATACATGTATAAACTCTTTCCTAACACTTTCTATATTGCCAGTTACACAATTTTAATTAATTTTCATAATTTTCATCTGGCAAGAAAATTTGATTTTATAATAATAATATTAATCCCTGATTTTTCGTAATTCTAAGGATATTGGAAATTGGTATATCTCCCTAATTATATGTGAAAAACATTTTATCTTACTAAACTTTCCCGTAAATTTTAAAGGAAGACCACTTTATCTTACCTTCTTGCATTAATCCCCCCTCTTGAAGACCGTTGACGTCAAATTTGGCACAAAGCTGAATTGCTCCAAAACTGTTTGCTCCATTATATGTAACTTGAATTCAATCTGGGGATATACTGTGCATATAATAAAAAAATAAACTCTTAGCTAATATTGAAATCGGAAGATGCGGAAGAAACTTTCGACAAAAATTAATACCCACTATATTAACAAAAAAACATTTTCGCTGCAGACAGGATTCGAACCTGTGCGGGCAAAGCCCAATGGATTTCGAATCCATCTCCTTAACCACTCGGACACCGCAGCTGTTTACTATAATCAGTAACAACAAAATTTGGTTTAGGCCCCAAAAATAACAATAATACACATCCGTATTATTTACACATTCTGATAGCCAGTATCTGTTATGTTCCTCGCTTATCCAGTCACTAAAAAAGCCCCGAATAGCGTTCTTGGTTATACCTAGGACAGGTTCAGGGTCAAGGTTGCCATACCCGCACCATTCCTGGCTAGTTCATCAGCCCGTTCGTTGCCGATAATACCCCGATGACCTGGCACTCATACCAGCGTGACGCAGTTATATTCCGCCAGGTCATTGAGCTCACTTAAGCATTCCCTCATCAGTTTAGAAGAGATCTTTGGGCTCACCAAAGCCTTCAAAACCGTCTGGCTATCGGTTAGAATAAAGATCTGCTTATTTGTGTAAGCCCTCCTTTTATTTTTCCACGCACATTGTAATATGGCGTATATTTCTGTTTGGAATACAGAGGAAAATTGGCCCAAAGGGAAGCATAACTTCTCCTTTGCTCTGTACCCATATATTCCAGACCCAGCACCAGTCTCAGTTCTGGAGCCGTCCATATACCAGATCAAACTTCCAGGAGGAAAGTTCTGTTCAGGTTTCCGATACTCAGCAAATTCATTAATTTCTATCTTAACGAGCAGGTTACCTTTATGTTACCTTTGGGGGCCATATAGTCCGTCCTCATATCGACTAAAGGACCCCTTATGCCATCAACGATACTTGTATGACCCGTGCTTATATTAAGTGGGTGACATGAATGCTGCAATCTGTGGAGTCCTCGTCTTGCCTCTCCCATTATCACAATGTGTAAGGGAGAGAGGTCTAGAAAGATTTCCATTGCAGCGGTGGGCGAAAGATGCGGAAGAAGTTTTGGACAAAAATTAATACCCACTATATTAACAAAAAAGCATTTTCGCTGCAGACAGGATTCGAACCTGTGCGGGCAAAGCCCAATGGATTTCGAATCCATCTCCTTAACCACTCGGACACCGCAGCTGTTTACTATAATCAGTAACAACAAAATTTGGTTTAGGCCCCAAAAATAACAATAACAGATCCGTATTATTTACAAAATCTGAATGCCCATATCGATTACTATTTCTAAAATAATATCATCAACTTAACGAACAATGTTGCTTTGGTGATTTATCAGATATGTTGAACGATTGGTGAGGATATATTGTTTTTAATTCGAATAGTTTCGATTGAACTTCTAAATTAAAAGCGTAGAGCTTTAATCAAACTATTATAATTCGTTTAGTCCTTTGTCGTCATTTTATCGAGATTTTTCCTTTCTTTTGGCTTCGTCCACAGTCACGCATTGTTAAGGTTCTTAGAAGATATCGTTTTTCTTTCCATTTGAATTCCATTCTAAAACATTTCGTCGTTTGTTTTTCTCATGGAATTACTTACAATTAGTCCTGTCCATTTTCATCTACATATTTCAGAGTGCAGATATAACCTGTTTTGTCCTTCCCTTCCTTTGCAAACATACAAACGTACTAATTTCATATTAAAATTAAATTTATGGTAATATTCACTTAAGTTTCGTATAACATCCAGTAATCCAAAAGTTTTTTTTCCTCTCTTTGTGTTAAAACATAGGATTATATCAAACTTAGAGTTAAACGTATCGTATAAACTAAAATTCATTCGCATTCGTTCATGTATTTACGAGCAAAACATTTTGAAACAGAATAGAATAGAAAAATAATTAAGTTAATCAAAAAAAATATCAAACTCTATCATGGACGGGGCTCACATAGCGCATTGCCACGACTGATTTTGACTCCAAAATTCTTTAGATAATGATGTCCTATTAAGCAGACAAAAATAGGACGCTGCGGACAGGATTCGAACCTGTGCGGGCAGAGCCCAATGGATTTCAAGTCCATCTCCTTAACCACTCGGACACCGCAGCTACGATGTTGACGTATCATTGGTATAAAAACCAAATATCCACTACATCTCGGTATTGTGAAATCGATTGTTATAAAAATTAGCAGGACTTCTCAGCATTTTAATATTATATTTATCAAACAACAAAGATTATACAGACAATCTTAAATGATCTCACGGTAGATGTACCAATCTTAAATTTCTGTGTACGGCATAGCAGATCTGGAAGTATGTTCAAGAAATACCTTTTCAAATTCAAGATAATATCTTGTACTCAAATAGTTTTAAAAACTATTTCAATACATATTTGAGATACTGAAAAGTATTTTGGAATAGTTGATCGATTCGTTCGACTTAGACGCTATTGTTTACTATTTATTGCATTTTGCTGATTTTCTTTATGTTTCTTTTGTGATAATAATAATTAATAGAGTTCGATGATTGTTCAATTTTGGTTTATGTATTAATTAATCGATCAATTTCAATTCTTTAGTATTGCTCAAAAGTAAATGGAACTTACGACAAACACATTTTTCAATGTTATTTTACTTTGATTAGTCACTATATAAAAATAAAGGAATATAATCCTTTACTCATTATATTTAATTAATGCAAATCGTATTTTAAAATAGCAACCAAATTGTAAAACATTAATATAAGTCGCCTTAAATCGACGATTCATTTCCTGCCAATTTAGGAATCGTTTACTTTTCTATGTACCCAATCAATGGTACTAAAAATTTTTTAAACGCTGAAAAGCTAAAAATAAGTATATTACAAATACAAAAAGTGCCTAAAGTAGCTTGAGACCGAAGCCATTATCCTTTTTTAATATCTTAGGTAGTAATAAAACAAAACTATGTGAAGCAAATGCAACACAAAGTGTTTGGAAAAAAAAAGGAGAACATTACCTATCTCTGATCGTTTTGTGCCGAATAAACACATAACAAACTATTAAATAAAAAATGCCACAACAATCTTTTATGATTAATAAAACAAATCTTTTTTCATTTAAATACGTATTTATTTCGTCGACTAACCCGTCAACTTCAGAACCCGGACGATATTCTCCTCTCAAATCACCAATAGAAGTGAAAGCTAAAGAAGTTTTCATGTTTGTGTGTGTGTGGTGACTTATACTGAAAATGACAGCATAACTATCGAAGTATGCCTTTATGTAAAAAATATTCTTACGGTAAGAAAATTTTTTCGTTTTCACATTCATCAAACCACAGTCTCGTACGCTATACCTTTGTATTTTACGATTATGAAACTGAAACGATGTGTAAACTGATCAGTAAAAAATAAAATTGGCAACATAAGCAATTAATAGTGTATTATAAAACGAGAATTTAAAGTGACATCCTGTAGTTAAACGAATAGGCAATTTCCAAAACCAGCTATCAGCTGAGCACTTTCAATTAAATCAACGCTTAAATAATTATGAAATATATTAAAATTAATTAATAATTAAATAATATGAATAAAATTGATGAGAATGTGATAATGATAACATACACCAAATGCGATTTGTATATATGCTTTTATGGTGTCGTTTTAATGAACAAAGGCCGTTAAGTCGTATGAAACGCAAATTGTACACGTTGGGTCATGACTAATGGCTCGTTGTTGCATTATGTCATGATCACACTAATACAACAACGAGAAACTTTCTGTTGCCTGATGTTACAAGAATAATCCGAGAAGTACAAATTCGTAAGAACATTTTGTCTACTCTAAAGCAACATAATCAGAGAAACATTCAAATTTTGTTTCTGTTACAATTCATATTATACAGTGCTAGTCTAAAGTCCCTTCCTCCCCTACCCCATTAATTTTGGAACCAATTAATTAAGAAAGTTCAGACAAAAAGCAAGTCAAAGTACCATCGCCTGCATAGAAATCTGGTACAATCAGTTTTTACACTAATTGATTTAGGCTGCAACATAACAATTTCAAACAAACTCTTTGTTATCAAAAAAATTCATTCTCATTTCCTTAATGTGGACACGGCTTTACTCATCAGTATGAAGCAAGTTCCATGTCTACTTTTGAGTGACATAAATATAACTTTCAAACTTTCAAAATTGATATTGAACATACAAATTTCACTTTACCCATTACTAATGTGTGTATAGTAGAAAATTATACATTTTTTGAACTTAGCCTTTGTGATTGCTGCCAATTCTGCAAAGGAATTCACATTTTACTTAAGAGAGAGGTAAAAAAGAGACGAACAACGCTGCGGACAGGATTCGAACCTGTGCGGGCAAAGCCCAATGGATTTCAAGTCCATCTCCTTAACCACTCGGACACCGCAGCCACACGTCGTTACTTATTTTTGTTATCTAGATAGGTAACAGGCACATAATCTTATTTATTTCACAATTTTATAATTATTTTTACTTTTTAGTAACTATTTATAAATAATATTTTATTGTTTTAATATTAAAAAGGTGTGGATTGAGCCCACATTGAAACAGGGTTCTTTTTTTCTCGATCAATGATTTTTCTTTTTTGGAGAGTCCTTGAGATTATTATTATTATTACGAATGCAGAGTAGTTGAAATAAACAAATAACCTTTAATTGAGTGAGATTTATTTCTAAAAGATTCTCATGTTTTTTCAAAGGAACACCTGTATAACATTGTCTTAAATTTAAAAACAAAATTCATTTTTACGTACAATACATTCGAAAAACTCAGTTTTTATGAGCGTTTAGAATCCCAAAAAAATTACAAATATTGCGACCTACATGGCCCCTATGAGACAGAGTGAGCAAAAAATACTGTCGTCTTCATTTAAATTTGGCGCGTGATGAATTTGGTGTTTTTATTAATAATTAGCTTTTGCCAATGTTGGCAATACAGGTCGTCGTTCTTTTGCTTGTAAAAGTTCTAATTTAGTATTTTTGCTTTCCTTCGCTGTCGAGAAAAATAAATAATATTTTATTGAGTGAGTTACTTTATTTAAAAAACAACTCATCATTTGTTCATTCATTTAAATTCTCATTCGCATTTTTGAATCGTCACTGAATATAGGAAATATTTCATGAGATACCAACATCAATAAAAAAGGGCGAGACACTGATAGCTCATTTATAGAACGAGATAGAACTTTTCTTTTCTTTCGGAGAGAGTTCCTGTCTATTGAATACTAACTTAAAATTATTTGCACACGCACCGGGTGGGTGATCCATAAAATAATATCAGCAAGCAACAGGATTTTTTTTTATTGGAACACCTATATACAGAGTGTTTCAAAAGTGATTAGGATTAGGAGTATGAATGAAGGGAACCAAAAAAGCTTCAATTAAACATAGTTCCCGAAATTTACCATTTATGAAATAAATTCATTTTTTGCTGGTTCTGATCTGTTGAATATTAACTTACTATTTTTAAGAAAAACAGTGAAATTTTTATTTAATGTATCATTCATGAGACAACAGATATTCATAATTTTGGTTTCAAACCACAGAATACGATTGAAGATACACAAAGGAAGCTTTTTTAAGTTTGTGGATAAACGAGGTACAGTAGAGTATGAGCATTTTAACTGAAGAGTTTTACAATAGATGTTCAAAATGCTGACCATACACGAATGCATCGTCTTACACGTAGAAGGAAATGTGCTGGTGCACCATCGTGTATGAACCACATTTGCTGGCATTGCTGCATTGGCACATCTATCAAATTTGGAAGATCATTGTGGTAGAAAATATGGTCTAATTAGACAGTCGCTGAGACATTGAACGAAAAAGTTTGTAAATGTCACACCTGACGCATAGCATTAGGATATGATTAGGATTGACATCGGCTTACACGTGCGAGTTGTGAAAATTAAAAATGCCGTCACGGGTAGACCCAGTTTAAAAGCTAGTCTAGGGCTCTCCGAATATCTGTCATTCTAAGAAGGAAATCTTTGTTCTGGAGACCTTGAACACTAACTCCTAGTCGAAGCTCCTGGGTTTACATCTACATGTTCTAACACTGCTTCTTCTACATTAGGAGCTATGGATTTCGGTCTACCTGATGGTTCGTGGTGTCCCATTTTCTCCCATACGGGATTATGCAAAAATCTAGTTTGCAATACAGCTGGCATTGCCACATCTGAGGAATGCAGCATCGGATTATACATGCCTTCCAGCAAATCAAGGAAGATCCAGGATTGCTAGAGCACATTCATGGGTCTTTGCAGAGAAAACAGATGTATTCTAGTACATAGTCAGCAGGGTGAACATATATTAATATTCTTCAATTAACATGCTCATACTATACTGCATCTTGTTTAACCACAAAAGTTTCCTTTATGTATTTATAATTTTTTTTATATCCGTAGATACGTATTTCGGCAGCTAAGCTACCATCTTCAGTACAGACACCTCCAAGCACTTCATAAAATCTAACAACCAACTAATCAAATTCAAAATTTATAAAAATAATAATAATTAAAATTAAATTATTAAAAATAATAACAAAAAGAAAATAATATGTAGTTATCTGAAATTAGACCGTCAGCGTCACGACTGCTTCTACTGCTGACGTTTCGTTCACCATTACAGAAGAACTTCCTCATCGACTAACGAGAACTAACGACAAGTAGCAGCAACATCACCAACAGCAGCAACATCGCCAGCAGCAGCAGCCCTGAGGAAGTTCTTCTGCAATGAAGAACTAAACGTCAGCAGTAGAAGCAGTCATGACGCGGTTGCAACCGGAAACCAATTCAATTGATTTGATTCTATAAACGATAGTAAACGAAATATTATTTATATTTATTTAACCAATTAAAAGTAAATTAATATTTAATATTATTAATATTTTCTACTTCTACTTTTTTGAGGAAGAAAATACAACTGTACTTGACATTAAATGAAAATGATGTTCAGGACACTCTGTCTCGTGAAATCTAGTAGGTTGTTTTTTTTTTCAAATGTTCAAGCCTATGCAATTATCAATCTTTTTTTAATGCATCATTAAACGGAAATCTTAGTGATGCACACTGTATATACTGTTAGAATCGTGATAATTAAGGCAATGCAACAACAGAAATTTTATTAGCAAAACTAAAACGTAGGGACTCTACAAAGTTCGATTTTACACTGCTCATCATATATTCGAGCTCTCGCTTCGTTGTATCATAAGTGCGGGGAAGCACCGGGACGACGCCAGGGCAGCCAACCTCACACCGATGTAAGTTACTGTCCATCGCAGCAATCGGTCCGTGAATTTTTATGAATAACTCTCACATTCGGCTATCCTGACCAGGCACGTCCTCGGGCCATTCAGACACCTGTAATTAAAATTTCGCACGAGTACCAGTGATATATATTTTTTTTAATCTACCAGTGTCAAGAGAAGTATCTTTCAACTCCTAAAACTCTCCCCGACACTCGATTAATCTTACCAAAGTGGGGCAAGTGTCAAGAGAAATATCTTTCAACTTCTAAGGTACCCAACACACTGCCACGCATTTAAAACATCATTGTGCAAGTGTCAAGAGAAGTATCTTTCAACTTCTAAGGCACCGTCTACTACGGAAACCCAACACACTACACGCTTTTAAAACATCATTGTGCAAGTGTCAAGAGAAGTATCTTTCGACTTCTAAGGCACCGTCTACTACGGATACCCAACACACTACACCTTTTTAAAACATCATTGTGCAAGTGTCAAGAGAAGTATCTTTCAACTTCTAAGGCACCGTCTACCACGGATACCCAACACACTACACGCTTTTAAAACATCATTGTGCAAGTGTCAAGAGAAGTATCTTTCAACTTCTAAGGCACCGTCTACTACGGATACCCAACACACTACACCTTTTTAAAACATCATTGTGCAAGTGTCAAGAGAAGTATCTTTCAACTTCTAAGGCACCGTCTACTACGGATACCCAACACACTACACCTTTTTAAAACATCATTGTGCAAGTGTCAAGAGAAGTATCTTTCAACTTCTAAGGCACCGTCTACCACGGATACCCAACACACTACACGCTTTTAAAACATCATTGTGCAAGTGTCAAGAGAAGTATCTTTCAACTTCTAAGGCACCGTCTACCACGGATACCCAACACACTACACGCTTTTAAAACATCATTGTGCAAGTGTCAAGAGAAGTATCTTTCAACTTCTAAGGCACCGTCTACTACGGATACCCAACACACTACACCTTTTTAAAACATCATTGTGCAAGTGTCAAGAGAAGTATCTTTCAACTTCTAAGGCACCGTCTACTACGGATACCCAACACACTACACCTTTTTAAATCTTAAGAAAAAAGGCTTACAACTCAAAGAACCAATTAGTGATTTACACACAAATAGCCAACTTTTAAACTATCATAACAAAAGTGAGAAGACTCACCAATTAGTCAACTTTCTGGGTTCTGAACAGCTTCAATCGTTCGCTGGCAACGACTCCTTTGAAGCGCCTTTTATCTTGAGACAAGGATTGGACTCGATAGCGATCGTTTCCCAAAACATGTGTTACTCGTACGGGACCAATATATTTTTGAACCAATTTCCCGCTAGAAACACCCTTCACAATGGGAGTACGCTCTACCAATACCATGTCTCCCACTTGATACTTTATTGCGTCTAGACGGTTTTTATCAAAACGTCTCTTCATCACTTTTGCTGTTCTTTTCATGTTTACGGCAGCCTTTTCCCGGAACCGTTCTAAATTTGTTAGCCTGTCTTTTTGATTTACAACACTCACGTCAAATTTCAGTCTTGGACGAAACCCGTATAGCAACTCAGACGGAGATTTTCCCGTGGTTGCATTAATAGAACCATTGATACCACACTGCACTTCTAGAATTTTGCTTTCCCATGCATCATAATCGTCACCTACTGCAGCTGTCATGGCATTTAATATGGTCGCATTGAATCGTTCCACCTGTCCATTGCTCCTCGGACTAGCAATTGCATTTAGAACATGTTTAATATTATAGTTCTTACAGAATTCAGTCATAGCTCTACTAGTGAAGCCCCTTCCTCGATCGGTTATTATTCTTTCAGGAATTCCGAAAAATTTGGTTAATAGTTCCACTGCTTTAATAACATATTGAGTTCCCGTATCAGGAACTGCTTCAATCCATGTAAATTTCGTAAAAGCATCCACAATTACTAACATGAAAGCATTTCCCTGTGGAGTTTTGCAAAAAGGTCCTAAATGGTCCAAATGAAGGGTATGGAATGGCTTATCCATTTTTGGGATTGGATGTAAAAATCCTCTCCTTTTTCCCGTAGGTTTCTTTGCGCACAAGCATGGTATGCAATGTCTCACGTATTTTAAAACAAAATCTTTCATCCCTGAAAACCAATACTTTCCTTTTAATGCCTCAAGAGTACGCTGTGGTCCTGGATGACCGTTTTCGTCATGATATAATCTGGTTACTCTCCACCGTACGTCTTTTGGAATGAGAATTTTTGGTTCTCCATTTATTATTCGACATAATTTGTCATCAATTGTTGTATAGCATTTATCAGCACTACCAACCTTTAGCTGTTCTTTAATTAGTTTGCAATCATCATCTTCGCCTTGAACACATTGGATCCAATCTGATTCCTTAATCAAGTCTACATTTACAGTGTCGCGTCTACTCAATGCGTCTACATGTCTCATCTGCGTTCCGGGACGGTACAAAACATCGAACTCGTACTCTTGCAACTCCAACCACCATCTTCCTACTCTTGGAGAAAGATCACGCTTCAACCAAGTGAGTTTTAGAGAGTTACAGTCAGTAATAACAGTGAATTTTTTTCCGTATAAGAAGTTCCTAAATTTTCTCACGCTTTTTATTACTGCGAGGGTTTCCAGTTCGAAGCTATGGTATCGTGATTCACATTCCGTTGTTTGTTGGCTCATACAAGCTACCGGTTTCCAGCTTTGGTTATATTTTTGTAATAACACTCCTCCAAATCCCCATTTACTAGCGTCCGTGTGTAATTGTATCTCCAAATTAGGGTCGTATAAGGTTAATACCGGGTCACTTGCTAATTCTTGTTTTAATAGTTCGAAAGATTTTTCCTGTTGGGATTCCCAGATAAAAGTCGTGTTTTTTCTTGTCAATGTGGTTAAAGCTTTGGCTTTTAAAGCAAAGTCTTGAATGAACTTTCTGAAATACGAGGCTAGGCCCAGAAATCTTCTCACCTCATGTACATTTTGGGGTTTAGGGAATTCTAATACAGCTTTTATTTTTTGTAGGGATGGTCTTAGCTCACCATTGCTTATAACTGATCCCAAATATTCTACTTCGTTTTGCAAAAATGAGCATTTCTTTTTATTAAGGGTAAGTCCAGTATCCAAAAATATTTTCAAAATTATTTCAAGTCTTTCAAGCGCCTGTTTAATAGTTTCAGCTATTATCAAAATGTCATCGAGGTATACCAGAGCAAATGTAAACCGTAAAGGACCCAATATGTCATTAATTGCCCTTTGGAAGACAGCCGGTGCGTTGGTCAATCCAAATGGCATTCTCTTGTATTGATAGTGTCCGTCAGGAGTGACAAATGCTGTGTAATGTCTACAATTTGCAGCAACTCTCAGCTGATGATATCCCGATGCCAAATCAAGGGTGGTAAACCAATTTTGTCCTGATAATCTGTCCCATTGATCTTCGATTCGGGGAAGCGGATATTTGTCTTTGATCGTAATTGAATTTAGTTTGCGAAAGTCCACGCACATGCGCATCTCTCCAGACTTTTTGCGTACTAACAGTATCGGACTTGCATAAGGCGATGTGCTTGATTCTATGATGTCGTTTTTGAGAAGATCGTCAACTATGTTTCTTACAATTTCCCTTTCACAAAAGGACAATCGATAAGGTCGGTAGCATACAGGAACACTGCTAGTAAGTTGGATTTCCATTTCAACATTTGTTTTCCCCAATTCCGAATTATTTGTTGCAAAGCAGCGATCATATTTTGCCAGTATACTTTCCAAACGTTTTTGCCCACTTTCAGATTCGAGAGTAGGTTGCTCAGGTACTTCAGTTTGTGAAAACTGCTCCGAAGAGATTCCCCGTGCAACACATTGCCCTCTTCTAAATGCGGCTGATAATTTGCTAACGTTTAGGACAGTTAAAAGTCCCAAGCCATTTGTTACTTTTATTTGGCTTGCTGGAATAATAACAGTGCTGCCGTTTAAAAATTGTTCAGAATGTGTAGTTGTTAGGCACCCATGATTAAATTCACAATAAATTTCAATTTTATTAATCCCAGGAATGATTGTAGAGTTTTCTTCGGCGTGTAAGGTAAATTTTCTGTTCGTTTCTACTGCTTCAATCGGTAAATTATATTCTTCATTATAGAAAAATAAAGAGTCGTTTCCTTTTAACACGCAAACTTTTGGTAATTCGGTAAATGTTCTCCCTATCAGTAGATCCACATGTTGAGCATTATCTTCCACTACTACGATTGTTGTCAACCGTTCTACTTCATCTAATTTGATTACTGCTTCCGTTTCTCCCAGAGAAGGTACAATCGCGCCTCCGTATCCCTTCATCAGTGTCGATTTTGTCTTATTTATTGGGAGCCCCAGAGTGTTGGCTTTATAATTCTTAATAATAGTGCATGCGCTTCCGAAATCAACGTATGCCATAATATTTTTATTGTTAATCATCACTTCTCGGTGGTATTTTTTTTCGTTTTCAGCGACGTAATTTATTTTTACTGTTTTAATTTAAAACATTTCTCTCGCGTATGACCTGACCTTTTACAATAAGTGCAAAAATTGATTACTTTATCTGATGTCTTTACAGTTTTGTTTTTGAAACAATCCTGAAATTTATGACCCATCCTTCCACAGGTATAACAGCCGCGCCCTTTATGTGTGTTATTCTGCTTTTGTTTATTATTTTGATACTCCACTTTATGTGTTGTAGTAGTGCTGGAGTAATCTGATTCGACTAAAAATTTTAATAATGACTCGGTACTTTTACAACCTGCTGCCTGAGCGCTTGCTTTTAGCAAACTGTTATTCATTGTGGAAATAATAACGTCCGTAATAACATGATCGGGCAAATCACAATGTTTTCCTAAACGTAGTTTATTATAATAAAAAGTGACCACGTCCTCATTATGCTTTCGCTCACAATTGACAAAATTTTATTTTCAATGCTATGCTTCTTACCGACGGGAATGCTAAAGTTAATTTTGCTTTCCATTGTTGCCAATCACTGTTGATTTCTGTTTGGCAATCGTACCAAGATTTTGCATTTCCGCTTAGACGACTGATCATACAGAAAATTTTTGCACGATCGTCCCATCCGTATAATTCACCTACAGAATCTATTTTATTTAGCCATTGCGTAATTGTTATACTTTCAGTTGACGCGTCAAATTCCGGAACGAGCTCCATCCGTCCAACGTATCGTTGCCCACTTGCGGTCTCGCACGTGTGTGATTTATTAGTTTTATTATTCTGCGCTGAGATTTGTTGATCTAAACTTCGGGATTGTGATAGCCGGGTGCTAGACAGCGGCGGCGTTCTTGATCTTTCGCATACCGAAGGAATGTTTAAGTTACAACGAATTAACTCTTCGAGCTGCTTAAATCGGTTCTCCATTTGGTTTTCAAAATTGCGAAACTTTCTACTATCATGAGGCGAGCGAGATCGCTGACGGCTTTCTCGATCTCTTCGCCTCGGACTCCTATTACGACGCTGCATCTTATTATCAAATATGTTGCTAATCAAAAATAACCAATTTATGCCGTATCCAATATCAATGTGCAGTGCGAACGTGCGATATCAAATATCAAAAGTAACAAAAAGAAAGTAATCGTACAGGCTAACAATAGAACAATAAAAGTAAACTGCTGTACTCACGACCTTGTAATCATTTCTGAATCAAGGGAGCATGTACCCAAATCGTCAGCAACGAATGTCCTTCGGCTTCGTGTGATGCACCACTAATTGTTAGTTTTGATTAAAAAGTATGTATGAATGAAACAAAATACTAATAGTCACTGCAGCAATAAACAACCACAAAAGTTCAATTGAATAGTGGCCAATGAGTTCAAATCGCACTTCTGATATGTTAGAATCGTGATAATTAAGGCAATGCAACAACAGAAATTTTATTAGCAAAACTAAAACGTAGGGACTCTACAAAGTTCGATTTTACACTGCTCATCATATATTCGAGCTCTCGCTTCGTTGTATCATAAGTGCGGGGAAGCACCGGGACGACGCCAGGGCAGCCAACCTCACACCGATGTAAGTTACTGTCCATCGCAGCAATCGGTCCGTGAATTTTTATGAATAACTCTCACAATACACTTAAATAAAGGCAGTATGTGTTATTATATCATATCATATCATTTATCAAACATTTAACGTTAAAAAAACAAAATAAATAATAAATACGTAAACAGAAAATGAAATAAATTAACCAATTCTATTTTTTTGTATTTAAGAAGTTTAAAAGAAAAAGTTTTATCCGAATTTTGGATTCATCGCATCTTTGATGTCGAACACGCACCTTTAAGTTTATAACCAGAGGGACGACATAAATCCGAGCCGTTGTCAAACGCAAGGAATCAAGAGCCCAACAAATTATTCAATTGCAGAACTAAATCATGATATATTCTAGAAACACAAACACGGAAAGCTATACATTAATACAGAGGAAATTAACGTGTCAACTTACCAACTATACGCCTGGTGAAATATGTTGCGAGCTGCACATGTATAACTTGTATAAGTAAATATGATTTGTGCCATAAATGCGACTGACGAGCTAAATAAATAATCAGACGTGATATTCTATATGAACGAGAAAACCACGTCGTGTTTCACCTAAATCGTATTATACATGCAGTAATTATTTTTATTAATTCAAATCAAATTCTTAAAGTTGTTTTATTAGATGTGTCTCTAATTTTTTTTTTTTAATTTCTTGCCATTATGTTATTTATTGTTTCTCACATCACATTGGGCGGTTCTTTATTAATATTTTTCATTTATAAAATTATTTTATGATTTATTATTGAAAAAAATAGTGAACCTGAAAGTAAATTTTCAAAGTGTTTGTTCAGTTAAAACTCGATTACAAAACCGAAATAACTCCAGTAAATGCGGTTACAGGAATACCTGAACAAACATTTTACAAAGAAAACTGCTGATTTGTAAAAACACATTCTCTGAAATAACGAACGCATTAACGATCCAATCGCGTGTGCACTAGCAGAAATTGAACCGCACTACAATAATTTACGAAACTCGGTCGTTAGCAATTAATTTCATTAATGCAAATTGCCAAAATTATTCAAAAGCGGCTTTCGGTGTGACGTCATTTAAAAACCGAATTATATTAATCTCGGCTAATCTAAATTGCGTTCGTTTAAAGGACCAAAAATGAGGCTGATAATTGTAGTAATTTTGTTTATCGGTATTGCAAATTGTTTCTTAATTAAGAATGAAAACTTTAAAAAAGGTGGTGACGAGAATGCTAATGAAATTAGTGGAAATCCTTCGCAGGAACAAAATCACAGAGAAACGATGCTTGATCAGTTTTATGATTACTTGGAAAAAGTGAAACGAGTGTCGGAAATTGAAAAGGAAAGAGAATTATTGAGGGAAAATGCGTTGAAATCACGCAAAAGTTTCCAGAGATACAAAAAACCAACAACAGGTATTGTGGATGAAGGTAAAAAGAACTTCAGTAATGATATAAGACCAAACCGAAATTTTCTTGGAAGAGACAAATCTTATAATCAAGAAAATGTAAAACTCAGAAGTATCCCTACGAATGATTTCGGAAGCAATTCTAAAGACGTCCAACGTCAATCAGGTAATTTTTTTAATAAGGTTTATGTTTATTGTTATACATATTTAAGAATTAAAGCTTCTTGTTATGCAGTACATTCACTATATCAAAAAAGAGACTATAGTCACGAAAAAGAAATATATAGGGCGATTCTGAAGAAATTGGTCAAAATCTGTACATAATAATAATAAAAAAGGTACCATTGAACTTTGCTAAACAAAAAAGTCTATGTCTGAATTACAACTGATAAATATACTCTTCTTAAATACACTTGAAAAAGGTATAGGAAAATGGAAAGATTTTTTTTATTGCCCGATGATTAATTATTTAGATGATAAGTTACGAATATTTATAACCATCAGTAAAAATCCCTCCAATTTAACTTTATACAGACGTCGAAAAATGTTTCACTTTTATTTTGTAATTAATAATATTATATTCACTTCAAATCTTTTCAATTATAACAGCACAATTTTTGACAACTACGATCAAAAGCACAATTATTTATTTTTAGGTGTTATATTCCCAGAATTAAAGGATCTATAATTCCTAATAGATGTAACTTACTATTATTATTACTGACTACTAAAGTGAATGGGCTTGTATGCAAGCAAAATTAATATACCCTTGCCGAATAATTTTTTGAATGTACCCGACTTTCGAACGTCTTGACTTTGTTTGTAATTGATTTTTATCATAACTTTGTGTAGAATGAGAGTGCTAATAATTCCAAAAAGAAAATTAAACATCTGTTTATATACTCTGGCTTCCGTGGCTAGTAGTTTCGTCTTCAACACTCCACTGTACCTCCAATTGTTACACTACTATTCCTAATATTCCTAATATTTATAATACATCTTTTCCAACTGTAATTAAGAATTCGTCAGTTGTAATTCAGATTGATCAGTTTAATTTCAGAATTCGTTATTTGTAATTCAGACTAACAAATTTAATTTCAGAAAGGTTTAAATGAATTTCAAATTATGTCAATTGTAATTAAGAAATCGTCACCGAAGTTCATTTGATACTTTCCGAATTTAAACTGACTAATCAGAATTACAAATAATTCTGAAATTAAATTGATTAATCTGAATTACAATTGACACGATCTGAAATTGATTTGATACATCTGAATTTCAAATAACTTTTAAATTAACAATTCTGAATTACACTTGATAATTTCTGAAATAAAGGTAATCTTTTTTGAAGTACAGTTGGAAATGGTGTAGAAACAATTACATGAGTATTAGGGTTTCTGATTTCTCGACTTTTTTGATTTCTCGGGACTCGAGAATTTTCGTCTGTTTGTTGAAGCGTTTGGTAAGCTTAAAATTAGTAATTAATTTTCATAAAACGGCGTCACAACATTTTTACGATTTTTTATTCTCTACACCATAATTATAACAACCTTCTTTCGCCTACTTAATATGTAACTATTTTAAACATGTACAAATACAAACAATACAATTCCTCTCTCTCAAGAGGCGACCTACGCCTACGGTCGATCGCCTTGGTATTAAATTTTTTGTATTTCGCGGAGGTGAATTAGCCTGATTCGTTTCTGGTGTGTGTGTGTCTGAAACTTTTCTTGCTTCTTAATTATGGTGTTTTCCAATTCATAATCATCGTCTTCAAAAGTCCTCAATGTACTGGCGAATTTGGTTTACATATAATCTATGTATTCCCTTCTTAGTTTGATTGAGGTACATGATACCCCTATCAGTTTTATGATTACACCCTTGATCCAGTGCTCCTTAGAGCGATAGAGTCGAATCAGAACTTGGTCATTGATTTTAAATCTCATAGTTACCATTGCCTGTTTTAGCTTATTCTTAACTGGTGCCAAGAACGAAAGAGGAGTTTTTGGTTGATGACCATGTGGTAATTCAGCTGGAGATTTATCCATGGCAGGAAGTGGTATGATTCGATTTGTGAATAACATATGTCACAGTGCTCTGATACTGCTTTTCCCTTCCCACTTAAGTTTTTTTATTGAATTCTTAAATGTTCGTCTAATCCTTCTGCTCGTCCATTTGATGCAGGATGGAAAAGTGCTGTTAAAAGATGTTTGATTCCATTTTCTGTGCAAAACTGTTGAAATTCACTAGAAGTAAAATGCTAAAATTGTTCCATTGTCTGTTACGAGTATGTTTGATAGGCCTTCTTGCAGAAATCATTTTTAATGCATTTATTGGCTTCAGCTGTTCTTCTGTGCATTTGTTCCGCCAACCCTGTTGTATGATTGCTTTAAGGTCAGACAATAATGGATCTGCTTCTGATGCTTTCACGATCCGTTCAGCGTTAACTGGGAAGCTATACAGTATCTCGGAGAATTCATTTATAAGACTATTACAAGCTTCTTCACTTTCGTCGAACCGAAGGTCTGGTCCACACACAAGGTAATATTGATAGTGCGTCGGCGTTAGAATGCGCTTTTATTGACCGATATTTAATCGAACACAAACAATTGATTGATTGAAAACAATGGCTAGAGCTTCTTTTTCGATTTAGCTGAAGCGTTTTTCGTGGTCGTTCGTCGTCTTTGACGAGAATGCAGGATGTTCATTCCCATTTGTGTCTCTATGTGATAATAGAGCCCTAATTCATGTAGGTGATGACTCGAGTTTGTAGTGGACAAGGGTTGTCGCGTGAATAATACTTTCTTCCTTACTACCTTATTTGAACTGCGCACCTTTCTTTGTTAAAATATTGAGAGGCTCCGCAATTTCTGAAAATTTTTCTATATATTTGCAGTAATAATTCACTTTACCAATCAATTTCCATTGGTCTCGGAAGTCCGACGGTCGAATACCTTGTTCTGAACATATTTCAAATTCACATTTTTCCCGACGGCACTGAAGTCCATTGGTTTCCATCAATTAAACAATTCATTTAAGGTATTCAAATGGTCCTTGTCCGTGATTCCAGTGACAATATTGTCGTCTAAATAGCTTGCACAAAGTGCGTTTAAATATTACCAGTGCACTGGCATCTTCTTCCAATTCCACTTGCAGATAGGCGTCTGCCAAATCAATTTTGGTAAAATGCTGACCGCCTTGAAGTTGTTAAAAAGATCTTCGGCTCTTGGTATTAGAAATTAATCATTGTGTAATTGCAGATTGAAAGTTATTTTTAAATCACAGATAATTCTGAGTTATGGCTTGGGTACTATCACGATTGGTGCTGCCCATTCGCTATATAATTTACTGGCTTAATTATCCCTGCATTTTGTAAACGTTGCAGTTCTTCTATAACCTTCTTCTTTAAGGCGAATGGTATCGGCCTTGGTTTGTAAAATTTTGAAACGGCGTCGCTCTTGAGATACAGCTTAGCCTTCATACTCGTGAATTTTCCCCAACAGATTTCGGTGTCTTGTACAAACTTCTTCCATTTTGGCTTGATGTTCAGTTAACTCAGTGTTCGGCAGTTCCAAATGCTTTGAACCATGATGTGCTAAAAATATTTTCCGCGTCTCTAAAATTCGCAACCAACAGACGTAATTGGTTAACGTGTGTCCCAATTCTCGCCGCGTATGTTGATTGGAATGGTGCTTTTACAGTAAGCTTTAACTTGGGTGCTAGTAGGTTTTAATTTTGATGTTCCAATTGCCTCGGAACCCTGAAGTCCAATAATTGATATAGTCACACCAAAATCTAATAGGAATTCTAGTGAATTCATATTGATCCGTCTCCCGGTTTTCACTTGCCGTAAAAATTTGATCGATGACTTCATTTCTCGTGTCTTTCGACGTTTGAAACTTTAATTGACACACTGTTGAGAGGTGACCAATCTTGCTACTTTACTTTTTAAGTACCCGCATTCTGACTTCTGGTGGGTTTTTCCTGCAGTTTGGACAAGCTTTCCACGTCATACGGCTCTCTTTAAAATTACCTGGGTGATTTGATTTCTAGCGGGATTTTGACTGTGGTTTGTGTTTACAATCTGTACCCATGCGATTGCTTGTGTCGCTTCGTAAGTTTGAGCAATTTTGATTACGTCGTCCAATGGTGGATTTGGTTGCTGCAATATAGCAATTCTGATTTTTTTTATGCAATGTGTTTCGTTCTTGTTTTTCTCGGAGAGCACGTTCCTGACGTTCACGTTCGTCCCTGGCTAGTAGTAACTGCACCAATTTTTAAATTGCATCTACTTTGGCAACTGCAGGTTCGGCTTTTGCTTTCGACATTGACTGCACCAATGAAGCGTTTGGTACACTTAAAATTGAATTTCATAAAACGGCGACATGTTTTTTATTCTTTACACCATAACCATAACAACAGTTTTTTCCTTCTAAATATTTAACATGTACAAATATAAACAATACAATTCCTCCCTCTCAAGAATCGACCTACGGGCAGAATCTAATCGGTGGACGTCGCTCTCGGGTGGACCTCCTTGGAGCTATAGGTATTTAATTTTTTGTATTTCGCGGAAGTGAATTAACCTGATTCGTTTCGGTGTGTGTGTGTGTCTGAAAGTTTTCTCGCGTCTTAAGCATGGTATTTTCCAATTCATAATTATCGTCTTCAATGTACTGGCAAATTTGGTTCACATGTCGTCTATGTGTTCCCTTCTCAGTTTGAATGAGGTACTTGATGCGGTCTATCGGTTTTATGATTTCTCCCTCGATCCAGTGCTCCTTAGAGCGATAGAGTCGAATCAGAACTTATTCTTTACAACAAAACCCTAACAACTTTTTTTCTTTCGCCTACTTCATATACAACTGTCAACTGTTTTAAACATTTACAAATATAAACATTACCTTTGTTCTCGGGGAATTCCTAAGAAATCGAGAAATATAAAAAAATTAGTCTTCTTAGTCTTTGATTTAGAACTTTGATTAACATAAATAAAATTTACTTTAAAAACCTCGTAGTTTTATCTAGTAAGCACATCATCGGTAATTAACATAACAATAATTCTAATAATAAACATTAAAAAACATAAAATTATAAAATTCGCTTTTGTACTATGAAAACAAAAAGTTAAATTTCCTATGAAGAACAGTGGCTAATATGCAAAATAAAATAAAATATTCTTCAAATAATAACAGTTTAAGTCGGTCAATGTGCGGCCAGTTTTTAATCTAAAATTTCATTGCAATCAAAATCAACTCGCAATAATTTTTTTAAATTTCTTAAAATATAGTTGAAGAAACGAATGCATTAATTGTTTTGTCAGACAATGAGTTTCTGATTTATGGAAACTATATTATACGGTAGCCCTCTAAGGCTTTCACTTTAGCCAAAATTGGTTTCATATTCACAGATGAATGTATTTTAACAATAGAATATCTTTGTTTAATACCGCTGATGAAATTCAAATTCTTAAATGATGTTACATTAATTCTGTACAAACAACATTTAATTTATTTGTTGCTGCTTTTGAAAATATTACAATCCACTGATTGGTTACTATTCGCACACTGCAGTTTTCGCTATAACACATAACGTAATCTGCACTAATTGTATCCAGGCCCCACTACTCACGTTAAGAATACATGGACTTCTTTTTAACATATTGTGAGTTACATGTTCTTTGTTGCTCCCCATGAAACCACTATCGGTTAAAGTGAAAATCTTCAATTTACCTATACCCTACTCCCTTGTGTAAGACGTGAACATCTATAGCTGTCTTGAGCGGAAAGAAGAGGAGCAGAATTCGAAAATTTCTCGATTTCTCAGTATTCTCCCGGTATTGAATTTAACAAATTTCCCGGGAAATCGAGAATTCCCGAGTCACTTGTCTGTAATAGTAAAAAATTTAAATTTTAAACTTTTTTGATAATTTTCAACGCACAAAGCGTTCAGTTACAAGAAATATCCTGCATATTTAAAGTTAACAAATAAAACAATAAAAAGGAGATACGCAAACAATTGACAAGGAGCTGTTTGTAAAATAATTATTACAGAGATTATTGAAAAGTTTTACGTTTGGATTAAAATTTTGTGGGCCGATCCTTGCGATACTGCAATGCAAGGCCAACCCGTGGCGGGAGCGGAGCAAGCTCCTTATTCCCACCTCATTCCAAAAATCAGTTTAATATACTGGTCCCGCATGCGGGACGTATCAGATATTAAGCTGATAAGAACAGATACTACACTTTGATCTTAGCCATAGGCCGAGAAGCGATACCGAACAAACTCCACGAAGAGTATTTATGCTAGAATAGCGTACACTTGTTGTAAAATGTTTAAACGAACGCCATCTGGAAGGTAATGTACTAAAGAATATGCAGGAAAGTCATTGTTAATTTTAGTTTTCTATAATATCGACATGATTTATTTTACAAATAGTTTTTAACTTGAGAGTAAGCACAATTCATGGTGGTTATTTATTAATTTTTTTCGGTAATAATTTTAAAATAAGAAATATGTACCTTAAACGTCTGACTAGTGTAAATAAAATGTTTTCTGTTGTAGGATTCTTCTAGAAAAAGGAATTGAGAAGGTTACTGAACTTTCTGTTCTGAAAATTTTAATTCATATTGATTGTTGTAAACAGAATACAATAAGCCAAATGAATAAAATGAAGCATGTGCATAGTTTTTTTTTTACAGCTTTGTTACTTGCGAATATTTCATCTGGAAATCATTATACAAATTCTTACAAATGTTACAGCCAAAATGATTTAGAATTTCATTTTTTTTCATATATTTGTAGTTTTCATTAAAGAATTTGAAGCAAAAGCATTTGCTCGCTTTATTCATCAGATCCAATGATTATAATGTTCTTGATTGACTGCTCTTGAGAACTTGCAAAGTATTCTTATCCACATGTAATAATAAGGGATCGAGATATTCTGAGAGTGATTTGGAGCACTCAATCGAAAACGCTGTTAAATTTAATGCATGTTCATACTTACATTGGTTAGTCATTCGATAAAAAATTTATCAGAAAATAAAACACCTTGAAGATTGAGTCTCCTTGATGTCCAAAAAGTATGTTAATAACGGTCCCTTAGCCACTACTAGGTTCCCTAGTTTGATTTCACATTTCACAACTTGTCTAACAGGGTTCGGAAACACCGTGTCATTTCTGTTGGTAGTTTTATCATTTATGTTGACCATTCAAATTGGTGTTATGTTTTGGCATAGGTGCAAATTATGAACTTGATTATCACAAAATTTTATTTGAAGTCAAAAATTCTTGTTGATTTGAAACGCCTACCTCTTCACATTGTTTTACACATTCATCAATATGATTTTTTTTTCTTACAAAAAAAACTAAGTATCTCCGCCACTGTATAAACTTTATACTTTATCTTGATAAACTTCAGATACCTACTTTTTTTGTATCGTCATCTGCACCTAAATATTTTCCGAAAAAAGTATCTGTATCTGCATCTAGATACACAGTGAATCTTTCTTTAAGTATGGCCATAGGTGTTATGGTACAAATTTTAAGAAAATTTTTGTATTTGGTCATAAATTAAACGATTTACTAAAAGGTGAACTTTGCTACAATATCCTACCACGTTTTACTTAATTATTTTACTGTGAAAAATTATGCTTAACTATTATCCTAAGAGGTCCATTCTACGGCTTCCTGGTTTCATTCATGAAAAAGGCCAAGCAGAAAAATTCTGATGAAGAAAGAAGCGATTCTTCAGAATCAAAATATTTTTGAAATTTTTAAGATAAAAATTAGGGGGATAAGGAGGGAATTTCTACATCAAAAATTAGAAAGATTAATACAATTAAAAAAAATTGGAGACTGAATGGGAGTCGCGGGGATCTTTTTGGGTCCACATTCAAAGGGGGATCTTTTTTCTCGATCAATAAAGGATTTTTTGGAAAGGATAGAGGAGATAATTATCATAAATGATGAGTTAAGGATAATTATTAATGAATTGATAATTATGATAAATATAATTTGTACTATCTCTAGATGGTTTGATTGGAAGTCAAAAATAATATTTTATATTATACAAATATCTACCTCATCAGTAAATAGAAATATATAAAGATAATCATACAACGTCTACAAATGTCAGTATCAGGCTGCTGCTTCAAAACCATGGTGATGGGTAGAAGAAAAGTGACTACTCAGCCACATATTTAGGTGGCGGAGTAATCTTACAGCTAAGAATGTAGTTCCAATAATAATATGGATTCCATGAAGATCCGTACACTGCGTCAGCGACAGAAAAGAGCGCTTCCTTATATTCATAAGGTTGGAAGAGTGTGAAATAGATTCCTAAAATTACCGTGAGAAATAGGCCTTGGGTAATTTGCTTGAAGTTATTTTCAATTAGTCAGTGATGAGCTCAAGTTACTGTGAGACCGGAGTAGAGAAGAATAAGAGTATTAAGAAGAGGAATTTGTAGGAGGTCGAAAAGGTTAATCCCCTTAGGAGGTCAAATTATTCCAATTCAATTGATGGGGCTAGGCTTCTATGGAAGAATCCTCAGAAGAATGAGATGAAATGTCATTAATGACATTTCAGCTACAGCAATTTTATGCTTATGTGCATTTTGTAGAAAAATGTTTAATTTATTAATAAAACTAAAAATTTGAAAAGTAACTTTTAAGGTGATTTTTTGACCTTTGCTGGAAAAATATATTTGCTAAACCATCTCTTACAATTCCACGTAAGCTGATTACTACTTACTGATTAAAGAAAATCAGCAATAACATCTAAAGTCCTCAGAACTCCCTTACAAAAGTAACCTGGAATTCAAATGCAATTTGAACAGCAGCCCTCAAAACCAGTTAAAATCAAACCATTGAGTTTAATCTTTTGTTCATTCATTAAATAATTATTTTTTTTATTCAGATCAAGATGAGATGATACTTCCCCCGAACGATGAACTAAAATTCAGGAGAAATAAACGCAACACTTCCAAAGATATCCCGAACAATTCACAAACAAGAATCGAAGACGTAGAAAAGTATACGCCCGAAAATTTAGAAGTTCAGGAAGAATACTTGGGCGAGCCAAGCAGAGTCCACATCTCCGAAATCAAGGAGGAACTTAATAAGCTACAAGACCTGGTGGAAATTCTGCGAGATCAACAATATATACTAAGCCTACTAAACAACATTGACAACAGGGACGACCGCCTAGCGAAAAATTCGACCCGCGTGTCTAAATTAAACAACATGTTTGAGAATTTCAAAAATGGCAGACAGGAAAAAGGTCCCCAAAAAGTAGACGAGAAAAGTGAAGCCAAAACCGAAGATCAAAATTTTCCACAACCCAGCGAAATGATGAAACCAAAAGTTCAAAGAATCATCCCCAAAAATGTAATCCCTGATACAAATTCACTGGACGTTTTCAGTATGAAACAGGAAGTCAATCAACTCAAAGCCACAGTTTTGGATATATTGAAAAAACGGAAGCAAAGCCATACGGACGAAAAAGGAAAAGAGATTGCCGAAGAATTAGAGAAACAAAAAAAGGAAATTAATTCATTAAAGCAAATGATTATTAAATTAGCGGGTCCTAAAAATGATGAACCAATTAATGAAACGGATTCACCTACGCAAGCAGAAGAATCCAACGAAAATATCCGTTTGCAACATATGCTGGGAAAATTGTATGCTGCAGAAGAAAAATTAAATTCGATTATGGGGAAGCAACCTGAGGATGATTCGTCATCAGATGAAATAGTCGCATCAACTGCCAGTACAAGATTTAAGCAGCCAAGTCTCTTTCCTAGGCATAACGAATACAAAAATAAGAAGATGTTCCAAAAAAATAATTACCTAACAGATCTCTTAAATAAAACAGCAAGGGCAGGCATTAATTCACACAAATTAAGAGCAAGTGACTCCGACAATGAATTCAGAAGCATCCTAACGGCTTTAACTGATAACAAACAAAAATCGAGTCGCAAGAAAGAACTCGTTCGCATTCAAAAAGAGTTGGCGTCACTTAGAAAGCTGACTCAAAACGACGGCAATGATGATGCTGAAGATATAGAGAGCTTGTTGAATGATTTGGACGTACAAAGAGATGACTCACTCGAACTGAACTCAGACTCGGACATCGCAGATAAGATTCTTGATTTGGAGGAACAGATCAAGTCAAAAATGCAAACGTCTAAGAAAACGGACGTGCACAAAACTTTAAGAGAGCTTCAACGCCAAATCAAATCTCTCAATGAGAAAGATGATAAAAAAACACGTTTGATAAAGTTATTTAAAAAGATGAAAGATACACCTGAAAGCAAAAGCTTAAGTATTTCGGAAGAAGATGAGGACATCGCGGGAAAACTGAGGATATTGAAGGACGCCATTGATAATTTGCAACCTAAAGAAGATGACGTAGATGTGGAAGAAGAGGGTAAAGAAAATGCTAATTTTGGATTAATGCTTCAAAAATTGATTTCTGGAAGAAAGCCAAAACCTTCAGTCGGAAAACCAACAGCAAATAAAGTGCAATCCTTAACGAACAAACTAGCAACATTACTCAACAAGCATCCACCTTCAATTGAGCCAAACCTTCCAGATGAAGATACTAACTTTAACATCTCTCCCATCGATTGTAATTATGGTGGATTGAATTCGGTGTATGCTCAAGATCATAATTCTGGTAACTCATTCATTGATAACGGCTATGGGCCAAATTATGATTTCACACCATCAAATGTGTATGGTAAAGGAAAAGTTTACAATCCATTTAAACCATATGGACAAGATTTTTCCACCAATATAAATTTCCCCCAGACCATTAAACCGTACCCCAATGGATTCATGCAGAATAAAATGAATTATTACAATCATTTTTCTTCGGCTTATAACCCAGAAGCACCCTATGTAAATGATGTGACTTATCCTCGACCGCTACCGTCTTTCAATTTCAATTCCAAAATGCACCCTCCACCGCAACGACAATACCAACCGACTTTCAACTATAAAACAAGAATTCTAAATTCGATCCCAAATAATTTATTTCATGGCCCTAAAACAAATAGCCAAAACCCTGGGTACTTCAAGACTTATTCCGATGCTCAAAAGTCTGAACCTACTCCATACGCAGCAAATGCGCAAAAATATCCATTCGATCGACCACAAAATTATCAAGTTGATGACGTTTCGTCTCAAAACAGAATTATCGACTTGAAAAAACAAATTTACAACTTACAAAATATTATAAACACGCTAAACCGTCCGGAATACATCCAAAGACCAGAAGATAAAATTACGGCCTACAACTTAGACAAACAGATAACCGACTTAAAAAATATCATAAATTACTTGAGCCATAATCCAAAAGATTATCAAGGATCAGTTAATAAGCAATTTGCCGAGAGTTACCCCAATTTCCCTGACGGGAACTACCAAAACGTGAATACTGGTTTCAAGACTCAAGTCTCACCAAATGATAATTATAATTCAGAAACAGTGAACGAAAATTCAGATCAAAACAATTCAGATCAGATTTACTCAAATACTTCTAAAGATTTACCCAATTATGAAGATGCTTCGATGCACTCCAGGCCAAATTTTGAAGCGGCTTCAAATCAAAATTTAAACACCCCCATAGGACCAAATGAAGCATACCCATCAGATGAAAGTGGAACTAGATATGAAAGATCAGTAAATTCAGTAAATACTACTGCCACTCAGCTAATTGAAAATAAAAAACTTTTGAACGTGACCAAATTTGAAAGAAGACTAAATGAATTGATTGATGATATTACTTCAAAAATCGAAACACAAGCTTCGACAGGAACAGCATTTCCAGAAGGTTTCACGTCCGAGATGGAAAATTACCTACTGAACGAACTTGAAAAATTATCAGAATCAGATGAGACTTTGGCATCAGTGTTTAACTACTTACTTAAGCGTTCGTGTAAGAACGACAGTTCAGAATTATGCAGACGAAAGAGATCTTCAACAGATGGCCAAAATTATTCAAGTGAGTTGCTGCCTCTATTGCTGAGCGGAAATGGAATCGACAAGGAATTTTCTGAAGAATCTGAAAATGACGATGGACAAAACTTATCCGACCTGAATATAGTTTTAGAGCAACTAAAAACACAGTTAGGTATGACTGTTCCTGTAATGTATTTTTATAATAAAAGTTTTGATTTGCAGACGCCGTTCCTCCAACTAGCGGCGCACGTGTTTCGAAACAACCATATCAAAAACCCAATAATTATTATTATCAAGCTTATTCCAAAACAAAGCCCAAACAATCGTTGTTTCCGTTTTCTAATAAAAAACGCACAAAAAAACTGGATGTCTTCGGGAAAATAGTGGATAAAATTTTGGATAAAGTAATAGATAAGGCCCCAATTGTCGTATTTAAACTAATGCACAGATTTTTTGGCTTGGGTAACGTAGATTTAAGCGCGCAGGGTGGTAATTCTTATGAGGGTGGTAATTATTACGAGGGTGGTTTACAATCATTCCAAAATTTCGGCCTCTGCGGGTTACTTCCCATGGTTATACTTAGAGTGTTTTCAAATTTGAGCTATTTTATTAGCCAGTTGCAACGCTCTAGGTTTATGAGAAATTTTTTGGTACCCGGTTTAATACTACTGGGCGTTTCGGGCATGGTTGTGTTTCTGATATGGTGGTTACAAACAGACAATTACTCAACCCAACAATATTCGTATGGCCAGGGCAGTGATTATTCAACTAAAAATTACTACGGAAATCAAATGGATAATTACGGAAGTGGATACAATCACAATCAACATGAAAATTCTTACAATTATAAAAATGATGATTACTATACAAATTCATACGGATACCCAATGATACCATACGAAAAGAAAAACAAATATAAAAGTTTTAATAACAATTACAATTACAATCCATATTCAAGGTCTACGAATAATTTCGATAGAAATAATTATAATCAAAATAAGAATTTATATTATTATAGAAATACGTTAAATAAACAAATTCCTTCATAGTCTGACCTTAATTAATCCTACATTACCATTTTGATGAGCAGCACCTCCAAGGAATATCTTCACGAGTCGCCATTGATTCTCATCATCTCAATTTAATGATTAGGAGATTATTTAGAGAAAATATAAAAGATGTGTAATTTTTTTACAGCGCACGAAGTCATACATTTAACAGGCCATGATCGGCATATGGTCTTTGTTAAAATTTAAATTTGCCACCAAACAATGTTGCCACCTTAATCCACTGAAAGGAAGTGATGTGTGGTTATGGCTTCGTTTGAAATTTGTATGACATAAGTTTCAGTATCAAAAGTGAATTGTGGCATACACCCAGTGTAAATCAAAAAAATATGAACAGATTAAGAAGGCATCCGAAACGGACAAGCACAGCTTTAAGTGGTACGTAAGTACGTAAGTAACACTTTACATATAAATGAAAGTCTACGTAAACGCACAAATTCACTTGTAATATGTTGTTGCATACATTATTAACGTTTTAATTTAAAGTAATTCTTAACAATTCTAATTAAATGTGTGTATATAGTATATAGAACGTAAACAAATGTATAAAGGATAGAATAATATCAAGACCACTTTTGTGCAGGATTCGGAAAATTGCATGTAAAAAGTATTTTCTACAAAAACTACATTATCAGTAATTTTCAATGTAGTAAATTAAAAAATAAATAATCTCTTTTAATCACCTTTTAATGCCTTAGCAGCGTTGCTAGGTCTGCAGAATTTTTCCTTCCAGGAGAAAAAAACGAGAAACTGGGGAAATTTCTACTTCTTTGTTTTTACAGAAATCAATACGCTTCTATAAAATTTTAAATTAATTTTCTTCCTCGATTAGGAAATTAATCTGAAGTTACATTTTGCTGTGAATTTTAGTTATCGGTAATGTAGATTACTTACTCGACTCGTGTTCACGGATCTTTAAAATGCCAATTGGTAAAAAAGATGTGAAAATTGTGATAAACTAGGAATACTAAATAACGAAACTTTAGAAGATATTTTGCATTACATTTTTTTTTAATTATTACTCTATTCATTCATCATTCATATGATGCACTACCCTTAAAATTAATACTAACATCTATTCGATTTTTTTATTGATATTAAACAATTGAATCGGTCAATAAAGAAAGGACATACGAGACCCCTGGTTTCATAACTCACAATCTCCAATTTTTGATGAAATTGAGTTGAATTATTATCTTGGAATGATCTGCTAACATTTAAAGAAAATAAAACGCGTTAAAAGTCACCAACTCTAGCAGTAATATAACGTTCAAATATAGAATTTGTTTCATAACTAACATTCTCCACACAATACTTGGTTACAAAACTAACAATATCCGTTTGCACCAATAATAACACGGCTGTCATAATAATTCAAAATAGTTTACCTTTTTGCTAGTAAAACAAGTGTTAATTTCGTTGGTATGCTTTAAAAATATATTGCTGATAAAAGTAATACTAGTGTTGTTGTAAAAATTTGATATTGGCAATGGAAGTTTTCGCCATTCCTATTGCAGATGGACAAGTGGCGAGAAAGAGAAAATCTTTACAGGAAACCTGGAAAAGATTTAGAGCAAAAGAACAAAGGTTAGTAAATTGTTGTGAAAAGCTATTGTATTTCACAACGTTTTGTTAAACTGAGAAAATATACCTAAATAAAAAATAACTTCCAGGTACAGTGTAACTACCTTATCAAGCGCACCTCAATGCCTTCACAAAGAAGGAACATTAAGGTTCCCTTAATATGTTGAATATAAAGACGTTTCATACTGCATTTTATGTTAAGAAAGACAAGGTTTACAAGGATATATTTATATTGAAACACATGAAAATTCAAACCCCTAAGACGCCCAAAAAACGAAACATACATACTACGAACATCGCAATCACAGTACTTTGTTAGAAACAGAAGTAGAGCTATGGCACCTGTGTGTCTTAAAACTTTTCTAGGCATTTTGGAAATATCAAGATTTCGAATAAATCTCATTGCTAGAAATTTTCATGGCCGTGGCGAGTTACCAAGTGAAAGAAGAGGCAAAATCAAAAAGAAACAATGTTTCAAGGCCCCAAGACAAACGTTGTAAAATTCATTAGGAAGTTTCAAGTTGTAAAAACTCATTACTGCAGATCCAAAACTGTTAGAAATTATCTTCCCTCCGAACTTTCAATTAAAATGATGTAGGGTATGTACCAAAATGACGATGAATTCAATAAGATTCCAGTTAAACAGAGTTATTTTAGAAACGTGTTTAATACTCAGTTTAATCTCGACTTCGGAACACCTAGAACAGACGTGTGTTCAACATGTCTGTAATGTAAAGAAAAAATTAAAATGTCAAAAACTCCAGAAGAAAAAGCAAGTCTAGTAATGCACGAGAAAGTACATAAAACACGAGCAAAAGCACGAGTTATTGAAAAAGAAAAATGAGAAGATTGCAATTTTTGCGTTTAATTGTCAAAAAAACTTACCACTCCCTAAGTTACCAGACCAAGCCAGCTACTACAGTAGGCAAATGTATCTCTATAATTGCACACTTGTTATGGGCCCCTCTAAATCAAAATTAAGTTCCGAAAATGTGACAGTTTATTGTTGGACCGAGAATGAATTTCGTAAGTCTTCTAATGAAATAGCCTCTTGTGTTTTTAACACACTTCAAAGCACAGATCTTTCGTCTTATCAAACCATAAGATTGGTAAGTAATGGATGTGGAGGCCAAAATAAAAAATTCGATTTTGGTCGCAATGTGCATATACTGGTTGTATATAGCTCCTAAGCAAATCAATAGTGTAGAATTACTTTTCCCAATAACAGGACACAGTTTTCTTCCACCGGATCGTGTTTTTGGGATGTCAGAAAAAATTTTCAGGAAGATGGAGGTGATATCAACTCCTGAAGAGTACTTCAAGATCATTGAAAACCACCACTGTAAAAAAATTAGGCGAAAATTGTACTGTTTTTGACTGGAGAACTGCAAAGGAGGGTGCAATCAAATCTCCATCGAATTGGCATTTCCAAATACTACCGTCTAGGCGTATTTTTATATAGAGAAGAACAAACGGAAATATTTTTGTACAAGGAGAAGCCGCGTACAGAAGCTCTGTTGCTGTTGCAAAAAGTAATTTTAAAAGATGAAAAACTATACACCAGCTAAAACCCAAAGAAATAGAGAAATATACAACAGTGATTGTTAAAGAAGAAAAGAAAGCAAACGTTTAGCCAAACATTATGAAAGCGAATGGCGAGATAGAAATGATTTACAGTTTTACAAGGAAATTTTGGACAAATATGGGCTTAACGCACGCTGATATTTACGTAACAGAGCAATGATGACAATCAAAATCAGTTCCGCCAGATTAGCTGACAAAAAAAGTGAAATGGAGATCGCCAGTAATCCCCATCACTTTTTTAAGTCGTCAATTTGGTCGCCACTCACCGAAATAGTAAAAATGTCTCCAAAATACTAAGTGATAAGTCGCCAAGTCTGGCAACACTGAGTGTGTGTTGTTTTTACCGGCACACTGTTGAGGTTTTGTAAGAGAGTCTCATTCCCCCCGTAGAAATTTTCCCGTTTCGTGGAAATGTTTATTCCTTCAAATTGCAGAAAGGTAATTTTTGAAGACAAAACTACTTAAATTTTAAGGCAAATCTTGACAAAAATGCTTAAAAATAGCTTCAAATTGGAATTTCAGGAAAAAAACAGGCATAAAAGAAAATCCGAGTCGAATATTAAATGAACACACCTATTGCACTACGATTTTTAAATCATGTCTGGGGAAATTCGGAAACTTTTTTCTGGGGTTTTATTCACCTGGCAACACTGTCACCGTTGCAATTTTTGCTTGTGTTGAGGAGAGTTTTCCTTTTTCTAAAATAAACGAAAAATTGGGGAAATTTTTACTTCTTTGTTTTTACAGAAATCAATAGTTTCTTTTCCTCAATTACGAAATTAACCTGAAATAACAATTTGCTGTAAATTTTAATTGTCGGTAAGCGACAACAGAAATAGAAGATCATTCATCTATATTAATTAGAGATGGGTTTCCACCCGGTGCAACCGTTTGCACTCATGGAATCATGGAATACACCCACAATGCACCCGGTGCATTGCCAATTTGTCTATATTCATATAGAAAATCAAGCGAACTTATTCAATGTTTTGTTCACATTGTAACATAAAGCTTTGGCTTAAACTTAAAAGTAACTATTCACCACACACTAAGAAGTGTGTAAACCTGTAAATCACCTGATCACCTGTAAACAATAGGAAACTTAAATGGTGAATACTTTCATATGGGTGCTTTCATGCACCGGACTGGTTCATTTCTAATATTCATCCTATGTTAATTAGTTACATTGGTGCCATTCTCGTTAAATTAATATTTATAATAAAAATGTATACGTGCTATGTAATGATATAATTTCTAGAGTCGCAATCTGAACCAGCCTTAAGAAACGAAATGAATTCCAGCAGACAGTCTTGTAATTCTGATTACAACTTTAATCCAGCCGACATGATACCACGAGATGAATTCATACAGGATCACTCTGAACGTACGTATACAACCGATGCAACGGCTTTTGTATTAAAACGAATTTTGCAGGATATAGTTTGAATATGAAACATTTATGTTGGTTTGCGTTTAGAGTTAGTTTTGTGTTTATCATATTTGCCAGCCTGATAGGTAAGTTCACCATAAGGCGTTTTCGAAAAATCAATCTGGGTTTTTTAACCAGATTACTTTACAATTTTTCGAACACAGAATTATGACCAGTTTTAATAAAACTAGGTTTGTAACCCGTTAATCCGAGTGATTTTCCGTAAACGCCTATAGATTTAATAACTGATAGATAGGTATAACATTGACTATTAAATATTGCCAAAAGTGTGATTTTTATAATGTATTATGTAGTAGATTAAGTGCATAAAACCTTTTTCCTGTGTAATACATTCCAGCGGGAAATCTACCCCTCACGGGTTTTCCTATAATTAGCTGATGAGTGAATCTTTTCTCGCGTTGAAACCCTTAAGCTGCTTATCCTGCTTTGGAGATATGGAGAATTGGCAATTAAAGAGGAATACGATGTATGGTTGACGTAAATCGTTGTTGTAAATAACCTTAAAAACAACAACACGAATAGAAACAGCTGATTAAGCTAATAAGAGTAATGAGAAAAGCGGATGAAATTTCAAATTGCCCAATAAAAGTTGAAAACACTTAAACATACTTTTTGCAGATTTTGCTAATGTCTTTCACGCCATTGGGGGAAGTGATCACGTGATCGACAAAAACCAATGACAGTAATTCCCAAATACCCAATTCTCCAAATCTCCCTGGGCTGTGCTCGAGAACTACACCCTGGAGCGCAAGTTGGATATGTATCACATCTTTGTCACTCACAATTTGTAACTCATTTTACATCTCACTCATCTATTGTCATCTTTACATTATTGCCATGACAACCGACGCACTTTTCACAAACCACTTTTAAATAGAACGTGAAAAGTGAGATCGTTGTCATGGAAATAATGTAAAGACAAGACATCTTGCAATCGATGAGCGAGATGTAAAATAAGTTAAAAATTGTGCGTGACAAGATTTTGTTAACGGTTCATTGCAGTTCATTTTCATTGTCATAGCAATAATTATGTTCTTTTTTAATTAGGTTAGGTTTGAATGTAACTTTCATGGATGTTCTATGCACGCCACAAGTCGGCACTGCTTCTCGTTCTAACCTTCATGTGATAGATATAATTATTGATATCAAGCTCATGGAAAGTATTGCAGGATCGGACAATCAATTTCGATCTCCCTGTATAAACCACATTGCGTTCAAAGCTAAAGTAGGAAAACGGTTAACTTTAGTGCTATTGAATACATGTACCCAATTCGTTTAGAAAACATGACGAAATAAAAGTCTGGTGTCAAAAGCTTCATAAGTCCACTCACAAATAAGTTAGAGCCTTTTAAAAACGAGAATGCATTTAACGCCCTCTATTAATATTAGCCCAAATTATTATTTCTCGCCTCTAAACACCCCCTCATTCAGATTTTTAAGGCAATGTTTAAAAACTTTAGGAATTATTGAAGGAAATTGAAATTAAAATTTTGATTTCAACGCCCCGTATCTCCCTTATTATCCACTTTTGAACTAGGTGAGTTTAGCTAAACCGCGATATTTTGATGTCGGTTATCCACTGTTGCTCTGTGTCCCATTACTTAGGGACCATCTTGTATAGATATACCTAGTGATTATAAATGATTGAGATTTATTTTCTTAGATTGGCGACACTTTTCATACTTTAAGTTGGTATACTGGATTTTCAAATTGAAAGTTTATGTTGGGTTGTCAAATTCAAATATATTCATTTTTATTGTCAAATCAAAAATGAAATATATCAAAGTTCTGATTATCAATTTATTACTTTGTCTGAAATTTTTATCGTTATTTTTACGAATATTTACAATGTCGATTAGTTCTCTAACTCTGCCAACCCTAACCTAAAAAATAAACCAAGTAAAAATAAGGAATAAATTAAAGAGTCACCAGGTTTGTCACTAAACCGATCACGAAATCATTAAATTTTCGATGCGTCTGCACATACTAGAAGTTGACTGAAATTGTAACACAAAATCTATGTCAAAATCACTAACATGGCAACAGTGTGACGCGCATTTAAAAATTAAAATATAATTAAGGTAGATTCTTGTCCGGTGAAATTGTGTCCGTTTGAGATAATTCATTATTAAAATATAAGTAACGTAATTTTATCAACAGTAACAAGGAACATGAGTAATTTTGAATATTTTAATTGTTTGTCTCTATAAGTTACTGTTTAATGTAATTTAATTTTAATGTCAGTGATGGCATCTATAAAACTGGTCATCATGGTCCATTCTTTTAATTGCCTTTCTTTGCCAAGTTACCAGTTAATATGCAATCCATTGTGAATCATATCTTATTTATTGCAAAAAAAATATCTATATCTATACAATCTATAACATAATCAATTAGATTTCCTATGTATTCTATGAATCAAAGTATTGAAGTACACATGCACATAGTCTGCTCCAAAATTCACATTGTGAAATGGTATTCTTCTGTTAGATAGAAGTCATAATTAACTAAACTTGTATCTTATTTAAATTTTTAGGTTTGATATTTGATCCAAGCCCAATATTAAAAATGTATGATTATATTTTAAAAACATCATCAGAATTTTGTGACGCAAAATCTAAATTCGACGACCAAAGCATAGAAATCAAAGACCTCCACTCAAAATTGAACAGTCTACAAGAAGAACTCACTAACATCAGACTTTCTCTAGAAAAAGTAAAATCAAATAGGTAAATTAACATTCTAATAAGTTAAATTAGTAAAAGTATGTTCGTCTTAGGCCCATTGAAGTCGCACCTAACGCCTTCGATGTCGAGAAAAAAATACAAGAAGCTCTCAGCAAATATGATGCAGATAAACTCGGATTGATTGGTTGGACATAAACACTTTAAAAAAATTTATTAAATGTACTTTATTTTTAGATTATGCCCTTGAATCTGCAGGGGCGAGCATAGTTTCCACACCACTAACTATCCCCTATCCATCTAAATTCTCATATGACTTCATGGGGGTGTTTAAATTACATTCTTCTTCTAATCCCAGACTGCTGATTCAACCAGGTACTCTACCTGGGCAGTGTTTTGCATTTCATGGGCAAAATGGTAGGATACGTATTAAATTAGCACAACCAGTGAAAATTACTTCAGTTACAATGGAACATGCACATCCCAGTTTGATTTCGGATGTAACCAGCAGTCCCAAGGATTTTAAAGTTTATGTACGTCTTCAACTATTTTACATAAAGCCAAAATATGAATACTCTTTTTATTAAAAAAAATATTAAAATCAGTTGTTTTCTATATATCTAAAAAAAAATTATTATTGTAGATTTATATTGAAACGCTAATTTATTATTAATATTCTACTTTCAGGGTTTAAATGCTGCTGACGGTCAAATTAAAACTGACTTGGGACTACTTACATACCTAATAAATGGCCCAACGTTACAGACTTTTAATATAAACTGTAATGCGTATTACAGTTTTGTCGAGTTACATATTTTAAACAATTACGGGAATGTAGACTACACTTGTATTTACAGATTCAGAGTTCATAGCAGTATTATAAGTGAAAGTGTAATGTAAGTTTTAAAATAGCATTAAGTGTTCATTAAAATAAAATAAATCTCGACCCAAAATGCTTTTAATGTTCCCTAGTATTAAAAATTAAAATTTTTCAATTATTTGCCAAAATTTGTACCCCTTTTTTTACAATTCAAAAGATTACAAGGTTATATTTAAGAAAAAAAAAATTGTATATAGATTTACAAAGTCATTTATTATAAAATAAATGTTTCATACCATAACTGTTTTTGCATATTTAATGCCAATCACTGGCACCTGCCCAGTTTGGTTGTGCAGCCTGTGTTGCTGTGGCATTAGCAGCCCAATCTTCAGATACTTGAGCAGCCCAATCATCAGACGCAGGAAAAGCTGGAGTACCTGCAGGAGCAGGTACTTGAGGTACGACTACTGTATCATCTGCTGGCCACTGTGGTGCATCATTTGCATTCCATTCTAGTTCTTGTGGTTCATGAGGTATAACTTCGGTCTTGACTGGAGCCAATTCCTTTGCAGCTTGTTCTTCCTTTTCAGCTTCCTCTGGTTCACGGTAGAAGAACAAATCCACTACAATATCCCACTTGGTGTCACGGGGAATGTTTCCACGAAGACGTAGAACCTTATATATAAACAGTCACTAAACAACAACATCAAAACCCTCCATAAAAAAAATTAAGAAACCTTGTAACATCAGTTGGAAAAATAATTTGAAGTCATAGTTAATCGAGGAACGTAAAATTCATCATTTTTATAAATTAAAATCTTGCTAATTAAAAAGATGCATACATACCTCACGCGCAAGAAGCCACCACAAAAGTCCAATGCTATGAGGTGCTTTATTATTGCAAGGAATTGCAATGTCCACGAATCGAAGTGGTGAGTCAGTGTTACAAAGTGCAATCACAGGGATGTTAACGTACGATGCTTCAGTAATCGGTTGATGATCAGAAAAAGGATCGGTTACAATCAGCAGACGTGGCTCCCGAAATGCAGCTTGAATCTGGTTGGTAAATGCACCTGTAATGGGATGAAAATGGCACCTGTAATAACTTTTACTTAATTTTATTCTCAAATGTAATACTGATTCCGAAATATTCAGACTGAAGTGAAATCAAAGAATATCATAGGTTCCTTAGGGTTGTCATCATATTGTACGTGTTGATAAAGAATAAGATCTCTTCCTTTCTTTTAAACAGATTAAAGAAATTTTTGAGCAGGCTTAGGTTATTCTTTTTGTTAAAACAAGTAATGTATCACAACCAATTAAGGGTCATTCAGAGGGCCTCAAATACTATACTAAAAACAGTCTATCAAAGTACATATGCCTTAGAAAATATTGATCTGCACTCAATCCTGAAACACAGTAAACCCTCGTTAAGACGAATTTGGAGCGACTTGACACTCAAGTTTTTGTTATAAAAATTCGTATAAACATAAGCAATGACGTCATATATTCATTGTTATCTTGTCATATCAAGATTCAGAATAATTTATTTTTATTAAAAAAATTCTTATACAAAATTTAAAATATTTTTTTGTGAATTATGACTTTTACATTCAATTTTAAATTTAAATTTTCAACTGACTACCAACGACAGTTTTATTAGCAAACTTCCATTTGTAACAATACAGAATTATGCAAAGAGCTAAAGCGTGGACAATTTAAGCATCTGTTGTAATTGTTCGTTATGTTATTTCTATTGCATTAGATTTTATTTTGTTACAAACTATATCCAATAATAAATTGCAAACATAGAGAACTGTCAAAGCACTTTTTGCAGAACAGATAATTTCGAATTTTTTTTTCAGAATTTCACTCAATCATCAAGTGAAAGAAAGCTAACTTCTTTCAGAGTTGCCAGATTTATAGGCAATGCCGCCAACTTGTTCAAAAAATGTCTCCAAAAGATGTCAATTTTTTTCTAATGATAAATGTGAAATGAATAGTAAGATTTTCACACAAACAAATAAATAAATTCTCAACTCTTTAATCCAATTAATCATGATTTAGTATGACTAATAAATGACCATAAGTCAAAGACATAATCAACAATTTCAACATACCAGGAGTGAAACGACCAGCAATTGGAGTAGCTCCTGTATGTGCGGCGAACTTCAAAACTGCACGTTGTCCATAAGGGCGAGATGAAATTACGAAAACTTCAGCTGGATGTTCAATTGCAACAATTGCACGAGCAGCTAACAACAATTTTTCCCAAGTGCGACGCAAGTTTATTATATGCACACCATCAGGACGTACCTTATAAACATACCTAGAAATAAATCCAGTAAGTATCCAAGCAGAAACAGATATTGAATTGTACCAGGGCTTCCAATTTAAATCACGTCTTATTCACTAACGTACTTCAAGGCTATTGCTACTATTCTTCCCTGAAAGGAAATAAAAATGGCAATAGCTATAGCCTTGAACTTCTTCCATGATGAAGAATGTTGTCAGAGAGAAAAAAAGCAGGACACTTCAAATCAGAAGCCTAGGTGAGGGCAGTTAAAAATCGCAGAAGTCTTCAATTAAGAAGTTTAAATAAAAATAAAAATTGCGTATACTAACTGTTCCATCTGAAAATTCACATTCGTAGTTCCTAGGTGAGTGCAAGCTGCAAGCATCTTGGTAACATCGTCCTCTTTGAGGCTCAAGACATCCAATCCTCCCGACATCTTCTACGTTATATTGCGTTACGTTTAACCTAAAACAATTGCCGCATTCACAGAAACTACAAAATTATTCATCTTTTCATATTCGGCGTGCATTCAAGCACTTCAAAGCACTTAACCTAACATTTGAGAATGTTTTCGAATTGTAACGTGAATTAAAAGTGTTTGAAGTGAAATAAACGTTATCCATCGCACTAAATTTAAGCATCTTTAAAATTTAGAACAAATCTCTTGGAAGGAACTACGGATTACTATAATAATTGAAAATAATCTCATATTTACGTGTTACGATGCCACTGGGAGACAGCTTGAAATAGAAAAGGGAAAGCAGTGCTGCCAACCGATCAAACGTATATTTCGGATGATAGTTGTGAGAAATTTTTGTAGATGTCTCTAAATTTCGGTAAATCATTAAAATGGTTGAAATAAAATACTTAATGAATTATTAATTACTAAAAAAAAAGCACACAACTCGTCGATTTTTAAAAAATTTTGTGTATCATTAAATAAATCTTTTTTATTTCTTTTCAATAATATTATTTGGGCAGTGAGTATATAGGAGTCCCGACAGTGTGTTCTCGGACAATATCTCTATAACTGTACAGGGTGTTAGGTAATTGACTGGACACCTGCAAACCACGTATGGAGAACACTCTGTACAGTAAAAAAGCCTTTACATTCGAGGGTGTTCCGGCTTTCGTTTTCCCGGAAAAAATTCAAACAAAAATCGATAAAAATTGTTTCGAAACCACTGATTGTCTTATCTACTGTTACACCCATGTGCCGAACGCCATCCGGGCGGGCGATCCCCTTGCCATAAATTCCCAGATGGTTTATTATTTTACGATAAGCAAATAACGCACGTTCAGTGTCTTAACATATTTCGGAGTGTGCAGGTCGGGGACAAAATGAATGCATACACAAATTACGAACTTGTTGATATTATTCTGACGTATGGCGAATATAGGTGCAATGCACGTGCTGCAGAGCGTAGATATCGCCGACGCTCTTTTTCCGTGTGCAGGCAGTTTTACAGCGTCGTGTTGATGCATGCATTCGAGCTGACGGCATGAATTTCGAACATCTTCTTTAATCGGCGCTGGCTCCGTAAGTACTATCAGCGGTTCTCAATAGTTCGCTCTTTTTGCATTTTTTCAAAATGTACCGAAAATCCGGCATGTTTGAGTACTTTCTGATCCCATACGACACCCTTCATTTACAGTTTTACTTTGTCCAAGCAATAACCTAACACCCTCTATATTGAAAATACAAAATTCATGAATTTTTCTTTTAACTTTTAACACAATTCATTTAGAAGTCAAAAATGAAAAGTAAGTACAGAAAAGTTGTATATTGTGTTTTATAATAATAAATAAACTTTAAACAGTTCACACTAGGTGCTACCAACCGATCTTCACAAATTTAACGAAGTGTGACTAGAAAAATTATGATGCGACGCACTTTCCAGGTTAATTTCGGAGTAGCTCTAAGTTAATCCAGAGTAGCTTAGAGCTTCCTTAATTATTCAAAACATTAATATATAGAAACTAACTAATAAATTTGCAATATAATAATAATAATAATAATAAATTATCTTTATTGCACTCACAAAGTATAAACAACAAAACCTAGAAAACGGAAAACTAAATAAGTAAACTACTTTTTTATTTGCAAGTACAATCCCAAGGTGAGATTCAGAGTTGTAGGAAAATCCTACACCTGTTCTACCATCTAAACCTTGTATAACGACCGAAAGACAAAATAAGAGGAACTGCCTATAAACTAACTCAAAAATTGAGCTTAAAAATTAAACTTAAAAGTTAAACTTAAAAATTAAACTTAAAAATTAAACTTCCGTGATGTTGGGCGCAGCTGATACTTCAAGAAGATAAGAGCAAAATACTAAATATATACACTCTGAGGAATAACAATCTTTTTATTATTATTATTAAGTGGCAATTTGTTTCAGAAATAGCGATTGGCGCAACTTAAGTATAAACAAAGACAATGAGAGATGTTTAAAATGATCAGGTAAATTATTATATTTGCAGTAAATCTGGAAAGAGAAAGATCTTTCAAAGAGTGTGGTAGCATGGGCAGGTGGTGAAATAAGTCCCCTAAATCTAGTGGTGATATTATGTATGTCCGAACGGAACCTAATCTTATTATAGAGATAAGGGGGATGTTGAGAAGTTAAAATTTTGTGGTAAGTGCAGAGAGAGAGAAGTTCTCTGCGATTATACATAGTCAACCAACCAGCATCAACAAGCTTATGCGAAATGTGCTCAAATTTTCTGATGCCGTATATGAACCTGAGGCAGGCATTCTGTAATTTTTGGATGCGATTACACGTTAAACCATCAATGGCGGCATGATAAATAGGTGCGCAATACGCAAACTGTGACAGAACAAATGCATCACATAATCTTTTTTTCAACTCTACGCTTAAATAAAATCTATGTGGATAAAGATTTTTTAAGCTAATGTAAGCATAGCTTACGTACTTTGTAATCTGTTCCCTATACCTAAAAGAATTATCTAATATTAGTCCAAGACTTCTGGCTTTTGCAGCAATTGGAATTTTAACATCATTAATTCTAATATTCAAGACTTTCAGAAGAGAATCACAGGTTGCCTTATTACCAAAAAGAAGAACCGCTGATTTATCTGGATTAATGTATAAACAGTGGTTAAGAGAAATATTATTCAAATTATTTAGGTCAGCATTAATTTTTGATTCTGCTAGCTGCCAGTCAGCAGGCATAAAACTATGGTAGAGTTGAAAGTCATCAGCATACATGTGTGATTTACAATAGTCGATGTGCTTCGTGAACTTCGAGGTATAAATTGTGAATAACGTAGGGCCCAATATGGATCCTTGAGGGACGCCTTGTAAGACTTGCAGCGGTTTAGAAAATGAGAGATCTAAGTTGACGATTTGTGTCCTATCCTGAAGGTAACTACTTAACAAAGAGACTGCATTAGGACTAAGACCAATGTGAGACAGTAATGAGGTAAGAGCAAGATGGTCAACGGTGTCGAAGGCTTTGCTATAGTCTAGTAAAACAAGCACAGTGATATTACCCTGATCACAGGCGGCCAAGATATCATCAGTAACATGCATCAGTGCTGTTGTGCAGCTGAAACCTGATCGAAAACCTGATTGATTAGGAGGTAGTACTTGAAATTCATTCAGGAATGTTGTTAATTGATTGTTGATAATTTTTTCAAATATTTTAGACAGCACAGGAAGTAGACTAATAGGACGTAGGTCCTTGTACTGGGCAGGTTGCCTAATTTTGGGTATAGGACGTACAAGTGCTAATTTCCAAACGGAAGGAAAGGTACTGTCAGCAATACATGAGTTAAAAATGTGGGTAATATAAGGAATTATAACTGGTAAACACAGCCTAATCATATTGGGCAAAAAGTTAAAATTCAAATTATCAACATTCGCATCATAGATGTAGGGAAGATGTTGACTGTTGGATTTGGAAGCACACTTAATGTAGTAGCTATTGATAGCATCCACATTACTTAAATGAGCAGGAACAGATTCGTGCCTATTACTAAGTTTTAATGAATTCAACTCTTTCCACAAAGATTTACTGTTTGAATGGTTAGAGATAAAATTAAAATAAGCTTTACGTTCACTTCGATAAGTTAAAGTGGTAAGATTCCTTAAAGATTTATAGTACTCCCAATGTGCCTGCTGTTTTGTTTTTCTAAATTTGGCTTTCGCTTTATCACGAAGTTGCATTAAAAGTCTTAAGTTAGGCGTAAGCCAAGGCTTATGAGATTTTGTAAATTTTCGCATCACCAACGGAGCGTGTACATCAAAAAGTGTTAGTATGCAATTGTTCAAAAACAGGACTTTTTCATTAATGTCAGTAATATTAAAGATTTTTTGTAGAGGCAAAAGTTGTAAATCATGATTGAACTTAATTAAATCTATGTTCTTAAGAGATCTGCATAAACGAAATACTGGCGTTACGCGAGGTCGTGAACTAACAATATTACCGAAAATACAATCATGATCCGATAGATGACACGAGATAACCCCACTATCCGCAACTAAGATATCGTCAGAAACAATTAACAGATCAATTAAAGAGGAAGAATTAAATGAAAGCCTAGTAGGTTGATTAATGATTTGCTTTAGATTAAAAGCTTCCAGAGGATTAGAAAGGATAGTTGTTGCTATACTGTTAATATTAAGAAAGTCTACATTAAAATCACCACAACAAATGATTTTATCAGAATAAGGCAAGCAAAGTGCAATAGTGTTTTCAAATTCATCGAGAAAAAATTTCAAGTCCATGTGTGGTGGCCTATAAACAACACCCAATATAAAAGATTCAAGTCCGTTTTGAAAGCATAGCCATAACTGTTCAATTGTTTTATTAGTACTAATGACCGAATATCTGAGAGAATTATCAATGTAAATTCCTACACCGCCACCACGACTCGTACGATCATTACGGATGAATGAAAAATTATTCAAACTGATCTTGTCTGTAGGTATATTAGCACTTAGCCATGTTTCCGATACAGTCATAATATTAATGTTATTTTCCAGAATAAAATCCTGGAAATCGGAGATTTTCGGTAAAAGTGAGCGAATATTAAGGTGAGCCACTTTGATTGAATTGTACATCACTAGAGAGAAATAGTCAGAGCAGACAGAAGTATTATGTAATATGTATACATTTTAAAATAGTTAATCCTCAGAACTGATCAAAGAAAAAATTAAAAAAAAAAAAAAAAAGTTGAAGTATCAATATGCAAAAATATGACAATGAAAAAGAAAGAGAAAAAAAAGTATTAGTTATGCTTCTACCAGGAGTGCTGGTCAAAATAAATTTATTTAACAGAGTTAAGGTCATTTTTGTTCTTAATTTTGTGCAATCTATTACCTAATTTAACAAATATGTTAGAGTTATTAGTAAACACGTTTTTACTGCCAAATGCGTGAACGGAATCCTTAACCAAAGCTACTCTTGTAGTTGTGAGATCTTCGCGAATAATTATTCTACTCCCCTTCAACTTCCGTTTTGCGTTGTAGATTTCATTACGGATCGACCGTCGACAGAATTTTGCAATAATTGGCCTAACTACACCTTCCTTACCCTTAAGTCTATGACTGCAGTCAATATCGTTTGACGAGATGGTGATGCCCAATTTATTGCGACAGATGTCAACGATTAACTTGTCGGTATTTTCGGATACACCGGGAGTTTCAGGAACACCATAAATGCGTAGATTATTCCTGCGCGAGTATTGTTCCTGCTCTTCAATTGTTTTCTTAGCTTCCTGGTGTTCATCATTAAGATGTGTAATTTTGTCCTCAAGAACGGAATATTTTCTATCGATATGCACGTCCAGTTTTTCAGCAATCGCGGCAACAAGTTTGTCAGCAAAGAGTGGGTTCGTGAGAATTTTTTCGAGAACTTTTTGAATAAAAACTTCATCTTTATCACTCGAGCGGGTAACTCGTTCAGTGGTTGATGTGGACATACTTGTAAAATTTATTTTAATGCAAATTGACCGAGTAAATAGAGACCAAACCAGCACACCCCGGAATAACGTCTACTCAGCACGTCCGCACATCACGGAATGGAATATATCGACCATTGACATCAGTCGTTTCATAACATAAAGAAATTGATCCCTAATACAACTTTTTATGTCTCGAATGACATCATTGTAAAGTGAACTTACATAGTTCTTTCTTAACGTACTTTCGTGAGGTACACTTTTATTACAAAAAGGATTTAAATTTATGATTTTGTAGCTTATTTAGAGGAATATTCGCACTTAATAGCGCTTAAAACAACCGCAAATTAAAATTTTCTTGAACCGTTGTGCTTAAAGACTACGAAATACACTGTTGTAACGAAGTCTATGAAATTTTCGTCTTCACTTTTATGCCTCCCGGTCGCGTTGTGTTGGTCAATTTGTGATTTTTCCTCACACTTTACCTTTAAAATAAATATCTTTATTAATCGAAGATAATAAAAATCTCATCTCATAAAATACCATACATACATGTAAACAAAATTTAAAAACTTTCAAGTTAATATTAAATGTTTGTTAAGTTAATATTAATGCGAATGAATAGGCCACATAATGTAGAGGAAAAAAAACTTACCACTTTCCCACAGACTTGCAGAAAACTTCTTCTTTTTCCAAAGTTAGCTCTGAAAGACACAAGGCAATGATTGGCCTTCGGCATTTCGAATTTTGTTAGAGTTTACGCTAGGATTGCAAAAACAATAATGTTTGCAAAATTTTCAATTATTCAAGACAAGGCATGAATGGGGTGGGGTATCATTTCAGATAAATCCGACACTATTCTTAAGAATGGGGAACTATCAGAGGAGGCCGTAATAAACTAATAAATAATAGTAACGGCCGCCCGTCGAGTATGACAGTAAACATTTCAATAAACTGCAAAAATAAGACCGGCGATTTTTTTTATTCTTGCTCACCTAAGTGTGATAAAAATTTTTGAAAATATGTCGATTTTATGTTCGAAATGTAGAAAATATGTACTAAACCATCAGTTTATGCAAAATATGTAATTTTTTATACCGTCAATCTAATTGTTTCAGTGAAGTTTGGATATATCCTAAATTTTACATTGATATTTCTAATAATAAAAAATATGCTTTTTACATTTTACATTTAATTTATTTGCTGCTGCTTTTGAAAATACTACAATCCACTGATTGATTACTGTTCGCACACTGCAGTTTTCGTTATAACTATCGTAATCTGCACTATTTGTATCCAGGCCCGCAGACCCTACTATTCACGTTAAGAACACATGGACAGTACTTCTTCTTTTTAACATATTGTAGGTTGCATGATCTTTGTTGTTCCTCATGAAACCACTATCGGTTAAAGTGAAAATCTTCAATCTACCTATACATATACCTACTCCCCCATGGAAGACGTGAGTAGATAGCTGTCTTGAGCGGAAAAAAGAGGAACAGAACTCGAAAATTTCTCGGTTTCTCGTAGTTTTTCCCGGGATTAAACTTGACAAATTTCCCGGGAAATCGAGTCTGAAAATTCCCGTCACTCGTCTGTGATACTAAAAAATATAAATTTTAACTTTTTTGATCATTTTCACTTGACAAGGCGTTCAGTTAGAAAAAATATCCTGCATATTTAAAGTTAACAAATGAAACATAGATGCGCAAACAGATGGACAAAGAGCTGTTTGTAAAATAATAATTATTACAGAGATTATTGAAAAGTTTTATGTTTAGATTTTAATTTTGTGGGCCGATCCTTGCGATACTGCAATACAAGGCCAACCCGTGGCGGGAGCGGAGCAAGCTCCTTATTCCCACCTCATTCCAAAAATCAGTTTAATATACTGGTCCCGCATGCGGGACGTATCAGATATTAAGCTGATAAGAACAGATACTACACTTTGATCTTAGCCATAGGCCGAGAAGCGATACCGAACAAACTCCACGAAGAGTATTTAAGCTAGAATAGGGTACACTTGTTGTAAACTGTTCAAACGAACGCCATCTGGAAGGTAATGTACTAAAGAATATGCAGGAAAGTCATTGTGAGTTTTAGTTTTCTGTAATATCGACATGATTTATTTTACAAATAGTTTTTAACTTGAGAGGAAACAATTCATGGTGGTTATTTATTAATTTTTTTCGGTAATAATTTTAAAATAAGAAATATGTACCTTAAACGTCTGACTAGTATAAATAAAATTTTTCTGTTCTAGGATTCTTCTAGAAAAAGGAATTCAGGAGGTTACTGAACTTTCTTTTCTGAAAATTTTAATTCATATTGATTGTTGTAAACAGAATACAATGAGCCAAATGAATAAAATGAATCATATGCTTTTACTTCTGTTATAATTTTTTTAAAGCTTAGCTACTTGCAAAAATTTCATCTGGAAATCATTATACAAATTCTTACAAATATTACAGCCAGAATGATTTAGAATTTCATTTTTTTCATATATTTGTAGTTTTCTTGAAAGAATTTGAAACAAAAGCATTTGCTCGTTTTATTCATCAGACCCAATGATTATAACGTTTTTGATTGACTGCTCTTGAGAACTTGCAAAGTATGTAATAATAAGGGATCGAGATACTTTGAGAGTGATTTGGAGCAATCAATCGAAAACGCCGTTAAATTTAACATCGAATGATTTAAATTTAACATTCGATGAAAAATGTATCAGAAAATAAAACACCTTGAAGATTGATATGAGTCTTCTTGGTGTCCAAAAATTATTTTAATAACGGTCCCTTAGCCACAACTAGGGTCCATAGTTTGAATTTACATTTAACTTGTCTGATAGGGTGTCACCGTGTCATTTCTGTTGGTAGTTTTATAATTTATGTTGACAATTCAAATTGGTGTTATGTTAGGTGCAAATCATAAACTTGATTATCACAAAATTTTATTTGAAGTCAAAAATTCTTGTTGATTTGAAACGCCTACCTCTTCACATTGTTTTACACATTCATCAATGATTTTTTTCTTAAAAAAAAAACTAAGTATCTCCGTCACTGTATACACTTGTATCTTGATAAACTTCAGATACCTACTTTTTTTGGATCACCATCTGCATCTAGATATGCAGTGAATCTTTTTTTAAGTGTGGCCATACATGCTAAAAATTTAACATCTGATGGAAGTCAAAAAGCGACTAATGTAAAATTCTGACGCTTTATCATCAGTCCCATCAACTATATTGCTTCTTATACTCTATGATGGCAAGAAGAAAGTAAAATAATAACATTAATTATTATTAATACATATTTTACGTATAGCATTTTACAATTTCGAAATAAACTCTTGTTTATGTGAAATTTACTAGTATTTGTTTGATTCAAAAAACCAATATATATTATAAAGTACAAAACAGGTGTTTCCATTTCTTCGGCCGCAATAGTATGTTCAAAATGTAATTTCTGAAATAAAACAGATAATTAATGTTTAAAGGCAAACACTATTTACATAACTTCAAAATTTGTTTCGACGCATGTTAACGTCATTCATATTTTAGTTTTCTAGTATGTACAAATAGTGTCCGTTTTTAAACACTAATTACCTTTTCTATAAATTTCGGGTAGAAATAATTAATTTTAATTTGGTAAATCGAATTCAAAATCAGTAATTTACCGAAAAATCGGTACATTGGCAGCACTGTTGTTCCTCTTGAAGTTGGTTATTCGTGAAATGTTTAGTGCCATCTATTGGTAAATTATGAAATTGCATATGCTATTGCAAGGCCCCCTATATTTACAAAAAAGATAACAATTTTGCGCTCTTTTAATTCTGAAGTTGAAATTGATTTCGTTTTTTTCTTGAATGAAAGACTTATGAAAGAAGTAGAAGCATCCTCATTTTGTAAAATAAACTATTGTCTGCATTTTCACTTCACATGTTGAATCTAATTTTTTATTGAAAAGACAATTTTAAAAATTCTTAAATTAATTTTTGTTTTATCATTACTTTTCATAATCAGGTAGAAAATATCTGAAAACAGGAATTCATATAACGAAACAAAACACGAAATATTTTGATACTCATTGAGTAGTTTATTAATAATACCTAACTAATATGTATATAATTATTTATAAAGTTATTAACATTTCATGTGTATTTACTAATTCAACTAATTATCAATAAAATATTTACAAATTCATTTAACTATTATTATAATCCCAATTCCCTAAAATTGACATATTCTTATACAACAGTAACTATTTATATACAACACGTTTTTAGATAGAAACGTACACTATAGAAACAATTAACAGTCCTATACCGTCATAATTAAAATATATGATATTAAAATTAAATAGGTATATAAATTACTACAAATCCGCAGATAGTCATACATACACTTGTTTTTGTCGAGGAAAGACACGATATATTCAATAAATACTGTAACTTAGATCAACTCACAATAATTGGAAGGATTGATTGACTTACTTTAAACAAAACATAAACTCTATATGTTTTGATTGATTGATTAAAAAAAAACATATGAGTTTATTAAGGCTTTACTGAACTGACACACTTCAAGTGCTAATTCAACAGAATCAAAGTAAAGTGCAGTAAAGAGGTAACAAAAATAAGCAGGTCAATTTTTAAGACGTAAAAAATGGTTTCCAAATATTTGTTTTTCTGAGGCAATAATAATAAGATACGTTCAACCATTGGCCCCAGTTATGTAAACATTACATTATAGAACATATCAACTACAAATGTATGGTAAAATTTCTACTACTACTTTACAATCCAGCAAAAATGGCTTCTTTTTTTTAGTCTGTTCACCAGAAATTGACAAAACATATTTTGATTAATAAGTTATATACAAATTGCTCTAATAAATACCTACAAAATGGACAAAAATTGTACCCATGGTGTTATATTTACCTTCTTTGGCAAATATGTGTTATTTCATTCGCAGAGATTTGTTTTTAGATATATTGCTGTTTTTTTTTTGAAACCACTCATTTTTAAGATCATACAACACTCAATGTAAAAAATGACGAGATTTCTTTGTAGTGTCTAAAATTCATGATTTTGATAAGATCATTTGTATGACTAAATATTTTCTATTCAGTCTAAAATCTCAATTTGTACAATTATTTACAAAAAGAAATAATTAAAATATATGTATATATATTTGTATTAATTCCCCCATATGCACAAATGTACAGTTTTAATAAATTCTTTTTATCGAATCATAATTTAAAACTTTAACACTATACAAAATAAAACTTGTACCTGTTGTAAAATTAAAAAAAAGAAGAAACAAAACTTTAATCAAAAGCACTGAAGTATATTGGCAGTTAAGGACATGATGATAAAGTTCGGCGATTTTTCTTAACGAGATATTTTTAAATGATAAATTCTAAGTATCACATTTCTTGTACAAAATACTACTTTTTAAGAAAGAAAACTAACAATAAATTAATATATGTACATGATTGATTCATTTTATAAAAAACAACGCAGCATTCGTTAGAATTTGAGTATTTTTTTTCTTTACACTTACTGTACAATAAGACATGATAAAATTAAATTACTGAAATACAAAAATATATTTAATGTGTTCATTACTTAAAAAGCCTAGACAGAAACAACGAAAAAAGACACTTCAGCATTTGTATAGGTATGTACCAAAATACTTCAGTGCTTTAGAGGAGAGATGCAGTTGTATGATACAATTGAACTAGAACTTGCATATGCACAGGTAAACAAGAGAGACGATCTCTAGTGTTAGAATCTAACACCAGCCAGGATAAGGCATTGTACCCTTCAAGAACATACCTACACAAAAAAAATTAATTATTTTTTAGAATTTTATTTAAAGATTGAATATTTACCTTAAAACATCTGTGGTAAATTGAGAATCCAGAAGGTGTGAGGTAACGGCAAATTGTTGCAAAAGATCTTCGGAATTTTGCTGTATGTTCGGACTGTGTAAATGCAAAGCATTTTTTAAAAAAGCCGGGCAAACTCCTTCGAGGTGTGGACACGATGACCAAAACCACGTAGGCATTCGCCCAGTGGGTGCCGTGGAAACCATATAACCAAGTGCCAATGGTTGCTGTAATAAAGTGCCAACTTCCTCGGCTGAATCTGCATTTCTTGAATTGCCGGTGCTTTGAAAAGGGCTTCCCTGATGACCCGTGTTCAAGCCACAGTTCGGACTGTCAGGTCTGAAGTCATCACGTTTGGGGCTTCCAGTAGGGCTTTGGCCCGCAGCAGTCCAGTTAAATATGTCAGTAAATTCGTTCATGCCATCTATTCCTTCCATATCATCTACAGGAAATAGTTCATCATCTCCTAATTCAGGTCCATTAATATGTTGTTCTTGAAATGCTTGCTGAGATGATTGCGTGGTGGCACTAGTAGGGAATACAAGTATGTGTGTGCAGGTGACATCTTGAGGAGTGGCTAGTTGTGAATTGACACTAACTTGACTAAAACGTTCATCAGGCGTGAACTGATCGGGCATGAGTCTTAAAGCAGAGTCAGGTTCCAAACTTACTAAACACGCGCTTAAAATACAGGGTACAGAGTTTGGATACATTAATCTACACTGAGTGCAGATCTCTTTTAAGTGTTTAGATGCTTTTAGCAGGTTCTTTTTGCTCAAGAGATAACTCCAACCTTTTAATTCACCGTGTCCTATTCTTCCCAATCTCCCTACGACTAATCTCCATGGTTTCACGGTCTGTGACATAACACCTAATATAAAATCCATCAACTTCTGCAAACCGATTCGCCTTGCAGACGCTTTTTTCCGTCGACTCCTATTAGGTATATCTATGTTAATCGTAACTGTTTCAAAAATTTCGCCCCTCTCATCGGTTGCCACCGCCAAGAGCCAGCTTTGATCTTCGGATAGGCAGTAACTCAGGTACAAAACTGCAGCTTGCTCAGAACTTGCTTGCCCAAATGATTCGGCAGATTCGACTTTTTCTTTCAGAGGCGCCAGTACGTATGGTGGTGTGTAGAGTTTATATGGAGCCCTATTTTTTTCCTAAAAACAAAACGGAGACGGTAATTACATCATGGACTTTTACCCAACAACTCACATCTTTGCTTTTCAAGAAAAGATCGCACATGGCAGCAGTACCAAAACCAGTTAGCGACTTCACATTGTTACTGTGCATGAGTAGCCTTCGGCATTGCGAGAATATGCTTAACGCAAGAGCACGCATGTGGTCATTAAAACGACAACGATCTCTGGCTTTTCCCAGCTCCACTATGCTTTCTTGCGAAATAATCTGGAAGGAATTAAGTTGTATTAAAAACAAAAAAGGATTCTATAAAAAAAACAACCAACCTGCACACTGATATTATTTCGAATCGCATCAGGAATTGAGTTAAGTACAGATTGAAAACACCTGAGCAAAGCAAGACAGGCAACACGTTGCAATTCCGGTTGATCGGAACCCATCGAAAATGGGTCTACTAAATAAATAACAATGGAAGGAGCTTCTCTTTCATCATCATCATGCTGGGTGTCCAAAGATGGTGAAGAGTTTAACGGAATATCTTTTATAACATCAGTGTCTACAATAACGTTAATCAATAAAGTATGAAAATAAATAGGATTCAGTTTCAGCAAACCTTGGTCTATGCTTTTGGGTGTTGAAGGCGCTTTCTCCATCGCAGGTTGACTACTGCTATCAGGTGTACTTGGAGGAGGCATTGGACTAGGTGTAGGTTTATCAACGTTTTCGGAAGTTTGGTCTAAAAGAGTTTTGTCCATGGGCAATTGTTGCAAGTGAGGTGCGAGGTGGTGTTTACAAACCTAAAATAAGAGAGTTATGCAAAGGTTATTATTGTTATTATTACATGTAAGCGGGACTTACTTGAGCATATAATTTTAACATATCAGCGGCTTCTCCATCACCAAGCAAAGTAAACCAATCTTCGACAGGTTCATTGCCAATCTTCATTTTAGCATTCTTGCCAACTCTCAATATACCGTCCCTCAGTACTTTCGTGATCGGACAATGTCTTCCTAGGCGGCACATTTCATATGATGAAGAAAGTTCCTTGAAGAAGGTTCGAACTCGAGGTAAGATTGCATCATTGTCAGGTGCAACTACGATGTAAGCTACATCCCTTTGGTAGGAGTATGGTTCGAGTAAAAGACTTTCCCAGTGTTGGAGGGCGTAAGGAGATAATGACAGCCAATCTTTTTCATGCCCAACAACTACAGATGGGATTGGTTGAGGTTCACAACGATCTTCAGTACCTGATTAATTTTTTTGACATTAATTTAAAAAAAATTAATAAATACTATTACGTACCTCTGCCTGCTAATCTATGAAATTGTCTCCATGTTAAAGGTCCCTTAACGGCACTTGGTGCATCCCACAATCGAGTTTGGCATTTCTTTTGAATCGCTTCCTGAAGCAAAGGCTGCAAGTTCTTCATAACTCTGACAATATCTTGATTGCACTGCGGACCACAAGCTCTTAAAAACGGCCACCGGTGCACCGACACTATTTCCATGTTTTTCCTTTGTACGACTCCCTCTTCCAACTTGCACATCATTAAGGTCTCGGTGTGTTTGCTTTGTTCTAAAGCTAACGTGGTAACTTCATTACCATCGTTGAATTCCAATGCGTTTACCGTACTAGAATAAGGAGGTCCCATTTGACTATTTAAAAACCTAGCGGCGCGGCAAATGGAATTGGCAGTGCTTTGTATCATAACACACTGTTCACGTACTAATTCTAGAACACTATTAGGTATTATGTCGAGTTGTTCCCTGTCTAAATTCGGTTCTAGTTTGGTTGTACTTGTTAGCAGGAATGATATTATTGATTTCTTTTTTCTTTTTTCTGGGTCTTCTGCTATACCTATAAAAAATAGAAATCTATACATGTTCATCGGATGGTCACTAAGGGACACTGCATTTTTTTTCTTTAATTTAAAAGAAAGAAAAACTGAGTTTTGATAATAACATTCATAAATACAAAGATTTACAACTGATTTCGATAGGAAAAGAACAAAATTTTAATTTTGAAGAAGTAAGGCAGAGGAGAATAGAAATGAATGTATGTTTCAATTGCAGAGGTGTAAATTCTTTATAAACAATAAATAACAATAAAGAAAGTTATTTACCTGTAATTTCCATTTCATCTTCATAAAATAAGCCGCTTCGATGAGATAATCTTCTATTAACAACCGCTGAAAATCCACAACTGCAACGTACAGAATCTTCATCGATTGCAGGCATTTGTAAATGATGTTGAGGTGATAACATAACGCTGTAAGGTGGTGGTTGACCCAAGCCGCCGACTCCAGGAAATGGACTGCCTGGTTGTTGACTGTTCATCGTAGACATAGTCCGTTCGTTAGAGTTATTCATAAGATAAATACCTGCGTCGGCACCTCGAATATTACCGACCACTTTAACACCGGCATTACACACGCACAAAGTACAACTGTCGAAATTATGATCCCTAAATATGTTTAGAGCCGTGTCGGCTAACAAAACGTTAAGTAACAACGAACTAGCTTCCGGCGTCCTTTGCACTGAGGGCGTTGACACAGGTTCCACTGAATTTAAATTTTTGTTTAGGTACGAACTGGCTGTCGACGTGGCAGGACTGGGAAGCTCGTAAGGAGGAGGAGGTGGTCTGAAGCCCGCATGCAATGGGCTGGGCGGAAATGGATTGCTGTTTTGGTGCACGTTATTCACCACCAACGAATTTGGTATTGTGGTCATTTGTTGTTGCTGCTGTTGTTGCTGTTGTTGTTGTTGTTGTTGTTGTTGTTGTTGCTGCTGCTGCTGCTGCTGAGGGTTGTGTAATTGAGGTATTGGTTTTTCCACGTGTTGCATCCAAGACGGTTTATAAACACAACTTGATGGCAGAACAACAGGAGGCATACTTTGGCTTGGTAGATTTGTTAAAGGTGCGTACTTACTTGATCCCACCATTTTACAAATTATTGGCGGTTTAAAAACAAAACTCCAATCTTCTGCAGAAAAAAAATAATTCATAAAAACACAAATATTTGTCTTATTATAATATTTTTAATTTTTCACATCTCTGTCATCCTTAAAGTAAATTAATTTCCATTTCTTTTCTAAAATAATAAATAATAAAAGCAAGAACGTACCAATATTTTCTTCCATAGGACTTCCCATGTTTGGATAAATTTCTTGCTTTATTCTCATGATACCAAGATCTGTCAGATCTGGAGGTGGCAGATCTTGCTGACCAATTGGAGATGCTATAGGATTATGTTCAAGACTAGGTGGTGTGGGAAACATTTTACTTAATTCTTCAGGTCTCAATATTCCCATATTTGAACCACCACTACCACTAACATTGGGCCCCGATAAACGTTTGTTGTCTTCATGGTGATTTGATGATTTATTAGAGCCAGGAGGTGTATGCATTTGAGTCTATAAAAAAAAAGAAAAAAAAAATAACTTGTACTTAGGATACACTTCCATATACTAACAGCTTCATCGCTGCTTGTATCATCAGAATTGTCGAATATTTGGTCCAGATCCTTAAAAGATGGTTGTAACCCTTGGCTTGTAAATAAGTTACCCGTGGTTGCTTTTTTAACGTCTTTTGGTTCTTCTTTCACACTCCCAGGACCTCGCTTGAAACCATCCATATTACACGTCCCTCCGCCACCTTCTTCATCAAATTCGTAAGGATCTCCGGGTCGTTTTACACCATGAGGCGCTGAGTTTTGAAGAAGAGGAGGAGTATTACTTTCCATCTGAAAATACTCCGTCATTCACAACGTAAAACACAACAAACAGCAAATTTTTACCTGACATTCTGATGGTTCTTGCTTGATTTCTTGCTTAAGAAAAGGTTGTTGTGTTTTGTTCCCGTTGAGACTGTTGGATAAATCGTTTGTTAAATTTGAAACGCAGTTGTGCGGCGAAAATAACGAATACAGATCTTTCCCGATTCTGTTATTCCTTTGGTTTTCTTTCGAGTCAGATTTGAACTTTTTCACTGGGTGATTTAACCTGCAAGTACAGTTAGGTATGGTGTACCGTAATTTTAATGGTGGGTGATGTTATATTACCATGCATTTAAGGTTGTGTAGTCATATAACAAATCTAACGAATGTTCCTCTTCGCTTAAAGTACTTTCGTATTCTTTCAGTAGCAAAACGGGACGTTTCAGCACAGGTATACTTGGCACATTTGTCGGAGTGCTGCTCTCGCTTTTAATATCTGCCACAGGAGGAGGACTGTTAACAACGGAACCCATGCTCTTTGGAGGTTGCTCAGGAGTATGCGTTTTCTCAGCAGGAGACTGAGTTATGATAGGGGGATGCGGTGATAAAGTCGGCATTACTTGATCACCGGGAGGTACGGATGCAGGTTGGGAACTAGGATTTGGTAGTGGTGAAGGAGCAGCTGATGCAGGACTACCAACAGAGGGTATCGCAAGAGATTCCTGAGTCCTTGGATATGATGGAGGTCCACCATGAGGTGTATAGGAACCAGTACACCTAAAATTAGAGAAAAAAAAACGTGACTGTAAATATATTTTTCTTGTTTTATAGGTAGAAAGGTTGTTATGTTGAGTTTACATTTTTTATATTGGATGTGTCTTATCTTATTTGAAGAATAAATTAGAGCAAAGTGGAAAAAATCTGTTTATTTACAACTTACTTATTCTATTAAGACACGATTGTATGGCCTTTGTAAATTAGAATTAAATGGTTTAGAACAATTTGTTCTTTACTGATTATTATTGTTACTATTAAACAATTTGGGGAATAAAAAAAGTTTAGTATTTTTTTGAGGAACAAAACGTTTCTTTTTGAATCCTATAATATAACGATTTCTTCCAACTTTGTTCAAGCTTATCGTATCCTTTAAATAAGTGAAGTAAGTCTAAACAATGTATAATTATAAATTAAATGATTTCTGGATGGACAAACGTAGAAAGTAAGCGAAACTCAACATGTACAACTTTTGAAATGTGCAACGACATGTACAAATATGCTCTATGACTTTTGTTAGAGATGCATCAAGTAAAAATCTGCATGCCTGTAACAATTAGATAGTAAAAGCTACGTCCTACACCAGCTGAACGTATTTGGTCAATCAAATTATTGCTCATGGAAGTGTTTATAACATTAGTTGCATTCTGATATATTCCGTGACTAATTAGTACATCATGATGCATTTATAAGTATTTTATATAAAGCATCAACAAGGCTTTAACATACTGATAACAAATATTAGCACATTTTAAGTAAAACTATATAACTACCAACTAACTAAAACTACAATTTGGTATCAGTATGCGGACAAAAAAAAAAAATTAAGAGGAACTGGGATTTGAAGCCCGTCACCCATATGCGGTGACCAACCTGTCAGATTCGGGTGGCAGAGGGGAGCGCCTGTGGAAGGGAATTCTGCCCCGCGCCCCCTTGCCGGGCCTGGGTGCAGTACCCTTGGCACTTCCCCACTTATTGCTGGTCATGCTGCCCACGTACTTTCTACACCTGGAATCGTGCATTCACAGTCAGCTAGTCTAACACTTACTTCTACTCTTCATATATTACAACATAAAATCAACACAGTAATTACATCTAACTCTACGTAAATGAAAAGTAACATTACACACAGGAATAACTAGATATTTCATCAAAAGTAAAATGCACTATGAATACAAAATTCAATTCAATTTTAAATTACAAAAAATTTAACGATTATCAGATCAAAAAGTTTGACTTTAACGAAACTACTATCACGGTTATTCAAATGAGGAAAGATTAAAACTTTTTCATCCAATAATAACCTAATGAATTACACAGTAAATTCTACACCTAATTTTTTTCTTTGTACGTGCATAAACTATCATCCTACTTACTTAGAACAGGTACAATTGGCTCGCTTAGTGGGTTCAACAAAATCCCATTCTCCAGTACTTTCGTGTGTTGCTTGTATTGAATTTGTTTGGCCGCTTATCATACACTCCTGCCAAACTCTTTCGGGAAGCACATTGGCAGACGTTGGAGGTCTTTGCATCGAAGCGGGGTGTTCCACAGATACTGGGAAGGGGCCAGTTTGTGGTACTTTACTATTTATTGGTACTGGAGAGGCGGGGGGTGTTTGTATCGTAACTGGAGTACCTGAGGAGAGATAAAATTATTTTAAACAATTTATTAAATCAATTAATAATTTATTTGGTAACTTACTGGAGCCATTTCTACCGACTGTGTTTCCTTGAACAGCAGCGTTGTTGATACCGTTGATGATGCAGTTTTTGGAATCATCCATGTCGGTGACCAGAACGTAACAGGAGGGATACCGCATCTTCACACCACCTACTATGATTTCTACCACGCTGCTCTCATTCGAGGTGTTCGCCTTATCTAAAGGATAAAATTGACCCCAGTCTTCCAGCAATCGCATCGTTGCATCTCCGGATTTGAATGTTTGCCCCGTGAGCGTGCCGGCCAGACCAAATGGTGCTAAGATTACTGCAAAATAAAATGTAAAATGTAAATATTAAAATTCAAAACAAAAAATTTTATACTAAATCGTATGCTTTCTAAAGGCGATTGCTCATAAAACAAGAAAAATCAGAAGATTTTTATTTAAATAAAACATTATTATTATTGTTACTAAGAAGTTCAATAGATTTAAAAAGAGTGCATTTTGTACTTGTACGTTTCTTATTCTTGTTCTTAAAAATTACACTACTTTGTCATTTTATTTCTGTTTGTTAATATAGATCCATTAGTCGTTCAGTGAAATTAAAGAAAATTCTCAAATTTTTTTGAAAATAATTTATTAAAACCAATTTTCAATTAAAAAAACTGTGAAGAACAGTTTTTTATTTTAATAAAATTAAAGTAAATTTGGCAGTAACAATATGAACTATTTACCTGATTTTGATAACATTAAAATAAATTGAGCTCGCTAGGGTTAATTAGCAATTACAACAGCAATAAGAATTTTGAATTATTTTAACTTATAAACAAAAAAATTGAATTTACTTTTAAAATAAATTAAATAAACTGTTCCTCTTTCAGAATACATAAAATAATCAGCATGCTTGGAAGTATGGAAGTGAAAATTTAAACAACGTCAAATTGGATATGTAACTTTGATGAATTTATAGACCGTTATGATAATGTTATCTTCAAGTACTTTGAATCTTTTTGTATATGTATGTATTATTATCCTGATAAGTTTATCAATGTTACATAAATTTAAAAAAAGACTGAAATTATGAAGCGTTACCTGTTATCCGAATAACTAAATAAATTAAAATCAAATTTTTGCAAAACAGTGTCTCTTATTATAGCATATTTAAATAAATTTAATTTTGTTATTAGTTACGTAACGATCGATTTTAAAATGAGACTTGAAGTTAAAAGAAAGGACCATTAAGTACTGGTTAGATATGTTTTTTTACTTTATATTTTTATGTCTAATCATTACATTTACCTTACATTTTTACGTATTCAATATATTTCTGTTTTATTTTAATTTTAATTTATTGATAGTGGATTTTTAGTTTCAAATAATTTACAATATTCGCACAGAATTGTATTCAAGTTCGAGTCGTTTAAAGGGTGATTAAAAAAAAGGCGCCTAAACTCTCCTGCACGTTATTTTAGACACCTAGTAGAGTACATATTAAAAAAAATTATTAAAAAATTCTAAATACAATTGTTTTATTTTGTTATGAGCAATTTTGATTTAAGTTCATAATTTAATGAGTTGCTTCTTCAATTTTGCATGGAATGAACATTAAATACAATAAACTCTATGTAGAAGTTTATTATTCAAACATCTTTGTGAATTCTAAGAAGTTAAAATAGAAATTTGAGATCTTATACTTTGTAAAATTTTGAGATTAACATTTTTTCAACATTTTTCTCTCTTAAAGCGACTAGAATAATATATTGGCGAGTTTAGGCGCCATTTTAGAATCACTCTGTGCATAGAAGACTTTGAAATTAATTTATTTTAAAGGAATTATATTGGCAACAGCCTTATCGTTTACTGTTTTCGATTTTTTCTTTCTTTCCTTAATGGACGAGGTATCAGGTTGCTGAATACTCCTCGTACCTTTAGGGTCCAACTACTAAGGTCTAGAATTTCGATCGATATATCAGGTTTGTTGATTTGAGGATAAGTTTAAAAAGATTTTTTCGTCAGTTCACTTTAATAAAATTAAATAATAAATTTCCCTGTATTTATTCCATATTTCATCAAATAAAAACATTTTATTTGATGACGATTCAGACCAAGAAGATCCAAAATATATTCTGGTGAAAGTCAATAATTTTATTGAATTAATCATTCCCAATATGGTTAAAGAAAGTGTTTTATATGTAATTCATATTTGAATAATAGAACTTTGACGCACTTTTTAGACCTTACTCTTTCCAAGGTAGGGCGAAGAGAATCAACTCCATACACTCAGGGTAAGTAAGACCGAACGATTCGAGAGTTGATCTATTTACTCCAATTTTACAGACCCGTCCCGTCCCGAATGCATATGGAGTGTTTAGAGCATAAAGGACTTTTCGAATTAGCAGTCCGAACGCACCCTCAGTAAACGTAGAGAATGAGTAGATTCAACTGATCGGGGTTGGATGGTATCAAAAAGGTCCCTAGATGGAAGAAAATTTGTGTTCTACAGATTGCATGACTAGTTAAACTTCGTTTAGATTTATGTTTTAAATCATTTCTAAATGCTTTCAAAGACTAAATTACACATTATATTTTAAAATGTCATTCATTATCCCATACGACACCTTCATCGTGAGGGCCAAATTTTTTGAGGTTCTACTCATTAACTTAATATCAACTTTGCAGAATTAGAGAGTTCCCAATTTAAGGGTTGAACAGAATGCATTGGCATTAAGCGACGTTATTTGTCAAATGAAAGTTGAATACAAAGGTTCAAATGTTATTGCACAGAATGAACAACATCAAGTGGCGTTGTACGCGAAAAGTTAATCAAGTTCTAACTTTGATGGCGACAATCAAATGTGTCACACTATTACATCTTCATCCGATAATTTATTGTTTATGTGAATAATATAACATAGAATTCACCAGTTGTAACATAAACATATATAACAATTTAAATACTTGAAATTTATCCGTATGTAACACAAGTTATTTCTATTTTTAGGCTAGATTGATGATGTTCCACGCCGCTTTATCTGTGCATGTCTTTTGAAGTGACAGGTAACGGCGTTGCATTCTGTTGAACCCTTTAAAAACTTGATTACACGGGGGTCATTTGAAATTGCTCACTCTGTATCATATTTTATGCAATTGAAGCACTGATTTTTGTCAACTGCTCAGCTGATAATAAAAATCGAAAGTCAAGTATTAAAAATAAAAAAATAAAAATAAAAGGTAAGCAGTCCTTTATCAGGAAGATCGCGTTTGAAAAACAATCCATTAAACAAATTAAAATAAATATTCTTAGCAAAAAAAGATCGTCAAATTACAAAAACAAAAGTCTTAAAAACACAAGAGATAACCGATTCTGTAATAAATGCAGGAAACGAAAATGGCTTTTTGTGAAAAACAAACAAAAGGCTGACTGTGTATATTTTTGCGTCTAGAAATAAATAAAAGCGGCGACTATCAACTATCAAATAAATTTATAATAACAATCGTGTTTTCTTCATTGAAAGATGTGAAAAAATAAATAAACAAAATCACAATCTGTGGTAAAAAAATAATCTTATTTTGCTACATAGTAAACAAAAATCGGTCCTCATTTGTATATTGAACGCAATTTTTTTCTGCAAGTATTAAAATAAATACTACTTGTTGTTAGCTTTATGCAAAATTCTAAAATTTCTTTTAAGTTTGTATAGTCGTGACTTGACCAACAAATTTTGGTCGCCATTGCTGTCAAAGATTTGTGCGTGAAAGATCATTGACGTCTTAATTTTGACTTATGAGAATAATCTCTTAAAAATGTGATTTACTTTCGACGCTTTTTTGGTAAAAGATAGGATATTTATCAGAAATATTTTAATTTCTGGAATTAAAACTGAGGTTTTGATTGACAGGGACGGCCAAAATTTAATGCTCGCGACTGTAGGTATTGTTGGTAAAGAAGCATTGGATGCTTTTAACAGACGTCACAAAATGACAAAATCCACTGAAATAAAAATCATTTATGTTGTAAGGACTGTAAAGGCAAAGTCTCCTTATTTATAAGGTTAGCATATACGACCCCATATTGAAAACATCATAAGGGGATGTACAGTTAGTTGCATATACTAGACAATTAAGTAGTTGTTGATGTTGTTCTGTAAAATTTTGATACATTAAGGGCCGGTTTATTCACTTTCAATTAATTTTATCTTCTGATTTATTGTCATAGTAGCAATTGTACAAATAATTGTTACTATGGGAATAAACTGGAGGTTAAAGTTATTTGAAAGTGAATAAACAAGGCCTAAGGGCCGGTTTATTCACTTTTAACTAACTTTATCTTCTGATTTATTATCATAGTAACAATTGTACAAATAATTGTTTCTATGGGAATAAACTGAAGGTTAAAGTTATTTGAAAGGCCTAAGGCCTTGTTTATTCCCTTTCAAGTAACTTTAAACCTTCAGTTTATTCCCATAGTAACAATTATTTGTACAATTGTTACTATGACAATAAATCAGAAAATAAAGTTAATTGAAAGTGAATAAACCGGCCCCAACACGAAAAAAAAAATATTATGAAATCTTCCACGAATTAATTTGCAATTTCTAACTGCACAAGTTTGATATTTGGCCATTGTTTATTAACACAAACTACTCTAAAAACTATTGCAGTACTATACACACATCCCACATGTCTTTTAGATTTGATTTAAATGTCCAAAAGAAATTCAACTCGTATTTTTTTGTGGCTTGGGCCAATCTCATTTTCTGTAAAACGTCAGATGAGTTAGATAAAGGCATCAATTCGTAGTAGAGCATATTTCTCCCAAAACAAAAATAAGTAAAAACATTCCTGAAAGTATTCTACAGGACACATTGTTGAAAGTATTTTACAGGAAGCATGTTGCGTCCAAGAATAATAGGTGCTTTCATTTCATGAGTGATCCGCAACTGATCTGAGCTTGAAGTGATCCTGAATTGATCTAATTCCATTAGCTCCCGTGGTGGTATGGAAAGAACTCTTTGCATATATTTATTTCTTCCATTTCTGAGTAGACTCAGTTCTACTCAGAGCTATACTCGTTGAAACCAAAACACCAATTGTTCTGGTTTGTTTAAATTAATTTTTTGACATTAAGGATCGGTTTATTCACTTTCAATTAACTTTATCTTTTGATTTATTGTTATAGTAACAATTGTACAAATAATTGTTACTATGAGAATAAATTGAAGGTTAAAGTTACTTGAAAGTGAATAAACAAGGCCTAAAGAGGCATGACTGTATGAATTTAAATGAAAGGTAGAGAACTTACATCAATTGTGACGTGATAAGGATACTTTTATTCACCTTTCCCCTCGATTAGAAAATTCCACCAAGGTCCGCAATTTGCCAACCTTACACAATAATAAGACTTTGCTATAAAGGTACGTTCAATGCATTTTCCCTTTATCAAGCGTTGTGTGTATAAATTTGACAGTTGACACTTTGTATTGTGACGTCTGGACTAGCGAATAGGACGGAAAATAATAAAACCATAGAATATGCCATCAATGTAACACAATGCCCAGGAAATTATTCAATCAAATGAATACAATCATATGCGTTTTAATTAAAAGTCATTAAAAACAGTTCAACGTAAAACTTCGCACTTTAGCTCTAATAAATCGCTTTTAAAAACAAACGGCTGTCTGTCAGTGGAAGAAACCTTCCGCTAAAGTTGATTTTCAACCAACTTGGTTCGCTAGCTATCCGCTTATACATCGACCAATCAAAACTCGTCTTTATTCGTATTGCCACATTCTATCCGGCGACTGGAAAAATCCATTGAAGATCAACTTTTGCTGGAGATTGCTTCCGCGATTGTTTTTGAACAGCAACGTAAAGGTTAAGTGCGAGGTTCTTTTTAGAAATCATGAAAGTTGATCGAAATTTCAACAGAAAGTTAACTAATTGACAACATTGACGGCAATTCTCGTCATAATTATGAAACCTCTTTTGGTACCTTAGTAGGTTATTTGAATTTTAATACTCTCCAAAGCAGGTTGATATCAATTTGTACACAGCCATATGTGATCCATTTTTCAATTTTTGTGTACACTATATGCTGTCTTTATATAGCGATTCTTTAAGCGAAATAATCGGTTGGGTAAAATTAAAATCCCCTACCAACCTCATTGCAAATTCCGTGTCGTCAACTGTCAAGTGTTTGACCTGTGATTGATGACATGGGTTAAGCTCAGTATTAGCGACTTTATCCTTCATGTTGAATATCAATCTTGAGTATTAGTAGGTGTGTTCATAGAGCGGTTTTGACTAGTTTGGAACAGTTGGAAATATGCATCTAACGGAACTGTCGAAATTGACCGTTACCTTGATAGGCGACTGGTTCTGACGGTTCAAAACTGCTCTACGATCAAAGCTAATTTCTAGATCCAAAATTCAAATTTGACAATCAAATGCCTTCAATTCTGATACTCAAAATATCTAACACCGAGTGAGAGAAATTTTAATATGAGAAAAGATTCATCGAACAACTGATTATAAACAAACCCGTGATTGGTGGATTTGGAACATATTAGGAAAATTGTCTTAATAAGTAATGCAATATTACTATACCGTAACTTGACTGATTGTACCAGAGTTGACAATGTTGAGCAGCTCGCTTTAAAAAAGATAACTTCAAGTTATCAAACGTTTGATAACTTAATCGAGGAGCATGGTCCTGGCATTATAAACTTATTAGCCATCTAGTTTTAGTAAAATATAATAACGTATCTACAGTTGAAAAAAAAAAAAACTCGCAGCAATCCATGGAAAATTAACGTGTGCCTTAACTTGATTGTTAGATAAATGTAATGAAATAAATGCAAACCCAGTTATGTTACAGAACGTCATGAATGGTTTAAAACGTAGAGTTTTAAAATGTACTGAACAGGGTGGAGGGCATTTTCAACCCTATTTATAAATTAAAAATAAAATTTTATATATATTTTTTTTTAATTATCATTTGTCAATTAATTTTCACGACTTAGAATAAGTCACGCAAAACACATTTTTTTGGATTTTTTCAATTCATTCAAATAAATTCAACTACTCAACTAGGTACTCAGAAAGTGAAAATGAAGATCTAAAAGGACATTTAAATTATGTATAAAGAGCGTTTTAAAAAAATAAATAAATAGAAATAATGTATTACCAGAAGTATTAAGTATTTGTTTTCTTTTTTTGACCATAATTCTTCAACAACATGAAATTTTTTAAATTAAAATATGGTTCAGTACTTTGGAACACTATCTACTAGATTTCAAGAGACAGCGTGTCTTTATCCGGCGTATGCAATTTATTAGTTCAAGTGTTTCTCCGCTGGTGCCACTTTCATAAAAAAAAATCGGAAGCGAATTATATTCGAAACGTCCTCTGACAGCGTTATATTCAATTAATGTCAAATTCACGCAATATATGGCAAGCACAATTTTTTTGCTTAATTATAGTTCTCTTGTGATTCTTTCTTTCGTTAATTATGGTGTTTTTTATTTAGATAACTAGCATCAAAGCGAGAAAATTTGCGTTAAATGAAACACTGCCCAGTCCGATTAAGAGCTCTGTCTTGTGAAATCTAGTAGGTCGTGCTTTGTAATAAGCATCAACTATGTTAGGAAAACGTTTTTGGGATTTACTGTATACTACATAATGGAAACGCACAAACTTTCGGTTTTTTCTTTCTTATCTCTAACCATTAAATTCCTCACAAAGCGGTTGGCAACACTCAGGAAACCTTTTTTTTTGATCATATACTCTGCATAATATAAATAACCAATGTTTTACGAATTTCTAACAAACACTCACTTTCGAAAAGTTTCCATTTATAGACTTTTCTTTCACCAATTTAAATATGTATCACTTATTTGATAACACTATAATGATAATCAATTGATAACAGAAATACGATTGCACACACATCGTTAACTAGTTTTCAAAAACTTACTTCAAGGATTTTATGGACAACTCATAATGGTTAGGACTAGGATTAAATAAATAAAGCAATGATTCTATAGTTTACGATCTGTTTCGAAATGTTTGCTTATTCGAAAAGATACGGTACACCACGTATGTACTCAGAAAAAAAGTGAGAACTATAAGTTTATTTAAATTTGTGTAATTATTCAAAGATTTATGTAAACTAGTTTGAAAAAAAAAACTTGAACCATATGAAAAAATTATTATTACTACCGATTTCAACTTAAAACATGTTTTTAATAGCACGATAAAAAAAACTTGTCTGCTTTTACAAATAATCACACAATTTAAAAACACTAAAAGGATTTACTTGAGGCAATTTTTTAATATTAATTTAACGTGAAGACCTAATTTTTTAAAACGAAATTGGTAAATGTGAGAATTAAATATTAACATTAATTTATTATAGTGCAAAGCTCTCTAAAGGTATTTTGATAGAATTCAATTTTGAATCAGGCAATAAATTTGCTCACTTTATAATCCATAAATTTCAGTAAAGCATTCAAGGTTATCCGCAAAATACGCTACCACATTTAAGAAGTGATGGAACAGGAAGTGGTAGATACCTACATTTAAACTATCACTAAAAAAAACAAAAAAAATAAGTTGTGGCTTGGAAACTCACGAAAACAAGGATTTTCTGATTCACTAGTTCGCAGTAAACACAATGCGTGTGTACTTACTAATTTTTAAAATTAAATTTTTACACGGATTTCCCTTTTTTGAGGATAAAGGAAAGCAGAGACACTTTTTGGGTATTTACATCGTGAAAAAAAGATTATTTGCCTTGTTTATAGAGCATAGAGAATTAGAGATAAAAGTTGGAATATTCTTCTCGCGTACATTATTCGAAGAGTATTGCACCTAAGTAATCGGATTTCCTTTTTTAGATAAACACCCATTCATTTCCGCGACTTTGGCTTAATTTAATAAATCTTTTCGAACGAGATGACCGGAATAACTGATGTGAACGATGCGAGAGCTTCACAATTATCCTGAGTGATATTAGTGAACGACACCTAGAGGGAGTATTTCATTCATATCGGTCATTCCGTTCATCTCGTTGGAAAAGATTCGTTCATTCGCGAACAAGAAATAATGACAATGAATTGATTCAATTGCTTAATCACGTAGACTCGTTCACGAATTACATGATTCTAAAAAATGATCTGGTATTTATGTATATTATCGAAAAAAAAATGCAAAGTGATTTAGGGCCGTATTCTTCATAATTTCATAAATAAAACTTAGGCTATGCATTCGATAATAAATCGCAAGTAATTCATGTACTTTACGCATTTCAATATACACAACTAACAAAGTTTAAGTATAGTTTATGAATTACTTATCGTTCACATTTGTTTGAGAAATCTATAATGAAATCACTAAATTTTCGACATGTTTAAAATTCTTCAAAAGTGATCTGAAATTTCAACAGAAAGTCATCAAATTTAGTGACAAAATCACTAAATTATGAAGACAATGCCTCTATCCCTCTTTAATCTTATTACGAATTAATAAACCTAATTTAATACTAAAGAATTTTATCCACCGTCTTTTAATTCATTAATTGAAGAGATAGGAGCAATTTATAAATTGATCAAATGGATATTAACGTCCTGCATTATACATAAATGCCCTTCACTTTGATATTCCCAAATTCCTAAACTTTGGTTGTCTTAATTAACAATTGATTTTAATAAAATGTGAACAGCACAATATAATGGCAGGTCTTAATGGACTTAGTTGTTGAGCTAAAAGTTTCTTATTGACATAACTGTTTAAGTACCTAAAATATTTTTTTTGTATTGATTTATGGAATTATGAGCTACTGAAAAAGGAAAGTTTATTGATTCACTCCCTATATATTTACTCATTTTCAAATGTGTTTAATAGTTTTGTACATACCCACACATGTATTAAATAATTTGTGCATGCATGACTACATTTGTGATTGTTGATTACAAATCACGAGCAAAATCGGTTTTTCATTGAAAATTTATTTAAATCTATTAATTTCATTGAAATTTAAATTTAACTGTGAAAAAAATTACTTCTCTCTTAGATTTATTTACTCTGTCACAAATTGTGGATTTTCCTACACGTATTACATGATCATCAGTAACGTTAATTGATATTATAATTGTTTCTGATAAATCATTAATTCAGCACTCTGGAATAGTTAATGTTGGTCATATGACAGATCATAATTTAATATACTGTACTATCAGAATATTTACGCAAAAAATGCTACCACATACTGAAATCATAAGATTTTAGACTCTTTAATGCAAATTTGTTCTCTGTCTATTTGTCACATACACCTTTTATTTTATTATATTGTTTTGATGACATTTACGATAAGGTAAGTTTTTCAACTGATATCATTTTATCTTTGTTGAATTGTCATGCCTTACTGAAAACTATAACAATAAGAAAGCAATATTCGCCCTGGTTAACAGACAATATAAAATATTTGATATCGCTGAGAGATGCAGCCCATCGTAGGTATCAGAAAACCGCTTTTAGTATTATATATAAAATGCTGGGTAATTATGTGACTCGCTTGTCATAATGATAAGAAGGCCTTTTTTAATCAAGAATTCTCAAAGATAAATTCACGAAACTTAAGGAGCACAGTTAATAAACTATTTGGTCGCAAAAAATTTATAGTGATTTGCCTGTAGAGTTACAAAGTCGTGAAACATTGAATACATACTATGTGAACTCTGTTTCGAAGTTACAAGTCAATCAAGAAATCATTAATTATTACGATTACAATCCAAGCGTGGTTAAGTTGTCACAATTTCAAACTATCAACGAATATTACTTATTTATATTACTAAATTAAAACAAATTAAAGGAGATGGGAGCTGATGGTTTAAGTGTGAATTTAATTAAACTTTGTTGTCCTGTGGTGATTGAGTATTTGGTTCATATTGTTAATTTTTGTATGTTGGAACCTTTCCTAATGTGTGGAAGCTTGCAATTATTAATTTAATTTCGAAGGTGTTTAAAGACTTCAGAGCCATCAGAATTCTTCCTGCTTTGTCTAAATTATGAAGAGAATGATGGAGAAACAGTTGCGAGACTATACTCTGTTCACGATCTTTTTGCATTGGCTTGTTTGGTTTGTCCGCTTATAATTTTCGGCATTTTGACAGGATTAAAAAATGTAATTAAATAATTAGTTATTTGTTTTCAGTTGCTTTTATCATGGTATTGTAGTTCAAGCTTACTTAAGTATTGGCAACATAGTCAATACAGCTGACGTGACAATGTCATAATTTTTTTCACGTCAGAATTTGACTACCTTCAAAATACATGCACGTAATATAACGAAAAAAAAACATGGCCTACAAGAATGCAAAAAGATCGTGAATGGATATTATTACTTAATTCAATCAAATCAAAGACGGTGGGGCCTGATGGTTTAAGTATGGACTTAATTAAACTTTGCTGTCCTGAGGTGATTGAGTATTTGATTCATATTATTTTTGTATTGATGTTGGAACCTTTCCTAATGTGTGGAAGCTTGTTATTAATCCAATTCCGAAAGTTGCTAATCCGAAGTTGTTTAAAGACCTCAGAACCATCAGCATTCCTCCTGCTTTATATAAACAGAGAAACAGTTGTGAGACTATATAGAGCGAAATAATATTCTGCCAATGACGTAGTCTGGTTTTCGTTCAAATCATAGCTGTGAGACAACCCTGTTAAGTGTTGTTGATGATATCTTGAGGAGTGAACAACAGAAAGATCACGGTTTTGGTTTTGCTGGACTTTACTATAGCCTTTGATCCATATATTTAAGCCATATATTATTAACTGGTTAAAAGACGGTTGATCGCCACTTTTATTCTATTATTTCAGTTGTAATGCTTTACCGTCTTGCTATTCTGAAAATATAACCAAACAATCTGAAAAGCAAATGACTCTTGGTTGAACGTCTTTAGTGTCAAAATTGAGGAAAAAAGTCTAGTCTACAAAACTATAATTTAGAGAAATTTTGCCTAGTACATTTTTTTTAAAACAGATACTTTTCTATTTTCAAACTTTGCACTACAAGGAATGGCCTACTACAATTGAAAACAAATTACAAAAAATTAAAGACATAGTAGACCTTCTTTGATTAAAAAATGTTATTATCAAAAGTTGTTTAGAATTACGACATAACCCCGATAAATTCAACACTCATTTACATAAATCCAATAATCCGAACAATTCGCTAATTCAAGCGACCCTTTACATTTAATTGTTCGGATTAAAGAGGTTACTGTATATAATTAAATAGTGAACCACATATTTTATTTACATTAATCAAAATTAATTACGCCCGACTTTGTTTTATTTACTTATGTAATTGAGCACATTCACCATATTAATAGTAATAGGGTATGATTCTATTTAATTACGCATTTGAGGGAGTTAATTACCTTGTAAACCCGACGTCGACGCCTGAGCTTGTTGTAGATGGGCTTTCGCAAGCCTCCTCACAGGCGGATGTTGGCGGACGTCGACGCTGGCGCACACAGAGCTTTCGCCGTGTACGAAGAAGGCAAAAGAAAAAGATAAGTGCGTATAATTGCTCTCCGCCGGTTTCCTCGGCCCCTCGTACGGCTGAACGAACCATTTTCCAAGTCTGATAAAATCCCTCGACAGAAGGCACCGTTCTATGAGATTGTGAAGAGCTTTGAAGAGTAAAGAACGGCATTCGTAGGACAAACCGCTCTCCCAGGAGCCTTGTTCACTGTCTGTAATTGTACAAAATAGCACATTATAATAACTTTATTATAAATAGTTATATTTTAAGATACATTTTATTATATGTTACAATTTATTAATTTGGAAAATATAGGGTGATATATGTATAGAAAACCACTCTTACTATATTTTTTTAACTATTTTATGAATTTACAATAAATGTAAATAATTTAAAGAAGAAAGAAGAAACTATTTCGATTTATATTAGCTCAACTGAAAAACAGCAGGACGAGAACGTTTTGATCGCCGAAATCGAGACAGATGAAAAAGATTCAGAAAATGAAAGTATTCCTATTGAATATTAAAGAATATTATTGTACCAGAACGCATTAGAAAATGATATAATTTCAACAACTAATAACAAAATAGAATCAATTTCAAATTTCGAAAGCGGCCAAGCAAGAGATGAGATTGAACCGATTCCAAATGAAAACAGAAATAAATACAAGAGCTTTCTTCTCTAGATACTAATGCATTACAATTACTCGAAGCGTTGGTTTCCAAAGTGGGTCCACATATTTTATTTTTGTCACCATTCACCTTTAAGACATCAAAGTTAAATTTGTAATTTTGTTATTATGCAATTATCTAGTTATTTCACTTCGAGGCTTATGGTTAAGTTATTGCTATAAGGGGCCCGTGAGCATAATAAGTTTGGGAACTACTGGACTAAAGAGTACTAAAAATATGTCAATGCAAGAGTCCGAAAGGAATCAACCGTCAAACACGGTGAAACAGATGAACTTCAAGAAGCAACGAAATCGAAACGAATGAAGAAAAAATCTTATGAGCAAATTCAGAAAGGCTTTTCTATTCTTCAGAAAGTTGTAATGATCATCCGCTGGCAGAGAATGACTTAATTAGTATCAAAAATGAAGAAGAACCGAACGAAGTCGAAGGTACTGTTGTATCAGACGAGTTCATTTGTGCGAAAAGCGATTAACGCCGAAAAATGAGATAATGAAATGGAAGAAAGAGAAGAGTTGATTACATTAAGTGAAGGACCCAGAAGTAAAGCGCCTGAGACAACCCAGACTAAATATTTAGAAAATGAAGGTAATTAAATTATTAAGACTGAAGATATTTTCGTAGAGGTAGGTGAAGAAACAATAACAACAAAAAAACAATTATTTGTATTTGAAGAAATGAGAGATGCTCAAAATGATAATGAAGTTCAAATGGATGTTGCCCTATCTAAATCACAAGATACAAAAATTAAGTCTTATGAATTCATACACGCAGAGAGAGCTTTATAGCATACAGGAAAAACTCCGCAAAGAAAGCCTTAAAGGAAAAAGTTGTTAGAATTATTATTTTTTAAATTTATACACTTAAATAAGTCAAATTAATTTTTAATGGCGATTTCATAAAGTAAATCTGCTTAAAACAGGACAACAGGAACACAAGTCTCTTTCGTTACAAAGTCTTGTTCTATTTCATAATAAGTTATTTCAAAAGGACTTCGCACCATCCTGTTATAGACTGGATGTATGTCGTTATATTTTTGTTATTGGTGATAACTGCTTCATCGAAAACTTTGCTCTTTTTGACTTCTAGAACTTTATCTACCTCCATTACTTTTTCTAGTTTAGTATCAGTTATTGCCACAAGGTAAACATGAAGTCTTATATTAATTTTGGAATTGTCTGTTTCATTCCGAGTGTGATGTTTTCATTTCTAATTCAATTCTGCCAGGAATTTGGGATCATAATGCTTCTTAATTAATTGCAGAATATTGTTATGAATTATGATACAAATGGGTTACTTTCACAAGAACATCTCAAAATAGAATATTTAAAGTGAAATGAATCATTGGATCGCATAATTCTGAAAACTGTAACATATTCTACTCACTGAAACTTGAAGAACGGCGGAGATAAAGGTTTATTATAAAAGAAAATACATAAAACGAGACCTTTTGCTTGATCACTACGTTATATCTAATTCGCTGTATATCATAGATAACAAGTTCATACAAAGAATTTCAAGGTAAGAGCATGCCAAATATGCAGTTTTAATTTTCGAATTGAAATGAAACATACAGTAGCTAACATAATAACTTCTATTTACATTTTGATATATGACAGAATTAACGTTACACAAACATATTGATTAGATAATCCCAATATGTAAGCAAATACTCAGGTAAGGAATGTATCACATAAAGACGTTGTTAAAAGAGGCAAAAATACATTCTTCATACTGATATTACCTCTCTCAAACTTCCTGTTAAGTTTAGAGTGTTTTAATTTTCATGAAATCCTACTCAAAGGTATTTAGTGTGAAATACTCTTCGGAAATTTAATAGAATTTTTGTAATTATTGGATTACATGTAGCTTAAATACACATTTTCTCTAATTGATTGTTGGCAAGTTAAAAATAAATACAGGCTGCTTCTCCAAGTACACGCCAAACTTCAGGGGTGATTTTAGAAGTAAAGGGGAGTAAATAAGTTCAAGAACATTTTTATGTAACCCTTTAATTGCCGAGATATATTTTTTCCTAAAAACGATCCTCACAGCTTGGGTACCGGTTTGCATCGAGTCATTAATTTTGATCTACCCAAAATATTTATTATTATACATTGACTTTATCACAGAATTGGTAGCAACAACAGTACAATACTTTTATTAACTTTACTGGGAAATTGTACATCCGTTTGTTTACAATGTGTAGCTAGCATTAATTAAATTATTTTGTTAGTACTCCTAGGTCCAATTTATTACTCACAAAATTTTGGCAGTAGCTTTGCAGTAAATGGTGCCAATTTTGATCATTTATTGTATGCATGCTACTGAACTTCTGGCCCTGGAGTTAAATAAATTATACTATATTAAAGGCGAGATTCATAAGTAATATTTCTAGCGTATGCGTTCAAGTTAACATTTACAAGAATAAGTGGATTGTTGGATGCGCCGTATTAGTAATAGCCTACGCCTAGTTCACTAATCCCGTTTGTCTTTACACAAATTGGTCACTGCATCATCTTCTGTCATATTGTGCGATCCAAAATTATTTAGATAAGAGAAGGCCTTGAATAATAATATATGAGTCTTAGTTTGACATTTGATTTCTAACACCTGTCAAATTTGTTGCAGAATGGTCAACAGGTAATCCTGCGGTTTTTGAAATCGATCGTCATTAAAGAGTTTTAACAAACCGTTATGTCTTCCATTAGAAGAATTAGGAGATTTTTTCTACTGTAGCCAAATATATCATGACGATTCCGTTTTATAAGATAGTCAATTCGTTAACTGTATCAATTAACCTAAGATTCTGATTTTCTTTTTCATAGTCTCCTCTTATCTAAATAATTTTGGATCGCACAGTGCTAAATATTTCAATGTAACAAATATAAGGTAATTTCAAAAAGACGTCTTTCGACGTTATTTTCGTAATTTGCGTATGTTGTCGTCAAACTAACAAAATAAAACTTCTAGTGCTTTAATGAGTTACTTTGTGAAACCCAAATGAGTTTCATAAAGCAGTCATTAAAGAACCAAAATAGAAAAAGCACTTAACTTTCTTTTGCGTTGCGCTTCGGTATTTGCTTGTAATACGTCATGTATGTAATCAGCAGATCCCAAGCGACTGCCAATAGAATTTTGGAAAAAGTCTGAACATTTAGCTTAAATAAAATACTAAAATGTCACTGGAATAATTCTATGAAAATTTCACTAAATAGAAATGCCGAGAAATCAAAATTTGTCGAATATTATCTATTTGCAATTAATTTTTTTGCACTCTAGTAGGCCATGTTCTCTTTTCGTTGGCTTACCTGCATGTCATTTGATAGAAGTCAGAATCTGACATGCCAAAAATTATGAAATTCTCTACTTTGTAATAACGACATGAAAGAATACTAATCCTGCTCGGTAGTAATAAGGTTAAAGAAAAATAAATAATCGAAAACATTTACACGTGGGACCTCTGACCTTCAGAGACAATAATCAAGAAAATCTAAACCAATTTTCTGACGTTTTTATTTTTCAACAATGTCATTCTAATATGGCCTATTTGCATGCAAAATGGTTGTGAATGGATAAAACAAAAGGTGCGTTCGTTTTACTTCAAAAGTCAGAGTTACTCAACGTCACTCAATAACCTTGAAAAATTGTGCGTTTTTTTTTTTTACTGGCTGTTGAGATTTTGTGAGAAAATCTTAATTCCTCCTGCACCGATCAAATAGAATTAGGTTAGAATGCACGCGTATGTAATGGCTGAATATCTAATTTGACAATTCCGCGATGTCGGTGAAAATAATTTGGTTTTTTTAGGAGCGTTAACTCTGCAAATATCGTCTCACTTGTGATATTTACTGATCTGAGTCGAATGTAAAACGAACACCTATCATTTCAAATTTCAATTTTTATCAAAAACAAACAAGATATGATCGATTATTTAACAAATGCAAGAAACGAATTTTAATATAAGAAAACCTTTTGTTTTTATTTTTGCGTTAAAAATAAATTAAAAGCGATAACAAAAGACGTTCGAAAACATAATTAAAAGACGACGGATCGTTTATCAAATGCAAGAAAGAAAGAAAACGGTAGACTATTAGAATATAAAAGAACCTTTAGCTTTTAAAATGATTTAAAAGCGATGACAAAAGACGTTCGAAAACAAACAGAAGGCGATCGACCGTTTAACAAATGCTAGGGGACAAAAAATAATCGACGATTTAAATTAAGAGGAACCCTTTTATTTGTTTTCGCTTTGCGTTGAAAATGAATTAAAAGAGATAACAAAAACGTTCGAAAACATAAACAAAAGACCATCGATGGTTTAACAAATGCGAGGAAACAAAAAAATTATCAACGATTTGACTATAAATATATAAGAGAATCTTTTGTTTGACGTTTGAATTCCTATCGGATTTCAACTTTTTCTTCGTAAAAAAACAAATATATCGCGTTTTCTTTCTCGAAAGACACAAAAAAATAAGTAAAGAAACAAAATACGATCGATGGTGAAAAGGAAAACTTTCGTTTTTCTTCCGACTATTTCTGTAAATTGCCAAAACGACGTCTTTGCAAAAATATACGAATTCCTTTGTTTGTACAGATTGTTGATAAAGAACACGATTTTTATGCTTGGAGAATATGGCAAATTTTATTTGAGACGTCACCACAAAATTTAAAAAAAAACTAAATTAGATGTTATTAAGTGAAAAAATCACAAAATCTCTAAATTTCAAACTTGCCAATTTTTTTTTTCTTTCTGAAATTTCAACAGAAAGTTAACAGATCTACAGAAAAAATCACTAAATTGGCAAGTATTCTCTAGAATAGAATTTAAGCCTCCCAAGATGAAAATGGCAGAGAACTTTTTTACTGAATGAAATGAAAAAATCACCAAAAATATCACTAAACCGGCCACAAAATCACTAAAATTTCAAACTTGTCAATTTGTTTTTCTGAAATTTCTACAGAAAGTCAACAGATCTAGAGAAAAAATCAATAAATTGGCAACAGTATTCATTTGCGTTCACTACAATAGAATTTAAGCCTCTCAAGATGAAAATGGTACAGAACTTTTTTACTAAATGAAATGAAGAAGTCACCAAATGTCACTAAATTTCAAACATGTTTCAAATTTCTACAGAAAGTCACCAGATCTAGAGAAAAAATCACTAAATTGGCAAGTCTTCACTAATTTAAGCCTCCCAAGATGAAAATGGTAGAGAACTTTTTTACTAAATGAAATGAAAAAGTCACCTAATGTCACTAAAATTCAGACATGTTTCAAATTTCTACAGAAAGTCACCAGATCTAAGAGACAAAATCACTAAATTGGCAACAGTATTCATTTGCATAGAAATGAAGCTTCCAAGACGAAAATGCCAGAGAAGTTTTTTATTGCCCTTTATCATTACCCTTTATCTCTATCATTACCCCTTGAACTTGTACTTCGTGAAACATCCTGTACATTGATTACATAATCTTGGTATGTAAGCAAATACGCAGATGATGCGGAATGTAGCAAGCAAGTAAAGATGCTGGTCGATTAGAAGTAGACACACTCACACATGCACGCGCCAAGTTCGTCGGACTCTCGGTCGTCTTCTTTGCTTTGACGTTAGCTTCTCCCTAATTTTTTTCCACGACGACTGTACCGTGAGTGCATGGGACTCGGAGAGTAGAACAGATTGTGGCAGAGAAAGATGCATGCGAATCGATGACGACATAGTCGGGGGCAACCGTTCAACGGAGCGGCGAACGCAAACGTGCTGATCGGTCATGCATAAAGAGGCGGGAGCAAAGAAATCCGGCAACACCACGTTTATTTTGAGACATGCCTGTCTATGATAAGCCTGCGATGCAAACTTACACTATTTGCACGGTGTAGAATTTGCTACCATAGCACATCGGGGCGTACACGTATTTTGGAAGTTTTATAGAAAACAAGCAGAACAAAATATTTGTTCAGCGAAACTTTCTATTGTTTCAAGAAAAAGTAGCAGCAGATACAAAATAAATAACTTTTTTCAGCAAGTAAGTTACCATTGACTAATTCACTGAAGTAGAGTAAACGGTACCCTCTTTAAGGAGTGAAAATTCTAAACTACTCACTATCACTTCTAGTTAATCGTTTTCATACGATAGTAATATTTTCTGTTTTAAAATTAATGTAAACTTTCAAACAAAATAGATTTGTTGTCTACGTGATTTCTAATAATGTAAATATTCAAGCTTGGTTAATTCATATTCATAGATAACAAAGTCGAGAAAGTCTGATATGCCTAACCATATCAATTTTTTACATGTAACGTTGAGTGAATGTAAGAAAAGTATGTATTAAAAGTTATGAAAATGCGGATTTCTTGTCTACGTGATGTCTAACATTGCAGCAAGCCAAAAGTGGACAACGAATTTAACTACTACCAAGAGAACTTTCACTGCGACATCAAAACGCTCACTAAAAGTATTTCACGCTTAATTAAAAATTGTACGAGAGGAAACAAGAAATTGATAAAACTTTTCAACATATGGACTTCAATTTTTGATGAATCCTTGTAATGTTTTCACACGTAACTTATTATGACCTTGTCTTTCTTATTGGATTAGTAGGTCAGTGCTTAATCATGATAAATAACATAAGGAATGTAACCGTGGATGGACTAAACAGTTATGTTTGATACAAATTGGATCTAGTTTTTCATTTAGCTTTGCATTTAAAACCACGATTGTTTTATATTGTTGTAACCTTATTCATAATAAGAATTAAATTCTTTATTTCCAACAGGTTTTAAGTGCAATTACAGGAAATACATATAACTGTAACTCGTGGTAACTAGTACTAACAATAAATCTACTTATATACTACATATTAAAGTGCGGCAAATTATGTAGCAATAATTATTTTGAAAAAAAAAGTACATGTACAGTCAGCAACAACTTTAAAGACTCGTTCAGTAACGATACTTTATCTTCGCGAATATTATTTTTAGCAAAATATTAATAGGTACGGAAGATTGCCAATGGTTTTATTTTTTTTTAATACCATAACCTTTTCACAAACATAACAGATACTTATGAATAAATATCCTCATCTTTAAGCTTCAATCATATCCATACCTGTCATTTTGATAGCGAAAGCCAATAATCGATACCTAAAAGAAAATAATCTTCAAAATATAATTTGCAAACGTCAATTAAAATGACAACAAAGACTGGCTTACATCAAGAAATGTTTTTCACTCTTACGTCAATGGAATGACAGTGGTAACAAAATTCTCTATCCGCAACATAACACGTAAAATGATAAATACGGTTTGATAAATTAGTACATCATATAAAAACGTAAGTAAGAAGTCACCTAATTTATCGAAACAACTTCTGTTCATACTTCGAAACTCCCTTCTACGTAACCTTAAGTTATAAACTAAATATGAAATAATAATGAAATATGATTAACGAAATATGATTAACGAAACATGATTAATGAAATAAACGGAATTTAAAACAACGAATTACATAAATAATTACATTTGAATTTATAAACAAACGAAACGACATTCCTTTAATACCTTAATACAATAGTGTGATGTAAAACACATAATCCACAAAATCGCTTTTCCTATGCAGTGTCTTTATCTGTAGCATATCTAAAAATAAATATTTGGAAGTACATACATAGTAGATAAGAAATCTTGGTACTTGGCCTACTGCAATACATACATAATTTTGCTATCCGCGACCATTAACAAGATTGTCGCCTTACTTCAAGGTCAATTTCTGTTCACCATCAGAATACAGATTTGTAATCATCGCTGCAAGCTTTATAAATAACAACGGGAATGTTTCATGTGTGCAAAAGTACTGCCTGCATGTGAAGCAACGGGGATAATTCGATTCAAAAATTGAAATAAATGTAGTATTTTCCAGATTTAATGAGCGATTAAGTGAACATATTAATCAATTATTATATACGTAAATAGTCATCAGCAAAGCAAATTGTCTCGTATTAGAAAAATCGTTAAAATGATAAAAAAATATGATATTGATGAATTTATAAAGTTGAGCAGAATCATGAAGAGCGAGATAAAAAAAAATATTACAACATATGGACTTTACAATGGAAAGAATAATTTCAAATTCAAAACAACGGGATATTGTATTTTGCCTGCGTTAAGTAAACGGTCAACAAAATCGTCAAGTCAACGGTCAAACTAAACCACGTGACCAATTTTCTCAATCGTTGATTGATCACGTCGTTTAGTCTGATGGTTCCCTTAGCACAGCAACTTAAATATTTGTTTAAATCAGTCAGAAGGAAAGATGCAACAACTTTCCATAACACTTTCGTAGTTTTTCTTGCTCGGTCTTTTACGATGAAGTGTCCTAAGTATACTACTACTAATACGTAATAAGATAATTTAAATTTGTGGACGAATGAATAAAAATAGTGAAAATTTAATTAGAACATTTAATTGAAAAAAGCAACAAAAGTGACATAACATTTTTTCCTTTAGCTATAGTTACAGCTTGCATACTTCTAGACATGATCCAAAACTAACAGTTTGCATAAGATTACGTACTCTATACGTGCAACAGTTCTTCTAGAGACTCTATCACGTTCATCTGGTTTCGACAATAGAGAAAAGACGTTTGCTCCGTTCATGTTCATCCCAACAATGAACATGAGCGGGTTCAAACGTGACAGTTCTATGAGTCGGAGAAATTTAAGGATCTTGGCAGGAAGTCTAGGATTTAGTCTCCTTCTTACTGTTTTTACACCTACATTCACATGTCTTGCAATTAATAATTTATTTTTTTCTTTGGAAAAAAAACTCTCATTATTGAAGCTAATTTCCGATCTGGACGTGTAGGAAATGGGGTATGACAATATTCAATTTTTGAATGCAAAACATAGTTTCGACTTAGGTTTTCGAATAAAACACTTGAAGAAACTTGCACCAACATGTTCTCCAATTGTTGGAAGATTCCACAGAACGAGAAGTGATGAAGGGAAAATCCACTGGAAGGCCGCAAACTGACCAAAATGTCGTTGAACATGTGGAAGATTTCGTTGCGAAATATTCGGATTCCTCAACATGTCGAAATTGTGTTTAAACAAATGTGTCCGAACACCGCCGTTAGAAGAATTTTTAAGCGTCGTTTATATATACATCCATACAAAGTGTCTGTAGGCCAAGAAATCTTGCCTTGAATCCAAGAAAGTTTGAATAAGGAAGTTTTTTCACGGATGAAGCTTGGTTCCATTTATGTGATTATGTAATTATGGTCTGTTAATCCTCACAATTTTCTTGAGGGTCTTTTACATTCTCTTAAGATAGGTTAGCTATATTCCCGCCATAGACGGGGAATATGGGAACAATTTTTGACCCCATTTTTAGAGCAAGTGCATCCCGATGAATTTGAAAATGGTTACTTCCAGCAAGATGGAGCAACAGCTCATACTACTGGAGAAAATTTGGAATTTCTAGAAGAGTTTTTCCCTGGCCGAGTTTTAAACGGGAGAATATCGCCAGCAAGATCACCGGACATCATCCCGTTCTTTAAAATTATGTCTACCAAGAAAAAATTAATAATTTGCAAGAACTAATGGCAAGAATCAAATTAAAATTCAACGAGATAACACGGGATATATTGCAGCACATTTTTAATATAAAACGTCGTGTAGTTAGCAGTAAAATGGTGGCCACTTTCAACACTTGCTCTGACCTACCTTCGTTGGCTTTCTTTTCAATGTCAATCTCAACTTTGTATTCATATCATAACTTCACAATAAATCGTATTTTGAATTTGATGTAAATTTTGATATCCTTATTTTCTAGAGTTGCACTTCGTATTTTTACATGAGTAATGCAAAAATAAGTAGATGAGAATCATTTTGTTCCACTCTGTACAATGTCTAAATAAATTTCGACTGAGGTTGCAACAATATATTTATTGAATATGTCACTTTGACTTAACGTAATGTTTTCATTTATTCAGGCCTTCAAAAGGGAATGGATGATTAACTGGTGATTGCATATTGTTGTTGGCCTCTTTTTATCAAAAACATTTTTGGACAATCGGTGATTACTACCAAAACAGCAAAAATGGTGTAAGATTTGCCCATTGAAGTTATTTAGCGAATAACTTAATTTTTCTGAATGGTTAATTAATTTTTATATATAAAATAACATTAAGTGGTATCTCGTCAATGCGTTTTCAATTAGAAGTCTTCTACCTGGACCCACCTCATCAGGATGTTAAATAATGATTACAATTATAAATGTAGTCATTATCATTGAAGAGATAGATATAAGTAGAATGAAATGGCCGTATCGAATATAGCTGAGCACGACGGTATCATTGAGTGCACATAAAAGTAAACAACTTCTAAGTGTACTTTTTAAAATTATTTTAGTTGTTTAAACCTGCTTCTACGGTGATTACCGATAAAACTTAGTTCCAACTATTTAGCAACAGTACCTATTCACTAAATCAATTGTTTCTTAACTTTGCAATAATCTTCGTCTTGCGTATAATAGTCGTATTATTTTTAAACCTACATTTTTTATTATAATCAAGGTATTTTTAATTATTCTTTCTACAGTGCAACCTCGATAATCCGAACATGATTTTCTTGGAACATCCTGTAATCCGCGTAAAGAAAACATCCAGTTATTATCCAAACAAATCTCGATTATTCGAACAGCGTAACAGTACACGTGTTATTTAAATTTAGATAAGGCGAACAACAGGACCCAGAGGAGTTATGAAGACAAACTAATTTCGGTTACCTAAATGTTTACCTCCTAACTACACACACCCTTAATCCAACCGACGGTTAACACGCTATCTAAACTAAAAATCTGCTTTCGAACAGAATTGTTGAGGCACAAGAATATATTTCCGCAGAATTGAAAAAATAATTTTTCAGGATATTATGAACCTGTTGGTTAAAGTTTAGCAGAATGTAGTTACCAAGTTAGTAAAGAAATCTTTGAAATAACCGTTAGATAATCGGTGATAAGATGAAGATCTAATGACTTTTGTTGCTTCAGAAGATCTAATGACTTTTGTTGCTTTAAGAATCTGCAGCAATAAATAACCATTTCGGAAACTTCAGAATATTTCAACAGGTGAAGAAATTCGGGAGTGGGATAGCAGGATAGGAAGAACCAATGGAAAGAATGACCGATGACATTTTACAGAACGTGCCAAATTTAGGAGAAGAGCAAAAGTATGGTGGAAAAAACGAAGGCACAAACAACAACTATTACAATGGAATACAGCGAAGCAGTTTTACGTATATAAGATAATAGAGAACCATATTTTTAGTTTAATTTTAATTTTTATGTTTACTCACTTTGATAATCCGAACAATCCCTTGTAAAAAAAATCGAGATTAAGCTGCTCTATTTTAAAGCTCAACAACTCTAACCCATGAAATATTTGTTTTGATTTGAGTGTTGTTTGGTGAATTTTTCGTGTATGCGTCCTGAATGGTTTAAATTTAACATTTTTTTGTTAAAGAAAAGTTTGTTTGTCGATAGAAACCCACGCACGCTTGTCTAATTTTAATGCAAATTTCTGTCTAGTTATTTTAAACAAATAACGTAACCTCGTTAAGGAAGCAGAAAAAGTTCAAATAAGCAAGTGTCAGTTTCCACAGATCGTTGACTCACATTTAATTCTGTTTCATACGTGTTGGAATTTTGCATTCATTTCTGGACTTTCTAACCATTTTTTTACTACTTTTTTTTATTTACTACTTTTGTGGAATTTAAATAAAAGATTCTGTATTCATAACTAAATTTGAAATATATGTATAATATATTATTGTACTATGTTTATACTTTGATATGATTCAAATAGATTTCTCAGTTGTAATTTTATGTTTTTTTTGTTGTGTTTTTGCCTTCAAAGTACTTCAAACAAGGTGTTAAAAATTGACGATGCTACACCACATTATACTATTTACAGCTGAAATAAATAAAAAAAAAACGAGAAATAAAATTTTCCCAATTGTAAATTTGGTTGTATTTCAATTAGTTGTCTACTTGACAAACACATACCTTACAAAAAGAATAACCTATTTATTTATAATTTGACATACTGTCAAATAATTGTAACCTATTTCTAATAAAATCATTTTCACACTAGTGAAGAAAACGTGCTAATATTTTTTTGACATTTCCCGTTTTTATTGGTTTCAGCTGTGTATAGAGACACTCACTGAGTTTGAGAAACATGTTAAAAAAATCTGATCCACCATTTCATAATAGAGAATTTATTAACAGAACTATATTATTCACACCAAAATCCAACTTCCTAAAAGTAGAAATGAAAATGTTACAGTGTTGCGAATACCGGTATATAAAAATAAAACCACTTCATGAAAGAAAATATATGAAACGCATTTTTATGATAAAACTAAGCTAGCAGTGTTGTATACGAATGTATTCCAACATAAATTTAAAAGATCCACAAACATTCATTTTTTCTAATAACGAAAACAATACCGAATTCTCATTTTATTAGCTCACAGTTTAAAATGATCCACGATTGAAAATAGAAGGAATATAAGAACTTACTTTACTAATATTCTTGTATGCTGCGGTGAATTGATTTGCATTTCTTCCAGCAAGGCCTTTCTGGACCGTTTTTATCAAATATTGTATACTTTCTTACGTTATCTTTATATTTTTTCCAAACATTCTCAATAACATTCAAATCCGGAGATTGTGCTGGTGTTTTTCTTATGCTTGGGCAATGCTGAAGCAGCCGATTTTTTACAACCTAGGCTAAAATCACTCATACCACTTTCTTGCGATTTTTGTGTAGTTATTGCGTGGTTAGTTGTTGACGGTATCAACCACTCCGCGAATCACTCTATATAGTGGTTACTTGACATTGATATCGATCACAAAGAACACACAATGTTTCTATAACCCAAACTTCCACAACTCGAAATTTACTGCTGTACCGGCACATTATGTATGACTGTAGTCTTTTTCTTTAACTCGCAATTTCTATAGCTCGAAGTAATTTTCCGGTCCCTTGAGATTCCAGTCATGGAGAGGTTAGACTGAATTTAAAAGAATATTTTAATTCCAATTTTTCTGCACTGCCTTTAAGACTTTTTAAAAATGTTGCCTTCAATAAAATGAAAATTTCCAATTATGTTTAAATATAGCTCCGGAGCTTTTGCTGCGAAATTCTTCGTTTGGATTTTTCCATGTTTATTTTAGCCTCACAAACATTACTGTTTTCCAAAAATCTATATCTGTATTTAAGTGTTCTTCAGTAAATTTAATTTGTAAGCGGGAATTTTAATGACTTGATGAATGGTATTGTTTAACCTCGCAATAGACGACAATAAATTTTAAGTAATTTACATGTATGTTTTAACTAAACGTAATATGCATGTAAACGAGATGTATTATTGAAATCATAAGAAAAGAGCCCTCGTCATAAATTTTACGCGTCTGGCGTTGAAGTAAGACATATAAAGCAGAACTCTATCCTTTTCTTACTCACCAATGAGAAGGAAATTATACTGAAATATTTGTCGGTTTTAACTTCGGCGATTGATGATGCAGCGCTCTTTCTTATGATTCGATATCTGAAATTTTTTTTATATGCTGCATATGAATTAAAAACTTATTGGGAGTAATTTTATTTCATACAATTTATTTATTTTTTTTAAATAAATTATTTTTCTATTAAAATTTTTGAGTAATCGAGATATCATTACGAAACGCAATGCTATTGATAGTGATGTTTTGATTTGTGACAAATACTTTGCAACACATTCGTCTGACATCGGCAATTCTTGGTATACTAAAAAAAGTTTACTTGAGGCGGTCACCGTAGTATTTGGGCACATTGGCACAATAGTATTTATACACGAACTTTCTAGTGTCCATTATAAAAGCCACCAAACTAGCACTAACAAATAATTTGGACATTGACAAGTGTCCGTAAAATGCACGACATGCACTGATCATGTCAGGTGGCGTCATTTAAAGAAATTCATATTTTCATGTCAAATTTGATGTTTTATTTTTCAAGGTCATGGACATTTAGTTATTTTAGTAATTCCGTTGTTCACAGTTTTCTAAGGGAGTATGTATACATGTATTAGTTGCAGTGACCATTCACTTCATTGTTGTGGTTAAAATGAAACTAATTTTGATGTAGCAGTAACGTTATGATTATAATAGCTGCTTGTCAAAATGGTATTATTCAACTTACAGCGCATTAATTAAGAGTTTTAAGTTAAAATAACTCAAAACACCATTGACACCTACTTGAACAAAACTTCCTGTATATCATATAACAAGTTTTTTTTAAAGGATATTTAAAATAAATAAATTTATTTTTATTCTTGACAAAGCTATCAATTGATAGTAAAACGTGATTGTGCGAATTTTAAGTGTCCATTAAAACAATTTTTATCTACTTTAATTATTAATATCATAAATTACTATTCAGTAAATCAAATTTTTGTTAAATATTGAAACGTGCATAAATAGTGTAATTTTTATAACAATTTCTACAAGTATTTTATATAATATATTTTATTGAATCGTGTATTATCTACTTTACAAATCGTCTTGCAAATTAGTTTTTCATAAAACCGTAGACATCGTTTCTGCTCTGCGCTTTCCTAAACGTTTTTCTATTAGGAGCCTTTCGGCATTTGCTATGCACTTGATTTTCTTGATTACAAGGCTGAATAATACAAGGAGGTATTGATATGTTCTTAGCCTAACATAGTACTTAACCTATATCATGATTATTACATTGTTATTACAATATTATTTTATTCTTGTATTATTGTTGACTTATCCTATACTATGTATTTAGTTGAATGGGAATGATTATGATTATGAATACTTTGCAACACATTCACGTTTTAAATCTAAATACTTATTCCAACGCTCATAAATATTTCTAAACCTTAAAAAAAAATGTTTTACTTGGTCTAGAAACCACTCCTCCATTATAGTCTAAAGGAGCTAAGTCTGGTTAATGGGGAAGGTGGTCAATTAATTCGAAGCCAATTTAATAATTTTTTTGCAGAATTAATACGTTTCCATTAAAGCTTCTCCCTATTTTAAGTAGTCCGTCATAATTATTCCGTCCTTGTCTCAAAAAACTGATGCGAAGATCTTCCTTGCCTATTTTTGGAGACGAAATTTCTTCGGGCAGGTCGAACCAGTGTGTTTCCATTCTTTTGGTAGTTCTTTCGCTTCTGAATTGTAGTGATGGATTCATTTAATTCAAAAAATTAGAAAAATCCTTTTCAAATCGCCGACAATGTGACGTTGAAGTTGTCACTTTTAGACTGAGTTGCACCAACGTCATAGGTAACTAATCCTAGATTAAACACAGGACTTTCTTTATATTAATACGAGATTAACTTTAATGAAATTCGGTGCAATTGGACATATGTCGTTTTTGATTAGCGTTCAGGTGTATGAGGATCCATTTGACAGATATTTCTCTCATGTCCAAATCATGATGTACAATTGGAAATACCGTTCGTAGGAAATGTTCAATGTCTCTGCTGTGCATGTGAGCCCAATTCTTGAATTCTTTAAAATGATGCACGGTTTCAACATTTTTTGACGTTCGTCTTTCACTTCTGCTATTCCTCGCTTAAATTTTTGTATGGGGCATATGAAGCCCAATTATCCTTCAATGCATCAAGCATATCCACATTAATTTGCTTGCCGGACAATCATTTATCACCGACTGACTGATACTCAGTTTTACCAAAATCATCAGACATATTTTCTTTAAAAATTCACACTGCAGAATTGGCTAAGCTTTTTAACGTAAAATTAGAGGAACTATTTTTTAAACAACATACATGTTTGTCATGGTAACCGTTTTCGATTTTGTTTATGGGAAAGGCCTAGGACCTAGGATTTAGGTTAACTAAATACCCCCTCGTATGTTGCACAGTTGATGCAAGTTACTATTGACTACTATTGTTGTTGAATTCTTGGCTTCCGGTTGGAACCGCGTGTCTCGGATTTCTCTACTGCCGACGTTTCGTTCTTCGTTGCAGAAGAACTTCCTCAGGGCTGCTGCTGGTGGTGATGCTGCTGCTGTTGTTCTTGTTGCTGCTTCGCGTTAGTCGTTGAGACTCAGTCTCAACGACTAACGCGAAGCAGCAACAAGAACAACAGCAGCAGCATCACCACCAGCAGCAGCCCTGAGGAAGTTCTTCTGCAACGAAGAACGTAACGTCGGCAGTAGAGAAATCCGAGACACGCGGTTCCAACCGGAAGCCAAGAATTCAACAATGGACGACGGCCGCGGAAGCCTTCAAGTTAGACTACTATTGTTGTTTTTCTATGGCCTAGTCCTTTCTGAAAATGCTGAATTACCAATTAGCGATTCTTTTACGACGCCCCATTTTACATTTATGTTATGTTATGAACACTTACGTTTTCAGTAATACCCAGTTGATAAAATTATTACTTAGTTTGTCATAAATTTCTGTGAATTCTAACATTTGGAATTGTACTTTCCTGTAAAAAACTTTTCGCGTCTGTGTTATTTAAGCTAAAAGCTATTATAAAATGGGAGCTCATTGTTTTCATTGTTATCATCACTAGTAAAAAAATGTTTGGATTTTATGAATTTATGTTCGAAATTCATGTATATATTCACAACCGCGACCACAGAATAGCAAGAAGCACATCTCCCGTCAGTGTATTTAATCTTCGATGACAGTTTTCAGTGACCTTGAGTGTGTGTACTCGCATATTGGAGTATACGTGGGAGGTGTCTGCGACTGCGTTATCTTGGTATACATATATCAGGTGTTCCACAAAAAATTCATCAGCCTTTGAATTTTTTTTTCATAACATCATGAAGCAGGTCTTGAATGAAATCAACTTGAAATGTTATTTTACGTTGCGTCATGTTAGTTAGGTTCTAAGTTATAAGCAAAAGAAATGTTTGACAAACGTCAATCGGTTTAGGAAGTCATCGCTTTTTCGCTCTTCTTTTTTCTTTAAAAATCAGAACAATTTGATGAATTTTTTAATTGAACACTCGTTACAAATCGTGTTTTGAACAAAAAGGTGCCATGGAATTTCAAATTAACAACGAAAATTACAAAACGCTGAAGACTTTTAAGTAGCAAAAATGCTGTTTGCCTGTGAAGTAAACATTTAAACGATCACCATCTTTTTTAACATTGTACTATTTGTTAGAAAGCGTAAGTAATTCTGCACGTGCGGTTTAGGAAGTCATCCCTTTTTCGTTCTTTCGTTAAAAATCAAAACCAATTTGACGAATTTTTTAATTGAACACTCGTAACATATCGTGTCTTCCACAGAAAAGTACCTTGGAATAACCTTATGAATTTCAAATTCACAACGAAAAACACAAAACGCTGAAGACTTTTAAGTAGCTATAATGGTGTTTGCGTGTGAAGTAAAAATTTAAATCGTACGGCTTGTTAGAAAGCGTAAGTAATTCTGTACGTGCGTATACAATCACTGATCACTGTAACGATTTATTTACGCACGTAGTTTTATTAATAAAAATATGTAACTTTGGACGGTGTTTATGTTTGCCTCTCTGATTTAGAGAGTTGATAAATTTTCGTAATTATTTTTTTTTTTTCTTTTACAGTTTGATTAACACAATTTTATAACGGTAAACTTGTTCCGAAATAAGGTGTTGGTAGCGGGTTTTCAAAGCTGCTGGAACTTGAAACAAATTAAGCGTCGCTTTTAAATAAATATTTACAAAAGAAAGTCCTATATAATTAATGCATGTGTGTACGTAGTAAGTAAAATAGTTGTAAGTGTAGTGGCTAACTAAACCGCAAATATTTGTTTCCTTACGTTGCTTATTTACTTAACACGTTCAAAAATGGAACTAACGCGGTTTAGCGGCTGCTACAAGTTTCACTTTCATTTGTATCTCACTCCCGCCAAATATAAATATTGTGTCTGCTGCACTTTCGTTGCTTTTAAGATTTGATGTCATCAATTAATCTTAATTAATTTTAAATACTTTCGACGGTTAGTTTACACATAGAGCTCAACTTGTTATACATTCTATTTTCATTCTAAGCCAAACAGAACCTATATTATAGAAACAAATTAAGTTAAATAATCCCTGTTCCAACTTTAAACCTTCAGTTTTAAATTCGTGATTTTTAAAGCATATCTGGTAATCGACTCCAACTACACGAAAGTAAAAACTCGTCAAACAAATCGAAGGAACTCTATCGGTATTTCCGTTTCATAACATAACTTTGAAAAGTTTGAAGTGCTCGACAAAAAATGGAAACAAACAGTAAGCACGCAGCTTCGTGCCGCAACACACTTGTTACATAGTTTAGTTGTTTTATGGGAAAAGACGCTCGTATCCTGTGCTGTAACATTAACCAGTGAACTGCACTGTAACGAAGGTTATTTTGCAATTTGGTAGGCTGCCAAACTTCAGCTGAGAATTTTAGTTATTTTATATATTAATTAAAACCAGAATAAATAACAAAAACCTGCCGGGGTTAATTCGCCTCTTGGTGGTTTGCCAGGGAGTTTAAGGGATCTCTTACACGCTCAGATTACTTTGGCATAATAATTTTTATGGTAAAAACATTTACATCGTGTCTACTTTAAAATTTAATTGCCTTAAAATTAGGCAGCCCATAATTCCTACGAATGTATTGAAAATTTGATTTATAAAAGTAATAAGGAGAAATTTCGTTGAAGTTTCGAAAACTTAAATACAGTCAATATGAGGAAGATGATGATGATTTAATATTGATATTTAAATGTAAAATAAAATAGAAAGCTATTTCTGAATTGATTAATCTGTTGAATATCTTAAGATTTTTAAGAGTTTAAAATGGACTTGTAAAATAAGAAAAATATTACTCCTAGATGATAAGAAAATTGTTGCGTCGAAAGAACTTTAATTTGAGGAAATCTTCCAAGCTTGGTTTAATTACTGAAAAACAAATAAATTAAATCCGATTTATCAAAAAAATACGTTACAAATACGTAATTGAACAAGTTTGAAAATTATGAGTTTCTTTTTTAAAGGCTGAATAGGCAGGAATATAAAAATAACTAATTTAATTACAAAAAATTAAAAAAACAACTTTAGTTATTATATTCAAACTTGGAAATCTGAAATGTCTGTACTTACTATAAAATAAAAGAGATGTACATACATTTCCGAATCAAAACGAAATATGCAATACATGGAAAAAGATAATACACATTAAAAATTAAAAGTTTTAGTGATATTTTTTGGCCGAAACTCACCGAAACTGAAACAGAATATTTGGTCGAACACAAATAATTTTCGTTCAATTTATTTCTGCAATGCAGTAAAAGTAAATGGGAAATCGTGCTTGTACGGAAATATTTTGGATAAAATTCCCTATTCTTGATTGTACACTGTTGTAAATTACGGCATACATTTTCTTCTACACGTCTTACTTGGACAAGTTTTAAAATTTAAAATTTTTGTTCGAAAAATTTAATTGCTATTTTCACTTAATTAAAACTTTACCTACAATTCATTTCTTTATGATAAACCGACCGATCGATAAGTCAAACAACTTTTATGTTTATGTAGTTATCTCCTAACTTTCATGAAAGAATTTTGCGGCTTGGGTCAAGTCACATCATTTCGGCATATAATAAAAAAATGAACTTCAGCATCTATTTTATAGAAGATCTATTCGCAAGAATTAAAAATATTTCGCCATGATAGAAATTCTAGAAAATTATACTACGAGACATTATCGACATAAATTACTGATGTTGATACTCAACGTGTGCATTTTAAAAATGAAGAAAGAAATTTGATCGAAAATTAAACGATTCAAAGTGAGGCAATGATTAGTGATGGAAGATTCATACTACGTGTTCAAGTAACGCCATCCCATTCCTTTCGTGGGTAATTTGAGAAACAAAGATAACAAATGCAAACATTGCAACAACATGGAAGAAAACAGTTTTAGGGAATTCTGTTTGCAATAATGGTATCGACTTAAAGTCAAAAACAGTGCTGTTTCAGCGGATTTACCGATTTTGAATTCAACCTACCGATCTACCGAACTCAAATTAATTAATATTTCAATTATACAGAGCCTTCATGAAAAATTAGTTATATGACTAAAATAAACAGGCATTCAAATATACCGGTGTGGTAATACTGTTCAGACAAAAATCTCCAAGCACATAGGAAATTATAAAAGGTTTTGACAAAGTCAAATTAAATTAAAAATGCACCAGGTTGACAGGCAATGTTGCAAAAGTCACAAAATATGATTACCAAATTAACAAATTAATACCATTACGAGCTCTTGGCACTTGGCACATTTGATGCTTGAAATACAAACGTACACAACAAACAGACGAACGCCTCTGGTAAACTGACAAACTGCTGACGGAAATTTAATAACGTTTACAAAAAAAAAAAAAAATACAAAATCACCAAAAGGATCCACACCGAAGGTCATGTGGCTCTTAGTTCTATTTGAAGGCTCTGTAAATAAAAACCTAAAGACACAGGGTGATTGAATTCGAGGGCCAGCATGGGGATCTCGCTTATTATAAGAGATAGAGAATCTGTTAAATGGAAGCAAAGTTGTCAAATTTCATGCTCATTAATAAAACGTTAAGAAATTTGAAATATCGTGAACGGTTTCTTCAGTTTTTTTTAAATTTCTCAATGAAAATTGAAACAAAATAGTAAGTGTGGCATACCAAAGAAAGAAATGTGCTACCTACCTGTCTAAACAACAAAAATCGCACCCATAAGAAAAAAGAAGTTGGCTCTGGAAAAACAAAAACGAATCGCTCCAGAAATAAAGTTCACTCGGCATTCAATCAAGCAGAAAAAGTGGCTTCAGGAATGTTTTCGCAGATTTTGAAAAAAATCATAAATAAAGAAGTTATGTTCGATTTTCGAAAATCTCAGTTTTTAGTTTTTTTCCGATTGTGAAGAAACCTTCAAAATATTTCAAATTTCTTAACGTATTATTAATTATTAATAAGCATGAAATTTGGCAATTTTGCTTCCATTTAACCGATTCTCTATCTCTTATAATAAGCGAGATCCTCATGCTGGCCCTCGAATTTCAATCACCCTGTATATGCGTAAAAAATAAACATAAACAACAATATCACTGCCATATTAATGAATGTACATTACTTTTCATTCCGGATGATTAGGATTCAATATTTATTTTAAATACTTGAAATAATAAAAACTAATCTGTAACACATAGGCAAATGACAATAAATAATAATTTATATTTTCCTTGCTCTAATAAATCAATTTTAAAAACTATTTTAGACAGTTTTAGAAAGAAAATATGACATCTTTGCGCTGTAAGTAGTTGCTGCAGCACAGCTACTTGAAAGAGAATACGTTATTTATATTAAAAAAAGAAAACGCCAAAAGAAAACGATGAAATAAGAAAACACTCCGCGAAGATTATTTTAAATGATATCAGGTTGAAATTTCGAAAAACATTTCAATTTCAATCACTCTGTATATATATTTTTTTAATCTCTCCCTGACTATTATATTTGAGAACTCCGGATCTTTCAAATGTCATTTTTCTATTACCTCTTCTACTTCAGTTTGAGCATGAGATTTTTGGTTAAATTATTTTTTTTTTAATTTCAGTATATTTTTTATTTGAAAATAATATGGATAATTAATATGGTTGAAGAGATAAAAAATCCCCAGTTTGTAAGGCGATTGCTGAAGGAGAAAAATCACTTTGGTAAGTCAGCCGCAGCCACAGCAAGCAAAACAAAATTAACCAGTCTAACGCTTCTCCGACAACCTCATAGAGAGTTTGGGGCTTGTATGACATCAAGAAAAAAATAAATAAACTATTTTATTTTTATGAAATGTCAAGGTACTACATAGTTCGATTAGTAGCGTTGCAAAGAAGAACATAAATGATTGCAATAATGACAGATACATGTTTATAACTGGAAACATACAGAATGTCCCACAACGCAACAGTCATAACTTAAGGGTTTGTTACTCAGGTAATTTTAAATGTCTAACGAACATATACTCTAAAACCTAATCGTGAGGGTTTTTTTTTTTAATTTAATTAAAACAACTTTCTAAGGAAAGAGTTAATTTGAGTCTATTACGACAAATGTGGCTCAAAGTGTCTATCTACTTTTTGTCTACACATTTGAACTCTTCAGATAATTGAAGAAGTAACTTTTCAAAGAAGTATTGTGATCAACATGAATAGTGCATAATTCAGACAATAAACTCTTCTCTAGTGTCATAATTTTTGGTATAAAAGGGGTTTTTAAGACATCCCCGAACCAAGTATTTAAGGTGGTTTAGGTCAGGGAATCGCAGGCCAAGCAATTATTCCTCCTCCTCCTCCAATCCAACGATTGAGATAATTTTGGTTAAGAAAATCTGCCACTTGCCTGCTCTGAGGAGATTCATCGTCTTGCTGTATCCAAATTCATAATCTCATCTAGAGCAGAACTTCTTCAACTAAAGTTGGAAGTTCATTTTCCAAGAAGTATACGTTCTCCAATTATGTTTGGCTCAAACCAAACATTAACAGAAAATTTGCCCCGGAAACTAATTTGCATAGTTTCACCTAACAATGTGAAATCAGCCAACTGCAGCAATTTCATCTTCATTGCACAAAATCTATAAATGAAGTGAATTTCAGCAGACTCTTTGATTATGAACGAAATCATTTTAGTTTTTAATAGGTTTTGACTTACACAAAATTAAATTATGCGATAAATTAAAAAAAAAAACAACTATTCATAGTGTATTTTTTTATTGTATTTTCGAGAAACTAACAACCAAGACCTATGACAAATAAATTTAAATAATTGTTCTCTTTTTAAGTTTGTATACTGAAGACAGTAGCGTAATTATCGAAATACGTATATATAAACTTTGTGTACTGAAGACAGTAGCGTAATTATTGAAATACGTATATATAAACGCGTACGCCCACCCACAAAACGCTTCATGAAATCTTTAATTGATATTGAGTTGAGAGAAAAGAAACAATAAAAGTATAAGCTTTGTCAGGAGAGTGTTTTTGCGAATTTTTCGACATCACCGGATTTATATTATACTGTTTCCTACACTATTCTTAGTATATATCCGCTTACAAACTTTTAAAATTAAAAATGTAAATCCGTGACGATTGAGTTCTGGATTTGTGTATGTTCGTAGACATTTTGAACTTGAAATGAGTACACATACTCTTAAGTTAAGGACACCTGTTTTTCTTATGTTGGTCAAATGTATAGGCGTACACTGGGATGCAATGTGGATAACGAAATTATTACTCAATAAAATAGTCTAGTAATTAATAATGAATTAATTTGGTCATTTCAAATACCTAATTGCAATATGTATGCAAAAGTTGGGTCTGAAAAGATCCAACATTGAACAAAAATTAATTTATTTTCAGGACGGCCAAACACAAGGAGTAAAAATCACTAGATATAGACACGGGAAATTCAACTTGTCCTCAATCATTTATGCTCATACTGTATAACAGTAAGGCAGGAGTGTAAATTTTAAATTGTAATTTCTTTACTTGACCGATTTTTCATATACTTCTGCATATGGATTCGCATGTGCAGGTCCGCAATTGTTCCGGATTCGATATTCCATTAAAACAGTCACAATTAAGCTATATTCAATGTGCATTTCTTTAAATTTTAATTTCGGACGGTTAGTGTATTGATTTAATTTAAAATTTCCCTCGATATTTTTAATTTTTTTACTACAAATGTAACAAGAAGAAATTTTCGTATGCTTGAATTATTAAAAGGAGTTTTGTTTGCTATTGTTACTTTCTATAAAATTAGTTTTGCCGTTAACAAGGACCATTTGCCGCAGATTATCGCAGCTGCGAAACTCAGATCGGTTAGATTTCGTATCATCGATTACGACGCGGCCCGAGTAGGTGGCAGTTCGACCGACCTAACATTCGAGAAGGCCCACGTGCGCGTCAAGCGGCGTTGCCAGGTCGCGGCTCCCCTCAATATGCCCACACACACACCTTGTTGCTCGTCACATCCCCTTCTCAACGGCCCACACAATAAGCGTTAATAAGGTCCATTTCATATGCTCTGGCGATGTGTAAATCTTTATTATAAAGTCATCAACATCAAAATCGTGCTTTTATTTGATTGATTTTAAATGTAATTAGGCTGCTTACAATCGATAAGAGAAAAAGCTCTTCGTGATTAAGTGGCTTTAATCTGCAAATTTACATGCTTCGTCAACTGTTTCTTTTAAGTACCGGGCGTCTCAATTTCGACACACATAAGAAGCATTATTAAAATGTCAGACATAAAATAAAGGGGTGGTCCAGGAAGCCCCATTTACAGTTACAGGTAAATGCGAATTTTTTTTCTATTGACTTATCGTTTATGTACAAACCAGGAAACTTATTTTTAATAATCTTTTTGTTGATTTCAATTAAACATTTATCAGTTGTTATCCTGGAATGTTGTTAAGTAAATTTTACAGATAAAAATTTTAAAGGAAAATAATTTAGCAAATAAAATATGTGTAATGAATTATCTTAGTGCCATTTTCAGTGTCCGTTTGAGATAATTCATTACACAATTTCACCGGACAAGAATCTACCTTAATCAAATAAAATATGTTAAATTCATTTAGCTTTTTCTATTTGGGGTCAATTTATCAATAGCGGGTTAACTCTAGCTTTGAGTTTATCCCCTTAGTAACCACTATGAAGACAATTGTTGTCATGGCAATTAACTAAAGGTTAGAGTTAATTAAAGTTAGCTTGTAATTGATAAACCGGCCTTTGACAGTTTATTTTTGTGTACTAATGGTTATACGAGGTGCGTGAGACTTCAATGTCCGGTCTCACACGAATCACCCTTTTCCTGAGCCTTTCAAGGGCATCTTTGTAAAACACTTGGTTGACAGTTTGTCCTGCAGGAACAAATTCTTTATACACGATACTCCTGCTGTTAAAAAAGCAAATCAGTTTTGTTTTGATCTTGGAATATGCTCCTTCGAGCTTTTTTCGGTCGAGGAGATGTTTGAGTGTGCCACTCCTCACTTTGCCGCTTTGTCTCAGGATCGTACTAAAAAATCCAGGGTTCGTCATCTGTGATCACACGATTGAACAACTCGTGGTCATTGGCAATCCTCTCAAGAAGATCAACGCACGCATTTCTTCGATTGTCCTTCTGCTCAGTTGTGAGGTTTTTCGGCACAAACCTTTCGCATGTGCAAATCTTCGGTTAAAATTTGATGTACGGTGAAAATGTTAAGTTTAACTGCTCACCCATCATCCTTAATGTTAAACGATGGTCTGATCTTACAAGAGCCCTCACACGTTTGACGTTTTCGTCGCTTTTTGAAGTTGAAGGTCTCCCTGAGCGAGGTTCATCTTCAACGTGTTCTCGGCCTTCCAAAAATGATTTGTGCCAGCGAAAAACTTGTGCTCTTGATAAGGAATGTTCCTCATAGGCCTGTTTCAACTTTTCAAAAGTCACACTCGCAGATTCTCCAAGTTCAACACAAAACTTGATGGCATATCGTTGCTCTAAATTCCGCTATTCCATTTTCGTAACACACAACTAACTGATGACGCTCTCAAAAATGACGAGCTGAAACTCTGACTGAGCATCTGGAAGGAATGAACACATTTGTCTAGATAAGTAGAACATAGCGTAGCCAGATCGCTCGCAGTGTTGTCAATCTCATTACCATTCTCACACACCTCGTATTAAAAATCGTTCTTTGTTGTGTTTAATTAAAAAATTCTTTGTAATTTACCTTAAAGCCGAGTTGACTCGGAGAATAAATCAGATTACTTTTCACATTCCACGAATTGGTGGTAAAAGAAGAATGACCTACTTCGTGAAAAAAAAGTGGATCATCTAATTTGCACATGTCGTGAATTTACAATCGCAGTTCTTGTTCGTGATTTACGTCCTATGTCGTTAACCTGGCTTAAGAGATAAACACAAATGATTAAATAAAGTAATTATATTAATAGTTTTGTGTTTGCAAGTTCCATAACTCTAGTATTTTGTTACAGTAACAGCTTATTGAGTAATCGAAAGATCAAACGAGGAAAAACGAAAGAAAGAAAATTTAAAGAAATACAAAAAATATTATGTATTTAATAGTAGTAATAGTAAATTTGCTTCATTTATTGGCGTTAAGTATTTTTTTCTAATTAGTAACCTCGTTTAATCTCTTTAGTTATGTGTGTTTTTGTAAAAAATATTCTTATTCTATAAAATTCCATTGTAACGGTTTCACGTCAATGTTTGTTTTTCTTCAGTAATAACATGTATTTGTTTGTAAGATTTATCACCAAAACAGACTGATAATAACGGAACTATTTATGTAGATGCGATTCAATTTACGCATTCGAGTTACACATCCAATAACACTAATACTAGACTCACATAAAAACGCTCATTACTATCACACATCACACACATTATCGTACACTCAGAAAGAAAAGTAATGGGAGACATTACTTTTCTTTCTCTTTTACTTTCACAGATGTACAGCGACTAAAATTACGGATCAATTTTAAAAGGGATTTCAGGGATTTTAAAGCAAATCTGGTAGACATGAATGAAATATCTTCATACTCAGAAATTAATATCAAATTTTACCAACATTAGCTATATTTATTTTACCACTCGGAGTATCTCAGTTTGTCTTAAGAGGTCAGTTAAGTTACTTGTTTCTTTTAACCTTAACTCGTGAGTATTTGGTGAGCTTAACAGACTATTTTCACTGAAACCTGGGACTTCTCTCTTGAAAAAACTTGAAAGTGAGTTTTTTGTGAGAGTATCTTTTATGTCTGATTTGATTCAGATCACGTCGAATGCTATCGATGCTTTAAATTTAATTACCGACGAAAATAACGAATGGATTAGAAATGAAAAGAATGATATCCTTATACAGAAGGTTACAGGTAAAGACGTACATGTTTGTAGTTTTCAAATAGTTAAATAGACTTTTAGATAAGAACTTAGAACTTTTCTTCTTGTCTGAAGCTGAATTAAGAATTATATATGGATATAACGTTGCATCAAACAATAATTTCATGTCCATCAGACAAAAATCTGAATCTGAATTATCTTCACAGAAAGCAGTAGTGAATTTTGGTCTCACGTATGAAATAAATATTTAATATAATATTAATGATATATATTTTGCTATAAAAATATTTTTAATTTCTTGTCATTTTACTTTCATCTTTCTCTCAGTTCGTAATCACAACAAATATGTAACTTTTTGATTAGGTATTTTCATATAAATGGGTATTTTAGCAATTTCTTAGATGATACAATGAGCTAAATAAACGAAACAAATACTTTTACTTCTGTTATAATTTTTTAAAGCATAGCTACTTGCAAAAATTTCATTTGCAAATCATGAAACAAATCCTCCCAAATATATTTGTAGTTTTCATTAAAGAATTTGAAGCAAAAGCATTAGCTTCGTTTTATTCATCAGTCTTAGACAAATACAATATAAAACCTAGTAAATACAAAACACAAAAGAAAAACTAACAGACAAATAAAAACAATTGAAAACGTTCATGCGTATTTGTTATAACATCAAATAAAAGCCAGACAACACAAACTGTTTCTGACTGTCTTTTGTAGCGATGCTTTTGAGAAATAACTATATGAATATAATCTAAAAATTTTGTTGCAAATTGGTTTTGATTGCAATGAAATCCTTTGAGCAGCCTCTGGATTGCTGTTTCGGCCTTATTTTGCAATCTCACCGGACCTGCCCTAGTTAAACTCAAAATGTTCTAATTTCTAATATTCAAAATAAAATATTAATATCAATTTTTATATTTACTCTTGTACAGTCTGTCTTACGAAAAACGCAACACGTTATAACTCTGTTGTTATTAATCCGATTTCAGTAAATCACTTTATAAATACTACAAAAGAATATCATCTTTTTTTCTAATATGACATTATTGTCAAGCGATGGTCAACTTTTTCTTTTCAAATAGCAGCAGCACATTTTTTTCATTCCGTTTGACAGAGATTATTTTATTAATTCAACGACAGATTGTATTTACAGATAAGCATTATTTAAAAATGTTTTAAGATAAATTTACAATATATTTCGTCTAAATCTAAAATCAGCAAAATCGATTAATAGTATTAATAAGTTAATTAGGTAAAGAGTACGAAATCTCTATGCCCACTTTCTACTGATAAATATTTAAATGTGACACAAAGTTGAACCGAAGCACTATTTCCTTGTAACACCGATGTTCAACCTTTTAATCTGCAAGATACTTCATTGACAATAATACAAAAAATTATTTGCAAATAAATATAAACCATTAAACGACAATTAATATTGTATTGGTTTTAATTATGAATTAAAACTAGATTGAGTGAACAATTTTGCAAAAGATCTTGCTTACACTTTAATATTAATGTATATATCCTCTTCTTCTTGAAACAACTAAATGGTACCTACTACAAAAATAAAACCTTGTTTTCAAATTAAACCAAAGGGAAATTGTGAAAAAATTTTGAAAAATTCTTGTTTATCTTTAGACATACCATATAGCTCTCAAAAAGTTCATGATTGATGTGTTGAAAACTCTCAATAGGATTGATAATCAATTAACGATGATCCAAAGTCCGGACGACCCGTGAAAGCTGGAACTAAATACATATATGGTGCGAAAAGTGGAAAATTTGGTACGCTAAGATCGGCAAGATCTCAATTATTGCCAATGAGATTTGTATATCCCATACAAGGGCTCTGAAAATTTTACATGACGATTTGGATATGAAGGAGATGCGTGTACGATGGATTCCCAGTTTGATTACGTGAGCAAAAAGTGGACAGAAAAGAAATTTCTCAAGAAAGTTTGACCACGTTGGAAAGAGACAGAATTTTTTTTTTTTCGAATCATCACTGAGAATAAGATTTGGGTATATCCGACCAAATTCTTTCATATTACATAATGAGAACAAATTAGAAACAGTAAGACTACGGTTTCTGATTTTTCATAATCTTCTTTTATTAGTTACCTTATTAGACTTTAATATGCGTATAAAGGGGTAGCTAAATTACATGGACATGGCTTAACCACAGATTCCTGCGCTCAAAATAACGACTGAACCCAACATATCGATATGCAAAGGTGCTTCGTTAAGCCAGTATTCTTGAAAAAAATAATAAAAATAATAAAAAAATAACAGAAGACCGCTTGAACCAATTCGGATATTTGATATGAGGACCCGCGGGTAGGCAACATAGATTTTGCAATAACTTTATTGAAGTTAAGAAAATAACTATAATTAATAAGTTTTTAGAAAGAAGCATTGATTAGGAAACTTTTTCGTGGCTTTGTAATTGTTGATAATTCTTACAGTTTAGTCTCAAAATAGGAAGATTTAAGTGCGCTTATTGGAAAAAGTAGGAAATACTTGAAAAACATATGCCTCTTACATACATAACTAATTTATTTATATAAGTGTCATTCCTTAGTAAACTTTTCTGTCTGCAAATTTTGTTACCTGTTATAGTTTAATCCTCCAACTGGAACTCCTATTAAACACGAGAATCCATCCAGTGGATTAATAAAGATCTCAGCCACCAAAAAAAGTCAAAACAATTTTCTGGAAAAAAAAAAACTGATCCCAACAGTTTTCTAGGATACTGAAGCAGTCTTGCTCATTGAATATATGGTGAAGAAGTCTAACATAAATTGAGAGGCATATGGAAACACGATTCAAAATTTAAAAACTGCAGGGAGAAATGCCCACGTTCTTGTTTGCAGAAAAACTTGTTGCTGCACGACAATTGTGGGGTTCATAAAACAAACAAAGTCCAGTACATAGTTACTCAATGACTATGGGTCTATAAATTAAAGCTTTCACCTTAAAGCTCTGGCAGACTTCTTGTTATTTAAAGACTTTAAAAAACATCTCAGAAGAAAACGTTTTGCATCTGATGAAGCACTTAAAGAAGCAGCTGAGGAATACTTTATAGAATTGCTGAAGGATTTTTTTTTCTGAGGGTCACGGCAAAAACATTGGAATAATTGTATAAATAATGTGGAAGGAAATTACGTAGAAAAATAAGGGGTTGTTGATGTAATAGCGGTGTACTTTCATGGCTAATAGATAACATAAAAATACGTCCTCGTATTTGGATTAGAGTATTATTATGTTCGTACGTTCTGTTTCTTGTCGGTAGAAATGTACAGTGCGTTGTTGTACGCGGTCGTGCCACGAGATAGTGCAGGTACGACAGGTAAACTAGTCTTGCGGTCCACCTGCTCGTTAGGCGGGCGGGAACGATTGCTCAGCGGTATTAGCGATGCCGTTCGACACGCTCTCCTGGTAGGTTGATGAACTTGCTTGGTGAAATCTTCGCGTTGCCGCTATTTCACTGCGATAATTGCTGTTTACTAGCGACGTTTGTCCAGTAGAAAACGGGAAAATTATACTACTGTGAATTTTCTCTACTTATCGATTGCCATATTAAACAAAAATTAAAAAATAAGACAACAAAATACAGCTTCAATAAAATCAACCTTGTGATCTCACTTTTCTCAGCTTAGGATGAATTACCCTTGATTTAATTTAAGCCTTTAATATAATTTAAAGATTTAAAAAATCGCGTACAATAAAAAAAGGTTAAATGATTAAATGTCAAGTTACATAGAATACGTGTGTCTGTAATTGATCATATGCCAATTAAGTTGGCGTGCCTGCAGTTGTATGAACTAGTAGTGGTAAGTCATGGTATTTGCGTTAATTTTGACAAAACACATTGGCGTATCGTTTCGTTGGTTTTGTACAGGTTCTTTGAGGTAATTTTTTATATTTATTTCTTTAATTTCGAACAGTTCTTTTCAGAGCTCGATAATTAACGTTTGCGAGAAGCTTGTAAGTAATAATTTAATATGAATGGCATATTTTTTTAAATAAATACTAATTGTTGTTGAACAAGACGCCTACATTCTTATGGCACACTTTCGGAGTACAAATCGAAATCTTGATGGAACCTGGTCATAGAATTTGCAGTCTTCCTTTGGACAATTTGTGGAAACATTTCCTGATGAAAATGTAAAGTTTTGGTCATAACAAGCGTGAGATTATAAAACCATTTGAGAGGAAAAATTGTATTTGCAAAGGTAAATCAACTGGCCATCCTACAATATTAACCGAACCTGTTGTCAATGACCTTCAAGAACGAATGGACCAAAGCCCAAATCATTACGAAAATTGTCTGCACAGTCAGGTATGTAAGCCTCAATAGTAAAACTAATGGAAGTACTTAATTTTGTGATATTTGCAGGCGTTAGTAGGGCCAGTTGCGCAAAGGCTCTGCATAAAAATCTGCATATGCATCCCTACCAAGTTTCCATTGTGCAGCAGTTGTACCCTCATGACCATCAACAACGAGTAATATTCTGTCAATGGTTTAACGAGCAACTAAATAGTGACGATTTACTTGATTTGATTTTCTTCATTGATGAAGCATGGTTCCATTTATCTGGTTACGTAAACAGCCAGAATTACCGCACGTGGGCGACAGAGAACTCTCATACTTTTGTAGAAATAGATCTACATCCAATAAAAGTTGGAATTTGGGTTGCAATGTCAAGACGGATAATTATAGGGCCAATATTCTTTTACGAAACAATTAATGCAGAAAGGTATCAAACTGTCACTTTGACAGAATTTATTAATCAGCTGCATGATGATGAATAACAATGGGTTATTTTCAACAAGACGGAGCCACTTTCATACTGCACGTGCCAGCATAAATTATTTGCAAGAGTTTTATGAAAACCATAAGCGAAGGTCTGTGCCCACCAAGAAGTCCAGATTTGACACCACCGGATTATTACCTTTTTGGACATGTGAAGAATAATGTTTACAAAAATCCCCTACATAACTTAGATCAACTTGAACAAGCAAATAGGCATGAAATTGAAAACATAACGCAGGAAGAACTTTACCGTGTATTTGAAAACAAGAAACGACGTGTGAACTTGTGTTTACAAAATAATGGACAACATTTTCAACATTTATTATAAAAATAAATGTATTTCCTACTCATCAGTGTTGTTTTCATTTAATAAAGCATTTGTTACATGCCCATTTAGCAAAGCTACATAAACACAACCTTGTCTTCATTCATTTAGGTGCTTTCGATTATGGCCCCGGATCAGTTTGATTAATCGAATTGACCACCCCAGATTACTCACGATTAATGTAAGTAGAATTTTAAGCGTCAATTTACTAATTGAATCAGTTTCCAAAAACCTATTGTCCAGCCAAGATTTTATACCACGCCAATGGATGCCCTCGACTGTAGAAAAATAAAATCAATGTCCCGTACGGACATTTACAGACACACTGTATATGCTTCATTGCTTTACGCCCCTTTCAAACAACAAACAATTATACTGTCATAATTATGGAAACCCTTACCGAAGATGTACTAACGAATCGTCCTCGTCAGAAGTTTGAGATATCACCTTCTATTTTATTCGATGGTTTAGCGACATTTAAAATTCGTAAGTGTAATCAAAATACACATGTTTAGAAATGTTTTTCTAAATTTCAACCTGATATCACTTAAAATAATCTTCACGAGGCACAAGTTTGAGTTTGGGCCATTCCTCATACAAAATACGAAATACCTCGAAAATTATTGAAAATAAGTTATTATGTTGTCATATCATTTTCATCAACTCTTCAAGTACTATCCAAATATGCAATATGTATATAATGTTCTATAAAAAAAACAAGTTTTCTGTGTAACTTAATATATAAAGATAAGAGAGATAATAATTTTCACACTTCCTCAGAAGGCTGGGAACACCCTGCATGAAAGACTAAAAATAAGTAGAAAACTCATATTAAAGATAAAAAACATTTTGTTTGTTGTCTATATCTTGGTTAACACTAAATATAAAAAAAAAACTTTCTCAGAAGAAGCCCCAATATGTGTCTAGGAAGAATTGTTAATATTCTTTTCGTTCTTATAAAACTGAAAAATAAGTTACTATATTATACACTGGTGTTCCAAAAATAATTAAACTCAAAAAATTCGTCTTTAAGAAAGTAAAGGAGTTCTCTCAAGTTGCCCTCAGTTTTGAAGATATTTCAATTTTAAGAATTTGAGAAAGCAAGCTTTCATTTTCCTTAAGCTAAGAAACGTTAGATCAAAGTTGATCTTATTGAAGTTGTATTTTGTTATTTTAATTTACTTTTTTGAACAATAGTTTTTTTTAAGTTTAGATCGCGACATCCTGCGATCGCTTTCTGGCCTAGCATTGCATAAGGATTGACAAATTGCAACCAGTTTGCTAATAATCCCTTACAAAAGTTTGCCAGTAATCCCATACAAGACGGCCATGCGTGCTGTCAAAACGTAGTGAAAGTTATAAAAAATTTTGGTGCAAATCGGTTTTAATTGCTATTAATTCATTAATTATTAATTTTCTTATTATATTATTGTAATTTGGCCGTCTATTCTTTGAACACCTGTATATTTAATTTAATTTAAAACGTATATCGGCATTTTTTTATTATTGTTATCTCTACATTCCAATTGTTTGCATTGGTTTCGAGTATTTTGTATATATTTTTTTCTATTTTTATTCTTTCATTACCTCATTATGAAACCCATTCGGGTTTCCTATACGAGTAGCTCTTTAATGCACGAAATTTTATTTTATTAGTTTGGCGACAACATGTAGCGGTATTTGTTGACAAATTGCAAAATCAACCTCCAAAGTGACATTTGTTTGACATTGACATCTTAAATTGTAAACATAACCTTCAAATTAACATTTAATTGAAATTATTTTAAGCGCCAACTAATGTCACCAACCTCCACATAACAAAACCGAATTTTCCTATATTTAAATTACAAAAGGACGCAGATTCTTGGTTTTTTACATCTAAATGGAAGAAAATAGTATAGAATACACGCAAGGTGGCTGGATTTCTAAATTTGGACGCATGCGCTAAAATTTTTTAAACTTTCTTTTTATATGTGCACTATTAGAACTCTGATTTTAAAGATTGTTTTAGACTACCCATTTTTTGTACACGATTTGTCCAATTTAAATTGCGCAACAGTATCACCAAGTAAGTCTCAAGAATTACATTTTGAATATACATATAAATTGTTTTAAAAATAGATCCTGTTCTATATTTCGAAATAGTCAAATTTCTTATTCCAAATACTACTGTAGAGAAATTGTACCAGATCTTGTAGTCTAAAACGGCCTTAAGAACAACTTAATTTTATTCAAATGAAAAAAAAAAACAATAAAAAATTACTTAAAAGCCTTTAATTCATAAAACCAATTTAATGTTTAAATGCGCATTAACCCAATAATTAATTTCTTAAAATAGGGTGACTTTATAAAACCTGTGAAGGGAAGACAAGCTTTAAGAACACTTGACACAAAACAGTGCTTAATAATGAATGTGCACGTCCAACCAAAGACACGGTGTTACTCAACGAAATCTCAACAGACATTCATTCGTTTTAAATATTTATTATAAAAGAATACTAAAATATATCTTAAACGATATTTTGGTATTGAAACGTTTATCTATTTCAAATTATATAAGCAGTGATCATTAGTAACGTTGTCCTTATGTTATGTAAACCACTGAATAATCAGGTCACTGATTGAAAAATTGAAAGAGTTTCACTAGGCCAATTAAAAAATAAAGACACATTTTTATTGGCCAGAATGTATGTACTTCACAATAGCAGAACTTTTATTGAATAATACGATTAGAAATTAAATTTTGTATGTCACAGTATATAATCGTTTCAGTTAGGTTAGTGTTAGGTTTTAAATCTAACACTTCCTCGAATATAATGCACACTGACACTTTCAAAGCGATTTCGCATGTTAATTAATTTAATAATTCAACCATTGTTAACAGGGAAGCATTCAGATGGTATGTTTTATATTCAACTGACGATGCCAAATGCTATAACGTTATAACTAAACGCTGTTAGAATTAGTATTGACAAAATGTAAATTGTTTAACTTTTTTTTGTGTTTATTAACTTTATTTTGTAGTAAAATTTACAACTTTTTTACCAGTTTTAAGTAATCGTTATCTGTTTTAATTTCGCATTCGTATTAACAAAACAAAGGAATCGAGTAAAGACAAACGAATGTTTCGAAAGTTGTGTGTGAACAATAGCCTATGAAGTAATCTCCGCTTTAATATTACAAATGTGTTTCGTTTAACAATATAATTTGAAGTAAAATGCACAGTGATAGTTTAGGTTTTAGTTAGTCCACAAAACTAGTATTTAGGGCCGGTTTTTTCATCTTTTGTTAAAGTCATAGACAGGTAACTACCATGGAAACAATTCATAAAAGTCAATCAATCATTCAGAAAAAACAAGTTACTTGTCGATTAACTTTAATGGGCAGATGAAAAGACCGGGCCTTAGTCAAGTCATTTTAACGTAAGGGTGAAATCTGTTTAAAAGTATATTCAGTTAGAATGCAAAATTATTGAAAGGTAAAGTATACAGGATTACAACTAATTAAACGCTCACTAAACTATAAGATTTACGAAAATTAATTAAAATTGTGTAACTGGCAAGAAAACTTGATTTTATAAGTCGATTAAATTACGAAAAAGTTGCGCTATTTTAGGCTCTATAAAAATATGCAAAGAAATTTCTCCTATCTTTATTCATTTTTGAAATATCTTAAAAAATCTGAATTAAAAAAATGTCATTTTTAAAAATATTCAAAAACTTAATTACAACTAAAGTTGATTGTATTCAATAAATAAAAAAAATATAATGATGATCAAAAAGTTGGTATTTTTTAATTTCTGAACCAAAGTCCAATGAAACTTGACACTTATGACCGATACATGTACTATATGCCAGCTAAATAAATTTTTTAAATATCTTTAAGTGTGTTCAGAAATGACCAGATATCAGGTGACTAATTTGTGGCGGGTAAATAGGGAATCAGTTTTTTATTCTGGCTTTGTTCCAAAATCGCCCAAGTTGGCAAACCTGAACATATCATTTCACTTATTAAGGTCAGTATTCATGAAAAACAGTGTTTCGAATTAGCTTGGAGCTAGTTCAAAACTAACAAGTTCAAAGCAGGTTAAAAAATTTTCGATCTGTACACACTAAAATCTGTTGAAGTTCGGAATTACTTTAGAACGAAAGTCTCGAACTGGTTCACTATTACTCAGTTGTTGCTAATTTTAAGGAACACGTCCATGCTGGAAATGAGTTCCGAGCTGGCTTGCAACTTGTCTGAACTCGGAACCCTTTCGTCTTACCGCAACTTCACGGATCGGGTTCGGTTCGCGAAAAGCACAGAACCGGCAAACACGAGAAACGTTGTCACCAGGTTCAAATCTTTTGTCGAGCTAGCTCCGAGTAGCTTTGAACTTGTTCAGAGCTTTGGTAAATACGCGGCTTATATGGGGTGTTCCGAACTAGCTCGGAGCTAGTTCAGAACTAACGAATTCAAAGCAAGTTAAAAACTTTTCGACCTGTACACTCCCATATCTATTCTAGTTCGGAATTAGTTCAGGGAGCGTCGCCCTCTTTGAAGGTTCCAAGCTTTTTGGTGTTACAGTTTGATATGTAATTAAATGACTATTGCCTTTTCAGTAATCAATAAAATAAAATCAGAAATAAGCGGGGCATATACAGGGCGCCCTTTTAAAATCATAACTCCTGAAGATTTTAGAATCAAATCAGAAATAATTTCGAGGTCTTATGATGTTCCAAAAGCGCGGAAGTAGGATGGGATGCCTATTTCTAATTTTAAGTGGGCACGGTTTAAAATGGGACTATTGACAGTTGATAAAGTTATGTTTGATGCGCCCGAAGCCAATTCAAAATTTCATTTCCAAAAGAATGCAAAACAGGTGCACGAAGATTAAAAAAATGAACTAAATAAGTACAAAACCACCTTTTTCAAATTTGAATTGAAATTTATCATACCTAACTTAAATTTAAAAAAAAACGTCACTCAGTTATCGGGCACTTAGCGAGTATCGGGTAATTATCGGGTACCCGGGTACTTATCGGGTAACGGGTATTTATAAAGAGGAACCGGTTCCATTTAATAAACGAGTACCCGGATACCCGTCGTCATCCCTACTCATGACCATATCAGAGTAATTCGTAACTCTGTTCATAAATTAATGCAGATTAAGTGGCAACGTTATAACAGATATTATTAATTACGTTCTAATCAAGGTCAAGAAATTTTTATGGAAGAAAATTTTTCGCAAAGTTTGAAATAAATCGATGACATTCTTGGGCCTTGAGTTTCATTTAAAAAAATTAATGAACTTTATAATTTGTTTACCTTACCCTAATTTATTTAGAAATAATGAACGATGCTAAAGATAATAAGCCTTCTAAATGATTTCTAACTGGTCTAGCCACTTTTTTGTGATAAAGCAACGCCAAAAGTCACCACTTTGGCGCTGGTTATCGAGCGCTGAGTGATAAGTGCTGTCAATCAAAGCGAATTCACGCAAAATAAATTTATAATATAATTAATTAAGTAAATCATAATCACATCGGAATAAAGAACGTTTGCGTTATAAAGAACGATTGTCATATTTAAATTCTATCCTGTTATGGGTAACTGATGTAAGATAATTTTGATTATACCGAGTCTTCAACAAAAACCTACGTCCAGTTAGCCTTGAAAACGTATCGTAGATACTTCGTTCACGTTTGTAATGAGTGTTTTTTTTGTTCTTATTTTGTCTTACGAAAATGATTAGTATTATATTTAAAGTTTTGTTAATCAAATTATCGTTTGATACAATTTAGTTATCAATTGTAAAATGCATTTTCAAAAATGGCCCGGAAATTCAATACGAAACAAACAAAGAACCACGTTTAAGTATAATGTGAATGCATTAAATGTTGGAAAATTGAAATCAACATAACCTAAAAATAAAAGTCCCATTTACAAGTTACGGAAATTAAAAGAAGTCAGGTTTCAATGGTAAAAGTTACTAAATCGTGTAACTTTAGTTACTCACTTCAAAAGTGAATGTACTTTATACACATGCTCTGATTATCACAAGAACTGTCAAAGTATAAAATGTAGGTTATGCGAAGGAACTGAATTCAGACAATTCATTTTAATATAGTTTTTTAAGAACGAAGATATTACTTCCCACAATATCTTATTGCATTAGCCACTTTCACCAACGGATATTCGTCGTTCAACAACTTAAATGAACGAGTAAAAGCTAGATCTTGTTCACATACGAACATTTTGAGGTTAATCGAAAGTTTATCCATTTTTGACACATAAATATTGATTATGCGAGTTACAACATATGATTTTTTCCAATGCTAACTCGATGTGCTTTTTTTTTATTGAAGACACGTGTTAAAAAGAACTTTGATAATTACACCTAGCGAGAAAAATAAGCTTTGTCTTACATATACTTACCACGGCAATTCCTACTATAATAGTTCGATTAAGATTTTATTAACATGAAAGTAAAACTATAAAAGTGTTAGGTTTAGTTATCGAAATTGCTGTACTTTAATTCTATGTAATTAACATTCCTTATGCTTAAATTACTGCAACGATAAAGTTAATTGTTCTTACATGAACTCATTCACCATACACATGTGACGAAGTGACAGAACTGTCAAAATTTTAGGTTAAAAAGACCCCGGTAATTAGCGTTTAGAGCACGCTTGAGCTTGAACCAGGCCAGACAAACAGTCATTATTCATTTAGCAGGCTATGGTTAAGACAATCAATATTTTTTATGACCAACTTCAAGTAGAATATTTGCTGGTGCAATGGTTTTTTGAACATAGCGTTGTAAACTACAAGATTACTGAATTAATAGAACAAAAATTGGGGATTTTTTAATTACATCACAAAAATGAACCTTTTAAAAAAGCTTGACGAAAACAAAAATAAACACGGGACATCCCATGACTGTGAAAAGAGCGGGATCGACGACATACGAATTGTTACACATCCAAAAAATAAGACAAAAACAAGTTACATGTAAGAATTATTTCAAATATGCGCTCTAATTTTGTTTCGCAAAACAAATAATTGTACCATTTGCATAAATATTCTAAAAAATGAGAATGCGTCATCACAAAATACTACAAACACTTATTTATAGTCGGGGGAACTCACTACTCTGGCAAGCGAACTTTTAAAGCCGCAAAATTCCAGGAAGAATCCGGAAAACTGAGTTACATCAGAGGACGCTCGACAACCAGTCTTACTCATAGTTACTACGCCCGAATTAATCAGGGAACTATTTACTTTAAATGTACGCAAAAAGTCTAAAAATAAGTACGCCACGGCCAGTAATAGCGGAGAATCGGCACGATCTTTACGCAAAAACTCAGCACGCGAACCAAGCGTAGTTACTAAATAGGCGGAGCGGTTGTCGCCCTGACGTCACCGTGACGTGCGGCTGTGACGTCAGGCGATGAGAGACCGCGGGAATCTGTTATCCGATTTAGCAGCTACGCGTGAACATCGCAAGAATGCATCAATGAATACGGCAGCCGCTTTGAATTAGACGTAAAAATTCTTTCAATAGTCTGGAGGACGTATAAAACAACATGCAATAAAATAGCAAGTCAGTTACTTGATTTAATTAATCCCTTCTATAATTCTATCGTTGGTCAATTGATATACATACGTCATTATTACAATACGACGTCAGGATGATGTTTTATTGTACACCGTTGCCACTATTGCAAAATGTAAATTACCACCCTAGCCTATACGGAAAAATGAGAAGTTTAGTCACGTATCTATAGTTAACACAATTTCGTGAATATAAACGACGTAAACTAAAGTTTGACTAATGCAAATAAAATACGAGCAAAAGTAAAGCAACTAAATGTTTGCTGTGAGTAAATTCATAGTAGGTACTCTTCAATTTACGCAAAAATAAAAATGTATTAAACAAACATAATCCTGTGATTTTTTATACCTATTCAAGATAAAATGTGTGACAGAGATAGTATGAAAACAATAAATTTCCGGAAAGTGAAAATGCACTTCTATTTAATTCATCTAATGCAGTGTCTCATTTGTACGTTATATGTATGCATACTATGCAGTGTTACCAACTTAAGGGATAAATCCATTATTATGTTTTTTTTCAACTCATTAGGGATTAAGCGATTTTTCTTCTAAAAAAAGGATTTTCAAGTATTGTTTCGGAGAAAGAAACTGAAAGCCCCTCCCTAGACAACACAAATTGACTCTTTATTTATTTATTTATTTATCTGCTGTTTGTTACGTTATTGTAAGACATTCAACAGCGCCATCTGTTAATACTTGCCGATAGTCTTTCAATCGTTTCTACAATGTGAATCACTGGTTATTGACGGGTTATCGTGAAAAGCCACTATTGGATCAACATCGAGTTTCAACTGAAATATTATTTCCGGACGGTCGCAAAAAATGACTCGTTGTTATAAGATATTCAACACGCCATCTGTTAAAACATTTTGAAAGCTCTTTTCGTTTGCTTTAATTTGTGAATTTACTGAAATCTGTTTGGTTGTCTTTTTATTTCAATCTTTCTTTCAAATATAGTTATTGTATATTTTTTTCAATTTTGTTCACTTGTTTTGTCACGTTTCCTACATTTTTTTTTTTAAATTTGTTAATCTACTGAATTTTGGTGTAAAATCGATTGTCTCTTGTTTTTTTTATAATTTATTTACTTCGTATTGTTTGGAATTATATTATTTCAATCTCTTTGCTTGTTCTTCTTTCTTTTTATTTTTTGAAAAAATTATTAATATGATAATCTAGTTTTTTAATTTATTACTGTATTAATTGAGTTGTAAAATCGATTGTCTTTTGTTATTTGATTGTTTTTGAATTTTTATTATTTTGTTTCCTTTGTTTTTCATACTTCTTTTCAAATGTTTTTTTATTTTATTAATTTACTATTAATCTACTGAATACCGATGTAAAATTGTTTCTGTCTTCAACGATATTTATTATTTTTTTTAAATTTCTTTAATGTTGAAAAGGGATTTTGTGGTGACTTCTGGCATTTCTGCTTTTTACACATTGCTAACATTTATTCTATTATATATGATAATTAAAATTGCAACCGGGGAATATATCAGCGTTTTATACTTAAATAAAGTATAAAATGTAAGCATCAACATAAACTAATGTAAATTTGACAACATATAAAATAATGAAATTGATATGAGATAAATGATTAACATTTGTGTGAAATTTTATGTAACGGAAGTATGTCATTAAATCAAATTCAAATATGAAGATAAAATTTATTGATTAACATAGAACAGTTATTCTTTCGTGATTTTAAGAATGTTTGTAATTCTTTTTTTAAACTCTCATTTCATTACAATTTTTTTTAACTACACATGATTTTTAGAAATTTTTGCCTTTAAAAGTTTCTATTTCGAACTATTCGTAATTCATAAAATTATGTACTTAACGTGCTATGATGGTCATAAGTCGAGAATGAAGCAAGGGATAAGAAATCAGAAAAAATATTTAAATCAGAGGTTTCTTTACAATTTCACCACTATTACGTAAAACTACAATAAAAGCCGATTCCAAAATCAAACACAGGCCACAAGGTGATCCCTTTAAAACAACCACTGAAATAAAAGGACTCCTTACCACAAATTTAAGTCTCCGTACACACAATTCGAAATGGTTTGAAAGAAGTCCAACTGCTTGCAACGAAACCCACCAAAAACCCATTCATGTCGCCAAAAAAACACAGAATAGTTCGTATAAAATTTGCCCAAGAATATGTTAGCGAGGACTATAAAGGAGCACCCACACGTGGCGATCTACGGGCATTCCGGTTGCCACAATCGCCCGCAAAGCACCAGAATGAACGGGGTTCACCGATTCGTCGATTTTCAAGCGATATGATTGCCAGAATTAAAGAATCCATTCATGTTTAAAATGTTCAAGCAATCTAATCGCCACAACAAAATTTTTCAAAAGTTACAGACGCGAACACGAAGACGTCATGAAAATGTGTCCCTGTTGCAGGAACTGACTACGTGATTATTCATCATTTTTAAATATACAAGAAAAGAGATAATCGAAAAGTTCCTTTAGCTAAGCATTCGATATGCTGTTTTGGACTTTAAGAAATAAAAAATGTTCATGCGCATATAATTCGCATCGAACTTGTAAGATTTCAGATCCCTTATGAGATCCGGGAAATTAAATTATAGATTAAAAATCGTCACGGTGATAGGCGTTTACAAGTAAAAATTGTGGGGCGATCAAAATATCACCGGCAATCTCATCGCCACTGCCCATTTTGCAGCGATATTGAATCAATCCGGTCGGCTGGCAACCGAATTGTTTGAATATCGCCACGTGTGTGTACTCCTTTAGTAATAAGTGAAAAAGTGTACTGTTTTCTGATGAAAGTAAATTTCTAACGCATGATGATTTGGGGCTATTTCTCTGCTTATAGAATGTCCCTCTTTATTAAAATTGATACGACGATAATAGGCCTTTATTGTGGACATTTCCACGCGACAATGATCCAAAACATATAGCAAAGATTGCGAATTTTTTTTAATGACGATGCCGGAACTTAAATCCAATAGAGAATTTATAATATGAACTTTGGCACAATATTCTGAGAAAGTTCAGAATTCAGACTTATTTCGAGTTGTAGAAGTATGGAATTTCATATCTCAAGAGACTATCTACAACTTAATTAATTCAATGCCTCGAAGATGTGTGAAAGTCATCAAAAATAAAGGTTTAACAACCAAGTATTAATAATATCTGTAAATAAAACAAAATTAGAAAGAGTTGCTTTATTTTTGCACCTGTTGAATATAACGTGTTTTTTTTATATTTTCAAGCAAGATCTTTATTCCAAATTACGTATACTTTGTTAATAATTTTAGTGTGTAGAACATAATTTAGAAATTTAGAAATTATGATAAAAACTATAAAATATATCTGTCCCCAGGTTGCTGAATCAAACTCATATCGCAGAAATTCAATAAGAACAAATAGCGCAAATAATTGAAAATTGAAATTTATGAAGTGCGAACAGAATAGCAAATACATTAAAAGTAGGAAAGCTCTACGACTCCACAAGAAGCCTAGAGCTTACAATGACTTATTCCATCTCTTTTACGTGCCTATACTGTTTTCTATCTGTTGTATTTCTATGTTCTCACTTTAGAATATCAACCGGTATGCAACACAGAATAAATCCAATAAATTAAGTTCTTAAAAAAATTATTTAAAAAATGTACATTTTAAAAGTGAATGAAAAATGGGGGAAAATAGCATTATGCATCTTCCACGATTTCTTCTCGACAATGTAATTACAGTGACAGGTGTGGGTATAATGCAGTCAAAAATCTGATATATAACGGGTCCTCTATTTGAAACTAATTTTGGCTGTAAAGGCCTAATTCTTGAAATTTCTTTTCGATTTCATTTATTTTTAGCTTGTTCTTCACAGTTATTGGTCACGTTTAATTTTCTCAGATCTTCAGTTACAGTATCCAGTCACTTTCTTCTTGATAGTTGTTTCTTTTTGACTGGTTTTGATAGTTCTTTCTTTTTGACCAGTTTCTCTTAGTTAATAATTTACTGATTATCTTATTTGGCCATTCTCGTTATAAAAAGTTCTATGCTACTATTTGATTTCTTATCATTTTGATTTGAATTATTTGAATAACTTCTCTGATTCTCAAAGCCATGTTCTCTTTACATAAGAACCGCTATTTTCAATTTTGTATTTTGAAAAATATTTGAAATATTATTAAATAGTTGTGAAAAATAACTAACATTTACGTTTAAAAAAAATCGATTATTTGGAATGATTCAATTTATTTCTAGTTCTTTTTTTAAGTATATTTTCGCATTTTTGGCTATTGTGTCATTCTTCAAATCTTGTACGATTTTTGACAATTCCTCTTTTGTAGATTTGCTTAAATTTTTATTTTAATAAATTTAGAGTTTTGTTTTAGCATTTTCATTTTTCTAAATTAGTTATGTAATATATGTACTATTGCATTAAATGTATCTATTTCAGTACGTGCCTACGACCTAAGTAAATGTACACTGAGAATTAAAAGTAATGTCTCACCTATAAATGTTAAATTGCGATCTAATCCCTTCTAACCAAAACATTTTTAACTAAAAATTGCAAGGCCCGAGGAAATAAAAAGCCTATTATGATAAATTTCATAGTTTTTTAAATTTTAATTTATACTTCAGGTGTGTACGCGTTCTAATACTGACAGTGAAGATCTTACAGTCTTCCATATCACAGAAAACGAAGTCCTATATACAATATGCTATACAAAGTTGCGTCAAAAAGTGATCGCAGGATGTCGCAATTCAAACTATTCATACAACGCAACGTTTATAAAAATTAAGCTGAGGTTTACTTTTGTTTAAATAAACTGAGAATTGATTGAGAAGAGGTTGTCATTGTCGGATCTTAGTCACATTTTTTGGCGTTGCTTCAAATGTAAAAGTGTATACGTAACAAAAGGGGAGACTAAACAATTTTTAATCGTCTGACTCAAATTTATAAAGAAATGACCCGTTGCTCAAAATAAAACCTCGTTATTGAGAATCGATGTATATGTGGTCCACAAAAACTAGAAAAGAATTCTATACATAGGCACCTATTCGAGTTCAACGAAAATGCAATAAATAAAATTTTTGGAAATACATATTCTGACGTTTTCGTTTGTTAAGTTGAAATCATATCTTTTAGGGTCCGAATTAAAATTATATGATTTTAATTTGATTTTCATTAGATTGTTACTTATGATAAAGTAGGCAACGCACGGTTCAATAATTACATGTAAAATACATGATAAAATATATTATGTAGAAATTGATGTAAAATTTTGCACATGTTTCAATATCTAACAAAAAATATGATGTAAATGAAATAGTAATTTATAGTATTAACGTTGGTAGAAATGGTTTTGCGTTACTAACATCAAATATTTGTTTGCTAGTACTAATAACTGTGACCTTGAAAAATAAAACAAGTTCTTTGTATCAAATTTTGCCTGCAAAAATTCCTATTCCTTTGTTATTAATGGGGATTCATTAAAAAAAAAAAAAAACACCCCGCGATGAAATTGTGTTACTAAAATGTGAAACCGCTTTAAATGTTTAAATCTGGAGGCGACTAACAATTATGACCTTGAGAAATTTTACATGCAAAACTACTTTGGTCTTTTCCTCTTTCTTTGTTGTTAATGGAGATTCATTTAAAAAAAAAAAAAACACCCCGTAATGAAATTGTGTAACTAAAATGTGAAACCGCTTTAAATACGTTTAAACAGTCTGAATCTGGAGGCGATGAGAAGTGTTTAAACTTAAACTTAGCTTCTGTCGAGTACCCCACTTAGTGGGGTTGAGACCCTCGACTTAAACGTACGCAACCCCCCGAATCAGTTAACATGGTGCGAGGACACGGCGCATGACGTCCCTTGCCTCGTATCGGTCCCCATGTAATATTTCAGGCGGACAGATGTTAACCACCACTGACGTTTACGACGACGAATACGAGAAGATAGGATCTTTGTATTTTGAATTTATTAAAATTTCAAATTTCGAGGAAGCGCGTTTTAAAGACGAATCTGTGAGCAGACAACTTGGTTTATTCTCTTGGTCTCTTATATTTTCGGCGTTATCTGACTGCAGTCGCGATGATGTGCACGTTATTTATGCTCTGAACTCACCTTACCGATCACGGCAGGACGCATGGTGTGCCTCGTATTGATCAAGTATAGCGTGACCCCCTCGCTGCTGTGCGGTCGCATCGTTCGTACCCTTATCACTTGCTTGCGGTGGGCCGCCTACTCTTAACATTACATATTACTACCCCACTTGCGGCGAATTCAGAATTTCCCGGACACAATCACGTGTACATATAAATTTGTTTTCCTATAACAATCACAGTCACCCAAAGAAATTTTTGAAATCCGCACATAAAAAAATATTTATCTGACATTAATAACTTCAGTGCACTTTAGACTTCTTTTCATGGTAACCGCTTTAATTTTTGTATAAAATTTAAATTGAATTAAAAACTATCTGGAAAAATAGAACACGTTCTATCTGCAAATCGTACAAAATTTCTTGTTTTAAGTTGTTGCTGTAGAAATTGAACCAAGTTTTGTACAATAAATATGCTAATCTAAAACAACCATAAAATTTCTATAAGAAATATCTCGGTTTGAGATTAAATTGCCAAATGTAACAAGCGTTCATTGAAAAATTCATCAAGCTTTTTATTTTACTTTTTCTATTGAAAGAAAAGCGGAAAAGGGATGACTTCCTAAACTCATTAACGTTTGAATCAATGACAGTTTTTTCGCTTATAACCAAAAAGCGGATGATCTTAGGCTTAGTACAATCTTTGAATCAAAATTATTTTTACGGAATTTTATATATTTACTTTACGTTTACTTATTCACACTCAATTACCATCTTGTAAATAACTTATTCAAGGCAAACTACCTGTATCAAAAACCTAAAACTGGCTGCTCTCTGTTTATAACCTAACGTGACATAACCTGAATTGACATTTCTCGTTGATCTAATTTCAAATAAACGCCTATTTATTTATTATACCTAAATCATGTGATATATTTCAGAAAAAAAAAAGGTCATCAAACTTATTGTGTCGAACCCCCAATTCCCACCCACCTATTTCTTAACTATTGACAAGTGATAGGAAAGTGACAACTTAAAATTAATTATCAATATGAAATTCACGTTTATACGTGAAGATTTTGGAAACTTATGAATATATTTACAACAATTGGAAAAATTAAAAAAAAGTTACAAGGTTGATGGCCATATGTTAAAAACTGTTTCAAAGAACAGTAAATTAAATTAATAAATAACATCGCATTTAAATAATGTAAAACACTGAAGGCCAAGTATAAATGAAAAAGGTAAAAGGCTCATGTTAATAACTGTTTCAAAAAATAATAATTTATGCAATTACGTGTGAGAAACTCAGAGAATTATGTAGTTTTGTAAAACTAGAGTATCACAATTTGTTATCGCATTCTAAAAGTAGGTGAATAACCAATGCATCCAGCTATAGAAAAGAGATTAAAGCTTTCTAAAGCACTTAAACCATATCTTCTATCCGAAGAAAATCCTCCTATAATATTGTCACCTGTTTTTCTAAAATTTAGTGCACAGCAATTTTAGTCTTTTTTAGAAGCAAAGTATTCAAAATTGAACACACCGCAATGAATACTTTGGAAGAGACATTTGAAGTAGTCAAAGAAAAAATGGGCTTCAAGTCAAATCCATTGAGTGTTAAACAAATTTTAAGATTAAATGAAATTCGAGCACACGAAAAAAAAGGTTCGTAATTCAAATTTTTCGTTATAGCTGAAGGTTGTCTAAAAAAAAACATCACTCCTTAATTTTTTTTCGGTTTTTAATTGGATGGATTGGAAAAATACATAATTTTGAGAATATTTAAGAAACTGCAATATTTCTTAGTGCATAAAATATAAAACTGAATAGAGACTAACTTTCTGTCCAACATGTCAAGTTAAAAAAAAACATATACTATTTGGTCTAATATTTCTAGCGTAGAAAGTGTTTTCTTCTTGATTAATATCCAGTAGAGATGAAAGAAATAGCTTGCAGTTGGAAACAGAGAAAAATATACTATTTTACAACAAAACATAACGTGACACGTACAAAGTTTTACTATTTTATTTCAAAAAAAGTAACAAACAATGAAAAATACGGTTAGTAAAATTATTATAACTTGTTTTGATACCATAGTATTTGTTTTTGTATTTATTATTTGTTATTACAATTAATTGTCTACAAAGCTCCTAGTGTTTTGGTAATCAGAAATGGGCACAGTATAAGTGCAGAAACTGATTTTTAATTAAAAAAGTTAATGATACGTATCAATTACGGCAAATATGTATTTAAAAAGTTATATTTAAATATGATATACCTGAAGCGAATCCTCTTTCTATGAAGTTAAAATGAAATTGTCGAATAAGATAGTCTTTTGACCTCACATGTACCAAAGTCCACAAACCATTATTTAAGACTCACTGACGCAAAGGTTGTAAATAATTCGCGATGGTGAATCGGTTTTTCCCTCGTTTTAAGGAATTGAAAACTTCCTTAAATTAAAAAAATAAAAGTTGGGTAACTTCTTGGGGAGAAGTGATTTTAAAAGATGAAAGAGAAAAAAGTTTTCCCTTCCTTTCGCAACTGTTTCAAATGGTTTTATATATTTTAATTAATTTGTTCTTGTTGATTATAAATACCTTATGAATACCTTTTGTAACAAAATGGAACCAACCATACAACCTATATATGTTTATACATGTTGTAAGAAATTGGTTAAACAGCTTGGAAGTAAGAGATGTACTTGACTGTATATAATACACTACAAGACTTACGATTTTTTAATAATTAAGATACTTTATTTCATAGATGTTTAATAATAAAGAAATACTTTAGAATCATATTTGACTGACTTGGCACTGAAATTCCTTGATTACATCTAGTACTTAAATTTCTCTTCACGTTCTGATGTATGTATCTTATACATTAACGTAGCTGTATAAAATGAGTGGGAGTAACTTCACATTGAAACCTGTATTTAAAATGTTTAATTGTCGCATTGTGTGGAACTATCTCGCTGGATTATCTCCTGTAGTAGGTTGGAGTTTTGAATTCGCCATGAAAACGTAAAATCAATACGAAGTTTAAATGGCATTAAGTTGTCACCTACCGAAGCGTATCGATTGTTAGAGCATGGTAAAATGTGGGTGGCACACTGTGACGAGTTTCGGTGCGCCCTCCGAGGGTAATGTGCGGCAGTAGTTGCGTCCGCCAGGGTCATGGAATGATAAGGGCGCGAGAAGGCGTCCGCGTCTCCATGGCGACGCATCCCGTGAAGACTTATTGATGACAAATACAGTCTGTGTCTAGATTTTTTTATGCAACAAAACGTTGGGGTTGAGAAGAATTATTTCAGGAGTTATTTCTAATTCTTTCCAAGAAATTAATAAAGAAACCTGAAGTTGACATTAACAAAAAAAAATAAACCATGATATGACTCACTTAAATTTAAAAAGACGAAGATTATAATGAAACAAAAATACTCCATTTTTTGAATTCTACAATTTGTTTAGTAATCGTACGCTATAACCTTGATTTCTACAATTCGGAAGTAGACAGGCTCCTAGGAATCACATACCTGACAAATCTTAATCTTCTCCCTAAACTTCTCAGGCCCCTAAGTGTAATTAGTAGAATTTCATTTTCACATTTCTGTGTAACATTATTTGCCATCAGAATTATAAGAAGTTATCAAGTGGACTACTTCAGCATCATTTAACAATAACGATAATGATGGAGTAGGTATTTTTATATTATAAAAATAATTCGTAATTTTGCTAAACTAATTAAATTTCAAAAACAATATTCGTTCATTTGACTAATTTTGTAATAAAATTGAGTCCCTTTTAGTTTCAAGGAATATAATTTAAGTACAAATAACTCACGATAAAATGGTTAGTCTACTACGAGAAATTCTTTGAACCGAATGAGGTTTTATGACCTGTAAATTGACCTGTACCTTGAAAGTAATTGGAAGAATGATTGGAATGCGATTACGTGAGTATTTTAAAAATATTTGAGTTGAAACTGATAAGAGGAACTATTCCTTGTTCTCTTTACCTGCGAGGAGCCGGTAGTAGCCCCACATAACCGGTAGCTGATATGGTGCTGTAGTAAATATTCCTGTTAAAACGAGTTGTTTTTTTTTGTATTCTAATAATGTAAGTAGTTGTTTAATTATATTGCAAAATATCTAGTTGAAATGGATGACATGTTTTAAATCTAGTTAAAAATAGTCACATCAGGAAATAAAGAACTAAATTTTAAAAAATGTAATAAAAATACTACTTTTAATTGAAATTTCTTCCTGACTTTGTCTGAATCATTATCAATTAAATTTTAATTAAATTGTACGAGCTTTTCAACGGGCTTTTACTGCTACATGAAAGAACTTTGCAACATACGGTTAATTATTAAATAATTAAAAAACAAACTTCCGAAAAGTGTTTCCATGTTACACTTTAAATAATAACAATGCTAACAGTATACGTGAATAATATTCCATAACTTTATTCCTCTATTCCTTATTGTTTCAAGCTGAGCATAATTCAAAGCGTTAGAACTTTCCTGTGTGTGTTTCTGATGATAATTTTTAAAAATACGGAAAACGTTGCAACCATAGATTTAAAAATAAAAACAAATAGAATTTGTGATTTTATCATTCATAATTCAGAATTAATAACTGTATAAAGTGGTCTTTTGATTAGACTATAGATAGAAATATCACAAACATGAAAATATATAAATACAGTCTGGTTTTTAATGACTAGGGACGATTTGAATTTATTCTACACTGTATCTACTTCTGACTTTTCTCCGCCTCTTTTCAAGTTTTTTGGTTGTGTCAAAAGTTTACCTTAAACATAATTATGTTTTCTGAGAAACAAACTGATTTTAAGTACAATTTTTAATACTTTTAAATAATTTTGACATGGATTGTACTTTATATAAGCTGTTTACGATTTCTCACACGAGCTTCTAAGCAAGCTCAAGTGCTAACGCTGAAATAAACTAAGCTATGTTCTTCTCGCGCGTGTGTATAATTACCGTCACCCGTAGACTATTAAAAATAGAGCGGCAAGTAAACAGACGTGTAGATGTTTTATCGATGAATTCCATTAAAAATAGAAAATCAATTCCAACTTACCGGGAGTAAGGAGTTCGGGAGCCACGAGGTCAGCGAGGTCAGGTTCCTCGCCGTACCAGAAGATCCAGAGCTCTTTAGCGGCGGCAAGGCTCAACGGTGGAGGTTGGGAGGGTGGCGGCGGCCCCAGATCGAAAAGATGGGCTGGTTGGGGCGCCGACACCCGTCGCCACACACACAGAATGTCAGCGGCGAGGCATCGAGCGTAGCTACGAAGTACCGGATCGTCAAGTGGTTCGCCGCTACTACCGCCGCCGCCTTCATTCCACACCAGTTTACGCCATTTTATACCAGAGAGCTCAGTCTGAAACACAAATTAATGAAAAATTTTTAAACATCCGACAGAAATCAATACAATTGAAGTTCATTTCAACTTTTTTCGACACAAGGTTTTTATTAAACATTAAAACGCTACATTATTTCAACGTATAGATTCATTCGAGGGCCATTTGATCTCAATGCACTTTGTACAAAATTAAAGAAAGTAAACCAACAAAGTTTTTTTTCTTGGGTTAAAAAAAAATACTTCAAACTTCATCGTCCGAAAATCTTGGTCCAAATTTTTTTTTCAAAAGGCGAAATAGAAAATAATCGCAGGGAGCTAAATCTGGGCGTATGGAGGGTAGTATAATAAGTCTAAATCCTTTCGAGAATCACGAACAATGGCGGCACTGGAGCGTTGTCGTGCAAAATCTAAAGGTTTTTACCGCAACTTTGAGGAAAAGATAGTCCATCAATAAAATTCCTTTCGAATCCAAAAAAATCATCATTTTGTCAGCCGATAGTTGAATTTTAAATTTCCTTGGTGTTGTAGAATGGGTGTGCTTCCAAAGCATTGATTCTCATTTACTCTCAGGGTCAAAGTATGAATCCTCGTTTCGTTCCCTGCCACAATTTTCTCAATAAATATCTCTTTCTGCTGCTGCCAACTTTCAACTTTTCGTTTGTATCAAAAAAAAGTGAGCATATTTATTTGTTGTTCCTTGCATTATTTTGGCAAACACGCTTTTGTTTGTTTGGTGATCTTCAAAATTTTATAAGTCTAGGTTAAGTAGAGGTGGTTCATTCTATCTTTTCTCTCACGTGATGGTAAATATGCGTGGATAATGAAAGGAAAGTCGTAGCTAAATGCAAATTGTAACAAACGATAACACCTTTCCGTCCTTATTATTCATTTTATGTACACCCCTTTTAATACCAACTCATTACATGATGGAGAAGTCAAGCGAATCAAGTATAAATTTCGTGTTTCTGTTAAGATTTGAGAAAAAAAGGAACATTGGAGAACCCTTAGGAAATTTGACAACATATCATCAACTTGGCCTCACTTAGCAATAACGTTCTACTTCATTTTATGATCGTTTTTATGAATGCGAAACTAAGCTGGTTGAAAAAAGTTAAGGATATTGCTAAATTTTTAAGTAAATCTTATCAAAATGCGTCTATAAGTTTTTCTCTACTTTTATACAGGCTTTTTTTTATGAAATTTGAGTTGTGTATTTTTTAAATCAACAGCTAAAATGTTGTCAAAAGTCAAGAAATATTTAAAAAAAAATCAAAAATGCATAGGAAGTGTTTGTGAATTTTGCCATTTTGTCAAAAGCAACGTAACTATTGTTAAAAATAAGCTTTGTAAGATGGAAAGAAGACATTTATCGCAAGTTGACGGTAACAGGGCAATTGGAGTAGTGCAAACTGATGCCGTCAAGTGGATGTTGCTGCATTCTTTAATGTGAGTCAAAGTATACTCCCGAATCTACCAATGATTCCTTGAAAGCGATGCAGTTGCAGAAAGGTCAAGACACGGTCGTTCAAGAGCTACAAACATCCGAGAAGAACGTTTAGTAGTCCGAGCAGCTCGGAGAAACCCAAAGGGCCACTGTAATTTACTGAGGCAGCAGATTTTGCACGTCACTTGGACCAGAATAGCTGTCCAGAGTGAATTACATCGTTCCAGAAAGGCTGAGTTAAGATGTAGAAGACAGTTACGAGTTCCGTTAGCCCCCGAACACAAACGTGCTAGATTAGTTTGGTGCGAAGAAAGCATAAATTGGCAAAATGAATGGACAGCTGTAATGTATACAGATGAGAGTCGATTTGGTGTTTATAGTGACAGACGCACTATTCGTGTCTGGGAGCCTCCTAGTACAAGATATGTCCAAGGAGGGACAGTTATAGTTTGTGGAGAAATTTTTCTTGGAGATCATACTGAGCTTTACGGTGGTGTACGGTGGTGAACATAACATGATACGTTTGATCGTATGTCCGATATATTATTGATAATATTTTTGAAAATTATTTAGATTTAAATTTACAATTTAGAGTCCCATTTTCGATTTTTGGATGACAATGGACATTGACCATTCACCTTTTCCAGCGCATTCACCCGATCTTAATTGCATCAAGCATGTAAGAAGTATGCTCGAGCGTACGTTAAGAAACCATCAGCCACCAGTGTCACACACACGAGATTTACGTGGAATTCTAGCAATATTGTGGAACAGTTTAGATTAGGAAGCATTAAATGGCTTAATTCTTAGTATGCGGAAGAAATCATAAAGCAACGTGAAATCTCCTATTATTAACGGAAAAATCTGCTAAGTGAGCATTAATTTTTTTTAAAGAAATTAAAATTTTTATTTTTTTAGCATTGTTAAGAAAAATGATGGCAATGTTTTGTTATAAACACTTTCACTTTAAAATGAGTTTTGTTTATATTAAAGTTTTGTTAAATATCTCCTTGAAATATGCTCTAATATCAATATCTCTAACTTTTTTCAATCGGTTTATTTGTATTCGAAAAATTTGAGGAAATTGTGCAATAATTACAATTCTACATTTTCCCAACATCATTAGACATTTTATAGCTTTCTTCCTTCAAAACCCTTTTTGATGGCGCTTTAAAAATTTCTATTGGTGTTAAGTTAAATGAAACGTCTTTGGCACACTTGAGGCTGCTGAATTCTGATACAATTGCACCCTCAACTCTCCCGATCGCTGCGTCTCTTGTCTTTTTTTCGATTATGAAGAAAAAACTTCATTGCACAATTCATCGTTTATTGTTCAGTTTAGTTTTAGCAGAAAATGATTTCTTTAGCCTAGAAAAATACGATAAAAACTTTTTTCATTGTTTTGATGACGAAATTTATTGTGAACTCGATTGTCTTTGCCTCTTCTTTAGAACAATTGAAAGTACATTTGCTCAAAAAGTTATTTTCCACTTTTTTGGGCTAGAACTACAAAAATATATAGTTGCAAAAATGCTTTCGTTCTTCCTCGAAATCAGCAAAATCTCTCCTTTTTTGTACTGCTTTTATGTAGATAAAAAAATTAAAAAATGATCTTTTAATTTTATCACCTTAAATTTCGATTCTCTTTTCTTTATTTGGTGACGAGATTCTTTGTGAATTCGATCGTCTTTTGTTTATATTCTTTTAATGTCGTTTTTGTTTTGACTTGCTGGCCATAGCTTTATGATAAATTAAATTGAACGCCTTTGATGCCCCTTAGACGGCTGGGTCTGATCAATTGAAGACGCAAGTGGATGAAGTTACATGTGTTACAAATTTTCAAAATCCGTTTTTTTTGCATGGAAGAAGGTATTATGTAGCCATCTTTCTCATAGCACTATCGAAAATTTCATAAGTTCAAGGATAGTGGATATTTACCATGTATGAAAGAGTTATGTTACACCACAATTTCATACAAAAAACTTTAACCTTATTTTACTCAAAGCTTCGATATTGTAACATAACACCTTTATTTTAAAATAGTTTTAATAATTTATACTTAGAATTTGAACTACAAGTATAGGAATAAAAAAATGCTTCTTAAACTATTTAAGATACTATGGCAATATAAAAATTTCTCAAACATCGAAATAAAAGTGAAATCGTCCGTTAGGATTAACACAGAAGCTAATCCTTTCTAAAGCCCAACTAATTCAATCAGTCATAAAAGGAAAACTGAGAAAAACACTTTCGACGTTGTGTCTCAAGGAAAACGCGGCGACAAAAAGAAAAAGGAGTTGCTAGGTCAGCGACATTACGAATGCAACAGGTATCCTTTTAATAGTACATTAAGTTTAAATTAGACGTCTTTGGGGAGATGTACATTATGCCACTTTACAGCTTACATGATACTTTTACGCGGGACTTTTACACTCCGGGGTTTTTAATGATTTCCTTAAGTCACCTTTACCTTTGTTATATTTCACAGCAGAACAACCAGAAGCCTTGTGAATATCTACTTTTCTTTTTATTTTTTTTATTTATTATGGTCCAATTTTACAAACATAAAATGAGGTCATAACATTCTCTTACGTAAGCAATTTTCAAATTATTACTTAGCTTTTACATCAACTTTTAAATTTTCAAAATTTTAATACATTATTTTTACGCATGCAATTTTCAAATTATTACTTAGTTTTTATATCAACTTTTAAATTTTCAAAATTAAAATTTTTTTTTTTTTTTTAAGTTTGAAAAAGAAATACCAATAATACAAAGCAAGGAAACAAGCAGTACTTTATCTTTAATGGGTGTATAAGATACGGGATATCGTGTAAATTTGGATTCAATTCTGCGATTAGTAGATTTGCTTTGTTCAACAACATCAGTCGGATTCTATCTCGGCTTCCTCAGCGTGAAGCTTTCTGCACCACTGAATGCAAAGTCTTAATATACCCTGTTACGGGAGATTAGTATAATTTATCTTACTTACCATAATATATAGCTCTAATGATAATTGTCCTATTTGCATAAATTACAGGAGAAACATAGGAAATAAATCTCTAGAATTAACACAGTATCCTACTAATAAGGAAATTAATCATTTTAAAGTTGCAAATGTGAAGCAAAAATGGAGACTTTCACTTACGAAAAGTGGGTGCGATCTTACTTCTTTAACGCAGAGCAAGATACGAATGTATACTTGAAATTCAACACATTATCTATTTGTATTATCCATTCAATTTAGTTTCACAATTACATACATATTTTTACACACAGTAAAAGTGTGATACGAGAAAATCTCAAAAAAGTGCCACTGTATTAACGGGTAATGTAAAAAACAATTACAGAAACCGAACCACTCGTCGAGTTCAACGATTCTCGGCGTACTTGAAAAAGCTATTATTAATTTAGCCACTGTTACTTCAATGGCACTCGCGCAAGTAAATATAGGTATATAAAGGAATTCGCATCGGTTGCAAGTTTGTTCCGCTCGGCTAATGGGAAACTTAGTAGTTTGAACTAACTGTAGGCCGAATGTAGCAACAGGTGCTCTCAACTCGCGTTAATGGTCGTTTACGCGATACATCTACAGCTGATGTATTCACACACTCGCAGAACACATTATTAGACATGTCGACAAGTATCACAACAGATCTGTTGCACTCTGTATCTTACTACGTGCATGCACTTCAACAAGCGCAATCCACTATCAAAACAGAGATATGTCAAATTTAGCTCAAATGATTCTAAGAGATCAAAGTAAAACAAAAAATATATAACAAAGAAAAGACTTAATAGGGGCATTGCTGCCACACCTGGGTATGTACAGTAGCGAACAAAAATTCAAGCATAAATTTGACATGTTGTGCATGTTAGGCAAATGTGGTAAATTAGGTATTTATTGAAGTTATATTTCTGTCAATTTTTTTTAGACTCTGTTATTTGGGGTCAAACCCGATTTGTACCAAATTTAACAAACGTGTTTAGAGTAAATACATACGTACTGTTGCACATCACACAGTAGTAGTGTATATTCATATTAACGACTCATATTAATTTTCACACAAAAGTTAGTGCGAACTAAAGCGATGCAGGAACTACAATGACTTAATTGCTGAAAACCTTATACACCGAAAGCTATTGACGGGTTTACTTAAGGTATTTCAACAAGCTTGAAAATTAGTAGAAAGGTGCCCATAAGGACACTGAACACAGAACCATGCGTCTTACACTCTGACATGACCGGAAAGAGAAATAAAGTAGCCTCAAAAGAACGAACATACATCTAATATTAAAATTTATCTTTTTAACAAAAACATATAATAATAAAGTTCGAAATGACCTGCTTCAAGTTTTTAAACAATGTGCTAAGCAATTATCAAATACTTACAAAGTATTAAAAATTCAGGGTTTAAATCATGACATTTCATAATTGATAGTGACAGGTTTTGTTGAAGCTTGTTTGCCATATTGTGTTGCAATTAATTGATATTTTCTTTTTAAAATTGAATATAGGTATATTTACATCGTAAGTTCAAAATTAAAAAAAAACTTCCTGGTTTATACTTCAATTCTGAAACCTGCAATAGATGTATAAAAGATATCCCTGTGAGAGCAAGCAGGACAGCCTTATATAAGCGCGTAAGTGCAAGAGAGCACGTTTATTGAGTTCGTCCCTTTAGGGCTAAATTATTCCTTTTTCCGCCCATGTCAGAGTGTAAGATGGTTCTGTGATCAGTGTTTTCATCGGCATCTTCCTATGAATTTTCAGGCTTGTTGAAACACCTTAAGTAAATCCGTCGCCAGCTCTTGATCTATTAATGCCGTTTTCGATATAATTTATTGTACAAGAAACGAAACAATCAAAATTGACAGCCTCTTGAGTAGTCCCAAAATTTTCTGTTTGACATTTGCACTCTAATTTTTGCACAAGAAATGATTCTGCGCAGTTAATTGTCATTTAACAGAAGTTATATCCATATTTTGTCTCTTATTTTAAAATAGATGTACATAGAAGCCATGATTGACAATATTGCTTATGTTTAGTAAAAAAGTTGTTGCAAAGACACAAGCAAAGAGTCTCGAAAAAAACTAGCTGATGATGATGATGATCTAAATATCAAAAATTGCTTTAGAAGATGTTACTATTAATTTTTAATAAAATATTTTGAGAAATGACAAATAATACAAAATACTGCAAATATTCTAAAAGTATAAGAAACACAACTATTAAACAAATAAAAAAAAACAAATCAAATTATATCCTCCTTACCAAATTTCCAGTGGAAATTAATCAGAGAATATTTTCCTCACCAAATTTCCAATCTAAATGGAGTAGAGGATATTCTCCTCACCAAATTTTCAGTGGATATAGCTTTTTACCTCTTTAAATACATACTATCAAATTTTCAACGGTAGTTTTAATCGTTTTCTTCTTCCATGTTCAGGTACAGGTAAGTAGACACAATTTGAATTACTTTTATATACGTATGGTTACCTGGAACCTAGATTCATCATATGCAGTGGTTAGTACAAATTATTTTTATCATCAATTCATCGTTAGCAGTCTTGTGAGTTTCAATTCTCATCATGTGAATACAAAGTGTCTTCTTTAAGAAGCCACATTTCTTAAACATTTTTAATAACTAGAATTGACTCTACCAATTACTTGCTTCTGGGCATTTGGTTGAGTGAACTTGCTCTACATAATTTGGAGGATATTTCAAAATTTTATTAACACAATTTCAAATTTTGTTTAAAATTTAAATATTTTTTAAATATTTTATTAACTCTTGCCCTAGAATTTGGACTGCCTGGCCTGCCTTAGCTTTACTGTAAGGAGTGCAATGACGTACTTTCCACTTAATCTAAGACTTGCCTTTCAGATTTCATGGTAAGAGTTGTTAAAAAATTTTAAAAATCATTCGGTACATTAATTGCCCTCAAGTTAAATATAAAAAATAAATCTTTATACAGTCGCGCCCAAATAAGCTTGCCTATTCCATCGTGCGCTTTAATTCACAGGAACTGTGGTCTTCAATATTTAGAACACCTAAGAGTACGCAGTCCCTAAGAGTCCTATATGTTAAAAAGTCATTGTTATAAAGACTTAGATAGATCTGCTAAGCAGTGTAGATGTATGTTGTGGATAGTGAATGTTGAGTAAAGTTTATAGGTATATGCGGAGAATTCCAAGGAAGTAAAAGTAGGTAAATAATTTCAACGCCTAAAATTATGTTTTTTGCTTGTATCATAAGTAGTAGCTTATGTAATTGAAGTTTAATAGTGACCAATGACTATCTGGCTTATAGGTAGTTTACTAGATTATCAAACCTGCTGTATGTGCTAAGCAAAAAAGTTGTCTCAATTGATAAAACATTATTTCGCAAATATCTCCATGCTCCCGAGAGCACACACCCAAAGAATACGCGCAAGTCACCCTAGAAAGAAACTTGAACAAAGTTTACCATCTTCTACCACGGAAAATCTGAAGTAAATACTTTTTGTAACTTTTGCAGCGAATAGTGAAAAGTGGCATGAAGACTGTACCGAGTATTTAGGATCAGGTGCATTTTTATGGCACTTACGTGGGAATTAAAATATCATTTTATTTGATGCGTACTCTTAAGATCAACACTGCGTACTCTTTGTATTTTTTCTGCTGATAATAAGAAAAACATTTCATTTTTGTTTTTTGATACTCAACACACCAAAGAATCGATGTTTAAATTCAATAAAATAATATTTTTGATGTTGAGGTTTTCATTTTAATTTAAAAATTAAGTGCGTACTTTTAGGTGTTCTTAAATTTAAATTTTGTGTAAGAGAATACATACTTCTAAACAGAAATGTAGTTCAAAGAAAATGTTAAAAACTAGAAAGTTAGTAAATACTAAATAACATAACAAACTATCGTGAACTAAAACCAGAAGATCTGACAAACTAGATGTATTAATATAGGAAATACGTTTTTATGGCTTCCTATGTTGGTGCAGACGTGGAAATCTTACTTCCTTTTTGTTTGACGCACGTTAACAATAACTACGTCCGGATGGGAAAGACTATAATCACTAGTCGACACTTTTACTTGTAAATTATGAGTCATATTCAAACTTATTTGGGGCCCCACTATACAAAGATTTATTATGACCCTACTTTAAGGCACAATATTGAGATTTCGTTCCTAATGAAACCATACGAAAAAAAACTCGGCGTAAAAATAAACGAAATTTTATTATGTATGTGTGTACAGTCGCGTCCAACTACGACGAAACCTCCTTTAATATTACCTTATTGATAAGGATGGAGAATTGCAAAATTTTTAAGTAATAATCATTTACTCGGAATAAGTTTTCGTAAAGTAAACAAATATACAGCAATGTTCTAGGCCAGTGATTTCCCTACTTGTTAACGCGCACGCAAAAAAGTTGAGCAATGATAGAATAAGGTGTACGTGAATTTCATAATACAACTGAACCATTAACAGTTTCGTGATATTACGTTTGCATTCCGATACAAATCAAATTTACACATTGAAATACTTTCCAATTGTTGTTATTTTTCCGATTTTAAAACAAACAAAAGTGAATCTTCACAAAAATGTTGTAAACAAAGAGATATCTGCAATTTAATGTTCCTTCAATATCTTATTCTTAAAAAAAAAAGTAACAGCAACAAAGAAGAGTTCTTTTTTAATCGTGAAATCATTTGTGCCTTAGCAAAAGTACCTAAGTTATCTCCGATGATTTGCTATGTTGGTGCCAATTCGCAAAACTATTTTCTTTTAATGAAATTATTGCAAATACTTGTTGAAAAAAATGATCCTTTAATATGGTGTTTTTACATACGGTGATTGGTCAGTATAATATGGTGGTGGAAGAATACCGGGTCGATATAGACTCCTTGACCCGCTAAGTATGTCACGGTAGACAGACAGCAGCCGTGAGTGTGCGTGCCAACGCTACCACGCACTTTGCGTTCATCCGATCGATCTCCTTCAGTGATACTTACTGTACACTGCGATGCATGATGCATTTTACTGCAAACTATCACCGGAGAAATTACGTGACTTTACAACCGCAAATAGTAAAAAAAAAATCATAAAGTTTAATGCCGCCACTAAAGCTAAACGATTCACCTTGACACCAACCTACATTATATTTGTGTTACACGATATTAAGAATGTGCTTTGTACAAATTAAGGTTACACGTTGTGAATTCAAGGTTGAAAATGTTTCAAATAATTTTGAAGTAAACATCTCGTACCTTTTGACAGAGTCAGTTTTCGTTCGTTGAATCAAAATAACATGTTAGAAATGAATAAATAGTATTACGCAAAATCTTATCTACTCAAGAACAATAAGATAATCTAATCATTTTAAAAGATTAAGTCAGTAGCGTAGATATTTATATGACATAACTTTCAGAAAAGATGTACATACATAATATATGTATGAACAACATTACAAATCAATGGGAAATTCAATCGAATCATCTTTCTTTTTTAACACTAGCCCCCCCGCTCTCTTCTATAAACAATCATATTAAACTCGATTTCATTGAGAAATTAATACATGATCCAACAGTTTGTAGTAACTTAGCTCGCGGCAACTATGAGTCAAATTTTGCCGAAATAGAAAGTGAATAAAAATAATATAGTGTGTACATTATTGCATAGACGTAAATGGGTGTGTACCTATTACCTAAAATATGTAATAGCAATAAAATTAAAAATATATATGTATTGAGTTTTTCTGAAAAATATCTGTAAGTTGTTAACTACTTACTAAATGAAACCTGTATGTATATACATAGGGTGTTTCAGGAGAAAGCTTTAATGTTCTAGGAGCTGGCAGTACATGGACCATTTTGATTAAAACAAGTTCTGCATTCAACGAGCAAAGTCTCCAATTCTGAATGATTACGGAGATAGGGGAAACTGTTGTATAGTGGGACAGAATTTTTCAAATTAGCAAAAAAAATTATTTCTATTTTTATTTCAGTTTTTATTAATGCATTAAATTGGAAATACAGCACTTTGAAAAAAAATTTAAGTAATCAAAATTCGGCAAAAACTGATAAAAGAAAGTTTGTCCCGCTATACACCCAAGTCCCAGTATACACCAACCCCTTGTTTCATAATGGGACCAAGGCCTGTGAATAATGGGACATCTTGAAACTAGAGACGTGTAATATAATTTTTTCTGCATTTTGCACGCGAGTTTGTTGACTTTCATTATAAGATTTGTTGTTCTTTTTTTGTTATTCATTTTCTGTAATCAAAACAGACTAATACTAATACTTTTTTTTTTCAGATTTTGGAGGACAAATAAATAAAATTAAACAAGATCTAGCATTTATAACTTAATCTACAATAACCCAATCTAATATAATAAATGTTATGACTAAAATCCTTATTTATAACGGACCCATGTACGCAGTTCCATTATGCACCACGTAATATTGTGTCCCACTATGAACCATACAATTTTGTCCCAATATGCAACGGTGCACGTATTTTAGGTTATGACCTCTATGTTCAGCAAAACTTTAACTTAGAACAATAAATCTTTTACTTTTAAAACACTTTATGCAACATATATACCAATATTCACAATTGAATTTTATTCAATACCGATAATAACCGGTCGACTTTGTCTAACCAAAAAAAACTTCAACACTTTTCAAATCATGTGCGCGCCGGTTTCAGATAAACAAAGAAGTTGGCGACGGGGTAATTTGGTTGTCATCGGTGGGCAATGGGTATAGATGACGCTTTAATTTAGCGAGAATTCTACATGTTGCCGTTGGCGAAAAATTTGAATCGTCCCAGTATAGAACCTGTCTCAATATACAACAGTCTCTCTTACAGCTATTTGAAGTTGGCGTATATATATCCAACTGACAACAACAACTGACAAGCATTGAACGCTCTAAATGTCTGAATGTGAGAAAGTGACAATTGTAACGTGACGCTATTTGGTTTTTACAAATGTTGCTAGTAAGGTTCATAAGTGTTGGTATGTATTTGTTCATGAATTTTATAATTTAATACTCGTTGTTTGAGAATACTTTGAACGGTTTCCTAATAAAATCAATGTTATTTGTCGACCTTTAACGCCTTTTGTTAGACTTCATTGGTAACATTCCAACAGCTAGATATCCCTACCAATTGATAATTGTATACATGTGTATATGAACTATTTTACTCAAAATAGTCCAGACTAACCCTCTTAAAGTATGAAAAGCTTCTTCCTGAAACACCCTGTACGTATTAAAATAATTGACAAATTATTAGTTTTATGGTCCATAATTTTTCGCTGCCATACTTCCCTCGTCACTTTTAAAGAAATTTAAGTTTAAAGTTATCATATGATGTGATAAATGTGCTTTTGGAAATATGAAATATCATTTTTTTACAACATATATTTATATTTTAAAATATTTCTATTCCTTGTTTATCAATCACCTTTTCTGTAACTTAGGTATGTACAGTTAGAATTAAAAGTAATGTCTCCCTAATAAAAAATTAAACTACACTCTAATCTGCCACTCTGGAATTATGAATTTCTTTTTCGCATTTCATACAGTAACGTATCTTATTAATATCTTCAAAACCGTATAGTAATGGGTTACTTTGCAGCATAGCAACCTTTACTCTATAGCAGTGTTTTTTGACCTGTGGGTCGCGAAGCCTCTGTGGGGGGTCGCGAGTTTTACGTACTTAATTATATATTTATATCCGAATCCTAATAACGCAAACGCCTAAAATTTTTGTATGGATTAAATATTTTGAACATACGTAAAAAAAAAGGGTCGGGGGGTAGCGAAATATTTTTTGATACTAGGGGGGTCGTGTCATGAAAAAAGTTGAAAAACACTGCTCTATAGCAATGTATTAACTACTATTTTTTTATTTTCAATACCCATCAATTGCGAGTTATTATTGTGACACGATATTAACGTCATTTCTATAAAACATTAAAAATGAAATACGAAAAAATAATATACGCAAACTCGTTGGAAAAGTATTCTCTAAACTCGTATGGCTTTTAAAGTTACTCGCTTGCAACGCGCGCTCGTACTCAAGCAAGTCAAACTCGTTTAGTAAAACTTCACTTTTCCAAACTTTTTCCGTAATACCAATACTATTTATTAATTTTTTGAATAAAAAACATAATTGCTTACAACTAGTAGATATTTCTTATTAAAGACCATTACTTTGTGATATACCATTGAAATTACTACTTTACATTTTGAAATTTGAATATATCGAAGTACTTTTAAAATATTTAAATATATCATTAGCAAATCGTACACAACATGTTCTAGTAACTTGATTATTTCATATACAAGTACTAACTCATAATTACAATTTATTGAAGGACGTATACATTGAACTCTACCATATCTGATTCGTCGTTATCAATAACTTTTTGCATCAATCACCTATGGTTCTGAGTTATTGTACAGTATGTCATCTCGTATGTATGGTTTAACGTGCTACTTAAACGCAAGTATGTTTGGAAAGTGCGAAATTAATTAAAACACATGAATTAGTGTTCTCGGAAAAAAGCATTAAATTAAATAACAGATGGAAAATACAGTGGACAAATTAAATAACAGATGGAAAATACAGTGGACAACATTTGAACGTAGTAGTCACTAAATCTATTGCTAAAAGTAGGTAACAAAAATTCAACTCTTTGTTTAAAGTGTAAAACAAAGAACATTTTTAAACATTCTAATAAGGTACATATGGTGACACAAGAGTTTACACTGTACCAGGTGGATAGAAGGCAGACTTGGAGAAAGTTATGGAAGGAAGAGATTATTGTTATTAACTCAGTTAAAGGACAACAATCGACTACCTGGACGGATTAAAAACTTATGCAAATAAGTAAACTGCATACTATACAGAATGAATTCGTACATAACCAATTCACAAACTTAAACTATGTAAGTAAACTTTGTGGATATGTACAAAAATTAAATGAATTGAATTAATTTCTAAAAAAATAGAGTCATGCAAACTCTATCTAATAATAACATATTTACCTACACAATTCGGTCATGTGACTGTGTATTATCTTTTAGTTTTGGATGATAAGCAGATTTCTGTGTTTATCTGTTGTTATTTAATCTGGATCTTATCATTTAATAAGTGTCAATGACTTACTATAAATCGGCTACATCTGTGCGCCAAGATCATTTAGTCGGTCGTACAACAAAACAATGTAAATTAAAATTTAAAAATATGTATATTGTAATCATCTCTCTGCGGGACATCTAAATTTGTAAAAATATACAGGGTATTCCATTAAAAAATTCACTCTCTACACAATAGGTATTGTTTTGGCTAAACGCTTCAGACAATTGTTTGTTGGTTTGATATGTTGATATGTAGCTAAAATGCGAGTGCCTAGAATTACAAGAAATCGTTATTTATATTCACTTGCAATTAAATAATTGTGCATTTTATTATAGTTAAATAATATTTTTATTTATTGTTTTAAATGACTCATTTATGTTCCTTTATATGCTTTGCTTATTTTAAATAATATAATTCTCAATTAACTTTGATCTAATTTTTCAACAATGCAAAAATTATCAAATTTTTTCATTTTATTGGCAAAAGAGCATTTTCTGTCAACAATTGTTCAAGATGTTTTCATTTGGAAAATTTTTGATAGATGCATTCTGGTTTTGGAAGTTTCTATTCAATGGGATTTATCTGCGAGTTTGACCGTCATAAGGACAACAAGTTTCTACCTAGCTACAACCATATGGTAAGGGTTACGACTACCGTGAGATTACCGTCGCTTGCATGAGGCGGCTCTCCCGCTCTTTTACTGCTGCTCTTCACATTCCATTGAACCTTGCTCGTTTACACAAGGAGCGCTTGCGGTACGCACATTAAAGTTTTTAAGGTTTCCATTTGTAATACTTTAATTATCCTTACATCAAAAAGTTTTATGTATATTTAAAATTTGCAAAAATATAAATTGATGTCAACTTGTTTTCAGGTTACACAAAAAATAAAAATACTACAAAAAATTAGGTATCATTTGCGACAAATCTATGATAATCTGAGTTAATTGAAACAAAATCTTTTGTTGCTATTGGAACCACATCTCGAAAACACCTTATTTTGAAGAAAACATATTTTCTTTCAATAATTGTATATCATGTATCATATTTCCGTACAAGTAACTTAAGGTAATTCTATATATGTAGACCGACGACTTATAATCACTTATAGATAAAAAAAAAATACCTAAATCTGTATCTTCTTCTATTTTGTCTCATCCAAAACTTTGAATATTTACAGTAACCGTTACCAATTCAAACGTAACATTTGTTGTTTTTTAAGATTTTTAAATATTCTTATAAAGCAGCACGATACTTTTAATGTGATTCGTAACATGATACACAGGAACTAACATGTACATTACTTCTTAAAAATATAAGCCATTAAGTGTTTAAATAGGTACTCTTTCCTGGATACCCGATCCGAGGTCCTGCTGTTCCAACAAAATAACAAACGTTTCAATGTTTAATAAGTACTCCTTCAAATTGGGGTCAATTCAACTCACTGTCGATGTCGTTGTTGTGATATATCTGTTATGAATGGATCACGTCACAACTCCTTACGTAGTTCATCGTTGCATCGATCTCTTGCAATAATTAACATTACCAGCTGTACATACAAGGCATTTCAATTAAGTCGTAAATGTTATATTTGTCATTTAAAACTGCAACTGAATAATACAGAATTTAATAAAAATTTCAATTACATCGGAAACAGTTGAGTTAGCGAGTTAATGCTAATCGAGCGACCTTGGCAATATTTCTTTTGGTGGAAGCATCGGCGAGTTTTTCCGAAAATAATGTCATACAAAATGTCAGTTAATTATTATGGAACTTTACAACTTAATCAATTGATCTAATTAATGTTATACGAGTAAGCGTAAAGTTACACGATATACAGTGATTAACGAGATAATTAGTTAATAAATTATTTAAAGTTAATGAATATCAGATAATGTAAATTGCAATTTACGCACAAAATGTTTTTATTTTTAATATTGTTACTAATATCTAACTGTAAATAGTATGACCTAACCGATGTTCTTTTCTCACTGGGGTATTCAAAAAGTCCCACTAACTTTCTAGGAAAAATTGTTTCTCGCAGATTGACGACGCTGTAAAATATTTTCTTGCTATTAAAAAAAAGTACTAAATTGAATGTAGGCGTGCGTGCGTGATTCTGAGGCCCTGTTTTTCAGTCGCAGTTTAACTTTGATCTCCTGTTTATTCACATAGTAACAATTATAAAAACAATTGTTTTTATGGAAATAAACTGAAGATTAAAGTTAAACCGTGACTGAGAAACCGAGCCATAGAGATTTGGAGTTGGATATGATTTACACATAAATATGTCAACTATTATTTAAAGTTATCTTTATTGCTTTCATGTCTAATTTGTAGGGTTAAGGGCCAGTTTCATAATCGAATTCAAAGGAGACTTTAAAATTAAAGTCAAATTCACATGTGTAAACAAATGTGTCTTCGCAGTTGTTTTTACATCTGAAAGTGACTTTAAAGTCTCCTTTAAATTCGATTATGAAACTGGCCCTAAGTCAAATTAAAATCAAATCTGTTAGGCCACTGATCATCGTTTTATTGTTGTTGGGGTATTTCATTTGAAGTTCATTATTATCATTAGTTCAAGTTTGGTTGCCTAATTTGGGTGATCACGTGAGACTCTAATATTGTTGAAAACCCTGTACATTTGGTAAATCTAAAAAAATCTAATTTTATTTATTACATCTGTATGGGACGTTAACAATATGAAGACAAAGTAAGCAGTAATAAGTAGCAAATACAGAGTACAAAAGTATTTCCAGGGAGAATAGAATATCAAAAAAAAGGTCACCATTAACAAAAATATTAACAGTATAAAGTCTGCCAAACACAATGTAATTATACAAAAATAAATAGAAATTTATTTCCAAAAATTTATAATAAGGAAGTCATAAGCTCTGAAAGAGTGGTGAAAAATATTGTTTTTTTTAATATCTTCTTGATCCTTTAATTTGAGTTGTCAAACTAATATTTTAAACTCGGGTGTAAGGTACGTAACTGCACATTTACAACATATTTGTTAGATCCTCCCTCCTTTTTTAAAAGGTAGTTCTTTTATTTTTTACATATTTCATCAAAAATTTGTGAAAATGTTCTTTAGATTTTTTTGGCAAATATCCTCATTGCATTTAGATAAATCGAACCGCTTTCGAGTAATAGTGGTTCAAAAGTTAATATAAACCTATTGCGATTTGTTACCGTCACACCATCCCTTAAAAAAATACATTGTAAATGCCCAGTTCGGCTTATACCTCACTTTCAAATATTAGATTGATAACTAAAAGGATTCACTGATCCACAAAATACTTTTAAAAAAACAATATATTTATGTCACCTCTCTTTCAGAGGAATATAATTCCCATATTATTATTCAATTTTGGAAAAAAATTATATAAAATATTTCCTCATTTTTTGATTTTTATTCACGGCTTCCTAAACTTGACTGTATTCTTTATTAATGTCTAAAATTAACTGCCGCCATTCTATTTCTAAACTTGTTTTTGATTGTCTATTTCTAAACTTGTTCTTGATTGTACCTAGAAATTTATCAAGAGTTTCAATGTTAGAATTTGCATCGTTTTGCAAAAATTATAATTGTGTGGATGCAACATCACACGTCTTAAAAACTTACTTTAAATATGTACTTTTTATTTTATTTTGGAAGCTTAAATTTTCAAAATTGTCCGTCTTCGTTCGTTTCTTTATAACGTATGTACAGTTGAAAAAAAAACTCGCAGCAATCCATGGAAAATTAACGTGTGTCTTAACTTGATTGTTAGATAAATGTAATGAAATAAATGCACCCAATCATGTTACAGAACGTCATGAATGGTTTAAAACGTAGAGTTTTAAAATGTATTGAACAGGGTGGAGGACATTTTCAACCCTTTTTATAAATTAAAAATAAAATTTTAATTAGTAACATTGCATTTTTTCAATGATATAAAATTGAGGTTATCTTCTGACAGATGTAAATAAAATAAGAGTACTAAGACATACCTTCATTGTCATTTCAAAGCATGCTAGAGTTTTTTTCAACTGTACACACGTTATTTTAATGTACATCAAGAACATCCTGAGGTTTCCATAAACTATATTTCTGTTTTAATTATGTATCCATAATTATTTCATATGGAAATAAACGATATTATTATTATTATTATTATTATTAATCTAATTGTTTCGTGACAAAAATACCTTGGAAGCTTCATTTTTGTGGTACCTATCTAAAATACTATTCACTTTTAGAAGTCAGGTAGAGAGTAATTTTTTTCCTTGAAAATGCTGTACGAATATGTGGAATCTTCCAGAAAACGATATTCCGGTTAAACCGGAAGTGGCGTTTTAAAGTTTCAAAATGAACCCTATAAATACTGAATTTCTGTTAAATACGAAAGGAAAGTTATTCAAATATTAAATTATTTAGTGTTAGTTCGATTATGATACTGATTGATTACATTTATCGATCGTTAAGAAAAATCTCCATTCACTTTAAAAGTACTTTTGTAAGATGTTGAAATTAGTATTTAAAAAATCATGATGCTACTATCTCTTGTAAACTCCGTCGATCATGCGATGAAGTAAATGTAGTGGCAATGCAATTGAACAATAGGCAAGAATGTTAAGATCTAGAACAGTAGAAGGGAATGCGATATGCAACCGGAACTATCGAAACCGAGTCGTGATTTTCTGGTTATCTACTTTCGAGAGGTTCACAGGTAAGAATGAACACGCGGCAGCGCATTCGAGTCAACGACGACGAAGACGGAGAATTTAACGACCTCATTAGAAACGACCTTGAAAATAAAACTTGGCGGTTTCGGTTTTCTATTGGATAAAAGAATAACACTGCAAAGAATCTCCACGGCGAAGACTAGAAGAACTGGACTGGAATTTATATCTGCCTTTTGCGCACTTGTGGCTTATTGTTTACAGTATTTAGTTTCGTATTTTTCACAGGCATATCTTCCCAACGATGCTTCCTGTTTTCTATATTTATACTAGGTTACGATTGCTGCAAAGATTGTAGTGCTGCTTATGAAGGCCGTACGCATTAATTTTTAAATTATCGATAATATGAAAGTACCTGTATAATAAACTGGTCTCCATAATATATTAATTTATTATAAATGTAATTAATAATTTAGCATGATTGTTTCTTATTGCAGGCAAGAAATATCCAGCTTTCACAGTACTTTTATTGACAAGACTCTTTGGAACTGCACCTTTTAAACAAGAACCAACAATTGTACAATTGTACATGATGTGTGTGTATAAGAGGAAGGTTACACCTTATACATTACATGTATTTTTCTAAGTCAAAAGTATTATCAGCTGGAAATATCTTCATTTAAGTAAGGAGTTAAGAGGTCGAAAAAATTTGTTGTCAATTGTTTAAAAAGGCGTAGAAACCATGTATCGGATGTCTATACAAATTCGTAACCAAGAGAGGATTATTTCGTTCAATATAAGGAACATCCCACACCTGTTTGTGCATTAAAAGCAAACTTTTCTTTTCTCATCTATGATATGATAATAGTTAAATTATTCCAGTAATAATATCTACAATGTATTAACGAACCGAAGTGTTTTGTTTTATTCAAGCGTAAATATCAACATTGAAAGCAAATAAGAACGATAAGTTTAACCGAAAAGAATCAATGTAAAAAAAATACATATAAAACAGCACAGTTGTTTACATATTCAAAATAGCGCAGACTGTGAGTTGGTAACCGCTCGTTTAAAGTAGCTGCGCGATCAAAGTAGGCCTAGGGGCCGGCGGCAGCGATTAACTGCACTTGCGTCTCGGACTGTACGCCCTGTCACCAACTACTCGCGGCGTTGCCGGATTGCCTTCTACATACGTCAATGTCAAATAGCTGCAGTCGAAGGCATGCGGAACACACATTTTATCTATTCGCACTTACTACGACGCTATACCCAGATTAGGGTGCTTACACTTACGCAATTGCATAATATTTTTTTTTCGTTGGACGTAAATAAACTGCACGGAATGAAACCTGTTCTATTCGCAAAGTATTTTTTTACATGAAAGTGAGGTTATGTAACTTGTTTATGTTACGTGTGAATATAATGAGGTATGAATTTGTAATTTAATTTCAAAATGTCATTTTGAGTAAAATACTTGCAGATAATCAACAAAAGGTACGTATAAAAATGAAAATGTAAGCAAGCAGTTTATTCAAATAGGTACGCAGTTGTATTCAAATGATGTAATTTTTTTCCCTAAGCAATAATTCTCCATGTCTTTTCACTTGGAATAAATGCAAACATTTTATTTAGATCGTAACAAATTTTGTTAATGAGCATAATAATAAATTTACGTTTTTGTCAATTATTGATGAATTTTTCTCTTTAAAATATCTCCAAATTAGTTTTGACACAATTAAGTTTTGACTTTTTACAAGACTGAAATGATTTCAAAAAAATAAATACGTTTTAAATGTATTCTCAAAATGTGTATTTGAACGATTTGTTTTTTTTAAACCTGTTACTGGAGTCAAGAAATAAAAAAGACTTAAAATTTTTTATTCTTGCTTACTTTAAATTACTTCAATCTATTTATTAATTTTTTTATGTATCACGTGTTCAACTGAAAAGTAAGTAGCCTTTTCATAACACTATGAAGCAGGTCTTGAACTTAGATTAATGTGAAATCTCGTCTTAGATTATATGCAAAACATGACAACTGTTTGACAACTGTTCTTCATTCAAACGTTAACCGGTTTAGGAGGTCATTTGTTTCTCACTCTCAATCTTCTTTCATTAAAAAATTAAAACCAACTTGAGGAACACTCGTAATAATACAATTACAATAAAAACATTATTAGAATCATCAACTACCGGGTCATTTTTAAAATTTTTTAATTGGAATAAGCCATGATTATTAGCAATCCTGAATGAATTTTGATTTAGAAATAGTGACTGCTTGGAATTTAATTACACCAATATTACACCGCAATATCTGGAAGATGACTCTGAAACTCGAAAAGGGGGGTATGTGCCATGAATTCACGCAGATGGTGGTCACTTTGAGCACAGACTCTATTCCTATTTTCGCAATTATCAAATTGCTTTTTCTTTTTCAAATAAAATCAATTAAATGTGACACATTCAATGTTGCCAACTAAATTTATATTTATGATGATGCTTATTAAAGATATTGGATGAAATAGTTATTTTTTTATTTTTCCACTTCCAAAATGTTCCATTTTGAAATATCTAATTGATTTTTGTTTCTCAATTCAAGTTTAATTTCTGAAGGCACTTTAAACATTAATATATGTTGCATTATTTTGGTGCATTACGAAATTCGTTTGGGGTTCATAAGGCCGACACTTTAAATGACAAAAATAACCTGCAGAGTAACATTTATTTGACATTACCTATATTTAATGGAAACTCATGATGGAACTGTTTGATAGTGCACATCTCAAACCTAACCTCATTTTTTAAATGTTACTGTAAAGACATCTGCACTGTCAAACTGATAGTATGTTGGCATCACTACGCACTAGTGACATTTTCTGTTTTATTTAACAATATTTTTAAATTTATTCATAATAATTTAACATATTTTCGAAAGGCGTTGTTAATTTTGAGAGCAAACAAATATTTTCTAATGTTAATTATACGCCATACCGTATGTAATCTGGCTTATATCCAATGACATGTTAGTGACTGGATGTGGAAGTACCATCAGCTGCATAGAAAACTACGACAGTGAAGACTCAGTTATAAAATTTTTGAAAAGTTTTATGTTGTACATGTGTCATTACTAACCAAGTAGTGAAGGTTTGCGTCTTAACTATAATATAGTAGTGCCCGCTGACATTACATTGAAAATTGAAACAATAATTTTATTAACGAAGTATGACGTTAACCATATCGTGTAGATTTATTTGAATGATAGCTCTTTGAATATCATTCAGCTGTGGCATTTTGACTTGAAATTAGAAAGTGACAAAGTCATAATGGCGGGAGTTTCTTTGAAGTTGTCATATTGCAGCCCAGATCAATTCGTGTAAAACTGACTTCTATGCAGGCGATTGGTACACTCAAAATCATGATTTTTGTTCAAATTTTGACACTGACAATGCAGATGACAAGTTTTTTGAGATTAAAAAGGACATCAGCTGAAAGCCAAATAAAACACGAGATAAAAGAAATGAAGAAAACTTTAAAGAATTACAAAGTCTTGATAATAAAAATTGTCATTCCTGCAAAAGTTGGCAGTGTTCTACCATTCCGAATCTGTAGTATCCATCAATAGGTGATATCACTGCATCAAGTCCCAGCAGTAATGCTTTCGATCACAAATTTGCATTGAAATTTGGGCACGTTCTTTATTTCAACATAAATTTGTGATTGAAAGCATCAGTGCTGGGACTAGTTGCAGTGACATCTACTGATGGATACAACAGATTTGGCATACAGGAACACTTTGAAATCCTTTCTAACCTCAATAAAGTTGTTCTTCTGCACTGTAGAAGTAAAATTATTGTATCTTACATTTACAACCACCTAATCGACTCCTTGATTGTGCTAATCCGTACTAATACTAATACAATTTTTACTTAATTTTATTTAAACTTAAAAAATGAGGTTAGGCTTAAGGTTTGCACTTTCAAACGGTTTTACCTTCTGAAACGAGTGATGAATCGATGATGCCTTCTGATTAAAACCAACTGGAATAAAAGAACGAGTGTTGACGAATCTGAGTTATCCATCAAATAAAAAAAGAACGACTTTGGAACTGATGTCACCAAATGGGCTTATTGACGAAATAAAGAACACGTCCAAAAAGAACAAGGCAAAACATAAAATCCAAATTGATATATTTAATATTGATATTGAAATTATTTTAAGTGCCAACCAATGTCACCAACAGTGTTGTCAGACAATCAAAATTTAAGTCACCAGATTAGCTGACAGAAAGTCACCAGTACCAACCGAAGATCACCAGATTAAATTTTTGTGTTCATTGTAATTTATTTTAATTTTTGACATTGTTATTGAAGCTTTAAAAATTATGTTAAATATTTAGGATGACGTTTTAATCTACGGCTCAAACAAAATAATAAAAATTGAAAAATAATCAAATTAAATAAATCGTAAAAACAATAGACAATCATTTTACTGTGTACACAATTTGAAAAGAATGGTGACGGTACAAAAAAATAATAAAAATTGAAAAATAAGCAAATAAATAATAAAAACAAAAGACAATCGATTTTACAACAAAATTTAATAAATTAATCATTTTTTTAAAAACAATTTAATAAGAATGGAAACAAAACAATAATAACAAAATAATAAGAATTGAATAGCGGAACTAAAAAATAAATTAAAAGCAAAACGTATTCAGTTTTACAACACAATTTAAATTAAGGCTGGGAATTTTATAAATTTTTGTATTCGAACATTCATTTCAGTTTTTATTCTAACATTCGAATAATTCGAATATTCGAATATTATTCGCGTATTCGAATAATATTCAAATATTCAAATTATTGGAACTATTCGAATATTTGAATGTTCGACTTTTTACAGCTATTTGGAAATTAGAGTCACTGCATGAGTATAAGTATAAGGTATTCAGTTAGTTATTCCGTATTTCTTTTCCTAGGATTTGGATAGTCATTAATTACTAATATAAATGAGCAACAAGGTCGGATTACAGGACATGTTTATTTTCATTTTTAAAAGAAATTAAAGGGTATTATGATAAATATTTTACTTTTTGAATTCATGTCAATCTATTGTACATAATTATAATTACAGTATTTTAAGAAGCAGTCAAACTAGATCACATACTCGAACAATTCGAATATTTGAATAACTTATTTTGAAATTATAATATGTAATTCCGAATATTCGAATTATTCGAATACGATTCCCAGCCTTAGTTAAAATTATGTTTTATGAAACTATTTTTTTAATACATATACTACCGTGTATATGAATTAAAAGTTGAAAATATTTATTTACGTGTTTAAAACGTGAATATTTTAACTCAATTATTGATAAAAACATCCGACATGATTCATGGTTATAATTTACGATCTTAAAGTTATTTTATATGTACAATTTCCGTTTGTGGTAAAAGCAAACACAAAATGTTATTTTAAATCAAATTTAAAGCGTTTAGAATAAATTATAAACTATGTGAAATTTATTGTTGGAGATGGACATTTTTGATAGGATTATACAAAAAAAAAACAGTTTAATAAATCAGATAATAGACATTGTTGATACCAAGTACTTCGTAATGCAATGCAGCATTTCATTTCTGTCAAGGTTCATTAAAAAGGTTTCGGGTCATTAAACTTTGTTCTTGTCAGACACAGGAAATTAGTAGATTTTTTTTTATATAATATGCACTTACGATAACCATCATGCATTCATTTTAATGCTAAAATTCATTCACATTCTTCGACATTAATTTGTCATTTTTTCGAGAAAACCTGTCGGTGTCAAAACTCTAGAATTTCTGTTGGAAGTATATCCCTAAATGTAGAACAGAAATTTTTGAAATTTCCTAACACTCATATTCAGGTAACAGGTATCAACATCAGAAACATTTGACAGGTATTATAGAAAAAAAAACAATAGCATAATTTAACAACTGAAAATTAGGTTGAAATTTATTCACCAATGCAGGTATGGTTATGGTGGGAGTTAAGTATAAAAGTTTATCCTTGACAAAGAATCTGTGTTTGAGAGTGTGGTACTAATCTTGACATGCCAAGCACAGACCAAGTACGAAGTGAATCAGCGAAACCTTCATTCAACAAATATCGACTGATATAACAACTATGTACTACATTACAAACATATTTTACACGTGTTATCTACTTGGCAACAATAGAACATTATCGCTGCAGTTTAAATGTTGAAATATTTCTGAGATAACTGCCTATCAAATTTCTTCGGAATGTAATTAGTAAGAGTTGTTTTAAAGAATACGATATCTCCCTTCTCGCATTATATGTATGTAAACTTATATTTATAGGTAGATAATTCTAGTTTATCACTTATCTTTTCATGGTTTTTAATTCAATATGTGTGATTAAGATTTTTGTGTTTGTTATGGTAAGATATTTACACACAAATAATTTTTTATCAAAACTTAAGTGTACGGCAAAATTAATCTAGCCCTGCTTTATCATTATCACATCAGTAATAAGCGTAACGGCATCGAATGTCCTGTTAGCTAGTAAATAAATTTAAAAAGAAATCAAAGAAAAAAATGATCGCGTATTGAAGTACCTACAGACGCAAATGATTACAGAATAAGCAAAGCAAGGTCGTTGAACATAAAAGACAGGTCCAACAAGCTAGAAAACGCAGAACAAGCGTGCGATCTAGATATCCATGGAAGAGAAACGCTCGAGAATAGAGACCGTTACATGTGTAACTTGGCAACAGCGCGCTTTACCGAACTCCTATGTTCGTTCACATGGGGAGCTAACACGCCCGCACATTTTCATGATTTTGCATACATTTACATTGCTCCGACTTGTTTTCACTCGGTAATTACGACAGCCTACGACGCTCGCTTTATTTTGTAATTGAGTACGACTTTAAGTTTCATTCAAACACTAATTCTATAACGAGGTTAAAAGCGTACGCGCGACAGAGTGTACTGAAAAACATCTAACGATAAAGTTTTATCGCACATATAAATTTAATCGAACCACCGCTCAACAAACAAACATTCTGTTGACAATCTTCAATGACAACCACATGATCTAAAAGCGAACGTCTCAAAAAAAAAATTAACATAACCTTAGCAACACACGAACGCAATAGGCGATTGCCAAGTCGTTTCCTTTTGGTTATCAAGTGCATTACGTCAAGAACCTTTCTTTAAAAAAAATCCGCCGAAACAAGTACGGCGATAGAAAGCATGTTGCAAGTTCTTAAATTGTAATAAATAAACAAGTACGACAAGTTACCGCTTGCGTCGCAGGGTATTTGAAAGAATGCGACAGTTTAAGTGAACTGTGACATACATTTGAAACACGCAGGATATTTCTTGTGTTTGCGTAAAGAAAATCGGACTTACCAAGGCAAAGAAATTAGTGTGGCAATCCTCCAAGCTAGCTCCGTTAGTTTGATTTGGGTGCGTCATCGTTGATCCATTATCACTGTTTTATGTACACAACACTTCGGTCATACACTACACGACAAAGCCACTTAAAACCAGGCATTTAAAGCTAACATTTGACGAGATTTCACCTTTCTATCGCGAATGCAAAATGGCGGAGGAAACAACAAGCCACACTAAATTCAGCGCTTCCAATCGGGAGAAAAGCGAGGCATTTCACAGTTTCAGTGTGTCGACTTAGTTAAGACGTACGTCTCTCACTGCACAAGCACAAAATTATTCCACTCCAGACAAGAAAACTACTAAGCACGTAGTCTTTGATAGAATTTTCATGCGCACAAGACCGAACCATGGCGGCGCTGGCGAGGCATGGCGTTTTGAAAACAGGACGACTTTTAACTGCGAAAAACGTAAATATTAACACACTTCATTATAATTAGATTGAACCAAAGTGCTTGAATTAAGTTGATTTATCACGAATGTAATTTTAATTACACTGCATAATCCTTAACCAGAAGTAGTGCACGTACATCGCGGCGTTCACTTGTTTTTGACGTTAATCTATCGCTTGCTTTTCAGGTGTTTGTCTGCAGTTACGCGACGAAAGCTGAGAAAAAGAAGGGAATTGACAGGAAAGTTGGCCCAAAGATAGATTCGTCGGCGGAGTCTTTAGCAGCTAAAGGGTGTGTACACAATCTACGACCGCATTGAACTGCCACTTGTGCGGGGAGCCATCGTTTGCTTTCTCCAGTCGACTCTTGTTTCACTTACAGGCGGCGCTACCGTGCAGTCAATAAATTTGAGGCTGCGCGTAGAATACAAAATCGAACGAAGACCAATTTTTAAAATTTTCATTTTTAAATCGACTTTCTCAAAATAATCAAACAAGGCAAACGAATTTTCTTCAACAATTAAATTTTGAATTACAGTTTACTTTGACAATACAACTGTTACATCAGCTAAAGCTATACATACTCTGTTAATAATCTTATCAATATTTTATGTTCTGCGTTCATTTGTTATGTTGACTGCAGTTGCTTTCCTTTTGCCAAGTAAAATAAACTGAGCGAAGCTGGAGTGAGCAAACGAGCTGAATGTCACAGTGGGAATTTCGTTATAAGTAATGAATACGTTTCATATAATAGTATAAATGATATTTTTGGAAATATTAATAAGTAATTGATGTGTCAACTAAATATACATGTGCTAATTCTGACGCAACACATGTATTATGAGATTTGTTCCAACAGCAGTTCGTGATTAATTCGAATTCACCATTATCAAAGATGTACAGGCTGGATCAATTTCGATGTCTCTTAACCCTCGCCGCCCGTCTCTTTTTAAAATCGCATACTGCCCGTCACTTTTAACGCCAATTTTCAAATGTGGTAATTTGGTTTCAAGAAAACGTATTTTTAATATTTTTAAATTGATTGATTGATAAATTTATATATGACAAACTATAACAAGTTAAATATACAAAATTAATTAAGAGTGTTCATAAAAGAATCCTGTCCCAAAATTCAGCACGCTGTAATTCCTTTCAATTATTTAGGCTTGGCTTGTATCTTTGTTCATTTGCCTTTTCATTAGTATGCAAGCAAATTTTGTCCACAATATCATTCGTTATAAACGCACAAAACAGTCTGAACGAGTAGACAAATTTAAATGTTTTGATATACCAGAAACTTATTTTATAATATTTTTAGATTGTGTATTTTTACGTGAAGGTTCCATACTACTCCACTGTATTGCTCCATCTTTGCTAACCCACACTTCCTCATTCCCATAATCAATATCGCTATCTGAATTGTACAGATTTGGTGCATTTTCTTCGTCTACTTGACCTTCAGTAAAGTTTTCCTTTGCATCACTACCATCACTTTCATTGTTTATTACCTCTAAATCAAAATTAAATGCATCTCTATTACTGTAAGAGATAGAAAAAAGTATTGGCCAAGTTTCGATCTTTTTTTAGGATAAAGTCAATAGTGTGAACGAAAATTGACTATCTTCATTTGTTTACGAGTTATAAGTAAAAATTGTGATTTTCGACTTTCCGTCAATCGCAACATTGTTAGGACACTTAACAAATACAAATCAGTGGTGTAGATGGTTTTTTGATATTTAGTTAAACTTTTCGAGTTATATTTTTTTTAATTGAAAAATCATAGCAGGCAATGTTATCATGTTTTCTGTTTTCAAAAATATATACTTTGTTGGGTTATTTTATCTTCCGAATTATTGCCGTAGTAAAAATTGTAGAAATAATCGTTAACAGAATAAGGCCCATTTTTTTTCAGGAGCCTGTTGCCTATTAAAGTGATTGTTACTTGCCAGTGAGATAAATTTAATCTCTCTCGTAATGTGCTTGTTAAATAAAATTACCATTTCCAACGTCAAGTCAAACGCCAAACAAATAATCAGGCACATTTATGTATCTTCCCGTTACAGTTTAACGTTATCAATCAAATTTCCCGACTACTAATTTACCTTGTTAAAAGGAATTTATGTGTCTGATAAGACTACAGGTAATTTGATAAACTCACTTTTTCTCCTAACAATCAGATAACGCTAACAGTCACCAATCAATTATTGAAGAACTGGGCTTAAATCGCCTTTTTTTTTCATAGGTGTATTCTAACCTTAGTAGATTGGCTTCAACAGAGTCCTAACAATTTTTTTATTAAATATCAACTAGCTTTTGTTCAAATATTTTGACAGTTGTAGCTGCATACAGAGAAAGAGAAAGATGGAACGAGCATCCTCTAAGACTGACAAAGATGAACAATATTGATACCCCGTGGTTTAGATCAAATCGAAATTCTTTTCTTCTTTTAATATTTAAGTTTAAAACGCAATTTTTTGATCAAATATGTATGCACTTCAAGGGATAACAGACTTAAATTACATGTATGAAATAAAATCATCTTAAAAATAAGAAATTTATTGTAGAAATAAAAAGTACAAAATTAAATAATATTGAAACGTAAGTAGATAATAAACGCCACTCTTAATAAATTACAAAAATTACAATGTGGGGACTCGCATGATGCCCAGCGATAATGATAACTACAAAACGTCAAAATGACAGTTGTCAGAAGAGTCAAATTGACAGACAACGAGAAACATCAGATTGACAACCTCAGACATAGATATTTGTTTAACAAAGCAACGATGATGATCGTCACAAATAAACAAATTTTAGGACGTGTCTTGCGAATAAAAGTGAAAAATTATCAATGGCGCTTCAAGAAGATTGGGATCAACTTGACAATTTAGCGATTAGGCATTTGGTGGCGATGCCTCCACGTATGCAGACTGTAATACAGGCTCGCGGAGCCAATACTCGATATTAATTAATTAGGAAAATTGAAATTTTGCATTTTCCTTTAAGTTATAATTTCATCAATTTTGCAGTTTTTATTACTTTTATTAAAATCTTGATTGTTTTATTTATTTTTGGCCTTATTTGATGTACATCAACCAAGAAAACTATAAATAACAATTTATCAGTCAAAAATTAGGTATATAAAAAAATTTATTATCGCAATGAATTACATAAACCTCAAAGTGAGTCGCTTTTTGTGCCAGCAAGTGTATATAGAACACAAAAGAATTTTTGGTTACGCTATTGACTTCATCTCTAAAAAGGAGATCGAAACTTATTGCTACATAGATGCCCATAAGAGATATCGAAATTGATCCAACCTGTACTTGTTAGAGTTATCAAAATCGATCATTATTTCGGTAAGCAACTGATTTTGACGGTTTCGGCTTTTGTTTTGGTTAATATTTCAGAACGATTATAGAACTATAATGGAATTCGTTGCACTGGCGCGCTTAATTCCAAAACAGTTTCACTGGTAGTGCTGGTACTGTACAAACCAAAACAGAGATAGAGTACGTTGTACAGTCGCGAACAAAAAAATCCAGACAAAAATGTGACATATCATAACATATTGAAGCAAATTTGGTAAAGCAGGCTTGTATGAGACGGTTGTATTAGACCTTTTCGATAATCGGAGCTCTCCAAGTCGCTATCTACCAATGGCGTTCGATAATAACAAACTTCTATTAAACCGCTTTGAATGAACGCATATTTTACTTTATACTGTGCGATCCAAAATTATTCACGTAAGGGGAGGGTGTGGAAAATAAAGTCAAAATCTCAGCTTGATTCCTTTGCTTTGCGATTCCTATTTCATTTAAGCATTCTTAAACACTATAATCATTGGTCAGCAAGTGACGTTTCAGTTTTAAGAGATAGTTAATAGGTTCATTGTATCAATCAACTCTGATTTTATTTTTTACAGTCTCCCCTTACCCAAATAATTTTGGATTATACAGTATATTGATGTTTTGGAACTGCTAATTAAAGAAAACGGCGTGTGACAATAACAGTAAAGCGCTTATACCAAGTGACTATAAATGATTGAAGCAAATCTAGTAGATTGGGAACACTGAAGAATTGGCAGTACTCGTCATTATTTGCATAATTCGTTATTTTCACTCGATTACTTGGTCAATTTTTTGGGTTATAGTTGACAGTTATTATATCGGCGATTTTTCAAATTTTTTATCAAGTCTTGCCATGTAATTTAGATGACATGTCTTAGCTTTACCACAGATAATAGATCTCCCCAGATAGCCAACGAGATAGGAACGTTTGGACGCTCTAAAACTAGTTTGTTAAATATTCAATAGATGACACTTGTATGCACAAATCATAAGTTTACTGTATATTGAAGGTAGCGCCATCCTTTTTAATTTTTGAGACTTAAGCCGCGGAAATGAATGACGATACCTTCTAAATACAGTAACCTTACAAATTCAAAAACTAAATATTTGTCACAAGCTATTTGCTAATTCCGAAGTTTAATTGGCTGCCAGGTGTCTCTTTTAAGTAACAGACACATAAGTTTAAAGTGAGACCAGGACACGATAATGTGACGGTTATAATATGCTGTTAATTGTCATTTTTAATTTTGTATCACACCACTTGGTTATAGAATTTGTTTAAATATAACTTATATTTAAAGATTTCGGTTGTCCACTCTGCTATTGTAACAACGCCACCACATATACTAACACCGAGTTTATCTCCAAATTGGGGCGTCAAAGCATTTGATGGGCCATCTGTAAAGTTTATTATTTGTGGCTTTACAGTAAAATAACATCAAGTAGTGCAAAGACCACTAGCGTAATTATGATAGACTACCCTCCCGCAACTGGAATTATTGTTGTTGATCATTATTTTCTTCTTATTGTTGTTAATTATTATTTTCTTCCTCTTGTTTGAGGCACCCTTAGGAAGCGGGGGCGACGACCAAAACGATTCTGAAAGTTCTAGAAATTAACCAAAACTATGAATTATTAATTTGGAATTGATGCTAACACACCAAAACACTAAAAGCATGCTTGAACAGTTTCAAGTTAAAACCAAAAAGAAAGCCAGAAGTTGCTACTGAAACAAACCTATAAGTTCTCCTTCCTAAGGCCCAAGAAACAAGGCCTAAATGAGGCCAAATCTTAATATTGACAATAAGTTGAATTCTCAATCGAAGTGCTCCAGCGGCGAGGGGAGGGGGGAGAAGGAGATTGAAATCTCAATTCAAACTCACTTCTTTGTGCTAAAAGAAACGACAGTTGGAATCAAACTGCGGTTCGATTACAGCTTAATGTTGTCGATGTTAGTTGCTTTCCTTTTGCCACAACATTTACCTACTTGACCTGAGATGAGCATATCTGAGATTTGTGGCAAAAAGAAAACAATGTCGTTTCTTTTAGCACAAAGAAGTGAGTTTGAATTGAGATTTTTATCAGTTTGGATCAGTTCAAAACTCAAATTTACGTGACCCTTGAGTGCGAAACTAACACATTTCACTAATCTGTTTTATATTCTACAGACTACAAAATTTTAATCTTTGTGGAATAATAGGTTTGTTTATTATCTTACACTGATGGTCATTAACACACACTTGGGTCAGTACAGTCTGAAATCTGTGTAGTACTTACTTCTGATTGATAAAATTATCAGAGAATTAAGGCTGCACTGTAGCAAATTTTGCGAAAAAGTGTACACTAGTGCACACCAGCTCATTATAGCAAACATCCCTATATTTTGAAAAACTTGAAATTTTAATCTCAATAAAATACTGATGTTTCAACTGATTTCACAAGCAAGTAATATCATTTAGATAGAATTGATTTGGATCAGTCTAATTTATGATGATAATTAAGCTGCATTCGATTCGCAGACGAAATCAATTCGTTTTTATGAGAAGACCACTTAAAATCGATTCAAATAGAACTGCAAATTAATTGCAGCTTCTGTTAGAGTCGATTTAAAGCGATTCAAACGAATTGAATGTAGATATCTATAAATAATCTTAGGTTGTCTTAAGTGAACTTGCACAAAATCGTCAAGTCAAAAGTCGGCCCAACACACGTAACCAATTTTCCCTATTAATTACATGGTCTAGTTTGACAATTGCAACGGTCAAAATTCCATCAAAATCAAGTTAACGCGTTAACTTGATGATTTTGATTGACTTAACTCAGTCTTAAAATTGTTTTAATCTTCTTTCAGTTTTTTGCGAAGTCAAAAAGATTACACACCCCCAGAGGATGTTTATAGCAAATTACAAGGCATCTTCCAATCTGTTTTAAACACCACCGATAAATCTGCGCGTTTGGATGACATCAACCAAAAATTTGCAGTTCTGGAAGCTTGTTCAAACGCGCTACAACATTCTGTTCCAAATTCGCTCTTGTACACGATTGAAACCCTCGCAGATATTTACAGTTTCTATGAAACCCCAGTCGATACTACAACTCCTCTAGATAAATTGAAGATTATGGAATTACCCAAAAATTTGCACGTGCAACATGAGTACTTCCGATTTCATCCAGGTAACAATCGTTAAAATTGTTGATCTTATTCAAAACGCAACTTTTTTCAGATACCGATCGATTATTTGGTGGAATTAGTGCATTCCCTAAAAGTTCCACTTTGATCACAGGACTTAAATATAAAGGGAAGTACAAGGGGCATCAAGAACCATCACCTTGGCCATATACTTCTTAGATAATTTATTAATAGGCAAGCACAATAAATCTTGGATGTTATTATACATTTATGTACATTACAAGTAAAGCAGAAGTACTAAAATAGATTGACCTAATTGCGGCTGGCTTAATAATATCTACATTATATAAATAAAGCTTTTATAAGTATTTACAATTACATAGAAACTTGAATTTCATAAACGTATATAACCTGTGTACTGCAGTCTTTTTGTCTAAAGTTTTGTAGTAGAACATGTACAATTAATTTCACGATTCAATACAAAAGAAATAATAATTAAGAATTTTGTCATTCTTCAATTGCTCAATAATTGCTTAATACTTTAAATATTAACATAAATCACAAAATGCATTTTCACATATTAAATGATCTAGTTTAAAGTCACCCTCAGAAGACATTGAAATTAAAAATTATGTCTTAGCTAGAGTTTAATTAATGATTTTTAATTCCACGGCCTTCTGATGATGAGTTTAAATTGGAACTCTTCTCTCAAAGGCCATGTAATGTACAGGCTGTTACAAATTTCAGTTGCAATACCTTTAAATATGTAAAATTTAAGTAACCCTCAATGTTCAAACTTGGACATTGGTCAAAAACATAATTTTGAATCTTGGAAATAATTATAAATAAGGAAACAATTTTATTGGAATATCTAAAAAGAAATACGAGAGCTATAGCTGTGACCTGATTATTAAGACCCCAATGGAATTAATGCATACCTCAAGCATGTAAAGTGTTTTTTACAAGACATTTGTCATGGTCGATCACAGAAATCAACTGGAAAAAGAAGTTTAGATAATGCATGTGATCACTCACATACTCACAATCTGTTTGTTCATTTGCAACAGCCTGTATACACATGTTAATGATAATTTAAAAAAATATATATATAGACAAATTTGTGTTATGCACACAAATAAGATAATAAGCTGGAATATTAGAAATTATTAAACTTACGTCATTTACTAAATTTAAATACACTACCAACTCCTTTTTTGACTTGTTTACTTTCAGTTATCTTAAAAAAAACATGCTCATAGTAACGATTATAAGTGGTGTAAATAATACTTACGTGTTTAGTACCAAAAAGCATTCTGGCTTTATCTTCTTCTTGTGGTGAAGAACTCTCATCTGAGGATATGTTCCTTTTAATCTGCAATTTCTGCTTGATGGCTTGCGATAAAATAACTTTCCTACTATCTGACCTAATAGCCATCAGCAAATCTAACCAAGTCCAAGTTACATTGTGATATTCAGCAGTGGGAATGACTATTGAAAAATCTCGTATGTCTTCTAAATTTTTTTCCTTGTTACCTTTATAGCTGAGTCTAACAGGTAACTCTGGTATTTTAATGTAGATAAACAGTTTGTTTTTCTCAGCTCTTTCTTTCATTTTTTCAACATCGTCAATTGGAATGTAAAAGTTGGAATCTCTGTTGCGTTTACCAGATGATCGTAGCTTCTTGCCTCTAGAATCAGCATCAATTTCTTCACCTCTTTCACCCTCGATATTATCAGGATCTCTCTCTGGGAAGCAAAATTTCAGCATTGTGTTATAAAATTTCTTTGTCAACGCGATTGTAAGAGGCACGACGTTAATTTCAAAGTGCTCCTTTACAGAGATACCCCCAACAGGGGGTTTTTCTCTGCAGAATATTCTCAGTACTTTCTTATGTTCTACTGGCATGTTACTCTGTATTTCGGTCGGACATAAAACCTCCTTATAAATTTGATTTGGTAATAAATTTGTCATTCGTAGATAACCCAGTTCTAAAAGATGTTCTACAGAGTCGTCGCTTTTCGAATTTTTTGTGTACCTAAAATTTTAATTTGTATCATTGGGGGCTTAATTGTTTGTATTAGAACATACAGGAAGTTGCTTAACACAAGATCAGCGATACCAATTTGCCCATCGGCTTCAGTAAGTCGCCACTGGGCGTGTTTAAAAAATATTTCGTTGGCTCTTACAATCGTTAAGGGTTTATCACTGCGTAGAGTTGCGAGGCGGTTTGTGGCTAGTAATTGCGATTCTTTATAACAAGATAACATCATATCTAATTCTTCACTTTGTGCATTCAGTTGGTTCTTGCAATCATAGACCTAAATCGCAAACAATAATTGCCTTTAAGGAAAAAAAAAATTATTCTTACCAAACGTTCTAAGCGCTCCAGTTCCAATTTAAGGTCTTTATTATCTGGATCTTCAATTAGTGTCTTATTGACTAGATATGTATCTTTTTCTAACTTGCGCAGCTTACTGACGCTAGACCTAACTTGCGTTTGTAAATTTTGAATTGGCCTTCTCTGATCTTCGACACTATGCAACTGCAATTGAAATCGCATGCGTGCCAATCGTTCTAAAGCTTCTTTCCTGTGAGGCTCGACGTACAATAAAAGATTGTTAACAATATCCAGCAGCATGCCATACTAAAATAGAAAATTAATAATCGGTTACTCAATATTAATCAAATAAGGAGTATGCCAACTTGTAATGAATTTGTGCAAACATCTAAGTCATGATGCATCAAGGTAAAAGCATCCACTGCGCTCTGTCTTCGCTCCCACGGGCCTACATCTTCTTGAAGAGGAGGTGGTAGTTCAGCAACTGTGGCAGGATCTACACTAATATCACCGTAACTAGCATAAAAAAATTCGCATTTACACCTTGAGACAATACGTTGCAACTGAAAGTTTTAAATTTAAAACTCAAGTAACTTTGGTGGATTAACAAACCTGAATCGGTGAATTTTCACCAACACTGGTTGCCCCAACTGTGTCACTTACGACAGCACCTACTGACACACCACTGCCAACCATATTAGGAACTTGGGGAATTTCAGATATCACAGTCGATTCTTTTTCTTGAATGTTGTCAACAGTTAACCACATTATATTTTCTGTGAACACTATTAACGATACTTATTTTTGGAAAACAAATTGAAATAACTTTACCATTTAAAGTGTCATTTTCGCCAGCGTTCACTGTAGCATAATACTGTAGGCATTCGAGTGTGCCAACCCAAGTTGTTTTTGATACTAAAGTGCGATCTTTCCAGGCAGGCCGATGAATTCTTTGGAGTATCTCTGCTTTAGCTGCACTCAGTATTACATACCCTTTCGTTTCACAACCTTTCAGTAAGACTTGGGCATTTACTAAAGCGACTAAAATCGAAAGGGTATTATGTTTTCAGAAGTATTAAAATAAAAGACATACTCAGCCAGTTTTTATGTTGAATGTCGTCTTCTTGACAAGCTTGAAGTCCTTGTAGTTGCTGCTGCCTTGTAGCTGAAGATAAATCATCACTGAAGACGACTGCTTTGTTTTCTGCTTCGGCAATCAATTGTTGCAGCATATTAGCAGCATGGCCTGATTGTAACTTGCTCAATGGTGACGGAGTGTCCTGGACACTAGATGATGATTGTAAAGCCTGTATGAATGCATCAAAATGCATATAAGGAAATAGAAAATACTTGCAATGCGTTTAACCTGTATTGCTGGGTTTGGTGGTGTCCCTGGAGCTTCTGTATTTCTTCTTTTCAGTGGAGTTGTATTGTTTTCTTTTCGAAAACCTTTCAAGGCTTCGGTAGAAAGATTCTTCTTCATTTGCTAAATCAAAATATATAAATATATTTATATATACTAATCATCTTATCATACCTTATTTTTTATGAATGTATCAAATAATGCGAGGACTACGTTTCTATTACTTTTTGTCCATGCCCCTTTTAGGTCATGTACAACTAATCGGTGAGTTGGAGTATCTTTATTCCTTTCTCCTCCATGACTTAGCATCACTGTTTCTCTACCGTATGATACTTTCGCTACAGAAAGACAGTAACATTTTTCAACAGGTCTCCTAAAGTACGGTGGTTCCTCTTTCTCTTCTTCTTGCAGTGCACTTTTCAACCATATCTCTGAATCGTTAAGTTCGGAATTCATGTACACTATTGACCATTCGGCCTTTGGTCTGTGTTTAAGTCCATCGTCGATTGGTATTAATGACAAAATATGTTCTGAAATTGCATTTCATTTATAAATAATAAAAGGCCAATTAGTAATGTAAAATTAATTCGATTACAAGATACCTGAACTAGAAGAAAGTCTCCCACCCAACAATTCACAACCTCGTTGCATAGCAAAAGACATCCAATAGTGAACTTGAAATTTATGAAGACCCATCAACAAATGAATCTTTTTGTAATGCCTACTAAGTTGTGTCTTTTTAGGTCTAACACTACCAAAAATTTTCCCCCTCCGTGTGGGCCGTGTGACACCTGATAGAATTAACTTCAAGTTTTCAAACCACCGCAATGTGCTGCCATAAAATGACAGAACTGGTACATCGAAGTTGGGTGAGGCTTGGGTCTGAACCGGCTTTGTTTCCATCACGATACTAAGGTTCATATTTTGAGAACGAAACGCTCTAAAGGAATCATGAACCTAACAAAAAAACACATAATAAAAATAACACACTAAAATAAATACACGTACTTGGTTGATTGAATATTCTGGTATTTTATCGGGCGCACAGTAGATAACATTGTGATGGTCATTGGGGTCTCCAAGGCAAAGCCACTGAATATTTACAATTAGTTTTAAATTGGGCAAGTGTAATAACTGAAGGTCATCGTATTTAGATGCAGTTCTGACTGATATATTTAAGTCACCTTTGTAAACAAATTTTGCTAAAAAAAATTCAAGTCATAAATTGCTTGCGGGGGACTATTAAATTACCATTAGTCCAATCCATCACAACATGACTCCAAGTTAGCTCCATTTCCTCTGTGGTATTATATGGATCAAGTGATGCGTGAAGCAACACTGTTAACTGCTGCACAATCATGGTTAATCTACCATGGTAGATCAAGCGCATTTTATCCCAAAATGATAACTTTGCCGATGGATCTTTAGAAGGTGGAAATATTTTATCTAAACCTGCACTCAATTATAATTAAGGAAACCACAGAAAAAAAATAGACATGTTCTTACTTAAGTCACACTGGGCAATAACTGGTTCCCAGCAGGGTCCAAATGCATATCTGAATGACTGAATCTCACAGTTGAAGTCGTGATAAAATTTTAAGGGCTGCATGCCCCTTTCAATGACTGTTGTGCCCCAAGGTTCTCCCAAATCTAGAGTTACACTTCTTATTGCTACAAAAAAAAAATATGGACCTGACAAAAAAAAATATGCACACTCATTCTTCAGGCTAAAAATATTTAAATATTAACTTTGTACAAGTAATAGCTTATGGGTAAGATAAGTCTTAAAATTTTAAGCTTTAATGAAAATATTCTTACAAAATACAACAACTACTTTGCATAAAAACTGCCATATATTAATTAATAATATTTAGATTTAAGGGTTGCATGTCCCTTTCGATGCAGTGTTGCTAACTTAAAGGATGAATCCCTTTTTAAGGGATTTTTCAAATCATTATGGATTAAGGGATTTTTTTCTAAAGGCGAGATCTTCAAGTTTTATTTTGTAAAAAGGAAACTAAAATCTGAAAGCCCTTTAACAGCTCAAAGTTGTTCTTTCGTGTATTAGGCAATCCATCCGTGTAACAATTCGCATGTGTTATAGAGCAAAAATGAAGTTATGTACAAACTTTAAAGCACAAAGCTCCTTGATTATGCAAGTCAAAATTTTTCGTATCCGAAACCTTATTTTCAAAATAATTATACATGGAGCCCGTTTTAAGTCGTGACGCCTTAAAAATTCAAAATAGACAACTCATTCTACATACTTTCTTGCTTTTCATAGTTATTTTTGATTTGATTAATGGGTTGCCTTTTCTAAAACCATTTAAAAGTCACGATTTAAAACGGTCAGCCTGTATAATATGAATACGCTTTGCAAAGTTTCTCAAAATCTCAATTAAAATGACCCTTCTGTAGTTTTTAAAACTATTTATTGCGTTATTATGAGACATTCAACAGCGCCATCTGTGCCGAAAGTTTTTCATTTGTTTTAATTTATGAATCTACTGAATTGTGCTTTGTTGTGTCTGTTTTTATTTTATTTTTTAAATATTATTGTTATTTTTTTTTAAATTTGTTTATTTGTTTTCTTTGTTTTGTCATCTTTAATTACAAATTGTTTTTTTTTTTAATATATTAATCTGCTGAATTATGCTGCAAATTGTCTTTTGTTTTGATTGTTTTTAAATTTTACTATTTCATATTTTTTAAACATTCTATTGTTTCATTTTCTTGCTTCTTATTGTTTTTCTAATTTGTTAAAAATATTATTTAATCTGTGAAATTGTATTGTGAAATCGATTGTCTTTTGCTTGTCTTATTATTTTTTTAATGTGATTTTTTCGAATTTTTATTATTTCGTTTTCTTTGTTTTGTCGTCATTCTTTTCAAATTACTCCTTTTTAAATTTATTATTAATCTAGTGAATTGCGCTGTAAAATTTCTGTTTCTGTTTTATTTAATTGTATGTATTTTTAGTAACAAATTTTAGAAATTTAGGAGATTTCTTGGTACGTCTTGAGGGATTTATGATTTTTACACGTTGGTAACACTGTTTCAACGACAGTTGCGCCCCAAAGTTCACCTAAATTTAAAGTTAAATTTCTTGTCGATATAAAAAACGTTGCAGATAAAAAAATTAACCAAACATAGAAAATCCCTCCCCAAATTTCTTACTAGATTCAGGAATAAATTTAAAAAAAGGTAAAACAATTATTACAAATACATTACAAGTCAAAAAAAAAAAAACAAACAAAAGATAGTCGATTACAATTCAATGAATTCAAAGAAAAATAATAATAAAAAAAATAAATAATAATAATATTAAAAACAAAAGACAATCGATTTTACGACAGAGTTGAATGAAATGAGAGAATGAAAAGAGTTTACTTTCGGCTAGATAGCGCAAGAATGTCAATTCCTTAAACATTTAGACATTCCCTGTTTATTTTCTCATACCCTTCAAATGATATTAAATAAAAATATAAGACAATCGATTTTCGTGCACAATTCAGTAGATTCATAAATTGAAAAAAAGAAACAATGGGCGCGTTCAGCGTACACAACTGTTGAGTGTGTTGACTTGTTTGGTATGTACGCTGAACGGTTAATGGTTACCTGTGTTGACTGCCAACAGTTGTCGAATTTACTCACCAGAAACAATTTACGGTGAGTGCGGTGCCAGTGGGTCATTTGTTCTTTTTTTTGTCCATATATTCGAAATTCTAACCTCTTTCGAATTGCCGACTTCTCAGTTTTTATAATAATTATGATGAGTATTATTGTAAGAATTATAACCTACAATTAATTTTTTTAATATATAATCTAGAATAATTATTTATTATCATAATGTATAAAAACCTAACCTCACTCCAGATGTCAAATATTGATTCATAATTTAACAGTAATAATTTGTTATAGCGTTCAACTGCTCCAGCTTATTTAAACGCAACATAAAAAACCACGTTTCTGGTTTTAGTCAACTGTTGCGTCCGCTGAACCCGCCCAATATGAAACAAACGGTGACTAAACAATTGTCAACAAATTATTTAAAAAAAAACGCAATAGATGGTGCTGTTCAATATCTCAACAAATACATATATCTCGTTCTTTACAGATGATAAGTGATATTTATTGATCTTCCACATGGCGGGAAATAGCTGGTGAACCACCTTCATGAACACTTTCGACATGTTCTAACAAATCGCATTGTTAAAAGTCTTACAACTACGCGTCATTTTCTTATTACCATCTAGAAATGACTGTCAGTTTGCTCAATACATGGTGGTTTTTTAATATATGCGTTTCCTTCTATATAAAAGAACAACTTTCAACAGTCTAGGGTTTGTCAGCATCCAACTTCTTTTAAAAATTCCATAAAAAGGGATGCATCCTTTAAGTTGGCAACACTGCATGTATTAATTAGCCCTCCAGTGCTCACTTGGGATACTTATGTGTACCATGAACATATCAAATATGCTTCTGCTCTTGCATAAAGTCATAAGTTTTCTACATTGTAAATTTCGCTTTTTCCTGTGATAGAGTGCACCTGTATTTTTCTATTATGAAATTGTGTTTGTCTCTGAATTTTCGTTCTGAAATACTGTATCTTTCTATTATGAAATTGTGTCTGTCTCTGAATTTTCGTTCTGAAATACAAGTGTATCCTACGAGGTCTCTAAACTTCAATTTCAAACCAGTAACTTTTTAACCACAGTTAACAGTTTAGGTCGTGACATCTTGCAACTGATTTTTAACCTATGTATAACAGATTTCTAAAGTCACTTTTTGGTTAGATTTTAATTTTTTTGTTATATGTTATGCACTATTTAGTACTTATTATATTTCTACCGAGCGATTTAAAATTTTTTTTATCTACTTTTGTCATGAAATCTGGACGGCATGTCTTAGCTTAAGCGAAAAGTACGTCATTGCACTCCTTGATGCTGTTTTACAGTAAAGCTAAGACATGCCGTCAAAATGCCATGGCAAGAGTTGATAAAAAAAATTAAAAAACCACTTGGTACTTTTAAATAAAGACACTCCTGAAGATTTTTTTAAAAATAATCATCATTTAAATGCTAAGTTATCCCCTGAATTTTATTCAAAATTACTTGTGACACGTATGCATTGTTTTCGTTAAAAATGTAAATATCAAAAATGCAATATTATGGCTTAAAATCAAATCAGTCTAAAAATTATATTTAGAGTTATTTGAATTCAAAATTAGCTCTAAAGTTTTCTTTTCAACTGAGCTTTCAGAAAGGTAATTTTTTCAAGATTTCTGCTACGTCATTCAATTTTCAGAAACATTGAAGGAAGAAAAGAGCAAGTAGAATTTTTCAAATTTGCTTGAATTTGAAACGAGTTTTTAGCCCTGAATGCAACCTTAAAAAATTCTCATTAATATATAAAATTCAAATGTAGCTATTTTATCTTAAATCGAGGCCTAGATATTAATCATTCTGTATATCCTGTATGTACCATCATAATTTCAGGGTCACATAAAACATCCAACACAATATTTTTTTTAAATGTAATGGTGCATTACAAATAAGTATCTGTTTCCAGTCAACACTGAGATTGTGAATAGTTTACAACAAAACTTGCAGAATTTTCTTTACAAAAAAAAAAAAAATGCGCCTCTTGCAAATTATTATGGCCCTTACTTTTGCTTTCTTGCTACTCATAGTGCATGCAAGAAATACACCAGAACAACAACAACAAAAGTTACACAGAGTAAGTTAATTTTACAGTAAAAACTCTGCTTAAAACTGTTATTCTTTTACAGGATGGTCGTGATCTTTCAGGAATTAAAATTCCTACGGGTCAAGACATTATTGATGGAGTTGTGGAGTTGGCTTTAGATGCTTTTGCGAAAGTATCAGAAATCAGTGATCAGATAGAAAATCTCACAGGTGGAGCATTTGGTAAAAAATAATATTACGATTGCTTCTTGTACTATATGAATAACATGAATTACAAATAGACATATACATGCAGCCACAAATGTTTTATTTTATTTTTTTTTAATAAAAGCATTTTATACTTCACAATTAAAAGTGAAAATAATAATAATCTTAATTTTAAAATTATGTTAATCTTCCTTTAATTTTTTATCGTCTTTTAATACTGAATCTGTTTTGTATATAAAAATAGTGTTAATAATTACCTCTCCTTGGTGAAACCTGTTCAGCTCCTACTAATGGACCATAAATATAACAATTCTTAATGCCTAAGAGAGGTTGTGGAAAATCTCTGAGTGAAAACGTCCAATCCAAACAACGCAATGAAACCACTCGACACCATAACGTTGAAAATTCCAATCCCTCCTCTGGCCATGGCGTATCCGGATCTATTTCTCTCATAACATGCACTACATTTTCAGTACCATGAATAGATGGGTCTGCTAATACCTGTTTTAATACAATAATAAACGAAACAAAATTATTTAGAAAAAATAATACCATTATTTCAACATCAGTCATACTCCAAGCAAATAGTCTGGTACGCGGAGGTTCAGCATTCAATTGCTTGGAACGCTGCACATAGACTTCAGCATTTTTCTTGTTTAAAGTAGCATACAGTTCTTCAACTTTACCTGCTGGTAAATGCAAGTGAGTCTTACACAACTCAGCCACCTAAATTGATACAATAAAATATTAAAACAACATAAAGAAAAAAATATGTCGTTGCATACTCGGTCTTTCAACATTTTTCTACGTTTTAAACTTTCGCTGTACTCATCGACTAATAACACAAAATTGTCCCTCAATTTTACTTCAAATGGATCATCACTTAATTCAAATAAGAATTCTTTTACCTAAAATAACTACATTCTATTGAACTTCTTTTTTAAATATTATGGATGTAATACATTCAGTAGCACATCTTTTGGCAATGGGCTGTTTGCTGTGAAAGGAATTTTTGCTTTCCTATGTTCAATTTTTAACCATTTGAAAACTGTGATCAATTCGTTTGGAACTGCATCAGCGTAACTGTGTTCGTAAGGAAAGCAAACTCTAAATAAATCGACGGTGAGGCCCCACGTTTTATTCCATGGTAACTGAAAATTTTCATTATCCAGTCTTTCGTTTCTAATCATATCACTGTTTAATATCCTTGATAAATTTAACCCCTGTATAGTAAATATGTCGGCGCCATCAATTGAAATCATTATTGTGTTATTTAGGACAGAAAAATTTTCTTTATTATACGATAGTGTCATATCATCTGTAATGAAACCAAGAAGTCAAACAAAAATAAGTCTTGATCTAAGAGCTTACCTAAAGCAATCTTTGCCGAATGGTTTTGTGAAATTTCAATATAAAAAGCAAATATTCCAAACATGTGTACGTTATAAATTTGAATTCCACTTTTGTTCATTTTTTGTTCGTCGCCCTGTTTCATTTCAATCTTAAATTGTTCGTAGAATGTCTCAAATTCCCTAATGAAAGTCAGCATTTTCAGATGAAAATTACACGACCAGTAACAAATTATTTCTTCCAGCAATTCAAGATGCAATTCTGATGCAACGTCTTGAAGATGTTCGATTTGCGCACATTTAATGTGGGCTTGGAAATTAATGACATCTTCGCAGCGTACACAATTGTAAAAGCCGTCGTTACTCTTGGTCATTAGTAGCTTCAAGTTCTCAATTACAATGGTAGAAGTTTTTACGACTTTATCAATTTGTATAGTATCCAGACGAATTACAATGTATTCTAAAAAAAAATAAAAAAATGAGGGCCTGCTAATAAATGGTAACGCTTCTACTCACCGTCACTTTTTGATTCAAGAAAGCAATTGAGATGTGTGAGTTTTAAAGTTAGAGAATAATTTAAATTACTTGGCAGTTCTGTTTTTGGTGTTCTTTGAAAAGAATGTACATTATAATCTTTTATGCACCTAAAAAAAAAATTGTAGGTGAAAATCAGTTGTGATAAGGTTGCTCTTGGTACTATATTCATTACAATTAAAAAGATATCAGTGCAATAGTACACATCATTCAAAAGATCGAACAAATAGAAAAAAATTAGTAAGTAAACATTTCATGAACGATCTAAAGCTACAACATTTAGTGATTTTGTCACAGGCTTTGTTGACTTTCTGTTGAAATTTCAAACAAGTTCTAGTGAGTTCAGACATGGCGAAAATTTTGCTATTTCATGACCGGTTCAGTGACAAATCTAGTGATTTCATTCGAAAATAATTTTACTGAACTATTATAAAAATTATAATAAATAATTATTTCAGTAGATTCTACCCATTTGTGGAGACGTGTGTCATAAAATAATTAGCAATGGAAAGATATAGTTTTTGGCAATTTGTGGAAAACGATGAACAAAACAAAAGATGATCGAATTTCTGCTCTTTTTTGGACAGAAAGAACAATTGGAGCTTCTCGTTTTTACCTTCCGAGGAAGAAAACGCAATTATTCTAAATTTCTTTCACAGTTGATGGTTTTACTTTCTCTTTTATGAAGAAAAAAGTCGAAATTTGATTGGAATTCGAACGTCTTCTGTTATAGATCTAGACGATCAAAATTTAAGACACCAAATTAGCTGACAAGTCATCAGTTACCAACTGGAAAGTGCCAGTTTAATTTTTTGTTCTCGTTGTTATGTTAAATATTTAGATATAAATTTAAATTTACAGTACAATTCAGTAGATTAATGATAAATAAAAAAAAAAAATCTCAAAAGAATAGCGGCAAGACAAAGAAAACAAAATAATAAACATTGAAAAATAATCAAATTAAAAAACTAATAACACAAGGCTCTTTAGCCAAAAATTGTATTGGAAATTTTCGGTGGGCCACTGTGTTAACATAATAACATTCAAACGTTAACACTGGGATCGCAGTACCTATACAGAATCCTATAAAATAGAGAATTGGTTGTTTCCGAAATTGAATTTATTTTTTCTGAAATTAAAATTACCTTTTCCGAAATTCAACTTACTATTTCCGAAATTAAGTTTACTTTCTCTGAAATTCAAATTACATTTTCTGAAATTAATGTTACTTTTTCCGAAATTGAAGTTGAAATAGCAAATATGAATTAGAAGCTGCTGACATCTATCAAGCCGGTTTATAATTAACGAATCACAACATTCTGTACAACACAAACTTGCAGCTCTAAATTTCTTAGTAAATAGATTACTCTCATTTCTACTTACTAAATACCGATATAATAAAGAACTTAAATATATTAAGAATGTTGCGTCTCTTAATGGTCATACTCCCCAAATAGTTGATAATATAATTAGAAAGATTAGCTACAAGAACAGGTCCAAAATTCTAACACTCTAACGTCAACTTCATCTCCAGGAAAATTTATAAAAATGCCTCTCGATGCGTTTTGCATTAAAGGCTTGAATCATATTTTTAAAACTCAAAACTTACGATTAGTTTTTTCCACTAATAACACCATAAAGAATTTATTGGGAAACTAGAAAGATAAAGTTAAAGTTGAACATAAATCTGGAATTTATGAAATTAAGTGTAATGAATGTCCTAATAAATATATTTGACAAACGAAAAGAAATATATTAACACGCTTTAAAGAACATTCAAGTCACTACAGGTATAATAGGTTCGAGAAATCAAGTGTTGTCCAACATATTTACAATACTGGACACAGTATTAGTAAGTATATTTTAAAACTCATTAACGCGGTATCAAATAATAGGGAATTAATGCTTACGAAACTATTTTTACTCGAAAAAATAACAATTTAACGAATTCGGATAATGCACCAATACCTTGTTCCATATTATTTGATTTATTCTAAATTTTTTAGGTTGTTTATTGATGGTCCATATTTAGATATATAGAATTGTTTTATTAAGTCAAACATCGGCCGCTAGATGTCGTTCTTGTTACGTCAAAAATCACCCGCAAGCTGTCGTGCCTAAATTATATAAGGGGGTGTTAGAGATCGTTAAACGCATTTGCACTGTATATATAAGGAGAGGATTGTCCGAGATAAATTTCCTAGAGTGCTCTTAACTTGTGGTGTGAGGGTGTGATCTGCTCTAATCTCTAGGTTGTAGAACGGAAAAGAATTCTTTTAAAGAGAATGGACCAAACTTATTTCCGTATTATTTGATTTGCTCTTATTCGTAGGTCGTTTTTGACGGTTTAATTTTAGATAATTACATTTATTTTCTTTCTGTTATTAATTCTATTCATTTAATTATATTTTTTTTATAATTATGAGTATGATTAGGTGGTTATTAGATTTCATGAAGAGTTTTTAACTTGGTAGTGTGTGTATTAAAGATGGGAGCTTAGCTGCCGAAATACGTATCTACAGATATAAAAAAATTATTAGTACCGCTTTTGCCATCTGTGCGCTGTTTCTGCCTGTCACATATCTCTGCAGTATGCATTATTTTTGTCTTATAAAGCAAAAGGCAGATGGCGCAGTTGTAGCATCTTTGTGCCCAACTGTCATTGGCCATTTTTTGCTTTGCTTCTTATTTTTAAACGCTTTTCTGTTAATTACTTGCTGAGTAAGTAAGAAGTATGTACAGCATTACTTTGTGGGTTGATTATTTTGATATATTCGATAGTGTCAATGGCAGCCATATAATACAAAGAACCGATGGGGAAAATATACTGACACCATAGATAACAATTACTGAGGCTGAGATGCAGTGGGGCGCCCGACATACTCATCTAATCCAATATATTATTATTATATTGTCATAATTATATATAATGCAAATAAAAAATATATTTGTGTAATTTTAAACAATGCATTTTTGCAGTAGACACCAATGATAAAATTTTAATAAATTTTAAAATAAAAAATGAATAACATCATATTCAAATTCTCGCGTTTCGGTGCTTTGAACGCCCTCTATAGACTAGTACTCGCTTTCCTTATCAATTTGGTCTGCTCTTGCCTGAGCAGGGCAAGAGCACGTTAGTAAATTTTCGGTAAAATTAAAAAAAGTGGTAAATATTTACTCATTTAAGAACACAATACTATTTTAGTTATGGAAATATCTGTATACAACTCTAATGTTGATCACATCTGTAACACTGTTTTCAACTCTCTATTAAAACACATCCTACTTATATTTTACACCATCTGTGTTATAAAGACGTAATGGAACGTTTATGATATTTTTATAAAAATTAATTAAAATTGTATAACTGGCAGTATAGAAAGTGTTAGGAAAGAGTTTAAACATGTATTTCGGCCTTATTGGGCTTCATCAGAACTCTGGCAAGAAAACTTGATTTGATATTTTTATATGTGATAAACTATAATTTGACAGATATATTAGTAAGTATAACCCAAAATGCATTTTCTTCAGTTACGCACTTACCCCACTTCATCTTATCTAGATTTTGCGAAAAAGCATAAAAATCCAAACTTTTTAAAAATAATTACCAGGTAATAATTCAGCAACAAAAATCTCTAGATCTGGTGATATGGTGATAAATCACCACCTCTGGCAATACTGCATTGATTTAAATTTTATTTGTTTTTTGGCGCAAAAATATTTTTTTTACATCCAAATCGTTGACCAAAATGTTTGTTTCTTGTAGTTGTTAAATAAACGATCGCCTTTTGTTTTGTTATTTTTTATGAAGAAAAAAGTTGAAATTCGATTGGATTCGAACGTCTCTTGTCATCGCTACTAATTTATTGTCTAATTCAAAAGTAAAAATGATTTTTTTTCATCCAAATCATCAAACAATTTTTTGTTCCTTGCATTTGTTAAACTATCGATCGTCTTTTGTTTTGTTATTTTTTATGAAGAAGGAAGTCGAAATTCGATTGGAATTTGAACGTCTTTTGTTATCACTCTTAATTTATTTCCTGGCACAAAAGTAAAAACGATGTTTTTTTTAATATCCAAATCGTCAACCAAAATGTTGTTGGTTCCTTGCATTTGTTAAACGATCAACCTTTTGTTTATGTTTTTAATAAAAATCATCAATGCACGTTTTCTTTTGCAATTTTATGCTTAGACCAGTGTTGCCTATTTTGATGCGCTTAAGTAGGATATTTAATGGATTCAAAAAAATGAAATCACAATTTGATTTTGTCGTCATTTGTTTATTTTTAGTGAATTACTTTTTGTTTTTAGTTACTGTTTAGTGATTATTGCCTATTGCTTATTGGCAAGACACTTAATGACGTAGATTTTTGTTTTGCTTTCAGACTGTTTGCGGCTAGGCCTTAGGTGTGATCATAGTCATATGTATGCCATATTACAATGTTAATGATTTTAGTACAATTTGACTTAAAATTCTTTTAATCCCAATGCTGGTGAAAATAATTGTCAATTAAAAAAAAAGTTAAACTGCATACTTACTTTATTCCAAATAATATGTACTGAGAAAGATTTTGTGACCATTCTAGTTGTAATGTATCTAACAATGATTCAACTTTAATTTCCCTACTCTCCAAGGTTTCGATTTTAACAAGTGCCATTCCTAAATAAAGAGGTGTTCCCCATATATGAACTTTTTTTGATATGTTTTCTTCAAGTTTCCAATCTTTGAAACTCCATGATAGAGATTCCAATAACATTTCAGCCTGCCAGTGACGATCTGAGAGTAAAAGCCTCGGCAAATATTTAGCGTAAGATGTTCCTGAGAATAAAACTTTAATATTAAGATGAAATTTCCTAATTATAAACTCACCTCTGCATTCTATTGTTTGATGTAAAATTAGCTTCACATGAGTAAGTCCAAACCACGAATGGTAACCATTTAATTTTATTAATGCCGCGATGTTATCAAATTGAATGCAACCATTGATGACACATTTTTTTATTAATCTTTCCAACATATTCACCTTACGAACTTCAGAATTTACCTTATTAGTAGTAATCAATGAAAATTTATTAGCTTTATCTATTTCTAAGCTTCTTTTTCTCTTGGCCATAAAATTAGTTTTGAACCACTTGTAAATAACTTCGTGTGAATATGTTGCTAATAACGTATCAAGGTTCAAAAAAATATTAATTATATTACTTTCCAACTAAAATGTTGCAAATATTTACATGACACCAAATTAGATTTCTTATTTACCTCTGCATTAAGACCTAAGCTTTTCAACATCAAAATCTTTTCCTTACTATTATGGACCTGTAAGTGTGTTAAAAGGAAAGAGAACTGCATATTTGGTAAGTATGTTGGGTCTTCAATTTTTCTTGTACTAGTAAACCGGCATGAAAATGAGAAGCTTTTTAAAGATGAATTAAAATCAATTCGATTGTTCTCCCTGACTCCTTTTAAAGTTGTATCTTCTATTTTCACGGTAAGATTCTAAAAGCAAATTAAATTTTGTTTTTTAATATCGGATGTAACTTTATAATTTACCTTGGGTATAATTGGGGCCAGCCGATTATATAAATTATTCTCTTCACTACTGTTATCTAAGGATGAATGTTTTACAGTACTGTTTTCAAATAAGGTATAAAACCCCTCGTTTATAACTGCATTCGTCTGATATACAACTACTTGTAAGTTCTAAAATACAGTGTGATATAAATAGTAATAGGTTTGTAGGTTTGAGAAATTTACCTCGAAAGATAAAGGTCCTTGTGCGACAAGAGTTGCTTCCAAAGCAATAGCAAAACTTAACTCTCCCAAGCAAGTGTCTTCATTAACATGTCGTGGAGAGTGTTGTAGAATTTTTGTGCAAGTTTCCGTGAGATTTACGTTTACCAATAAAGTGCGAGCATTTTGTAATACACTACCATCTAAATGTAATTCACTTGCAGTTGTGTGTACTAATCCTGCAGGTGATTCTGAACGTAACAACATCACAGATATATTGTAAACATGTATTGCCATAAACTAAAACCAAATTATACATGAGTAAGGTTCCCAATTCTTAATGGTGGGTCAATAAACAAAATCTCTGCCAAAACTTACTTGTGCAAAAGTAGTAATAAAATGTGGTATTTTCTTATTCCTAAAATCCAGGTTTTGTTGGAAATTATGAGCCGCCAATCCATTTTTATAATGCTTGGCTTCGACAGGAACATCCTTGTTGATTCTAACATCTTTTACAACTAATGTGACTAATTTCGTCAGTTCTGAATTGAAGAAGCTACTCTTAATACTTATTTCTTCGATGTGCTATGGAAATAGAAATCGGTAATCATTTAATCATGTATCACCTTATTAAATACATACTATAGTGAAACCTTTTCTTGAAATGTTGATGTCACACAACTTTAAATATGGAATACCAATACGTCCTATACTCAATATCACTTTGAATTTGCGTTCGAAGAGGAATGCTAATACTCTCGGTAGCAACCTAAAAGTGAGGTTATATTAGAATAAAATAAACTTTACGAGAATGTTAAGGTACCATGATACTGCACAATACAAAATTAATAATATTATAATAAATAGTATGATTCCGTTCATGTTAGCGACATTTATTTGAATAAAAATAAGAAATTTGTATTTACTCAAAACTTTGACAGTTCATCACTGTTGCCAATCATGTAATCATCTCCCTAAAAAAATATATATATGAAAACAAAAATACTTCTGAAAATTATGAGGCCATAATGAGTGCTTTTTTAATGGAATAAAAATCAACTTATATTTTTGGTTTTGTTGTAGAATTACACATCATGATTTATGAATCATTTTGACAGAGATAGCATTATTAACAAGTTTGTAAAATTTGAAACTGATATGTACAGAGTGATCCAACAATACATATTTTTTTCTGTGAGGCCTATAGCAAAAAAAAATTTTAAAAAATCGATAAAGAAATTTATACTAGACAATACGCGGTATATCGTAAAATTATTTTGAACTATATACAGTAATCAGAAAAATAGCGGTCCGTGGAAATCAATTTTTTTTAATGGAACACCTGTATATTTTTAGATACGGTACTACGTGACATCTAGTGATGAAAACATTTTACTAAAAGTCAACCTTCTGAAATTCATTTGTAAGTGTCGCTATCTGTGGTTGATTGGTCAGGGTGATCGTGACTATTAGGCAACTACCAGGCTAATAACCAAACTTCGCAACATTGCGTTGCCATGGATACGTAATACGAGAACCGATTGTGTAACCATAGCAACGCTCCGAAATGTCCGAAGTCTGCTAATAACTCTATCTGTGTTGATCATCACTTGAGTCAAGAACATGATTTAGAATTCTAGAAACTTTAAAATGAGAAATGAGGAAGAGTGTTGTTTTGTGGGTGTATATCTAGAAGTCTCTGTTTTCTGATTAGCAAGTTATTTAAATTTTTTTACACTAATTTCAAATTCCTTGCTTTTAATGAAATTTAGTATGTTTTGCAGTTGACTATATACAATACAATAATTCGGAGTGTGGTTTAATTCATATTGCTGAATAGGTGCAAATCACAGTATTAGGAACAAATCACGAACACCGTGTATTAAAAAAAAAAAACAAGTCTCGTAGTGTTAAGTGTTTATGCTGAGGTTTCCGGAAGTGGAATCTTCGCGTCGATGGTCCCAACCAACACTAGTATTTGTGCTGAGATTCCGGAAGTGGAATCTTCGCGTCGATGGTCCCAACTAACACTAATTATGGTGATTTGTTCCAAAATCGGAAGTAACACACGATGTTCAATATAAACAGTTAACAATTAATAATAATTAATTATAATTTAATTATACACTAAGCAAAATAGCACTGGATCGGTAAGAATTGTTTGCGATTAAGATTGAGTGAATTTAATATCAACGAATCAAGGCGACAAGACACTTGTCTAGTTGGCGACGGCTCGCCGTAGTGTCTGGACCCTTTCAAGATAATTCCACCGTCGGAATACTCCAGGGGAGATATTGCTGGAAAGCCTCTCCGGTTTAAATACATGCGCACAGGGAACTGGAAGGCAGACTTCCTTAGTTCGACGTAGTTTAGTTACTGTTGAATCGCTCGGCTTGTGCAAATAAGTTATTCATAGCCTGTTCTAAATCAGTAAAATCAGTGTTAACTTTTGTTAATAAATTAGTTATTAGTCTCATCGAGTATTTTATTTAAAAATAAATCAAAACGAACCCTAAATTCACTACAGTGGTGTCCGGCGTGCGGTTCGTGAAAATAAATAAACAATTAAATCAAATTAAATTTAAATAAATCAATAAATAAAGTGTAGTGTTCGGAAAAACAATGGGTACAAAGAAAGTGCTGTTGAAAGACTTAAAAGTGGCCGAATTGAAAACAGAATTGGAAGAACGAGAGCTGGAAACTTCCGGTTTGAAAGATGCATTTCAACAGCGTCTTCGAGAAGATCTGTGGACAGCTGGGGATGAACCAGCGGCATTCTTGTTCGAAATTAAGTATAGTTCTGCCGATATATCTAGAATTTTAGAGAAGAACCCGGAAATTTAGACCAGAAACTTTGAGAACAATCTGGAAACTTTAGAGATGAACTTCGAGAACAATCCGGAAATTTAGACCAGAAGTTTCGAAAACAATTCGGAAATTACTGTTTAATCGCTCGGCTTGTGAAAATAAATTATTCATAGTCTGTTCTAAATAAAATCAGTGTTAAGTACCTATTGTTAATAAATTAGTTATTAGTTTCATCGAATATTTTATTTATAAATAAATCAAGATGAACCCTAAATTCACTACAATATTTTTAAGAAAGTAGTGTCGAAAGTAATTTGAATTAGTGGAAGGAGTAATGTGAGCGATTGGTGGATCAAATGAAACAAGATGCTAATTGGCTGACATGTGTAATAGGGTGAATAACTGCAGGCCTTGGTAAAACCCAAGATCTGATAATGCTTGAAATTGCAGGAGGATTATTGGCTCATTAAGGGTAGATCTGGAGAAACCCCCGATTGCCGATGTACGCATATTGCCGAAGATTCGAAGAATTTTTATTTTTTATAATTAAGATAGATTCTTGCCCGGTGAAATTGTGTAATGAATTATCCCAAACGGACAATGAAAATTGTGCCATTTTCAGTGTCCGTTTGAGATAATTCATTACATTACTTTTTATATTTAGATATAATATTGACCGAAAAATACGAAATTATGCTGTAATTTGCAGATAATTGTTACAATATGCAGAAAATGCTTAAATATGCATTAATTAATTAATGCCAATTAACTGAAAGTTTCAATTTGTGCGTATTTTTAATCATAACCTAGTATATGCAATTTGCATAAAATCCGTTCTTCAGTTATATCTGTTATGTTCATACTGCCCAACGAGCTGTAATAGTAAACCTCAAAAATATACATTTTGGAGACAACACTAGATAATATTTCTTGGCCCAGAAATTGGTCAACTTCTAGGATAATGTAAAACGGTCTTAAGACTATATTTAGTGTTTTTCAAATACATGGGCATTCAAAATTACAAAAGAAAACGTTTAAATACGCAGATGCTTTTTTAATGCTAGTTTTGATCAAGCAGGTAAACCTCTAATTGACAAGCTTTGTTGATTTTTAAAATTTTGTAATAGAGACATCAAAAATAATTTGTATTGAGAAATAATTTATTTATAAATAGGTACTGCACGAAATGCTCAAATAATTAGCCTTTTACCGCCAACTTATCACAGTCACAGTGAAGAACAAACGAACATACTTCCAGCTTCCCTGAACATTGCTTAATATTTTAGGAGTAATAATTGCCCATTCTTCTACAATTCTGCCTCTCAACTCCGGTCGAATCGCGACAAGGAACGTGACAGAGGGAAGTGGAACTATACAATCACGTATAAAAAAAATTGTAATGAAATTCCTACGGTGAATTGCCAGGGGCTTCCTATGTAACCAGAAGTGACTGAAAGTCAATTTGATTTGTACAGTTCGTTTTAACGAATGTCTGCTATCATTGAGTGAAGGAGTAAACTGCTGTAAAGTTCCAATTTCCATCTAAACTGTAATGAAAGTAGTTGAAGCATTTTATAATTTGTAATTTAGTAACACATGAAACTACAGTGAGCTGCTGAAGTTCATTTAACATTTTTTGAGTCTGAAAATTTCAATATGAAAATCAAAACTTATATTAATTTAAATTAAATGGTTTTGTAATTTATCAGTGCTCACGTTTCATAATGTTCAATACATGTAGAATGTTAACACAGATTTGCTATTCAATAATAGATATTTCTAATATTTTGAGACGAAAAAATACTTTCATTTGAGTCAAAAGTTTATTACATATAGATCTAAACAAATTACATCTTATAACCATACAAATACATACATATAGTTGATAACTAAAAGATAATACAAATCTAACAAATAAAAAGTGCAGTTCTATTTAAATTACATATTTTTATTGTGATCTGTACATTCCTTTGATAAAGATGTGCCTTAGTTTACTAAAGCTGAAGAAAAAAACGCATATATTTTTATAAAATAGTTCCTATAATTGAAATGAATCATATGCAACTATAAAACGCATACATTTACAGTAATATGTTACGTTATTTTTATAAACAGTGCGTAAATCTAGCCTATAAATGATGCGCTGATACATTAACCTACCTAATAAAATTCTACATTTACAAAGTAAACTATGTTAATAGATATAAACCTAGAACGGCTTTGAAGACGTTTTTGTTAAAGGTCGTTATGGCTCCCACAAATTCCAATGCAGATTTTCTAATATTAGGGTTAATTTTAAAAGTAAAAGTCTATATTCTGCATTTAATTTGTTTAAAGTTGTTAGCTATTTTATAGTTCAAATTAATTATTTTATATTATTCTGTTATTTTGAGTGATTGGTAATTTCATTGTTTCTGTTATGTTAATAAACAAAGAAAATTTTTTAAAAGCCATAACTCACTTCGTTATACCTCGAGGATATAGGTGTAATAAAATAAATATTTCATCGTCAATCATCTTGCTGAAAGACATACACTTAAAATTACCCAATCTCTATTATAAATGAATAAATGCTAGTCTAATTTATTTGTGTGTAGTACTCCAACACTTTCACATTTGTTATTAAAATTCCTCTTGCCAGAATTAGTAACGACGTCTTTTATTTGGAAAATCTCGGTTATCATTGCCCCAGTGCCCTCCTCTTTCGCCCATATGTCCTCCACGCATTCCTGATTGATCATGGTCACTGTAACGATTTCTCTCGTAACTGCTTAAAAATGTTTTTGGATCCATATTTCCTGATCCTCCACCACTAGTAGAGTGAGTATCATGTTGTTCATAAGCTTGTTCTTGATGGTCCAGCATATTATCAAGTTGTTGTGCTTGTCTAAAGAGATTGTTTTCCTGTTGACGTTTGCGCATTTCTTCTTCTTGTAGTGACATGCGAGATTGTAGATCTTGTGTTTGGCGACGCATTTGTTCTTCAGTACGCCTTCTGGCTTCCTCTGCTTGCTGCTCTTTCATTTCCCATTCTCGTTTGTGCCGGTCCATATCCATTTCACGGGCACGTAACTGTTCACGTAGCATAGCCGTTTCATGTTCATACCGAGCAAATTCCATCTGAGCCAATAGTTTCTCTTGCTCAATCTCATTTTCTTTTTTCAGAGCCTGCAATTTCTGTGTGTTCAGTTCATTTAATTGTTTCCAACGCATTCCATATTCTTCCTCGAAACTTTCGGGAGGTGCAAACCGGGGACCAATATTTCGAAATTTGAAAAAATCTGGGTTCTTTTTTGGAAGATATTTTTCCGAGTAACCATCCATTTCATCCAGGGTTTCATAAGGTTCGACGAAAACAGGACGTAAATTTGAAGTTAAAAAGAAGCAATTCTCGTTACATTTGCGGATAGCAAACTGTGCACTGTTCTTGCGAGCAAATTCAACAACTCCTTCACCTACGGATTTTCCACGTTCATCAACTATAACAACACTTCGATCGATTTCTCCGAAAATAGAGAAGGCGGCGTAAAGAAGTTCATTGGTAACAAACTCATCGAGATTCTTGATTTTAATGGCAGCACTGTTAGGAGCAAAGCGTATCTTTAGTGTTCTGCCATTAACGACTTTTCCGTTCAACTCATTTTTAGCCTTTTCTGCGTTGAAGTGGTAATCAATTCGAATGAATCCAAAATTTTTCTCTTTATTGATGAATAATTCACTAGTTTCACCAAATTGTTTAAACATATCGGTTAGTTCATTCTCATTGATATCGTTGGGAATATTGCCGATGTATAAGCGGCTTCGTCCAGAGAATTTCTTTTCTTTGTTTTCGAATGAAGCTAAGTCATATGTGGGTCCAGCTAATTCATTCAGTTTTTCATACATGATACGCTCAGCGACATTACGATGTCCATATTCACCTGAACCGCCTTGCTGATTACGTTCTCCTCTTTGAAATCTAGGTTTCTTCTCATCGAATTGGGAATTTTGTTGGTTTGCTCTGCGATTTCCAAATCTTGGCCCGCCATCGTGTCCTCTACCACGTCTTGGATTGCCAAAATTTTGGTTACCTCCACTGAAAGTTTGTTGTTCACCATTTACATCACTGGGCTGATTAGTTGCACCAACGTTTTCAGTAGAACTTTCTACTTTTACACCAGTGGTGTCGGCAGACATTGTTCAAAATTAAAATTATCAATGTGTAATTTTGTATAAAAAAAAATACAAATTCTACGAGCAACAGATGCTGAGAATTATTAGAATGCAGTCTTAATATCAATGAAGTACTTTATTTACCATTGAAATTGTCAGTGGATTGCTTCTATGTAGTTCAAGTTCACCTGCAGAAGATTTTCAACGTACAAGATAGAGAAGTATTATGGCGCGCATTCTCCTCCTCATAGACAAACTAAAGGCGCATTTTTTTTTTTTGTAGATATAACCTCTCAATCTCCACAATATCGTCGTGCAAAAATTACGTGCTCGAGACGAGTTGATTTTCATTTAAGGTAGCATGCGTCTTTAGCGTCAAGAGGGAGTAGAACGCCGGCCCCATGAAATATTTGTATACAAAATTTTCAATTGGCTTGTCTATTCTGGGTATTAAACGTGTTGCAAATAAAATTGATTCATAAATACCTTTTTCCTTGGAACGCAAAAATTGTACCACTTGTGGAACGAAGATTTATTACATGAAACTTCGTTTGAAGTAATTCGCGTTATCTAGAAACAATATGGCGTTTACTTTCTACGTAAATGGATGGAGAAGGACGCTTGAGAACTACAAGCAGTGTTACCAACTTAAAATTACAATTTTTCTTACAGTCTGTGATCAAAATACTTTTAAAGAATTTTACTCACATATCAAACTTTTAAGTTAAATATCGAACATAAAGTACTTTGATAAGTTTAATACTAGCGATTAATATATCAAGTTAGCCACAAACGTTTTCAAATAATTACCTACCTTTAGATATTTTTATTGTTGTTTCTGTTACACAATCGCGATCAAAAAAAATTAACACTTTTTTAAATGTCAATTTTATTATACTAACCCCTTTATTCTGTAACTCATAACGACATCGTTAAATACCGATATTCGTTAAGTGATATATTTTGACCAATCAGTACATAGAAATGCGTTGAACTGGTAAAAATATGCCACCTAACGAATATCGATAATTTAACGACGTCGTTATACGAGTTATAGCATAAGGGGGTAAACCTTTTTTTGACCGCGACTGTCTTGTATTCCTACATTCTTTATTAAGATTTTTTAATTCGTCATTTATTTTTTGTAGGCACATATTTCTTTTCTTTTTGCCAAATATAGCTATTCCCATTATTTTTTGCTCCATCTTATTTATTTATCCACATGTGAAATTGATCATACAGGGTGCATCATTGCTATGGATTTCTCCTATAGCCCCTTAAGTAAGATTATAGAGGAAAGTATCTTGTATAAAAGTTATCGACTATAATGTGTTCTATATTAGTAAATTATTTTCACATACACAGCATGTCCCATAAGTGATTTATCTACCAAACTTGAACTTTTTTAAATGGAATATACTAATTTCATTTCACATTTGAATAGAGCTTTTAAACGTAAATATTTTTTATTAAGCAATTATAGCTCTAAATGAAAGCATTCGCAATCTACAAGTATTCAATATTTTTACTGTGCATAACTAATTATAAATATCTAGTAGAATAATCTCTATAAGTAATAACATAAAATTAACTATTTGCTAAAATACAAACAAAATCCTTCAAAATATAATTTTAATACTACTCATATTGGCTTTACACGACGATTCTATTGACTCAATTTAAAAGTATATGACTTTAACAGCGAAACGCAATCTGCATAACAATTAGCCTTCTATTTAATAGTATACTTAGCAATTAGAAATCATATAACAAGTTAATTTAATGTGTTAATGTATCTTCTGTAGTTATCTTTCTTTAGCTTATTATGGATGTCATTCGTCATCTTGGATTATAATAAACTATTTTGAGTTTCGCTTATTGTGTTTTTAGATTTAAACATTTATTAATAAATGCATTTTAAAAACGTACAACGATTGCGATTAGTTTTAATTTAGTTCTAAAGCAGGATAATTTGAGCGACGCTTTAAACAATTCTGGAACGATAGGGAAACGAGAATAATTTTTTTTTCTACATTATATTTTACGTCTAGACGTAATTTTTATGTAGTTAAATATAATTTTTACTCCTCGTAGTTTATACGAAATATCACATTTCTTACCTCAAAATTAATAAACTTGTTAAATAAAAACACACGGTTTTGATTGTAAGGGATTCTTCGAGTATTCTGTGGATAGTTGTTTCGGTCTTATTTGGGTCCTCTTCAGCAGAAAAGTAGCTTGAGAACTCTACTACAATCAAACCGACCTGAAGTCGAGCATATTAGTAATGAACAGCGTAGGTCACGACAGATTGGTTGTATAATTGGACGTGAATGACGTAGATAATTACAAATACCTACGCGTAGTTAATGGATATTAATACGTCTCATTATTTACGTTCCAACCATAGTGTATACTAGTGTCCAAAACTAATATTACTATCTGCTGTGTTATACCGTATTTTATGATAAATTATGGTATAATATACTATGCCTCGGTTTATGACTTTACCTTCAGATTTATTGCCACAGCAACAATTGCATAAATGAATTAATTAATATAGGTACAAAATGAAACGTAAAGTTACTTGAACTAAGCCTTAGGGTTAGTTATAACCAAGCCTTAAGGTTGCACAAAATATTTTAAAATATCGTATTTTTACATCACTAGTTTTCGAGCTACACTTAGTGTTGCCAGATTCGGGAATAAATCTTTAAAACTAGGTACTTTTCTATTCTAAATGGAAAGGGAATTGCATCAAATTTAGAAATTTTTTGGAAAAGGAAATTCTTATTTTATGTTGTCAATAGTTTAGGTCATGACATGCTGTGACCAATTTTTAAATTAAATTATTCATTACTAATGTACTTCATTTTGAGATAACTAGGACAGGTTGCTTTGATTGCAGTGGAGTTCTTGAGCTACTCCTCTGCTGAAGAGGCCTTAAAACTTAAAAAAAACGAAACTTAAAAAACCGACATTATATTATATTGACTTTTACTTTTAATAAGTTAGTAATAATACAGATCCGATATAATTTTATTAAAAAAATAAAGTAGATAAAAATATATTATGCATTTTAACAATTATTATTAAAAACTTCCTTGAAACAATTAACAATTTTTCTCTGTTCATTTGTAAGATCTTTTAATAAGGAAAGGCTTTGTATGTGAGCGGCTGCTGTAAACAAACTTTCGGTTTTTTCAGGCACTAGTCTCTCGTAAACTTTACACATGTGCATTTTCACTGCATCTAAATAAAACGTGAAGCTCTCATTTAAAGCATTTAAATCTTCAACTAGCATGAGTTCTGTCAAGTGTCCTATAGATATACAAATCTGCAAGATACATATATTTTTTTATTATTTCAAAACTGAATGCAATAGATTTACCTGTTCAATCAAATTATCTCTGTGTTTAAATTCTCTAAAATCTTCAATGTTTTCCGAATTTTCAAGAGCTTTCAATAATGAATTCCATATTGAGTAGTAGTACTGTCCATATTGTGCCCTGGTTGTCGGACATGATAAAGCAAGGGCAGCATTTATTCTCACTTTAAAATTATGATATCCTATTACTAAGTCTGACAAAGTAATGAAAACAGAATTCTAAAAGTATAAATAATGTAAATAAATATTCAAATTAGAAAATGTATCACTCATGTTATACCTGCCACCCATTGTACCCTTCATACAATGTGACATTTTTTAAAACATTTCCTAATGCATAACAAGCATTCCACCTTACCTAAAATAAATTACTTTAATTACAAGTAGAAAGTAAATTTAATTGAATTATATACTTTCATGTTAGCAGAAGTTGTAGCATTCTTTACTAAAGTGTCGATGCTTTGCTCAACATGATTTTTAAATCTAGTGTCTGTAATGAGATCAGCTGTAATTAGCAACAAAAGATTACCAAGTGCTCTCACTGCATTAGTTCTTATTTTATCATTATCGTTAGAACCCTTTATTCCAGCCTCTATCAATTTCAATAACAATCCATCAGGAACTTCTTCTATTACATTCGTATCATTTCTGTTCAGAGCAAGAGCATCACTTAAATTTCCCAAAGACCAAGATGATTTTATTCTTACTGTCATGTTAGTATCTTGTAATGTTCTATATATAGACTCTGCTGTATCAATGACGAAACCAGGATCCTACAACAAATCAATTTTACAATTGAAACACTTAATGCATTCTACGATTTACCTCACGCAGTGATGGATACAAAACTGAAATAGCAAGGGCTCGTACTGCCGCTCCCTTCACGCTATTCTCTTCATCCCTACTTGAATTTAAAAGGGAGGTAATGATTAGGATTTGTTTTTCTCTTGGTAAGCTTTCAAAAATATTAGGACCTATGCTCCCTAAACAATCACATCCAATTGCTCTAAGTGTGGCGTGCTCCTCATTTTGAATCAATGCCAATAAGGGTTCATTAATTAAGTTAGTCCAAAATGACAGGCCTTCCTTAATATTAAGGGTACATTCTTCGGAGTTATTTGTAAAATACTGATTCATTGCCTGCCCAATAAAATCAACCGTTCGCCCTGCGTGTAACCGTAAATCAGTATATTTGTCTAAGAGAGATGCTTGCAATGCTTTTGATATCAAACGTAAATAAGGCGCCATTAGTGAAGCAAAATAATTTCTTGTCATTGCAGATATTACTTGTAGAGATTCCAATTTCACAGGAAGAGGCACAGGATTTTCTGAAGGAGAGAGTACATTTTCTGAATGTGTGTCAATTCCCAAGTTCCTTAAACACTTTTCCAGCAACCAAGGAAAATCAATTTTTGGTTGATTTGTAGTTCGTTGTACGTCATCATCATCATCAGAAGAAATCTCAGTGTAATTAAGTTCTAATGATGATGACCTAGGTAAGTTTTGTTTTGCTATTTTTTCCTCTGATTGCATTTTGATAAGGTTTTTTAAAAAAGCTTCTTTGGTTTCTGGTATGATTGGTTCGGAGGCTAATATACACCCCAATACAATTAAAGCTGTTACTTGTACTGATGCATCTAATAAAAGAAAAACGCAAGTAAGTTTGTGGTTCCTTCATATGTAACAATCAGCAGAAAACTTATTTTGGGGATGTTAAAATGCTTCAATCACCTTTATGACTAGTGCAAACTTTTACACTTCTTATAACTTTAGTCAAAATTCCAGGAGTCAACCGATGATAAGGAGTTGCTTGCACAAGACCTGCGAAACACTTCAGAGCTTGCGTTAAGACGTGTGCAGAATTTTCATTCAAAGCTAATCTTAAACAAAGATGTAACTCTTGTATCATGGCACCGAGAACTGCAGAAAATGGTGTAAACGACGTGTGACTTTCACTGTAAGAGATTTGTGTGTTTACTATGTGCTCAAGATTAAAATCGACTTGTATAATATTGTTTGTAAAAATAGCATCAAGGCAAAGTAATAAATAATTCTTATTAACATCAGATCAAAGTATTTGCCATTTATAAATTCACTTAAATTTTAAACAATTATAAGTCAAGTCGAGGTAAGTGAGCACATATAAATTTCCAAACGAACAAAATGCTTACCTGTGCTCAGCTTGAGCTAAGTAAAGTTTTGAGCTGCTAAGCAAAGCAAGTAAAACGTTTAGCGCAGCCATTCGTCCTTTAGTTGAAAGGTCTTTAAGGATGCAAACAGTTAAATTATGTTGACCTGAGGGTGAACCATCTGGGATAAAACTTGACCAATAGGAAAATATAATTTTCTTGTCTGTATACTAAAAGCATATTGTTTTCTTAAAAGAAGTAAGCAATGGAATTTCATGAAAAAATGAAATGTTTTATAACAATTTTATCAAGGTATTAACCAAACATTTTTTTTACAATTTAAAAAGTCCTTTAGGCTAGGTTGCAGAAATGATTTAAGCCAGGATTAAATTTAAGCCTGCATTAGAATGTGAGACACAAAATGCTGCATTCCATTGTCACATTCTAGCTTAGATTTGAATTTAATCCTGGCTTAAATCTTTTGTGCAACCCGTGCAATCTGGTTCTAAGTTTATATACTCACCTTGATAATATTTAAAAGTAAATTTAATGCAGCTTGTCTAACTCTTCCCTGAACTATCCCTAATTTAGCAATTTTATCGCAATCTGAATCAGAAAAATCAGAATCACTAGTTTTTAATTTACTTCCAAAAGGACACGAGCTAAAACATAAAATATATTAAATAACAAATACATGAATTCCATTACAACCAGGGTTGCGATAAGAGTATTTTTGGCACTATTTTCAGTACAATTGAACAGATCATAGTACAGTAAGATTTAAATAATCTTTATCAAGTGAAATACAGTCGAACCTCCATAACTCGAAACTCAAGGGATCAGAAAATTACTTTGAGTTATAGAAATTTCGAGTTAAAGAAAGAGGTTTTAGATGTATACAATGACGAGGGATCAGTAAATTTCGACTTATACGTATTATGTAATATGTAGTTATTTTTGAATTATTGTTTATTAATTTTTATCTTTTCATTAATTATTAATTTATTACAAATTACATTATTAAAAACTAATTATTTTTTATTATAATACTACACCTTTTCCTTCAAAAAGAGAATGTTATCAACATTTTTGAGAAAATCTCATCATTTCAGCAATGTTATACCATAATTCTTTGACAAACCACTGGAAGCAACTGAACATCGACCTTGATCTTACTTTGTTGCCCTTTCTAAGAAAACAAAAACCTAATTGAAATTAGTCACGTGAATTGAAATCATTTCTGATGTCATTGTAAGTTAAATATCACTCTGAATTTAAATCTTTTTTAATCGCAACCCCGTTTACAACTATCAATACCTTGGAAGGAGGTCACCAATAAGTGCAATGTTTGCAGTTGCTGGAACATAACTCCAAAAATGATCTTCAGCCCAATTACTACTACTCACATCTATTTTCTTCGAATCTTTTTTATTTGAAGCTGATGTCCTATGTTTGCGTTGTTTTATCATCTGCATTTAATAAAACAAAGGTGATTTTATAGTTAGTGAACCAGTGCCGGTTAATACTCACTTTTCCACCTTTTTTTTCTTTCACAGAAACAATCGATTCTGGAATACTGAATGCAGATGGCATAAGTTTTTGAGGTTTCATGAAGCTTATGTCTTTTATTCCGTAAACCATGTAGCTTTTGGAAATTCCCAACAATATACCAAGGTTATCATTCAAATAATCTTGTTCTTGAATTATTATATTTTGCAAACCTTTGAGGCAAGATATAAGTAACTGTAAAGACATTAATGAATAAAAGTATACAAGAGATAAGTTCATACTTCTCCGTTTGTAGTTTCTAAGTGGATACTGAACTATTACAGTGGGTGTTTTTTGTGATATTTTAAAATAAATGCATCGTGATTGCAAGAGATATGAAGGCTGACATTTTGTTCTTCGTTGCATAACTTCTTCAGGGCTGCTGATTTTCATAAAGACTTTATCATGAAGCAGTGGCGACAAGAGCAAGAACATCAGCAGCTCTGAAGAAGCAATTTTGCAAGGAAGAAAGAAATGTTAGCACAGGAACAACATAATGGAAGAAGAATGATATAAACTAATATTTATAATAGAGTGACTCACTTTGCATTGTAATAAACTGCATGAAATATCTTCATTCTCTGTCAGTAAATACTTCAAAAATATTTTTGTGCATAATTCTAAATGGGCGAAATTCTCGTTCTTTTTCTTTATTTCATCGGGTATTATAGTGCAAATTTCTAGACACTGCACTGCAAGTACTACAACTTCTAGCATAGTTTCCTTTTGAGCTAATAATACTACTGGACTGTTTGTAGTTACAACTTCATGAACTACCTGAAATACACATTACAAGATTTGAAGCAGTATTTTTCAGTGTGCACATACCGAATGTAAATTTTGAATGTTACTTCGGAGCAAAGCATTAATAGCAATTAAAATTTCTCTGATTACAACATGTTCTGATTGTTTCAGTGCATGTAAACACCACTGTAATGCAAGAGTTAAAGTTCTGCCTGAAATCTGAACATGCTGACGATTCACTAGGTTCGTTATCAAACTGCAGCATTTTGCAGTGAGAAGAGTGTCATCAGGAGAAATCACAGTGCAGCATTGGTTCACTAACAACACAGCTTTCTGAAAATAATTAATGCCTTAAGTTAAAAATTAAGGTTATGTGTAATTTATGCTTACTGTAACATTCTTTACGATAGGATACCGAAAATCCAATTTATTCAATTCATCTAAGGTCTCGTTGACTAAATTTCGGTCGCTTTTTGTGCGACCATATAGTAATTGGGAGAATTTGGTTGACAAATTGTCAAAAACAACGTGACTGTCGACGACAGCCGCCATGTTCTGCTATTAAGCAATGCTATCAACACAATAAATTATTTACTCAAACCCGAGAGTCTTGTTATGAACGTAGTCCGTCCTAATTATTTATGATATCCATGAAGCATAGTAATGTTAATATTTTAGAATTAGCGATTTGTTTAATTTCTAGTGCATTTGTGTTTTATAAGTAGAGAAATATGTGGGTGTAGTTAGGCTAAAGTTGGTAGTCCGACGAACAGCTGTTGTTGGAGGTAAACAGCTGTTCGCCGAAAAACTCCGAGAAATTCCGGGAATTTTGTCGATGACTTCCACCAATCGGGAGTCAGTAATTCCTGAATATCTCGTGCGGCAAATTGCAAATTTTGTCAGTTCGCTGTACGCAGAGGCAAGAGGTGGTGTTGCTGTTCTTGTCGCGTTTCAATTATTAATTTAAATAAACTGTATTATTATGTAAATGGCCACCGGAAACTATATAAATTATGTAACTGTGATCTTCAAGTGAATGTGATAGTGGTGCGGTGCTGTGCTGTGAGTAGAAATATGTTTTGTTGATCCAGTGTGTAAGTGGAAGCACCAAAATGGCGGACCTAGAGGCAGTGCTGGCCGATGTCAGCTATTTAATGGCAATGGAAAAAAGTAAATGTACGCCGGCTGCTCGTGCAAGTAAAAAAATTATACTTCCAGATCCTAGGTGAGTCATTGGGTCGTTCACCCTTTCGTGACTACCGGTTCGCAACCCTTCAGGGGACTTAGCACTAATCACCCCCAGCTAAATAGACTCCAATTGGCGAGTCATTTTTTTAGTCGGTACCGCTTCACTATGTTTAATTCTTAGTACTTCAGTGAGATTAGTTATGCCAACAACATGATCAGTATAATCTCTTTTAAACATAAAAACTGACATCAGTGAGGTGCAATATCTAAAGCTTAACCATGTGCAAAACTCGATTATAATTTGTAAATTTGAAAATGATTGTAATTTTTTTGGATGGGGTACTTTAAAATGAATATCCACTTTAACGAATCCAAGTCATAGTGGGTGGCTACGAAAAACAAAAAAAATTTTTTTGATTAGTTTGTCAAATTGTATTTAATTTGACAGTTATCAAAGCCAACTGTTACTAGTGTATAGATGGAAATTTTTCTGCGAATTCACCAAGACATAATTTTTTCTCTTTACAGTGGTACTAAAATTTCTTAAATTTCCTTTTAAACGATATGTTAAGTATGTATAATTAAAAAAAAAATAGTTTTCAAATAAGTAGGCCCTGTTTATCTACAAAATCGAGTTGTCTAAATAATTGACAAATGACAGCTATATATGCAAGTAAACAACAAATAAATGAAAGAAAGCATTGTTGACAATTTCATTTCAATTTATTTATACTAATTAACAGAAAATCATACAGGTTAAAATGAAGGTATATTTTCAAATAATTGTGAATTCCATTCAATCATTTCGAAAATGGGATTAGACGATAATTATCTAAATACCTTGTGTTCTTGTGCAAAAACCATCTTTAATATATTTCACTTTGACACCTGGAAAACTGACTGTGTCATATTAAATATTCTTTTTATTTTCCGCAACCTCCATTTATGAACGAATACATTCTATAATAAGGTTCATAATATTTATTGGAAGATTAATGAATGTAATAATCAGACTTCGGACATTTCGGAACGTTGCCAAGGCTATGCAATGAATATGCACTTTTCATTGGTCCTCGTGTTGCATAAAAGTGGCAGTGTACCAAAATGTCCGAAATCTGACAATAGTAAACAAAACCTAAGCCTTTTTGAGATTTTTCTAAGCACTAACGACCTCGATTCACTGCTCTACAACTTTCAGAGTATTTTCATTTTGTTTTAACTTCTCCTATTAAAACTAGATAGAGATTCTATAATCCGAACTAGGGACTTTAGATTTAGATTAAAATTTGATTGATATTTAACTTGTGTACTATTAGCCGAGTTCGGTTATTTACACAGTGTAACCTCGGAGTAAAAGTGAGACAAAAGTGCAAAAGTGTTGATAATTTCAGATTTTATGTTGGCTAACCTGATATGTCATTAGTGTTTGACAAGGACGTAAGTTTTGAATTTGATTTTGACAAATATACAACTAACTGATTTAACATAAGTCAGAAAGCAAATGTCAAAATTTAGAATCAAGCTAAGACTAATTTTATTTTTCATAATTTCCTCTTATCTAAATAATTTGCCATGAGATTGTTTGCTGAGCAATAACTACAATGTTCGAGATCGTTTAAACAACTAACCGATTTGACAAAATTAAATAAAACGTCATTTAACATAGTATATACTGCTTAAAAAATAAAAGTCATTCTTGTTAGTTGACGTACACATATTTAACATTAATGAAAAATTTTAATTAACTTGATTAAGGCCCAGTCTTTTCATCTGCTCGTTAAAGATAATCGGCAAGTAACTTGATTTTTCTGAATGGTTGATTGATTTTTATGAATTGTTTCCATGGTAGTTACTGGTCTGTTAGTTTAACAAGAGATGAAAAAACCGGCCCTTAATGTAAATTGATTGTCATACAAGTAAAGGAATTTATAAAACAACTAATAGCTATTATGCCAAGTCTTAATTAATGAAAATACACAAAAGAACTACATACTTTTCTGTTTTGAATAATTTAAAAATTAAACAACGTTTCCAATTGTATGTTTAATTATAAATGAAAAACGGATTCCTAATAAGAAACAGGTTACTTAAAAAAAGTTTTAAATTGATTTTGACTTATGTCCAAGCGTTATTTGAATATTAATCGAATTAAAAAAACACGTTTACTGCTTTGCAAACCATCTAGGCGTAAAATACTTTCTAGATATTTAAATTTATTAATGTTGAATTTATATATTACGTAGGTACTGAAATTTCTCGTACAATTGCCATGTTTATTTTAAATTACGTTTTTCTGATTAAAAGTATCTCGTTACACGTGTAAAAGTTTTGGTCGTGATGATATGTTAAAGTAACTATTAATATCTCAAAATTCCTTCAAACAAGTAAAATTTATAGCTCTTAACTGCTCTTACACTTAATTTTATTTGAAGAATGGATAGAAATAAAAGAAAATCCAAAAGACAGTTCTTGGGTTTCATAAAAATCAATCAAATTTAATCGTTGGTTTAAGAATAATCATTCCTATACTTTCAGCATATGTAGTCATAACAATGTTTACTTTTAACTTTGATTGACTTTTGTGAAATCCACCAAGTGTGGCTTACAATTTTCAAAAAACTAGAAATACAGAAAATAATGTAAGGCTTTAGGCATTTCTTTTTTACATTCTATAAGGGTCCCAAAATTGCAAAAATTAATTCTCTAAGTAAAAAAGAAGTTGTAAAACTTGATAACTTTGCTTATTATACTTATTAATTCGACTTGTAGAAGGCTTTAGACTAAGTTTGAAATATTTAGTTGCAAATGCGAAACCTCAACTAAATGTTTGCTGTATTCTGTTTTACTGGTTTTAACAATAACTCAAAAAGCAATCAAGAGACGTTGAAGTGTGTTTTAATTATGTTAATGACTTGCTTACTAATTTAATAATAGTTTCCATTCCGTTTTCTTTTAAAAGTGCTATCTTTGGAGGGTTTGTACAAGAAAAGTATGATGTCAAAGGAACTGTTATTTGCAGTTGTAGATTTAGGAAGTGTAACGGAATACGTTTCGTTTACCAGCATTTATATGCATTTCTGGGACAACCTGTATATGTATTTACGATAAAATGTAATAACTAATAATTAAAAATACTACTCTATTAGAAATTATAAATACACGAAGTCAGTTCTATATCTTAGGGTAACATTATTAATGACAATGTTGCTAATTCACACCGTGTCCGAAAAATAGGAAAATATACTTTCGGTAACAAACAATAGCAGATATTTAAGCTGTCGCTCAGAAGCTACAATACATGTTGAAATTGTACTCCATTTACTTTTAGGCAGTGATAAACTCGTCCTTCAAATCCATCAATGGCATTTTCAGTAATTCCTTTTATTTTTCCTGGGAACACATACATTTATTACATTGTTTATTACGGATTAGTACAAATAGATAAAATAGACATGGGAGCTTTTCTCAAAATTTATGGAAAAATATTTAATTATCGCTGTATGATTTTTTTTTGTTTTTGAAAGTTTCTTGATGAAATTCATATTTGCTGAAGTAGGATATAATACATTTCATACTACTTTTATACTATATAAAAAATTGAACCAAAAATAATGAATGCTGCTTTCGTTATTAACGTTATTAACAACATTTGCAATTGACGTGTGGAAATGTTAGTAATGTATTACTAATAACTTCTGTAAATAGCATTTGCCATTGCATTTCGGTTAAGTTAATAACTGACTCTCTGATAACTTTATTAGTACAGTGTAATCGCGAAAACGTGAGCTGATTAAGGACAGCGGTCACGTTTTCGAAAAGTTCATGTTTTGGACTACTAATTACAGTGAAAGCTCTCATAAGCGGACACCGACGGTTTCAACTTTTTTGTCCGCTTATGGGAACTGTCCGCTTATAAGAAAACTTAAAATTTTGATTCCAGAAAAATTGTCCATTCATGACAGACGTCCGCTTATGAGAGCTGTCCGTGTGGAGAGCTTTCACTATACATATTTGTATTATAAATTATAATACATGTGCATATTTTTGTTGTAGAGGATTAGAGTTTGTACTGAAAGAACCTCAGATATTTATGATACAATATTTAATTAAAAACTATAAACCAAAAATACGTTCATTACAATAAAATCAAGTTTTCTTGCCAGATGAAAATTATGAAAATTAATTAAAATTGTGTAACTGGCAGTATAGAAAGTGCTAGGAAACAGTTTATACACTTTCTATACTGCCAGTTACACAATTTTAATTAATGTTCATTACAATGTTTACAATAGTTTGAATCGCGACATCCTGCGCTCACTTTTTGATACAACTTTGTACAGGAAATGACAAATTGCAGCTAGTTTGCTACTTAATAAGGCTGTCAAAGTATATTGAAAGATTTAAAAATTTTTGTTACAAATCGGTTTTGATAGCAGTGAATCCCTCGAGGATCCTCTGTACAGCTGTTTCGGCCCAATTTGGGACCTCGCGAGCAGAAGCGTAGCTCGAGACTTCCACTGCAAACCAAACCGACCTGTCCAAAGTTGTGTCAAAAAGTGAGCGCAGGATGTCGCGATTCAAACTATTGATTACTATTACATCGCATTTGCGAATATCCTTGGACAGGTCGGTTTGGTTTGCAGTGGAAGTGCCGAGCTACGCTTCTGCTGATGAGGCCCCAAATAGGGCCGAAACAGCTGTATAGAGAATGCTCAAGGAATTTACTGCAATTAAAATCGATTTACAACAAATTTTTTTACAACGTTTATATTAAACAAATTTTCGTATGTAGGTACTATCCCAGCGCAAAGTAATGAAACTCTGGAAAGGGTAAGCGACCAACCGACTTCGCACGACCGAGAGATAAACGCCGTAGCTCCGCCCGTTGAAATTTCTTAGAAATATCTACCTACCCTCAACTGCAGACATTGCTAATATTACGATACGTAATTATTAAATGTAATTGGCCAACATCAATGAACTTCTTATTAGCAAGAAGTATTATGCATTCTAAATATTATTAATGAAAATATTTATCTTATTCATAATTAATCTTTAGGAAATTATTTGATGCTCTTTCAAAAAACGAAATAAAGGTATAATAAAATAGTTCATAGTTCATAGTTCGTTTTATTATTTGCAATTAAGATTACAAATTCGTCAGATTACCCAGATTACATTAAATCTATAACATTTAAATAAACATATTACATTAAATACCTATTTGGTAAATAACATTTTTGGTAAAAATAAATACATATTTAACAAACAAGACAGTACGAAATATAATAGTTATTGCGGAACAAAATTATTAATCTAACTGACGCAGAAAGAAAAGACTTTTAATAAACAAATATTGTAATTACAAATTAAAACAGAAAACAATAATCCAATTATATTGAAGGCGTCCCGTGTCCATCGTCTATTGTTGGCCTTCGGTTGAGCGCGTGATGGATCAACCATTACACAACGACGTGGTCAACCGAAAACCTAAAATATACGAAACAAAAAGCTGAAATAAATGATTAGTTGCTGAAAAAGAAAAAATTATTAAAAACTCTTAGAATAAAATTCAAACAGAAAATAAAAATGCCAAAAGAAAAAGTAATTAATTTCTGAAAACTAAATGATTAGTTGCTGAAAGAAGAAAAACAAATTGTTAAAAACAAAAAACAAATAAATGGTAAAATAAAAAAAAATCACAAAAAAGATCACAACAGAAAAGTATAATTTGCTGAAAGAAAAGTAATTAATTAACAATATTAAAACAAAAACTTAAGCAAAGTTTAAATAAAAACAATAATAATAATAAAAACTATTGCAATACAACTCAAACAGAAAATCAAAAATAAAACTGACTAAAACTCACATGCTGCTCGTTCAACTTTCCTTGGTAAGGCACAAAGGCAAATGATCAATGTTTAAACAATCGAAGTTTATATAGCTCTGAAGTTCAGATTAGCAGAATACTAAGAATATAAAGAAACACGTGTTCTTTAATGGGATTCAAATGAAATTGGACTAAATCCTTCAGAATAATTTTGTGTTTAATTATAAATCGGATTTAATTATTCCGATTTCGTATTAAAAGAACATTTAGCATTTTTATTTTCTGTTTGAGTTTTATTCCAACAATAGACGATGGACACCACGACGCCTTCAATGTAATTGGATTATTGTTTTCTGTTTTAATTTGTAATTACAATATTTGTTTATTAAAAGTCTTTTCTTTCTGCGTCAGTTAGATTAATAATTTTGTTCCGCAATAACTATTATATTTCGTACTGTCTTGTTTGTTAAATATGTATTTATTTTTACCAAAAATGTTATTTACCAAATAGGTATTTAATGTAATATGTTTATTTAAATGTTATAGATTTAATGTAATCTGGGTAATCTGACGAATTTGTAATCTTAATTGCAAATAATAAAACGAACTATGAACTATGAACTATTTTATTATACCTTTATTTCGTTTTTTGAAAGAGCATCAAATAATTTCCTAAAGATTAATTATGAATAAGATAAATATTTTCATTAATAATATTTAGAATGCATAATACTTCTTGCTAATAAGAAGTTCATTGATGTCGGCCAATTACATTTAATAATTACGTATCGTAATATTAGCAATACCTGCAGTTTAGGGTAGGTAGATATTTCGAAGAAATTTCAACGGGCGGAGCTACGGCGTTTATCTCTCGGTCGGGCGAAGTCGGGTGGTCGCTTGCGCTTTCCAGACTTTCATTTCTTTCCGCTCAAACTGTACATGTATATTATTTGTTTTGTTTTCTAAAAAAAATCAAGTATTCAATATAACAGTTATCTTCAATCATTTATTCGCATCTCATAAAAGCTGGGCTTTCTCTAGAGTTACATATTACGGCTTCTTATTAGACATCATAATACATTATAGGAATAATCACGGAAATAACTAATACTATGAGTTATAATTACAATGTTCACGTTTTAGAATATTAAACACCAATGTCATTCACGTTCTAGAACATACAGAGTACTAAGTAGTGTTGTAAATACTCGGATGATTTTGATATTCGAATACTGTACATTCGATTGAACGAAATTCTCGGTTCATTCGAATTCAAATTCGAATGCAACTGCGAAAGTTAATTCGAATGCGCATTCGAATGAAAAATATTCCTCGGAATCATCCGAATTCGAATTCGAATGCGCTAGCGACATCGCATTCGAATACCAGGAACCCTCGGATCACACGAATTCGAATGCAACATTAACTTGGTTACACACAACGTTCTATTTAACGTCTATTATCTTCATCAGTAATAATATGGCGTAACTTTGAAATTTCTCAGTAAAATGTGACATTCATTACAGAAAATTTAATAGAACACACTTACCATTTTTTTAAATTTTGTACTACAATTTATACTTGTCCCTATTTGTGTAATTTTAATTCTACAATTGTAGAATTATTTACTACAAAAATTACACATTACAATTCTACAATTGTAGAATTTTTTTCTAAAAATTTATGCAATTTATGCATAAAACATTTTACTTTCGCCTACTAAACACGTTGGATTAATTTTAATCCGAATATCCGAGTACTCGGTTTGAAGGGAAATTCATTGGAATTCGTGCGAGAGAAAATAATCGGATTAATTTTAATCCGAGTATCCGAGTATTTGGATGCAATGAATATTTTAATTCGATTTATTTACATCACTAGTATCAAGTACTCAAACTAGGTGTTCACGTTTAGGGGTGTTCATGTTACGGGACGTTTACTTTACAGACCACACTGTAGTAAAATACTTTAAGTTTGATTTGAAACTGAATTACTTATGGAAATAATGTTAATAACATAGGATTGCGTTGTTTTTCGAGCAAGACTATATGTGCCGCTTGGTTTGATGCGATTCATAAACATAATTCACAATGAAGGAACACAACAGCAAAATGACATTCGAAATTAGGCAATTACTAACTCATAACATTGTTGGTAGCGCAATGTTTAAACAATAGTGTTACATAATAGTCCCTTTCTAGATTAGCGTAGAGCTACTCCGACGCTAACCTGGAAAGCGCCTAATGTTATACATATATACAATGTTAAAAGTAATCGCAAATTGTTACCTTCTTTTTCTGAGTCAATCGAATGGTTGTTGTTTATTATTTCTCGATGTTGTATTTCAGTTGCTTGCCTGTCAGTCAGAAACCAGGCTGTTATAAATCATTTTTTAACTACAGGTTCATGTCACTTTCTTTTGTCGGGGTAATATTGGCACTAATCTTACGTTCACAAACCAGTTTGCTGGAAAAAGAGGGAGAAAAAAATAATTTTTATAATGGCAGCACAAGAAACAACATTTTGAACCAAGGAATCTCAAAAGTTCATCAATTATAATGTGTTTATTTTTAATATATATATATATATCTAATCGATAACCCAATCCTGCCATCACTAATTTTTAGCGTACTAGAATCTGTCAATTCTGAGTTAACGGCGCTAAGCAATATAACGATTCAGAATTGACAGACTCTAGTTGTCAATTCTGAATCGTTTTATTGCTTAGCGGCATCGAGTTCAGAAACTGGGAATAGCGTCCGAGGGGTCAAATGAGTTTTTTTTTTTTAATTTGAGGTTTAGGCACTCTTTTTAAACTTAAAATGTGGATATGATGATACGCACTGAAATTTTTCGAGTTCCGTTTTTAATTTGTAACTTCGTAACAAAAATTCTCAGAATGCTGGTTTTTTGATGAATAGCAGAGACGACAATCTCACTGTGATTTCGATGGTTTTTCCTGGAGGGAATCCCCTGGCGCCTTTTTTATACTAATCGAAATTGTTGCGTTCGTTTCCGGGTTAGAAACTTAACCACATCTGGATAAGTTAATTTTGGTAAACTCTAAAGATTTTATTTATTTGTTCCCATAACAGTAACAGAATAAGGATGTGTGAGTGCATAAAGGAATTAACAGTTTATTATTCATCACGCTATAATTAATGCTATTATTACCGAAGATATTTGCAACACGAGCGAGTTTTGCGATTATCCGAGGTAATAATAGCCTTTATAGCGAGTCGTATACTACACTTTGTCGTCGGCTACAAATACTAAGAATTTTTAATTACAAATAAACATAACATAACAACGCTATTAAAACCATGTGGTAAAACTAGACCTGTGCCGAATACTGAATCAATATACTTACGAGTACTTTTAATGAGTACTGTGTTATAATGCTCATGAGTAAAAACTTACGAGTACTCATTGGTAAAATTCAAACGAGTACGGGTAATACTCATTACTCGCGACACAAACCTTCGAGTACCGTACTTTACAATGACCGCTAAGAGTTGATGTGGTAGGTTTTTCATAAAGGAAAATTCAAAACAGACATGGAATATAAAGTTCTATTTTTCTTATTTTTTGTAATTTTTATTAATCATGTAACAATAATACAAAGGAAAGGAACAAAACAATTTATTTTTTAAATGAAAAAAAATTTAAAGTAATTTTTCAACAGGATAAGTTTTTCAAAATTGCTGTTAGATAACGCGTGCTTTCTTGACTATTAATAATGGTAGCGAAAGAAAACAGATGTTCTACGGGGGCAGATAAAGGTACAGGTGTATTGAACTTTATAAATACTTTTTTTATGAGTTGGTAATCATTTAAGATTGATAAGTTACTTCTTGTATCATTAATATACCTTAAATACTCAAGCTTTATTTCTGTTCATGTTCTTATCATCACTAGAATTATTTGCACCGACAAAATTGATTGGATTGGAATCGAGTACACAAATATTTTCACTATCATCAAAGTCGAAAAATTTATTTTGAACGTTAGGTTCATTTTGCACTGCTTCCATTAATTCAGTTTCCACAAATTTATTTAATTCACTAATCCCTAATTGTTGGATAGATGACAAGGACACTTCTTTATTGCAGGATTTTTTGATAATTTGAAACCAACGAAGCTTAAATTGAGGATGGACCACTGCAGCAATGATGGCATTTTCAAGCTTAAGGAACGCAGAACATCGTATCTAAGCAAGCTTTAAATTATAAGTATTACGAATTTGAAGTTTTTTAGTAATAACTTTTCTAACATATTTTTCAAGGACATAGTAGGAATAAGCCATAAAAGGTATTATCTTCTTGTAACGCATCCAGTGTTGCTGCTATTGGTTCCATAACCACAGTATATCCTTCAAGATATAGTAATTCATTTTCACTTAAACTATTTTTCAATCCAAGTGCTTGAAAAAGTAAGTCGAGTTTTTCCTTGCTTTTTAAAATCAGTTTTATTGAATCGTAGTATGAATTCCAACGCGCTATTGAAGGATAACGCAAAATATGACCAAGAATATCCTTGATTACTTCTGCTGACTTTGGAAATGAAGCCTTTTTCTACAACAACGTATATTTAGCTATAGCTTGCATATGTCTAGAGTTTATTGAAACTTTTCCTTTAATTACTTTATTGCAGTCACTTGTGCAAATTAAATTAATCGTATGATTGGCACATTTAAAATGAACTGGTAATCTGAAAATACGTGTGCGATCCTTTCCATTATCAATGCCAACGTTTGTAAAAGTTATTTCTTCAATATCATCATCGGTATTGTCAAATCTCATTTCTTCTTTGTCGTCTATGTTCTTTGTCGTCTATGTCAGTAGTATAAATTGCCACGTCATCTAATAATGCTTGTGGAGGCAAGGTTACACCAAATTCTTTACATGCTTTCACAAAATTGGAACCATTGTCTGTAACCGTAGCTACTATTTTGTTCATCTCTATACCATACTTGGTATGTACATCTTCTAAAATGTCGGCAATTCTATCGTATGAGTGAGTACCCTTGAATCGCTGACTAGCTAAGGCAACCGAATGACGTTTTAAATCATCGTCTATCCAGTGGCACGTTACTCCAAAAAAAACCCTTCCCTTTGCCTGACTAAATGTCTGCTGTTGTGCAAATATATGAAACACTCTATAAATCTGTTTTCATTTTAGATTGCCTTTTCTGGAAAATATTCTTAATTCGTCTAGTAAGAGTTTTTCTAGAAAGTATATCCAAATTGGAGCCTTCGAATAATGCTTTAAAATCAGGATGCTCTACAATGGATATTGGAGACATGGTGTCTACCACAAACTTTATAACTCTGTTTTCAAAAAATTTCTGATTATATCTTTGTTGTGTGATTGTGGTTGTGAATTGAGTCAGTGATGTTTGTTTTTGAAGTTTTTGGCCTGCATCTGCATCCTTGGTTGAAGCTTTTGACAGAATATTTACCTTTTCAGTAGCCTGTTTTTTCTTCTTGTAATCTAAGTATTCTGTATATTTATTTTCGTGTAATTTCTTTAAATGTTTGATAAAGTTTGTTGTAGTTATTGCGGATCCTTTAATTTTAGTTGTCTTTGGTGTACAACTTTTACATATTGCTTCAATATGATTGATATCTACTATCTACATTAATTACTTCAAAATATGTGCCATCAAGAACAGCGCTGTTTAGTTTTGTTTGAAGATTTTCTTCTTTATCGTTACAAATTTTCGCAGATTTCCCTACACTAAGCGCTGGGCGTTTTCTTTTGGTATTTTGAGTGTCAATATCACTATCGCTGATGTTAGTTTTACTGGTCTTAGCACTTTTTCTAGGTGGCTGATATTCCACCTCAGAGTCTGTAGAATAAGGATCGCGAACAGAAGCAGAACTGTTACTATTATTACTTTTAGGCATAATAAAGATTTAAAACTAGCACAGAATGAATGCACTGTAAACCCACTAAAGCGTTGTCAATTGACAAACGAAATCAACCGAATCTACGATGGGAACCAAATGTATTGAACCTTATTGATATGCTCGTTAAGATTACTTGCCATTTCGGTGTGTTTATACAGTTGGCTCACGTTGTTACCATTAGGAGGTGGTCACTCAAATTGTGGTTTTTGGACGTTAAAATTTGTTCTATCTGAACGTGGTGCACATTTACTATTAACACATTAATAACAAAAAGTCCAAATGTGGTCGCTGCGTTATTTAAGTAACGATGCGCATTTGTGACTTAAATATATCGACAATGGCGGCAAGTATTAATAAAAATCTACTCGTTATAATACTCGTAATTGCGACGAGTACCTATTACGAGTACTTGCAATAATTATCACGAGTACGAGTAACGAGTACTGAAAAACAATGTACTCGTAAGTACTTTTAAATGAGTAATTTCTGTACTCGAGTACCAATATAAATTAAAACTTCGAGTACCTACTTGTACTGGCTGGTTTTGTTAGTCCTACTCTCGGCTGTGACTGCGATCGTCTTACTATTGTTGGGGAAACACATAAAAATTCTATTTCTTACATAGAACCCACCTACCTCGAGTAAGTTCGCTCAATCAATTCGGCTAAGCAACTACCAAATTCACTATGATTAATATTTGCAACTTTCAAGTCACAAAGTTTTAGGCTATGATCGTAATGAACTTTAAAAGATAATTGATGTAAACAAAGTAGAAAGTTCTGGTTTTTAAGATCAGGAATGAATTGACCTTAACATTTGTTTTTTTTTTGTTTTATGTAATTGCGGTTTTGTAATTTCGATAAAATATTGCTAATTAAAAATTAAATTAAGAGTTTTGTGGCAAGTAAAATGTCTATCCATCAATGTTGAGCGATAGTGGAAGTTTCATGTGGTTTTTATGACGTAAATCTTTAATAATTAAACAATTTGACCGTATATTGCATTCGCAATTATACACCTTATTAACTATAGAAATGGAACCATTGTTTTAAGCACTTTACATGTTTAATAAAATAGCTTTTTTAAAATTATTTATTATTTGTTTGTTTATCACCATCACGTAAAAAGTTTAAACTTCTCAATCGATTTTTTCTTAAGTAAATGTAATAACTACCTCCACTTGTTTTTTTTTTAAAGAAAGTCAATATGTTAAAAAACATTTAAAAAAGAAATAAAAGGAAGTTGATTTTATGTTGAAAGTAAACTAAAACGTTAAATAACAAACTTGGTTTTATTAAATCCAACAATTTCAAGTAAAGTTAGATTAAATTTAATTATTTACTTGCCCTTTAAACGAACGTATCTGTGTTCGTTTTCGTCGTTGTTGCTTTGCGAACAAGAGTTACAAAGTCGGTTAATTAAAATGAAAAGTAAAAAAAATGTTCTCGACAAATCGCGTCCCTCAAGTAAATTCCTCTAAAGATTATTTTCGCATATAGAAACAAAGCTGATTTTAAGTTTTTATTTGAAGATTTAATTATAAAAGTTAAATACATATTTAAAGTCAGAAAAAGAAGAGAGAGCAAATTTATATTGAAATAATTAAAAATTATTGCATTGATTTTTATTTTATTAATTCAATTTCATTAAGGCCGGTTTTTCATTTGCCCCACGATATCCCCGTTGAAATTATTCGGTGAAGAACTTGATTTTTGTGAATGAGATGGAAAGACCAGCCATAAAGGAAGATTTTAATTTTACATTTTTATTTAAAAAATATTAAAAGGTAACATTTTTATAAATCTGTTTTAATTTATGTTATGGCAGCTTTGAAAACAAGAGTCAAACAGTAGCTGTATCAACATAAACTAACATAAATTTTGAAAAAAATTTAAAATTAAGTTATGATGGGAGATACTTGTTATTTGGTTCTACAAACCGGAAGTATGTAATTAAATCTAATTAAAGTATGAATTCAACAATAGTAAATAATACCATCCTAAATTTATTTTCTTTTATGTCACCTCTGCAGGAGTTATGAAAAAAATACCCGATATAAGAAAATAAAATTTGTAAAAATAAAAAAAAAACTACAGCAATTCCAAGAATTTACTATCTTAGAAATTCCCGCATGACCGCAATTCCACAATCGACGATCTTAATTAATTTATGTGATTAAACGTCGGAAACGTATCCCCGCTCTCGTTCTTTTCGTTTCGCTATTGATTTCCTGTAACCGAACGAAGTTTTTTCAGCGTGCCTCGCCTTGACACGAACTTCTCCAGTTGTTTAAAAGTTTAATTTCGCGAAAAATACGTTGGCCGACGGCCTTACTTTCCGCCTCGGGAATTTTGTCGCATCTGTTTTCGGTCTCGACGACGTTGATAATGAAAAGCAGAGAAATTCGGTTTCTGCCCCAGATGTTTATTTATATTGAGTTATTGAGAAAATAAATTTCGGAAATGATAATGCTTGTTTGTTTGTGCAAGGATGGGAGGATTGATATTAATTTTCTTTCATGACATGAGTCTCTTTTAAGGAGTCTCACATACTCCTATAAGTTCGCCAGTTACACGCAACAATACTCGTTGTGTCACAAACAGCGAATATGCAGTTGAATACTGCGTTACTAATTAAAAAATCCTGCAATCTACATTTGTCTGATTGGGACGCGTTTGTATACTCCACAAAATGTAGACACTCTGGTTATAAACGATGTTTAACACGTTGAGGGTTCTAGGTTTCTATCTTTTATTCATTGATTTTTCTACGTATATTAATTTTACTTTTTTCATTTGTTTTCTTTTATTATAGAATAAATTTTCCGATTTATATGTATCAAAACGCCCTCTGCATACATTTTTGTTTGTGTACAATCAAGCGAATTGCACATCTCATAAATATGATTATGGTTGAATAAAACGAGGATTTGGAGTTGCAAGCGTTTACGGTGGACGTGGAATAAAATGAATGCAAACATGCAAATTGCACTTGTGAAAAATTTACGTACAACTGATGCTTTATATTCAGTTGTATTCATTCGGAATGCATATTCATCAGGTGTTCGAATGTATCTATGCATGGATTTGTTGTCATATGACATCAGAGAATGATTAATATCGGCATCTCGAATGCATAATTTTTAAACTTGCATACTGTTAATTTAAAAATGATTTATGTCTTTTTAAGTTCAACATAGTTAATATTTTGAAGTTCCGGCGGTACATATATTTCCAACATGGGAATTTTCACGGATTAGGTAATTTAACTGAAAGTTATAAAAAGTATTATTTTCATTATTTTATTTTCACAAGTTTGAATTTACTATTCGTCGGATAGCTGAAGTTATATATTTTCACCTTTCACTGATTTGTGTTGTGTTGAGAAAACGTCAGTGTTTCATTGTATAGTGTTCTATTTACGTTAGATTTTTATTATTATTTTTTGCTGTAATTTTAAAATTTAAAACCTAATGAAAAAAAGTGAACTTCTTTCTTTCTATATATCAACGTTAATTTATTCGTAAAAATATGTTACCATGTATGTAATTATTATCCGGCATTGTTATTATTTATTTTGATTCACATATTATTGAGAATCAAAAAAGTTTAGCCACCAACTCTGTATTTCGTTAAGAGTTAAACACTAACCAAAATAGAGCTAGATTTGTATGGTTCAGAGCTAAGTAGGTACGATGTTGTCAATTCTTTATTAAGAAAACAACTCAATAATTATTTAGTGACAAAATACATAGGTAATGCTATAAACAAAAATAACAAAAAATAAATCACTTTCAATATGGAGAGTGTAAAATGTTAGGCTTTAGGAAAGTTGAATAAGTAGAAAAGTATTAGGAGTGGCCTAATAAGCATTCTTGAGTTTGAGTTGGAAGCAATGCACTTTTACTTTTAAACTTCAGTCAATTCAGTTGGAGCAGATTATGTTACTCTAAAAATCAAAGCGCGTTCTAGGTAATATTACGCTTTGTGACTTAAAAATTGAACTCACTGTATACGAGTATGATAATTTTGTTTACAGTTAAAAAAGATTTTGTGTGGATAAAGATTCATCACTATATTGTTATCATATGTATTGTTTTTTTTTGTATAATACCTGTCAGTGTCGAAATTCTAGGATTTCTGTTGGAACCCTGCTGTTATCATTAAATGTTTTTTTGAATTTTTTTTTTAATTTCCTAATATTTTGGTAAAGGTCCTAACTCTACTTAACGAGGAACGTAGCTAGCGATATGTGGCTAATTTGTTAGGAGTTAGACGATCTCATTTTTTTGGTGGATCAATAATGTTTTGGGGAGGAATTTGTTTCGACAGTCGCACGGATTTGGTTCCTATATGAGGAAGATCCATGAATGCACATTTCTACGTAGAAAATATCGTAGAAGTACACGTAATGCCATTTGCCCCATTTGTCGTGGACAATTTCATTTTTATGCAAGATAACGCTCGGCCCCACGTTGCTAGACTGGACTACCTTCGATTCGTGAATATTCCCACTATAGACTGGCCACTGAAAAGCTCAAATATGAACCACATAGAGCATCTATGGGAAATACTAAAACGATCAATTAGGCGTCACATACCTGCTCCTATGAACCTTAGGGAACTCGAACAGTTCGTTCTTGTCGAATGGGAGAATATTCCCCAGGAAACCATTCACAACTTAATTAATGGCATGCCCAAACGAATGGAATAAGAGCTAGAGGAGGATCTACATGCTACTGAATTCAAATTCTTACGATTTGTCAATTTTTTTTAAATCTTTTCATTGACACCGTTTTTATTGGATTTGACGTTATTGTTTCTTTCTGTTATTTATTCATCTTTTTCCCGATAATACCATTTCTATGTTGTCAAACATTAGTTGAAATCATTTAATTATAATATCACGTGGGTACTATAATTTAAAAGTAAAAAAAAGAAAATTATAATGAGAAGTTTTGTTGATTTTGCCCAGGAGTTTATTATTTTTCTGTAATACTTGTCACTATCAAAATTTTAGGATTTCTGTTGGAGGCTTGCGTTATCTCTTAAATATATAGGGTGGTCCCGATATAACGCGCCAAACCCCAACTGCTAATTCACCTCATCAAAACGAGAGGAAAAATATAGTACAATTTTTGAATCCAAATTTCTTCAGTTTAAGAATATACTAAATGTAGAAATAAAACAGTGAAATGTTTGAGAGCATTGAAATGAGGAAGTACCTTGCCATGTAGAAACCAAACTTGATAGTGTCTTGTCCTCTCTACAATGTTCGGTAAAAAGTTGGAAAGGTCATTGAGTCGATTAACTTTCCATTTAAGAATCCAGATTTATGCTCGCATCAGGTATTATTCTAATGAAATAGCAATCCCGGTATTATTACTATGGAAAATATCTTTCAAATTTGTCAAAAAATGTTCGTTTTCACAAAGGCCACTATTCAGTGATTCCAAATATTTTTAGCATATTTAAGGTTTAGTTTTTCTTAAAACTAAAAATGAAAGTCAAAAGTACAATTAGACTTTTTCATTTTCAAACACAAAAGGTTTCTCTTTTTTCTTGATATATTATCTTGACAGTTATAACTTTAATTTTGAATTTGTGAGACATTTAGGAACAAACCGAAACATTTGGTAGGTAATGGCATTGTTTAAAAATCTTGCTTGGATGAAACGTTAAAACTAATTTACGTCCTGTTAGAGTCAATGCGGTTTAAAAACCGCAAATAACTTCTAGGCTGATTAAATCCTTTCGATCGGTACTTTACCTGCAAGCGGTAAATTGAGCAGACTCTTTGGAACGTTGTCGCCGCTTTCAGTTAAGTTTTCATTAAATGCCGATTTAACTCACCTAACCGTGTGTTCTAAGAGCTCATTATAAATGGCAATGAATTAAATGCGATTACTACATTCTTAGGCGCGTGTTAAATATTCTCTTGAATTTTGTTTCTCAGAAAGAATTAAGATCCAAGTAAAGTGTGAATTATTTATTAAACTGTTTTGAATATGTTGAGAATGTTCCTACAATGAGTACCATAAAATTGTAATCTAAATAAATTTAGGTGATATTCTAATCTAAAAGCGGCTTTTAGATTAATACATTATTTTTATACAGGATACGCCAATTTATATGTTTGTATAGGAGTTCCATTAAAAAAAAGTTAGGGTTGTCACTTGTCACTAGGGAATATACAATCCTGGGATCCTGGCCGATACTTGGTTCCGAAAGTTCCAGGAATAGAAAGTACTAATCCCGGAATTTTCGGGAATGCCTGGTAGTATTTAAAAAAGAGATACTTCATGATTAAATTAATTGAAAATAATGTTATTAATAAATAAATACGTATACGATTGTCTGTGATTTATAACTCTAAGGCCAACTATTTAGTCGATTTCAAGTCAAGTTTAATCGTTAGAGAAATTAGATATGTCTGGCCTAAGGATGTATTTAGACAAAGAGATTTTTCTGCATTCGTGTCCCTAGCGATGATTATATCCTCGTATCAAGTGATGCATGCGGCGCCGCGGCATTATTTGATGAAAGCACCACTCTTACTTAAAAGTTTAAGTTTCACTTAGGTAGTTAAGTAACAGTTTGTCTGTTGCACTGTTAAGTTAAGTTACAGTTAATGAATAAGTGTAACTTAATATTTAAGGAGAAGACATTCTGGCACTTAAAAGGAACTTATCCTATAAAAAATATGTATTTCTGCCTTGAGCAGAGAAGAATTATGCTTATGCTTATGTTATATGTATAATTATACATGTGGCAACTTCAACGATATATTTGAGGATGATGTAGAAATCTTAGAAATCTTAGAAATTGTAGAGCATCTTTTCCACGTCAAATTTATGAACGTATAAAAAATGACGATGCATCCTTTTTTCGCTGATTGAGATTAACGAAAAATACTGCAATAGAAGTTTTAAGGCTAGTGGAGGAAAAGCTAGGATTTTCCTTGATAGGAACACATATTTGAGACCTTCTTTCAAAGCCAGAGTGGTGTAAGGTCAAGTGTCTAAATTTTGAATTAAGTCATATTTCTTTCAACTGACTGACAAGATCTAAACTGACCTGATTACTTTTGACCATAATGTATTCTGCATATTAGGTTCACTGCATTCAGTTTGGTCAGCTTAGAACTTGTTGACCAGTTGAAATACATCTCAAATTTCACAAACACTAGACTTACACCACTCTGGCTTTTAACGGCTCATTTATTGTGAACTTTTCCGTGAACATAAACCTGCCTACAAAAGTATGTATTTATATTTATGGAACAGAGCAGTATCACGCACTGATCAGTTATTAATTACTTTGAGATATTATGCTGCTGGAAACCATTTATTGGAGTAGCAGACTTTACTGGCATACATGTGTCAACGGGAAGTAGAATAGTGAAACGAGCTTCAGAGGCTATTGCTGATTTATATCAACAATTTATTAATAATAATACAGAAGAAGAAATAATGAAAGAGCAAAGACAGTTCTATAACATCGCAAACTTTCCCAGAGTGCTATAGGTGCAGTAGATAGAACACATATCAGAATTAGTTCTTCTGGGGGTGAAGATCCCGAAGTTCTGCGTAATAGAAAAAAATGCTTTTCTATTAATGTCCAGGCAGTTTCTAATTCTGTTATGAAATTTGCTAATATTATTGCCCGGTGGCCAGGCTCTGTCCATGATGTTACCATGCTTACTGCAACAAAATTTTGGAAGTGGAGACTTTACTAATTCCTTATTATAGGAGATGGTGGCTGCAGTACTTGTGCATATCTATTAACACCACTTGTAAATATTACTACTCATGTCCAATAGTTTGGTGTTTGGAAACGTCAGTTTTCTGTGATTTCTTATGGGTTCCGTTTGAAAATTGATACATAGTGTTTTATCTGTTATCACAGCTACAGGTCTACTGCATAACATCGCCAAGGACATGAAAGAAATAGAACATGAGTTAGACATTTTAATAACTAATAGACAAATACCCGCAATGCGTATAAGAGAGGCTGGCGGTGTTGATATAGCTGTAAGAAATAATTTTATCAATGATTATTTTAGTAATTTATAAATATGTATCGTCCGTAATTGAAAAGCACAATCCTACCAATCACATAGCACCATAAGATATTTACTGGGAAGGAATTTTCTCTCCACATGATGACACTACCATGACAAGAATTACTTTCATTTGCTATATTTGTTACAGTTTTATTTATTTAAATTCAATTATACCACAATTTAGCAATATCTAGTTTTAATTTCTTTAATTTTACTTCTTTTATTTCAATATCTAATTGTAATCTTTTATTTTGCAACTCAGCTTCATGTTCCTTTTCTCTTCTTTCAACATTTCCAGGTGCGGCACAACATTCAATTTTTAATTTAGCCAGTTGCGAATATTCTTCAGATACAGTGGGTGTTGCAGCTGGTTGTCTTCTACTACTACCAATTAGAATTAGAGACAATTTTTTTACTTTCTGGGGTCTTCAGGTGTGAACCATTTAAATTACTGCGGTTTCCATCACCTTCATCTGCTACTACCTAAGAAAAACAATGTAACATACTAAGGACTGGATAAGAAAGAAAGTGCACACCTAAACAAGCAGGCAACACTTCAAATACTGAAAAGTTAGATCTACGCAGGCTGGTTGTGTTTTGTTCAACAGTGCAGCTATCACGTCAATCAGTTCTGCTTGTGTCAAAACTGTGCATTTACGCATTATGCCTCGAAACAGAAATTCATTGTACAAAGGTGGTGTCGTGAGAACATTTCACTTAGAAATTTGGCAAAAACTTTTAAAGTGTCTGTTAATGGCGCAAAAAAAGTAATTTATAAGTTTGGTCAACATAATACTTTACATGATTTGCCGAAATCAGGACGGAAAAAAGGTACAGTTGACAAACTAGCGGAAAAAAGATTTTGGCTCTGTTAAAAAAGAACAAATCCATGTCAATTCGTGATGTAGGAAAAAAAGTAGGTGTATGTCACAGAACAGTGCAAAATGTCAAGAAAAGGAATGGTATGAAGACGTACAGGAAACAAAAAATTCCAAAGAGGAGCGCAGTTCAATTAAAACGTGCGAAAACACGGGCTAGAAAATTATATGACAGTTTGTTGAACTCAGATCGTTCTAATGGATGATGAAAGTTACATAAAAATGGATACTCGCACTCTGCCTGGACCTCAATTTTATACTATAGCAGAAGGAGATATTGTTCCAGATTGTTCCAATGTTTACAAATTGAAAAATTTGACGAGAAGATACTGGTATGGCAGGCAATCTGTTCTTGCGGATTGAGAAGTTCCACTTGCGGATTGAGAAGTTCCACATTTTTCACTAAAGGCACTATCAATGGTGACACTTACCGAAATGAATGCATTCAAAAGCGTCTGTTATCACTTTATAGGACGAATGAAACACCTCCCTTTTTTTGGCCAAATCTAGCATCTGCACACTATGCCAAAGCTACCTTGGATTTGTTGAAAGCATACAATGTTGCTTTTGTAGAAAAAGACATGAATCCCCCTAATTGCCCAGAACTTCGTCCTATAGAACGTTACTGGGCAATTATTAAGCGAGAGCTGCGAAGGCAAGGGAAGGTAACCAAAAATATAGGAGAGTTTAAAAAAATGTGGATCTCTGTTAGTAAGACATTACTTAAGTCTGTTGTGCAAAATCTTATGAAAGGCATACGGTCCAAAGTGCGAAAATTTTATAGAAATAAATAATTTTGAAATATTGACACTATATTCTTGTTTTTAAAATGTATATGATTTTTGAAATATGTACTACCATTCATATAATATAAAAAGGTTCCCTTAGTTTATCATTATCGACGTGCACTTTCTTTCTTATCCAGTCCTTAGTTGCACAATAATAATGCGATTAGTAAAAAGATGTTTTAACTTTTATTTAGAATTTTAAAGAATAACATAAAAACCATACCTCAAAAACTACAGCATTTTCGCTATCCTCTAGTATTGGTTGCATTCCCGTTGAAGATACATCTCCTTGTGTTAATTAATATGTCACATTCCTCAGAACCTTCTCCTTCAAATTCTCCTTTTTGTGTTGTGCCATAATCTCTATGATTTGACAAGCCTTTTACTGTTTTTTTTTGATTCATTAGGAACAGTGCTAATACCTGATTTCCATCTGTTATTGCTTCTAATTTTCCACCCCCTGTTTTTGACAATGAAAACTTTTCTTTTGCTACATTTTCCCTCACTTTTCGTTTTTTATTGTCACATGCTTTCTTTAAGAAAATAAATAATAATAATGTTAACGATAATAATAAAGGAAATATACTTCGCCGATTATCGAAATAATACTGGATTCTAATATAAATTACAACTGCCGCTGCATTTCTCGGGTTCACGAAGCATCAATGATATTTGATGGAGAGACAAATAAAATATAAAATTCTGCCTAGTACTTCAAGTGTCCTGTATACGGGACACTTTCTATTTGTCTAAATAATTTTAAATTGTGAATCATGTCGATTTTAAATCGTACATCGATCATGTCAATGCATACGCAGATTTAAAAAAATGTATTGTTTGCGCACCCTGTATAGGATTTTGTGTAAGATTTTTTGTTTAGTTAGAACACCGGTGTGTAAAATTGTATATGTGTATTTAGGAACTATCAGTTGCTAAGTTAACTTTAAGTCAGAAAGATTATTTATATAATTTTTAGTGAGTGCTGCAGTGCATATGAGTTTTAAAAACATATCGAAGCGTTTCGTAAATAGAGTTTAGAAAACCATTTTTTTTTTAAGATGACGATAGCTTTAAAACATTATTTGGAAATTCTTAACTTGAAACACTATTAAATTGCATATGATACCATTGACTGCTTACCTACCAAACAGCTCATCGGCGACCATATTGAATATTTTGTGGAACAAGTCATAATACTGTAAATAAAATGTTTGTTCCTCGGTTTGTTCCAACAGCAGTTCCTAACAAGTTTTCAAAGTTGTACATTTCACAGAGGTGTCGAGACTGATCATTATTTCGGTGGGCAACTATTTCCCACACTTTTAAAATAGTTAGAAAATGCTGTTAGAGCAAATCAAAATAGTTATGTTAGTTCAGAGTACAACAGATTTTCCGGCGAGTAGAGATCGATTTCTATAATTTTTCTGACAAACTTTAAAAGTGATTTTTTAAACAACTTTTCCTAATTTTCTTTGACTTAAAACTATTTTTTATGATTAAAAGTTTTTGGTAAAAATAACTTGAAATTCAATTTTTAGCTTCATGCACGAAGATCCAGCTAGTTTTCTTATATAACCTGTAAAACAATGTTACAATATCGAACAGTTGAGAATATACAGATAAATATTATGTTAATGGCACATCGCCAGATTTTCATGATGTAGCTGTGTTTAGACTTTATAGGTATTAACAAATCGTAAACTAAAACAATTCGTACCTTAATGTTCTTTTACTTTTAGATTTTTGCTATTATCACAATTTGCTTAAAAATGTTGGATCAAAGGGCGTTTACTTGTTCCTGACTTTATTAAAAAAATATTATGTGCATTTATTTACTGTACCTGCATACATAATCTTTAGTACCTATACATATTGTAAGACACAACAAGGAATATTTAAATAGTTGAGGCAATTAGACTGTTTTATTTAATGTTACACAAATTTAAATTATATTTCAGTAACTTAAATTTCGATGTACGTCGTCACTTCGATGACGTATAAATTTTATGTATAAATTTTAAAAATAAGGTAGACAAGACGGAACATATTAGCAAATGGTTCCACATTATAACCAACTCTCAAGTATGAAATATCTACACTAAAGGTTAAATTCATTGTCAGTTTAATAAGTTTCCTTTAATCAAATTGGTATTTGATTTTTCGCTGTTTATGATGCAAGGGACATTATATTAATCTTTATAACAATATCAAACAACTACAAAATTTAATAAAGGAAGATATTTAATGTTAACTAGAAGAATAACGCATGGATTTTTTGTCTGTGATACAAGTTATAAGCTAAAGCTTATATGTTTAAACGTGGAATTGATCGGTTGAGCCACGCCCGAAGCTCGAAGAGCTAAGGAGTTTACAGCATCGCTGTTTTGAAAGAAAGATATTTTGGCCTAACATCACAAACGATATTCTCGAATGTCATCAGAAGAGATGACTCGGTTTTGATTTTCGGTACGTTAAGAGGCAAACATGTGAAACAAGCTATGAATTGTTGTAATAAAACCAGTATTTATCGGAGTGTTTATACGTTTTTCTATCTCGTGTTGTGGTATTCTGAAAATTCGTTTGCGTGTGCGAAAACAATCGGGTGTCGGTCTTTGATTTAAATCGATGCGCTCTCTCTTTGTTTAGACACGGCCGATTGAAAGCAGCGAGTTGTGAAGCTTTGAAATCTGAATTACATTGTTTGAAATTGTGTTCTAAAATTACGTGCAAACCATTTATCATTACTTTTTTTTTGTATGTTGAGTATAAAGAGATGTGGATTTTATTGTTATGAAACGATGAGTTTAAGAACGTTTTTATAGATCATTTAAACGAAAAATTAATGCGGCATCTAAATGAAGTAGAACTATTTATTATCTTCTGAAGTATTTAGATAAGCCTAAACAATGTGGCAGCTAACCTACTCTCTACTGAAATAGGTAGGTTAGTTAGTTAACAATAGGGCAGCTAATGTTTTCCAGGATTCAGTTCTACACTCACCGGCAATTGTGCAATTCATTGCGACAATAATTTTTTTTATACTATAATTTTCGACCGATAATTGTTATTTATAGTATTCTTGGTTGATGTGCATCAAATAAGGCCAAAAATAAATAAAACAAACAAGATTTTAATAAAAGTAATAAAAATTGCAAAACTGAGGAAATTGTAACTTAAAGAAAAATGCAAAATTTCAATGTTCCTAATTAATTAATATCGAGTATTGCCTCTGCAAGCCTGTATTACAGCCTGCATACGTTGTGTATCGACTCCACCAAGTGCCTAATCGCTAAATTGTCAAGTTGATCCCATTCTTGTTGAAGCGCCATTGATAATTGATAATAGGGTAGCTGGGGCGGGGACGCAAGCTCTAATATTCCTTCCTAACATGTCCCAGACATGTTCGATGGGATTCATATCGGGATTTCTTGAGCGCCACTGCATTCGGTTAACACCAACAGCGTTAAAAAATTCATTAATAACTCTGGCTATAGGTGCCCGTGCATTATCGTGCATCAATATAAAATTCTCGCCAATAAAAGGGGCAAAGGGTATCACATGATCTTGAAGAACATATTCAGCTGTACCGTTCGCCGGTCCTTCTCCACACTCTTCCACGACCATCTGGCGCTCGTAGGCAGAAGCGGGACTCATCAGTGAAGGGTACTTGATTCCACTGCCCCGTATTCCATGAAGTAAGCAAGTCTGCTTACTCTATGCTGTGTGTTAAGCTCTGGGTCATGTGCAGTTCTTCTTGCCATTCAATTAGCTTCATTAAAGCATCTTCTGATCGTTCTGTCACTTACATGCATATCTCGAACCTCTGGAAGGCGATTTCTGACTTGAACAGCAGTAAAATTTCTGTTGCGAAGAATCGTTAGGGTAAGAAAATAGTCATCTATAGCGCTTGTACATTTTTGACGACCTATTCCAGGGCGCCGATTGTAAGATTCAGTTTCCAAGAATCGCCTCCACGTTCTGGAGACACATGATTGAGAAGTTCCAAGAACTTGTGCAACGTAACGTTGAGACCGACCATCCTGAATCAAAGCAATTACTCTTGCTTCATCCACTGGGTTAATAGCCATGAAAACAACTTATTAAAACAAAATATAAACAAATTATTAAATTAAGTCTTTAGGAAACGTTGGGAAAACAAAAAATCTACTGCAACACAATATTGACAATGGCGTAGATACTTTGAAAAATTTATTGAAACAAGGGAATTTACTTACCATGATGATCATGGCTCTCCCGATTAATGAAAATGTCCTATTTACCGATGAGCAGGAAAAAAATGGACAAAAAGTGTCCTCAGATAATTTATTTAAAAAAAATAATAGTGAGTCGCTTTTTGTGGCGGTGAGTTTACATCTCATTGGTTCAAAATTTATTAATAGGGAAAAAGGAGAAAAAGAAAAACTGTTTGAAAATGTTTCTCTAAAATTCTTCACATTTGGATCCGATCTGCCTATTTACAAAAATGACCATTAAAATTAAGGGAGATTAATGTAACTTTTGAGGAAATGTGTCTTTCATAAAGAATGAAAATGTACACTGTAACTTGTTTTATGTAATTTACAATTAGGTTTATACAGTTTTAGTTAGTTTTCATCTCAAACATTTTTTAACTAAACCAAATTAAAGTAGTTCTGGTTACATTTAGAATATTAGGAAAAAATAATATTTTGCCTCGAAGGCATCCACTGAATAAACATGCACATATCTTGACACCAGGCTTATTTTAAAAAGCTGAACGTCTTTCTATTTATTTGAAGTCGACACTGAAAACTTTTAATCTCATCGTCTTTGATGAAAATGGTTTTATTCGAATGCTTTCTTTTATATTAAATGAACGAGGTGTTTTAAACAAAAAATAATGTAATTTGTATGTATACGCGTGTGATGTGGTATAATTTTCCTGTTCTTCCTTAGCTTGCCACGCCCTACAACATTAACGCTCCGTTACAGTCTAGCGGTGTCGCAAAAAGCGATACCTTGGCAATTTGCCCTACGCTCGTACAGAGCTAGTTCCCTGATCTATGCCCATTAATTGCGAAGTTGTCTAGAAGCTGGGAGTTATGCTTAGTACGTGCTAAGAATTCTAATAAAGTTGTTGGGTTTATTCAAAAACTCGTCTCTCACCCACATGCAATTTTCTGCAGAAAGTTCATTCTTGATGTGATGTAATCTTCGTTTCCTTTTCTTATTATTCAATGTCTCGTGTTGATTTATATTGCAATCCAGACTGATAGTTTTTGTAATTTTATATTCTCTGCTCTTTTAAGGACCCCATTCTCCTCAACCACCAAAAAACTCACGTTATAACTATTTACGTATCTTCCTTTTTTTTTTGTTTGTATTTGACGGATATTCATATTGTGGTTTCAAGTCAGATTCTTGTTTTGAATTTTTGTATGTGTTTATTTCTTTACGATAAAACAGGAAATATTACTTTGTATTCTCGTGTATGTCAAAAGTATATATAATTGAAAATTTCCTGCTTAATTATGCGAAATATACAGCGACCGCAACACGGAATTACAGCCAACCATCTCGCAAATAACTACAGTCAAATGAAATTCTAGAATTTATTTACATGCATAAATGCGAAGTATGTAATCGAAACCTTGCGTCGCTGTTGTTTTAATCAATTTGACGTACGTACGAACGTATCGGAAACGAATACGTGATAATGAAATGTAACACGCTACCGAACCTCAATGTTACATTTGACGTCACGATGCAGACACAGCCACTCAAATGTTTTACAGATTACGTTGGACATAAAAGATTCTGTGGCCTTCTTAAATGCGAATTAAAAGGTTTTGCATAAATATAATGAAATTATAGAACGACCAAAAAAATTAATTTGTTTTTATGAGATTTATGTAATATGTATGACGCTTACCAAATCAGAATGAACAAAACTAAAAGAAAAAGTGAAGAAAGTGAAATCGAATAAACACTCGATTGAGAAAAAAATCTAAAAAATGAAAAAAAAACATTAGGTAAATAATTAAGCTCAATTATTAAAATAAATTATCAGTTTACAAATTTGTTGAAATGTTCAGTCAGTTGTTTATCATTTGAATATAATGTTTTCAGAATGTTGGCTACTCTTTAGAGGAATGCCGGAATGTCGTGCGCGTGGCATGTTTAAAATATTTTCGTAAATATGTACGAGTAGTTTAAAATTTTCAAAAGCTTTTGTTACTATAAGCATTTATTTAATTAAAATTCTTTGAATGTACTATATTCTAGTGCTACGGCCGAATGAAACTTGAGGGCTAACAAATCTAAGCCTTTCTTCATTCGCCATTTTGTGTTTGACAAGTAAGAATTTGGTACATTGCACAAAAAAAGAAATAATTATATATCTACCCTGAGCAGTTTACTAGTTTAAACCACGGTGAAAGAGGTGTTCCGATGCTGCATTCGGGTATGGCAGGCGAACGTAAGAGTCAGTGTGTGAAAAGAGAGAAAGCATAAATGTGTTAAAGTGATTTTAAATTTGAAGGTTTCTTTATTACGAAACCGGACGTGTTTCTCCTATGAAATAGTAGGAAGTTGCGGAAAAAAATAACAAAAGAATTTGAAGGAAATGCAATTCTTTTTCAAGGTTAAGCGGAAGTAGGTGCGACAGAAACCAACTTTGATACTTCAATTAGGAACGTAATAGTAGAATTGGATACCATTGAAAAGGATTTCCTTAAACAACTTTTTAATGTCTCAAATAGTTTTCTAGAAAAATAAAATATGCTAAACATTCAACAAACTTTTCTGATCTTAATCATAAAGTGTTTTAAGTCAAGAACTAAATGGCATGATATGTCAAATATGTCATAATCAATTTTTCAACTTTATTGAATTGATACATAAATAATAGTGTACGAAAGAACAGAAACCAATTGCTTCAAAAATATGTGTGGCATTCAAAAGCACAAATGTTGTTTGAAAAGTGTTTTATAAAACTAAAAAAATAATAAAATAAATAAAGCAGTTAAGCTGGATTTACATGGAGCGTTGAGTGCGTTAAAATATCGGGCGTACTGTATTCTCATTGGTTGCTGCTCTTTACGTAACGAACACTAACCAATGGGAGTACGCCTCACGTTTTGGCGTACTCGATGATCCACGTAAATCCGTTTTTATGCCCTTTTTTACAAATAAAATATTTCTCCTTGGATTTTATAAAGTAAAACTGTAAATTTCTTTATTTTTCTATACAGGGCCAATCCATACTAAGTAGTGATTGAATTAAAATTTAGGAAATATAATTTAAACATTAAAATTAATGAAAAGCTATGAATCATGGCTTTCTAGATAATGTCATGGAAAACGTACTTACCAAATGACACATATTTAAACTGTTGCATTTAAAATGCAAAGGTAATACCACAAACGTTCTGCGATGATTGTTGTAAGTCAATGCTAAAAAATCGAGATTATTTTGAGATTTCGGGATTCCGAAATGAAATCCCGGGTTTGCCGATCTCGGGATCTCGGTATTTTCGATCTCGTGATCTTCAGGTTGGTTGGTTGGTTTTTTCGTTGAGTTAATATGTTGGCGGTTCGAAATCAGTATTATTTTATTTTTACTTTTCACAACTGTACCTAATTTTCTTCTATATATTGTGGTTGATGCACAAGCAAGGTGTGATGTGAATGTAGTTTTTCAAAATTTCGGATTTCTATTGTGAGTTATAGATACCATCTCAGCATTGTAAAGAAATATATAATTTGTCTGAGTTCTTTTTAATTTTCACATAGAACTCCGGGTGCTATCACAGTTCCAATTAAAAAATACTTTTTTTTTCAAAAATGAGGTGCAATCTTCACAGAGATTACAATTTGTATACTTTAATTTACACTATTGTTTTTCTTTGAATTGAATTCACAATGGGGCCACTATAAATTAAATTCTCTAAGATATTTTCATTTATGATCAAACTTCGGACATTCCGGAGCGTTCTTATAGCTACGCAATGAATGGGCACTTCATTGGTTGTCGTATTGAGTAACCATGGTAACGCTCTGAAATATCCGTAGTCTGCTTATGATTGCTGTTAATAATAGTCATTTTTGAAATTGTTCTAACAGAAACTCCAAGCTAATTAAAACACGTACCTATCAGATTTTTAAATAATCTTCAAGAGATTTGTGGTCGTTATCCATTTTCTTCAGTTATTTCATTAACTGCAGCAATAATAAGAATAAAGCGGATAGAATAATACTACTTTTGTTTGTGGAACCAACCTCCAACTTATCCGAAATGGATTTTGATTTATGTATTTCATGAGTGCATGCTCATTTGTGAACAATTTTGGGATTTTAATTTGCCGTTTGTTTTTTGAACATATTTCTTATAAATCAAGATCTGGCTAACATATAAGCTATGACTATCTTGAAGTTGAAATTGAATAAGTTGAAGATACATATATGCATATTTTATCATAATTATAATTTTAAATGATGTATTTATAGCTATTAGAAATAATAAGAATTGTGCCTCATTTATACAGCTTCTTTAATTTTAGTAAGCTGTAGAATATATCTACATAAATTAATTTTATGACACGATTATTTGATGTTGTTTATACAGAATTTTTTTAACACTAAGGAGCATTCAATAAGAAGGTGTCTATAGTTCACGTAATATAAAACAAACAAGTGCACGACTTACCATTTAAGCTTAAATTTAAAAAATTAATTAAAATTGTGTAACTGGCAATACAGAAAGTGTTAGGAAAGAGTTTATACATGTATTTCGGCCTTATCATCAGAACTCTGTACCTTAAAAAAATTTGGTTTATTGAAAAATTTAGAAAAACTTACCCCTTTTTTGAATTTCTAAAATCCCAAAACACAAGAACAGGAATTAATGATAAAAATATGAAAATCTTTAGCAAATTATACAAGGAAGCGATTGCATTCTCTAGTAAAACCACAAAAGTGACATTTTTAAAATATTTGTTTGATGTTACTAAGACAACAAATTGACAATTATAAAATCACGTTTTCTTGCTAGATGAAAATTATGAAAATTAATTAAAATTGTGTAACTGGCAATATAGAAAGTGTTAGGAAAGAGTTTATACATTATAAATTTAAAGTTAAGATGAAAGATAACGAACTTTCAAGGTCACAGATCGGTTACTCTTAAAATTATAATGTGATTAAACGTGGTATAAATGTTCTCACTTTACATCGTACATCTTTTACATTACGCTTCCAACTGTTCTCCAGTTTACTTTTAAGGCTAAAAAAAAGCTATGTAAAGACCAGCGCAAATTATGCCGGGTCCGACCACGGTGCATCGCACTGCAAAAATCCGCATGCCATGATTTTCGCACATTTTATATATAATGTGGCCCGCTCTGGCCCGTCAGCTATATGCGGTAATCCAACGAGAACGATTGCATGCGCATTTTTGCAGTGCGATGCGTTGAGGCCCGCCTCGGCCTTAAATGAAGAATCAGTTTTATAAAGTTGTAACCACGGTGGTAGATATAAGAGGTGCTCTGACGTGGTTTCGATGCCGGCAGATGAACGCAAGGATCAGTGTGCGAGTGAGATAGGTAGGTGGAGCATCATTTCACTAAGACCTACCATCATTAACAGAACACATGCCAACCCATGAAGGAAATCAAACTGTATTAAGCTGACCAGGGTTAATAAAAATTATGATTTTTTTAAAAAAATTAAAAAAATCACGATTTTTTCTTAAACAATCACGATTTTTTTAAATTTTTATTGATTTTTTAAATTTTTATTATCTTTTTACATAGAAAATGCAATAATTGACATTAACAATAATTGAAAATAACTAACGACTAAGATACGTCTTGTTCAAACTTGCAAACGAAATAACTAAGTGTAAAGGTTTGTTTTCACGCTCATGCAATTTGCTCAAATTTACTGTTTGCACAAGCAAGTCATTGCATGAAAACGTAATTTTTTTACTTGCATAAGCCAGAAAGTTGGCAAACTGACCGTGAAAATGAATTATCATTTGCAGACGCAAATGCATGCACAAATTTATTTGTGTAAATTGCATGAGCGGGAAAATGGACCTTAACGTAGCAGTAAAAATGTTGCGCCACCTTGCACTTTCATATAAACGAAAGAAATTCCTGTCAGAACTTGAAAATTCGGCTGTCTTTATAATGGGGGGATGACACGAGTTGTCGCTGTTTTCTAGTCTACACCGCGAACGTGTGCTGCGTAACGATAACGAGTAATAAAGTATGTAATACTTCATAACAGTGCATAAAACTTCACCTATAGTGATATGTCTTCTCATAGAAGTAGTAAGAAAAAAGATCCTATTTGGCAACATTTTATTGAAAAGTCGTGCAAAGCTGCTGGAAAAAGAGGAAGGGCTTGTGGAACGTATGAAAAACCACTGGGAAAATTGTGCTTCAAATAATATAGAAAAAGAAACAAAAACAGATAATGGAAGTGCCTCTCTCTGCAGGAATAGTGGCAAATATAGAATCGAATACATTAGAAGAGGACAGTTTGGATAGTGCTCCATTGCTCATAGCTTCTACTTCATCAGTTAAAAAAAGAAAGGCATCCAATTCTAGTTCTGGGTCTTTATCTTCTTTTGTCGTGCGTACAACGAAGTCTAGTAAAGAGGAAACAGATAGACAAATTGCTAGGGCTATTTAAGCAACAAATAGCAACTTCATATGTGTTGAGCAACCGGAAGTAAAAAGCTATTGCGCTTGAATATATACCACCCTCTATGATATGATATGAAATGTCTAATCGACTTCTAAACGAAGTGTACAATAAAGAGAAAAGTAAATGTTTTAAAAATTTATCGGGAAATTCGGTTTGTCTGTCATTGGATGGATGGTCCAATGTCCATAACGAACCAATCATATGATTGATACAAAAAATGGATCCTCCTTTTTAGTAGACACAATAGACACGTCTGGAAATCCATATACATCTGCATATTTAACAGAACTTGTAATTAAAATGCTAAACACTGAATATCGCTGTGCAGTAAACAGTTTTGTAACAGATAATGCTGCTAATATGAATGAAATGAAAAATTAGATCAAACAGTCAACAGAATTAAATGTTATTACATATGGTTGTGCTCCACACATCTTAAACTTGTTAAATAAGGACTTGGAAATTAGTGAAATGAAGGAATATGTTACGTTCATTGTAAAATATAATAACAATCATTTTGCTTCAGCGACATATGCGAGAGAAGGAGGCAAAAGAGCTTATTTTAACTAATGACGTAAGATGGAAATCACTTGCTGTCTGCTACATGGTTTTGTTGAAACATGGCTCAAACTTTTTAAAATCAGCGAGGAACATAAAAATCAAATCGACAGTATAGTAAGGCAGAAAATTTCGAATATTTATTTGAAAAGAACAGCTGAAGATTTTTTAACAATACTGAATCCGATATCTGTTGCAATTGACAGAAACGATGCAATTCTATCAGACGTCGTAGAACAATTAAAAATACTAGAATCACATTTTGAGGAAACTGAATTTACTGTAAGCCAAATTCAAAAATTTAGACATCGCTATGAACAGAGTATTACTCCATACCATTTGCCAGCTTTCCTTCTGGACCCTACGAAAACGGAGCATACATTAACAGAAAGTGAAAAAAGTTGTGCTTTAAATGCTGCAAAGGATTTATACCCCAACCCTGGTTTACTACCATTGATTATTAAATTTCTGGATAAATCCGAGCCATTTGTCGAAATAATGTTTCACGAAGAAATTCTTAAAAGCACAAATCCATTGGAATGGTGAAAATCTCAACGGAATGTTGAGGTTATTGACAAGTTATTCCCGATTATCAAACAATTATTATCTGCTGCAGCTTCTTCAGCCTCCGTTGAAAGGATATTTTCAACATTTGGTTTAGTTCATTCTAAAATTAGAAATCGTTTTGGGACTGAAAGTTGCTAAATTAGTTTTTCTTTATAAACACTATAATTAAAAAATTAACTTAAATGTCTTCTTTTAAGTACCCGAATCATTTTTTATTTTCTTTTTAAATTTAGGTTTAGTTTCCCTACATATTTTTTTAAGCTGATAGTTTTAGATATGTAGATAATCTGACATTAAATAAATTGTTCTTTTTATTTAAATTTTCTGAAGTTTGATTGATTTAGATTATCAGTTTTTTTTTAAATTTAAATTATGATTTAAATTTAAAAAATCAGTTGATTTAAATCGTCGCAACCCTGAAGCTGACCGTTCCTTATATTTAAGGCTAATTAATAGTGAAATTTTTTCATTTTTTTGGCTCTTATAGTCTGTTTTGCACATAAACACACAACACCGTAATGCCCGAGAGTGCTGCAAATTTACCTGAAAAACGAAGATTTATAAAGTTAGGTAAGAAATAATTCATTGACACACTTCTACTTCGCGCTGCGCACGATCCTTTATGTTTCCTTTCTTTATATCTTCTTCTTTCTCGCATTGCACGCACTCGAAACCCTCGATCTCAGAGCCTTGGTCCGGGCTCGTCTGATTACCGGTTTTATCTTCTACAGTGGCTGCAACTAATTGATGTTTGGGTATGTTCACATTGTGTTCGAATTATTTAACAGTATGTCTCGGTTTTTAACTGTAACGCATTTACATATTTATTGAAAAGAATAGAATCTATACGTAATGAGAAAGTAATAATAATTGCGTAACAATTCTTGTACAGTGTATTTATATAAACACCAAACTGTAACAGGTGTCCCAAAGTGACATCTTAATGTGAAATCATATGAAACCGCTTCTTTACGTCGTGATTATTAAGACCATATTGGTAAATGTCAAGCAGATCTTAAACTATGTTGTAAACAAGTTGCAGATTTTTTTTCTCGAGTTTAATAAAACGAATGCGAGTCGGCATTAAATACGGTCGTGCTTTACTTGAATTTAGTTCATTAACTATCGCCTTATTTGTTTTAACATTAGTTTTCAGTAACTTACCTTTATACATATATCATTTTATTGTGCTTGCTATTTGTAGATAATAAATTTGACATTTTATTTATAGTTAATAAGAATAGTGTAGATTTTAATAGGCTAGATATTTATTGACTGCACATACTTATCAATAAAGTTTACAGTATTTGTTGGCAATAGAAAATTACTTTATTCCAAACGTATTTAATCCCACAGAAATTATTATTTCTTTAAAATTAATAATTGCATTTAATAATAATAAAAATTGTATTAAGCATGGAATAAATTTGAAAAAATCTGCAAAGACAAAACCAAATACAACTCATGCTTTAATGGTGCAAAGTCAGAGAAATTATTTTCCAATTTTAAAGTTCTGTACATTACTCTAGTTTTTATTGAAAGGAAGAAAAATAAAGGATAGATCAATTCTCATTCCTCATTACGATTAGTTTAATTAAGAAGTAAATTGTAGATTAATTCTTTGAAAATATCACGCTAACTCCTTCAAATCCAACATTTCTAAGGAACATTTTTGTTCTACGTAATTTTGAGACATCGAAACCTTAATGGAGAGAAGAGGTTCGCCGTGCATTAAATAGAAGTACGTTCATAAATATAAATTAACCAAAAACCAACAAACGTGTCGCAGCTTGCATTTGGCCACGACGGAAGAAATACATCTTCCTGATTTTAAAACGTCATAGAACACAGCAAATACATTACGGAGTTACGTGAAAGCGATGGGAGATAAAGGCTGCCATCTCTCTTACTTTAGTGCGCTTAAAACTTAATGAGCGGCCGCAAGCCCCTTTATCGCAGAGGATTTCGATGATTCCTGAATTCTGACGTTCTCCTGTTTTCCGAATAACACAATTCCGAAGGAATTACTGCGATTTTGTAGTTGGCCGAAGTGGGTTTTGCTTTTTAGTTAAGTTTCATTCATTTTAATTAGTACAGCAAGCAGTAATTTTCTGAAGAAGAGAACGTGTTATATTAAACTTCATTTAAAATTCAAAGGACGAAAGAAGGAGAATGATAATACCATATAACGAACAATATTGATACTGAAGTAAGATGGGGGGTTGCGTGAATGGAATTCTATTAAGTCGAAAATATCCAACGTCACGATTTATTGAAAATCGATTGTATTATTTAAAAGCCATAATTGCGAATGAAAAACTGAAATACAGGAACAACAAATAACAAACATTCTTGTTAATAAAATTAAAGACTTGATGAGTTCCTCCGTTTAGATGGATAAGGCCTAAAGTCGTCGTAGGAACAAAATATGCGATGCTGTGTTTTCTCCGTGAGATGGCTCTGATACATTTTCTCGGAATTTGATGATTCAAATTCATGAATATAAGGTCTAAATAAATAGTCCTAGGCCATGAAACCAATTTAAAACTGAAATACCTTTTAAGAGGCAACAGATCCTTTTGATAGACCCAAAATGTTATTTCGTCGGAACCTGGTCACGCCATCTAACTTCCCGATTATTTCAGTGAGTTTCGAGTCGAACGCTAGAGACTTCTAGACGTTCGCTGAAAAATTCGAGAAGAAAAGGAGGTGTGAATACAGCAATTAGTAGAACGTTGAAGTCATAGAAGTGTTATTTGTTAGACAAGTGTTACAGCGACTGTAGACACTAAATTCAACGACAATTTTTCTGCACTCAATTCATAACAAAATTTCAATTCGAGAGTATATTTTCATATAATTATAAAGAGACGTGTTATCTTTTTTGCAGTTAAATTCCTCCTAAGAAATCTTATTTGCTGTTATTTACAATCTCAATAAACTTATTTAGCTTTAATTAACCGGTAATCAAGTTACTAATGCGAAACTCAAACGTGTACTTATTTGTGCAATAAATTACCGTTTACAGTCGGGATATTGGCGTATGTATACAACTGGGTGTGCTTTAGTTTGACATATATGTTTTTGCGGTTTTTTAAGAATACATTTTTTTATTCCCTATTTCTTTACAATAAACATTTTCGATGCCATAATAAGTGCTGAAGTGACCTGCTACAAATTATCTTGTTTGTTTGATTTGTTTATCGGCGTACGTTTTTTATCATAGTTATTTAAGAAGGCTTAGTGAATTATAAAGACAATGGAACATAAATTGATCTATCATTCTTTTCCGACATCCAGCAATCGTCAATCATATTCTTGTTCCATTTTCCTTGAGAAAAATATCTCTATATTTTTTATATCTGGATGGAACCTCTCTCACTGTTCTTCACTTTTCTCAAGTTTTCAGGAAAATATGAAAGTGTAAGAAGTCTAGTTTGACATTCATACAAACTCTTCTTTTTTTCCTTTATATAAATTTTTTCACTATAAAAAAAAAGAAAAATTTTTCAATTTTGTATACAAAATACAACAAGAAAATCAAATTTATGAGAATTGTTTGGAAAAATCCTGATATTTTTGTTTTGTTTCAGTGTGCGAAGTGTAATGCATAAGTACTTGGAGAAGAAAAATGAAGTGAGCTTCGAAAAAATCTTCCATCAAACATTAGGTAAGTAATCAAGAATTCCTAAAGAGATGCATCATTATTTCTCTTAAACGATAGAAAGTGTTGCATAATCATAAAAATTCGATATTGCAGTTTAAATGTTCGAAATATTGTCTTAGTAAATGTATAGGGCATACATAATAGGTTGCACAATATACCTAGATATATAGGGTGAGTTTTTTTTCGATGTTTAGTATGGGGAACTCGAAAACTATCACAGTTAGAAAGTAGGTTAAATGGGGAAAGATTTGTTGTTTTGGGAGCTTAGTTTAATGCTGCTTTTATTTTTTTATTTAGTTCATGACTGACTAGAAATTAAAAAAAAAAACTGATTTTTGTTAATTTCGTTAAATCCCTATATCTCGGGTATTAAAGATTTTACAGAAAAATCGTCAAGATAAAAGTTATAAAGAATTCTGTTGTTAATTAAATAGTTTTATTAATTTTGACATGGAGGCTTTTGTTTTTGAGCTATGACATAAACATTAGTTTTTTTTTAAATGGAAACCTAGTTGGTTTTGATTGCAAAAAAACGCCCTATTGTTCACCTTTCCAATTATATAACATTTGATATAGTTATTTCAAGAAACAACGGAGATATGGCAGTTTTTGTCTGCGGTTAATACATTTTGCAATTATTAAGCTGGGCAACCATGGTAACGACTCTTTTATAAAGTTTATAAAGAAATGCATGTCTTTCTTACGTTTTGTTTATCATCAATTTTCACTTATAGTGTTTAGTTCAATTGACATAGTAATTTTAAGCAATGGCGTAGGCACTGCAGTTTTCCTTTTTCAAAATTTTTGTAGTTAAGTATGTAAAAAGATACTAATAGACAATGTTATAGCAACTCATATTAGTTTGACAGTTTCTTTGTTGTTTCTATTTTAGATAGATTTACAAATCAATAAGTAAGATAGTACCAATATTTATTTAGAAAAATAAATAAAAAAGAAGTTAGTGTTTGTTATTATAATCTTTAATAATATTAATGATATTAAAATTAATTTATCCTCGTATTAGAAATTCAAACAACTAAAAACAAGAATATACTGAAAATATTTCTAAAGGTGTTCAAAAAGACCACCATTTTTGTTTATACATAAATTGCATCGCTTTAAAATAAAATTTACAGCTTTTCTGGTAGATCGTCCGTCGATATTGGCAAATGCCTCCAATATACTTTCTCTAAAGTCTTCTCTAGTTGCACATGATCTTCGATAGACTTATTTTTTATCGCTCCCCATAAATAAAAGTCTAAAGCAGACAAACCCGGGGTTCTAGGCGGCCACAAAATGGGTGCATGAATTGGGAAAAATCTGATTTAAATAATTTCGCTCAGCTAACTGATTATGTGGCGGCGCTCCGTCATGTTGGAACCATTGTAGGTAGCATTGTACTACTTTGTAAATTTAACTCATCCAACATATTTTCAAAATTATTCCTTAATGACAGTATCATTAAAAATATATGGACCGAGGATTGTTGATCCAATAACACCGCATCAAATATTAAATCCAAATTTAATTTGTGGTCTTCTTTGTTCAATATGGTGGAGATTTTCTTTCAACCAAAGATGCTCATTATGTCTATTAAATATGCCACATTTTGTAAACCGTGTTTCATCTGTCCAAAGAACTTTAAATTTGAACTGTGGATCGCCTCTACATTTTTCCTTGAACCACGTACAAAACTCAATACGTCAATTATCACCAGCATACATTGTTTGTGAAATAGATAACTTAAAAGGATGAAACTTATGTTTCTGCAATACTCGTATAACAGTGCGTTGCGAAGCACCCATTTCAGCTTCAATTTGTTGGGTTGAATTGGAAGGGTTTTTGCATTACACTTGCTAGTACATTTGTTTCGACAGCTTCATTAATAGTGTTTGTTTTGATCCTTGGATTACAAAAGGAACCATATTCTCCCAAGTTCTCATACAACCCAAAATAATAGGTATTTGTTTATAAACAGTTGTTACCATGATTACCTAGAATAATAATTACAAAATGTACCTATTAACTGGAGACGAAAACTACCACATCTCCGTTGTTTCTTAAAATAACTATATCAAATGTTATATCATTAGAAAGGTGAAAAATAGGGCATTTTTTGCAATCATGGTCAACTATGGTTTCCATTAAAAAAACTGATATTTATGTCATAACTCAAAAATAAAAACTTCAATGTCAAAATTAATGAAATTATTCAATTAATAACAGAATTCTTTACAACTTTTATGTTGACAATTTTTATTTGAAATCTTTAATAGCCGAGATATAGGGATTTAAGGAAATTAACAAGAAACAGTTTTTTTTTTGGAATATGTAGTTAGCCATGGACTTTAAGAAAAAAATAAAAGTAGCATTAAACTAAGCTCGCAAAACTACAAATCTTTCCCCATTTAATCTACTTTCTAACTGTGATAGTTTTCGAGATCCCCATACTAAAAATTGGAAAAATCTTTATTTTGAAATCTTCCGTTCTTCAAGAATGGCTTAACTTTTCAAAAAATATTTATTAATGTACGGATCAAAAATAAGGTAGTTATTAATCTGCTTGCTCTTCGACAATATTGTTAATTAATTCGAGTCTTTGGAGGACCATGAAGTTGATTGTATAGAATCAAACTAAGTATGTACACTATGAGCATAAATGATTGAGGACAAGTTGAATTTCCCGCCTTTCAATATTTTTCTTAAGTTGGTCAAATGTATAGGCGTGCACTGAGATGCAATGTGGATAACGAGATTATTACTCAATAAAATAGTCTGGTAATTAATTATGAATTAATTTGGTCATTTCAAATACCTAATTGCAATATGGATGCAAACGTTGGCTCTGAAAAGATCCGACACTGAACAAAAATTAATTTATTTTCAGGGCGGCCAAACACAAGGAGTAAAAATCACTAGATAGAGACGCGGGAAATTCAACTTGTCCTCAATCATTTATGCTCATACTGTAGTATGTTTCAGATTCAGTCATAGATTATTAATATAACAGTGAGAGTTTATTTTTAATTACATACGTATTCAATCTAATTTATTTTTTATATTTTTTAAATAATATATTAAGAGTGTACTCTTTCTTAACGGCCACGTATCATATGCGGACACCTCTATTAAGCGGACATTATTTTCTTGGGAATAGTAAAAATGTATATCGCTAAACGCTTTCTCTTAAGCAGACACATTTTCAGGGACCAGAGGTGTCCGCTTATGAGAGAATACAATGAAGAGATTTAAGAAATTTTCTATAATAAAAGTTGTGAAAAGAAAAAGACGTTACTTCTTTAAGTAGAAAAACTGTGTATAAAGAATATTTCCAACATTTTATTTGAAGTCTAGTATAAATAAAATCGTGGCATAGATTCTGGTATGTATTAAAAATACTGAAAAGCGTTAAATTTCTGAATGAAAAATGGATACAATTTAGAGCAAAGTGAATTGCAGGTGCCTACTTAATTAATTTTATTTTTCTATTTTAAATTAGACTTCGAGTTATCTTTTGGAAGCTCAAAAAAATTCTTTTTTAAAGAAGCCCTTGTAAAATTGTCGTTAATTGACCAATTTATTAATCAATTTCTTAGATTAATAAATTCAATCGTATAAAACCAGCTCACTATAAGCCAAGCATACACATTCTAAGGTGAAGATACAAATTGTGCAAAATACAGAAGTACGAGTAGAAATGTAAGGCTGAACAAACTTGGAACTAAGCAATTATAGTGGGAGGAAAATAGAGTGTGAATGTTTATATTTAGGTTGTAAGCATGCTTTAAAATTCTTTTAGATGATACTTTTCAAAATATTGAATTAGTGCGAGGATAATTTTATCGGGAAAATTTTTCGGGAGACTGGGCATCTTCCGAGAGGTTGGGTAAAGTATCTACCTTTTTCCTTTTTAATTAAAAAATTATCTGCAATAGGGAAAAATATCTGCGGTGGACAGCACTGCTTGGATGGGTGACAATCGAGTACAAACATAAAAATTTCGAATTAATTCGAACACTTTTCGGTGTTTCCTCGCGTCCATCCGTTTCTGGTGTTAAAATAAACGCAGTTAGGATGTTTAATTTTAAAAAGAGTTAATGTTGTTTTCAAAAGTGGAAGTTTAATCCTTGCTGTAGTTACTTCTATCGTTCAAAGAGTTAATATTATCCGGGAAAAGAGAGAGACTTAACTTCTAATGTAGAAGCCTAAAGGAATTAATATTATCCAGAAAGTGTCGAGCATTCTATCCTAAAAGGAGTTAGTATTATCTAGAAAATGAAAGAATCCTTACTGTTGGGACAGTCACTTGTATCTTAACTTATTTTTTAAATATTCCGAAGGGAGAAATCCACTTTTTTTAATATTGCATCTTTTATCCCTTGTTCGTTTATGTGGAAATTACTGAATTCCTTATTGCTCTAGAATATTACGCTTAGCTGGAGAAAGTGGAATAAAGATGTTCATAAGGCCTTGCCAATAATCCCCGGTAAAAAGAGCTTGTTTCATCTATGGTGTCATTTGTTATTATATCACTATTTTTTTTACACACTCTTGTTGCCATTATATTTAATGCGCAGGTAAAATTATGGCGCTATTCTAAAGCAAGTTGATAGGCATGTACCAGTCATGACGTAAAGAGAATGTCAATTAATCCCTTCCTTCTTACATCAAAATTTACCAATATTTACCAATAGAGAAAAGTAGATAAGGGTGAACTAACACCTTTAGGACAAATTTTTTTCTTTCTTGGATTAAATGAGGTGATGACTTTCACCAATGCAAATAGAATATTTTACTATTGAGTGTAACTTGTCTCCTTCGTATTGAATTAACGAACTCTGGATAATATGTTATTTTTTAACATTTATTTTTAGATGCATTTAATAATAATAGTAATAATAATATTTATTTCGAACTCAAAGATACAGTTCGTGTCATTCATTGTGCATAGTTAATTAGAGACTGAAGTTAAGTACACATATGAGTATTATGTTGGTTTTTTGTCAGACATAAATTGAACAAATTCTTGTACATTATAAAAAGGATTATTAGTAAAAATAATTCTGAATTGTAGATTTATATTTATTAACCGATAACTCAGTCCAGGAGTTAGGTAGCAAGTTGTATAACGACATGTGGCGAATTTGCGCTGCCGTAGCATTGATTCTTCTAATGTGGACTTTGGATTTGGTTCTTAAATCGAATGGCGTCACATCCTTTCTTTTCTGCAAATTTGTGGATTCCTGTTGCACTCTCATTATCTGTCTATAGAGATAAGATAAAGTTAATGTCATGATTCTGAGTTTCTTGAACAAAGGTTCACAAATGCGTACAGGGCGGAACTCCTTCACTTATGCGGATGGCGTTTTTTTTTTTTTTGCATAATAAAGATGTCGTCTTCACTGCTTGCCGATTCTCCCCAGACTACCAATCTGTAAGTCATCCTGGCATGAAAGAGGGCATGATATGAGGTTATCACAGCATTTTTCCCTATTATTTGTTTTATGTGTCTTACTGCATATGTTGCTGAGGCCAATTTATTTGAAAGAGCATTTATATGAGCACTCCAAGTTAGGCGTGTGTCAATCTTTAAACCAAGTAGGCTGACTTCTCTTCGTTGTGTTGTCCGCTTCGAGCTGAATGTTACTCTTACTGTTTTATCTGGATTGGTTGGCTTTAAACCAGTCGGGGGCTTCCTTGTTAGCTCTTTCCATTTTTGCCAATAAATGACTTGAATCTTTGCTGCTGCATAATATTGTGGTATCGTCTGCATCGAGGACAATATTGGCAAATATGCTATACGTTAAATTGTTTATGAAAATGCAAAATAAGAAAGGGCTCATAATTGAGCCTTGTGCAACTGGAATAGACTCCATTGCTCATTTTGATATACAGCCTGTTTTCTATTCTCCAGGTATGACCTTATTAATTTAAATATAGTACCACGGATTCCGTAGCGTTCTAATTTAGACAGTAGTACATGATGTTGCACACAATCGAACGCTTTTGTCAGATCATACATTAATGCTTCGCAGTCGAAATGTTCTTCGAAGGCGTCCCAAATATCATTTAGCAAAGAGAGAATCGCGTCTATTGTACATTATCCTTCTTGAAACCCAAACTGTTGTTTGGAAATAATATCGTGTGAGCTAAAGAAATTTTTTACTTGAATGCAAAGGGCTACTTCAAGAATTTTTGATGTTAATAATAAAATAGAGATAGGTCTGTAGTTGGTGGGAAGCGTTGAATCTCCTTTTTTGTATAAGGGTATCACTTTTGCTGATTTCATTCCATCTGGAATAACTCCTTTCTCGAAGCAAGAATTTATGATCTCAGCCAGAGGATGTGTTATGTATTTTTCTGCTGCTTTTAAAATTTTGGTGTTTAAACCATAAACGTCTGTGGTTTCTTTGGATTTCAGTTTCCGAATAAACGGGAAAAGATAACAATAAATAAATTTGTCAGGCATTACAGGTAAAACTTTATCCAGATTGTAACACCGATTATGAGGATAATTACAATTTATCCCAAAATTTGCGTTTGGTTACCACAGGACGAACTTTAGTTATATAGTTGATTTGAATGTTAAATTTCTCGTTTTATTACAAGGGCTATCCCGAAAAGATTTTAACTGATGTCATTGCAAGGATTACTTGAGGATGGACGTGACGTGACATGACGTGTTATACATTGTCTAATAGTGTCCATTGAGTTTTTTAAAAATAAAAGTAGCACTTAAATTGTACATTAAATACTCTGTATCTTGCAAATAAAATAAAATAAAAAATTAATAAATAATAACATTTTAATTTTATATATTTTTATGTAGCATGCTCCATTAATAGATAGATAACCTACGAAAATTGAACAAGAAATTATGATGTGTTACGTAGTGTATACAAAGGCGAACTTACTCTTTTGAGAGTTCAGACGCAAGACATTTTGGGAACCATTACGTACAAACATTTGCTAGTTAATTCACATAATTTTTGAAATAATTATATGAACGGGACCTCTTAGTAGCTATCACTTCTTGAGTTTAAAAAGGTAAATATGACCTGCATCTTAGGATTCTAAAAAGTATCGCAAATCAAAAAGTTAAAATGTCTAAAACTAACTGATGCAGAACCTAGAAAATTACTGCCAACGGTGAATATGATACAAAGAATGTTATTTAAAAAATGCCCACACACACCAACTTCTTAAGTGACTCAGATTTCCAAGTAAGTAGCAATAATTTCGGTCTACCTATTTTCGGAACAATCCTCGTGAAATAAATCATTATACGTTTTTCTTGTAAAAGCATTTATTTTTGAATACTTTTGTGATTCAAGTTCAAATTGCCCGTCGTTAAGGAAATCTGGCTTTTAATGCGCTTTTATAGTTGTATTACGTTACGGCAGTATTACGTCAAATTGTTTTATGCTGAAGTGAATTACGGATATAAATTAATGTTTCGTTTTTAAATTCTTGCACCACATTTCGTTTTTAAAGTTCTTATTCCAAGAAAAACAAAAAATATTTTCTAGTTAGTACATAAAGTAGAGAACATTATTAAGTAAGAAAAGATCTATTTTTGAAATTTTAAGAAATTTATTATCTAAATATTACTTGAAATTTTATCAATGTAAGATATCATGCGTTTAAGATTCTAAGAAACTTTCGTCTAAACGACGTTTAAATTTTATCAAGCACATATTTATTTATAAATGCTGATGAGTTCTAAAGATCGTTAATATTCATGGAAGAAAATGAAATTCCGCAGTTATTAACAGCTGATCATCGAAAATCTATAATTAACTTTCCTCTCTCGAGTCGAAGACTTTATAGTTTAAAAAAGATTGTGAATAAAGATCATTCGGAAAAGGGTTTGTAAAGTCAATGATCCGCACCGAATGTGAACGTAAACCGTATTTTCTGTTTGACCTGCCCTTTTGTGTCCCGTTGATTGGATTTTCGAACGAACTACGAGAATTGTTTCGATGGCTGCACACGACTGTTCCCGTTTTGCAATTCGGCGTTTATTTTACTTTTTTTTTTATTGATATCCCATTTGAACTCATCAAATTGTCGAGCAAATAACAGCGTTTATTTAAATCTAGCGTGTACCTCGGAAACGAATTTCTGCTCTGAAGTTTTTCCAGAATATCATTGGATAATTAATTGTTTGTCAGTTTTTATCTTGCTTTCGATATGCGTACCTAAAATATAAATATTTTAAATAAATATACTTTACCACAGAAAAGTTTTGAGGGACTCTTTAAATTGCACCATAAACTTCTCATGAGACTTTGAGGTTGACTTGAGGCAAATCATTTCGGACAAAAATTTAAATGTGTTCTACACTTTTTTACTGGAGTGTGTATAGATAACTTATTCGTTTTTAACTACATATTTAAACATTGAGTATTTTACATGTGCTTTTTTGATTCAGATTTAATGGGCCAAATTCTGAAACATCACTCATACTTGACTCACACTTAAACTTGTCGTTTGGCATTGTTTTGAATTCAGAAATAATTTTATATTTACTCGTGCGATCAAGTTTATCGTCAGTGTAGCTAATTTGATCATCAGTGATTTACGATAGAAAGTCAAAAAATCATTAAATTGAAAATTAGAGCGTTTCTAAATTACAAATTAACATCAAACTGCCAATTTGAGTATGGGTTGAGTAATGCTTCAGAATTTGGCCCATAATAAACTTTCTCGTTCTGGAGAAAATTGATTTAACACTTACCAAAAATCTTATTTAATATTTGAACGTTTTTAATTTACGACGGCAGAAAGAGCGTTCCGAAATTTATTTTCCGGTTAATCCGGTAAGCTCGGGCAAAATTACGCCATATTAAAGTGTTTTTAACTGGAGTTTGAATAAAATATGAGTTCTCTCGCGCAATACCGCTGAAATATTAAGAGCCTGGAAATGGCAAGTCTGCATGATGTACGACCGACGGGATTATTATTGTTATTGCTATTATTCTGCGGTACAGAAACATTGCTACACTTTTGCGTGAATATAAGGCGCATAAATTGCGGCCGTGAAACAGTTTTACATACGAAAACAGACACGCCGTTCCATAAATTGCGCTTCTTTTTATTCTCGGTGTTTATCTGCTTGTTTGCGCTGCAGTTTAGGCGTCCCAATTTTTATTTGAAATGGAAATGCAAAAAAATCGGCTATTTATTGTGTAACACTCTTCAAAAATAATTTACAGAGTTTATTAGAAACTAAAAAATAATGCGAAAAATAAACAAAAAAGAAACAAACACAAAGCAAGTTTAGTTTTAATAATAAAACAAAAAATTAGAAAAGTGATTACCTACAGAAATTAAGAAAACAGTGCCAAGAATAAGTATAATTAAAATAGAATCACGACACGTCAATAACTTAAAAAAAAAATCATGAGTCAAATGATGCATAAGACAATGTCGAGGCCTATTACGATATATGTGGCGAAAGCAATGAAATTAACATATAAAGGAATTAATGCATTATTAGTTACGAAAAGAGAAATATTAAGAACAATTCTAGGATAAAGAAAAGTCAATGAAACGAGGACAAATGAAAAATAATTAATGGAGTTGACGAAGAAAGAGAGAATATATATTACATACAAAAGTATAAAGAATAAAATGGCTTGGACATGCATGCATACAATGTAATACAATGAAATACCGACTGATATTTAAATTTTTGTTATTAACTCTTGCTACGTCTTAGCTTTACTGTAAAAATACTACGAGGAGTGCAATGACTTCCTTTTCCGTTAAGCTAAGGCACATCGTCCAAATTTCATGACAAATGTTGATAAAAAATTTAAAAAAATCACTCGGCCATCATGAAGCATGAGGTTATTAAGAGTTAACCTATGAACTGTCCTCTGATGTAGTATTCAATGTTCCTTGTGACCATCGCGGAGGACTACTCTTGAGCAGTTTTGATAGTTATGTTGAAATGCTATTTTTTTTTTAATTTCAAGAATACCTAATACTTCTCGGAAGTAAAATTTTATAATAAATGGTGTTCGTAAAACTTTTTACTTTTTTGGGAATTTTTAACAACTCGTAGGACACCCTATCCGTATGTGATGCATATTTTATTTGGGGAAATGTCTTAATAATGTAGTTTTAATGAATTTCACAAAATAAAAATATAAAGGATACGTTATGTGTTTACATTCTGGTTAATTGATTTCCTTTCTTGTTTTCTTTCCATTACGCAGGGGAAACGTGAAATTAATTATATAATGCGTTAAAGTGTACACTTCGTTAGGTTGAGAATATAATTAGTTACCGACAGCGGGGGAAGCAAATTGAAAATTCCTGTGGAGTCTAAATATAAATTTTTGTGTAAATATTGTTCTAGTCTTGACCACCTGATACGGAACGGACCACTTATTGCTCGAGACTGAAAAAATATTTGTTTTTCAAATTTGCAAGCAGGCATCCCGTACAACTGATCTCATTGTATTACTAAAATTAGGACGTGCGTGTAATACAGTGCGTTTATCCAAAAGCGACGGTTCGCTTTTATTTTAGATATATGTATAGGTACTTTATTTTCAGTTGGCTTGAGATTTAACTTTGACGTTATGTCTAAGGTTTTTTTTATTCTCGGTGTGCAACTACAAAGTGTGTAATTAGTATTTCGCACTGTAGTTGAATTCTGTTACTAATTAATTGATAATTATTGCATTGATGCGAGCTATGGAAATAACACATTGAAATTCAGTTGCCTCACTTTCTTAAAGTCGAAGATATTATGTTTCAATTTAGTTAGTGAAACTTTGTTGCGTCATTACGTGATCCAACATGTTCTCTGTACATCGTGCACCCAATTTAAATTCGTAATTCAAGTAAGCTACGATTTCAATGTTTCTTCTCCTAAATGTTTGTAGCACTGACACCTGTCCAATTATTTGTTTGTGCTAACACTTGGTAAAAAGCATTTGAAAACATGATGCGCAGGCTACATTTGTGCATTATTGAAGGACAGCATTTTCAATATCTGCTTTAGTTTTGTTTTGAAGTGAATTAATTAAGTATTTTACTGAATTTTGAATATCATGAACAGACAACATGAAGCTGACAGTTATTGACAACTGTCCTCTCATTCTTGTGTTGCATGTCGCCAACTTGATAAAAAATAGCAGCTTACTTTAATCAGGAATACATTTGAAATCACGGTATTTAAGTACCGTGCCTTCAATTAAATTCACGCAATTCAAGAGAAATCAGTTGTCAGTAACTGTCAGTTATGTTACTGATGATGACATCAAATAAAAACATAACATTAAAGTTTAAAGTAGATGCTCAAAGTGCGTCCTTCAGCTTGAATACTTAAGCGTGCTTTGCGTTTCAAACCTGGAGTACGATTTTTGAAATCACACGTAAATGTACGACCACGTAAAGTTGCGCTGACTAACTTGCGTGCAGGTTTATAATTTCCAATTTTTGAAGACCATTCTTATCTTGGCGCGTGCACGTTCTTGCGATCGGCTAAATAAACGATTGCCTCTTCTGGCAACAGCGCAATTCTAACCTAACTTCCATGACATTTTATTGTTTTGTAAACAATCTTCGGCTGAAGAGTGTTATAAAGTGCAATGGAAAGTAAAAAAAGCAGAGGTGCTAACACATCTGATAATCAAAAAAAGTGTCTTATAGAATTTGTGAAAAAAAAAAACTCATTTCATACGTGGCAAGCAAACGAAGAGTTATACTCACAAACATATGCAGAATGATTGGGAAGAAATATCAAACATTTTAAATAGTATTGCTAGTACCAACAAAGACTGGCATGGCTGGCGAAACCTCATCTCATAAGTGGCAAGCAAACGAAGAGTTATACTCACAAACATATGCAAAATGAATGGGAAGAAATATCAAACATTTTAAATAGTATGGCTGGTGCCCACAAAGACTGGCGTGGCTGGCGAAAGGTACAATTTGATTTTATACTTATACCTATTAAGAAATAAACTCTAAAGGTACTTGTTTACTGTTGGCGGGACTTGCGATTTCGAACCAAAGGAAAACTAGCGGGGAACAAAAGAAGAGCAGCTGGTACAGGAGGTGGTCCATTTAAGGACGAGTCACTGACACCTGCAGAGGAAGATTTGTTGGATGTAATAAAGCCATAATGTGGCCGAGTCCACCGTAGAATTTCAATTCAATGATAATGAAATTGACAGTGTGTTATTGGATATAGTACCAGCACCACCAAACCGTTTAGAGGAACCAGAATTAGTTGAAAACGCACCTTTGAATGATTTTGAAGTATTACACACTATAATTGTGCCCCCGGGTAATAAGATAATGCAAACAGAAATGCTTTAACCGACACAACAAATCAGTTAAATAGCCATGTAAAGAAAATGCCAAAGAAATTTGAAAACCTGATAAACTCTGCTACTGCCGCAACATGTTTCAAGAACAACTTAGATAAGAAACTGCACCTCAAGGAAGCATATTACAATCAAAAACTGAAGATTTTAGAGGAGAGGAACTTAATTGAAGCGAAGAAAGTGGAAGCCTTAGACCAAATAGCAACCACCGTGGCTAAAAAGGGTGATCTAATGCAATGAAATAACTTATTTCTTGTTATCAGTTAATGTGTGCAATTGTTCTTTTTTTTAATACCAAATTACGAAGCCAAAGGTTCATTTTGTAATACATTATATCTATAATAACAATAATTTGTGTTCATTGTATTACAGAGTTAGTTACTTAGTTCCTCGCAAGAAAACAAATAACCCTCCTTCTAAATCTCCTACCCGCTGCAAGTTCCGAATGCACCCGCCTCACAGCAAGTTCCTCACCTTCATCTTCCACATATTTTTCATCATCTATCATACCGAAATCAATATCTGCATTTTCGGCTGGATCCGGTTCCGGTATATTATATTCCACGCATATGTTGTGCAACACGACACAAGCATTTATTATCTTGCACGCTACATCTGGACCTTTCAAAACTCCATTGCAGCGCTCAATGGTACTTCTCGTACTTTTATGCACAGTATTATAGATGTGTTCTGGAGTACCAGGTACCGGGTCCTCGGTCAATGGGGTGAGCAACCATGGGCGAAGAGGATATCCAAAATCTCCCAAAAGGTAATAGTCAGTGTGACCTAGGTATGTAAACGTCGCATAAGCGGTTGAACATTGGAACGCCTCCAAATAAAAGCGTCGTGAGTGCTTCCCGGGTATTTAGCGTTCACATTTAACACTTTTAACTGCGAGTCCCAAATCTACAAAATGACGGCCAACGGCACAGTATTATAGATGTGTTCTGGAGTACCAGGTACCGGGTCCTCGGTCAATGGGGTGAGCAACCATGGGCGAAGAGGATATCCAAAATCTCCCAAAAGGTAATAGTCAGTGTGACCTAGGTATGTAAACGTCGCATAAGCGGTTGAACATTGGAACGCCTCCAAATAAAAGCGTCGTGAGTGCTTCCCGGGTACTTAGCGTTCACATTTAACACTTTTAACTGCGAGTCCCAAATCTACAAAATGACGGCCAACGGTTTTTTGAAATAATCGTGCCTACTTAGACTTACTAGTTGTACATTTAGTGAGTGGTACTGCTTACGATTAATGTAAACATACTCTGGGTAATCCGCATGATTTATGAACGGAGGAAAAATTGTCACGTGTGTGCAATCGATAGCACCAATTACCCCTGGTATATTATGTTGCTGACAAAACCAACAAATCCTTCACCGAAGTAAAAAAAATTAGGTTCGTTGAGGGACTTGATCACCTTAATCTAACCGCATTTAGTTCTCCGAAAGTACTGGGAAACTTCACCCATTCATGAAAAATATCGGATGGTTGAGGGCTTGGTACACCTCTCTTAAACAAGTGCTTACGGTTGATTGTGCCAAATCGAAATATTTGCTACTCCCAATGTCTGATTGATAGCTCCCAGAAGCAAAAAACTTTAGGGCTACCAGAACCTATAACCAAGTTACATATACCTAAGCAAATGTTAGCAGCCCAAATGGTGCTTCATGGCACACTTACCTTAGTTTGAATATCTAAATCAGAAGCTCAAATTGGCGGATTTATGTAAGGTGTCAACCACATTATTAAATGCCGTGTTAGGTCTTTAGTCAGCCTAAAGAATTTAACAATTTTTTTTCACTTAATGTCGTGAAAGGATTAGTCGGCTTACGTTCATTATGAAACAATTGTTCAGCATTCTCTAAATTTTCTATTATAATAGCCTGCAGAAGGTCTTCCATAATTTCAACCCTTGTAAAATGCACCCGAATAAAACAACTATCCCGATATAAAAATAAGTAGGTAACAAAGTCTTATACAGAATTTATTATTAACGCACAAACGACTGATTTAATCACTTACGATTACCAAATGGCCACTCGTTGCTAAACGTGCGGAATTTGCGTGCATTCGTTTCGTTGCGATTAGTGAAAAATTGGATATACACTTACGTGCAAGAGATGTTATGACTTTTCTAATAAACGAACGCTCAAAAATCGTACTCCTCTGTTTGCTAAGTGTTTGGGGGTTATGTTGGCACACACATCTGTAATGCCCACACGAAGTTCTTCGATTGTGTGACCCGTAGTTCTAAAAACTGTGTTCTTCATGTGCGGAAAAATGAAATCCATAATTGTGAGATCTGTGAGAAAATTCACAATCCGGTTATCGAAAAACTGCTGCAGGGGAGCCATTGTTTAATGAGCTGTGTGGGTCGTGGCTTGCTGAAAAACCCTTCTGTAAGTTCATCATCATGTAGTTGATTAATGAAAGGTTCTAATAATTCATTTCGGTATCTTTCAGCAGTTACTGATGATACGCCTTCTTGACTCTGTTAGCCAAACACCAATTTTTAACGGATGTAATGGATTTTCCACAAATTCATGGGGATTTTCTGCTGACAATATTCTCATATTCTATTTATTTCAATACCCTGAGAGATGAAACCAGGTCTCATTAGAAAAGAAACACTTGTCAAAAATGTCGAGTTGTCTAAGTTATCAAAAAACCACTGACAATATTCTGTTCTTCTGCGAAAATCTACTGGCCTGAGTTCGTGGACTGCTTGAATCTTATATAGATATAGCTTTATGTTTTTTTTAAGAATAGTGTGACATTCCATTCAACTTCTTGTGAAAGTTTCGCAACAGATTTCTTGGGAGAGTTTTCCATTCGATCCCGAACATCTTCAATGCAGCCTGCTATCCTTTTCTTAGGTTCTCCGCTCCCTGTTTTGCGACCAAGTGATCCCGTTTCAAGAAATTTATGAACACAAGCACGGACATGTTTAATTAGCCGTTCATAAGTAATTACAAGATTAGGAAACCGTTGTCGAAAATTCTATACACACTGATTAATTGAATAAACTAACTGTCCATTTTCTAATCTAACGGTTTGAAAATAACTTTCAACAATAAATATTTTGTGCTGTAATTCTAATATTTTGTAAATGAAAATACAAAATGTCAATTCGACATTTGTTTAATTAAATAATTGAATAGTTGAAACAATGAAATCATAGCCCACCTTAATGAGGAATTTAATTGAAGGCATGATATATATATGGTACACGGGAAAAAAAGAATAATAACAAGTAATACAACTATCGTACAAATAGCTCCTGAAATAAATTGTGTGAGATATTTACACAGTTGTTTGGCATAATAATATTCTTGTAGTAAAACTACAAACATTGAATTGGAATTTTACTACAAGGATGTTGACATGCCAAATAATTATGTGAGTGTCTCATACTATTTGTTTCTGAAGCTATTTGAACGAAAATTGTGTTGCTTTTTACTATTCTTTTTTCTCCGTGTATTTAAGTGTATAAATAAGATCAAGTTTTCTTGCCAGATGAAAATTATGAAATTAATTAAAATTAAAAATGTGTAACTGGCAGTATAGAAAGTGCTAGGAAAGAGTTTATACATGTATTTCGGCCTTATTGGGCTTCATCAGAACTCTGTACCTTAAAAAATTTTAGTTTATTGAAAAATTTAGAAAAACTTACCCCTTTTTTGAATTTTAATTAATTTTATATAAATAAGATTCACAAACAAAAAAAAGATTTGCAAAATCTCAACGTCAAAAGGAACATTCAATTTCAAACGATTTTATTATGATTCACTTTGTTTTAGAAAACTAATATGTATACAAATTAGGTATGATTTATTATCGTGCTGCTTTATTTTGTGAATAATTTTAAATTAAGTCAACAAACCAAAATGTCTGTCTACATTAAATAAACAGTTGAAAATGAGAGAAACAAATCTAAATTCCGAATAAATATAAGAAGGTCAACGTACATGCGATAAGAATATTAAAATGTGTAAACATTTTATCACGATTTCCGCTACTGCTTGTCTATACCTTTGTGATTTGCAAGTTGTTTGTGTAACTTGTAAGATGGTGTTATGAATTCAAAAAATGCTAAAAACTTCCGACGTGGATATTTTTATTAATAATAGAATTAATAAGAGACTTACGTTACATACGAGCTGTTCGAGAAGTAAAGATATATCAGGTGTAGACTAAAAGAGAAAAGTTTTATGTTGGTGGTGGTTACATATGTCAACACTGGCTTTAAACTTGAAAATTTTGTTTGTGTTCATCACTTTATATTTATAAAGCAGTGTAGAATTTTAATTTTTCGAACATGACGAAACGCAAAACATTTGTTTTGTCTTATATCAATTGTAGGGTACATGAAAGCAGATTAAACTATGCAAAAGTTAATAAATTAAAGTTATTCAAAGTTATTATAAAACATATGAAGTGAAGTGTTTTGTTTTTGAGTTTGATTTGAATTTGTTTTAAATATATTTAAAAACTTTTTCCACGTTTTCCTTGAATTTTTTATTAAAGTTCACTCAGTTACGCGAAGGTAATTAATTAAGGCGATACACGAGGTGTGTTTAATTACTAATCCAGACTCCACTTAAATTAAAACTCACCTTAAGTGTTCGGTGCAAATGGCCATTAGAGCTTCTAGATCGCTCTTTATTCGTAACGCTTTTGGTTATGTAATTAATACTCGCGTGGCACCTCATACAATTTTTCCCTTAAAGTTTTTGTTTTTTTCACCAGAAATGTTCAATTGATTTTGATTTTATTCACTTTTGTAGTCTGCTAATAATCCAATTTCAATTGTTTTTGTCAATTTGATTTTCTTTATTTTACAGTTGAACAAAAAGTTTTGGATTGTTCTATCGATTTTATATATTTTTAATTACAAAACGAATATTTGAAAAAAATTCTTCATTTTCCAAATCTTGCAACAGATATGTTCAATAGTTCTTTTTATTTTATTCTCTTTTTAGTGATGGTTTTTTCTTCAATTGTTTCTGTAATCTGCTAATAATCACATTTTCGGAAAGCTCAACTGTCCTATTAATTTGATTTTCTTCATTTTACAATTGAATGAGTTTTTTTTTTATTACGGAACAAGAATTTTAAAAATATCGGTGTTTGTTTTTCAACTGTTTTATCATTTGCTTCTCTAATTCGCTGACGATCAAATTTCATCAAGAAAGTTTATTTTTTTTTCATCTTCTTATTCCTACACTCGCACAAAATTTTTGACTATATTCTTCATCGTTATTCAATTGTTTTATCATTTCCTTGTAATCTGCCAACGATAAGTTACCAAAGATCTATCAGTCTATCAGCAGTTATCTCCAAGATTTTAGAAAAGATCGTAGACAGGCAAATGAGATATTTTTTTCACTCTAAATAATGTTTTACCTTCCAACCAATCCGGCTTCTAACCTGGCCATAGTTGCTGCAGTACCTTACTAGGAGTAATAGATGGTTTAATGAACCCTATCGATAAAAAATGCTATTGCCTTATGGTAACGCTCGATTCTCCAAAATATTTGATACTTTAGATCACGATTTAGTACTGGCAATTTTACATTTCGTGGGTATGAGTGATAAAGTTGCATTTTCTCGTCAGTATCTTGAAGACCGCATTCAAAGAGTTAAGATGAGAGATTTACTGACAGAACCTATTGTACTGCAAAGAAGAGTTCCGCAAGGAAACATCTGTGGCCCTCTGCTGTATCTTTTGTATACCTGCCGTTTTAATGCTATTACACCGAATTGCAAACTTTATTCTTATGCGGACGACACTCAGTTGACCTTTTCATTTCCCTCAGTTAACTCTGATTAAGCTGAAACCAGCGTTAACCGCGAATTAGAGCATATGTGTGTTTTTTTTTAATCTAATTGCGGCTTCAAAATCAACTCTTCCAAATCTGCTGTCTTTATTTTTAGGTTCAAACTACTTACTGACACTGTCACCAACGGCACCGTTATCAAATTAGGAACTGAAATACTGAATTCAACTGATTGCGTCAAAAATCTTGAACTTTTGATAGAAATTTCCATTTTAAAAATTAAATAAATTCACTTAGTTGTAAGTTCCATTCAATCCTAAAATTTTTATTTTCCAATAGGTTCCTCCTAAATCAGAAATCAAGATTATTACTTTGTGATTCTCTTGTTTCAACTATTGCGACTGTGTTTACGGTCTTTGTATGGACGCAAAGGATAAGGCTTACATTCAGAAAATCTAAAATTCTTGTTTGTGGTTTGCTAATGATATTAAAATATAAAATGAACATGTTTCCCATACACTGAAACTGGCGGGATGATTGGACATGCGTGTACATTTCGTGATATCTTACATTTTCTAATTCCTGCCTATCTTTATAATAAAATATGAACATTCGCCATAAAAATGTCCTTACAATATCCCATCACTCCACTGCTTTCTTCAAATGTTCTTTTTCTTACAATATTGTTTTTGTTTTAAGGATATCCGATATTACTGTCTGTAACATTTTTTCTTGCTAAAGCACGCTTGTAAAAATTGTGAATATAATTGCGTTTGCTTGTAAGTGTATTCCTATGATATTTCAAGTCAAAGAACTCCCAAGATACTTACGAGCTGTTGAACGGTGACTGGCCGAGAATGGTGATTATCCAGTCGTCTTTGAGATATGTTCCAATTATATTGAGATCAAGTGAAAGAGGTATATGTAATTAATTTCTTCTTTCCCCAATTCTATTCTGAACAAGGCGGGTATCTTGTAGCCTACCATTATCGACCAGAAAAACTAGGGTTTCTCGACCAACAACGTTGGTCCGATTTAACAATGGTTTAAAATAATGTGTTGAGCATATTGTTCACCTGTGAGGTCTCTTTAAATATCATGGTGGTTAGTATGCCAATGAAAAGATAGTCCTGCCCATACCATAATACCACAACCACCACCATAAGAAGTGATTGGACGGCTATACGGCTACATTATTGCAATATAACCTCTATCGTTTCTGCAGCAAAATTGCGACTCACATGTATACAGTGTATCATCCTAATGGAGATTTTAAGACTAAGAGCGTCTCAAGCTTGAATGTACCCTCTTACATGCAAACAGGGGTTCTTACTGGGTGTCTTAGAAGGCGATATAATACTAATCCTATCTCACGTAACCGATTTCTGACTGACCATGTAGCCTTAGATCTGCCGCGTTCCGAACCTCCTGTTGTAGATGTCTAACAGAAGAAAGTGGGCGTAGTCTCTTATTAATTATGAAGTGTCGGTCTTGTCAAGGTGCAGTAACACGAGAGGGACCCACCGCTCGGTCTTCTAGTTGCACTTCCGGTTTCTCGAAATTGGGCTAAAACACGAAAGACAACACTCGGAGATCATCCCAATAGTTCTGCAATTTTAACTTGTCGCTCTCCCCTTTGTTGCAAAATAATGTCGAAATGAACCGGTTGCGGTGTGAAATGTCGTCTTTCCATTGAATCTGTGTAAAATTTTTGATTGTCAATTCGCTATTAAGTTCGTACAAATAAATGTACAAGGGCTTTTGACTTGTTAAAGTACACAAGACTGGCAAGTTACATTAATTAACATCATAATTATGATGAAATTATACAAAAGTTGTGAGTAAACATGTATTAGGAAGATCATTAATAAAAATGGCAAAGAATGTTGGGCCTAATAGAGAACACTGCGGTACTCCAACATCCACGTGCAGTGCAGTTAATAGATGGTATTCAACGAGATATTTTAAAAAGGATAGAAAATGAAAATAATTTTGACTAATAAAGGCTCTATGTAATTTTTTTGTGAATTTGGTAATTTCCTGAAGATTTTATTGTAATTACAATAATTCTAAATTAATTGTTTAAATCATACTTAAAGCACATTGTATGTATTCATATAATATGGTAATGTAAATGTCAAAATGCATAACTAAATTCAATCATACAGCTCTGAAATTGATTGAGTGCTTATAACATCGTTACTGGTTGATGCATCATTATTATTACAAATACTGCGCACAGAATAATTATAGAACGGATGTTTTGATAGGCTATTTTTGAGTATCCGGAATATCGAATAATTCATCCAGTTTCATAACGGCGCGGTGATAATTATTTTCGGCTTTATGTGTACGCAACCATTCTTGTTATAATCCGATCAGCTACGCCCACTATTACGTTTCAGTCCTTCCTCGAAATTAATTAAAAAATATGACGTTTCATTTTAAAAACGAATTTGTTACTTCATCGAATCGAAACTGTTACGTCCAGGCTATTCAAACAAACGAACGCTTCCAAGTTCTGCAAATGTTTGTTTATGCAATGCAGAGAATGGTGTCGGTTTATAAAGAAAAACTTCGCGTTCAATTAAATCGTTGACTCGTGAGGCGGCGAAAACAACAATACGTTTCCTTTGTGAGAACAAATAGATTTCGCGCTTATTTGTCGTAAACACGAATAAATATTGAAGGCAAGGAAAAGAACGGCCGTCCGATAAAACCGCAGAAAAATATCTGGGATAAAATAAAGAAATCGCCGTTCCCTTGTGTGCTTAACAACGGTGGCATTGTTTTTCTCACGAGGTTCTCATTTTGTTTGCTCTGATATACGATATTTGCTAATAAATTATATATGAGGGATGTGATGTTTGTTTAGTTAATTTATTATAGTGGTTTTAGTTTACTGAAATAAATTAGCGGGATATGTTAGCGTGGGCGTCCTGGGTAATTTAAAATTATCTATGTAATGAGCGTACTAATTTAAAAGATAATTTATAATGCGTACCTTCTGGGCTTATATTTTATATTTATTTTATTTCGATTACTTAAAATTAAAAACTTTTATTTATGATAAATTTAGGTACTTTCCGTTGTTGTTATATTCTGATAGAAACATCATAAACTTAATGTCTAGTTTGATTATTGTTTGGAAGGTGTGCAAGGCAAAATAGGCAGTTTCCCATTCCTGAAACAATGGAACAGTCTGCAGAACAATTTAATGTGATGACGCTCGGTTGTTAGTTCTTATCTCTTCACAGTTCGCCATTCCGCACGTAATTTCTGACCACATTTGGAGCACGTTATTCTCGGAATACACTAAAAGTCGTGAAATTATTGGCCGGTTTGCTCTGTTGTACCATTCCTCTAGCGACAATATTATCTTTATACATACGTGTTTTTGGGACGTGACAAATTAAAGAACGTGTAATACCTAAAATACTTTTCTTTTGGCAATCGTTAATCACAATTCGAACTAATGTCAAATATACTCGAACGGAAATATTAAAATTGCGAACTTTTCAGGTTTGGTAGTTTATGTTGTATTCATATCACTTGAAATTATTTGGAAAATAAATAGTTCCACATAGAAATGCTTGAAATAATAATAGTACACATAGTGAACTCTAAAACACGTGGATTTGGCTCTACCACAGATTGCTGGGCTCAAAATAAGACATTATAACCCACCTTATTTTTATCCAAAAGTGCTTTGCTAAGCTTCAAAGCTCTCAACTGAAGAGCGCTCCACCTAACTTAGGACACCTGTTTATCGTCATGAGTAGAACACTTTTTTTTATGTAACGCTGATTTTGGACAGCTTACAACGAGTACCATTTATTAAAATCTTCAGTTTTACAAATGTAAAACATTTTATGTGTTGACCTAGGTATAGTGTACCAGAACTCATTTATATGTACACGTTCAGTTGTGCCCTGAAGTTTCTATCGAATTTCGAAATAAAATAAAGACTTCTTCGTTTCGTCATGGGAAACTTGCTGGAGTAAAAATTCAATTTACACATTTGTTTTAACGGTAATGTAACCCTAGGCGAAACCTTTTCCGGAAGCAAATAGAATTTCAGTATCTGAAACAGGGACGTATCAAGCGAAAATAAAACGCGCTTTGTTAAGTGACGATGTGTATTTAAAGTGGAGTGGTAGTGAAATAATATAATATTGCTTTGAACGATAGGGTACACAGGTGGAGGCCAAAACGAGTGTAAAGTTTTTCTTTGTTTTTCTCAGTCGTTTGCATGCGAATTCTTGAAACTGTTTTGTTCTTGAGGTATGTAGGTATTTGCATTCATTAATCAAGTTGTTTTCAGCGCATAAACCAAATATACATAAATGACTTCAGAGAATTTTATTGTTGTAAGGTTAAAAAATACAAGCCGATAAATTTGTTTGATTGTCATATGAAAAAAGAAATATGTTTTATTTTCTTTTTGTTATTAAGTCTTGACCGGTTGTTGAATAAACCTGAGAAAATTCAATGAGAACAAACAGCTAAGATAATTGAAGATTGATATTTATGGATACTAATTGTAAGTCCTAATAAGGGAAAACTTCCATGCCTACGAACGGACCTAGAAAATACAAAGGCTCCACATTTCTTATCAATATAAGAACTGAATAGTTTCCGTGAAATATCTTCTTAATAATTCGTTAATATGATGTTTTGTACAAGGGGAAACTCTATGTACCTAGCCAGGAATAAGAACAGAGGGAGGTAATCTAAATATATTTTTTTAATTCTCTAACTATTCTTGCTTTAAGTATTTCTTTATAGAGCTTATGGGGTGTGTTTGTTCAATAGTCTTTTTGAGTTTTGAAGTGTATTTCTTCTGCATTAATTGTTGAGCCGCTTGGCATGTATTCAATAGAAGGATAAGAACATCCTCACTATCAACAATTTTCCTGCAGAATTTTAAGTCAGTGCCTTTTTCGGGGGTGGAGAGAACATTTATACACATCCATGACATAGATTCTTGTTTTGCCCCCGAGCTTTAAAAACGTATCCAAGTTTCCTTAACAGTGATAATTTGTGAACATAGGTTTAAATTCGCTAAGTTTTATATTTAAATTTTCTTGCGGTAAATTTTTTTCAGTCAACAGCCTAGGAACGTAACGTGCAGACACTTTGTTAGAGATTAAATATAAGTGCAATATATTGTGAACTGAAGCTTCATATATTCCAACTTCTGTAGCAATTAATGACAATTTCAGACGCCGGACCTTCATTACTAAATCCTCAACTCTTTTCTCCACTTCTGTATTTCGAATTTCCAAGGACTTTCCACCGCTGGGATCGTTCTGAATGGATTTTCTACCCCAACGAAACTGATTTTGACCAAAATTTGACGGGGAAATGGAGTTTACTTATAAAAAAAATTTAAATAATAGTAAAATATAGACCAAAATAATCTGATAGATGAAAACAATGTCTAGGACCCTCTTCGCAAAGTCGAGCGCCATACATTTCCTTAAAGTAACATTCATTAGGAGTTAAAGTGATAATTTGGCGATGGGAGAAATGACGTAACGCCGCTCTGGCCGACCGAACAAGAAACACAACTTTGAAGCCTTATAATTCGGTTGTTTTTAAAGATATTTGAGAAATTCCTTCAGTTATATATCAATTTTCTTTTAAATAAAGGTAGTGAACTTTTCTATTATGGTTATACACTATCGTCATTCTTTCATGAATATTTTAGGAGTAATCCCTTTATTAGTAAAATTTTTATTACACTTCGATGTTCTAACTCTAAATCATTCATTTTCCACTTTTCAAAGTTTGATTTGAATTTTTTTAGACGTGTCCTTACATAAATAAAAGCAATTGGAGCTAGGGTGTCTTACCAGGGACGTTTGCAGACATGTGCTTCTAGAAAGAAAATAATTGTACGATCTTCATTTGTTTTTATATTATTTACTAATTGAAAATATTTACTTATTTCAAATACCAATGTTGTTGTTAAAATTTTAAATATTTTTGTATAATGAAATTGTAAATATGATTTAGTAACTTTTGAAGCATCTTTTAATCGACATGTTGTTGCACGAATTTAAAGCTGTATTTTTGTAATTTGTTTACAAAATTATTTACTTAACGGATATCGTTTACTTATTTTACTTGCTTATTTCCAAAGTTCTTTATATCTCGCGGTAGATTTTTCGATTATAGAGAAAGAAATCGTAATTCTTCTATTAGAAATTTTGAAGTGTAAATATGTGAAACTAGAATAAATAATATAATTTTATTTATTCAGTTACAAAATACAATACAATCGAATAAAAAGATCAAAGTTGGCAAAGAACAAAAAATCCGCATGGCGTAACAAAAAGACGACATACCAATTTATTTTTCTTAAGTCTCCATTTGAAAATTCTGACAAAATTTATAGGAACAATCAAGCATATATTTATGCGTGACCTATAAACATTTATATAATTTTTTTTGAACGAATGCTTATTTTATTAAGATTTTTTCATAATAATTAAAATTTCATTTGGAAATGTTGCAGATATTTTTCTATTTATTTGGTTTAAATCGTTATTACAAGAAGCACGCGGGTATGTAGGTACGTGAAATTTGAAAATAAAATATTTATGTTATTATTAAAATACTTGAATCATTTGATTTCTGTATATTTTCTTATGCTTAATTAAGAATACGATAATAATGAATTTTGTTGATAGTGCTGCTGTAATGCATTGAGATCGGAGAAATCTGAAAAACCAGGTCGCGTTTGCTGCGTTCGTGGAAGATATTGTAAGAATGTTTTTTTCATGTAGGTAACGACAGCTCCGCGCATACACGACTTCACATAAACACGTTCGCCAATTTTAAATATTAATCACGCCTTTTGGAGCGTTGCCAGCCAACAAAATAATTAAAAAGTGTGCGACCGCAAACTCATTAGAAGCTAATATAGGAGCGCCGTTCTTCGCCTAACATATTCGGGCAAAATTGGACGTTGTAATTGACGTTTCTGGCTCGTTTAGCACCTAAGGGACACAATTCCTAGAGGATACTAATTGCGTCTGGGTAAACTGGAAAATTCCGAAAGGAGAAAGAAAAGCGATCCTCGTTAATAATGCTTCCTCTTTTGTAGAATGTATACCTATATTTTGGTTGAAAATTAATTTATACGAAAAATTTTATACAACAGTCGTTTACGTCTGATTTTTTTAAATACATATTTAACATTGAAACAACAGAGGTAAAGAAGCATACAAATAAAAACTGACACTGTAAGAATTTATTGAAAGCTAATAAAATAATTTAAAGTTCTGTAGTCGAAACTCAAATGCTACATTTCAGCTGAAAAACATAAGAACAGGTTCCCCTCTTGATACACCTATCCTTGCAATGCACATTTGTTATAGGTTGTCCAAAATACGTTTGGGGAGAGATGGTGATGCTCAAGAAGATGAAAGATGATATAAAGATGAAAGACATATAAAAGAGTGTGGATTAAATCAGAGCGCACTTATTATTTGGAGGTACGACATGTGTGCTTAACTTTAAAGAAAGAGGTATACGATCACAATATTCGTTGAAGATCTAATATACGATTCCAAATTCGAGATTTCACCACGTACATCAGTTATATCAGGCCTACATATGTCCTGAATCCTGAAGAATCTCAACAATCAACAGTTAAAACCAAATAAAAAAAAATACCTGCTCGCAAACGTATTCTGTGGAGGAATTTTTTGTCGGAACAAAAACTGAAACGCTTGAACATTTCTCGCGACCTTTTGACATGTTTTTGGCGCAATCCAAAGGACTTTGTGTGCCGTTCGATAATTGTAAAAGAAACCTAGGTCCGCCACTATACTTTTGAAACCAAAGAACAGTTCAAATACTGAAGGCATAAACATTCTCCGCCACGGAAGAAGGCAAAACTGTTTTATCACCAAAAAAGGTTATGGCAACTATATTTTGGGATTCTCTTAGAATTATCTTCGTCATCTACTTAGAAAAGGGGAATACAAGAAATGGCGAGAGTATTATACCAACTTGTTGCAATAATTGAACGACAAAACCAAAGAGAAACGGCCTCACTTGACAAAGAAGAAAGTGCTTTTCCATCTGGATAACGCATCTGCCTACAAATCTACAATTGCAATAGCCAAAACTTATGAATTGAGATTTTAATTCACCCTATTCACCAGATTTGGCTCCCATTGATTATCATCTACTTCCAAACGTGAAAAAAAGGCTCGACGGTAGGAAATTTTCGTCCAATTTGCTGTAAATACTTATTTTGGGAACTTGAATTCATCAACCTTGAGTGAAGGCATTGCTCATTTGGAAACTCGCGACCTTTTGGCATGTTTTCGTCGCAATCCAAAGGATGCCGTTCGATAACTGTAAAAAAAACCTGCGTCCGCCATTATACTTCTGAAACCAAAGAACAGTTCAAATACTGAAGGCAAAAACATTCTCCGCCACGGAAGAAGGCAAAATTGTTTTATTACCAGAAAAGGTTATGGCAACTATGTTTTAGGATTCTCATGGAACTATCTTCGTCGACTACTTAAAAAAAGGAAAAACAAAAATGGCGAGAGTATTATGCCAACTTATTGCAAGAATTGCTAAAATAATTTGTACTTGTGATTATCAATTTATGTGTGTAGCGATGGTTCATTACAATCAGAATTAATTACACAAGTGGGAATTAAATACACAAGCGGGAATTCAGTTCCCGCTTGTGTACCTTATATTTTTGTAAATAATCGAAATAAATTCACGCTTTCTTTAATTCTGATTGTAATGAACCACTGCTTCACATATAAATTGATAATGACAAATACAATTTATTTTATCCGCAACTGCTTTATAAAGGCCTAATTATTCCATTCATTTGATACTGTTTCAGTTGAATAATGGTGCTTATTTACATTACAATCGTTAGTGGTGTAATTTAATTAATTAATTTCATTGATGTACACCAATCAATGAATCATTTATAAAATTGTTCGTATTTAGTTTTCGAATTACTTGGAAAGAGTGAAGAGACTTACATTTACAGAAGCTTCTTTTATGTCTAAAGAGAAGCTTTGTATTTCTAAGTCACTCGTTATTTCAAGATTCCACTATTTTCATCAAATCTGTTCCAAAAGCGTTAAAAACTACAGCGTTTTTTTTTAACAAATCTAATCGTCATAACATTGCAATCTACTTTACTTTACGTTGCAAATATTATAAATTTGGACTTGACTAAAGCATATTACAGCAACTCGTGATTACAGATGACTCGGTCTACGCCCTTGTCAACTGCAATCTTCGCACACAGTGCTGTAATAGTGCTTCTCTCCCACAAACAATATACAACCTTGGCCAAAAGTATTAGGCACCTTACATTAACTCCTATATTATGAAAATCTGTTGGAGTGGGATAGAATAAAATTTCCTAGGTACAAAATAAGAACAATTTATTAAAATAATTAGTATTCTGTTGGGCCACCTCTATAGCCTTAATCACAGCAGCTATTCTTTTCGGCAGAGTACTATGACATTCCTCTGCCCTAATATTATTCCATTCTTTCAATAACACGTTTTTTTTTTAATTGCTTTAGATGTAGTTGGATGCTTTCTAGTATTACACTTTAGAATCCCTCACAAATATTCTATGGGATTTAGGTCTGAGGATTGTGCAAGCCAATCCTGAAGGTTAATATTGTTGGAAACCACTTCATGGTAACTGCAGATTTGTGGCAGGATGCATTATCTTGTTGATACAGCATTTGTATCACCATACATCTTGGAAAATGATTGCCGCAATGTCCAATACGTTCATGTAAGTGTGGGAGTTCATTCGACATTCACAAACAAACATTTCGCTTACACTGTCGGCTGTCATATAACTCCAGATCATTACATTGCCTCCCCCGTATTTCACTGTTGTTACCCGAATTCCGGAAGGTATTCTTCACCGATTCTCCGCCTCACGTAAGCTACACCAAGAGGTCCAAATAACTTACAATTAATTAAAAAAACGTAGATTTTAAACACACCGTATAACTTTTTACTGGCGAAGAAGATGCAAACGAATTTAAAATTACAAGTTATATAAAGCAAATCTTACCTCAAAATTCGTCTGACCACACAAAATTGGCCCAATCCTTTTCTGTAAATTGTTGGTACTTTATAGCCCATTCCAAACGAGACTTTTTATTTTTTTCTGAAAGCCAAGGCTTCTTTCTTGCTTTATAGCCTTTCAAACCAGCTTCATTAAGTCTTCTTCTGATCGTTCTGGCACCCGATTTATTTGGATAAAGCTCGTAGGAAGTTTTCTTTCGATTCGATTTTCTTTCGATTCTCGAATTAAATTTCGATCTTCACGGTCCGAAGTTATCCGTTTTCCTACCTGTTCTTGTTCGATTTGCATGTGATCCAGTATCCGCGTAATGTTTCAAAGCAGAATGCGTCGCAAAACGCGAACGTTTAATACTTTGGCTATTTCTGTCTGTGTATTGCTTTGTTCGTGCAAGAACTGCATTCGTGAATGTAAATGCTCACTAGTTTCGTTTTTTTAGGCATTTTTTACAGCAAAAATAACGATATTGAAAATTATAATACTGGAAAGATCGTTCTTATTATAAGCGCTTATACAAGACTGACTACCTATTCACGGAACCACAATTGCGAACATGTTTTACAACCGCTGTAAATTACTGTGCATTATTTAGATTATTGTTTATTGTTGCCGACTATATGATAATAAAATTCTAAAGATTTCTGAGTAATATTTTCGGAAATAAATTAGAAAATTAAGGGTGCTTGATACTTTTGGCCAAGGCTGCAATTAACTTTTACTGTTCAAAGAAAAATGTTTAATTTAATCAATGTCGTATTTTTCCGTTTCATAAGAAATATTTTTCGACATTTCCCGTTTGAATTCTTTGAATGGAAAGTTCGCAACTTTTTTTTTTTTTTTAACGAAAGCATCTGTCACCATTGCCTCTTTCGTCGGCATTCTGTGCGGGCTAAGATTTCGAATCCGCATGCATTATTCAGGTACATTTATAATGTTATTTTGCCGTGTATGCCAGGAATAATATTGTTAAGAGGAACCTCGCACGCGGTCTCCCTAACTAATGTAGATTCCTCGCTTGAAATGCAAATTATGAACGACAGCGGATATGGATATACAGGGTACAGGATTCGGAGAACTTGAATCGATACCTTTTAGCTTTAACGAATTGTATGGCATTTGGATGATTTTTTTTAATTCTCATATCTGAAGTGAATAATATATACGTTGGCGTTTTTTTAAGTACTTGGTCGTATATTTTGTGTAATTTCATGTGCGATAATTTCTTCAATTCGGTGTTCTATGATAAGCAACGAAGTCAGTTATTATAAATTTCCTCACTAAAGAAGAAAGGAAGTTAAAAGAAACCCAAGTTGTTTGTTTTGTAGGAAAGGATAAGTAAAATAATTTTTGGAGAAATTGGTTGATGAAAAAAGATGGTTTTCAAATTGCCTAAGACGTGTTACATTAATACCTTCCAAGCAGTTGAAAAAAAAATAGATTGGTTTAATAAATTAAACCATCCTTAATAGACCTGACTTGTCCCATTCGATTTATCCTTTTGTTCAGACGTCTGGAAAGAGAGCTACGTGGAAAGTGTTTTTATTTGGAGGAAGAACTCAATATCCCAATTTTTTTTGCACAAATAGGTCCTATTTCTGATGAAAGGTGGTAGTTGGAGATTAGGACTTACAAAAGCCTAATGTCAAGTGATTTAATAGTAAGACAAATAGTGGCCATAGTTACCTGAAAAAAAAATCGAATGTTTCACATCTCTTATTAAGATGACTAAAAATACTTTTTTAATCAGAATTGTTTGATTTGTCACTCTGCAGTGTATAATGAAAACAAACAATGAAACTCGCTGTAATTCTAAACAAATATTTATAAAACAAATAATTAAATTGTTTATCGCTTTATTGTTGGCGCTCTGTAAATCGTGAGTATTATTAACGGAATCCGAACACGCCTGTCAGAAGTGCATATTATGTATGAATGACCGCATTAATCTGGCGTACTTATTCAGTATTGATAATTTTCGGTGTATTAATTCATTTAATTAACTGAACTCATATGAAATTATTGAATTGAAACTTTGTATTTGTCGTATGCATATAGTGTTGTTTTCTGTATTTATATTTCAGATTCGAATTAGTACATTTCTTATACAGTATGCGTAGTTCTATGCTTTGTTCTGTAGTACGAAAGAGGGATGGCTTATACGACACGGTCACATTTACCGAGTAGGTATATCATCGAGTATAAGCTGACTAATTATGTGTCTATTATTTTCGAGGATCACCTACAATACGACGTGATAAGATTGTTCGTGGCGGCCGGCTAACCGCTTACTGACCTTAGGAAGCGATCACGTGCTGTATATGAAAATTAAGTATGTAATTCATCTTATTCTTCTTTTGAAACAGAATCTTGAGATACTCATATCATTACCACTGTTGCGTTATTAGATTTGTATAATCGAATGTAATTTCGATATACCTTCGTTTTATATAAAAAAGACTTCTCAAGATACATGACACCCTATATACTGTGCGATCCAGAATTATTTAGATAAGGAAGGCTATGAAAAATAAAATCTTAAGTCTTAGTTTAATCGATACAATTAACCACATGTCAAAATTGAAACGTCAAGATATGCCTCGGAGTTGCTTGTTGACCTATGACTGCAGTGTTTGAAACAACTAACAGATTTGACAGCAATCAGAAAACAAATATCAATCTGATTTCACTTTTCATAACCTCTTTTTATATAAATAATTTAGGATCGCACAGTACTAGAAAGCATCTTGTTTATAAAGAATCTTGAATTTAAATTTTCATAATTTGGATTCATAAGTAGTTTATTATATTCCGGCTTTCGACAATTAAAACAGCAGCGAGCTATTGCGTCGACAACGATTCATAAACAAGTATATTAACTAGGTTATCAAACCACAAAAACATTCTTCAAAATTGAAAAGGTATGCCAGGAATGTCGTCGAATTCCTTTGAACAATGAAAGGTGTTTCATCGCCCAAAAGAAGACCGACAGAATGTGCGTATATGTGATGCATAAGTTAGTGGAATCTGTGTGAACTTTGCTCTCGTGTCTGTTTGATCTTTTCCGAGTGTAGATTCCAAAAGTATTTGTTTACAAATTTGATTCACGCAGCGATTTCGTTATAATCAGTTCGGCTGGCTGAGTTCGATTGTGAAGTAAACATAAACAATTGAAATTCTGAGGCATTTATAACTTTAAACAAATATTTAGTTGATTGCAGTTGCATTTCTTAATCAATTTTACAAAATAATTATTACTAACGCTGAAAACATTGGTTAGTTGAATTACTTAAAATTGTTGTGTCATCCAAGAAATAATTACCAAAGAAAAGGAAATTGAATTGCTATTGTTCCAAAGGAATAATACTTTGTTAGCAGCGTTTACGTAAAAACTTATCGCTTTGAGGAAGTGTACATATTAATTTCATTGTTATTGTAGTTGCAATATTAACTAAATTATTGTACTTTGAGTATGATGGACTTATATACAGCCTTGGCCAAAATATTAGGCACTCTTAATTTTGTAATTTATCTCCGAAAATATTACTCAGAAATCTTTAGAATTTTATTATCATATAGTCGGCAACAATAAACGATAATTTAAATAATGCACAGTACTTTACAGCGGTTGTAAAACATTTGGCAGATAATAGTTCGCAATTGTGGTTCCCTGAATAGGTAGTCAGTCTTGTATAAGCGCTTATAGTAAGAACGATCTTTCCAGTATAATGTTTATTTCATTATAATTTTGAATATCGTCATTTTTACTGTAAAAATTTCTAAAAAGAACTAACTTAGTGAGCATTTACGTTTACGAATTCAGTTCTTGTACCAACAAAGCAACACACAGACAGCAATAGCCAAAAGTATTAAACGTTCGAGTTGTGCGGTGCCTTGAAACGTTACGCGGATACTGGATCACATGCGAACCGAACAAGAACAGGTAGAAAACGGATAATTTCGGACCGTGAGGATCGAAATTTAATTCGAGAGTCACTTAAAAATCGAAAGAAAACTTCCTCCAAGCTCGCTGCCAGTTTATCCGAGGAAATCGGAAGACCGATCAGTGCCAGAACGACCAGAAGAAGACTTAATGAAGCTGACTTGAAGAGTTGTAAAGCAAGAAATAAGCCTTACCTTTAAAAAAAATAAAGTCTCGTTTGGAATGGGCTATAAAGTACCAACACTTTACAAATGTTGTGTGGTCCGACGAATCAAATTTTGAGGTAATATTTGCTCTATATCACTTGTAATTTTGAATTCGTTTGCATCTTCTACACTTCGTCAGTAAAAAGTTATACGGTGTGTTTAAAATCTACGTTTTTTAAATTAATTGTAAGGTATTTGGAACTCCTGGTGTATACTTACTGAGGCGGAGAATCGGTGAAAAATACCGGAATGCGGGTACCAACAGTGAAACACGGGGGAGGCAGTGTAATGATCTGGGGTTGTATGTCAGCCGACAGTCTAGGCGAAATGTTTGGTTGTGAAGGTCGAATGAACTCTCACACTTACATAAACGTATTGGAAACGATATTGCGGCAATCATTTTCCAAGATGTTTGGTGATACAAATATGGAAGAAATGCTTTATCAACAAGATAATACAGCCTGCCACAAATCTGCAGTCACCATGAAGTGGTTTCAAGAAGACAATATTAACCTCCTGGATTGGCCTGCACAATCTCCAGACCTAAATCCCATAGAACATTTGTGGGGCACTCTAAAGCGTAACATTAGAAAAGCATCTAATTACATCTAAAGCAATTTTAAAAAACGTGTTATTGAAAGAATGGAATAATATTATCACAGAGGAATGTCATAAACTTCTAAGTACTCTGCCGAAAAAAATAGCTGCGGTGATTAAGCCTAGAACTAACCCAACAAAATACTAATTACTTTATTATATTGTACCTAGGATTTTCATGATATACATAGGAGTTAATGTAAGGTGCCTAATACTTTTGGCCAAGGCTGTACTTTTAAGTTACACAGTATCGAACAAGCGTAATTTATGTCATATCGTTCCCAGACATGTGCGCAAACATTTGTATAAAGTTATGTGTAAATATGTTGCAAACCTTCGCGCACGCAAAACTTTGACAAATTGCAAAATGATTTCAAACATTTGCACATGTCTATGCGAATGCCCTCCTACGCTTGTGAGTTTGCGATTTTTCCCAAATGTTTGGTGGCAGCAAGCATCACAAGAAACATGTGAACTCTTTCCGTCAGGTATCGCGTCTTGTGTGTTGTTCAAGCTGCAATCGTTTCATCACAGATTACTTCAGAAGACTCTTCTTCTAAGAATGTGTAAACGAATTTGATGCGTTTCTTTTTGTGAAACATATTTTTTGAGTAAAAATATAACACATTTATAATTTTAAGAATTAAAGTTTTGTATGCAATGCAGCTAGTTTTATCTACTTTTATCCAGACGATTTACGAACGCTTTTACATCGACTCTAAATTATGCAAATTTCAACTTGCTCCGATTAAAATTTTTTATTAAGATATTTTGTTTGAAATAATGTCAGAAACGTGTCCCTCAAGTTTGATGCATCTTTAATGAAACAGCCTGCATCAACAATAAACAGATTCGGGAACACAGGTTCGTTTTGGAAATCGGGATATTCAATTTTACGCTTTGCGGACTACGTAGTCATGCCATAAGTTCTGTTTCCAACATACGTGGGCCCCTAAAAAAAATTCAAGTGGGTCTCGGAAATGTGTTGATACTAGCAGGTCAAGCAGACTTTGCATTTATGTAAACAACTCATTTGCTGACAAATCACTTCATTAGTAAACATGGAGTGGAGTATCAAAGAAAACTGTATCGCTGTTATCGCATTGCAAAATGCATAAAAATGCAGCCGAAATTTGCGATTTGCTGAAAAAGTTAGAAATCTCCAAGAAATTTATTTATCGAACCATAAACCGATACAATAAGATGTCTAGTGTGAATGACAGGCCTAGAGGCGGATGACCTCGCGAAACTCGGGCGATAGCGGTGGCCGAAAGAATTCGTAGAAGTCCGCTTCGAAAGCAAAAGATTATGGCTAAGGAGATGAAAATTCCTACAAGAACCATGTCAAGGATTATTAAAGAAGACCTTAAACTTGGAGCCTATCGTAGGAGTACTGGACAACGACTGACAGCCACGTTACATCATATCAGAGCCACCCAAGCAAAAAAGTTGCTACAACGACAAATATCGGCCACCGACAGATGAAAAAATTTTCACCATTGAAGAAAAGGCAAAATGATAGGGTTTATGCACACAGCTCTCGGGAAGCGGCAGAAAAGATTCCGAAGGTGGAAAGAGGACATCGTCCTGCTTCAGTGATGGTTTGGTGGGGAGTCTCCTACGAAGGCGTCACTTACTTGCATTTTTGTGAGCAAGGTGTCAAAACTCGCGCAATCAATTACCAAAATGACATTTTAGAGAAGGTGGTAAAGCCCTTAAACAGTACCTTGTTCGCGGCCAAGTACTGGATATTCCAACAAGACTCGGCTCCAGCGCATAAAGCCAAGTCTACTTATTGCGACCGAAGACTGGCCCTCCGGAAGTCCAGATCTAAATCCTTTAGATTACTGTCTCTGGAATGTATTAGAGGAGAAGGCTTGTTCTAAGCCTCATCGAAATATCGAGGCGTTAAAGGCAGATTTAGTCAAAACCTTTGGAAGTGGTGCATGCAGCGATAGATGAATGGCCGGACCGTTTGAAATAGTGCGTGAAAGCAAAAGGTGTCATTTTGAATAGTTTTTATATTTTATATATTGATTAGTGACTAGAAAATAAGAATTACACATTTGGTTTTATTTGTCTCATTTCCACTCATTGTTAATCAACATTTTAAGAGTGACAGAAATTATGGCAGGACTACGCATATATATTTTTTAATATTAGTGACAAGTATTGCTATGAGAGGACGGAGTCACAATAAACATTCACTCACCGTATAGTTAGATTTCTCTTTCCCTGCTTTCTTTCTCTCTTTCTCGACCACTGCAGAGTTGAGGGTAAACGTCTTAACATCCGGGCGCTGTTTTTCAATTTGATAAGTGTGTTATGCAAAATTACAAGTAAGTAACCATTTACGAGCATCCACTCAACGATGTGGAACATTTTACTTAGAGGGGGTCCTTTGCGGGCCCTGCCTACTCCAACGATAAATCTAGACGCAGCAGCTCTCTGTAGATATCGAAACTCACGGAGAAGGTGTCCTCGAATGTCCCATCATCATACTTCAGATGTATAAAGACGAGCCCCAGGTGGATATTAGCATATCTTGCCTTCTGAGCGCACGTTCTCAGAATCGTGGTCTAAGCACAGTCAATACCAAGTCAAGACCGTCCTTGGGAAGCACAATGCAATCAACAAGGTCAGGTATTCAGCTAGCTGTTTTCCGACATCACCGGTCCCCTAACAGAGTTGCCACATTGCGTCCGTTCCCCGGCGATGTTGTATTCTTGGTGACAACACAACACCATCCTCGACGAGTGCTGAGGTCTCCGCCACGCCCGACAGTCCCTTCACTTCGCCAAGTCAGGTCGAAGTATTGCGAAACCACATTTATGTCGCCATCTCGAGACCGATATTATCTCTGGCAAGTTATCATCTTCTCAATGCCGATATTTCCACAAACCCTTATCAAACGTCTAATACATTTTATTAATAACACTCGCAGGCGCGAGTATTTTTTGTACGTTTCCAACACGTTTACCACTCAAAGCCCACCCGGAGACTGACTGCTCTAGCTTTTCTTTTTTTTTACATCCCTCTGCCTGAAACGTATCCCCGTATCCTATTACCAAGCCATAGAGAAAGTAAACAAACGTGCTGGTGATTTACGGATATACTGAGAATATAATCAATAGGCACGCTACTAAGTGTCTGCGGTGTTAATTGATATATATTTTATGAAAGGTGCGGAAAATAATTATTAAGATGCGCGCATAAGTTGGCTAACTTATAGTTGCACCTCACAACTGGCATATATCATATTCTTGACGTTCGTATATAGGGTGTGTTTGGAAAGTATTGTGCACTACGCCTGGAAAACCTGGAATGCGGTACTTTCGAGATAAGTTATTGGTTGTAGCTAATGTGTGATATGTAGAGAATTAGCTGCATGGTATGAATGAAGCGATTCCCTGTGTAGGCTCGGTTATCGTAGTAGGTACTGCATCACCTGACCGTCGGCTAGTAGGTCGGCTGAGGTAGCAACGATGACGGAGTTGAAGCCGGTTAACCAGTGTGGAGCATGTGGTGGACATTTGAATGGAGATCGTACAAACAATATAAAAGGACGCCGGTTTGTGTCACCTAGTGGAAGAGTAGTTTAATCTACGGGTTGGATAGTACCAAGACATAGGGCAGAGTATGTTTGCATATCAATGAGGCTATCTGTGCTGGCTTGTGTTTCTGGAAATAACGTTTCAGAGCAATAGTTTATGAAAGAGCAACAGAAATGGTATGGCTTAAGGTTGGTCACCATCAGGAGGTGGAGGCACTAGTTTGAGTTGTGAATTGACCAAAGGGTTGAGCAGGGTTGTAAAAAACTGTTGTCTCTTGCAAATGATTATAAACACATGTTATTGTTGCATGAACATATCATGTGCACGGGAGGAGATGATAGCGAACGGTACCCGGTAGCCAAAGGAAATGGTGAGGGTTTTGATTACTAAAATTATGTATACGCATTACCATATTTTAATAATACTGAAAAAGATGTGTTAATAGAGAGTTTTTGCAATGGATTACGATAAAAATATCGATACGTTATACGTTTTGCTTAGCAATCCTATAGAAATCTATAGCCAATCAAAAGTCGAATTTTAACGTTTAACGTTGCTTTATTTTTATCGTAACGTATTTCAAAAACTCCCTATTATTTTAGGCTGCCCTTACAAACATAATTCTAAGATTTTCACATGTTTAATTTCCTTGGTGTGGAACTTATGATTTGAATGACATAATCTGCAACTTTCTCAAATGGAATTTCAAAAATTTTATAACTCCTAGTCCTAGTCTTGATTAGGTCGCATTTTAAATTTTTATTGGGGAGGTATTATTTTTAATTCTTTACATGAACTGCGTAGTATTCTGATTGGTGCCTTGTACAAATATTTCCACATCATCAGGACTGATTATCTGTTGCGTCTGAAACGGATCTAAATTTTCCTTTTTTCGATATGTCGTTACTTGTAATATCTACTGGAATGTATTTAAGAGCGGTTTTAGTAATACAATGAAATAAATCATGCAGTAATTAATTTGTTTAAAATCGTCTACGATAATTCTGTCATATTATCAGGGAATAGTATAAAAAACTGTTGACTTTATTCGTTATATCTTCAAGCTTCTGTGAACTTTTAATTGTGCACTGTCATGATAGTGAAACATTCCTGGCGATAAGCGATTATGGTTTTATCTACTGATTACACCGCCAAAGATAGCGGCTGCGTTGAAATCGGCGAGCAATTTTGTAGATGTCATAGTTTAATTATTTTTGCGTTTACTGGCGTGTGCGTATTTATGCGTTAATCTTTTACGTCAACTATAATTTGATCGTTCGGAGGCACTGTGACGTTAACCTGTATATTTTATCGACGGATTAATGAGATACTTCGACGTATTTTCGGATCGAAAAATAAACAGGAGTATCACTTTTTCTGCGGGCTATTTATTCACCGAATGGTTTCAAACCCGATTCAGCGTAGACATTCATTTATCTATCTTTTCGGGCATTTCTTCCTTTACGCTGAAAAATTAAAAAAAGAATACGTTATTTTAGTTGGCGGTGAAATTCTTTTAATTAATCACTCGGCATGCATGTATTTTAGCTAGTTCGTTTTGCCTTTGTCTGAATTTTTATGCGATAATCAAACTTCGCCCGTATACAAATTGAATCGTAAATCTAAACTTCAAAGTCGAATCCGACTTTGACCACATTCTGAAGTGCAAAAGCCTTTTCGTTTTCAATTACGTCAGTATTGCACGTCACCAATACGAAATATTTTAATGTATTTATATTGAGCGCGGCAATCGAAAGTAAATATTTTAAACAGGATGCGATAAACGTAACTAAAAATACACAAAACTTTATGTAAATAACGTGCCTGATTTTCCTAGCAACGGCGACGCCGAAATACATACACGAATTTTTTATCCTCGGCAAAAACCGTACGAATTTATTTTGCATCGTCTTTTTGAATGATCGTTTTCATAGCCGTAAATGTCGTGCTGAAAGAAATACAGACGGACAATATAAAAAGCGAAAACTGAATGTAATATGGGTAATAAATAAACTTTGATGCGAAGAAGGAATTTTAACAAAGACCGATGACATTGTCAAGATACAACCGCAACCGTCGACGATAAGACGTCATTTATGTGCAAATCCGAATCATGGATATCCCATTACCGGGCTTCGTATCTACAAAAGCGTGTGCTTACAAAAACCCCGGGGCATATTCACTTTCGAACAATCACTTCGCTATTTTCGGCGGATATAAAAAAGCTCATTAGACAGATGAAAATGATTTTGTCGGTAACGGGGAGCAGCTTTAACAAGACTTGTTTCTTTTGATACTTTTTATGGTGTCATTAAGCAGTATGTTTTTTTCCTTAGTCTGTGCAATTATCCACATAACATAAAAGGAAATAGTATTTCGTATCCTAGTTTATTTTTTTTTTCATAACGAAATGAAGTGCTTGTTAGAATATACAGCAAAATAACACATTATTTACAATTAGTAAATTGATTTTATGAGTATCAAATATTGAAATGTTATTGTTTCTTTTATGTACTTATACATAAAAGGCGATGCATGATTCTGTGCTTTTAAATATCTAATTATTAATAAATTTATTATTATTAAAGATAGAGTAAGAAATATTGAAAAAAAAAAATAGCTTCATATCGCGTGAAATCATATTTATGCAGTTACCTCGTGTTTTCAAAATAGGATAGTAAACTTTTTACGATGGATTTTATAGGCACTTAAAAGTTGTATTTCCAAGTTCGAAAAGTAAACTGTTCCATAACAAAAATGGGTTGAATCCAGAAATGTTTGAAAAGTAGAAGGTGTTCTATTTCCTAAAAATTTCTAGTTTGAAATGTAGTGACTGACAAAAGTAAAAGAACACCAAGAATAAATTATTATTTTTCAACCAAATTTTGCATATCAGTTGTGGGTGACCAAAATAAAGATTGATTAAAGTTTTATCTTTATTCCTTCAGTAGTTCTAGCAATTTTTTTAAATCTTTTATGCTGAAGAATAAGTTGGTGCAATATGTGGGGGTCAGTTGATGATTTATGTCACTTTGACGTGTTTGGAGTATTGTTTAAAATGCCCAGAATTCGTCGGCGTCCCAATTTTAGGCAATTAAATGATTTTGAGCGCGGTCGAATAGTGGGCCTTCGAGAAGGGGGTTTATCTTTTCTCCAAATTGCAGACCGTTTAAACAGAACGGTGTCAGCTGTGGCGAACTGTTATCATGTTTGGTCTGAGGAAGGACGAGAACAACGAGCCAGACGGGCGGCCCCGACAAACAACTGCACGTCAAGACCGTCGCCTAACACTGTTGGCTGTGAGGGACCGTTTTCCGCCCACCTGTTCGATTGCCTATCAATGGTTTGGAGAAGAAGGCAGAAGGGTAACCATCAGAATCATCTACAGGCAAATGAGATCTTTTGGGTTCATGTCTTACCGGCCACACTTTGTGTTACCACTCACCGTTGATGACAAAAGGCAACGGTTAGCGTGTTGCCGAGAAAAGTTACAGTGGGATGAAGAATGGCATGAGGTGGTCTTTAGTGACGAATCCCGATTTTGCTTGGTATGAGCGATGGTCGGATAAGGGTTAGGGGACGACGTGGAGAATGGACACATCGACAGTTTTTCGTGGAACGCCATGTAAACCAAACCGTTGAAGTTTTGGTGTGAGGGGCAATTGTGTATGGTAGTAGGTCACCCTTGGTGTTCGTTAGGGGTACCATGAATGCTCAACGATACGTTGCGGATATTATAGAACCTCGTCTTCTTCCATATCTTCACATTTTAGCAAACCCTGTTTTCCAGCAAGATAATGCCCGACCGTATATTGCCAGGGTTACTATGGCTTGTTTTGAAGAAGCTGAAGTCACCCTTCTTCCTTGGCCTCCAAGATCTCCTTACCTATCCCTTATAGAACATGTTTGGGATATCGATAGACGACTGGGCCAGGTACTTCGTCTTCCACAGACTCTGGAAGAGCTCCGACACCAAATACAGGTGGCATGGAATAAAATACCCCAGGAGGAAATTGATAACTCATCAACTCAATGCCACGACGGGTTAGGGAATGCCATATAGCACCACGGCGGAGCGACGCATTATTAATGAGAACTTCTGTATTGTTCTTTTGTTTTGTTTCAAATGTTGATCGTTTTGATCACATAAATATAATACATTAAAATCAGTTCAATTGAATGACTACTTCTCGGTGTTCTTTTACTTTTGTCAGTCAGTATATTATTGTAGAAATTGAACCAAATGTTGTACGAAACAAGAACAAGCTTTAATATATTGTATTTCCAAAGTTGAAGTACTACCGTTCTGGATGGAATTAAGGAAAAAGAAGGAGATTGAAGGTGTTGAGTCTATCAAGTTCAAATATCTCGCGAACAAGAAAGCAATTAACTAATCTTTTTTTTTCATTTAGTATTTCAATTTCAACAAACAACTTCAAGTCAAAAATGTAGATAATGTTCAAATAACTTGCAATAAACATGGTATCTTGTTTTGTTTACAGTGTAATCATGAAAACGTGAACTAAAAAAGCTTTCCCATCTAGTGCGTTGCTCTCATTTTTTCGCATGTTCACGTATGTTCCTTACTTGATCAGTAAACGCCAAATTGACATTTCACCTTGATATAACATCAACAGAAAATCATAACCAATAATTACGATTTATTACGTATTCGAAACCAAACAAAATAAAACATTGAAAATAACGTTGAACGTGAATTCACAACAGATGTTGAAAATGGCCTCCGTCTTCGTCGAGGCATTTTCTAACTCTTCTACGACATCCTTTAATAACATTTTAGCAAAATGTGGGGAGAATTGTTTATTTCATCACACTTCTAGATGATTCTTTGGGTAAGTTCCTGTAAATCATTAACGGGCGTTTTTTTTTTTTCAAGTAGGGTCAAACAAAGAAATCCAAAGATGGCGGAGGCCATATTTTGCCATATTTCTGCTAATTATCCGACCTCCAAAAAACTTGAAGGAAATTTAAAGTACCTCCGCAGCATGGGCCGTTACACCATCCTGCTGAAAATATCCAAACTGCAACTCGGGATTATGCAATTGATCAATAAATGGATGCAAAATTTCTTCCCGATATGTAAGTGCTATTAGTGTGCCATTAAAAAATATTGGACCTATCAATCTTCTCCGCCTTAAACCTATCCAACCATCATTTTTTTGTGGAAGAGTGGGGCTTCAATGAAAATATGAGAGTTTTCTATACTCCAGATCCTCATATTTTGGAAATTAATGTATCCTGTTAAATGGAACCAGTCCAACAAATCGTCATTGTCACTATTATTTAAAAACCTTTGATAGTATCTTCGCCTTGGTTCAAAATCTACTGGAAGCAATTCATGCACGGCAGTCAAACGATAAGGAACTAGTTCATCAGTTCTTACTTTAGGCCTACCTGATACCTGTTTTCTAGCCACACTGCCCAGTTTTTCTGAGTAGTCCTACAGAGTACTGAATTTGGTTAACAAATCTGTGGTACAGAAATACGGTTTCTGGAAATTTTCCCTGAAATTCTGCAATACAATCAGAATAGAATAGGTCCATTCGCCATTGGTTGACGTTTCTAAAGTAGGATGCAACCATAAAATATTTTTCTTCCAATGTGAAAACCCTTATAAAATCAAATCAATAAAACAATTTTTTTTGTTTACTTGTTTGTTTAGGGTACGGATCGAGTACGGAACATACGTGAACATGCGAAAAAATGAGAGCAACACACTAGATGGGAAAACTTTTTGTATACATGTTGTAAAACATGAGTATACTTATACTTACTGTACATGTTTACAGTTTGTATTTAAAAAAAGCTCGAATATTCATGAAATAACTTTTAATTAAAAATATAAACAAAAATTGGCTCATTATAAAATATCTAAATTAAACTAATTTTCATAGAAACTACTTACGTATGTATATTTGTTTTATTTTCTAAAAAAATAAAATATTCAGTATAACAGTTATCCCCAATCATTTATTTCCATCTGATAAATGCTGGCCTTCTTTCTCTTAAGTTAAATAATTCGGGTTTTTATTAGACGTCAAATTCAAATAGGAATAGGTACCTAAAACTATGAGTTATAATTGTAGAGTTTAAGCAGGCACTGTGACTGATTTACTGTCTTATTGAAACTTGATAAAGTGCATTTAGAGAGAGACTGATGTTCACGTTTTAGAATATTAAACCACCAATGACGTTCAAGTTTTAGAACACGCTGAGTACTCAAACCAGACGTTCCCGTTTTTTTTTTTTTTTTAATAAAAATTAAAATAATGAATCTAATATTCGACATTTTATTGTTAGATTAGTAGCTTAATATTTTCTGCACACTTTTACGCACAAACAGTCGTGATAGAATTTCCGTGTACGTGAATCTGAAGAGAACAAAAATAATACAAAAAACACTAATTTAATAATTTCCAATAAAAAATGCTTGTTGTTGAATTAATTATTCTATTTTTAGTTTGGAAACAAGAATCCTTACAATTGAATGTCTTTATTATTTACTAGATTTGTAATATTTATTTGTTCTGTAGAAAAATAGATGAAATTAGTGTTAGTTTAGATAAGAACAGTAAAGGAGACAGGGGTTTGAAAATAAATAAATCAAAAAATCATCTGTCCTCGTCAAATTTTCAGTGAAAATGCATTTAGAAATTTGGTGACCTCTGGTTAATACCAATCAAAGATTTCCTGAAGCGTTTTTAATCTTGTAAGTGTTTGTTGTTTGTGTACTGAAGATGGTAGCGTAACTATCGAAATACGAATCTACGGATATAAACTTATTGCGCCAAGAGATCATTTTTTGATTTATTTTTAGTGTTTTGTTTTTAAGTTAAATTGAAAATGAAATGAATAATATGAGAAAACTGATTGTTTTGATGAATTTGTTTTAAGAAATTGTGAATATCATTGGATTTAGAAAGAATGGAAATAGATTTTGACGAAGTAACAAAATAAGTAGCTACAATCGACCTATGAATATTACAACCAGAAATGGAAATGATGAGCTGCCCCGCTTGTATAAAAATATACAGCATCGCTAATTCTTTTCGATCAATTTAAATTAGAAGTAATTCAAAAGTATGAAGAAGAATTTGCAAAACATGTCTAAAAGACAGGAAAAAGAAAGACAGCATAAGAAAAAGGACAAAGAAGAGAGACTTTATAGAACGATGTACAGAATATAATTAAAGATTTCACAACAAGATTAAAGAATCACCAAGAGAAATATTAAGTCTCATACCGAGTGATTAAATTTTTTTTTATTAATCCTTGCCATGAAATTTGAACGGCATGTTTTACAAGGAAAGTGCACGGAGTCAAGGTGAAAACGGTAAAAATAATGTCCGTTTTTGCGTAATGGCTTTTCTAAGTAAGAGGCGCAATTTTTGGGGCGAAGTTTTTTTTATAGTCAAATTATAAGCAATTTTATCCAATTAAAGAGTATGGTCTCGGTTAATGCCGACGACTCGTAGAAAGGAGGATTGTAGTTCGACTTTCTCTCTCTGTCTTCCACTTTTTCTTTTATTTTTTTGTCTTTATGAGTGCACAGTTTTGTTTTTAATTTTCTTTTCCCTTTATTCTAATTTTTTCAACATCTTTAAAATACCATCAGAATTAGAAAAATGAGGCACCAAGATAAATTAACATTGGTGGAAATTCTTGATAAAGAAGTCGAAGCAGCTAGATTTGACGCAACATCACAACTTATTAAAAAAATTAGAAAGAATAAAGAAAATTTTTAAAAGAAAAATACTGAATCCTCATAAAAAAGAGGCTGAGACCCAAACCACAGTCCTCACTTCTACGAAGCGTCAGTATTAACCCCTGTCCTACCGAATCATTTTTCTTATTTCTATAACATGGCATATAATTTGACTGTAAAAAAAAAACTTCTCCCCAAAAATTGCGCCCCTCATCTAAAAAGTAGCTACAAAAAAAAAGCCTTTACGCAAAAACGGACTTAACATTGATGCTTAGCGTCCTCGATTTCTATTTTTATTTACCATTCCCACCTTGACTTGCACCTCCCTTGTTTGTTAGCTTAGGTGAAAAGTAATACATTGCAAGCCTTGATATTATTTTACATTAAAGCTACATACAAATTCCATGGCAAGAGTTGATAAAAAAATTTTAAAAATCACTTGGTATAAAATGATGGCGGAACTAACATAAACAGTAAGATGAAAGTAATTAAATCACAGAGATCACAAGGATATTTGAAGGAAATAGTGAGATCAAAGTATAGCTAACAAAATAGTATTAAGAAATTATCTGTTCATTGTAAAAACCGTAACATTGATTTTTTTTTCTTGGATTCGCATTTTATTTCATACTGTTTGTTTATAAAAACAATTGCACTTCTAATTGATAAATGTGTTAGTGCTTGTTAGTGCAGTTACTGATTAAACAGGCGCTAACTATTGCTTATTGGCTTAATCCATCTATAAACACGGTTTGCATAATTTAAATACATCAATCATTGAATGAAAATTGTGTTGGTCAACATGAAAGATTTTTATAGGAATCGAAACTAAAAATTATAAAAAAACATAATTTTCAATAAGTAGAAATTTATATTTAAACAGAATGTCTTCCATAGTATTTTCGAATTGCTTTTTTACAAAGTATTCTAGCAACACTAGTCAAGGCAAAAGAATTATGGTCATAGCCGTATGCTTCAAAAGCATTTTGAATATTATTTAATTTAATGGCACAGTATGAAATGAAAATACGAATAGGAATAATAATAATTAAGCGTTCCTGGTGAAACTTTCGATTTAAGTACAATTATTTTTAGGTGTTTGAAATTCCTAAGATAAGTGGGGATAGAATTTTAATTAACGAATTTATAATACGGCAGAAGGTATGGAAATTCAGGAACAACACATAAAAAATATCTGGTCTTCCAGTAAATAAATTAACTTCGAAAATTGTGACTTAAGGCTCAGTAACTGTATAAAACGACTTTGGTTCACATTACCGCCGGAAAATTAGGTTTACTACGGTCAACTTTGTCCTACATTAAACTGAAGAAATTGGGGAGAAAATCCTATGCCTAAACAAGCTGCCCTTAAGTACATTAAGGACCAGGAGAAAGAGTGAAAACTACGCGTAGAAAAATGTATAAGAAATCTCGTTCATAGTTACTGGTAATTGGAACTTACGTAACGCTGGATGCTTCAAATATGTGAAGTCGTAAATATTTGCATGCAAGCAATCCAAAATTGAAAAAAAGACTTTTGCAAAAACAAAATTTTATAAATTTTTAATGTGGCAAGCAATAAACGAAAATGGTCGTGTTTTTGCATCTTAATATTTCGAATCTCTTTCGGACAGTTGAAATTCATTTAACATAATTACATAACAGAATCGAACAAGTTTTACTTTGGCTCGACATAGACTTGACAAGTGGACATTATAGCAAAAATGTTACTGATTACTTATATTCGAAAAATTTGCATTATGTTACCGAAGATAAGAATGCTACTTCTGTTCTTCGAGCGAGGGGTATTGAGAGATTCTGGACACTGTGCAAAAGATAATTTACAAAATCTAAAAATAAACCCTCAAACTTGACAGGATTTAAACGTAAATGGAATCTTTTAAGCCGAAAAGGTGCGAAAGAGTCTGGAGTGGCTGAAGAAGAAGGCTTCTCAAAACCGGCAAGCGTGACGACCACATATGCAAAATATTGAAATAAATTTATGTTTTTAGAAAACCAAGTTTGCTTCTAATTTGGAAATTCGGAGTTATTCCTTTATTAGGATGTTTTACGTTTTTCATATATCTTAACGAAAAACTTTGAAGCGTTGGCAAGCTCCAGATCCGATGTGCCCTGAGTAGGTATAGTAGGAGTTAAAATCGCAGTAGCAACTCCTTCGGAGGACATTCCTTTCCTCGTTCAGGACTTATTTTTTTTCCTTCTAAATTTTTGGCAGCCTTCTCCAGCAACTCGTTAAGCTTATTGCGAAACCACTTTTTGTATGCAGCATTATCGACCCGGCAATCTCAATCTCCTTCTATAAAAGAAGAAATATTTTTGAATTATACGAATGTTCGGCGATGAACTCTTTTTATCGGATTGTTTTAATTCGAGATTAACTTTAATCGATGTCGGTGCAACTAGAACATATATCATAAAATCTGTGTTATATATTTTGATATTTCTGTTAGCCGCCTAGTACTATTTAGTTAGTCGTCCACGTACATAATCAGTATTTTAAAATAGTTAAGCAATAAGTTTTGGATTGTATCAGTGGTCCAAATGGGAGCAGATTTAAATAAAATTAAAAATTTCAAACTAATACCAACCGGTATTAGATGATTGGTGGTCGAAAACAGGCGAAGTCATCCTTCTCCCGTCTTAAACCAATACAGTAGGAATCGCAGACTTTACTTTGATGGATTGGCGAAAATATTTTTTTTTTGTTTTCGATTACGTTCACTCCTTCATACAAGTTCACAAGCGTTTGAAGGGTGTGTAAAATTGTGCGATATTTCCAATAATCAAGCGTCATCGATTTTTTTTTAAAGACCGATCGTGTCAACCTTTCACTTCTTGTGCGTCGAAACCGCTTTGTTTATTATACCAGTCGCCGGCGATTGGCACGTTTATAATATCACCTTTATTGGCGTCATTGGTTTCCGCTTTTGTAGATAAGTGCGAACGAATATTATTTTCTTATCGTTAATGGTATAAATAGACTCAAATAAAAACATGTTTGTCGCAGGCAACCTTGTTGCTGATGTCATCCCGCAGGATAACATGGTGATTTTTGCCTCATTTGCATATGTATTAAGTTATGGCAAAAGTTCTCAATTCGGTGTTAAATTAATTAAAAAAAAAAAAAAAACATTTAGTTCCCTTGGGTAGTAGGTACGTATGAGGAAATTCAGTCGCGATATTCTGATCAACAGAAAATCGGAATTTTTTTTGTGATGAGGTCATTTAAACTGCACCCTTTGAAGACGAAACTATTTTCTTTTAGGGGATCTCCACATTCTCGGACATTATTAGCTAAGAAGTATTAGGAGTACAACGTAAGTGAACGAATGGCAGGAATGTTGGCTAACGTGAGACGTCCACACTAAAAGTTTATTACCTATGAAAAGAACATCACGAATACTGTCATAGTCTGGAAATTTTTAAAATTTCTATGATATTCAAATACCCTATAATCGACTACGAAAATGCTAACATATTTTTGTGTTTACGGTTGGTATGAACGGTACTTTATCCGCGCAGTACGACCATAGGAGTATTAAAAATATTGACGTTTGTATTCATTTCTGGCTTTGAGTGTTTTCTTCATCATTTTCTTTTGGCGTTTTCTTTATTTAATATAAATAACGTATTCTCTTTCAAGTAACTGGGTGCTACAGCAGCTACTTACAGCGCAAAGATGTCATATTTTCTTTCTAAAACTGTCTAAAATAGTTTTTAAAGTTAATTTCTTAGACCAAGGAAAATATAAATTATTATTTATTGTCATTTGCCTATGTGTTGCAGATTAGTTTTTATTATTTCATGTATTTAAAATAAATATTGAATCCTAATAGTACTGTACATTCATTAATATGGCAGTGTTATTGTTGTTTATGTTTATTTTTTACGCATATACAGGGTGATTGAAATTCGAGGGCCAGCATGGGGATCTCGCTTATTATAAGAGATAGAGAATCGCTTAAATAGAAGCAAAGTTGCCAAATTTCGTGCTCATTAATAATGCGTTAAGAAATTTGAAACATCTTGAACGGTTTCTTCACAATCGGAAAAAAACTAAAAATTGCGATTTTCGAAAATCGAACAATAACTTCTTTATTTATAATTTTTTTCAAAATCTGTGAAAACATTCCTGAAGCCACTTTTTCTGCTTGATCGAATGCCGAGCGTATTTTATTTCTGGAGCGATTCGTTTTTGTTTTTTCCGGAGCCAACTTCATTTTTTCTTATGGGCGCGATTTTTGCTGTTAGGACAGGTAGATAGCACATTTCTTTCTGAATTTCTTGATATGCCACACTTACTATTTTGTTTTAATTTTCATTGAGAAATTTTGAAAAAACTGAAATTAGATTCATGTGCACATATTAAGACACGGTTTTTCAGTTACAGATTAACTTTAAGCTTCAGTTTATTCCCATAGTAACAATTATTAAAACAATCGTTTCTGTGGCAATAAACTGAAGATTAAAGTTAATCTGCCACTGAAATACCGGGCCTAAGTTGGCTTGTATTGAATTATATGCTGCGTAGCCAAGGAAACGTACACATTTGTTTAATTTATCTGTCATTAAATACAGAATGGCTTAGTCAAATGAAGAAAAACGTGATATGTTACGTATTTTTTATTTGTCACAAAATTCTATTACAAGTGCTCAGCGGTATTTAGAAACTTAACTGGAGAGAATTCAACAAAGTATTAGATATTTTTAAAAGTTGGATAACAATTTGATTCAAAGTGGTACATTTTGAAACGCCGAAGAGAATGTATAGAAATAGAATACCGAAAGAAAATCAGAGCATATGTTCAAAAACATTTCCATTTTCTGATACCATTTGTCAAACTCCGCTCTATTGTTCTACATGGAATATGAGCTAAAGCATGAAGTACAGCGTTTCTTAGTTCTTCCACTTTTAGTTCTTTTTTTTATGTTTAAAAACATTATTCTTTAGGTTTCCCCATAGAAAAAGGTCTAAGGGGTTAAGGTCGAGGATCGCGCAGACCAGGTGACAGGTCCATTTGTTCCAATCCAACGCCTTGGAAAAATCTCGTCTAGGCGGTTTCGAACACTTCGAGCGTTGTGTGCAGGAGCACCGTCTTGGTGCCACCAAAGTTCCCTTAAATGAATCAATGGAATATCTTCGAAATAATTTAACAAATGTTCATTTAAAAAATTTAAATAACGTCCAACGGTAAGAGTCTCTTCTTGTAAAAAAAGGTCCAATTATTCGATCTCTCCATAAACCAACCGAAACGTTTATGCAAAAACGACGTTGGGGTTTTGGGTCACGATGTATGCGAGAATTTTCTCTAGACCAATAATAGAATTCGTAAAACTGCATTCATCTGTCCAAATAATGTTCTTAAGAAAATCGTCATCCCGTTCAGCAAGCCAGTGACAGAACTGCAATCGACGATTATCGTCTCCTGGGTGCAACGTCTGGGTGATGTGAATTTTAAATGGTTTCATCTTTTCTTTTTTTTAAAACTTGGTGGATTCGATAATAGGGCAATTCTAAATTAGTTTTAATTTCTCTTATCGATGTTCTAGGGGTTTCGTTTACCTTGAAAGTGAACATTAAGTATTTACTATTTAGGAATTATTTACTATTTAGGAAGTATTTACTATTTAGGAATTATCTAACAAGAATCAACTTACTGCCGCTAATGTTTTCTTTATTTTCAACAGAAATTTTGCTCCCGTCTTTCTTCTTGGCTTTTCAAATGCACCATACTGAACTAAGTTGTTATCCAACTTGGAAAAATATCTAATACTTGGTTGAATTCTCTCCGGGTAAGTTTCTAAATACCGCTGAGCACTTGTAATAGAATTTCGTTGTGACAAATAAAAATTATGCAACATATCACGTTTTTCTTCATTTGAATACGCCATTCTGTACGTAATGACAGATAAATTAAACAAATGTGTACGTTTCGTTGGCTACGAAGCATATAATTGAATACAAGCTGACTTAATATGTGCACATGAATCTAATTTCAGTTTTTTCAAAATTTCTCAATGAAAATTAAAACAAAATAGTAAGTGTGGCATACCAATAAATTCAGAAAGAAATGTGCTATCTACCTGTCTAAACAACAAAAATCGCGCCCATAAGAAAAAATGAAGTTGGCTCTGGAAAAATAAAAACGAATCGCTCAAGAAATAAAGTAAAGATTTTGAAAAAAATCATAAATAAAGAAGTTATGTTCGATTTTCGAAAATCGCAATTTTTAGTTTTTTTCCGATTGTGAAGAAACCGTTTAAGATATTTCAAAATTCTTATTATTAGTGAGTATGAAATTTGGCAACTTTGCTTCCATTTAACCGATTCTGTATCTCTTATAATAAGCGAGATTCCCATGCTGGTCCTCAAATTTCAATCACCCTGTATTTCTAAAGAAAATAAATCTTATCTTTTTTTATATAACATCAAATTATTGTGTTTTAGCAGGAAGACAGTCAAAAGGGCAATTCAAAGTTTATTCTTGCTCGATTGCCAAGCTTTCGGAAAACTTTATATCCTTCTTCAAGACTGATCTATTAATATTACTTAAAGCTAAAGTTATACATTTAAACGAGTAGGACAATTTCTTACTTTCAAACGGGTGTGGTTGAAAAACTTTAAAACATCACATGGTGCTACAATAATTAATTTTAAAAATTTGGCGTTAATCACTATATTTCTTTAAAATTTATTTATGTTAATTAAAATGTACAATATTCGACATCTTTTAAAAATCGCCATGTTATTGTCAATTTTCTGCGTTCACCTTGTTCTAGATGGTTAATAGTCCACGTATTGATAGCGTTTTAATGAAGTTATTAAATTACGTTTTCTATAAAAAGTTATATTACTTGTTCAATAATAAAAATATCATTATAATCCATTATCAACCAGAATGAAGCACAGCCATTTATTATTTATTTTACTAATTAAGTATGTTTTTTAAAGAGAAAATAAATTACGTTTTTTTCTTCCTTGAAGGTTTGTTTATCTCTTACATTTTCTAATATTTTAATGTAAAGCAGACATTTTTATGTTTTTTAAGAAAGCTTAAAAAATATCCTTAATTAAAACTAAAAAATACTGGCAGGTAGTTAATAGCTTACACGGCAAATTTAATAAATAATATCACCCTTTTTTTCATGATGAAGTAAATATTCAGCCAGGAGAAATTCTCAAGAATATTATTGACTAAAAAGAATTTATTTATTTTTTTCGAAACGAGGTATAGTTGTTTTTATGGAAAAGATAAAATATAATCATACGCCGCGAATTAATAACAGTAAAATCGAACCTTCCATAGTACCGATGATTGGCTCCTCCGTAAATAACTATAATGAAATTATTAATTAATCACAATGAAAAGATTATTACGTCGCTTTATGGGGCAGTAATAATTCAGTAACGGATGAAAATAGAGCGTCGCAAGAAAAGTTTATTATACAATTTAAATCAATCACGCTTTTACGGCCCATCAATTTCTCTCGGTCTCGTAAATATTTTGATAAAAACTCTGTCCCATAAGGAAGTTAATTCTGGAGGAACAGATATTGTTCGATAAAAGGCGTGCATTCTCGAAAAGCGATCTTGTGCAGTCTCGTGAAACGCGAGTATAAATTTCAGCCGGCTATTGAAAAGCGAAGTACCTGCATTTCCCTCGAGAGTTTTCAGTTGCAGGAATGAAATATATTTTCTTTCAATGTCGGACAGAGGCTCGACGACGAAGCGAAACGAAATAGTAATTTACTTTATACGTGCGCGTTAAAACAAAAGGGTTACAAAACCAATTTTTCTTTACCACCAGATAGATCTTCCGCGGAGCTTCCTTGAGGCAGTAACAGGAAGAAAAAAATTCGCACGTCGTAAATCAACTCCTGTTTAGCAAAATTTAAATAATTTCTGTTTTTATGTACGTATATATTTATGCAAATCTATATTTAGTTTTAATTATAATATTTTATAATTGCTTAACACTTTTATTTGAACTTCATCAAGAATGCAAACAGTATAAAAACGCTATTAAGAAAATAAATCTCGCTTGAATATTGACGTAAGTATTTTTATTCACAATAATTTATTTATTCTTTCTAAAAATAGGTTCCCGGTTTGTACGTTGTACGACCATCAGAAAGTTTTGTATTAGAAACCTCTAAACATGTTTGGATGTTATGGAAAAGGAAGAAGATAAATCGAAGGAAATTATGAAGTTTAAGTATCTATTGTGTGCGTTGCGTGTGAAGAAACTCTACTTCTCTTAAGTAAGCGTACCCATCCAATATCGGAAACGGGATTTCACGTCTTTCGCTCTGCAAATTGATGACTGGTTCCCGTTTCTAGTTTTTTTGGCGTGGCAGCGCCAAGCGATTTATGTTTTTGTTGGTAATTGAGGATTTTCAACTCCATCAACGAAGGTCTTTTTTCGGTGACTGGGGAAAGAAGGTTTTATCTGTTTTATTTCAGATTACTATTAATAGAAAAAGTACATCACTGCTCCGAACGAAAAAGCGACGGCTCTTTTCACAATATTATTTTTATTCACTCATTCATCAGTAAATTATATGTATTAGAGAAAGAAACTTTGAAATTGAAAAACAAGTTATCATTTGATAAACTCTAAAAAAGTATGCTATTTTAAATAATGATATTATTTGGGTTTGAAAATACAGAGTGGAAAACTGATTTTCATTTGGAATTTTTTCACATGTAAATTTTCCTGTGTCGCTCTAATCGTCTTGAATTAGCTAGTTCTGTCAATAGTTATCATAAATCAGTCAAATTAGCAATTTTTAAAATTTATTGAATTGAATTAACAAGTGATTAAAATGTATATCTTGCAATAAAACACTTTCTTTATTGAAGCTTATTTCCGATTTGGACGTGTTAAATGGGGAATGGTAATAATCCATTCTTGAATGCAAAGCATAGTTTCAACTTAGGTTTCCGAACAAAATTATTGAAAAAGCTGCTTTGCAACAACACGGTCGACTAATTGTCGACAGATTGCAAGAACGGGAATCCACTGGAAGGTCCGCAAACTGACCGAAATATCGTCGAACAAGTGGAAGAGCTCGTTGCAGAAAATCCCATGCCACCATTAGAAGAATTCTGAAGCGTCAAAAAAAGGCACGAAAATTTTGCCGAGAGATCACAATAGTCGAAAGCAGTATTGAAACTTTTTCCAAGAAAACCTAAACAACGACGATGTTCTCGATCCAAGTTTTTTCACGAATGAAACTTGATTCCATTTAAGTAGTTTTGCAAATAATCGCTACAATTTCCTTGAGGCTCCTTTACATTATTAAAATAAGAATATAGTTGGCTGTATCCCGCCATAGAATCACATTCTTCCACGATACAATCAATGGTCAGTGTTATAGGAAACTATTTGTTGACCCTGTTTTAAAAGTAGATGCATCCCGAAGAATTTAAAATTGGTTACCTTCAGCAAGATGGAACAACAGTTCGTGAAAATTTGGAATTTTTTGAAGACTTTTCCCCTGACCGAGTTGAAGGCAGGAGAACTTGACCACAAGATCACCAGACTTCACCTCGTTAGACTTCTCCATATTCGGCTTTCTTAAAAATGAAGTCTACAAAGAAAGATTAATAACTTGCAAGACCTGATGCCAAGGATCACATTAAAACGGTGGCCACTTTCACATCAACATGACTGTAAAGTGTATGAAGTGTGATAAGAAAATTGATCGTTATGATGATTATATCGCCTGTAGGAAAAAGTGCGCATCTAATTATCATATCGGATGTGCAAATCTATCTGGCTGAGTTTGTAAGATTGAAAGAATCCGGAAAAATAAAAGAGTGGAGTTGCGAAGATTGTGAGAATAATATAACCTCAGTTCTTATCCCATCTAAACGAGGTAGAATTTTAAAATGTAAAACTACTCCAAATATTGAGAAAATCATTTTAACATGCGTGAAATTGATAACGGAAAATTTAACTACTGCATTTAGACTTGAAATAGATAAACTGGTAGCAGAAAACAGATTTCTGTCAGAAGAAATCAGCAAACTGAAAAATGTTATCTACGATCGAACAGCAACAGAAATGAATATTGATACTATTGATATTATCGAACCAACAAGATTGGCCGGAAAAAGCAAAATATAAACATTGGATTGAAAGAAACCGATTTAAGGTATGCTCAAACACCACCAAACAAGGTAACACCCGTATTTTACGCGCGAGCGGCGAAAAATCCAGCTATAAAGACTGGTATACTAGTGGCAACAACTATAAGGAAACAAGTGCTCCGATGGACAGCATAAAACCGAATTTAGAAGAAGGAAAAACTAGCGATGATAAAAATGAAAACGATTTCACCGTTGTCATGAGAAAAAAGTGACGTAATTTGAATACAGTACATGGTATAGCGACGGACATGGCCTTAAGAGGCGTACCAAAATTTACATACTTACATGTATATAGACTAGATAAAAACACGACAACAGAAGATATTTACAAACATTTAAAATTACACAACATAGAAGACGCAACATGCAAAAAATTGCAATCTAAACACCCAGACGAATATACTTTGTTTAAGATTTTCGTTCCTATAAACACAGTCGAACAAGTTAAAAATTCGAATGTATGGCCTGTAGGTACATGTATAAATCGTTTTTTATTGAATCTGAAAGGGAAGAATAATGCGAAGTAGTACAAACGAAAACTTATACAGAAGAGTTACTTAATAGTAAGAGAAAATTGTACCTTAAGTTATTGCATCAAAACGTGCAAACTCTATTGAACTATATAAACGAATTAGATAAATTATCTGCAGACTCTGAATTACATATTCCTTGTTTAACAGAACATTGGCAAACGGAAAATCAACTACCATTAATTAAACTGCAAAATTTTACGCTGCAATCTTTTTTTTGCAGAGAAGAAAATAGACACGGAGAATCTGCAATATATCTCCACAATAGTCTGTATTGCAAAATTAGAGCTGATCTCACAAGTCTGTCAATTGCTAATACAGTAGAAATTTCTGTATTACAAATACTATTAACTAAATCTGTTACTATCGTCTGCATTTATAGGCCGCCTAGAGGAAGCATCCAAATATTCATGGATGTTTTAGATAGTATTCTTGCATTACTCTATGTTAGTAAAGAATTATTTATAATTGCAGGAGATTTTATTATCAATTCTCAAAATGAGTCTAAAGAAACCAGAGATTTTAAATTGCTATTAAATTCGTGCGGAGTTGAACTACTAATAAAGGAAAGTATGCGCACTACTTCCAATTCTACATCATGCCTGGATAATATTATCTCTAATATTAAAGAAAAAAGAGTAAATACTCTCATATCCCATATCTCAGATCATGATGCCCAGGTACGCGAATTTAGTTTAGAAAAGAAACAATCTGTAGATAAAAGAACAATTCGTGATTATAGTAACACAAATATAGAATTTTTGGTAAACAGCCTATTACAAGAAAACTACTACTTCACTAGTACTTTTATTTATTACCTCAATATTAGTATTCCTTGGAAAACCATTGTAAATAAAAAGAACAAAAGACATACGACATCCCCAGAGTTAATGGAATGTAAACGGCACTTAGATATACTGTATGTATTGAAAAACTACTTCGTGGATGCTAACAATTTACCATCAGCAACACAATTCTGTAACTACTTTTCAACATGTATTTCCTACCTCAATCAGAGTCATTCAAATTCTTCTTTTGGTATCGAACAGAACCCGTCATCTCTATTTTTCTTTCCGATTACGCCAGAAGAACTCTTAGGCCCAGTTGTACAATTCGAGTTTAAGCCTGGCTTTAGGTTAAACCCGGTTTATTGATGAAAGTGGTGTTGTACCAGACAAGCTTTGCATTAAACTTTGGCTTAAATGCCAGTTTTATAAAGCGGTCCCAATTGACCGTTTAAGTGTGGTTTAAGCCAATATAACCACAAAGTAGATATTGTTAGTACTAAAAGTTAATGATTATTTATATTAGTGTTTATAAAAGAAAGGTATCGTAATGGACAATTATAACAATCTGACCGATGATGAAGATTTTTTGGCATTGGTGGAAAATGTTTTGCTTCCTAGAGCGCCAATGCATTGCCAACAACGCCCTAACCATTATGAACTATGGAATGAAGGGCAATTTATTGCAAGATTTCGACTCTCCAAAGCTGTCTTGAATATGGTAACTGATGAAATTGCACCTGAGATACAAAATAACACAGACAGGTAGGGATGTTTTATAATTACACAGTACAACAAAAAAGAAAAACCTGTCGAGTTTCTCAACTTTTTTTTATGTTTTTGGAATCGCTGAATATGAAATCTCAAACAGTTTTTCGGGTCACATCAGGTTTTCACTGTAGACAGTAAAGAAATCAAAGAAGACAAACACTTCTTCGACTTCTTTAGTGGTGGCTAGAGCGAGAACCTGAGGTGTCCCGAAAAAACTGCAAATTCGTATTCAGCGATCCCAAAAACATTAAAAACAGTTGAGAAACCTGACGGGTTTTTTTAACTGTTGGACAATGTTATTAATAGAATTGATTAAATTTTGTGTTTAATTTCTGTCTGCTTTATAGGAATCATGGTTTGAGTCCTTCAGAAATGGTGTTGGTCACCTTGAGATTTTTGGCAACTGGAAGTTTTCTCCAAGTAGTAGGAGATTTTACCGGAATTCACAAATCTTCAGCAAGTCGCACCATATATAAAGTATTAAGAGCAATAGCAAGACTAGGACCGCAGTTCATTACTATGCCTTCAACACCAGCTGAATTGTCACGCATAAAACAAGAATTCTATTCGATTGCTAGGTTTCCCAATTGCATTGGCGCACTGGATTGCACTCACGTCAAAATACAAAGTCCAGGAGGTGAACAAGCTGAACTGTTTCGTAACCGAAAACAATATTTTTCTTATAATGTGCAAGCAGTATGCGATAATTCCTTAAAATTTTTGGACATTGTTTGCAGATGGCCGGGTGCAGCACATGATTCCAATATTTTTGCAAATTCAAGAATTAGAGCTAGATTAGAAAATAATGAATTTGGAAATAGTGTCATAGTTGGAGATAGTGGCTATGGTATAAAACCATATCTGATAACACCATTAAGGAATCCACAAACCGAAGCAGAAAATTGTTTTAATGAAAGCCAAATTAGGACAAGAAATCCCATAGAAAGAAGTTTTGGAGTTTTGAAAAGACGCTTTCCAATACTTGCTCTGGGTATTCGATTGAAACATACAAAAGTAGAAGCTGTTGTAATAGCATGTGCAGTCCTGCATAATATCGCAATCGAAATGGGGGACAACATTGAATTTGAGTATGACGAGGAAGTAGAAGCAGAAATACAAATAGGTATGAATATTAATCCTGATGTTGAAGAAAATGTGGAAATAAATGAAAACAATGTTGTTCGTCATAGACTGATTGAAGATTATTTCTCACAATTATTGTAGTAAGAAACAAATGTGTGTACAAATTATATAATTCAACGTAAAATACTAAATATATTTGATTAAAAAAATATAATACAATATTTTATTTCCTTATTTCATTAATTTATTTTTTTCTAAACATAAAATTTCCATTCTACATTTGTGCTCTTCTCGCATTTGGCGAAGTTTCTCTTCATGCAACTCTTCTGCATGTTTTAATTCCAATTCATACTTCGCCCTTTTAAAATGTATTGTTACTTCGTGTTCTCTTTTGTAACATTCTTCTTGTGCAAAAACAAACTGACTTTTTCTTGTAGCCCACTGACCCAGCTTGCTTTTTAAATCTAAGCTCCGAGAACTACCAGCTATTAAATAAAATAACAATTGATTACATGTAAATGCTACAAAATTGAACAAACCTTTTTTATCTTTAGAGCCACCTCTTAAAGCCTCATGTTTGGATTTTCTCAGCATTGCAGGTGTATATTTACCCCAATTACCTGTAAAATATTTATAACAATTATTCTTAAATATGGGTAATTTAATTGCAATGCTCTTACTAGAAATATCTTCAGAAGTACTTTCTACAGGAATCTCCTTAATATTAAAATTTTGTAGCATTTCTTCCGTCTCACTCGGTACCTCTATTATTAGAGGGAGTTGGATTGTTGCAGAAGTTGCCTCATTGCTATCAAGTGGTTCAGTATTAACATTTACATCTAAAAATATGTTACTGAAAACATGAAACTTAAGAAAAATTGTTTGTTTACTTACCTTGTAATACATCACCATCAAATTCTGATGTGAACCCAGAAACTTGAGTGGAAATAATGCTTGAAATAAGATTATCTCTTTCAATTGGGGGTTCGGGAGGTTCACTGGGTCCACCGCCAGTTGTATAGAAAGCCATTCTTGAAAGGGAATGTTTCCGTTTTGTAGTCTTCTTATAATTTTCATATTTTTTTCTTAAAGAAGCTGCATCACGAAACTGGTTGCTTCCGCAACTGTTAAATTCATTACATATTTTTTTCCATGCTTCCTTTTTTATTTTATTGGTGTCCGTATCACTCTTTTTGCATTCCACTTCTTTTGCATATTTTGACACTAGTTGTAACAACAGCTTTTCCTCTGTTTGGGTAAAATTTGCAACCCGTTTTCCCTTCGCATTGTCCATAACAAAGATTTTATAACTTAACCTAGGTATATTTATTGAGATTAGTATGTATAATTTTATCAACAAATACCTTACCTGTGTTTTAAAAACAACGTGAGCGAAGCGATTTGATTTGCGAAAACACCTTATGATTACTAAAGTTATTTCTTTATTCAAACACTCGCGTAAGCGTAACACCACCGTAACACTCAAAACAGCAGTGAAGAACGTCTTCATTGCTGCCAACACGAACTTAATACAGTAAAATTTGGTTTAGCTAAGCCCGAGCTCCTCCATGAACGAACAACGCAAATTATTTTAAACCTGGTTTATTTTTTAAACCTAGCTTTCTAAATCTACAGTTTAAGCCGTCTTTGCACAACCGGGCCTTAGAGGAAGTTAATAAACTTGCTAATAAAAAAGTGTTGGATATGATGGAGTGCCAATCTTTATAATAAAAAGAACAATTTCTCGTTACGTGCAACAATTTTGTTATAGATATAATGAATAATAAAATTAAACAAGAGATATTTCCAGACTGTTTAAAAGTGGCAATTATCTGCCCCGTCCATAAAAGACGTGACTATAGTTAAATTATAGACCAATTAGTATTCTAAAAGGATTTTCATAAATATTTGAACGAATTGTTCATCACGCTTAGCAACAAACGGAGTTAAACTCAGCATGGCTTTCTAAAAGGAAGAAGCACCGAAACTGCTCTCTATGAATTTACTAAAAGAGCTTTGGAAATATTGGACAGTGGAAAAATGGCATGTAGTTTGTTTTTAGACTTAACTAGAGCTTTCGATTATCTTGACCACATACTTTGCAATAAACTTGAAAGTTATGGAATATGCGGGGTAGCATTAAATTCGGTTCGATCGGTTATTTGTATAATCGGCAGCAAAAAGTTATTGTTAGGAATCAACTCCAAATGAATGAGTCAGATTTACGTATAACTAATATAGGTATACCTCAAGGAAGCATACTCGGGCCTCTTTTACTTGTTCTTTTCGTGAACGACCTGCCAAAATACATAGACAATACAACCTACCAAATTTGACAACATCATATTAATTGAAGGCCTAAAATATACCGACATAATCCAAAATGGAAACAAGTGTTTAACTACAATAAAGGAATGGTTGACAGAAAACAAATTGTTACTAAATATTGAAAAAACCTACTGTGTGCTGCTTAAAGCAACAAATATATTTGAAAATCCGGCGACAATTAAATTTGGAATGACAGAAATCACTATTAAGAACTACGTCAAATTCCTCGGACTACAGTTGGACGAAAATCTGAACTGGAAAGAACATGTATATTATTTATATAATAAACTTTGTAAAGTAATCTACTGCATTCGTGTGTTATCTCAAAAAGTTGAGTGTTGTGTTAAAGACTGTATATTTTGCTAATTTTTACTCTTTGATGCAATATAATGTAATTATCTGGGGCGCGGCAGATTGTGATAAAGTTTTTAAACTCCAAAAGAGAGTGTTGCGGATAATGTTTAAACTACCAAAAGCTCATTCATGTCGTGGCTTTTTCAGAATTAACGAATTGTTAACTTTCTATGGGTTGTATATATACCGTTGTTTAATTTTTCTGGTAAAATATCAACCCTACTTTAGTGAACATAGAAATAGAAACATTAATAATGTTAATACTAGAAATATACTATACTGTTACCCTACACATAGATTAACAAAGTTTCAAAGTAGTGCATTCTTTAATTGCATAAAATTATATAACAAGCTTCCTGAATATATCAGAAAATTGTCTTCTAATGAATTTAAAATTAATTGTTTAGCATTTCTAATCAAACTAGAACCGTATTCTTTAAATGAATATATGCAGATGTAATTAATTATTAATCTTAAGTTGTTGTTTTCATTCGCTGTAACGCTACAACGATCTTGAAATAAATGTTATTATTATTATTATTATTATTTCAACACTTGCTGTGGCTTACCTTCGTTGGCTTTCTTTTCAATTTCAATCTCAACTTTGTATTCATGTCATCCTTTCATAATAAATCATATTTTGTATTTTGATGTACATTTTGATATTAGGGTACTGCCTTCCTTATTTTCGTAGAGGGCCACTTCATATTTTTAGATGGGTAACGCACAGGTAACTATATGAGAATCATTGTGTTTTACTCTGTATAATAAAACAAAAATACCAAATTTCTGATGTGCCTTTCTTCAATGCCTTTAATATATATGTTCTAATTTGTTAAAATAGCGAATGCGTGTCCTCAAAAAAAAAAGTCACCCCCTTAGTGACATGCAGGTGAACAAACACAAAATATTAACACGATATAAAATTCAACACGTGTGTTTGCCTTTTAAATTACCACTTACAAGATTATTGAGGACATATTATTTTTCTTTTTCAGTGTACATATTCCGTTCAGTTTCAGAACAATGCAAAATCAAATATTTGATACCAAGAATGCGTTTAATAATCAAGCGGGACTTTACTACGTAGTTTCACGTCGTGTATTTAGAATTTTATTGACGTAAGCAGGTGGTTGATTCATTAGAAAAGCTGCACTTAAATTACACGTCTGTGCTTTCACATGGCGGAGCACCACTCTCATTTTACGAGTCTAGAGGTATAAAGTTTTCCAAACCAATCTGCCTTAACGAAAGATTATTTTACAAGAAAGGAATCTCCTTGATTTTTCTTTATTTTGAACCTCAAAGCAGACTTCTTTTCATGCAATATCTGCTTTGTAAGAAAGTATATACGATTTATTTTCTTTTAATTTCTCCTGGCACGCCCAAGCGAAATCAAGATAAATAACTGACGAAACTGCTTTTCGCCTTTTATCTTATCAAACTAAAACAAATAAAACCCTTCTGTTGATTTAAGTGCTAGATTGAGTAATCGAAACTAGATAATTGCGTTACTCATCGCCTTAGACGTTTTGCGAAATCGCTTTTAGTTCAATGTCAATCGCAATGAAAATTTCTATTGTACAGAGAGTTAGTAAAGCTGATTTTGATTGTAAGAGAAAACGAAATATAAAAATTATATACAAAAAAATCAGCGTGTAGGGGAAACCCGGGGAAAGTCAATGCCTTAATATTTAGATGGTTATTCCAGGTAAAATAGTAAAGGTAAAAATAAAATTAATATTATCGATCAGTCTTCATTTATTAAATTTTGATTTGGAATTAACAATTCACCTTTTTGAAACCTAAATAAATAAAAAATAAAAAAATAGAAATAAATAAATAAAAAATAAAAAAATAAAAAAATAGAAAAATAGAAAAATATTCACTTTGTCCGAGCACCTAGGACATGATTTCAAAGTTACAATATCTTAAGCAAAAACGATTGTAAAAAGAACTTCGAAATATCCATAATATAAAAGGGCACATACAGGTGTCCCGTGACGTAATGTCTCCACTACACCTACACGATAATCAATTAAAACCAAGTAAAAAACTCAAATAAAGTTTTATTCTAAAGGAAATCGTTTCAAAAATACTGGTTGTTTAATATTTAATTTTAAATTTAAAAAAAATAAAAAATTATTGATTAAATACCAAGTATTTTTGAGTTTTTTTACTTAGTTTAAATTCATTATCACGTAGATGAAGTGGTGACATTACGTCACCGGACAGCCTATATATGTACATCGTAACCGTAAATACATCATTATGAATAATATACAGGGTGTTAATAAAAAGCCTCAACACCATTTGGCAGGTGATAGTAGAGATCAAAACAAGAAATAAAATTCTAATAATTTCATGTCCAATTTTCAATACAGGACGTCCGCGCCAGGTGTTCATTCTTCTAGAATTTTTTACATAAAATTCGGGTGCGATAAATTAAATAAAAAGCTACATCGTAGGACTTCCGGTTTCGCCGAAAGTGATATCAACTTTCTTATTTTAATTGGAACGCCCCACTATATTTTTACATATTTGGAATCTACAGATCATTGTGAGTTCGAATATTGGTAATTTGGGTTTCCGTGACAAGGAAAAACATTTTTTTTTTGTTTTTCAGTATGCAAAGTTATGTATCGTGTATTATCGTTCTATTGCGACCAAATAATTCGAGAAAGCAACTTCTTCGATTGCACTTTGGTTTCTTAACATTTTTACAGCATGCAAAATTTTCATTAGGTCGTAAATTATTTTTTTTAACGGGACCTCGTGTGTTTTTTAGCGTAGTTTAATAGAATATTTTTTTAAAAATACGCTGATACCAAATACGGGGTGATTTTTTAAATTCTTTAACAATTCCTGAAATGAAACTTTACACACTTTAGCACGTGATAGTAGAAAACAAAACAAAAACAAAAATTGTAATAAACCCAAGTTCAATATTCAATGGTATTCAATAATGGTTTAATTAAAAAAGAATCAAGCAATCAATAACGAATTTAATACACTAGAATTATCACAGAAGATGTTCGAACTGTTGTTGTAAACAAAGTTGCAGTCGCCGTCCAAGAGATTCGCGCACTTGATTGAAACCACCTCTTCGATCATTAAGCGATGATGAACCAACATTTCGTGTCACACACGGTTGATGTTCATCATGTAATTTATAAATGGCAGAAAGAATTCGCTTTGCCAAGGGAGTTCACTTTGCCTAGGTTTCCCCTACTGCGTATTTATTAATAAAAACAAAAATGATAATCTTAGGGGATTTAGATAGACAGCTGCCTTCAAAATAACTTAGTTTAATCGTTTTTAATCTTTTTAGCTTTGCAACCACACAAAGCTTAAAAAAAGAAGCACTCGTGACAACCCACATCAAATATGAACGTCATTAACGGGAAATAAAGTTCTTTTTTCTTGCGTCATTTTCACTCTTGTATGTTACTTGTTCGTGAAGCCTTTAGTTTATTATTACGATCAGGGCCCTCCCCAGATTGAGAAACACTGACTTACATTTCCAAGACGATTTAAAAATGCGAATGCGAATTTCGTTTAAAAAAAAAACCAGTGATAAACTCGACTTTGGAAAAAATGTAAATTGTGTGGGTCCTGCAGACCTCACTTGAAGCCATTTCCTGTTTTATATGTAATAGTCTGTTCAAACGAAAATTAACCACAAATTGTCGACAGAATAATTTGATTATGGCGGTTTGCAAATGTTTTGTTTTTAATGCACATGCACCTTGATGAATTGTACAAAGAGAAAACAAAATATATCTTCTTTATTTATTAATTTACGATAAAATGACAAAGGACAATTTTAATTAAGAATTTTATTCTCTGTCAACCGGCAAAACAATATACAATTAAAAAAAGAAGTTTTTATCTTTTCTCATAAACGTGATAAAACATTGTTTTTTTGATTGTATCATTGCTAGGGCTGCGAAAATTTATCGATAAATCAATATTATAAGAATCAAAAGCTTGACGAGTACGGCGTTACTTCCCAAACGTTATTATAATCAATATTATCGTTAATAACGATGCAATTGGTCAGAATTGAACACGTGATCAAAAATACCACTAAAAGATTGGAAAATGAAAACATTAAAAAAAGTCGACATAATGATGTCTTAGGGTCAGTTTCATAATGGAATTTAAAGGAGACTTTAAATGTAAAGTTACTTTCTGATGTAAAAACAAATATGAAAACACATTTGTTTACATGTCTGATTGTGACTTTACTTTTAAAGCCTCCTTTAAATTCCATTATGAAACTGGCCCTTACTATTTATTTCAGTTTTTACTAAAGATTTTTCTTCACTATAATTTCACAAGTACGAGTGTAAAACTGAATTTATGTGAAAAACAAAACAGTATTATTATTACAAGTAAAAAAATGGAATTAACCAGAGAGCATTTTCGTCATGATTTATTATTATTTTAAAAAAGATTTAAGTGCTTATGAGTGCAAAAAGAGTTTAGATTCTGCTTTTAGTGAACGAGCATCTTCCTTGGCTACAATTTACCGATGGTAAAAGGAGCAGGGCATCCTCCTACGATTTTGTTACCGACAAAAATGTTAAAAAATTACTTGAAGAGGACAATAAAGCCACTTATGCAGTAATAGAGCATCAACTCAAGATTGGATCCTCAGCTCTTAGAGCAATCATACACGATCACCTGAACTTAAAAATCACCTTTCTGACTTTAAATTTCTTAAATTAATGGTGGACACCATTTTTTCCCAAAATAGTGACAAGTGACGAAACTTACATTCCCTTTTTCGATGTATCTACCCACCAAGAGAGTCGTGTATGGATTCATGAAGATGAGGAAACTTCAACAATGACCAAGAAGCCTGTTGGCCTGTTTGACCTATAAAGATTTTTTAACAGTCAGAGCATGAAATTTGATAGACAACACCAGAGTTAAGAATAGTGGGAATTTTGTCTTTGGTCTGACTGAAGATGTTGACGATTTTGAGTTAATTGTGAGAAACAATTTTAATATTATCTTGTTTATGAACATTGATAATTTTAGGAGTTACTTGTTTAGCAAAAGAAAGTTTCAACAAAAAAACTTATTTACAAATTCAAGGCACCTCTATTGGTTCTCCTCTTAGTCCCATTATTGCGCAGTTGGTAATGGACCAGCTTTTAAATGAAGTGTATCCCTCAATTATCGTTTTCAAATAGTAGACGATTTGATCGCTGCGGTACCCATTGACAAATATGATGAAGCTCTACGGGTCTTTAACAGTTTTCATAATAACATCAAATTTACAGTAGAAAAAGAAAGCAATAACTCTGTCCCCTTTCTTGTCACTGTGGTAATACGTTCTCCTACCAATAGTATCATACTAAATTGGTATAACAAACCTACTTTTTCTGGTAGGTTTATCAACTTCCATTCAAACCACCCTCTTAAACAGAAAATCAATACCGTGTTGTGCATGAAAAAATGCATCTGTACCATCTGTCATAAGTCCTTCAAAACGGACAACTTAAATAGACTTGTAAGTATCTTTGTCAACAATGTTTACCCCCGACCCCTACTGAGTTATATCAAAATTTAATATATTAAAAAGAATTAGTATTTTTAAGAACATTTAAAAATTAGTATAATAGTACAAAGTGCCTTTTGAAATGGACACGTTGTGTAAAGAATAAAACTAATGATCAATTTTAAGTACAGTGCTTCTTTTTGCTTGTATCAATTTATTTCATACATCGGGGAAGTGCCGAATAACTCCGCTTGTAATGGACAAATTAACGAATTTTTGTTCACTATAGGATAAAACCTTTATAAACGAGTTCTTTTTAAACGAGGATTTACGAGTATATCTGGCTGAGACCTTGACCTTCATTATAATAGAGTTTCCATTACAAGCGAGTTCATTACAGGTGGATTACACTGTATATATTAAGAAAAATATTAGAATCTACAAAAGTACTTCGGAGTACATGACGTTCCAGTTTAATGGATTTATTAAGGGCAAAACGAGAAAATCTTGTTTAGAAGTGACGAAGTTATCAACCAAAAGTGAAACATTTGAGGGATTGTGAGATTTAAAATGTCCGTTAAAGATTAATAGAATTTGTTATACAAGTTTTTATCGGACAAGAATCTTCTTTAATTATAGTACTTTTAGAAACACATTAAGGACAACGATAAATTGTTTTCGAGAGACGAGCTAGGTATAGTCACGAGCAAGAAGAAGTGGTCGTCAGTGTCATTCCAAAATTTGATGGAATTGTCATAAATTAAATGTATCTTCTTGTCGTCTTTTGTCAGGTAGTGTTAGATATTAATCATTTGACAAACAGAACACACATGACACAAGCAGCTATACAAAGTTTAAAGACAATCACAACCGTTTCACAAAAGAACACTTGATATTGTAACAAAAAATGACATTGACGACCTTATTTTTTCTCTCAAATGTACGTGGTAAAACAAAAAGTCAGAGAAATGTTGCTGGAAACAAAATTTATTTTTTATTTTTGACGTTTAGATTAAACTAACCTTTAACTAAGTTTGACAAGTTATGCGTCTATATGTTTTGCAGTTTTTTTTTCCTACATGATTAGAACCCGTCCGCAAAGAATTCACCGGATTTAGGCTTATTTTGCTCGCCCTGGTTCTCTTACCGCAACCATTCAGCTGGTACAGGTTTTTCAGTGATTGCGTGTTGAAATCTTCGGGAATCATGAGATGTCCGAATATACGCTGTCTGCGATTTGCTAGCGCATCACATCTACACAAAATGTGCATTGCTGTCTCTGATTTTCCATTGCAGAGTCGGCAATTTAGATCCCCATTGAATTTACCGATCCTCCACAGATGCTCCTTAACAGTCAGATGTCCCGTTAATACTCTGTGGTGATCTTCAGTTGTGCGCTGCTTAAAAGCAAAAGTTCTGCAGCTCTCTTTGCAAGGACCTCTAACGAAAGTCTTGCTGTGGCGATGTCCTGGCCTATTTAGCCAGTATCTGTTATGTTTCTTGCTTATCCAGTCACTAAAAAAGCGCCGAATAGCGTTCTTGGTTATACCTAGGACAGGTTCAGGGCCAAGGTATTCCATACCCGCACCCTGCCTGGCTAGTTCATCGGCCCGTTCGTTGCCGATAATACCCCGATGACCTGGTACCCACACCAGCGTGACGCAGTTGTATTCCGCCAGGTCATTGAGCTCACTTAAGCATTCCTACACCAGTTTGGAAGAGATCTTTGGGCTCACCAAAGCCTTCAAAGCCGTCTGGCTATCAGTTAGGATAAAGATCCGCTTATTTGTGTAAGCCCTCCTTTTGTTTTCCCGCGCACATTGTAATATGGTGTATATTTCTGTTTGGAATACGGAGGCAAATTGGCCCAAAGGGAAGCATAGCTCCTCCTTTGGTCTGTGCCCATATATTCCAGACCCAGTACCAGTCTCAGTTCTGGGGCCGTCCGTATACCAGATCAAACTTCCAGGAGGAAAATTCTGTTCAGATTCCCGATGAGAGCAGGTTTATGTTACCTTTGGGGGCCATATAGTCCGTCCTCATATCGAGTAAAGGACTCCTTATGCTACCAACGATACTTGAATGACCCGTGCTTATATAAAGTGGGTGATATGAATACTGCAATCTGTGGAGTCCTCGTCTTGCCTCTCCCATTATCACAATGTGTGAGGGAGGGAGGTCTAGAAGGATTTCCATTGCAGCGGTGGGCGTTGTGCTCATCACCCCCGTTATGCCTAGACAAGCAAGTCTTTGGACCCTGCTCAGTCTAAGTTTGGTGGTTTCCTGCTTGACGTTGGGCCACCACACCGAGGCCGCATATTTTTTGTTATAATTTTTCAATTATTTTTTCGGTTTAGTGCTAAATAGTTCAGCCATGGTTACAACTTAAATTTCTTGTTAAATTATTTGTATTTAAAAAAAAATAAAGATTTTTGCTATAATTTTCAGTTATTTTTGATTTAGTGCTAGGCGAAAAACAGTTGTGTGTCATACATGCAGACGCGCATTAGCAGCCCTTAGCTGTGAGCTGTACGAGCGAGCGAAGCTAATGCTTATTTTCTGCCCTTGTGACACAATACAAGACATTTAGAACACGTTAGTTACTTTCTGTTTAGCATATGCGTGCACTGCATTTTATTGATCAACGTTATTTAAAGCAGTGAGATTTGATAAGAGTTATTTATATATCAGATTATAAGTAAACTGCATTTAAAACGTGTTCGTACCGCTGGAATAATTTACATAGCGTCTCATAATTTTTATTTTAAATTTATGTATGCAATAACTTATTCCGTATCATTTGTTTATGTTGGAATCTATTATTAGGTTGATGCATAAGTTCTTCATTTTTTCGCTGCGGCAAAAGTTTTTGAATTTTGCAAATGTCGCATAATGGTTGACTAGTCACAGTATTTATCAGTTTCACTCTTTCAAACGACACTATTTTTGTGTGCTTTTTCCTATAGCATTCTTCACGTATACAACATAAAAATATGTTGGAAGTGTATGTTTTTTTTCACTTGACACCATTTCTTTAGTTCACAAATAATCAAATTTTTTCAAGTCTGCAAAATGCAAGGCATATTCACAAGCAAATTGTCATTCCAAAGGACAAATGACAAAATGACGAATTCCCAACGAAACTAGTTGAATTTCCCATGTCATCTAAAGATTTTTATTCTTTGTGTATGGTTGTTGTGTAAAGTGAAGGATAACCAAAATAATGAATTATCGCAAACGGACACTGAAAAATGGCACAATTGCTCAACGTTTCACTATCGATAGTGAAACGTTGAGCAATTGTGCCATTTTTCAGTGTCTGTTTCAGATAATTCATTACACAATTTCACCGGGCAAGAAGCTACCTTAATTATGATAACCAAAATGTTTTTAATTAAAATAATTTGAACTATTCTTGCGTTAATTACGTCTTATTATTCACATAATTATTGATACTTGATTATTGAATCATTATTAGGGTAATTTCGTTACCATCGAATGGAGTGATTTTGAAATTCAGGAGATTATTTTGATCACAGATTTTACACTTTAAAAACTTAAAATTTGTCGAACTTCTCGCGATAATTTTTACGTATGACGTCATATGTAAAAATTATGACGAAACATTCGACAAATTTAAAATTTTTAATGTGCGAAAGGCTGCAATCAAAGTAACCCCATTCCACGATATCCATGTCTCTGCTCCATGTATTTCACCAATATAGTTTATCATCAACCATTCAGACGACTGAAAGCGCTTTTTAAGTTGTATTAGGATAATTAATTAGGATGTCTAATTAAAATTGTAGGTATCTCATTATAAAAGAAATTGATTCTCCAAATCTGAACGGTATTGCTCAAAAATGAAAAACTGATTTAGCACAAGCGCTTGCAGTTCCTTTGTTTTGAAACCTCTGCTGACTTTATGACTTGTTGAGGCAAGTCCACTTTCAATAAAAAGCAAAACCTGCAATAAATTTTTTATTTACGTTTGAAAGATGATATTTATTTCTCGCTTGTTCAGCAATTCTTTTAATAGCTTATTAAAGAGGCGACATAATCAACACTTATTTAATTAAAAAGTTTGTAGTTTAGTTTGTTCGCATCACGGTGTTTGTGCAGCTTATGAAAAAATAAATTGCAACTTTCTTAAGGAAGTAGGTACAATGTGACAAGCATTGTATTAAATTAAATTTAACAGAACGTAATTTAAGAACTGAAACTGTACGTCTATGGTTAGCAGTATGCGAAATAAAAAACATGTACAGTACACCACAAAATGCATATCAAACGTGTTGTCATATCTGTGTATTCATTATGACCTTAGAATTTTGGTAAAGTTCACTTCTTGTTCTTGGCACTAATATTCGTAATTACAATAGATGTTCAAAATGTTGTTCTGCGGTATTAACACATAATTCGGCACGTCGTATCCAGTTATTTGTTACTGTTACTTATTTACACTTCAATTAAGTTATGTAAACAGATATTTACACGAATTAAACTAACACAAAACAAACTACACACTACGTAAATTTGATAAATAATACTAAACCTATTAATGTCTTTAAAAATTTATTTTAACCTCAGGCTTTTATAAAATACAAACGCACTCGGATTGAATTTTCTCAAAAACTATTATTCGGCACTTCATCTTTCATTCTAACCCCCTCCCTAATGTAAGCATCTGTGAATTTATGACAGCATGATAATAATAATAAAAACAAACAATAAAGAAGAAGGAACGTAACTGAGCCAGCTGAATTTTATTTTATGACAATGCAAGTGTCAAGACGAATGTAGGTAAACATTTCTGAAAATTCCGAATTATTTTAAACCAGAATCAAATTTTTATCACGAAAATTAATTGAGCTACTCGTTTCTTGAATTTAATTAATATTTATCAACGTTTTTAGTAAACATTTATTTTCCTCTTATTAATGAACATAAACATGACATTTTGCAGTTCACAGTGTTAAGGTCGATGTACTGTCATGAAAATGAAACAAATAAAACCGAAATGCATAAATGTGCTACGAATTCAGTTTGCTTTTAAATTTTATTTTGACTAAATAAGCATAAATAAAGTAGTAATAAGTAATTGGCAGTTGTCGCAGGAAACCTCCCGGCAGCAGGCATGAAAAAGTTTTTATTTAAAATCCTGGCGAAATTTTTTTGCGAAGGACAAACATGACCTAACCCAACAGACACATCTCGGGGTTTATTCGTTTATGGCCACAAATAACACCAATTCTGCACAGCTGAGACATTTAAATCCGTTTAAATCGCCAACCAGCGTTACTAAAACAATTTCTGAGAAAACGAAAACTGATTTTTACCGGAGTTATTATTTACTTTTTCCCTATTGTTGTATGACAAATTTTGCTTCTTTTTTTTGACTACTATATGTGGTTTCAATTACAGACACCCAGTATACATGGCGTATCCAGAAAGTATCAAAAACTATTAAGAAATGAAAAAAATAGAAAGCTAAGTCCGAAAGAAGAATAACAAAATTCTTTGTGCAAACCTGTACTTTCACCAAGTAAATAAATACACATTTAAACTGCAATTAAAGTTGTACATCATAAGTTTTTCAAGAACGTTAAACTTAAACAACTAGTTCGAAGTAAACGTATGAAAAATAGATAGGGACCGTGCTGATCGTTTATTTATGTGTTGTTTCAGGTTATCTATTATTCAAAGACTTCTGTGAAAACGTATCAGAAGTGCCAGTGCCTCAACTTCGATTTTACGAAGAGGTAAGTGATGTATATACAAACCTTCTCTCAGTGTCCCTTAGGAAACTAGGGACAAACACTCTGGTTTAATTACATTTTCAAATATCTTGCAAGCTGTTTTAAATTGCAGTGTGTCTTGGGCAAATACACACACGGACGAGAAAGAATTGACGTACTCCCAAGTTAAAGATTGCGGTTTTATTTACCACAATCAATTCTCAGTACTTGCACGTGTAGTGCGCTTTAATGGCTAAAAAGTAAATACATGCTTACAAGGAAAAATAAATAAATGAAAAAAGTAGCCACTAAAGAAAATCTTGTTTACTTAAGCTTCTAGAGAATAAATGATACTTCTGAAACTAAGAATTCTAAAATTCTGGTTGAAAGTAACGAGTGTTTAAATAATTTTTGACTTAAATTAAAATTAATTAAGTAAAGCGTTTTATTGAGCAAAGCTTCATCACCTTCTGTAGGTGTCAGTTGCAACAGTTCTTCATAAATGAACACGAAATAGAAAATACGTTTTTTTTTTTATTTAAACATAATAAAACAGTCAATGTTTCGTGTGAGTCGACGTATCAAAGTAGCAAAGACGGGTGTTTTACAATCCATAACCTCTCGGGAAGGATACTTTTTATATAAAACGTAAAACTGGATGAAAATCAAACTGGAAATTACCAAGAAAATAGGGATTTTATTGAACGAAAGCCTTGAAGCTACGACGCCTGCATTTAGAATACTTGTAAGTTGTCTGCGTTCATTTTATATTATTTATGAATAAAGAACGCAGTAAATTTTCTCTAATGAGGTCCTTAAGTGCTGCTAAATAGTTTAGCATGATATACTTGAAAGGCCCCAAAGTATATTAATGTTAATTATACAAAACAAGCATGATACATATCAAATCCATTGTTCCAAAATTTTTTTTAGATACTCTCGTTATTTTTGCTTATTTGAATATTTCTCTCTTATTTCTACGTCAGGAACATTCGGAATTTATTCCTAATACAAGCGCTACACCATACATCAAATAATAATCCATAAATTTGAAGCACGGTTTTCGAATGTACGGTAATAAAATATGAACAATTTATGTATAAATAAATTATATATTATATAAATCTTAATAACGCAGTGTCTTGGAAAATTGTAATCAATTAATAAGTAATGACTTTAATAGCTATATTTATGCGCACAAACTTGACGATAATTACAGATAACTAAATAAATGAAATAAATAAACAAAATTTCTTTTTACGCATTAATGCATGTAACGTGTCAAGTCATATAATAGGTGGTAATTAATTAAAACGTGAAGTTGTACTACAACATTCGAGAAGGTTTTGGCCGCACTTCAATTAAAAAATGTAATTCGTGATGAATAATGAAAATAATTCAGCAGGCAATTTATTTTAATTAACTATATTGTGGATAATTAATTCTATGTATATGGTGGCAGATTGAAAAGCTATTATTGATGATGTATAATTATAATTCTGAAAGCCCGTCCTAAGGCGAAATATTCATAACATTTGTAATGGTTTCCCTTCAAAGAAGATGAAGATTAATTAAAAATATTCTCGGGTTATTTTTTTTCCAATTATATTTCAATTTGGATTATCAAACGTATGCTGATGAACTATATCAAATGAATTTCGTGTTTAATTATTTCTAGGAACTATGAAAGACCACAAAGGGAATGGATAAATTAATAATGTAATTATTACAAACAGTTACCGAAAAACCATGCTTTCTTGTTACGTTATAAATAAAAAATTATTATAATTTTCCCAAATATAATATTTTTTTATTGTTGGGAGATTGTTTTTTATTTAAAATAATCTAATAAGTTCCTTCCTGTTGTTTTTAAGTAGGAAATCAGTCAGTTTTGAACACTTATTTATGTATTTTCGAAAAGACTCTCCACTGGTCTATTTCTAGTTGTAAATGGAATTCTTCGTTATCCTTGTTTTTCAAGAAAAGGCCGAGGATACATACATTTAAAATCATCACGGAAGTAATGAAAATATTTAATCTCTTATAAAAGTTTAATTTCATAACGGATAAAAACTTTAGTGTCAGTAAACTATGTATTTCTTTCTATTATTAACTTTTACTTTAAATTTTTGACTCATTCAAAGAGATAATTATTTTGAACAATAATTTACATAACTAAATATATTTAAATAATATTTAAATATATATACAAACGAAGCTAATGTTATAATAATTATTTTTAATTAAAATAATAACAGAATATATGTGGTAAGAATATTCATTATTTTTAATGAATAATGTATACCTACTGGCATATCATTTGATAAGTCTTCATACTATTCAAATTTGTAGAACATCATATATTTGATTAAATTGTTTGAGGGTCACGTGAAGGACGAAATGGATTTGTTAAAGACGTGCAAAAATAATTCAGTTTTAAATTTCTCGTGCGGATGTAATCAACATAATAAATGAATTGCAAGTAGTGAAGGTCATTTTTAATTAGAGCGTAAAAATTCCCTATCAATTAACTCAGTACTAATTATTCATATTTCTTTTGTATATATGTAACATTTACATTATCTACTTACGCCAAACCCTTTAGCAATAATCAGTGCATAATTTCAATTGAAAGAAACTTAATTAAAAGTAATATTTAAAACCAAATTAAAATAAAACCGCAAAGCTGAGTATAAGTGATGGCTAGTAAGAAAAGATTTATTTTATTATTATTAAATGTAATACAGTGGTTATGAGAACAGAAATTGAAATTTAACTGTAAACTGAGTGAAAAAGAAGAAAAATATTCCTCCTTTTTCAAACGCGATATCTTAGGACCGTAGTATTTTTATCAAAACATAATTTTCAAAGAATCTAACAAAAAAGAAATGACCACAAATGTTGAATGTTAACAATTTTAAGCAAATAGAAAAATTTGAGTCATTTTGTCAAATTAAAAAAGAAGAGAAAATTGATTTGATGGAATATATTTTCAACAGAAAAGTTCACAATTAAAGAAAATGGATTTCTAAAGTTACTTCGACCAAAAAATGCAAGAAAATATTAAATAATAGCATCAATTTTATATGCATGAAACGCCAATTCTACAGTTGATTTGATTTCGGGTTTCCTGAACGTTTAATATAATTCTCGGAATTAAACAGAAATTACTAAACAAATAACTAGAATTGTTTTCCTTTGCAGTACTTGTTTCGTTCATAAATTCAAAAACTGAAAGTAGAAGTGTTATTTTCATTTTTCCGGATACTTTCTAGACGGACCATATTAACGTCTACGTGGGCTTCACACAATGAAAGCATAATAATGACGAACTGCAACATTTGTCTAACAAATAACATTTCTGTAACTTAAACGTTCGACGAATTGCTCGATTCACACGTATCGCTTTCGGAATAATAAATGACTTCTGGCTTATACAAGGTGTAACTGAATAACTTGGACAAGCTTTAGCATTAGATATATTCTACTCTTCAAATTAATACTTAAAGTAGATTCTTGTCCTGTGAAAATTGTATAATAAATTATTTTAACGGAATTTAAAATTGGCACTATCGCTCTACGTTTCACTATTGATTGATGGCTTCGTCAGGAGTGAAAATAAAATAATAATAAATAATAAACAAAGTTGTCAAGTAAAATGGTGTCACTCCTGACGAAACTATCAATCGATAGTGAAATGTAGAACAATAGTGCCAATTTTAAGTGTTCATTAAAATAATTTGTTCTTCAAATTAATGATAAAAATTTATTAAGCACTGTCCGGAAAAAAGTAGAAACGTAATAGTTTCGTTCACTTGAAATTCAAATAATAACGAACACCAAAATTTAACGCGTTAATTATTTATTAATTTTATTTAATATAAATTGGAAAGTGTTTTTTTTATTAAGTACTGAAAAGAAAATGAAAGCATTCGAATTTCAGTTCACTCGTCCATAAATAAAGTGGATATCTTGCATTTCTGCATTACATAACTTTTAAAGAATAATTTCCGGGTAATGTTAATAAGAATTTTTATTATTAATTTGAAGATTATTCGACGCTAAAATTTGGCCAAATCGTTCAGTATGGTATAGATTCTTTCCTTCTTGATCTTTCCAGTAAACGCCCAGAACCACTTGGCGTTCGACTTGAAACTTACTGGAATATTCGAGAGGTGGAAAGCGTGACCAGGTCGAGATTGAATCGTCGCCGGCTCGGATGTAAAATTAGTAATGTAATTTATTAAAATTCGAAAGAAGAGATAAGGGGCTGTCTCAGAAATAAAGAGACAACATTCATTTTACATAGAAAAATACAACCTAATATTTTTCTATGTAAAATGATAAAATAAAATCGTTGCTATGACATTCAACTATGTTGGTTCGTGCCAGTTAATTGTGTTTGTAAGTAGTTTTGTGTAAAATACTGTGTAAATTACATCAAGACTTTTCTACATATTTTACATGTAAACAAGGTAGAAAACTAAAGAATTTTTAAAAGAGTAAAACAAAATATATTTTTCAATACAACAATATATTAAATTTAATATGTCAACGTACATTTCAAAATAGTTCTACTATTAAAACTGAAAACAAACTAATATAATATAAATTATGATTGGTCATATCAAAAAATTGGATAGAATAACGTAATGTAAAAATATAATACTTCCCAATTTGTTTTTTAAGTTATATTTGACGACCGGTTTCGATAAAAAAACATCTTCAGGTCGGCATCGTCATAACTATGAAATGAAAAATTCAAACTTTGAATGAATAAATTAACGGGAAAAGCAGAAAAGAAAAATTGCAATTGCAATTTTTCATTTCATAGTTATAAGGATGCCGACCTGAAGATGGTTTTTTTAACCGAAACGGTCGTCAAAACAAATTGGGAAGTATTATATTTTTACATTAATATAATATGCTTTAGTAGTCCTCACACCGATTGGAATCTCTTATTTTAAGAGTATAATAAATGTGTAGAAGCTTTCTTGATCGATCTGTATTCAATCTGTTGCGTAATTGAGAGTGCACAAACGACCAGTTCGAAAACACTCTTTCTAGTTGAGCTGTAGATGCAGGAATTTTTAATAGTTTTTTAGCGAGTTTAGATAAGTGAGGATGTCTGGTTTCACATAAATTCCAGAATGTTATCGGTTGAATTCCATCTTTTGAAGATAATGTCTTAAAAATTCCACTTGGTTTCTTGTACTCTTGTAAATCATTTAGACCTTCAGCACTAAGGTTTTCGATAAAAAAAATTTCAACCTGAATTTTCAATTCTTTGTTTTGTGAATACTTGAGGCCTTTATATTTTGGAAGCAAAAAGTTCGCTGCTCCTCAAGCAAGAGATGGCATCGAAAAATTATGGTCTCGTTGTAAAAAATAATATCTAAAGAATTTGGAAAAACCAAAAAGTTTGCGTCCGTTCAAAAATAGGTGGACTCGAATTAACAAAAAAAGTAGGTGAACAATCTAGAGTGGCTGTAATGCATAGAGCAGCAATAAATTCGCGGAAAATAGCCGGAGCCAATTTAATATAATTTCTATATAAGAGTATTATGTGAGTGTTTACCTGTAAATTAAATTTCTTTTGTTAAAATTTTTTATTGCAAATAAATGTTGTCTCTTTACTTCTGAGACAGCCCCTTAGTAATGTAATTTCAAGATTTAGTAATAAAAGTTTCTCTATCTCTAAATTGCTTTTATTAGACCTAAAGTAAGATTTCACTAAGATAACGTGCAGCATGCAACATTAGTGACTTGCTACAATGGCTTTTGGTAACTGGCGACTAGTTATTACGTATTTCTGAGCAAGTTTGAAGCTGTGCATGAAAAGTAAATAATATCGATGGTAGAGCCCTTCAATTATAGGTCCGAACACTACTTACGTCGTGGGTAAAATGTATATGAAAGTATCCGGAAAAAATAAAATAACACTTCGACTCAGTTTTTGAATTTATAAACGAAACAAGTACAGTACAGGAAAATAATTCTAGTTATTTGTTTATGTAATTTCTCTTTAATCCTAAGAATTATATTTGAACGTTCAGGGATCTCTTAATAAAATCAATCAAAGCATCCTGAGTAGACTTGGTGTTTCATGCATGTAAAATTGATGGATGCTATGACTTAATGTTTTTTGGTCGAAATAACTTTACAAATATTTTTTCTTTAATATGATCTCTTTTGAAAATATATTTCCTCGGTATTTTCTTTTCTTAAATTTGATAAAATTGCTCAATTTTTTTTCTGTTTATTTAAAATTGTTAACATTCAACCTTTGTGGTTGTCTTTTTTTGTTGGATTCTTCGAAAAATATGACTTTTGATAAAAATACTGCGACCTTAAGATATGGAGAATGTAATATAATGTGTGTAATAAGCTATATATTGATAGAAATTTCAAAATTCCGGACACTTTCTAGACGGTCTATATTAAGCCACTGAAATTTTTAATAATTTTTCTGTTCTAACGTACTTATGTGATGTTCAATTTTGTATTTTGACTACATCATTGCAATCAACGGAAAAGTACTACTAGTTTGCTAATTTAACTTTAATTCATAGCTTTTATAACAAAGTTAGCAATAGTGCCGTTTTAAGTTTGAACAGACAGTATAGATGCGGCGACAAAAGAATAATTAATTACTTATGACAAATGAGAGGTTTTGATGTATGCCTTTCTTTTAGTACTTCTTCACTGTCTTGAGATTGAACTGAGTAAATTCAAACATAAACTGCTTAAAATCCTTGAAGTTGTCCGCGTGGTAAAGTGCGTTCAATAAAAACCGTTATCAAGTAGGCTTATGTCAAATGCAAATTTTGTAAGTAAGTCACGTCGTAATTATACGATTATTCAAACTTTTTATATTCATTTAATTACGATTTTCTACAAAATGGATAATAAAACACAATTAATCAAATAAAACATTAATTTTATTACAAATACTTCGAAGATGTAAATAAAATCTTTGACAGTTGAGGCTGTTGATAGCACGCAGTAATTCAAGGTTTCAACATACGTACTAAGCTACGACGTGCTGTTATAAAATAAAAGCAAGTTCAGAGCCTTCTTGATAACGGATTTTTTATAATAATAATTATATAATTATAATTCCAATAGCATGTTAACAAATACATATTTGCATTTTATTAAGAACTTGGTCAGTTCCATGGTAAAAAGGCAAAAAGTTAAGATGTCTGAACCTATAGTTGACGAGACTCGTATAAGTTTTACAATAAAGTTTCAAACAAAAGATAAAATTCGTTATAAATTATAATCTGTAAATACACATTTTTAGAAATCTTGATCGGTCATGAGATTACTTTCAAGCTGTCCTAGTGCAATACCGTCAAAACTTAAATATTAATTTAAATAAATCAAACTTATAATTGCAGAAGAATTATTTAAATTTTGGTAATTATTTTTTTGATAATTATTTACACGGATTAATAATTTTCTGAAAGTTTAGACACTAATGTATCCTTTTTCTTCTGGATTCCGGATGTTGCAGGTCACAAATTCTCCTTTTTTCTGCCATCGTTTCATTTTTTCTTGCAAGAAGATTTCCTCGGGGCTGGTGCTGATGTTTTTCTTTGTCATTGCTGCTGTTTTCGCCGTTGCTGCAAAAGAATTCGTATTAAATACATACGATTTCCACGGAACAGCAGCAGCGACACAGAAGCTCATCAACACCAGCATTCCTGAGGGAAGTCTTTTTGCAACACGAAGTGTTGGCAGGAGTGTCTCGTTCCACTGTACTGTCTTCTACATATACAGGATGTCACAGAATAACTATTCCTAATTTTCAGAAATGATAGAGGGCACTTAAATAAGCATTTTTTATTAATAAACTAGTGTCCGGAAATTCCTCAGTATCGAGATAAAATGAAAAAAGTCGGCTATTACCCCAAAATAAAAGTTGAATCATAGCAACCTTTTGAAAACAATGAAGATTTTCGTAGATGTCATTTTACGTGTGTCATAAATTATTCCTTATTAAATAAATGTGTTTAATTGTCATTTTAAGCATTAAAAATTAATCTTTATTACAAAAATTAGCGTTCTTTGAAAATGCATCATTTTACAAATATTGAATTAGCAGACATGCATCTTGCCTATGGGGCAGCTCACGGTAATGCTAATGAAGCAAGGCGAATTTATGCAGAACAGCATCCTGAGCGTCACATTCCCTATCATACATCATTTTCAAGATTAGACCAACGTATTCGAGATACTGGTAAAGTCCAAGTAAACAAAATAGATTCAGGAGCTAATCGTACTGTCCGAAATGTTGACTTTGAGGTCCAAGTTCTGCAACAATTTGAAAATAACCCAAAAACAAGCACTCGTGCCGTTGCTCATGCAATGCATACAAGCCACACATCTGTATGGAGGGTATTAAAGGAATACCAAAAGCATCCGTTTCACATTCAAAAAATTCAAACGTTAATTCCAGCAGATTATCCCAACAGAGTACAATTTGCCGAATGGTATTTGAATAAAATTAACGACGAACCAAGATTTCCTAGGACTGTATTATGGACAGACGAGGCATGTTTTACAAGAGACGAGTATTTTAATACACACAACAGTCACATTTGGAGCGAAGAAAATCCTCACGCCATTCGGAGGTTACATCATCAATGGAAGTTTTCTGTTAATATTTGGACTGGGATGGTTGACAATTATGTAGTGGGCCCATATTTATTACCTGCACGGTTAGATGGTAATGTGTATAGGATGTTTCTGGAACATACTTTCCCAGAATTGCTTGAAAATGTCCCCTTAAATATTCGAAGAAATATTGTTTTCCAGCACGATGGTGCACCAGTACATTTTGGATTAAATTGTCGCAATTATCTAAATGCACAATTTCCAAATGGATGGATCGGAAGAGGGGGGCTGATTTCTTGGCCCGCACGTTCACCAGATATGACTCCTCTGGATTTTTGTATTGGGGTCATATTAAGTCACTGGTTTATGAGACGCCTATTAATACAGAGGAAGAGTTAGTGGCTCGAATTATTTTAGCCTTCGATGATATTCGTGAACGTCCACAAATATTTCGAAGAATTCGGCACTCGATCGCACATCGTTACAACTTGTGCATCGAAAATGATGGTCGTAACTTCGAACAATTTTTATAATATTCGATGAAGTGTTATTTCTAAATTTAACCGCTTCCATTTGTAATTAACTACTCTTTTTTGTTGTAACTCGGAATGTAACTGTTATTCGTTAAGTTTTCTTATTTATCTTGACAACGAAACATTTCCGGACACTAGTTTATTAATAAAAAATGCTTATTTAAGTGCCGTCTATCATTTCTGAAAATTAGGAATAGTTATTTTGTGACACCCTGTATAGATAATATAATAACAAACGTAGCAAATACCGAATCACATAACATAGAAATTGAGTTTAGTGATCATGACATTCAGGTGGGACATTTCAAAGAACTACGTTTACCTAACAATTTAAACAATCTCCTTGAATTTAAAAGACATTTCAACAAATTTAATTTAAACAGATATTCTGAATCGTTAAATCAGCAATTGTGGAATGAAGTGTAATTTTGACATTTTTATCGATAAATTCAGGTATGTTTTTAATGAAGCCTTCCCTTTAACTAAAGTGCGATATAAAAACAGGAAAACATGGGTTACAAAGGGGATTCGAATATCTAGTAAAACCAAACGTGAACTTTATCACTTGCAAAAACATTTTCCTTGCGAAACTCTTCAAGAATACTACAAAAATACAAAGCCATTTTCAAAAATGTTATAATAGCTGCAAAGAGACGCCTCATAGATAACCAAATGCACAACAGTAATAATGTGATAAAAACTACTTGCAATATTATAAATAGAGAATTAAATAGAAATAAAAATTTGAAAAATAATATAATCTCGATGACATGGAAATTGAGAATGGCTTGAAGCTAGCAAATTCTTTTAACAAATATTTTGCTGAACTGCCAATTAATTTATTGCCTACTATTAACACACCAACACATACAATCAAAACACATAATCTAAATCTTAATATACCGAATTCCTTTTTTCTAACACCAATAGATCCAATAGAAGTTGAGAAAATTATAAATAATCTAAAAAATACAAATAGTGTGGGTGTGGATGAGATTCCAATTGGGGTGGTAAAGTTTTGTGCTAAGCAAATATCTAAACCTTTAGCGCATTTAATAAACTACAAGTTTTGCTTTTTATTCAGTAGAGGAATTCCTGTCCTATAAATATTAATTATAAACTGTCATATAATCTACATATTCATACCTTAGAATCTACTTAAACTTTAACATACTCAACGGACGTCACTTGATCTAATTATTTGTTGTTTGTCACCTGTGTCATTGCCCTTCGTTTTTTTTTTTTTTTACATTACATTGTATGTCATTCTATGTTTTATATATTATATTAAATTATACAAAAATTGACACACACATTGTGTACGAACTGTATTCGTTGTATTAACACGAAATTTATTGACAATCATTGTAATCTTTATTACAATAAAATTGATTGATTGATTGAAACAGGAATATTTCCAGAACAGCTAAAAAATTTCTAAAATTATACCGGTATATAAAAATTCATCTCGACTTAATATAGCTAACTACAGGCCAATCTCAATCCTTTCAGTATTTTCTAAAATCTTTGAAAAAATTATTCAATACTTCGAAGCAAATAAATTATTTACAAATTCACAACATGGTTTTCGTGAAAATAAGTCGACTTTTACAGTCCTAGAAAGCATTCTCAGAAACATATATAAACTTACTAATGAAGGAAACCGTGTTGCATCGACGAATTTTGATTTATCCAAGGCTTTTGACCTCATGAATCATGATGTTCTATTGCCTAAACTGGAACAGTACGGAATCCGATCGGTTCCTTTGAAACTATTTACATCGTAGATAAAAAAACAGGTATCAAACAGTTGAAATTGTAAATACATTAAATACAGGTAAAATAAAGCGCCACCTTTGTGAAAAACGAATCATAACACATGGAGTACCACAAGGGACGATACTGGGTCCCATATTGTTCATGATTTTTATAAATGATCTGCCACGAGCCGTAAAATTTAATAATATATGCTGATGATATAAGTATAACTTTAAATCAAAAGAATCGCAACGCTCTTTTTGATAACATTAGAACTGTTATTGCTGAGGTTACTCAGTGGTGTAATCAAAATAAACTTATTATTAATGCAGAAAAAACTAATGTCACCATATTCAGCAATAAGAATCGTGCTAGTGATCTGTTAGTAATTGATAATTACGTCATTCGGACAAAAATTCTTTTAAATTATAAGTTTATCGATGTTTTTTCATGCCATTGGTTTGACGAAATAAATTGATGATGATGATGATGATTGAACCGGATTCCAAAAGAAGATGGACAACGGCCATGGATCTAATGGACCTCTTATTTATATGTTAAACTTTAATTATTTCTACTTAATTAAAATTGCAGCGTATTCCCTGAAGTTCCCACTTATATTACACTTGAAAAAACAAATATTTGTACTTGGTCCTCAAGGGTTATTAGAGTCAGTTTGGTAGAGATAACATAATTTAGAAGGAAAAAGTACTTCAAATTAATGTGTATTGTTAACAAATGATGAATATTTTTCCTAGTGCTGTGAAAACCCCAGGTTGGATCTGTTTGCTCTAAGCTGATTTGGATTATAATGGACGTGAAAGTAAAATATAATTCACCAATAATAATAATATTGAAATATGTACTAGCAAGAAACTTAAGGCTCAGTAATTGAGCCTCGAATTCTCTTCAGGGTTTCGTAATTCCTTCCAGAAATTAGATCAAATTAACTTAGACGGATTTCCTCGAAATCTTGGTCAGCTGCTTACTCATAAGTTTTGGAAAATGAATCAATATTCAAAAAAATTATAGTGAGAAAGTTTTATTGAGGTATTTTTGGAAATTAAAATACCGAACCGGCTTGCTTCTATTTTTGCAAGATCTGCCATCATGAGCTTGACTTAAAAAAAATATTGAAGTCAATAAAATTCAAACTTATAGGAGCGACTTCGCATTTATAATTCTCCATGAAATCATTAATAAATTTAAGAACTGACAGGAAAAATGTGAAATAATTCATCTCAAAAGCGGTGTGTATGCAGACTCTGATTTTTCATTCTTGTTCCACTTATTATCTGCACGCAGTTGGAGTTTTGGTTTTTCTTAACTAACTATTTGTAAGGAGTTCTACTTGATTGCCTTTTAACAGAAATTAAATTTAATAAAACTTAATTTAAACTTGACAAGGAGTGGTTTACATCCTCTTCTCAACTTTGAAACAATTCTAACTAACATCAGCAACCGTAGAGTTGTACTTATCTATTATTTTAATTATTTATTTAGAAATAACGAATAAAATTACGATTATTTTTTATATCTTTTCTCGTTTGTTCGTTCACTTCGCTTTTGCTTTTCTTTTCTTGTTTAATTCGCAGGCCATTCCTATGTTAGCTGCAATGGGCTCTGCAACAAAAAGAGTATTATCCTTCATCCATCTTTCCCTTTCAGAACATTTCAGACTTTGCTCTCCGCCTATAGGTATTGGGATTTATGGTATAGAGGAGCTTCTAAAACCAGCGCAAAATTTGATGTGGATTTTTAATCAATACATTAATTTACTTAGACCCAGTATTTCAGTCATGGTTTAACTTTAATCTTCAGTTTATTCCCTTAGTAACAATTATAAAAATAAATGTTCCTATGAGAATAAATTGAAGCTTAAAGTTAAACCATGGCTGAAATAACAGGCCTTAATGGTAATTCCCATTTACTAATTTTATACCTTACGACTGGTAAATATGCATTTAATCCGCTCGGCCAGTAACTCAAGAAGAGAAAGAACTACTTAAATTACGAAATATTAACAGCTGTTATTTTTTTTCTTCAGCAAAAAGTTGGTCTAAAACTTGATACTTTGTAAACAAAACTCCACGTAACAAAATTTTAGTAATGATGTTAGCATGTAAAGAACCTTTTTTCTATGCCACTCAGCAAATATTAGTGAAAAAGTGTTTGTTCCTTACTACGTAATTAGTATGAAAAAGAATTATCCTGGGATTTTACGTGTTCAACCGGCAAGAGTACAAGCAGGGACGATTAAATCGCTTTGTTAATTCGGATTATGTAAACTTTCAAGGTGATACAAAATAAGCAAACGACACGGCTTCGCTAATTACCTTCCCAAACATAATAACTCGATGTAATTTCCTTTTCCGTTATTCCCCCGATATTCTAATTCCCATCATTAATTTTCCTCTGCTTGCACATTATATCGTGCTTCCCTCGCCTCCGAAATTTTATTATGAACACGATAAGTACTTAATTCGGCATCAATCAACCCCCAGAGAAAGTTCTGTGGTCTGCCGACGATTTAAAAACTTCATGTTGTATATGTATTATTATTATTATTGTCTGTGGTTAAATTAATCAAATCTGTTGCGGTTTAACATGAAATATCTAGGCGAATATTTTCAGTCGTTGTTTTATTCAGTTTTCTGAAACCTTATGAGAAAAAGTATTTGGGAAATTCCTCTTTTTTTACCTACATAAAAAATTAATTACGTTTAAGTAATCTCTTTTATTAGCTTCATAATTCCTCAGAATTTTGTTCTTACTCAGTTTTGCTGGTATTATCTTACATATTTAAGTCGTACATAACTTTGTTGTTTGTAATTAACAATTGTTTGCAAGTTTAATACCTAAATTTATTTAACTTTGTAATCTATAACGATAACAGACAAACTACAACTTCTAATAGGAATTAAAGGTTACGCTTTATGCGATATATTCCCGATAAGTTCTTCGTTGCCTGTTAAGGGCGTAGGAGAATGAAATCTTTTAAGAGTTAATTAAAAATATATTATATCTTAGTAAAATAAAAGTATAATATTCGTTATCGTTCAGCATTTAAAATATAAAAATATGATTTAATTTATTAAGCACAACTGGGTTAAAGTATTTGTATCCAGAATTAAAGAAAAATTCATTTTTTTTTATATATTTCCAAAAGTCATTCATCATAAATTCCTTTACGTAGATCCGATTTGCAAGTTCATTGAATACCTACTGTATATTGCCATTATCATAAATAGGAAGCGTCAAACGATAAACCAAGTCAATATCAATAAATGTATATGTAGGAGTATCGTGTTAAAAATTCATAGGATGAGGCCAGGTGGTGAAAAATTCCGGAGATGTCAATAATAAAGAAAATGCAAGGCCGGGCAAATATGAAAGGAATAGCCGGGGAGCCAGAATTTATTTGAGACTGTGAGTACGAAAATACAGCCCGAGTTCGAATTTATTTGCCGCATAAATATCACGCTCGTATTTATGAATTTTCTCGTCACGAACGGCAATAAAACTTCCAGGGAGGTGCGCGCAGCGGCCTCGTATGGGTCTTCTCATCTTTGATGCGGATCGATTAAATGCTGGGCGAATCGTCGAATACGACCGGTAAAAACTCAAACTGAATTTGGAATTTGTCGAGGGAGAGAAAGAACAGAATGAATTTAGTTTATCACAATCTACACAGGGTGATACTTAAAATTAAACTTACACTGTTCAGTGTACCGACATAGTAAAATACGTGGTCTTCATTTATTCCAGCATCTCACGTGATCTTTGACGTACGTATATAAGTATCTAATAGTTGGCTGAAACCATTTAATATACATGGCATATACACACAGTGATCTTGTTAACCTATTTTCTAGAAAGTACGATATATTTTGAAAAATGTACTGATTTAAATATGAATAAGATCAATCGGATGGTGTGTCTTGAACTGTATGGACAGTATACCATCATGTTGGAAAAAACATATTCATCATGTAATTGTTCAACAAATTCTTGTAGGATGTTACGTTATCGTTCAGCATTTAAAATATAAAAATATGAGGCTTATGATTCTTCTTCTTGGAATATCAATCCATATGCCTGTTAGCTTTATGGGATGGAAATTGGTCTCCACAAAATAAATACATGAGAGCTTTTAGCTACTCATGTTCGACCAGGCGTCGCACAGTGAAACAAAACGTCAGTTTTCGTGCTAAAAATATAATTCATGACGCTTACAAGAATCTTGTACCTATCTCCTTAAAAACTATGAACATCGAATGGATCCAAACAGTAGTACTTAAAAGTGAATCCATGATCTCGTAAATTATATTTTGTAAACCACAAATAAAATGTCTATAATGAGGCAATATTTCGATGGCGTAAATGTTCAGGCTAGATTGATGGAATTTGGAAGTCTTCATCATTTAGAAAGCTCTTCATGCTGTCATGACTTGACTGGACGCCTTCTTCTTCATCTGTCGTAAATTTTTGTTGCCCATCAACAAATGCTTCTAACTTTTTACTTTTTTTTAATTTTTATTGCTTTCTGAAGGTAGTCTAAGTGGTATTGCAAGAAGTGAATTTTGAGCGACAGCCTGAGGCCAACATTTGTTGTAAGCTTCAAGATGTCCTCTACAAATGGACGAAAATGTTTCGAATGATTATTTTCCAAAACGTCGTCAATTATGGCTTTTATGGTATCCCAAGCAATGCTTTTGTAGTTACGGAGAACTGTATCGAATCTGACATTTTTGTTATCAATTTACGAATATCGGCTCCAGTCTTCATGCCTTCTTTCAATCTTGCTTCGCTGAGGTTAGAAAATACTAGACGGTTCAATAAGTTTCCATTCGAAGTTGACTGTGAAAAAAGTTTTATCTTTGATTATACCTAAATTATACGTAAATGACAGTAAAATTCACCACGGACGTTCAAATTCCATTCTGCCTAAAATGGAAATTTAATGAATCGCGTTTTACATCGTGTAAGTGACTTGTCTATGCCTAACTTAATATGCAATGATGGAAGTAAAATTTTGTTTGCATTATTCCTAGGTCTCCTTCATGTTTGTGCTGTAAGTAGTGGGAATCGAAGGCTTTTTATTAGTTTTGTGCAGGAAAACAGCTTTTAGACTTGCTTTGGATGAGTCTGTGAATTCACGCCACTCATGCCCATTGTAGGTAATTTCCTCGGCTTCGAACAAGTTTGGAATATCATTGCAACAAGTAAACGTGACCCATTTGACATCTGCAGTATCCAGTGACCTTTACTCAAGCTTCCAAATTGTTTCCAATTCGTTGGGGCATTTTAAAATGGACCCAAAAGTTCTTGCAATATTGGAATTTGGCGATTCGGAGAACTTCTACACTTCTATTGGTGGGTTTACTGTACTCAGAGTCGGTCTAGAGCGAGAAAGTTGGGAATCAGAACATCATCTAAGTGCGGCAACAGTCTTTATGCATTTCAAATACTTGCATATTCTTTGTTCCGTTTTTCCTTTCCGCTTTACCAAAATACTCATTCGCACAAACATGGCAATTATCGTTGACATCTCTCCACGAACCATCCAAATCATTGAAGCACCGAATAGCATAGATTCTTATTTTCCTTGCCACCAATCCAGAAGATACACGTAGCAAGTTTTACACATCTTGTCTGGTACTCATTTAATACTGTGTACAACTTTTTCACTAAATTCTCCCTCGTATGCGTTTTCTATTTTATTTGTTATAACATTTTCGTTGGCAAAATTATTTTTCCACACACGTAGCAATACAATTTCAGTTTTTCAGAGCAATCGCTTCAATACAATAAATAATCTTCGCAATTTGAAATAACAACATACAATTTCAGCAAAGCTAGCAAATCATAACAAAACAAATGTCAAGCAAACAGCAGATGTTTATACAAGCTACTACCAGTAATTACGTTTGAGAAATTACTAAAATTGATGTTTAAAGAATTTGGCAACAGGACAAATGAGAGTCAACATATTAGAGTTAATCGAGAGACTCTTCGTGAAGGAATATGCGATAAAAATAGCAATTTTTATTTTGACCGCACCCAACAAATTTATCGACTAACAATGTTGTCTGTCACTGAGTCCTAATTTATCGGAGTTTCTAAGTAAAGGAATGCTTGTAAATTTGCAGTGTGACGAACTTAATAATTGCAAGGGTGTAGTCCAATCAACCCTAAATGTACCGGCTAAAGTTGCTCAAGTTACACTAGAAATATTTTAGTGCGATTCCCATTGAAGGGGCTAATGGTCTGAATGTTTGATTACGAGTAGTAATTAGAAAGGAATGCAATTTAGAGTTTAATTTAAAATTAGAATCTTTGTAACTCGATCATTCTTACTCAAACAATCAAAAAGGATGAACCAAGAGTTAATTTCAGTATTTATTTTTATATATTGTAGAATCATATTGGACACATGTCCGAAGATATTCAATTTGATTTATCTTCAAGACATTTATTCCTTTGTAATATAACTGAATGTAGTACATTCCAACTGCTAAGTTAAGCTAAGACAAAATTGTTAATGATAAAAAAATCTGAAAGGAAAAATAAAACAAAGGGACGTGTAAATGAAAATAAAATATTAATAATACTGCTTTTTTGATTTAACAGTAAAACAACTACTTTACAAATTAAAAAAAAAATGTATGCTAGGGGCCCTATGTATGCATGTGGTCCAACTTTTAACGCTAATGTTTGGAAATTAAAAGTTGAAAAGTGAAGAAAAATCTTTAATGAACATAAGAACGTTTCCTTATAAAATTATGGTACAAGTTAATCTCAGAAGAAGTAATTATGGCAATAGGAATTCAATAAATAAAAAGAGTAAAAAAATTAATGATTTTTCTATCACGTCCTCGTGCGATTCGAATGTATTTGCGAGAGCGAGAAGCGATAGATATCAATGAATTTTTTCATGGTTTAACCACATTATTAAAAGCCTTGTTCATGTATTCGATAAAGTTAACAGATAAAAAATTGTTTTGTTTTTCCTCACAAGTAAAATCAGATGGAATAAGAGCTTTCTTGCCATCTACTGCACTGAGCCTCAACGACTTTGATTTTTCAGTAAATTGATTTGTGTGACCATGGCAGTTTACGTGATACTTAAAACAAATGGAAAAATATATTGCGAGTATACGTGGTAATGACACAAGTCGCTGGCCCAAAGCGTGGGGATATGAGATATATCTTCCTTTAATTTGCCCATCACCAAAACACTATGTCACACAAATTGGTTCACATTATAGAAAGTGCCTGGTTTTGTGCTATAGCTTTTTAAAGAGACATTTTAAATTCTTATGATATACACATATCACCTTTGGTCTATTTGGACAATACGAAAAATACAAGAAAGTGTGTAATTACAAGAAACAGTCATTGAAGAAGTGAATGCTGTGTGCTGAGAGACGTAAAAAAACTTTTTACTTACAAATCTATACAATCTGTCAACCGATTTTTGTAACATATAGTACATAGTGAAATATAGTTTTCTCTTCTGGCCGCATCCTCGCCCAAATATCCCAGTATTACTAACGACAAGTTTGCCTCTTCTTGTAGTGGTCTCCACTTCTTCATTCTATTCTATGTCATACTATTATTTTATCTTGGGGATGCTACTGTAATGTTCATCTGCATCGCTGTACTTTTCACTCATTCAAGCTTTTTCTTTTTTTATTTGTGTATCTACATATTTCTTTTTTTCTTGTAAGTTTCTGAAGCTCTTTTTTCGATATTTGAATTGGCCATCAAAGTTTTAATATATTTCTAAGACACCGCTTTTATGAAAGTTTGCAATTTTTGTTTGGTAGTGTCTATTAATGCCCATGATTCAAAGTTACTTATAATAACATCGCATAACAAAATTGATCGTTTCATCTGTTGTACGAGCTGCTTATGTTGATTTTGAATAAATAGAAGGCGCTGAATCCAAAAACATCCTCAGTTTGTCGCTGTAAGCTCGAATTAATGAGACATCGAAATAAAACTTTTTTGGAAGCAATTTCAATACTTCCACCAACTACATGTCAAAATGTCTCAAGATTTCGCAATTTGTAAAAGGAACTTATTTTGAGTACTTTGGATTTCCCCTAGAGACACAAAACAAGACCTGGTGTCTTAAATTAGTATGTAAAATTTGTGTTGAATCTTTGCGCCTTTGGGCAACTAAAAAAAAGAAGCTTTTTTAAATTCCTGACGCAAATGATACGGCGTGAACTGTCTAACCACCATGACGATTGCTATTTTTGTGTTGCGAATGTTAGTTGTATTAATCGAAAAAATCGTTCACAGTGGACCTATCCTAACATACCATCAGTGTCAAGACCAGATCTAAATATAAGTAAAGATTTCGTACCTCTACCATCAACTGTCAAGAGACTGGAAGACGAAGATAGAGTCACTTGAAAATGAAGACAGTGACTTCGATCCGGAAGATTCCCTAAATTCATTAAAACCCTTCAACCAAAATGAGCTTAGTGACTTTAGTAAGAGACCTTAATCTGTCAAAAAGTGCGTCTGATTTACTAGTTTCACGATTGAAACAGAGAAATCTGTTGATAGGTGACACGAAAGTTTCATATTGCCGCTCTGGAGAAAAGGTTTACTTCCTTTTTTTTTTCTGAAGAGGATGATTTCGTATTTTGCAGTGATATTCGAGGCCTGATGACTGCAATGAGTTTAGGAAAGTACGATTCTAAAGTCTGGCGCCTTTTTATAGATTCTTTCAAGCGCAGTTTTAAATGTGTTCTTCTAAATAAGAGTAATAAGCTTGGTTCTTTGCCCATTGTGCATTCCACTAAAGTGAAGGAGCAATATCCTACTATTTGTTTGGTTCTGAACAAAATTAATTCGATGAACATAAATGGTTGATAAGTGTTGACTTGAAAAAGGTCAAATGAGAAGATGTTCCAAAAAATAATTACCTAACAGATCTCTTGAATAAAGGCAGCAAGGGCAGGCCTTAATTCACACAAATTAAGAGCAAGTGACTCCGACAATGAATTCAGAAGCATTCTAATGGTTTTAAGTGATAACAAACAAAAATCGAGTCGCAAAAAAGAACTCGTTCGCATTCGAAAAGAGTTGGCGTCTCTTAGAAAGCTGACTCAAAACGACGACAACGATGATGCTGAAGATATAGAGAGCTTGTTGAATGATTTGGACATACAAAGAGATGATTCACTCGAACTGAACTCAGACTCGGACATCGCAGATAAGATTCTTGATTTGGAGGAACAGATCAAGTCAAAAATGCAAACGTCTAAGAAAACGGACGTGCACAAAACTTTAAGAGAGCAACACCAAATCAAAGCACTCAATGAGAAAGATGATAAAAAAGCACGTTTGATAAAGTTATTTAAAAAGATGAAAGATACACCTGAAAGCAAAAGCTTAAGTATTTCGGAAGATGATGAGGACATCGCGGGAAAACTGAGGATATTGAAGGACGCCATTGATAATTTGCAGCCTAAAGAAGATGATGTAGATGTGGAAGAAGAGGGTAAAGAAAACGCTAATTTTGGGTTAATGCTTCAAAAATTGATTTCTGGAAGAAAGCCGAAACCTTCAGTCGGAAAACCAACAACCAATAAAGTGCAATCCTTAACGAACAAACTACCAACGTTACTCAACAAGCATCCACCTTCAATTGAGCCAAACCTTCCCGATGAAGACACTAACTTTAATATCTCTCCCATCGATTGTAATTATGGTGGATTGAATTCGGTGTATGCTCCAGATCAAAATTCTGGTAACTCATTCGCTGATAGCGGTTATAGGCCAAATTATGATTTCACACCATCAAATGTGTATGGTAAAGGAAAAGTTTACAATCCATTTAAACCATATGGACAAGATTTTTCCACCAATATAAATTTCCCTCAGACCATTAAACCGTACCCCAATGGATTCATGCACAATAAAATGAATTATTACCATCATTTTTCTTCAGCTTATAACCCAGAAGCACCTTATGTAAATGATGTGACTTATCCTCGACCGCTACCGTCTTTCAATTTCAATTCCAAAATGTACCCTCTACCACAACGACAACACCAACCGACTTTCAACTATAAAACAAGAATTCTAAATTCGATCCCAAATAATTTATTTCATGGCCCTAAAACAAATAGCCAAAACCCTGGGTACTTCAAGACTTATTCCGATGCTCAAAAGCCTGAACCTACTTCATACGGAGCAAATACGCAAAAATATCCCTTCGATCGACCACAAAATTATCAAGTTGATGACGTTTCGTCTCAAAACAGAATTATCGACTTCAAGAAACAACAACTTGCAAAATATTATAAACACCCTAAACCGTCCGGAATACATCCAAAGACCAGAAGATAAAATTACGGCCTATAACTTAGACAAGCAGATAACCGACTTAAAAAATATCATAAATTAGTTTGTACTTGTGCCATAATCCAAAAGATAGGATCAGTTAATAAGCAATTTGCCGAGAGTTACCCCAATTTACCTGACGGGAACTACCAAGACGTGAATACTGGTTTCAAGACTCAAGTCCCACCAAATGATAATTATAATTCAGAGACAGTGAACAAAAATTCAGATCAAAACAATTCAGATCAGATTTACTCAAATATTCCTAAAGATTTACCAACTTATGAAGATTCTTCGATGCACCCCAGGCCAAATTTTGAAGCGGCTTCAAATCAAAATTTAAATGTCCCCATAGGACCAAATGAAGCATACCCATCAGATGAAAGTGGAACTAGATATGAAAGATCAGTAGATTCAGTAAATTCTACTGCCACCCAGGTAACTGAAAATAAAAAACTTTTGAGTGTGACCAAATTTGAAAGAAGACTAAAAGAATTGATTGATGATATAAGTTCAAAAATCGAAACACAGGCTTCGATATGAACAGCATTTCCAGATGGTTTCACGTCCGAGATGGAAAGTTACCTTCTGAATGAACTTGAAAAATTATCAGAATCAGATGAGACTTTGGCATCACTGTTTAACTACTTACTTAAGCGTTCGTGTAAGAACGACAGTTCAGCATTAAGCAGACGAAAGAAATCTTCAACAGATGGCCAAAATTATTCAAGTGAGTTGCTGCCTCTATTGCTGAGCGGAAATGGAATCGGCAAGGAATTTTCTGAAGAATCTGAAAATGACGATGGACTTTTGGTTCAACAAAGTGGATATACAAAATATCCCTGCTTTATCTGCTTATGGGTTAGTAGGGCTAAGAATATACATTGGACTAGGAAAGACTGGCCTGTTAGAGAATTTTTGATTCCTCTTAAGCATAATGTTATTAGCGTTCCGTTAGTAGCAAGAGATCGCATTATATTGCCTCCCCTCCATATCAAGCTAGGATTAATGAAACAATATGTCAAGGCTTTGAAGAAAGATGGGGAATGTTTCAAATATATTTGAAGGTAATTTCCAAGTTTAAGTTCTGAGAAGCTGAAAGCTGATATCTTTGGTAGTCCACAGATAGGAAGCTTTTAAAATATTCAGATTTTAAAATTTCTATGAACAATGTTGAAAAAAACGCTTGGAATTCCTTTGGTTCAGTGATCAATAACTTTCTCGGAAATAATAAGGCAGAAAACTATTCTCAGCTGGTTGAAAATATGTTAACTAACTACCAAAAGCTTGGTTGCAATATGACCATCAAGATTCACTTCCTCCATAGTCATCGAGAGCGTTTTCCTGAAAATTTAGGTTATTTAAGCGAGGAACAGGGAGGAAGGTTCCATCAGGACATTCGGACTATGAAGGAACGCTATCAAGGCCACTGGGATGCTCATATGATGACTGACTATTGTTGGAATCTTCAAAGGAGTTTTCAAAAGACTGTTTATGCTCGTCAATCTTATAAAGAAAGCTTTTATCTCTTTAAATTTACTTAGTAAAATGTTAAATTTCAAAATCTTTCATTTTTTGACAAAACTATCTTTGCTCGATATTTCAAAAACTAGAGCCATTGCAATAAAACTGATTGTAGTTCTTTAATGAGAGCCAATACTTTATTCAATATCATGAATAATATTGGATGCAATAGAAATGCTGTTGTGCGGACTTTATCATGGACTTAAAAAAATAATTTTCTATCCTGTTTAAGATGTTTCCCATTCTTCAAACAGATATCAATCTTAGAAACGCGTTATGTGCTTTCGTTATTCTCGAGGTAAGGACTTTTTTCACTTCATTTTCTTTAGCCATCACATTAGCCACATATGAGAAATGACCTACGTTCTCAATATGTTCTTCCTTATTATGATTAGAGAACCTTAAAATATGAATGAATTTCACAACCGAAATTTCTTCAATTTAAACTCTTTAATGAAAGAAAAAAAAATTAACATCTGTATGCATCAAAAGATACATCTTTTAATGAAAAGATGTATCTTTTCATGCATACAGATGTTAAATTTTTTTGGTTATTTTAAAATTAGATATCCGAATATACATAGATTAGCTGACACAGATTTTTTAGGATATATAGTTGTGGGTAATCGAGGATTAAGTAAGTATTAATACAGCATCAAGATTTCTTGCTTGATATTCGCACACGTTGTCTTTTATTTTAAAATGGATGTAGAAGCCATGATTACCGTTATTGCTTCTTATTGTTAAAAAGTTGTTGCAAAAATAATTGAATAGTAGGAAGAAGCAAAGAATGCCTAGAAAAAAATGGCAAGCAACATAGGTTCCAAATTGAGAAGAAATTTTGTTGACACAATTCGTAAAGCCAGGCAATATTGCACGCGATTTACCATTTGAAACTACAAAAATTGTACAATTTCTTGTAGAATAAATTGTTTAATGTAAAATGGTCAATGCTATCGCGTTCGCATTTCGTAAATTTCAATCTTCGATTTTCTGCGCTATTTGTTCTCGTTGAATCAGTTCAGTACACATCTGCCTTAGACACTCAATGTCGAAACAGTTGTTATCTTTAAACTTATTAATAAATGTGAAATTTCTCTTATTTAACATTTATTGTTTAATTATTAAAAAAAATTAACCGTACCCGTGGACATACTGTATATAAAACAACAAAAAAGGAAAGAAGTGCTCTCATAAAAAAAGAACGATCGTTTTCCTGATACTTCAAGTACATGATTTGCTGTCTAGAATTACTGAACAGAAAGCCCATTTTCCTGTCATCATCGATTTAAGTTTTGCTGCGGAATCTTCTGGTTCATTAATTTTTAAGACGCGGCAAATTGTTTTACAAAGTAGACGAGGTATATTGGCATCTCCAAGGCGATCATCATATGCGGCCTCAGCAAATTGGATTTGAATTCCTTTTTTCTCAGAAAGATAGCTTGTTACCGCAAATTACCTCCTCTTACGCTTCGGATCAGTATTTAGAAGATTGTAAGAAAGAAAAACGCAAATAATAATAATAATAATAATAAGTCGTTTATTTAGCAATATGCTATTAATTACAAATTAATTACAATAATTACAATAATTATTTTTAAACGAAAGAAATATACATATATGATCCGCAAAATTGAACTTTATCTAATCGTTAATTTGTTATATTAAAGTAAATCATAATTTTATCTTAAATATATTGCTGATACTAAGAAATCTTCGGAATTTTCTAAAAATGATTCACAATATAACCATAGGCTAATTTTTTAAATGTCCTGAAATTTTCACATGATTTAATGTTTAATGGCATATCGTTGTAAATTTTGAATCCTTTAGAGTAAATATTATTTTGTGTTCTAGTCTTATTACACTTTTCTATATAAAAGTTGTGTTTACTTCTAGTTGTGTAGTTATGTATATCATTAATAAACATTATTCCGCTACATAAATAATCTGGACCCTGCCTAAATTTAATTTTAAAAACCATCATTAAAGTTTTAAAGATTATTCTCTGATATACGGTCATAAAATTTAACACTTGAAGCATCAAATTTACAGGTGTGTATCTATTGCATTTTAATACTATCCGCATGGCTCGATTTTGGATTTTCTGAAGTTGCTGAAGCTGATTTTTTGACAGATTGAATAATACAGTAGCGCAAAATTCAATATGTGGTGAAATTAATGCTTTGTATAATTTATACTTAATACTAAAACTTAAATTTTTACCTACTCTACTTAAATAGTTTACTTTTTTCGATAATTTATTCCTAATATAATTAGCATGTATTTGGAACTTAAGATTTTCATCAAACATGACGCCTAAGTATTTAATTTCAGTAACCCTGTTTAAAGTTATATTATTTATTTTAATAATTAAAGTATTAATATCTAATCGCTTTATTTTGTATGAAGACCCAAAAACAATAAATTTAGATTTATCAATATTTATACTTAAGTTATTATCACAGAGCCATTTGTACAAATTTTTCAAATCCTGGTTTAATTTACATACCATAGTATTTACATCTGTTCCTGCTATGAATATCATTGTATCATCGGCAAACATATTTAGTTCACAGTTTTCTATGGAGCTTACCATATCATTTACATACAAATTAAATAACAATGGCCCTAATACTGTTCCTTGTGGAACGCCGTATGTTGTTGTACAAACGTCAGATGTATAGTTTCTAAATTTAACTTTTTGTGTTCTGTCTGTCAGATACGATTCAAACCACTTAAGCACGTTGTCCCGTAAACCCATTTTGCACAGTTTTTGTAAAAGTAAGTTCCTGTCAATTGTTTCAAAAGCACGTTTAAAGTCCAAAAACACAGCTATCACTATTTCACCACAATCTAAAGCTTTTAACCATTTATCACAAATGTTTATTATTACGGTTTCACAACTATGATTCGCTCTGAAGCCAGACTGAACTGGGTCAATTACTGAGTTCTCAACACAGTAGTCCACCAGCTGGTCCTTAATAACGAGTTCTAATAGTTTTTCATATAGAGGCACTGTATTAATGGGACGAAATTCTTCACATAGAGAAGTATTGTGAACTTTTGGAATTGGAGTAATTATTGATGTTTTCCAATCCTTTGGAAAATTTCCGTATCTTAGCGAGGTATTCACCAAGTCTAAGAAGCAATTTCCTATAATTTCAAATGAGTCTCGTAATATTTCTGTACATATTCCACTTTCGCCTCCTGATGATTTTTTAATACTTCTTATATAATTTTTAAGATTAGTCATTGTAATAATTTGAAATTTGGAAAACACTTTAAAGAATTTAACATTTTGAATTATCGTGTCATTATCGCTGAACTTAGGAATATTTTCAACAATGTTGTGTATGCTATTTATAAAATACTTATTAAATTCTCTAGAGATTTCTGCTTCAGAAGATAAGAGATTATTTCGAAATTTTATCACATGTTGAACACTATGTTTCGAGTTGGGCAGTACCTTTTTAAGGTTTTTCCAAAGCTGAGTTGTATTTCCAATGTTTTTGTCTAAAATTTCATTGAAATAATTTTCTTTTTGTGCGCGTATCATGGACACAATTTCATTTCTAAGTAATTTATAATCTTCCCATAAAACTTCTGAATTTGTAAATACTGCAGTTTTATATTTTACATCTCTTTCTTTCATTTTTTCCAGAATTGATTTAATCAACCATTTATTTTGCGTTATATTGATTGTTTTCTGTTTTATGGGGCACATTGCATTAATTATATCAGAAATTTTTCCAATAAGTGTAATGGACATTACGTTAACATTATTTATATTACTGTTCCAATTAAGAGATGCTTGTAAATCGTTTTGGAATTTCTCTGTTGTATATTGTTCAAAAGATCTATATTCTATCGTTTCCTTCTTGATTTTGTTGTCACTTTTAATTTTAACTGACAAAATGCAATGGTCACTAATTTTAGGCGTATAATGTATGCTATGTTTCAAATATTTATCGTTTGTTATTATGTAATCAATTAATGTTGACGAATTTTGCGTTATTCTTGTTGGTTTATTTACAATTTGATACAAACCAAACTGAGATAAAATATTCAAACATTTACTTCCGTAATAGGTATTTTTTAAAAGATCAAAATTAAAATCACCAACAATAATATGTGTACCGTTAAAATCAATTATAGAATCTAAATATTCTTCAAAATAATTTATAAAATCATTCTCTAAACCACTTGGCGATCTATATATTGCGGTTATTATATAATTTTGTCTATCAATTTTTAAAGATAATGTTAAAAACCAATTTAAATTTAAATGAATTTTCTTCTGTTTTATTTTAAATGCAAATTCGTCTCTAATATAAATTAGAATACCTCCAGTCCTTCTGTTTGAAGTGTTACATCTTTCAACTTTGTAGCCATTTATATCAATCTCGGTGTCCAGTATATCGGCGTCCACATGAGTTTCTACCAAACATGCGAAACGTAAATTAATTACTAACATTATGAATAGGTGCTTTTATATCTTTTTTATTTACAAAGAAAATTATTTTGTTCTTAAAAATATTTTTCACTACATTTCTTTTTGTGCTTATATTCAAACGTGAACATGTCAGGAGTTAAATTTTCTCTTTGATTGGGTTGCGCAATATAGAAATGCACAGTTTCTGAATCCAATTAGTTATTCGTTAACCGTATATTCCGAAGCCAAGTTGCATCGTCCCTACAGACTTTGCTTTGATGTTTTTGCGGATTACTATGGCTTTGAGTATTTTCTTACTTTGATATCTCAGTTGTGTAAATATCTAAAACAAATCCGGTGGTTTCCGCATGGAATATTCCTTAGCGAAAAATTCTTTTACAAATATTCTTTTCATTTTTGTTATAGGTATAACGATATCTACAAAGAATAACAATTTCACAAAGAATTAATTTTTTGTTGGTTTTCACATGATGCTTACAATGATTTTAAGTAAAAGTTTTTCATTGGACTCAGTTCTGTAAGTCGTAATTTCTTTCATCTTACTTTTGCCTAAAGGTTAAAGGAAGAATCTAATTTCCACAATGCATTTTTTTAGGTTTGGTTGAAATATAATTTTGCTCCTCCGTAACCTTGAATTTGATTGTATCAGTCGCTGAATTAATTACTGCGCTTCGAATTCTATCGTGTCAGATATTTTACATTTTCTGCCTTGACTTTCCTTGTACTTTCAGTGAATCTCTTTGCACAAAAAAATATACCTAGGTTTATAATGCACAACAGCCTAGGACTAGGACTTGTTGGACTATCTTTCTTCATTACTTCCTATTGGTTGCTGTTCTTCTCTCCTTCTTCCTCTGTTATCTATTATTAATGTATTTAATATCAATGCATCATTTTTTGTCCTGTAAATGCACATGTCCCATTCACCTAATTCGTTGAGCATTAACCATACTTGTTATTCTGGGTTTCTTGTATAGATCAAACGAGGTCTGTTCAGAAAATAACCGAACATTTTGAATTATGCGTCAACGTAAGCGTCTTAATCACGTGCGGTTAGGAACAATATATTTGTCATTAACTGCCCAATAACCATTTAGTTCCTTAGTTCCTGCATTATTGTTATTTAAATGCAGGATTCGTGGCGATTATTATAATGTGCGATTTACGGGAGCAACGATGCAACATGAAATTTGACGGAACGTTTCAACTTTTGAATCAAACTTACGAAGGTGATGCTCAAGGTCATACGCAATGTTACGAATGATTTACCCGGTCGTCAATCAATTGACCTTCGACCAGGATGACTCTCGACCTCAACTTATGAAGAAGGAAAATCGAATGGGCGTTTGCCTGCAACTCTTTGAACAAGTTAACGATGAGAGAAAAGTTCAGACCTCACAGTGGATTTGCAAAGGATCTCCACGTCCAAAAAAAGCACGACAGGCTCCATCTAATATTAAGGTGATGCTTACTGTTTTTTTTCGATTATAATGAAGTTGTGCAGTTAAAATTTTTGCCTCAAGGTCAAACAGTAGCCGTGAATACTATAAAAGCGTTTTACACCGACTACGCGAAAAAATTCGCAAAAAGACACCAAACTTGTGGCGAGACGACTCATGGTTTCTTCACCATGCTCACTCGGCTTTGTCAATTGGCCAGTTTTGTACCAAAAATCGGATGACTGTTCTCCCTAAGCCTCCCTAGACCTAGCTCCTTTTTTATTGCCAAAAAGTGTGCTGAAAGGATGCCGTTTTGACACCATTAATGACATTGAAACAAATTCGTCACAGACATTGCAGGATATTCCAAAAGAAGCTTTCCAGGACTGTTTTGTGAAGTGGAAACACCGCTGGGATAAGGGTATGAATAGGGAAGGGAAGTACTTTGAAGGACACTCAGATTAAAATTAAGTTCTGTTATTTTCTGAATAGACCTCATATACTTCCTAATTCTTCCTTCTTCCCTCATACAATTAAGGTTTTTTTTTCGAATATTCTCCGTAACACATTTCTCTTACAGTAATAACACACTTCTTATTGATAACATGTTATCTCATCGGCATTATGATTCTCAGAGCATTGATATTATCTTGCAAACAAGTAAGTGAGTTTTAAAAGCTTAAAAGTAACTTGACACTGTTGATAAAATGGAACCAGATAAAGTGACTAACGCAGATCTTTAATACCGATAATGAAAATATATTTCAATCTAGTTCTGTCTTTTCTTCGTAAAAATTAATTTAAATTACGTAAACTGAATTTATGCCGCCTCGAAAAGGGGAGCTATATTTTTAAAATACTTGCTTATTCTGAGTAACAGAAGAAAACGTATTTGAGAAAAGTTGCATTGAATGTTGATGGAACCTTGAGTCCCTATGACCTTGATCTTCATTGATTCCGAAACACCCACATCTTTTTCAATTTTTTAAATGGTATGGTGTGTTTTTCATGGCGGATGACATTAGATATTTGAAATCTGTGTTTACCTGTGGAAAAAATTTAACTCCATAAAGAACAATGTTTACTTTTGTTAAATGGAAAGTTTAACTTATTAGTATACTATATGTACATCGAAAGCATTTTTTTTTGTTTTAATCGTTTTGTTATGTATATTTGTTAAATTCAATACAAATGTATTTTATTAGTACGTTTCTGTGAATCACCCTGTACTTTAAAAAGAATGGATTCTTTTAATAATTCTCTATAAAATGCGTTTATACTTGATGCAGAACATATTTGTTAATTATACATTTTTATTTTTATCTCGTTGCATTAATGAAAATCATCTCCATAATTAATTCCTCATTAATACAGCTTCAACCGTGGAAGCTTTCATCAGACGATATAATTAATTTCGCGTTGTTTCAGCAGCCGGCATCAGAACAGCTGGCTTTCAGTTCTTCTTTTTTTTTGGTAAACTCCTCATCTGCCCAAGTTTAATGAATTCTGAAGGAATTAATTAAATTCTGTGATACAAAACGAACGCTACTTTGAACTTGGTCCGAGAGCGCTTGCTTGCCGCCCTTCGGGCGGAAATCTGCTCTTCGCACACACAGCGCGGGTCGTTTTAGCGATTTTGTTTGTTTTCTATTCTTCAATTACTTAATTAAGAGGGGACCCGCTTTATTTGTTTACGTATGTCTTTGTGAAAAAAAAAGAAAAGAATTGACAAGATTAACAGTTAATAATTAAATTTTTTTTTTAATTATTTATGTGATGCTATCCATCACCTTGGAAGATAGTGTGGATGTGTAGCACTGCTGAACCTCATAAACTTCACTAAAAAAAGAATGGCGTGATTTTTTTTTTCATACTTACTTTTCAAAGCGATTTTCTCCAATTATTTTACTTATTTAATTAATAAATAATCAATAATAATCTGTCAGAAGTGATAAATGAGATTATAGCTTAACTTATATAGTAGTATAGTAGTACGTGGATGTTCACTACATGTTTTCAAGAAATTTCAAGTAACCCAATTTTAATATTCTGATGAAGATTCAACTTAACATTCTTTTCAAGCTGTACGTATGCCATTGGTATGCCAAATTTCATGTTATTTACATATTATTATTATTATTTTAAATTGAGATAGTAGCTTCGTTCTTCATTATGACTCAATAATTAATTTGATTTTTCGATGAAAAATAAAAAATGCTGCTTTACGAAAATAAGGATACTTGTTACGATACATAACCCCAAAATACAGTCTAAAAGTGTTTAATGATAATACAGGCGATAAGGACAACTCGATTGACGAAAGCAAAAAACGAAACCTCTCCCTCAAGTTCGAAGACTTTCTCGAGTTTCCGTTTAAGTGAAGTAAAAACGATTTCTGAGGAAAACCGTTTACTGTGTTCCTGAAGAGGGCCGTTGATTAGAAATTTTAAAAGAGTATAGCGGCACAAAAAAATTACATGTAAAAAATTTCAATAGTTAGCAGTAGACCATGTACGGACACACATTAAAGTACTATCGCGAGTGTTTCGTCGATTTAGCTGGCCGACTTTGCGTGCTTCGTCGTCCCATTCCGCTATCTGGTTATTACGCTGTGTGCAATAAACATTGCATTTGTATTAGTGTTGTATAGCGGTGAAGTGGTGAGACCTCATCTCATTAACTTTAACAAACAGCTGACAAACTGTAAATTTGATATTTTATGTTTTCTACAAGTTAGGAATGGTTTTCTTTTATTTTTGTATTATTTTGAATATAACGTATGTAACAAAAGTTTTGGGAAAATTTTTCGTATTATTTTTTCCTTTTACCAAAGTAAAACGATCAATTTACTATTGGATATAGAGAATCTGTCAAGTTTCCTCTACAGTTTGACAATACATTTGTGTTCACAAAATGTCTTACAAGGTAGAATTGCGAAAAGGTATTTACAATTTGGTTGGCCAAATGCCCAAACGTGATGTCGTCGCCATTTATAAAAAACAAAATATTTCAACAATTTATCGGGTCATTAGAAAATGTGAGGAAGGTTTGCCGTTCATAAATCCTCCCAAGACGGGCCGCACTCGAGTTTTGAATCATCCAAGGCTTCAAAACTTGATTGAATTTGCAAAAAAATAGAAGAGGAGTTTCAACGAGAAGATTAGATCGAAGGTCTCAGGTATCTTATATGAGAAGCAAGGGAGAAATTAACAGAAAATTTAGAAAGTGTCCAAAATACACGGCTGCTCAGTTAGAGTGGATTCCAAAGTGCTGCAGACATTTAAGACGAGTACATTTCAGAGACAATACCACGATAATTTTGGACGACGAAATATTTATGTATTAAGGACATTAAGATGATGTTTACGCCCGATGAAGATGAGTTTAAAAGATCGAGGGCCGCTAGGCTCGAGAGCTTTTAAGTCGCCAAAAGGCGTAGACATTAATTAATCCCCGTAGTATATATGTCTATTTATGTCTTACCACCAGTTCTATACTTTCGAGAACAATAATTTAATACTGATATTTGTTATATGAAGTTCATCGTTTCGAGTGGTTTGCAAATTTGGTAGCTAGGGAAACTTTAGAAATAAACAAAAGTTTGTTTTGCACAAAACGCTGACAGAACAAAATACAAAATGATGAATGATGATGAAATCATTGAAAGTCCCGCAGAAATTCTGGAAAAAGCTGCGAAAGCAACGGAAAATATACTGCACCGAAAGTCAAAAGGATTACACGAACTAGAATTTGACAAATTTAGAAAATAGATGACAGGCAGTAGTGTTGCTCTTATTAACGAAACATTTTTGTTGGGATATTTTGATTGGTATGTCGAACGTTGTTGTTATTAAGGTAGATTCTTGTCCGGTGAAATTGTATAATGAATTATCTCAAACGGACACTGAAAAATGGCACAAATGTTCAACTTCTCACTATTGCTTTGATAGCTTCGTCGTTGTTATTGTTATCACTATTGTAATTTGTTTACTTATTTACAGTCTGGAAAGTTTTCTCCAAATTCACTCTGGGCAAGGTTTTCTATACTCCAGAAAACAGTACTACTGAACCAAAATATTGACATTGGAAAATACCCCAAGTTCACTAGCCTATTTAAAACAAGGATCTAAAGGATCCGAACCAAAAGAATCGAAGGTTCTAATTCGAGAGGAAGTGGTAAAATGTATTTAGGAAGCACCAAACGAAACGATTCGTATGATGAAAGTGGCGCTGTTATATGGGGTGTTTGGAGGTTGCAGGCGGGAAGAATTAGTGAATGTGTTAATTGATCATATAGAGGATAGGGGTGAAGTTATAGTTGTTACCATACCCGAAACGAAAACCGACAAGAAACGTATTTTTACCATTATTGATGAAGAAACAATGGGTTCTTTGAAGCTGATATGAAAATATGGATCATTGCGATCACAAAGCTGTGTGTTACGAAGGTACTTTGTAAATTATTGAAACGGCCGCTGCTGTGCTCAGGCTGTTGGAAAAGATACATTTGGAAAGATCTCTGCTACCATAGCAAAATATTTAAATTTGAAAGATGCCGACCAATACACAGGTCATTGCTTGCGAAGAACGTCAGCCTCCTTACTAACAGATCCAGGGGCTAGTATGACTACATTAAAGAGACATGGCGGCTGGAGGAGTAGGAAGGATATTTAGAAGACAGTATCGCATCCAAAAATAAAGTCGCGAAACTTCTACCTGGAGAGTCTTCAATACCGCAATCTTACAATTACATGGGAAAAGTGTTTCCATTACTGGTACTTTTAATATTGTTCTTTCATTGTAAATGAAAATAAATAAAGTAAAAAATGTCAACTTCGCGTTGGTATTATATTAACCTGTCTAAAACTATAGCAACCCTTAGTGCCCTAGAGAATAATCTTGCATTTTATGCCCGAGTATCGAAATTGTCTTACCAGTCCCATTATCAGCTATATAAAATATGGGTGTGCAGGCCATCTGAATGAAGAATATCTTCCTATCTATATTTGAGGGAATTGCTTTTAAATATTGAATCACTTCAGCACATACGCTATATGTAGGTGCACCATCCTGCATAAACTAGAGAGAACGCCTTGTATTTGAACGTAAGATATCAAAGTAATTTTGTACTTCACTTCTCAGAAATTGTAAATATTTTTTAGCATTTAAAAAATAGGGTCCAATTACTTTTCATAATCACGATACTGCTGGAAGTGAATGAATAGGAGGACAACTAACTTAAATTTGTTTGATTTAAAATATCTTGGAAGAACATGGCAAAAAGCAAAAGTATATTTCTTCGTTACGTGTTTTTAAGAGTTCCTTGCGGGATGTGAAGTAAATTGGTGTTAACCAAACTCTCCGGGGACCTCATTTAATATACTTTCAGACGTTATTAAAATTTGTTATTCGTTGTGCTAACGACACTTTTTTACGACTCTAGACGAATTATTTTAACTGCTTGAAAGAAATGTTGGTTTCAGAGATAAAGAATGATGACCTGCAATTATATTTGCAGCTAGGCGAACAGCTAATGTTCCAGGACAAAAAGCATTTCTGATTGTTTCAATATTGATTTTAATTATTTGTTTTAGTAGGGGTAGCATTTCTTACACTTTTGGAGCGGAAAATTCTAGGTTATACACAATTATGTAGGGGCCGAATAAGGTTGGGTTCAACAATGTACAGTCCCTGGCCAAATTATTAGACTCACAGTAATTTCAGTAATTTTTTTCTTATTTAACGACGTATTTACAATGATAAAATTAAAAAAATGCTAATAATGGGAATTGAAGTATAAACAAAAATATTTAAAATTTGCTACAAATTGAAAATTTTATTTATTATTAAAATTAATATTTTGTTATTCCACCTCTCGCATGCACAAGGGCGGCGATTCGGTATGCTATCAATACAATTTAATGCAATTTTTTTCAAATTTTTTTTATGATTCCAATGATGGACGATTCTCTCAACTAATTGGATCTTTGTAGTAATATTTTCATTCGCCAATTCTCGTTTCAGAGTTTCCCAAACATTTTCAATAGGGTTCATGTCCGGTGAATTCCCTGGCCATGGCAAAAGTGGTATTCCAGCTAAATCCAAATAGGTTTGAATCGATTTAGTAGTGTGGCATGGAGTCTCATCCTGCATAAATACTTTTGGACCATCTCCAAACCATTCGTTTAATTGAGAAACCAGCCTGGTCTGTAACACTTTTATACTGGTCTGAGGCATCGTACCTTCAACAAGGTGCAATCGCCCTAATCACTTCCCACTTATCACAGACCAAATCATTTCTGATTGGGGGTGCTTTACAGTTTTACTGCACAGTCAGTATGATATTTTTCACCTGGCCTCCTTCGGACAAACTGACTTTCGTCTGTTAAAATTTGATATGTTGACTCATCACTAAAACAAGTCTGCATTTGATACAAAAAAATTAATTTAATACTGTAAATAACATTATTTTAAATATGTTACCATTCTCCACTGATCAACAGTTAAATGTTTATGCGCATTAGCCCAAGATAGCCTTTTTTACCATTGCTGGTGTCAATTTTGGCTTCTTCACAGATTTTCTGCATTTGAAGTGAAATCATACAGATTTCTTCTGACAGTTCTTTCTGAAACCTCATACCCAGTGGCCTGAAATTTTGCTGTTATGTCCCTGTTACTTGCCCGTCTATTTTCCACAACAATATTCCGGAGGATTATTTTTCCTAATAATAATTTTTTTCTTCCCACATCTACCATTACGGAGGTTATTGAGGGGTAATTTTCTTATAACTTTTTGATTAATGTGAAACTCCACATTTTGCAGCAATTTGCCTTTGATTAAGTTCAGTATGGCTCAGAAGGGTTACAGACATGGCAGTTTTTTTACTCTTTAGAAAGATCTTTGCCCCTTCCAATCTTAAAAAATCAAGAAAAGTTAAAAATTTGTTTTTCACTCACAATTTAACATTAACTTTTTCGAAACACAATAACTAAATTAATATATTTTACTTACATTGCACAAGAACAGTCAAAAAATTTTGTTTTTACCACTTTTTTTGCACGCTTTGAACTGTAAATCTTCAGCAAATTTCGGTTACAAATTCAATTTGAAGTAATTTAAATGTTGTCAACTGTTTTTAATTAATTTTGAACGTCAGGCAACCCTTTTAAAAATGTGTCAACACGTTGCATGAATATCAGGGGCATAAATTGATTAAAAATAAGGTTACGCAAGAAATTTTTCACAAAATGCGGAAATTTCATGGTGAGTCTATTAATTTGGCCAGGGACTGTATATACAGCCTTGGCCAAAAGTATTAGGCCGCTCCTATATCATGAAAATCTGTTGGAGTGAGGTAAAATAAAATTTCCTAGGTATAAAATAATAACAATTTATGAAAGTAATTAGTATTTTGTCGGGCCACCACTAGCCTTAATCACTGTAGCTATTCTTTTCGGCAGAGTGCTTATAAGTTTATGACATTCCTCTGCGATAATATTATTCCATTCTTTCAAGAACAGGTTTTTTAAAATTGCTTTAGATGTAATTGGATGCTTTCTAATGTTACGCTTTAGAATCCCCCATAAATGTTCTATGGGATTTAGGTCTGGGGTTTGTGCAGGCCAATCTAGGAGGTAAATATTGTTTTCTTGAAACCACTTCATGGTAACTGCAGATTTGTGGCAGGGTGCATTATCTTGTTGATACAGCATTTCTTCCATATTTGTATCACCAAACATCTTGGAAAATGATTGCCGCAATGTCGTTTCCAATACGTTTATGTAAGTGTGGGAGTTCATTCGACTTTCACAAAAACATTTCGCCTACACTGTCGGCTGTCATAGAACCCAGATCATTAAACTGCCTCCCCCGTGTTTCGCTGTTGGTACCCGCATTCCGGAAGGTATTGTTCACCGATCTCCGCCTCACGTAACCTACACCAGGAGTTCCAAATACCTTACAATTAATTAAAAAAACGTGGATTTTAAACACACCGTATAACTTTTTACTGGCGAAGTGTAGAAATTTGCAAATGAATTCAAAATGGTTTTAAAGTGATATAAAGCTAATATTACCTCAAAATTTGATTCTTCGGATCACACAACATTTGCCCAATCCTTCTCTGTAAAGTGTTGGTACTTTATAGCCCATTCCAAATGAGACATTTTATTTTTTTCTGAAAGCCAAGGCTTCTTTCTTGCTTTACAGCCTTTCAAGCCAGTCTTCTTCTGGTCGTTCTGGCACTGATCGATCTCCCGATTTCCTCGGATAAACTGGCAGCGAGCTCGGAGGAAATTTTCTTTCGATTTTCAAGTGACTCTCGAATTAAATTTCGATCTCGGAGGAAATTTTCTTTCGATTTTCAAGTGACTCTCGAATTAAATTTCGATCCTCACGGTCCGAAGTTATCCGTTTTCTACCTGTTCTTGTTCGGTTCGCATGTGATCCAGTATACGCGTAATGTTTCAAGACAGATTGCACCCTACAACGCGAACGTTTAATACATTTGGCTATTTCTGTCTGTGTGTTGCCTTGTTCGTGCAAGAACTGAATTCGTAAACGTAAATGTTCACTAAGTTTGTTCTTTTTAGAAATTTTTACAGCAAAAATGATGATATTCAAAATTATAATGAAATAAACATTATACTGGAAAGATCGTTCTTACTACAAGCGCTTATACAAGACTGACTACCTATTCACGGAACCACAATTGCGAACTATCATCTGCCACATGTTTTACAACCGCTGTAAAGTACTGTGCATTATTTAAATTATCGTTTATTGTTGTCAACTATATGATAATAAAATTCTAAAGATTAGAAAGATTAAAATTAGAAAATTAAGGGTACTTAATACTTTTGGCTAAGGCTGTATGTATATTTTGGATGACGCTTTGTGAAGAATTCTTTGAATTAAAAAAAAAACTTTTTAAATTTTATCAAAATTATTGGCATGAAAAAATACCCCATTTTTAAATTAGGACACTATTTATAAAATTATTTTTGCTGGGAGCTTTTTTTGCGCGAGGAACAAAATATCTTATGTAGAACATATGAAATGATTTTTAATAATTTACGTTGACTTAGTTTTGAATTGAAATTGAAATGCTTAAAGTATAGATGGGGATGTTTAATAAAAAAAAAAAACGATCTAGCCATGAACTTCTTCAGAACGTAGAGCTTAGGATGCTTCATACGACTAACGACAACTTGCATTTCTAATCTCATTTTAATTGAAAGAAAACACTTTATTACTAATTATATAAACCTTTTTTTCAAAAATTATAGCAAGTGTTGAAAGTGTTCACCTCCTTACTGAAAACAGTTCAAGATTCTGTGCTTAATTGTATTCATCGCGTTCTCTAAGTTGAAATACGAATGAAGTTAATCACGACATACGCTCCTGACAACAATAGCTATCAAACCACTTGATCATTTTGTTCAATGTATGTACGGTTGCCGCCTAAAAAAACTGGTACAACAAATTTGTAATGTAAAAGTATTTTCTTTAATTTTGATTAGTGTGTACGCTCATTGAAATAAATCAGAAAACAATTAATTTTCGACCCGTTAACAGAAAATCTGAATGTTCCATTGAAAATATAAACTTTCCTGGATTATATTTTATGAATTTTAAACCTTATACCAGTTTTTTTTTTCCTTATTTGCATTTTTATCTAATATTTTGTTCGCGAATAGTTGTAGTGTGGTGGGTATATTAGGCTAAAAATGTTCTACACTAACATCAGTCACTCCACGCCCAAGGGTACCCATAGTTTCATTAAAGTTTATTTCCTTTACATATTCTTTGCTTTCAGATTTTGAATTTCTCATTATGTTGTTGATATATTTTTTACGAATTGTAAATTCGTTTGGAATATGACGTTTGCAATACGTTTCTGAAACTGTTTGAAATAAACAGTACTAGAAAACTAGTTTATAAAATAAGTATACGTATTAAACGAGGTTTAGTTCACTTATTTGAAACTCAATCTCGAAATACATAATAAAATATATTGAAAATACATTGGCCCGTATTCGATTTTTATGATTAAAGTCCTATTTAAGTAAAGTCTTAAATAAAATAAACAAGAAACGATATAGCTACGGACGAGCGTTACTACTGGAAATAAACACGTTATTAAATTAACCATAGAATGAGAGTACGTACGGGCCAATATTTCATGAACAAATCATCTGAAATAAAAACTTCGAAGTCGAAATAAATGTAGTCGATTCAAGCTGTTAAAACTAACGAATTGGATGAAGGTTGTATGAATAATCGTCGGAAGAAGAGATTGATGTCGTAGTTCCCGCTTATTTTGAAGGTATTCTAAAAGGTGATTGGTTAGGAGCTTTTGAGCAGTGGAAAGAAAGAATGGTCAAGTGTATGATTGCTGAAAGGAATTACTTCGAGCATATTTAAAATAAAATCCTAGACAATATTAACCGTGTTTTTTTATTCTCAAGAAATTCAGCTTGACCCTCGTATACGTATACATCACTTCACCAATTTATACTTAATTCCATTTCATCTGGTTACACAATTTAAGTGAACGGATATTTGCTTTCAAGCAGAGTACATTATTGGGTTTTCCAACACCACATCGACGCTTTTGAGTAAATCTCGGAAGCGCCCCAGTTCTTACATTATCGGCATTTCTGCATATTATGTATGTATATATGTATGTGTGGCAGGAAACCCTTATAAGAGCATTTAGTTGTTCGGTAACACTTTCACATCGCGAACTGTTTCATTTAGTAAATTAATCTGAAATTTAAAAGCTTCCACGCAAAAGCGTGGGTACACAAAAAAAAGTTGCGCTTTATTTTGTATTTCGATAAAATAGTATCAAATTTTTAAATTCTTTGAATATATCAAGTGTACCTACGCTGAGAAAAATGAAATAGTTATATCCACAAATTTTAGTGCGTGGACTTAAATAAAATTTACTTGTTTCAACATTAATGTTTTTGAGAAAACATTTTGGAAATTGTTGAAATAACACTAGGAAAATGTTAAACTGTTATATTTGACCGAACGATATAAATGTTTTGTCTTAAAATGAAAATGTTTTATATGTTAAATCAAAAAAATTTAAAAATTTTGTTGCAAATCGGTTTTGATTGCAGTGGATCCCTCGAGCATCATCTGTACAGCTGTTTCGACCCTATTTGGGGCCTCGTCAGCAGAAGCGTAGCTCGAGACTTACTGCAATCAAAACCGATTTGCAACAAAATTTTTAAAACATTCAAAATGCTTTGACAGCACGCTCGGCCGTCTTGCATGGGATGACTTATTAAGCAGCAAACTGGCTGCAATTTGTAATTTCCTATACAATGTCGTGTCAAAAAGTGATCGCAGGATGTCGCGACTACTCAAAAAATTTTGATTTCAAAATGATCGTAAACTACTGTTGCCTTTATGCCTCTTTCGATTTTTTTTTACTTAACAATAAATTTTAAATGAAGTCAGGATTAAGAAAGGATTAACTCTCATGTTATTGTCTTTGAATTGAGGCGCTTTTTACAAAAACGACCATAGTCCAATTTTTACTTTTTTGGGAACTTAAAAAAAACATTGTAACGCTTGCTTTAATTTAATTATTTATATATAATATATATAATATATATAATATATATATGTGATATATATATGTGATATATATATATATATATATCATTGTATCCTTAACTAACAACTCCCCAAATAACTTGGTTTAGAATATTGATTATTTTTTTCGAAAAAGTAAAGAAAGTTTCTTTTATTGTGAACCTCTTTTTGCAGAAGTTTTCATAGAATAAAATTAATCGACAGTTAGGGTAGAAGTTTCAAAAGAAACGTTTATTTAAATAACATAAATAATGGGACAATGGTGAACTGTATTAACATCATAATATGCAGTCTAATCTTCTGCACTACTGCTGTTGTCGTGTTGTCTAGTTCCACTTCAGGACCAAAACTACTGCAGGTCTGCGCAACTTTTGATTGAAGGTTGAGATAATAGTGGATGTTCTCAGGAGTTTTTAGACATTTGGCCAGATTTCTCAGAAAAGCTAGCTTTTGGGGTTTGATTTGAATCTCACCTTGATGCAAAGGATTAAATGTCAGTCCAGCAGGAAGCTTTTTTCTGTTTCGCAGATGTATAGTGTCCCAGAAGCCTGTGTAAGACTGCTTAGTTTGAATGTATTCTACATCAGTCGTTATTTTTATGACCCTTACAACTATTATTTTCATACGTGGCTTTGGATTTGGCATAAAAAATTACTTTAGAGCTTCTGCCATATTAAAGAAATTCTCTTGCTCTATTTTAACTAACTTAAAAGGCTTTTCCCTTGCTGCTAGTATTAATCTATCCCAGTCAGACTGTATTTCTGCTATATTTTTTCTTTTTCAATCAAGCTAAAGTCTTGATCGTTCGGCAACCGGGAATGTCCGCGAATAGGAAAGTAATAGTTATGAAGATTTTAAAAATGTGAACTAATGCGTAAAGGAATCTAACCAACAAGTAATTTTTGTTATGTCCTTTGGTTATCTCTATCCCATTAAATAATGTAACAGCAATGACGTAACATCATTTTGACCTTTCTTACCAACGATCATATACAAACATAGTTGCATCATTAGTTGCCAAATCATGCACTCCAAAAATGTAGTACCACAGTTGGCTTGTAAAGAAAACATCACTAGTTGGAATATGGGGCAATGGCAAATTTTGCATGTAATCGAAAGATATACATATAATAAGGCCTTGCTTTGCTTTAAGTTTGCATTGTCTTTTTATATCATAAAATTTATTTGGCTTACTCAGATGAATATTTCGTTCTGTCTCAATACTACGACGTTCTTCTATGTAGGTACTTAAATTTAGCTTTGATACTAGTCTATCACAAACAGTGCATATATCAGATCTAGGTAGTCCGAACTTAATATTAAACGATGTTGTGAAAACTGTCCAGTATGCTTTATAAGATACGTTAATATGGTATATATCTAAAAACATCTTATACATTGCTTTGACAGAGAAGCCTTCTGGTAGGTATAAACGATTGTGATACTTTCGTCGTGAATAATGTGACCGTCGAGCTTTAAACGACTGAATATGGGTTATTATCAAATTCACAATAGGTTCTGATGTTTTCTTGGGCCTATTAGTATGTTTTCCTCTTTTATCGAGGAACGGTTAACCTTGCACTAAAAGATGATTTTGTAGTCTCCGTAGTCTTGCTCTCGTAAGATGCTCAGAAATGCCTTGAAACACACTGTATATTCATTGGCTTCTACTCTGATCTTGTAAGAATACACTGCACTATTACTGAATGGTTTCATTCTATCCACCCTATCATTTTCCACATGCACTTATGCAGATTAAGCCACCCAAATAGGCATCTTGCTCATCTTTTGATGACATGTTATTAAACTGATTTAACAAAGTTTGGCGAATAGTTTCCTTAATGTTTTCAAAACATTTAAAACGGGAACATCTAAAATAATAAGGCAAATATGTAACTACTTGAATACTTGAATTCTTTTTTAACTTACCTGCAATCTGGACCAGTAACTCTAGCAGGAACTTCTTTTCCCACATGATTTATATGTGCGACACCATCAACTTTCTTTTGCTTTCTTCACACAGTTTTTCTTCTTTTTGACACAATTTGTTAAATTATTTTCATCACAAATATTATCTAAACTCGCCATATTGATCACTCAAACAAGACTAACGTTAAAAATCTGACCAACCAACTAACACCAATGGCGCGACGAGCACTGACACGCGCAAACCAAAATTCGAACAGAAACAGCCATTGTCCTGGACAATGGCTTTTTTTCCTTTTTCCGGAATTCGAGCGGACTATGGTTGTTTTCGTAGAACTATCTAATTTTTTGGTGGTTGTAAATTCGTAGTTTTTTTTTTTTTTTGTAGAAACTGTGCTTACCAATCAAACGGGTGGCCTCCAAATTACAAATGTCAATATAAAGCGCGAAATCTGAATTTTAGGACTATGGTCGTTTTTGTAAGAAACGCCACAATTGATTTCGCTTTTCTGCTCTACAGTCTAGGTTGAATTGAATGTACGCTTTTGTTAAACAAATAAAATATTTATCTATTTTAACGATATAAAGTTTTTGCATTAATCTTTTTGCACATTGAAGCAACATGCATGTCGTCTTCATTGTTTGCTTGCCTCGAACGAAATAATGAGTTGATTCCATCTAAAATATTTAATATTTTTTGACTGTTAGTTCAATGACCACGTGTGATTGCAGTCGATATTTATTTATAACTTAAGATTTTGTTATTAAAATTTAAGAGGAAATAAAAGAAGCGACTGCACCATTCAAATGTAAAACACAAAAATAGAGGGGAGATTTCATCATTTAGAAAAGAGTGTAGATATTCACTTTAAGACGGTCTTCAGTGTAGCAGGTGAATATAATGAATTTATGATGTCATAAAAAGAATCGCTGCGGTACGGAAGAAGAGCAAAATGTCGGGAAATTTATGCTGCAGGGCGCAGAACGTGAAATGTCAGAGCGCGAAGGCCCGGGCTTCGTAATATTACTGGAGACGGGCTCCACAACCCCGTAACATTTTTAGGTCGCGGAAGTTATTTTGCAAAGGATCGGGTTATTTACGTAGTAAGAGAATGTCAACGGGGGAAGCGGCAGTCATGATGTTTTCTATTGTTTAATTTTCGGAGCTTACACAAAAATTCACTGAAACGGAATTGTTCCTGTTGAAGTTATGTTTTGTAATATCTACACCTTTTGTGTTTTATTCCCATTTATCGCAATGTATTATAATATTGTCCCGTCCACACATAATTCCTCTTCAAAATAAAAAAAAGTTTTAAAATTAAAAATAAATTTTCACGATTGAATAGAAAGATAACTCTAACTCTAAGGCCATTCGACGACAAAACAATTATTACTTTTATTTATACAGACACCCCATCCTTGGAGTTATAGAAATATCAAAAATGAATAACTTAGTGGCGCCATCACACAATGAGATTGTGGTGAATTTCTAAACCTATTCTTCCGCCGATTAGGCCCCAAATAGAACCGATATACCTAGGCAGAGGATGCTCAGGGGCCCCATTGCAATCCAGTCGACTTGCAAACAAAATTTTGCACAAATAACTTCTGATTTTCTCATTTTTCTTTTGCATTTATACCGTTAATTTTTTCCTATTTGCAGTCACAGTTAACGACACGGATAGTAGTTAATGTTGTTAGATGACTTGATTTATGGTCATAATTTTCCATTGAAAATCATAATTTTAACTTTTTTGTTTTAGTACATGTTACTGTTCGAAGTCGTTTATTGAATATCACATATAACAAACAATAAAAAAAAAATCGTTACTTTTCTGATCAGTTCCATGTGACTCAGTGGAGTAGTAAAACCCTCAAATACGTTCTTAGAAACAACTCGTAAAAACTTCTTAAAGTTTTACGTCTGCAGTGCGAGGTACTTCAGACTTTCAGGCGTCGTCACATCAGCATCGTTAAATACCCCACTCCGTTCGAAGCTTTAATAAAAACTTTGCTAACCAAGTGATTCCCCTGATTGTTTAGAGATTATCTGATCTAATCGCAAATTAAATTCTAAAACGAGTTCAGGACGAAACCTTTCTTTGTGGGACCTTCCGCGTTGTTATGCAAAATCTTGGCGCAATCCTGAAAATGTGATAAACTCTGCGCGCAGTGTTTCAGTTCAAAGCCGAAACGTGACTTTCCTGGTAACGAGGAGCAGACGTATTATAAGTTTTATTTGCGCAGGATCACGTTTATTCTGCGAAACTGTTTGAAAAACAAAACATGAAATTGTAATTTATTAGTAATTTTGGAATCGCTTTAATCTCTGTAAATATTAATATTACAGAGCTTGTTTTCACAACTAAACAATCTTTTACAGCAAAAACACGTAAAATAAAAATGAAAATACGAGAAATTTACAAATGCTCATAGAGTACTCCAATAGTGACGCCAATATTATTACAATTATTTCTGGAAATACTCACTTTTTTAACATGTTTTGTGATGTCTATTCTTTCAACATCTTTTCTTTAATGGCCTATTCATGAACACCTCTATATTACACACATATTCAATTGCAATTCATTACTTACATAATAGTTTAGTTTAAATGCTTAAAATTTAAAACAAAAAGTGCCCCATGGTAAGTTATTTTGAATATTACTAAATTACTTAAATATGATTTTTTTTTAACAGAGTATGCAAAGCTTAGCTATTTCGAAAATGAAAATTCATTACAAAATGTAATACAATAAAAAAATAATCCGAAGAGCCGTTTTATCTCGGTCTTTATTAAGGCTAAGTGCACATAACAAATTGGTCCTCCAACGTTTCACGAGCTCTCCGGAGTATTTTGCCTCGACGCTAAGATAATTAGGTAATTTATTACTAACTCCGAGTAATGGGATAGACATCATCGCGCATTTACATCGGCAATGCAGATGTTGCAGACCGAGACGAAATCTGCAGTAATTGAAGCGAGCAATTCCATCACATGCGTTACCGTTGTGATAATTGAAATTTGTTGTAGTTGCATTGCAACGGCGCAGGGGGTTGATGTGCTTTCTGGTAGCTCATAACCAAAGCTTATAATCAGGAACGTAACTGCAATATTTTATTTAAATTACTAACGAAATCGTTTAGGAATATATGCGGCGATGTAGAAAGTCATGGTGGAGGCGCCGGGAAATTTAGTTATTCGATGATTCTTTACTGATATTATTTCATGTGCGATTTTATTGATTGACTATCGCTTTAAACGAAATTTATAAAATCTCGTCAAAAATGATTTTTCTTCCGAAAAATGTGCGCAATTTTATTAGTTCTTAAAATAAAACGAAGTTTTAAGTAGATATAAAGTTATTGTAGATTTTATTATTTTCAAAATAAAACAAAATGTAAAGTCGATAAGAAGGAGCACACCTAGAATTTCCGCACTTAACAAAATTTCCGTTTTTATTCTTTTCCAAACTCGCAAATTGAATACAAATGCGTTGCTTTAAAACGTCAACACAAATCGTATACATTTGCAAGCATTTTCAGGGTTGATTTGCATATTACGTAGTAACAAGCCACGCCGATCCCTCCATTTACGCTCAATAAGAGCGATTTAAATATTAAATTTTGTTATGCATATTCTCTCTCTGGCAGATCATGAAATGATAATGACATTTTTAACAGAAATGCAACGACGACGATAAATTTCAGGTCCGGAATTAATTTCGCTCGAGTTTCAGGAGCTTTACCAAAAGCTCGCCGCTGTTTTTGTTTGATCGTCGTTCGTTGTAAGCTGATGCAATAGAGGTCGAACTGCTTGCATATTAATGGACCTGTCTCGGTGTTAACAAGTCCACAGTTGCAAACTACTCTTGTAATTTAATTTTCCGCGTTAGAATTTAATCCTCGCTTGTCTTCTTTTTGTACATTCACAAGACTCTCGAGACTAACTTTATTGCAAATTAAATTTGTTTCTTTTTTTATTGGTGTAATTCGATCTTTTCATTGACATCAATTTTTAATTTTTAAGACGATTAAAGAAGTGCACACTATAGTTCTGTTATTAAATATTATGGTAAACGAATATAAAGGAATAAGAAGATAAAAATAGAAAAATAGTTTTGAAATTGGTGTTTTCATCTTCTCATTCTCTCTCCCTTCCGTTCCTTCGAGCGTTGAACTTAAGTTATGAGAGTGTTCTCTCTAGTGCCTATTTGTCTTTAATTCCCTTTCTATTATGTTTCTTCTTCTTTCCACTTGTTTGCCTCGAATATTTTACGTCACTTTGTTGGGGTTTCGTCGACCTATTGCCTCTACAAATCAGTTTTATTTAGTCTTCTGTCTATCTTCTCAAAATTGTTCCTAGTTTAGTCATTTTTCGTACCCTATCGTTATTTGTTTATTTCTTCTCTTTCTGTTTCGTAAATGCCTCATTTCCATTGCATTTACCTTATCTAAGGGGGTCATTCTAATCGGATTTGCAATCCAGCAACGGTGGTATCTCCTTAGCAACTGATAAGGAGCAATGTTCGATAGTAATTCTCGGTAATAGGAACAAACCAAGTTGTAATTTGTAACTCTGATTAGAATGACCCCCTAAGTGTTTCTTTTGGATAACTCAGTTTTGTTTGGATTTAGAATAGTTGGGATTACCACGCCTTGTACACATTTAATTATATTTTTCCTAATGTGGCTATTCAAGACAAAATACTTGAATAAGTTAAAAGTGTTTAAAACAAATTCAAATAATATAATGAGAGTAACAGCAATTTCTTTGCTGAATTTGCTGTTTCCATGTCCAACTTTTCACTGCTCTTTAAATTTAGTTTATCTTGTTTGTATTTACTTCCATCCGTACATTAATCGGTTGGTCCAACTTACTTTTAGTAACTCCTGTTTAGGTCATTACTAGGTCTACTATTATTAAGGTAGTTGTAAGACTTTATATCCAGTGGTCGCCTCTAAATGTTCTGCTTTGCTTCTGGTATTTTTTTGATTAGTTTATCCTTCGTTAAAGTCCGCTCCTTTTTTCTTCGGCTTTTTCAATTTTACCTACTTTGTAAGTGCTTCTGGTGGCCTAAATTGTAGGAGTTCTTAGTTCTTGCCAGCGTTCCCTATAATCCTCTCACAACTATGTCTCTTCTCCTTAGATTTCTGAGCAAGGAATATTGTCGTTTGATCGCCTCTTGAGTCTAAGCATTGCTTCTTCATATTTTACTTTACATTTTAAGTATCGTCTCTCTCCGTTCTTTTAATATTTATGTATTTTTGATGTCGATGCTAGGCATATCACCCTATAATTCCTAGACTTTGTAAGTTTTTCTTTTTGTATTTGGGACTATTTTTGATTTGTTGTTGTTTCGATCTGCTCTTCTCTGCATATTTTTTCATGCCTCATCTGCTTATTTTATCATTTCCTGCTGAATCTCATCATCTCCACTTGCTTCTTCTATTCTTTAAGGATTTTATTATTCTGTTTTCAATATACTTATCTTCACCACGCCGTTAGTGTGATTTTATTATCATGATGGCAGCAGAAAGATATGTACAAAAATCCATCCTTCAGACCCAAATTTCAAAGATGTTGTTATGAGATGGTTTGATGAAGCTGACTCTGAGTTTTCCGACCAAGAAGGAAGTGAATGTTACTGAATTTAGAGCAACAGAAGAAACTTTGAGTAAACATGATTCTCGTAATGAAATATCAGACACGGATGAAAGTGATGATGAATTAGTGAAGCTTCAGAAGAGAACTCTAACGATAAACTTCAAACCAATAGACATTATTATTTTGGAAAAAACAGATATAAATGGTCTTCTACAGCACCAAATCGAAACGTTAGGACACCTTCTCATAATATTTTGAAAATACCTGTCGCAAGGGGATTACTGACCACATAGACTTAGCTTAGCAAAGAATTTTTACTGAAGACATAGTACAAACTATTGTGCAATTTACAAATATAAAACTGAACGAATATCGTGAGAAACAAGGAAACAACGATGGCACCGAATTTCGAGATACCAATGCTATTGAATTCAATGGATTTTTAGTTCTACTGCTCATGTCAAATCTAATAACGAAGACCTTGAAGCTTTGTTTGCTACAGACGGAACTGGCAGGGAAATATTTCGACTGGTTTTCTCAGAGAAAAGATTTTCCACATTATGGTTTGTCTGATGTTTCATACTCGAGAACAAAGAACACAATTGGTAAAGAAAGATCCAGCAGCCGCTATTTCCTACATTTTAAAAAGATTTAACGAAAACGCTAATGCTACAGCAGATGAAATGCTGGTGGGTTTTAGAGGACGCTGCAGTTCAAAATGTATATTCCAAGTAAGCCCGAGAAATATGGAATAAAAGTCCAATATCTAGCAGATGCTCGAATGCACTATGTATCTAACACATATTTACTGTGGAAAAGAATCTGATTCCCTGAAAGATATCACTGTTGAAGAAAAGAAGCTCTCCTTTCCAACGCAAGCGGTTATTCATTTAAGTAAACCAATTTTCGGCAGCAACAAACATGTCACAGCCGATAACTAGTATACATCAATAGAACTCGTTGATGTTTTATTGAAAAACAAATTAACGTATGTAAGAACAATGAAGAAAAATAAAAGAGAAATTCCTCCAAGCTTTTTGCCATCCAAAAAAAAGGACAGTTGGTACCACATTGAATGGTTTCACAATTAATTTCACGGGTACAAAAAAAATAATAAAGCAGTTGTAATAATTTCCTCAATGCACCATGCCAAAGATTATGATAATGAGGTAGATTTACCGGAAATAGCAGAAGAACCCGTCGATGGCCAATGGCTATATTTTACAGAATAGTTGATATGAGTGCGTTGAATACGTATATTATTCATCAGTCTTGTTCTCCTCAAACATTTTATAGAAGATTACAATTTTTGAAAATTCTGGCAAAACACCTTTATGAGCTCCTTCTCAAAGAAAAAGCGAATAACTTGCGCGTACCAAGGAAATTAAAATTTGCCATTCAAACTGATAATTCAGATATTTTGCCAAGAAATGCAAGAAAATATTGCCATATATGTCCATCTACACTGAAAAGAAAAACATCCTATTTGTGTGCAAAATGTAAAAAACCTATTTGTCTACAGTGCAGTAAAAAAGTTTGCAACTCTTGCATGAACGGAAGGGAAGAGCTGTAATTGCAAAGTGGAAATACAGTACCTGCAGAAATTTTCTAATTTAGTTTAAGAAAACGTCAACGTTGCTTTTTGCATAAGATTATATGTTTCTTGATATATTTTTTTCATTATGCCCATCAGAATTCTTTTGAGGGAATCATAAAGTGTTCCGTTCTTTTTGAGTTCTATTAATTTCATGTTCTTTTGTTTCCTTGTTCCTTTTTTTGTATTCTATATTTATTTCAACAAAATGTTTAACAAAGTATGGTTTTTGAAATCTTAATAAAATAATTGACAATTGTTTCATGAAAGTTTTTATTTTATGTGTTTTTTTATATGGAGACCTTGGAACTCCAAGACACCGTTTATGTGAAATTATTTCACCACTACGGTTAAGGGTTAAGAATCCGTCAATGATTACCAATGACGATATGACTGCCATCAAATATCTTGGTGACACGAAATCTGGCAAGAAGTTGGATGGTATCGACGCTGTAAGTCACGACAAAAGGCAGCATTAAACTCCAAAGACAAGCAACAGACTGATATCTGACAGTAAGCGAAATCAAAAGTTGTAAAACTCGAATAAGAGTACAATGAAGATCTGGAAAAACCTAGCGATGGTCGATTTGTCTTTCGACTGAAGAAGACTCATTACAATAATTTGAGAGAAGCGCTCTCTTGAGGTGAAAGCTGCTCTTACTGAGCCTTTCCTCTAACATTTCCTATAAGTACCCTTACATCTTAATAGGCTCTCTTTTTGTCTTCTCATCAGTGCTAGGGATCAGCTTGGCCACGAATCAGATTGTTAGGACTAGCAAACCAGACCCCATGCGAGAAAAATACTAAAGGGAAAAAACCAAAAAGAAGTAGAATTGATTATTTTTGCCCCCAATTGTACTTTCCTTTTCCCTTTTTTCGTAATTTTTATTTTCGTCTAGAAGTTTGTCCTATTTATCTCGTTTGGTTTCCAAACTTTTTGTTGACGCATTTTGACAACTAGTTTTACTTTATTTCTGATTATATTAGATTTATCTTTATCCTGTACGGTTTTGTTTGTAATTATGACTTTTTTCCACACACTTACTTCTTTTCTTCTTCTGAGCCTTCCCAAAGTTACTACGACTTTTCTTCTCATGACCAGTATAATAATTTTCTCCTTTCTAAAGTTTACAATACTTAATTTTAGTATTCTTTGAACGTGCTTGCTTTTTTTTGGTCAAAAATAGGAGAATCTGTGAAAAAAGTAACAATCTACTTTTGAATGTGTCCTAATTTTAACTACATTGGTAGTGTAGACTATTCAACAAATCGTTTTACCCTATTTTTTTTAATACATTTTCTGCGCTGTACTCGTTAATTCATTTAAATAAAGCCGCGCTAGATAAAAATCTAAAACAGTGACGCCAACAACATTATTAATTAGGGGCTTGGTAGCCACAAGACTTTTTTAATACCACGAAGCGGCTGGAAAATAATGAATTCTTCAAGTGTGTGCATGTACGTAAGACGCCGCCAAACTGGATCAATATTAACCACCTGCGACCCTTTTGAAATCTCCCCCTCGACGTTGGATTGCAGGGGTTGTAATGCCGTTCCCTCCGGGGATCCCCGGAGTGGAGTCACGGTCATTGAACGAAAGAACTATCGAAGTTTTTACTTCATAGCGTGAAATGATGATGCGTAAATCGTCGGCACAGTGTTTTTCCTTGTAGCTAAACAGTTCTCGTCTGCGTTATGGATTTAAGAGCTTGAATGTTTCTTTTTCCTGGACCGCTCACAGTATATTTAACGGTTACAATAAAATCGAATATATGTATACATTTAGTGAACTGAATAATACAGAAATATATTGATATTATACAGAGTTGTTATAAATTATTCATAGGTCTAGTGACCTCTGAAAAATCACAATAACCTGAAAGCATACAATTACACACCACCAACATCAATTGATTGACTTCTCACTTACCTAAATTGTTTTCGCTGCAGGAAAATTAGTTTTCGGAACAACGAGGTTAAACTTTCAAACTTTGCAGGAAGATAACAGCAATATTTATTACAAAGAAATATTAAATAACACATTTCTTCAAATAACGACTTGCCACAGAGCAACCAAGTCAGTTTTTTAATTTGCTTTTTCATTTATGTAATATATGTCTATAACATTACCTCACTTATAATTGGGATTTAACTAATATAATATAATGTAAAATTATTTAACTTTTAAATAAAGTGAAAACCTAATGAATAAAGTATGAGGGCCACCATTGTTAGCTTACCCTGAGTAGCTAGCAAAATAAAATGGAAATTCAGATTGATTTCCTTATAGTATAGGGTGAATCGTGAATTTTATTATCGAACGCGGTAAGTTTATTGCCGGAGGTTTGCCTCTGCCTGTCACACAGGCCTTATCGAAACGATTTTTAAAGGCAGCTTGTTGTTTCCTATTTTCGTTCTTCCTGTAGCAGTCATAATAATAAAACTCGTTTATGGTTATTCTCCAAATGACAGAAAACACATTCGATAAAGAAACTCAAAATAACATTTTTATTTTCCTTAATTCAAGAAAATTTTACAATAATTTCATAAAATCTTTGCAAGGTTAGATTATTAAAAAAATAAATGCGTGCTTGAATTTGCTTATAATTTTTGTTAATTAAATTATCGCGTCGTTATGTTATGTAAGACTAGGATTTTCCTGTACTTCTAATCTTCTTGCATGATATCTCAATTAAAGCATATAACTCGTAAAATGAAATGTAATGTTTACATTGCTGCAAAAAAATGTTGTTCTTCGTTATTAGCACTTAAACAATTTGGCGTTGTTAAAAAAGTTCAGATGACGCTGGTGCTAATAGTTTCGCGCGTTAGCGAACAGAGATCAAGACGTCAAAAATGAGTGAGCAAGAATAAAAATAAATTATAAAAAATAAATTACAATTAAGCACCATCGGTCTAATAATAAAATTTTATCAACAACTTTTACATTATTTTATTTTTTCTCCTTACTTGCCTGTGCAAGGTTGAGTTTTTATTGAAAATTTGATTCTCTTTGATTGTATCTATTTCAAAAATGTTTTATTTTTTATTTTGAACTAAAGCAAAAGTGTAAAATGTTCACCATCCGTAACAAGATGCTTTTGAGTTATATAAACAATTGCACTACCAACTTGAAGTAATTTTCTGGCCAATTATTTATTTATTTCTTCAAATTTCTCAAAACTTCTGTGTTTTAAAGTTTAAATCTTCAAATAAGGCTATTTCTTGTATAAAATTTGGTCCAATTTCTACAATAATGCACTTCTGGACAAAATTAAGGGATCACCAAATAAACTTGAAATAACTTTTTCAATTTACAAGTTATTTTTAATACACTCATAGAGTCATAAATTGAGGTTTATTAAACACAATTCAAATAGTGTGCCATGAAACAATTAACAATAGCAAGGCATTCTCTGCTAGGAAACGAAAAGTCAACAAAAAGGCCTAATTGTTGACTCCTTTTTAAGTCATTTAATTAATAAAGCGTGCTTTTTGTTTCGAAAATTAGAATTGGTTTTGATACGAAATGGGTCGCTAACAGCAAGAAGATATAGAGACGAGATTATTGTACTCCATTTTCAACCATTTGCCGAAAATTTCGACAATGGATTCATTTTTATGCAAGACATTGTCAAACCTCATACAGCTAACATTGTCACAGCTACGTTGAGAGATGCAAATATCCAAAGTTTGGAGTGGCCTGCCAAAAGCCTTGATCTCAATCCTATTGAGCATCTCTGGATCAATTGGACAACAAAATTAAAAACACACTTGATGAGCTCTCTAACATGCTTGTTCAAGAATGGGAACAGATACCTCAAGAAAGTACACGAAACTTAATCTCAAGCATGCCAAGAAGATTAGCAGCGTATATTGCTGCAAGAAGAGGGCATACACGCTATTCATCATTTTAGTTTTGTTAATTTGTTACAAATTAGGAGATAAGTTCATGAGTAGACTAATGGTATTTTAAAGATTTAAAGTATTTTAAAGTTTATTAAATTTAATAGCCCTTAAATCAACTAAACTATAAGGAAACTCTTAGATTTATGTATTTATTCGTTTCATTAAATTTAATTATCTAGTTTTAAATTTATTTGGAGTTTTACTGGTGGTCCCTTAATTTTGTCCAGAAGTATATTTAAAAAAAAAATTATGGGCTGCAGATATGGTTGGGAAATAGAAAACGTTCTATATTTTTTTCTAGTTTTTGATACAATTCAAATTTTGTTACACTTTACTGCATGATTTAAATTGTTCAAGAAATTGGGTTCCAAAATATCTGCTCTGTAGCGATGAGAATTTTAGTGTTCCCTCGAAAAGTGCAGTAAAGAAATAAATAAAAAATCTTTTTTTCAGAACAGAGCACAGTGGGCCAGACTGAATTTGAAATGAACAAATATCGATTTTCTAATTGTACCTAACTAACTGAATTTCTATGAAAGTATATTCTTGAAGACCCATTGTATACACTTTACAATGTATCATATTTTTATGTTACGCCATAAGTGTTTCAAATATGACTAAACAGATGCGACAAGGCATTTGTCCTCACTATTTCTAGGGTTTGAGGAAACTTCTCCCAAAGTCAAATAAAAGATTCGCCTGCCTACCCGTGACTCGATTCATAGCGATTCGACCCGAAGGAAGCAGGATCATGGTCCGATTCCTAACTAAAAACGATTAAGTCAGCATTTACGTGAAACGCATTCTGAACATCGAAACACAAGGCTTGGCGTCCAGAAAAAAAATTAGTTGACATAGCACATAACTATCGTTACGTAGTATGTCGACTAATTTTTTTCTGGACGCCTGCAGCCTTGTCTTGGCAGATGAATTGATGAGAAAGGCGAGTCCTCATGATCAATAAGTCATGACTCATGAGTATTTACGATTGCATCCCACTAAGTTTATTACGTTTATCGCAAAGAAAATTCATCAATCCCAACATCCTTAAATTTGGTCTTCTTTACTTCTCACCGAGAGAATTCCTTCCTTTGAGTGCGTTCTTCATATATCATATCGGCTATAAACCAAAATAGACTCAACGATAGGAAGTAGAAGATTTGTAACAAAATTTCGATTGGAATTGAGTTTTTTGATCGCACAACCAAAACCTGGGAACTACGAACAAGGGAATACTGTTCGTCGTTTTTTTTTAAATCGAGAGAACTTACAGATCCCAATCCGGTGCTGATACAACGATTCGTAAAATTCTTGAAGCACTGGCAACGTCGAAGTTTTCCACGGAAGGCGGTCGAACTATATCCATGGTACTATACGTCAGTCTCAGTACAAAAAAATTCTGACCATTTCTTCCTGTATTCTGCCTAATAGATAACTGTCCGAAGAAACGGGGAAGGGATTCCGCGAAACTATATGAAAAAATTATTCCGCCGGGAAACGAATAAAGATTTGTTTCATTTATTATTCATATACTCAGTGCCATTAGAAGTGTTACACCCAGATGGAATAATTTTTTGGACTTGATTTTTTGGTAGTCTTATATCAAGAATGAAACGATAAAATTTGCAAAAAAATTTAATAATATACAATACGGAAAAAATGAATAATGTGTTTGGTCACGTCTAGGCATCGACAAAATGAGATAGACGATGTCTGCTTGAGGTACCTCGTTCCAAGCAACTTGAACTTCATGGATTAGCTCTGCCAGAGTCTGTGGAGGATAGTGCAAAGTGAACGGTCTTCTCCCGATCATATCTAACACATGTTCAGTGGGATTTAAATCATTAACGCCAGCTTCTTGGAGAAAGTCTATAGTTCGACGAGCAATATGAGGATGTGCGTTGTTTTGCTGAAAAGGACGTGTGGACGGCCACCTAGATAAGATAGTAAAGTGGACTGTAGGGCGTCATCAACATAACGCGCAGCTATCTTACTGCTTCTAATAAACAAAGGAGGTGATCGTCTACTATAGACAATAGCCCCCCAAACCATTACTCTAACAGTTCTGTGTACATGCCTCTCAACTGCAAACCCAATTGCATGTCGCTCTCCACGGCGGCGTCTCACCCTTCTACGGCCATCATGTATGCCTAGAGAGATTCGCGATTCGTCACTGAATACGATATTATGCCAATTTGCCTCCTAATGCTGCCGTCCTCTACACAAGTCCAAACGTTGACGACGGTGTTCCACCGTCAAAGAAAGCACTAATCGTGGACGATATGAAACAAGTCCAAAAGCTCGAATGCGACGATAGGGTTCGCATACAGGTCTACCTTCTTCTCCAAACCATTGGTGACCGATTTGGCACGTAATAGCAAGAAAGTCTCGCAAAACTAGTTGTCTCAAGCGCCGATCTTGACGCTTTGCAGGAGCCTCGGTTGACCAGTTCGTCTTCTTTTAGGTCCTCTACTTTCTTCTGCCCACACCCGACACACCCGCATTACCGTCATTGCAGTGCTATTAACACGGTGGGCAATTTCGCGATAGGACAAACCAACATCTCGATAGGCAACAATTCTACCCCTGTCAAAATCGATAAGATGGTGATATTGTTGATGTCCCTGGGCTCTAGGCATTTTGTTACGCTTAACACAAGTAGACGGAGGCGCAAGGTCTTAAAATATCTGTACTAATCAGCTCTCAGAAACTGTTTTCTTCTCATAAAACTAAGAGATAAAACTTAGTTGTTGCAAGAACTGTCAAATATATTAGTTTGACATTGTTATTATAACATGCTTTAAATATAGTCGTTCTGTTGCCAAAAAAATCCAGTCCAGTCCAGAAAATTATTCCTTCTAGGTGTAATACTAATGTCACTGAGTATATTTTAAACTCAGTTATCTCTAGTCAGACTACTTCCACAGAAAGAAAAAAGGCAATTTTTAGCATGAGATTGAAATTTTTCCACATTTGAAGGGCGTATTCTAAATCGAAGACGTTAAATTGAAAAGGTAGTTATATTTTGTTTCCGTAGTAATAGCGAATCACAAAACTCTACTTTGAATTTCAACGTATCCTTAAATTTTAACAGCCTGTTAATAAATTACAGAATATATCCTTAAGGGTGGGTTTATCAATCACTAGTTAACTCTAACTGACAGTTTATTACCATAGCAACGATTATGAAGACAATTATTGCCATGGTAATTAAATGAAAGTTAGAGTTAACTTAAAGTTAACTTGTGATTGATAAACCCACTCTTAAACCGTTGTTTAGAAGTCTTCTTTGAGTCTTTCAGGTCTGCCAACCGTTTATGTGAATGCTAACAAATACTGTTAATTTAGTATACATACGATGTTTAAAAAGATTGGGAGCCCTGTATAGCGCACCCAGTTAACACTTTTTTTTTGTCTATATTTTTTTTTAATCTAGTAACAGACTTTATGCATTTTATTTAAAAAAAGAAGTTGTTAAGTTCTACTTGAAACTGTGGTATTTCTAAACAAATTCCGTAACACAATCACGAAAGAAAATTGGTAGTTACGTGATCTTAATGTCACATTTGATTCGTCATTTAACTTTGAAACGCAGACAATAGAATGTGTCACTATTGTACAACTTTAGAATCTTAATATAACATTCTTCTCAAACATTTCCAGATGGTGAGTATATTTACTCATACTTTAGTACAGCTTTAACAAGAAATATCTAGATAAGATCAGGTAGATATTTGATGTGTTATAGGTTGTTTTTTAACGAGAAATTAAGTTACTAGAAATGATTATTCGACATATGTATAAACTTCCTAAACAAACCAAATTAATTTTGAATGGAAATGTTATTTAGTTTTCATCACAATAATACAAAGGAAAGAAACAAAACAATTTATTTTTTAAATAAAAAAAATTATAATTGTTCTATCTGACCATGGTGCACATTTACTATTAATACATTAATAACAAAAAGTCCAAATGTGGTCGCTGCGTTATTTAAGTAACGATACGCATTTGTGGCTTAAATATATCGGCAATGGCGGCAAGTATTAACAAAAATGTACTTGTTATAATACTCGTAAATGCGACGAGTACCTATTACGAGTTCTTGCAATAATTATCACGAGTACGAGTAACGAGTATTGAAAAAAAAATTTACTCGTGAGTACTTTTAAAAAAGTAATTTCTGTACCCGAGTACCAATATAAAGTAAAACTTCCAGTACTTGCCCAGGTCTGCGATATGTGTATAGGTATCAAATAGTATGGTGGTCGAATTTGACACAGATGTGTAAGTGTCGCTACTAGTTAATATACTGTGACTCAACTGAGACTAACCAATCAGCAATTGAGAAAATTGATCACGTGGTTTACTTACCGCAGACTTAGTAAGGTTTCACATGTGTCGGGTGAATAGAGCCGGCTCCTGCTGGGTATCTGGTAACCATTTATTCACACGGTACCCGGTTTCAGTCCTGGTCGACCGATGATGAACATTCGCATTTCCGATGTCTTTCAATATGGATCGTGAACATATCATAGCGATATGGTTTTTACAAAGTGTTGCGTCCGGGTTGTAAAAGTTCCTCTACATCTCCCTCCAACCTAAGCTGCTTTGACACTGACGCGTTGCGTGGACCGTCAATTGTCGCTATTCCAATTTCAGTTGAAGAGATGTGTAGTGGGTCTGATAGCAACGCTGCTTTTACACCTACAGCATCGTCAACGTTAAAAAAGGCAGCGAAGATTATATTAAGTGTCACCCTCCGACTAAGCCCACTGCTCGAATACCGGCCGGCACGTGTGAATACTCTAAAAGCACTCTATACCCTACTGCACACGAATTGAATTTCATAAAGTAATCATCAAAGAATCAAAATAGAAAAGTGTGTGTGTGTGTGTGAGTGCGTGTTCTTAAGTACTAACTAGAGCACTAGAACTTGCAAAACTAATCAAATATATTTTTATGTTTTCTTGAAATGACAACAAATATGTTTAGAGTCTTATAATTGTTTTTGTTTAATCAATATGGAGGCAGATTAACGTCAAGTGATTCAAGTCAAAAGTTATCTTCAGAAGGTCGTGAAATTAAAAATTATGGTTTAGCTAAATTCAAGAATTTTGAGATCCCGGCCAATAAGAATAGTTAAAAAATTCTAATTATGATTATAACTTATAACCAATGATAAAATCGTTTGCCTTCTTCCTTTAAACATGAATAAACCCGTCTTCTCATCCTCTAACAATAGTTGACATTATTGTGTTCTAGTTTTGAAATCATTAAAATCATTGCAAGCATTAAATATGATTTTTTTAAATGAGGCCTACATAAAATAATCCAAAAGTGTTGTGTTACAAGAGCGAGGAGATCGAGGTTTTTCAGTGTTCCTGTTAATGATCCTGTGGTCATATAATAATAATAAGTGTTAAATTCGTGATGTATGCGTCGCTTTCAAAATAATAAATGATTCAAATTGGCGCGCCTCTTTACGTTTATATTAATTCGCTGCCTCGAGAACAGTGTGAAACAAGTAACGACCGTTCCAGTGTACTAGTGAAGTCCTTTATAGAAAGACTAAATCCATTTATAAAAAGAGTAATTCGATTTTGATTGGTCAAGTGTTTATTCCGAACTGCCACTTCATGCCTTTACTCTCTCTATATATAAAGGACTCTACTGGAATAGTGAAACGTTCGTTACTTATTTCACTGTTCTCGAAGGAGTGAATTGATATAAACAGGCTCGCTATTTGAATAATTTATTATTTTGACAGCAACGCGTATCATTAAGAGGCGTTTTAGAAATTTTCACCTTACTACGTTGATACTTCTGCGGAGTATGATTAATTCGATTTAAATTGCATCAGTGGCATGCTGTTATGTAAATTTTGATTTTCTTATTTTAATATTATTATTATTGTTAAATAAAGTTTTTCTTATTACCACATTTACTGCCGTACAGTTTAAGTAAAAAAGAGCCACGTAAATACCCAGAAATACATACAAATGTTTTTAGATTAGCGATGGTTTTCATAAATTTATTGTACCACCTATGGTCAAACAGTACTGAATTTAGTACCAACTTTTATAAATAATCTATTGCGAAGGAAACCACCTTCAATCATTTCAGAACATACTGTAGAAGTTTTATTTGTTAGGCGAATGCAGCAGCTCATTACTTTTCGTTCTTGTTGTGTTAAATGACTGTGGACATTCATGTGCTTTTAAATTAAAACGGCGATTATTTCTGCGAAGCCAATTCGCAACAATACAACAGATGTTATAAAGGAAATACGTTTTAAAACAAAAAGAAAAAAAAATGGAAAATTTTAAGTATAATATGCTGTTAAGTAAGTTGATAAAATTAAATAGACTTCAGAGGTTTTTTTTAAAACACAAAGTTCTTTTTAGATTTTAAAAACGAAAATTCTAATTTGAATCCTCTATAGAAAATATATTCTTGAAATTTTATATTATATAAAATTTGAATTTTGCCAGTAGCGCTTCGGTTTACTCATTTCGTTCCTCTTCCTCTTCCGGTAGGTCTTCGTATCCGTCAGGCAAGGCATTCACCTTGGGGTTGTGAAATAGCGATTTTACTCCGTCACCCCAAGGAAACCGCTTGCTGCGTATTCGCAAGTACTCGTATTGTACAAACGGAGTCCTTTCGTGCTCTTGCTTACACATATACATGTTCGTCCCGAGTATCAAAATAATGGGAATAAAAAGAAACACGGTTAAGTTGCGGTATATCCGGTAGCCACCTTTACCTGAAACAAAAAATCCAATGTTAATAATTTTCTATTGTTGATGTTATAATTTAATTAATGCTTCACACCTTCGTGTCCTGTACTTCCGGATGGTCCAATTATTGAGTCACATTTAAATTTCGCAGAGGAAACGTTTAGATAACGTCGAATTAAAAGCCCAAATTTCATTTTTATAAATTCTGACAGCTCAATTATGTATTAATCATTCTGACATTCGAAAGATAGTTTGATGTCGCGTTCCTATAGGTTCGCTTAATTATTAGAGCAATATGTTATGTAATTATTTCAACAAACTGTTGAATCATCTTAGGAAAATATTAAATTGTTATTGATATTCAAAATAGTAGATACACAATTCACAAATACCGAGGAAGATGAAAAACTCAACCAGAGAAAACGACTAAACAAAAGTGATGCAAGGTCTCTAAACGTCTGTTCATTTACTTTACTTTTTTCTCGAAATGAGATAGACTCGTTAGATTCTCCAAAAAATAATTTGTTTATTGCAATGCTACTGTTTGTTTGTTTAGTTGAATTTAAAATAAATTTTATCCCTGTAATGACGCAAATCAAAAAATAGTCAAAAACAATTTAAGGCATAATGATTATTATTGTTATTTAAAAACAAGTTCTAAATTGTTTATTTACAATGACATTTATAATCCGTTCAATTTCTTACGATTTTGCATACACCAAACTAATGTTTTCGAACATTTCACTTGCGTATTGTAATTCATTCGCGAGCTTTGTACATTAATTAATTAATATTGTTTAGATACATTCGAACGCGTGTATTTAAATGTTGCTTATATTTATAAGCTGTGCTAAAAAAAAATAAATGCGACATGTAAATGAATATGGAAAAGCAATTTTTGTGAATACGCAAGTTTAAATCTAATGTAAAACATAATCCTTCATCTCTCGCATTCGTGCTTGGTCTTAAATGAATCCCAAAGTAATTCTGATTCAAGTTGTCAAACAAATCAAACTATACAAGTTATTAAATCGGCCAAAATGGACTTGCTCCTGGTGCAAGAAGTTTGGCTTCGGAGATGCCTTAAAGAACTACAAAACCTCCACAATTGTGTACACACATACATACATCGGAACTGCTTTAAGTCTGATGTATGTGGATATCAATTTGGTGATGACGATTGCATCTTTTAATTGTTTCCCTCATGTTTGTTTTTTCTTAACAAAAAATTGTGTTTTATGACAAATCACGAACATTATAATATATTAATATATCAACATCATAAGTATAAAAATATTTTTACAATAAAATTCAATCTCCAAAACTAAGATAACATAGCAATATGTAATGTAAAAAAGATATCTCTACTTTACGTCTAAAATATATATTATATTTATTAAACTCAAATATAAGTTATTTAAATCTGTATTATATGCTCTTATCGATTGCGTTTCGTTACTTCAAGTTTTTGAAACATCTTTTTAGTTTGACAGCAGGGAAGTCTTCTAATGAAATTCTTTTACGTTGGGATTTCATTATTTCACAGGACGTGTATGTTTATACTGCAGAGCCGTTGATGAAATAACATAAGCTTTTATTACACCAACGTTAAATATCACTAAACTTGAAATGAGGTCTTGCAGAATAATACAGTAACGTGAAAAAAATATTAAATTTGTTTTAATGGAAAATGTAATCTGAAATCACAGCAATAGATGATCCAATGCTCCTAGAGTACTCGCAGAGTATTTTCATGTCATTTTAACCTTTAATTAAAAGAAAATGGAGAACTCTGAGAGTGCTCTAGAGCAATGAATCGAAAACGCTATTAGTTTCTCGACACGACTTAGGTTTGTTCACCTGACGCGTGAATCACTATAAATTTTGTCACTACTGAATCTCATTGTTAATAGTTAACCTCGACTACTGAAAATAATTTATTTTATTCATGTCAGGAGGAGCAATCCTTTAAATTAGCAACGAAACAACACCAAAAATTCCCAAATTTTTTTGTTAGACATATTACTATATACTTTTCTACAGAATTTTCATAAATTATTTGTAAAGGGTTTTTCAATTGGGCTGGGTTAATGTTAACGAAATTCTTTTTTTATTTGAAAGGCCCATGCATGCCATTATGTATGGAATATGGCATCGTTCAAATGTCCATCGCGGCTTCGCACGGTAGCACGGATCCTAGAGGTCCAATTTTCAGTGACTCTGCCGCATAGATTAGGCTGAATTTGAGCGATGGCCTGGGTTATGTTGACTTTGAGGTCATGGATCGATTGCGGCCTAGACTTACGACTTCAGAAAATCCCACACACAAGAAAAATCGCACGATCTTGATCTCAAATCGTTCGTGCAGAATATCCATCATGGCGTTCGCTGTGTGCCACGTAACACCGTCCTGCTGGAACCACATGTCGTCCACGTCCATATCGTTCAATTCGGGCCAAAAGAAATTGGTTATATCATCGATCTGTAGCGCTCGCCGTTAACGGATGACGTTAACAAATACGGACCACAAGCACAAAATCCGTACCAAACGGTAACCTTTTGTGGATGCATTGCCACCTGGTGGACCTCGTGTGGGTTGGTGTCGTCCCATATACGACAATTTTGCTTGTTAACACAGCCATTCATCTAAAAATGCGCCTCGTCGCTAAAGATGATTTTTCGGCCAAAATTGGGGTCCTCTTCCAAACGCTCCGAAGCCCATTCAGCGAACAAACGGCGTTGTCTATGGTCATTAATTTTGAGCTCCTGGGTCAGTTGGATCTTGTTCGGGTGCAGGCCCAAGTCCCGACGAAAAATTAGCCAAGTCAAAGTCTGCGAAAGGCCGAGTTCCTGTGCACGGCGAGGAATTGACTGCCTCGAATTCTCCTGCACACTTTCACGGACAGCGGCCATGTTCTGGGCCGATCTGGCGTTCCTTTGACATACGGGTGTTCGCTGATTGTTTACCGAACCGGTCGTCTCGAATTTGGTCACCAAACATTGGAGAGTCGACTTTGGAAGGCCACCTGTCTGCCATAAAATGGGCGCAGCGCGCGCAACGTTTGCACAAACGAACACTCATTTTGATAATAAAGTTTTATCATTTAGACGTGCTGCTCAATCGTGTAACTTGCCATGGTGATCAGTGACTGAATAATAATCAACAGATTTGACAGACGCCGCCAAAATAACATGGCCGCCAACATCGACCCGTCCCTACTGAAAAACCTTTTAAGTCCAGTGAACTGTAGATGACAAATAATTATTTAACAAATTTAGAGATTTATGAAAACTCTGTATATATACATATATATAATCTCTTCGAACTATACTTATATATCATGTAATTAACAACTCAATATCTTTAAAAAGCAATCTTTGTTTTATAATAAGAATATTAATAATAATATGTCACCAGGTGGTCCAAAAATTTGCATGTTTGACTTCGAACGCGAAGGACATAGGTTCAATTCCCAACCCGGCGGTCGGTTTTTCAATTGCGGATGCTTTCTTCTGAGATAGGAAGTAAGCCGTAGCCCCGAGTCAATACGATGTTTGGCATGTTAAAAATCCCCACTGGGGATGGAATTCCCCTAGATTCGGATAAATTTTAGTAGGGTTGGTCATATGACCTGAGTAGTTGTACGAGGAATATTCCGCAATCTAATACCTTGCCCATTAAAAATAATAATAATAATAATAATTGGTCAAATTATACACACAGGAAAAGCTGTATATGTACAAACATTTGATATGTCTGTGGATCATCCAAATACGATACCTATTAATACAGTCATAAAACAATCATAAATTAAATGAGATAAAAAATTACATAAGGAGTTTATACTGCTAAGACAAAAATTCATCCATTGAATAATATGCAGAAGTTCCGTTCCATAGAGTTTTTATTTTATTTATTTAACACAAGCAGCTCATAAATATGGGACCGTTTTGACTGACTAATAAACTATTTAGAATATTACAAATTCGTGTATCATAATCATGGATATTGCTACTTTTGGGGATAGTATGGTCAATTTTACTATTGAAATAGTGCTTAGTATAGTTTCAGGTCGGTCTCTTCATTATACACAGAAAAAATTTGTAGTAAATATAGCAACAGAAGCAAATTGTATGAGATATTCATACAGTTGTAGTAAAATTACAAACGTTGAATTGAAATTTTACACAAGAATAGTATAATGTCAAACAATTGTGTGAATATCTCATACAATTTGTATCTGTCACTATATTTACTACAACTGTGGTACTCTTTACTACAATTTTTTTCTGTAAAGTGATAAGATAAATATAGTAGTGGCTAGGAGCAATATCAAGGTTATTCGGGGGATAATTGATTAATCGTCATACGTGTTTATGGGTTCCAAATATAGCAGCTTGCGCAACAACTGCTGCGTGATTAGGCGCATCATCATTGCAACAACTGTACTCTTTTCGGTATTTGCTTGAATACGGTCTCATAATTTATTACGTAATAATGTGGCATAATAAGTATTGTTCACTGTTATTGCATTTGTTAAAATCCGTAGAATTCTTTCAGTCCCAAGAAAACTGTGGCGATAATCTTTTTCATCGATTTGCAGCAACCTTTGATTTTGTTGGACGTTTTTCTTCTGGATGCCTCCACTTCAAAGACTTTCTTGCTGATAGTGATCATAATAAGGGATGTCCTTAGTCACAAACTAGTTCTGCATGATCAAAAAAAATGTGAACGCCATACAAGGGGTTAACGTTTATCCGTAAACAGAAGTTTTGGCACCCACCTGACGTGACCTTATTCATAATAATAATAATTTCTTGAACTTCAGACGATAGCGACCAGAAAATACTATTAGTAATGATGATTGTTTTTTTACATTACTCATATTCTAGTGATTCTTACACCATATGAAAGCGGTTTCCCCATTCCTTACCAGTGGAACACGAAGGATACAAATCGTCGTATGCTGCAGTTGTTTTATTTGAAATAACTCCTTCTTTTGTTAAAGAATAATTACTCTAATTTTTGTCACTTGCGACTTTTTTTTCACTCTACTGGATCAGATAGACTGATCACTACAAATTGGGCGTCTGGAATTTAGAGAGAAGCCTCTTGATGTACGCATCAAACCTGTCAAACACCAACGTATCTAAACTATTGACATAAAATCCTGAGGAAATACTATCACGATCAGAGGCGATTACGGGTGCGCCGTATTGATACTACTCTTTTGTCAAATCATCGTGACATTTCCTCAATTCCTCAATTAACAACGATGTTATACAGGATGTATCGTATTAAAGGAGCCATAGTGATAGGCGTAACTGAGGGTTACATGTACAGTCCGAAAAAAGTGTTGCAAAACGATTTCTGCCGCTCCACACGCTCCAGACATTCTGGATCCTCCGATACTCGGCGAGCTTCAGCATGAATCCGTCTATTCCGTGCAAATCAACATCTTGTGTTGATTTGCACCGAATTGACTTTCTGTCTTAAAGCCCTCCATAGAAAGAAATCCAGCGGATTCATATCAGGGCTACGAGCAGGCCATGACACTGGTCCGTACCTACCTATCCATCGGCGTTGAAATTGGTTATTGAGATAGGTTCGGACTGGGAGAGTATCTTGTGCTATCTCTAGAGATAACAAAAAGTGTATTTGGTTATGCAAGAACATTTAGTTCTACGTTACCATATGGTAATGCTAGGATTTCATATAACCGTATGAGTTAGAGGAGTTTAAAGATTTCTATTTTCTTATAGGCACGATTTAACGCTCCTAGATTCAATAGAGTTGGCGTATGCTGAAGATATAAACGCTGTATATAAACAGCCATCAGAATCTAATGTTTTAACGGACGAAGATTCTGCCGATGAAGATATGGGTGGTTTAACTGATAATTTATCTGGGGCTCAGTTACGTGTTCCTGTTGAAATACAAGTGACAAACAATATGTATGTTGAACCTGTTGAAATGACTGTATCCAAAACAACAAAAATTGATAGACCCGCGGAGATTTTTTCGATCAGGCACAAGAATTTCCAATATATGACTAGTCGGAACAAACCTTTCACCCAGACAACTGTTCCAAAAATTTCTTATAGGTGAAACATCGCCTCAATAGGCACTTTTCAAAAATATATAGGATCAACGTATATCCACAGCGGAAATAAGATATTTTCTGGCTTTTTTGATCCTGACCGGATACGTAACATTTCCTGGAAAGCGTTGTTATTGGGATGTGCGGAACAATTTGATCTGTGATTCAATGAGACGTGATAGGTTTTCCCAAATTACGAAATGTTTACACTTTGCCGATAATAATAAACCTGATGTGAACGACAAAATGTGGCCTTTGATGGAAAAAATGAAAACTAAATTTGTAGAATATTATCAGGCAGAGAAACGAATGAATTATGATGAAAGTATGATCAAGTAATGTAGTGCGTAAACAGCAATTCTGGATTTTAGTCAACTGTGAAATTTATTAAGGAAAGAGTACTAGGCAACGAGATAATTTAGGCCAAGAATTTGGGAAGGTAAATGCACCACTTATCATCATGTTTCATCATGTTGGAAGAATTTTATTCAAATTTTTTAAATAATTTAACGTTTAGTAAATATAGGTGTTGTATACATTCTTCTATATAAATAGTTTTTGCGTTTTTTTTCCATATGGTAACGTGAAAATTTGGAAAATTATTACATTGATTTGGTGTAATATTACTAACTAATTACACTCAAATAAATCTAAAAATATCAAATTTACAAAAGAAAAGAAGAAAAGAGGAACTTCGGCTTTTAAGGGTTAATGTCTTGTTTGTTGCAGTATATCTTTGGTATACTCATCGCTGCGATTCTAAATATACATTACTTATTATTTAGTTTTGTGTCTAATTTTGGCTAAGTAATCTACGAAAAATATTTTATAAGTACCATTTATTAGCGATCAAAAAACATCTAAATTCTATTAGCTAATTAGTTGACTTAGGAGCAATGATGGCTCTTAATTGGCATAATGAGGTCTTCTCCAACGTTAAGTTCTCTTCAATCATCAATTAATTCTACTGGCCAATTTTTCCAGTTGGAGGTTTTAACAGTGGGTGATCTTGATCTTGAATGACGTCCTTAACATGAAATATTTTTAAATCTTCGTGTAAATTTTTTTTTGGAGATATATCAGGGTGAATTTGCATCTAATATCTATTTTAATTTACTTGCGCATCTTCAAAGTTTGACCCCGTCTACCCAAAACCCAGATTAGGTTTTTTTGATGGTTCTATAAAGAAGTTTGCTTTCTAGTGCCAGTATCTTATGGATGACAATTGAACTAATTGCCATTATAGAGAAGCGATCGGGAGAGAGCTTGTAACGTGGTACAACTTACATTTAGTTAGAGGAGATTACTGATAGTGATGAAGAAATCCAACAGAAAAAGGGGAAGATACTTTTTTCTTGCATAAATTGTTTTCCTATTATACAATCTAAATGAACTAATTGTTGTTATTATAAGCGAGGGGTCGAAAAGGAACATCATCATAACTCGAGACTACTTCCATTTACTTAGAGGAGACGCTATTGGTGATGAAGAGATCCAATAGAAAGAGAGGAAAAAGTAGTTTTTTTTTTCTTGCACAAGTTCTGTCTTTAGTTGGAAGACGTGAACCAGATTTGCCCCGGTATCTCGAAAAAGTACCTTTTTTATGTTATACTGAAGTAGGCATTTTCTTCCTATGGCTTTAATTACAGAGAATGAAATTCTACGAACAAAACAATAGTTAGTTTCCTCCAAAAAAAAAGGAACTTTAATATTTAAGTATTTTAACGACAAAAATATTTTTCGGTGTATGTTATGAAAGATTCATTAATTTAAAGTACATAATTAATTAAGTTGATAATCTACCGGCCATAATTTACCCTGAATATTTTTAACCCACAAATTTTACGCACGCAATAATTAAAAAAGCTGTTGGTGATGTTTCATTTTTATAAATTTTCCTTCCAATCGACCTTTACCATTTTCGGTTCATTTCACATTATCCGATGTACGAATCCGTTAAAATGAATTTATTAGCATTAACGCAGAGTTCGGCGTATTTAATTAAACAAAGTCCTTTTGCGGTTATATTGATTTATGTATGTATATACCTAGGGTTTCTAGCAGTTTTAGGCGTTCATATCCCTATTAGTCCTGCACATGCTAATTAACACAAATATTCCTAATGAATTACATAAATTAAATTTGATGCCAATATTATTCTACCCCCGCAGCCTAAAGAACCTGTTTAATATTTTCTCATTAGAGTATAAATTTAGAAATTGCATTATTACCAACGGGGTAAAGCTAATTAATCAATTATTATAAATAATTTATGTTTGTATTATAATGCGAACATGCAATACCTCTGTATTTACTGTATTTTCACGGAAAGTTGGAGGACGATTAACTTGTAATACATTGATAGAATCGATACTAATGACCAGTACATTTTCCAATAAGTTCTCTGAATTCAGTATTTATTAAGGCGTAAAAAGAAAATTAATGGAGGAGCAGGGAAATAACATGTGTGTTTTTTAGGGAAGTGTATATACATGTTCATAAATATTATACTAACGAGTCGCGCTGCATATATGTACATATAAAATAAAAGTGAATATATTATTTATTATTGTATAACTAACATAGTAGCATAGTAGTACACCGTAAAAGGAAAGTAATGTCTCCCTAATAAACTTTTAATTCATGATTTGAAAAGTAGACAAACACGTATTCAATTTTATTTCGTATTTGTTTATGTACTCGTTCGTTTTGTTTGTCGTTTACTTATAGGCCACAACGTTCATAGGGGAGTCATCTCTTTTCTTTTTCAGTGTACATAGGCAGCTTTTTTTTAAATATGAAATAACATTACCATTAACATTTGAGATTAGTTAAAGAATAAATGAAGAAGAGCATAAATTTAAGTTACGTCAGTTGACAATTTTTTAGTTTTAAAAAAACACGTCAGTAGTATTTGAACGTATCTGTATCTGAGTTTTCTATTTATTTTTAAATATTTTAAATTTAGAGACCCATTACTTTTCAAATTATAACACTTACTTGTACCCCAGTATTAACTTTTGCATAAAGATCATATCCTACTTGCTCTCGTTCAATTCAAATAATAACTACTTTATTAATTCACGTTTCTTCTATAATTGCAGCGAAAGATATAAATCAATAAATCTTAAATCAAGTACGTATTCTTCAACATAAAAACATATATACATTACTGATATGTTGTCAGTTTATACATATTTTTTAAGGAATTATTTATTTGTAATAAAACTCCTGGACAAAATTAACGCATCAGCAAAACTTCTCATTATTACTTTTATTTTTTCGAAGTTTTAAGTCATTAAACTTTTTATGTAGTTGGCCTAGGATATCCTCTGTCACTACTGATAAACAATTGGAATTGTTTGACAGAAAGAAACAATATTGGGATTGCTTGTTGATAAGAAATTTAACGCTGTTTAAAGTGATTTGTAAAAGGCAATAAATTCAGTTTTGCTAGTGAATTTTTTCCAAATTTAATATCATTAAGTGACTAAAACACTTCGTCCAGTGCACTTAGAGCAGAACAAATGAATCGTCCACGCAACTTAAGAGAAGGCGAAGCACTCAAAGCGGTAATTCTTCGTTGCTAGAGAGGTACTGGACTACCTTCGATTCGTGAATATTCCCACTATAGACTGGCCACCAAGAAGCCCAGATATGAACCCCATAGAGCATCTATGGGATACACTAAAACAATCAGTTGGGCGCCACATACCTGCTCCTATGAATCTTAGGGAACTCGAACAGGACGTTCTTGTCGAATGGGAGAATATTCCCCAGGAAATCATTCACAACTTAATTGCATGCCCAGACGAATGGAAACAGTAATAAGAGCTAGAATTGGATCTACACGCTACTGGATTCAAATTCTTACGATTTGTCAATTTTTTTTAAATCTTTTCATTGACACAGTTTTTATTGGATTTGACATTATTATTTCTTTCTGTTATTTATTCATCTTTTTCTCGGTAATACCATTTCTATGTTGTCAAACATTAGTTAAAATAATTTAATTATAATAACACGTAGGTACTATAATTTAAAAGTTTGAAAAGAGAAAATTATAACGAGAAGTTTTGCTGATGCGTTAATTTTGTCCAGGAGTTTATTAGAGATTAAATCTATTTTTATAAATATTTTAATAATGGGCCATGAATATTAAGTAATGCACGTAAGTAAATGTAAAAAAAGTACAACTTCTTTCAAAATAAGCTAGTGAAACAATTTTCATATTACTAAATAAAATATTAATTTAGACAGGGTGTAACTTAATGATTGCAAAAAAATTGATTCCTGAGCTGATTTCAAATTTTAAAAATATCCTATAAACATGTGCCCTAAAATGTTTAGTTGTTTTTTAATTAAAACTGTTTTTATATGTTGCATTAAATCTCCCAAGTGTCGAGCTAGTGCTTAGCAAGCACAGTGACTTATGTGTGGTCTAGGCTGGTATGCAGAACCACAGCTCAAGTGTAAGCGCATGCTCTAAACTATAATGCATACCAGCCTGAGAGCAACAAGTAAACGTTTGCATTTTATATCCTACCTTTGTCTACGCAAGTTTCAATTAAACAACCGATATATAACGACCCTTTAGCTCCAAATATACTTATAATATGTACAAAAAGTTTTCCCATCTTGTGTGTAGCTTTCATTTTTTTTGCATGTTCCTTACTTAATCCGTACCCTAAACAAACAAGTAAACAAACATAACTTAAAAAAAATGTATTATTGATTTGATTTTACAATGGCTTTCACTTTGAAAGAAAAATGTTTTATGTTTGAATCCTACCTTCGAAACGCCCAAAAAATCAATGGCGATATATTCTATGTAATGCAAAATTTCAGAAAAAATTTTCAGAAACTGTATTTCTGTACCACAAATTTGTTAATCAATTTCAGTACTCTGTGGGACTATTCAGAAAAACTGGCAGTGTGGCTAGAAAACAGGTATCAGGTAGGCCTAAAGTAAGAACTGATGAGGTAGTTGAAAATGTGAGACAAATTATGTCTGATGCTCCTCGCACTTCCATCCGTCACCTGTCACAACAAATTGATCTTTCTGTCGGGACATGCAGAACTATTCTAAGAAAAGATTTAAAATGTTCCCTTATCGTTTGACTATCGTGCATGAATTGCTTCCAGTACATTTTGAACTGAGGCGAAGATACTGTCCTTGGTTTTTAAACAATATTGACAATGACGATTTGTTGGATAAAACTTTCTTTTCCGTTGAGGGCTGGTTCCATTTAACAGGTTACATTAATTCCCCAAATAAAAGGACCTGAAGTACAGAAAACGCTCATATTTTCATTGAAGCCCCACTCCATTCACAAAAAAATTGGTATTTGGATAGGTTTAAGTCGGAGAAGATTGACAGGTCCAATGGCACATTAACAGCACTTAGATAACGGGAAGAGATTTGGCTTCGATTCATTAATCAACTGTATGACGACGAGTTGCAATTTGGATATTTCCAGTAGGATGGTGCAAGGGCCCATGCTGCTGAAGATACTTGAAATTTCCTTCAAGAGTTTTTTGGAGATCGGATAATTAGCAGAAATATGACAAACATATGGCCTCCGCGATCTTGCGATCTTAACTCCTTTGAATTTCTTTGTTTGGCCCTACTTGAAAAATTCCATTTTTAAAACGCCCGTTAATGATTTACAGGAACTTACCCAAAGAATCATCTAAAAGTGTGATGAAATAAACAATTCTCTCCACATTTTGCTAAATGTTATTAAAGGATATCGCAGAAGAGTTAGAAAATGCCTGAAAGAAGACAATATTTTCAACATCTGTTGTGTATTCATGTTCAACGTTATTTTCAATGTTTTATTTTGTTTGGTTTCAATACGTAATAAATCATAATTACTGGTTATGATTTCCTGTTAACGTTATGTCAAGGTTAAATGTCAATTTGGCATTTACTGATCAAGTAAGGACCATACGTAAACATGCGAACATGCCATCTCGTCGTTATTACTATTCAAAAAGTGCTCCAGTAAGATTATTAAATAATGTTTCAGTTTTCAGATGTAACTATTAAAGTTCGCAAAATAGTATCTAGTATTTACTCGCGTCTAGTAATTATTCATGTATTTTTTCTTGAAACACATGAGTTTCATTAAAATGCGTTCCCTATTTTTTTTCTTCAGTTTCAGATTAAAATAATTTGAAACATACATGCGTTGTTAAAATTAAATTTCCTTTTCGGTTTCAAAATAACAATTCTGATTCGTTGTATCGATATCAATGCCGAAAGAAAGTAACACACACTATATTATGTTAACTTTGAAATATATACGCTTGACTGCAGCTCCAAACCATTATTCAGTGCCATCGGGGTTGTACGAGATAGTGTTTTTGCATCAATTTCTTTTTCACCGTGATTTATCAAAATGTAAAAAGCAATAAATTTTTCTTATTTTGTAGGTGGAAAATTTTTTTGATGCAGATTACGGATATTCTATAAACAGGGCTAAATAAAATTTAGTAAAATCAAAAGTGCTTTATTTGCAGAGTTTATTATCAAATTCAACATACGTACTAAGCTACGACGTGCCGTCATAAAATAAAAGCAAGTTCAGAGCCTCTTGATAACGGATTTTTTTGAACGCACCTTATTATGAAGTGTTTATGTGAAATACTTAACTTGGCCTCGTCGATATGTGGACATATTTGCAAATTGATTTATTATTGACGCAAATCGCATTTATATCATTTAATTAAAAAAAAACTTTAATTTATTGCTTTTAATTGCTATATATAATTATTAATTATATTCATTTATTTTTTTTTAACTTATTAACGCCGTTGTAAATTTCAGTCTGAACATCAACATACATAGTTGCAAACTTCAACATAGACAAATTGTAATTATCTGCCTAGGCATTGATTTCCAAATATTTAGTTAAATACAACGTCGGCAATTGTCTTAGGTGTTGTGAAAACTCAACTAATTTAATTTGACATTAAAGCATTAGAATAAAATTAAAAATTAGAGCTGTAATGTAAATTATCTTTGGTAGTGATCTTAATCTAATCCGTTCGTAATTATTTCACTCTCTACTTCATTAAAACAAGCGGTTCGAATATTTATTTTTTATTTAATGAAATCATTGGTTCTGTTAAACCAGTAAAGAATAAACGAACCAATGTGGTGTAAAACTTCATTTTCTTCTCTTTTTACACATGCTGATACATTCACCGAAATTATCTCTTGAAACCGATTTAACCCAACATAAACTTTTTTATTCTACGACAGTTTCAATTTTAAATGTAGTGAAAACAAGAACTTTGAACATTTTCAATTATCAATTTTAAAAGCATACTTTGTCGGATTCTAAATAAAAATATACTCCTATTTGAGTAAGTAAAGCATTTTTAATCGAAATGAATTAACATGATGAAATAGGGACCGAGCAATTTTAAAAGCTATTTGTGTCGTATTTACTCTAGGAATGTTTACTCCTCCTACTGAATATTTTAAACGGTCCTTGAGAGCTCGTTTCAAAACGAATAGGGGTAATATAAATATAGTAATACCCTCGACACTGGAATACCGTAAGTGAGGGAATAAGGGTGGACAGAAGACCAAGATAAACCCGGAAAATTACTCGAAAATGGTATTCGCAGCAGAACTTTGGCTTTCCCTAGCACAACATATATTAAAAACATAACATACGAAGAAGGACAAATGAAAAATTATAAAGACAGAGTTAAATATAAACTGGTTTACAAATATTAAAAATGTAAGGATAAAATAATTCTAAAGGAATGTAGTAATGCATTAAGATCTCCTAAAGCGAAAATAAAGTCTATTTTTTCCAAAATTATACAAAAGGAAGTCGTCAGTACGTGCTCAAAGCATAAAAAGAAATTCGTTAAGCTTAAATGGTACTGAGCTAAACAAATAAAATATATGTTACTATTGTTATAAATTGTTTATTAAATTGAGAAAAATTTTAATTGTCCAACGTCGCTTAAAACATTTGAAACACTAAGAGATAACAAATTGCAGCATTTTTCTATCAAATTATATTTTTAGTGTTTATTATTCTACTAACTGTTATTAATCGCTTACGTCGCTCTCTAAATAGAAAGTGATTCGGGTTTCATACAGAGTCGCCAAGTATAATTCCAGCGTTGTTTAGAACCCGTCTCTCGAAGCTTCTAGAATTATCGAGAATTAGACAGCGTGACAATTATAAAAAGTATATTTAAATTTATTTACTTTTAACTTACCACAATGACTTCTTTTATCTAAATCTTTATTCAGGTGTCTATAATAATCACAATCACCAACAGAATTATAAAGAACTTAAGTAAACATTTTCAATAAAAAATCATCAATAAAAAAAATTAAGATTTAGTAAGAATATTAGAAGCCTGCCAACATTTTGTTTTGTTTTATGTTATGAAACTATATATCGCATCCGGTTTAAGCGGAAGCGACCGCATGATGACAATTGTTATAGACTATCCTAAACATTAAAATGATAAAGTGTATATCTGTGAGATTCCAATTTAAAACCACATATGCGGCATTCGCGTGTTTACTTTTCATTAGAATTCTTGAATCAAATTCCGTTGATACCCAAAATAAAATTGGTTTTAACAAAGCATTTCATCAGAGAGTAAGAGCAGTGATATAATAACAATTTTAAAAGCTGCTACACATTTATATTTTCGAATCGAGTGATATTGAATTTCAAACTTTCCAACATCACTTATACTAGACCTGATAATTTAATGCGAGGAACGCATTTACAAGGAAAAGGCATACTCATAAAATCTACAAAATTTATAATTGAATTTTCTTTATTACAAAATTGGTAATACTTAAACAATTTAACATCCCCCTTGAAGTCTAGATTTTTTTTGAACCTGGCGTTTTATAATTTTTAAATTACATAAATTTAACAGTGTCGCCAATTATGTTGCAATAATCACGACCTACTCCATTTACCAATTTGTTCAATCTCGTAATACATTCGGGACTGTATATTACTTATTTATGAATTAGTTAATTATTAATCACCCTCGAATACAACTATAGAGTTAAACGATGTTAACAATCCTTAAAATGAATTAATCTACTAGTGTGTTATTATTTTGTTGTTATTATATTTTTTAGGAGGAATTCATGAAGTTATTTATTTACTCGAAATATTCTACGTAGATACGTTGTTTATATTTTTGATAGAAACCAGTTTTGTCTAGTTTTCTTTTGTAATTTTAATGGTCTTTTAATACTGAAACTAGTGTTGAAAATCCTAATTCCTAAGGTATACCTTCGCCGGAAGTGATGGAACATAATTTACATTTTTACACATTTGGAATTTACAGATCATTGCGAGTCCGAATATGTATCATATGATAATTTTGGTTCTTTGCTTTTCAACTTAGTAAGCTATAAATCATGCATTTTCGTTCTAATACAATCAAGAAAATTACTATTTTGCTTGTATTTTGACTTAACATTTAACATAAGCTTTTCAAACTTTCAATAGGTTGCAACTCTTTTTTTTATGGAACCTCAAGTGCTTCTTAGCTTAGCTCAACAAATTTTTTTTTCTGAATACGCTGCTACCAAATGCTTCATACGAGGGTTAAGCTGAATTTATTGAGAATAAAAAACACGGTTAATATTTTCTAGAATTTTATTTTAAATATGGTCGATGTAATTTCCTTCGGCAATGATACACTTAGGCATTCTTTCTTTCCACTGTTCAAAAGCTCCCAACCAATCATCTTTCAGAATACCTTCAAAGTAAGCGTGAACTACAGCATCTTCTTCTGACGAAAACCTTCTACCCCGCAAATTCCTTTTAAGTCCAAAAAATAGCCAAAATTGCTAACTTAAGTGAATACGGCGGATGTTTTATTACTTTTATATTTTTTTGAGCCAAAAACTGGAGACTTAAAGCTGCCATACGGGACGATGCATTATCATGGTGCAGCATAATTCCCATGTCTGAAACTCTACTGAACACTTCAGGCAAACATTTTTCAATGTACATTTAGCTGTACCTGCCTTTTGTCCATCTAGTTTAATTGCCTTTACCAGGCCCGTACTTCTGAGAAATACCGCATATATCACTTGTTTCATAGCTCGCTGCTTTTTGGTCATTGTTGGAGTTTCCTCACCTTCGTGAATCCATATGCGACTCTCTTGGACAGTAGGTACTACATTAGTGACACAAAACGACTAACCGCTTTTTTTTTAAGTACAGTCACGGCATACAGTATTAGGCACCCCTTAGTACTATGAATTTATCACAATGTACGAGGATTTAAATAAAACTGTCCACTTAGATATTTAAACAAACAACCATTTATTTACATATTTTAATATTTCGTTGCGCCACCATGTGCTTTAATTACCTCTTTAATACGAGCAGACATTGTTGACACAAGCTTTTGGCAAACTTCAGCAAGTATAACCTCCCATTCTTTTACAATTTGGTTCTTTAATAGCGCTAATGATGCTTTGATACATTACGTTTTAAAATGGACCACAGGTGCTCTATAGGAGATAAATCTGGAGACTGTGCAGGCCATTCTAAATGTCGTACATTACATTCTGTAAACCAACGCGTTGTCTCTTTGGAACGATAGCAGGGCACATTGTCTTGTTGAAAGTAATAATCTAGATCCTATTATCGAATAATTTTAGTGCAGAGGGTTCTAGTACTTCATCCAACAACGCTGTATACCCAGCGCTATTCATGGAACCTTCGCATAAATAAACTTCTCCAACGCCGGACGCCGACATGCATCCCCAAATGATCACACTTCCGCCGCCAAATTTGACTGTAAGTACGATACAAGCGAGGTGAAATGCTTCCCCCTTTCTGCGCCGTACATACTGCGTCCCAGGTCGTCCGAAAAGCTAGAATAATTAAGAAAAAAAAGGCGTGTTTTTATTTTCTTTTTAAAGAAATTGTAAGAACATAAAGTGTAGCGTGATGTGACCACTAACTGAAAAAAGCACTTTTCCAACCTACCTCTATGTTAAATTCATCAGACCATAAGACTTTTGACCAATTTTCAACAGACCAATGTTGATATCTTCTTGCCCATTGAAGACCTTTTTTCTTGTGGTTCTCTGTCAACAAAGGCTTCCGGCGGGCTATACGGCCACTTAAATTTACTTCCTGGAGACTTCTTCTGACAGTTCTTGTCCAAACTGAAATTCTATATGGACTCACAATTCACTTGACAAGTCTTTTGACGATTTTCGTCGATCTCGCAAGGCCATTCTTTCCAAATGTCTGTCATCTCGAGTTGTGGTAATGGGTTTACGTCCACTTTTAATTCTCGTAAGACCGTAACGCTTTAACGTGATCTGAACGGCACAACGCGAACATTTAATTTTTTTGCTATTGCAATTTGCGAAAAACCTAATGAATTCAACAGCACTATTTGACTTCTCTCGGCCGTCGGTAACTCACATGTTTTTGGCATTATAAATTAATTGAATACTATAACTTAATTTTTTTTTAATACTAAAGTAAAAATAATGCTAAAGAGCAATTTTCTCAGCGAGCGTTACGAACGAACTGGTCCCAAAATACGAATTTCTTTTATAATCCAATAATTAAGTAAATTACTCCTATAAAATCTATTCAGATATAATTATATTTGTCAATGTAAGTAGGGGTTTAATCCTCATACTCATAAATTTGACCGCTTTTAAAATCTGGGAATTTACTAGGGTTGCCTATACATATGGCCACAATTGTACAGGGGATCGTATATGATTGTTCTAACAGCTAAGAATCCAATCTTGAATTGGTGCTCTATTACTACATAAGTGGCCTTATTGTCCTCTTCAATTAATTTTTCAACAGCAGCAATGTTTTTGTCGGTAACAGCCGTAGGAGGACGCCCTGTTCCTTTTTGATGCTGAACAGGATTCCTTTCGCGTTCAAATTCCTTATACCATCGGTAAATTGTAGCCAAGGAAGGTGCTTGTTCACTAAAAGCCGAATATAAACTCTTTTTGCACTCATAAGCGCGCTTAAATCTTTTTTAAAATCATCATAAATCATGATTCGAAAATGTAACGAACGTAACTTCAACAACTAAACTTCAAGTGACAGATAAAGAGTTGCTCTAAATAACACTGTATGCTTTGGTTTTTACGGCCTACTGGATTTTCTTATTCTCAATAAATTCTCAGCTTTACCTTCGTACTTTCTTTGGATGGCATTTATAACGGAACATGATTTATTGAGATTTTAAGCCCACTCTGCTTTAAGCAGCATAAGAGGTTCCATAAAAAAAATTAGTTCCGACCTATTGAAAATTTGAAAAAAAAGTATTAAAAATCATTATACAATAATAATAGTTATTTTCTCGAATTATTTGAGTGGAACGAAAATTCACGAATCATAGCTTACTAGATTGAAAAACATTGTCATGGAAACCAAAATTCCATAACACATATCCGGACTCTATGACCTGTAGATTCTAAATATGTAAAAATATACATGGTGTTCCATTTACTATAAGAAATTGACATCACTTCCGGCGAAACCGGAAATCCTACCGTCCTCGATAGTATATCGGAAAATTCCTTTTTTTTGTTTAGTATATCCTTTCCAAATTTCATGTAAAAAAAATTAAAAATCTGCAATAGTGAGCACATGGCGTAGGACACCGGTAGAATACTTATTGAAATATTTTATATAATATTCGACAAGGTAAAAACACAGTTTGATGTTTTGACTTTATTTCTAGTGAATTGAAATTTTTAGTGAACTATATTTTATTCTATTGACATTTTAGCGGTTATTTTCAGTAGAAGTTGTATTCGTGGCCTACTCAGAATCCTTTGTATTTGTATTTTACACAGAAATTATACTAATTGTTTCATTGCAATTGAAAAGTGGTGGTTACAGAACAGAAATGTTTGATGTTCGTTTCCTCGTTAAACCACTGCTTCCTTGCTTCATAGTCAGGAGAGTTACGTGAAAACGTATCCTTTACATACCATTCTTCTGAATAAAAAATATGTACATATTACCTCGTAATCCTCGTAAACCGTTATTATTTTTTTTTTTTGAGAGTTTTGCTCAAATTTTTTTATGATTCTTGTTGATAGTTAATATTGATGTTTGAATGAAGTTTAGATAACAAGAAGTCATTGTGTTAAATTGTGATAAAATTACCCTGGTACTTTCATTCAAATTAGAATATTTCAAAAGTTAACGTCAGTTAAATGTTATACAACGGCAACAACTTTACGTGGTAATTTTCTCATACTGAAAGCTACCCTGCCGTCATGCAGTACAATTTCAGAAACTGGCGTATTAAATTAATGTAACATAAACATATACAGAGCTACACAGTCGGTCTATCATTTAAATTGCGATCCATTCATGGAGGGAATGAATAGTTTTCCGCCGTCAGCGTGTTCCACCTCCGTTGTTGTAAAGTGGTAGGTATCGATTCAGGGGTGAAATACGCGACGGAAAATTTCATGCGAACCTACACCAGAACATCAATAGTCACGACGCCAAACTAAATTATTCAAACTTAAGCGGTTGTTTTCTATACATACCGTATGTTTCATTTTAATTTAGAAATATGTATCTGCCACGCTTACTAATTTCACTACTATATATAACGAGCATTTTAGTATGAAATAGAGTAACAATTATTTTCATTAAGATTGTTTCTAAATAAATGCGTTGTTGAATGAAATTTCGTACTCATTACAAAGATAAAGTAAGGTTCATGAACGAAGAGAAAAGAAAGCAGTAATAAATATGATAAAACGTCGTTAAAGATAATTTAGTCTGAGAGAATTGGGACAAGTACTACTTAGCCAAACCTACAGAAAGCTTACATCTTACAAATTAATATAGTCATTTCTGGCCTGTCTCCGCCTTTTCAATGAAGTTTCAATCAATCGGTTTATGTTATACTACGTCATGCAAAATTTTCAAAATAATAATGCATCTAATCATTAGAATGAATCTTACTTTAACGTTAAAAAGAACATGGGAAAAATGCCATCGAAGAAAGAAAACTAATAAAAACAAACAAAAAACTTAGTCAATTTTCCATAAATTTAATCCTGTAAAAGCTCCGCTTTATTTTCGACGTTATGATAAAACTCCTAAACATAAAAGAATAACAGCTTCATATCTAGGTCATTAGTCATACGTCCTTCTTTCTTATGTCTTTTGTATTCCTTTGCTTTGTTTTACATACTTACATATAAAGATATCAATACTAAACAAAACAATTAACTCGCTCACACGTAGCTTGGCAACGTGATTCAAAATTCGGTCGTAATTGGGGCCTTAATTGAGCAGTTAATAACAAGAGGAATAACAAATGATTTAGCAAGCAAGTTGATCTAAGCGTTTAATTGACTTGATGTGTCTCTCCACCGCTGCATTTCTGTCAGAAGTGGCTTGCAAGACGAGCAAATGACTAGACCCTAATTAGGTTCTACTGAAATTTCTGCTGTATAACGAATATAATTGCTCTCATTCTCAATTTGATGTGACGCATATCTGAATGCATGTGTGTGCTAGGTCAGCAAATCGCTTACTGGATTACTTACTAACTCCTAAATGATCCATTTATTGGGCGTTGCTATTAAAAAAAATCGATGCTGTCATTATTCGAAAACTTAATTAATTTTCACATGGAAACTTGTACTTTTGAAAAACTAAAAGAAATTACGAATTTTATTCCAGACTTTTGAGGCTCACTGTATAATCAAATTAACATTAATATACTTTAAAGGTTAATTTTAGTTTGTAAACCAGTGCATAGAACGTTCTTTTTACGCACTAAGACGTAAAGAAAATATGTATAATAAGTTTACTAATATTTTAAAAGCAATTTGTAACCAAAACGTAGAGTAAAGAATGTAATTCTTTCTTAATCTCACGATTTTTAATTGTTCAGTCGGAGTGGTATCACCATTCTTTTGTTTACAGCATTTCTTCATAATTTCCTTTTGTTATTTTTTTTACCAATCTTTAATTCTGAAGTCGTTTTTCGCAGAAAAATCGTCAAGTTTTTTTTTGTTTTTTCTTAATCTCACGATTTTCAATTGTTCAGTCACTCTTTTGTTTACAGCATCTTTCAGTTTCTTTTCATTTTTTAAATCAATCTTTGATTTTAGAAAATTAAAAATTCTGCGCAGGGAAATCGTCAAGTTTTCTTTTGTTTCATTTTAAATCTCACGATTATCAATTGTTCAGTCAGGGAAGTATCGTCATTCTTTTGTTTTCAGAATTTGTCCATAGTTTCCTTACATTTTTCCCAATATTTGATTTTAAAAAGTTTTCGCGGCAAAATCGTCAAGTTTTCTTTTGTTCTTTCTTAATCTCACGATTATCAATGATTCAATCGACGAAGTATGGCCATTCTTGTTTTTGGCAATTTCCTTTAATTTTTTACCAATCTGATTTTAAAAAGTTTTTCACAGGAAAATCGTCAATTTTTCTTTTGTTTCTTTTTAAATTTCACGATTTTCAAATTATTCAGTAGTCAGAGAAGTATCGTCATTCGTTTCGTTTCCTTTAATTTTTTTTTACCAATCTTTGGTTTTTAAAAGTTTTTCGCATGAAAATCGTCAAGTTTTCTTTTGTCCTTTCTTAATCTCACGATTTTCAATTGTTCAGTCGGAGGAGTTTCGCCATTCTTTTGTTTACAGCATTTTTCAAAAAAAATTTGCGCAAGACAATCGTCAAGTTTTCTTTTGCTTCATTTTAAATCTCACGATTATCAATTATTCAGTCAGATAATATCGTCATTCTTTTGTTTTCGTAATTTTTCCATAGTTTCCTTTACATAGTTTCTTTTACATAGTTTCCTTACCGATTTTTGATTTTTAAAAGTTTTTCGCTGGAAAATCGTCAAGTTTTCTTTTGTTTTCTTTCTTAATCTAACAATTATCAATTATTCAGTCGGAGAAGTATCGCCATTCTTTTGTTTTTGGCAATTGTTATCGATTATCAATTATTCAGTAGCCAGGAAAGTTTTCATTTGTTCTTTCGTGTTCTCAGGATTTTCAATTGTTAAATTGGAGAAGTATCGCCTTTCTTTGGTTTTTGGCATTTTTTCATAAATTTCTTTAATTTTTTTTTACCAATTTTTGATTTTAAAAAAATTCGTAGGAAAATCATCTAGTTTTCTTTTGTCTTTTTTTTTAATCTCCCGATTATCAATTATTCAGTCAGGGAAGATCATTATTCTTTTGTTTTAGGATTTTTCCATAGTTTCCTTTCATTTTTTACCAATCTTTGATTTTCAAAGTTTTTCGCAGGAAAATCGTCAAGTTATTTTTTGTTTTCTTTCTTATTCTAACGATTATCAATTATTCAATGGGAGAAGTATCGCCATTCTTTTGTTTTTGGCAATTATTATCGATTACAATTATTCAGTAATCGTCATTCTTTCGTTTTCATCATTTTTGAATAGTTTCCTTTCATTTTTTAACAATATTTGATTTTTGAAAGTTTCTCGCAGGAAAATTATCAAGTTTCATTTGTTCTTTCGTGTTCTCACGATTTTCAATTGTTAAGTCGGAGAAATATCGCCTTTCTTTGGTTTTTGGCATTTTTCCATAGATTCCTTTCATTTTTTTTTACCAATCTTTGATTTTAAAAAAATACGAAGAAAAATCATCTAGTTTTCTTTTGTCTTTTTTTTATCTCCCGATTATCAATTATTCAGTCAGGGAAGATCATTATTATTTTGTTTTAGGATTTTTCCATAGCTTTCCTTCATTTTTACCATTCTTTGATTTTAAAAGTTTTTTGCATGAAAATCGTCAAGTTTTCTTTTGTGTTCTTTCTTAATCTAACGATTATCAATTATTCAGTCGGAGATATATCGCCATTCTTTTGTTTTTGGCAATTATTATCAATTGTCAATTCTTCAGTCGGAGAAGTATAGCCATTCTTTTTTTTTTTGGCAATTATTATCGATTATCAATTATTCAGTAGCCAGGAAAGTATCGTCATTCTTTTTTTCATCATTTTTTAATAGTTTCCCTTCATTTTTTTAACAACCTTTGATTTTTAAAAGTTTTTCGCAGAAAAATTGTCAAGTTTTATTTATTCTTTCGTATTCTCACGATTTTTAATTGTTCAGTCAGAGAAGTATCGCCATTCTTTTGTTTTTGCATTTTTCCTTAGTTTCCAGTCATTTTTTATTAATCTTTGATTTTAGAAAATTTTTCGCAGGAAAATGGTCAATTTTTCTTTTGTTTCATTTTAAATCTCACAGTTATCAATTATTCGTCATGGACGTATCGTCATTCTTTTGTTATCGTCATTTTTCCATAGCTTCCTTTCATTTTTTACCAATCTTTGATTTTGACGTAGTTTTTCGGAGGAAACTCATTAACTTTTCTTTTGGTCTTTTTTTTTGATATCACGACTTCCAACTGAATAATTGTTCAGTTGGAGAAGTAGTATCGACATTCTTTTGTCTTGGGCATTTTCCATAGTTTCTTTTCATATTTTTTACCAATCTTTGACTTTTAAAAGTTCTGTGCAGGAAAATTAAGTTTTCATTTGTTCTGTCTTATTCTCACGATTTTCAGTTGTTCAGAAATTTTTACTTTAATTAAAGGTCACACCTTGATACGTAAAACAATAAAACTGTGGAATATTTGAATTTTCATGTAATATAACTGTCATTGCCGTATATCGACAAGGCAGAAAATAGATTTTTAGCGTGTAATGGTACATTTAAATTATTTACTGACGTTTCTCAGAACTGTCAAAGTGAATAACGGTAACAAATAATTAGCCTAGTAATTTGAAAAAAGTTTCGTTTTCCATATAGCAAACCAAATTTGAAATATGTTTGGTTGTAGAAAAAATATAATATACAACATGTGTTTAAACGTAGATTAAAGACTTACTTCACACACCAGTTGCATAAATAACTATTACCAAGCAATAAAGGTAAAAAAAATGCTTATACTAACTACTGCAATGACTTTAAATCTTAATAAGACCTAATTTGATTATCAAATTTTATCAGAGGTATCACGTCACTGTTTGGAAGTCTAATCATGACGTTTTCCCTTTTCCCCGATGAAAAATGTTTGGATTTTTTGAAAATTGCGCGATCCAGATTCGTGATTAGGTTTGGTCGCGGAGCAGTCTGGGGATATTTAGGATCGCTAAAATCAAATGCCCACCAAAGTAATCATTTTAACAACGCGTTCAAGTGTACAACTTTCCTGAGTGCGTGGATTTGACGGTTCCAAACTAATCCAAAACTGCTCCCGTACAAAGCTATTGGGAGATGTGGTAGGAGAAGCTAAAATGCCTTTTGAAGTTGAAAGTTCGGAAGACAGGACAGAGAGATAGAAGCATCTTCCTTAGGTCCTTCTGTTGTATTATCTCGAGTATAGCATCGTAGGATAGCATTACAATAAAATTGAAAATTGCGGAATTATTTGATAAATTAGCCGTTTCTAGAGGATTACTTTTTTTTAATTACTTTATTTTTAATTATTTCTTTTTTAATAATATTGTTACGACTTCGGGGTTCGCAAATTGTAATCGTTGTTTATTTTAAAAACACATTAATGTTTACGATCGCTTAACACAATGAAAGCATTATAATAACGAGCTGCAGCACTTATCTAACAAATAACACTTTTATAACTTAATCGTCTACTCTAATCGCTAGATCTACACTTCGTTTTCGAAATAAAACTGATTTAAATCGCGCATCGCTGCTGGCTTATACAGGCTGTTTCATTGAAGATGCATCAAACTTGAGGGACACGTTTCTGACATTATTTTAAACAAAGTATATTAATAAAAAATTTTAATCGGAGCAAGTTGAAATTTGTTCGATGTTTTTTGAAATTCTGTAGCGCGCGGAATAGCATAAACAGATTAGATTTTATTTTGCCCTTGACCGAAAGCTCGGTGTATTGAACTTTGCCATACGTCGAATGCAGCAGCGATGTGAAATCGCGTGGATATTTAAACTTATCCTTCCCTTAATGATTTGAAAAATACCTTAAAGAGTTTAAGTTGGCAACACTGGTCACAACATAAACAATAGTATGGCGAAGTTTCGATCGAAAACTAGTACCAACGTTGTAAGACAAAAATTACTGACACGTCTGCGCGCTAAATTCAAGCGTCTTTCAATCATTTATGAACGTTCTGTATTTCATTGAATTAAAATAATAAAAAATCAGATTTGACGAAAAAAAGTAGAATATTAATATAATTAAATTTGAATCACAAAAAATATTAAAACTAAATTAAATAAAATTAATCGAAGGATGCAAGGCTATTGAAAAACAAAGTAAAATATCAGAAAATAATGAAGTAAAAAATATTCCAAGAATATTATATATTTACGTTCACAAAAAAGATGCTAAATATTTAACAACACGTTTGCGTAGAAATTAAAAGACTTGTTTCATTCAAAGCGTATTTGTCTCGTTTTCATTACTCCCAATTTTTTTTCTATTGGACGAACCCTGGAACTCGCACACTTATATTTTACAAAATACTTTTACAGTTTGTTTCATTATGTTTAGACGACACTAGAAATTTTTATTTTAAAGATATTCTGAAATATCAATTCAGAATTCAGAAGTGACTTGATGTTCGATGTTTTCTTGGTAACATCGATGATCTATCGATGATAATAAATCGTAAACATCGATGTCAAATACATCGAACAGATCTTGGAACAGACGATTGGTTTAAATTCGCTTTATTTTTGGCCATTGATTTTAAAACTTTTCATTGTTCCCACTCACTCAATAAATAAGCATCGAGAACGTTCCATCGATTTTGAGAAACTTCGACCTCTATTATTCAAGAGCAGTTTTATTCCTTAATTAACTTTCGCGGAATTTCTCGCCTCGTTTAAGAAAGCTTTCCGCGTTAAAATTCAGTTTTAAAATGAATGCATTTATTGGTTGAAATTCCTGAGGTTTCCGGAACATGTTTTTCTCCTAACTTGCCGGCGCATGATGGTGACAATCTGCATATGAAATGGCCTGTTAATTACGGAACGCGGCCAAAGAATGGATTCTATTCAGAACTCGGGATTAAAAACGTATCCACATGTCGGCCACCATGAATATGTAAATGAAACGTGCCGGCTTCAGCTTTATACAACAGGCTTGTTGAACTTACGGAAGAAGAAATCTGCTGAACAAAAATATGTGGTCGCGGAAAAGGTTTAGAGGAAAATGATGTACAGTGCCTTTTCTAAAGTTTGTAACAAATGGGAACATTTTTTGTTTTATCTGAAGGAATGTGTTAAGAAGCGATTAATAATAAATTTCATAATAAGGACAATATCATCTTCTGGCCTGATATGGAAACATGTCATTACACGGCTTCAGTTACCGAGTTTTTACGCTCTCAAGGAATCGGATTTATCGAAAAGAAAGACAACGCACCAAACATTCCTCAAGTAAGAGGTATCAAAAATTCTGGTCTCTGTAAAAAAGAATATCAAAAGAATTTGGAAAAACCAAAAAGTTTGCGAGCGTTCAAAAATAGGTGGACTCGAATTAGTAAAAAAGTAGGTAAACAATCTGGAGTGGCTGTAATGAACAGAGCAGCAACAAATTTGCGGGAAATAGCCTATGCACGGCTGCTGGAGCCAATTTAATATAATATATACAGGGTGTCTCAAAACATGTGTCTTTAAATAAAACTGTAGGTATCTCATTATAAAACAGATTGATTCTCCAAACCTGAACGGTATTGCTGAAAAATGAAAAATTGACCTGGCAGAAGCGCGTGCAGTTCCTCTGTTTTGAAACCTTTGTTTATTTTATGATTTGTTGAGGCAAGTCAGCTTTCAATAAAAAGCAAAAACTGCAATAAATTTTTTATTTACGTTTGAAAGAATTAGGTCAACGTCTCAGATGCCGCGTGCGCGTCATCGACAATTTTTTTTTATATCCATCTGTGTTTCACCGAGAATTACTGGCATAGCGATTTATTTTTTTTTTTTTTCGTTGCGTTACATGATATTTATTTCTCGCTTGTTCAGCAATTCTTTTAATAGCTTATTAAAGAGACGACATAACTAACACACTTAGTCATAATTTATATTTTAAACACAAACTTTTAACTTATTTGATTAAAAAGTTTGTAGTTTACTTTGTTTATATCACGGTGTTTGTGCAGCTTATGACAAAATAAATTGCAGCTTTCTTAAGGAAGTAGGTACAATGTGACAGGCATTGTTGTATCAAATTGAATTTAATAGATCGTAATTTAAGAACTGAAACTGTCTACGGTTAGCAATATGCGAAATAAGAAAAATGTACAGTACAGCACAAAATGCATATCAAACGTGTGGTCATACCTGTGCATTCATTATGACCTTAGAATTTTAGTAAAGTTCACTTCTTGTTCTTGGCACTGATATTTCTAATTACAATAAATGTTCAAAATGTTGTCCTGCGGTATTAACACATAATACGGCACGTCGTATCCAGTTATTTGTTACTATTACTTAATTATACTTCAATTAAGTTATGTACACAGATGTTTACACGAATTAAACAAAGTACCGAGTTTATTGGGAAAATAATACAAAATTCGCGCATATTATAATCATTTACTTAATACTTTTTATTTCAAAACATTATTGTTTAAATTTTCTTTTTGAAGTTTGCTTATTACAATCGTCATAAATCTTTCGGTATTCACGTACGCAACATAATAAAAATTGCTTTTGTTCCTCTTCAACCGTGATTAAATCATAGAAATCTTGCATCAACTTAATCGCTCTTTCAGCTGTATCGTTTACACCCCTGAGTTATTATTATTATTATTATTATTTTTAACTTCTTGAAACGAAATGTTATTTGACCACAAAGTCGGACACTCGTGGAGGAAACTGTCATCAATTTTTAGGCGTTCAAAGAAGGATAAGCTTTTGACTGAAATGAAGTCGATGCTTTTCTCTGAAACAAAAAAGAAGACAGTTAATAAAAATGTTAAACAAAAGAAAATATTTATATATTTACTTATGAAACTTACCATACAATGGACCAGAAAGTTCTTCCTTCGATGGGATGTAACGTTTACCATGGCTTGATATATTTTCTTTGGTTAAATTTTTACTTTAATTTCATTGTCCACATCGTCGTCAAATAGTGACAAGACAGATACTTCATCACTCAAATACCATAGATGCTGAATTAACTTCTGTAAAGCGGCTTTTGAGATGCTCTTATCAATTTTTTCGTAGGCTTTCATTGACTTCAAAAAACACAAATCCCGATAGGGCGCTTTTACTGCATAAATACATTGAAACCATGGCTTGACGTAAGATGTCACAATGAACAGAGTCAAATAGTGCTGTCTTATCCTTGCTCGTAACTTTTAATTGACCGTTCAGTAATGATATTTTTAGGGAATAGATCGCTCTTGCCATCCATCGAGCTTGATGCATGGCACCTGGAGGTCGAATTTTAAATTTTCTCTCTGCATCGCCTCCTAAAAATATTAAAGAAAGCTTTATCAATTCTCGATAGTCATCTCTGTCAGTTCAGTTCGGTAGAATTCAAGCAAATTGTCAATTTCGGAATCCGCCAAGTACGATGTGAGCTTGTCTCTGTAACACTGTATTTTATTGGGATCGACACTTTTCCAGTTATCTCGGAACTTTTTGAATAGTGGAATGTCAGGGCTTGTAGTCACTTGACTGATTTTTACTTCGAACATGCTTTTTAACACCAATTCATACACGTGATGGCGGCAAGCAAAAATTAGCATTTCTTTATTAAATTTTTGTTCGAGAAGTACACAAGCAACATTGATATGACCTGTGTTTGAAGCTGTAGTATCACAGCAAAGATCTTGTACTTTATCTTCGAGATTCCAGTCTCTAATAGCAATCCAAACAGCTTGCGCCTGTTGACTTTCTGAAGAGCTTTCCAACCTTGGCACAGCAATAAGTTGTTCCTTATTATTATATGAAATAACTATTGGAAGTCGTTCTTCTTTTGATTTCCTGGAATCTAAAGCAAGCAAGAGCTTACCATCCCAATGAACAGTCACAACATCTGGTATCTCGTTTTGAAAATCAACTTTTATGGCTTCTGCGTGTTCTTTTCGTTTTTCGGTACGAATTCTTTGAATTGATGACTTCCTTATCGGAAACTCGTCAATATTAAGTCCAATTGCCTCAATAGTAGCTTCAAGAATAAACACGGAATCCCTCATACTTAACTGACACCTATCAAGTGCTGCTACTAAGTCTGAAGTAACGAAATCTTTCCGCATACATGTTTTACTTGTTCCGGGTTGTGTGGTCTCAATCAGGGTTGGCAAATCTTCTTATAAATCCATGTCTTCATTAGAATCAGAAGATGAATCGTTTTGCAATGGTTCATAAAATGATGTCGCAGAAGTTGATATGGAAAAATATTTAACACGTCACTTTTCTTCCTCTATAGCTCTAAGGCACGTTCTTTCCTCTTTTTCAGTCAGTTTTTTGTCTATTCCAGCTAAGTAACCAGGTCGACCTGGCTCTCTCTGGCGCTGCAAGAAGATGTGTCTTAATTTATTTTTATCAATTGAAGCGCGTCGATGTGTGCTATGTCGAACAGATTGTCTAAATCGTTCACAAACTCTTGTCGGCGCTGCTTAAAAACGTCTTGTGTTTTTTGTGCATTTTTTGCAAGTTCCTCCAAACTTAATATAAGTTTACAAGCTTCTTGACACTATTAGGTATAGATTTAGTAGGTATACGCGCCTTCTCCCAATAAATAATACACTCTCGAATAGTAAGATTTGCACTTTCGTTGAGAGTTAAATTCACTTCGCGAATGTTGTAAAACAAAACTGCCAGAACTTGTCCATAAATCCACATATTTTATTTGTCCTTCCTATTATAGTGTAAATTGAATTTATATGAGGTATTAAAAGTGGCGCCAAGATATCTATTGCCACATTTACTCTCAGAAGGATCTTACCCATAAGCTTATAATTAAATAGTAACGGTTTTTCCTTTTTATAAAAAGATATTACTTTACATTTGGTAATATTAAGGACCATTTTATTATCAAGAGACAATTTGTATACTGCACTTATACAGTTTTGAAGCGCTGTAGTATGATGTTCAATTGCTAAAAATATATTTTAATCAGCGATAAGAAGAAATTACAGGAATTTAAATTGAAATTAATGTCGTTGAAAAATAAAAATAGAATGAGTCCTAAGTGACTTCCCTGAGGAAAACCTGTAATTGTTGTTGGTAGATCGGACCATTAAACTCGAATTTCTTTAATAGAAGAATGTGGTCAACCTGATTGAGCTTTATGGAAGTATATGTATATGGCATCAACTTGAAAGCCTGATTCAAGGGACTTAGCTAAGTACTGACTATACTGGGTGTTTCTTAACTTCATACAAAAAATGAAACCAGTGAAAGTTTACATTAAAAGTGATAGAATGAAGCAGTTTTTGTATAACAATTGATTAATAAATATTAGAGATAATAAATGTTTTTGGCGAACGACGAAACAGTTTGATAGTCTCTGGTTTATTTTATGACATAATTACGTACTCGGAGAAATTTGCTGATGTTAGCATCGGCTGTTTAAGTGGGTCAGTGGACAAATTTGGACGTTTGTATGCACAGCGTTACGACGAATCAGTGTTTACAAGGGGTGCAGTGTGGGCAGAAAAAAATCCTCATGCAATGCAGCGCCGTAGTTTTCAACAACGCTTTTCGGTCAACCTGTGTGTAGGCACTTTAACCGGTCTATTTGTTTTACCTAATCGCTTGAACGAAATGGTGTATTTATGTTTCTTGCAAACTAATTTGCCGGAACTCCTGGAGGATGTAAATTTAAATATTAGAAAATATTAGACCTTAATCTATTAGATTTTTATATGTGGGGACAAATCTAGTGTACGCCGAAGAAGTAAATACAATAGAAGAACTCAACGCACGCAGTGGAAAATATCCGAAAACAGAACCAATTCCGTAACGCATATGAATCGCTGCTTCGTCGAGCAGCGATTCCAAACATTTCACAAGGAATTGCCAGATGTCGGTATGAAGTTTTTTATTTTTCTTTCCTGCATTTGTGGGGGAATATCTCGTACCACATATGCCATTGACTTTTTTTTGCATCAAGTTGAAGAACACCCCGTATAATAACAGATTAGTTTCTGTATATAAGCCATGCTGTTTTTTTATTATAGTATTATGATATTCATTTAATATAGAATTAGAGATCATGGATTCCACAAGTTTACCCACAGCAGATAGTGTACTAATGGTGTACGTACATCTCAGCGATCATCAGTTCTGTAAAAAGGTAGAAGTAAGCAATATTTCTATGGAATGGACATTTGAATATTGTATTTAGAGACTGTAGATTGTTGATTACAGTTAATTTTATCTGAATGCTTCGATTTTAGAAGAAAAAGATTAATAACTTTTGAATTATCGCAATTTTTCATTTTCGAGCATTTTAATTTTTCAAGTTTTCAGCCTAATTTTAAATGACTGGTTATATGGAACTGTGTTGTATTTTATTTTGATTGATGTACGAATTACCTGTAGTAATATTTTTCGCAAAAATCAATAATAAAAATGTTCCTCATTTGTTACGAACTTTATGGAAAGGCACTGTATGTAATTAGCTAAAGGCGAATTTCTATGAAGAGCGCTTTATATAAACATCTCGTTATGTTAACGTGACGTATGCTGAAATTTATGAAATATTGTTTGCAGATATTTTAGATTAAATCATGTCCTATTGATCGCGAAAACATTTTTCATCGCCTTATAACGCGCGATTCACTTCCTTAGGATCTCGTTTGACTTTTTCATATAACGGGTTGATACTACAAACCCTAATTTCGTATATTTTAAAACTTGTCATCTATTTATTTATTTAAAAAATTGTAAGCATAATTTATATTATCAGTGCTTAAAAGACTTGAAATCTCATAAGTTAGTGAAATATGAAGTAAAAGCGTTAAATAATATTTACTTCTTCGAGAGAAGAAAAACAGCGGTTGATTAATTACGACAAAACCGAGGAAATTATGCTAATGAATCCGGGCTCGTCTTAATTTACTACATCAGTTCACTGCAAGGGTTAGTGAAATCCGGAGGAAAGTTAACCAGAAGCAGAACTTTAACTTGTACGTTAAAATCAAGTCCTAAAGTGATTCATTCTGATTTCTAATTTAAATTACTAAATTCAAGTACGGTCCGGTCCTTTTGATTTAATAATTTAATTTCACATGAGTCGCTTCATCTGTATTTTCTTTAAATGTGTATAAATAAAATTTCAGTCAATTCCCCGAATATAGCAACTTGCGATGCTACTTCTCGGCAGAAACGAGGGCAACGAGAGCCACTTCATACTCAAGTACTTTTTCATCTACGTGGGGCAATTAGCTTATAAATTAAACGAATTCTGCTTGGGCTTTCGCACAGTCGCACATTTCTCAAACTGAGTAGTGAGAAGCGACGGATAAAATGCCTCGCGATTTAAAGCTGAGAGTTGATTTAAGCCTGGAATAAATTTAAACGCGTCGCGCCGAATTTACGAGGATGAAAAATACATAAAAAGCGAAGACGTCCCGAAATTGAAAGGACAACGCGATGAAACGTTTAGTTTCATTTGTTCGACGTGTCTCTCCGGAGTTGATGGAATTTAGTCAGTTTCTGACGTTCGGAGTGATTTTCAAATAAAAAAAGTTAATATTTACAATGGAAGAGCAAACGGAAAAAGATTGCCTGAATGTATCATAATATGGATAATAAATTTTAGGAATTGTCCTATATGTTCTTCAATATAGAAATTGATGATTTTTTTAAATTGTTTTAAAAATTTTGGAGTTTATCAGGAAAGAACATTGAAGTAAATAGAAAACTGGAATAATGAACAGAATAAAATATGCAAGAAACAGAAGATACGAAGAAAAATTTTTAATAAAAGATGCTAAATGTATCTTTCTTTTTCATTTTTGAACAAAATCAAGAACTTCTCGTGATGTCTTTGATGCTATGTGGCTAAAACAAATTTCTGCACGTTAGGGATTTACAAGGAAAATGGTGCTGGGATTTCTTCAACCGGCATTGTCTCGCTGCTTTATTACATTTTACAACGTTTCCTTCGTTTTATATTCCTCTCGCGAAGTGGCACTGTTACACGGCGTGACGAGCGCGTTATCCGAAGGCAATTTTATTTCTCATCTCGCGTTTATAACATCGTCTCTGGTGTTTCCCCGACTTAGTTAATATTTTCGTCGTTCCAGGTTTGTATAAAACAAGAGCGCAATAAAACAAGATGAACATGGCGTCGTAAAGTGCACAAGCGGCTAGAACGAAGCGGCAGGTCAAGGAGACGTGCGAAGTGTTTGATAACGTGTAATGTACGGTTGGACGGATTCTTATCCCTTGATGGAATTTTGGACGAGTGGGCAGAAGTCATGATGTGAAAACTTTATTATTGAAGTACTACTATACAAGGTGTCAGAGACTCAACTGCACCGTGGCAGTTTGGATCAAAACAATAAAAAAATGTTATAAATTTGGTGTTCTAAATACAACTACATCCAAAATAATGCTAGTAAACATTTCTAATGCAATTTCACATCCTTTTTGACAATAGTTTAAAGTGGTAGTTATTTTGCATTTTGGACGCGTCCATATCACTTGGTGATGAGTTGGTTACATTCAGTTTGTTAATCAACATTAGAATGTTGTTTCTCCGTCCCTCTAAGTTTCAAAGTTCTATAGTAAGTTTTTGATTATGAAATAAACTTCCTCTTTTTCAACTTGTATCTGCAGAACATAACATACTGTTTGAGTATCTTCTACTTTCTGCTCATGATCTTCTCATCATCATCTGTTTCCTGTTCATTAAAAACACCCATATTATTAATTTACTGCACCCTACAATTTGCTTCTTTTCCTAAAAGTTATGAACGTCTTTTCTGTTATAATTCTACAATACCGAAGATTGTCGGATATTTACTGACAGACCATACAATTGGTATGCTTTTTTAAATTTTCTTATCAAGTACTTTAGATTATCTTTTTTATTGATGCAGAAGATTTAAGATCTTATGGGCAGACATCATAATCCACGCTTATCTGAAATCCAGATAAAATTATTAAGAATAGTCATTTGGAAGTAAGATGATTGTTTCTATGCTTTATACAATGTTTTTCAATTTTTATTTGTCAATTCTTACATTTTCTCTGATTTTTGACGAATTACAGCAAAATCCCCAACAATTTGACCACATTAAGGCAGAGGCCAGTGAAATCAGTAAAATCACGAGTATAAATTATGATGAACTTCAAAAAAAAAAAACTTAATTATTTAATCGCTCTTTTACTTCCCGTCCAAAGTGAAAAATCATTTTTGAAGTTGCTTTGTAAAAAGTTGTATTCCATCGTGAAAATAAAATAAAATAAACGCGAAATGAAGTTGTCAGTACGCATATCCTTATTATTCGTTCCATTGACTTAAAACAAATTGAATGACTTTAAATAAATTTTTATATTGTGAAATAATAGGGGCTGGCGATTTGCAAGCGCATCAGATCCTGGTTTTTTAAAACAAATAATACATGGTGACTGTTAATTAACTCGACAAAATGGAACCACTAAAAGAAGCAATGTCCGAGAGTATGGGAAAAATGTTAAAGAAATTCTTCTAAATATTTTAAATTACCCCAAAATCAAGCTCCGGCATTGCGTACGAAATACAACGCCATGTTTTTATAAATGCAGCAGTGTAATTCGACTATAAAAATGTCTTATTGTCCACCCTGACACAATGCGACCTTGACACATATCTCAATTCGTTTTTCTACACGTTTAACTGCTGGTAACGGAATTCTTGAGTTGCTTCTTTTACGTGACGTAATTATTAGTGACTTTTAAAAATAACTAGAATTGTGTATGAAATAAGTGCAACGAATTCGCAAATAATTGTGTAAATAATTGTTTGCTGTTCTTATTTTATTAGAGTGAATATTCATTAATTATAAATTCACCCAAAAAATAGGTATGGTTAGATTAAAACGCCAAATTCACAGCGTACATGTGTCATAAACGTTTTATGATATTCGTTCACAATGAAGCTAGTAAAACTTCATCTTGCATAATAGATTGCAGACGATGGTGTTTAAATTGCTAGGGTTATTTAGAAATCTCATAAGCTCAGACAGGATTACTGGAAATTGATCTAAGTAAAATTGGTAATAAATAATCGCTACAAGAGAATGATTACATTTGCAACAAATCCGTTTTCTCCGAAAATGTGACACGATTTATTAGACTTGAAGTTCATCGCCGACAAGTTTTTCTGTTTATTAGGCTATAAAAAGTATTACGTACAGCTGTTTTAAACGTCGTTGATGACAGCATTCAGTTTTTAAATCGCGTACATGAATGAATGCAACATATTACGGAATCATGTTTAAAAAATTCTATGGAACAGTTTATAATTAATTAGGAATTTAATTTAGTTTTGGAATGAAGAACGATTTACAACCAGTGCACCAAAAACGCAGGATATGGAGTTGCAAACGCGTCATGTATTTGTTAAACTTTTAATAGATTTTGCGTTAATAATAATTCGTCACACACAAAACGAAGTTATAATTATAATTAACAGGTTACGAAGGTATTTACTCATTGCAAAATGCTTTAAATTCTGGTTACCAAAAAATGTTTATGAAGTACACGTTTCTTGTGAATTTAAACTTTATTTACGATACAATTTAAATTAAAATGAAAGGAAAATACCAGGAATTCTTAACATGGAGATTTACATTGTTTTTCATTTTAGTAATTTATTTGTTTATCTGTCAAATCAGGTGTTCAAAGTGGGACCGTTATTATCCTTTGTGTGCAATAATCTACTTCAGATGATTTACATGCATTTATCAAGTAAATATTCGTATTTCACAGCATCGGTCGTTGACCTAAAAACGAAGTTGACGGAAATTCCATTTAAGGGTCAAGTTCACGACACTACGCCACTTCGCCAAATCATAAAACTATAAAATACTTCATGTGGGTATTTATTTCGTTCATCCGCTCCTTAATTTTTTACCAGAGGCGCATCATCGTTTTGGGACTAATTTTTGATTAATCATTTCTCGAAAAGTAAAGTAGAAACAATTTTTTTAACATATTTCCTGCACTCGAATATCGCTTCTTTTGCCAGGTTAATTAACAGGCACCTTGTATATTGATAAAAATAAAAGAGGGGTAAAGTCTCCGATCGTGCAAACACAGAGTCTCATCCCACTAAAAAGAAAGGATATCGAATTATATCAAGGAAATGGAGAAAGTGATGACTGTAGAACCCCAAAAGTTTGCAACGAAGGTAATGAACAAAAATAAAACGAACCGATACCACGGTTCCCTGGTGACTATCGGTGTGGTCTCTCGGTGGTTTCTTTCTCAAGGTCAAATCGAGCCCTTACAATTTCAGCTATGAAGCGGTTTATTAAGAATCGTCCTCAAGATGCAGCCTTCCGACCCACGTCACAGTAAGCGTTGCTCTTAAGACCATTTGAGATCTAAGCCAGTAAAAATTGCTGTTTAAAAAAATAACAAAAGAAGAAATTAGATTCCAATAAAGAAAAGGCTGTCAAGTTTCTTACCTTGTTTTATTTCAGAGGAGCACGGGTACTCAATGGCTTCGTCTACACAAGTGTGGCATCTAACATATGCAAATAAATGCGTTGGAGAAACCCATCCACTAATTCCTTCCAAACGCTGCTAAATCCCTTCTTCGAAACGATTTCATAACTAAAAACTCAAATTTTTGACAAAATCTCCACGAGTCGCACTTGTATTAACAAAAATGACCTACAGGGGGGCATTCGTTCTCCACCGGAAATTACCTATAATTCCATGTGTTACGAACCCAAGGCTCAAACGTTGCTTAGCAACCAACGAAACAACAACCGTCAAAATGACATATGTTAGAAACCTCAAAATAACATATGTTAGAAACGTCATAATAACAGACATTGAGAAACGTCAGATTAATAATAGGCGCTTTCCAATTACGAACTCTAAGCACCTGAACTGATCTGATCCAAGCTACACTTTAGAAATCGTAATGGAACGCTAGCAAGCGTCAGTTGTGACGTATATATCAAACTGACCATGTGCGCGCCACATGTATTCCCTTTCCCCACCCTTTTGGTGCTCGAAAGCAAACGATATGACAGGGAAGAGGGAAATCAAAACTGATTAGTTCAGGTGCTTCACGCTCTTACAATTGGAACGCTTCGGATCATCTCCGGACTAGTTCCGAGTAGCACAAACGTGTAATTGGAAAGCGCCTAATGTCAGGCAATGTCATACAAGGCGTTTTTGAAAATTTGAGCAATATTTACCGGTTAGTCTATTTTCTCACTCATGTGCATTAAACGCACTCCTTCTAACTCACTTTTCTACCTCGATCCATGTGCCGTCAAAATAACAGTTATTTATCTTATATGTTAATAGGCCTTATTACATATGTAAGATACAACTTTTTATCTACGACTGCCCAGAATTGAAGAAAACTGTGTTTTTTAATATGTTGGAATAATTTTCAGACAAACATTATAATTTTTTTCATTTAAAATCAAAGCAGCCTATTATTTGAAAACATAGCAATCAGAGAATTTGTATTTCAACTTGTGACGTCAACTTCGTAGTATATATTAAAGTTTTTGTAATTTTCCTTTGTTTTGTGGTAAACAAATTGGAGAAGAGAAGTAAATATATTCATAAATAATTGATCCCATCTCTTATTAATTTAGAAATAATAAAATTGTCGTCATAATTTGTGCTAAGTGTGGTAATAAACTTCATTAAATAACGTAAATAAATGGATTCTTATCCAAGCAGTCGTAGGTAAACAAACTTCATTACTTAACCCAAATGAATAGATTCTTATCCAAGCAGTCGTAGGTAAAAAAATTAAAGACTCTCAGGCCTCTCCTTGACGAATTAAACCGAAACCACATACGGCCAACAAATAGAATCGCATCCTCAATTTGGTCGCTAAGATATCCACAAAAAGACTGCCCCTTAGCGAAAAAGATACAACTCCGACTGTCGTTAATTCGATTACATATTCAGATCAATGAACAAAAGTTACTTCATTCCCGCTACGAAAAAGTCCTATAAAAGCGAGCACGCTAGCCGTTCCAGCTCAATGTCTCTTGTGCTGCCTTGTCAAGAACATTCACAAGCCTCTTGTGCAGTCTTGTCGAGAACATTCACAAGCCTCTTGTGCAGCCATTGTCAAGAACAATCATCACAAGCCTTTTGTGCAACCATTGCCAAGAGCAATGATCACAAGCCTCTTGTGCAGCCATTGTTAAGAACATTCGCCACTATCTTGGGTTAACCGACCTTCGAATAGAATACACAGCACCGCATGCGCAGAATTTTGTCAAGTAACTACTCACACTCCGTCAACGCCGTCGAAACCAACTGTTTAAGACAACGAGTAAGAAATATAGTAAGACGTCAGACCTGTCCTGAGACATCAGTTACTTCTCTGTCACCGACACGCTCTCCAAGATCATAGAAGACAAACGGCTAGAAGAGCAGTCCACTAAGATCATTGTTAAACATATTGTTCAATTTGTTATATTCAATGAAGTTAATATTGATTAATGAAACAATTTACGAAGACGCCATAAAACAAAACGTAACATCCCATCTAAACATAGAATTTTCCGCTATCACTACACAAGGTCCGAGAAATAAAACGTAGATATCAAAGAAAAGCTGAGAAGCAGAAGAAAGTGTAAACAAAATTCCCTTAACGGAGGAGCGCTATTCGATGATAATTTAAAGTCGCACAGTTGGCTATCCTATATGCACAAACTGTCAACAAAACTTAACCTGCAAATTTGCAATGACGTGAGTATTTGAAAGCAAATACAGCCTTTGTTTAACTATACCAAGGTAATAAGGCTTTTGCAAATGTAAACGATCCACAAGCGATACATGGAGAATGCTGTTTAAGGTCTATAGATATAGGAAGAGCGACTTGAACCTTGGTGTCGAAGGGTTGCGATACCGTTCAGCTGTTGCTCGATGTGAGTTTACTTAAGCATTAGATGGCAATATAAACGGAATGGAAGCGACGGATTCTAACATGTAGCAACAAGAAAACAAATTAGAGTAGGCGGTGCAAAGAAAACGTATGTCTGTGATTAACGCGAGGTCAGGCTGATCTGACAGTTCATGTGTGTATGAGACTAATTAATTGAGTTAATCATAGACATACATTTTCTTTGTATTGCCTACTCTAATTTGATATTTTTTGCTTACTTTTTATAAGCTATAATTTTTTTTTAATTTAGGCACATTGCGCTTCGTCTGAATGTAATGACAAACGTCAAGATGACAGACGTCAACAAACGTCAAAATGACAGACGTCAGGAAAGGTCAGAATGACAAACTTAAAGCAATGTCATTTTGATAGATACGAGCGAGACGTCTCAAAGTAGTGATGATGATCGTCAAAATGAATTAAATTAGGGCCGCTCCTTAACGAATTAAAGCACAACCGTATTTGTTTCTGTTCGGTCAACAAATAGGATCGCAACCTCATGTTGGTCGCTAAAACAACTACCGAAGTAAACATAAAAGAGCTGCTCTCATACAAATAGGACGCAACTCAGCTCGTCGCTGATTTGAGCAAGCAAAGAGTCCAATAATGGCAGCGTTACCTAACCCCCACCACGAAATAAGATGTAGAAGGCAGACCAGTGGTCAGTTTTGCTTGCGCTGGACAGTCGAACTGGTGCTGCCATGGTCCGGCAAAAAACACACATACCCCGCCGCTGATGCTGTATAGTCCGGCAAATCTATCGCTTGATAGCGATAGTGAAACGTTGAGCATTAGTACCATTTTCAGTGTCCGTTTGAGATAATTCATTACACAATTTCACCGGACAAAAATCTACCTTAATTATACTTTTTTTAGGACGGCTGCAGGATCCCAGACTCTTCTTAGTGAGAAAAGCGTATCAAAGATCACAATGTTGTTGTATTAATATGTTGCCAGTTGTCATACTTCATATTTATTTTTTATATTTAATGTTTATTTAACAAAGTTATGTTCTGTTAAATAACCGCTGCGAACAGCCCCACAAAGCTACTATTTTATAACTTATGAATAAACTTATTTCAAGTGTCTTAGTAAACAGAATTTTTCAAAGCATTTAAATACTGATATTTTAAAAATAAAAAAAGGGATGCAGTAGAGAATGTACTTATTTTAAAAAAAATTGTTGCTAGTCGTGGATTCCTCGAGCATCCTCTGAAAGGCTGTTTCGGCCCTATTTGGGATCTCGTCAGCAGAAGTGTAGCTCGGGAATTCCACTGCAAACCAAATCGACCTGTCCTAGTTATTCGCAAAGCCTAAGGCGCGACATCTTGTAATCGCTTTTTGACCTAATATTGCATGAAGACTGACAAATTGCAGCCAATTTGCTACGTAGTAAGTCATCCCACATATGGCGTCCAAGCGTGCTGTCAAAGCATATTGAAAGTTTTTTAAAAATTTTGGTTTGCAGTAGAATTCTCGACCTACGCTTCTGCTGACGAAGCTCCAAATAGGGCCGGAACGGCTGTACAGAGAAATCCACTGCAATTAAAACCGACTAGCAACAATTTTTTTTTAAACTTTCAATATGCTTTGACAGGACGCTTGGCCGCCCTTGTAAGGGATGATTTATTAAGTAGGAAATTGGCTGCAATTTGTCAATCCTCGAGCAATGTTAAGTCAAAAAGCGATCGCAAGATGTGGGTGGCGCCTTAAGCTTTTCAGTTCTTATTTCACATCATCAATATTCATCGTGTTTGCTATAAAGGTTTTAACTCCTCGTATACGAGATTTTTTTCCCTTTGTCAGAAGAACAATAAATAAAATTGTTTTACAGCTTGTTCGCAGACTTGTGTTTATTATCGTTAAATTTATTTATAAATGTTGCCGCCATTCCGCTAAGAAATAAAATCCACTAAAATGTTACAAGTTATATAAACGCGATGTTTACGTAAATGCGTCAAATAAAACGGTTCGCATATGTGCGGTCCTCGTTTGTCGGGACGCGATTCATGCGCCGAATAAAGATTTTAAAATCAATAACGGCCATTGTTACGACGGTGAGTACGCCGACGTCTCTGTGTACTTGACAATTTTGAGAAGACGACGTCGAAGGTCGCCCTGACGTGCTCCAATTTCCCCGAGGATCTACGAGTGTATACTTGAAACGTCTGCGAAGGACTTAAATCAGAAATTGAATGTTTCACTGCCTGTCAGATTGCTATTGAAACTCGAAGCTTGAATATTTATTAATATCTGCTTATGATCAGATTTGAGCTGCCGGATGAAATTTACAATTTTACAACATCCGTATGACGTAAATAGAATAACAAAGTCGACGTTGAAGTGTAATTCAGCTTAGCAGAAAAAGTGTACAAGAAAACTTTTATGTCAAGTGTAATTAAAAAGTTTCTTTTGAAGGATTAACTAGAATATTGTCGCTTTGTTTTCTACGGAAACCTTTTGCTTTAGTTAATTCTCTGACCGTTCATAGAATTATTTCTTTAATCCATAATGCATACTAATTCTGGAAATTTATGTTTTATGTGAATAGTCGCATCCAACTAAATCGAGCTTCTTGTAGGTTAACCACGCTGGGCAGAAAACCTAACCAATGCTACCAATTTACCTGATGAAATATTTTGAGATAGATATGAATTTATTAAAATTTAAATGTATGCAAATATGTGTATATATTTTTTAATTGTTTGCGGCAAAGAAAAATGACAGATTATTATTTTTAATTACAGTTGAGTAATGAAAGATGTGCTGATAATTTTTTATTAAACTTATTTTGAAAAAGTGAAAATTGCAAAGTAAATGCAAATTGATTTTTTTTTAACTGGAACAAATTGAAAAGGAAAATCTCGTCTAAATCTCTCCAAACAACGTCTTACGTTAATAATGATAAAACCGAGGAGATTTACTCCGCGTACTCAATTTAAAAGTACGTCTGCCTCGTTTAGAAATAATTTTTTAATCTCTGGCTTAAGGGAAGGCGACCAAATGTTTAATTTAAATGTCAGACCTACGTTTCCAGTCTAATTGCATTCCGACATTATTTGTTCTTGTGAATTTTTACTCGGCGAATTTCATTGTATAGGGTAAATAGTTTCTTTCCAAATTATTCAAAAATAATAGAAATTTGGAACCACCAAAACAATTACAATTCATTATAAAAAAAGTTTAATTTAGATTATTATAAATTAACGCTTAAAATAGTAGTTTTAAAAAGTGCTATACATTCTCACAACCACTTTCGCGAATATAAATAAACATGTTTTATTGGATACAGGTAATTAACTTCAATTATTTAAAATATTTCATGAGCCACTATTATAGAAAAGATCATCATGCCTTCCATGTAAAAAGATAATCACTATGCGCCTATATTTTTAATTCTTACTCTGTGTTAATATTATTATTACATTACTAAGTAAGTTATTGAACAAATTGTGGTTTTAACTGGTGCCAAGTGAGTGGTGGTGCCAAAACATAACACGCGCGGACTTGTTTAAATATGAGCAATATATAAAAGGATTAATACCTTTTGCTTTTGAAAAAAGAAAAAGGAAATTAGAAAAGGTTACTTTAGGAAGTGAAAGATAGTGTATGTGTTCAATTTAAGTTTATTTTCCATAGTCACCACCTCTTAAAATTCGGTTTTGAAATCACACTGTATAGTTCTGTTTTAATTCAAGAAAAGTTGACTCAATTTTAATGTACGAGGGGTCGCTTTTATATTCCCAGACTAGGCATGAAAAGAAGAGATTAGAACAGCAACAGAAATTTTATTTTTCAATACAGACCCCTTGTTTTTGAAAACAAGTACTACATGGTTTCAATAATACCTTTAATCCATTATAAAAATATTCATTTGGTTTGTCCGTAAAATGCCTTTCAACAGTCGCTATAGGTTCGTCATCATCCCTAAATTTTGTTCCCATTAGTGTTTTTTTGAGATTTGGAAACAAAAAATAGTCACGAGGGGCTAGATCCAGACTATAACTCGGATGGTCAATTTCTACGAATCCACATTCAGCAACCGTAGCTTTTGAAAGTCTTGACTTGTGGGGTGGTGCGTTGTAGTGGAGCAACAGGACACCTTGTGCCAGTTTTCCGCGCCTTTTCGCTTTAATAGAATCTCTGAGCCGATGCATTAATACTCTCCTGCTACCGTACTACATTTATTCAGGTAATCAATCATTAAAATTCCTTGGCAATCCCAAAAAACAGTTGCCATTATTTTTCCTGCAGAAGGGGTGACTTTAAACTTCTTGGGAGGGCTGGAGCCCTTATATACCACTGCATCGATTCTTGTTTCGACTCAGGATCAAAATGATGAACCCGTAACAAGTCGATTGGTAATTAAATCTGGTTCGTCTCCACAAAGTGCCAAAAATTGTTCAAACGTTTCCATCCTGATACGCATTTGGAATAGGTGGAACCCATCTCGCATTCACCTTTGTCATTCCAAGGTATTCGTGTAGAATTCTGAAAACCGTGGTTTCCGAAGCTCCTAATAAATCTGCTAATTGTCGCTTCTTTAATCTTGCATCTTCCAGTACCAAACATTTGGTTCTTGCAATAACATCGGAAGTGATCACATCAACAGGCCGACCTGGACGGTAATCATCATTCAGTGATTCTCGATCATGTTTAAACAATTTTGACCATTCACAAGTAGTCGACTTGGAAGGACAATCACCCCTGTTTACAACCAACATTTCTTCAGAATAATTTTTGGAGCTTTTCCTTGTTTTGTTAGGAATTTTATAACTGCTCGATATTCGATACGATATGTGGCAACATAAACTGACATATATTAGAAGTAATACCACTGCAATTGTTTTGTAAATTGTCAAACATGTTACCAAGGCATATGTGATTAAAAAACAATATAATAAAAAATTACATTAAAATTGAAAACTCTCTAGTCCGGGAATATAAAAACGACCTCTCGTTCGTCAGTGTTTGTGTAGATTATTGAACAAATATTTTAATGAATGAAATAAAAAAAAATAAAAAGTAAATAACATATGTCAGGTACTTTTCCATGACCTCCAATTCCACTTAAATTTAAACTGATTGCGAGCTTAAGGGTTTAGTGTAACTGGCCATAAAGAACTCGTCTAAAACTAGCTGTAAGATTACAGTCGAGTGCAATTAAAGTAGGTCACTCTTTAGGCGATTTAGGCGTAGTTTTTTTTATCACAAATCAGAAAGCACTTTTTTGACAATGTAGGTACCATGTGTGTTTTCTTTAAATGCCTTAAATGGTGACTATGGAAAATAAAATTCATGTCGTACATCATTTTTGACATGTAACGAATTTAACCAAACAACTTAAAACTAATGAATTATGAAGTGATTATAATCCGCTCACAAAACTCCCATGACGTTTCTATTTTCATATTTAAAATTCTGAGTATTTGATAAGTACTAATTATGTACACTTTTAACTGACTGTATTCAATGGTCAGTAGCGTCAATATTGACTCTTAAATACATTATTACTTATCAAATACATGCAAAATTTGCAATATGAAACTGTACACGTCACGAGAGTTTTGTGAACGGACTATTATCTAATACGAACTTTATTTTTAATAAATAAATTTGATTCAAGGATAAAAGTTCTAACAGTAGGTCTAGGTTAATAATATTTATAGCTGGTGTACCTAATGTGGAAAAGAAAACAAGTTTGGGGCGAACAAATGTGTAATCGAATAAATTTCACTTATAATAATAATAATAATAATAATGTTTATTAATCCCATACATTACATTCATAACAAAAATAATATCAATATACGTTTGTTCGGGATTAATTACGCCAAAAAGCAGTTGTGTTTTATACACACTGATAAAATTTGGCGTATTTAATAAACGATTTTATTGAAAGAAAAGAAAATGGTGCAGAGCACGAATTAACACATATCATAAATTATTTTCAATTCTAGCAGGAAACACTTAAGAATTTAGTACTATAACAAACAACCAAATCTCCCACAAAGGTAGGCCAAAAAATCTAACCGGACACAAGTTATAACTGCAGCTGAAACAGATATTTCTTATATGCTTTTTTGAATAGTGCTTGAGGTAACATTTTAAGTTTAGTTGGTATCGAATTATATAGAACAGCTATGTTATATGTATAAGACCTCCTAAAAAATTCACACTTGAACTTGGGAATCGTCAAACAAGACCTATGACGAATATTTAAGTTATGTATATCTGTCCTAAACGTAATTTTATTTAGAAGGTAGGGCGGTGTGCGGTCAGTTATTATTTTGTAAAAGGTGTAAGCCATATGCAGTTTTCGTCTGTTACTCATATTGAGCCAATTAGATAACTCCAGAGTATAAGAAATATGCTCTCTTTTTCGTTTGCCATGTATGAACCGAAGACATGAATTTTGTACACGTTGCACACGTTTCCGAGTATTGTCATCCAAACACGGTCCATATAGTACATCGCAATAATTAAAACGAGAGAGTATTAACGATTCACAGAGCATTCTTCTCAACTCCAGATTCAACAAATGTCTGTTACTATACAACAACTTCAAATTCGCATAAGATGTTCTTATTAAATGAGCAATATGATTTTTAAAACGTAATTTATTGTCAAAATACATACCTAAACTTTTAATTTCCTGATTAACACTAATAGTTACATTACGAATTTGTATTTTTAATGAATTAGCCAATTCCACACGTTTACCCGCAAAACAAATAACAAAAGATTTAGAAGTATTAATTTTTAAATGATGTTTTTCAGCAAAGTCAATTAATCTTTCTAAGTCTGAATTGATACAATCATTAGCTCTTTCTATTTCAGTCGGCTTACATGAAAAATAAATTTGTGTATCATCAGCATAATATTGTGACTTGCAATATTCCAAAATCCTATTGAAGTATGATGTATAAATTAAATAAAGTAAGGGACCTAAAATTGACCCTTGGGGTACACCGGAGTTAATCATTTCTTCACAAGATTTTTTATTATCCACTACTACTTTTTGCCTTCTATCATATAAAAAATCTGCTATTAATTTCACTGCATTTTCTGATAAACCAATGTAACCCAAAATTAATAGTAATAGTTTATGGTTTAGTGTATCAAAGGCTTTGGAAAAATCCAAAGCCACGAGAACTACAACATTACCTTCATCCAAAGCTCTGAATATATCATCAGAAAGATTGAGAAGTGCAGACGCACAACTATAACCAGATCTGAACCCAAATTGATTTTCTGGTAATATATTATTTATAGAAAGATATTTACGAAGTTGTTGTGCCATAACACTTTCTAGAAATTTAGATAAACAGGGTAAAATACTCACTGGCCTTAAATCACTGAAATTGATTGGATTTTTAATTTTGGGTAACGGAATTATATGTGCTAACTTCCATACTGAAGGAAACACAGATTCAATTAAGCAAGTATTTATAATATTTACTATGGGTAGTATAATATGAGGTGAACACAATTTAATCATATTTATATTGATATCGTCACCTCCTGTCGCTTTAGTTTTAATGCTGTTTATAATTTTACACACTTCGTTTTCTGTGACGCAGACAAACTCAAACTTACGAGCAATACGTATCTTGTTAACAGAATAAAATTTATGTAATTGATCATCAATTAGCGGCATAGATATGCATAATTCATTTATTGACGATATAAAAAAATTATTAATTTCAACAACATTTTTTAGATTATCAGGTATAATAGTCACATTTTTACCTTTTATAAATTTTAATCTGTTCCAAAGTTCTCGCGGATTGTTGTTTTTGCAAGCATAGTCAATGTAGGCTTTCTTCTCCCTTCTTATAGCACCCGTAGTATAATTACGTATTTCCTTATAATGCTGCCAGTCAACTAAATTTTTAGTTTCCTTAGCTTTTTTTAGAGCTTTGTCTCGAAATTTCATCATAACTTTAATAGTGTCTGTAATATAGGGTAACCTGGGTTTTACGTTTTCAAGAGTTCTTATAGGTGCATGAATATGAAACAAATTTAATATTAAATTATTTAGAAAAGTAACTTTGTCATTTACATCGTTTAGATAAATTAAAGTTAACCATGGCAAATTAGAAGCGTCTTGAGAAAACTCTGCGAAATTAAAATATTTGAAATCACGGTACACAAAAGTACGTCCAACAAAACTTTCAACTTTTAAATCCAGTACACAATAAATCATAGAATGATCCGATAATTCATGCATATTTACTGTACCAACTTCATTAATTTTACAAGTGTCATTAGTAAATATTAAATCTATAAGAGACGAACTGTTAATAGTAACTCTGGTGGGCTCATCTATCCACTGAATGAGCCCTACAGACGAGTACAACTCGACAAAATAGCAAACTTTTGTATTGCAGTTATCCAGCATATTAATATTGAAGTCCCCTAAAAGCACACATTCGTCATGAGCCGGTTGCAACTCCGATAAAATTTCATCAAACTCATTACAAAAACAAGTAAAATTCCCTTTAGGAGGTCTATACATACAGCCCACTAATACAGATCTTTGTGCACACGTTATAGTAATCCATATTTGTTCAATATGTTCATTGATATGAGAATAAACAGTATTAACTTTCAGATAAGATTTTACAAAAATACCTACACCGCCACCTCTTGAATTTCTAGAAATTTGACTAAAATTATATCCTTCAACTTTAATATCAATATAATTATCATCGTTTAACCATGTTTCAGTTACACAAAATATATCAAAATCAGAGTTCAAAAGAAAATCTGAGAAAGCTGCACCACAAGAAAATAAAGATCTTACATTTAATTGTCCTATTTTCATTACGTGCAAAATAACACTTAACTAAGTTATTACCTAATAAACTAGAGTAGAAATTAAATGCAATAATTATAAATATGTGTTTCTTACAAAATTAGTAATTATTTCAACAGAAAATTTTTCACTTTTATTTGATAGTTATTAACAATCAATAATACTAATCCTAAAATGATCGAAATTAATAATCTCCGAATTGAAAAAAGTAACTTAAGAGCAACAATTTAATATAAACAGGATAATAACAATTTAATATAAACAATATTCAATTTAGAGAAGTAAAAAAAAAAAAAAATATGAAGAAAAATTTCGAATGAAACTCAAGTGTCACGCGCCGCTGCTTCAGTAGCTAAATCCTCCGCTTCTTCTAGCGAGCTAATTTTTATCCGCCGACCCCGGAAATTTGCAAATATGGACCCATTTAGTGACCACACATTCCTCTTCCCTAGTTTTTCTTTTAAGGTGTAGCAAATGTTCTGTCTTACTTTAGTGAGATCCTCATAAATAAACACGCCAGTATTTTTAAGCAATTTCTTGTTCGACATGACCCTCTGCTTCGATGTGTGTGCGACAAATTTAACAATAACAGCTCGATCTTTTTTGTTCCCATCAGAAAGACCGATTCGATGACACCGATCTATGGAAGCCTCATTAATATTTATTTTCATCGTGGAATTGAATAATTCCAAGATAACAGCCAAAATATCTTCTTTAATTTTTTCTTTAACACCATATATACGAATTGAATTTCTTCTGGAATATTGTTCCAAATCATCAACCTTATGTTGTAATTTTTTATAATCAGATTCGAGTAAGTTAATTTTCTCTTGATGCACTTTGTTTATTGGCTCAAAAACAGCTAATAGTTCATTTTTAATACTCACAGCAATTTTCTCTACAAAAAGTTTATCCTCGAGTAATGTTTTAAAGGTGTCACGCATGGTTTCAGAAATATCACCTTTATTAGTGTTGTTTCTACCCATTTTGGATTTAAATTTCACACACAAGTTACTAACGTGTTTAGACACCGGCAGAATAATAGTAAATAATTTGTTATCGAATTTTAAGGCTCATAAAATCAGATAAAGCAGCAGCACGAATACACTTGACTACTCCGCTCGCGCCATAATATAATATAATCAATTATGATTTAAATGTCCCAGCTATACAATACTGGGTGTCTCTTAACTTCATACAAAAAATGAAACCAGTGAAAGTTTACATTAAAAGTGATAGAACGAAGCAGTTTTTGTATAACAATTAATTAATAATTATTAGAGATAATAAATGTTTTTGGCAAACGATGAAACAGTTTGATAGTCCCTGGTTTATTTTATGACGTAATTACGTCCTCGGAGAAATTTGTTAAGTGGGTCAGTCGTCAGCTGTACTTTGTCGCGTTGAAAACATGACCGAATTTTCCAATACTGTTCTTGTGGAAATGATTTTAATTTACGGCGAATGTGTCAAAATGCGTTGTCTGCAAGACCTTTGTATGTACAGCGTTACGACGAATCAATGTTTACAACTGATGCAGTGTGGGCAGAAAGAAATCCTCATGCAATGCGGTGCCCTAGTTTTCAACAACGCTTTTCGATCAAACTGTGTGCAGGTATGTTAAACGGCACTTTAATCGGTCCATTTGCTTTACCTAATCACTTGGACGAAATGGCGTATTTACGTTTCTTGCAAACTAATTTGCCGGAACTCCTAGAGGATGTAAATTTAAATATTAGAAAACATTAGACCTTAGTCCATTAGATTTTTATCTTTGGGGACATTTAAAAAATGTAGTGTACGCCGAAGAAGTAAACACAATAGAAGAACTCAACGCATGCAGTGGAAAATATTCGAAAACAGAACCAATTCCGTAACGCAAGTGAATCCCTGCTTCGTCGAGCCGACGTATGTTTACGTCTCGCGCAGGGGGGGAACCGTCCGTTGCGTCCAGCGGTTCTAAACATTTCACAGGGAATTGCTGGATGTCGTTATGAATTTTTTTATTTTATCTCGTACCATATACGCCATTATTTTTTTTTGTTTCAAGTTGAAGAAGACCCTGTATACAGATATTATATAGTGAGCGTGGAGATAGGTCACTTATAACTTTCGTACGAAGTACGGAGATTAGCAGTTGATGTTACGGAAGCAATAAAAAAAATTTTATGAAACATTTGCAAAATAATTTTTAATTAGTATTGAAGTAATAGAAATGCAGATTTTTCACAAATTAATTCTTACGTAATAATAACAATTTAGTTCCTTAATTAGTTAACTTAAGGAAATAAATTAACAGTAATCATAAACATGCCTAACAATAAGTAAAAAAAAAAAAATTGTAATTAATAACCGACTTCACATTCTAAAAGTATTATTTGAAGAAAAGCACGCCAATACTCATCCCTTAATTTATTATTTTATTACTTTATTAAGTTCAGACTACACATACAAAATTCCGAAAGATAGTACAGAGTGCAGATTACATGTTCATTCAAAGAAATAAATTAAAAAAAAAATCAGGTATGCAGGTCACTCAGTGTTGTAATAAACTAACTAATAATAACTTTAATTTATTTTTCCAATCATTTAACAAATTTAATCACATATTATATTATATTTGTGTACAAAATATTGAATATCATGATTTAATTACACTCTTAACCAGGAAAGATGGGAGTTCGTCATAAATCTTACGCGTATGGTTTAAGATTAAAAATACTAGTCAAATCAATTTATACTTGACTTTTGAAAATAAGGTTTCAAAGGTCATTATACTTTATTAAATTAAAGAATGCCATAAGCGTTAACTATGGAAAATGAAATTCATGTCGAAGCTTGATTCACATACGTTCAAAGAGCTACACTACATCATTTTTGAGATCTAACGAGTGTAACCTACAAATTTAAATCTAATAAAGTGATTGGATGTAATTAACAGTAAGTTATTATGGTTACTCTATTACAGAAACTTTAAATTTTTAATAAATAAATTTGCTCCAGCGATGAAAGGGTAGTCTTAGTTTTCAAATGCCAAAATCAACACTTCAAATTTTTTAGTACATAAATGATGCTAAGATATGAATTTTATTTTTCACAGCCATTCCTTATAGCTTATAAAAAACACATGGTATTACAAAAAGTTGCGTGCACACAAGATAGCTTTCCTAGCTTCATAGGTTCATAGGCTGACGAAGATTACAATCCTTTATTTTAAAAATATAAATTACTACGCAGAAATTATAAACTATATTCACAGTACGCAAAAATTGACTTACAATTAATTAATTCAGTAATCAATGCGAGTAGATATTTAGAAGCTTCTTCCGTTATCGAATTGCTTATGGGCAACGTTGACATAGTGACCGTGAATTTTGCCGGAGCTTTATTGTATTACGATGTGCTTATAAAAACAATACATGCACATATATCTTATTGTGAACTTACATTATTTATAAATGTAACTTAATCTATTACAACCTGTATATTACAATTACTTTTATAATGTGCATTTACTCGAGTTGTTTTCTTTTTCATATAACATTATTATTGTTATTTAGATTAAGCAATTGCAAAAAATCTGTCATCATAATTCACATCATTTTACTTTTCAGTACGTGCATATCTTTACATGATCCTTTCAAAGGGAAGCTCAATTTTCTTTAAGATCACAATCGCCGGCCTTAAAGTGTTTAAAGTCAATTAATGCAATACAATGGAGTACGATTCTTTGAAAGCTTTTGCGACAAAATAACATACAAATATTTTTTCTTGTGAATGGTTGTTGAAATCGGGATTTTTTTGCTCCTGAAATCGTATGAAAATAAATAAGGTGCTATTTAAAGCGAGCAAAAATATATTAATTTGCTTACTTAACGTTTTGCAGACTCGATTCGTCGCTTTGTCAAAAGAACCTGTGAAACGTCAAGTAAATAATAAACGTAAAGTACATTTATAATGTTATTGTCTGGAAGAAACAATTTAGAAATAACAAAAAGCTTGAACAAAACTTTTGTTCGATCGAATCACTTTATTTTACAAAGGCATTTTTTTAGGTTTTATTATGGGGAACAAACACAAATCATATAGATTGAAATTGGGACTACATCGCGAATGGTTCGATAATTCGACTTTTGAATTAATTATAAACTCTAGTTTTGTTTGCTGAATGCGCCAAAGTGTTGTTCTTTTGTCTTGCCCGGACCTTTTCGAAAACGTCTACTAAGCAAATGAAACTATACTATTCAGCATTGGCTGTACTAATTGTCAAGTGGTGTGGATCGTCCTCAACTCCTCATTCCCAAATTCGGGCACAGATGGTCTCTATTGAAAAATATAATTTTCTCATATGTAACTTCTACATTTTGCAATGTTCAAATAATCGAAAAATATTTAATGGATTACCTATCAGTTATCGAATGTTCGGCATTGATTGAATTATTTAAGACCGTGGTAGTAAAAACTGCAGTTCGTTGGAGTTTCTTTCCCCTCTTGATATTTTCGGTTGTTCAATGTATCAAACATTACTATAATATACCGGATGAGTTCAGTATTATGCATAGCTTGAAATCTGTAATATTTCATAGTAATATTTGAGCTAATAAGTCCTTAACATACGAGGATAGGTCGGAAAGTTTCTAGAATGAACCAGAAGATGGTGCTACGTGCGCATCTTGTTCTCTGATTTTGTTCGTATAACTACTGTCAAATTTTCAGAGAAATCATGCATAAGCTAAAGTGGTTACTGTCGATTAAAGCAAAAAATTCATGCACTTTCTAAATCATGAATAAAGTGATAAAACATTTCTTTTTGAAAGGCTTAAATGCTAAAGAAATAAAAACGGAATTAAACGATGTTCACGGTGAGTCTTCTCCTTTATATGCAACGGTTGCAAACTGAATTTGAATGCAGTCGAACAAGCATAGAGAACGCACCTTGCTCTAGCAGGCCAAAAACGGCTACCGATGACCAAATAATTGGAAAAGTTCAAGAAGTCGTGATGAATGATCGGCGAATAAAGTTGAGAGAGACAGCAGAGACAATAGGCATTTCATGCGACCACGTACATTGCGTCTTAATCAACATTTGGACACGAGAAAGTTTACTGCTAGATGGGTGCCGTGTATGCTGACAATCGATCAAAAGCGAGTTCGAATGACCATTCCTCAGCAATGTCTAAACATGTTCAAACGTAATCCAAAAAAATTTTGGCGACGTTTTATAACTGTCAATGAAACGTGGATACATCACTACACTCCGGAGACCAAAGAGTAATCAAAGCAGTGGACAGCATGTGGTGAACCAACTCACGGGAAGGCCAAGTCGATGCCGTCTGCTGGAAAAGTCATGGCTACTGCTTTTTGAGATTCCCGAGGAATAATTTTTATCCATTACCTGCAACACGGGAGAACACAGGCGAATACTATGCGTCGTTATTAGACAGATTGAACGAAGAAATCAAATCTAAAAGGCCTCATTTCGCAAAAAGAAAATTGTATCACCATGATAATGCCCTGAGCCACAAGACGGCAATTGCGACGGCGAAACTACACCAATTTCGATTCCAGTTAATTGATCATCCTCCATACTCGTCAGATTTGTCCTCGTCAAATTTCTTTTTGTTTCCGAATCTTAAAAAAGCTGGCTGGAAAGAAATTCTCATCGAATACTGAAATCATCGAAGCTGTAAATGGATATTTCGAAGGCTTAGATGTTTTCTATTTTCTTGAAGGGTTGAAAGGTCTTGAAAAGCGTTGGATTATACGTGTAGGGCTGAAAGGAGACTACGTAGAAAATACGATTTTCCCCAAAAAGTTATTTTCTTCCATCTCGTTCTCGACACTTTCCGATCTATCCTCGTATGTCCTTAACATATTCATAGTTTTCAAGGAAATGGTATGTAACAAAGTTGCATTGTTTTAGTCTTAGATTACGACCTTCACATCGTTGCGAAAGTTTGTAATTTTGTAAAATTATGAGTGAATGGCGAATAAGGTTCGCACAGATCGTCTAACCCTTTAACTGAAATAAAAAACTTCTCAGCGATTGATTGAGGCAAAATAAATTTTAAATTTTAATTAAAAATTTAAATACTTTAAAATTTAAATTCAATAAAATAATTAATGACACTTATGGTGATCCTATTACTACTTTAATTAATTTATACGCATCTGAATGCACATCTATCGATTATAAATGTTGACATTACTATTCTCGTCTGGACCCCCCAACGAATACTAATTGCGTAAAAAATATCGATTTTATTCTTTGGAACCAGCTGATAACTGGTAAAATGCGATTAATAAACAGGCCATGGAATTTGAACGTATGCGGTGAATGGACATTTATTGAATCGCCAGTTATAAAAAATTGCAATAAGTCAGGGTCACCAACTAATACGCTTATATTAATAGTAAAAACAATATAGCACTATTTTACTGCTTTTACTAAATGTTGCGTTCTATTTCTTAGACAGTGTCGTTACATGATTTTAAAGTAAATTTTTAAATCACCCTAATTTATTAATCAGAATTTCTTAAACATTTTTCCATAATCTGTGATATGGATTCTCTTAGGACCAGTTTTACAATGGTTGGATAAACTAAGTATAGCTCTCTTGTTAGTACAATCATTGGTTCTTAATGTAACTGTAGTTTTAACTCTAGTTATACCAAACTGGCCCCTAGTGGTTTTATTTTGTTTTTTGGTTTTGTTTCAGACGATCACATTTTTTGTAACAAGTTTGTTACGAAGTGAGTGAGAAGTACCAATTCTACCAATCAACTTTCACTGTGATAGCTTATCTCTCTCACTTTGTAACAAAATTTTAATCAAATTTATCAAATGTAATACTGCCATAATACAAATATTGAGAAAAATACATGTAACTTGTGTAAAACAAGTTTTCCCATCTAGTGTGTTGCTCTCATTTTCTCGCATGTTCACATATGTTCCGTACTTGATCCATACCTAAACAGACAAGTAAAGAATTGTTTTATTGATTTGATTTTACAACGGTTTTCACATTGGAAGGAAAATCTTTTATAGTTGAATCCTACTTTCGAAACGCCCAAAAAATCAATGGCGAATGGACCTATTTCCAGAAACTGTATGTCTGTGGCACAAATATGTTAATCAACTTCAGTACTCTGTAGGACTATTCAGAGAAACTGGCAGTGTAGCTAGAAGACAGGTATCAGGTAGACCTAAAGTAAGAACTGATGAAGCAGTTGAAAATGTGAGATAAATTATGACTGATGCTCCTCGCACTTCCATCTGTCACTTGTCATAACAAGTTGATCTTTCTATCGGAACCTGCATAACTATTCTAAGAAAGGACTTGCAAATGTTCCCTTATTCTTTGATTACCATGCATAAACTGCTTTCAATAGATTTTGAACCAAGGCGAAGGAAGGTACTGTCATTGATTTTTAAACGATATTGACAATGACGATTTGTTGGACAAAACTTTCTTCTCCGATATGGCCTGATTCCATTTAACAGGATGCATTAATTCCCAAAATATGAGGATCTAGAGTGCAGAAAACCCTCATATTTTCATTGAAGCCTCACTCCATCCACAAGAAATTGATGTTTGGATAGGTTTAAGTCGGAGAAAATTGACAGGTCCAATGGCACACTAACAGCACTTAGAAGAGATTTTGCATCCATTTATTAATCAACTTCATGATGACGAGTTGCAATTTGGATATTTCCAGCAGGATGGTGCAACGGCCCATGCTGCTGGAGATACTTTAAATTTCCTTCAAGAGTTTTTGGAGATGGGATAAATAGCAGAAATATGACAAACATATGGCCTCCACGATCTTGCGATCTAATTTCTTTGGATTTCTTTGTTTGGCCCTACTTAAATAATTCCATTTTTAAAACGCACGTTAATGATCTACAGGAATTTACCTAAAGAATCATCGAAAAGTGTAATGAATAAACAATTCTCCCCACATTTTGCAAAATGTTTTTAATGGATGTCGCAGAAGAGTTAGAAAATGCCTCGAAGAAGACGGAGGCTATTTTCAACATCTGTTGTGAATTCACGTTCAACGTTATTTTCAATGTTTTATTTTGTTTGGTTTCAAATACGTAATAAATCGTAATTATTGGTTATAATTTTCTGTTGACGTTATGACGAGGTTAAATGTCAATTTGGCGTTTACTAATCAAGTAAGGAGCGTATGTGAACATGCGAGAAAATTAGAGCAACACACTAGATGAGAAAACTTTTTGTACACGTTATATAGCTTTCTCGTTTAGTGCTGCTTACTTGAATGTAAAAAAATAAAGAATAGTTACCAAATTCATATCGGATGACCGTGTTCTGCAATTTTCAAAACAAGAAACGTATTGTGTAATATTATAAAGGTTCAAAAAATAACTTTCATGATTTGTTCTCCGCAATTTTTACGGGCTATTTTATCGAAAGTGTTCCTAAAATCTTTATTTTAGTTATAATGAAATATGACGTAATTTTGTGGGCTCTTAAGTACCGCACCACAATCGTTATCACAAAACTTAACTGTTCTTTTTTTTTGTTATTCTGTTGAGTACATATAATTTTTTCTTTAAGTGTAAACGTACCGATTGTTTCATTGAAACGTGTTACAATTTCAAATGAAATCGATATGGGTGTTGTGTACAGAGAATCGTTGAAAATGATCTTGGAGTGAAGTCATTTTTATTGGAGAATAACTATTATTTTTCGTTCGTAAATTAACCAAATATGAAAGCGATGCACTGTTGCTGCGTGAAATTTTGTACATTATATGTTATTCGCTCTTTATCTCTACGCAACGGGACTTCCCCAGATTTCTGTTTAAATATCTCAGTCAATAGTTTTTAAACAAATGCACGTTATAACAATTTTTTTTGTAGTTATCGTAACATTTCAATGAGCAAGAACATACATACATATGAACAAATTCAAAATTAAAGAACATATTCCACGGTGGCATTTTATTGTTAATTATAAGAATTCAAATTTATTTTTGAATTCACCTAATAAAAACATTATCCGTTCGCGAAGTTTTAACCTATTTTCAGAAGCCGCACGATATTCGACGAACTTGATTCCTTTAAGACGTAATTTCGGTAAACTGGCAAACCAAGCTCAGACCTTACATCAAAACGTCGCCTCTAAGTTTCAGTTAAATTAGTTCATAGAACTTGCATTGCAGTTTGTATGTACTCGTAGTTGCATGCACAGAGACGCTGCTCTTTCCTAGAGTCGAGGATGTGGTTGGGAGGAATGCATAATTACAGACGAGATTCATAAATTAGTCAGGCAGCGTAACTACGTAAATCACAGACTCATGTTTTCCAAAGATGTGATTAAAAACTGAGTTTGTAAAGCGAATGCTGGAGGAGAAATAAATAACAACAATATTACGATCACAGCTGCAGGCGGCAATGCATACCAAATCCGAGAGTCAAGAGCAAAGCACTAGCGACGATTAAAACTCGTGCATTCTGTAACTGGATCTAATAAATGGTCTCCGTGCGACCATCACATCAGCGACGGTTTTATAATCAGTTGTAAGCTTGCATGAATGACGAACTAGGTTCGCTCGTTAATAAGTAAAAAAAATATCAGCATTGAAATGCAGGTATAATAAAGCATTTTACGTTTTCAGAGAAAACCGATATGTTTAAGCAATTCCTTGGAAATCTGGTCATCGCATCTTGTCGCGATAAATCTTTATTAATAGTTTTACTTACATCAATTTCTAGTAATCCTGTCCGAGCTTCTGAGCTTCTGAGATTTCCAAACATCCCAGCAATTTAAACACCTATTAATTATATCTAGTAAAAGAAACATAACTCAAATTTTAGTTACCTGTGAAATATGTAGTAAAACAAAATTCAGATGCGTGTCAAAGTCACATTGCGTGTAATTAATGGAATAATAATCATATATTTTTAATTAATTATAAACTATTTCGTAAAAATTTTACCCTAAACTCTAAAACGTTCATTCTCTTATGAGTTTTTTTTTGTGTGAAACAATTGTCAGTCACCCTATATAAATTATCAACCAGAGAACCAAGCGTTTGGAGGTCTAAAAAAAGGCTATTAATCTTGGAATAAGGAGTACTCTAAAAATAATCTTTTTTAATCTTGTATAATTGAAAGCATTATTTTACCAAGACAATTGACTTAATTAAAGAAGCTAAAAACACAACAAACAAATGATCTTTTTTTATTATCTTAAATTGTAGCCAATAATATTTTTTTTATTTTTATTTTTTTGGACTAAGAACATTTTTATTACCGCTGTACTTCAAGGTACTTAACGCAATTATGTTTTGTTTCAGATAAAGCAATACGAGAAGCTGGATTGCACAGAGGACAGAATGAAGATGGCCCGAGATATCTACGATAACTTTATTATGAGGGAACTTTTGTCACGTTCGCACGTGAGTTATCCCATGACCTTTCCACCCTTCCTCGCCCTGCCCTCGTTACGGCTTCTGACACCGCCCTGCTGCTCGTCCTGCTCTAATATTTAGGCTCTGGGAAAATCACATTCAGGTGGATATCCAAATTTTGCCGGGTCCTTACTTAATATATGATGTAACACTTAACCGTTGCGTTATTAATTCAGTACGTCTAAGGACTCGCGAGGCAGTCAGAAGCTTGCAGGGTGCAGTGAGTTAGGGGTGTGTCCCAGTAGAATACTTAAAAATAAATTCTTGAATGAATAGTTAATTTTTAATGGACTTTTTACGGGGATTTCGTTTTGAGGTAGCTGGGCTACTGTTGCATCAAAAACTGACTTTCTCGGATCTTGTGGGAGAATTAAAGCGTCGGACTTAAAAAATTGTGCAAATGTTATTATTTTCAATTGAGTAGAAGCAATCCATAATTTACACTCATTTATCTAAATCGTGATTTTACTTTTAGGAAATTGTCTTCGGTGATCAAAAAAAAACTCCAATCCTGTAATGATAGAGAATCACGTTCTAGATTTGAAAAAAAATGTACTTGTATTTAACGCAGTAAACAAATCTGGGGTATTTTAATAACTGTTTGGAATTGGATCTGGTGTTTTCTACAGAATTTTTATTAGGTTTTACTAGGAAACCTATAGTCGTATTTTAATCGATATTGTTATTATTTCTACATTTCATAATTACTTAATTGAAATTTATACGTTGCTTTTTCTGTAATAAAGACCATTATTATTATCGGTGAACCAGATTTATATACAATGTGTTATTGAAAGTTGTACAGATATTTTAACCGGCGTTAGTTCTTGTCAAATAAATACTAAATATCCACACTTACTTTATACAATAGTTTATAGCTTTTGAGAAAAAGCTGTTGGAATTATTAACAAAAAAGTTTGAGAGCCATTGATATTTTTCAAAAAATTTAATTGTAAGAAAAATCAAGTAATACAATGATATGCCTTCTTTTATTGAATATGTGACATAATTGTATGAAACTTCATTTGAATTTTTCGTAAAATTATTTACCGTAATGAATTTTACAAACGCAGAAAAAACGGCTATGGTGTTGGTCTGCGTTAAAGCTTGCGGGAACGCTGCCCTGGCACGAAGGTTGTTTCGTAAACGTTAGCCTCATCGAAGACTGCCCAATGAACGTACTTTTGAGAATACGGTTCGTCATTTGAGAGAATTTGACTCATTTAAAATGAAAACCACTGATATTGGTGGTCAACGGGAAAATGAAACATTAGAAGCAGGAGAAGTGATACTTCAGGAAATTGAAAATCGGCCGGAGATAAGTACACGACGCCCTGCCTCAGAGGTCGGAGTATCCTATTTTTTTGGTGTGGTGAACGTTGAAAGAACAAGGTTTGCATCTCTTTCATGTCCAAAAAGTTTCGGCCCTCATACCAACCAATTTTCCTCGTCGAGTGTAGTTTTGTGAAGGGATTGTTAATCAGCACTTTCAAAATCTTGGTTTAATTACTCACATCTTGGCCACTAATGAAGCTACTTTTGCCAGAAATGGCGTTTTTAATAGCCGAAACACTCACCTCTGGAGTGATGAAAACCCACATGCTATCCGCGAAAATCATTTCCAGCAGGCATTTTCAATTAATGTATGGATAGGCATTGTTGGAAGTCATCTTGTTGGTCCTCATATTTTGCCAAAACCAATAACTGGGGCCATTTATCTAGATTTCTTGGAAAATGAGTTGCCTGGACTTCTTGAAAACGTTCTGCTAGATGTACGACAGGAAATGTGGTACTTGCATGATGGGGCTCCTATTCATTACGCACGCCAAGTCATTACCTGGATGAATGAAAAATTTCCAAATTGTTGGATAGGTCGTAACGGACCTATTTTATGGCCTCCGCGTTCACCTGACCTAAATCCTTGCGATTTTTTCTTTTGGGATCACTTGAAGCAACTGGTATATGCCATCCCAGTTAACACTGTTGAAGATTTTGAGCGGCGAGTCCATAATGCTGCTTTGCAGATTCGTCAAAATCACCAAGTCATGAGCAGCATTAAAGACAATTGCATTCGCAGAGCAAGCGCGTATATTTTAAACGACAGTCGCCACTTTGAGCAATTTCTCTAGTTTATAAATTGCCCAAATAAAATTTTGTTTTTTTTTTTAAATAAGTAATAGTTTGCTTTCGGAAAGATACAATTACAAAACAGTCAAAAGTCATAATGACACTGAAATGTTTTGACAGTTATGACAATGATGCTAACCTTTTTATTCGATTTTGTTGTTGCATCTGATTGGTTAACGCCTACGCGCCATCAAATTCGAGCGCCCAATTTAAAAATATACGGTGGCTCTCAAACAAAAACAATAAATGGTGTTTCTCTGAAACCAGTAACTTCTATATAAAGGAAGTTTAGATATTTAGCATTTATTTAAAGAGTACTATCGTCTGTAAAACTTTCAATAACACATTGTATATATACTCTGTGTATAATTTAACAATGGTTTGTCGAAAACCATATCGAGACTTTGTCATGGCCTTGCTAATAATACGTCACGCTTTGCCTTGCTTAAGTGTGTGACATGCTTAAAAACAATAAAATTTTATAATCATTAAAATCACGTTCCTTATCAAAATTTCTTAGAATTTCAAATATTACTGTAACAATTCACCATAATTAACTTCAGTAAGGCTTTCTATCATGGTTCATATATGATATATAATTTGTAGAATCTTTCGCTTTATATTGGTAACATCACATTACTCACTCTCATAAACCAAAGGGGAAAATCGCATTAAGAAAGGTTAACGACTTCAAAGCAATTTGCTTTAAAAATATTTTCCCGGACGTTCTGCATTTTGTGCCAGCTTTATTACTTTAAATACACATTTTCACATTTTTAATTGCTCATGAAAAGTGAGTATATGTTTATGGGCCTTTAAAAACCAACCGGTTAAGAAATGATTATAGAGATTATTGAATCATTAATTCACGAGGGGATACTTTTGTGTTACGTACCCAGCTATGAAACAAAAGGGGCCCGACGTTAAACCAATTATTAAAAACTAGCTGTGACGTGTACGTACATGTACTAAGTTATACCGAGTGCTTTTTTTTATTTTTATCAATTCTTGCTGTGAAATATGGACGGCATGTCTTAGCTTAAGTGAAAAGTACATCATTGCACCCCTTGATGCTGTTTTACAGTAAAACTAAGGCATGCCGTCCAAATTTCATGGCAAGAGTTGATGAAAAGAAAATTTAAATCACTCGGTATTACATTTATGTGGTTCATAGAGGTTTGGGAAGGTTTATTTGTTAATAAAGGGTTGTCTCACAAATAAAGAGACAAAGTTGATTTTACATCAAAAAATATTAGGTGGCTTTAAGTAAAATAAAATCGTTGCTATGACATTCAACTATGTTGGTACTTGTCAGTTAACTGTGTTTGTAAGTAGTTTTGCATTAACAATAATGAAATTATTAGAATACCAAAGCTTTGCAAAACGGGTCGTTCAGCACTACATCACTACGGCAAATCGGAAAGTATTCAACACTTTCTACGGGAAAGAGTCAGAAGATCCACCATATACCGAATAATAAAAAGAACTGCAAATTTTCAAAAAAATTCCGGGACGTCCAAGGTCCCAAAGTACTCAGAAGAATATAAAACGCGTAGAAGCGGTCTTTATCAAGTCACCAGGGACGTCTGTGAGAAATGCAGCCGCAAAACTTGATATAGATAAGTCAACAGTGTCTAGGATCAAGCTAAAAGATTTGCAAAAGAAGGCCTTTTCAAAACTATCGGCGCCAAAATATTTCAAAGACCAAGAAATACGTGCGAAAAAAGGCCGTCGGAAAGTGAATGAAAAGACATTATTGACGACGAATCTTACTTAGTTGCCGACCCAAGTAATATTCCTGACAAACAATGTTTCCACGCTCGCAAGAGAATGGATGTAAAATATGAAGATAAAGTGAAGCCCAAAGCCAAATTTTTCAAAAAATACCTTGTTTGGCAGGCAATTGATGAAAACGGCAACGTTTTAGACGCCTTGATTTCCCAGGGTTCTATGAACTCAGACGTTTACCTGAATGTGTAAAGAAGCGATTAATTCCCTTTATTAATAAATTGCATAATAAGGATAATATCATATTCTGGCCTGATATGGTAATATGTCATTACACGGCTTCAGTTAGCGACTTTTTACACTCTCAAGGAATCGGATTTATCGAAAAGAAAGACAACGCACCAAACGTTCCTCAAGCAAGAGGTATCGAAAAATTCTGGTTTCTCTGTAAAAAAGAAAATCAAAAGAATTTGGAAAAACCAAAAAGTTTGCGAGCGTTCAAAAATAGATGGACTTGAATTACCAAAAAAGTAGGTGAACAGTCTGGAGTGGCTGTAATGCACAGAGCAGCAATAAATTTGCGGAAAATAGCCTATGCAGGAGTTGCTGGACCCAATTTAATATAATTTGTATATAATAGGATTAAGTGAGTGTTTACCTGTAAATTAAATTTCAATTGTTCTTTTGTTAAAAATCTTATTGCAAATAAATGTTGTCTCTTTATTTTTGGGACAGCCCGTTAAGATCAGTGTAATTAGGTGAATCAAAGTCATAAAAATGAGGCAATGACAGAAAAATTATTTATGTATATGGAGAAGATGCACCATCTTATTTTCAAGTTAAATTTTGGTCTAAACTCTCGATGAAGCTCGAACTGAAGAGGCGGTACGAAAAGTTTAAAATTTGGTACTACTTCACGTCTAAATCAAAATTTTTCTTTGAAATTTAGGTCTCGCGTTCGTCTTTTGTTTTATTTATTTATTATATACAGTAAAATCCGATAAATATTTCAGTACTATTTCCTTTTCAATAATGAGTAAGAAAAGAATCGAATTATGCTTTATGTCTTTTACTTCAACGTCAATTTATGACGCAGATTTCATTTTCTTATGAAAACGATATTGTAAAGGACTGTTATTCCCAATGAGGGCTGTATATCCGAAACAAGTGATCTGAAAATTTTTCATGACGATTTGGATACGAAGAAGGTGTCTACACGATGAATTCTCAAATTGCTTACATCTGAGTACAAACTGGTTAGAAAATAAATTTCTCAAGAAAATTTGGCTGCAGCGGAAAGGAATACAAATTTTCTTTCTCGAATAATCGTCGGAGCTGAGGCTTGAACATGTCACTGGGACCCTCCCACTAAAAAGGAATCCATGCAGTTGGTTGCTTGCTTTCCACCACTAAAAAAGCCAAAACACAATTTTCTGGAAAAAATACTGGCAGCCACAGTTTTCTGGGACACTATGGGAGTCTTGCTTATTATTTGCCGAGAGGGCGAATGTACAGTGCGCAACACTTGATTACTCTCACTCCACAGTTGTCGCCATTCTTTTAATAAACCAACGTTTTGGTTATTAGGACTAGCAAGATAGTTGAATTTTCAACAAGTTTAGGCACCAGTTTGAATGAAAAATTTCAAAAACTAACTTTTGAGAATTTTTTTCAAGTATGATGGTTATTTCCTAAGCGACACTTGATTACTCTCACACTAAATAAAACCAAAAAAAATTAATTAATCAACTAATATTTATTTTCATACCGAGTATGACCTCGTTTCTCAACAAAGCTAACAAGCGATGAGGTAATGAATTAAATAAACTATTTAATAAATTGATTGGAATTGCTTCCCAGGATGTTCTTATGGCTACCATTAGTTCCTCTCTGGTGTTGAAGTGTCGTCCTTCCCCATAGACTTTTTTGGTCATTCAACCCCATAAATTTTCTATGATATTCAAGTCGAGGGAAAGAGCGGGCCACTCCAGAAGGTCGATATTGTTCTCATTCAACCATGTGTTGATTATTCTTGCCATGTGAATTGGCGCATTGTCGTGCTGAAATGTCCATTGTTGATAGGGAAATAACGCTGCAATGTTATCAACTTGTCTCTGGAGCAAGTCTAAGTACTTTTGAGCAGTCTGTCTTCCTTCCAGAATTTCTAGCCCCACTTGTCCTCGACTTGAAATTGCCGCCCAAACCATTACTGATCCGGCTCGGCTATGACGACGTGATAAGACTCGTTCTTCCAACTTTACATCATGAAAATAATATTGGAAGCCATCAAGTCCATCCAAATTAAACTTTTTTTCGTCGCTGAAAACAACACTTTTCCACTCCTCTGCCCAATCACGATGATTGCGAGAAAATTCTAATCAGGCCCGCCGATGATGCTCCAGCAGGAGAGGTTTTTTGCGCATTTTTTTTTTCGTTTTAAATGTGGGCATTTCTTTATTACTCTTTGGATGGTTCGTACGGAGGCATCACTTCCGACTCTTCCTCTAATCTGCTTAGCTGTAGCACAAGAATTGGATGCTAGTCGTATAATCGCATGACGCTCCCTTGCAGTTGCTGCCGTTGCAATGCGACCTCGCCGATTTTTACCATAATTTTCTCTGTCTTTTAGGTAAGCATTAATTACCCACGTGCTTCGTCCTATTTTTCTGGCGATTTCTCGATTGGAGTAGCGTTTTTGGTGAAAACTTTGGTTCTTCCTCTTTCTTCGGCAGATAAAGTTTTTCCACGACCCATACTATTACAACTATTTGTCGAACAATTGTTGACTCGTTGCTAAGCAACGTAATTTCCATTTGTTGTATGACTATCAGCTAACGTTGATTAAAAAAAGATAGTGAGAGTAATCAAGTGTCGCGATGGAAAGAACAATTTAACTTTAAGAAATTGCCCAGAATTGAAGGAGTCGAAATTATGAGGCAAACTTTTGCATAGATATTGAAAGTGTATAATCTAACTCCATGCCTGATTCTATCAACCAAAACAGTGATTTTTGAACAAAATCTCACCACTCAACGTGTGAGAGTAATCAAGTGTCGCACACTGTATGAGGAAGTATTGATAAACTACTTAACATACCATAAGACTTCACATTATTTCAAAACCAAATTTTAACATAACTTAAACATTTAGTAGAACGTTCATAAAAAATTAAAAATTTTGTTGCAAGTCGCTTTTGCAATGGATTCTTCGAGCATCATATGTACAGGGTGGGCCAAATTCGACACTTTTAATAGGAAACTCCTATTTTTAGACGAGTTAGACAAAAACTGACCTCGGTCCCTGGAGCTCGATTTTTAAGACAAAATTAATGGTGAAGACCGCGTTTCGATATCTTGTACCGTTTAGGAGCTACAGGGCGTTTTTCAGAATTCTACGATTTTTAAAAACCTTCATAACTTTTTTGTTTATGAAAATTTTTGATTTCTGTAAAGACTTCTTTAAGGCACTTTTTTATGCAGAATTCATTGCTCCAAGTTATTTTTTTCCAAAGTGCTCAATATTTGAGATATTAGCTAGAACTTTGATTTTTTATATGGAACACCCTATATATTTTTACATTTCTGTAAAGAGCATAAAATTCTATTTACAAAAATATAAAACACTTGATATTTTATTCAAAAGATTTTTGAGTTGTAGAGCTTTCATGTTTTAATTAAAATTTTGATGGTTATCGCAGCGTTCAAGTAGGCTGTGGATAATGATAGCTAAATATTTTTTGAAGATTCAATGAGCTATAAAAAATATTACTTTATTTTAAATAATTGTAACGAAGTTATAACGAATAAATACTAACGTAATCGAAATTGCGCAAAAATTACATAAAGTATCAAATTGTCGGCCATTTTGTACTAAACAAATGATTGCGTTTTGTTATGGTTTGAGCTGACATCACCAATTCAAGGACTGGTAGTGATGCATTTTTCTTATTCAATAAGGTCAGAATCTCTGTTTCTTTAAAATTCGCATTGCAGAAGTTCTTGTTAAGATGTTTGCTCCAACTGGCGTCGGTCATTTTCAATTTCTCCCAAATTATGATCACCTCTAATTCTTTATTTCCGTTTTGAGATTCATAATTTTTAGTTTTTATCAGTTTAAATGACTAAAAATTTATTAAATTGTTTTTAAATCTCAAGAATATATCTCCGAAGGATTGTCATCTTTCAGGATACCACTCATGCTAAAGATTAATCGGTGCTTCTGAATTTTCGCCAATTTCTATAAAACACTTTAATATTTAATATTAGTAAAGAAGACAGTGGTTTAGAAATAACAAATCAAAAAAGTAAATATAAATCAAAAAAGTTTATATCCTTAAATATAAATCAAAATAGATTATATCCGTAGATACGCTGTCATCTTCGGTACACACATACACTTATAAGTTAAAGGCACTTCATGAAGTCTTGAGTTGGTATAAATATTATAACATGTCATATTTCTCGTAATTTTCGTACATGTTTAATTATCTCCCTAAGTCTAATTTATAGAGATAGTAAAATTGAAGAGAAATGCAAATACCGTAAGAGATTGTGTCAAATTTTGACAGCGGCCTACCAGGGAGTTACAAAAACCTAAATCGCTTAGTTATCATCATCCACAGCCTACTTCAAGCTGTAAAAACAATTAAATTTTTGATTAAAACTTTGAAACTCTATATTTCACAAACTGTTTGAATAAAATATCAAGTGTTTTATATTTATATGAATGAAAATTTATTCTCCTTTCAAAAACGTAAAAATATATAGGGTGTTCCATATAAAAAATCAAAGTTCTAGCTAATATCTCAAATATTGAGCACTTTGGAAAAAAATAACTTGGAGCAGTGAATTCTGCATGAAAAAGTGCATTAAAAAAGTCTTTACAGAAATCAAAAATTTTCATAAACAAAAAAGTTATGAAGGTTTTTAGAAATCGTAGAATTTTGAGAAACGCCCTGTAGCTCCTAAGCGGTACAAGATATCGAAACGCGGTTTTCACCATTAACTTTGTCTTAAAAATCGAGCTCCAGGGACCGAGGTCAGTTTTTGTCTAACTCTTCTAGAAATAGGTGTTTCCTATTAAAAGTGTCGAATTTGGCCCACCCTGTACAGCTGTTTCGGCCCTATCTGACGCACCCCTAAATAGAGCCGAAACAGCTGTACAGAGGATGCTCGAAGAATCCACTGCAATTAAAACCGACTTGCAACAAAATTTTTCAAATTCATTATGCTTTGGTAGCACACATGGCCGTCTTATACGGGATGACTTATTAAGTAGCAAAGTGGCACCAATTTGTCAATCCTAATGCAATATTAGGTCAAGAAGCGATCGCAGGATATTGCGATCTAAACTTTTCGTTCATAAAATAATTCAAAGCCTTTAAAAAAAATTATTTATCTTGGACTGCAAACCACCACAAGGACGCTTGCCCTAATCAGCTGATTACCCGATTTAAGACAAAATAATAAGCGTTTTATATGGATTATTGACGATAACAATATTAGTTTTACGTTGTAGCGAAGGCGATTCTATTAAATTAATAAGACAAATAATTATTTCTTATATCAGAAGTTATTTTGCGGAAGTCGCATGATGGAGACATTCGTTTTCTATGCACTTGCATTGCCACACGCCATCCATCTGTGGTCATTTGTCGAAAATCCTTTATCTCATGTTTTTTTTTGACAAATAATAGTCTATAGGTGCTAAATCCGGAAAATGGGGCGAATGGTCAACAAATTCAAAACCAATTTCGTCATTATTTTTCGCAGTGCACTCAATGACGGGAGCTTGTCTTACAAGAAATAACATAACTTTAGTTTTCCGCGTCGTTTTTCCTCAGTTTTCTAACGTAATTTAATTAACTCAGTATAAATGCTCTCGTAATACTTCTACCCTGTTTCAAATAATCTATCAGCATTATCGTATCTTGTCCCAGAAAACTGAAGCAAGAATTTTGCCAGCCGATTTTTGAACAAGAATGCTTCCACTCTTTGGATTGCTCTTTATCTCTGGGTGATAGTCATGGACCCATGTTTCGTCCATAGTAACAAGCTGATCCAAACAAGAAGTTTGAAGAATCTTCAAAACGGCGGTAGAATTCCTTCGATGTTGTCCTTCTGATCAGCTTTCAACATCTCGGATTCCATTTGGCCGAAAGCTTTCTCATGCCCAAATCATGATGAACGATGTGAAACAGAGGTTCATAGGAAATGTGCAATGCTTCTTCAACACGTTTGAGCCCAATTCGTCGATCCTCTAATATCATATCGTGGATAAAAATGAATGTTTTTCGGAATAGTCATAGAAACTGGTCTTCCAGAGCGGTGCTCATCTTTGACATCTGATTTTCTTGTTGTTATTATTTGGTTTTATGATTTATGTGATGCTAACATTTAATAGTTATCTTTTGTCCAATTTTAACATTGCGACGTACGTTTTCCAAAACAAAACGTTTCCACAGGTAATGCTACGGAATTATTAAATGAATACACATTATCTTCGACGTTATCAGTTTCAAAAACTTTGTTGCAAATCGGTTTTGATTGTAGTGGATCCCTCGAGCATCTTCTGTACAGCTGTTTCGGTCCTATTTGGGGCCTCATCAGCAGAAGCGTTGCTCGAGACTTTCACTGTAAAACAAACCGACCTGTCCAAGATTATTCGCAATTGCGATGTAATAATAACGAATAGTTTGAATCGCGACATCCTGCGATCACTAATTTCGAATACAATGTTATATCAAAAAGTGATCGCAGGATATCGCGATTCAAACTATTCGTTATCAGTACCAATATTTAGTATATCAAAGATTAACTTTTGAGGTCAAGTGATTTTTATTTTATGGCAAGGACAATTTTAAAGAGCAAAACTAGGTAAAGTCAAGCGACAGTAAAACGCAAACCACTTTTTATGAACACAGCCTTAATAAGCTGAGGTTTCGTAAACATACCCCAAGGGCGCGGGCATTATGATTTCGTAATATCTTCGTGCTGATTTCGTAGGGAGCCGCGGTTTTACGGCCGCAGCATTACGATCCCTTTACTCTTTCGCCAAGTACTCCTCGGCTACCTCAATCCACTTAATATAAGTAGAATTTCGCCTCAAAGTGTTTCGTGTACCCTGCCACTGTCAAACAGAATAGCCAAACGTTTAGTTATTGATCTTTTGCGTTTATATTTCGCCGTGTAGTACGTTATAGCGGTTTCAGTTTTACGTATTTGCGGCAGGTGATTAATTGCCATGACCAAGACGCCAAAGCAAATAAAACTGGGCATTTATTTGCTCTTCTCTGTAGGTCGCAAAATTTCGAATAAATTATTCGTTTGTTTTTCCTGCACGCACCGACGGACATAAACTAAATGGTCTACTTTGTTTCAGGATTACTCAACAGAATGTTTACAGCACGTTCAAAGGCATATAATGAAAAACGATGTTCCAGTCACGCTGTTTGAGGTAATTATCCATTTTCTTTTTCAAAACGTTTTATTTTTTTTACGTTAAATATTTTTTTGTTGTTGCATTTTTTTCATTAATAAGACTATTTTAAAATGCTTTGTTGCTTACCTAGCCGTAAGGTAATATAAACATTTTAAAATTTTCCATATATTCTCTATTTAAATCCACACATTTTTGTACCTTTTTTCCAATTGTTCTAACCCACTTGAAACAAATTATTTTGGAAGCAAAAAACTTGTCTACAACAGTTTTTAGATTCTGAACTGAACTTCTTCCTCGCAGGTTCTATTTAAGTTGTCAAAATGGGTAATAATCGGACGGTGCCAGATTTGGACTATATGGAGGGCGGTCTAATTCAATAACGCCGGTAGCGTCAATAAATTCCTTAACTGTTCTTGCTTGATCCACCCTGCAATTGTCGTGCAAGACAAAAATTTATTTACCAAGTTTATGAGGTTGTTTTTGTTGAAAACCTTTTTTTAAGTTTTGAAGTGTTCTTCTGTAAGCTTTTACATTAACTGTTGAGTCTTTTGGCATACATCCAATTAGAAGGATACCAAAAAATCATACCCATCAATTTTTTTTCCGAAATTAATATTCTTGCTATTTTTGGGGGGTGAAGAACCTCAATGCATCCATTGCATAGGCTCTTGTTTTGTCTCTGGGTCCCAAGATACACTCAAGTTTCATCGCCAGTGAGAATTCGTAAATATAGGTCTGGATTCGCCTCTAAAGAGGCTAAATTTTGCGCTGAAATTTTCTTGTGGAACAATTTCTGTTCTAACGCCAACAGTCGTGGAACCCAGCATACAGACACTTTGCTAAGGCTATTCTTAAAACGGAAGCTTCAGATATTCCAAAATTCTGTAACAACGGATGATACTTTCAGTGTATCAGATTTTTTTACCATTTATATATTTTGAACTTCTAAGCAAAATACTTCTACAACGCGAACGAAAGAGTAAATACTAGACAGAGTCGATGAAATCCTAAAGAAGAACTGAGAGCATCCCAAGGCGTGCCAAAAATGAGGATAACAACAATCAGAGACGAATATTTCAATGATACCTCCCCTCATGGCATCAAACCCAACCAACATAGAAGTTATAGGCCGAACGATAATTCCATATGTGAAGGGTATTTCGAAAAATAATAGGTAATACATTTATTAGTTATAAGAACGTTCATACGCATTAAGATCGACATTAATCAAGGTCAAAACAGAGAATGAAGAGCGAAAGGTCTAAGACTTGCGTATACACGTTATTGTGAAAGTGGCGAAGAGTACATTGGAGAGACATAGATACCTCTTAAGGGTTAGGGTCAAAGACTATAAGACTCCAACACAGAATGGCAAGACAAGGAAATCGAAGAAGGTACACATCTGGAATGAAGAAGCTAAAAGAAGCAGCATTCATCTCAATTGCCTTTAACCCCATCAAGCAGCCAAGCCTTCAAATTAAGTAGGTTTAAGGTCTAAGAGTTGTGTATACACGTTATTGTAAAAGTGGCGGAGAGTACATTAGAGAGACCTAAAGACCTCGTAAGGGTTAGGGCCAAAGACTTTAAGACTCCAACACAGAATGGCAACAAAATTGAAGAAAGCAGTACATACACATCTGGAATGAAGAAGCTAAAAGAAGCATCATTCATCTGAATTGCCTTTAATCCCATCAAGCAGCCAAGCCTTGAAATTAAGTAAGTAAGGTCTAAGAGTTGTGTATACAGGTTATTGTGAAGTGGCGGAGAGTATATTGGAGAGACTTAGAGGCCTCTAAGGGTTAGGACCAAAGACCATACAACTCCAACACAGACTGGCAAGACAACTAAATCGAAGAAAGCACTATCTACACATTGGAATGAAGAAGCTAGAAGTAGCATTTCAGATGAATTGTCTTTAACCCCATCAAGCAGCCAAGCCTTGAAATTAAGTAGGTCTAAGGTCTAAGAATTGTGTATACACGTTATTGTGAAATTGTCGGAAAGTATATTGGAGAGACGAAGAAATCTCTAAGGGTTAGGGACAAAGACTATAAGACTCCAATCCAGAATGGCAAGACAACGAAATCGAAGAAAGCAGTACATACACATCTGGAATGAAGAAGCTAAAACAAGCAGCATTCATCTGAATTACATTTAACCCCATCAAGTAGCCAAGCCTTGAAATTAAGTAGGTCTAAGTCTAAGAGTTGTGTATACACGTTATTGTGAAAGTGGCGGAGATTACATTGGAGAGACCTAAAGACCTCTAAGGGTTAGGGCCAAAGACTATAAGACTCCAACACAGAATGGCAAGACAACGAAATCGGAAAAAGCAGTACATACACATCTGGGATGAAGAAGCTAAAAGAAACAGCATTCATCTGAATTGCTTTTAACCCCATGAAGCAGCCAAACCTTGAAATTAAATAGGTATATGTAGGGACTTATCATATGGGAGAACCTATATCTCAGATACAACAACCTGGGCCTTCCACATCTAGACTCGTTCTGATTGGATTGTCCACCCCAAAATTTGCGTTTGAAAGGACAATCATGGTTATACACTGTAGTCATTCTCTTCTGAATATTTTAGAAGTATTGCCTTCTTTAGTAAAAAACTTTAATAACTCCTTTTTTTATCGAATTAATTGAATTTTTACACAGATATGTCAAGACATTGTCAATTCATAACTGTTCAAAATCAACAGCGTAGCTCTTTCGTTAAAGGGCTAATTAGATAATTTTTAAAACTCCCCCGAATTTTTAGAATTTGAAAATATCAATTTCATTCGCTTCAGGGCACAAAGTTTTCAATTGCTTAAGAGCTTTTCTCTGTATTTAAAAAGAAATTCGTTGCAATCCATCCGACAATCTATGAACTGATAATTAGAACTTACAAACGATCGGTTATTTATCAATTGTTTGAGAACATGTTTTTTCTCGGTACATATAGAATGAGATGAGACGCTTTTTCGAAAAATATGTAACTGAATATATAAAATATAATAAAAACAAATGCGAAGTAAATGTACAAAAAAGCTGTGTATGGTAGAACATTTATAAAGAATAATTGTGAACAAATACTCTTGAGTATTTCTACGTAAAATCTTTATTTAGGATCTGATACAAACACGTTTGGATTGCGTGGAAAAATTTGTTATCTTGATTTTCAGCGAAAGAAATACAAAATCTGTTTCTTTCAAGGTTACATTTTACGCAAATTTTAATATTCTAAAAATTTCCGATACGTTTGTTTCACAATTTTTTAATACATCAACTGGATATTTTTAATCTTTTTTTTCTTCTGTCTCTGTGATATGCGTAGTTTTTATGTACACTAAAATATGTGTTTTATTTTCAGCCTTATATAGAAGAAATATATAATAGTTTAAGGGACGAACCGTTTAAGAAGTTTTTAGAAAGGTAAGATATAATTAAATCAAGGTTTTAATCAGTCATTTAGAATTGAAAATAAAATAAAATCACGTAAATTCTCGTTTAAGTATAAATTAAATATTGATTAAATTTTTAGTCTTTGTTGCATGTAAATTTCCGAGTTAATTAAAACCGTCTCGTGCCATAATTTTTATGAAATTGACGGACGCACTCGTAATTATCCCGTTGCAAATAGAAACACAATCTTCGGACGTCATGGTAACATTTTCATTCGCCTTATGGCTGTATTTAAAATGAGAATTGAAGTTTGTGTTGTTTGTTTAGCGTCTCGCCTGAAGTACTTTAAGACGCTTTAATTGGTACTTACGCTTAAGTAATTTTAATGCACGAACGTTTTAATAAAGTTTTATTACGTCTGTTCACAGCGAAAAATACACGAGGTTTTGCCAGTGGAAGAATTTAGAATTAAATATACAGGTAAGTGCGGGTCATATAAATATTAAAAACTAATCTTAAGTTGTACTTTATCGCTCATAAAAACACGGACACTTTCTATAAATAAAAAATAAGAGCTTAATAACTTAAGCTTTTGTTTCGAAAAAAATCGCAATTCGCTTTAATCAGGGCACACGATATTCTTGGCATTCTTTCTATAAGTAAAGGCAAGTATTTAGCATTTTATAGTACGACCGTTTTGTTAATAATTTTAATAAATTTCGCAAGTGTCCACACTTTTTTGAGCGGTAATGTACGAAATTATCTCTCATTTTATCTTAGTTGTCAACAATAAGATATGACAGTCAAGATAAATAATACTACGTTGTAACAAAAAGTATTACTATAAAAAAATAGACAATTATTTATGAATTACTATTGCAAAAATTATTTGCTCTTTTTCAAAAAACATTAAATACAGAAAAACAACAAATTAGTTAACACTTGGATGTGTACAGTATATGTATCATTGCATGCTAACATCGTCCTTATACCTGCAATGAAAACAACAGTTGCTGTTGCAATTTCTATATATAGCAATTGGTTTAGGTCTCCCCGTTCATATTGCCGCTAAGGGTCATGTAATGATTTACTTGGGGCCATCAGTGTACATTCTTCATTCGCTTAAAAAATACTTGATTAATGTAAATTAATTAAAGAATTAATATGAAATTGATAAAAATAACATATTAGATGACGCTCCTAGTATTTTTTTCTCGTCATACCACCAAAATAATTATGATATGATAAGCAATAAACGAATCTTTTATTCTCTTCATTACGTATATTAAATGAATAGCGTTTTTTTTTTCATCTTTTTTTTTCATCCGACTTTAATCAAAGTTTACATCAATGTGTTCAGAAAATTGCAAAACATTTATGATATATGTATATACGTATACGCAAATTATAAAGGCAGTTTTATTCCATGAACGTCATCACAAAATTTTCTACAATGAAATTGATGATACTCTAATAATGCCCATTTAAAATAAACATTGTAAGACTTCATTTTCTATTCAATACAAAGCTTTCTATTTTTAAGTTATTACGCCAGCCTAAAAAAGCACACGAGGCACTTCAAAACAAAAATCCTAAATAAAAAAAAAAGAAAAATTGGTTTTTTTTCGATAAGTCGTTGGAGTTGCAGGATTAGATCGTTGACCAGGCTCAACACTGAAGACGAGTCGTGTCCTTTTACCATCTCTGGAAACAAAAAGTTATTACCACGAGATGAAAACTGTAGTTGCAGACATAATTTTTTTTTATTTTATATTTTTTGTTTATTTTTTATTTTCCACAAAATCGATAATAAAATGCAATTAATGAAATTTTATTTCATTACAAATATACTGATTGGCAAAAGTAAAAGAACACCAAGAATAATAAAACAACTTAAATGTGGGAAAAGTCCAGGGCTTTTGATGGCATGAAAGCCGAAACTTTGCGTGATGTAGCGGACGAGATTGCTCCCCCCCGTAGTATTCCTAATAAATAAAGCTTTTGAAACGGGGATTTTTCCAAAGTTGCTAAAGTAAGTCTTAATAAAACCCTTATATAAAACAGGAACTAAAACAGATATGTCTAATTACAGACCCATTTCGCTTCTTAGTAATGTATAAAAAATTTTTGAAAAAATATTAAAGCTGCGGATTGTTGATTTTTTAAATAAATATAAAATTTTATCTGAATTACAGTATGGTTTTTAAGAAATTTATAGATCTAAGGACGAGGGTACCAAATCACTTTGCATTTTTATCGATCTGGCAAAAGCCTTTGACACGGTCAGCTATCCCAAATTAATGGATTCACTAGAAAAGATTAGTTTTCGTGGTATTACATTAAAACTGATGGAAAGTTATTTAAGTAGTAGCGCAGCGGGTTGTTAGCAATAATCATATTAGTACCGAAAGAATCGTCCATTTTGGAGTCCCACAAGGACCCATATTATTTAATATTTATATTACGAGGGTGGGATGATAATCGAAAATATTTATAGGTCATTTTGAAGATCAACTCTTAAGTTGTCAGTAGTGATAATTTTATATTACTGAGTCAAGTAGTTTCTTGTTAGCAGCTATTGAAACAACACGTGTTTTGTGTTTTATTAGCAATGGAAAATATTGAGCATCGTGCTGTTATCAAATTCCTTTTTATGAAGGGTTTGAAAGGGTCAGAAATTTTTGATGAGATGAAAAATGTATTAGGAGAAAGTGCTCCATCATATGCAACCATAAAAAACTGGGTTGCTGAGTTTAAACAGGGCCGTACGAGCATCCAAGATGAACCCCGCTCTGGACGCCCAAAAAGTGTCACTACAACAGAAATGGTCGCCAAAATTCACCATATGGTAATGCAAGACAGACGACTAAAATTGAGTGAAATAGCTAATATTGTAAAGATTTCAAAAGAGCGGTTATGCAATATTGTAACCAAAGAATTAGGCATGAAAAAGCTGTCTGCGCGTTGGGTGCCGCGTTTGCTTGCACTTGAGCAAAAACACGTTCAAATGCAACTTTCACGAGAGTCTCTGGATCGATTTAAGAAAAATCCAACCGATTTTATGCGACGATTTGTTACCACCGATGAAACTTGGGTTCATTACTACACGCCTGAAACCAAACTGCAATCAAAGCAATGCACAGAACCTGGTTGCTCGGCTCCAAAGAAGGCAATGACAGTATTCTGGGATGCAAAAGGGATTTTGATAATCGATTATCTTCCAAAGGGACAAACAATAAATGGCGAATATTATGTTAACCTTTTGGACCAATTGCAACTAAAAATTCAACAAAAAAGGCCCGGTTTGGCGCATAAGAAAGTCATTTTTCATCAGGATAATGCAAGGCCTCACACCAGTGTCATTGCTATGGCCAAAATTCATGAATTAAAGTACGACTTGTTTCCACACCCACTCTACTCACCTAATCTGGCTCCATCTGACTTCCACCTATTCCCCAAGCTCAAAATTTTCCTTGGTGGACAGAGATTTTGCACGCACAAGAGGTCAAGTGCGCTGTTGACTCCTATTTTGCAGACCTTGAAGAAACGACCTTCCGCGATGGGATCAAAGCTTTAGAGCATCGCTGGATGAAGTGCATTGAACGTTTAGGAGATTATGTTGAGATATAAAAATGATTTTGAAAACGTAAAGCCCGTCTTTCATTCTCAGGCTAGCCAATTATCATCCCACCCTCGTATATTAAGAATTGTTGGATACGCCGATGACTCAGTAATAGTCTACGAAAGCAAGAATTGGGTTGATTTGAAACTAAAAACTGAACTAGATCTTATTAATATATTTAATTTTTTCAAGAGCAAATTACAATAAATTACAAGAAAACCATTTTTCTACCTTTTGTTGTTCTTTATTGTTTTGCCTACTTTTAATTATTTGAATATTCAATTGTCAGATCAAACACCAATACAAATAATGCAGTCTGATAGGGTGAAATATTTGGGGATCTTTATCGACAATCATTTAAGATGGTACACCTACATTGATTTTGTTGTTAAAAACTAAGAAGTCTCCTACCTCGCATTAAATTATACAGTAAAATTCTTGACTTAAAACAAATTAGAATACTTTATTTTTCATAGATTCAATCTCATCTTAGCTATAGTATTCTAGTCTGGGGAGGGGTGGCAAAAACATACTTAAGAAGAATGGAAGTTATCCAAAAATGGTTACTAAAAATCATATAAAAAAGAATTTTCCTACCCATCAAAGTTACTCTATCATGAGCTGCTATTTTAGATGTTAGCCAACTATTTTCTTTTAAAGCACTACACAATTTTAAACGTAAAAAAAAATAAATAAATTCTCTCATTCTTATAATACTCGGCGAAAAGAAACCCTTGCTCAAATCCCTAAAGTTTCTAAAACCATCGGGCAGCGATGCTTCACTTATTTATCCACCATTGTCTACAATGAAATTCCCAGAGATATAAAAACAATTAACTCCATAGGATTGTTAAATAAACACTTGAAAGAATGGATATTGACGCTACCAAGATTTAGATTACATGAACTCATTGATAGGAAAAACTATTAATTTCAATGTATATGTTGTAATTACAGACCTATATCTTTTTGTTTATAACTTTGTACTGATTTTAAGTCAGTTTCTAGTTTATGTTTGCTTGCCATACGATCGGGTGCTTTTGCCCTCGGGGGGCGCTGCCTTCTAGGGGGGGCATTCGGTCGGGTGGCAACCTCGAAGTATGTCTATTACCCGCTCTAATTATTGCTATTACCCGATCTGTGACACTACTTTTAATCCACACACAAGGTAACTTTTGTGGAATTTTTTTCCAAAATTTATTTCCAAAATATCTGTGAAAATAGTACTCCATTTAATGAACTTTATACATTTTATCTTTTATGTCTCCAGTTTTGCAATTACATAAACTAAGACACCTTATGTCTATTATGGTTATAGTAACATTATAATTGTACTTGTTTTTTTTTTAGAGGAAATAAATTATTGTTATTATTAAATAAATTACTATTTTTAAACCAAATTTTGCATATGCGTTGTGGGTGATCAAAATAAAGATTGATTAAAGTTTTATCTCTATTTCTTCAGTAGTCGCAGTAAATTTTTTTTTAAATCTTTTATGCTGAAGAATAAGTTGACGCAATATGTGGGGGTCAGTTGATGTTTTATGTCACTTTGACGTGTTTGGAGTATTGTTTAAAATGCCCAGAATTCGTCGGCGTCCCAATTTTAGGCAATAAAGTGATTTCGAGCGCGGTCAAGTAGAGGGCCTTCGAGAAGGGGGTTTATCTTTTCGCAAAATTGCAGCCCGTTTAAACAGAACGGAGTCAGCTGTGGCGAACTGTTATCATGTTTGGTCTGAGGAAGGATGAGAACAAGGAGCGAGACGTTCTGACGCTTCCAAACTAGTTACAAACTGTTTTATGAACAACTTATTAATATCTGGTTATAGCTCCGTTTTCATCGATATTAAAGCCATTTCACCGGTGATTACAGTTTTCGGAAAGCAAAAAGTGTGATTAGTTTTTGGGCATTTTAGCTTCAAGACCCGTTTTCCATGCTCGCCAGTATACAATAGTTTTTGAAGTCTGATTTCCTTCATTTACAAAAGTAACACTTATTAAGCATTGTCTTTAATTTCTATACATTTCTGATTCTTATGAACCTGAAGGAAAAAAAATGATTTCTCACGAGATTTTCCATAACAAAAAATGTAATCGAAAATTGAATTTTGCATATCCGGCCATAAACGCCTTAACAAACGATCGATTTTCGTTTCCAGCTTACAATGAACGACTTCAGCGTTCACCGGATTATCGGCAGAGGCGGATTCGGTGAAGTATACGGCTGCAGGAAGGCAGATACGGGAAAAATGTACGCAATGAAGTGTCTAGATAAGAAGAGGATAAAAATGAAGCAGGGCGAGACGTTGGCGTTGAACGAAAGGATTATGCTTTCACTGGTCAGCACCGGCATCGACTGCCCCTTCATAGTCTGCATGACCTACGCCTTCCACACCCCCGACAAGCTTTGTTTCATACTGGACCTCATGAACGGAGGCGATCTCCATTATCATCTAAGTCAACACGGAGTCTTCAACGAGAACGAGATGAAGTTTTATGCGGCCGAAGTTATTCTCGGTGAGATTTTTTTAATACGATCCTTGATTCACTGATGTTAATTAAAAGGGCGTTCGTTTTAGGGTTGGAGCACATGCATCGGAGATATATTGTATATAGGGACCTGAAACCTGCCAATATATTATTAGACGAACACGGACATGTTCGAATATCGGACCTTGGTTTAGCCTGCGATTTTTCGAAAAAGAAACCTCATGCCAGTGTGTAAGTTTCTACTTTAATATAATATAAATTAAAGCAGATTTTTTAAGACGATAAATTAGAAGTTGATCAAAGTTAATTTACGCTTAATTTTCTTTTGAAGTCAGTCAACATCTGCAATAGAATTTCTGTATGTTTATTCTCTACAAATAACTCGTATTTAATTTATCAATATTATTTATAGAAATGGATTCGTTGTATTACCTTGATTTAAGAGAGTCGTTTGGATAAAATTTGTTGAATATTAGAAAGTATACAGAAACGATTTAATATTGTATTACTCTTATTTTACTTATTTTTAAACACTAAGAAAAAAATTTCGTGTACAGATGTAGTTGATACTTAAGCTTATTATAAGCCATTATTTGTTTTTTTGTTTATATGTATAGCGGTACTCACGGTTACATGGCACCGGAAGTATTATCAAAAGGAACAGCTTATGATTCAAGCGCCGACTGGTTCAGTTTCGGGTGTATGTTGTACAAATTACTGAAGGGCCATTCGCCTTTCCGCCAACACAAAACCAAAGATAAACACGAAATCGATAGGATGACTTTAACTATGGTATGTAACTTACTTACTTATCAATTGCCTCGATCTTTTAAAAATGCTTTATTTCAGAACGTTGAACTGCCAGATTCGTTTAGTAAAGAATTAAAATCGCTTTTAGAAGGTTTATTACAAAGAGATGTAGATAAACGATTAGGTTGTAAAGGAAATGGGTAAGCAATAGTAATGCAATGATTATCCAGACGAACACTTACGTTTTGTGAATTATTTAGGGCGGATGAAGTAAAAGAACATTCATTTTTTGCTGGAATAGACTGGCAGCAAGTCTATCTTCAAAAGTATACCCCACCTTTAATACCCCCAAGAGGCGAAGTCAACGCGGCTGATGCCTTCGACATTGGGTCTTTTGATGAGGAAGATACGAAAGGCATTAAGGTAAGTGCTCACTTACTCAAGTTATAGTTTTCCGATTCCACGTTTAAAATAATAATTAATTGCAGCTGACCGACGCAGATCAAGATTTATACAAAAACTTTCCTCTGGTAATATCTGAGCGATGGCAGAATGAAGTTGCGGAAACTGTTTTTGAAACAATTAATTTCGAAGCTGATAAAGCTGAGCACAAAAAGAAAGCGAAACACAAACAGAAATTTGATTTAGATGAAAAAGGTAATTGAAATTTGTTTTGTAAATAAATAAATTTTTAAAAAAAAAGGACGAATACAGAGTGACGGACTATTGTTTCGCCAAAAAAAAAAAAAAAAACTCATAGAAGAATTCTAAAAGCATGCTGCGGCACTGCAAGCGAAATACAACGCTACGTTTTATAAATGTAGCAGTAAAGTTTTATTATTATTATTTTGTTAACTACAATGTAACCTTGACATACATCTAAATTTCATTGTATTACATGTTCGGCAGCTGGATACTACAGTTTCAGTTGTTTCTTTTACCATAATAATTAAATTGTGTTCAAATTACTAGGATACTTCAGAATATCTCAGAAGCTCAGACAAGATTACTAGAAATTGTAGGTAAAATTACTAATAAGGAATTAATCGCGACAAGGCGCGACGATCACATTTCCAAGGAATCGCTTAAACAATTGATTTTATCCGAAAATATAAAACGCTGTATTATACCTGCAATTCATCGCTGACATTTTTTTACTTGTTAACGGGCAAACCTAGTTCGTGATTAATGTAACCTTACAATTGATTGTAAAAGCTTTCGCCGATGTGAAGATCGCACGGAGACAAGAAATAATAAAACTTCGGTGAGATGCTATATATGATAGCAGTGACCAAATGTTTCATTAACAAAACAATATTTACAACTGCAGAACACATTAATTTTAACCGTTGCTAATGCTGTGGCTCTTGATTTTCAGTACGATTTTTAATTACTTTCACAAAAAATAACACGTAGGGGACCGCTTCAATTTTGAATAAATGGCTGCAACTAAACGAGCCTGAGACCACTTGCTCCTCTGCAGCTGGACGAGTCTAATGATCGTCTACTTACTCCGAAATCGCCTATTCAAATTGAAGCAGTCCAATTTTGGAGCTAGTCTAATATAGCCCTAAGTGAATGAAAGTCACAGATTACGAGAAAATTAAAAAATATCAGTTTATAATTAATTACAAATTTTCTTTGTTTTAAGTCGAACAAATTGTTCAAAATCAAAAGAATGTGTTGTTAATTTGAGGGGTAAATCCCTTTTTAATATTTTTTTTTTTCAAATAATTAGGGATTAATGCATTTTTAATTTTATTTAAAAATAAGAAAGACAGCCATTACGCAGCTCAAAGTTGTTCTTTTATGTTCTATCTCTTGAGCAAACCACCATCTATTGCACAAAGCTCAACTGACAGTCATTTCTGGATGGTAACAAAAAAATACGAGTTGTAAGACATTCAACAACGCGATTTGTTAAAACATGCCGAAAGTTTCCTTTTCTTTTTTTTACGGAGCTATTCCCCGCGATGTGGAAAATCAACAAGAAATTGTCACTTGTCATCAGTAAAGGAGGAAATGAATTGTATTTGTGTGAGATGTTGAACAGCACCATCTATAGCAGTTTTTTTTTAATAATCTGCTGATTATGTGGAAGGCAAATAATTCTTCTGTTTCTTTTTTTTTTCATTTTTGACATTTTGAATTTGTTCTAAAATTAACTGTCTTTGGTTTTCATTTGTTTCAATTTAGTTCATTTGTTTCATTGTTTTCCTCCCAAAAGTTTTCTTTTAATTTATCAATCTACTGAATTGTGCTGTAAAATCATTTATCTTTAGTTTTTATTATTATTCAGTTTTATTATTTATTTTTTGAGTTTTTATTTTTTTTTGTCATTGTTTAAAATTTTTTTTTTTAGTTTATTAGTTTAATATTGATCAACTGAATTGCACTATAAAATCGACCGTCTTTTGTTTGTTTTTGTAAATTTTATGTAAACTACATGTCAATAAAAACGCACCACCCAGAAGGGATCAAGTTACAAGGTCGATATTTTTACCAAATAATTATCCACATCTTAGAAGTTATCATCGTCTCAAAACGTCAGAATTTAAGAAACGAGAAACTTGGGTTTTAAAAAGATAGGCTGTTCTTATTGGTAATTTTTTAAACTAGTGTGTCAAAATAGTTTTTATTTTCTGCGAAAACATAAAGTGTTGATCGTTAACAATGCCTGAAATTGCCAGAAGACAACGTTTTCAGCAACTGTCCGACTTTGAAATGGGGCATGCACGAAGCGGGTTTCTCTTTCCATGAAATAGCGCGGTGTTTAATCCGAAGCCATTCTGCGGTGCTTCGAGCATGGACATAGTGGTTTAAGGAAGGCATGCAACACAGTCGACCAGGAAATGAGCGTCCTAGAAAAACAAATGAATGCGAAGATCGGCGTCTCCGTCAACTTGCTATAAGAGAGAGGTTTCGCCCTTCAGTTGCAATTGGAGTGGATTGGATAAGAGATCTACGACAAAGGACGTCGAACCATTTACCTATGTACTGCATTGTTTGGTCTTCACTCCTATCGGCCATGTCCACACCTTCCACTAACACAATTGCATAAGGCAGCCAGACTTCAATGGTGTCGACAAAGGCAACAGTGGGTCATTGAATGGGATCAAATCATATTCAGTGACGAAACCCAATTTTGTCTGTGGCACAGTGACCGTCGAGTAATGGTGAGAAGGTTCCGAGGAGAGAGACGCAATGTGGAGTTTGTTGTACGAGGCCCTGGCGGCGTATCACCAGGTGTTATGATATGGGGTTCCATAGGTATCGGGTATAGATCCCCTTTGGTATTCAACAGAGGCAGATTAAATGCACATCAATATATCGACGAGATCTTAAGGTCCTGTCTGTTACCTCTGATAAATGAACACGCTGGAGTAATTTTCCAGCAAGATAATGCTCAACCCCATATCGCACAAATTTGTAGGAACTTTCTGCAACAAGCAAAGGTAGAAGTTCTTCCTGGGCCAGCCGGTTGGTTCTCCGGATTTGAATCCCATAGAACATGTGTGGGATATCATGAATCGACGTTTAAGACGTATTCCTCAACAAGCTAACAGTTTGGAGGAGCCGTGTCGTCACCTACAGCAAGCTTGGGATGAGATACCTCAAGAAGATCGATCACCTTATTCGGCGAGTTAGAAAATGAATTGTTAACCGCGGCGACGTCACACATTATTAAATTTTTTACCTAAATTTTTTTTCCAAAGTGTAATCAGTTGCTTTTTTATTTAAGAGGAATAAACTGTGAAAATTTTAACGTTGTAAGTTGACCCCTTCTGGGTGGTGCGTTTTTATTGGCACGTAGTTTATATATTTTGTAAAATTTTGACTGCAAGTGAGTTGGATTGTAATGGGACTTCTGGGCATCCTCTACATAGCTGCTTTAACTCTAATTGGGGCCTTATCAGCAGAAGAGTAGCTCAAGAACTCCACTGCAATTCCGGCGCAATGAAAGCACGCAAACGCAAACATACCAATTGGTCGCACGATTGAGTTTTGACCTTAAACTGTACAGAGAACAGCAAAATCGCGGCGAATCGTAAACTATTATACAGAAGAATTACAATCCAGTTGACTTGAATTTTACAAGTTTGCGAGGACAGCCTGCCATTGGCCACCTTGTGTGTGATGGCTTATGATGCGCAGCATTGCTGCAATTTTGCTATTCTCTGCATATGACAAAATCCAGCAATGTGTTGGCGCGAGTAAGTGGTATGTTATTTATCTTTTTACATTATTTGAATCTAGTAACAAATTGAGGGATTTTCTATGGCGAAAATGGAATTTTTTAATAGGTTTGTGTTAACCATTTATGGTTAATAATAATGAATTTGTTTCTTAGTGAGCGCCACACACAAAATTATAATATAATAACAGTGTCAAATTTCTAGAATTACTGTCGGAACTTCTATCACTAAATTTAGATCAGAAATTTCCTAACATTCAAGTAACAGGTACCAACTTCAGAAACGTTTGACAGGTATTATAAAAAACGGAATATAATTAACAAACCAAACAAATTACGAATGTGTTTACTGATTATAATGGTTTAAATCACCATAAAATGATTAAAAAGTAAACACTTTTTTGTTATTAGCAAAGTCTATCCGATCTAAAATCTGACTAAAATGCTGAAGAAGGATAACGCCACAAAAATATGCTGATATTTTTATGACGGATACGTTGCTTATGCGAATCAACTTCATTTACAAATTCTTAACACGGACATTTGAATTTCGTGTTGTGGTGTTTTATTTATTTATCTGTCAAAGGAGGTATTCAAAGTGAAGTCGCCGTTATCCTTATGTTATACCATTTCAACTGAATAATTAAGCAAATTATTCAGTTCAGTCAACATAAGGATAACGGCGACTTCACTTTGAATTCCTCCTTTGACAGGTAAGTAAATAAAACACCACAACGCGAAATTCAAATGTCCATGCTAAGAGTTCCTAGTATTTTCTTTTAATTTAAATTTAAATTGTGTATGTATTAAAATTATTACCTGTACTTCAGGTGATTTGCATGCATTTGGCAATAATTTCGAAGCTCGTATTTTAACTGCTTCAAGGCCAAGTTCACCCCGACACCGCACCGTAACAATAATAAAACTATAAAATACTTTTATGACAGTATATATTTCGTTCATCTGCTGTTCTTTCTTAAGTAGGTACAAATCGACTGTTTTGATCCATCTGAGCTATAAGAAATTAACTTGTATTTCACATATTGCCGACTTTGATATTCTCAAGATAAATTCGATAAAAATTCACGTCTGCTAGTCCTCGAACGAATACAACTTAATATTTGAAATGATAAAATATTATGCCACAATTATTGAAATAATTAAAGAAATAGGTTTTCGAAAATTTAGTTTCACTTTAAGACTTTAAAGTTAAAGTCACATTTAGATGTGAAATAAATGTTTTCACGCTTGTCTCCTTTAAATTCCATTATGAAACTGGCCCTAAAAAATCAAATCTTAAAAGTAATATTAAAATAAAACTTGTATTTTCGAAAATCTTTTTCTTTAACTATTTAAATAATTGTTGCAGAATTCTTCATAATTTCAAACATCAAGTTGTATTCATACGAGAACTAGCAGAAGCAGTTTGAATTTTTGCCGTATTTTGTCTCAGGAAGATAAAAATGGACAATATATGAAAACCCATGTTAATTTCCTATAGCTTACAAGCCACAGGGCACCCGCTACCTATAAATTTTTAATTTTTTTTTTTTAATAATTGTCAGTCACCCTGTTTGTCTGGGTTACAATAATTCTTTTTTATTTACTGATGGCTCTTGTTTGAGACTAAAACTAATCGACATATTAAAACACTTCATTCATGAAAATTTTGGTTACAAATGGAGTTTTTATCGAGGAAAAAAAATAAATTGAAAAATGATGTTAATTTTTAGAATCAGACTGCATTCTTCAAGGATATATAAAAAAATTGGGGGGTCCTTGGACGTCCAGCTGGCAGATGAGGTACGCAAAATTATATCCCAACAGGATAGAATTGCATCCGGATTCAGCTAAGCCTGAGATGGTGTTCATGGATCAAGTAGAAGAAGTCAGCCCCGACCTGGTACAAGTTAAAAATGAAAACTGTATTGTTGTCAGGATGAGGGATGGAAAAATTGTCCTTACATATCCTGTAAGTATAGTTATTTATTAGTTAGTTAGTTATTTATTAATCTGTAAAATAATAAAGTCAAATACAGACAAGAATCTATGTATAAAGTAATACATTCCAAAAAAAGATTCAGTCAAACAGAATTTAAGGAAAATTACAAATGAATAAATTGTACTTATTTTTTTATACATTAACTTGCTCGATAATTTGATTCATTGTACCTCCTGCTTTATGCATTTATTTTCTTTTGCTGATGAAATTAATTGATTACAATTTTTTTGTGTATTGTCTGGAATAATTTGTAGTTGTTTAACTAAACTTTGCCAAGACAAATTCAATTCTTAATTGTTTATTTCAATGATCTCATATTAATTTGGTTTATAACTTTTGAAAATATCATAGGATGAAATTAGTCTAAAAGAATGGTTAACATCATTGAAGTCGGCGCACAAAACATCACAGGAACTATTGGGTTCTATGGCGAAAAAGGCGGGTAAAATATACGGCACTGAAACAAACAACAGGAACGCGATAATTACCGCACACCGCAATACAAACGGCAACTGAAAAAAGTTACAACTCGTAGTGACTTCAAGGAAACCCCCGACTCCCCTGAGTTAAAAGTTACAGTGACCTAACGCGTTCGAGCGCCGGAAATCGGCTTTCCCGAACTGCTTCTGTTTACGTGCAGTGGATCTCGACTGTGAATGGTTTCGTTCGTTTTTCTTTGCACGCACTATTCTCTATCACCTCTTCTATTATTACTAGCAAGTATATACCTCGTTATTTAATTTGTGCGCAAGCGGGAGAGAAAACTGTATGATGCGTTTTTTGTATGCATTTTTGTTGGTATTTATTGTTGATACACTCATGACATATATTATTTAGTCGATTATGAATTATTGTGTAACGTAGAACAAATTACTTTGTGTAATATAATTAATTTAGAAAAGTGTCGCCGTTTAAACGATGTTAATAGTTCTTTCAAGATTTTGTATTTTGTAAACATTCTTCATTCTTTATTTAAAATAAAAATTATATTAATGATGTGGCAGACATCATCAATTTTTTTTCTGTTAAATTAATTTTTTGAGTGTCTAGATATCTCCTCTTAACTCATATAATAAATAGATAACTGACAGAGTTAAAGCAAACTTGTTTACAGAATATTAGATTTAGAAAGACTTTTACAGTTATAAACGCTTTCTGTTCCTTGAGTACGAGGTGCAGGTTGCTTTTAAATAAACTGGCGATGCTGTTGTATATTTCCTGAACGGAAACGTTCATCTCACTGGTACCAACACCAAGCTAATAAATTACTAGAATAGCTTGTATGCCGGCCGCACTATGTATATGTATGTAATACTTGCGATATAATTTTAGTTGCCTAAATTTTTGTATTTTGACACCATCACGATCGATCGACATCTTCATTTGCTTCTTTTATTATTATTATTATTATGATAGTTCAGAACAATTTAAAGACTGACTTGCATTAGTTTTTATCATTATTAATTTAAACAAAACAAAATAATAATGATTATAAACAAAGAAGGTAATCATTTGCTTTTCTGTATTTAAAATGTTAATTATTTTATTGTAGTTTGTAGCAAATTATTATTATTATTTCGGGTGAATTTATTTAATTTATTGCTAATGACTGAATAAGTTTCCATTAGCTAGTCATAAACTCCATTTTTTTTTCTTTAGATTCTTTGTAAAGAGAAGACCTCTTTCACTTGAACTGACGTTATTAGTCATTAAATAGTTTTATTTTTTTTGTAGATAAGTGAAATCTTTCGCTTTTTTTTTCTTTTCGTTTAGAAACTTGTCCGGTGTCAAAATACATTGCCATTTATTATAATATAATACTGTATTTATTCCTTATTTATATTCTTTATATTTTTACAAATTTTTATATGTACGTATGAAAATTTTTGTAAATATACCTTCGTTTGATTTCGCCCAAAAAAAAAAAAACTAAGATAGTCACTGTGTGTGTTTTAATATTATATAATATATATAATAATGTGTAGCATCTTTTCGAACACTATTCAAACTACTTAATATTTTTGTAATTAATCGAGTATTGATTTTTCGTTGTAATTTTGTATATGTGGCAAGTTTTAATTTATTTTCGTAGCAGAGAATTCATTTCGTCTTAGGGTAGTTATATATGAGAAAATGTTAATGAGATAGTATTGTCTCAATATAATGTAGAAGAATTTTCTTCCATAATAAATGGCATCAATAAAAAGTATTGTAAATTATTTCCAATTCGGTGTGATATAATAATAATAATAATAATAACAATAATGATAATACTGTATTAAGTAAATAGCACGTGATTAATTTAAGCAATCTTAATATGCTGAATTCACTGAAACATTTCTAATTATATCATACTTTTAGATTTACTATAATTATAATATACTCAAACAGAACCAACTTGCTTTATAAATAAATATTTTTGCTTAAAACGTATTTTAAGAAATAATTTCGTGCCAACTTGAAATTTGAGTAGTTCATTCCACTGCCGTGTATGGTATGTCTTTAAATAATTCAGAAAGCAATAATATTATTACTGAGGCAAGAATTGAAACAAAAATGTTCCAGCGAATCCAGTAACGTTTTAGAACATACTATATCTAAACAATCTGTGCTGTTTACTTATTAATTCGATTTCTATAATAACAGTGTCACAAATCATCATATTTTGTGTACAATTAAAAATTTTGAATGTATCAACTAGGCCTTTACTATTTACTAGGAATACAATTTTAAAATTGACTTACATTTTGACCACTCTCAAAACAGAAAAAGGTGCTCCACTGGAATAATTTCTGAAATCCAATTCAAAACTCGACAGTTTCTTGCGCGCTGCTTGATTGAAAGTGGCCAGAATGTAAAAGCAAAAAACTGAAAATATTGTAAATTATTTTGTATAGTGTGTTATTCGATGTTATGTGCCATTAATGTAATCACACATCATTTTTACTACTAATTATCAATTGTGAAAACACTAGGTTTGGTTTTAAATTGTAAAAAGGCACTGGTATTGCTATTTTTGAAAAATAGATTTGATGTGCACTACTACAACTACTACTATGTAGAAAGAAATATCCGCATTAAGGTTTAAAAAAAAAGTACAAGGTTTAAGTTGAATTACATGGTTACCCATATTTTAATGCACAATAAAATCTTTTATTTCTATGAATAGTTATTTAATAATTAATTTTAGGTAATTGAAAAAACAATAACTGTCTGTATACAACAGGATGAACTACAAAATTTATTTGTGTGGTGAGTGGGGAAACAGCAAAATATGAAATGTCAATATTTTCTTATTTTTTAGAAATACAGGTTGTTCCAAATTGAATGGTATTCTATGTCTATGATGGTATTTCAGTTAATGATGAAGATAGAAGAAAACTAAATAAGCATAATTGAGTCAATGGTATTTTTTAATAGTGGTAACTATGACTTCCATTTAAAAAAAGAAAACGTATGTTTAGTCTGTAACTCAGCTAATGTAAAGTTTTTAAATTAATTAATTTCATAACTTCAAAAACAAAAGTTTGTATTTGAAAATTTTGCCGTTTTTTCTTTTTTCCGCTGTACCACGAAAACAACAACAGACAACTAATTTTTTATTGAAACCATCTTGAAAAATTGAACCAATAATGCTTATTTAGTTTTCTTCCTTTCCATTATTAACTGAGATGTCTATGAATACCATCTAATTTGGGACACCTGTACTTTTTTTTATTTCTTTTGTTGTAAATATTTTATTTTATGTTTTGTAGAAACTGGCGATTATTATTTTAAAACATTCAATTTGTCACTTTTTTTAATGTTGATTAAAAATTTATTTAAAAATTGTCAGAACTCAGCAGACGAAAACACTGACGTCATTAGCGATTTTTTTTAAATTTGCGGTTAAACTTTTTCGTTCTAAGTAAAACTAGAGGCCCGGGACAGAAAAGACATTCAAATTCTTGAAGATTTAAAATCATGTGTTAAGAACTACAAGAACGCCGCTACAGGAGCTCGTAGCAGATACGATCTCGACCAAAGTACGTTCGTTCTCTACTCGCGAAGCCATTTCATTTAAATGGTCACACGACGTGTTTATCTTTTAAACGTAATATTTTATTCCAAAATATCTTTAGACGCTTTCGCTTATACTCACGATTAGTAATCATGTAATCGTGATCACAATTCTGCATGTTTGTTCTCTATGATTACTTTCTCCCACACCTCCGATTAAGCGACCATGATTATAATTTTCATAATCACAAGTTATGTCTGATTTCATATGATTTGATCACAAAAATGTATCCTAGAAATATTACCGGTTTGATCAGTATGATTCACCTTATCATTGATTCTATGATTGGTTTTAACGCGATGATTTCTGGTCATAGCGTCGCCATCTTTTATTTCAAGGTGGCGCTGGTATGACAATCGAGTTCGTCTCGTCGTGACCTTTCATTTGATGTGCCACGCGACCGAATTTCGATCATAACTCGACCATCTTCAGTATCAAAAAGGTGTAGTTCACACGATCGCCCTCTTTTGTTCGAGCTTTTTGTTTGAGGATTAATAATATTCGCAAAGGGACGACGTCATAGTTCAGAAAAATGGAATTTAACTATGTATTATTATACATAAATATTTTGTTAATATTATTTACATTAAATTAATATTCTGTCAACTTGGTCAGTACATAAAAACAATTTGATGCAAGTAAAATATATTTTGCTGTTTATAAATAAATAGAAAACCACTTTTCCACACAAATGTTCACCTGTTGTTGAATTTTGGCTTTCTCCCTTCACATGAATTGCCACAACTAATTTGAAATCGCACACTAATATTTAAGATTTAACAAACACAACGTCTGCATGTATTACTCTTAACGCAACAGAAATTTTTGTATTGTATACAAAGCCGAAAGGGTTGTTCACTCAAAGTTACTAAATTTTTTAAATACACACGTTGCCAAAAAAATCTAGTGTATTATTATCGATATCGTATTTTATAAAACTGATTTTCACTGGGTATTATTTTACGATAATGACTGTGCTATAATTGTGTATGTATAGAAGTTATTAAACACACTTAGATATTCGGTACCTCGTTAAGTTTAGGTCGTAAGTTGTCTAGATGTCAGTGTTGTACATATTGCATTAAAATCGCATTTATAGATTCAAATTTGAGAGTTTTTATTTTCACCTTTAAAACATTTGAAATTAGGAGTTTTTGATTGCGTGAAGGATTTTCAACATCCTTGAATCAATGTCTTGACCACGCAGTCTTCTTTCCAAAGATTCAAAATCTGTAACTTCTATCTGGAAATATCAAGAAATAATATAATGTTTTGGCAAATAATTAAATTATATAACACCTCATGACATGGATCTATTGTTTGCGACGGTAATTGGGGATAATACTCAAACGCAAGGAGTCTCTCACACAAAGCGCATAATCCACAAAAAGTTTTGAAGTCGTACGTTTCTTCATCGGACCACGCCACAAGGTCACGAAAATTATTGGCTTGATTCTCAGATAGTGGTTTACCCATCATTTCACCTAGTGCATAAGTAATTTGCTAGAAAAAAGAAATAAAGAAATATAATCTCCTAGTTAATTACCACCATACTTTTCCACTTATTTTTCTCTCTTGTTCCAATTCGTCTTCTTCATGCACTATTTTATTCCTGTTAAATACACAGTTGTACAACAACTTCCTAGAACTGGACAGGATGACGTTATCTTTAACATAATCCAGTGGCTTCATACCTGCAGCAAGTTTTGTAATTTATTGAATGAAACAATTTTTCATTGAAGTGGCTTACAGCTGAATAATCTGCTATCGATTGGGAGTTCAAAACGTGCGCTAGATCTGCTGAAAATTCTCGGCAGTGACAGCCATAAGTCGGTATTAATAGCTGGGATTTGTAATTCTTTTTGAAGGGCTATCATTTCATCGCAGGGAGGTTTGTTTGAGGAGACTGTTTTCAGAGCTTCTTCTAATGCTTTACGTCTCTAAAATAAGTAAGTTTTACCGAATGCTCAATAATAGGGGCTTTACAAAAAGAGCAGGCTTTGAAAACCCAGAAGTCTTGAGACTTAAACATACTGATAAACTATATTGGTAGCAACAACGCCAGTCACAAATGACTTTAAAAAAAGTATCTTAAACTTTAATTTAAATATATGTATATATATGTCAGAACTAGGCAAAGTAAAAAAAAACTTTAAAAGTGCCCTAAAAACTGCAACGGAACCTTGCCTTGCAAGTTGCCAGAAATATTATTTTTGAAATGTATAAATTATGTATAAACTAATTACTATGTTTAATTTTATTGCACAGAAGTGTACTTAAGAAAAGATGAAAGCATAGTAAACTGTAAAGTGGGGGAAATCTTTTCCTCGTCAACACTTTTGAAGAAAAAATATTTTCCTTTACTACATCAAAAAGAATTTTTATTTTTTTGTGTTCTGGTTTCTTTTCTTGCCAAATTTCTGATGAAATATTACATTTACCTTAAAACTGAGTAAAAAAAGAACACTAAAGAAATTTTTGTAAGATAAAAAAATATATATGACACCATCATTAATCAAGAGCTAATCAAGTACAATCAGTACAAAGCGCATCCAGAAGTATTTATTAAAAAAATAATTGTACAATGTGTATCATTGGTAGGTATATCTTTAATAGTTCCTCAACTATTAATTATAAAAGAAAATATCTTGTACAAAAGCTATCAATCACTCATAATGAGTTTTGGATTAGTAAATTATTTTTACATATACATATATGTATATATTTTTACATATATATATATATATATATGGTACGTAGCATCAAACTCAGCGGCGTAGCTACTGCACAGCAAGGGTGTGCAATGTGGAAAGGCCCACGAGTGTAGGGGACTCTGGCTTTAGACAAATAAACTGACAAAAAATACCTATCAGCATACAATCTAGATAGAAAAAGGAAAGATTTTATTATGGTTTTTTGACCACGACAAACATCTTTATAAAGTAAATTGCATTTTTCCTTATATACAGGGTGTTTTAAAAACATGTTCGGATATTTCACCTAGTTATAGATCACATCAATTCAAACACAAAAGTCATAATATTCGTAGGTCCGCAAATCAACCGTTTTCGAGATTTATTGAGTTTTTGAAATGAAACTCATATACGCACAGAAGACGTTGAATTTTGCTAGTAATAACGTGTGCTATAAGAGTGCTTTAAAACACAATTGGTTTTCATTTTTATGGAGATGAGCATGCGTAACAAGGGAAGGAGGACATGTAAAAACATGTTTACTGTAATTGATTTTAATCAAGATTTTTATAATGATAATAATAATAAGTAATCTTTATTAAGCGACGTTTGGCACAATTGCTAGTCTTACACTTAATCTAAAATGTACAGCCTTGGCCAAAAATATTAGGCACTTTACATTAACCCCTATATCTTTAAAATCTCTTGGAATGGGGTAAAATAAAATTTCCTAGGTACAAAATAATAATTTATTATAGTAATTAGTATTTTGTTGGGCCACTTCTAGCCTTAATCAATGCAGCTATTCTTTTCGGCAGAGTACTTATAAGTTTATGACATTCCTCTGCGATAATATTATTCCATTCTTTCAATAACACGGTTTTTAAAATTGCTTTTGATGTAATTGGATGCTTTCTAATGTTACGCTTTAGAATCCCCCACAAATGTTCTATAGGATTTAGGTCTGGGGATTGTGCAGACCAATCTAGGAGGTTAATATTGTTTTCTTGAACGGAATCTATCGAAAGCATATATGTATGATTTTCATTATAGTGTAATTAAAAAAGAATATAATGAAAAAGTAAAATTAATGTACATGGATACAGATTCTTTAATCTATCATTTTAAAGAAGATTTTAATAAATTTATCAAAGATCATCCAGATTTATTTAATACATCTAATTATCCAAAAGATCATGACCTGTATAGTGATAAAAATAAAAAAGTAATTGGAAAATTTAAAGATGAACTCTGTGGAAAAAAGATACTTGAATTTGTTGGATTAAGATCTAAATCGTATGCGTATAGAGATAATAATGTGCATAAAAAATTGAAAGGAATTAAAAAATCTGTACTTGATAAAGAAATTAAATTTCAGCATTATAAAAAATGTTTGTTTGATCAGTTAGAATATTATCATAAACAAAGCGTTATCAGGAGCAATGATCATAATATATATATTGGGGCATTGGAGAATTGAAACCAATTGAGATTTATTTCTTAATTGTTATTGGAACAAAATTATAATTTTTATCAACGACTTTTATTGGAAAGAACTTTTCTTTTTTCATCATTTGATAGCTAATGATATAATTAAACAATATATTCATTTTATCTATATAGTTTTGAATGAATTTGTTAGAACGTTTTCAAATTTTGATAAATTTGTAATTAGTAAAATTTTATTTACTGATAGTTTAGGTAACGAATTGTATGAATTTATGTACTTCATCGGATCATTATTAAGTGATTAATTTCCTTCTAATAACTTTTGTCAACGCTTAACTGCGAGAATGTAGATTGATTAGAATCCATTTCAATTTATTTATATTTAAAATAATTATATAACTAATTTATTTTTTTTACTATTGAATATTTTTATCAAAAAATTTGTTTATTAATATACACTTATACTTTGACGTTAGACATAATAACTAGAACTATTACGTTTATATTACGTTCAATGTTTATGTTTTACGTTACGTTCTATAAAATCAAGTTTTCTTGCCAGATGAAAATTATGAAAATTAATTAAAATTGTGTAGCTGGCAGTATAGAAAGTGTTAGGAAAGAGTTTATACATGTATTTCGGCCTTATTATTACGTTCTATGTTCACTTTTACATTTGACGTTACATTCTATATACATGTTTACGTTCACAAAGACATTTAATGATGATAAAATAAGGTTTGAATATTTGAAGGGGTCTATAGAAGATCCTCAGGTTGGACTTGAGAGCCACCCTCAAAAAATTGATAAACAATATTTAAGGGAGACCGAAAATCGGGCCTCCATGGGTCGGTGAATTGTGGACCCTTAAAAACAAAATTTTATTTAGAACAAAACCTACTGGTCCAGTACTGGTAAATTGACATCTACTAATAATTAGTTAAAAATGTTGATTGGTGTTGATTTTTTTTTAGACTTACCCTAAAGTTTTATTTTTTTCCATTTTTACTTAACTTGAATTGAATTTCAATACTCATTTTTTTTTTCATACAAAATCTATTCTTACCTTAAAATTAAATTCGTTGTCTACAATTTCTTCATTCAATTCCCGCCTCAGTTGCCTCAAAATTTCCCTGTCAAGAAATGAGTTCACATCCAACGAACTTTTTCGTTCTGGGACTGCCAGCGTTGCTTCTTCATTTTCCAAATTTTCCCCGTTCGGAATTAACGACGGTCTAGCACTGGGATTATGAGACTCAATATCGATGGTTGCCACCTAGACACCAAATCTATCACTTTTATCTGTGTTAATCAAGCAAATGGAAAATGTACTTGTGTTTCAGGGTCAACCGACGACTGAAAAGCAGGAGGTCCCGTAGAAGAATCCCTGCCACGTTTGCGTCTTTTCTTACCTCGCCGCTTTAAGAGTCCGTTCTCTTGATCTTCTTCATCCTCAACGCTTTGTTCTTCGTTTGCAAGTTCTTCGTCGAGTTTCGGAGCAGTTACTTCAAGATTCATCTAGATTTTTATTTCTTTTATTTCCTGTAATAACCAAGTTTAACCGTTTTACCTTATTTTGGGGTTTACAGGAAGCGCTCCTTGGCCTTCTAGCTAAAGGTGGATGCAAGGTTTTAAGACTTCTTCTTCTGTCGAATGGGGCCAGAAGGCACGATTCAGGACTTGGCACTCGTGTTGGAACTTGTTGGATTCTTATTAGGGGAGGCTCTGTTTGTTGAGAGCTTCCAAACCACGATATGGTTTCCTAGAATGAGCGTAAAAACGTTTTATTGCCAATAGAAAAGAAGAGGAGAATAATTTCTCACCTGGCTGTGACTTCTTCTTAAGTCTAGTATTAACTGGGTTTTTTCTCGTACTTCAGAAGCGGCCATAGTGGGGTCTGGAGTTAGGCATCGTCTGGAGCCAGATGTTTTCGTACGAATACTGATTACCGTAGGGGTTGGTGTTAGAGGTCGTGAATCCGTTTCCGTGTACCTTTTGAAGGTCAGATGAATAAAAAAAATTCTAATCCCTTGGAAATTTTACCTTCTGAATAGTTCCTCTGGGACACTCTCGACGTTTGTTATAAACTCGTAATTGCCTGGAGGATTTATGTTGTTGTCTGACGTCTGTAGCTGTTCCAATCCTGCTCTGATTGCGGCGACTTCATCGGCAAGAAGGAGAGATTTTCCTTCTGTTGCCTAAACATTTAACAAATTTTTTGAAAAAATGTCGTACATAAACTTAAACTTAGATTTAGATACACCGTGTACCAGAACTCGCGCCCCAGAGAGCAATGGCAAATGTCAGTGGCAATACGGAACACATTCAAAAAAAAATTGTTTAACGTAAAGGATAACTAAGTTAAGAATAAAAAACAATAGCCAATCCCAAAAGCAGAACAGCAGATGGCCATAGGTATTGCGTAGGCTTTCGTTAAATTGCTAGGATACGTAGAAATGCATTTTCCGCCGCTGATTATACCGAAATGATCGTCATTTATGGGAGTGTGGACGCAACGCCAGGGAAAGAGCACGAATTTTTTCCCAGCGTTTTCGCAACAGTCCCGTAGACCATAAAGTAATCCTCAGGGCTGTCGCACGAATGAAAGAGACCGGTCAAGTTGTTCCGACTCGTAAAGAAATTGGTGGTGCTCCTAGAAGAATTCGAACTGTTGCAAATGAAGAGGCCATATTACATGCATTTGAGGAAGATAGTAGACGAAGCATTAGAGAAGTTGCGTGGGAACTAGGTGTTTCCCACACTTCGGTTCAGCGGGTTATGAAAGATGATCACCAACACCCTTTCCATTTCACGCGAGTGCAACATTTGCAACCGGTAGATTATCTCGCTAGAATGGAATTCTATCAGTGGTTGTTAGACCAAGAAGAACTCGATCCCAATTTTGTCACCAGAATTATGTTTTCGGATGAGTCTCTTTTTAGTCGACAAGGATGCTTCAATGCGCATAATTTGCATGTATGGGCAAATGCAAATCCACATGCTCTTTTTGAACGGGGATTTCAAAACCAATTTTCGATTAATTTGTGGGCTGGTGTATTAGAAGATCGCGTAGTATGTCATCGAATAATTTTTTTCTTTAGATTCTAATTTGACTATTATCCTACAGGTTAGACCTTTTGAATTTCCTGCACGTTTAACATGCCAAATTTATGCAGAGTTCTTAAATACAGAACTGCCAAATTTATTAGACGCTGTACCACTGATTTTTCGAATTAACGAGTATTTCCAGCACGATGGAGCACCACCACATTTTAGCTACGAAGTTCGGCAAGTCTTGGATCAACAATATCTTGACGATGGATTGGACGAAGTGGTCCACGAAATTTGCCTGCTCGACCACCGGATTTAAATCCTTTAGATTTTTTTCTTTGGGGACATGTTAAAAGCATTGTATATCGTGTACCAATTGAGACCAAGGAGCAGCTCAGGAACCGAATCCAAGATACTTTTGCGGCGGTTACTCCTCAAATGGTTACCAATTCTAAATCTGGTCTTTTGAGAAGAGCACGGCTGTGTTTACAAATGAATGGCAACATTTCGAGCATTTGCTTTAACTTTTTGTTCTTGATTTTTAATTTTAATACCTCATTTCAACTAATTCGGTGTTCCTATTAGAACTTCATTTGACTTTTCAGAGAATACGGTCACATTGACATTACAGTGGACCAAAATATTTTTAAAAGTTTTATAGATAACAATGTTCGGCCGTTTCCTAGCAATATTTAAAGGTCCTATGTTTTACCTACGTGAGAGCTATCGGTATTGGCTACCGTTTTTTCGTCTGCATTCGAATACAGTTTAACATAGACAATTTTAGTTTTCGAATTTACTATCTCCATTGCTGTATGCACAAGCTCTGGGGCGCGAGTTCTGGTACACGGTGTATATTATTCCAATTTTAAAAAATTGGGTCCGGCAAATTTAAAGACTACTAGCCTCTTCTAGGGAGGGTTTTTTTCGAGTTTGCTTATTTGATTTTTTTCTTACCTGTATACAAGAAATACCTTCTTGCAATTTGGCCACCTCTTTTTGAAACATCCCTATACACAGGATGACTGACAATTGTTCCGCAAAAAAAACGCGTAAGAAATGAGTATCACCGTTTACGGGAAAAATTCTTCTAGTTTACGATTAATTAAAAAAATTTCCCAAAATCAAGCTGCGGCACTACATACGAAATACGACGCCGCGTTATATAAATGCTGCAGTACAATAGGTTTAGTATTTTCTTCAACCAATAAAAGTGCCAATTCGGAAAATTTCGTGAAGTGGCTGACGTAGCAACTTTTGGTAAATTTGGAAAAATCTTCAGTCATTGTATTAGACAATGCTCCATACCATTCAGTGTTGTTAAATAAAGAACCGATCGATTCTTGGAAAAAAGAAGAAATTCGTAACGCCGCCTGAAGTTCTTAAAGTCGAACTGCTACAACTTGCAAGAAATCATCGCGAAAATAAACAATATTTGGTAGATCAAATAGCCCAAGAGAATGGTCACATTATTCTTCGTTTGCCTCCCTATAATTATCAATTTTCTTAGAAAATATTTGGGTAATTCGTATAAATTATTATGATCGGCACATTGGCAGAGACGGTTATAGTCAGGAAAATGTTCGTAATATGTGGAAAGAAGCATTGGCTACAGTAGCACCTGAATTATGGGAGAAGACAATAAATCACGTAGACAAGGAGATTTCCAAATGGTGGGAACGTGAAAAACAGTTGGATAAAGAAGTGGAACCCTTGATTATTATTGTTAATAATGATGACAGTGACGACAGCGAAGATAACTGTGAATGTCGGGAAAGAATGTCGTCAAACTTTAAATTAGATATACCTCTTTTTCACCATGATAATAATAGCAATAATTTTTAATTTTAAGTGGTAACTCCTAATTTTGATCATTTTAAATGTAATGCATATTTTTTTCATGCGTTCCTAACATCTTTGATTCAATATTTAACATTTTCATATTTTTTTTTCTTCTATTTCAGATAATAAATACTGTTACATATCACAAAACCATGGGCTTCCGACACAACTCGATAAAATAAATAAATTATTTTGGTGTAATGTACGATTGCCCCAGCTGAAGTCGTTCGTGAAGACATTCCTTCCTGAGTTCAACCTTGTCTACCTACGTGTATTAAGTGGAGATAAAACCAGAGACACAGCTTAAGGCGGTACGCAAGCCTGCGCGGCATAGAAATTGTGTGATACAGAAAGAGACCGGTAATATGAATCGTGTGTCTTTTGAACACAAGAATTTTATGATTTAGATGCATATCCAAATGGAACGAACTGTACAGCAGTTTCAAACGTCGGTGCTATGCATACAATTTTTGATCAAATTGCGTACGCGAATGAATTACGAGAAAATGTATAAAAATTCTGTGGAAAACTTTGTAATGAATTAATTTTAAATTAACAGAAAAAAGGAAGTATGTTTAGATTAAGACACCAAATTCATAGCATTCGTCTATCATGAACGTTTTATGATATTTACTCAGAGAAGCTTGTAAAACTTGACATGTTAGGCAGCATGCTTCGAGATTTCGAGCCCCAACTTAATCCGAATGTTTTCGGTGCTCAGTGTGGACGTGGACGATCCATATTTATTTACTAACGACTTCGAACTAAAGGATCAACGGCGAACACTTCTCATGCGGAACTTTTATGAAAGCGCAACGAGAAAATTCGCATTCTTACTCAAACGCATGTTAAATTTGTTAAACTTTCAAAAGATTTAAAATTATAATAATTAACTTTGGAAACATACGAGCCCCGGCTCATAATAGTTCGGACAATAAAGCAATTTCGTGTTATTTGCTTAAATAAATAGAAAAACCCTTAATAGAAATTGATTGCTTAATTTTTTTTAAGTAATACTTATAACAGCATTTAACTAATAAAACAATTTAAAATTACATCTAAATATATAAATAATATAACATATAACGCTTAACATAGGTATCGCTCTGGGTATCGCCTAATTTTACCTAACATTGTGTAACGCCACCATTATTTTTAATTACAGCGCTTATACGATTAGGCATTGTACAAACAAGTTCTTTACAATATTCTGGTTGTATGGAGTCCCAAATATTCTGCAGTTTGACCTTAAGCTCCTGTACAATCCGCGGTAGATCTTTACGCAACTGTTTCTTCATTTTATTCCATAGAGTCTCGATCGGCGAAAGATCTGGACTGCTAGAGGGCCAATGTATTGTTGGTATGTGCTGATCTTCGAGCCAGACTTTTATTGTTTTTACGGAATGACAGGGGGCTCCGTCCTGTTGAAAGATAAACTCACCTTCAGCAGATTTACATAAAGGTATTGATGGTATCTTGCAAAATCTCTTTATATCGGGCCGCATTTATGATTCCATCCACAAAATGGATTCCTCTTCCCGACATACATCCCCATACCATAACTGATTTGAGGAATTTAACTTTCTTAACTAAACAGTCATTGTGGTATGCCTCTTTTGATGTTCGCAAAACACGTTTCCGGATATCACCTACACAAACATCAAATTTCGCTTCATCGCTCCAGATAATTGAACACCATTGGTCTTGAGTCCAAAATCTATTGTTTCTTGCTCATTTCAACCGGTTTTTTGTTTGCAATTTAGTTAGTAAAGGTTTTTCTTTAGCCTATTTAGAAAAATATTAGCAAATTTCAATTAAACTAATTACAAAAATACCTTATAGAACTTGTAACCAATTTTTTTAATTTGCCTTTTAGTTGTTGCCACAGATATTTGTTTTTGAATAGCATCTCTCCACAAAACAGTGATTTCCCGGGTATTTGAACGTCGATTAAGTTTTACAATTTTTCTTAGACTTCTTCTATCAGCATTAGAAATGGTAGGCGAACGACCAGTTTTTTTTCTTTCAGCGACACTGCCCGTTTTTTTGTACAATTTAATAATATCGTGAATTGTCGATCTTCACCGAACTTTTATAAACTAATAGTAATTACACGTTCTGTAATAATATCTTTTTATTATATTCAACATGGTATGTTGCTTAGCATTAATAAACTACTAAAGATAGACAGCTCTGTTTACTCAGACCCGTCACTGCCCATTGTACAGATTGTGCAATGCACAGAGACGCCTGATCAGAAGAACTCCAAATTGTCTCTAACTATTTAAATAGTTTAAATTGGCGGAACAATTATCATTCATCTGTGAAATAAAGTTCCTATAAACCATAATCCCAATAATCCGGATTTCTCAGTAATCCGGGCAAAAATGAAATGTCACGTTTTATATTATGTATTACTTAATGAACTAATGAATTCGTAATCTGGTTCAAACATTTTACGGTTCATTATGTACTTCTCGCTATAATAGCGTATAAAGTAGAGAATCCCCTGACGCTAAAAAGTAACGTGGTGCTGAAGAAACCCCCACAAAACATTCATTCTTATGTTAATTGTAAGATTAAATTTCATTACCGCAAAATCCTCTTGGCCCAACACTTGTCTTTTGAAGATAACGACATTTCCAACACCTTGAAGAATATTAATTCGAAGGATCTTATGTTTCCGGTGATATTATAAATTGTTACAATATTTTTTCTGCGTATCTTGTGTTAAGGGTACAATAATCCAGATTTTTCACTAACTCGGATCGCCTAAGTTTTAATTGATCCGATTAACCGGAGCTTTTCTGTTTAAGTATGTATTATTTTATTTAAATATACCTTTTAAGAAATTCTACTATTTTATTGACTAGCAGTACGGGTCAGAAGTTCATTCCATGTAAAAAGGGAGTGATAGTAACTCGTGGCTACCTAAAACTCAAAACAAGAAACGCGCAAACAAAAGAATTGCGACTTGGGTCTTTTATGGTTTGACAAAAATTTGGTAAAAGAGTGAGAAAGAAGAAAAGGAATTGTTGTAATTGTGTAAAGTTTCTATTGAAGTCAGAGGTTTTTGTGATCGTCGTGGTATCAAAAGAGGAGTAAAGTTAACACGACGAGTCCTGGTGAAATTGATAATTTTGAAAGTACAGGTTTCTTTAATTTACTTTCTTTAAACATTTCTACAACACAGTCCAACCTTTAGTAGTAGTTGTAATAGTTTATTTTGTACATAAAATAAACGTACGTGTCAATTTTATTTCACTTAAAATTAATTTAATAATAATAATGTCTAAAAAATATTTAACTTCACAAACATGTTAAAAAATATTGAGAGAAATCTAAGAAATCTTCCACCGTATAGCAAGCGTTCTCTTAAAGAAAAGTTTTCATTTTTCTTTTGAAGTTTTGTCTATTCATATTTCTTACTGTTGATGGCAGTTTGTTGAATAATTTTATCCATTGATGGTTTGTACTTATTTGAGCTTTTTTTACACGGTAATATTGTACAGTAAATTGATTTTAGTTTCGACTATTGTATAAGTGAAAGTCTTTATTTCGCGAGAACTGGCTTTGGGATGAATGTATGTGCACTAAACAGGTAAGGATATATATGCAAGGAGTGGTTAGGATGCGATGTTGTTTGAATAGTTCTCTGCAACGGGTCTGATTGGAAATTCCACATAAGACTCTTGAAACTTCCTTTTGCTGTAGGAAAAATGTTTGTGCTCCAGCTGCAAAGAATTCCATAACTTGCTCTGGCGTGGAAATTTGATTAATACACGGCTCTGGCGGCTTCATAAGTAGAGCAATATTTCACTCTTCTTACAGTAAAACTGGCAGTTGCCAGTTGTTTCTGCAATTGCGTGATGTGGAATTAGGTTGTCGAAGTTTATCCCGAGATATTTTATATGATCTTACTCCTCTTGATTTTGAGTAGTTAATAGAAGTGTTTAAGTTTTTTTTTTTCATTTAGTTTTAGTGAATTGGCGATTAACCATTCTTTGGCCTCTGCAACAGCTTCGTTTGATTTATCTGACACCTCAACTTTGCTATTTGAAACGGACGGACCATACGGTCGTATCATCAGCAAATAACCATATTTTATCCGCTCTTACATTTTCTGGTAGGTCGTTTATATATATGGTAGAAATAATAACGGACTTAATACAGAGCCCTGTGGTACTCCTTTGACATTTGGTAACATATCTGAGAATTTTTCGTTCCATAAAACAGTTTGAAGCCTACGCTGTAGATAGCTTTCTAATAGTTTGTTTGCTGAGTCCCGTATTCCATAGGAGTGAAGTTTTTCTAGCGGTATTTAATGGTCTACGCTGTCGAATGCTTTACTGAGGTCACAGCAGGCGATTTCCATTGTCAAACGTTGTAGCTATTTCTTCCATTATTTCAGTCAATGCAGTGACAGTTGATTTATTTTTGCGGTAACATTACTTTTTTCTAGATATTCTACCAATCTGATTTTTATTACACTTTCAAATATTTTTGAGATGTTTGGGAGAATTGCAATTGGTCGATAATTTTCAACGTTGTCCTTATCACCTGCTTTATGGATGGGCACTATTTTTGCTGATTTTAGCTCTTCTGGAAAGGTACCTTCCTGGATATACTCATTTATTAAGGTGCCAAAGGTGTTTTAATATATTCTATCATCTTTTTCAATAATTTAACAGAAAACCTATATATGTCTACTGTTGCCTTGCTTTTTAGAGCCGTGACGATAGTCCTGATTTCTTCTTCATTTGTAAGCTTCAAAAACACTGATTTTATAGAAAAATATTTTTTTGAAAGAAGGTTTATCGGTTATGGAGATTTGGTTCGCCTATTGAATTTGCAATAGCTTGGCCAGCTTTTATGAAGAAGGTGTAGAAATTGTTTGTAGTTATGTTTGATGTTTGTAATTGATTGACAATTTTTGTTCCTGAATTTTCCCGTATGACATTCCAAATGGCTTTTGTCTTATTGCCAGAGTTTTGTATATATTGAGCATAAATATTTCTTTGATATTCCGATATTTTAATTCTGTAATTCTTCTTTAACGATTCATATAGCTGTTTATTTACACAAACATACAAACGAATACATAGGGTACAGTATAAATAATTACAAAAAGGAAACATTGTTATTTATATATGCGCCACCGTTTATTACAACATATAAACAAATCGGCACTTTTATTTCTTTCAGCATATATTTATAAACACAAAATATAAAATTTGTCACGTATCTTACCAGATACGTTTCCCTCAAGAGTAAATATCGTTTCCGCATCGAAGGACAAAAATTTAAGACGTTCATTTTAAAACGAACATACTGTATATATAAAAAATGTGTATAAAAAATACTTTTTGATTCAAATTAAAATCAACTACATCTTTAACACATACCCATGTATCTTTTGCTCTTTTCAACAAATCTTTCGCTTCAGTATCAGCCGGATGGTTACAAAGCAGAGAACATCCATAAGGATACGGATTATATAAACCAGCAAATGGTTTAAGCGTGTAAGGAGCAGGACCCGTTAGAGCTTTTAAATGAACAGGAGGTCTCTGAAAGTGAAATGTTCGCTACATACACTTACATAATAGAAACACCAAAGTACTTACTTCAGGATAAATAATGATGTTAGTTTTTCTAGTGGGCAAAAGTCCGGTCTGGCTTGTTACCCTCATGTTTCTTGATTAATTCTGTATCCCCGAGTATAAAATTTGTCTTATTTTTGAACAAGGCGTTTTAGCTACGAGGGGGGAGGCATTGATCAAACTTGCATGTATTCATACGAGTAACAAGCACGAATTGGTGCTATTTGTGAGCACTTAATGTCGCTGTGATATGATGCGTCTTTCTTTTCTTTATGACGAAACAAATTTATTATTAGAGTTAGAATCATTTATAATGTCTTATTTATATAAATTGTCTTAACAGAGGTCAGTTATTACATTAACTATTGCTCGTATTGTATAGATACTTATAAATCTAAAATTTACCCTCAGAGCAATCGTGCCTGTGCCTCCTTTCTATTTGAAAAAATTAAATTGAATCGCGGTGTCTTGGAAATAATTATAATTTTGACACCAAAAACTGCTATACGATAGAGTGCTCAAAAACCTACGTTTTTATGAATGAAGAATTCAGATTTACAATGGGAAATGAGAATTTGGTAAATTTCCTAAAATACTTCAAAAAAAAAGTGAAGAAAACGGTAGTTCAAGAAATTAATTTCTCGCCTTTTTTGACGTAACTAAAGTTCCTGTTCCTTAAATTGCAATTTACTTAGGTCCAGTTTCATAATCGAATTTAAAGGAGACTTTAAAATTAAAGTCACATTCAGATGTCTAAACAAATGTGTTTTCACGGTTGCCTTTTGATCTGAAAGTGATCTCTGGCTTAACGATGTAATTCTTGAAAATTGTGAATTTTCATTGAAAAACATCTTTTTTTGTATAGAGCGACATCGAAAATTTATCTCAGACGTCGTCATCGGTCTTGAAAGAAGCTGAGAGTTGCACCGATTTAAGCGATATTGATAATTTAGTTGATTTGGAATGTAAAATAGATGAATATGGTAGGTTTAAGTTATTATTATTATTCTATAATTGATACCTTAATCCAAAACGAACTTTATTTTTGATCATTTCTTAAATAACTTTAGAATTATAACTTAATTATAAACTGTACTCTTGTATAATGTCAAATGTATACTAAAAATGACACAAATGTTCAACGTTTCACTATCGCTTGATAGCTTCGTCACTATAGCTGACGTTGAGCATTTCTGCGTTTTTCAGTGTTCGTTTGAGATAATTCATTACACAATTTCACCGGACAAGAACCTACCTTAATTATGTACTCTTGTACTAACAACTATCCTTTCAGTTGCAAGTTTTATGAAACGTCGTTACATGAGCAAAATGTTTTATACGTGGGCAGGACAAACCCTGATTTCCGTTCATCCATACGAAGACACCAGTTCACAAATCGAGGTATTTTCTATTACATTTCTATTTTTGAATGTAATTAATAAAAGAATTAGTCTTAATTTAAAAAAATATACAATGTGATCATTTAGTGTGGAACAATCCATATAAATGAGTGCCAGATCATCTGCGGCCAAAATCCTCGGACGGGTAAATCTATATTCTTTAGCGCAAATATTTTTTTAAAGTCATCTTTTTTTCACCCCCACCCTATTCCGCAATGACGCGCCCCCAATTTTCTAGTAGACTTGGGTAGATTTGATAATACCCGAGGTATTAATTAACAAAAATAAAAACAAAAAATGGAGATTGCAAGGAAGAACAATAATCAAGAACTGTCAAATTTACTTGATGAAACTTTTTATCATGGCGTTGAAACAAATGATCATTTTGAAACAAATACTTTTTCGGCACATTGTATTAATTGATTGTAAAAAAACAAAAAACAGAAACTCGAGATAGCTGTGGATGTTTCAGCTGTTTTAAAAATAAACGATAACAGGTGTCCGTAAGTAAATTTGACAGTTCTTGATTACTGTTCTTCCTTGCTATCGAATTAGTGCTAAATGGTTCGTTATTTGACTGAAAAACAAAGAATCGAAATTCTGATTATGAAAGGATGTGGGGATAGACAACGAACACAAGAAGAAGTATGTGTTTTATTTAACAATAAATATCTAGATGAGGATCCCATAGTGCAGTCTACAATCTCCAAAATTGCAAGAAAGTTTTCTGAGTTGGAACATGTTAGAGACAATTTATGGCACCACCCCAAAGTATTCGAGGAAGTTTAATTGAATGTCTTGTTGTATTTACAAGAAAATCAGTCAAACTTCTGTTGTGAAGTACTTGAAAGTACATAAATGGCATCCATACAGAGTTAAGTTAGTCATGAGTCAAACGAAGACGATCCTAATCGTAGAGTTGAATTCTGTGCTGACATGATGGAGAGGTGCAATATTGATGCTGATTTTGTCAATCGTTTTATCTTTCTGATGAAGCTACCTTCACTCTCAACGATACGGTCAATAGACAAAACTATTGGGCGCCCCAGAATTCGCACTGGATGATGGAGGCCCACACTCAATTTAAAGAAAAGATAAATGTTTGGGCCGGCATAGTTGGAAATAGAATTTTAGGACCTCATTTTATTGAAGGATCACTAACGGGTGAAAAGTATCTGGAATTGCTCAGAGATCATCTTGTTCCTGCTCTTGCCGTGCTATATCCAAATGAAGACGATCCTGATGATCCAAGTGCTAATTTGTGGTTTAAAAAACTCATTTATTACAGATTTTTTTATAAGAACCGGTGATTTCAATAAAATGTCTGTCTTGAAGTAGAAACATGTGGAACTACTTCTAATTGAAAGTCTAGGAATTCAGAAATTGAGTTGATTGAAAGAGATGCATCAACTGTGTTGATAATAGTTTAATAAAAGTGTTAAAGCAGTTTCTTTACGTCACTTTACCAAAGATGACAAACACTCTTAACTAAACCCTCTTTCAGAATACATTTTTTTAATATCTTAATTAAAAGAAAATTCAACAATCATGTATTTTTGCTTGTTTTTATATAGCATTAACGTTTTCAACAAAAATTTTTGTCATCTTCAGATGTTAGATTAGTTTTGAGTCTGGTCACATTAAACTGCAAAGAAGTGAATTGGTCAGGTAGTGGATGAAGGATGTATAACAAGCAAAAAATACACGACTGTTGCCTCCAAGAATTTTCTTGTAATTACAATGTTTTTCTTTTGGTTTTCCTCTTTTGTCAATTGTATATCACTATTTCTCAAAACTATTTCCTATCTCTATTAAACAGAGTGTTGTGTTTGTCAAACAATTTCCTTTTTTGGCAGAAGCGTTTCCTTATTTGTCAAATTAATTTCACATTATTATTACGTAAATCATAATGAATACTGATGGAAGACAAAATACCAAAATCTCCAACGAGGTACGTGCTCTTATTATCAGAGCAATGAATGATGATACTTCGGCAGTTCAAATAGGACGGCAACTTAATGTATTGCCAAACACTGTAAGAAAAATTTACCTGGCGTATAAAATAACCAACGAGGTGAATAAGAGAAGAGTTGGACATCGCTCCAAAAAAATTACTCAAGAGAAGCAAGAAGAAATCTGCAATTTGAATGATGAGGGTTGCACCTTTACACTAAAACAAATAAAAACCAAATTGTTGGAGCAAAATGGTAAGCTTATCGACCATTGACAGAGCGATAAAGGAATTTCACTATTCTGCAAAACGCGTTTCCTTTGTGCCAGAAAGGCGTAACACTCCAGATACCATCCAAAATAGATTCGACTATGCTGTTCAATATAACAAAATGATGATTGACAGAGAAAAATATTTTTTATAGATGAATTCGGAATTCAAGTGAATTCTAGAAAATCATATGGAAGATCACAGAAAAATACCAGAGCCAACAAAGTCAAGGCCAAATTAAGAGACCGTAATTATTCGGTTGCTGCTGCAGTGTGTATATTAATTCAGTATATTAATTCATCATTCATTATTATTAATTTATTCACCGTTCAAAATAGGCCACACAATGCAAACTACTTTGGAGAATTCTTGACAATTTTAATTGACCACTCAGGCGAAGATCATATAAGAGGCGCATATTTTGTAATGGACAACGTCAGATTTCATAGAACGGACGAAATTCAACACCTGATAAGAGCTCATGGACATGTTCCAGTTTTTCTGCCTCCACACAGTCCTTTTTTAAATCCCATTGAAGAGCTGTTTAGCCAATGGAAAAATAAAATAAAGAGAAGTCAGCCCACGAATGAAGAACTGTATGCAAAAATTCATGATGCTTCTGAAGCTATAACGCAAGAACATTGCCAAAATTATGTTCGACATATGGAGACATATTTGGTTTAATAGAAATGAAATTTTGAACTAATTCAAATTTTTTTATGCATAAGTATTGTGTTAGATAAGTTAGATAAATTATGTCTTCAATTGTTTGTGTTGTTGATTATTTAAATTTTCAAAAAGGAAGAAAATCATTTGCAATAACGTGAAAGAGTTTTGAGAAATAGTGAAATACAATTGACAAAAGAGGAAAACCAAAAGAAAAACACCGTATCAAAATCCAGTCAAAAACAATTACATTATAAATTCATATTTTAAGAAATTTCCAGTAAATACAGAGGATACTTGAGGGCGCCATTGCGAATCAGCAGAAATTTTGCTAATTGTCCGCATTGATAGCTTATAAGTACAAAACGGAATTGAATATTTTCTTCGAGCGAGGCGGCAAACATTTACTGTGTATATCGCATGTAATAAGCCAATTCAAACTGCAAGCGCTTCAATAGATGCGTATACAGAGTAGACTAGGAGTCAACCAACTGAGGTTACGCTTTCATAATGCGAGCATGGATCCAATATCTAGCTCAGTGGTCACCAAACCGTCGATCGCAAGCAAAGAACAACAGAAGTTAAAGGCAAAAATATATGTTTGTTGTGTAATACTTCTGTCTCCGTTGCCAAAAAAGGAAATATTGAGAGACATCATGAAACTGTACATTCGAATTTTGGAAAATCATTTCCTTCATATTCTGCCACCAGAAAGGAAAAATTGAAACGATTAAAAAACCAATTCATTGGACGACAGTCAATATTTCTAACAACAGTCGACAAAAATAAGGCTGCAACTGAAGCATCATCCATGTATCCCAGATAATTGCACAAAAGAAGACGGGGAAATGATAAAACAGACATTTTTAGAAGCAGCAGATTCGTTATTTGCCAACTTTAGAAATAAAGACGAGATAGTTTCAGCTATAAAATCTATGCAACTTTCTGCTAATACAGTAATGAGGCGAGTAGAAGTTATGAGCAATGATATTTTTCTACAGTTAAGAAGTGACTTAGATAACTGTGTTTATTTTTCACTGCAACTGGGTGAATCATCAGATGTGATTAACACTTCCCAGATGGCCGTGTTTGTAAAGATGGTTTTTAGTGATTTTACGATAAAAGAAGATTTTTTGAAGTCCATTCCACTGAAAGGACTTACCACTGGTCAGGAGTTGTTTTCTCATTTCAAAAATATTATTTCATCTGAGAAAATTCCCATATCAAAAATGGTAGGCGATGGCGCTCCAGCTATGGTGGATTGTGATAAGGGTCTCGTGGCGTTATGTCGGAAAGATGAAAGTTTTCCACAATTTCTCTATCACCACTGCATTATCCATCAGCAAGCCTTATGTGGAAACTCTCTAAAACTAAACAATGTTATGAAACTAGTTGTAAAAATTGTGAACAAGATTAGAGCTCAAGCGTTGCAAAGAAGATTATTCAAAACTTTGGCTGATGAAATTAACTGTCAGTCAGGGAGCTACTTCTTCACTCTGAAGTCCGATGGTTAAGTAGAGGACGAGTGCTGAAACGTTTCAACGATGTCCATATCTGCCATAGTTTAATTTTTCAACAACGCGATGAACCAATTCCTGAACTAGAAAATTCAATCTGGCGTACAGATTTTGGTTTTCTTGTGGACATTACCGAAAAATTAAATGAACTTAATTTACAGCTTCAGGGGAGGGACAAAGAACTAGCAAAAATTATTGCTGATATAAAAGCATTTATCAAAAAGCTTGAGTTTTGGGAACAAAACCTAATCAACCGCGATACCAGGCATTTTCCTATTCTTTCAGAAAAGGTATCTCAAAATCCATTGGAACCCTATGACAGTAAATATCATGTAAAAATAGTTTCTAAGTTGAAGGCAACCTCCAAAAATCGTTTTAAAGATTTCAATGAAATGGCTTTAGTGGCCCAATTTGTTGTTTCACCTTTCATGGAAATTAATAGACAACTTATGTTACGCAGAACTTTAGCGAAGACATCTCTGCAACAAAAATGGAAGTGATTGCGTTTGAAAATGATTTAGCCTTAAAACCATTAGTCTCAGGTTCAACATTAATCTAGCCTCTAATAAGTAAAGAAAAATATTCAGTTCTATGTCGTGTCGCGTTGAAAGTAAAAGTGTTATTTAGTTCAACCTATTTGTGTGAATGTGTGTTCTCCAATATGAAGTTTATTAAGAATAAATACCACAATCGACTTACAGATGAACATTTGGATAATTGTATTCGAATGGCTGTATCAAGCTATACTGCAAATATTAAAAGACTTATCGATGAGTTCTCATTGAACATGAATTTTGTAACAGTACATGTTTTTGTTTAAAATAGTACGTTATTCTTTTTTTTATTTTTATTCACTTTTATTACATCGCATGTAACAGGCCATTGACTGCATAAAAATCTTGTTTATTTATTTATTCGCCATCAAACACCTACGATTGGTAAGTATAGATTTATTCTCTTCAGTTTTAGTTTATTATTAGTATGTATTAGTTCGTAAAATAAATAATGTCGAATAAAACCGTGCATTATTTCATTTAGGTGTGATAGGTAGCTCACTGTTAATTCCAAAATTATCAAAGTAACTCAACACATTGAAAAGGTTGGCGACCACTGATCTAGCTGGTTCGTTGTTAACTTTTTTATAGTTTTAAAAAGACACGAATCAGCGGCGTCATATGTAAGTGGTTTGGAACAATATGCAATTATGTCGCATTTTTGAAGAAAATAAATAATAGTAATAATGATAATGATAATAATAAAAAAAAATAAAGAAAAATTCGCCGATTATCTAATAATATTGAATACTAATTCAATTGCAACCTGCCATTCGCGTTTCTCGAGTTCACGAAGCACCAATGGTATTTGATAGGAGGTTGAAATAAAATATGAAATTCCTTACAGTACTTATGAGGCAACAGTACCATTGCGAATTTGCTATATTCTGTGCTCGCACTTACAAAATGACAGTTTCTGGCCTAATGATACAAATAACTATTGTTGTGACTCCTATAGTATTAATTTCAGAAAAAAAATTAAAAATACGTTTTTCAGTTTCTTGGAAATATTTCAAAAATTACAAATCGTAGAAGATTAATCAAAGCAGATTATTGTTGAGCATAAAAATACACAACTTTGCTCTAATTTAACCGACTTCGTATCTCTTACCGTTTTTGAAATCCCAATGGTGAGCCTGTATGAATGTGAATTGTTTTTAAATATTTTGAATACCTACATATATTTTCCGCTAAAATTCTTATGAAAGAGAAAAAATACAAAAAAAGGCGTAATTTCAACAATCCCGAAAATACATATAAGTAGCGATGGACAAGGACTAAAATTTCATTTTACATAAAAAGAGCGGTGGCTTAAAACTCAAACCAGAAACGTACAAACACACTTACAATTTTGGTAAAAGAGTAAGAAGACGTGGAAATAGTCTGCAGTTTATTTCTGTGTAAAATTTGAATTTATACCATAAATTTCGAACATAAAAATCGAACCTGCCTCTCTCACTCTCATTGTGGTATCAACAGCAGTGTCCTGACGAAGCCTTGTTAAATTGATAAATTCGAAAGTATTGAATGATTCAACCGCTTTCTTGTATGTTTTATTTTTTAACCCCAGTCTCTTACTGGTAACCTGATATTCTTACTTTCGACAACAATAGATATTAAGTTTTCTTGCACACGTTACAAAAAAAAAATAGTTATGAGATGGCACAGGCGCTAGTTGCATGCGATATTTTTAATACTGGTGTTAATTTAACGCAAATGACGATAAAATGTATTCGACGCGTTATCAATTTTAAATATTTGTGGTTCTCTGCACGCTACTAAAGAAATTACAAGTTTTTTTTGTTACAATCGTTTTCGTGCAGTACAATTTTTATGCGAATAATACTTGCATAGTTAAGTTTCAAACAACACATTAATTGTGTCAGCGCACGACAAACTGAACTATGAATATCTTTATTCTTTTTATTATTAAATAATTATTTTATACCCGGTATGTTTTATAATTATAGTAAAACATCGTAACTTTCACTTACAATATGAGGCAGTAAATTAAATGTCGAAAGTAAAGAATATTTAAAAATTATTTTAATCTTTCACTTTATTTAAAAAGTCTAAACTTTCCACATTTTAGTCTAAATTAAAAAACAAAATGGAATTTTTTTTCCAGGAATGCACGATTTTACCAAATATTGATGAGGTGGTGTCAAGAGCTTGGTTTAAGTTAGCACATAACATAGGCAAAAAGAATCAAGCCATTGTGATCTCTGGAGAAAGTGGTTCTGGTAAAACTTTTTCCTCTTATTTGGCCATAAAAAGCATCGCTAAACTTCAAAAAAATAGGAATACGAATCCAAGGGAAAATGTTCTTTGGCAAGCCTGGTCTTCAGTACCTTTACTCACAGCTTTCGGTAAGAAAAAATGTATTTTACAGGTTGGTTTGAAGGCTTCCACGGCCGTTGTCCATCACAATCTTGGTTTCCGGGTTGGGAACCGCGTCAATTCTTCGTCTTGCCGGCGTTTCGTCCATCTCTGCTGCTGTGAAGACTCTCTCAGAGTCTTCACAGCAGCAGCAGCGACTACATCAGCAGCTACAACCTCCAACGAAGCCCTGAAGAAGTCCACGGCGAGATGGACGAAACGTCGGCAAGACGAAGAATTGACGCGGTTCCCAACCCGGAAACCAAGATTGTGATGTCTTTTACAGTTTCATTTGCGTACAATATCATATACCTATTGTACCTAATACAATAAAAAGCACTGTTCCTTGCGGCACACCAAAAATCACAGGCAACGACTCACTAAGTTCAACGTTTGCTACTAATACATTAAATAATTTATTTATTTCTTTAAAGGAAATGCTCCTAACGAGCACAATAACAATAGTTCAAGATTTGGCAAATTACTACAATTACAATACGAAAACAAGCAAATTGTAGGCGCTTACATACAGACTTTTTTATTGGAGAAATCGAGAGTAATAGGCCCGAACTTTCGAGAGGGTAACTTTCACATTTTCCAACAGGTTAAAACATTGGACATACCTCCATTTGAACGCAACATACCCCTAATCCAATTTTAGATTCTGAGTAGCTTAGATGAGGAGACTTTGGAGAACCTATACTTAGATAAAAGCCTGCCCTACGCAATTGCCCCAGAACCCGACAACTGTTTAAAATCGACGTACGCAGACACGGCAAAGTCGCTGAAAATTTTGAACATCACGGAGCTCAGCGAAATCCTGAGTATCTTAGCGATCATACTCAACTTGGGAAACGTTTGTTTCTCATTTAATGACGAAGCCTGTTGCATTACTGAAGGTACCCTACGGAACCTATTAGAATTTCATGGAAAATAAAAGTACGAACTCGTTTTAGCCTCCCAGATTTTTCTGCATAATGCTGCGAAATTACTCAAGGTCGAAACGAAAATTTTGAATCAAATTCTGACGATGAAAACCTTCAGCACGAAAATTAAGAACCAAAGAAACACAATATACACGTCACCTTGCATCAACAAAGATGAGTGTTTTGAAAGAAGAAATTGCTTGATGAGGTTCTTGTATGATAGACTGTTTCTTTGGCTCGTTGAGAGGATTAACGAACAGACTTATCGAGAAGGCAATTTCCAATTAATGGGCATACTGGACGTGTATGGATTTGAGATATTCGACACCAATACCTTCGAACAACTATGTATCAACTATGCAAACGAGAGACTTCAGCAGTACTTTGTAAAAGACTATATCATCAAGGAGCAGCACGACCTAATTTCGGAAGGCTTTTATTTAGAGGACATAGATATCACTGAGTATACTGCAAGATTGGAAGTGTTAGATGGACCTGTTTCAGTTTTCAGCATCTTAAATGAAGTAAATCCAGTTATAAATATGTATCTATCTAAGAAGACTTATTTTAATTCTTAGGAGTGTGTAATGAAGCGGTTTAACACAGATATCTTTGTAAACATCCGCCTGGCAGAAAATCTGAGTGACTCAGTGTACTTTAAAAATCCATGCAATAATTTTTCTACTGAATTTATTATAAAGCACTTCGCGGGCAATGTGACTTACAACACTAAATCGATGCTTGCCAAAAATCGAGACAAGGCGAGTACCTACCAGTAAATTATTCGGACAAGTTTCCAACAAATTTGTCTTTTAGGTGCCTGAAGAAATTATAACCTTTTTGAAAAGTTGCAAACTTCCGTTCCTCGAGTGTATTTTGCAGACGAACTACCTCTCCAAACAAGAAATGTCCGGGAAGACTTTGCTTATCAAATTCAAAGTTCGTATTATTGAATGATGATCCTTAAAAATAATGATTGCGTTGCAGAAATCTTTAGATAATCTCATGAAAACCTTAAACCAAGCCGACGTTCACTACATAAAATGTTTGAAACCGAACGGTTTCCAAATCAATGGTTTTCTGGATGAAACCTATTTTACTCAGCAAATGAGAGCCAACGGAATATTCCATATACTGAAGCTGCACTTCCAAAACTTTTACATAAAGTTGTTTAAAAATACAATAAGCCAAAGTGTGTTTTGAATAATTATTATTTCAGGTTTACTTATGAAGACTTTCTGGAGAAGTTCTCCATGCGTTTGCTTAAACGCTTGGAACACGTAAGTAGAAATATTTTTATAAGTATGTATTTAAAACAATTGCACGACTACTTTATAGAAATACCAAAATGATATCCATGTTGGCAAAAAATTAATATATTTAACCAAAAATGGTTACTCTGCACTTGAAACTTTAAGGTACTTACAACGTTCTACTGCTATAAGAAAAATACAACGCTGGTGGAAATTTTATGCGGACAGAAAAATAAGCGCTGCCAAAACAATCCAGAACTGTTAAGCTTTCGCTAATGTCTATTTTGTTCAATTATTAAGTTAGTTTCAGTTTATAGAACAATCTTACTCAAGAGGAAGTTTCCCTGCATAGAAAATTTCATTGATCTCTCGAAGAAAAGTAGCGATCTGAACATCGGGCAAGAACGTACCCATTCGCGTTTTCACACGCAGAATTTTTTTAATTCGTGCAGGAAAGCAGAGGAATACTTAAAAATTCATCACTTGAATGCAAATTATGAAGGAGAACCGCTGTCTCTAACTTTAGAAAAGGTTTTCAATGCTATGCAGACGAAACCTTTCAAGAGGGTTGTATTTTCTGGGGATCATATTATTAGCTACAACAGATTAGCAGAGGTAAAGCTTTTACTTTTACACTAGGACTCAATTTCCTTTTAATCATTTTGTATTATCAAGATTTTCTCACTTATACAATCAATCTCATTTTTACGTTTTTATTTTTCAGATTCCAGTTCGTTTACACTTGTCAAAAACGTGCATTCCTTATTCGAATTTGCTACCAAGATCCGAACTACCAAAAGGAATACCAGACATTTTTTAATTCTATACTTAAAAAAAATAAACAATATTATTAGACTAGTGATTATTTATTAAATTAAATTTTACAGGATCGCTTAACAAAATGAACAGTTTTGCTATCATTACTATGCCATCAGCGAATCAATGATGTGCAACTTCCTCATAACCATCTGGCAAAGGATTGGTGTGTGGGTTATGGAACAGCGATTTTTGTCCATCTCCCCATGGAAAGCGTTTACTGCGGATTCGTAAGTAATCATACTTCACAAATTCCGGATGGTCGGTGTGTTCATGAGTAAGGTAACAGTTAATTCCAGAGAGTACAATAGCTGGGAAAGCGACGAAGAAAGTTACATTTCGCCAAAGTTTATAGCCACCTGAAAATAAACCATCGATTGGTATTTAAAGTATTTATGAAAACATAATTTTTAATTATAAGTACTTTTTGGTACAGGTTTTCCAACAACGTTCAAGTCCCAAGGGCAACTTGTTTTGTGTAGATTAGTGGCACTGTAAGATATCTTCTTGTCACTTAATTTGGACGATCACGTGAGACTTGGACATTGTTGAAAACCCTGTACGCACTGATTGTTTTGATATATTCCCATCACATTTAAAGTGTGTCAAAGCACAATATTGTATATCCTGATATTAGTTCTCATCAGATTTAAAGTGTCAACGCAACACTATTGTAATATATAACTTGCAATTGCAGCATAGTTATGAAGTGCAATACTATTGGCAACTGTAGAATAGGGTAGCACTTTTATTCTTATGGCAATATTTTGATTTTTGTTTATGTAGGGACACCCGCTAGATTTATTCCATTTCATATAAAATATAGAGTTTGTAAAAAATCGTATAACCGGAAGTTATAAAGAATTTTTGGAACTAACAATTATATTTCTTAGGCCCGGTCTTTTCATCAAAAGTTAATCGGCAAGTAACTTGTTTTTTCTAAATGGTTGATTGATTTTTATGAATTGTTTCCATGGTAGTTACCAGCCCTTAAAGAAGTTGGCTGAGAAAGCGCAACTGATGCTTCCCTTCGTGTACCAGAAGTTTGCCACCATGCTCTTTAGATATTTAATTCAATATATTGCCTAAAATTATACGATTTTCGACAGTAATTACAAATAACTTCAACAGAATACAAAGCTTTAACAGGCATTCTCGTAAAAGTTTACGTAAAAGCAGGGTTTCGAGACACCCACAATAGGTATAGAATTTCTGAAGCAAGTTGTAGAGTACAAAGAAATTGATGGTGCAATATCAGAGCTATTATATCAGAAAATTTTCAAATCATTAACGGCATTTGAGCCTAGAAACAGTTGCTTCAGCATTGTTGGCTGATGAAAACCAGTTGCTTCGAAAAGAAATATGATTGCAAGGTTAAATGAAAATGAAGAGGATGATACTGAAACTGAAACTTAAAATGGTGGCTTCTGAATATCAAAGTTAGGATTAAGAGAGCATTCATGCCTAGAAAGAAAGAATTTTTCATTAGACTTAACGTAATAATAAATTTGAATGTTTTGAGAAATCAAATTTAATTAAATATTTTTATTCGCATGCTAAATTTCAATTTTAAATATCAGATCTAAAATTCATAAAATTATTGTTTTTTATGTGAAAAGTTCTAAAAATAATATGTTCTTATAATTACTGTCTTTATCTAAAACATTTGTATTTTCAAAATCTTATGGCTACAACGAAGAATTGAATTGCAGAAAATTTGGACTGATTCCCAATCACATCTTATTCAAAAGAAAATATAAAATAATAATAAAAAAGCTTTTTGAAGCGCCGTGCATGACTCACGATTCCCGAGAGTTCAGCCGCCAAGATAAACTCTAGAATAGAATAGCCTAGAAGAGAAGCTCTGGAAAGTCTCCCCGGGATATAAATATATGCGTACGAGGACCAGAGATCAGACTTAGTTAGTTCGACGTAGAGTTTAGTTACTGTTTAATCGCTCGATTTGTAAAAATAAATTATTCTAGTCCGTTATAAATAAATTAGTGTTAAGTTTTGTAAATAAATTAGTTATTAGTTTCATCGAGTATTTTATTTAAAAATAAATCAGAAACAAACCTAAATTCATTACAATATGAATATTGAATTAAATTTGATTTCTTAAAACAATCAGAAGATTCAAATAATGTTAATAATTTCACAATCTGTCATAATAAATACAGAGTGTTTACTAAATTAAGGGGGTTATTCCTTGGCCTATTGTAATGACGCTTTGATTCGAAGATACAGGGTGTAAAAGCTTTTTGGAAAGAAACAGTAATTTAATATTATATTTCAGATTATTAATTATAACAACTGCTGAAAACGACTACCACCAACTAGGATGAATGCATCCCAGTCTTCTCCTCATTGACTGCCGAACTCGTTCAAAACACCGGGGGTGTTTCTTATTGCAATACATCCATCAATTATTCTAATTCTCTAAACTTCTTCATTTTCCACTGGAGTACTGTACACTAACGTCTTCAAATGACCCCATAGGAAAAAATCTAAGAGATTTAAGTCTGGGGATCGAGCAGGCCAGAAGTGAAGTCCACTTTGGCCAATCCAGCGATCTTCAAATTTGGCATTTAAAAACTCACGTGCAACTACACTAAAATGTGCTGGTGCACCATCGTGCATAAACCACATTGCATTTCTCGTTGCCAATGGTACATCCTCTAGAAATCCAGATAGTGAATCTTTCAAAAAATTTCGATACACTTCACCGGTAAGTCTTCCCGATAGAAATACCGGTCCCATTAGCCAGTCACCCACAATTCCAGCCCAAACGTTTAATGAAAATTAATGTTGGAAACGATCTTCAAGTACCGCACGTGGGTTTTCATCAGTCCACACACAACGTGGAAGTTCCTAATAGCATTTCTGGAGAAATTTGCTTCGTCGGTAAAAAGAATCAGTGTCGGTAGCTGAGGGATTTGAATTAATGTATGCAGAAGACATTGACAAAATGCAATACGTGTCGGAAAATCAGCAGGAGTAAGTGCCTGAACGCGCTGAATGTGGTATGGATACAAGCACCGTTGGTTTAAAATTTTTCAGACAGTCCTATTACTGACGTTGAACGCATTTCCTGGTAGAAGTTCGGGATCCACCTCTGCCATGTTCAGCACATTCTCTTTTAATTCTACCGATGTTACTGCCTTTGGTCTTCCTGGTCCTCCCTTCGTTTAAATTTGCCTGTTTCATGAAGACGTTGATGAATACTTTGAAAAGTTTTCTATCAGGAACATGACGACTGGGAAATCTTTCACTGTACAGCCGCCTAGCCTGTGACGAATTCCCATTGGCAAGTTCATACATAAAATGCATATCAGTCATCTCGGCGTTCGTATAGCTATTCATATTAGATAGTTTTACTAACAAACTTAATTATCATACAAACATACCAGACGCAATCAATTTTGACAACTTTCAAAGAAAGTGGCAAGTCAGAATGGAAACACGAAGCAGTTTCAGAAGACAAGCACGTAGGTGGGAAATGTCCTCCTCGAGACAGTCGTTAAGGTAGTAACTTCTGAGTTCTAATTTTATCCTGTTTGTTGTAAGAATTTAATGGAATAAAAACAATTCCCCAGTTATAACAGAACACCGTCGCCACACACTTTTTATTAATAAGTGAATGGATAGTCGTTTCAGGTTGCCATGCCATGCAACTTACCTCAACGCGTTAAAATTTGGTGAAATTATAGATCAATTCAATTAATAGGTAGATAATTAATTTAAATACAGGGTGACTGACAATTGTTTTTTCACAATTATTAGTAATGAATATAGTTTTGGTACTTTGTGAATTTTCGTAATTGTAACTCTAACATCTCTCATGAAGATCACCCTGTATATAACTTATTTATAGTAATTTATATCACAGTAAAAGTCGACTAATTAGTGAACACTCTTTGAGTTAATATTGAGTTAATAACTTAGAAATATTGATTGCTTAAGTCTATTATCATAGGATAAATGTAACATCCCTTCATCAACAAGCTTGTTCGTTTGCATTGCGAGCTGCTCTAAAAGCTATAAAATATAGTTTTCACTATCAGTCCGGGGTTTCCTCGTTGCGAGATAAACAAATGTGACAGAAAACTACATTTTACACTTTTTAGAATAATCTGGAACAATACAAACGAACAAACCTAACTATATAAGAAATTTATGGTTAAAATAATAGTGTTTTCGCTATCTGCATTAGCCTGTTGTGACCACAAATAATAAAAGTTCTTAGTAATCGGAAAGTTGTTAAAACGATAAATACGGATTTCTTGTACTCAATAGGCCCAGTGCATCATTTTACGTAGTCTACATTAATTTTTTTTTTTTTTTAATATCCAAAATTTTATCACCCTCTATCTTCGAAACAAAGCGCTTTTCTGAAAATCACCCAAGGGCACAAAAGTCTTAAAATAGTCCAAGGAATAACATCCTTAATTTTTGCCACGTGTTTAGTAAACAGCCTGTATATGTTTCTTAATATAATAAACAAAAAAATTTCTATGAAACGACACAGATAAAAAAAAATTGGTTTAACTTATTTAAAATTACTTTGTATACTATTAGATTCAGAAATTTTTTATTATTTAATTGAAATTTAAAATTTTAACCAATATTTTTAACGCTCTGATGAAGCTATTAAATATTATCGAAAGCTCATGAAACTAAAAAAGTTGTAGGTACCAACTAATTTTTTTATCCAAGCCCTGTTAAGTGAAAATATAAATTTTATAAAGAACGAGTGTTTTGAGGCTATCAAGCGATAGTGAAACATTAAGCGTTAGTGCCATTTACACAATTTCAGCGACAAGAATCTACCTTAACTATAAATTTTATTTAATAATAAATGATTCAAATAAAACTTCTTATTTATTATTGAAACTTAATTTTTCCATTTTCATATCCCGCGCTAAATAATAATGGTATATCCCATATTCGGCTGAATACCGGATAGTTGCCCAGATATCCGCTACATCGTATATGAACCTGTAACTATTTCTTTAAGTAAATGAGCAAGTAGGATTGTCATCTTGCGAGATTTCTGATTTCTAGACACGTCTCCTGATTCATCAGGTAATTGTGGAAAAAGAAGAAAAATCTATAAATCACATTTTTTAAATGTTGTCATGAAATTGCATAATTTAGATTCAAACGTACAACACGTGGGTTAAGTCTGAAGATACTCTGAATACACTCTAGTGCAATCAATCAAAAACATTAAGGAGCACACTCAAAACTTAATTCTAAATTCTTTCTTCTAAAATTCATTGGATTGGGGTATTCTTTGAACATTTCTAAAGTGTCAATTTCTAGATATCTGGTACAAATGCAAAACTTTTCAATCCCTTTGAATTTAGATCGGTAATCTTAGGGGGTCTTTCTAAACAGATTTGCAACCTAGTAACGACCGTACCTCCTTAGGAACCAGTAAGAAGCTGCAATCTCGGCAATTTATGATAGTAGCAGAGCAATGTACCAAATTGTAACTCTGATTACAATGACCCCCAAGATAGCCTGAATTGCTACAGTCAGTTTTGGTGGTCAACACGGCAAGGGTAGTGGTAGACTGACCAGGGTGATAAAGTGAATCTTAAACATTAGACATGTTCAAAACAAAGCCTTACAGCTTTTGATGCCCCCTCCCTTTATTATTAGATGCAGTTTGTCTGAAGAATTGCCCTTCTGTATTATTGCTTTTTCAAACTTAGGACATAATTTAAGAATCTCAATTTGTCTGAACTATAACCAGGGAGCAACCTTATAAACAAATAAAGGTTTACAGACTCAAAACATCTTTGAATATCATTACATATTGTATGATGAGAACTTTAATTTTAGGCTTTTCAAATTAAGTGCAGTCACACAAGGTTTGTTCCTTTTTAATCAAAACTCATGCGATTTATAAAATATATGTGGAAATTACCAAATATTCTATGCAAACAGTTCCTTAAATCAGTGTATTATATAATTTGTCTTGATTACTTCATACTGACAAAAATGAACTACATAACATTAAAAAGAATACCTTCGTGTCCTCCAGATACTGCTGAAGGTCCTTCTACCCTAACTTTTGCTTGCCTTGCAAGTGAATTGCCCAAATAACGGCGCACAGAGTAATTTACGATGGCAGCCATTTTTTGCGTTACGCAAGTGACAGGTTGTAAGAAAACAGAGGGCGCTAGCGGCGATTGCTATCACTGTTGCCAACATAACTGTTGAAAACGCCTCTATTTGTTAGAAATAATTTTGTAATAAATACGGGAAAGCAGAAATAATTTTAAAGTGGCAGCGTATAAATATTAAATACCAAATACTTCAGAACGGTACTGCATATAATAGTGGAACGAAACTTTCAATACGATAGAAACAAGGCGCTGTCGTGACGTTGACATAATCAGTTGATTCATGCGAATTGTGCACAAAAAAATATGATAAAAATTTATAAAACATCCATTATCTTGTCGTGGTGTGAGTTCAATTACGTTCTATTATTCACATTTATATTGCTTAAATCGTGAGTAAAACATGTTACATGGATTATATTTTGTTTCAGGCTGAAATGGACCGAATTCCTGGCCAGGTAGGTTATCTCCTGTTGAACGAAGACGGAGCAGTATTATCGTCGTCTGGGGAACTTGAGAACGATGAGAAATGTGCCGATATTATCATGGGTTTATTGAGCTTGACATCTACTGTAGATCCTGTTGCTTTTCCCAACGAGGAACGTTTTAAGAAGCTTTCCGTGACCTATGAGGATCACTGTTATATTGTCTGCCTGTCAAACAGAAGAATACACATTGTGAAAAGAAATTTAAGCTTACCATCTGATGGTGTTACTGTCTCAGTTTAATTAATCTTTAAATATGGATATTATTTTGTATTTTACAGTTATGAAGTATATGCAGATTTGTATCTTGCTCGGGGGAATTTGTTTCTCCTTATATCAGTTATACACTCTGTTAGATACTCTATAAATATGTAATTGATGTCAAAAAAGTTATTTTTTGTGAAAATAAAGATTTTTTGGATGTATTTTTGGACAAACCTAAATCAAACAGCTATTCTAAATCATCATTAAAATATTTATTTAATATGTTAAAACTGTATATAAAACAATATAATTAAACTTGATAACTAGTCATTTGTTTTGTTTGGTGTTTCTTTTCGATTTTCCAACTGTTGCTGTGCATCTTCATACTGCCTTGAGAAAGACTTAGGTTGCTTGTCTTTATATACCTGTAAAAGGTCATACTTATTTATATAATAACAAAATCGACAGGTAAAAACCTTGCACACAAAATTTAATAATTTCTCTTTTGAAACGGTACTATCTGCTCGTGGTCCCCAATTGTATGTATTTTTTTTTGATAATGGATCTACTTCAGCTACTAAATATTTCTGTTTCACCATAGTTGTATTAATAAAATGTTTTACATCACCAAAAATTTCGTGCTCCCTTTCAACATCTATGTTTAATGATTGTAGAAACGTAAACAACGATGCTAAAATAAATAAGAAATTATTTAATAATTAAAATATGTTTTGTTTACCTTCTCCAACAGAATTGTTGGACATAAAAACATGTGTTAAAACTAACATAACTAAAATTTTATGTGCATCTTCCGGAAGCTCGTTATTTTCATCATCATTATGATCCTCTTCAACATGAGGTAAATCGGTTGTTAAAACATACGTTTTTGTATTATTTGCGTCTTCACATATTTCCAAATTATAACCATACACCTGTCAAAATTGATAATTAAATAAAACTAAAAAGTATTAAAAAAATAGGGGTTACTTTTTTTAATATTTTTGTGACTTTTGCCATGATTTTTTCATAAGTTCTTCCTGCGTTCTGTAAGGCATCTTTCTGAATGTCGATCTTTCGCACAGGTATATTTAATCCGGCTCGATAAATAAGATAACGTACACATTTGTTGATATACCTTTCGAAATCTTCTTCAGATAGTTGTGACTTGGCAAAAGTTTGTTCCGAAGTGCTCTGACTAGCCTGGACTTTTCTTTGTTTGCCACTCTGATTGAAAGACAAATTTTGAGTTCTCTTCATATTGTTTACTAAATGTTTGATCGTTGTTGTCTTTGTATGTATTGTATACAACTATTCTCTATTATTTATCTTCACCTATCAAATTTTTAGGTTATACGCAGTGTTGCCAACAGGGGCGCGTTCAATAAATACGCACCTGGAGCGAGGGTAGCCAATTATTAACAATCTTTTTCCCTCACATTTTCTTTTCATGCTTTTTTCCTTCGAATTGCAATTTTAAGCTACTCTTTATTTTTGTCAAGATTTGTCTTAAAATTTAAGTAAATTTGCCTTCTAGAATTTCCATTTCCTCAAAAAATTTCTTTTACAATTTTAAAGCATAAAAATTACCAGGAATTGGGAGAACTGATTGGAGAAAATATTCTTCTATTTTTTAAATGGTGGTGGTAATTAAGCGACATGGATCGCGTGAATTTTTGAACTCAACCATAGGGATAGGGAGGACCAAAAAAATTAAATCTGTAAATTTTGATGTCAGAATTTTTTATCAACTTTTGCCTTGGAATTTGGACGGCTGACAGCGTTTGAAACAGTATCAAGGTGTGTAATGACCAGAGACAATGGTTGGCTCTGGTATGCGACTAAATCGCGCTGCTCAATTGCGAACCAGGTGCCTAAATCGCGGTGAGAAGTCGGTGTAACCATGGTATGATGTGTTGCGCCATCTTCGCGACCGTTATTTAATTGTCTACTCCGCGATCGGTCGCGTACCAAGCGATTTAATAGCAACGGTGCTGAATCGCCCCTCCTCTCTCTCTTTTCTTCCGCTTTGCGCAGCAATGCTGCTTATTGTCTTACGGCAATTACCATTCCAGACAATTGTCAATATATGTTAGAGCTGGGTCTAAGTCATTAGACAGCATAAGATCCATGGCTAATGGTAGGATTCTAACCTACACCGCCAAGGCCACGATTTCCAAAGTCGGCTATGCTAACTGCTAAACCACTCGGCGACCAATCGCCGCTCCTAAGTTGTCAATGTGAAAATAGTCTTAAACTTGCTCGTTCGTGCTAACAGAAATGATGTTTATGTGATCTGAGGTACAGCTGTAATCAATAAAAACGGTAAATGTAAAAAAAATTGGCACTTTTTTTCAGTTTTCTCATAGTGTAAATATGGTTTCTTTTAGAAATAGGTTAAAATTATTTGACGGCATGTCAATTTATAATTAAATATATTTTTTCGTAAGGTATGTACCGTGCATTCAATTAAATTCCTAATTAAAGTAGGTCATGACTTCAGCGTTTTTTCTCCTAAAGGTTAGTAACATTGACAGCTGTCCAATTTTTTTATGTCATGATTAGATAACACAAACAATTGTTGACAACTGTCCCTCCTTCTTGTATTGAGCGTTGCCAACTTTATAAAAAAATCACAACTTACTTTAATAAGGAATTCATTTGAAGGCACGGTATTTGTCAAGTAGACAGTTCATTGTCAAATACAACCAATTTTACAATTGGATAAATTTCATTTTCCGTTTTTTTTATTTCAGCTGTACAGCTGCGGAATCACAAAGCGGGACAGGTCCTTTCGCAAAATTTTGTACTATTTCGATAGTGTTTAAGTTTCTTCTTATTTATACGATAAGATTTTTGCCACTTTATATTATTTAATTATATTATGAACCACAAAGGTTTCTAAGTTACCATATAGTTACCAGAATTAAGAAGTAACATTTAAACTGACATTATACTGTCCCGTTTTATGATTCCGCAGCTGTACATAAGATTTGTGGCAAAAGGAAAGCATCTTTTAACTTGTTGTGTTTTAATGGTTACGTTTTTTTTTTAATGTATTCCTTAACATAGTAACAAATTTTTCAGGGTTTTCCTATGTTAAAAAGAGATTTCTTGGTAACTTGAGTGAGGGATTTCTGCACAGTTTCAGTTTCTTGCACGTTGGTCATCCTGCGTGCTGTCATTGTTGGTTACGTGGTTATATATCGTCATAATTTGTTAGGTTATGATACAATCAAATAATTTTAAAGTGCTGTTTATGTAATTTTACACGTTGAAAATGCCTTGTAGAGGAGGAACAGTTTGTATATACCGATCATGCCCTTCGAAGACAAGTGATAAAACTGTCTCGATGTTTAGAATCCCCAGGGACTCTAAGAGGTAAATAAAGCCTGATTATTACAAAGTGTCTTTTTTTTACTGAAAAACTACGTATTTAATACACTGCCGAAAAGTTTCAGTAAAAATAAATGTAATATTTCCCTTATAGAGCTCACCAATGGTTAAAGAGTGCTATCCGCAGTGATTTACTTTTTAAAACTAGTGAAGAACTTGTCAAGAATTATAGATTGTGTGAGCTACATTTTGAACCTAAATGGTTTACTTCTCAACCTACAGATGTTAGGAAACGTTTGTTAAATGAAGCTGTTCCCACAGTATTTGAACATTCTAATCCCAAAAAATTGCAAGATACTCTAAACAATGAACTGCCAAAAAAAGTAATTATTTTACCAGGTAAGTGATTAAAAGATAAATGTTACAAATAATCGAGTGCACTAATGTATAAAAACTGGACTATTATGAGGTTCCAACTATTCCTGATCATCTCAGTAGAAGAAAATAAGGCACGATATTATTGAGATCAAATTATTGTTCTAGACACTAAAGTTATTCCTGTCTTTGATTTACCTGCTGTAGAAGATACAATTTGTTTTAATGCCTCGGGCACAAATGATGAAAAATATCAACTTCATTCTGGTATCCCTGGTCCGAGTGGTACAATGTGTATGTATTTTTTAAAATAAATTTTATTTGCGAAAGTTTATTGTGGTATTTTGCAGCCTCAGTAATTCAACCAACGGAAATTGAATTTGTAACTCCTGATTAAATTTCATCTTGCAAAAATAGTAAGTTAATTTATGTTCTGCTTGAATGTAAATGTACGTGAGATTTAAAAAAAAAACCAGGTGTTTCCCTAATGTCATCTGTTGGAACACAAACATCAGCCTCCTTGTCATGTAACTCGCCAAGAGAAGAAAAGTTGCGACATCAGGTGAAGAATCTCAAACGCACGCAAACAAATAAGAAACAGACGATGAAAGTCTATTTAACTTAAAGACTTTTGAGAAAATGTGTGATAAATATTTATCTGAGGACTTTGATGATATTGTGAAATCAGAGGCTAGAATGAGAGCTTATTGTCTATACCAAAGATGGTAAAATTCAAATTTAAACAGAAAAAGAACTTTACAACACATAAAGCCTAATCTTGATCACAATGCAATATTTCGAGTATTAAAATTCACAGGGCAGACTATGGATGGTCTTGAGAAACTAAAATCAAAGATGAAATAATTGGTTTGGAAAATAAAGGTAACAGAGATGCACATACAGTAGATGAACTTTTGGTAGTATAAAATGTATGTGCTTTTATGATTTGGGGAATTATTATTTAATTATAAGCAGTCTATTGCCATAGTACAGAAATTTACTTCGTTTATAGTAATAACATAAGATATTGAATGTAAATGTTTTGGTTGCCGGGATATTTAAAACGATTAGAGAGACTAGGGATTGCAGCACACGAGAATTGCCATCCTATTAAATACCTTTACTTCTAAATTTAAAAAAAGTTTAATGCAAACGTTGAATAAATGAAATATCCATCATACCAAACTGTCATGCAACCAGCAACCATCAGCTGACGAAAAGTTGCCATTTTGTAAATAGTATAGCTCCCAGAAATTAGGTTCACTTTAAAACACGTCCAGGTTAGCGTTGGAGCAGCTGTGAGCTATGCCAGAGTAGCTCTAAGTTACTCCAGAGTAATAGATTAGAGTCACTCCGACGCTAACCTGGAAAGCACCTTTTGTCAATAATGTATACGAAGTAAATTTCTATACTATGCTACTGCTTAATTTTTTGTGAATTCACTTATGCAGGCTCGAAAATTGTATCCTATTGTTGCAATTAATAGAAACTGTTTTTTCAGTGAAAACATTAGTGACTAACGTAGGATCAAATTTTATAGTTATCTTAGTTGCTTTCAGTAACAGTAGAAAATAGGCTACATCGGTTAGATACATATCACTTTATCAAATCAACACAAAATAATCTTTTTACAAACGTTTCCTCCCTTAGTGATAAAACAACTTTGTCGTTTATTGAATTTTTCTACAACTCAGTAATGTTATTCTTTTCATTAAAAATAATTTACTAATTGTTACAAGTTTTTTTTGAATAATTTGCAAAACACCGTGCGTTCAAAAAAATTCGTTATCAAGAAGGCTCTAAACTTGCTTTTATTTTATGACGGCACATCGTAGCTTAGTACGTATGTTGAAACCTTGAATTTCTGCATGCTATCGTCAGGTCTGTTCGTTTGTATTGCTCGGAGTTACTCTAAAAGCTATCAAATGTAGTTTGCAGTCACATTCTTTTATTTCACAGTGAAAAATTATCGAATGTGACTATATACTATAAACTATAAGTGACCACTTTTAGAGTAACTCTGAGCAATACAAACGAACAGAGCTATCAACAGCCTCAACTGTCAAATATTTTGTTTATATCTTCGAAGTATTTGTACTAAAATAAATCTTTTATTTCATTAATTAAGTTTAATTATTATTCATTTTGTAGAAAATCGTAATTAAATGGTATTAGGTTATATTTATAATAATCGTATAGTTATAATTTATAATACAGGCGCATCATTGGTATGGATTTATCCAATAGCTCCTTAACTATTGATTATAAAGAAAAATATCTTGCATAAAAGTTAAAAGTTATTGACTATAATGAGTTCTTCATTAGTAAATTATTTTCACATACGTAGCATGTTCCATATGTAAGTTATTCACCAAAATTTTACTTTTTTAAATGGAATGTGCTAGTTCTTATTTTACATTTCGATAGTTCTCTCAAAAGTAAACATTTTTTATTTGGACACGTTGTATATTTCATATATATTTTCACGTTACTATTTTAATTAAAGTACATTCTCGTCCTGTGAAATTGTATAATTTTTTTTTTTTCTAATAGGCACTTAAAATTGGCACTATCGCTCTACGTTTCACTATCACTCCTGAGGGTATCAATCGGTAGTGAAACGTAGAGCGATAGTGCCAATTTTAAGTGTCTCTTAAAATAATTTACAATTATTATTTTAATTTACAAAGAACAAAACCGCAATTATAACTAAACCAAAATAAAAATAACTTAGTAAATTTAGTTCTTGATATTTATCGTCTGTTGGTGAAATATCTATTGATGAGTAGGATGGTTGATGTTGGTTGATGTTATGTCGCATTGATTAGTTGGCCGTTGATAAGGTGGGTCGACCCGATAGAGTTTTGTCTATTATTATTATGGTACTAAATCAACACTCCGTTCAGGTAACGCAGTTCCATTCCTCTCGTGAGAACATTGAGAAACAAGGATAACAAATACAATTGTCTCAAGTGCAACAAGGAAGACAGCTATAAGGTTCCATTAGTCTCGCAAACCTTTAAAAATTACCACGAAAAGGGAAAATTCCAACGAATTGGCAACACTGCTGATATGTTCTGCTGAATCGACCCTTTGACGATTAAACAAGGTAGACTATAAAGGAGCACGGTTTGTTTGAAACGAACATTAACAGATATTGCAATGGGAGAGAGAGAAAGAGGTGGGATACTATTTACAAGTCCATAATGCACATAGGCATTAAATAGGAGAAAGATTGAATAAAAATCGAACATTACAAAAAATATATTTGTTAATTGAAATAATAATAGATTATTCATTACGAAATAGAACTGTTTAATAAATGAATTAATTAATTATATTGATTAAATACAAATCCAAGCAATAAAAATACTTTCTGCGCCTATGAGATTAGTTACGTCACACGACATCTGTCGAAAATTATCGTCTACAATTTGAAAAGTAACCAATCGCTAAACTGGTCTAAACAGATCCCCTTTCACGGCTATGAACATGTTAGCTACATTTCAAAGCTTGTTTGCCCAGTCTATTTTGTTTAATCGTCAAAGAATCAGTATCGTAAATTTCCCATTTGACACTTATAATTCCTAAATTTAGGGGGAAATTCCCTAAGTTGGCAGCACTGCTGGTAACTCATAAATTTAGTTAGGTTAGTTACCGATGTTAAGTTTGTTTAACACAGACTGTTTGTATATTTTAAGCGGAAATATTTAATATACAATGGAACCGACTATTCACGATCCCGCTGCTAAAAGATGCATAACGTAAGTAGAAATGCGCTTTGAAAATATTGCACACATTGACTTTCTTTTTGTTGAATTTTTAGATGCACAAATGTACCTCTGGAATTACTAGAAAAACTAAGCGCTAAAAAGCATTTCCGAAAATTCGGAAAAATAGTACGTGTGCTGCTACGTCCGAAAAGCAAGACGTGTGTGATTGAATATGAAACTAAAGAAAGTGCTGAAGCTGCAGTCGCACAAGCTGGCCAGTACAACGGACAGTTTTTTACTGTTGTCAAGGCAATTAAGTCTCCTAAGAGGCGAATTAGAAAGGATTTGGACCCTAATTGGTTACCGAGTGTGGAAGTTCAGGCTGAACTAGATGCTATGAGTGCTACAGGATCTAAAATTAAATATACTTTACGACCCGAAGGTATAATATTTTCTAGCAAGTATAGTTTAAAATTGTGGAGCTACTTTTTAAGCTATAATAATTGGCAGTTTACAAGTAGCTACTACAAATTATAATGTTTGCTTCATATACAGTGCGAATAAAAAGTAAGGAACATCGATGGTAGAGTTGTTATTATAAGTTTTACAGAAAAAAATTAAATGGTTAATTTTTTGCCACAAACTACTTTTTAATTTTTTTTTGTGATGTCAATCTCAGACTGACCTGTGACAGTGTTTGTATTATAATAATAATATTAATAATTAAGTAGTTTAAAAAAGTAACTGTGATAATAATATGAAATTATGATGCGTTTAACAAAAATGGAATACATCGAAATTTTAATGATGATCGGATATGGAGAAAGAAAAAGATCACATGTCGAAGTATGCACTTTATTTAATATCGTACATCGCAATCGTGAACCCATTACATGGTCTACTGTTACCAAAACCTACAAAAAATTTAGGAATGTAGGGCATGTCAAAGATATACCTAAAAGAGGCCATTCAAAAGTAGCAACTGAAGATAAAAGACTGGACGTTTTGCAGAGAGTTAATGAAAATCCTCATGTTTCAAATCGATAACTCACACTGGATAATGATATTAGTCAAGGAACCGTGTTACATATTTTAAAAAAAGAAAAATTTCATCTTTAAAATAGTGCAAGAACTGTTCGAAAATTATTTTGTAAGGCGGATTCACTTCTGTGAAGAGATTAGGACCATAAGCGAAAACACGTTTTTTAAATTGCATACTCTTTACTGACGAAGCTACATTTACCCTAAATGTAAATCGTCATAATTACCATTATTAGGCTCAGCATAATCCTCACTGGAAAGAGGAATTACATACACAGTATCCACAAAAGATAAATGTTTGGGCAGGAATTATAGCAAATAGAATCATTGACCCTTGCTTTTTTGAAAACACGTTAAACGCTAATCGATATTTGGATTACTTAAGGTTTGAAATTGTTCCCTCATTATCATTATTCACATTCGACATTAGTTAGATGAAATATTTGAGAACAGGTGGTTTAGTAGAAGAGGATGCATCGAATGACCGGCTCGATCCTCGGAGTTAAATCCACTTGACTTTTTCTTGTGGGGTCATCTTAAAAGTGTTGTTTACAAAACAAACCTCATAATTTGGAAGAACAAAAAAATTAAATTCGGGAACAAATACGAGCAATTTCACCTGAAGTTCTTCAGAACGTAGTACACAGTTTTTCTCATTGAACTGCACATTGCTAAGCAGTTAATGGCGAACAATTTGAACATCTTTTATAATCGGTTAGTGTTAATATTGTATGTAATTTGTTTAATTTAATAGTTTACTTAATTCGTTATTTCTTTATTATAAGCATGAGCGTTTAAAACTCTAAATAACAAGCACAGAAAATAAAGTTGAGTTTCTCGAAATTTCTGTTATTGAACCCTGTACTATTTTTATACAATCGTAAAGAGAAAAAAATAGTGTATCAGTTTCGTTAAAAAAAAAAATATAGGATGCTATTTAAAAAATATATCGATGACGTCACTGTCCAAGATTGTGACATCACAAGAAAATGTACAATAATTTGTGGCAAAAAAATAGCCATTTAACTTTTATTTAAGACTTTTCTGTACAACTTATAATAACCACTCTACCATCAATGTTCCTTACTTTATGTTCTCACACTGTATATGAAGCAAACATTAATTCTAAAGATGTTAAAACTTGATTGAATTTTAAATGCGTCAAAATTTAATGAATTTTAAATACGTCAAAATTTAAGTAAAGTTTAAAACGTCAAAACTGGATTGAATTTCAAAAAAGTCAAAATTTGATTGAGTTTTAAGTGTCAGAATTGCGAGTTTTAAATACGTCAAAATTTGATTGAATTTTTATAAATAAGTATATCAAAATCTTATAGGAGTAGAACATAGAATATAAAATTTTATTGAAATTTGAATAAACTTTAATATGTCAAAATTTTAATGAATTTTAAACAATGCCAAAATTTTATTGAATTTTAAACAATGTCAGAATTTTATTGAATTTTAAATATGTCCACACCTGATTGAATTTTTGGTGACAAAATTTGATTGACCCTTTTTAAATACGTCAAAATTTTAATAAACTAAATATGTCAAGGATTGATTCGATTTTAGAAATCTTAGAAGTAGGTTCTATTTTTAATAGGCTAGAATTTCATTGAATTTTAAATACTTACATCAAAATTTCATTGAATTTTAAATATGTACGTCAAGATCAAGATTTAATTGAATTTTAAATACATCGTGTCCCAGAACTCGCGCCCCAGAGAGCAAGGGCTTGTGCATACAGCAATGGAGATAGTAAATTCGAAAACTAAAATTGTCTATGTTAAACTGTATTCGAATGCAGACGAAAAAATGGTAGCCAATACCGATAGCTCTCACGTAGGTAAAACATAGGACCTTTAAATATTGCTAGGAAACGGTCGAACATTGTTATCTATAAAACTTTTAAAAATATTTTGGTCCACTGTAATGTCAATGTGACCGTATTCTCTGAAAAGTCAAATGAAGTTCTAATAGGAACACCGAATTAGTTGAAATGAGGTATTAAAATTAAAAATCAAGAACAAAAAGTTAAAGTAAATGCTTGAAATGTCCGCCATTCATTTATAAACACAGCCGTGCTCTTCTCAAAAGACTAGATTTAGAATTGGTAATCATTTGAGCAGTAACCGCCGCAAAAGCATCTTGGATTCGGTTCCTGAGCTGTTCCTTGGTCTCAATTGGTACACGATATAGTATAATCAGCGGCGGAAAACATATTCAAATTTTAAACTTAAACCTTTTAAGTGCCTTTTCATTTGCAACACTTCGAATTCTTCTAGGAGCACCACCAATTTCTTTACGAGTCGGAACAACTTGACTGGCCTCTTTCATTCGTGCGACAGCCCTGAGGATTACTTTATGGTCTACGGGACTGTTGGGAAAACGCTGGGAAAAAAATTCGTGCTGTTTCCCTGGCGTTGCGTCCACACTCCCCATAAATAACGATCATTTCGGTATAATCAGCGGCGGAAAACAAATTCAAATTTTAAACTTAAACCTTTTAAGTGACAGTTACAATGACAGCAGTGTCAGAATAAAGTGGACCAGTTTTTTTACATTTTTTTTATATCAACAATGCATTTCTACGTATCCTAGCAATTTAACGAAAGCCTACGCAATACCCATAGATAAACTATAAGTAGATGGGACGCTCCAATATTAAATACTGAAACCATGTTTTACGCCATCTAGTCATATCGAAGGAACTAATCCATATAAAGCGGAAATTTTGAAATATTGAGAACTGCTCACATTACATTCTTTTTATGTTCGTATGCACGCACAGTTGTATCTTATGGGAAAATCTGTATTTGGAGTTAATTAACATTTGATTTGATATTATAAGTATAATCATTGCAAGTTTTATCATTTGCTTTACCCTCATGATACAACTATGCAAAGGGCATTATGTTCAGTTTCTGGAAACTGGCGATTAAGAAATAACTTTATGAAAATGTATATTTTATTTATTTCAAAACCAGGTTACATAACAGTATCAAATAGAATAGTATTTCGTGGAGATGTATCTGTACACCTAGTACAGTTAAAGTATAGCTAAGAACTAAAACTATGTCCTAAAACTAGACAATACTATAAAAAAGAATTTGATTATGATAGTTTTTTAAAACCTGAAAGCTGATACACTTATAAACTGCTATAAAAAAATACCTGTGTTACAATTTGCACCCACAGAACGTGAGACCTGGACGTGAAACCTTTCACAAGCAGTGAAGGAGTGAATGCTGCATAAGTAGGATTTGTGTTCCCCATGCCTCCTTGTCAATAGATATATAAGAAATCATAATTAAAGTATTATAATTAATTTTGAATAGACATTTTATATATATAATAAGGATTATAATAAAATTAATGTGCTTTATAATACTATTTAAATTTTTTGCATGATTTTTTAAACTTTTCACTACATATTTTGAAAATTGAAGGCGCAGTGACTGGAATATGTCGTCGATCTTTTCCATTCAATATGGAATTTAATTGTTTTAAATAATTATGTGCTACAGTTGTTATAAACTTTGTAAATATGATTTTTTTAAAACTATTATTGTGTTCACAATCTGTGAAATTTATATTTTGCCATAAAGTTTTTGAAATAATTGGAAGTACATGCCTTTCATGTAGGTAGCGTTTTAAAATGAAATTGATTATATTTAAGGCTCGAGACATTTCGCACAGGAAAAAATTGCTAACATATGTTAATTTGCAATTTTTATATTGCTTTAGCCTGATATATTCATCATTAAGGTTGGATGGAGCGCCTTTTTCTAAAATATGTGCTGCACATTTGCAATCCTTATATAAGGTTCTAGCACTACGTAACAAATAGCCACAAACGTATGTTAAGGCTTGTTCCTCAAACAATTTTAAAGGAGCAACGCTGAGGTGTGGTATACGTATGGTTTGAATGTCCTCATTATCTTTTTCTGACAGACCCTACAGTGAAAGAAAATGACAAATATAGAAGTAAATAATGAACAGATGTAAGGTCTAGCAGGACAGTGATCCTGCTAGATCTTACAATTGTTCCTTAAATTGGCAGTAGCGATCAGAAACCGTTTTAATGAAATTCTTTATGCTTGGTGGTACAAATGTTGATCCGTCAGGTTTCAAAAATTGCATGGTTGACAAAGTTCTCTTTGCAAGTTGCCTGCTTTTGGGATTGGCTATTGTTTTTTATTTTTAACTTACTTATCCTTTACGTTAAATAATTTTAGTTTTTGAATATGTGTTCCGTATTGCCACTGACATTTGCCATTGCTCTCTGGGGCGCGAGTTCTGGTACACGGTGTATGTACCTTAAGATTTAACTGAATTTTAAATATATACTTATGTCTGTCAAAATTTAATTAAAGTTTAGATATGTCAAAACCTAATTGAATGACAAAATTTAATTGAATTGCAAATACGCCAAAATTTGAATAAACTTTAAATATCTCAAAACTTGGTTAATTTTTTTAAAAAGTCAAAATTTTATTGATATTTTTTAAATACGTGCGTCAAAATTTTAATGAAGGTCAATATGTCAAAACTTGATTGAATTTAAAAATATGTAATTTTATTGAATTTTAAATATGTCAAAGCTTGATTCAATTTTTAAAATATCAACATTTTATTGACCTTTTTAAATTGGAAAATTTTGAAAGTTTTAAATACTTGTGTTATAAATGGATTCGATTTAAAAAATGTCATAAATTGATTCGGATTTAAATGCGCTGAAATTTCATCCAATTTTCTATATTGTAGTTGATATAATTCCTGTACATAGTTTAATTTTAATTTAAAACTCCTTAACCTCAATTGACGTTCTTTATTTATAAAAATTATTTGACATTTGTAAATGTCATATTCAATTTTGACATATGTTTATTCATATTTTTTTCTACGTTCATATGTAATTACCTCGATTAGAGAATCGAAGATGAAGAGTCATCTAAGAAATTTTTTTAAATCGAGTATTAAGTAAAACTATAAATTTCAATTTTGTTCACTCTGCCAGAAAAGTACTGAAAACGATACATTGTTGCCAGTTTTGGTTAAACATCCTTTTAAGAAGGATTAAAATATTATATTTAATAATAATTATAGTATTTGACGTTTTGAAAATTTGTTTAACATTAGCGGTGTTGCCAAATTTGCTAAAATGTCGCGGAAAATAGAAAACTGTTGCCAAATTTGATCAAACGTCAGATTTGGCAAAAAGTTCTGATAAATGACATGGTACGAATATCTACGATCCATTTATTGGTGTAATTAGTATTTAACCAATCTGACAATGGTACATTCAGCGGACCTAGCTGTGCGGAGCCGCTGAGTTAACAGCGTTACTCTGAACGATAGCGTTGGGTTATAATCCAGCAACTGTGGAAATATTCTAGCGTAAATTAAAAACGGTGGTTTCATGCAGCATAATTTGTTAAAGTCGAGGAGGTTGCCGCCTATTTCAAAAAATCAAAACTATGACTTCGAGCACTAGAAACGTACTGGAACCGTTCAAGTGGCCTACATTTTAGTTATTTTGATTTATTCTTAAATTAAAAATAGCTATTTTTACAGCGTTCAGAGAACTATAGGCCGCTGCTTTTCAGCATATGCTGCAGCAATCAAAGCGCTGATTTACAGCAGCTGTCTCCGCTGAACGTGGCCATTGAAACTTTATTAGATGTATGGTGGAATTATATATATGTTATATTCAATAAAGCTAAGTGTCGTCCAGATTTCATGGTAAGAGTTTCAAGAGTTGATCAAAAATTTAAAAAATCAGTTGGTATTATTTCCTATCAGTCGCCATCTGTTTAATTTTCTTTTTCAAAAATTTTCCCAATTTTTTATATCCGCCTTAGTATTTTATTGTCCTATTACTCCACGTAATCTTCAATCTTCTTGAAGGTGCCCGCCAGAAGATTGAAGATTACGTGGAGTTGGTCGGGGGAGTGCATAAAATTTCCCAATTTTGCTAACTACTAAATTATGTAGTATCTATCGACAGTTTATTTCTGAAAATGTCGAACGCTATTTCTAAATTTTCAAACTTTGAATTCCTTTACTATTACTTTATATACTACCCCCATGAAGGCGCATATTTTGGTAAATAAAATTTGTTTATTTTAGCGATGATCGTTGATCAAGCGACGCCAATTTTACCAACACAAAAACAAAGAAAATTAAAAAGAAACTGGAAATCTGCAAGAGCAAGCACATCTGCAGTTCTTAACTTAAACGACAGTCCAAGGTAACAGTTAACTTTTGCCACTTATACATATGGGCACTTCCAAATATTTCGTCTTCTCATAGTGCAAATGTCCTCCCCATTGAGCAAATGGAGCTTTTAAATATATTAAAGCAGCCAGCATTTACAACTGAAGAAAAACACCGCGTTCTCGAAGCCAGAGATAAGCTAATGAGATTACTTAACAAAAAACATACTGACTTGAAAAAAGCGGAACATATAATTGGAACGTGTTTAGACATGTGTCCGGAAAAAGAAAGACTTATGAGGGAAACTCAACATCAAGTAAGAAATAAAAATTAACATAACTTGTTTTAAGTTACAGATTTTAGGTTGCTATTTATGAACAAGAATCAAATGGACGTGGCATGAATCCCTCGTTAGCTATAAAACAGTATTCACGCAGTTCTGCTGATCAAGAGGTACCTCTTCCTCACGAATTAAGACCAGTTTCAGTTTTGCAGTTAACCATGGGGTACTTGATGCATAAAATTATGGATCTTTGTGATAATCCAGAGGTGAATAATTCTATTAATTTGACATTGATTTTATTGCATTTTTTTTGTTAGCCTAATCTAGGAGAGTGGTACCATTTTCTTTGGGATAGAACTCGTGGAATTCGTAAGGACATTACCCAACAAGAACTTTGCTGTCAAGGTTCCGTGCAGTTGGTTGAACAGTGCGCTCGCTTTCACATTCATTGTTCAGCTCGTTTGGTAGCTGAAGATCCTTCCGTATTTGATCAAAAAATTAACACTGAAAACCTAACAAAGTGTTTGCAGACCCTGAAATATATGTATCACGATTTGGAAGTGAAACATGAAGTATGCCGGAATGAAGCAGAATTTCGAGCGTACATCATACTATTGAATCTCAACGACGGCAACTTCATGTGGGAAGTCCAGCAGCTTAAACCAGAAATTCAGAAATCAGCGCAAGTGAAATTTGCTCTCAGTGTATATTCGGCCTTGGATAAGAACAATTACGTTAAGTTTTTTAAGTTAGTTCGTTCCACTACTTATTTAAACGCATGTATTTTATTGAGGTATTTCATACAAGTTAGAATGCGAGCATTGGAAACGATATTGAAGAGTTCGTCTCCTCGAATGCCTTGTACACAGTTCCCTCTAAGTGAACTGCATAATATACTGGCGTTTGAGGGATTGATGTCAACAATAGATTTTTTTGAGTATTATGGTTTATGTATGAACGAGAACAAAACTCACGTAATTCTTGATAGAAAAATGTTTTCACATCCAACTTTGCCATATTCTTTAGACAGAGCCATGAAAATTATTGAATCTAAGCGAATTTGCTCTGCCGGAGAAGTGGTTTGTGGAGAACCATTACCACCTAAATACTTTGAAAACTATGTTCCTCATAATAGTTTCAATGGTGATGGGTATATAAATTTAGGCGAGACGTTCCCCGATATAGATCTTACTCTTCTACAGAAAACTACACCTGCTAAAGACTCAAAAGTTGCAGAAGAGCAAAAAACCGTACCGCAAACTGCGAAGAGTAACCTGAATATATTCAAAAGCAAACAAGGTTTCGACTCCAGAAGTAACAGTCCGTTATTCGGGTTGGATACAGTGGATAAGGGTAAGTCTGACACTGTGCAGCCATTCTGGACAAAAACACAACAGCCCATAGCGATAAAATCAGAAACAAATAATGTTTTTGGACAGCCTGAACAGAAGGCAAATTATGAATTTAAACCAATTGGAGAAAAAGAAACAAAAAAATCAATTTTTGGAAGTACGTTGCCTAAAATGCAGAATTCGATATTTAGTGATTCAAGCTCTGCAAGAGCTTCTTCACCAAAGGTTGGAATTTTCGGGGGATTTATTCAGAAACCAACAAAAAATATATTTGGAGGATTTGGACAAGTTCCTTCTAAAGAAATTCCATCCACATCAGAGTATTTATCAAGCACAAATGAATCTGTACCTAAACCCCCAGAAATTGAAACACTTCCTGGCAAACGCTCTACCCCAACTGGTGGTTTTAATTATAAATTAAATATTCCTCGATTAAATCAGAATGTTTTTGTTAAACACTCAGAAGCACAAAGCACAGTTACAATCGTACCACCTGAGAGAACCCTAATTGATTTGGAACAAGAAAAACTTAGAAAGCAAGAAGAAAAGAGGTTAGAGGAACTCAAGCGAGAAACCGAAGAAAAGGAAAGACAGCAAAAACTGAAAGAGGAAGAAAATAAAAGAAAACGAGAAGAACATTTAAGATTATTATCGGAGAAAATCGAAGCAGAAAAACAGAAGGCCGAAAAAATAAGAATCGAAAAATTAGAAAGAGAAAGATTGGAGCAACAAAAGAAGTTGGAAGAAATTAAAAGGAAGCAAAAAGCAAAACGAATGGCGGAAATTGCAAGGCAAAAAGAACTAGAGAGACAGGAACGATTAAGGAAGGAAGAGGAAGACAAAAGGTTTGCTAAACAAAAGCAAAAGGAACTCGAAGAAAAAATTAGGGTGAATCGTCTCCGAGAAATATCTGAAACTATAAAGAAGCGAAAAGTGCTAAAGGTTTTTCAACTTTGGCGAAGTAATATTGCTTCAAATAAACGAAAACGTAAAGCAATGGATCAATGGCCTGTTTGGATTACGTCAAATACGGCTAAATTTGAGGCAAATGAGTTGCATATGACCAGTCAAGAGGAAACCTTGAAGCATATGAAACGTTATCGAGCTGGCTCAGCTGATAATATTGAAATTCAAAATGCTAGAGTGATTGAGAGAATCGACATATTCAATTTAACTTACAATATTTTATTGCAAAGGTATGCCGAGTTAGAAATTAGATTTCAAAATGATATTTTTTGGAAAATCGATGTGTCTCTGCCAGAAATTTACGAAATGCAGAAGGGTTTGACTCGTTTACAAGAATCTATGTTCAATCTATTCAGGTGGAAAGAACATAAAAATTCTTGTCATTTGATAAAGCAAATCAAACACTCTACCAATACAATAACTTATTGTGTAACTAAAAACGAAAAACAGGATGCAAGAACGACAAACGGATTTCTTTTCATCGGTCACACTCTTAATAAATTCTTTTTGAGACGAATTAACAATATTATTAAAACTTTAGGCAAAAAAGTTTCTGTCCCTCTGGTGATTATTCTACAAAATGATTGTGATTATGACAATTCAGATTTTCTTAAACTTGCAGAAAGTGAGTGTGTATCTAATATTAAAGTATTAAACGGTACTGATATAACAGATATGGTTAAAGAAGCACTGGTTTTTCTAGCTAAAAATGTTCAGAGACCTCCACCTTTAGAACTTGACACTTTAAAATCTTTTCTACACAAAAACTTGGCTACAGAAATCTGGGATCACATGATCAGTTTCACTAGGTGGAATCACCCATACAAATTGTGTCTGATGAATCCGAGAGTAGTTTTTAATCTGTACAATGAAGCCATCTCTCGGTTAACTGCAATAATTTTTAACGAGGACAACAATGAATATCAAGAATTTTCAAGTTTGTTTGATCTATATTTATCCAGCGAAACACCTGATTTTTTCCCATGTGGCTACAGGTATTTTCCTCATTTTCGGAAAGATCGGCATTATCTGCGCTTTATAAAAAATATACTGGAAGATTTAAAGTTACCACAGTTTGAAACGAATTGGCCTCCAAAGGATGAACGTGATTTAGAGAAAATCATTTTTAATTTTTGCGCCATGTATTTTAAGCAACCAGAAAAGACATTTTATATTATTATGGGTAATATTTTGAAAAACTTCGATCCGATTCTTGATTTCAATAAAATCAGTAGCTTTCAGTGGACTGAATTAATGAAGACTTTCGCCATAGAAAAATTGAAAGAAATTGACTTTTCTTTGCCAGATACTTATGCATCGCAAACAATTTTTGATCAATTATTTATTGTGTACAACACCAGCGACTTGTCGAAGTATGTGCAAGATGCTTGGTTTTATTTAAGTAATCCACATATAAAAAAAGAAATTGACGTTTCTAAACAAATATATAAAATGAAAAGCAAAGACGTGGTATTAAATGTTGACTATGATGTTGATGTAGATAAGAAATTACAGCAATTTACTAATCACTGCGTTGAAACTGAAGACAAAGTGTCAAAAGCCAAATCTGATTTGAAGCAGTTCGAAGTACTTATGATGGACTTGGAAGAAAGTATGGCAATACAAAAGAAAATTAGTCAGAAATTTGACGAGACTTTGAAACTAGTTTTAGAAAATAACTAGCTGTGAATTTTATTTTTTGTACCTAATAAAATATAAGTGTAATGCACTAATGACAATTAACATTTGTTGTTTAATTAAATAAATATGCTTCCAATTATTCCCAAGTCAAAATGGTGATATTTAAAATACCCCAACTACAATGATGATAACCAGTGGTGTAACAGACCTAATTTTGTCAAGTTAATTCTTGTCAAAAATACCTTCTATTTGGAAATTAATGGAAAATCGAAAAACAAAGCAAGTCATTTTATAAATATGGAATTTTTCAATAGGCTTAATTTCAAACTTATATGTATAAAGGGAAAAAATATATAATTAAACGAAAACTGAATTAATTTATTGAAAACAGAAAATATATAAAACAAAACTGAGACATTTCAAATGAAACACCGTCGAAAAGTCTTACAATGTGGTAATTCGTGAGACTTTAATTTTGGCTATAATTTTACAATGCTAAACCTTCAAGATTTAACAAAGTTATCGTATCCTGATTTTACTATTTATTTCTAAAATAAAGCTACTTCAAAGACATCTTTTGCATATTTAAGCAATGTTATTCCTAATTTTGCATTGTTGGATTGCTTCGTTAAATCCTTGGCATAGCGTTAGATCAGACTGAGTGGTCGCGCAATCTAGGAACTGTTTGATTTCCCAAGCGCAAGGCCCCGTTTGTTCAGCAGCACTGTGGTGACCATACTCCTGAACTGGAGCTCCGGCAGCGGGTGCTTGAGCAACTGGTTGGGCATCAGAACCACCACCACTGAACAAACCTGGAATAAAAAATTTTGATTGGCTATAGAAAAAGAAAATTTTAAAGTACAATAGAACATATTTTAAGTTTAAACCAGCGATGTGAAATGTAACCGTAACCATTCCACAGTTCTAACTGTAGTCAAAGCACAAAAGAACCAGAATCAAGGAATCGAATTTACATTATGTTTCACACCCTTGGTTAAAACAATAAGAAATATCGTATAAACTCAAAATCAAAATAATAAATAACAGAGAGTGGGATGGTATTTACTTAATACAAGAAATTGTATAAAAACTGCTGAATGCCAAACATTGACGAGATTCAATCTAGTGTCTTTTCTTCTTTGTGTGTTGCAAAATTATTTCTTTATGAGGTATTAAACGATTTTGTAAAACTATCATTTGTCAATTTCGTTGCATCAACCGCACAATATCATGTTGCAGATTCATTTTACTTTGCTCTTGAAAACGTACCATTTCTACAAGATTGCTTGACTTTTAAGACCGTTTTATATGCGTTTTTTTTTTTGATAATCAATTCCAAAACCCTAAAAATCGATTTGTGATTCTTATTGATCTATTTTTGTTCTAAGGCTGCAATCACACTGATGGAGCAAAAACAATTTCAAGTAAAAATCCGAGTTGTAGTGGTACCATCTGATGGTCATCCCATAGAAGTTACAGTTACTTTCTGACAACGGATGGCCGCCAGTTGTTGCCAGCGAAACTGGTTGCGCGTCAAAAATGAAATTTGAAATTTCAATGAGTGGGATAATTTTCCAATTAGAAATTGATCAGAAACAAGTTGGTCTTTGTTAAGGTGTTGTAGATAATGTAAATAATGTCTTTTGAATATCAATCAGGAATTTAATATTACTGAAACGTGGTAGACATTTGAGTGTTCATAACAATCGTGGTTTTTCTAAAATCGAAGGAATGTGAGAAACATCACTTGTTCGTAGCTGTTTTAAAGGAAACATAAACATTTTTATGTTGTGAAGTTCTGCTTGATAAATTAAATTTAATAATTATATTCCATGTAAGAACTTATGTCAATTTGACATTTATTTCCTGAAAATAAAAATTATTATATTTGTTTTATGTCTTTTAAATAAAAGAAAATAAATATTTTCCATGTAATATAATCAAAAAGGAAAATGTATGTAATAGAGGCTACAGGCACATGCCATGTATTTTTAAGCAGAGACTAAAACCAAGTTATTTCTGTATGGTCGTAAGATGGCGCGCTTGCGCTCGATTAAAGTGACGTACAATGGACGCGTTCAGCGGATGAAACAGTTGACTAAAACCAGATACGTGTTTCATTTATGTTGCATTTAAACAAGTTGGAGCAATTGAACACTATAACAACTTACTGTTATTTATCAATCAATATTTGACATCTGGAGTGAGGTTAGGTTTTCGTACATTATGATTGTAAATTATTCTAGATTATATAGTAAAAATTAATTGTAGGTTATACTTCTTACAACATTACAGCATTACTCATCATAATTATAATAAAAAAAACTGATATGTCGGCAATTTGAAAGAGGTACAAAACAAATGACTCACTGGCACCGCACTCACCGTAAATTATTTCTAGTGAGTAAATTCGACAACTGTTGGCTGTCAACACAAGTAACCATTAACCGTTCAGAGTACCAAACAAGTCAACATACTCAACAACTGTGTCTGCTGAACGTGCCCATTGACTATCCGCTCTTGTTTTTCTTTTCTGATTGTATCTGGGCAATGTTGCCAACAATGGCTACACAAATCCAGCTATGGTTTTTACAAAGTAAATATCATTTATTGCACTTAAATGCTCCTTTAAATTTGAGAACCTAATTTTTAACACATTTTATTTTTAAAAAGGCGAAATAAAAACCACTGCTTACCAAAGTACAAAAGAAAAACGTCTTGGCCATTTCGAATCAAGCCAGGCCAGTTCAACATATTTGATCAAGTCAAGACTAGTCGCCTCGAACGCTGCTGGATTATTATTGGAATAAAGCAAATTTAAGAATTTGCTTTCGCATTAAGTAAGTCCAGTCAAGACTGATTGTCGAATTTTTAAGTCCGCAATTGTGCGAGTGTCTTTTATTTTCACTTTTGCAATAAAGAAAATGGTTGTAGAATATTTTTGGTCTTTTAATAAATCAGGAAACAATGACTGAATGCTTCGAAAACTGGTCGTCTAATATTTATCAGATGAACCCAAAATATATTTCTTTGCGGTCTCCTTTTTCTTCCCTTTTGTAATCCATGCAAAATTATTACTTGAGCAAGAACATCCATCTCCAAGTAATTCATTGCATGTGTTGACTGTGTACTCCATATGAATTGACTAGAGGCAACTGGACTGGCTTTGTGAAATGACTCTAAAGTTGCATGGGTCAAAGAAATGTGAAGCCAAATAATTTTTAGTGATGAACTATGTCTGCATTGGTGAATGTCGAAAGAAAGTGATCAAAACAAAATTTGGGGATTTCTGTAAAAATTGTTTTAACGAACTCTAAAATCCCACAAGTGGTTATGATTTGGGGATGCATGTTGAGCAAAGTTTTATGTAAACTGGAGTTTATTGATGGTATCATAAATGCTGTTTAATTTAGCGCCTTCTATTATTCAGAATGACAGTAAATTTTAAAATTGACACTGTTCCAGTGAAATGTGAAGATTTTTATTTATAGAAGTTTAAAATAATCCATGTAATAAAGAAAATGTATTGTGCAATATTGTGATATTTTTAGAAAAACAATGTATAACTAATACTAGATGCTTTCATTTATATCTGTGATTACTAATAATGTAATAGTGATCACAGTTCTGCGTGTTCGTTTTCTATGATTATGATTTCTCCCCCACCTCCGATTAAGCGGTCATGATTACAATTTTCATAAGCTATGTGTGATTTTGTATGATTTAAACACAAAAACATAACCTAGAAACGTTACCAATTTGATGTGGTTTGAGCAGTATTAGCATTACATCACTCGTAACAGTGCTAATGCTAGGAGCATGCGACCAAATATAATGTAAAGTACTAGGGTGACAGAAAGCTATCACTTTCCTCACAAGGACAATATTTAGTTAGGCAATAATATATAATAAATGGTCTTGTTGTGGTCTGAACGAGTCTGATTTTAATCTGATCAGTTTCTCACCCACTGGCAACATATACATCGTTGTAAACTAACAGTGCTTTTGATTGGAGCGCATTATATGCACTAATGCGCATTCAGAGTATTCTTATCTCTTTTTCACCTCATGTAATAAAACAAAACGATGTTACTTTGAGCTCGCACTCAGTGGATTTAATGTATCTCAATCATAAGCCCTCTTATGCTATACAATTTGGATCGCCCAAATTGACAGCGTTCCATTCATGGTACTAATCAAGGTCATATGTCCATACCTGTCATAGCATGTCCAATGGTATGGCCAACAGCAGATCCAATAGCAACTCCTCCTGCAGTGGCTGCCATTTGTCCCATTAACGAAGGCTGCTGGGGAGCAGCGGCTGCTGCTGGTGCTGGAGCTGGCGGAGCTGCATGTGTTTGAGGAACTCTGGCTGGTACAGCGGTACTGCAATGGTTATAGGATTATAATTAGTACAACCTAAAATGTAAACATTAATTTCATGATCAAGACACAAGGTCATTTTTGGCATTTCCATGACATTAGTACAAAATACAAAATTAATAAAAATTTTAAAAAACTGCGTTTTATCTCCGCGTGGCTTACGACATTTTTTTTCAATTTACCTATGCTGTTGCCTTTGCATGGGGCTTGCCCTTGGTGTAGGACTTGCAGATCGTCCACGGCGAGGCATTTTGTTGTTTATTTAAACACTGGAATCACTAATAAAAACGTTTTTGCTTTGCAAAATCTTAGCTGTAATTACGTAAAGGTACGTGATCTCGCTCGTCTTATAACCAAATGACAATTTCTAGAACATGTGATGTATTTCTGGCCTAAGCTACGCGGCACGTGACGAGTGTTTTTGACGTTATTAGCAAAATAACAAGTGAAAAGTGTTGCGTAGATTTCTACATTGAATGTCTACGTCACAGCTCAAAGTACGTATTTTGCTCAGAGCCGTACTGGAATAATTTCGTTAAATAATCGAAACGATTTTAAATAATAATTAAAATAATAAATAAATTATTAAATAAATTAATTAAATAATTAAAATTGTTAAATTTCGTTATACAGTGGAGAACATTAAAGAAGATATGAAACTCACTTATCTCCTGATTATAAAAACGTCGCCATTTTATAAGAGCTTGTCAAATTGAGATTGAGATTTTAGAGTAATATTCAAATTGTAATATATTAAACGATTTTTTGCGACATATTTTTTGCGACCTACTAGATTTCGCTAGACAGCGTATCTTTATCCGGCCTGCGCAATAAAATATCAAGTGTTTTATATTTTTATAAATAGAATTTTATGCTCTTTTCAGAAATGTAAAAATATATAGGGTGTTCCATATAAAAAATCAAAGTTCTTGCCAATATCTCAAATATTGAGCACTTTGGAAAAAAATAACTTAGAGCAATGAATTCTGCATGAAAAAGTGCCTTAACGAAGTCTTTACAGAAATGAAAAATTTTCATAAACAAAAAAGTTATGAAGGTTTTTAGAAATCGTAGAATTTTGAAAAACGCCCTGTAGCTCCTAAACGGTACAAGATATCGAAACGCGGTCTTCACCATTAATTTTGTCTTAAAAATCGAGCTCCAGGGACCGAGGTCAGTTTTTGTCTAACTCTTCTAAAAATAGGAGTTTCCTATTAAAAGTGTCGAATTTGGCCCACCCTGTACAATTAATCATACATCATAATAAAATTAAGCATCCAAAATGGTAGCCTTAATTTTTGAAGATTTCTTACAATTTTTCAAGTTTTTTATTTATTTATATTTATTTCGTGTGCTCATTTTCTTTATTTCGTTTTAATTTAACTTGACGTGATGTGGAAACATTTCCACACAGAACTTTGTTAGTAAAAGTTGATTAATTACATGCCCTCTACGACTTCTGAAAGTTAGGAACAGTTTTTCTGAGACACCTGTATATATAGGCTATTCCAACAGTGCGTTTTCGGACAATATCTCGATAACTACTGAAGATACAAAAAAATTTTCAAGGCATTCCTCTTTTTAACTTTAGAGGTCTACAACATAAAATTATTTTCATCTGTACAGAGCGAATCAATTCTTGAGATATTTAACATTTTGTCTAAAAACTACCATTTTCAGCCACAAGTTTATTTATTCATATTTATTTGTTTTTAACTCTAAGGGCAGAGATATACATCTCTTAATAAACTGGCTGATAGTTATTAGACGAATAATCACAATGGAAACAATTCGTCGAATAACTTTAATATGAGATGGATATTTTGACCCTTAGAGATTTTTGGTACAGGTGTAAGTAATTGATACATAAGCTTATTTTAAATGTACTTTTATCGCTACAGGGTGGTCACGGTGATAAACAAAATATCAGAAATTTCAAAATGATAAAAGTCAAATTCCTTAAACAGCATGCCATATATTTTTCTATACCAAATTCTTCGTTTAATAAAGTACTATTATGTTTGTTAAGTCTTTCCTATACCTACTTATTTTACTTCCTTTACTTTGACTGTTCTGAACTTTTAGTTATGCACTTGTTAAGACATTTTTAGATTTAGGGTTTATTCACTTTCAAGTAACTTTAATCTTCAGTTTATTACCATAGTAACAATTATTTGTATAATTGTTACTAGTGCAATAAATCGGAAGATAAAATTAATTGAAAGTGAATAAACCAGGCTTTTAATGAATTATTAAATGGTTGCATGGCGGGTTGGTTGGGCTCGCTGGAAACAAGCTTGATGCTTGGTTTGGGCAGCTATAGGTGTGGGTTCGAATCCCTTCCTGGCGTATATGGGTCCAAATGTGAGATATGGAGCACTAATGTGTCGGATTGTGTTTCGGATTCATATCGACTCCTTCGAACTCGATTTTTAGCTTGTCCCCAATTTGCAAGAAGAATGTCAAAGGAAAACATCTAGTAAAGGAATAAAGCAAATGTAAGGTTTAAAATGTTGTCATTCCTATATCAGTTTCTACCACTCGATTCAGGCATATGAAATAAGATTACTCTAATAATTTTCAACCTGACAATTCTTTCTAACAATGATTCAAGCAAAATAGAATACGTGATTGCTTTTTATGTTCTTCTTCTTTTGCACTTGTCGAATTCTTTAAATTGGAATTTATTATCCTCCAACTTGCAGTTGACCATAATGCCGAAAGTTTGTCGCAAATACGGAATCTCTTACTGTTTGAAATGGATTTTCGCTCAAACGATTCACCTTGCTCATGAGTTGAATTTCTTGAAAGTCCAGAAGCTGCTCTTTTACTTCCACTCTTCCTCTATCCACATCTTGTTTAGTCGCGTAAGGCTGCTTTTATTTACACCATAATTATTCGCCACTTCTTATTGATCATTCTCTTCTAAGAGAGCATTAAATTGCTTTCTTTTTCACTTCGGCATTTTTATTGCTTGGCGCTGGCAGATTATAAATGAAGACCAATTTAATGCAGTAAAAAATAGGTGTACGCGATTTTTATGCAAGCCACCGTTCATAATGGATGACTGAGAATTGTTCCGCTAAACAAAAAAAAGCGCACAACAGAATGGATGCCACAGATTACGGGAAAAATGGTTAAAATTTCTATGGAATAGTTTATAATTAGGTAAAAATTTACCCAAAAGTATGTTATGTCAGTGTGTGTAGAGTATTTGCAATACAATTGAAATTAAAATCAAAGAATAATTCCAGAAATTATTAACACGTAGATTTGCATTGTTTTCGTGTTGTAATGCTTTATTTGTTTATCTGTCAAAGCAGATGTTCAAAGTGGGGCCGTTGTCAGTGGCGCACCCAGAACTTTGTCTTGGAGGGGGCGTAAAAATAATAACAACTGTAAGAATTTACCAAGATGTAACATGTGTACAAAAAGTTTTCCCATCTATTGTGTTGCTCTCATTTTTTCGTATGTTTACGTATGTTCCTTACTTGATCAGTAAATGCCAAATTGACATTTAACCTTGACATAACGTCAACAGAAAATCATAACCAATAATTACGATTTATTACACATTGAAACCAAACAAAATAAAACATTGAAAATAGCGTTGAACGTGAATTCACAACGGATGTTCAAAATGGCCTCCTTCTTCTTCGAGGCATTTTCTGACTCTTCTGGGACATCCATTAATAACATTTTGCAAAATGTGGAGAGAACTGTTTATTTCATCACACTTTTCGATTATTCTTTGGGTAAATTCCAGTAAATCATTAACGGGCGTTTTATAAATGGAATTTTTCAAGTAGGGCCAAACAAAAAAATCCAAAGGAGTTAGATCGCAAGATTTCGGAGGCCATATATTTGCTATATTTCTGCTATTGTCCGATCTCCAAAAAATTCTTGAAGGAAATTTAAAGTATCTCCAGCAGCATAGGCCGTTGCACCATCTTGCTGGAAATATCCAAATTACAACTCGTCATCATGCAGTTGGTTAATAAATGGATGCAAAATCTCTTCCCGATATGTAATTGCTGTTAGTGTGCCATTAAAAAATATTGGATCTTCTCCGACTTAAACCTATCCAAACACCAATTTTTTATGGATGGAGTGGGGCTTCAATGAAAATATGAGGGTTTTCAGTGGCGCACCCAGAACTTTGTCTTGGAGGGTACTCATATTTTGGGAATTAATGTATCCTGTTAAATGGAACCAGGCCTCATCGGAAAAGAAAGTTTTGTCCAACAAATCGTCATTGTTAATATTGTTTAAAAGCCAATGACAGTATCTTAGCTTTGGTTCAAAATCTACTGGAAGCAATTCATGCACGGCAGTCAAACGATTAGGGAACATTTGCAAGTCCTTTCTTAGAAAAGTTCTACAGGTCCTGACAGAAAGATCCACTTGTTGTGACAGGTGACGGATGGAAGTGCGAGGAGCATCAGTCATAATTTGTCTCACATCTTCAACTACCTCATCAGGTCCTACTGTAGGCCGTAGGCCTACCTGATACCTGTTTTCTAGCCAAACTCCCAGTTTCTCTGAATAGTCTTACAGAGTACTGAAGTTGATTAACAAATTTGTGGTACAGAAATACAGTTTCTGGAAATTTGTCCTGAAATTCTGCAACACAATCAGGAATGGAATAGTTGATTTTTTGAGCGTTTCGAAAATGGGATTCCAATGTCAAAACCATTATAAAATCAAATCAATAAAACAATTTTTTTAAAGTTATGTTTGTTTACTTGTCTGTTTAGGGTACGGATCAAATAAGGAACATACGTGAACATGCGAAAAAATGAGAGCAACACACTAGATGGGAAACATGTTATTAAATAATAAAGATATATCATAAGAATGTATATCGAACTAAGATTACAAAACTAAATTAAGTCAGCGTGCTCCTTTTTTGCAGACCTGAAATTATATTATTACATTCCAGTACCACATAGCTGATTCTAAGGGGAACCCCACTGAGGTGGGGCTAAGGGGCTGAAGTTATTTTATACAATTTGTACAGAATAATTTACTTCAGGTGATTCGCTTGCATTTGTCAATAATTTTGTAAGTATTTTAGCTGATCGACATCACAATCATCTCAAATCAGTTACCCATTGAAATAATGATCGGTCTTGATAACTTTATCAAGTGTAAAACTTTGATGAGTGCATGCTTTTTAAATCGCCAGAGAATAATATTGAAACACACTTATAAGGCGCTTTCCAGGTTAGCGTCGGAGTAGCTATAAGCTATGCCGGAGTAGTTCTACGTTACTTCAGAGTAGCTTAGAGCTACTCTCACGCTGACCTGAGATTACCATTCAGTTTTTGGGGATATTGAGTCCTGAAAATCATTCATTGGTGAGACAACTGCCTGTAATGCTTAATATGAGATTTTTAAAAGCTTTATAAACAAAATTACTCCAAAAGTAAAAAAATATAAATGTCAACTTGTATTAAATATGTCTTTTTAAGTATCCTCTTCAGAAATTCTTGTATTCTTCTAAAGTCGTTAACATTAAAGTATATGATGATCTGTATAAATTTATTAATTGCAAAACAGTAAAAATCTGCGTGTTATTAATTAAGAAAGATTAAAAATTTTATTTATAGTCACCGGATTAATATTATCAGATATTTTTAAATGATAAATAACAATGACGAATCCTTGATTTTTAATAGGTAAACATAATTTGGGAATCCATTTCAGAGATTTCGACATTAAAGTACAATAGAAACAGTGAATAGTCCATAGTGAATTCTATGCAATGAACTTTTTCTACAATGGTGGATCCAATTAGTTTAAAAAGTTTGATGTAGGATAAGTTTTATAAATTTTGTTGCTAGTTGGTTTTGATTGCAGTGCATTCCTCGAGCATCCTCTCTTCGGCCCTATTTGGGGCCTCATCAGTAGAAGCGTAGCTCGAGAATTCCACTGCACACCATACCGACTAGCAACAAAATTTTTAAAAACTTTCAGTTTGCTTTGACAGCACGCTTGACCGCCTTGTTTGGAATGACTTATTAAGTAGCAAACTGGCTGCAATTTGTTAATCCTTATGCAATGTTAGGTCAAAAAGCTGTTGCAAGATGTCGCGTCTTAGGCTTTTCGATAAATTTTATATTTTTAAGAAATTAAAAAAAAATATTTTACTTCAACTTTTTAAAGCATTTAATAATACATTTATTCTTTGTATTTTCTATGTAACCAAACGTGAATTTAAAGAAGTAATTCACTTAAAAATTAAAACTTTAATAATGTTTTAATTTCTTTTAATATAAAATTGTTTTAATCAGTTCAATTATTTTTAAATGTATTTTTCTCTTGAAAATGTTTCCTTTTCAATTTTACATTTAATTTGTTTATAGATTCCTAGATACTTGTCACGTTTTATTATACACTAGGGTGACTAAAAACATGGAAAAAAAACGAAGTCACTAAATGTTCATTTATTTATTTTATAATTAAACATTAAAGTGATTTCGTTCATGTTTCAAATCTTTTATCGCTTTGTCAAATTAATATGATATTCATTAACCTATCGCATTTCATTTCATAATAAACAAAATGGACAACTGAAGTTCTCAATATGTTTTAACTACACTGTGTTTCAAAAAAAATGAACCACCCTGAAGGAGTTGATGCAGAACTTTGATATTGCGTGAAAATGACAAGCGCATGCAGACAAACAAATGATTAAATTGTCAATTAAGTCTAACAATATTTATTCAAATAAAAATTAATAATGTGTTGCATCTCCTCGGACTCTTATACATTCAGCTTAGTAGCTCAATCTAGGCTACCTGCAGCTGTTGACGTAATTCGTCTAGCGTGTTAGGAGGATGATGTAACTGACGCAGTCTTCTGTCCATCATGTCCCAGACATGTTCGATTGGGTTTAGGTCCGGTGATCTTGGCGGCCAAGGCAAAATGTTTACATTGTTTTCTGCTAGGAAGTCTAAAGTTACGTGGGCAATATGAGGGTGCGCTTTATCATGCTGGAAGACGGGCTCTGGAAAGTTTTGAAGAAATGGAAGAACAACAGGCTCTAACTGTATCAATATGTAACGCCTCGCGTTTAGTGTGCCCGGAATTAATACTAAGAGAGACTTGTCTCCGTAGCATATTGCCCCCAACACCATTACACCAGGAGTTAAAGCTGTATGGTACTGTAAATTTTGCCTCTGGTCTCTCGGTCGTCTAATCCGTATACGCCCATCAGAATGCCACAAGCAAAATATGGATTCATCACTAAAGATGATTTCTTCCCATTCACGGTCCCATTGCTGCCTGTCTTGACTACACTGCAGTCTGGTGGCTTTATGTTGTATTGTCATAGGTAGACGAAAATAAGGACGACATGAGCGCAGTCCCCATGAACGTATTCGGCGATAAATCGTGCTCATAGAGACTCTTCAACCAATTGCTCTTACCTAATTGATTCCAACAGCTCGTGATGGTTCTGAAGGATCCTGAATTGCACTTCACCTTAAGAAGCGATCTTCCCTTTCTTGTGTTGCTCTGGGACGTCTACTACCTTCACGACGAGCTTCTAGGTGTTCTTTCTGCCAATCTTTGCAAGTTCGTCTCACAGTAGCGTGCGGTCGACTTACACGTCTACCAATTTCCCGAAAGCTTAAACCAGCTTTGTGCATGCCGATAATTCGCCCTCTTTCAAAGGGTGTAAGTTGGTGAAAATTTGCATGTCTTCGGACTCGTGGTATTGTTAGAGGCACCAACAAGTACACCAGTAAAAAGGTAAACTAATACGACGAAATAATACGATAAAGAAGAAAACAAAGACTTGTCCGGTGATAACTAAAAGATAACTTCTTTGAGAAGTGACAAATGGCTGTCATTATTTAATCAAGCTTTTGTCTCCATGCACTTCCTATTTCCATGCAATTTTAAAGTTCTATGTTTACTCCTTCAGGGTGGTTCATTTTTTTTGAAACGCAGAATATACCACCAAATAATTGAATGGGGAAATCTTTGACGCATTCATGGTCGAACGCACAAAAAATAATTGAAGATCTCCACTGTCATTTGTAATCTAATCACTATAGAATCGAGTTTTTCTAGTAGGACCCAAAATAAACAATTACCATTTGGTTTTTCAATATCGAATCGAGCGGGAAAATCCTTGACATTTTCCCAGCCAAATGCACAATAAACAATTGAAGATTTCCCTGACATTTGTTTTACCGACATCACTATAAAATCGAATGGGGAAATCCTTGACACTTTTCCAGTAGAACCCAAAATAATTGCAATTTGTTTGCTTAAATGATTATACAAACGAAAGAAACGAAATTGACTTTTTGATAATCATAAAAAGTGTAAATTTATATGAAATTATGTTTTATGTATAGAGACAATCTAGGACAATGAACGGGGTCATAAAATTTAATACGGCTCTGTGTATTTTATTTTTGTCAGAAGCTTTAAATACTGATCAGGAATATTTTTCCGAATGAGCGGATCGCACGGTGTGCCAGCAAAGGTACCTAACAACAAAGTCTTGCGCGTGTTTATAATCGGATGATGATGACAATTTAATTACGAGTAATAATTATATGAATGCTAATTTGGACTTAGTGACTAACGGGACTTTACCTGAAACCTCTGCGTGGAGGTTTTTCAACAGGAGTCGGTGCTCTTTGTATTTGTGTGCGTCCAGCTGAAGACGTTGCCATCCGTGGTGCGGATCCACTCGATCGTCTGCCCATCGTCGAAAAATTACGGTAAGATTTGAAATGTTATGACTTGACAGTTTGGGGGGAAAATTTATTTTGTGTTGACGCATTCTGCGATGTTTTTTCCTCGACTTTTATTTGTAAGTTTTTTGCCCTCACAGATGACGAAAACTAAATGTTTATTTATGCGCCGAGTTTAAGTAAACGCGATAGAACTTTAAGTTACCGCCTTGTTTGTTCTTGATTCTAGTTTACAGATGGCGTAGGTGCCAAAACATAGCCTGAAATTTTCTTCGTACAGTACGATTGAGTACATCGAATAAATCAAGAGTGCGAAATCTCACAATTTTTTGACAATGTAGATCCGTCTCTTTTCAATTTCTGAAGTCATATTTCAAGTTAGCATCTCAGAGGTAAACTGTGTTAAGTTACAAAAATCAAATTTTTAAGGAGAGCAAGATTTCTAATATTTTATAAGTTAAATTAGTGTATTGGGTGTTTTTTAACTTCATACAAAAAATGAAACTAGTGAAAGTTTTTGAAGAATGAAGCAGTTTTTGTATAACAATTGATTAGTAAAATTAGAGATAATAAATGTTTTTGGTGAACGATGAAATAGTTTAATAATCTCTGGTTTATTTTTATGACGTAATTACGTACTCGAAGAAATTTGCTGATGTCAGCATAGCTGTTTAAGTGGGTCAGTTCTCAATTGCACTTGGTCGGAGATAGCAGCGTTGAAAACATGGCCGAATTTTCCAATACTGTTTTTGCGGACATGATTTTAATTTACGGTGAATGTGATCAAAATGGGTTGGCTGCAAGACGTTTGTACGCACAGCGTTACGTGAATAACTGTTTACAAGGGATGCATGTGTGTGTTAAACGGCACTTTAATCGGTCTATTTGTTTTACCTAATCGCTTGGACGAAATGGTATATTTACGTTTCTTGCAAACTAATTTGCTGGAACTCCTAGAGGATGTAAATTTAAATATTAGAAAATATTAGACCTTAATCCATTAGTGCATGCCGAAGAAGTAAATAAAATAAACGAACTCAACGCACGCAGTAGAAAATATCCGACAACAGAATCAATTCCGTAATGTATGTGAATCCCTGCTTCGTTGAGCCGACCTATGTTTACGCAGGGGGGAACTTCGAACACTTGTAAGTGAAGGTCACCGTCCGTTACGTCCAGCGGTTCTAAACATTTCACAGGGAATTGCCGAATGTCGGTATGAATTTTTTTATTTTTTTTCCTTTTAATTTTGATGCATTCGTGAGAATATCTCTTACCACATATGCCATTAATTTTTTTGCATCAACTCTTAGAAAAGCCTGTATAACTGTCCAGAAACAAATTGTATTTTCTTCAAATATTTACTTTTAGCCATATTTTTAAATCTTTGGCTGCAGTCCTTACTGATTTCCTTTCTCTTTTTTGATTTTTATTTAAAATTATTTAACAAATATATCTGTAAATATACAGGTGCCCCTTAAATAACTTTCTCACATGTTTAAGTTTGCTTATGTGAACAAAAAAGTGAAATAAAATATGATAACTTTTATAGGATATATTATTTTAAATAAATGAGAATTTTTATATGTAAAATTAAGGAACTTAGTAAATTTAAATTAATTATGCTGCCACCAACGGAGTTTTAAGGCACACCGACCCCTTATACATTTGCTAAAGATCAACTTCATTTATTTATTTATAATTTGTATTTTCGGAGAGCGTATGCTTGCACTCAGAAGCTATTGACAGTTTAAAGTGCAAAAATATACCCAAAATAAAAGAACGAAATTGAGGACAATAATCGAATATATTTGTTATACAGTATACAGTGTGTCCCAGATTGAGTAGGCTACCATGGGTAACTTTCTTATTAGTGAAGATAGAGATTTGGTTATATGGGCAATATTTTGCACACTGTATAATGGTTCCTGCCTTTTAGGAGGATGAAACACAGCAGCACACGACCTTTTCATTCGGTGTTTCGTTGAGGTTTTATAGATCGTCCCCTGGCGCTTTAGGCAAAGGGTCTACTTTCTTACGTCGTCACTTCACCCACACCAATAATTTTAGGAACTCAACTCATGTCATAAAAATGAGTTGGTGATTATTTTAAATAAAACTTTTGATGATGAACAATAAAAAAGTATTAATTATAATAAAAGAAAAGGAAAAGGGAGGGCCGCAATCGTTCACGAAAATGATTCGGTGAACATTAATTGAATTTTTTGAAACCTTCTAGAACCGCGAAGGCTTATTGTTTACATTCAAACGAAAAGAGGCCAATCTCCCTCCGTAAAGTGGCGCTTCCTTAGACATTTTCTTCGGGTGGTCTACTCAAAAAGATTACGGAAGTGAATAAAGTTGCCTATCCTGCAGGATGGTATTTAATTTTTGACCGATTGCTTCTCGCATCCTTTGGTACCAACTCCTTTCTCACGCGCTCAGGGGTTCTTTATCGGTGGTTTATTTATTTTAGCATAACTAAAGCGCTCTTATCTTAAGGAGAGTCAGTATTTTGGCTAAGTTTGTCGCTCAGGCTGGAGAACTTTCTCTCTTTCTAAACTACTGCAGAGCAGAGGGTAAACGTCTTAATATCCGGACGCTGCTTTTCGATTTGATAAGGGTGTCATGCAAAATGTAACCATTTACGAGCAACTACTTAATGATGTGGAACATTTTACTTACCGGAGCCCTTTGCCGGGCCGCACATTCCAGCAATCTAGATGCAGCAGCTCTTTGTAGATGTAGAAACTCACTGAGAAGGTGTCTTCGAATATCCATCTTCATACTTCGCATGCATAAAGCGAGCCCCAGGTGGATATTAGCATACCTTGCCTTCTGAGCGCACGTTCTCAGAATTGTTGGTGCTGCTACCTCCAACAGTGTTAGCCACACTGGTCTAAGCACAGTCAACACCAAGTCAAGACCGTTCTTGGGAAGCACAATGCAATTCCACGATGTCAGGTATTTAGCTAGCTGTTTTCCGACATCACAGGTCCCCTAATAGTGTTGTCACATTGTGACTGTTCCCCGGCTGGTGACAATACCACACCATCCTCGACAAGTGCCCGTGACTCCGCCACGCCTGATGGTCCTTGCACTTCGCCAAGTCTAGGTCGGAACTATCTTTACCAAAATATCGCCATCTTGAGGCCGATTTTAACTCTGGTAAGTTATCGCCTTTTCAAGGCCGATATTCCACAGAAAAACCTTATCAAACATCTAATACATTTTATTAACAACACTCGCGGGCGCTTGTATTTTTCGTACGTTTCCAACACGTTTACCACTCAAAGTCCACCCGGAGACTGACTGCTCTACCTTCTCTTTTTTTTTACATCCCTCTGCCTGAAACGCATCCTCGTATCATATTACCAAACCATAGACAATAAACAAAAGTGCTCGTGATTTACGGATATACTGAGAATGCATAAGTTTTCTTAAATTCTAGACTTCTTAATTAAACAATGACAACAGAATTAAAATATATGGGGGGGTTTAAAAAAATAAAAGTATATACTTTTTTCTAACTTTAAAAGTTAGATGTGCAGATCTTAAACGTAATACAAGTAATAAGTTGCTTTCTAAAAAAAAACAGAGCGATGCTAAAATTGATTAAGAAGTAAACAAAGCAAAATTTATTTCAGGCTTCTTTTTGTCACACATAAAACGGTATTCTAATTGAAAATAGTTTGAAACACTTTTTACAAAGAGAATTGGACCCAAGACCGAGCCTTATAGGTATGACAGCTTCGTTATTGAATTTGAATAATATTGCTTGTTTGCTAAAAATGATTTGATCCAATCCACGAACAATTCAGTACTGATTGAGTTTAGCAAGTGGACTTCGTCTTCGACTTTTGAGAAAACGAGACTTTTTGGCTGCAGGAACATTTCTAGAACGCCCTTTCTTAAACACAGGAATTAATTTGTATTATTTGTCTGAAGAAAAGTTGCTGCTGCAAAGGAAAATTTAACTATATGTAAAGTTACGTATGCAACAATACTACCAGTTGCGGCTCTTCAAGTTATGCAGAGGGTGGGCAACATCTCAAAATTTTAATTTAAAAAAAATTCAAAATTATTTTAAAGATTAAATTGTTACAATTTATAATAAATCACTTTGAAGAAAAAGGGATTTATTAGGATGTTTACGTATTTACGTTTTTTTTTTAAATTTATTTAGAATTATTCACGTTCTACAATTCTGCTTCAATAAACACATATCCGACCTTGGAATAATTCTAGTAGGTCGTGATTAATGTTTATGCTGTATAATACGTCACACTAATTAATGCCAATTAATTATTTTTAAATGTGCCGAAAAGGATGACGTGTGATTTGCAATCGCAACCAAAAATTATGAATGAGTTGCAATGTGATTTACGAATTTGTTTTCGAGTGCCACAAATTTGCGTCAGCCGATTTGGCACTGGACATACATATTCTAATGACGGATCTTTGTAACTGACTGCGTTATAAATAAGTATTTGTGCAGGTTTACGGAATTTATTGGCGGAAAAATATCGCCTTGCTTTATTCTTTATGAACGATTAAATGTTAAATATGATTTTAGTAACTTAAATTAAAAGTAAAAAAAATGAAATTTTCATTTAATTTTGACAGTTTTAAATAGTTCAACAGCCAATTCAACAATTTTTTAAGTGGTACATAAAGAGAATGAAGTACTGCGAAAAATGGAAGGCTGAAACCTTACAGCGGTTGTTCGGCTGTAGGAAAGTAAATGGACGAACTATGGCGAATAAAGAACCGTGAACTCTATGAAAAAAACATAAGTTTGGTGTGTAATTCAATAAAAAAAACACTCTGTATAGTTGAAAATAATTTTGAGTTGTTCAGAATACGAGGTGCCTGCACAACTTTTATGAATAAAATTTTTTAGTAAAATGTAAATGCACTTTTTCGGAACTTTTAGGACAATTGAATTTTAAGACAAGGACAATTGAATTTTAAAAGACGACATTAATTTAAATAGTAATACATAAAATTACATTTTAAACAAAGCAAATAAGAATTAACTGGTACGTGAATTAACGACAAATTGGGACACGTTAAATGTCCTTGCTCCAAATTAACGATTTAATGTTTAAAGTCTGTGCTCCTAAAAGCAAGTGGGCAGTTTGAAAATGAATTAATCGAGATATCACGACTAATAATAATAATACTAAAACTATTTTTATAACGTGCATTCAAGTGAATTGCTAATTAATCTTTTTCCTCTTAAAGGTTTGTAACGCTGATACAATTTTAATGAGGAATTCATTTGAAGAGACGGTATTTATTTATTATGAGAAGTCTTTCATTATAAGTGTTATTTATTGTTATTTATTTATCGTATTTATTGAATGTACTTACTAATTACCTACAAACAGCATGGAGTGTCTAAATTATTTCTTAGCTTTAGGTTACAAAATGAATTATTAAATAAAATTTATAAAATTAGACCACATATACGAACGTATAATAATGTCTGGAAAAAAGATAATAAAGAGACAATTACAGTAAACATTATAATAAGATTATGAATATATTTTTAGTTGCTTCTTTTTATTCATTCCTTCAGGCTAACTTTGATTTGCTTTTTTATGAGATTACGAGAATTCAGAGAATTCTTTTGGAATTGTCGATTCTGAAACCTTTAATAAAATACAGATTATCTGTGGTGACTAACAAATATTGCTATCAAATAAGAAATAAATGAAAATGTAATTCTAAGCAAGGATGTGGATTGAGACTATTGTCGTTTTTAGTAATAAGTGATAACGATAACCAGGCCCGCTGCTAGGGTATCGAGCGCCTTTGTGCAAAACATATTTTGGTGCCCTTTTAAAATTCCGAAGAAATTTTTCTTTTACTAATTTATTCAAAATGTACAGGAGAGTCAGTATTTACAAACATTTAATTGTACATGCTATTTCCCTTTCCAAAAGACAAATTAACACAGTGTACATGCTGGCTAAGTGACAAACAAATATTCGGCTAAACAAAAAAGGGGCACCACAGAATGAATACCACATATTATGGAAAAAATGTTTAAAAATTCTACGGAATAGTTTATAATTAATTAAAAATTTACCCGAAAAATGTTACGCCAGTGTGTGTAGAGTATTTGCAATACAATTTAAATTAAAATTAAAGAATAATTCTAGAAATTATTAACACGTAGATTTGCATTGTTTTGGTGTTGTAGTGCTTTATTTGTTCACCTTTCAAAGCAGGTGTTCAAAGTGGGGTCGTTGTTATCCTTATTTTATAAATTTGTACGGAATAATTTAGTTCAGGTGATTCGCATTTGTCAATAATTTCGTAAATAATTTGGAGCTCATATTTCAATTGATGATATCAATTCCGTTTAAAGGTCAAGTTAACGTCCAACATTCATAAAACTATAAAACACTTTTATGAGTGCATTTACATCGTTTGTCTGCTACTCATTCTTAACCAGGAATATACCGTCGTTTTGGATATAATTTTGGATTAATTATTTTTCGAAAACTAAAGTATACTTCTATGTAATAAAATTAAGTGCACTGAAGTATTACAGTTTAACGCGGTAGTAAACAACAAATATAAATATCTCGGAATAAAATACGAGGCAGAATCAAACGAAAACCTTAAAAGTGCTTTTGAAAAATTGTACTTAACGGAACCTTGTCTTGTTAGTACTCCTGTATATACTGATTTATCTATAGCACACTGATAAAAATTAATTCTGTTGAAATAAAATTTACAAGCAAGATGCTTTTGCTATGTTTTAATCTCGGAGCAATTTAATCTTTGTTGTATCTATTTAAATAATTACGAACAATTTGGCGCCCCACTGATCAGGCGCCCTTGGCCGTTGCACGGCGGGTCTGACGATGTCAATATAAATAAGGAAAGAATTTAAAAAAGCTAATTAAAATTAATGAGAAGATGAACAAAAAAAGAAATTCAAGATTACTTATATAATTCATCAAACGAAGGTAAATAGAACAAGTAACATTTTAGATATTTATGCATAAACAATGACTGAATACGAAATTAATAAAAATATTGAGTAAGAAATATTCAAAAAAGGGATGGTTAAGATTGAAGCACAAAAAACAGTTAAATGTTACATTGTTGGAAAAAAATGTTTTCTTCTTTCATTAACCAACTCTTGTTTCGAAGATATATTTTTTACTTGCAAATCAAAGGGTGCGCTTCTCTAAACAATATGCTATGTTACTATCAATCAAAATTTGATTGTGTCTTCTTACAATGAACAACCAACAGCGAGGAATTCTTGAGCTATTAGGGAAGCATCGCCGCACAAGCGCCTAGGAATATTTACGAACAAGAAAGCGAAGAGTCTGTTAATGTAGGAAAAGTCCAATATGAGTTTACAAAATTTAGAAATGACGATATTATTCTTCGGAATCGTCATTTAAAGATTAACTAAGATCTTCTTTTGCTATTTGTTAATGAAAATCCAATTCCTACAACACGTTAGCCCAGTTCGGAGTATCCAATTCAAATATTTGGTGTCACTTAAGAAGATGCGGTAAGATTATTAAACGTTCTACAAAAGTTCCACGTGATTTAAACGAAGCTCGTTGCCAACGACATACAAACATTTCTAAAGAATTATTCCAAAATTCCAAAATCGTTTTCTGCGACGAATCATTACTTGTAACGAAGATCAATTTCTTTAAGAATCCCTACTAACATAGACAGTGGCTTAATTCTGACAAGCACCAGTTCCAGTAGATAACAAATATCTCTTTGGTAGAAAAGTAAAGCTTAGCACCTGGTGTGATCCACTTTAAACTTTTTACTAAATTAGTAAAAGAAATCAAGCCATTTACCACTATGATAACAAAAACCGCATACTGCAATTAGGTCCTTCCTCATCGAGCATATAGTTCGGATATTGCTCCTTCAGATTGTCATATGTTTCGTTTGATACAACACTTCCTTAGATATAGAAAATTTTAATGAAGTTGACGAAGCATGTCAAAAATTGATTTGATTCCAGAAAAGTTGGCTGGTGAAAGGTCACTAATGCAAATGGAGATTATATAGTTTCACGACCTCCTAGATTTCACAAGAAGTATCTCTTATTCGACATGGGCAATTTTTCCTCGTTTTGGCTCTAATAACCCAAACAAGAAACACTGTAAATAATGAAAGAAGAAATCACAAGGAACTATAATTGAGCAAGAAAATATAGCTGTACTTATTATAAACCGGCGTTCCGGATATAATTCGTGTCCTATTTTGGGTAAGTTGCGCCAGCGCAGAAACACTTGAAGTAATAAATTGCGCAGATCGGATATTGTACACTCTCTCGTGAAACTAATAGGTCATGTGTAGTTTAATCAAAATTCTTAAACATTCTGAATTAAAATACAGTGATTTTCAATTGATCCTAAACCAGTGACAAAAGTTACAAATAGGGAAACAGTAAAGAAAAAAAAATGATTATGGCAAATACAATTTGTCACGTAAAAATCAAAATAAATATATTAAATATAAATAAAATAAAATGTGGGGATGTGCGACGCGCGAGTCATTCTCAGTATACAGCGTGTTTCCAAAATAAGTGCAGAAATTTAAATCTGTAATACATCACCATAAATGGGAACGATTGAACTTATATGTCCTTAACAAAAGTTTTACACATTTCGAGAAAATCGCAGTTTAAAATCGGACAAGAATTAATCACACGTCTGTCTTTGAGGTAGGTCAAGAAAAGGAATTTTTATTACGACAAAAAACACAAGTGCATTCGAGTAGTGACCTTTGCCGAAGCCGGGACGCCAGTAAAAGCTTTTTTTCCTACACGTCGCAATAAGACGTATCACAGCTAAACGAAAGGATTTGCTTCATTTTTTTATGATTATAACACACAATTTATTGCTCCGTATCCTTTGGGATCAACAGTTTAGTTTGTGAAAAGCGATTGAACGAGTTAAAGCTAAAATGCCGCAATTCATGAGCGGCGAGAGAACAGATATGCTAATCATCTACGGCGAAACTCGAGGAAATGCTGAAGAATCACGGCTGCTTTATGCAAACAAATTTCCAAACCGAGAATTTCCTACTGCAAGAACATTTACAGCTAATGTGCAGGCTTTATGCGATTACGGAACGTTTCAACCGCAAGGTGTAAACCGAGGACGTAACCGTGATCCAGCTATTCTGGAATTAGAACTAGAAATTTTGGACGTTGTTGCGGAAAATCCGGGAATAAGTGTACGTCGCTTGGCAGCCAGAATGGGTGTTTCAGCTAAGGTTGTCTGGAGGACATTACATGAATAGGTTTGCATCCCTTGTATAGCTTCTAATCAGCTGAAATGATTTATTTTGCTTTTTTCATTATTGAGATACGAATGTGCAGAAAAAACGTCATCCAGGTCTCTCATATACTGCTACCACCAAAACCTACTGGACGGTAACGAATTAAGTAGTTGGTACGGATTGCACCCTTTTGTTCAAGGTAGCTAGTCGTTACGGGGTGGATTCTAGTTCATTGATGGTCTGCTGATTCAGATTAGGACACACTTTTGTTTTGTTTAAATTAAATAATATAATAGTTTTGTAGCGTTTTAGTTTGCTTTCTTTTAATTTTTGGGCAACCAAGTATACATGTGTGGTGGGGAAACTTTGGGCCAACGGAAAAGCGAGAGGGTTTTAGATGATGTGTGTGACCGGTGAAGAATAAACGGTCGTTTAAGTTTTATTTCCTCCGGTATTCGGTTATAACACTTTGGGCCCCAGTAGTCGATGCCTTGCTGCGACAACTTTATCCTGTGGTACGGTATTTGTATTTCCGAACGTTGTCTGGTGTCGTAACCATGCGTTTGACCATTTATTTGGAAGGTATTTTTATTTTGATGCACATACTTTAAGCAGGTAAGTATATACATTGCCGGTATGGTAAGTATCTGTTCTCTTCTAAACATTTCTCTGCAGCTGTCTGTTCTTTTTAGGTTACAGAGTGCCCTCATAGCGTTTTTTTTGAAGCAGGAAAATACGAGATGCCTGGCTTGAAGAACCCCAAAAAATTATGCCGTATGTTGCCCTACTATGAAAATTCGCAAAACATGACATTTTAGCTACTTGATGCGTTGAAATGGTTTTTAGGCGGCGTATACAATACACATACGATGTTAATTTCTTACCCAATTCATTTACATGTTCTGACCAACATAGATTGTTATCAACTAATAAACCGAGAAACTTTAATGTGTGTTTTTCTGTTGTTTTACTTATTATCTTCTGGGTTTTATCTCTGTTTAAATTTAATGAATTGGATCTCATCCACGCAGACGCATCTTCTAATATTTTTTGTGACACTTGCTCCAATTCGGACAGATTATGAAAAGTAGGGGTCCTAGCATCGAACCTTGAGGGACTCCATTTTCAATTTTTCTTCCCTTGATAAATTATTTTTCCAATACACAACCTGGGTACGATTTTCAAGGCATGACGACAAAATCTGATGCGGTAGGTCTCTTATCCCATAGTATTGTAATTTTCGTAAGAGTATATTGTGGTCCACTGTGTCGAAGGCTTTTGGCAAATCACAGCATGTGATTTCTACTATTTCCTGGTTATCCAAAGCTACTGCTGTAAAGACGTCAACCATTGCAGTTGTGACTGATTTACCTTTACGATATCCATGTTGGTTTTCACATATCAAATTTTGCGCTTCAAAGAAGCAAGATAATCTCGTTTTTATGACACTTTCATAAATTTTAGAAATGACTGGTAGGACCAATATTGGTCTACAGTTGTTACAATTATTTGCGTTTCCTTTTTTGAATATTGGCACTATTTTTGCTACTTTTAGTTGATCTGGAAAAACTCCTTCGATACACTTGTTAAATATTATTGCAAGTGGATAGGAAACTTCATAATTGATTTCTTTAAGCAGGCGCACTGAGAAGCCATAGATGTCAACTGAGGATTTATTTTTTAGTTTCTGCACTATATAGTTTCGTTAACAAAAACCCCGTTTTTGTGGTAAAAGGCGCGGACGGATCCTTGCATTTGGTTTTTCTTCTTGCCAAGGGTGGCACGAGCCCGTTAGAGAAAAGGGTCTTTCGGAAGGATTTCATACGTGGAGAAGACCGGAGAACCGCCACAAATCGAGTTTGATTCGCCAATCTATGTCCGGAGCTTCGCTGCGACAAATAGGTTTTTCTTACACCACAGTTTCCGACGTTTTTCCGAGTTGTTTATCCCTATTTCACGTTCTCCGAGGAATGAAACTAAATTCAAATTCTATAAACATTTTATTTAACTTACGGAGTAGAGACGCTTTTATATAAATTTCAAAATACTATTTTTTAATTATAATCGCGTGATTAATTTCAATTTCATTGTTCAGTTCAACTATATTTTTTTTGAAAATTAATTAAAATTGTATTAAAGGTGTACTTAGATTAGATTATAAACTTCAAAGATTAGTGTTAATATCAATTCTTGTGAGCGCGGGGCATAGCTATGACCTACGAGAATTTAAACTTATATTTTCAAACTTTTTCCTATTAATTAAATTATTTAGTTACCGGAGTTTTTTTTTATTTAAAAATTAATATCATACCCGATGGTTGACTGGATACAACTCCGGGACGTTAACAGTTATCCAGTGGCGACCTATGTTTCTATTTTATCTGAACCCACGACGCGGCTCTCCCAAAAAACCAAGAGTTACGGGGTCGCGTTGGTTGCATGCGACAGTTTCTTGACCCGTATAAGAGAAACAATAATGAATATGAAATATTCAGTTATTGTTATAAGTGAAGCAGTATCGTACTAGTACTTTTGGGCTTCAAAGATTTGTCGCTTACTATTTAGCTAACAACTTTTGTGTAACGCCCCGCTTAGAGACACGGATCCGAGCAGCTCGTGTTTTATGAATAAGACTTCAGACGAGGCCATCTGATTCTCTGGATCAACCGAGCTCCTCCAGGAGGCTGAACCATATGAAGCGCATCTTCAGAGAGTTAATCCAAGTTTTTATGTAACGGAAAGTCTAGAGGAGAAACAAACACTTACAAGATATGTCATTAAAGTTTCATTTTCACTTGCGCGAAAGCTCTTATAGGTTTTTTCACATGTGCACTTTACTTAAATGGATGCATTAAGCTCCTCCCTCGCTTGGTATCGTCACGCCTTTCAAAGTTACATACGAGATGGATCAATTTGAATTTGTATAATATTCAATAAAGGAAAAAATCAATAATCAGTTCTCTTTCTTGGGTCACTATTTTTAAAGCTAAATTACCATAAATCTTTTTTTTTCCACATTCGGTGTATTTTCCTAGACCAGACAGATCTAGACAGGTGCGTATCAGCTGCATGATGATTTTTTTTTAAATAAAACAATGCGGCGCTTTTAACTTGTGTAAATGACGAAAAAGACCTAAAATAATAAAGAAGGTAGCTTCTTGCCCGGGCAAGAAGCTACCTTCATTATGGATTTCAGAAACATTGGATTTTACAATTTTGTTGAATGTCACTACGGGTATCAAAGTAAGGTACTGTGCAAAATTTATTCTAAAACTTTAATTAAAATTACCAAAATGAAAAATCGTAAGCTCTTTTTACTTAAATGTAGAAAAGAGGGCATATTCCCTCGTCATATAATTGATCCCTTAAAAAGAGCGTACGATATGTCATGTCACAAAATTGACAGATATGTATCAGATTTTGCTAACAAAATTCTTTCATATGAAATTGAGGTAACTCTTAAAACTCTTACCAAATTAGTGTGGAAATTAGATTATACTTTAGGACAGTTAAGTAATTTTCTAGATAATATCATATTAACCAAGTTTCTAAATTTAGAAAACCAAAAAAATGAGAAGTTGTTTAACAGAATTCGATCGACACAGATTAAAAAGCTAGATAATCTTATTTCTATTAGAGATAAAAATTTTTACATAAAATTTGATCAAAATATAATCAATAAATGGCTAATAAATTATACTAAAACTGAGATTCCGACAAATTTAAAATACATTTTTGCTTTAGGGAAAAAATTTTCTTTACCCTATTTTAATAAGAAACAAGTAGATTTTCTTAACGTTTTAAGTAGCTTAGAGTTTGGTATAAAATCTTTAGATTCAACTTCCAAAATACAAATAAGAAATAAATTTTGCTCTAATTTTTTAAATTATATTAGGAATATTGACAGAACTTTTGAAAAATCAAAATACAAAATTCTTATTAGAGATCTTTTGTCTTGTAAAAAATTTCTTAAAGAAAATCCTAACATTATTGTCACAACAGCAGACAAAAGCAATGTTACTGTTTTAATTGATAAAAATGACTATTTCTCAAAAGTTCAAACCATGCTATCTGATAATAATACATACGAAGAATTAAACAATGATCCCACTGAAAATTTTCAGCGTAAAATTTTCAAAATTATCAATAAGTTAGAAAAATCTGTTGAAATTAGCGATAATATTGCTAAATCTCTTAAAGTACAGCATCCCATTTTTCCTAAATTATATTGCGTTCCAAAAATTCATAAACCTAATATACCTCTTCGTCCAATAGTTTCTACTATTGGTTCTTCTCTATATTTTTTATCAAAATTTGTTTCAAAAATTATTACTCAAGTTACTAGTAAATCAGAATATTTTATAAAAAATTCTTTTGAACTTGTAAAAAAATTAAGAAATATAGATATACCAAATAACTGCATTATAATTTCCTTAGATGTTGTTTCTTTATTTACTAACATTCCAAAAGAGTTAGCTTTAAAAAGCATTAATGATAGGTGGACAGAGATTAAAGATTTTACAGATATTTCCAAAGATAATTTTTTAGAAATTGTTACTTTATGTTTTGAAACATCTTATTTTGCGTTCAATGATAAATTTTATAGACAGATTTTCGGTACAGCAATGGGTTCTCCTTTATCTCCTGCTTTAGCTGAAATTGTTATGCAAGAACTAGAGAAAAATGTAATTAACTCTTTACCTTTCAATCTAACTTTATATTTTCGTTACGTAGATGATATTTTATTGATTTTACCTTCAGATAAAGTAGATTTTGTTTTAAATAAATTTAACTCTTTCCATAATAGATTACAATTTTCTGTAGAAAATGAAATTAACAATTCGCTAAGTTTCCTCGATGTAAATATTATCAGATACAATGACAAATTAATTACTAATTGGTTTCATAAACCTACGTGGTCAGGTAGATACATTAATTTTCACTCGTACACATCCAAAAATTATAAAATTGCAACAATTATTTCTTTAACAGATCGAGCTATTTTACTTTCAGATAAACTTTTCATTTACGACAATTTAAATTTAATTAAGAAAACTCTTGTTCAAAATTCTTATCCAATTAATCTCATAGAATCAGTAATTAAAAATCGTATTAAATATCTACAAAATTCAAATATCTACAATAATGTAAAACAAACAGACACCAAAAAATACATAACATTACCTTATATTGAGCCGCTGTATAACACATTCAAACACATTTTCAAAAAACATAACTTAATTTTAGCTAGCAAATCTGTAAATAATTGAAGTAATATATTTTCAAATTTAAAAACCAAAACACCAAAATTAAAACAACCTAACGTGGTTTATGAAATTAAATGTTTTAATTGTAATTCCTGTTAGATAGGAGAAACAAGCCAAAATTAAAAAAAACGATTAGACCAACATAAATATCATATACAAAAAAATAATCAAAATCATTCAATGCTTGTAGAACATTCATTAGAAAATAGCCATAATTTTGATTTTGAAAATGCTAATATTTTATATTTTGAGTCTAATATTTTTAAAAGACGTTTTATAGAAATGTGTAAAATTAAAATGTCATCGAACTCTGTTAATAAACGTACGGATTTTGATAACTTAAATGACATATTTTGTAGTTTTTTAGATTCGTTAAGTAAGATATAGATCTGTCAATTTTTAATATTATATTATAAAAAATAAAAAAAAAAAAAGTTTTTTCAGTTTTAGTTTCCCTTAACAACTTTATTTATTTTTTTTACTTGACAACTTGTTTATTTAATTTGACATTTTCACTCCTGAAGAAACTATCAAGCGATAGTGAAACGTCGAGCATTTGTGCTGTTTTCCAGTGTCCGTTTGAGATAATTTATTAAAATAATAAAGTTCAAATCTAAATTGATTTATTCGAACGTGCATCAATAAGATGCAAGACGCCCTTGTCACGCTCGACACTTCCGTCATGCTCTGAAAATTCAGATGCCGTTAATAACACGGCAATTAACGAGAACGTGCGCAAAAAAAATACGACACATTGCAAAAATCTTTACAATTATTACGGTCTAATGTAGGTCAGGTTCGTTCGCGACGAGGGTGGGACGGAAATAGAAAGTACTTTCTCTTCTTAACGAAGCGCGTGTATTTTCAGATTAAAGCCGGTCCCATGCTGGTTGCAAAACAAGCAAAACTCGCGTCAAATTACAGTATGGTCGGATTGATGTAACACCACAAGCAAAAACATTCCAGTCATTACAATTTTTTTTTTTTAGGAACTAATGTACCGCGTTACGCAAGACACTTTCTTTTGATACTTGCACTTGCTTTTAATCGGATGTTGAGACTGTTATGTCAAGACCGGAAATTGGAGATTTTGTTTGGAATTTTTGGTCTTGACGAAGGAATTTAATTACATATTGTATTTTCTTGTATAAAACTTTCAATTTGAATTGCAGTTGTTAAGTTGTTCTTTTTAAATTACATTATGTACATACTTACTGTCCATTGGTTTATATTATACATATTGTAGTAATGTTGAGTAAGAGCTCCAAGTTGCGGTGTCAATTTTATTGTTCGTGGCCACTTTTGGTTGTTTTTGTCAATTATTGTCTTTAGGTATGTGGGTATGTGTGTACTTTCTTTTTATCTTTCTCTCAGGGTTTTCTTTGGGTCGCTCAGAATTACTCACTTTTCGTTTTATGGCCCCGCGTTGGCCGCCAATTGTGATGTACGAGTAAGAGTCCCACGTTGGGGTGTCAATTGTAGAGTTTCTTTTATGTATGTGTCTTCCGTGGGGCCATAAAACGAAAAATGAGTAATTTCGAGCGATCCAATGAAAACTCTGAGAGAAAGATAAAAAAAAAGTAGACACGTAACCACATACATAAAGACAGTAATTGGCAAAAACAACCCAAATTGACCACGAACATAACAATTTTGGCACCCCAAGGCCGTACAAATGTATAAAAGAAACTCTACAATTGACACCTCAACGTGAGATTCTTACTCGAACATTACAATATGTACACTCGTGGTCAAGTAAATCGTTACGATTCGCAAAACAACGGCAATATGACTGAGGATATGACTGACTGCCATATGAAGGAGCCGTTTCAACGAGGGCAAGGTTAGCATGCAGGGGTAACGATTTTAATGGCTGCCACTATACATAAAAATTTCTTACGTTGATTCGGGGACTCCTCTATCAATAAGCTTGTAGCTTCATTAGTTTCATAGTTAATATAGTATTTATAAGCCTATATATCACTCGTGAATATTATTAATAGAATAATTCATAAAATATGCGAAAATAAAAGTAGCTTCCAGCCCTCTAAAGAGAAGTAAGAAGAAAATGGCGGAATTGAGAAATTATAATTTGACTCCCCTCCTTGAGCGTGGGTGGAAAGTCTATTGGGATCAGTTTTGAAAGGAAATATTTTATTTTTTCTGACAAAACGAAGATCACACTTCCGGCATCTTCTTATTACTTCTCTCTCTTTATAGGCTGTACAATAAGTACAGTGCTACAACTTGACAGTTCTATGAGCTTAGTACAATAAGGTTTTAAGGACGAGGTTTGCGTATAAGAGATGCATTTTAAGTACGCACGACTGTACTAATAATGTTCCAAATTTTAAGATTCTTTTGAATTTCGTTTTCATATTTTCATTTTTATTTGTGAAGCTGGACCTTTTAATAAGAAAATAAAATAATGAAGAACATAATGGTTGATTTAAGTTTTGATTAAATTTTACAGCCTGTGACAATTATTTGAGTAAATGAATTTCTTCCTACTGTACAATCAAAATGTTTACCTTTTTGGTTTACTGGCTTCAACAAGACCGTGAAAATTTAATCACTGTGAATTTACTGTGATTTATTTAATTAGCCTTGATGACTAATTAAATAAATCGATTAGTTGCAAGCCTTTAATAACGATTAATTGATTAGCTACAGTAGATTGGCTTTCATTTATCGAGTAGTATAAAAATATAGTACAATTTCAAATTTCAAGGGTTGTAAATAAAAAAAGAAACTATTATGTAAATAATACTTTACTTTAGGATTGACTAATAAACAAAAAATATATATGAGGGTTATCATCAATAAAGTATGGGTTTTATCAATGTATAGAGCTTACTTTATTAAAACCAACGACATTTTGGAAAGATAGAAAGCGCTAATTATAGACAATATAAAGCATTTTAAGACGTCGACACCAGAAGCCCATTTACTATAGTGTCGATTTAATCTGCGATAGAGTACCAATCGAACGCATTTATAAACATACATAAACCCGTACTTTTTCTGCAAATATCATTGTCAAACAACTGGATGATTTCTCAACAGCTCATTAGAATAATTACTTAAATGAATATCCCTTTAAAGTGATGTAAATGACCTTAAATACAATAAAAACAATTTTGGGTTATAGGAAATAGAATAAGTGCTTATAAGAATAGTGATCCTAGATTAAGGTTAAGATCGTTCGTAGTAAAACTGGAATAAAATATTATCTTAGCCTTCGGGAAGTTTCATAAGGTGTCGACTCCAACTTGGGATTTAGGAACAAGTCATTTTCTGCTTTAAATGATTAAGAGAGCAATCAAATAGAAAAAAAAAAAACTATAAAAATTACTCTGGTTAGTAAAAATTGGTGACTGACCTTGTGACAATTGACCCAGTATCTAATAGGATACTCAATTATTGCTTTTAACAAAACCTCTTGACTACTTCATAAGAAGTATACAAAATGATATCCTCATATTTGGCAGAAGGCACTTGGCATGGGCATCCATATTTATACTAACGGCACGTAATGATTATTTTGGACTAGTAGTTATTTATATGCAGGGGCCACAATAAATGAACGATGCTTGTGAACAAGTAACGTGCGACAGGTAATTATGTTTGTTTTGTCATCTTTTGTATTATAACGTGGATAAGATTGACACATTCGGCATATAATCGAACCAAGTAATTTGGAAAAAAACATGGAAGCATTTTCTTTCGATGTTTTGACTGGTAGCAACGTGTCGTTAAACTTGAATAGTCGATTTGAGCTACCATAAAAAAAATATACAACCTGAAATGACTTTTTTATTCTTTTCGTATTTGTGATATTATTGCTTAACAAAATTAGGTTTTCCATGTTCGAAACAAGATATCGTTCAAATGTCCACCACGGCTTTGTTTACATTGACGCACCCGATAGCTCCATTTTTTGACCATCCTGTCCAACATTTGCGGCTGTATGCCAGCGATAGCTTGACGAATGTTGACTTCCAAATGATCCAAAGTCTGTGGACTGTCGGCAGAGACTTGTGGCGTAACGTAACCCCAAAGAAAATAATCTAGAGGTGTCAAATCACATGACCGCAGCGGCCAATTCACAAAACCTTATAGTGAGATGATCCAAATCGAGCATAGCATTAGCTGTATGGCATGTAGCGCCGTCTTGTTGGAACCACATTTCTTCAATATCGATGTTCTTAAGTTCTGGCTACAGAAATTCGAGTAACATGGCTTTATAGCGGTCGCCATTGACGGTTGCAGCTCTTCCCTCTTCATTTCGGAAGAAATAAGGTCCGAAGACGCCGCCATGTCATAAACCACATCACACAATGAGTTTTTCGGGATACAACGGCATTTCATGTAACACTTGTAAATTGTTCTCGCACTAAAAACGGCAATTTTGTTTGTTAACAAAGCCATTCGTCCAAAAATACGCCTCGTCTGAGAAGATGATTTTTTGACCGAAATCAGGATCATCTTCCAAATGCTCAAGGGCCAACCACCAAACTCCCGACGCAATCTGCGATCGTTTGGTTTCAGCTCTTGAGTCAATACGACTTTGTAATGATGTAGGCCCAAATTCTTACGCAAAATTCTCCAAGTTGACGCCTGAGAAAGTCGTGAAATCGACAAACTTGGCTCATCGACAATATCGGCCACTGCAGCGATATGATATTCTCCTCACTTTGCGCTTTTCGTTGTCTTGTTCCTGGCTTCTTGTCCTGTTAAGTGAACTTACGCTCAAACTTTTCCACAGTATGGTGTATAGCCTGCGCAGAGTAATGGTCACGGCGACCCAATTCTCTGGTAAACAAACGTTGAGCACCCACAACTAACCTTCAACTTTGGTAATATTTTTTAATAATTTCTAAACGGTCGGGGAGTCAAACGCTGCATGATGAAACTGCATACTGAATATTTTGACACCCGGAAGTAAAACAAAATATATCAGGAACCGAGTGATCCCTCTTGAAAAATCTATCACCCCTATTGAAAAACGCTTTACAAAGATTGATCCAAATATAATAGTTTTTTAATTGCTTTCTCTTGGTGGATAACAACTTTCCCTTTGCTTTATTCACTTGATAAAATAACTTGAAAGCTTTTTAAATGTGTTGATTTTTTCTATATTGGTATTTGTCATTTTTATGGATTTGGGTTCGAGGTACTCATCAAGAAGTTTGCTCAGCAGCAAATCGTCTTACGGTTTATTTAAACTATTGCCACGTAGAAAGCTTTAAAAAGTTACCAGTGCTAAAGCTTTGTTTGAAGACAAGATTAACTTTTACCATCAGGACTAAATTAGAAATAGATTTTTAGGTACTTCTTCGAGATTATGGAGAAGATGGTTCAACTTATTTGATATTTCATGATGACCATTGACTTTTAATTGTACTTTCGTCGCAAAAGTTACGTCTTGTAAATTATGTCGACTTCTCAGATTTTCAGTTCTTCTTCTTTGCCTTCCTTTTGTCACTTAAATGGTTGGTACCCTCAACATAACTTGTAGGACAATGTCGGGATTTTGTAACTAATTAACTAAACTGTAACTAATGTAGTTGTGCTAAATACTTTAACGAAATATTGTATCTAAGAGTTTGTTGTGTTTTGTAGTTTTTACGGTTTTTTCTTAGGGAAAATGAGTGAACAACGTAATTCGGAACATCATGCAAAGATAAAGTTTCTAACTAAAGAGGGTAGTGGACCAAAAGTTTCATAAAAGAATATCCAAGTGAACAGCCATGATGGCTCATCTTATTTTCAAGTGATCAGGATGACTCCGGATCAAAAGGACATATTTTCGTAAGAATTGAAGAAGTCGTCAATCTCGATGAAGATTTGCTGTGCTTGCTAAAGAAGCTGGAGTATCCGAAACTACAGTTTACAGGATGGTGCACGAAGATTTAGGGATGGAAAATGCTTTTGCATTATGGATCCCCAAAATCCTTATACCAAACCGAAAACTGGCGAGGAAAGAAATTTGTCAAAAACGTTTGGCCCCCCTATAGTGCGATGATAATTGTCTTCTGGAAAGTTGTTGATAACAACCGTTTTTGGGGACTGCGAAGGTATCCTGCTTATTGAATATGAAAAAAGGAACCGCGATTAATGAAGAGTACAAAGTATACGGCAATAATGGCTCATCTTATTTTCAAGTGATCAGAATGATTCCAGATCAGAAAGACGTATTCTTGTAAGAATTGAAAAAACCATCAATCTCGAGAAAGATTCGCTGTTGTCAGATCGACGACGAAGATCTCTGTGCTTGCTAAAGAAGCTGGAGTATCCGAGTCTACAGTTTACAGAATTGTGCGCGAAGATTTAGGGATGGAAAATGTTTTTACACTAAAGATCCCCAAAATCCTTGCACCACACCAGAATCTGGCGAGGAAAGAAATTTATCAGGAACGTTTGGCCACCTTACAGGCGATGAGTTATTTTCGGTAAACTGTCACAAGACAGGTCACGAGACTTGGCTATTTTATTCGGATCCCCCATGACCAAGTGTTAATGCATCAGGTTCATAAGGACTTTCCACCTACAAAAAAATTCAGTTGTCTTCTGGAAAGTTGATGGCGACCGTTTCTTGGGATTGCGAAGGTATTCTGCTTATTGAATATGGAAAAAAGGTCCACGATTAATGAAGAGGTTACGGAAGGACGATTCATAACCTGAAACAGGCCACTAGAGAAAATTGTCCGAATTCATAGAGAATCAAAATTTTGCTGTGACACGACATCAGGATCCATAAGGCTTGCATAGTTAAAGCCATAATCGAAAGTTATAGATTTACAACTGGCATCATATAGCGCTGATTTAGCGCGCTGTGACTTTTTCTTCAAACATCCGAAGAAAAATCGAAAATTTTCCTCAGATAAGGACGTGAAAGTCACGTTTTTTCAGGTGTAAACAAAAGATAATTTTTCTTGTAGCCTTGCGGATTTTACTTCACAACTAAGTAGATAACTTAATAGTTATTCACTTGAATTTGAATTCTTCTTGAAGTAGACGTTTGGCGCTTACATATTGTGACGAACGAATTGCGACGTGTGATGCACTCAGCGACGCGTCATGCATGACTCACGATCCGCCGACGTTCTATCCCCGACATAGAATAGAATAGCTAGAATAGTTCTGGAAAGCCTCCCCGGATATAAATGTACGCGTACGAGGACGGGAGGGAGTCTTAGGCAATTCAACGTAGAGTTACTTACTGTGTAATAGCTCGGCTTATAAAAATAAATTAGTCTTAGTCCGTTATAAATAAATTAGTGTTAAGTCTTGTGTAAATAAATTAGTTACTAGTTTCATCAAGTGTTTCATTTAAAAACAAATCAAAATAAATCTAAAAACATCACAGTGGTGTCCGGTGTGCGGTTCGTGAAAATAAATAAACAATTAAATTTCAATAAATTAATAAATAAAGTGTAGTGCTCGGAAAAACAATGGCTACAAAGAAAGTGCTGTTAAAAGACTTAAAAGTGGCCGAATTAAAAATAGAATTAGAAGAACGAGAGCTGGAAACTTCCGGTTTGAAAGCTGCACTTCAACAGCGTCTTCGAGAAGCTCTCCAGACAGCTGGGGATGATCCAGAAGCATTCTTGTTCGAAATTACGTGTGGTTCCGCAGATATATCTAGAATTTTGGACGAGAAATTTCGAGAACAATCTGGAAATTTGGACCAGAAACTTCGAGAACAATCTGGAAATTTGGACCAGAAACTTCGAGAACAATCTGGAAATTTCAAGGAATTACAAAATGAATTAATGGAACAATCTGGAAACTTCAGAGATGAACTTCGGGAACAATCCAGAAATTTGGACGAGAAACTTCTAGAACAATCTGGAAATATCAAGGAATTACAAAATGAACTAATGGAACAATCTAGAAAGTTAGACGATAAATTTCAAGAACAATCTGGAAACTTCAGAGACGAACTTCGGGAACAATCCAGAAATTTAAACGAGAAGCTTCTAGAACAATCCAGAAATTTGGACGAGAAGCTTCTAGAACAGTCTAAAAATTTGAAGGATGAATTTCTAGAACAGTCTGAAAATTTGAAGGATGAATTTCTGGAGCAATCGAAAGGACTCGAAGAAAAACTAGTGGTAAAAATATCGGAAGAGACAAGGAACCTGCAAGAAAATATGGAAGAAATAATATTCCAGCAGGATAACAAAATTAAGAATCTAGAACAGATCATGGCAGGGATGCGAATATTCGGGGATCAGTTACCAGCAGAAGTGCTAGAGAGTAATGAGGCGCGAACTGTGGAAGGACCAGCGGGAACTTCAAAATTAAAAATAAAACCACCGACGTTCGATGGGAAGTCTTCTTGGCCTAATTACTTTAAACAATTTGAAGCAGCAGCAAAGGCGAACGGATGGACAGCCAGTGAGAAAGCCACTTCGTTAATTGTGGCCTTGAGGGGAGAGGCTATCGATGTGCTACAAACGATGCCGCCAGAGGAACAAGAAGATTTCAACAAGCTGGTGAACAGGCTGGAGATGCGTTATGGTCAGGCGCATCTGACAGAGGTGTACCATGCGCAGCTGAGGAATCGTTGTCAGAAGTCCGGAGAGAGTCTTCAGGAATTCGAAGCCGACGTAGCGCGCCTAGCCCAGTTGGCGTATCCTGCAGCTCCTGTAGAATTCCTGCAATGTTTGACGGTGCAGACATTTATAGATGGAATTCGTGACCCGGACAACCAGCAGGCATTGAGAATGGCTCACCCAAAGACATCCAAGAACGCATTGGCCTACGCCTTGGAATACGAGGCAGCGAAAAGAGTCTCAAGAGGACAGGTCAAGGTGCGAGCTGCTATGGACTTCCAAGAAGAGGAAAACGTCAAACTGCGACCTGCTGCAGAGGAGCGACCCAAGGAGTGTGCCACTGTCGAGGATATCCGCCGCATTGTGGAGCAGGTCTTGAAACAGAAGAATCGGCTTGTATGCTGGAATTGCCAGGAGGAGGGACATGTTCGCAGGCGGTGTCCCAAGCCCAGGCAGGATCCTCCACGAAGGAAGCCACAGGGAAACTAAGTCGGGTCGGTGCAGTGGGGCAAACGTCGACCCGTATTCAAAAGCCCCTAAAGACGAAAGCCAGGCAAGTGATATCCCTGCGACAATTAACCAGCAGTGTCTTCGTGGATGCAACCATTGACGACATTCCTCACACCATGTTGCTGGATACGGGTGCGACGAAGACTATCTTGAGACCCGACGTCATCAAGTCATCGAAACGCGCCGAACCGACTAAGTGGAGACTGAGGACAGCAACTGGAACATCAGCAACTGTCCATGGTAAAGATTGGAAGAGGAGTTCTCGTTGGGAAAGCACTGCTAACGGCGAGAAAGGAAGTACCAGTCCGCCTGATGAACGTCAACTGTTTCCCCGTCAACATCAAGAAGGGGACAATCTTGGGAAGCTGCGCCATGGTGTCCTCCATTTCACGCCAACTTGAAGTAAAGGTGCAAGAGAGGAAGGTCCCAAAGAAGTTGTTGGAAATGGTCATGCCGTCAGTCCAGGACTTGACTCCAGAGCAGAAGACAAAAGCAAGGGACCTGATCGGTCGCTTTCAGGACGTGTTTGAAATAGAAAACGGACCTAAGGGAAGAACCGACGTCGTCAAACACAAGATAGAGACCGGAGAAGAAAGACCCATCCGTCAAGCTCCAAGGAGGTTGCCGTTGGTGAAACGTGAGGAAGCGGAACGCATTATTCGCGATATGGAAAAGGACAATGTAATAGAACCCTCAAGCAGCCCGTGGGCGTCACCAGTAGTGCTTGTGAAGAAGAAGGACGGATCCACGAGGTTCTGCGTAGACTACCGGTTACTCAACCATGTCACCAAGAAGGACAGCTATCCTCTGCCACGGATTGATGATACCTTGGACACTCTGGCCGGTTCGAAGATTTTCTCGACTTTAGACTTAAAGAGTGGATATTGGCAAGTGGAGCTAGCGCCCGAAGACCGAGAAAAGACAGCATTTTCCATTGGTATGGGACTATGGCAATTCACGGTGATGCCGTTCGGGTTATGTAATGCCCCAGCGACATTCGAGAGGCTAATGGAGACGGTTCTGAAGGGTCTGTCCTGGACAACGTGCATGGTGTACCTGGACGACATAATTGTGGTGGGAAAATCATTCGACGACCATCTGAAGAATCTGGAAGGAGTGTTCCAGCGGCTACGCGGAGCTGGTCTAAAGCTTAGCCCTAAGAAGTGCCATCTGTTCCAGAAGGAAGTGAATTATCTGGGCCACATTGTTAACGGAAATGGAATCGCCGTGGATCCAGTGAAGATTCAGGTGGTGAGAGACTGGCCAACACCCAAAAATAAACACCACATAAGGAGTTTCCTAGGCCTGTGTACTTACTATCGGCGCTATGTTCCCGGATTTGCAGACATCGCTAAGCCGTTGACAAAGCTCACCGAAGAAGGTCGCCCGTTTGAATGGGACCAGCATTGCCAAATCAGCTTTGAACGCCTAAAGCAGTACTTGATAAGTGCTCCTATTCTGAGTTACCCTCTCCCGGAAGGCAAGTTCGTCGTGGACACAGACGCTAGCAATGTTGGTATTGGTGGCGTACTTTCCCAGATACAAGATGGGCAAGAAAAGGTGATCGGAACCGGAACGTAATTATTGCGTCACGAGAAGAGAATTGTTAGCCGTCGTAAAGACGATAGAACATTTCTACAAGTACTTATATGGTAGACACTTCCTCCTGAGGACGGACCATGCCGCCTTAAAATGGCTCCTCCGATTCAAGAATCCTGAAGGACAAGTTGCACGATGGATCGAACGACTTCAGGAATACGATTTTGAAATTCAGCATCGGGCAGGAACAAGCCATAGAAATGCCGATGCTTTGTCTAGAAGACCCTGTGCTGAAGACTGTAAGCATTGTAGTCGTCTGGAGGAGAAAGTAGCCATGACTGCAAGGACGGCCATTGTTGACGACAAATGGCAAGGCGAAGCATTGCGACGAGACCAGGAGAACGACCCGGACTTGAAGTTGGTGCTGGAATGGAAAAGTAGGGAGACAAGGCCTACTTGGGAAGAGATAGCACCTTGTGCACCATCCGTGAAATCATACTGGGCGCAGTGGGACTCCATAGTGCTGGATCATGGTCTTCTCAAACGGAGCATAGAGAACCATGAAGGCACGGAACAGAAGACACAGTTACTAATTCCCAAGAATAGGGTGCCAGAAGTTCTGAGGGAACTTCACGATGGTACTTCGGGAGGACATTTGGGAATTAAAAAGACTATGGAGAAGGTGCGCGAGCGATTCTACTGGGTGAACTGCAAAGAAGACGTAAAGAATTGGTGCAGGAAATGTGTAGTATGCGCAGCCAGTAACGGTCCCCACAGGCGAGGCAAGGCTCCCATGAAACAGTATAACGTGGGAAGTCCTTTTGAGAGAGTTGCCATCGATGTAGCAGGTCCATTTCCAGAAACAAATAGTGGAAATAAATACATCGTCGTGGTAATGGACTATTTCAGCAAGTGGGTTGAAGCATACGCCCTACCTAACCAAGAGGCGGTCACTGTTGCCGAAATCCTTGTCAAGGAATGGATCAGTCGGTATGGTGCACCCATGGAACTGCATTCGGATCAAGGAAGGAACTTTGAATCGACCTTATTCAAGAATGTGTGTACTCTGCTCGGCGTACGGAAAACTAGGACCACTGCGCTTCATCCACAGTCGGACGGAATGGTGGAAAGGTTCAACAGGACCATCAACCGACATTTGTCCAAGGTCGTCTCCGATCATCAAAGAGACTGGGACACGTATATTCCCCTGTTTCTAATGGCATACCGCTCGTCCGTTCATGAGACCACAGGAGAGACCCCAGCGAAAGTCGTATTTGGGCGAGAGCCAAGACTGCCCTGCGACTTGAAATTCGGCGTGAAGCCTGGCGAAGTCGCTACCGACGAAGACTACGTGAGCGGTTTACGCAGGAAAATGGACAACATCCACAATCAAGTGCGTCACAATATACAGACCGCCAGCGACCGAATGAAGGAGCATTATGACATCAACGCTCAGAATGGGGGATACCAACCCGGAGCACTGGTCTGGCTTTATAATCCTCAAAGACGTCGAGGTCTGTCCCCAAAGTTGCAGACATCTTGGGAAGGTCCTTACAAGGTGATAAAACGGATCAACGACGTTATATACCGCATCAAAAAGATTCCGAATGGCAAGCCCAAAGTGATCCACTTCAACCGAATGGCTCCTTACAACGGAGAAGAAAATGAAGGGACAGTACAAAGGACGCAAGGTTCCGAAGTAAACTTCGAAACCTTTATGTCTCATCACGCCACAGGGAGTAAGGCACGATTTGGAGTAACCACGGAGAGACAGCAAGATCTTTTTCAAGTGTCACCAGAGTACAGTCTGGCCCACTGTGTGGCAGAAGACCTAAGAATGTCCAAGGGGATAGCCCAGGTCTTCCGAAATAAATTTGGTCAAGTCGAGGTACTCCGAAGACAGCATCCCATGGTGGGCAAGAGCTTGCAGATCATCGACACGAGAGCTGATCAGAGACGACGCGTATACTACTTAGTCACTAAGAAGACATCAAGCGGTAAACCTGACTATCACAGTATGTGGAGAGCTCTTTGTAGCCTGAAGAGGCAGCTGATAGAAGGCAAAGAGACTAAATTGGCCATCCCCAAGTTGGGCTGCGGACTTGACGGGTTGGACTGGAGGGTCATCCGAAGCATGATAGAAGTCATCTTCAACGGAACGGGGATCGAAGTTCTGGTCTGCAGTCACCACCCACAGGCAGCTGTTGGAAAAGAGAAAACTGTGGACTGCTACTTTTTCCAAATCGGAAGTTGCAGAAAGGGGCCAGCATGTCGTTTTCGACACCCTCCTTCAAGGCTATCACGAGGAACGTTCCGGGACGAAACGTTTTTAAGAAGGGGGCAATGTGACGAACGAATTGCGACGTGTGATGCACTCAGCGACGCGTCATGCATGACTCACGATCCGCCGACGTTCTATCCCCGACATAGAATAGAATAGCTAGAATAGTTCTGGAAAGCCTCCCCGGATATAAATGTACGCGTACGAGGACGGGAGGGAGTCTTAGGCAATTCAACGTAGAGTTACTTACTGTGTAATAGCTCGGCTTATAAAAATAAATTAGTCTTAGTCCGTTATAAATAAATTAGTGTTAAGTCTTGTGTAAATAAATTAGTTACTAGTTTCATCAAGTGTTTCATTTAAAAACAAATCAAAATAAATCTAAAAACATCACAATATAATCAAATCCGTAAATATGTTTATTTTTAATTTACCTACTAGTTTGTATGTATATACATATATAATTAATTTCAAGTACAAATTATTTTAAACCAATATTTTGTTAAGAATGATACAATTGACACCATATGTGAATATTATAATTTACTTGACATAATCTGCATAATGCGTAAACATATAGTTACATCACATCATGCGGGATATTACGTGGATTACAGACATTATACAGTTATTAATTATTAATTAATCCGCGTTTAATGCCGTTTCATTATGACATGGTTCGAATTCTTTAATTACCACGACTTTTATAATCACTGTTTTCCTTACGTCGATTATTCCTGCTTTTCTTTCGAGTTACGAACGCAACAACTCAGTCCCGTTATCCAATAAAAAGGAAATCGTTAATTTGTTACGTAAAACCGCGTTAAAGGCTGGGGGCATAAAAACGACATTGAATTTAGCATTTTTACATCTATCCTTGTTAAGACACCGCGCGCTCGCTTGAAATAGACCGTAAATTCTGAGCCTGCGACGTGAAACCGCTTTTATCCAGTTGTGGTAGCGAGAAAATGCGCATTTTTCAAAACCGCTTCTTTATCATAATTAATCGGAATTCGTGTTTGTTAGATTTTCTAGGGACTTACGACTCAAGGTAAATATAATCAGAAGAATCGATTCAGAAATAATTTCTGTGCCTTTCCCAACAGACTGTTAAATTATAAAAAAGCGTTGTTTTGAGGTCTTTAAAAATATGCAAAAAAAATCTTATCAATCTGCATATAATTTAATTTTTAAGGTCACTATTTTGTATTTGAATTCGTGACAATATCCTTCATAGAAATCGTAAAATGTTTACAGCTTCAAGTTATTAATCCTAAGCAACGTTAGCAATTTCTTTTCCAGCTAAAATCCACTCATCTCGTGACATAATTACGCAAGCAGAAAGAAAATAATCCTGTTACTTCCTAATTAATCTGCCGCGTTAAATTACCTTTCCTCAGAATAACCGCCGCGAAGTCTGCATCTTTTTTTTACATTGGTCGTCAAACACTCTCGGATCATCATCCTTTTACAAATTTGAAAGCGGACGAGCTCTTAAATCACTGAAATCGCTTAATTGCCGGGTGCATACAAAATTAGAAAGTGAGAGTGCGGCATTACTGTTTTGAGAAAAAAAAAATCTTGTTGAGCTTAATGAACTCCGTTTTCTCTCGCCAATTTTTTGTACGATCGTTACAAAATGATTCGCATTTCCGATATAACATTACGCCTTCACTTTAATTGAATCGCTTGAAATACGAATGAGAGAAATCAACGTTTGTGACCGATTAAGGTAATCGGACTGTAATAAGACTAAATCAAAATTAATTTCTAGAAAACTGAATGATAATCATGGTAATAAAATATAGCAATTATTTACTTGAAACTAGGAAAAAGATGCAAGCTTTCGCCTTATGAGATGCTAAATGCCGCTGCAAGCTCTTCTTACTACGTACGCGCGTAAGTCGCTGAAAACGTTTGAATCTGTTGGTTTTAAACACAGGATTTTAAATCTGATTGAAATAAGTCATTTGTTAACTGAAGTGAAACTTTATTTACTTGCAATGTCTTTGAAAAGTTTGAACGTTAACATTCTTCGTTTGTATTAATTTGAGTTTCATTCTTATTTAAAAATGGCTGTTGTTTGTCATATTTGAGAAAACATATTCTCAGACATCAAAATGTATATAGAATAAAAGCAAGTATCATATGACAATGCAATTACAAATGTTTAGAATTAAATTTTAATACGTCTTGTCAACAAAATACAAGTCTGATCTTAAAGAGGTTCAAAAGTGAGTTTTGATAATGATGAAGAAATTGTCTTTTCAAATAAAACTGTGTATGTATGCATGTATGAAAATGTTTTAAACATTTAATTATGCATTTTAGCGATATGCTAAGTGTTACAATTAAAATTGTTATGTCCGGTATTGTTCAACCTAGTAGCTGTTTTCGTTCATGCCAATGATTATTATTTACTAATTATACAAATTGAATTCACTTGGTGCAAATTTATTAGTAACATTTCGATTTAAAACTCAGAGAATTCAATTTACATTAGTAATCACTGAAGGAACGAAAGCAGCTATCTAATACTTCTCAGAAATAAAGAGACAAAGTTGATTTTACATACAAAAATATTAGGTGGTTTTGAGTAAAATAAAATCGTTGCTATGACATTCAACTATGTTCGTACTTGTCAGTTAACTGTGTTAGTAAATAGTTTTGTTTTAACAATAGTGAAACGATTAAAATAAGAAAGCTTTGCAAAACGGGTCGTTCAGCACTACAATCACTATGACAAATTGGAATATATTCAACACTTTCTACGAGAAGAAGTCAGAAGATCCACCATACACCGAATAATAAAAAGGTACGAAATTAATGGAACTGTAAATTTTCAAAAAATTCCGGGGCGTCCAAGGTCCCAAAGTACTCAGAAGAATATAAATCGCGTAGAAGCGGTCTTTACCAACTCACCAGGGACGTTTGTGAGAAATGCAGCCGCAAAACTTGATCTAGATAAGTCAATAGTGTCTAGGATCAAGCTAAAAGATTTGCAAATGAAGGCCTTTTCAAAACTATCGGCGCCAAAATATTTCAAAGACCAAGAAATACGTACGAAAAAAGGTTGTCGAACAGTATACGAAAAAACGCCACGAAAGACACTCATTATTGACGTTGAATCTTACGTAGCTGCTGCAAACAATGTTTCCACGCTCGCAAGAGAATGAATGTAAAATATGCCGATAGAGTGAAGCCCAAACCAAATTTTTTCAAAATATACCTTGTTTGGCAGGCAATTGATAAAAACGACGCCTTCATTTCCCAGGGTTCTATGAACTCAGACGTTTACCTGTAGGAATGTGTTAAGAAGCGATTAATTCTCTTTATTAATAAATTTCATAATAAGGACAGTACCATCTCCTGGCCTGATATGGCAACATGTCATTACACATGGCTTCAGTTACCGAGTTTTTACGTTCTCAAGGAACCGAATTTATCGAAAAGAAAGACAACGCACCAAACGTTCCTCAAGCAAGAGGTATCGAAAAATTCTGTCTCTCTGTAAAAAAAATATCAAAGGAATTTGGAAAAACCAAAAAGTTTGCGAGCGTTCAAAATAGGTGGACTCGAATTAGTAAAAAAGTAAGTGAACAGTCTGGAGTGGCTGTAATGCACAGAGAAGCAATAAATTTGCGGAGCTGCTGGAGCCAATTTAATATAATTTGTATACAGGGTAATCTATTAGCTCACCGATAAGCTTTGCCATATGAAAGCTCATGTAATTTTAACAAAGATAGTCATTTACTTAAGGAAATAGAAGACTTCAAAGTCTTGATTCTAGATATTTTAATGTTTCAAAATCATTTAAATATTTGCCAAGCTCGTAGAGTTTGTCGGGAAGGAGGGGGTGCGACTGCGACCGACTTTGATTATTTTCTCTTTGGGCATTCGCCTTACAAACTACCTGTAAATAATTATAATAAATTATAATAAATGCTCAAAATGTCCTCTTCCCGTTTCAATGCATGCTTTACAACGACGAACTAAAGAGTTTTTCACTCGAACGAAAAGGTTTGGTTGATTTCTAATTTGAGTAGCAGCATTTTGTATTCTTTGTAATAACTGTGGTCGTGTGTTAACTTCCTCTTGATAAACAATTTGCTTCATATGTCCCCAAAAAAAGAAACCCAAAGAATTTAAGTCGGGGGATCGCGGTGGTCATGCAATTGGACCATTGTTACCAATCCACCTATTTCTAAAATGTTGCTTTAACCACTCAACGACTGCCCGTTCGTGGAACGCCATCGTGCTAGTGCCACATATTTTCAATAACATTAAGAGGTATATCTTCAAGAAAGCCAAAGATGTTGTTTAAAAAATTCTGTTACTATCTGCGTTCAAACGCTCTTCCACGGGTAATAAGTTGTCGTTGAAAATTCCACCCCAGACATTGATATTGAATCTTTGTTGAAAATTACGTTATCTAATTGCATGTGGATTTTGTATTGGCCAAATATGATCATTATGGTAATTGTTAATACCATCTCGTGTAAAGTACAGAACATGTGAAATGAAGTTATTATTTTGCCCATGTTGCTGCAGTAACCAATTACAAAATTCTAACCGTCGTTGAGCATCTCCAATCTGTAGACCTTGAACATTTTGTCGATGGTAAGGAGGAAGGACTTCGCGGTTCAAAGTACGCCATGCAAAATTTTGACTTACATGTAGATCTTGTGCTATTCTTCTAGTACTAATTGAGGGATTGTCAATGACAGCATTAGTTACAGGTTCCTCCTGCTCTACATTAACTACATGTGGTCGAATAGCTTTTGCTGGGGCAGGACAACCTGATTCTCGTAATCTTCTGAAAGATTCACCGAAAACTGAATGATGCGGTGGTTGACGAAGTGGAAATCTTTCTTGATATTCTCGTACCAACTGGCGTGCATTTGCATTGTAATAACCATTCACGAATATGATATCGGCATACTGTTCACTGCTATAAGTGTACATTTTAAGTATTTGTGCTTGTTTCTAAGCAAACTTTGTTTTGTAATAGATAAATCATAACAATGAATGGAACTTATTATTATTAAATTCGCTTTTATTTTGAAACATTAAAATAATTAGAATCAAGACTTTGAAGTCTTCTATTTCCTTAAATAAATGAACTCGGACACATTGCTATGTTATTTTGAATTTAGATTTTGATTTAATGGTATTAATAAGTTTTATTTATTTTTTTTGTTTACATTGTAAATAATTTCACTTTGACATATTATTTGTACATCAAATAATTTTCCGATATCAAAGGTAGAATTGTAATCCCAAGGTATTTCGACACAAAATATAAATTTTGTTACAAGTACAATATGACATGAGTACAATGAATACATTGAAAAACAGCTGACCGAAACCACAAAGTCACTCTTGAAGCAGTTCGATGTGCAGAAACCTGCAGGACATGCTGTACATTGAGGGGATCGTCAAAACCAAAGCAGGATGACACATCGAGGGCTAAAGTGGCCATCGTCAACAACAGGTCCACAAGTATCGGCACCAAAAGATGCAAGCCAGATTATGAACGAACCTAGACATGTACGGAATTAATGTTTGATGACTGTAATGAGAATAATTTTAGCAACAATTTGAAACGTTGCACAAATCGGAAGGAACAATATTAATTGATATATTAAGAAAGTAATTTTTTTGGATCAAACTAATTTCGCATTTCAATAAAAAATTGTGATGCGTTTGTGACACGGTAATTAGAGAAGTAGAGACTTTTTTTAACACACTATAAAAGCAAGAAACTCGGAAATTTAAGGGGTCTACGTTAAAACACACGGGAAAGCGCGTTTTGAAAAGTTTAGAAAAATACTTCGCAACTAAATACGATTCAACTAAACTGAACTGAACTAAGTGTCCGGTGAAAAATAAAGAAACGTTAAAGTGAAATTGAAGAATTGAACAGATTATTAATAATAATTACACAAACACTCAACAATTAAATTTTGCACTCATAACATAAAAACCGAATATTACTTTAAAAATTTACGTGTAAAGTTAATAAACTCAGAGCAGCCAAAACAAACAATTATTCCATTTCAGATTTTAGTTTATAAATCATTCCGTTAAAGAAAACCAAATCTTTATTGTTGCAAAACAGAATTTGTTAATAAAAATTTATAGTTGAAAATAGACAATTTTATTTAAACAGAATTTCATTCATAAACAAAAGAGTACGTAGTTTTAAACAATTGCAAAGAACCCTGTAATTGTTATAAACAAATAAGAAAACTTTTAGATCTTGAACCTAAGAAGAGTTTTATATTAATATTTATATATGCGTTATTGACAATAATTGGCGCTTCATAACAAATTAACAATAAACAATAACGTAGCATTATGTCCAAATGACTTTTTTTTCTTAAAATTACATGAGCTTTCATATGGCGAAACTTGCCGGTGAGCTAATAGATCACCCTGTATAATAGTATTATGTGAGTGTTTGGCTGTAAATTAAAATCAATTGTTTTTTTTTTAATTTTTATTGCAAATAAATGTTGTCTCTTTACTTCTGAGACAGCCCCTTAGCTCTGTTCCTGCAGAATTCCAATCAGTTAGCATGTCAATGACGTGCAGACACGGATTCGGATACAATCTCAAAAATTGAAGTAATCAATTACATCAGTGATCTCAAACTCAAATTGCATGCACCTTCAGAAAGCAGCTGACGGACCGGAATTTTGCACCGGTTGCACTCAGTGTATTTGCATCTTTTTTAACCTCACATAATAACAAGATATAAAGATACTCTGAGTGCGCACTGGTGGAGTCAATCAAAAACGCCCTTATATTTTTTTTCCTTTTCTCTCTCTAGCAAAAGTTATGATTTTCTTTCGGAAAAATTTTATTCAATCAGGGACTGTATGCGGGCGCCTGTTTGAGACCATTGGATTACATACTACATATAACTATTAACTATATGTTACACGTAAATTTTTTAAACCACTGTCTCCTTGGCTTACTGATAACATAAGACTATTAATGACGCTACGGGATAAAGCGTTAGAAAAATTTAAGAAATCCTCCTTAATTAGTGTTTGGGAACATTATAAATACTTACGAAATTTTACTACTGCCTCCATTAAAAGAGAAAAGAAAGCATATTTTGATTATAAAGCACGAACTACTAGTGCAAGGGATTTCTGGAAAGAGTTGAAAAAATAACAATGAAGAAACCATGGCAGAGGAAACTGTTGTTGAATCTAAAGAGGGATGTTCAAATAAAATTCGTGATACAAAGGTATCAAATACTTATAATTGATTGATAAGATATATTTGTGATTAAAGCTACTGCAGGTCAACCTTTAGTAATGTGTATGTACATGTAATCATTCCATTTTATACAAAAAAAAACAAACAATTTTAAACAAAATGAACAGTGTTTTCTATCATACTCTGTGCTCAGGAATTAGAGGTGGTCGTAGCGCTGTTCCTTGCATGATTCTAAGAAGAAAAGCTTGCTACAAAAACTTTGTAGGAATTCTCCTGTTTATATGCGAGATCATCAAATTTAAAGATATGAGGAATTGAAAATGGTTTTAAGTACATTTAACTGACCAAAATATAATATAAAAGTAGAGGTTTGTAGTAGCAGTTTCTCCTCACTTGTTGTTGTCCAAGTTGCTTTAACATTTCTTCAACTAAGTAAAAGTAATAAATAATGACTTGGCAATGGCATAAATCAACATTTTTGTATTAAGATCTTTTTTTTTAAGTCATGCAAGGAACAGCGCTACGATCACCAAGTCCTCTAATTTCTGAATACGGTGTATTTATTTTAGAATACTAATGGAAATGGAAATAGGAAACAGGTATTTGTTGAAAGCCATGATACAGAAGTAACATCTTATTTGTAATATATCTTGATATAATAAAAAGTTGATTTTTTTAGAAATCCATGTCAAAACTAAAAAAGAACAGTAAGAAAAACGAGGAGTTTGATTTAAAAAAAGCTTCATTTTCTGCAATGGAAGAAAGACGTTTGTTAGAAACCGAAAGGCAAGAAAAGGAACATAATCTTAAGATTATGATAATGAAGGAGCAACATGCTCAAATTATGACAAATTTAAAATTGCAGGAAGAAATTTTACAAGAATATTTAAAACATGCAAAAAAGGAAAACAAGGATGCAAATTAGTACATTATATTGTGGTATTTTAATGTTTAATAAAAAAATATTTTATAAAATTTAAAAAATTTTCTTCTATAAACATAGCTCTTGCAGCTACTCCCCTCTGGTTGTCTACAAAACGTATATTTTCAGCTAATTGTACGTGTTGTTCTGCACCTATGTCTTCGTCATTAAATTGTTGTTCTCTTAATTCAATTGCAATATTATGTAAAATGGCTAGTGTCACAATGTACATTTTTGTATTTTCTAGAGACGTCCTAAATCCACGGAGCAGACAGAGAAATCTATTTTCCACAGCCCAAAACATCTTTCTACAACAATTCTGGTGGAGATGTGTGATCGATTGTAGGAACATTCCTTTCGTGTTGTAGGATTTACAAGTGGTGTAAATAGATATGGAGTACAAGCATAGCCCGAGTCGCCCAAAAGCCTTCCATGAAACACACCATTTTCAAATTGTTGTTTTAAATTGGACTCATTAAATATTCTACTGTCATGCGTGCTTCCCCTCCAATGTGCAATAATATTATTTATTTTCATTGAAGCATCACATACAACCTACAATTAATTTTTATTAAATGCTATTATTGAAACAAATAAATCTACTAGTTTTACTTGAACGTTTAAAGAGGTATAGTTTTTTCTATTAATATAAAACTCCCCCATATCACCACCTATAGCAGGAATTCTGATATGCGTGCAATCTATAGCACCAATTACACCTTTGAAACCAGCTATTAAACGAACCTTTCTCATACTTTCAAACTCTTCATTCACTGTGGATGGCATTTTAATATAATGATGTCGATGTTGTAAAATAGCTTCAGCTACTTCTTTACAAACATTGGTAATGGACTGTTGGCTAATTCCATGCAGATCAGCAGCATCATCTTGTATCTAAAAACATTAACTTAAAAATGTCTTGTTTTTGTATCATGCGCGCATTATTATTTACTTCATTACGCCCCCAATATCGTAATGCTGTTAAAATTTTTAAAGAAGGAGATATTCCACCACCTTTGCGGTTATCATTTAAATTCCCTCCAAATGTTTCTATTAAAAAACGAACACCATCTTTGGTAAATCTATACTTTTTCCTAAATTCTGTCTCATTGCATGTCTGAAAAGGATCATTTCTAAGTTTAAAAAAATTTCTTTTACGCCCTCGCAAATTTCCAATTCTTGCAATTTCGACGATTTCTTCTACTTCTTCAATTTCATGCATCTCCATCACCTAATCCACGTCAACGAGTAAAACGAATAAAAGCAATTATAAATAATCCTTCGTTTCTAAACGTCACCGTTGTTGCAAAACAAGGCAGATTTTCTTGGGTTATTCCGTACTTAAACTAGGCTGAACATAAGTTATTCCAACTAACTTATGTATGGAATAACTTTATTCCGTGTTTATTAGTAGACAATTTCTTATTCTTCGTTTACGCTCCAGTTATTCCTGGAGTAACTTTTATTACTTGTTTATTAGTAAGGCCCTAAAACTATAAAATTATCAACTTATGAGTCAAGTTTAAACAGGAAAACAAAGCTGTCAACAGGGGCAGCGCTTGTTAAAAAGTCAAGGCAGTTGTAAACTAAATTTTGCTTGCACAAGTCAAATGATGGAAACCAATTTTTGTCCGCATTCAAAAAATACACAAGTGTCACAACTCTGATTTACAACATTTAAGGATTTGAAAGGGAAATAAAGGCATGATTGCTTCAAAATTAATCAGTGGAGTAACTAAGACTAAGTAAGGATATAGTAATTATCACTTGTATTGTCTAAAGTTCTTTTGCTATGGGATTATTGATTTAACACGAGATAAAATTGAAGGTTGCTTAAAACGTATCGATTTGTTAACTCACAAAGATATTGATAATATCAAACGCTGCGAAGTCAAAGATGGAAGAATGCACAATAATGATGCTATATTTTTAAATCTTTGGGTACAGGAATGTCAAGCCAGATGAAAATCCTATATTATACAAAATGCAAGGCGAAACTTCCAACATTGTGTGTAAAACAGATTCTTGCTTGGCAATAATGAACAAATTTCAAGAAATGAATACCAATGAAATTTGGTAATCTCTATAGACGGAACTCACGGACTTAACAGCTACAGTTTTGAATTAACCACGGTCATGGTGGTTGATGTGTTTGGACAAGGATTTCCTGTTGCTCTGTTTTCCAACAGAAAAGAGGTACATATTTATGAAATATTTTTTGAAAAGATTCGACCGAAAATGGGCAATATTAATGCAAAATTTCTTATGTCAGATATTACTGATACTTTTTATAACACCTGGCTTCGAATTATGGGACCTTACCGCTTATTTTGTTCATGACATCTTGATAGAGCCTAGCAAACGTATGGCAGTTTATAAAACATTGAAAGTACTACAGGAAGACTTAAATGAAATGAATTTAAAACTAAACTTGTGCCTGTCTCCAACAAATTTAATGTTAGAAGATGAAGATACCAAAAACTCAACTGTTGCGGAAATTCACATGCACTTAAATGTTTGAAATAACTTGTTTGATAATACATGCATTTTTGAAGGAAACAACAATGAGCCATCTAATAAAGACATATCACCTTTACATTACGTTTTTTTTTCTACATAAAGAAAAAGGAAATGTCAAAGTGGATATACAAAACCAAATAAGAAAGAAAAGAAAGTATTAGTAACGTACCAGAACAATATATTTCAAATAACTTAATAAATGATCATGCATATTTTTGATAAAATTTTACAGTATTTAGTATTATATAAAATAATAAATATTTATTATTTTCTTTTTAAACTTTCTTGTGTATGTTTAAAAGTTTGAACTCTTTTTAGCATTGTTAAGAATATGGAAACTATAGGTACTACGTACTGCATTTACTCACATGTAAATTACTATGTATTTATTTATACTGTTTCAGTAATAAAATAACATATTTATCTGCCTAACAAATTTATTGAAACCGCTCAGCATTGATTTTTAAGTTGCAATACAATACAATACAGTACAATGCATTTCCCTTTGATGTAAATTTTAATTCCGAAGTTACATTGCAATATAACCTTTTTTTTTAAGCATAAAAGTATATCGGAAATTGCATTTTCATATGAATTTTAAATTAATTTTGTGCTTTAGCAATTATTTAAATTTTAAATGTTTGTAGCGCATTTGCAACAGGTTATGTGCATGTGCAATTAAAGGAGCTTTCAGTTGCATTAGCATCCCGTTTCGCTTTTGCGTTTCGAAGAGATTTAAGGTCTCGTGTACGTTTTCAACTCAAATCGAAACATATGGTGTTTATTTTCCCTACCTCGCAATATCATATTTAGTAATCTAGTAGTTTCCGTTGCTTTTTTTTTTAGTTAAAGGACAATAGAATTAGAACATGGGCAGGATTTAATTTTATTATGTAAGAATTGCGGAAGCAAAATTCAGCTTGTTAATGCATCCACAAGTAAACACAATTTTAAGCGCAATAATCTAACAAAAACCGCGACCAGGAATTTCCTGCTCCAAAATCGCCTTTTATACGACCAGGCGTAACTTGTTATTTCCAACAAATAAAAGCAGCGAAGCATACAAATGCACACTTTTTTAATTAATTGGGCCATGACACATCGATTGTGGCGGTAGTTTCCTTGAAGTACCCACAACTGCCTCTGGGTGGGAATTTAATTTAGGTCCAACCTTTGTTCCTTGCGTTCAAAATGAATTCGGTAAAGGCAAAAAAGACTGCATTACGTAATTGCAATAAAAATTTTAGTTAAACTAAATTCTTATACCGCTTCCAGACATTTGCGCAAATTCACAAACTCGCAAATCCTTCATTAATTAGAAATATTTTCTTTTCTAAAGAGACAACATTTTGCTTAAATGATACCGTCAATAAGTAAAATTGTCGGCAATTGGGCGGTTGAAAATTCGCATTGGATGATGGAGGCGAATATATAATCTTCCCAAAAGGTTAACAGGTGGGTTGGGATAGCGGCGGGTAATCGAATTATTGGACCGTACTTTTTGTTGGGATGCTGGGTGGTGAATAGTATCTTGACTTCCTCCAATTTGAATTAATTGCGGCTTTAGTGATATCGTTTCCTAATGCAGAAAATCCTGATTCACCTGGTTCCCAGAATTTGGTTAAAACTTATTGGTTAAACTTTCTTTTCCGATGAGGCCTGATTCCATTTAACAGGATACATTAATTCCCAAAATATGAGGATCTGGAATACAGAATACAATCATATTTTCACTGTAGCCCCACACCGTCCATGAAAAATTGATGTTTGGATAGGTTTAAGTCGGAGAAAATTGATATCCAATATTTTTTAATGGCACACTAACAGCACTTAGATATCGGGAAGAGATTTTGCATCCATTTATTAATCAACTGCATGATGACGAGTTGCAATTTGGATATTTCCAGCAGGATGGTGCAACGGCCCATGCTGCTGAAGATACTTTAAATTTCCTTCAAGAGTTTTTTGGAGATCGGATAAATAGCAGAGATATGACCTCCGCGTTCTTGCGATCTAACTCCTTTGGATTTCTTTGTTTGGCCCTACTTGAAAAATTCCATTTTTAAAACGCCCATTAATTATTTACAGGAACTTACCCAAAGAATCATCGAAAAGTGTGATGAACTAAAAAATTCTCCCCACATTTTGCAAAATGTTATTAATGAATGTCGCAGAAGAGTTAGAAAATGCCTCGAAGAAGACGGAGGCCATTTTCAACATCCGTTGTAAATTCACGTTCAGCGTTATTTTCAATGTTTTATTTTATTTGGTTTCAAATACTTATAAATCATAATTATGGGTTATGATTTTCTGTTGACGTTATGTCGAGGTTAATGTCAATTTGACGTTTACAGATCAAGCAAGGAACATACGTGAACATGCGAAAATAATGAGAGCAACACATTTGATGGGAAAACTTTTTGTACACATGTTATATCCTAATTCATGGATTGGTAGACCGGGGTCCTATTGAATGGCCGACAAGGATTTAACCCCTGCGGATTATTTCTATTGTGTTCCTAAAAATACAAGAGATTAGTTTAAAACGCTATTTATTTTCCGACTGACAATACTATTCTTTTTTTTTATTTTCAAATCTTTTTAACGCCCACTAAATATTCCTAAAATACACAACAACTCTCTCCCTACTAAGCTAACATTTTCACAAAAAAAATAAACCTGTTGTTTTAAACTAAAATTGTTTTGTCTTCTGAATTCTCAACGAATGACGTACTGGTTCACCATTTTTTTGAACTTTTGGTCCATGATTGTGCATGTCTCTATTTGCGTCTTGTACTCTCAGTGAACTAGGCACTGGTTCACCATTTCTTTGAACCTTTGACCCGTGGTCGTACATGTCTCCACTCGCTTCTTCAAAATTTGTATCATCTCTCTCCGATTCCTCTTGAACATTCGTCAGTTTCGCTAAATTTGAATTAGAATTTCGCATTTCACCATGTGGCTTTTCCATAAATTTCTTTTTCGTCATGAATGTCATCTTCCGATATCGTTGCATCCTGTTTAATTTGATCCAAATGCCACATCCAAGATCCACGACAAGTTCTCACCCGGTACAGAGAGTCACTTGCCTTATTTTCCACTGTGCCACGTATCCAAAACGGTCCGTTACGATAGTTTCTAACAAACACCTTTTGACCATCGATAAATGACTTCATTTTTTTCTTCGCCAAACCCTCATACGTATACTTCATCTGTTCATCGTACCTTTGTTGTCTGCTGCGATCATGAATTTTTTACTGGATTAGCCAAGTCAAATATTGGATGTATTTGACATGAAAACAACATTTCACTTGGAGTTCTACCAGTAGCGGGATGTTTAGTAATTCGATACAGAACCAAGAATTTTCGAACCGATTCTTCTTTATTTTCTTTTGCTTCTTTGGCTTTAAGTAGACTATTTTTGAACGTCTGTACAAACGATTCCGCTTCCCCGTTGCTTTGGGGATGGTGTGGCGCATTATTCCGTGCGATACAAAGTAATTTTCAAACTCCTTCATTACAAACTGCCTTCCATTGTCACTGACTATTTGTTCTGGGAATCCATGAGTTGTGAAGATACGATCTAAAACATCGACCGTTCTGTATGCTTCCGTGCTATTCATCTCAACGACGTGCGGCCACTTTGACTTGGCATCTACAATTATTAACCACATGCTACCCCAAAATGGCCCACAAAAATCGATATGTATACGTTGCCAATTGCTTACCAGGTTTTAGCATTGTTGATAGTAACACGTGCACTAGTGTATCCACCATAAAATCATACCAATGGTGATTAAGTCTCAACGTAATTCTACCATTTTCATTACCGTTCAACATATTCACTGACTCTACTTGTCTCACATCCTCCGTTTTTCTCATTTTTTTGACTATCGCACATCACCGCCAAATGTCCCACTTGCTTACATTTGTAACATTTTGCAACTTTTAATGAACAATCTCCTTTAAAGTGTTCTTCTTCTCCGCAGCAAAAACACTTCCAGCTTTTTTCGCTTTTTCTAATATCCTTTGCGTTCACCTTCGCCACTTCTGATGAACTGCTGTCATCTCTTACAAATTTACCAGCACCAATTTCATCCGCTTTGCGCTCTGACGATTTGTATAGAAGCGCCGCATCAACAGCATTCTCGAAACTCACAAAATTTTGACGAATCAACTCCGCTCGAATGGAATTGCTTATAATTCCACCAATAAAAAGCGCACACAAACACATTTTCAGCTATCTGTGGAAACTCAGCGCCCGCCAAAAATTGCTAAAGATCTATTGAAAAACTGCTAATCGTCTGGCTTGGTCTTTGCTTTGCACTGAATAACGCATGATGACGGGCTGCCAATGATCACGTTTCACCATAACGTTGATCCGTCAGACGTTTTGCCGCACTCAACGGCAATTTACGAATATCTTCTGGCATAGCCATTCGTCGTAAATCCCAATAAGTCTTGCCCAAATCCGCAAACAACAGCTTCTTCTGTCGCTCTTCATCTGTGACCTCAGCAAGCTCAAGAGCATTCTCAAAACGTTCCCACCAAGCTGTCTAAGAAAAATTTTCTACAGCAGTATTAAACTCTCCTGGCCCTCGGAATGTAAATGTTGTTGGTGTTTTTGCTTCCGTCATCCTCGTCGCCAATTTATTGTGTTCGTAAAAATACAAGAGATTAGTTTAAATCGTTATTTATTTTTCGACTGACAACAATGTTCTTTTTTTTATTATCAAATCTTTTTAACGCCCACTAAATATTCCAAAAATACGCAACAATTAAACAAAACGCAACAAGTTAAAGCAAAGAATTCGACAAGAAATTCGCTCAATCATCCCTGAAATGGTAGACAATATTCAACAAGCGTTAGTCTCTAGATTAGAATATTGCCTTGCCGTTAACGGACAACGGACAAATTTAATTTATTTTTACTATTGTATTAAAAAAAATATTAAAGTTTGATGTTTTGTTTCGTTTGATTAAATTTTTGTTGAATAATGTTATGTCAATCGATTTTGAAATGAGGTATCACAACGAGTACTTTGCTATTTGAGTTTTTCAAGTTGGGGTTGCTAGCGCTTAGGGGTGAGGGGTGATGGGTTCTAATACATATTTGAATGATGGTGTAAAAATAAAATCGTGTTCGAGCATTTTTCTGAAATATTCTTTCAACCATTTTATAGAATTTTTAATGTTTGTTCCAGAAGCAAGTTCTGACTAGTTCGGAAGCGTCAAGAACAGTTGTCTACCGAAGTAATGACCGATTTTAACAGGGTTTGAAAACAAGTCAACATATAGGGTACTGAGAATCTTAGTGGTGTAAATTATAGGCACATAACAAAAATAACATGAAATATGCCAAAAATTTGCCCTTTATTTATAATAACGCTACATAATATACATACATGCAAATTCTTCAGATATATTTATATTTGTGCGTTTATGTAGCTGCCCTCTACGCTTAGCCTTAACACAAAGTGAATGTCCCTGTAACATATTTCCTTGTAGAGATAAATTCGTTTCGCAAAATGCAACGGCGTATGTTAAAATATTCTCTCGATAAGATCTCTGCACCAGTCTGAATTAGTAGGTACGCAAATTACGCAATCGCATTTTGCATTTGCGCTCGGTGAACTGCAACACAGCTTGTCTTAATAAGGGGACAAGTGATGATCTCCACGGTAATAAAATAAAATAAAACATGCACGTTTGCCCGACTTAACCTACAGCAATAAGATTTATCATACGAAATCAGGTTAGATATAAGCATAGGTAAGTAGGTGCACAGAGTACACTGGCATCGTAAGCTGACGGTGATTTACGTGGACAGAGGTGTATTGACATTGTTCGCCTCGTTACCTACATTGAAATTTATTGTCGTTGAAATACGAGTGTGTATGCATGCAGTCGATGAAGCTTTCAAAGAACCACATTAGGTCAATAAAAAAAAGTCAACCTTTACAGATTCGTATAAAAATTATATAATTCCTCATTTCATAATAATCATTTCGTGACCTTACGGAAATGTTACAAAATATAGCTGTTACAGAAATATTTTCTATAGATATGAATACATATTAATAAATAACCAGTGAAAGCTGTGGTTAACTGAAATAATAATAATAATAACAAATTCATTTATAGGTATACCTACGTCATTTGAAGTAATTTATTGAATATTCTAATTAGACTCTTTCCAAACATTTTTAATTAGGTAACGTTGAGAATGTTTGTTCCTTGATGCCTGCAAGTACACTCTTTTCCAAAAATAATGAAGCAGTTATTTAAGACGAAACAATTATTTAAAATGAAAATAAAACATGAAACACTGCAGAAAGTTTGAAAGGTCAACGAACAGGTATCTGTATATGAACGCATTTATGTAATTTTTATATTGATGTTTGGAAACAACAAAATGTCCTTAATTTTTCATGAAGTGCTATTAATTTATTATTGTTATATATTACATAGAATTTTAGAATTTATAGCTAAAAAATGAGCACTCTAAAAAATTAACCCCCAATGGTATGGTTGCTTAGATGTCCTTTTAAAGTATGGTGGGTCAATAGTGACCCGTGTTTTCTTATATTAGTTTTGATCAAAATTTTTATAATGAAAATAAGTTAACTCTTGTTATCTTTTAATTTGGAATAATTACATTATAGTTATTTGTAAATAAACTTTATTTGAAGACATTACACAAAAAAGAAACAAAATAAAGAAATGTGCTTTTTCTGAATTTATCAAAACTTAAAATAACTACCCTTGTTGGCTGTATATTGTATGTTACATCTATTTGCTGCCTTTAATTGTTCTTTTTCTGCTCTTCTAGTATTTTTGATTAGCTTATTCATTATATTAAGAACAAAAAATGAACTAAGCAATGCTTTTATATCAGTCGTTTGACTATTTTTACCTTTTTTTTTTAATTTCGTTTGTTATTATTCTCGATTATTGAAAGTGTTCGGACACGTGAAACCTTTTTTAATAATTCATTTTCTTTTTTAATTCATGGAGGAATTTTTAAATATTAATTCAATTTTTAAATATTAATTCAATAAATTATTTAGATTTGAATATATTTTAAAATATATAAAACGAAGAATTCAAATTCAAATTTGGATTTTGAATATTTGAATTATAAGCGAATGAACGGAATTAAAAATGTAATTGTCTTAATTCAGTATACATACAGTGCTCGAGCAAAGTCAGTTCCTCTCCTGTTAATTTTGAAACCAAATAAGATAGAAAGTTCAGACAAAAACCATATTAATATACAAAGTGGTCAAAAATTATTGTTTGAGTTGGCAGTGCTGAATTTTATTTTTAAATGATGCAACTGGAGTAACTTCCGGTTGTTGACGGGGTGACATTGATAATAAAATACATTTCGTTAATCTCCTTTTATTTTTATTGTTATATTTTACTATTGTAAAAATAAATGATGCAAATTGAAAACTGATAACGTCATTGGTAGTAAAACTGACGTTCCTTTTTAATAATATGTCACTTAAGCCACCCTGCTATTTAAAATTTCGAAATTCATAACGCGCAGTATATTTTCTAATGTAATTTTATCTCTGGACTAAGAACTTTTTATGTATTTTGATTTGGTTTTTGTTTAAACTTTCTATCTTATTCTATTTCAAAGTTAACATGGAGATGAAACTACTTTAGACTACCACATGTTTTTTGTCATTAACTCAAAAACAAATTAAGACGAAAGAACTGATAACGTCATGTTGAAAATGGCTTCCGTCTTCTTCGAAGCATTTCCTAACTCTTTTGCGACATCCATTAATAACATTTTGCAAGATTTGGGGAGAGTTGTTTATTTTATCACACTTTTCGATGATTCTTTGGGTAAGTTCCTGTAAATCATTAACGGGCGTTTTAAAAATGGAATTTTTCAAGTAGGGCCAACAAAGAAATCCAAAAGAGTTAGATCGCAAGATCGCGGAGGCCATCCATATGTTTGCCATATTTCTGCTAATTATCCGATCTCCAAAAAACCCTTGAAGGAAATTTAAAGTATCTCCAGCAGAATGGGCCGTTGCACTATCCTGCTGGAAATATCCAAATTTCAACTCGTCATCATGCAGTTGATTAATAAATGGATGCAAAATCTCTTCCCCATGTTTAAGTGCTGTTAGTGTGCCATTAAAAAATATTGGACCTATCAATCTTCTCCGACTTAAACCAGTCCAAACACCAATTATTTGTGGATGGAGTAGGGCTTCAATGAAAATATGAGGGTTTTCTGTACTCCAGATCCTCATATTTTGGGAATTAATGTATCCTGTTAAATGGAACCAGGCCTCATCGGAAAAGAAAGTTTTGTCCTTCAAGTCGTTATTGTCAATATCGTTTAAAAACCAATGACAGTATCTTAGCCTTGGTTCAAAATCTACTGGAAGCAATTCTTGTACGGCAGTCAAATGATAAGGAAATATTTGCAGGTCCTTTCTTAGAATATTTCTGCAGGTCCCGAGAGAAAGATCAATTTGTTGTGACAGGTAACGGATGGAAGTGCGAAAGCATCAGTCATAATTTGTCTCACATTTTCAACCACCTCATCAGTTCTTACTTTATGCCTCCTGATACCTGTTTTCTAGCCACACTGCCAGTTGTTCTGAATAGTCCTACAGAGTACCGAAGTTGATTAACAAATTTGTGGTACAGAAATACAGTTTCTGGAAATTTGTCCCGAAATTCTGCAATACAATCAGGAATAGAATAGGTCGATTCGCCATTGATTTTTTGGGATCAAGTGTGAACATGTGAAAAATAAGAGCAACACACTAGATGGGAAAAGTTTTTGTACATATGTTACATTAGTTCAGCATTTTCAAAATGCCTTTTTGTCATGGAACACACTGCAATTAATAATTTATATTCAGATATAATGAACTTGCAGTTATTTCGTAAAAAATGTGATTCTCGAGCGTTCAATTATGCAAAATAAAAACTAATGGCGATAATGGTTCATGGGAAACGATGCTCTAGATATCTAATAAATTCAAATTTATACTGATAGCCACATTTACATATTTAATTTAATGACACTTTCTCTTTTAGTTGTAGTTAATTAATTCATCTTGATTTTATTTGCGACACACATAAATCGCGGTTTTTGTTTTGTAATTTAAAATCACTAAAATCAGTTAAGTTTTTTAACGATTAATAAATTTTGTTTTAGAAATTTTAATCTGATTTACACAATTGCGCAAAATAAGAACTATTTAGATGCTTAACCAATAATTTCCAGATTATTTTCACTAATTTTTTATAATATTAAATACACTCCTAAAATCTAAAATTACTCGAAATTGAATAAACATTCGATTTCCAAAAAGTGATATTTGCTTTGTGTTTTATGGCAAACTTATATTTATCTTTTATATCTAAACATATAATTTGTGTGTAGCAGAGGATAAATATCAACATAGCTATTTTAGAAACTAGAGAAACTGAGCTAATCCGTGAAGCTCGAAGTCCACCTACTAGCAAACAATATTTTTTATTCATCGATGAAAGTTGGCACGAACGTTTCGCTTAGGTAACAGCGTGGAAAGGTTAAGAATTGAAAGATGTATCAGACGTGCCAGATACAGCTGTCAATTTTTGGGCCGAGTAAGTGACCCGATCAAACGCTATTAATAGTGGAGAGCCCAGACCCACTTTCAAAGTTCTTGGTCTTTTCAATTTTTTTTCTTTCGTTTGCCTGTTTTTCGCCATCTGTAAATTCCGAACGCGATGCAATGAAATTAGTTCTGCTGCAACGCTGCGTTTCAAGGTGACGACAATTTATCAAACATGCGAAATGAAATAAACAACAGTTTTGCAATTGTTTGTTTATCGTTTGCTGAATGCACATACAGCAGGATAATGATGGATCAAAACATCAGCAAGTTGCATAATGCAACGACGTTTCATGTGTGTACACTTAATCGCGTGTTTGCTTTTTTTTCTTCACGAAGAAAGCTGTTTTACGATGCTGCTTTCACATAAGATAACATTTTTATAATAAAGAGTAGAACGAAGTTTTTTTTTTTTCGAGTATCCAGCTTTAAACGACAGTTTAAAACATTGTGCAACTTACAGCTTCATTGATAATGTCTTAATAACATAATAATGATTAATTATATTTCAACGTTTACCTGAAAACGAAAAGTACGATCACACAGCTAAATTTGGGTCATTTTAGCTTCAAGGCATAGCCCATTTTCATTCTCGCTTTGTATATTAAAAAGCTATCACTTTTTTATGGAAAATTTTAAAATAAATGATTTATTTTCATTTTAACATCATAAAGGAACAATGGGGAACTTGGTGAAAATAAATTTAAAAAAATAGTAAAATTGTTTTAAACATTTTAATAATTTTAAAAACTATAAATTCTGTGTTTCTTAAAATGTTCGAAAAATCTCTTTTGTTGTATTCGAAAAAGTCATGTTTTCTTTCCTCTTTCGATAACAGACTTATCTTTTTGGAAATAATGATTTTATACAATAAATTGTAAAACAAGTATTTCCAAATTACTTACATTCAATTCAGGTAGACTGAAATCTGAAAAATTGAAAAAATTGTGGAAATGCTTGTTCAAGTAAACAAGCTGATGACAGTAATTTCGCTGAAATTGCTTCGTCATTCCAGAAGGTACGATTCCGTTCAAGCTTTATCACATATTACAGCCGGTGAGCTAGCGCACCCTAAATCAAAAGGCACATTCAGTTGTTTTCTAGTATAAATAGCGGTGTAGAGAGCGTCCGCGACATTCCTTCTTCGACTTTAAATCGCGGAAAATTCTCACTTCGAGTGTTAAAAGAAACGATTATCTTCGTTCACGCAGATATGGTTTAATAAGTCGCAACACGAGTATCATAAAGGGAAGTCAAGAATAACAGCGATGAATGATGTACTAGAATTGGCAGCAATGACAGCAGTGGTGACGAAATTGAAAAAGCATGCTGTGATCTTAGTAAAACTTTAGTTTGTGTTGATCATCAAATATTGCTGAGGAAGTTAATATTTTATAGGGTACTATTAAAAAGATATTTACAAGAAAGGCAAAAAGCGGAATGCACATGTAACATCATCTACTCTAATCATTATTCAATGTGTACCATAAGGATTGTTACTCAGACCTGTGCTATTCCTAATCTACACAAATGATTTGCAAAGACGCTGAGAAAATTTATCTATTCGCTGATTTTTCATTAATTCTAGTTAAGAACTAATACGAGAATGGAACTGCAAAATAAATCAGAAAAAGCTATATCAAACGCTGGATTTAGCAATAAACGACTTCTTCCTTGTTTGCCTCATCGAAGCTTGCTAATAGATCAGGCACGTCTCTCTCGTCTTGTTATTAAATTTTGATAGTATGCTGTCCCATGTCATGTGTTCACCCTTCGAGAAATTTATTTTTAATTGATTTATATGACATTTGGAAAAGTTAGATTAAACCAAAAAAAAGGCTTCCGATTTCGCTGTTTATTTTCTTGTTTTAACCGTACTCTTTTATATTTTTACATGTTTGAAAGCTGCAGATCATTATGAGTCAGGAAATGTTTCATTTAGTAATTTTGAGGCCACAAGAATAGGACCCCACAACATCAAAGGTGCCGACAGAGTGATTCGTATCTATTAGAATTTTATATTAGTCATGCTGAAACTACGTGAATAGTGAAACTAACTTCAGAAAATTTGAATGCCTTTTATACAGGGTGTTATAACACTACTGTCGTTTATTAATACTGTACATTCCTTAGCATAAAATGGATTCATTCTGCAAATCTCAAAAATCTAGCTAAAAATTGAAAAACTGACCTGCGTAACATCAAAAAGTTCCACTGTTTTAAAACCTCTGATTCATTTTACGGTGTTCACGCAATTCAGTTTGTCTTCAGACCATTCATAAAACAATAAAATCCAAGCGCATTAACCCAAGTAATCAGCTGGATAGATACAATAAAGGCCAAGGTCGGCAATGTGTAACCGTTGAAAAAATACGAAACGAATGGATTTTATTGTTATTATTTCTTAAATGATAAAAACGCATTTAGGTATCAGCTATTTTACCTACCTACGAGTATTATAAAAGGTGTTCGAAATGTTGCCCACCGTTTATGAAACATAATTCTGCTCTATGTAGTCAGTTTTCAGTTATTCGGGGAAAATTATTCCGTAATTCCGTAGCACAGTCACGAATTTGCTGACATAAATCCTCAATAGTATTAATTTCTGTTGGATAAACACGCTGCTTTAGGCATCCCCATAAAAAAAGATCTAAAGGATATAAATCAAGACTAGGAGGAGGCCAGGGTGTAGCACTTCTGTGACCTATCCAACGATCCGGAAACACAGTATGTAAATGTTCACGTACAGCATGGCTGTAATGAGATGGAGCACCATCCAATAGTAACGACATGTTTTACCGGATGTCTAACGATACATCTTCTAAAAGTTCTGGAAGAACATTCTGCAAAAATTGAAGATAGTCTGCCCCAGATAAACGAGCTGGTAAAACGTACAGTCCATTGAGCATGTTATCAACAATTCCTGCCCATACATTTATGGAAAACCGTTGTCGAAAATTAGTACGTCGCGTAACGTGTGGGTTTTCCGTTGCCCACACGTGTATTTCAGAAATTTAATATACCGTTCCGCGTAAAGGTAGCCTCATCAGTGCATAACACATTTTTAGATTTTCTTGATGGCGTTCCCACAACCAATTACAAAATGTCTGTCGAAGTGGATAATCCGTTGCAATCATTGCTTGCAATCTTTGCACATGGTAAGGGTACAACTCTGCTTCTCGTAATGTACGCCACACAACGGGATTTGTTACAGGTAAATGATGTGAGATTTCCCGGGTGCTTGCGGAAGGATTTTCAGTCACCATGTTGAGGATTGCTTCTTCTGCATCCAATATGCGGACAGGTCGTTGTCCACCTCCGTTTCGCCCACGACGATGTTTCAAATCTCCAGTAGGCCGTCCTCGTTGCACTACTGCCACAAATGCTCTGGGGGTCGGCAGTACTCTACCAGGAAATTTTTCGGTCTAGCTTCACCGTAGCAAAGCACCATGTCCATTAAGTCTTCGTTTGTAAATACGTGAGCCATGATAAAATAATTTTTCTCGTTGTATCATATTTTTAGTTTTATAATAATTTATTTACTCAAGTTTTTACACAAATTTATTTATATAAATGACAAAAAATAAAAATTTATTTCGCAAGAACAAATTAAAAATTCTTCAGGTAAAACTTACACACTGCATGGTACCGAGAATCCGAAACTTACCTACCCAAATTGCGAACTGAAGCTGCGTGTTTAAGTGCTCCAATCAGACCTACCCTAACGTATCAAAATTTATGAGTTTATGTCGGGATTTATAATATCCGATTCGCACAGCTGTGCATTCCAATCGATACCAGTGACACCCGAACAATTTTTATATGAACAAATATTCATCATTTACGCCGTTATTGTAGTAGTGCACCCTTGATTATATAACCAATTTATCTTGTTTTCATTAGTATTTGTGGTTTTAATAAATAACAGTAGTAGTCCTGTAACACGCTGTATTTCATAAATTCTATCATGTCTGATTTTTAGTCCTTTTTACTTACTTAAAAGCTTTCTGAGTCACTCGGTTACACAGAGAACTCATTTACATGGAGTAGAAACCGTTTTCAAATAAGAACAAGGCAAGCGATATTTAAGGTATGTATACACTTTTATTATACTTTTTCAATTTTTTTTTCGGTGTAATGTAATGTTTATTTATATCCAGTAGATCATGTAACATCATATAGGACCCGTCAAAAATAATACACGTAACATAGTATTTGACATTAACATTTAAAGAGAATTACATAAAAAAGAATTTTAATTATATGTTATTAGTCGCAAAAATATAAAATATAGAATAAAAAATATAAAATATCATAGAAATGCAAGTTACCCGGTTACTCAGGAAAAAAGTTGTTATCCAAGAACTCACTAAAAGTATAGTAGGACTTCTGAATCGGTAACTTATTTAGCTTTAATTCTTTATCATTTAAAATCTTAAAACTCTGTGGGATTTTATTAACTAACAATTGCTAGGTACTTCGGTGATTTTTTGTAAAACTACAGTTTATGGCGAGAGATTTCAAGTGAAAAGCCATTACGAGTATCATAACTATGGTATGAATTAAGTTTTTTCCACCGAGGTGCATTTTCTCTTGCATAATTTAGCAAGATGAAAATTCCAGTAATTGTCATTATTTGCCATTTTCTGAAAATATTATTGCAACTAGTTCGAAAACTTACTTCTTCCATGAAATGTAGTGCTCTTTTTTGTAGTATTAAAACACGTTCAACTTCGCTACTTGCTCCCCAAACTATTGTCCCATAAGAAATTAGCGATTGGAAATTTAAAAAGTAATACATTCTTAATATATTGGAATTTACAGATTTTTTAAGATGCTTCAGCGTAAAACAAACCGGGGCTAATTTATTGCATAACGTATCTCTAACTTTTATCCATCTGCAATTTCTATTAATGATAATTCCCAAAAAATTGGTATCGTTGCTTTGTTTAATACTATTATTTTTATATCGAATAAGTGAACTACGATCAAGTTCCTTTGTTGCATTAAAATTTATATACACCGATTTGTTAGTATTAAGAATTAAATCGTTACTAGAGTAGTATCTATGGGTTAGCATTAAATCAGAATTTGCATTAGAAGAAGTTTGGTGGGTGTTAGTGTTATGAATAAATAAAGACGTGTCATCAGCAAAAATTATAGTGTTACTGAGAGGAAAGTCATTTATATACGGTATATATAGAAAAGGTCCTAAAACAGACCCCTGTGGGATCCCCGGTTTAATTTCGAAATTTCTGACTTAGAGCTTTCAAATACAACATATTGAGTTCTGTTCTGGAGGTAACTGTGAAACCAATCCCATGTTGCGCCTCTAATTCCATATGCATGTAATTTTTCAAAATGATTTACAAGATCAAATGCTTTGCTGAGATCCAAATAGAGGCCTAAACAAGTCTCACTTTTCTCCAAATATGTTAAAATAGCAGATGCAGTACAGCGTCCTTTACGGAAACCAAATTGGTTTATGTTCAATAATTTATGCTTTTCCAAGAAGGACATTAGTTTTGTGCTAACAATCTTCTCGATTATTTTATAAAATGAGCTTAGCAAAGAAACTGGTCTGTAATTTTCAATTAATAATTTACATTCTTTTTTATGTACCGGTTTAATTTCTGTAATCTTTAATTTTTCAGGAAATGTTCCCTGGCTGAATGAGTTATTTACTATAGCAGTGAATGGAGTTACTATTTCAGATATACAGTGTTTTAATATAAAGGAACTTATGTTATCAGAGCCTGCACTGAAACTTAACTTAAGTGAGGATACAACTTTTAGAATGTCTGTTCAATAACTGGACTAAGAAAAAACGAAAACGTATTTTGAGGTGTATTTGAAAAATCGTAATCAACTGTATGAGAGTTTATCAAGGCGTCAACTACATTATTGAAATATTTATTAAAAAGTACGAAGCTATTAAGTTTGGATCTTCAACTAGTTTATCATCAAGCGTAAGTTTTACATTATCAGTTGGATTTAGTTGTTTATTAGATTTAATAATATTCCAAGCAGTTTTGGATTTTTTACTCGAATGTAACATTAGAGTATTATTGTATAGTCTTTTAGCAAGGGATATTGCTTTTCTGTAAACAGTTTTATACCGCTTATAATATTCCTTAATTGAATGTTGACCTGATAAGCTTAACAAATACAGTTCTTTAAGTCTATCTGCTGATATTTTTATTCCTTTTGTGATCCATTTACATGAGTTATTTTTTTTATTATTCTTTTTTTTATTATTCTCTCGCGTCCATCCGTTTCTGATGTTAAAATAGATTAAAATAGTAAGGACGTTTAACTTTAAAAAGTGCTAATGTTGTCTTCAAAAGTGGCATTTTAATCCTTGAGGCGATTATTTCTATATTTCAAAGAGTTAATACTATCCAAGAAAAGAGAGATACTTAACCTCTGAGGTAGTAATTTGTATCTCTAAAGGAATTAGTATTATCGAGAATGTGTCAAGTATATCTATCCTCAAAGGATTTAGTATTACCCAGAAAATGAAAGAATCTTTATTTTTTTGGGCAGTGACTTGTATCTTAACTTACATTATAACTACTCCAAAGAGAGGGATGCACTTTCATCCCTCGTTCTTTTGCGTGGAAATAATAGAAATTCCTTGTTGCCCTAGAATTTCAAGTTTATTTGGTGGAAGTGGAATAAAAATGTTCATAAGGCCTTGCCAATATGCGCAAATAAAATGATGGTTCTATTCTAAAGCAAGCCTTCACTGCAGTTGTTAGACATGTACTAGTTATGACTTGTAATAATAATCCCTTCCCTCGAATATTAGAATTTACAAATAGACGAAAAGTGAATAAGTGTGAACTAACATCTTTCAGATAACATTCTTACTTTTTTTGGATTAAATGCGGTGATGACTTTGGCCAATGCAGATAGAATATTTTACTATTTAATGTAACTTAGTCCTACTTATTGAATCTACGAATTATGGATAATATATTTACTGTACAGTGTTAAATAGTAGTAAAGCTTATCCTTATTGGAATAAATTATTTCACCTTTTTTAAGACATATTTTAATCGGAGAAGGAGTATTTGTTATGCATTACAACTTTTTAGGTAAAAATTTATCGATATTGTAACGCAAATTAGGAGGAGAACAAATTATCTCAATTTTTTTATATGTGCATATATTAACCTTTAACAAAACTAAACTTACAGTTAGTTCTGCATACATAGATGAACTAACTTTCCAATGCACGTCAGTCTATGTATGAAACTAGTTTTTCGATCGTTTTCTACATTTATCGGTAATCCAAATGCATTATTTAATACCGCCCTGAACTTAGAAAACGTAAAAATAAACGAGATTAAATCTGGGACAGGAATTAACACGGTTTATTTTTTCGACGTGCTGACGGCGGCGTTCCACATTTGCGTGATTCAGCGTCGAACTGCTGCACCTAAACTCCATCGATCGGATTCAAGATCAAAAATAATGCACGTCGAAGTCATTGAGATAAAAAAAAATAAAACGAATAATGGGGGCTCAAAAACGACGGCGTGCTGATACGAACGCATCGCGCTCATAATACTTTCACTGGAACACGTCGAAACGTGAAAGTAGGCTATCGAGATTGAATAAACACGGCTTGAAGTCGATACATACATACCTTCAGCGACTTTTGTTCAATCTTTGGCTTCGCCAGTAACCTACGTCGCACACATTTTGTTGCCTTAGGTTAGGAAAATTTATTGACTTCCGCGATTTCACAACAAAAGTGCTTGCGAGGTGGGTAAATAGCTTAGTAATGAGCTGTAAATTAGTTGTGCTTGCAAAAATTGGTTTCAATGAGGTCGTGTCACATTTCTTTGTGGCGACATGTATAGAACGTTCATAAATGATTTAAAGGCGTCTTTTGTGCGAAATTGCGTTGGATGAAAATTTCCATCCATTTCGGCCTGTTGCTTCAAAGACAAAACATTGTGAACACAATTTTTTTCGATTTTGTTACTTTCGTAGACTGGTGAACAGTGTGTTTCATTTACACCCTGTATAGTTACAAATATTTGTGTTCTACAAAACAAGATGATTTCAGAGGTTGTTAATTGTTTCTTAGTTTTTCTCATTGTCTTCTTATTTATTAATTAATTTTTCTTTTAATCTTCTTGTTTAATGCATACCTCTAAAAATAAATATGCCTTAGCGCGTGAATTTCGCAGTTTCGCTTTCACGTTGTTAGACATGTATATTTAAGCCGGAGACACGCTATCTGCTTCGTCTAGTTATAATTAAATGCGAACCGCAGTTTCACAAAACGAAACGAGTGTGTCTGTGTCACCTGAATCTAATTTAAACTAAAACCATTTAATTGTTAAAAAAAAAACTGTTGTAATTCATGCCTGCTTTTGTAACGAAACGAGGAAGTTGACAAAACGTTTCAGAGGTCATTACCGTTAAGAGTTAGATGTTAAAACGGTTTTAATGTTTGGTTCAGTAGTCGATAGTACTTATAGTATGGAAAGATTAAGAAGAATTTTTTTGTAAGTAAGAAAATAATTCAATTACAAAATCCATTATGGAAATAATAACCAAAGGTTAAAAGATGTTTAATAGATCGTTTTTAGGCAAGGCATTGTTTTAAAATCCAAAGAATAAACGAAATATATTAAAGAAGAATATCTAACAGATACAATGATTACACGTCAGTAGGGATGGCATACCCGTATGTTTGAGCTACCCGGGTACCCATATAGTGCTCGAGTAATACTATGAGCTCGGATACCCGTATAAATTCAAATACCCGTGTATATGTTCGAGTACCCTTATAAGTTCGGGCGTTCGTATAAGTTTGGACATTTTAACTTAGACGGATACACGAATCTTACATGAGGTAAGGTTATCGTATAATAACGAAGAGATATATTTTGCGAGATTCTGCGCTGATGAATTACACGGGTAATAACGGGTATCCGAATAAAGAAACGATACCCGGTATAGTTATACGGGTAGTACCGGGTGTCTTCCCTAGTTTCCCACTTGTAACCGGGTAATAACGAGTACCCGGATAAAAAAATAATACCTGGGTAAAATTTATAGGGGTAGTACTCGGATTCTCGGATACCCGATGTCTTCCCTACACCTTTCTGCACGAAACTATCGGAATCACAATTACCAAAGTAAAATAAACGATAATAAGAAACGGATTGTGAAATTATCTTTTAAATATACGAGGGTCAAGCTGAATTTAACACGGTTATTTTTTCTAGGTTTTTATTTTACATATGCTCGAAGTAATTCCCTTCAGCAATGATACACTTAACCATTCTTTCTTTGCACTGTTCAAAAGCTCCCAACCAATCATCTTTCAGAATACCTTCAAAATAAGCGTGAACTGCGGCTTCACTCTCTTTATCTGACGAAAACCTTCTACCCCGCAAATTCCTCTTAAGCCCAAAAAATAGTCAAAAGTCGCACACTGCTAAATCAGGTGAATGGACGGATGTTCTATTACTTTTATATATTTTCAGCGAAAAACTGGAGAGTTAAAGCTGCCGTATGGGACGATGCATTATCATGGTGCAGCATAATTCCCTTGTCTGGAAATCTACTGAACACTTCAGGCAAACGTTTTTCAGTGTACTATTTATCTGTAACTGTCTTTTGTCCATCTAGCGTAATTGCCTTTACTAGGCCCTTACTTCTGAAGAATACCGCATACATAACTTTTTTCGTAGCTCGCTGCTTCTTGGTTATTGGAGTTTCCTCATCTTCGTGAATCCATACGCGTCTCTTGATGGGTGGGTACATCGAAAAAGGGAATGTAAGTTTCGTCACATATCACTATTTTGGAAAAAAAATGGTGCAGGTGATTGTTCTAACAGCTGAGGATCCAATTTTGAGTTGGTGCTCTTCTACTACATAAATAGCTTTATTGTCCTCTTCAATTAATTTTTTTAACAGCAGCAATGGCTTTGTCGGTAACAGCCGTAGGACGACGTTCTGCTCCTTTTTGATCTGAACAGAATTCCTTTCGCATTCAAATTGCTTATACCATTAGTAAATTGTAGTCAAGTAAGGTGTTTGTTCACTAAAAGCCGATTCTAAACTCTTTTTGCACTCATAAGCGCTTAAACTTTTTTTAAAATAATAATAAATCGTGATTCGAAAATGCTCTGGTTAATTAAATTTTTTTACTTGTAATATCACTTTAAAAATTTAGTAACTTGGGTTCTAACGAACGTAACTTCAACAACTACACTTCAAATGACAGATAAAGAGTTGCTCTAAATAACACTGTATATTTTATTTTTCATGGCCTATTAGATTTTCTTATTCTCAATAAATTCAACTTTACCTTCGTATTTAGCATAGAAACAACACAGATTTTTAACAACCAATTTATGAGCTTCGAAGTTTTCTCGAACTATTTATTTATTTTGATTTCTGTAAGACATTATATAAGATGAATCATCATTTATTATTTTACTAATTTATATCAGGTGATCTTACCTAGGCTTTTTTTATTTCCTTTTTTTACTACAGTGATTCTTCGCACTGAATTATATCGACGATATTTTTCTTGTCAACATGAGATTCTTTCTCATTAATTTTATTTGTTACTTGCAGATCAAATTTGCAGCTATTCTTCTTTTATTTGCCAGACTTTTTTTTCTCAGTACTCGACGAGGACGTTTTATTGCCTACCTTAAAGTCTCTGCACAATCAGAAAGAGTTTTATTCGAGTTTTTGCACGCGAATTGCATTGGCCTGTCAATTTTGAAAAGGAGGAACTAATTGGGAGTATGGTATAAAAAAAACTACAGTTACACAATACATAAAAAATACACATACCTATACAGGGTGTTAGGTTATTGCATGGACAAATTAAAACTGTAAATGAAGGGTGCCATATGGGATCAGAAAGTACTCAAACATGCCGGATTTTCGGTACATTTTGAAAAAATGCAAAAAGAGCGAACTATTGAGAACCGCTGATAGTACTTACGGAGCCAGCGCCGATTAAAGAAGATGTTCGAAATTCATGCCGTCAGCTCGAATGCATGCATCAACACGACGCTGTAAAACTGCCCGCACACGGAAAAAGAGCGCCGACGATATCTACGCTCTGCAGCACGTGCATTGCACCTACATTCGCCATACGTCAGAATAATGTCAACAAGTTCGTAATTTGTGTATGCATTCATTTTGTCCCCGACCTGCACACTCCGAAATATGTTAAGACACTGAACGTGCGTTATTTGCTTGTCATAAAACATTTATGGGAATTTATGGCAAGGGAGCGCCCGCCCGGATGGCGTTCGGTACATGGGTGTAACAGTAGATAAGACAATCAGTGGTTTCGAAACAATTTTTATCGATTTTTGTTTGAATTTTTTCCGGGAAAACGAAAGCCGGAACACCCTCGAATATAAAGGCTTTTTTACTGTACAGAGTGTTCTCCATACGTGGTTTGCAGGTGTCCAATCAATTACCTAACACCCTGTATATAGTATACCTTAACATATTAGTAAGATAAAAGATAGATAACTGTATTAAATTCACAAAAGGAACTTCTGAAGGGGGTTGGATCGATTTTTAAAGATGTTAAAACTGCGACTCTTTGTTAGACTTAAGTCATTTGTACTGTTTTTCGTGGCATTTCGTGTCTATTAAATGGAGTACGGAAACTGAGATTACTACGTGTATTGTAACCATGTGTCAGAATGTGTGGTATTATTCAAATCAAAAGGATTGTAACGTTTTTAATAAAAGTATAAACTAAGATAGTCGGTTTCAAACTAACTATTTAAACTATTAAACATTTCTTAAATTTATTACTACATATAGCTAATTTATAACATGTGTGCAAAAAGTTTTCCCATTTAGTGTACTGATCTCATTTTTTCGCATGTTCACGTATGTTCCTTACTTGATCAGTAAACGCCAAATTAACATTTAACCTTGACATAACATCAACAGAAAATCATAACCAATAATTACAATTTATTACGTGTTTGAAACCAAACAAAATAAAACATTGAAAATAACGTTGAACGTGAATTCATAACAAATGTTCTAAATGGCCTCTGTCTTCTTCGAGGCCTTTTCTAATTCTTCTGCGACATCCATTAATAACATTTTGCAAAATGTGGGGAGAATTGTTTATTTCATCACACTTTTCGGTGATTCTTTGGGTAAGTTCTTGTAAATCACTAACAGCCGTTTTAAAAATGGAATTTTTCAAGTAGGGCTAAACAAAAAAATCCAAAGAAGTTAGATCGCAATATCTCCAAAAAACTCTTGAAGGAAATATAAAGTATCTCCAGCAGCATGGGCCGTTGCACCATCCTGCTGGAAATATCCAAATTGCAACTTGTCATCATGGAGTTGGTTAATAAATGAATGCAAAATCTCTTCCCGATATCTAAGTGCTGTTAGAGTGCCCTTAAAACATATTGGACTTCTCTGACTTAAATCTATTCAAAGACTATTTTTTTTGTGGATGAAAATATGAGAGTTTTCTGTACTCCAGATCCACATATTTTGGGAATTAATGTATCCTGTTAAATGGAACCAGACCTCATCGAAAAATAAAGTTTTTCCTGAAATTCTGCAATACAATCTGTTTGTTTACTTGTTTGTTTATGGTACGGATCAAGTAAGGAATATACGTGAACATGCGAAAAAATGAGAATGTCACACTAGATGGGAAAACTTTTGTATATATTTTTTTGTAAATAATTTATGTCGCAATTTATTTACACGGCACCCGTTAGCGTCTCTGTCTTTTAATTTGACGGGGCGAGCTTGTGTACAGGTGTTTCGCAACTTCGTGAAAAAAAAATAATGGCGTGTTGGATATGAGATGTGTGCATAAATGCATCTAAATAAAAACAGAAATAAAAACAAAATAAAACTTACCCTTAACTGATAACGCATTGACAAATGTTTAGAATCTCTGGCTCAGTGCCGGCTAAGTCACAATAAGTGTTCAAAATTCCTTCCCTCGGCCGCTCGTAAACACAAATCTGCCCGGCGAAGTAATGATTCACAAGCGTTATGAAACATGTCGAACAGAGAGAAATGGAACGTTAATACGATCGTTCAATTCTTGGAACGTGTTGATTTCTTCTTGGCTTTTATGTGTCTCCACAGATAATAATCTAGCCGATTTAGATCAGGTGAACGTGCAGGCCACCTGATCGGCCCGTTTCTTCCAATCCATCTACCAGGAAAAATTTCGTCAAGGTGAGCACGAACTTCTCGTCGAAAATGAGGTGCATAAAACACATCGCGGCTCTAAGATTTAAGTTCACATTCTCGAAAAGTTCCGGTAGATTAGTTCGTAGAAAATTTAAGTATTGGAGACCATCTAAACGGTTCGGCAAGACGAACGGGCCGATTAAATTGCCGTTTAGAATACCTGCCCACACGTTTAACAGAAAACCGTTGTTGGAAATGGCCGCGACGAATTGCGTGAGGGTTTTCCTCAGCCCACAAATGCATGTTGCGAAAACTGCACACCCCATCTCTGGTAAAAATAGCTTCGTCAGTAAACAGGACATTATGAACAAAATTCGCATTTGCCTGTTGTTTATGCAGTAACCAACGACAAAATCGTATGCATAGAGCACAGTCGGCTGGTAGCAAAGCCTGAACTCTTTGAATATGGAACGGAAGTAATTGTTGTTCGCGAAGAATGCGCCAAACAACGGACGATAAACGCGTTTGTCTTGAGATATCACGCACATTTAATGAAGGATGTTCCGCGGTAAGTTGTAGTATTTTTTCTTCTCTGTTGAGGATGCGTTGTGGATGCTACCGTCCTCCACCTCTTCCGCGACGTGCCCTTAAAGTTCCAGTATCTCTCGCTCTTTGCACAACAGAGAGAAATGTGGCACTGGTTGGCAAATGTCGGTTTGGAAAATGCTGTACATACAAACGCCTTGCCGCTAATGCGTTTTGCCCACATTCACCGTACACTAGAATCATTTCAACAATCTCACTATTTGTAAATTCTGCCATTTTTTTTAGTAAATTTCCGTGCAAGCACCCAATGTACACCTTAAAACTACCCGGCCCGGCGAAGACGTTCAAACGGTTTACCCGTTCGACATAATTATTTATTTTCTCGAAAATTTAATAACGCTTTGTTCAACAAAAAATGGTTCATTCTATTCATTTTCATGCAGAGTTTCATTGTTTAATTTATTTTCATGAAGTTACGAAACACCCTGTATTATCGTTGAATTCTTGGCTTCCGGTTGGAACCGCGTGTCTCGGATTTCTTCACTGCCGACGTTTCGTTCTTCGAAGCAGCAACAAGACCAACAGCAGCAGCAGTAGCAGCATCACCACCAGCAGCAGCCCTGAGGAAGTTCTTCTGCAACGAAGAACGAAACGTCGGCAGTGAAGAAATCCGAGACACGCGGTTCCAACCGGAAGCCAAGAATTCAACAATGGACGACGGCCGCGGAAGCCTTCAAGTTAAACCCTGTATTATCGTTTTCATAAGAGAAGAGCTCTGCGTCATACATTGGCGTTGAAGTAAATGACACATAAGGCATAACCCTATTTTCTTATTCACTTATAAAAAGTGAATTAATACTGAAATATTTGTCGGCTTTTACTTCGGTGATTCATAATCTCTTATGAAAGCAATAATGTCTCCCTAGTCCTCGCGGGGCGTCTTCGAAGATGCCCATGACGTGAATTAGCGTCGTCTAGGCGGTGACGTCACAGCATTTTAATTGTGTTGTTACGTTTGGCAATATTTCAAGAAAAATATGCAAGTTAAAATTTTAAGGAAAAATGAAGTTGATTAAATTGACATGTTTATCAAATTTGTTTAGGCAAGCACAAAACTTGCCTAATTCAAGCATTTTCTAAAGGTATAAAAGATTTTAAATAATTTATACTTAGAAATTAAGTAACACGTTAAAGAGAGATGATACGTAAGTGGAGAACAATGCAGTAAGTCCGTTACTGTTTTCCTTGTTCATTAAATCATGTTTTTCTGAAATACATGTTCTGTTCTACATACATAAAGTACGTTCACTTTTGTAACGAGTAACTAAAGTTACACGATTTGGTAACTTTTACCGTTGAAATCTGACTTCTTTTAGTACCCGTATCTTGCAAATGGTATTTTTATTTGTAGGTTATGTTGGTTTCAATTTTGTGTGTTATTTTGGATCGTTGGCCTCCTTTTCCATGCTTTTCCAATATTTTATTCAATGCATTATACCTAAACGTTATTCTTTGTTTGCGTTTTACAATTGACAACTAAATTGTGACAAACGATAATTGAATTAACAAAACTTTAAATACAATACCAATCACTTTTGTAAGATAACATAAGAACAAAAAAAAATCACATTTAGTTACTCATTATGAAAGTGAATGAAGTTTACATACAGGATGTCATAGCTTCCTAAGAGTGTGTTGCTGAAATCATTTTAAGTCAAAAAGAGCAAGAATAGTATTTATTTGGATTAGAGGAGGGGACACAATGTTTGGCTTGTAAGGTCTTCTGACCTAGACCTTAATCCCTCTTAACTACGTCTTTTGGGAACATCTGAAAAACCTCGTTTATGCCAAAAATTATCTCACTATGCAGCAGGCACTAATTACGCTGATCAAAAATACACTTTGAAGACCTTCTTCTTCAATTATCAGGAGATCTCAAACGTGTTTATAAAAATTAGGCCTCAAATTTAATTTGCTTAAAATTACTTCATCACGACTAAGTTTACAGCATATGTTCATTAGACATTTTTTATTTAAAATGATTGAAAAGCAACACTTCAATATTTAAGCTATGGCGTTGCAATGGGAAATAAAAACGTTATTCATTTAAATATGAGGTACGAATAAGGGCTGTCACTTCTGAAATAAAAGATAAAAAAATAGGAAGATGGGAGTTTCTGAATAGTCTTTTTCAAAAAATTATCAATTTTTAAAAGGAAAAAATATTCGTATCAAATTAATAAAACTATTTTACAATTTTTTTAATAAAAATAACAAATAAGAACAATAGACAAATTTCGTAGGAAAAAGTGCACCAGTTCACGTAAAAATATTTTAACCATATATTATATGTATATGTATATTTCCATAATTTCGTATAAAAATTTTGAAAAATTTAACAAAGGACAAGAAATTAAAAAAAATAGGGCACTCTAAATTCAAAACATTATAAATATGCTTTATGTGTTACCAGTGCCATTATTAGCTATTAACAACTTCGATACGCGGGCATAAAATGGAAGATTATGCTCTGGGGTATTAAGGGTTGCTATAGTTTTAGACAAGTTAATACAATACAAACACGAAGTTGACATTTTTCACTTTCTTTATTCTCATTTACAATGAAAGAACAATTATTAAAAGTACCAGTAATGGAAACACTTTTCCCATCTAATTGTAAGGTTGCGGTATTTGATATTGAAGACTCTCCAGCTAGCAGTTTCGCGACTTTATTTTTGGATGCGATACTGTCTTCTAAATATCCTTCCACAACACTGCTACTTCTCAGCCGCCATGTCTCTTTAATGTAGTCATACTAGCCCCTGCATCTGCTGGTAAGGTGGCTGACGTTCTTCGCAAGCAATGACCTAGGTATTGGTCGGCATCTTTCAAATTTAAATATTTTGCTGTGGTAGCAGGGATCTTTCCAAATGTATCTTTTCTAACAACCTGAGCACAACAGCGGTCGTTTCTATATCTCCATAACACACAGCTTTGTGATGGCTATGATCCATATTTTCTTATCTGAATATGTTTCTTGTTGGTTTTCGTTTCGACTTTGTTCACAACAATAATTTCATCCCTGTTCTCCATATTCACTAATTTTTTCCGCCTGCAACCTCCAAACACCCCAAATAACAGCGCCACTTTCATGATAAGAAACGTTTCGTTTGGTGCTTCCTGAATAAATTTTACCACTTCATCTTGAGTTAGAACCTTCGATTTTTTTGGTTCGTATCCTTTAGATCCTTGTTTTAAATAGGCTACTAACTTGGGGTATTTTCCAATGCCAATATTTTGGTTCAGTAGTACTGTTTTCTTAAGCGTAGAAAACTTTGCCCGGAGCGAATTTGGAGAAAACTTTCCAGACTGTAAATAAGTAAACAAATAATAATAATGGTAACAATAACAGCAATGTTCAGGATACCAATTCTTCAAAATATACCAACAAAACTGTTTCATTAATGAGTGCAACACCATTGCCTGTTATCCATTTTCTAAATTAGTTAAATTCAAGTTCGTACAATCCTTTTGACTTTCGGGGCTTTTGCATCTTTTTCCAGAATTTCTGCGGGAATTTCAATGATATCTTCATCATTCATCATTTTGTATTTCGTTTTGCCAGTGTTTTGTGCAAAATAAATTTTTGTTTGTTTATAAAGTTTCCCTAGCCACCAAATTCACGAACATATCAATATTAAATTATTGTTCTCGAAGAACTGGTAGTAAGACATAAATAGACATATTGTAAAGTAATGCTGAGTAAGACTTCAAGTTACGGTCAAAAATTATTATGTTATGGGGCTCGTTTTTGTTGTCTTTATGTTTATGTTCTTCTTGTCTTTCTCTCAGGGTTTCTCTTTGGGTCGCTCGGAATTACCTATTTTTCGTTTTATGGCCCCACGGCGGATACATACAATGACAAACACAGAAAAAATGAGAGGGGGAGTGTCAGTGTCAAATATGTAAAACTGGTCTACCACCTTCGAGCTCCCCTCGGGGATGATTATTTGATTTGTTGAGCTGCAATTATGCTTTCTATAACTGCTGCATTTACATTTGTAAGTGTCCCTTTTCGTTTTGTATTTTTATAGTCTGTTTGTTTGTTTGTTTTAGATGTATGTCGTTTTTGCCAAAACGTCTCGTTACTCTTGCGTCTACCTCGTCAAGTTGTTTCCAAAGTTGAACGTCTGCTGGACCGTGTCAATGTTGTATACGTTTTAACTCTCCCCACGTAATGTAGTTGTTTAATTAATTTTTTCAAAAAGGTAATTAACACTGCAATATGTACTACGGGCATTAATTGCTGTCTGTGCATTCTTGCGACTTAAAAGCTCTCGGGTCTAGCGGCCCTCGACCTTATAAACTCTTCGTCATCGGGCTAAACATCATCTTAATCCCCTTAATACATAAATAACTAATACAAAAGGAGTATTGTATTGACTACGAAATTTCTAAAAGTTCTAATTTGTACAGTGTTATTAAAATAAGGGCTCAAAGCACAAATATTTTGGCTTAATTCAGCCAAACATGACTATGTTGGCTTTCGAACAAAAATGACAATTAAAAATGTAAAAGTGTGTATTGTTGCGTACATAGCGATTTTTTTCCTTTTTAATTTATTTATAGTCGAATAAATCTTTCTTTATTCTTTCACTTCAAATTAAATGAAATAACTTTAAACTATTTTATGTTACATTTTCGAAATGATCATTTTTCATTTCGTCTTTGTCATTTAATTCAGATTTAACTTCAACTCTCTCAAGTTTAATGATGAATCCGATTAGCATATGCTTTGTAGTTACGCATGTATTAAGTACATGTATGTATATTTATAAAGTTGATGAAGGTTTATAGGACTTTTATTAGTGTCAAATCCCCCATATGGTTTTGTAAAGGTCTTCGTTTTCTTGTGCGTACGTATTTAATTTTTTGTAGTAGAATCAAATTACGTATTCGTTAACTATCGAATATACATTACATATTTGCAAATCGCGATCCACACGTGGCAAACTTTACGCAACCTAATTATTATTACTTGAATGAAAAGCGGCATCGCTCGTGCGGATGATGGGCTTGCATCACCTCAAATTAAATATTTATGGGTATCTGGTAGCCTCTCGTTTGATTCTTTAACGGTTTGACGACGACGACTAATTAAAACGGACGCGCCGGCGTTTTCACAACAATAATTATCGTTATCATCGCCCATCAAGTCATATAATGTGTATACATACGTACGTATGTATATTTCACAAACGTTTCGTTTTCAATTCGATCCAAGGTTATATCGATTATGAGCTGCCAATTTGCTCGGTTAATTATCGTTGTTCCGACTATTTAGTGCTATTGTATTAACCTACTCCATTTTCGTGTGTATTTATTTATTACTGACACTAGACGCATACATACATCGCTTCAGTATACGGTTAAGACACTTTTTAAATATAGAAATAGTTACAGTCAATAAACCTCATTTTATTGATATAAAAGAATTAATTGCACCTTTCAATCAAGAGGCGGAACAAGTTTAGCAATCACCAAAAAAGATGTCATTATTGGATATTGCAGAAACATTTACTAATTGCAGAATTGTGCAAATTTTGTTGGTAAAAATTGAAGCAGTTGGGTACGACGAACTTTTCAAATGTCCTGTTGCATGTAATTAGAGATCGTGAAGCGTGATGCTTCCACACATGTAAACCATCCTGCGAAACGGCCGAAACGTACCATTACGATAATTATGCACTTTTTTACGTGTAGAAACAATAATAAAATTGCGGACTTCATTCCCGTAATTTATAGTTATCTCGGATATCACGAATATTTCTAGAAGATCTAATGGTAAGCACTTGCAAACTTTTTTTTGAAGTTGATGCTTGATATTTCCAACATGTTTCTGTTATTCATATACACTATGTTGATTCGTTTTTCACGCAGTAGGTACAATTAAATGTTTGCAAAAATTAGTCCGAGAGATATTCTTACTTTTTTTTAAACAAGTGAACGATGAAGTTATTTTGTTAGTAAACAATAAAAACACATCAGAAAAAGAAAGAAACTGCGAAACTTCAACAGGATTATGGTGCCATTTTTATTATTAGTCCAAAGTTACAATTCGAGCGTAATTTAATTACTCTACTTGAAAAGCGTTTGCCACGTTTTTTATAACGACCATCGAATGAGATCATCCTCTAGCAATCGTTTCCAAATTTGGTCAAAACATTTCTAAAAATTTTGTAATGTGTAACGCAACTGAAACTTGCGGGAGCTTTTCGAAAGTAAAAGACAAATTAAAGAATAACGAGCACCAATAAATTCCTTCGACACTCCTTAGCTAATACCGTTTCAAAAGGTGTTAAGACGGAACATATTCAGTCCATACGACTCGTCTTGATGTCGCCTGCAGAAAGAAGCGGGTCTCGTCGATCCGTAATTAATTACTTAATCGGCAGAGTAAGACGAATACAAATGTCGTTCAAACGAAGTGATCGCGTGAGCATTTCAGAACGAAGGACGAATTACACAAATGTATGTGTTTAATATACGGGAGATGTTTTGCGAAAGCGGAATTTATCGCAGAATGTTATGAGATCGGCGATTGTTGTTGTTGTTGTTATTATTCGCGTACGTTGCGGACCGATTTGATCGCACACGTATCCGGCATTTAGGTTACTTGGATTGTGTAACGGTCCATGATGTTTGCATGTATGGCACGGCACGTCTATTGCTACTTGTAAGACAGAAATCCCAAGATGGTTTTCTCATTTTATTTTTTTTTCTTTTTTTTTATAGAAAATTATAGTATTATTTTCAGCAGCTATTAAAAAAAGATTAGCCCATTTGTACTAAGACACATCTGTAGGGACATTAACTAAAAATAATTTAAGAAATCTTTTGTTTGTAAAGGTGTTACATTTACGATGACCACTTTATAAAATAAATAAAAGATTAAACAAGGCAGATCAGTGAAAACGAAATAAGTAACTTCTTATTTTCATAATATACAGGATGATGCTTCAATACACCGCCAAATAATAATCCGTTCAAGAATAGAAATCACAGATTATAGTTAAACTGGTGTTGGGAACCCTTTTCTTTATTCCTATTTTTTTTTTAATAAAACGCGCTACTCTTTAAATTCGACTGTATTCAACGAGCATTCGATACAGATTAATAATTCTCATAGAGATTTCGTATACATAGTTTATATCTCAGCTTATTATGAATAACGGCAATAAACACATAAATAGCATACGTGCATCGATTGGCGGCACCGAGGAATTCTTTTTGTTTTGACATCGGCGACTGTCACCCATAGGCGAGCGCTAACACTGGTAAAAGAATATTGCATTCTTTAGTTCTCGAAAAATAATTAATCAAAAATTTTACCCAAATACATGATACTTCGCTCGTTAAGAACCAGCAGCTAATCTAATGAAAATAAATACAGTCATAAACGTTTTATCGTTTTATGGCCGTTGCGGCGAGAAATCGGACGAACTTGACCTTTAGCGAAATTCAATGTAACCAGCTGAAAGAAGAGCTTTAAAATATATACGACAATATTGACAAAGGCATGCAAATGCAAATTACCTGTAGTAAATTATTTAGTACAAATTTTATAAAATGAGGTTTACAATTTGATCACCAAGTTTATTCTCACTAGTAGTACAATCTTTGTTTCTCGTTAAGTTTGCCCGTTTGTGTTCGAAAAAAGTATTTGTTTGTCTCAAATAGGCTGTTAGTTTTTGCAAAAATAAATAAATTTTACCCGCATTTAAGTAAGATTAATGAATGTAAAACAACAAACGGATGGCTTTACAATTATGGACGCAGATGTTTATAATTTGTGATTTTATGGTACCTTCGCCCAACTCCATCCCTAAGCATCGTTTAATGATCTTGTTCTTGTGAAGTTTAGTAGTTACATACAATTAGAGAAGTGTACATTGGCAGAACGCAAAATTAATCGCTTTTCAATATCAGAAAAAACCGATATGGTTTTTTTTATACAAGTGCCGCATAGGAGCACATTTGTGTCGGCGATGCGTGATCACGGACATTTTCGTCCTGCAAATGGTTGTGGCCTAAAGACAACTCCACGAGTGTTGGATGCTGAGATGAATATTTTAAATATTGTACAGCATCAGTACTAGAAGATTGGCTTACAGGACTGGAGTTTCCCAATCGACGGCTTGGAGAATTCTCCGTCAACAGGGACTGCATCCTTACCGTGTAGAAAAAGTACATTACAGCTGGGAGATGCAAATCATCGTGTTAGGTTTTGTCAGTGGATATTAAATAAAATTTACCAAAACAACGAATTTTTAAATGTGGTATTGTTCACCAATGAAGCTCATTTTACTCAGGACGATATTCAAAACTCTCATAACACAAACTTATGGAGTGACGAAAGTCCACGCTACAGCGAAATTCCATCATCAGCAGCAATTTTCGGCAAATGTTTGGGCTGGATGGGACTGCATCCATACCGTATATAAAAAGTACAAACATTACAGCTGGGAGATGTAAATCATCGTGTTAGGTTTTGTCAGTGGATATTAAATAGAGTTGTCTAAAACAATGAATTTTTAAACGCGGTATAGTTCATCGATGAAGCTCATTTTACTCAGGACGGTGTTTGAAACTCTCGATAACACACACGTGACGAAAATCCATACGTTACAGCGGAATTCCATCATCAACAGCAATTTTCGGGAAATGTCTGGGCCGGTATTGTTGCTAATTGCTTGATCGACCTAAAATTTTACCGTAGCATTTGAATGTCATAAATTATTTAGAATTTTTAAATAATGATCTTGAGCTACTATTAGATGATGTGTCCTTAGCTGTACGACGCGATATATGGTATTTAAACGATGGAATACCCTCTCCTGTAGCTTGTGCTAATTACAATAATAGGTGGATTGGACGCTATGGTCCAGTACTTTGGCTCCCGGCAGTCTCCAGAATTAAATCCCTGTGATTTTTTTTGTGGGGGTGGATGAAACTATTCTAAACAGGTAAAACCGGAAGTTTTAAATTATTTATCACAATTATTTTTTATTTACTTCATAGTACGACAACCACAATTTAAAGCCTAAAACACACAGCATTACGAGCGTAGTGCAGGGTGTTTCATGCTTTAAATTGTTACGGGAGTACTGTCTTTTGTTGAAGCTGTTTTAGTTGGATCTGATTTAAATGTCCCAGCGGAGTGACGTTCGCAGTTCATCGTCTTCGTGCTAACAAATTAATAAATGCTGGGATGAATTTAAACGTTTGAGGCAGGTCTTTACAGCGGCGTTCCCTCTATTAAATAAGTTTCACGGTTAATTTTTATAGTTTTACTGCTCTGGGTAATAAACGCAATAAAACGTACGTAAATACGATATCATAAAACTTACGATTGCGACGAACTCCGTACACATTTGCGTAACGTGCTTTTTGGGGTCATTTTTAATTAATAATTAATTTTCTCAAAGAATTTTTTTAACATTTTTCTCATAACCTATGATTTAATTCCTTTCACAGGTTTGTTTTTGTGATTTACTCAAGAATCATCATGTATATAATTACATAGGCAAACTTGCGGTCAAGAAAAGTAAGTCATCATTTATCAGACCTACTATTTTTAATGCTAGTCAATTTGAACTCAATTTTCTATACCGGGTGTCCACTTTGATTATGCACCGTAGGAATTTCATTGTAAGTTTTTATAATTCCTGCTTCCCTATTGAAGTTGTTAGAAAAAACGGTATTCTGAATGCAAGTTTGTTCATCTACGATGGTCTGGATTTAACACCATTAACGCTTTCTTCTTGTAAGATTATTTAAAATCAAAAATTTAGCAGACTTTTTTCGCGATTTGAATGAATTGAGAGATAGGGTCGTGGAAGAATGAAAACTATTACTTCTTGAATGTTAAGCAATGTTACGAGAAGCTTGTAGAACAGGCTGGTCGCAAACGGCGAATTATTTGAACATTTGGTGTAGTACCCGTTAATAATAATAATAATAATAAACTTTATTTAATTTATAAATAAATATTTTTCAGTACGAATTATGTTTCAAGTTTCTATTTTTCATTGCAAAATGTTAAAAATCCATAAAATTGTCAATTAGAAGTTTGCTTGCTCAATGAATCAAAACTGTGGAATATAAAAATATCTGCTTATTTAATTTTGAAAGCTTACGTATTGAAAAAATATATTAGCTAACACAAAGCTACGTATTATGCTGTTTAATGCTTTATGATATGTTCGATAGAAGAGCAGGAATTTACATTAAAGAAAAATTGCATTGAAATCTCTGCTGCATTATCAAAGTGGACACGCGGTATATTATAATATAGTTGGAATTTACTATATTTTCACGCCATCTATGATTCTATGAATCTGCGCTTCTGTGAACCCTAAAAGTTGAACAAATGTGGGAAATATTTTTATTATTGATTTTTCAGAAAAATTATTCTTTATGAAAGCCTCTGCATCTTCCTAAATTCAAAATGCACTTATCAAAATTTGAATACCTCTTGCCATATACAGAGGAAATGAAAATATTTGAAATCATCATATTGTATTTAGCCACTATAACTTGTTGATTACACTTAATTTTATCGATTCTAGAAGAAAAAGATTAATAAACTTAACAATTATCGCAATTTTTGATTTTCGAGAATTTTTATTTCTCAAGTTCTCAGTCAAATTTTAAATAAGGAAAGTAAAAAAAAAAATTGACGGTCGTTATATTTTCATTTTTGGTTACATACTTAATTTCTAAAAAATAGTAAACAATAAAAAACAAAAAAAATTAAGAATGGTTTTCACAATCAAAAAACTTGTTGAATTGAAAAAAAATCAAATTCCTGAAGTAAGAGAAACAAATGGTGATCATAAAAATATAAAAACTGAAATCGAATTGTAGATTTAAAACTTCTTAAAAAATAATCAATAATAAACATTCAAGATGTAATAATAATTCGAAATTTACAAAGAAACAAAAAAGGAGGAAAAATTACAATATAAATACGAGGGGAAAAATGTTTTCGATGACATTGAAATGAAAAAAAAACGGATATTTCCAGAAAAAAGAAAGAAAACCAATGATCGTAATATTTGCGTAAGAATGAGGAGCTCAGATAACTTAATTTCATATAGAAAACAAATAAAAAAAGAGAAACATTTTGACTCTTGAAAAAATATAATCGAATTAGAAAAGAAAGACAACGATAACTTCGAAAGGGAAAAAGAGAAAACAAACGACGATCGTAAATTTTATTTATGAAAGAAAAAAGACAACAAACAAAAACAACAAATGACGAACATAGTGTTTGAAAATTTCAGAAAATACAGTGGTCCCTTTGGTTCCTGGTGGTCCCTTTACATTGAATATAAATGAAATCTATCTCTTTAACTCGAAATTTCTATAACTCAGAGCAATTCTCCTGTCCCTTGGAGATTCGAGTTATGGAAGTTCCATAAACAAAAAATTAAAAAAAGACTGATTAATTTCAAACAATAAAACGGCAACAATAAAAAAGAAAATTTCAAAAACTGTCGAGAATATTTGAAGACGAATTTTAAAGTCATTGTCAGAAACAGTTGATAAAAAAAAACAATATGAGACGGAAATATTTGAGCGCGAATTTCAAACTTTGCCATAAACAAATTAATTTCAATTTATTATTATTAAAAATCACGTCGGGATGACACGTTTTTTAACGTCAGAAAACTAAAAAAATTCTCTAAGAAAATACGAAATTTGAAAATTGGTGAGTTGGCAACACTTTCTGAAACGTGCTTAAGTATGTAGAATACTTAAGTATGTAGTATTCATTTTATTTTATTTTAAACTAAGTAAAACTGAAATAAAGCGGTTTACTATTTTTTAAAATTGCAGTTTGATTTAGAGCTGAAAACTCCTAAATCATATTGAATTAATTCCTTGGTTCCCGTTTTTATCGTCTCTGTCCCATATATGAACCGTTAGTTCCCCGCAAATTAGCTTTTTAGAGTTGGCAGCCCAAATCTCAATCCAGTAATAAATTGGCGTCCAACGTGGAGCGCCTAATTATTGCTTAAGCTTTACTCAAACTTTACAAAATACCAAAAGGGAGTGTAACGTTAAAAGAGGGGTGCAAGAGATAGAAATTCAAAAATTAATTTATTCTTATTACACCTACGCAGTGAGCGTTTAATCGCTTAATGTCCAATTTCAGTCTCACAAATTTCTTTAAGGTTTTGCAGCTGCAATTCTTAGAAGGAACACGCTAAGCTAAGAGGAAGCTCACTTGTTCGAGTTAGTTGTAAATCATTTCGCAATGGGAATGTTTTTTAACGTAAATAATAAATAAGTCCCTTTGTTTACGATGACTCAGACTCGTTTGTTTGAATCTTCATAATTGCAACATTTTCCAATTTATTTTCTAATTTTGAAGTAATAAATTTTTGTACTGAATTCAGGTTTTTTACAACCCTGAGAAAACTTAACAAACCAAAAATAACAAAGGGCTTCAGACCAATAGACATCAATTTTAGCGGCCAACGTGGGGCTATCAAGAAAAAAAATTAAAGTTAGCCGAATTACGCAATAATATGTAGTAGAGTTGTAGAACTTTTAATAAAAGCTTTCTTTGTAGAACATTTAACACATTCATTAAGAGAATTTTCAATTGTCAAACTTCATTACATCTATCTCAAACATATACAGTCTGTCTTGCAAAAACACCCCGAGCTATAATTCCTTTATTTGTAGACTAATTTTAAAAAACAAAAAGGCAAATGAAATGAGACTAAAAACACTATAAAATATGGTCAATTAATTATTTTTGTTTAGTTAAACGTCAAATGACTGTCAATTTTTATTTTTTAAATGGCTCTAGAGCTACTTTTTCTAATTTCAATGATATGCAACACTTTAAGTTTTGGTCAGCAAGTAAAGCAGAGACCATTAATGAAAGAATTAAAATTAAGTGTGCAAATGTAAGTTGCTGTAGGAAAAAAATTGAAAATCGAACTTTAAAAGGGTGGTGTTGACGTAAAATTGTCAAGCACGCTTTGAAAAACAACTGCAACGTATAAAATATTTATTCAAAAAACTAAATAGCGACATGAGAAAAGTCAGTTTTTAAGTTTTAATAGTGTTTGTAGAAAAAATAGTTTATTACACAAAACGTGCACTTTATAAAAATGTTCAAGTGAGCCGTGAAAACAACATCATTAATCGTCGTTTTGCGCAGTTATTGTTTAAAGCTATCAAGTTCTTCTTCCTTTATGACTTATTGTTTCCTAAAAGAAAGATTTTATCGGGTATTTTGGTTTATTGCAGTTTAAAAGTTGTTTAAAATTGTTGATTATAATGGATAATAACCAGTTGGGTGACTTATTGCAAGTTTATTTTGATTGTAATAAGAACAGCAGGCAAGCTGTGCGACTTTATAGGCAGCGATTTCCAAACAGAGAAATTCCGGATCGTCGCAAATTTTCGAGACGAATTAAATTTAAGAAATTATGGATCTTTCAAAAAACCTAAACAAATTCTCCTTAGTGTTCAGGAAAATTCAAAAATCTCTGTTCGTGAAATTAGTAGTTTGACTGGGATATCAAAATCTACTGTGCAGAATGTTTCGAAAAATTTCATCCCTACATTCCTCAGAAAGTGCATGGCTTAGGAAGAAATGATCCTGAGTGAAGACAGGTTTTTTGTAATTTTTATTTAAACAAAATACAAGAGGATCCAATTTTTTTTTGAAAAATTATTTGGTCCGACGAGTGCACTTTCGGCAGTAATGGCATCTTTAATAGAAACAATCATTGATATTGGTGTCAAGAAAATCCAAGAGTTCTTGTAGAAACTAATTTTCAACAAAGGTTCAGCGTAAATGTTTGGTGTGGCATTTTAGGCAACCGATTAATTGGAATATTTTTCATAGATGGTACCTTAAGCCAAAGTACTATGCACTTTTGACTGAACGCCTACAAGACGTTTTACATGAATTGCTATTAGCTGAATTCAATGATATTTATTTTCAACAAGACGGAGCTGCACCTCACAATGCCAGAATTAATGTTAACTGGCTACATAGAACATTTGTGACAAGAGGGATAGGTACGTTCGGACCAGTTCGATGGCCTGCATCTACCCCAATCTTACGCCACTAGATTTTTGGTTGTGGAATTTTCTTCAGGATCACGTTTATTTAATGAGGAAATATTGGGAGCTAGAATTATTGACACTTGTCGTGCTATACCTCCTGATACTTTATTGTGCGCGACTTACGGAGTAGCTAAAAGATGTCAGCTTTGTGTTGAAGCAGGTGGTCGTCAATTTGAGCATCTTTTATAGATTTTTGTGCACTAATCTTTCAGGTTTTTCTCATGTCGCTATTTAGTTTTTTGAATAAATATTTTACACGTTGTAGTTGTTTTTCAAAGCGTGCTTGACAATTTTATGTCAACACCACTCTTTTAAAGTTCGATTTTCAATTTCTTTCCTACAGCAACTTACATTTGCATACTTAATTTTAATTCTTTCATTAATGGTTTCTGCCATACTTGCTGATCAAAACTTAAAGTGTTGCATATCATTGAATTTAGAAAAAGTAGCTCTACCAGGTGCAATAATAAAAATTATATAGAGCCATTTAAAAAATAAAAATTGACAGTCGCTTGACCATGAAGATAACTGAAAAATAAATAATTAATTGACCATATTTTATAGTGTTTTTAGTCTCATTTCATTTGCCTTTTTGTTTTTTAAAATTAGTCTTTAAATAAAGGAGCTATGGCTCTAGACGTTTTTTTGTAGGACACCCGGTATATGTAGGTGCAGCTGTACTTGCTTAAAAGATTATAAACTTAGTATTTTTAACACAACCAGAACTCTCAGTGAAAATTTTCTGTTTTAGAACTTTCAAACGTAGAGATTTAGTAAGCTTTGTTTTTTCGACCTATTTCTCCAAGCTCGCAGAGCCTGTTGGCGAGGGATGTTGGAGGCTGCATTGACTTAAAGGTGTTTATTTCTCCTTTCGGATTCGACTTGCAAACTGGAGAAACGCAAGAAACCCAGTTCGCAGGAGCCGGTATGAATCCGAAACCCGATCCGACATATAAGTACTTTAGAGCCCATATGTACATATGGGCTCTAGAGTACTTATATGTACATATGGGCTCTAGAGTACTTATATGTCGGATCGGGTTTCGGATTCATACCGGCTCCTGCGAACTGGGTTTCTTGCGTTTCTCCAGTTTGCAAGTCGAATCCGAAAGGAGAAATAAACACCTTTAAGTCAATGCAGCCTCCAACATCCCTCGCCAACAGGCTCTGCGAGCTTGGAGAAATAGGTCGAAAAAACAAAGCTTACTAAATCTCTACGTTTGAAAGTTCTAAAACAGAAAATTTTCACTGAGAGTTCTGGTTGTGTTAAAAATACTAAGTTTATAATCTTTTAAACAAGTACAGCTGCACCTACATATACCGGGTGTCCTACAAAAAAACGTCTAGAGCCATAGCTCCTTTATTTAAAGACTAATTTTAAAAAACAAAAAGGCAAATGAAATGAGACTAAAAACACTATAAAATATGGTCAATTAATTATTTATTTTTCAGTTATCTTCATGGTCAAACGACTGTCAATTTTTATTTTTTAAATGGCTCTATATAATTTTTATTATTGCACCTGGTAGAGCTACTTTTTCTAAATTCAATGATATGCAACACTTTAAGTTTTGATCAGCAAGTATGGCAGAAACCATTAATGAAAGAATTAAAATTAAGTATGCAAATGTAAGTTGCTGTAGGAAAGAAATTGAAAATCGAACTTTAAAAGAGTGGTGTTGACATAAAATTGTCAAGCACGCTTTGAAAAACAACTACAACGTGTAAAATATTTATTCAAAAAACTAAATAGCGACATGAGAAAAACCTGAAAGATTAGTGCACAAAAATCTATAAAAGATGCTCAAATTGACGACCACGACGTTTATCTCTCGGTCGGGCGAAGTCGGGTGGCCGCTTACCCTTTCCAGAGTTTCATTACTTTCCGCTGGGGTAGTACCAGAAAGGGATTTTGAACCCACACCTAATACTTGCGCCGCTAAGCTAAGTCTGTTGCCAGCACTCAACTCGGCTATTCAACTACTAAACTAATACAATAAATTTCAGTTATTATTTTGAAGTTTTAGTATTAGTGGCATTACAACTTCTTTCTCTTTTTATAGTATAATTGTTGCGCCTTTTAAAGATTAATACAATTACATTTCTGCTATTAACATACTTATAAACAGAGCGCGGACAAATATCTGAAATATGTAGGACAGCAATAGAAAGATATGAAATCATTACATAAATCACTTGTCAGTCGAAAAGAAAAAAAATTTAGTAGAATAGAATTTAAATGAAAATAAACAATGCTTGAATAAATCAGTAGAAAAGCATGAAAAAAAAAATTGAATACTTAATGGTCTAAGACAGTGATCGCCAATCCGTTGATCGCGAGCTACCGGTAGCTCGCAAAGGCAATTCTGGTAGCTCACAACATATTTTACATTTTAAAAATATAAATGGTTAAAAGTCATGGAAGCCTCCGTAAATTTCGTAAATTCTCCTAATAAACACGAGCAGTTGCAACACTGCGGTGAGCGATCTGCCGCCAACGTTACCATGCTAGAATCGGTTAGAACCGCAGCGCTCTAGTATTCGAGAACGATCTGGTTTGCTCTGGATGGGATAATGATGCATTGAGCGGCGACATTGCACTCAGTTTAAAACCGAACATCACGTAATATACGTACAGCAGTTGGGTCCGTAGCGAAGCAGAGAGCAGTAAAAAATATTATGGCAAGCCAGTAGTAAGAAGGTGAAAACATACCATTTCCATTCGGAATGGGAGGAACAATATTTCTTTACAGAAGTTAAAGGCAAAAATGTATGTTTGTTTTGTAATACTTTTGCCTCCGTTTCCAAAAAAGGGAATATTGAGAGACATCATAAAACTGTACATTCGAATTTTAAAAATCATTTCCATTACATTCTGCCACCAGAAAGGAAAAATTGAAATAATTAAAAAACCAATTAATTGGACAAGAGTCGACAAAAATTAGGCTGCAATTGAAGCATCATACCGTGTGTCTCAGATAATTGCATAAAAGAAGTAACCTTATGAAGACGGGGAAATGATAAAACGGGCATTTTTAGAAGCTGCAGAGTCGTTATTTGCCAACTTTAGAAATAAAGACGAGATAGTTTCAGCTATAAAATCTATGCAACTTTCTACTAATACAGTATTGAGGCGAGAAGAAGTTATGAGCAATGATACTTTTGTATAGTTAAAAACTGATTTAGATAACTGTTTATTTTTCACTGCAACTAGATGAATCAACAGATGTGTTTGTAAGGATGGTTCTTAGTGATTTGACGATAAAAGATTTTTTGAAGTTTATTTCACTGGAAGGACATACTACTGGTCACGAGTTGTTTTTTTATTTCAAAAATATTATTTCATCTGAGAAAATTCCCATATCAAAAATGGTAGGCTTGACTACCGATGGCGCTCCAACTACGGTGGTTTGTGTAAAGGGTCTGGTGGCGTTAAATCTGTTCGCACTTGTTCCTGTTCTTGTGGACGGTTTTTCCGCGGTTCGCTCCATGCGAGGTATGAGTTTAAAGCGAGTTGATTTTCGTTCGTTGCATATAAGGCAACGCAGTTTTCCATTGTTGTGGTTTTTATTAAAGGCAATTGGAAGCCTTACATTGGTTACACTGTCACGGCAATATTTTGGTTCCTCTTGAGTAGATTGTTTTATTTTTGCCGTGGTGCACTTTGGAATCCCATTTATTTTGGATTTTGCTTTATTCGGAAAATTGAGAAAGCCTCCAGTCCCAAGTATTTTCTACACGTTTGTAGGTCAGTATTGCGTATGTATTTATGTAAATAGGTTCTGTTACACTATTTTCTCTTTAGGCCTTTTTTTTATACTGAGCCTGTTCTAGGAGCTCTCTGGCACTTTAGAGAGTCAACTAATGTTCTGTGGCGTAGAAATTATTACGTTACAAATCGTAAAAATGAAAGTTTTCCACAATTTCTCTGACACCACTGCATTATCCATCAGCAAGCCTTATGTGGAAACTTTCTAAAACTAAACAACGTTATGAAACTAGTTGTAAAAATTGTGAACAAGATTAGAGCTCAAGCGTTACAAAGAAGGTTATTCAAAACCTTGACCGATGAAATTAACTGTCAGTACGGGGAGCTACTTCTTCACTCTGAAGTCCGATGGTTAAATAGAGAACGAGTGCTGAAACGTTTCAACGATGTGCTGTCTGCTATAGTTCAATTTTTCAAACAACGCGATGAACTGATTCCTGAACTGGAAAATTCAATCGGGCTTAGAGATTTTGGTTTTCTTGTGGACATTACCGAAAAATTAAATGAACTTAATTTACAGTTTCTGGGGAGGGACGAAGAACTAGCGGAAATGATTTCTGATATAAAAGCATTTATCAAAAAGCTTGAGTTTGGGAACAAAAGCTAATCAACCACGATACCAGGCATTTTCCTATTCTTTCAGAAAAGATATCTCAAAATTCATTGGAACCCTATGACAGTAAATATCATGTAGAAATAGTTTCTAAGTTGAAGGAAAACTTCAAAAATCGTTTTAAAGATTTCAATGAAATGGCTTTAGTGGCGCAATTTGTTGTTTCACCTTTCATTGAAATTGATATCCAACAGTTGCAACTTGTGTTATGCAGAACTTTGCCGAAGACATCTCTGTAACAGAAATGGAAGTGATTACGTTTCAAAATAATTTCCTTAAAACCATTAGTCTCAGGTACAACATTTATCTGGCCTATAGTAAGTAAAGAAAAATATTCAGTTCTATGTCGTCTTGCGTTGAAAGTAAACGCGTTATTTAGTTCAACCTATTTGTGTGAATCTGCTTTCTCCAATATGAAGTTTATTAAGAATAAATACCGCAATCGACTTACAGATGAACATTTGGATGATTGCATTCGAATGGCTCTATCAAACTATACTGCAAACATTAAAAGACTTATCGATGAGTCTGAGTGTCAGCCTTCTCATTGAACATGAATTTTATATCAACACATGTTTTTGTTTAAAATAGTGCGTTATACTTTTTGTTATTTTTATTCATTTTTATTAAATCGCATGTAACATGCCATTGTGACCGCATAAAAATCTTGTTTATTTTTCAAACACCTACGATTGGTAGGTATATATTTATTCTGTTTAATTTTAGTTTATTATTACTATGTATTAGTTCGTAAAATAAATAATGTCGAATAAAACTGTGCATTATTTCATTTAGGACTAGGTAGCTCACTGTTTATTCCAAAATTATCAAAGTAGCTCAACAGGTTGGCGACCACTGGTCTATGAGGTGTGAAGCAAAAGAAAAGTAGAATAAACTGATTTCCTAAATAACAAAGTATTTAAATTAAAAGAAACAAATTCACATTCTCATTGTATTTGTGTCTTTGAAAGAAATAAATATTTACGTACATATATGTATTTATTCCTCTCAAAGACATTTTACAATGTATGAGATTTGTCATAAAAGAATACAATTAGTAATAAAGAACAAACTCAAAAAAATATAGGTATATATACATCGTAAATTTGAATACAAAGGTCGCTTACACATTCTTGCGATTAATTTGTAAAGCGGCAATCGTTTTCAATTCTTGTTGCGCTTGCAAATCTGTTATTTAACCTCTAAGCTAAAATTTGACGGTCAATAGGTTCGATGCACTTGTCCTCTATTAATGCTAATTTATTGAAAATATTTCTAGAAAATAGGAAACAAAAACTCTATTGTTTTTTGCAAAGCTACTTTTTACTTGTTTACATGGTATGACGTGCGACGCGTAAAAAATACGTCCGGAGATGATTCTCTAAATTACAAGATTTCTTTTTATTATCAGATGATTTGGGAAAAATATTTAATTATGTTATATATTGGGGTTTAAAAATTAAAAAAAAAATAAAGAAAATTAATTATTAATCCATTTCTAAGATACTGTATTGTATTGTACTTACAATTGCAAACCGTAAACAGATCTTTATGTATAGTTGCTATAATTAGATGTATTTTCATCATCACAATTTTGTGACATCACTGGTTTGATATCTACATAAATTAATAAGGCATTTGTTTTCGATGAAAATAAGGTGATCGCAGAAAAAGTATTAGCACACAACTTACAATTAGTTGTAAAGCTCGTGCGCAACTTTTTTTATTCGTGATAATATGCTTCTAAAAATATTTACTGCGACATAACTGATCGTGAACACTGTAATTAATGCAATTTAATTACATTTCAGAGTGACACAATAAAACACTTATCAAAAAGAAGAAAAAACAAAGTAAAATATTTTTAACTCAATTGCCATTTGAATAGCATTAACGTTATACTGTTGAAATATTCTGCAACAATGTTTGTTTTTATTTAAATGACGTAAAGCAAAATATTTTGCAGTATGTGCTAGGTCATTTGCAATTGGAATACTTTATTTATATTTTTTGATATTTTGTGAATGACTACATTTGCTAAATATGTTTCTGATTAAATGATGTGAACACACTTGTACCGTCAGAACGTTTTGCAATAACAAGAAGTTTAAATTTATTATCATTAATATATTAAAAAGAAACGCACAATGCTCTACATTTCACAATTGTGCGTTAAAAGAAATGTATACAAATTTTTATTATTAAAACTCTCTCTTTTTCCAAATAACTGGGTTTCCTAAATATGTGAAACGAAAATAATCGTTGAGAACTTAATCTCAATAATCAATCACACATGCAATTACTATTTGAATAATTAATTTATGTAAAGCACAAGTGTTTAGACTTTTCCTGCGTCTTACCATTGATTGTTGGACATATAAATCACGGCAAATTAAGGTAATAAATACCTACGTCTAGTTGTACTTTCATCTAATGCGTTGCATAAAAAACGAACAAATTGTAATCGCGCCATTAAACTTTACTTTCATCTGCTCCTACATTAATGGAAAACCTTGTGAAGTCTGCGGGTGATCATAAATTCAGACTTTCTTGTGCTTGAAAATATGTTTATCATTTTCTCTCTGCATTAAAAATATATTTTTGTAAGCAATTTAAAGTTACTGCGTTTACGAGAAATAATTATGTGAATTCCTTGTGCGTCTAGCAATGGGCGTTTTGAATTGCAGTCATATTTTGTTTCCGAGCAAATAGTTGAAACTGTTTAGATTCTAAATAGAAACGAAAATAGCTAACTATGAAGGTTAGCAATAAAATATTGGCAACATACATGACATACATCTAGCAATAGTTATGAAAGAGTCTGGACAACCTGTTAGTCAATTTTTATTAAATGCAGTAATTTTTTAAAAATTTATTGTTATTAAAAAACTTGCTGCATTTAATAAGAATTAACTAACAGATTGTCCAGACTCTTCCATAGCTGTTGTTGATCTGAAATGAACGGTGATTATCCAACACTGCCTCACATAAAACACTGTAACCCCTCTTGCTACCGTCTGGACAATCCTCGTTCACAATCATTGGTGAAGGCATACCTCACGACGTTGTAAGGGCTACGTTATTACAAGTGGGTACTTTTCTAATGAACCTAATAATCAACTATCTTTGTGTCTACGCTAAGTATGTCTATCTGCAGCACCATCGTTAGTGTCAGGTACTTCTTATGACACTGTTACAAAACCTTATTGATAACTCTCGTATGTTAAAATAATATAGAGGGTAATTCTTGCATAAGTCGCCAAAAAACCTGTGAAAGGAATTAAATAATAGGTTATGAGGAAAATGTTAAAAAAATTCTTTGGAAAATTTTATAATTAATTAAAAATGACCCCAAAAAGCACGTTATGCCAATGTGCATGGAGTTCGTCGCAATCGTAAGCTTTATGATGTTTTCGTACGTTTTATTGTGTTTATTACCCAGAGCAATAAAACTATAAAAGTTAACCGTGAAACTTATTTAATAGAGGGAACGCCGATGTAATGACCTGCCTCAAACGTTTAAATTCATCCGAGCATTTATTAATTTATTAGCAAGAAGACGATGACTTGCGAACGGCATTCCGCTGGGACATTTAACTCAGATTCGACTAAAATCAGTTTGAACTAAAGATAGTGCCTCTGTGACAATTTAAAGCACTCGCTCGTAATGCTGGGTGTTTTATGCTTTAAATTGTCGTTGTCCTACTATGAAATAAGTAAAAAATAATTGTGATAAATAAATTAAAAATTCCGGTTTTATCTATCGAAATAGATGCTCAAACTGAAGATCGTTGTTATCAATGTAAGCTATAGCCCGTTTTCTCAAGTTTTTCCTTACACGTTCGAAAACATCAATATTTTTTCCAAATCATCTGATAATAAAAAGAAATCTTGTAATTTAGAGATGTATTTCGAATCACATGTTCGATGTGTTCATGCAACTACTGTACAGTATGCACTGGGGTAGAATATACAAGATGTTTTATCGATCCCCACAAAACAAATCACAGGGAATTAAGTCTGGAGACCGCGGGAGCCAAAGTACTGGACCGTAGCGTCCAATCCACCTATTATTGTAATTAATGTTTAGCCACTCTCTCACATGAGTGGGTGCTCCATCGTGTAAATACCACATATCGCATCGTACAGTTAAGGACACATCATCTAATAGTAGCTCAAGACCATTATTTAAAAATTCTAAATAATTTATGGCATTCAAATGCTGTGGTAAAATGTAAGGACTGATCAAACAATTAGCAACAATACCAGCCCAAAAATTTGCTGCTGATGATGGAATTCCGCTGTAGCCTGTGGATTTTCGTCACTCCATACGTGTTATGAGAGTAAAATGAGCTTCATCAGTGAACAATACCACGTTTAAAAATTCGTTGTTTTAGTCAACTTTATTTAATATCTACTGACAAAACCTAACACGATGATTTGCATCTCCCAGCTTCTGGATTCTGGATTGGTGAGGGGGGTGAATAAGAATTCATATGCAGTTAGGCCACAATTGGGCCCATAGTGCTACCCCCATGTTCAGCAGTGTTTGAATGTCAGCGTTCTTTCGATAAAGCCAAGAACGTCCGACAGAGGGGCACTGCGAATTTCAGCCATATCAGGCCAGAATTCCCTTAGCATTGGACCTCTGATCGAGGCGAGTGCTGTGCAATCATAGAAGATATGTTCAGCGTTTCTTCATCTAAGTTACAACCTCTAAAAATTGACCTGCCTCTTAAATCAATACGATGCATATGTTTGTTTAGTTTGCAATGTCCTGAAAGTATTCCTACGAGTAGACGTAGTCTTTTTCTAGGTAGATGTAAACAGAATCGTGTTGTCTGGATTTACCCATCTGTCAATATATCGGTCTTGGGTTCTTTGTTTCAATAAGGTATTAAACAGGGGCTCCAAAAGGGTCGTCCCGAGCCGCCGCTAGCCAGTTCGTCTGCCTGTTCGTTGCCAAATGTTCCAACATTGTGGTGTTGTTTGGTCACTTGTTCTAGTGTGCTGTGACAGTGGAGTGTTATTCCTGAGGATATTCTGTTGCTGTTTAGAGCCAAGAGTGCCGCCCTGCTATCGCTAGCTATCCTAACGATTTTATTCTGAACACTTCGATCCAGAATTGCTCTTGCACTTTCTATAATGGTAACTAGCTATGCTTGAAAAACAGATGTCAGTTGGCCAAGTGCTATGCTCATGTGAAGGTCCAGGTCGTCGGAGAAAATTCCTGCGCCTGTTCCTTCCGAAGTCTTAGATCCATCAGTGAATATGGATATATTGGGTGCATCTTCAGCGTTCAAGAAAACGTTGAAGTGCTTTTTGAATATATATGTAAGTGCGAGGAAATCGATCACCGCCCCAAAAAGAGGAGTTTCTTGTAGAGCCTCCTCCAGGATGAGGTGGTGTCTACCTCCGAGACCTTTGTTATTCCACACCCTTTTTGCCCGCAGCCTAAGGGCCGATCCCAGTGCCACCTTCTCCACATATGTGTTCAGTGAAGGGAGATCAAGGATGGCCTCTAAGGCGGTGGTAGTGGTGGATTTCAGCGCACCGGTAGCACTCATGCATACCAACCTCTGTACGTCGAAATCTCCGATGCTGTTGTCGTTAGTCGGGCTCTGGGCTACATAACAAAGCATGGGCCTAATTGCGGCAGTGTACAGCCATAGGGCGGCTTTTGGTGACGATCCCCAAATTCCGCCCATTGCACGGCGTCACTGCCAAAAAGCGACGCCTGCCGTTGCTACTTTTACATTAACATGTCTACCTCAATTCAGTTTCCGGTCAAAAATGATTCCCAGGTATTTGACTTCATCTGAAAAGGTTAGTTCAGTTTGGAAAAGTTTGTTCCATATTGTTGTACATTTATTAATCTTACTTAAAAGTGGGTGAAATTTATTTATTTTTGCAAAAACTAACAGCCTATTTGAGACAAGCAAATAATTTTTTTCAGACGCAGTCGGGTAAACTTAACGAGAAACAAAGTTCGTAGTGCCAGGGGAATAAACTTGATGATCAAATTGCAAACCTCTGTTATCCTCATTTATAAAGTTTGTACTAAATAATTTACTATAGGTGATTTGCATTTGCATGTCTTTATCAAAATTGTCGTAAATATTTTAAAGCTCTTCTTTCAGCTGGTTACATTGAATTCTGTTGAAGGTTAAGTTAGCCTGATTTTTCGCCGCAACAGCCATAAAACATAAAAACAATTATAATTGTATTTATTTTCATTCCTTTACCCGCTGGTGAAGTATCGTGTATAATTTTTAATTAATTATTTTTAGAGAACTAAAGAACGCAATAGTTTTTTTTACCAGTTTATCTATAATCTGTGATTTCTTTTCTTGTACGGATTATTATTTGGCGCACTATTAGAGAATCACCCTGTGTGCTATGATATAAAAAATAAAATGAAAATAGAACCGATTTTTTTTATTCAAATTGAACGTTCTTTAGCGTTGTACCTGAATATACAGAGTATTACAGGTAAGAGTAATGACGCATTGACATTTTTTTAAAGGCAACCCCCAAGTATGAGTTGATATTTCAATATATCCCGTGACTATCAAGACAATGCTATAAAAATATTGAACGCTTTCATATAAAATTTTTGAGAAAATTAACAATGAAAACGAAAAGCAAGGTTCTAAATGCATTTCAATAAAAAAATATGGAAACTTAGGATTTAAAGCATCATAAAGAAATAAAATTATCTCAAAAAAATATTCAAAATGCCATCTACTTCTTGGCAATTGCCAATTTAGTGAATAGATTTGAGTAGTATAGCTCTAAATGTTCTTCTTGTTCGATCTTTCAATTATTTTCTTTGCAGGCCTGACCTGTAACAAATCTCCAAAGGAAAAAATCTAAATTTCTACCGACTCCTCCCAACTGGGTTTTTAGCATTTCCCCAGTTTCTAAGGGAAAGAAACTATACTGATAGTTAACGGAGAAGTAGGTGCTCTTTCTGTGTGAACGTTGTTAAAAAACTGAAATACTTTCTCTTGCGTCCTTATTTTATCGTCACATCCCAAGCATTATTAAAATTTCAATTCTTTCTCGTTTCATTTGAATGGTTCGTTTAATGAAACCAACCAAGCAAATCTCTATCGCCTAATGCGGTAAAGAAAAATCGCCGAGCGGTGAATTCAGCTTAAGCGATTATAATTTGCCACTTATTGAGATTATTTTCAAGTGGAAAGCAGATGAAAGAGATTTTGAATGAAAAGTTTATATCGCGACATCTTGAGATCGTTTTTTAACCTAATGCAACAAAATTTTTAAAGACATTTTGAACGTGTACTTTGGGATAATTTTATGCCTTTACAATGTTTTATATCCTAAATTTATTATTTTTTTTATTAAAATACGTTGAAATTAAAACTCTGTTTATTCAGTTTTCATTATTAATTGTCTCAAAAATTTTCATATGAAAGAGGTCAAAAATTTTCTAGCATCGTTTTGGTAGTTATGGGGTATATTGAAATATCAACTCATACTTAAGGATTGCCATTTAAAAGGAATGTCAGTAATACTCTGATTGATTTGATTTTAGAATTTTCTTAAAAATCAATAATAATTTATGCTTTATACTGATCATTCTAAACTTTATACTCTCACTGCACGTATGTATACAGTATTTTGTGATTTAAAAATAGGTATTTCGTAAATGCAGTTGTAATTTAAGGACATGGAATGACGCTGCATTACTTATAATATTGTACTCGATGATTCAAAGTAAACATACGTATGATAAAATAAAGTTTATTTAAATGTTAAATTTATTTATTTATATGGTAAGTAAACGTAAGCGACGAATGTACAGGAGATAAAAAAAATTGAAAGTTTAGTTTCAATGAAAGCAACGAGATATAAAGAAGATTTAATTTGTTCAGAGAATAATGTAGATTTCGATGACGCATTTAAGAGAATAAATCTCATTTTTATTTAGAATAAATTTTAATAATTATTATATAAATTTTAATATTGTATATATCGATCGTTGATATGTCAGCTCAGTTATTCTCTTCTATCCCATACAACTTAGGTCAGTTTTAAGCAGTTTGTTATGAAAATCTTGCAAACGGAGTTTTTTTGAGATATAACCCTCCTCTTCCGTGTGATCGATATACAGCTTGAGTGAAGCAAGTAGGTTGGCGACGCTTGCCTCGGATGTATTCGAGGCGACCGGTCTTGCCTCGCATTGGGAAGCGAAACGATGAGCGCGTATTTAATTATTTTATTTTAACCAGGATTTCAATAATTCTTGTTATAGTATTGTTATAATTACCGCAATACATTTGCATAACGTTATTATTATTGTTTGTAATTAAACAATATTTCCATAAACATTACAGAAATTAATAAATGAAGAATCTTCTCTGATAATGGTTAAATTAAAAAGAATTCACAACGATAATATAAAAACATAATAAAAGACTCTCTTGTAACAGAAAAATGGTTTTTCAAATTGAATAAAAGATTTTATAGAATGAAGATAAAAATAAAATAAACTTAAAGTAATTCTGGTCAAGAAATAATAAATACATTAAATATCTTTCAAAATTTTTATTAATTCTGTGGATGGTTGTAGCAGAAGGAATTGGATGATTTACAAATTTTTCTCTGAATAAATTAATTCGTTAATACCACTTTATAATTTGTACTTTCTCAGGTACACTATAATTCATACTGAATTTTTGTACTGAAGAAAAATAAAGAACATTAAAATAAATATTATATTATAATAAAAAATATATATTCGTAGCTCAAAACAACTCTAAAATTTGCACGCTTAGAACTGAAGGCGTGAACTGATACACGCTAGCGCAAGAACGCCCTCTACTCTTACACGACTTCTAGTTGTAAAATTCAGCCTGTGTACTTGTTCAAAAAGTACATCCTGTGTACTTATGTGTTTAAATTGTTCATAAATCGTCAGAGTTAAAAGAGTAAACCCTATTCATTGCGTGCATATTGCGAAGCAAAATTACTCTACTTAACTCTAAAACGTACAGTTTACACGAACAAGTAAAACTGTCAGAAGTTTATGTCTGAGTGTCACAAACATAGGACTTATTTTTATCATGCAAAGTTTACGTTACTTATGTGGATATACTTCTCAGACATAAACTTCTGACAGTTTTACTTGCTCGTGTAAACTACACTTGTTTACTCCAGGTAAACTTCCTGAACACAACATGTATGTGCCACAACGAAAAAAAAGTGTATCCAGACATCGCGACATTTACGTGATAGTTATCGTAAAGACATGCGACATTCGACGGTTTTTCTTAGGATAACTATCACATAAATGCCGTTGTGTCGCATGCATGTTGTGTTGATGTCGTATAGCACCGTCACGACAGGGCCTTAGTTGGTTTGACATCACATTTTCTTTTTCCTTGATAGATAATTTTATTGTTGCAAAGAACACAAAAGTAAAAAAAAAGTAATTCAAAATTGCCTGTCAAGGTAAAAAAAGACCAATTAATAACATTCATAAAACATTACAAAATATCAAGGCAATGAATATTAACTGAGAGGTAATCGCGATGATAGTCAATGGAATAAAACCCATTGTCTTTTAAAACTGACATTAAAATTGAGGACGCATATTTTTATTATGTCTGGAATTGCAAGAGTGATATAAGAGCCACTGCAAAATAAAAACGAATGGAACAGTCAAGATTTGAAATTCACGAGACATACAGGACGATTCTTCAATAGACCGCCAAATAATAATCCGTACAAGAATAGAAATCACAGATTATAGTTAAACTGTTAAAAAAAATATTTCGTTCTTTACTTCTCGAAAAATAATTAACCAAAAATTTTACCCAAATACACAATACTGCACTGGTCAAGAACCAGCAACTAAAGAAATTAAAGTAAATATAGTCATACACAGTTTTATCGTTTTATGGCTGTTGCGGCGAGAAATCGGGCGAACTTTACCTTCAACGGAGTTCAATGTAACCAGCTGAAAGAATATTTACGACAATATTGATAAAGGCGAATGCAAATCCCCTGTAGTAAATTATTTAGTACAAATTTTATAAAATGAGGATAACAGAGGTTTGCAATTTGATCACCAAGTTTATTCCCACTAGTACTATAAACTTTGTTTCTCATTAAGTTTGCCCGCTTGCATCCGAAAAAATTATTTGTTTGTCTCAATTAAACTGTTGGTTTTTGCAAAAATAAATAAATTCCACCCGCTTTTAAGTAAAATTAATAAATATGCAACAGCTTTACAATTATGGCCGCAGATGTTTATAATTTGTGATTTTATGGTACCTATGGCCATCCCTAAGCATCGTTTAATGGCCTTGTTCTTGTGAAGTTTAGTAGTTACTTATCAGACAGGAGTGTACACGGGCGGAACACAAAATGAATCGGTTTTCGATATCAGGAAAAAACGATATGGTTTTGTTGTACGGCGAAGCATTAGAAAATTCACGTCGCGCTCGTCGTTTGTGGATCGAAAAATTTTCTTTACAAGTACCACATAGAGCACTTTTGTTTCAGTGGTGCAGCATTTGCGTGATCACGGACATTTTCGTCCTGCAAATGGTCGTGGTCTAAAGACAACTCCACGAGTGTTGGATGCCGAGATAAGTATTTTAAATATTGTCGACGTAGAACCTAGCATCAATACTAGAAAATTGGCATACAGGGCTAGAATTTACCAGTCGACGGCTTGGAGAATTCTCCGTCAACAGGGACTGCATCCTTACCGTGTACAAAAAGTACACTACAGCTGGGAGATGCAAATCATCGTGTTAGGTTTTGTCAGTGAATATTAAATAAAGTTTACCATAACAACGATTTTTTAAACGTGATATTGTTCACCAATGAAGCTCATTTTACTCGGGACGGTGTTCGAAACTTTCATAACACACACGTAAGGAGTGATGAAAATCTACGCTACAGTGGAATTTCATTATCAGCAGCAATTTTCGGCAAATGTTTGGGCTGGTTTTGTTGCTAATTGTTTGATCGGTCCTTACATTTTACCGCAGCATTTGAATACCATTATAAATTATTTAAAATTTTTAAATCATAATCTTGAGCTACTATTAGATGACGTGCCCTTAGCTGTATGACGCGATATGCGGTATTTTTACGATGGAGGATCCCTCTACATATTAAAGAAGTTTCACGATTAACTTTTATAGTTTTATTGCTGTGTGTAATAAGCACAATAAAACGTACGAAAACACGATATCATAAAACTTACGATTGCGACGAACTCCGTACGTAACGTGCGTAACGTGCTTTTTGGAGTCATTTTTAATTAATTATAAATTTTCCCAAAGAATTTTTTAACACTTTTCTCATAACCTATGATTTAATTCCTTTTTTTTGTGGTTTATTCAAGAATCACCCTGTATGTATATATTGTGTATAATATTCTTTAAAACGCAAATTTCCTATTATTCTTATAGCCTTTCTTTGACGAGTAAACACTCGGTCAAGCTCCAGCTAATATTACAAATAAATTAATTTATTGGTATTATATGAGGTGCTAAGAATCGTACTGTCGAAGCATTTTTGATAGAAAATCGTGTTTTGAGTTCATCTCTATAGAAAACGCAAACAAAAGTTCGTTTAGCAGGAATAGTGTTGTTAATTATATATTTCTAATATATTATATCTAGATATAGATATATGTACTGCATTTAACGACACCTTCAAAGTTAGCTGTTATAGAAGAGAACAGGAACGCTGCACAGTGGTCCACAATCGGAAAAACATAGCCAAAACTATTTTTCTAGGTTTTGTTATTTTAACTTATTAATCACATGTAAATATAACTTATAGTTATGTTTACATACCGTTAATTTTAGTCAGCGTTAAATTTTTAAGATTAAAAAAAACCATACGAAGTTCAACGAATTTATGTTTGGAACATCGCTTAATATACATATGTGACACTTTTTTAAAAAGCCCCGAAATGTTATATAATCTAAATTATGATAAATATTGTAAACATTGGTCTTAAATTAATAGATAGAGTGCTACATAGAACATTAATTTTATTGAAAATATTTTTTAAAACAGTTAATTTTTTAATGTTTATATTTAAAATTTGATACTTAGGAAAGACATGTCTAGTGATCAAGTTTTTAACATCACTGTTTAAAGAGCTCTTAATAGAAAGTATTCCAATAAAAATTAGCTTCGACTACTTCCTAGTGTTGAAAAAGAAATAACCATAGTGTCGGGCAGAAAGTTGGACACATAAGGGAAACTTTTTAAGAAGTAATGCTTTCTCAGAGAAAAAATATTCTTTATACAAGTGCCTGCATTTTCCCACACTTAAGATGCACATATCAAAATTCGAATAATTCTAGTCACATATCGAGGAGATCCTCAGTATATGATAAGAGACATTCAAATTTTGATAGTGTATATTGACCCATGTCTGATTGTACCGCATTTTCCATCATAGATTAAATTTAGAAAGTGACAATCGTGAATACATGACAGCATAATGTCAATCACAATCTAATTGACACTTGAACTTCAATTTAAGTGTCGATTAGAATATGCTCGAGATTATCTGGATCTACGTTAAGTATCATATTCTAAGTACGACTTAAATTTAATTTCTGTGCGGTGCAATGGACTATAAGGGAAGATGCAGAAACTTCTATAAAGAATAAATTTTTGTAACAAATCAATAATAAAGAAGTTTCCTATACAGTGAGAGTCAAAAGCAAGGAATAAATTCGATTAACAGGAAAGTACAGATTTTTGGAAACTTTTCAAAAATAACTCAATTTTATTTTTAAATTCCACAATTTTTGACATAATACATGGATATACAAGGCGAACCGATTAAGTGTGGTGACGTCATCGGCATTGTTTTTTAAACAGCAACCCCCATTTTTTATATACGGAAATTTTTGAGAAAAATAATTATGAAAACGGGAAAGTGCATTTTTATTATTATTGTAAACAAGGAACAACTTGACAATAACCTAACATATGCTGAAACTCAAATAAAACATTCTAAATAGTTTCTGGTGCAACTGCTCTGATGGTAACACTTATCGTCTCCTTTAGGTCTTCCAGATTGTCTAAGAATTCCATTTTCTCTCATTTACTATGATGAAGTACAAGGTGTTCTATTTGAAAAAAAGTTTTTAATAGAAGATATCTCGAGAACTTCACATTCAATTGTTTCTCTGTTTTCATATTTGTAATCGGCGGAGAAATTCAAATAAATTTGTTATTTGATCGACTCTGTAGTTCCAAAAATAAGAAAGTTAGCAATGGTGCCGACTTACTTTGAAACAGCCTGTATATACAGATTGATTCAAAATAAGTGTTCGACCCAGGGGTGTACTTACTAAGGTCATGTAAGTACGAAATTGAAAGAAATAAATTTATCGGAGGCATTTGAAAAACAAACCTCTTATGAATCCTAAATCGAAACTGTTTAAATACCACTGATAGCTATTAGATATGATACGTGCGGCGCTTATAAAATTACGTAAGAACTCCCCCCCCCTCGAGACATCTTTTTATAACGATAATAAATTTTATTGACATAGAACAACTGTAGCAATACACGCATAGTAAAAATGAATGAACTATTTTGACTGAAAATTTATTATAATCGTCATTGAATTTGACGCCGTTATAAAAGTTAAGATCAAGTTTTTTGTGAGTTTCATATTAATATTAAAGTGAAACTGTGCATAAACTTAAACTTACGGTTTTTATAACAGATGCTCGATATGACCCCTTTCTTGTTGTCACACGATTGATGAATGATGGCACGTACCCCAGGAAACATTCAATTCGCATTGTTTCGAATTATTTTTGCTGCGGAAAAATTGCGATTGTAAAGTTCTTCAACCGTGTTAATGGGGTCTTTATAAACCAAACTTTTCATGTGGCCTCACAAATAAAAATCTAAGAGATTCATATCGGGCGAGCGAGGAGACCAAGCTACTGGCCCACCGCACCCGATCCACCAATTTCCAAACTGAACTATTAAAAAATCCCGTACATTACGTTGAAAATGTATCGTGTAAATCACCACATATCACGTCGTATGTTCAGAGGCACTTCATCGAGGAGTTCGGGCACCGTATTATTGATTTCAATAAATTTCCATCAATTGTCAATACAAATTAAGCGAACTAACACGAACTAATTTGCACTGACAAAATCATAATTTTACCCCTACGTATATCGTAAAAAATGTGATTCATTTCTTCCGTCTGCACCACAAGTTCCATGTTCGCAATAAATGAATTGCCCGTTATAAATTCTTTCCGCATAAATAAGGTTATAAATAAAAACTTTTTTAGTTTCAGTGCAGGGTGAACGCACGTGTTTCGTTTTATTTTTGCGAGAGATTATTGCTTTCGTGACGCAGTACAGTTATTCCAGTGGACACTAAACAATTTACATCTGAATCTTCAACTAATTTTATCTCATAAACTATGCATAACAGACCCCCATGACTATAGTTTTTTGTTTTGTTTTTTCATGTATTACCTGTGGTTAACGGGTCGGACACTTACTTTGAATCAGCCTGTATAGTTATTATTTTCTCATAATCAGACCACTAATATTTTATTCTATTAAATTCATGAATAATTAGGATTTCACTTAGCAATTTAAAACAATTTGGTATTAACTCCTAAATTATTAAATAAATTTTTAGATAATTAAGAAGACATTGTATAAAATTTCCTTTAGATATTATTAAATGTATAAGCGCTTTTCCTTTGCGCACTTTAATTACAAAAGACAAAAGATAAGGAAACAAAATTGTAAGATCTTGAATTTATTTAAATACATTATGTACATATTCAATGATACGACAGGATGGAGAGAATTGTAGGCTTAACAAAAACATCCACAACAACAACATAAATAAGTCAGATAATTAATAAACACCACGGACAACTTGTGGTCGGACTCATTGTTTTCGGTTTGCGGGCGTGCAAACTTAAAAACAAATTTACCGTACTGACACAAATAATCGACCCCGATTAATTATTTAAGCGTTGTTTTCTCGTTATACAATAAAATTTTGCATAAAAGGAGATCGCTCCTCTCAGATGTCGCAGGATGACCTAAGAATTGTTTTTATTGCATCAGGTGATCAGTATACATGTTTAAGATGCAAATAGCATCTTTTAATTTGCTTCGACTGCGTAAATATGTTTGATTTACAACTCAATTTCACACACGTGACAGTATTGGCACCGAATTCCACGTCCAGTAATTTCTTATATATATATTTTTTTTAATTGATTTCTTCAAAATTTCGTAAAACAAAGTTATTTTCCAATATTATTCATCATAAAATTAACAAATTAATTTTTGATATATAACTTTACACCCTAAAGAATGTTTCTTAAAATTGTATTTAGACAATCCTTTTGTTGCTTACTTTACGTACAATAGACATTGCATCATGTAAAGCGCCTTTGTAATTTTTTTTTCTATTTTGATTAATCAAATTACAAATTAGTTTGAAGACTTTAACTTGCATGAATCTAATGATCATAATAAGTTTAATCAAGTTCAGCCAGTTTTATACTTTTTAAGATTATTAAAATTTAGAATTTTGAAATTGCGTTTGTTCAAAAAACGAAAAAAAAAACAGTAGTTCACGAGTAACTGCGTTGCAAAAAAATACATCTTTGAATATTTTAACTTGCTATTCTAAAATATTTACATAAATTATTGGACGTTTTTGTGTTGCAGCCACATATTTTCCTCCAGTAACTGCGCATTAAAACATTTATAATATGTTTTAATAATTGAAATGAATTATTTGTGAATCCTAAGCAAATGAAATAATTATTCGCTCTCGTTTATTATTCGTTTATAATTTTTAGCGTATGTTGAAATAGTTTATGTTTAGAACAGTTATATAAATTGGGATAACGTATGTAACAAAAGTTTTGGTAAAATTTTTCACATTATTTTTTCCTATTACAAAGTAAAGTAATCATCTTGTATGGTGCATTGATTGTTCACCAGAATGGTCAGATCCATGCGGCCTCGATGTGGTGGTCCAAGGTGAAGCAGGAAACCACCAAACTTAGACTGAGCAGGGTCCAAAGGCTTGCTTGTCTAGGCATAACGGGGGCGATGAGCACAACGTCCACCACTGCAATGGAAACCCTTCTAGACCTCTCTCCCTTACACATTATGATAATGGGAGATTCCAAACAGAAATATACGACATATTACAATGTGCGCGGGAAAACAAAAGAAGGGCTTACACAAATAAGCGGATATAAACCGATAGCCAGGTGGCTTTGAAGGCTTTGGTAAGCCCAAAGATCTCTTCCAAACTGGTGTGGGAATCCTTAAGTGAGTTCAAAGACCTGGCGGAATTCAACTACGTCATGCCAGGTCATCGAAGTATTATCGGCAACGAACGGCCGATGAACTAGCCAGGCATGGTGCGGGTATGGCATACCTTGGCCCTGAACCTGTTCTAGGTATAAGCAAGAACGCTATTCGGGGCTTTTGTAGTGATTAGATAAGCGAGGAACATAACAGATACTGGCAAAGCAGGCCAGGACATCGCCACAGCAAGACCTTCCTTACAGGTCCTTGCAAAAAGAAAGCTGCAGAACTTTTGCTTTTAAGAAGGGCGCAACTCAAGATCACCACGGGGTAACTATCAGGACACCTGACTGTTAAGGAGCATCTGTGGAGGATCGGTAAATTCAATGGGGATCTAAACTGCAGACTCTGCAATGGACAACCAGAGACAGCAATGCACATTTTGTGATGTACTGGCAAATCGCAGACAGCGTATATTCGGACGTCTCATGATAGTTCCCGAAGATTTCAACACGCAATCAGTGAAAAACCTGTACCAGCTGGTGCAGGGAACACGCCTCACTGAATGGTTGCGGTAAGAGAACCAGGGTGAGCACAATAAGCCTAAATGGCTGGGGTGCCTCCGATGCATCCTTTGCAGACGGGTTCTGGTCAAAAAAAAAAGAAAGCAATCAACTTACCATTGAATATGGAGAATCTGTCAAGTTTCCTCTACAGTTTGACAATACATTTGTGTTCACAAAGTTGTACAAAATGTCTTACAAGCTAGAAATGCGGAAAGATATTTACAACTTGGTTGGCGAAATGCCCAAACGTGATATCGTCGCTATTTATAGAATCCAAAATATTTCTAAGACAACAATTTATCGAGATATTAGGGAATGTGAGGAGCGTTTGCCGTGTACGAATCTTCTCAAGACGGGCCGCCCTCGAATTTTGAAACATCCGAGGATTCAGAACTTGATTGAATCTGCAAAAATAGAAGAGGAGTTTCAACGAGAAGATTAGGCCGAAGATTTCACGTATCTCATATGGCAATCAAGAGGGAAATTCGCAGAAATCATTTGCAATTTGCAAGAAAGTGACAAAAGTGTCCAAAATACACGGCTGCTCAGTTCGAGAGGATTCCAAGGTGCTGCAGACATTTAAGACGAACACATTTCAAAGACAAAATGATGACAAAAAATATTTTATATTGTCTTACTCCGAAATAAAAGGAAACGAAAGCTTTTATACAGCAAGCATCGAGTCATAAGAAAAAGGCGAAATTCGAGGACAAGATACGAGTATGGTGCGCCATTTCGGAAGTTGGTATTTCAAGACCTTATGTTGGACATATTAGGGGTAAAGCTGTAAATATAGACATTTATATTAGAAGATGCCTCCCTAAACTGGTAAATTTTATCCAAACACATCAGGTTCAAGATAATATTAATGTTCTGGTCGGATCTGGCATTGTGTCATTACGCAAGAATAACCCAAGATTGGCTAAGGCAACAAAATATGCCATATGTACCTAGAGAATGTTCCCTAGGCCCGTCCTATAGAACAGTTTTGAGCTTCACTCGTAGAAAAATTGACGACGATGGGTGGGAAGCTCAAAATGAAGAAGACCTACGACGAAAAATCTACCAAAAGTTTAACTCACTTACAGTCCCAACGTTAATGAGAGACATTCGCATTATATTGCGAACCATTGAAACCCATTTCCCTTTAGCTGCTATGTAATACATTATCATTTTTGTTAAGTCTTCACTAAATAGTTTTCTTAAGTATAAATTTAACAATTGCAGTTTGTTTTATTAGATTTGAAAATATTTCCCAAAATTTTTGTTACATACATTATTTTTGGTCGAAAACCTAAAAGGGCTATTTATGAAACAAACAAATTATAAATACAGGAGCTCAATAGATCTATTATTACAAGTGAAACCTTATTACGAAAATAAAGCCACATCTATCATAGTATTCAATTTTTAAATTGGTTTTTAAAGTAGAGCAACAGTGACTTCCATATACTGAGTGGTACTTAGCTAGATACTGAACTGTCCTGTCATAAATCAGTTTGTTACTATCAGACAAGCAACCCCTTCAGACCAGGTTCTAAAATATTCTAAATCATACTCGAGGAAATGAAAGGCAACTATTATTTAAATGTGTCGTTTATCTTGAGATATCTGGATGTATAGAACGACTATATAAGCAATCGATTTACAAAAGGAAAATATAATTAAAAAAAATTTAATAAAGGAGATCTGAGTTAGTAATATTTTTTATATACATAGAGTGATAGTACGCTAGTTTGTGACCTCAGTGCAAGTGCAAGTGCAAGTGGGAAAGAGAAAATTACGTATATATTTTAATTGTCAACCTATGTTGAAAAAAGTTTCTACACCAAAAAAAAAAATCAAATCTACCTTATTAAAAAACTTTTATTATATGTATTTTTTTTTTGTAAATCGATTGTAATTTGTCTATACTGTCGTTTTATGCAAAAAGATAGATGACACCTTTATATGTACACTATAAATAATAATATCAACTGGTCATCCGTGTAAATATTTACTTAGAACTTAAAATCCTCTTGCGATACGTGCCTATTGTTTGGCAATCGATGCAGTGCTATGTTGTCGATAAACAATGCGGATTTTTTGGATTGTCAGATTAATGAGCAACTTAGTTGCTAAGTAAAGCGATACTTCATATCTGCTTTGCGTTACTCCAAGAATAGCGTTATACTTTGACAATTTCTTAAAAAGTGATAAGAGCAGTCAGTGTTGTCAGTTGTTTGCATACGGTTCTCCCCAACTCAAAATAAAAATTTCTTCCCCAACTGATTTTCAAAAACTTCCCCAATTTCACGTTCGCTCTGAAGGGTAGTGGCGATTTGCTTATATAGAGGAGTGGAGAAGCTGACGGAGTTTCGTCTTCTTGGCTGAAGATCACGCTTGAGAAAAACGTGATGGGTCTACCTCCACCTTAAGTTGTTCCATGCTGGCAAATGACCTGCTTGAAGGAAAACTCCATCATCTTTTCCCAAAACTGTATTAGGCACACTTCACTGGAGGACTGCTGAGATACACCATTCAGGTAATTGCCAACTCGATCGAATCAATGTCATCGACTCAGCAGGTGTTTCGTGAAAAAATTATAAATTATTATGTACAGCTGTCCTGTAACATATAACTTTTGTAACAATATTATTAAAAGAAAAAAGTTAATAATAATAAATTTATTTCATAACTTATTCTCCTTACAAATGGTTCATCATTTACAACGCCATCAAGCTATTTTTGCTTCCCAATAGAGAGAAGGAGCAGACGAAGATACGTTTTAAATAAAAAATTATTTTGCAAAGCATGCCATTTTTTAGCTATTTTTGATAACTGGTTTTGATATTATTATAAAGTGGATAGTGAAAAACTTGCGACGTAGGACCTGTTATTTTAAAAGCATTGGTTTTAGATCCAAAACAAACAATTTAATTTTTATTACCGTACATTCAAATAAAAATGAAATTAATCAATTTGCTGATTTCATGCATATTTATTTATTCAACGGCGTACGCTGTACGTCACCGCCTATAGTTCAATAGCAACAACGATTAAGTTCTTTTTGCGTTTTACTTATAAACAATAAGCCGGTTAATTTTACTTCACTTGGAATATTGCGCATAGCTATCTCCATTATTGGTATTTGCCTCCTTTGCAGTTTGTAAATATTGCGCTTATCGGAGATCGCACGCGCGCTCGTGACGACATTCTTTTCGCATGAAACGAAATTCATTGCGACGCAATTACGTATGTAGTGTACTCATGTATGTCTAGCGATTGAAATTTTGAAATCTATTAAAATTTGGAAGTGTACAAGTTTTGTTCTCTGATGTTTAAAGTAAAAAATCAAAATGCTACTCACGTATGTATTTCGTGAACTGCAAGCAAAAAAAACAATTTGTTGTTAGTGTCATTCTCTGTCATAAGTCGTCATAAGCAAACTGCGAACCGACCATGCCTCTAACGCATATGAATCATATTAGGTTCGCTCACTTCGCAGTCCATATGACTTCACTTAATGCGCAAATAAAAGGATGTTGGCACAACTTGTAATGAGAACGTCAATCAATCGCTTCCCTCATCATCACAATTTACCAAGAGTTGAAAAGTAAATAAGTGTGAACTAACACCTTTAGGGTAACATTTTTACTTTTTTGGAATAAGTGCGGTGATGACTTTCACCAATGCAGATATAACATTTTGTGTAACTTATATCTTTCTTATTGAATTCACGAATTATGGATATGTTTACTGTAGGATGTTAAACAGGAGTATTTTTCTTACACTTATTTTTATTTTTTAGACGCATTTAAATCTGGAAAAGATAACAGTAATACTAAATTTGTTAAGCATTCGAAGTTTTCAGATTGGGGTAATGAGAGCCTGCGGGCAATAAGAGCCAGCCTGGTTTAGGAATAACTAACAAACGAAAAGAAAAGTAAAATTTAGTGGAGCAGTACCCCTTCCAATCCAGGCCACATGGAATATACATTTATCGCAAAAACAATGGGCAGTAAGCATATGTTGTAAATCAAGACTTGTGTTATTTGACATAATTTTTCATAGAAAAAATAAGTAGTCAGGTACTATTTTTGAACAATGTTAATATTTCGTTTCTTGTTTACCTATTGATGCCATACAATGAAAACCTCGTAGCTTCGTCAATCCGTGAAAACCATGTTAGTCCACCATGCAGCGCAGCAAAAATTGAAAATGTATAAATATGTCCCAAACATTAATAACCAAGCTTAAACTTTGTAGAAAAATCCGCAGCAACTGTTTTTCTATCATTCCATACATAATTTTAAATCAGTTAATTGTTAATCCTGTAAAAAAATAAAATAAAATAAAAGAATGGATTTACGAGGTTTTCATTGCTTAGCATCGCTATGCTTTATTTTAATTTTCACACTTAAAATATTAATGCTATCTGTGGTAATAAGAGCCACGTTATTATTAACTACAGATGACTTACTCTGATATCACAAAAGTAATTTTTTTTTGTTGAAGATGCCGAAGACTCGTAAAAGAACAACTCAGTAAACCAGTTTGGATATGTGATTCTTGCACCTAATACTTCAACAAATTTGTTAAAGTTCATTTATAATTGTTTTCGTATTTTATGCAATATTTATTTTATTAACTGCAGCAGTTATTTGTTAAAACAAGATTATTTAGGCAGCAGTCGCTTTGCCTTCTTTCAAGGTTCTCATTACCCCAACGTGTACGCAATAAAAGCCAATTCCATTTTTATTTTAAATGAAACGATAAAATTTGCAAGAAATTTTAATAATATACAATACGGAAAAAATTTATAATGTGTTCCGCAGCCGAGTACACTCCTGTACACGTCTAGGTATCGACAAAAGGAGATGGTCAATGTCTGCTTGTGGCACCTCGTTCCAACCAACTTGAACTTCGTGGAGAGTCTGTGGAGGATGGTGCAAAGTCTTCTCCCGATCATATCTCACACATGTTCAATGGGATTTAAATCCGGGGAACGGGGTGGCCGCGGTAATCATTAACGCCAGCTTCTTGGAGAAAGTCCTTAGTTCGACAAGCAATATGAGGATGTGCGTTGTCTTACTGAATCCAGATAGATCATCTAGATAAGGCAGTAAAGTGAGCTGTAGGAAGTCATCCACATAACGCGCAGCTGTCATACTGCCTCGAATAAACAAAAGAGATGAGCTACCATAAGCAATAGCCCCCCAAACCATTACTCCAGCAGTCCTGTGTACATGACTCTGAACAGCAAACAAAATATCACGTCGCTTTCCACGGCGGCGTCTTACCCTTCTACGGCCATCATGCATGCCTAGACAGAATCGCGATTCGTCGCTGAATACGACAATATGCCATTCTGCCTCCCAATGCTGCCGTCCTCTGCACCAGTCCAAACGCTGACGACGGTGTTCCACCATCAAAGAAAGCACTAATTCTGGACAGTATGAAAAAAGTCCAAAGGCTCGAATGCAGCGATATAGGGTTCGCACTAACAGGTCTCCTTCTTCTCCAAACCATTGGTCAACGATTTGGCGCTTAGTAGGAAAATGGTCTCGCAGAGCTAGTTGTCTCAAGCGCCGATCTTGTAAAGTAAAGTTTATTATATTTCAAAACAAACTGTACAATAATTAAACTTAGACTAAAGTACAGGTTTGAAGACGTCAGTTCAGTGTTCAGCAGTACAGAAATAGCAAAAGAATTTTTAAGCATTGTAATAATCCGATATCGCATAAGGTTCAATATTTATTAACAGGTTGAAAACGTTTTGTTTAAATTGCATAGGATATTTTGTAGTTCTAATATTTCTGGACAGTTTATTGTATAGCTTCATACAGCTATAGAGGGCACTATTCTCGAATTTTGTTAAGATATGTGGAGGATATAAAAAGCAGGCGATGTTCCGTGTATTATATTTGTTAATATTCTTATTTTCAAAAGTCGTGAATAATTTTTTTCTGCAAAAAGATTAAACATTTGTAGATATACATGCCATGAACAGTTAGCATGCGATTTTGTTTGAAAATTCCCCTACAAGACTCACGGCATGTCAATTTATTTATAATTCGTACAGCTTTTTTTTGTACAAGAAATATTTTATTTATATTGGCGCATCTACCCTAAAAAAATATTCCATACTGAAGGTGTGAATAGAAATTAGCAAAGTAAGTAGTTCTTAAAGTTTCAGAATTGACATGATGGCTTAGAGTCCTTAAGGCAAAACAGACCGTGCTGAGTTTGTTGCATAATCAGTCAATATGGTCGATCCATGTTAGTCTATGATCCAGATGTAACGGACACTGTTCACGAGAGTTTCTTGCTTATTGTTTATAGTTATTGAGGATGGCGTTTCACAAAAATTTATGGTTTTGAACAGTACGCAGTTTCATTTAACACGAGATTGTTTTGAGAAAACCATTCTGCAGGCAATGTTGGCCGTGTTTTGGAATATCAACAAACGTGTTCCCCTTTATTAAGACACAGGTGTCGTCTGCGTAATTAAAAACAGTACAGTTGCCGTTTTGTGTTCTTTCTGGCAAATCATTTATGTATAATACGAACAACAGTGGTCCTAGGACGCTTCCCTGAGGTACTCCTCTGGTGATTTCATTCGAACTTGATTACGATGTTTCAGTTTTGAACTTAAGAACCACCAATTGATGCCTGCAGGTAAGATAAGATAGTATCCAGTCAAAGGCCAGTCCATGGATACCATGCTGATGTAATTTTGTAAGTAAGATGTTATGGTCAAGCGTATCAAAAGCCTTACTTAGGTTTAAAAATAAACCGCAGGCAAGACTTCCTTCTTCCCAACTGTTAAAGATGTAATTTGTAAAGTCAAAGAGGACAGTTTCGATGGTTTTCCCTTTTAAGAAACCGTGTTGCCTAGTGTTCCATAGATTACACTTTGAAATAAAGTCGTATATCCTGACATACATGATTTGTTCGAAGACTTTCGCGAAAGAAGATAGCAAACTAATCGGTCTGTAATTCGCTAGTTCTGCAGTGTTTCCTTTTTTTAATAGTGGTATGATGATTGCAGTTTTGAGACTGGTAGGAAATATACCACGCAGCAAAGAGGCGTTTATTATGTTTGTTAGAGGTTTTATAATAACAAGAATAGATTTCTTCAACAAAAATAGCGGGAAGTTGTGAAGACCTGAGCTTTTCTTGCTTTTAAATTTATGTACTATTTCTAAAATTTCCTCTTCAGTAACCGGGCGAAGGAATAGTGTTTTAGTGTTTAAAGAGATGTTGCTTACATTTGAGACTGGTTTAGATGTCTTACTGTCGAGTAAATTCTGACGCTCTGTAGTACGCCTCGGTTGACCAGTTGGTCTTCTTCTTGTTCCTCTACCTTCTTCTGTCCATACCCGACACACACGCATTACCGTCATTGCAGTGCTATTAACACGGCGGGCACGGCGGCGATAGGACAAACCAACATCTCGATAGGGAACAGTTCTACACCTGTCAAAATCGCTAAGATAGTGATATTGTTGATGTCCTCGAGCTCTAGGCATTTTGTTAAGCCTAACACAAGTAGACGGATGCACAAAGACTTGAGATATCTGTACTAATCAGTTCTCACAAAACTAAGAGTTTGTTGTTCCAAGAACTGTCAAAGATAAAATTTTGACATTGTTATCATAACATGCTTTAAATATTGTCATTCTGTTACCAAAAAATAAAGTCCAAAAAATTATTTTTTGTAGGTGCAACACTTGTAATGTCACCGAGTATACTGGGTGTCTCTTAACTTCATACAAAAAATAAAACCAGTGAAAGTTTACATTAAAAGTGATAGAATAAGGCAGTTTGTGTATAACAATTTATTAATAAATATTAGAGATAATAAATGTTTTTGGCGAACGATGAAATAGTTTCATAGTCCCTGGTTTATTTTTATGACGTAATTACGTACTCTGAGAAATTTGCAGATGTTAGCATCGGCTGTTTAAGTGGGTCAGTTGTCAGCTGTCCATTGCGTCCAGCGGTTCTAAACATTTCACAGGGAATTGCCGGATGTCGGTATTTTTTTATTTTTTTCCCTTTAAATTTTGATGCATTCGTGAAAATATCTCGTACCACATACGCCATTAATTCTTTTGCATCAAGTTGAAGAACATCCTGTATATTGATTTTTCCTTAAATGGCTCTCATGGCTCCCCGTCTCCCCTATACTTTATCGATATTGTAACACCGATTAGGAGAATAACAATTTATTCCAAAAACTTTTATATGTGTACGTATTGCGATGTATTGTCGTTGATAGAGGGGTTTTGTTTAAATTATTTTCAAATGTAAAATTTATCAACAAATAAGTTCACGCATATTTATTTAGCATTAAGACTCTTTTCTCTTTTTTTTTGTTTAAATAAACTGGTATCTTAGGGTTGCCAATTGTCTAGTTAACAAATAAGGATTACGTGGTTCTGTTTTGTCTTTAATTTGTTTATAATAATTGATTATTTTTAGTTGACAATTTCGTCTCGTTACGCGAATTGCAATAGGTAAGTAAAAGACCAATTTTTAATCATATAAATGTTTATTAAATAAATATTTCATTTACGATCAAATTGTAATTGCACATTATTTTGCTTTTGTTGGCAAAATAAGTTGTTAAATGGCAATTTGTCAGACACACAAATATACAGGAAATGTTTATTATGTTTTTAAATAATTATCATTAACTATGAATTTGATAACACGTTAATAATAATTGTTTTAGTCAAATCATACATGGACTTATAACCAAAAATGCAATGATAGCCCTTCTTATGATTATGAAAATTGTTACAATGGGTAAGTTTTTGATTTTATTATTAATTAATTAACATTAATTAAATTTATTTATCAGAATTGCATCATTAACATTTATTTAAATGAATGATACAATTTGTCTTGTTGTTTAAAGGAATTGATTAATTCAAACTTTAAACTAAACAAATAGCCACGATATAGACAAGATTATAATCCTCCGGTCTATTCACACTGTATTTGTTTAGAAATCCATTGGTAATAACGCCTTTAAATAGCTTGGACAAAAATTTTGTATGCGGCCAAAATTAAAATAATTCTTATTAGTTTTCACACAATACAAAATTTTGCCAAGCTGTTAACAATGAAATAAATTTAATCATAAATTTTAAAGTAAATCTACTTTAATATTTGAATTAAATTACATAGGCAATTAAATTCAAATCAATATGCATTTCAATCAAAGTTATTAAACAATAGGTCTTACTTCTTTCACAACTTACTACTTATTAAAGACTGACTTCCTAAATCACACAAGATTTCTCCCTTTTATAGCAAAGTAAATAGGCAAAAACTGCATAACTTTAAATTAAAAAAAAAGGTAAAACCTTTAAATGAATGAATTTCAAAATTTAAAGTTTCAAATAAATTAATCATTCTTTATACAGTTTTAACTATATGATTACATTTTAAATAAACCTAGCCATACGGTTTCTATTTTGAAAAGTCTTATTTTATTTTGATTTTTCAGTTTTACTACTATACGGCGCCTTCCACCGTTCTTTTTGAATAAGTACTTTCGAGGCTTGTCGCTGATGGCATCTTCTAGTGATGTTGAAGAATGTGAACCGTTTCCTGTGTTGCGTCATCAGTCCGGAATGGTTCTTTGAAGTGTTGGGACTGTTTCTCAAGACAAGGAGGCTCAGAAATCAGTTCTGGAGTCTTGAGATTGCAGCTCCAGATGTTTTCCACATCATTGAAGACTTGAACTTCTCGTGAAACCAAGTCTCTGTTGTTGGTGATAGCGAGACTTCTGGTACTTCATTCGACATTTTCTAAGTAAAACAGAAATTTGAATTAAATATTTGCAAGTAATTAATTTCCATTTGAATTCTGGAAGTTTATAAGGTAACGTACATTGTTTTTAACAAGTTACAATAATAAAATAAATACAAAATATTTCTAATCTAACAAATGGTTCTCTTATTTTACTAAAATAACACAGCAGTATGTATTAATAAAAAATCCTTTAAATGAATTCACATATGGGTAGATGTGTTTTGTTGGCGTTTTTTAAGCAGTGCCTTATTTTAAGCTATTCACTTAGAAATAAATACTATAAAACACTTTTGAGGTACATACATATAAAAAGTTCGAGTTTTAAGATCAAAGTTTAACATAAACCTTTAGTGAAATGTTTAACTAATAATTATGTATGAAAAATGGATGTATAATGCAGACTTTCTCACGTCTATGTCTTCGATTTTTTCAAGTTTAAAAATACCCATAGTTAATGACTGAAAGTTTATCGACTATAATATTCCCAAGACATTTCGCCTTAAACAGCGAAAGCAGTAACGACTGCGTAAAAAAAAAACTTCTATAATATTACAGTTTGTTGTGTGACTTAAACCACTTTCTCTCACACGGTATCGGTCTATCAGAATTATTTTACCTTTCAAGACATTCGGATATGCCTTGAGAAAGCTATTTTATATCGCCAAAAGAAAAAAAATTAGTAATTTAAAATAAAATTGCTTATTATGACATATCTAAATGAAGGCCATAAAAAGTTTAAAGACCTTAAGCCATTTAAATACTTGTATTCTTATCTTAATAAGCGGTGGTTTTGACAAATATTTACTTGCATCGTTTCTGTATTCTCAGCGATTAATGTATGTTACATTAATTGCGTTTCTAACTCAAATGCAACCGTTAATGTTTTCATGTCACAAAATTGTATTATTTTGATTTAAGATTGATTTGATTTAAGTTTTTCATTAGCATGTTTTGCATTACACCAATTCGCTAATTAAACCGTTAAACGGAAATGCAAAACGAGTTGGTGGCCATAAAGGTTAAATCAGGCTGAGTCACGTTTGAGCTGAAATTGTAAGTACAAACTGGACGCGGTCTAATAGTTAGGTCATTGACAGACCAATGAGAAAAAGAAAGAAAAAGCTACAAAAACAAAGTTGAATTTCATGCAGTTAGTCACCGGACTTAATAGACCAGTAGGTCGAGTGTCCGTAATTTTTGAGCTGTGTCAATGTTAAAGTTTTTTCTTTGTGCATTGGCGATCGAATACTTTCGACAGGAATTGCAGTGAGATATCTGCAGATTTTATTGCCGGCCGTAAATGTGAAGAGATCGTGCGAGAGGTCGATCACCTGCGATGGCGACTTCTTGAGAAAGGGTTTGTCCATGTTATGTGATGAAATACAATTACCAACTTGAGAGAGAATCTTCTTCCAAGTTGGAAGAAGTAACGGGCGATGAGTTAGAAAGAAGCATTAGAAAGGAGTGCTACTTTATAAATGATTATCGCCGGGTTCTTATTTGCGACCGTATCAGTCCTACTTGAGGAAAGAAAACGTTTTACCGGTTACCGAGAACGATAAAAATTATGTTCTAAAAAGTTAATTAAATCCTGTTACCATGTTCGACTTTATTCATTCGTCTTCTTTAGATTTAATTAAAAGACATATTTTTTTTATAATGGAAAGGAATCTTAAAAAAAAATTAGTATTGTTATTAAAGAATTTTGTTTTTGGTTAATTCATAGCCTTTAGCATTATTTTATCGCGTAATTATAAGAAAATGTATGGAATAGCAAAAGAGTTACCAACAGAATAGTGCGTTAAAGTCGTAAGAAGTTATATTATAATCAGACTTCGGATATTTCAGACCATTGCCATGGTTACGCAATACAAGGACCAATAAAAAGTACCTAGAGCAACGCTCCGAAATGTCTAAAGTCTGATTATAATACTGTAATATGAACATTTTTAATACGCATGGAAAAAAACCGTTATTTTAATAAATGCCAAATTGCTACCTAATTTGTTTCTTACACCAGGAAGCTATAATTCTATCGTCCTTCTCGATCATGTCACTCAAGAATGATAATTACAGAAGCTTATAAATCGCAGAGATAAAAACATAAAGAAGTACATTTTAATAGGTTGATTAAAATAACAGAGAAATGTCAGTATTGACGCACTAATTACAATCGATAGTAGTTTTTCTCGCCACAAATTCAACTTGTTAGTTAAAGAAATACCCGAAACATATCAAGTTAAATGTCAAGGAATATTTTATTATGTTTAAACTAGATGGAGAGTACGAAGTGCATAAATTCTCTTTTTTCTTTCTATGATGCCAACAAAGCTAAATATCAAAGCTCGACGAATTATTATTTCGATTCATGAATGTGAATAGGCAAAAATTTAGACAATTAATGATTTCATTGCTCGTTTTTTGTTGGACAGTGGACGTACACCGCTGTTTTCATTTCTTTTTTGGTAATCTCTAAGATTTCTCATTTGCTTCATCTTTCTAATATATCATTACCTGTTTTTTTCAGTTTTTTAACATTTAAATTACTAGTTTTTAAATTTTTTATTACTACAACACATAATCTAACTTTCTACTTTCTATTTCCAATCTTACAATTAACTGTTTATTATTGATTTCCTGCTAATAATTTCAGTGACATCTGCAAGTGAACTTGCAGCGCGTGCGGCAGCCGGTTTAACATAAAAGATAATGGAATTCTAATAGAACAATTTTGTATATAGTAATTTACTGGTTTAGTGCACATATGTATCTTAATAAATAATACGGGAAACGCAATTCAACAATCGCCTCTTAAAAATATCGATTGCAATCATGACATTGAACGCATAAACAGGCGTTGAATAGATAAATCTTTCATCTCGGCACAATCACTGCCTCTCGGCTATGACATAATAGTGATTATTGGATCACATTACCGTCTAATATTTAATAATAGAAAAACGACAATAATATCTTTTCAAGGGCAAGCCGCACTTCTGTGTTGTTTTATTCTGCCAGTCAGCGGTAGTCACTTCGGAGATAAATTTAAACACACCGCACCGTTCTGACTACATAAATATTATCATGAAGGTTAGCGACAATAGCGCAAAATTATTAATTATCATAAAATAGGCGCTATCTGAAGGTTGTTGCTTCGTTGTTTTTTAAAGTGATGTGGAAATTTGCGCACTTGTGCACATCAAATTAAACTACATATCCTCTTTGTAAAAGGTCTTTTCAGAGAAAGGCTTGTTCGATTCAAAAAAGAAATATTTTTTATTAATTCGATAAAATAGAAAAAACATGTAAGCTACTTTTTTCAAATTTTATATGATTCCAAAATGAATAAATTCTAGAGTTAAGTTTGTAACTTTTTGCCACCAAATTTAAATCACTTGCTGTTACCTAGTCAGTGGTTTGGTTTTGTGCAGAACTGTATAAAAATGTATTACCAAAACCATAGAATCAAAATTATTTGTACAGAATCTTCTACATTTATTTATATTCACACTCATTCGATATCTTGTAAATGGCTTATTCAAGGCAAATTGCCTATTTCTGACATCAAAAAAAATCTAAAAGTGCCCGACAAAAAAAAGAAGAAAACAGAAATTAAAACTCGGTAAAAACACGGAAAGAATCAAAACAAATTAATTCGTTCAGGTAGTGACCTTTTCTAGAATACTCTCGTAAATAAACAATAGTGTAACTTTGAAACTTAATATAAAATAACATTTAGACGGCTTGATTTATTAATATAATTTGTATCTAACCCTTTGTTTTGTGTTGCCTTTCGTTTTACGTTTATTACACTCAAAAGTTATTGCGGATCATGTTATGTACAAAATGTACAAAATGGATAACATTTATAAAAAAAAAGTACTGATTTAAAGCTACTCTACTAACAAATGAGTGAAAAATAGATTCGAAATTATAAAATATATACAAAAAAAGAAAATAGAGCCAAAAAGGTGATTCTTGAATAAACCGCTAAAAAAATCTGTGAAAGGAAAATAGGTTATGAGAAAAATGTTAAAAAATTTCTTCGGAAAAATTTATAATTAATTAAAAATGACCCCAAAAAGCACGTTACGCCAATGTGCATGGAGTTCGTCACAATCGTAAGTTTATGATACCGCGTTTTCGTACGGTTTATTGTGTTTATTACTCAGACCAATAAAACTATAAAAGTTTCATTTAATAGAGGGAACGCCGCTGTAATGACCTATCTCAAACGTTTAAATTCATCCGAGCATTTATTAATTTATTAGCACGAAGACGAACGTCACTCGGCTGGGACATTTAAATCAGGTCCCCTTAAAATCAGTTTCAACAAAAGACAGTACCCCCGTAACAATTTAAAGCATGAAACACCCTGCATTACGCTCGTAATGCTGGGTATTTTATGCTTTAAATTGTGGTTGTCGTACTATGAAATAAATAAAAAATAATTGTGATAAATAATTTAAAAATTTCGGTTTTACCTGTCAAAGCAGATACACAAACTGAAGGCCATTGTTATCAATGCAGGCTATAGCCCATTTTCTCAAGTTTTCACTTACATGTTCGAAAACATCTGGTGTATTTCGAATCAGTTCAGCAGCATGTTTGATGCGTTCATGCAACTCCTGTACAATATGCACTGGGGTAGAATAGATAAGCTGTTTCATCCACCCCCATAAAAAATTACAGAGATTTAAGCCTTGGACACATATAGGCGATCGCGATCGCGATCACGATAGCGATAGCGATGGCGATAGCAGTCGCGTTGGAAAGCAAACATATATACGCGACAGCGATCTACAATCGGCCCGTTACAAGAATATAATGATAATAATAATGAAGGACCAATACGAGTATTCGAAAACATGCCGGTTGATGGAAGAAAAGCAGTAAATTTGGCTTTCATCATATGTGAAAAATTTGTTACTTACTTTACTAAATTGTATTTTTGGAATATTCTCCATGCTGTTGCAGGTTATATAAATTTGTTTGAAAAAAAAAAAAAAAAAAAAAAAAAAAAAAAAAAATTTTGTTAAGTTTGTGTTACTGTCTATAAATGTAGTGTAACACTGTTCCCGTTTTTACACTCGTGTATAAATTGGAGCCGTCATGCACGTGTTCGTCCAACTATTTGTAAGTTTTCCCGATAAAAGGTTATTGAGAGATTTTAACTTTGTACTTTTACTTTTAGACTTGCACTTGAGAATGTCTTTTTGACGAAACCGGTCGTGCTAATAAATTTGTTACTTGCAGTTTGACTTGGCCTTTTTTTTTTTTTTTTTTTTTTTTTTTTTTTTTTTTTTTTTTTTTCAAACAAATTACTAAATTGTAATTTCACAATAAAAATTAATTTAAAAATGAGTCGGTACTTACCTCCAGTAATTCCTAATTTCATGTCTTTAGCAATTTCATCCCATATTTTATTTTTAATCCGGACATTCTTGTAATCAGGATGAGCCAGATCAAAAAGTACATTCTCTATTAATTTTTCTGTTGTATTGTCCATATCTTAAATAAGTATTTCAGGCGATCACAGCGATCAATTCAACCTGCAGCGTCTAAACGCAAATAGAATTGTATCGCGAATTACTTTGCGAACGCACGCTGCAAAATTCCAGTCTATCGCCAACAAGTCGCAACAAGTATGTGCAGACTCATTTATTTACTACAGTGTGTTTCATCGCCATCGCTATCGTGGTCGCGATCGTGATCGCTATCGTCTATGTGTGTTCTTCGCTTTAAGTCTGGAGACCGCGGGGGCCAAAGTACTGAACCATAGCGTCCAATCCACCTATTATTGTAATTAGTGTTCAACCACTCTCTCACAACACGAGCTACATGAGGGGGTGCTCCATCATATCGCGTTGTACAGCTAAGGACATATCATCTAATAGCAATTCAAGATCATTATTTAAAAATTCTAAATCATTTATGGCATTCAAATGCTGCGGTAAAATATAAATATAAACAATTAGCAACAATACCGGCCCAAGCATTTGCCGAAAATTGCTGCTGATGATAGAATTCCGCTGTAGCGTGTGGATTTTCGTCACTCCATACGTGTGTGTTATGGAAGTTTCGAACACCGTCTCGAGTAAAATGAGCTTCATCGGTGAACAATACCACGTTTAAAAATTCGTTGTTTGGGTTAACTTTATTTAATATCCACTTATGCGATGATTTGCATCTCCCAGCTGTATGTTTGTACTTTTTGTATACGATATGGATGCAGTCCCTGTTGACGAAGAATTCTCCAAGCCGTCGATTGGGAAACTCCAACCCTGTATGCCAATCTTCTAGTACTGAAGTTGGGTTCTTCGTCGACAATATTTAAAATATTTGTCTCAGCAGCCAACACTCGTGGAGTTGTTTTTGGGCCACGACCATTTGCAGGACGAAAATGTCCGTGATCACGCAAAATGCTGCACCACCGAAACAAAAGTGCTCCTATGCGACACTTATCGTAAAGGAAATTTTTCGATCCACAAACGACGACCGTGACGTGCATTTCCTAATGCTTCGCCGTATAACAAAACCATATTGGTTTTTCCTGATATCGAAAAACGATTCATTTTGCATCTCCCTATGTATACTTCCGTCTGATTATAAGTAACTAATAAACTTCACAAGAACAACGCCACTAAACGATGCTTAGGGGTGGAGTTTTTATTGGGCATAGGTACCATAAAATCACAAATTATAAACATCTGCGGCCATAATTGTAAAGCCATCTGCTTGTTGTTGCACATTTATTAATCTTACTGAAAAGCGAGTGAAATTTATTTATTTTTGCAAAAACTAATAGCCTGTTTGTGACAAACAAATAATTTTTTTCGGGTGCAAACGGACAAACTTAACGAGAAACAAAGTTTGTAGTGCTAGTGGGAATAAACTTGGTGATTACAAATTACAAACCTCTGTTATCCTCATTTTATAAAATTTGACTAAATAATTTACTACAGGTGATTTGCATTTGCATGCCTTTATCAATATTGTCGTAAATATTTAAAAGCTCTTCTTTCAGCTAGTTACATTGAATTCCGTTGAAGGTCAATTTCTCGCCGCAACAGCCATAAAACGATAAAACTGTGTTTGACTGTATTTATTTTCATCTTTTTAGCTACTGGTTCTTAACCAGTGCAGAGAAATTAAATTGCGAAATGGGACAAAAAAGAAATAAGACATGCAAAGCCTGAAGACAGTAAGCAAAGAACTAGAAACAAAAGAAAAAGAATTAAAAAAATATTTAGAAAATAATTGTTGGTAATTGTCATCTTTTTTTCAAAAATTACATTTTTCTTCGTTGTTTTTTAAACGATTATGTTTGTATAGGTTGCTTTGTATATTCTTGCTTACTGACGTACGATCAAAATTTTTAAAATATTAACTTAAATTTTATGCACGGAGATTCAAAATTATCTCTCGATACTTTCATTTTGAATGATAAGGGAGGTAGAAGCTCTAAAAAAGAGTTTTTTTGCAATATCTTCTGGACCCTTTAAGTTATCAAACTAATGTTTTATACACAGGTATAAGACACCTAACTGCGCATTTACAGACCCTCCTTATATTTTAAGGGGTAATTTGAGGGGTTAAGTTTCAGTATTTTATCCTTATTTTTTTATTTTTTGCATATTTCATGAAAAAATTGCGAAAGAAATATTCTTTAGATTATTTGGCACAAAAAAAAGGATTTCTTGTTGCGTTTCAATGACGATTTAATGTTTCAAAGGACACAGTAACAAAACGCAATGCTTATATTTAAACCTCAATTAGTCGAAAATGATACGGTTTATCGAAATGCAACAAGAGAACCTTTTTGTGCCAAACAATCTAAGAAATATGTTCATGAAATATGTAAAATAAGAAAATAGGGATAAAATACTGAAAGTTACCCCCTTAAAAAGGAGGGAACATTTGACAAATATGTTGTGAATAACTTAAAGGATTTAGAAAACAATGTTTTTCACCCCTATTTCAGAGCTTATAACTCCCTTTTGAAAAAAAATTATATAAAAAGGTGACCTTATTTTTTTAAGTTTTATTCATAATTTTGAATCTCAGTGTATAAATATTTTTTAAACAATTCAAGTCTTATTTAAGCATTAATGAAAATACGGCTGCAAACTACAGTTACTACTTTTATTTTTTGAGCAGGGTATTTATTGTTTATTTAATTTATTTTAAAAATTCACTCTTGATACAATTACAATTATTTTTACAATAGAATACAGTTTGCGGCAGACATAACTTTTGCTTTTCGTTGTCAAGCCTTACGTAATTACTTTTTGAACTCACGATAGAATGCCTTCTTTAGTCAAATCTTTTATTTAATATTTCTCTCCGTTTAGTTTAGTGGCTTCCACACGTGCGCACACATTTGTACAAAGTCATGTGCAAAGCCTCCGCGTACGCAAATGGAATCGCTTTGACAAATTGCAAACGACCTCAAACATACTCACATGCCTATCCCTTGCCCTCCTACACTTGTGAGTTTGTGAATTTCCGCGTCAAAAGTAAATAATTCAAAATAAAATAAACAAATAAGTTTACAAAGTATCTTTTTTAATTTAACGCAACAAGACTAATGTACACAGCATGGGTTTAATCTTTTCCATTTTGATTATTAAAAATAGAACTGATTATGTTTGGAAAGCATCATTGATTTACTAAAGGCCAAAAATCTGGTCTATTTCTCTTGCCAGTTTGTTCACTGACTTTATACGCCAATATTTGACAATTTAAAGTTTTCCTAAAAACTATGACTCAAAAAAAAAAAATCTAGGACAATACTACACATGCATTTTTAAATTATTTTATTCGTTGGAAGGTTGTTTTAAACAATTCCTTTTGCTGTGTAGATCTTTTTCTATATGTTCCAAATTTTTTTGTAGTAAATATATGTGTGTTTACTTCGCGACCAAAGTTTCATATAACACTAAAAATAAAAAATTAAAAGAAAGCATAAAATTTGTTAAGATTAAAAAAAATTAACCCAACCTAAGCGAAAGCATCAAACAAGATCGAACTAAGCGAATCAAATTCAATTCAAGAAGATTGAGGTAAGGTCACTCTAACCTAACTCAATCAATCAAACCTACACAAAACGAATCCATATCCAGCATCCATTAAGTGCGACTTTCTTTTTTGACATATAAATTGTTCATTTAGAAAAAAATAATTCAAATGTTTTTATTCTACGGTCGGTCAAAAAAGCTTTTCAGTTCCGAGTTAGAAGGTTTAAATGATTGTATTGCAGAATTTCAGGAAAAAATTCCAGAAACTATATTACTGTACCTCAAATTTGTTAATCAACTTCAGTACTCTGTAAGACTATTCAGAGAAACTGGCAGTGTGGCTGGAAAACAGGCCTAAAGTAAGAACCGATGAGATAGTTGAAAATGTGAGACGAATTATGATAAGCTCATCGCACTCCCATCCGTCACGTGACATAACAAGTCGATCTTTCTGTCGGGACCTGCAGAACTATTCTAAGAAAGGACTTGCAAATGTTCCCTTACCCTTTGACTGCCGTGCATGAATTGCTTCCAGAAGATTTTGAACCAAGGCGAAGATACTGTTATTGGTTTTTAAACAATATTGACAATGACAATTTGTTGGACAAAACTTTCTTTTCCGATGAGGCCTGGTTCCATTTAATGGGATACATTAATTCCCAAAATATGAGGATCTGGAGTACAGAAAACCCTCATATTTTCATTGAAGCCCCATTCCATCCACAAGAATTGGTATTTGGATAAGTTTAAGTCGGAGAAGATTGATAGGTCCAATATTTTTTAATGGCATGCTAATAGTACTTAGATGTCGGGAAGAAATTTTGCATCCATTTACTAATCAACTGCATGATGACGAGTTGCAATTTGGATATTTCCAGCAGGATGGTGCAACGGTCCATGCTGCTGGAGATACTTGAAATGTCCTTCAAGAGTTTTTTGAAGATCGGATAATTAGCAGAAATATGGCAAACATATGGCCTCTTGCGATTTAACTCCTTTGGATTTCTTTGTTTGGCCCTACTTGAAAAATTCCATTTTTAAAACGCCCGTTAATGATTTACAGGAACTTACCCAAAGAATCATCGAAAAGTGGGATGGAATAAACAATTCTCCCCATATTTTGCAAAATATTATTAATGGATGTGCAGAAGAGTTAGAAAATGCCTCGAGGAAGACAGACGCCATTTTCAACATCTGTTGTGAATTCACGTTCAACGTTATTTTCAATGTTTTATTTTATTTGGTTTCAAATACTTATAAATCGTAATTATGGGTTATGATTTTCTGTTGACGTTATATCAAGGTTAAATGTCAATTTGGCGTTTATTGATCAAGTAAGGAATATACGTGAACATACAAAAAAATGAGAGCATCAAACTAGAGGGAAAACTTCTTGTACACATGTTATAAGTAATAGAATATATTGATTTATCCAAGTTTTCTTATGACTAAAGTCTTTAATCGTGATCCCAATGGATTCGTTCATACTAATGTTAGTATATTAAAAGAAATTGTCTGCCAAAATCTTTTTCCACAGGGAAAGAACCGCCATTTATCTTCCCAAAAGCCTCAACTATTACTTTTCTTTTTTGAATCAAAGTAAGAGAAAATTTCTTTAATTATGCGAATTGTAAGTGCAACAGTATCACAACAATTCGTTTCCCAACGTTTATAAACAAATCGAAACACAAACAGAAAAAAATATATATGTATATAAACAATGGCCGTCACTGTCACAAAATAAACGTGCTTATCGCAATGTTCTTGAATACATTTGCTCGCTTACTAGTATCTGCCATTAGGAAGTTGACACGTTATCAATTAAATTTCGCTGCGTTTACGGCAATATGTCGGTCCTTTTCGCGCGTTCGATTGCATAGGAAATCAGAAGGACAGCGTCAAATTCGATGTGAACGGTAACCAAGGTTCATGGATGAAAGAAAAGAACACACTATTATAACGCGTAGTGGCACGATAGCAAAGTAGATCACTCGATTACAAAGAAGTTATTTAAACAAAGGAATGCGTTTAAAATATATGTGATAAGTTCATTAGTCATTGTATTATTCGTTTTGTGAGCTGGTACTGAATGCGCGTGTATTAAACTAATCCCTTGGGCGACTATCACACGAGTGAGATTTATCGTACTGTACTTTTCTTTGTGAGTGTAAGTACATACTTTATTTATATTATTCGCATTACGTTAATTACAATGATTCAAATAAAAGTATAGGTTTACTATTTTTTATTTTGCGATATTGTGTTCATATTGCACAACGTCCCTAGCTTATTGCTTTTTGTGGGAAGTGTGACAATTAGATTAAGTAATTCCATTAAATTCATAAAATAGTAATATTCGTAATTTGTTACACGTGCTTATGCAAACCAGGCAATTGAATTGAATAATTTATCAAAACATTTCCCAATAATTAAAGATGTTTATTATAAGAGAGTCTTCTTTTATCTCTACACCTTTTATTTAATTAATTAATTCTAATGTGAAAAATATAGCGCGCTTCATAATTTATTTGATGTTATTTATACGCATGATTTACTGATTAAAAAAAATGCTATGGTGTTAGCTGCAAAAGCTTAAAACTTTGAAACATGGCGACCATGATGCTCGAAGTACCACAAAATTGTTCTTTACTTAAATACTAACAGAATTGTGCAGATGTTTAAAGCGTATAAAAAAGTGGGCTATTTTAAAGTTGAAAACAGATGGAATGTTGAATATTATGATTCTTCGAATATCACGACAATCATTACTTCATTACTCCACGAGAATGGAATGTTGCACGTGGCGTGTCTGGTTTGACATCAAAGCAGAGTTTCCCACTTTTTCATCAGTAAGTATTAATTGATCTCCCCTCTAAAATCCTGCAATATAAATTAAATTTCTGAGTAATTTAAACTTATTCCTCTGCTGTTACCTTTCCTTTCTCTTTTATGTTATCTCTGTATGTTCCCATACGGGTCAATCCATACGAAGTGGTACAATGCATTTGGTTGATCATTTAAAAACAAATTATCGTCGACAGTAAGTTAACTCTCGAGTGCCCATAAGAAAAATATAGTTGACAGTTGTATCTGCGAAACTGTCAATTCTAATCTATTTCTTCTGATGCGTTAGGTTGCTCAACGAATTTAATATAAAATTACCGAATTTTGTGATTTTATCTTTATAAATAAAGATTTTCGAAATTGACAAAGATATTTCAGAAATGAATAAAGATAGAAGATATTTTTCCCAAATTTTTATAGACCCCAAAATTTCTTGTAATTTAACCGACTTTGTATAGTTTACTAGAACCCCATGGTGAACCTTTAATTTGTAACCTGTTTAATCATATTAAATGTTGCATAGTGTTAATCTGATATGTTGACAGTTCGAAATTTACATACTAAAGCTTAATTTACACCATAACTACCAAAATATATTTATGAATACTATTAGATCATTCATGTTAATAAATATAAATTATGAAATTTTTTATGATATTTTTAAGACTATATCTTTTATACCACTCGAGTCTCAAACTTGATTTTTTGCAAAGAACAAACTACACTCGAGTATTTTAATATGTGTAAATTTCAAGTTTTTAAATAACGGCCTACCAGACTGTAAAGTCTGAATTTAGTATTTTTTGCTAAAACTAAATTTTTAACACTGTAAAAAAGAAAGTGTGCAGTTCTCAAATTTCAAATAATTTTTTATCTTAGCCTATTAATATAAGTGTATTTTCTAGAAAGAATTCAAACCTTAAATTAAATAGCTTCCCTTCTAAATATCGCTTTGAAAATGCTTTTTAAAGAATTTTCGTACCGAATATTAATTTTTTAAAAGCACTATATTTGACCTATAATGTACCTAACAAAATGGTTTTTGAAAATGTGTCTTCATACTTACCAAAGTCGAGGTAATGAAATTATCACTAATTCTAACAAATGGTGAAAATGGCATGCGCCGAGATACAAAAATGGACATTTTCAAATAAATACAAATAAAAATAAAACAATGCTGGTTTCGAACTGCCAAGATAATTAACTCTCGATGAAAAATATTTTTTTTAAGACTGGCCAACCACACGCATTGAACCACTTCGTATATTGATACACTTTCAGAAATTTCTTATACAGGGTGTCATGGACTCGAGTTCAATAATTTGACATGTTGGTAGCTTAGATTATCTTCTAATCTTTTAAATTTGGTGACCTAATTGTAAACGTCTTTAAGTTATGAAGAAAGAAATTTTCTGGAAACTTGGCAGCAACGCCAGTATTTTTAACAAGAAATTTAATATTTTAAACAAATATCTCACCATGACGATTCGATTAAATTTATTGAAGTAGACAATTTAAATGTTTCAGCAAGGATTTAACTTTATTCTCTTTTTTAATATTAATTTCAAGATGCAATTGAACACGGATGCAACAACTGCATTGAAGATTCTTGAAATTATTTTTCTAACTACATTAATGGTAAAGGAAAGCAACTAACAATTAACGGTGTCACTGATAGTTTTATGGAATGTAAAAGCTTATGAAGTTCAAATAGAGTGTATGCATATACGAGGTATGTTTCCAAAATTCTAGGAATTTGGCTATAATTTTTTTATTTCGATAATTTTCATCAAAATTACAATGTAGTTTTTCAATATAATCTCCATTTAATTGAATATACTTATCCCAGCGTGAAATTAATTTTTTTAAACCGTCCTGGAAGAACTTTTACGGAGTCTTTTCAATCCACCTACTTATAGCAACTTTTATCTCATTTAAGCTTTGAAATCGAACACCACGGAGTGTTTTTTTTTTAATTTGGGAACAGATGATAATCAATAGGAACCAGATCTGGTAAATAGGGTGGATGTGGAAGCAATTCCCAGCGCAATTCATTTAAAAACACCTTGGTTCTTTGTGCGGTATGAGGACTTGCATTGTCCTGTTGCAATAACGGAGCTTATGCAACTTTCCAGCCCGTTTCTTGCTAAGTTCCTATCGCAATGGACCAGATAAAAGATTTGGAATAATATTCGGCTTTAATTGTCGTACCTCTCGGTAGATAATCCATAAAAATAATCCCCTCGCAATCCCAGAATACACTAAGCATTACTTTTCCAATCGACGAAACGACACGTGTTTTAACCGGAGGCCATTCTTCGGGTTTGCGCCATTCTTTGGCCTGATTCTTTGTCTCAGGATTGAAGTATGGCATCCATGTTTCATCAGTGGTTATTATCCGCTCCCAAAATTGGTTTCTGTAAAGGGCAAAAAGCTCTTGAAATTGGCGGCATGTGTCGGACTTGTTGAGTTTCTGTTCTGGTCCCAACAGCCTTAGTACCCAGCGGGCCGAAACCTTATTCACAGCCAAACTTTCATGTAAAATATCATGAACCTGTCGTGTACCTATTCCTACACTAACACTAATTTCACGAATAGTTATTCGCCTATCTTCTTTGAGTAGGTTCTCTAGGGCAGCAACGTTTCTTTCATTTACAGAGGTGCTCGGGCGTCCACTGCGCGGATCGTCTCCTGGTGATGTTCTGCCAGCTTTAAAACGATCAACCCACCGATAGGCAGTACTTTTAGATTCTGCATATTCTCCAAATACCCTTTACAGACATTGAATGATTTCTGAAAGTTTCACACCCTCTTCGAACAAAAAGGAAATGATAGCTCTTTGTGATTTAGCCGCATCTTCCATAGTTCCAAAATCAGCGTTACGGATATGCGTCTGTATCAGTCAAGTAATTGAAGTAAACTTAACAATATTACAAGAGATAGCTGCCTAAACATGTTAAGATTTGTCTCTGACCAATAATCGTGGCCTATAAGATTTACGCACCATTGAACTAGAGCCAATGTTGTCAGACGTTCATTATTCGAAATTTTAAGTCTATAAAGAAATCTATTTTCCCGAAAATAACATCAAAATTTAATAAATAACGTTGTAAATCGTTCAATCTTCAATAGCAGGAACATTACTTTGGATACACGAATTTCCATTTTTTAAGGCATTTTGATGTGAGTTTTAATTTTTTTTTCTTGAAAACGGTTGTCCCCTACACCTGTATTTCTTTAAACAATTCATTTATTGAAAATAACGAAGATGAACGAAGTTATAGAGGGTGTTTTAGATTACACGTGCTAGTTTTCTATTTCGAAATAGCAAATTATTCGAATTCATTGTGCTTTATAATGACAATAGAAATAAGAAGAAATAGAAATGTCCAGAATTGAGTTTGAAAATTTAGATGAAGACACAGATATATTTCTTATCACTGGAAATTGATTTTATTCGATTAGAAATTCGAGAAAATAATTCAATCTCAATTTTTTTTTAATTGGCAAAATTAATGTTTATTTCATATAATGTACGTTCAAAAAAATCCATTATCAAAAAGGCTCTGAACTTGCTTTTATTTTATGACGGCACATCGTAGCTTAATACGTATGCTGTAACCTTGAACAACTGCATGCTGTCAATAGCGTCAACTGTCAAAGATCTTCGAAGTATTTGTAATAAAATGTTTTATTTCATTAATTGCGTTTTATTATAATCGATTTTGTAGAAAATAGTAATTAAATGGACATAAAAGGTTAAGTTATATTTATAATAGTCGAATGGTTACGACGTGACTTTGCAAAATTTAAATTTGACATAAGCTTACTTGGTAACGGTTTTTATTGAACGCACTTTACCACGTTTAACAGTTTAATGTTCTTTTTATTATGGTGGTACATTCGAAAGCAAAAGAAATTATCGTCAATATCAGTGATACATTTGACTGAATTATCAGGAATTATATTTTTAAATAGCTTCTTGTTGGGTGTGTTCGATTTTAATCAATTTGACAAATAGAACACGCATAACATATGCCACTGTACACACACGATCACTTCACTAATCCTTGTATCAAAGAATAACACAAGGGATCATTTTTTTTTGCTCGCGACTGTACATTATCCAAAGTAATTGCAATAATTGCAATCACCAATATAACTTTAAACATGTGTAGCTGCATTATCAAAATTATGATTGTCCTTCAATATTTCGAACTCTATGTCAGTGTAACGAAGCTATGGCTAACTTCAGTTATAAATTCACGTGATATCAATGTACGATATAATCGACACAAAATATTTATTTAAATAAATTTTAATGCTTCCTAAATGAATATTATTACGAAAATTACGTGATTATCGTTGTTTTTGATTTCGCAATCCCACACATAAAACAAACGTATTAGTCCTTTTTAAGAGGTAGACTTTCAGTATTTTATCGTAATTTTTTTATTTTTTTTAATATCTCATCAAATATTCGTGAATAAAATATTCCTTAGAGTATTCGCCACAAAAAAGGTTCTCCTCTTGTTTAATTATAAAATTCCCGTTAAACTACTTCTTAAAAAGGAAGGGGAATCTGACAAATACTCTGTAAATGCCCAGTTAGGTCCTTTACATTTGAGTATCAAATATTAGTTTGATAATTTAAAGGATTAAGAAGATATTGCCAATGAAACAATATTTTTCAACCCTCTTCTAGGGGATACAAACTCTTTTATTATCAATTAAATACAAAACACAAAACTTCGACTTCCACTAATTTATTTGTTTACAAATTGGAACAATTGTTTCGACAACACAGTGCCTTTGTGCCATCGAGAATGTACTAAACTAAACAAAAATTGAAACTAATATACTCGTATACCCAAACATGTGGTAAAGCTTAAGTTCAATTTTTGTTTAGTTTAGTAAATTCTCGTCTGACGAAGATTTGCCGAAACGATTGTTACAATTTGTAAAGAAATAAATTAGTGGAAGTCAAAGTTTTGTGTTTTATATTTGATTGTTAACATGAATTTCCATCAAGTAAATGCTAAGTCTATTCATTTTTTCTTTATTATCTACTTTTGAAAAAAAAAATTGGAAGATATCTGAAGAATCACAAATAATCAATACTTGACATTTTTGAATTTTGAAAATTGTTTGCCTTTCGATTAAATTATTAAAATTTTTGACAATGTTGTATTTACAAGAAAAAAGGAGCACCGGGGAAAATTGAAAAAGTCACAGTGTTTCCCGAAAATCTTAAGAACTCAAACAAAAATTTGTAAGCATTTTTTCTTTTAACTTCTAAGTTGACTTTAGAAAGTATCTATATAACTATTTATATTTTTTCCCCGCATTTCGGCTAGTACAAATTGTATAAAAACACTCTGTATGTGCATACATTGATATACAATGCGTTTAAGCAATCCGAATTATTCGATCGATCAATTTTTTATTTTGATAAAATCTTTAAGAAACCAAACTATTGATCAACATAATCGCCAATTTTTAACATAAGAAAACGCAAAGATATTGAAAGAAATTTTCAAAAATTATATTCATTTGTTTACTTATAATTAACAAAAGCTTTATTTTTAAATCATTTATTTAAGAGAAACGTGATACCTAACAATTAGTCGGTGCTTCGGTCCTATTTGGAGCATCGTCAGCAGAAGAGTAGTTCGATTCGAAAACTCTGCTACATCCTTACCGCCCTGTTTCTAATTATCTCGGAATCGAGCATGTTAGTAATTAGCAGTTTAGGTTCCAACAACTTTTAGGTGGTCAAAAATCTTTCTTTCGAGTAGTACATATAAAATTACTATAAATAACCTGTCAAGTTGGAAATATATTATTACTTTAACCTAAAATAATGATTGTGTAGATAATAATTAGATATTCGCGCGAGTTTTAGATCTGTTAAATTTGTTTAGATTTGAAGCAATCTATCACTATATACATGATTTTAAGTTTTAACATTTGGATTAATAGGTTGTAATGTATATATGTAATGATCATAGCCACGTACACTTAAAATTCTCAATGTAATTGACGGAATTGGCAATTTTTTATAGTTGCTAGAAGAAAGTGTACCATATGTAATTCGAAATAGAATGCTCTTTGTGTTTCGCTGCCTCATATAGCTGTACAATCGCAATCTAAGATATTGACATGGGGAAATACTATAGCATTTGTTGTTACCGTAAGCGCTTCAAGCCAGAACGAAAGGGTGGGTTATAGAGATAAAAACTCGCCGGACCGAAAGGATGGGTCACAAACAATTCCCAGAAACTACAGTTAAGACAGTAGGGCAGGTAGATATTTTAAATGTTATACTTTGATGTAAAAAATTAGAGTCTGGGTAGAAGTATAATCACGGTAATCAACCGAAGTTAGTCAGCAGAAATCATTGATTTCTAAAGAAACGCTGCTGAACGTCAGGAAAATACAGATTGTTTTTGTATAAAATCCATTGCTGAATTCCTTTAAAAACAGAAGATACAACCGATTAAAATGTAAGAAACTTATTTAGATTAACGCGTTTATTCCAAGTTTTATTTCAGTTGTAGGAAGAACTCGCATTACCTTACAAAATAAGAACACAGTTAGCATAATCTAATAACAATTAACATGGTTATAAAAAAGAAGCACTATCGTAATAACAATTACTTACTGGGTTGAAAAGAAAGAAAATAATTAACGGCTGAAAGAAAGATGATTATTGCAACACAAAATATTACAGCAATAATTTATTGCGTTAAAAAGAAAATATAATTAATGGATGAACAAAAATAACTAACTTACTGATTCAAAATAGAAAAAATAAGTAACACATAGGAAAACAAATAATTAGTGCGACAAAAATATTAACAATAACTTAATAACTTGAGCTGAAAAAGAAAATATCATTAATTGCCGAAAGAGAAATGTTGAACTAAAATAGAAAAAAATAATAATAATAATAATAATAACAATATACCATAAAAACTTCTTGATTCACAGCCAAATTTTTTTAATTTTTTTGTTAGCGAATTAACGTTTTTGACGTGGGTTTGATATCATCTTCAGATTCATTAGAATATTGAGTCTCCAACGTGATGCACTGTTTGGCTGGCGTACGTAGACTTCAAGAATAATAATAACAATAACTTAAAGAGTTGGAAAAGAAAATATAATTAATTGCTGAAAGAGAAATAAATAAATAAAGAACGCATAGAAAAAGAAATGCATTCTATCAATCTATTCGCCATTGCGTTAACTAAATTTTCACAAAAATTTGTTCCTCTAAACCTTTCCCAAACTCGATTGACATGTTGGGCAGTTGCTCAACATTCCTCTCCCTAGCACCGTATCTATCAATATCCTCCCAATTCCTTACCATGGCTGGCCACATATTTTCAATAGGTTTCAAATCTGGAGATTTTGCAGGCCACGGTAACACCTCTATATCGTTGCGGTCAGCGAACGAGGCCATTACGTTACCAGCTCTGTGAATCGGACAATTGTCTTGCACGATGGTAATTACTTCCATCTCCTCTTCAGGATATACTGATCTTACCGATGGCAGTAATATTTCTTCTAAAATTTGTATATACCTTCCAGATGTGAATCTTAGGGGTGAAACAGGAATAAATTCACCTGGACCAGCACTCGAAATTCAACTCCAGTCGATATCCTTCCGCCAGTTAAATTTTGCGACGTGGAAAAGTTTTCTCATCTGTAAATACAATATTCTGTCAATTTCTCTCCATATTTTGCTGGCAGAAATGTAGTCTAGCAACGGGATGTTCTGGTGTAAATTCAATTTTCCTTGCCGCTTTTTTCCTCTAGATTCCAGCTTTCCGTAATTTTCTTCTGATTGTTGATAATGAGCAGTTTAAATGTAATGGTTCTCTGATTCGGATCGAAGTAGTGAAAGGATTCGCTGCGGTAGCATCAACTATTGCCTGATCCTCTACATTGCTCGTTACTCGACAACGAGCTGGTTTCGATAGTGTCGCTAGAGAAGCATCTTCTTGTCTTCTTTGAATCCATCGCCGAATTTGACGTTTCTGAAAAAGTATATTTATTTTGTATTTTTCGTGAATTCAGATATATGTGAAACTCTGACAGTGATATAAAATCTTTAAACGCTAATTAAATTTTCTTGTAAATTTCGTACGAAACTTATCCACAGGTAAAAGATGAGGCAGAGTGATGAAAAAAAAAACAAACTTACCGACAAACCAACTTGGTAAGATATATTTGCTATAGACAACCCAACTTTTGTTAAACCGCATATACAGGTGTTCTTCAACTTGATGCAAAAAAATTAATGACGTATGTGGTACGAGATATTCTCACGAATGCATCAAGATTAAAACGAAAAAAAAATTAAAAAACTCATACCGACATCCGGCAATTCCCTGTGAATTGTTTAGAATCGCTGGACGCAACGGACGGTGACCTTCACTGACAATAAGTGTTCAAAGTTCCCCCTGCGCAAGACGTAAACATACGATGAAGCAGGGATTCACATGCATTACGGAATTGGTTCTGTTTTCGAATATTTTCCACTGCGTGTGTTGAGTTCGTCTATTGTATTTACTTCTTCGGCGTACACTAGATTTTTTAAATGTCCCCACAGATAAGAATCTAACGGATTAAGGTCTAATATTTTCTAATATTTAAATTTACATGTCTAGGAGTTCCGGCAAATTAGTTTGCAAGAAACGTAAATACACCATTTCGTCCAAGCGATTAGGTAAAACAAATAGACCGATTAAAGTGCCGTTTAACATACCTGGATGGGCCGCCGAGTGGCTTAGCGTTTAGCATAGCCGACTAGTAAGTCGTGTCGCTCGGCGGTACGGGTTCGAATCCCGTCTCAGCCATGGATGTTTGAAATTTAGACCCAGCTACACATGTTTAGTAAATGCCTGGAATGGATAAGTCCAAAAGGCAAAAAGTGGGCGGGTGCTGCGCAAAGCAAAGAAAGCAAGCAACATACCTGGACACAGATTGACCGAAAAGCGTTGTTGAAAACTACGGCGCCGCATTGCATGAGGATTTTTTTCTGCCTACACTGTACCCCTTGTAAACCCTGATTCGTCGTAACGTTGTGCATACAAACGTCTTGCAGCCAACGCATTTTGACCAAATTCGCCGTAAATTAAAATCATGTCCACAATTCGGAAAATTCGGCAATCTTTTCAACGCGACAAAGTACAGCTGACAACTGACTCACTTAACAGCCGATGCTGACATCAACAAATTTCTCAGAGTACGTAATTACGTCATAAAAATAAACCAGGGACTATTAAACTGTTTCATCTTCGCTAAAAACATTTATTGTCTCTAATATTTATTAATTAATTGTTATACAAAAACTGCTTCATTCTATCACTTTTAACGTAAACTTTCACTGGTTTCATTTTTTGCATGGAGTTAAGAAACACCTAGTATATCCACTGGTGGCTACTGATGAATTCTGTTGTCCTCTTCGTCTTTCCATGTTTCAAAAATATATCTTTTGCACCAATAAGTCAAAAGAAAAGAAAACTTGGAAAACTTAAAGGATTATAGTAAAATCTAATCACTATTGGATCACTAAACTTTGCAATAGACACTACCAAAGTAGAATGTGAACACTTCAAACATATCCAAAATTTATACAATTTTGAAATGGGCGTTATCGGAGAAATTTAGCAAAATACTGAGATCGTGTTCAACATTATTCCCCTCAGTTGATTTATTTAAGCATTAGCAGTCAATAAATTAACCAAATTAGTGGTTTTTAAATTACTTCAACGTAGAACGTATCGTTTGGAATTAGTTCGAATTATAATTAGATGCTTATTCCTACCTGTTTAGGTATAATTATTCAGTTTAATTCATTAGCTTTATTACACCATTCTACGACAAACATCTTATTATATTTCGAACTAATAACCGCCTGGGTAGAAATAATTTCAATAAATTTAAAATTCCCATATTTGGATTAACATTAAATAAGTTTAAGCGAATTTTGTTGAACACATTCTCAGTAATCCGATAATCATTTCTCTTTCGGCAATTAATTTTATTTTGTTTTTCAGCACAATAAGTTATTAAGTTATTGTTAATATTTTTTGTCGCACTAATCACTTGTTTTCCTATGTGTTACTTATTTTTTCTATTTTAAATCAGTAAATTAGTTATTTTTGTTCAGCCATGAATTATATTTTCTTTTTAACGCAATAAATTATTTTGTGTTGCAATAATCATTTTTCTTTCAGTCGTTAATTATTTTCTTTCTTTTCAACCCAGTAAATAATTGTTATTATGATAATGGTTCTTTTTTATTACCATGTTCATTGTTATTAGATTATACTATCAGTGTTGGTGGAGCTGCGTTGTTATTTTGTAAGGTAATGCGAGTTCTTCCTACAATTGAAATAAAACTTGGAATATACGCGTTAATTTAAATAAATTTCTTACATCTTAATCGGTTGTATCTTCTGTTTTTAAAGGAATTCAGCAATTGATTTTATACAAAACAATCTGTATATTCGTGCCGTTCAGCAGCGTTTCTTTAGAAATTAATGAATTCTGCTGACTAACTTTGCTTGACTGCCGTGATTATAATTTCTACCCTGACTCTAGTTTCTTACATCAAAGTATAACATTTAAATATCTACCTGCCTTACTGTCTTAACTGTAGTTTCTGGGAATTGCTTGTGAGCCATCCTTTCGGTCCGGCGAGTTTTTAACTCTTATCGTCCCGCCTCTCTTTCTGGCTTGAAGCGCCTACGATAACAGCAAATGCTATAGTATTTCCCATGTCAATATCTTTGATTGCGATTGTACATACTCCTAGATAACAAAGAGTGAGCCTAAGCTGCTTATTTAACTATACCGTATGAGCCAAAATGATTTTCTTCCATGATGTGATTAGCGTGTGGTTACAATCTCGTTTGTTGTTGTTGTACCTTACTATGGTTTAACACTTGTAGATTTCATATAGAGTATTTGCGAGAATTCGTAAAAAAATGAAACTCAAAATTTGTACTAAGTTGATAGAAGTTGGTTTGTTTTGACCTAAAATAGCTACTTTTTCACTAGGTAAACTTGCGGTCAAAAAAAGGTGATCCATCAGAATGACATTTAATGACGTTTTGATTATGTTTACATATTGTGTACCACCCTTGCAGTTTTGGAGGTTGTACTAAATGTCGCGTTACAAATTAAATGACTGCTTCAATAATTTACTACTTTGACAGATCGAAAGCCAATTTACAATACAAAAAAAGATTGAGTCAGTTCTTTTGATTGCAAGTTTACTTGTACCATTAAACTAAGATCAAACCCATTATTTGAGAATAAATAGCACAGAAAATTGAAGATTGAAATTTATGAAATGCAAATGGGGTAGCAGGTATCCACAGCAGAGGTTCTAAGGGGAAACGAAAGGGAATAGATGTATGCAGAAAGGCCTTCTCCATCTCTTTTATGTTATCTTCTCATTTTCAAACAATTACCTGTATATAAAAAAAATTTGAAACTGAAAATTTGGTAAAGCCATTACATTACATTACAATCAAGAGATCGTAAAGTTGAAAGTAATTTTCTTAAGCTTTCTGTAAAAGACGAAATCAACGATTTTCCGGCGAACTATTATTCATATCCCGACCCAGTAAAAACTTCACGCGCGAAATACTACTTTATAATTAATTATCTCATTATTCCGTATTCTAATGGACTATGTAAACAAATACTTTCCTTTACAGTACAATGCTTCGTGAGTCACTTCCTCCTTTTGTTAGCTTCCCGCAAAAAAAGTGTTTCCGACTTAATAAACTCGCGGGAATAAAATCGCGTACTTTCACGCAGGTAGCGTGACAATTAATAACGAAATAATCGGTAATTCGTTCTCGCGATTTTTAATTTCACAGGCAGTTAGTAACGAAAGAATAAATAATAAACTGAAAATATTTTTCTGAACTCAAATAAAAAGTAAAGTTACGTAATTTTGAGTTTATTTAAATTTAATTTTGTTGTCGCTGTTTTGGATTTTTTTATAATTGTTTGTCACTTATTTAATGGATGTTTACTTCGAGTGTGAATTATATTCTAACTTAATTTATATAATGGTGGTGTTGCATTTCATTCCGCATACGCACATGTTAATTACGTTAAGATTTCAACTTTCTCAACCTTAGGAAACACTTACCATACTGTTTCAACTTTTGCCTCATTTAACTAAGTACTTGCATACATACATGTTACGCTAATTTACAAACATACACCGTACAGAACATATAGATATTAGGATTCATTAAACTGATTCCAGTTTATTATGTTATATGAAGTAAAACACAGTTTATTTTTGAGTTTAAATGCACTTTTAATGACTTTTAATAACCCTGGTTGATTTGAATTTACCGCAATACTAAATTGTTATTATGTTGGTAACATCCGATTCTGTCACTCAACTTTTTGTCAATTTTCTTCTCATATAAGAACATTAATAGTAAAATAAAAAAGTTATATATAAAAAATGAACCTGCGAAAACCAAACTACCACAAACTATGACGCCAAATTCAAAGTATCCTCAGTTATTAAAAATCACCCTGTGTATGCAGTCTAAGAGAAAATGTTTGAGGACAGTAAATAATTTCCAACCTTTTTTTGTAAAGTTGGTGAAATGCATGGGCGCACACGAGATTAATGAAATAATGGATTCAATTAAGTATAAATAATGTAAACGATAAGATATAATGATATTTCAAATATGTAATATTAATCATTTTAATTAAAAACGTTTTGACTAACTAGATAGATTACGAGTTAATTACTTGATTATGGAAGAAAATTTTCTTCCAAAATTTCTCAACAAATACGATTGGTTCTTCTTTGGGTTGGATCTTTTAAGAACATTCGTCAAAGTTTTAGAAAATTCAATCTACAGAAAATACAACAAATAGAAACCAGACTAAAATATTTGCAAATGAAAATGTCTTTAATAAACCGTCATTAAAAAGATAAATAATAAACAGTTCCTGCCAGCTTAATCTTAACCTTCGAATTTACTGCAGGTAGATTCTTTCATTAGCTTCAATTTACAATGTCATCCTAATTGGATATTTTAACGCGGCCAATAGAAGTAAACTTGAAAAACAAAAGAAAGCGCTGTGCCCCTAAAACTTATTTGTTTATTGTTAAATTTTCTAGAGCACCTTAATTCCTACTTTCTCTTTAAACTACATTTATCGAGGTGATTCGTCTGTAAAATTCATTCATTTGAATTTTCTTTTATCTTTGCGTTGCTTTAAAATTTCATGCGCAGTTCCAAAAATAGAGAATTATATATGTATATTATGTAGGAAGTTTCATCATTTGGTCACAGGCCTCGAAAACAAACGAGGCGAAGCTGAGTCAAGAACAATTTTAATAGCAGTAGATTAGTTTGGTCATATGATGCAAAGGATGCAGCAGATTATGAGGAATACGAGAAACAATTTTGTTACGTCAGAAGAAGAAGAACGATAATAAATATAGAACGAGAGAAAATAGTAATGTTTAAGATAAAGCAGTAATTAGATGTAGTAGAGGAAAGGTGAATATTTAAGGAATAATCCAAAGGAAAAGATTTAAGTAACGAAGAATAACAAAAAAGAAAGGAGTGCAAGATACCTAGAAGAAGTAACACACGAAATGAAGAAAAAGTAGGTTTAGATGAAATATCAGAAGCAATAAGAAAAATAAAACGAGGAAAAAGCTTACCTACTCGAATTGACTGACACAAGTAAAGAAAAAAAAAAAGGAAGATCTAGACCGATGTCAGAGAAAATAATTTACATTCTATAAAAAGAGGGACAGTGAAATTTGCTAAATCACATATGAATAATTACATTTGGAAAACCCTAAAGAAAAGTATTTCAGATATTAATAAGAAGAATATAGAGTTTAAAAAACTACATAAAAAGTCGAACAACACAAGAAGTAAGGCAAGCGTGTTATTCTCGCTAATTCTAGATGAAGTAATAAAACAAAAGATAAAAGGAAAGCAAGTTATTCTACTATGGCTGTGGTATTACGAATTATAAATTTAAAAGTAACAGATTTATCTAGACTATTTCGACACCAGTCAATACATCCTGGAGCGAAAATTCGAAGGAGATATTCTTATTTAATAATTTAACTTTGGGATTCTAGGAAACCCTTTCTACTAATTCCTTCGATTCTTTTCTTGTGTCTTGCCTTTTCTGTTCATGTATTGTAAACCATTTTACGTGAAAGATTAGTGCACAAAAATCTATAACTCTTGCTCAAATTGACGACCACCTGCTTTAACACAAAGCTGACATCTTTTAACTACTGCGGAAGTCGCGCTCAATAAAGTATTATCGTCGCCAGGAAAGATGAGCTTTGTGTCATGAAATTTACGCGTCCGACGTTAGTCAACACGCCGAAGTCAAATCAAGACTTGCATTCTTACGAAATGTATTTCCGGTTTATGACAATTAAAAAAGTAAACGTCAAAATGACAACTTGACAGATCAATTAAGATTAAGGTTATGTACGCAAGTACGTTCCACAAGCTCTAGCATGGCTGGCTACCGTGTTGTACGTCAACACTTTTCTGGGGGTTACTGAGTTTTATTAAACGTCCTAATTGTCTTTAAAAAGACGGTTAGAGATTAATAAACAAACGAAATAAAAAATTAAAATTCCAAACACAACTAGAAATTAGCACAGTGACACTTAAAACTTGCGACAGAAAACTAATGTAAACAAAGTGCACCGTGAGTCAAATCAACAACATTGTAATGGAACAAAACTGTCTAAGAAAGATGTACAAATGACTAGCTCTCTCTATGATATAAGTTCTGCTCTTTTTATTTTCTAGTGGATAGGTCTTGAACTTAGAAGACGTATAATGTATATTTCTATCTTTGTTTTACATGTATGACATAGAAGACGGTGAATATCAAATATTGGTCTGTGATATTGTCGGTAACCAATGACGCAGGGCTCATCTTTCCTGGCGACGATAATATCAGGAAGTATAGTACGATAAGTGTTAATAATTCTAGCTCGTAATATTTCCTCAGTTTCAAGATGTGTTAAATAAACGTAATCCCGAAGAAAACTCCACAACCAAAAATCTAGTGGCATAAGATCGGGAAAACGTGCAGGCCACCGAACTGGTCCGAAAGTTCCTATCCATCTTGTCCCAAATGTTCTCTGTAGTCAGTTAATGTTAATTCTGGCACTGTGTGGTGTAACTCCAATTAATCGGTTGCCTAAAATGCCACAACAAACATTTCTACTGAACCTTTGTTGAAAATTAATTTCTACAAGAACTCTTGGATTTTCTTCACATCAATATCGTTGATTTTTTCTATTAAAAATGCCATTACTGCCAAAAGTGCACTGTTCAAATAACTGTTTTTAGACTCATTTCATGTGCCTTTTTGTTTTTTACAATTAGTCTATAAATAAAGGAGTCATGGCTTGGGGTGTTTTTTGTAGGACACTCGGTATATGACTTGCTGAAAAGATCAAACACTTTTTGATTTGTATTTTTCCTTCCCTCCCTCTACCTATTTTTCTCCAAAACCTTTTCAACTTCCGCAGTCTGTTGCTCTAACTGAACCCTAGAACAACAGACTCCGGAAGTTGAAAAAGTTTGTACAATGCCTATTTAAATTTAAGCTGAAGCTAAAACCCATAACCACGTTTATTTAAAAAAAATTGTTGTTAAAAGTTTAAGCTTTGGCTTAAAGTTAAACAGTTTCCACTGGTCCTAATATTGTGTTGTACACTTGTAATTTTAACCTTTTTTGAATGCCTCGTTTAATTCTCTGCAGCAATCAGGTAATTGCTTTCCTTTTCGATACTATTCCGAAATATTTCGAAGCTGTTTATTTCTTCAAATCCCTCTTTTCCATTTTGTGAACTCTTCCTCTGTTCAGGTCTTCTTCGTCAAGGTTTAACCTTACATTTCTTGTTGAATTATCCAATCTTTCCATTGTTTACCGAAATTTTCGCTGGTAAATGTTCTACATACTTATGTGATGCATTCATTTTCTTCTATTGACCTTTTCTAAAGCTAGATGAAACAGACTGACGGTAATTGACCTCTTTGTCTAAGTTTTACCTTTATTTCCAATACTCCTGCCCCTTGGCTCCTTTTGCTCTGAAATATCTTTTTACCACTTTATTATTTTTTTCTCTTGTGAATCCTCTGTCCAAGTCATATATGTTTTTCCTTCCTTAAGATTTAACTTTACTTGAATTCTCCAATTTTTCTTAAGTCATGACTAAATTCTACCTTCATTTCAAATTTTTCTGAAGTCTCATCCATTCTTTTCGATTATGTTCCCGATTGCTATTACTCCTGGCCCCCTGGTACCTTTTACTCCATTAATAATCTTTCTCCCTTTATTATATGCTTGTCTAAAAATTACAGAAATAATGTACAGGGTGGATAAATTTCGATGTCTCTTACGGACATTTCTGTAACCATAAGAGATAAAAAAACAACTAGTGGCCAAATCTCGATCTTTTTTCTTTTTGGAGACAAAGTCGATTTATCTTATTAACTATAAGATTAACTTTAAGAAATAGACGACATTTTTATTGTTTTTAGTGATCCGCATACTCTGTTAAATACACTCTTAAAAGAGTTCAATTCGCCTCATTCAAAAATAACTTGCACTTTAGAAATAGAAAATCAAAATTCTATCAATTTTTTGGATTTGAATATCACTAGGTCTATAAACTCTCTTTGTTTTAAACTTTACAGAAAATCCGCAATCTCGTACAATTGCATTAACTTTTATTCTTTTCATCCACTACAGCATAAACTGGCTGCTTTTAGATCTTTCTTCCAACGGGTTTTGTCTATCCTCATGAAAGAATCGGACTTCAGAGATGAGATTAGCATCATCATTCAAATTGCCTACTCTAATGAATTTCCGGTTGAATGCATTCGCAGCATTTTCCTTAAAATCAAAAATAACATCATTAATAAGTTTTTCCTAGGTCATCCACACCAGATAGTAATCAACAGTATTTTGCTTTACCTTTTGTGGGAAAAATCTGCGTCAAATCCGACAATTTTTAACTGCTCTGGCTTTCAGAATATTCTTCTCCGCCCAAAGGAATGTTAAAACTTGCTTCTGTCGTAATAAAAATCCGGTTGATACTTTAGAACGTAGTGGGGTTTATGCTTTGACATGTGGTACCTGCTCCACAACTGACATTGGACAAACTGGGAGGAGTCTTAAAGTCAGACTTTCCGAACTCCTCCGGTCCTTACGACTTAACATAAACGATTCTAGTTTCGCCAACTACTTTATCGACTATTCTCACACTTTCGACTCAAAAACTAATATTAAACTTATATATAACCTCCCAAAAAATAATAAACTGGACATTGCCGAAAAACTGGAAATTTATCTCCTATTCTAACAAACTTTTTTAATTGTAATAACTAATAACTAAACTAATAGATTGGAGAATGTGTGAGTGACCCTTTCTGGCTTGTTGTGAGGTTGGTTATCCTGTTCCTTGTTCATGTCAGTTATTTCTTGACATTCATTGTAATGTGTACGAGCACGTGCTCGTTTCTTTCATAATATTTTTATTTTACTTGTAAGTCGATTTTTGATGTTTTTTTATAATGCCTATTGTGTAAGTTTTCTTTTTACTTTAAGGTAGTCGGGTTTTGCACTTGATAATGTCCTAATAGTGGGACGAAACCGGTCGTGTTTTCGATTTTCCAAAATTGTAGTGCAGACTTATCTTTCTTAATTTTATTAAATCATTACTACAAATAACATGGAGATTTTCTTTAATCTTAATAAAACTATAAGAAACCCAATAAAGTACATATTTTTGAAAATAGAAAGAAAATCTCTATTTGGTGATGATAATGCCTAAATATAAAAATCACAACCACACCAATGAATAGTATTCGTACAAGTGTTTTATAATGTTAATTTTTGCTTATAACTCGAAAACAAAAAAAGAATTTTTGTTTATCAACTTTATCTCTCAAAAAGATATCGAGGACTAGTTTTTTCTATCTCTTATAGCTACAGAGTTGAGCTTAAGAGACATCGAAATTGAAAAATCCTGTACATATCTTTTTTTTATTTTTGCTGTTGTATGGAACAGAATCATGGAAACAAGGAAAAAGGAAATAACTGCGACGTAAATGAAACGTAGTTAAACCCTAAAAGTTAAATAGACAAAAAAGGACAAATGAGTTAGTACAAGTTATTAGGAAGGTTTTCGAAATAAAAAACGGTCAAAAAGAAATCGAATTGACAACCAATCATGTGAGAAGTGCAATGGGGAAAAAGAGGAACAGAAAAAAGAAAACGTTTGCATCTTCCAGTTTTTGAATTTATAAATAAAACAATTAAACTAGGGCAAAATAATTCAAGTTAATTGTTTATGCAATATTTGTTCTAAAAATTATATTTAATTAAATCAATTACATCCTTAGTACAACTGGGATTTCATGCCTGTAAATACTATTATTTTATTTATTTTATTCTAAACGAATTCCATATTTTCTTAAATTTTTTGGTCGGAACAGTTTTACCAGTACTTTGTTTTTAATTATGAATCAACCCTCTGTTGAAAATATGCTCTATCGTTTTCCTCTTTTCTTTAGATCGATAAAAGAAACTTTAAACGTACTATAAATTTAAGGGTCAAGCTAGTAAATAAAATAAAACCTTTCTTCAGGAGCCGTGTAAACAAGGTATTTATGACTGCAGATTGGTACCGTACCAGTATCACTCATATCATCCTGAGTGCACTAATTGCTATGATTTGCTTAAAGATGTACAAACAGAATTAAAAGTAGTCTCGACCTAATCGAGACCAGGCATTTACATTTATTAGGGAGACATTACTTTTAATTCTGACGTTTATACCACGTTAAGCGTGGTGTTTAAATTTCTTTCGCATTTCTTGTTTCATTGAACGAAAGTTTACGAACTGGGATCTTATTTCCATTACTTCCTTATTGGTCTACAAATGAGTAACGTAACAGTAATTACTTTACCCGCTGAAATTCAATTCTGAAGTTATATAACTGAATTATTCTCACGCGATTGTGACCAAACTTCCGGGTACTATAATCGAACGCATCTCCAAAATTGGCATTCGTAGAAACGAACAAATCATTTAAGGTTCTTTTTTCTACTTTAGGTGAAATTGTGAAACGCTTGAGTGCTCGTTACGTAACTAACAACTGACAAAACAATGCGTAAGTAGTCAATGATAAATAATCATTGTCGGTTAATAGTGGAAATTAACGGCATTGTCTTATCGCTCAGTTGTAAATGATTGAGAAATGAGTAAATTTTTAAGACATAGCGTTCGCTGGCCTTGTACACAAAAAGCCTATAATTTAATTAGATTGCATTGCGGGTTTAATTAACTTAAACTTGAATTGCGTTGCCTAATCATAAAACCGATAATCAAATTGGTCATGAGGATTAAGTTAATTTTAGTTCATAACAAATCGAACTCTGTCGATTAGAATAAATATCTCAAATATATGAAATAATTTAATTTATTTGATAAATGAATATTTAGGTTTCCAGATAAAAATATATTAAAGATATTTCGGAGCGCGGAAGTAGCCTGAAAGGTGGCATTTCAGAAAATACGTCTTTTTTTCTCCTCATCCGTTTGCTTTCTGCGCATTAATTTGTTCCACTTTTAAAAATAATTTTGATTTGAAATTCTTGTCGCCAATATATTCGAATTTCCCAACTCAAGCAATTCAGTACAAACGCGTGTACGTAAACAAAAGTTTTATTTGTCGCTACCGCGGTTGGTTTTAGTGTAACGGCAATCGCAGGATTTAATTAGAAAATCTTTCCAAAATATGTTTGCGTAAGAAAATTCGTTTTAATTTGTCCTCTGTGCCTAAGCTAAAATAAACATGTACGCAAAATACTTAAAGTGCTTAAATAAACAGCCTAACAATTTGGGTAAATTGCTCGGTAAAAGTTTAATGAGGGTGTACGTGTCCTTCCCTGAGCAAACAGAGCAACGCACACAAAGGCAACTCGCCCATTAGCATTAATAAACAATTGAACTTCCTATTCAATAATTCATGAAACACGTCGGATTAAACCACGCCAAGCGGAAAAGAATATTCACCTCGTCAGTTCAATAAAACGTGAGTTCCACCGCCCCCACGAAGATAATGTAAATATACAAGCTTTTTCCCGGTTTGTTAGATAATCGTTGCAACTTTTAAAATGACTTTAATTTCAAGTTAATTGCAAATTTTGTGAACGTCGAAAATATTTGTATTTTTCATAAACCGTTAAAATAACGGCTTTCACCAGTTTATTACCTATCCCGTTTGTTTCAACTGCTGCAGAAGTAATACGTTATCTGTGTGTATGTTTTTGTAGTAATAAAATCAAATTTAATTATTAATAATAATTAAAAATCACACGGGGTTTGATAATTTAACAAAAATATATATGGTATATAATTATGTCATTTACTATGCAGGGTGAATAAAAAATAATGAAAATCAGTAAGAGTCGTTATTATAAGTTTTTAAATCACAACTCACATTTTTTTTTGACGAAATTGATATTATACTTTTTCTCTTTATGGCCAAGTAAAAATATGCGGTTGTATAAAAAAAAATTGAAGAAAAATCAATTCTGTCTGAGTTTGGTATTTGGAGAGTTTTAAACGTTCATGCCTTTATCATAAAAACTAACAAATTACGTTATTAAAACAATTAACCACCTCTCCGTTTGGGGGAGCGTAAAATAACGAAGGGGTGGCATAATGTAATAGAAAAAATGGAAAAAGCTATTTATTGAAATCAAAATAAGAAGAAAAAAAAAATGCATCTTTATAGTACATAAATAAAAAACTAATTTTATAAATAACAAGTGTACAAAAAGTTTTCCCATCTACACAGTGTGTTGCCCCCATTTTTTCGCATGTTCACGTATGTTCCGGATGTTCCTCACTTAATCGGTAAACGGCAAATTGATATTTAACCCTGACCTAACGTCAACAGAAAATCATAATCAACAAACCAAACAAAATAAAACATTGAAAATACCGTTGAACGTGAATTCACAACAGATGTTAAAAATGGCCTCCGTCTTCCTCGAGGTATTTTCTAACGCTTCTGTGACATTCTTTAAGAACATTTTGCAAAGTGTGGGGAGAATTGTTTATTTCATCACACTTTTCAATGATTCTTTGGGTAAGTTTCTGTAAATCATTAACGGGCGTTTTAAAAATGGAATTTTTCAAGTAGGGCCAAATAAGGAAATCCAAAGTAGTTAGATCGCAAGATCGTGGAGGCCATATGTTTGCCATATTTCTGCTAATTATCCGATCACCAAAAAATTCTTGAAGGTAATTTAAAGTATCTCCAGCAGAATGGGCCGTTGCACTATCCTGCTGGAAATATCTAAATTGTGACTCGTCATCATACAGTTGACTAATAAATGGATGCAAAATCTCTTCCCGATGTCTAAATACTGTTTGTGTGCCATTAAAAAATATTGAACCTGTCGATCTTCTTCGACTTAAACCTATCCAAACACCAATGTTTCGAAGATGGGGTGGGGCTTCAATGAAAATATGAGGATTTTCTGTACTAAAGATCCATATATTTTGGGAATTAATGTATGCTGCTAAATGGAACCAGGCCTCACCGGAAAAGAAAGTTTTGTCCAACAAATCGTCATTGTCAATATTGTTTAAAAACCAATGACAGTATCATCATCTTGGTTCAAAATCTACTGGAAGCAGTCGAACGATAAAGGAACATTTGCAAGTCCTTTCTTAGAACAGTTCTGCAGGTCCTGACAGAAAGATCAACTTGTTGTGACAAGTGACGGATGGAAGTGCGAGAAGCATAGTTTGTCTCACATTTTCAACTACCTCATCAGTTCTTACTTTAGGCCTATCTGATACCTGTTTTCTAGCCGCATTGCCAGTTTCTCTGAATAGTCCTACAAAGACTGAAGTTGATTAACAAATTTGTGGTACAGAAGTACAGTTTCTGGAAATTTTTCCTAAAATTCTGCAATACAATCAGGAATAGAATAGGTCCATTCGCCATTGATTTCTTGGGCGTTTCGAAACCATAAAAGATTGTCCTTCCAGTGTGAAAACCGTTGTTAAATCAAATCAATAAAACAATTTTTTTAAAGTTATGTTTGTTTACTTCTCTGTTTAGGGTACGGATCAAGTAATGAACATACGTGAACATGCGAAAAAATGAGAGCAACACACTTGATGGGAAAACCTTTTGTACACATGTTAGCTAAATACGTTCAAGTAAGTAATTTTTTATTATATACACGCACATAAGGAATTTTTGTTTTGTCGTGGCGTAATAAAAAATAAATACTGCAAAAAATTATTAAGGCTCCAAAAAATTAGTTGGAAAGTGATATGTCCCAGATACTAAGAAGTTGACTTACAATTTGAACATATGAATATTTACTTATTTGAACATGCACCTAGAAATATCTCTTTACATGTTCACCTAATACTAAAAAATAGAATTGATTTAACTTAAACTGGAAATTAAAAAAGAAAGAATACGTTTAAAATCCAATACAATACGTTTCTTTATTTTTGTTAAAAATTAGATAAATATCTAATATTAACTTGTGATAAACACGATATTTAAGGCCTTTCTATCTTTTACGTTATAGAAGTGGTTATTATGGTACACAGTATTACAAAACAGTTACGTTTGACAATTAAGTTGTACTAGATTTATGTGAGCGTCATTGTACAGTATCAGCAAGCAGTATATAGATTCTCTTAATTGTTTAATTGTTAAATTCAAAGGGCCTTGTAGCCTTATTAAGTAAATTATTGAACACCTTTGATATTTGTACTATAAAAGGGTACTTACATGTAATTTTAATAAGGAAAGAACTCGTGTATTATCAATGTAATTATTAAAAATTTTATACACCTCATAGGGTGAGTTTCGACTCTAAAGTTTAAAGCATAACTATTTTATGTACTTGTTTTAAATACATTTAATTGATGCATTTTGATATTATTAGGACAGTCACTCTGTTCAACTTTTCTCCAGTCATTTTGTACACGCATTTAATTAGTTCCCGTTTTTTGGTATATGTATGTGACAACTTAACACTTTTTATATTAAAGGGTAATTTATTGATGAAGCTCATCCCAAAACCGAGTGTACATTCTGTGCTCACAATCATTAGAACATTTAATATCCCGATAGGATTTTAAATCATCTGCAAATAATAAACACACATCTGATACTCGCGGGTAAATCATTAATGAATATTAGAACCGTATAAGTTCAAATCTTGCCACAAATTTGAAACTTGAAGTATTCCTTGTATGCCTTGTAATTAGCAGAATTAATGTTATTGTATGATACAAACTGTTGTCTATTGCAGAGATAACTTGCAAAGAATTTCAGTATATTTTTGATTAAACATATTACTTTATTTAATAATTTATGACAAATTAATTTACATATATCGAAATTACATAGATTTATACGGTTAAGTATTAGTAATAATTACTTCATATTTATTAAAATCATAGTTCATAACGCTAGTAATCCTTTCACTGCTCTAAGTAACGTTTGAGTAGGTAAAAGAAAATTAATATCTTTTTAGTTTAATTCTGAAAAATTGTGCAAAATTTTTTTCCTGAACTGTTCAGTAACTAATATACAGGCTGTCACTGTATGACTTGGCCAAACAGACGTATTGTACTCTTCAAATTAATGATAAAAATTCTTATAAACATTGTTCGTAAGTGATTCTTTAAAAAGTCATTGTATGGTCATTTGAAAATGAAAGTTTTTAAAAATAATCACAAATGTACTGAATGTTACTTATTATTATATCAAATATTCAAGGCATTTGCTATTAAAAAATATTTTAAAAATATTTCTACACTTTATTTTAAATTTTTTAAATTTCACGCGACCATAATTTTTTAAACATCATTTCCGAATAGCTTATAAGAATTTTTATCATTAATTCGAAGAGTAGAATACGATACTAAAGTTTGGCCAAGTCATTCAGTGATATCCTGTATATCGATGCTTATTAATTTTGATTTAAATATTACATGAATTACTTTTCAAAAGTCGATATAATTAAATTTTATTGTCGTGAATAAAATTTCATTTCACTACTGCAATGAAATTTGGACTTTACTTTACTTTAAAATAACAACTTTACTTTAAAATAACGTCAAGGAATGCAATGGTTTATTTTTGAATTAAGCTAAGATATGCCGTCCAATTTCATAGCAAGAGTTATTAAAAAATTTAAATCACTCAATATTATTAAGCACACTTTAAATACTCAATAGTATGGGTTGCGGTTAAAGTGCTACTTTAATTATATTTTGAGTGAAACAAAGCTCACTGTAACATGTGCTGTAGAAAAAAATATATTAATTCATCGAAGAATGAACGTCTCAATGAATTATTTGGCACTAAATTTGATCATTTATTGTTGCAGTGAAGAAGAATAATCATTAATCATGTTATTAAAAATATGTATGAGTTTGATTAAAAAAAAGTACAATTTAGTTTTTTCACATCTTTTGGGGTATTTTTAAAGCTTTTTTTTGTGAAAATAAAGCTTTTTTCCATAAAATATTAAGCTTTTTTAAGCACATATTTTTTTTTATAAATCCATTCTCTAATCATAAACATTGACATGTATCGCCCTGTATATTTAAGTTCAATCTCAAAAAGTGTATGATTTAAAGCAAAAATTGACCTGCTTTTGGATTTTTGTTAAAACTCAATTTTTTATCGAATTTGTTTCTTACTTTTTTCCACGCTCCAAGTATTTTGATTTAAATTAATTTAAAAATGCAATAATGTATTTATATAAAAAAAAATAGTCTAAAATAAATATTTCGAATGGGTTAAAGCTAAAAATATCGTAGAGTACAGTGCAATTTTTTCAATTTTTTAATACCCTGTTCATAGAACCTGATATAAACTGACATAGAACTCAAATGCGTTGTATACAGATCGAACCAATAGTTGTCAAACCAAGCGTTTAGTTCATTACCAGAGGACCCGATTATAAACTTGCAAACAATTGGGTTTTTACATTTTTTGCATTGGACATTTACTATTAAAAAGAAGTATATGACCTTAATATATCCTAGAATATTTTAATATGGTCCCAGAAATATCTTGTCTAATATAACAATAATCTCTGTTAATTAAGGTAGAGCTTGAAATTCCTTGAAAAGTCATTATCATCTAGTTAATTTTATACAAAAGTAATTATAGTGTTATAATTTCGCTCCTGAAAATGTAGCGGTTATTCCTTTTTTTCTTTTTTATCATGAGGCTACCTTCAGATGAATCAGGAACGGGATTTATCAATAATAAATGACTTTATTGTGTTCTAAAAAGAGAAGAGAAGGATGATAGATGATAAAGAAAAGAAAAAGAAAATTGACAATCGAATAGCTTTTCTAAAGAGTAAGACAAATGAAAAGGGATATACTTGTGGAACAAATTAATAGATGAGCTTGAATGTTTGCACAGAGAATGCGTAACAGATAACGTTAAGAAGAAAAAGAGAAACCATCACAATGGAAAATGAAACGAATAAAAACGTGAACTAATACGAATATTACAAAATTTCAATTTGGAATAGGCAGGGAAAATTACAAGGGTTTATGAATAGAGTAGACAAAGAAAAACGGCAGTAAAACCTTTTGAAATAACAATAGTTTAATTATATTATTAAAAAAAAAATAAAAAGATAACGCCAAAATACAGCACACCATAATTAACACAATTGTTAAATTACCGGGGGAAGGAAAGAACCATACGTTTGCATTTATTTAAATTTTTCTTGCCTTCAATTGGTATAAGGAATTTCTTTTTGAGGTGACTACAGTTAGTGCTGAAAGGAAACAAAAAGTGCATTTAAAGAATTAACATTTTATACGATGGAAAGTCTAAGTTTCTAAAATATAATAACAACATCTATAATAAATACCTATTTAGAAGAAAATGAATTATATACTTCAGTTATACTTCATTGTCCGATATTCGAAATAGGATGTTGTTTCAAACTTGTATCCTTTGGCCCTGGATGTCGCGTTTGATATGTTGATTTTTTATCATTTTACATTGGAAACCTACAGGAAACCGCAGGAAAATTACCGAACGTAAAAATCCAATGTATAATAATATTATAAATTGATTCTTAATTGTATAATAGTTTCTAGTGTCATTGTGGTCAAAACATATTACATGGATCTCATTAGAAAGAAATATTATTTTTTTAAATTTCTATGCAGTTAAAGATAAACAAAATATTTTTATATATATATAGCATTGTTCGCTTATTACGAACCAGGTTAAAATGAATTTTCGAATAGTACGAACTAGGACATGGTAACCATAATGACCAATCACTTATAACGAACTTCGCTTATAATAAACCTGTTTTGGCAGTCCTTTGAGGTTCGTTATAAACGGACAAGACTGTATGTGCGTATTTTTTTTAATGAACAGATTCAAAAGACAAATGAAACAAGCTTCTCTGGACAGTGTTAAAATATCTTTCACACTTAGTGAAGTACCCTGCGCATACAGAATACAATTATTTTTAAAAGTTACATTAGTTCAGTTTTCTTCGACTCTCCAATAACAAATAATCTAATAAAAAAAATTGCTGAAGACAAACCCAAATGATTATATACGTACCATTACATAATTGTATTATTAGATACCATTGCATAATCATACCCAATGTTTTTAATAAAATTTACTTATATTTACAATTGCGTAAGAACGGCCCAAAATATCAATGCAAGTTTTACTAAAATAAAATGCGTTTACATACATTTAAGTAATCAAAACGATCACCTTTCCCTTTGGCTACCAGATATCGTACGCTACCATCACCTCCCATTGACATGGTGCGTTCATGCAACAATAACATGTGTTTACAATCGTTTGCAAGAAACAACAATTATTTATTATATCCGGAGACCCCAGTCCCCTTGGCCTTAACGGTTGGCACCTGCTTAACCCTTTTGGTCAAGTCAAAACTCAAACTAGTGCCTCCACCATCGTCCCTGAAGGTGACCAACCTTGGGCCTTCCAGTATCATTTTCATTGTTGTTATATCCAGGTTATATCCAGAAACATGAGCTGTATGCAGCAGAGATAGTCTCATTAACTTGCAAAGATACTCTATTCTACGTTTTGAGACTATCCAACATATTCACTCCATTGTCAACCCGCATCTTTCCAAGTGACACATTCACTCTGGTGTCAATCCGCATCTCTCCAGGTCCACACACTCCGGGGAAATTCGTTCATTCACATCATCCAGAAAATACCTCAAGCCAATTCTCTATATTTCATGCATGAACCACAGCTGCTGCTCCTGCCAGCGTAGTGCACAATATTTTTCAAACACACCCTGTACTGCGTGCACCGGTCTGCGAGTTGTGAGTTGTATAAGTTGACCAATTTATGCGCGCATCTTAATAATTACGTTTCCGCAACTTCCATAACGTATTCTTAATACCGCAAACACACTTATAAGTGTGCCTATGGATTACGTATCATAAACTCGACTGTCCCGATTTCCAAAGCGAACCTGTCCTTCCTGAAACTGTTTATTGTTAATATATCTTAAGAGGATCTAAATAATTTGAGAGAACATAGATAAAACTCGATCCATTGCAGACAAAATTTTAATTCTTAAATTAAAAACACGTTAAATTTACATCTAGCAAGATATATCCTAACAATTGTTGAATTAAAATAACAATATTTCTGCTTTCTGGTCATCTACAGGATAGTATCTACAAATCGCTTGTGCACTTAAAAAATAGTATTAAAAAACTTATTATTACGTGACCATATTCGGAACTGTATAGGTGTTTTCCATTAACCAATTGGCAACATGATTTGCTTGTGTGCATTTTGTTGTACAGAACAATCCAAAATTTGGTTTTTCTCTGAGATTATGCTTGGTTCTGGTTGAGTTCATCCTTTTTGGAATCTGTCATGTCCTCACGTCGGTGCAATCATGTGCCATTGAAAACATTTCGAACATTCTAGAAAACATATAATTCCATTGGACACCATACATACGGATCGTTGAAATACACAAAGATCATCGAAATTTAATGAGAGCAAATAGTTCAGATAACTGAAGATTGAATTTATGAAATGCAAAAAGCATGGCTTTAGGTTCTAAGCAAGGGAAACACCATGCCTCTGAATGAATGTAGAAAATACAAAGCTGTAAGTCCATCAAAGCAGGGAGCGGAGTAATTTTATAATTTGCCGACTTTAATATGTCTAATCGCGATTATTACTCTCTCTTTTTATTTCCATTAGGAATTTTTGGAATTGTAAAATCAAGATGTACTGGTCAAAAAATGCGATAAATTAAGATTTTAAAGACAATGTTACACGAACATTTTGGAAAATTGTCGTTCGGACAAATTCAAGTTTTAAAAGCCGTTTGGTTTTGATTGCCTCTCACTTTTAAACAATTACCTGTATAGTTGTAAATTGTTTAATTTTCTGTCCTCTATGCATTCTAAAAGTTTGTAATAGATGCCAGTTACTACTCTGACATTGTCAAACATCGTAATAACACAGTTTTATTGCATCAATATTATTGTTACTCGAAATGTGATTAATCTGCTACTTTTAAATTGCGTGTTACTTTATTTTCAAAGAGCCGATATACACGTCATTATCTTGAGCGCCTTTGCTAGACGATAAAAACGTACACATTAAACACGAACAAAAAGGCGTTATCTAAATCTGCGGGTCTGTTATCTTTCGACTTCGTCCTTGTCGAAGTAGTCAGAGATAACTCCAATAACAATGAATAATTACGATTACTGTCCTCTACTTTCGGATGAAATAATTATTTAATGCGTTGCAATTTTTTAATAATAATAATTAAATTCTTTATTTTTAATCTTCAAAATTTTTTCTTGCTTTATGTGATCAATCAAGTATTTGTCTTTTCTTTTGTGCCTTTGATGCTGCTCAAATCATATCATTAATAAAAAGCAAGATTATTAAGTAGCAAACTGGCTGCAACTCGTCAATCTTAATACAATGTCAGGTCAAAAAGCGATCGCTTTTCGTTAACATTTGAATTGAATAACATTTTATCTACTTTTCCATGTCATTTTAGACGCAGGTATGAAAACAGGTCCAATATTAATTAAGTTTTTTTTATTCAACTTAATTAAATTAAAAAATAAAATCAGTGACACGCTTACTATATACAAAAAGAAATTTTGAAGGTTAAAAATGTTTACGAATTTGAATCGTAAAATAAAATCCACCATGGTTAACATATAATTATCAGAATAAAAACTGAAAGCAAATGCCGTTGTGTAATGTTCGTGCGTTTAGCCCGCAAGGTCTTTTTACTTTTATTAACATTTTTTTTCACAGCTAAGAGAACGAAAGGTCACTATTAAAAACGGTACTGCCTGTAGTACGAATTCTCTTGACCTTAGTGGTACCGCGTTCTGGCCTATTGTTGTCACACCATCACGATTTTCCATTATGAATTTTTTCGCCGGAATAATAGTTTGACCTTAGTTACAAAGCACGTAATTAACACAAGCGCCGAAAAAATTAAGTGGGTTTTGCAGCGGAAAACAGTTAATAGTTCCAGTAATTGGCCTCTACGTACACAAGTGCATTTCGTTTTATGACAGTTACTTTCAGTTCACAGAAAAAGCAGTAATTCTTTTCGAAAAAACAAAAAGGGGTGAGCTAATTAAAAAAAAAGTGAGTTTTAGTTGAAATGATTTTCTATCTTTGTTAAAGCTTGTTAAAAGTTAGAAAAGCTAGTAAGTACGGAATTTTCCCATTTTGTCGAATTTTCCTTTCGACCCAACAAGATTTTGTCAGGTAATTAATTTGACAAGTCGGGGAATTCCGAAAGTATTTTTAGTTTCATCTGAAGAATATTCATAATTCATAATCTTTATTTGCTTTGTTTTTAATACTTTAGTACATTGATTTTTTTCAATTTCTTTATTTTTTGTACAGTGATGGCCAAAAAGTTCGCACCACATGGGAAACATTTTTAAAAACTTTTTACGCCAATAGTTTGTGCATGTTCGATAATTAAATACATATAAGCAGGACAGATTCGGTAGGTAATTCTTAGTGTGGATAAAAATGGTACCTGTTTAAAAGACTTAAATTAAAAAAAAAATTTAATTTGAAATTGTTGAACGTAATAGACAAAATTTTAGTAGGATCCAATAAGGTTTGACAGAATGTGTCACTTGGTACTCAAACAAATTTTTTTGCGGCATAATATATCGTAAAAAGGAGGATTTTTAATTTTCTTAGTTTTGTTCAAGATATGAAGAGGTAAATGGACTCTCACAAGTTGTTAGCTTACCCATTTATATCTATCAAAAATATTTAAAAGAATTAAAATTGCTCTTGGATTCTTAACTGTATTATGAACAAGAAAATTTAATAATAATTATTGTAATTACAGAAAAAGCAATGTATAAATTTCAATTAAGTAATTATGAAATGTAGGCGAAATTCAGTTGACCTGTTCTTCTACTTAACCTACAACTTAAAAAAAAAAACAAGTGCAAAGTAAACGCTTGCCGAGATGAAATTCCCAAAGAAAAGTATAATTAGCATTAAATATTTTCATATTACAAAAGTTGAACAATATACATAATCAAGCATTATAATATCATTACAAGTTATAATTAACGAAACTAAAGTAAAAACCATTGATATTTATAGGGGAAGTTTATCTGAGACTTTTAGTTTGTCGATCGATTAACAATTTTGATTTGAATTTGAACCTAGATAATAACTTTAGATCCGCTAAAAGCATATCATATACAGAAGCAATGTTGTATGAAAAGGACCGTTCAAAAAGAGTAGTTTTATGCAGAGGTGGAGTTATCACATTTTTATTCCTGATTTTAATATTATGTACGTCGGTTCTATAACGTATTTTGTTGTACAGATATTCCGGAGTTTCCTTGGTTAAAATATTCATAAATAAAGAAGCAGAGTGTAACAATCTGCGGTTCGCCACATTCAGCCAGTTAATGTCCAAAAGCACATGAGATACATGTTCTTATTTACGTATACCCGAAATAAGCTTGAGACAGCAATTCTGTATTTTTTGTATTCGCTTAGATGTAGAAGCATCAAGGCAAGGGCCGTATACAGCGTCAGGAAAAGAAGAATGAGAAAGTACTAAAGATTCACATAAACGTATTTTCAATTTTTTACTAAGAAGCAATTGATTTGAGTAAAGTAATTTTATATTTGTAAACGCTCTAGCAATACAGTTGTTAATGTGTTTCTGAAACCGCAGATTTACATCCATATGCAAATCTAGATTTCTAGAAGAAGTCACACAAGCTATGTCTAAACCATCAACTTCACCTTTTAATTCAGAAACGAAGCGAGTATTTAACAAAAGTTCTCCAAACAACATAATTACAGTTTTCTTAGAATTTAAGACTAAATTGTGATTTTTGGAGGCTATTACAAGCGCACCGATTTCTTCATTAATGTAATCATTAGCCAAACCTATATCAATAGGTGAAAACAAAAAATACAGCTGTGTATCATCAGTATAATAGTCAGCGGAAAGATATTTTAATCATGATCCTGGTCTGTAAGTGTAAATCGTGAACAATAAAGGCCCTAAGATTGAACCCTGTGGTACACTAGAATGCAAATCTCTAGGCAAAGAGAAAGTATTATTTAAAGTTACAATCTGGGACCTACCAACTAGGTAATGATACATTAAATAACAAGCTTCAGTTGTAAAACCAATAAAATGTAAAATGCTAAGAAGTAAAGTGTGATTCAAGGTATCAAATGCTCTGGAATAATCCAGAAGGATAAGAGCGGTTACATTATTTTGATTTGCCTGAATAAGAATATCAACAACTACCTGAAGTAGTGCAGTTGTACAGCTGTGATTTACACGAAAACCTGATTGGGTATATGGAAGAATGTTATACATGTTTAAGTGACAAATAATTTAATTATACATGATACTTTCTAGAATTTTCGATAAAGTAGGAAATCTTTCAACTCATCTGGGTTGGATTTTTTTGGTATAGGGTTAACAAACGCTAATTTCCAACAGCTCGGAAATACATTATAATTTAAACAAAAATTTATTTTGTATGTTACATATGGAATTATAAAAGGACAGCGAAAAATTAACATTCTTAAATTGAATCTGCACCAGTAGCATTAGTTTTAATTGACAAAAGGATTTTATACACTCCATCTTCATTAGTTTCAAAGAAATTAAAAAATGGATTATTATTATAAAAATCAAGTATAGCAGCATCAACATCAATATTGGAAGGAATAGAATCAACGAAGTAGTCATTTATACGATCAGGATGGTTTTTCACGTTCCTAGTGCAAGGCTTTTCTTACATAAATTTTGAGCGATCAGTGTTAGTTTCTTGATAATGCAATTCTAATGACCACACTTTAGGTTAAGGAGATCGAAAATTGCAATTTTTATTTAGGTCCATGACAGTAAATAACATGTGTACAAAAAGTTTTCCTATCTAGTGTGTTGCTCTCATTTTTTCGCTTGTACACGTATGTTCCTTACTTGATCTGTACCCTAAACAGACAAGTAACCAAACAACTTTAAAAAATTGTTTTATTGATTTGACTCTATAATGGCTTTTACATTAAAAGAAAAATCTTTTATGGTTGAAACCTAGTTTAGAAACGCCCAAAAAATTAATGGCGAATGGATATATTCTATTCCTGATTGTAATGCAGAATTTCAAGAAAAGTTTCCAAAAACTGTATTTCTGTACCATAAATTTGTTAATCAACTTCAGTACTCTGTAGGACTACAGGTGTCAGGTGGGTTAAAGTAAGAACTGATGAGATAGTTGAAAATGTGAGACAAATTATGGCCGATGCTCCTCATACTTCCATCCGTCACCTGTCACAACAAGTTGATCTTTCTGTCGGGACCTCCAGAACTATTCTAAGAAAGGACTTGCAAATGTTCCCTTATCGTTTGACTGCCGTGCATGAATTGCTTCCAGTAGATTTTGAACCAAGGCGAAGATACTGACATTGGTTTTTAAACAATATTGATAATGATGATTTGTTGGGCAAAACTTTCCTTTTCGATGAGCCCTGGTTCCATTTAACAGGATATATTAATTCCTAAAATATGAGGACCTGGAGTACAGAAAACCCTCATATTTTCATTGAAGTCCGACTCCAACCACAAAAAATTGGTGTTTGGATATGTTTAAGTCGGAGATAGGTTCAATATTCTTTAATGGCACACTAACAGCACTTAGATATCGGGAAGAGATTTTAAATCCATTTATTAATCACTGCATGATGACGAGTTGCAATTTGGATATTTCCATCAGGATGGTGCAACGGCCTATGCTGTTGGATATACTTTAAATTTCCTTCAAGAGTTTTTTGGAGATCGGATAATTAGCAGAAATATGGAAAACACATGGCCTTTGCAATCTAACTCCTTTGGATTTCTTTTGTTTGGACCTACTTGAAAAATTCCATTTTTAAAACGTCCATTATTGATTTACAGGAACTTATCCAAAGAATCATCGAAAAGTGTGATGAAATAAACAATTTTTCCCAAATCTTGCAAAATGTTATTAATGGATGTCGCACAAGAGTTAGAAAATGCCTCGAAGAAGACAGAGGCCATGTTCAATATCTGTTGTGAATTTACATTCAACGTTATTCTCAATGTTTTATTTTGTTTGGTTTCAAACACGTAATAAATCTATTTATGATTTTCTGTTGACGTTATGTCGAGGTTAAATGTGAATTTGGCATTTATTGATCAAGTAAGGAACATACTAGAACATGAAAAATGAGAGCAACACACTACATGGGAAAACTTTTTGTACACATGTTATTTCATGGTTACTATAAAAAATATCTACTTTATAAGTATGCATATAAAATGGTTAAAAAATCTTAACTAATAACAGAAAATTTTATGTAAAAAAAATCTTGAACCAGAAACGTGAAAAATCGTCTCAAATTTTTACATTTGGTGCGAACTTTTTGACGGTCACTGTGTAATTTTTTATTTTACTATAAATTATTTTAACGGTTACTTAAAATTGGCACTATCGCCTAGGTCAGGAGTGACGAAGCTATCAAACCACAATGAAACGTAGAGCAATAATGCCAATTTTAAGTGAATCTACCTTAAGTATTTATTTTACAAAAACTTGTGGCTTTTGATTTGACTAATTCAAATTTGTACGATTTTAAACAAAAAATACATTTATTCTAAAAACTATAATAAATTCTTAGAATTAGATTGTAACTTTGCTATTCATATAAATCATGGCCAAAACATTGTTACCCGTGTTATTAATGGTTAATTACATCGTTCTAATTATTTCGCAAACTTTTCAACTTTCCACTTTTTTCCATTAAAATATAAAATGGCATTCCATTTCCCTATTCCCAATGAGCAAATATTTTGCAATTTGTTGAAATAAGTGTATTTACGTTGTAGCAAACACTTTTTACAGTTGTCTTGTTTTTTACTTAACCGCTTGGCCATAATAAAATCTTAACAACAAATTACTCAAATTAATATTTTTTTGTATGTACTATGTATACTTTATTCGCTTGTGACCGTCGTCTGGATTAGGACATGTATCCTTGACATGTTTGATATAAAAGAGCGATTTACTACAATATTTAAATGTTGTTAATATTTCGCCACAGTTTTTTGCATCTGTTAAGAAATAAGCGGCTGCTTGTACGTAAAGCGTAGCCATGTTCTAGAAGTGGAGAATTATATACGCAACATTCTTAAAAATATCAAGAAAACAGTTCTAAAACAATATGTTAGTAAAATATGCTATAAACGGCTTTTAAAACATGAAAATTATGAATAATATTCTAATGTGTATTATTTGTAACCCTTATGTGCATGTCCTTTGAAAATTTGTCCAAAAGTTTGTAATAATTCTTCTCTGGATAAGGTATGATTGATAAAGCTGTCAACGTACAGCGAAACGTTGATTATTTCATATTAAAAAAGATGCATGCATTCGCGTTTTAAATTAACAAAGGAACTCTTTACGAGACGTATAGATGGCAACAGCTTTAGTGATGCAAAAATTAAACGTTTAATACCTACTTGTTAATCAGTTTAACAATAAATATAGATGATATAATGGACACGTAGAAAACTTGTAGCACATGTACTATTATCATTTTGTTGTTTCATTCGTTAAAATGTTTGAAAACCATTCGCAAAGATAAAGTTATTTATTTCTTTGCTGCTTATTTTTCTTCACACAGCAATTTTGTAATTTCTAGCATTTTTTAGAGTGCATTCTTTTTTTACATAGAGCCAAAATAATAATCGTCTGCGTATTTGTAAATAAGTTCTTCGGAATCCTACAAATTTTCCATGCTTACATATAAAGAAGAATTACGTGGCGGTATTTGATACAGTTTAGAAATGCAGTGTTATGTTTATCATTCCTACGTTTTGAATTACAGTGGTTATGATTACTGTTTTAAAAATACCAAGAATTTCGTGATAACACGGGTTTTATTACTTCTACTATGCGTATTATTAATTGTAAGAAGAACACCAACAGTTTCATTAGATACAAAATGCCAAATGCCATACACCATGAGAGACTCTCTACAACACCATAAGATACGATAACGATTACACCACAAACTTAATAGTTTCAACGGTAGTGAATCTCGTACGTGAATAAATTTGATTTGCGTACGCCAGAGATGTTTTAATTAATTCGGAGACCATGGAGATCGATTTAGAATTGCAAATTAATGCGGAATCACTTTTCCTATTGAATGAATTAAGCATGAAAGAACGTAGATGATGATTATTATTATTTGTCGATAAACTTAAAACACTTTATAATCAAAAGGCCCCATTAATTTGATGATTCTGGGCGTTGTGTATGAACAATTTACTTGAGAGGTAATAAAGCCACTCCGGCTATTTCGAATTAGAAACTAATCGAAAGTATTGAAGAAGAAATTGAATATATTTTGTGTGATATCTCTGGGAGCTTTCCACTACTAAAAGGATCCTTATACTTTCAATGACCTTTCCCAATGACCTGAATGGAAAATTAGTAATTCAACTGACGTTTTGCTGTACAACAAGAAAAAGCTCACTTGTCCGCTAACGAAAAGAAGTACTTATTTTTGTTTTATGCACTAAAAATTGCTGGCAACGTTCGGAAATCTTACCCTTTTTCATCTTCACTACTTCCTTATCTCCTCTCGGGCGATATATATCCTTGACTTTCAATCGTTCGCCCATATCCGTTCCATGCTCGTTTCCCTTATCTAATTTCTTCTATTTATTCTAGCCAGATTCTGCTTGGCTTTCTCCTTCTTCTACTGTCATATCGCTTCTCTTCATCAGTCTGATCACAAACCTCGTCTGGTCCTTGCATGTTTACACCTATTTACATTAACCTCATTTTTTATTGATCTACGATATTGATTCTTGTTTTAGTTTTTCTCTGATGACCTCATCTCAGTCGTTTCATGTCAGTCTAATTTATTTTGCTTTCTAACACCCCCAAGTCTCACTTTATATAGAATCGTTAGCGCTTTTTTTGATCTGTTTCGAATTCTATTTTTCACCATTCGTAAATATCACGCCCAGATTATTGTATGTTGTTACATTGCTAGGTTTTGTTCTTTATATTTGTCTTTCTCTTCTAGTACACGATTATTTCCACTCATTTGTTTATATAATTTCTAATTCGTTTTTTTTTTCTTCATGACCAGGATGCATCAGATGCATCGGAGGCACCGCAGCCATTTAGGCTTATTGTGCTCGCCCTGGTTCTCTTACCCCAACCATTCATGTTCCCTGGACCAGCTGCTACAGGTTTTTCACTGATTGTGCGTTGTAATTTTCGGAAACTATCATGAGTTGTCCGAATATACGCTGTCTGCGATTTGCCAGCGCATCACATCTACACAAAATGTGCATTGCTGTCTCTGGTTCTCCATTACAGAGTCTGCAATTTAGATCCCCATTGAATTTACCGAAGCTTCACAGATGCTCCTTAACAGTCAAGTGTCCTGTTATTAACCCCGTGGTGATCTTGAGTTGCGTCCTGCTTAAAAGCAAAAGTTCTGCAGCTTTCTTTTTCCAAGGACCTTTAAGGAAGATCTTGTTGTGGCGATGTCCTGGTCTGCTTAACCAGTATCTGTTATGTTTCTCGCTTATCCAGTCACTAAAAAAGCCCCGAATAGCGTTCTTGGTTTTACCTAGGACAGGTTCAGGGCCAAGGTATGCCATACCCGCACCCTGCCTGGCTAGTCCATCGGCCCGTTCGTTGCCGACAATACCCCGATGACCTGGCACCCACACCAGCGTGACGCAATTGTACTCCGCCAGGTCATTGAGCTCACTTAAGCATTCCCACACCAGTTTGGAAGAGATCTTTGAGCTTACCAAAGCTTTCAAAGCCGCCTGGCTATCGATTAGGATAAAGATCCGCTTATTTGTGTAAGCCCTCCTTTTGTTTTCCCGCACACATTGTAATGTGGCGTATATTTCTGTTTGGAATACGGAGGCAAATTGACCCAACGGGAAGCATAACTTCTCCTTTGGTCTATGCTCGTATATTCCAGACCCGGCACTCAGTTTTGAAGCCGTCTGTATACCAGATCAGACTTCTAGGAGGAAAGTTCTGTTCGGGTTCCCAATGCACAGCAGATTCATTAATTTCTCTATTAATGAGCAGGTTTATGTTGCCTTTGGGAGGCATATAGTCCATCCTCATATCAAGTAAAGGACCCCTTGTAAGACCCGTACTTCTATTAAGTGCGCGACATGAATGCTGCAATCTATGGAGTCCTCGTCTTGCCTTTCCCACAATGTGTAAGAGTGGGAGGTCTGGAAGGATTTCCATTGCAGCGGTGGGTGTTGTGCTCATCGTCCCCGTTATGCCTAGACAAGCAAGTCTTTGGACCTGCTCAGTCTAAGTTTGGTGGTTTCTTGCTTCACTTTGGACTACCACACCGAAGCCACATAGGTTATTTTGGGTCTGACCATTCTGGTGAACAACCAATGCACCAAACTAGACGTGAGTCGTTCACGAATGATTCGTTCGAAAAGAACGAATCTTCGTAAAACTCAAAGGAATCAATTCTCGATTCCGAAAAGATTCGATTCTCTTTTGATTCTTCGAGTCCTTCGACTCGAAATTCGGAGATGCACTGAATGAATCGTATGAATCATCTCAAACGCGAAAAGATTCGAACCCCTTTTGATTCCTTCGAGTCCTCGAGTCGTGATTCAGAACCGAATGAATCATTTAATTTCGAATACATACGAGTTTTAGTTTCTGCGCACTTGCTTCAAGTTTACATGAGATATTTTTTTGTCCAAAATAAATAAAATTGATTTATAAAATCGTTTAATTATAAATTTTTGCGAATCTTAAGGTACACAGTGATAAAATTCGTTTGATTCTAGTAGTTTAATGAAGAATGTGTGATGGTATTTTTCGTCCTGTCATTTTTTGAATTTTTAACTGGAGTAAGCCATGACGCTTTAATTTAATAGGGAACATTGAATGTGGAATATTTAATTTCAAGAGAAGAATATCAAAAATAAACTTTGAAATTGAAAATTTTATTTTAAAAATAAAGAAAATGAAAACCTTTGTAAAATCATAGTTTACTCCAATTATAAATTTTATTGAATTTTGCAATTACAAATTAATTATTGTTAATTAAGTTAGTAATTATTAAATTTAATAAAGTAGTACATAGATTTCTGGAAAAAATTTAAAATGAATTTTATTTTGCATATTTTCCAAGCTCTATTCATTTTCATTACTAACGATTCCTTGCGAACGAATGTTTTTACGGAACCGAATTCGTAACTCATGCTGTACCGGCGAATGAATGAATCATTACTAAACGAACGAATCTTTTTGCGGAATCGAATCAGAGGAATCGATTCACCAAAAAGAATCGAACTTCCCATGTCTACACCAAACTTAGTTTTAAGCCCCATGTACTATAATAGGCTCGTCTAGCCACCGCGAAAGTGGTCATCGATCTCCTAACTATCTTGTATAAGTGTTGGTTCCAGGTAATTTTGGAGTCAAAAATTTCTCCAAGGTACTTTACCTCCTCCGACAAGACTATCTCATTTGCACGAAGACACAGAGGACCTAATCCTCTAGGTTTCGCCTTCGAGTGTGGTGTTCTTTTGAGGACTGTTGCTCAGGCCTTCCTCCTCGGCCCACCTTGTTACTACATTCAGGGCAACCTGCATTCGGTCCCTGACAGTGTTATTGAATTTCCCTTATACGGGTATGACTAATTCGTTTATCCAAATATCATTCTGAATCTGCAAAATAACCTACAGTAGCCCTTCTAAATTTACCGGCGCACTCTATAGTTGCCATTAGGTTTTTGCATATCTTCTATTCTTGAGTACTCTGTTCATTATTATTGTGGATAAAAAAAGGACTAAAACGCCCCTTGTTTCATACCCCTTATCATTTAAAATTACGCCGATTTCTTTCCACTTAATTGAACACCTTTTATTTATATTTACGCCGATTTATGTTCACTTAATTGTCTTCGTCTGTCGTCTTCGTCTTTTTGATGTCTGTATAAGTTTCTCTGGTATTTCCAACTCCTTCGTATACCTCCAAATTCTGCTATTTACTATCTTCTAATAAATAAATCTTCTTAAATTAGATATCTTAAATTTATGTTGTGTTGTTTTATAGTCACAGTGAAGTCTACAAGAGAAGAACTTGAGTTTTCCCCTCAATCTAACAAAACAGAATCAAGACTCCTTTTATACCTATTTACTTTGATTAATTTTGAATGGATTCATTAATACTGAAGTATTTATTGGCAATAACGTATGAACACCATTCATTGTACTGAAAATATTTATTTATCACAAAAATAGGAGTAAATACCACCAGGATTAGTGTAAATGCTCTGAAATACTCGGGCATGACCTTGAGTAATGCATGATTAATCTGTTATTGTTGCTTTCGCGTTTGTCTCTTCTCTTTTCTTACAATAACGGAAACGGATTCGTAAGTAGGCGCGGATTTACTGGTTTCTCAAGAAGTAACTGTGAAAGTTTCCAGTGAATGAAATTTATAGCCGCTCGCCGACTTTACTATGCCTGCTTAAGGCTCTCCTCCATGGAATAACTTAACCTTTTTAAACGTAAAATACGCCTTTGTTTCACGGTAACTTTTATTTTACTGATGTTTGGAAGATTCTAAAATATTTTGCGCTTAGTTCAGAGAAGCTGATTTATCCCGGATTTAAAGCAATTCACGTAATTTATGAAGCACATTTTTTTATTAAGTTAAAGTTAAGGCAGATTAGATAACACACGTTCAAGTGTTTTCGGCGTAATCTTGATTCCGAGTAAAAAGATTATGTAACTGTGTTTTATTCTTGAGCTGAGGATCATTGTTAATGTTGTTATATTTATCTGATTTTATAAAAAAAGAACCATGTCCCCACAGTTAACCAGTAGATATCTTTTTAAGTTGTAGTACAGCTAAAGAAAATTATTTTATTCAATTATTCAAGAAGCAGAATCTACTATTATTGATGTTAAATAAGAAATAAATAAATTCTCTAATTCATCGGGATATGATATCTAAGTTGTCTTTTTGACAAACCAAATAATTAATTGATTGTAAGTAATAAATGTAAAATTTAATTGTAATTAGTTTATGATTCATGATCTCAGTCCTAAAATTTCAAAACATACTCGTTTTTAAAATAGCATCTCGGATTAACTGCTATTAAAACGATTAATGGTATTGTGCTTACAAAAAATGTAAAACATAATATTCTATCACAAAGTCGATAAAGTCGGTAAATCTACTAATGCAATGCAATCACTTCATTGGTCTAATGGAAGAGGGTGAATGCCTCATTGAATTTTTTTCAGATCTGAACATGGCATTTGGTTGCTTCGGTCATAATAACTTGTTGGATTAAAAAAAAAAAAATTAGTACCTTTGGAATTAGCCTAAATTGGATTTTATCTTTTCTCAATAAACGTAGTTCAGTAGTGGTTCAGCGCATGCGGAATAATGCGATTGATAAGGTGCATTGTGCCCCTAGGTACGATCTTAGGGCTTACTTTATTTCTTATCTACATGAACAATATAAGCACGATATACGATATATCACTAGTGATTTCTCTTAAGTGTGACCTGGACTTATAAATCAAATGTAACGAGATTTTTAGCGTTTAATGGCAATTTCATTTATTTAAACCCCAAGCATCACTAAAAATGTAAAATGAATTACTATTTCCTTAAATCTACACATCATCTAGCTAAATTGAAGGCAATAAATAATTTTAATTCTTGACAAGTGATTCTTCAGTCAAAGTCGTGCCCTTTATGAGGATGTTAGGCCGTATAGAAATGGATGTACCATAGATTAGTGGTAAACTCGCAAGAAATACTTCATATTCGTAGAATCTCTCAAACACAACAGGGCAAAGCACCTCCTTATTAATTCTTTTACATAATTATGAACTCCATTTGTTTGTTCCAACTCTCTCATAAATTACCGAGAATTTTATTAATATCACAGAACCTTTTAACTTTCCAATTATATAGAATGAGCCTACGAAAACGAACAAATTTAATTTCTTCCAGAAAAATGCTTTTTTTTTAAATGTTAAATACGTCGATTTATAATCCAATAGGGACACTTTGCTATTTTATTCCCAAATGTCATACATCATCATTCGTTCCACGTCTCTAACCAATAGAATTTAGATAGAGAATGTACTACAAGTTGCACTTTATTAAAAAAGGAATTTTATAGAGAATTCACTAATGTGAATGTGAATACCCGAGAATTCTCTTACAAGAAAAATATGGTTACGTAATCCAAAGTGTGGCAGCTCATATTGCATAGTTTTTCTTCTGTTTAATGCATTTAATTGTCTAATGGTCAAGTTCTATGATACCTTAATAAAGGTTTGTTCTATCGCAGAAAGAGTGGAAATCTTTTTTTTTGATGAATGTGCCAACCGAACCCTTGAACAATTCAACATCTAAACACACATGTTCATTGCAAAAATGTTTTAGAACTAGTCTCAAATTTTTGGAAAACGGTGTCCGTGCAACATAAACCGAGATGTTGAAAACCAGTAAGAAATAAAGGTTTTAGGACAAGTTGTGGATCTAACGTTGAATTTTGAAACATAACAAAATTCACTAATGAAGACGACTTTAACCGCCGTTTACAATTTGGTGAAATTATGAGTTAACAGGTCAGGGATCCTAATTTTCTATTTAACATTTATTTTTCAGATGAATGCTCTCTCTTTCTCAGTAGTACTGTTAATTACTATAATTGCCGATATTGGTCAGATTATAATCCAAAGGTATTTCGTGAAGCACATACTCAACAACCAGTAAAATTAAAAGTTTGGGCTAGAATATTGTTGGTCCCTTTTTTCTACCTGTAAGTTTAACGTGGGACATGTACTTTGAATTACTTGAAGGCACCGTTGAACAGATATAATAGAGAAGATCAATTAATCTTTCAACAGGATGAAGGATTTACACATAAAGCTCAATTGGTTCATCAGTATTTGAAAGAAAGGTTTTCCCGCCACTGAATTGGAAGAAGAAAAGCTATTGCATGACCTCGCGGTCTCCAAATTTATATCACTTACATTATTCTTTGTGGAGTTATTTGAAAAGTGAAATTTATGCCACTTAACCGGCATCTTCAGAAGGGTTACGTCATCATATTGTTAATGATTGTCGTCAAGTAGCTCCGGACATACTCCAAAATGTCAGACAACCAGCGTTCGGAAGTAGTAATTGAAGTCGAATACTACGTTAAAAACTACACGTAATTTTTATATTTACAACGTTTCTATCATCTTGAATGAACTACGTTAAAAGTTACATCATTTTCCACGTCATTTACATTGTTATTTCTTTGCTGGATTCTATTCTCAAATTGAATTAAATCAAGTTTAAACTTTAAGACTTAATTTTGTAAGTGCAAGTTAAATTTACTTTGCAGTTTAATGCTTCAGTAACATTTCTTTTTAGAATGGTTACTAAAAGTCCCCAAATGCAATTTAGTTGATTAAATTACCAAATGATTAAATATCGAAGTTTCAAAGGATAATGACAATTTAAAAAAATTTGTTGCAAATCGGTTTTGATTGCAGTGAATCCCTCGAGCATCCTCTGTACAGTTGTTTCGGCTCTATTTGGGGCCTCGTCAGCAGAAGCGTAGCTCGAGACTTCCACTGCAAACAAAACCGACCTGTCCAAGGTTATTTGCAAATGCGATTTAATAGTAATTAATAGTTTGAATCGCGACATCCTGCGATCACTTTTTGACACAACTTTGTAGAGGAAATGACAAATTGCAGCTAGTTTGCTATTTAATAAGTCCTCCCATACAAGGCGGCTAATCGTGCTGTCATAGCGTATTGTAAGATTTAAAAAAAATTTGTTAAAATCGGTTTTGATTGCAGTGAATCCCTTGAGCATCCTCTGTACAGCTGTTTGGATTGCAGTGGAAGTCTCGAGCTACGCTTTTGCTGAGGAGGCCCCAAATAGGGCCGAAACAATTGTATAGAGGATGCTCGAAGGATTCACTGCAATCAAAACCGATTTGCAGCAACATTTTTTAAATCTTTCAATATGCTTTGACAGCGCCATTGGCCGCCTTACAAGGGAGGACTTATTAAGTAGCAAACTAGCTGCAATTTCCTGTACAAAGTTGTGTCAAAAAGTGATCGCAGGATATCGCGATTCAAACTATTGATAATGACAATATATGCTTCTTCGATTTTTCTATACAGAGCTTGTTTCTTAATTCAGAATGTGTAAACGACGAACTACAAAGTGTAACAGAGATTGGGGTTATGTGATTTTTGAATTTACTACAAAAACTACATAAATACTACATCAATGTAATTTTCTTAGAAAATATTTGGTACATGTAACTTTCCGAACCCTGCAGACAACGTTTTGAGGAAAATTTAAACTCCCTGCCATATTTGGATTATGTAACCATTTTTTCTCGTAAGAGGGGATTAAAATCGAATTTTCGGGTATTCATATTCACATCACTAAATTCTCTATAAAATTACCTTTTCAATATTGTACCGCTCATGGTACGTACATTCGCTATTTAAATTCAATTGGTTAGTGGGTTAGAAGGAAAGGGGATGATGTATGATAGTTGGGTATGGGATAGAAAAGTGTCCCTCTTGGATTTATAAATCGACGTAGCTTTTTTCCAAACAAACATTTTCCTAGAAGATATTCACTCTGCTTCGTTTTCGTTGACCCACCCTGTATTGTGTAATTATATTGTATATAAAGTTGTTCTGCTACTTTATACCGCTAAAATTTCTAAATTTATGTCATCAGCCTACTACTACTACTGGCTGGCACATGCAGTAAAAATATTAATGGTCCCAGCATGAAACCCCTTAGAACTACTTTTTAACAAAAAAAAAAATAAAGTAACTTTGTTACTCTCTATTTAAATTATCTGTTCATAAATACTATTGCTTTTAATATTGCTATTTGCAACATATAAATTCGAAATAACAAGAAAATTAGAAATTACAATTACTTCTAGCAATATTGTTATTTGTTGGTTTATAGTTCCAAGTAACTAAAAATAAATAATGCAATTATATAAGGTGCAGTTACTGAGTTGCTTCGATGTTTCATTCGTGATTGAAAATCTAGACAGTAATTTAGTGTTTAATGGTAGGTAGACCATGTCTTGGCACTTGAAACATTGAGCTTTGTTAATATGCACGATGGAATTGGTAGGAAAGCGAAATATTTTGGGACTCATTAATATGGGCCATTATAAAAAAGTTTATATGAATGTGGCTACAGTTTTCAGTAGTTTCAGAGATATACATTCACCGGCACAAAAAGCGACTCACTTTGAGGTTTGTGTAATTCATTGCGACAATAAATTTTTTTATATAATTATCGACTGATAATTGTTATTTATAGTTTTCTTGGTTGATGTACATCAAATAAGGCCAAAAATAAATAAAACAAACAAGATTTTAATAAAAGTAATAAAAACTGCAAAATTGATGAAATTGTAATTTAAAGAAAAATGCAAAATTTCAATCTTCCTAATTAATTAATATCGAGTATTGCCTCTGCGAACCTGTATTACAACCTGTATTACAACATACGTTGTGGCATCGACTCCACCAAGTGCCTAATCGCTAAATTGTCAAGTTGATCCCATTCTTGCTGAAGCGCCATTGATAATTCTTCTAGGGTAGCTGGCGCGAGGACGCAAGCTCTAATATTCCTTCCTAACATGTCCCAGACATGTTCGATGGGATTCATGTCGGGACTTCTCGGGGGCCACTGCATTCGGTTAACACCAACACCGTCAAGAAATTCATTAACAACTCTGACGACATGTGGCCGTACATTATCGTGCATCAACATAAAATTGTCGCCAATAAAATGGGCGAAGGGTATCACATGATCTTGAAGAACATTTTCTGAACGTTAATAACTCCCCTATTTATTATAACAAGGTCTGTACGTGCGTTCGCAGAAATACCGCCCCACACCATAATCGAACTTCCGTTGAAAGATAGTCTGGAAACAATATTACATTGAGAATACCGTTCGCCAGTCCTTCTCCATACTCTTCCACAACCATCTGGCGCTCGTAGGCAGAAGCGGGACTCATCAGTGAAGAGTACTTTACTCCACTTCCCCATATTTCAATGAACATGTTCACGAGCAAATGCAAGTCTGCTTACTCTATGCTGTGTGTTAAGCTCTGGGCCATGTGCAAGTCTTCTTGCCATTAAATTAGCTTCATTAAAGCGTCTTCTGATCGTTCTGTCACTTACATGCACATCTCGAACCTCTGTAAGGTGATTTCTGACTTGAACAGCAGTCAAATTCCTGTTGCGAAGAATCGTTAGGGTAAGAAAATGGTCATCTCTAGCGCTTGTACATCTTTGACGACCTGTTCCAGGGCGTCGATTGTAAGATTAAGTTTCCAAGAATCATCTCCACGTTCTGGAGACACATGATTGAGAAGTTCCAAGAACTTGTGCAACGTAACGTTGAGACCGACCATTCTGAATCAAAGCAATTACTCTTGCTGCATCCACTGCATTAAAAGCCATGAAAACAAGTTATTAATGATAAAATATATACATATTATTAAATTAAGTCTTTAGGAAACGTTTGGAAAACAAAAAAATCAACTGCAACATAATATTGACAATGGCGTAGATACTTTCAATAATTAATTTAAACAAGAAACTTCAGTTACCATGATGATCATGGCTCTTCCGATTATTGAAAATGTCCTATTCACCGATGAGCAGAAAAAAATGAACAAAAAGTGTCCTCAGATAATTTATTTTAAAAAATAATAGTGAGTTGCTTTTTGTGCCGGTGAGTGTATGTTTATCTATCCCTTTGTTTACGATTACCTGCAAAATAATTACCAAGAGTTCTGGGTGACAACTCTTTTGTATGATACAGCATAGAATGTATTATCAGCAGGACGAAACTCATCACATACTATTCGTCTAGCTCTATACGTAAACCAAAACTTCCCTCGATGTAGTTGTGCAGATATTAGATTCGCTATTCAGAGAAATGCCTTCCAGAGTTCTGGCAATTCAGTTTACAATTTAATTGCAAAGAGCAAGAAGAGGAAAATTACTGAGAATATTAACTTATATTTTCATGTATATGCAACACAGTCTGTATTATAATTGTTTTTTTGTGTCTCCTATTTTTACCGATGTCTCACAATCAACAATTCACAGACTTTGTTTTGATGCTGCGATAATTTCATTTTGTCAACATGACCTGAATATGATTGCGAGACAGACTGATAAAGTGCAATTTTTTATACGCTAAATTTAGACAAAGAGAGGCGAGGTACTTCAAGTTCGCTACTCGTGGCGCAAGCACGAGTTTAAAACGCTGTGAACAAAAGTTATGTTATCAGTTGTAAACAACCGCCGAATTGGTTGGTTATTTTTAGCCGCAATTTTTTTTTTCAATTTTAACAATCTTTCAAAACTTTCACATATTAATTTAATTACAAGTAAAACATGTGATTCACCTTATTTGTTTTGTTTGTAAGAAATCATATAATCTAGATAACATCAGATCTGAAATTCCGGTTTCGTTTCCATATAACAGACTTCAGAAAACAATGTAATTTATCGCAAGACTTCATCATTTTCGTGATACTAATCTGAATGATAGATAGGTACATAGATGTTGTCTCGGCTGCTTCAAAGAAGAGGTTATCGGGGCGTTATTATCGAATTGCGTGCAAATTGAAACACGGGATATGGTTCAAAAAACATGTTATCTTTGCGTGTATGCGATACTTTCAACTGACGTTGGCGTAGGTCAGTTTGTGTTTTTGAGTTGGAACTTACTGAGAAATATGACAAATTTGGAAAATACTTGAAGGTTTTACCAAAGAAATACTCCAAAAATTCACAGCTACTATTAAATGCTTAAAACATTAAAATAATATGCCGTTTTTATCTAGAAACTTCATATTTTGCTTTTTGCAAGTAAATTTTTCCTTAAGTCTGCTAGTACTATATCAAATAACTTAAGTTTCCACTAAGTTATTTTCCAGAATTATTTAATAAATTTATAAAATGAATATGTGCTTTTAGATAACTCCTTTCACGTCAAATTTCTCATAAAATGATACTTGAAACTAACTATATACACATCAAGTTGAAAGACAATTGAAAATAGAAATTAAATGTATACCTAACAAGAATTTTCACATCTTATAAGATTTAGAAACGTGAGTTGACAGGAAAAATAAATGGATTAAATTTCTAAGAAAACAATATCATTAAATTCATTCGATTTAAATAGCGATCTTTAATCGCATTAAAAGAAAACCCCCCGGCCGACGGATTTGTACTTTCCTCCATTATTAATCATTAATTCGAAATAATTCAATATATCCCGGTCTACAAACATTATGCTTAACTACTGGAATTTGAAGGTAATTAAGAGTTCAGAGGGGCTAAACCTTAAACAGATGTCATTAGTGTGGGTATTAGAAACGATTTTCGTATAATCCCTACTTTAGTGCTAATTGAACGCGCGTTAAGATAAGAGCCTGAAATTGTTTCTAAACACACAGAAGTGCTTCGGTAAATATTCTTATCTACCTATGAAACACAACTCTAATTTTCATGTATAAAAATTATTATTAGTCACGTTTCCAAACAAAAAAAATTTATCGCCAAATAAACTGCGCAAACGTAAAACCATGCTGTTGTCTGAGTCTGAAACGAAATTCCGCAAATTTTTTTCAACCCACTCATCACCCACTTCCAGGCAGTGTAACAATGCGATTATGAATCATGGAAACATACATCCCAGGTGTGAGTGCTTGTTAGCACCGCAATTAATTACTTATATTAATTGCAGATTCGGATCTAGGAGTTAATGACTTGAGTCGAAGCTTTATTAAAGGCTGAAGTAAGCCAGGCAGAAAATAAATTCACTGCCAAAATAGTGTAGAAACATCTGTTTAAGGTCATAGAGGCAGCTTCTTATAATCAGATACTAATTCATTAATAAACTTAATTAACAGTTCGTGAGGTTAACTTCGTATATTTGCTAAAAATTATCGGGTGTATGTCGTATAAGGTTACGTATGTATGCATTATTTATGAGCAAATTACGTTGTTTTAAAAATAGCACTATAGTGTATTTTCCTGATTTTTTTTTGTTTTTCGAAATAACTTGTTTGAGTAACTGCTGACGTTCAGATGTGTATAATTAAACTGAAAGAGGAAGAAAAAAAAAGATGACGAAAGTAATACGTATTAGTATAAGGGCCGGTCTTTCCATCTTCCCGTTAAAATTATTCGCTGAATAACTTGATTTTTATGAATGGTTGATTGATTATTATGAATTGTTTCCATGGTAGTTATCCTTCAGTTAGTTTATCAAGAGATGGAAAGACCGGCCCTAAAAGTAGTACTGAGGTACTACCTAATTACGAGCGAAAAATGTTAAAATATATATCGCTTGTTTTTGTTAAGAACTTAAAATTGTACTGCAGATATTATCATAAACAAATAGATTCTTTTCTGTATGTCATTTTTTTAATTAATATTGTTTTCTATTTCTTCTATTTGTGAAAAGATTCAAAAGCCCTTGTATTTAACATAATTTGTGTTATTATAAATTAAATTTTGTAGCATTTAGAGTTACAGTTATACTTTCTTTCGACTATATTTTCATGTTGAGAAATTTTTAATGCCGCATCTATTCTGTTCACTTTTTTATGTTTTATTTTAATTCAACTAAAATAACTAAGATATGTCTAATTAACAGTAAATCAAACATAATTAAAATCGAAATAAAAAATGAAAATTTAAAGTTTCAGTTTCTTTTTTTAATCTCTTCTGTGTAAGTTCATAATTTTTTAGTGAAAAAATAATAACTTATTGAGTATAAGTAGATATTGAAATAAAAAAATGATGAAAACAAAACATAATTATAAACGGAATGAAGTAACAAAATTAAATGTATGTGGAAAATAAATAAACCATCCATGGTGTAACTGAAGATGCGCAAGCGGAAGTGTTTCACTTTGCACAAGTGTCAAAAATTGTGCAATTTTCTCTCATCTGTACACCCAACGACGATTTACTTGTGTACTTAAACATAAACATGACACAATAATGCACAGGCGAAAACAGACGAAAGATAAGAATTGGTGAATGAACATAAAGTAGCAGCAGCACAAAAGAAACTGACAAAACAACGCTCAGTCTTGCTATATGATACAGCAGCACATACCAACTCCAAAATCACAAGTACTGAAAGAAAAAGATGGTTATTTGTTGGTAGAATTAACAAAATATGCACTTCTGAAAATATGGTGGAGCCTATAAACAACATAAAACAGAATAACTGAAAAACTGAATACGAAATTTAATACTAGTTGGGATTTACCTAAAAAATTACAAAATGGCCATCATCGAAACATACAGATCACACTGAGAAAAAAGAATCTTTATAGTTAAGAAATTTGTATCTTTGACATTTGTATTTTCAGTAGAATAATTTGTATTTTCAATGAAACAAATATTATTTCATTAAAATATATCGTATTTGTGTTAAAAAGACTCCTTAGTCACATGAAAATAAATTTTTCTTTGGATATTTTTATTAAAACAAATAAATTTTCTTAGGAATAAAATATTTGTGTCTTTAAAATTTCTGCTTGAAAAAAAAATTATTTGAAACAAAATTTATGTGCCACATTCTGATAAAAATCAATAAATATTTCACTAGAATACAATTTTGTTATCATAAAGAATTGTTGTTATTTGGCGGAAAAATATTCATAACAAAAATCTCATTTCTTTATTCCAAAATCGCAATTACATGTGGCATCGTCTCCCCACCCGCTACCCCCAATCTTACCGTTGTGCATTCGCATAAATATTAGTCGCAATTTGTCACGCCATTGTTGCGATCTTTATTTAATTGCCGTCAGAAGGATGGCTGCTTCTGTATCAGAACTTTTAGTGAACTGAGGCTTTTCGAGTTTAGTGGACATTTTTGAAGGTAGGTATTTTTCATGCTACTCGTAATAAGTTCGGGTAATAAATCGATCTTATTACAAGATAGGTAAACTACGCAGTTTTCTGATTGCGTGAAAACAGTTTTTGTTACTTGCAGAAAACGAACTGGATAATGAAGCGTCCCTTATTGAAGGAAGCCTCAAGGAATACGGGTATAAATAGCGTCCGAAACTTTTCATTCACGATATGGCTAGTGGACGCCGGCAGTTTATGAAGAGTCACGGCAGATAAAAATACAAATATGAATTTTTACTACATATATGACTGCATTATACGAAATGACTAGGATTAGGATTTTCATGCACTGAGGTATTTCAGACCAAATGATTCAAAATGTTTCATGAAGATTTTTTTTCTATATTTTTATTTTGTATTATTTCTTAGTACGAAAATAAAAAAAATTCTAATTGAAAAAACTATTTTTTCTATTCAATATATTTTATCTTTTACTATAATATAGCCTGATGTAGATGTAAATAGGTAGATATTTGACTCAAATATAAAACGTTAATTGAACCCAACAAATTTGTTTCTAGAAAACAACTTGATAATTTCCTATTAAATTTTAATATTATTTGGAACAAATTAATTTTTCATTTTGAATTAAATGCTATGTTTATTGAATGAAATGTTGAAAAATTTCTTTACTTCAAAGTTTTATTTTTAAAAAATAAATAATTTATCCCGAAAGAAATATATCTTTGCTACTATTGAAAGAAATATTTTCTTTAAATTAAAGCATATTCATTAACTACAAAGATTTATTTTTCTCAGTGCACCGGATAATAATTTCGACATGTATCTGGAAATACCGTGTAAGGCAATTAACTTGGTATTTGAAAAATTCAGCAGAGCTACTAAAATAATAGTGGCTGGTGACTTTAATACAGACTTCCAAAAAACCACTACTAAAACGACATCATTGATCAATACCATGATGACATTCGGACTACTAGGTGTACGCAAATAAGGAACTAACTAGAGTTTTAGGACAGTCCAAATCCTGTATTGATAACATCTTTACAAACTTAGGGGAGTACGATACTCCTGGACCAAGTTATGTATTAATAAATTTAAATATACAATCAAGAATTTTTTTACTAATAATCCTCTTTATAATGTACAAGAATTTGTTCAATTTATGTCTGACAGAAAATCAACATATGATACTCGTATGTGTCCTTAACTTCAGTCTCTAGCTATGTACAATGTATGACACGAACTATATCTTTGAGTTCAAAGTAAATATTATTGTTATTAAATACCTCACTCTATCAGACTTTCCATTTCAGTTATTGTACGTTTGTTGTAACTACTCACTCCAGCTCGTTTTCTTAAATTGCACAGTTATTGAATGTTGCGGAAAAATTTAAATAATTTCAAAGGTGCTTCCAAGATCAACTGGAAAAGAATTAATTTGAAATGAGAATGTAGATCGAATTGGACGTCAATCAAAATACTTAAAAAGATCTCATATTTGTACATTTTTAAAATATCTTCCGTGGTTTCCTAGAAACGGAAACAAGTAATGCCTTTTGCTTACCAAGTAAATAAACAATTTTGATAATAAAATGTCACGTAACGAATAATCATTTAAGAGGTCAATCGCCATGAGGAAGTTCAATTTTGACATTTTTAATATAAACTTGATCTTTGATTAGCTTTTTAAAAAAGAAATAAATTTTGCTTAAACATTAATAAAAAAAATATTCTTATAGATTCGAGAAAAAAATTTAAATGTCTGCGTGATCTTGATGATAATAAATCATTTCTAGGCAGTTTTTTGCTATTAATTTTGTCATGTTGAGTTGCGTTTTCTAGGATAAAGGGGACACTGACGTTAAAAAAAATGTCTTTCTTTTTTCAAGCACTCTTCAATTATACCCACTTGGACCTGTGTTCCTATTTAAAATTTCAAAGTTACTTTTACGTTGTGCCTTCTTCCAACTGGCCTTAAACGATCGTTTTATTGTTTAGTGGCATTTTGTTATTCATTTTTCTCTATACTTTGCACAAAAAAAAATGAGACGATTAAACCTGCTTTTATGTTTCTCAGTTAATTGAATACCTATTTGGTTGCAAAAAGATGCAACTTCCTTGAATACTTAAGTGTTTGTAAAGCGAATGTTGATGTTGATAGTAGAAGAAGTCAGACGTGAGTCTACAAGACTAACAAAGTTTAAGAGAAGAGCGGATTAGCAACGGGGTCCTTCAGGGAAGTGTACTAGCCCCGATACCGTTTACCATATTTATTGCTGACATTGTTAACTACATTAAGGATTGTTCCATTACACTTTACGCGGATGACTCTAGTTTTCTGATTGGGAAGAACTCACTTCAGGATAATCAACTTACGGGTAATGTTCTTCTGGAACATCTTAACGCAGAAAAAACTTAGTTTATAATCTTCCACACAAAACATAATCATAATATGCAGAAAATGGACCTCTGCATAAATGACATGAAATAGCGAAGAGCAAACTCGTGTAAATTTCTGGGAGTTCGTACTGAAGAAACACTTGAGTGGGAAATTCATGTGGAACATCTAATATCACAGTTGAATACTAAAGCTTACCAATTAAGAAATATGCGGCCAATTGTCAGTGATACAACACGTTTAGCTGTCTACTATATTGAAATTCACTCCCGTCTGATGTACGATATCCTATGCTGGGGAATGTCATCTAGGGCCAAAAGTGTTTTCCTGGCCCAAAAAGGGAAAATGAGAATTATTGAAAGCATAAGTATTAAGGGATCGTGCAGAGCTCTCTTTGAAAAGTACAAGATATTGGCCCTAGCGGCCATTTACATTTTAGAAGTTGCATGCTTTATTTATAAAAAACAGCAAACCAAGAATAGTGATATCCATTCTTATGATACCGGAAATTGTGAAAACTTATATGTACCCAAAAATAATTTATCGATGTGTGCCAAAGGACCGATCTCGGTTGAGATAAAAATCTCTAACAAACTACCAGCTGCAATAAGTAACATTAAGACCAGCAGTAGATTTAGAAGTGCACTCAAATCATTTACTGATTGAAAAATGTGTTTACTCAGTCAATGAGTTTTTGCAAAATAAATTTCGATTGGAGTAGATATGTTAACTTGCAATGTATGACATTCTATTCAATATGTGACTTACCCATATACTTTCTATGCTTTTGGAACAATAAATTTTATTAATATTATTAATTTGAGAGCGATGCAGTTTACAGTACAGAGTAAAATGAACGATCGTGAGTAAGAAGGGCAGTGGAAAGAATACAGAATCATGCTATAAAACAATTAATTTAATTTCTTTATTCCATTCGTCTGTAGTAATTTTGAGGTTCGTGATTATGACTTAAGGGTTGAAAGCTGCGAAGCAAATAATCTAAAAGTAGTTTCACACCTGAATGGTTATCGTCAAGATCTAATTTGTTGCTAAAATAAGTTTTATCAACAGACTGGATGTTGAGGATATCCATTCAAGTGTTAGACCGCTTTTAGGTTGTCTTCTTCGCAGTTTTCAACCCTTAGGTCATGTTCAAAACTTTTCTTTTATCACCAAGGCGTTCCAAAACTTGGCCTAGTCCAGATTTAACAAATACGGACTTATGGGAGATGATTACTTGTATGAAGACAAGGACGTTAAGGAAGATTATCTCAGAGTAAAAAGGACGAAAGCAATTTTTGCATCTTAAGAGGCACGCAACTAGATATTTAGAAGAATATTATGCCGCAAGTAGAGCAACAGTCAATGTCAGACCATAGAACGCTATTATTCCAATCTCATGCAAACCAACCGGTAAAAATAGAGAATGTAAATATTTTAAAACGATTTTTTAGTGATTCGTCTATCGCTAATTTTAAGAGCTGCTTACAAGGAGAGACTTGGGAAGAAATTTATACTTCTCATTTTCAACATTTAATAATATTTTCTTATTTCACTTTGATATCTGTTTTTCTAAACGTTTAAAACGTGTTAATCCCTATTTCTGGGAAATAAAAACATCTTTTCGCACACATACAGATGTAGGTTTTATTTCCCAGAAAAGGGCTGTAAGAAGTATGTTCGGCATGTCGAGTAGAAAATCATGCAAGGAAGTTTCTAGACATTATAAAATTTTAAAGGTTCCCGATATTTATAAGTTTGAACTTTGCGTATACACTTTTCTAAATAAAAGTAAGTTTTCTTACGTACAGGATGTTCATGATAAAGATACTAGGCAAAAGATCATTTATATATTGCTTATAACAAATACAATAATTCTTTAAACTCACCTAAATACGTTGGGGTCCTGCAATTATACTTCTAACACTACATTGTGGTAGGTTTATGTATGTAACTTAATATGTTTGTTAACATTGTCTTTAATGTACTTCATCCTTATACCAAAATGTTCGTACATTGTTTTTAGGTTTAAGTCTATGCTTCTGACAATTCCTACACATGTAAATCATGTCTGAAGGAAATAAAGTTCTAATTTCGCCCATGAAAAAAAAAGGATGTATAATCTAATCAATTATATTTTTAGTCGAATTCGAGCAATGCATGTATGCTTCTGAAAAACCTGTTGAATTTTTAAAAAAAAATCAGTTGAATTCAGTAGGTCGTCTGATTGAACGGCCGCCGTCACCATTAAGTTTTATTTCTGATATTTTGGTATTCGTTACAAAAACTCTTCAAGGTCATTATTGTTATTCCTTTTGCCACTGTCGCTACGGTTGATTCATAAAAGATTGCGTACTCGAATTTACTGCCTTTTTTCATCGTCTTCATCACAAAATATTTTTAAATGAACGAAAGAAATGATCGATTACCAATTTTTCGTAACAAGAATTTAAAGAGAAGAGAATTGCATTGTGTTTAATTTTTCATTTTTTAATCAATTCTGAATCAAGGTTTTCCTAGTTTGCTTTAATTTCTAGTACAAGGAACCTCCACAAAACTGCCCTCTTTTCATCATCTTGTTTTTGTTGCAACAAATAGAAATATTGTTAATATATTCGATTCTTTTGTTACGTAATTATTAATTATTAAAGATAAGAGTAGACATTTGCTTTTTTGCTTATTTAAATATAAATGAGAATTAAAACCGAAACGTAATCGATAACTTATTGTACGGTTCGATGTTAATGGACTATGCTATCACATCACATAGCAAGGTTATGCATTAGTCAAATCTTTAGACACGTGGTAAAATTAGATTCCATTGAAATCACGTGAACCTGTTATCAGCTTGTTCTAATGAAAATTTAAAACAATTTTCTTTTAGTTTTCATTTAGGACCGCCTTAGTGTGCGTTTGTTTAAACGCAACTGGCTATAGAAATGACTAAAAATCGAAACGTAATTGATAATTTATTGTGTAGGTCGATGTTATGGATGTGTTATCAATCACACATCAAGGTTATGTGTTGGTTAGATCATCGGGCTCGTGGTTAACACTATGTAAATTCCATTCATATCACGTGAACCTGTTATCAGAGCTTGGCATCTCGTTATGATGAAAATTTAAATCATCCAAGAAACTTATGCAATCATATTTTTAAGAACAGGTCTTTGGTTTCTCCGTTAGTTTTTACTTATCAAAATGAAGAATTTTGTATGCACAAGCCGTCTCATACGAGAGTGAGTAACTGGAAGAAGTGATTACCTTATTCCAAAGTTTCATAATTTTGAATATTATTTGTGTTGGAATTTAATAATCAAAATAATTTCTTGGTATTACAGATCACTTTTTATTACTTTATACTTTATTATTGTCCTAAAGGTAACTCCAAAAAGGTGCTTTAATTTCTCTGCTAGCTCATCATTTTATTATTTAATTAAACCGCATATATTTAATGTAGACTCTGTTTTGGTCAACGTAAAAAATGAGTTTACTGATTATCATTATTTACACACACGTTTTTTCCGCAAACTGAAAATGCTATGTGCAACACTTTTTTCCGTACGCAGTGAATTCTATTGTTTAAACCACGCTTGTTCAAAAAGTTTAACAATAAGTTTACTATATTTTTAAATTTAACATTGTAATAATTAAGTACATTCACCTAAAATAACAATAAATTATTTCTAATGCGGTAGGTAACTCCCCTTGTTGGTAAAATTTATTTAGTGGGGGGTAATATGCTCCTATGATAATTGGTCTCCACTAATTACACGGCCCTTGTTGGTAAAATTTAATTTAGTGGAGGGGCAGTGTCCTCTTATACATATAAAATTGATGTACACCGATTATTTTCTTAGGATGGGGTTCATTCTGAATTTTGCAACTCGCATACTAGCATTAATATTTCAATATTGTGCATTTGTTGGTGGAGCAGTGACTTTGGTGGATTTTTTGCTGAATGACAAAATCGGTAAGTTTTATTGCCATGAATTGTAAGAAATGTTTTGGTTGAAAAGTAGAAGCAGTCAACACGTTGTAAATAATGACAGGAGAAATAATTTAAACAAACAAATTTCAGATTTCACAATGCAAAAGTAAACTGTACAAGATGTGAGACTTGTTTGCTTTGCATGTTCATTGCGAGGCACGTAAATACGACATATTCAAAAATATTTTTTAATTATTTTGCTTTTACCTCAAATCTGTTCAGCGAATTTTTTTGCTGTTGTTGCAAGTTCGGTATGTTTATCTAGTGCGGTATTATTATATTTTTATACTAACTAATTTGTGCGGCTTTTATAACCGCAATTTTCTGTTTAGAAAAATTAGTTCATAAATACTTCAGTTTTATTTAAATTTATTAATGATATGATAAGTGTTAAAGAATTCAAGTAAATGTAAATCCCAGAAAAAAAAAACAAAATCTGCCTCGAGTGAGAAAATATAAAAAATCACAATATGTACGAGAGTGAGTCAATAAGTAATAAACAAGCGAAATGCTGTGGCTTTTAATTGCACATTGTGTTTAATCTAAAGTAATTACCTTTGATAAAACCACATATTTTATTAGTTCTTCCAATAATATTTTCTAATTGTAGATTAAGATTATTTCGTTAGACATTAAAAATTGTACTTGCTCTTTGTAGTGTAAAGTCACTTTATTAATCTATTTGAACAATTAATCGTTTAGTATGTATGGTTAGACTAATAAAATTGTTTTAAACAAACCAAATACTTCTACGTTTCTACGTTTCTCTTCTTAGTTTGATACTTTATTTATTTTTCAATCCTGAAGAAGCTGTTAACTCATAGCAAAACGTTGAGAAATGCATGATTTTTAAACTAACCATGAGAGTTATTCTTACTTTTCATACAAATTCTAATTCTAATAATGTAAAAAATATATGTATATACTACACGGTGTGATAAAGTCCCGCACCAAGGTCATAATTTGTTATTTAATATTTTTTAATTAAGGTAGATTCTTGTCCGGTGAAATTGTGTAATGAATTATACTGAAAAATGACACTATCGATAGTGAAACGTTGAGCATTTGTGCCATCGCTTGATAGTGAAACGTTGAGCATTTGTGCCATCGCTTGATAGTGGAACGTTGAGCATTTGTGTCATTTTTCAGTGTCCATTTGAGATAATTCATTAATATTTTTTTGTAAAACCCTGAAACAGATCAATTTTTAATTTTAAAAAGACACACTTTACTGTAAAAATTATTTCTTGATCGGCATTTGTTTTTCCTTTTCCGTTGTGACGTCATCATTAACTTCTTTAAATGCTAACCCTAACTTTTTCATGCAGATTTTGAAATTAATGAAAAACATGCAAATTGAGAAAATATTTTTGCAGTAAAATGTGTCTTTTTGAAATTAAAAATTCACCAGTTTCAGAATTTTGTAAAAAAAAAACATTAAATAAACAAGTTATGAGCTTGTTGCGTGACTTTATCACCACTCTATACATATATTATAATCAAAATAAATAATAATAACATCATAAGCGAAAGGAAACCGCGAAGTATTTAATATTGTAAATACAAATCAATAGTTTTTTTAGACTTAGCACAATACCAATTACAGGAACAATAGCCAGTTCCTAATCAGTAATAAATTATGCAGCAACAATTGAGGGTCACGAGGTATTGTCGTAAAGACTTACAATGAAATTGCTCTGCGCTTTTCAATAATAATAACGTGTACACACACAATATTTATAATAATAATAAAAAAAGTCGATTCACTACAGGCAGCAGCAATGAATAATTCGAAGAGAACAACAAAACTCAAGGCTTTCGGCCTTCGTATTGTTCGGGGATATCAGAAATGTTAAACAGATAAACAAGATATTGAAACGATGGCTATTTAGCATTGCACACGATAGTATTTCATTAGCAAGAACTCGATTAGCAGTGCTGAAGTAGCTCAATCTTGAAAAAAAAAATTAATTACATTTGGTAAGTTAGATTTTTTTTAACAATTATTTAGATTTTTAACTTACCTAGTTTTTTTTGCAATAAATTGCACATTGAAATTTTATACGATGATTTATTTAATAACAAATAACATAACGTAACATGTGATTTAAAAAACAAAATGCTTTACTAACGATTATGCAATAAATTGAATATAGTTCATTTTTTATTATATGCCTATCGATCTATAAGTTAGAGAACTTTTATGTAGCTATTTTTTTCTAACTTTCGGCGAAACAGTCTTGCGGTCTTTGTCATGTCATGTCATGTCATTTCGTTATATATTTTCTTAATTCGGATCTACACGATTGGCATATAATTAAAAAATTAACTTTACAGAAAATATTCGGTTTCTTAATTCTGGATTTTAGATAGTTGAGATAAACGTAGATATGGAATACAGAGTAAATAAAATATTTTCGCGATCGAAACAATCTAGATAAAACGCAATAAACGTAAATACTGAGATATTAATTTAATATTCTATACCGGCGACCAGTGGGACACGTTTTCATGCAAAATCTCCTTAGTCCTTAGTGCAGCCTAGTGAGATGTCAAGTAAACGAGTACATAGAAAAAAGTTAAATTTTTCATAAAAAATCATAAGAAAAATACACACCTAAGGTTTGAAAAATAAAGCATCCCCTAAACTCTCTAGAGATGAAAAGCTTGCAAAATAAAATTGCAAGTCGTGGTTTTTGCTTTTTTAGACTGCCCTATTTCTTGTGCAAGATTTGGTTCAATTTCTATAATAAATATTTAGAACAAGAAATTTCTGTGCTGTAGGTATGGTTATATTTTCAGATAGTTTTTGATTCAATTTACTATACAGGGTTACAACTAATTAAAGGCTGGGGACCTCATAAACTGTAAGAAGTACAAGACGGTAAATTACAAGAAAGTTACGCTATTTTGGGGTTTACAAAATTTTGTAAAAAAATCTTTTCCATCTCCATTAATCTCTGAAATATCTTTTGTAAAAAAAATCTCTTCCATCTCATTAATCTCTGAAATATCTTCAAAAAATTTAAATTCTCTATTTCGAAAATTTCTGTACGAATCCTGCTGTTATCACTAAATATAGAAATTTTCTAATGTTCAGGCAAATATTAATATAATACGAAGGCTAGGCACTTCCACTGTTTCTCATTCCGCCATTGTTTTAGTAGTTTATCCATCAAAAATGTTATGAGGTTATGAAATGCAGTGTACTGTTAATCGAATGATTGCATACGATTTTCATTTTTATTTTTATTCGTTGATTAAAATAGAAAATTGAAAAAAGGTGCATTAAGGCCCCCACAGATTTCGTTCTTTTCCATCCGTTCGAATCGCCGCGATTCGAAACGACGCGCGACTGTCAAAAACTGAAAAAACCGAAGTGTATAGTGGAAAACCGTCGTGTCGAACTGTCGGTTAAAATATCTACTAGTGCTTGATTTTTAGAACAACGGTTCATCGGTTGCCGTTCTAAACTGGTAGTTTGTGGGGTTTTCGTTTAAAGGCCCCCACAGATTTCGTTCTTTTCTATCCGTTCGAATCGCCACGATTCGAAACGACTACAAAAACCGAAGTGTGTGGTGGAAAACCGTCGTGTCGAACTGTCGGTTAAAATATCTGCTGGCGCTTGATTTTTAGAACGACGGTTCATCGGTTGTTGTTCTAAACTGGCAGTTCGTGGGGTTTTCGTTTAAAATCGTCGATTCTTTTACATTAGCGGAGGATATAGCAAATGTATCAATAAACAACATAAACAAGTTGACCTCATTAGTTGTCCATTTTTTATTGAAAATGGATCAAATAAGCTTAACCAAGAAGTTCACCATTGAATTTAATGAAATATATACGCAATTTCCTTGTCTATGGCGCACAAAATCTTCAGAATATGGAGATACAATCAAAAAAATTTCTTTTATTTAAAACAGTAACCGCCGCCGCCACTGCTAACAACTCCTTTCTGTTCATGGTAACTGCTAAATAGTCAGTGGTCTGTAGTTCGACGATTCAAACGAATGAAAAGGAACGATGTCTGTGGACAAAACAGTTCGACGATTCGAAACGTCGTTTTTAATCGCGGCAATTCGAACGGATAGAAAAGAACGAAGTCTGTGGGGCCCTTTAATGTTTTGAAGTGGTATGTAGAAATCGTATAATGCAGCACCCCGTAGATTTTAAATTTCGCAGCTTATGAACCACTTAAACAATGGCCGAAGGTTACGGAATTTCGCCATGCGTCATCAAAGGCACCGCTTCTGGGTAATTTGTGGTTCAGGTAACAAGTATCAACATCCAGGGTTGCCAGATTGGGCGAAATTCTGCCATTTGAGCTATATTTTAAATACACTTGGTGCTTTCAAATCTTATTTAGCGACTGGCGCCTAATTTGAGCTATTCCATGCACATTCCACAAAATTTTATCTCTGGCCATCCATGGAAATAAAAGTATAGGGTGGGCCAAAGGAAACACCTATTTTTAGAAGAGTTAGATAAAAACTGACCTCGGCTCCTGGAGCTCGATTTTTAAGACAAAATTAATAGTGAAGACCACATTTCGATATCTTGTACCGCTTAGGAGCTACAGGGTGTTTTTCAAAATTCTACGATTTCTAAAAGCCTTTATAACTTTTTTGTTTATGATATCTATAAAAATTTCTTCAAGGCACTTTTTCTGCAGAATTCATTGCTCCGAGTTATTTTTTTCCAGAGTACTCAATATTCGAGCTCCAGGAGGCGAGGTCAGTTTTTGTCTAACTCTTCTAAAAATAGATGTTTCTTATTAAAAGTGTCGAATTTGGCCCATCCTGTACAGTATCGATAAAAAATTTGAAATTACACCTTTCAATTTATCATTTATTTGTTTTTGATACTAAATTTTTTTAATTAATTGTGTACACATTTATTTTGGAAATTTAAAAATTGGTTGAAAGTTTCTTATTTTTTTACGTCAATTTTTGTTTTTTCACTAATTTCCTTTTTCTTCTAGTTTTTCATTTGCCTCTGATCTTTCTTTTGATTTTTTTTTATTCTAATTTCCTCTACGTCATAATAATAATAATAATATTAGTAACCATTTACTTTTAAATCAAAACAATGACATAGAAACTGAAAGAGTCTTTTGTATTTCACTTGTCTGTCTTTTCATTTTTCATTTACTTCCGATTTGTCCCTTCTTCAATTATTTTTTGATTTCCTTTTCTATTAATTTTTCATGTTCTTTTTTTTAATTTTGTTTGCTTTTTGTTTTTGATTTTTCAATTAATTTTTTTTTGTTTTTTTAATTTTTCCTTTCCATTCAGTTTTATGTTTTTTTTTTAATCTTTCATTTGATTTTTTCTTTTAATCTTCTCCTTGCACTTCACTCTGATATGTCTCTTTTCAGTTTATTTTCTATTTTAAATTTTGTTTGCCTTTCGTTTTCCATTTTTTCATTTCCTTTTTGGTTTTTGTTTTTCTTTTGTTTTTGTTTTAATTTTTCCTCTCCATTGACTGTCTTTCATATGTTTTTAGTCTTTCATTTGATTTTTAATTTAAATTTGTCTCATTTTCAATTGCTTTCCTTTTCTACTCATTTTTCATTTGTTCTATTTTCTATTTTAGATTTTGTTTGCTTGTTTTTCTCTTGTATTGTTTTTCGAAGTTTTTCTTTTCATTGACTTTTTCATTTATCTTTACTCTTTCATTTGATCTTGTTAGAAAAAAATGGGTGCCTTTTAGTAACATTTTGTGAGCACGTTGGCGACATTGCCTATAAAAAATTGTGGCAAACCTGGAACATCAGAAACATTTGACAGATGGATAGATACATATAATGGAAAAAGAAACGGACATTACTTGTAAAACAACTAGATTTTGTCGTGAATTTTGCAAATTTCTTCATAATTAAATAATCTGAGTTTGAATTCCTGTTTTTTGAGATAGAGGGCGTTGATTTACCGCCACAAACTTGGTAAATATACGACACAAACCTCATGTTTTACTTACGTAATTCCGGGTACTTATTAATTTGATAAACGTAAATATTACTGTAGTGTTTTTAAGAATGAAATGATAACCATGCTGGGCACACAAATATTTTCGGAAATGAAAAATGTGATATCATTTCTCCAAACGTGACGCGTCTTTTGAAAAGCTTGCATCACCACCAGTCGGAAATTTTACACGCGGACGGCATGCGTCATTAATAACTTATTTATTACTGAGCACAGACTTAAAAACGGTATGTTATGGTAAAAAATCATCAGTGTGTGAACATTCGATAAGGTATGTGCTTCCACTACTACTACTACAACCAGAACCAACCCGCCGGCGCCGCGCCGTTCAATAAACGCGAGAAATTAATTTTCGAGGACAGTTTCCGCCGTCACATTGGAACATCTACCGCCAAGTTTATATGCAGGTCGGACGAGAGCGCGTTTCAGTTAAGCGTCGACTGCGGACGAGGAAATTTAGTTATATCCAGTACGTTAAAATAAATCGTGGAATCGCGCCGAATGGGTTATTTTGCGACCGTTCGATTTATGATGTGCAGTGATTTTAAACTGGCGTACAAGAGCCGTTTTAAAAATACGCGTGCGGTTCAAATTTCCCGCCAAATAATCCCGTGCAAGTTCAGCCAATCCCAAGATAGGAATTGTCACAGCCTACAGTTTGCAATCGGAACGCGTGTTGAGTGATACAATTTTTAAGCGCACGGATTTTATTGTGAAAATTCGTCGGAATAAAAACGTTAATTGAAATGGAATCCGAGGGAATAGGCGCTTTCTTAAATCCGACCGTGCTTATCGGGTTATTTGCCGGAGGTTCCATCGTTTTACTTATGTACATTTTAAAACTTTTGAGAACCGAAAATAAGAACACTGATATTGAAACAAAACGTAAGAAAATTCACATTTATTCACTTAATTTCAACCAAATCCCATCTTCAATAACTTGTATTTTAGTTAAAAAAATAATTCTTCGACGTACGATTAACTTCATTTAAATTTGGTTACGTTACTTGCTGCGGATAGAACACGTGCGTTTTGAGGTTATTTTTAGATTTTAAAATACACACACACTCACATACCTCCCACATAACTTCGCTGTGCGCCGTTAAAAATAACTATAATGTCAAGAAATTCTAAATTCACTTTGTGTCAAAGTCATGTTTATCAATTCTAACAAAATACTTGTCTTCTATGTATATATTCTTGACACTGGACATCTTTATCGCTTTACTTTGCAAGGTAAGCAAGCATTATTAATTTTCACGAAATGTTCTTTTCCAGATGTCAAAGAACTCGAACAGTCACAAACGAAAAAGGACCCCGGACAAACTGGAAAAGGCAAGAAGAAAGGTGCAGACAAACTTTGGGCCAACCGTTCAGACAAGCAGGTGTATTCACATCCTTGGCTGCTCACTTCGTTGAAGGGACACACCGGACAGGTGCTCGACATGGACTTCTCCAGCAATGGAAAATACTTGGCCTCATGTGCCGATGGTTTGTAGATTTTTCTTTCTCGTTGCTTACACAAAACTACAATCACCCATCTCAAAATAACTAACATCAATCATTGTGTCCTCAAATCAGTTACATAAGTACTTTAAATTACGACTACATCATTTATTATTTTATTGTTGATAAAAGATTTTTTCGCTAGCTTATCACAATCTAGTTTTAATGAAATCATGTGCAGTTTTAATTTTTTTTACAGTAAGCATTACAAATGCCATATTATCAAGTATTTAAATAGTATTATGTTGGCATTTACTTAAAAGAGAAGAATAATTTTTTTTAAGTTCTCTGTTAATCTTATAATAACGAAAACAGTTTAATTCCTGTTATGTTGAAAATAATTTTTCAACCAAAGAACATTCTTCAAAAAATGATTTAAATTCATTAAATTAACAATGTGTAATATTCAAATTCAGATTTTTTATTGAAATAATGTTATAATTAATTTTCGAAATCAAATTAACATACGAGGGAATATTGATGAACACTTAGCCTGCCATATAAAACGCCACATTATTTTTCGTTGAGGAGTAAACCACTCAGTAATTTTGGTGTACACATTCAAGAAATTACTGATTATTACTAGATTAATAGTGGATGTTACTTAGATGATATGTGAATTCAATAAAATTTCAAATTATTTCAAATGTATCCAAGAATTACTGAGTAATACCCAGGAATTATTGTACAAAAAGGAAGTAATGTACAACATTTAAGTCAGTGGTTTATCCTTCACTCCTCACAGACATATGACTTCGTCATTTGTCGAAAATCTTTTATCCTTCAAATGTTTTTTGAGTTTTGAGAACAAATATTAGCCTGACGGTGCTAAATCCAGAGAATAGGGCGGGTGGTCAACCAATTCAAAACCAATTTCGTTAATTTTTGCAGTGCAATCAATGGCTTGAGAGCAGGAGTGTTTCCTTGCACCTTTAGCAAATCTTCTGCGGCGTTTTTTCACAATTTTCTTACGTAACTTAGCTAACAATTCACAATACACAAGTATAATATGCTCCCGTCATATTTCTACTCTGTTATAAATACTTTAGCAGAATTATCTTTGTCTCAGAAAACTAGAGCAAGAATCTTGAAAGCCGATTTTTGAATACGAAATTTTTTGGGTCGTGGAGAACGCTTCTATTCCTTGGATTACTCTTTAGTCTCTGGGTCATAGTGATGGACCCACGTTAGGTCCATAGTAATACGCATATCAAAAAGTTTGAGGAATCTTTTCCAAAAGGGTAGCAGGTTTCCTTTGACGTTGTCAAGCGAACGCGTTTCTGGTTTGCATTCAAGCATCTTGGAATCCATTAGGCTGAAAGCTTTCTCATACCCAAGTCGTGATGAACGATGTGAAACACGAATTCATAAGAAATGTGCAATGCTTCTACTAGTCATTTGATCCCAATTCGTTGATCTTCTAAAATCATATCATGTATAGAGTCAATGTTTTCTGGAATGGTCACAGAGTTGTGCTCATCTATGACGTCTGTTCTTCCTCTTTTAAATTCCGAAACCCAGTTTTTAATAATGGTATATGAAGGACATTGATCATCTATGGTTTCTATTACTTACATTAGCAAACATTTCTCTGCTAGATAACGCTTTCAAAAATAAATATTTAATAACTGATCGAAAATTTAGCTTTTTCCATTTCCAAAAATTCGGTGTTTCAAGTTATGGATGTCAAACTTTCACGAATAATTTATAAGACGTCATATAATAGTTGTAACCAAAACAATTCAATTTTGCCTATAATTCGTTTTTTTTTCTATAATATCTGTTAAATGTTTCTGATATTGGTACCGGTTACCTGAATGTCAGAAAATTTAAAAGAATTCTGTTTTACATTCGGTAATAAAAGCAGGATTCCAACAGAAACCCTAGAAGTTTGGCACACTGACAGGTGTTACAGAAACAGAACCAACTGTACTAGAAACTTTTCAGCTAACTAGCTATCAATACTCCCTCGTATGAAATGTTAACTTGTAATACTCATTACAATTAATAATGTGTAATATTCAAATTAACCAGATTTTTCAATGAAATAATTGTTAATTAGACTTTCAGAGTCACTGCATTTCAGTAATCGATTTAAGTTATTTAATCTAACAACTTTTTAAACACGTTGACATTTTGATTTTAAATTTGGGAACGATGCCTAATGATTAATGATGATTAAATATTCATACCTAACTTGTGTTGCTTCACATCAAAAATTACAGAAATTAGAGAAAACTGTTACTGTTCTGAAATAATTTCGTAAATTACATATTTCAGTCGAGGTTTCAGAAAAGTAGAACAAAAACAGAATTTAGAGATTTTCTTCGGAAAATGTAGTTTATGGCAACGGTATAGCAAGAAATCGAAGGGACAAATACTGATTGAAATATTTAAGTAGCACATTTGATATTCGAAATTACGTTTTATGCCTTTCCTTATAATAACTGGAGGAACACGTTATTGTATAATGAGTTTTGTTTGTTTTTATTTGTTTAAAAAGATAACGTAGCCAGTAAATTGTATTTAAAATCTGATTATATTGCATTAAAACTTTGGTTACTGGTTAAGAGATGTCATCTTCAAAGTACTGTATGTTTTTTTTTAAATACTCAAATTCTACAGAATATTTTCTACTATCCAAGGAAAAACATTTCTTTATGAAATTAATCTAGGTATGTAAATTAGTGTACTAATTTCAGAGATAGTTTTGAAAAACTATGCCGCCTACTAGTAAATTGTATTTTTCTCGAAAAATAATTTCCAAAATAAAAAAGGTTTGCACTTGATGTTGTAAATCAAACTGCAATTATATTCTATAATTATTACAATTTGATTAATTTGCGCACTTACGTTACAGTCCTTGATAGATAAGGAATTAATATACAGCTGATAACAAATTACGTATTAGAAACGAAGTCACACGTGTTCGTAACTGGCAGTACTTGTTGCAATCGCGTCAAAAATTGCAAGTTGTAATACGGATGAGTTTCTGCTTCCAACGTGTTCACCCGGAGGCGTGGTCTGTGATGATTAACCTTCGTGATTAAGCCCGTGATCTGATACATCGGGTATAGAATTAGTCATAGCACAAAAATTCCTCGTACGGCGCTTGTTATAACTGTGAGGCTGCATTCTTGAAATGACTTAACATCCTTCCTCGGTAGCTTGAAATGATTGCGCAAAATTAATCACGCCTCGCTGGTTCGCATTCATTACTTTGCAGTTACGTAAGTAACAAGACAAATAGAGCCACGTCGTTGATAGTGACGTGGAAGACGCTGGACGTCGGATTTTTCGTATCCAGTGTGGGGGCTCCCTAACGATTGGAAGTGGTTACTTATATCGCGTAATCGGAAATTCTATGAGTTCTTTGAAAGTTTATTTTACGCTATTAAAGTTTCTTGGTAGTGTTTTTTCTAAAGTTCGCGTCAAGGAATTTTCATTCATAAAAAGAATTGGAATTTAAAAAATTATGATTCAATGTATTCGGCTTATATTAACTAATCCTTAATAACGACAAGACAAACACGCATTCTTCTTTTTGATGTTTTTGCAAAACGGAAATTTGGATTGAAATTATCTTATAATGGTAGTTGCGTTCAAAAACTCCCACGTTTAGAATTGGCCATTTTTAGGTTCAAATACATAATTTCGATAAGGAAGTAGTAAGTAGTAATATATGGCAAACAAACGTGGATCTCACAAAAAAGGCAAGCGTTTTGCCAGAAGAAAAAAAAAAAGAAAATGCTTCAAGTTAAAAACATAAAGGCCGTTTTACACTAACCTATTTCTTGTACAAGAAATTCTATGGGCTGCAGATAAGGTTTATTTTTCCAGATAGTTTTTGATTCAATTTAAAGTTTACTACACTTTACTGCATAATATTAATTGTTCTAGAAATTGAACCAAATTTTGTACAAGAAGTCGGCCATGTCTTGAGGTAACAAGAAAAGCAAGGTATGTCTTTACTTATTACTTTCATATGGACAACAAGTTGCGATAAACGACGAGCCGAAGTATGGGACTCATTCTGCATTATTCCGTTACTTTTACAATGGCTTCACTTGTACAATTTTCTCTGTCTTACCACCTGCCATTATGACTCTCACGAAACCTCGCTACACATCTCTATTTAAAATGTCTACAAAATGTTACCTCACAAAAACATTCATTAAGAAATTATTTAATGCAGTAGTTCCAAACTTCATTAACCCTTAATCAATTGCGAAAGAACTTTTAATTATGAAAACTTTTTTCTAAAGAGAAGACCATTTTATTTATGTCAAGTGGAGAGCAACGATTTTTACCTAAAAATAGTAACTTTCAGTAAATAAACTAATAACTTGCACAGGAGAGAGAGATTAATTCTATAACAGAATTAATGTAACCATAAAACGTCAAAAGTAGAGAGATCAACTGGTTATAACTAGAGCACCGATGTACGTTTACCGAACCAGCGCCAACTCCAAACGTATGAGTTTTTGAGCACCCGTTAGGATAGTCTGAAACGACCTTAAGAAATATGAAAAGAGAAAGACAAAAGTAAGAGATTGCGTATAGATAAAGGTTCACAAGACCTAAGTGGAACCGGGCCTAAATAAAAGTGAGGAAGAAGGACGGACCAAGCTGATAAAAGCGAATAGATGAAAAATAATTCAAACACAGATAGAATACGCGATGGAGAGTTTATGTGTCAAAATATAAACCCAATGCGGCCAAAAGTATCCTGAAATGAAGAAACTTGGAAGGATGAAGAATACTTTATTATTTCAACTAAAAATGTTTTTATTATTAATCCGCTTCATTCTTCACTGCACATTTTTTCATTTAAGAAGAGAAAGAAGGGAGACTTCGCAGAATCAAAAATTTAAACAAAGCTCTAGATATTTCAATTTTTGGCATTCTTGTGTGAAGACGAGCATTTTTCTGACTGATGAATAATTTTGGGCTTTATCAAAATCAATATTTTTACTCTGTAAATAGTGACCTAGTTACTTATGCGCCTTTCTTATTTTTTCGAATATTCGCAGAGAATTAAAGTTATTATTATGGGTTCCTCTGGAAGTGTAATAGTGTTTGTTAACCGTGTGAAAATATTGGCAGTGTTAGTTTTGTAGTGTTTATTTAAGAGAAAGTTATTCTGTTAGTTTATCATCAAACTTTAATGCATGTCGACACGAATTCAGAGATATTATACGCAGAAACATTTTATTTTTTGCGGTTGCTCAATATTGATTGTTATTATTGGTATACATAAAGAAAATAGTGTGCGCATAATTCTAAAGGAATTCTAATTGGGAATTTTGTTGCTTATACACATATGATTAGCTTTTTTTTAATAACTTGACTTTATTACTTCGAATGATTGTTAAATTTTAACAGCTTCTACGAACGTACTGCATACATATATTGTTCAAGTAGTTTCCAGTCTTTTACGTCAATTATTTCAATATTTTAATGGCTGTCTTACGTTTGCGTTCGAGTATCATTTTGTAACTATTTGGTGATGTAAGCCGTGTGATTTACGTTTGATCCTTATTTGATATTTGCCTTCTCGTGTTTACGGTACGTTTTCTTTTTCCAATCGCCGCAGCTTTCACATCTGCATACTTTTAAGTAGACAGTCTAGTCTCCCGCCAATCAAGAAATGAAATGTGCCGTCATGTTTCAAGCATTCCCCGCTAAAATTGTGTTTATTTCTCCTATGTGGTTCGTTTAGGCAGTATTTATATGCGTGACTAGTCAATTTTCATCCTGCTGTGCATGATTATGCCCGATTACTTGCACGTCCACATTATATTATGTATAAGACCTAGATTCCAGCACACTTTAATATGTTTTTAGTTCATTGGAACGCAGACGTTCTATTGTTTTTTTATGACCACGGTGAATGGAGAAAAGGTTTTTGTCAAGGTATCAAGATTAAAATCGCTCATAACTAAACACAGATATTGTTGATGCGTGCGTTGCATTTTTTTAAACCTTATTAAAGATTGCTGATTTGAAAGTATAATTGCGTTATTTGAATGGAATTATTCATGCTCTTCTATTTCAGGGTCACGAAATTCATTTTGATTAAGTAGAAAAAAAAACCTTTTCAATCGGAAAAAAGAAATAAAAAAATTTGGTTTTGCTGCGCGCTCCTATCCCGAGATGTCTGCATCAAAGCGACTTCATCAAATACATTAGGATGTTAGGAAAAAGTATAATAAAATGATATAGTGATGTAGTCGAGGTTTAAGTGCACAGAAGTGTTTAATCAAATCTTCCGCATTTATTGCTAAAAACAATTTGTGTAGTGATTCTTTTTTAATTGCATGTGCAGAAGAACCAGATCCTGGTGGAGATGTAGCGACTGATACAACTAGCAGTAGCAGTTCCGATTGCAACAAAGAACACAGCAGGCCATCCTCAGGTGACCCAAATCCACAAGCAAAGCCGCTGTCTCGCCGACAGAGAAAAAACAGGCGCCGTGATGAAGGATCTTCCCCTGAAAGCAAGAAAAAAAGTAAACCTAAGAAAAGTGCCGAAGTTATAAGCAAGAAACCCCCACCGGAAGAGCCACTGGCTAACTACTTGAAGATGTGTATTCCGATTGAGGACTTGACCAGACTGTTCCATTCGTATTTATTAAGTCCTGAACAGATGCTAGCTTTTGGATATCCAGTTGAAAGCAGTTTGCATCCAGGAAAAGCGATTATATTCAAAAGCCCAATAGAAGTTCCCTCATACAGTAAAAGTAATTACCGACATAATAAACCAGAAATTTCATGTACGGGAATTAATGTTAATGCAAGGGAATTTGTTCCTTTGATATACAAACCGACTGATAATGACAGTGGACAGGGTTCAGGTAGTTCCAGTGACTCTGGTGAAAACGCAGAAGATTCTGAAGGAAGCAGCGACAGTTTCGAAATAACTGTCAGTCCTCCAAAAATGCAACCCCCAAGAACTTACCAGCAAGTTCTAATGAATTCAGGAAACCATAAAAATTTGAGGCCAACTTTTTATTTTATTGAACGCCCCCCTCATCCGTATCTGTTTCGTAATCCTGTCTATGAAAGAACAGAATCTGTTGTTTTAGCAAGACCACCTGCTGTCGATCCTAGACGGAAAGTTTGCTCGCGTTGTGGTGCCTTTTTCTACGTAAATAACTCGTATTATGATACTCAAGAATTGTGTTTTTATCATTGGGGTAGATTGCAAAGAGTTATTGGCCCAGATGAAGACAATAAGTCATCACCTTACACCGTTCATTCGCAATACGTTTGTTGTCAAGGCAGAGAAAACTCACGAGGATGTACTCAAGGAAAGTGCCATGTATGGAATGGTCTTATGCCAGGATTTAATGGACCATTTGATTCGTATGTGAAAACAAGACCTCGACGAACATTACCACCTGATGGTAATTACGGTGTTTATGCTTTAGACTGTGAAATGTGCTATACTGTTGCGGGACTTGAATTAGTGAAGATTACTGTTGTTGGTGTCGATGGTCATCTAGTGTACGATACATTTGTTCGTACCGAACATGAGATCGTCGATTATAACAGCCGGTTTTCGGGAATTACATCGAAAGATTTGAATAAGAAGAAAGCTATTCTGAAAAGTTTGCGCGAAGTGCAAAATGATCTCATGGGTTTTATTAACGCTGACACTATTTTAATCGGACATGGTCTGGAAAATGATTTACGTGCCTTAAAAATTATACACTCTACAGTTGTAGACACTGCCGTTGCATTTCCTCACTACAACGGCTTGCCTTACAGACGTTCCCTAAAATCCCTCACATCTTGCTTCCTCAAGAGAGAAATTCAGACCGGCTCTAACGGACACAACAGTTACGAAGATTCAAGAGCATGCATGGATTTGATGCTGTGGAGAATCAGAAAAGACTTTCGTAGCATATTAGATCATTCGTATAAATGTTGAATATGTCAGATCCATTTCATCTTTATTTATTTAATCGCCCTTCATTTTATTTGCTAATAAGGAATACATGTGATGTTTTGAAACACAGACTTTTAAGTTAGGTTGTAATTGATTAGTTCCTCTTAATTTTTTTTGAGTGTAGGTATGTCGTTGATGTGAAAATGAAGCGCTGAATTTGTGAATGATATTTTTGTAATGAATCTCACTTACCGACGTCGATATTTATTTAATCATCAGAAAATACGTGGCTTTTACGTAGTGTAAAAAAAAGAAAGGCACTGCAATATTAATTAGGTGAACTGTAATGAGTATTCACTGTTACTTATACTCATTAATTACTGATTTATTAATGATATTATCATATAGTAAGAACTGATTGTTAGACAAATTTGATAAAGAGTTAAAAGAAACACAGTTATTTTAAAAATTACTTTGAGTAATTCTTTAAATATATACTGCGTGCTAATATGAAAAAAATATTGTCAATACACGCAATATAAAAACATTTATGATATTGCAATCAATGCAATTTATCTTAAATTTTTTTTATATATATTTTGTGATAAATGAATTAGTAAAATTAGTAATTGAATCAACAATAAAAAGTGCCTTAATAAACATGTCTTCCAACAAAGATTAACGTATGTGTTAATTTTTTGTGTTAGCTAAACACAAGAACATTTTCAAATAATCAAAATGGCTGTTATACTTAGAATCGTTAGATCTAATGATGTAAATTAGGGTGCTGTATCAACTTTGACTGTGACTTTATCGTTCACAAGCAAAACCCACTGTACGTTTGTTAATATTTGGAAGAGTGTTTTTAACAAATTTGTTAATGTTAAGGCTTCATTAAACTAAAACGTGTACCGTCGTTGCAAGAACGACGTTTTTAGAGTACAAATATTTCACACATAATGTATTTAACCTGGCGCACGCTCAAGCTGTGATTTAACAAATTTGTTAATGTTCCGGAGTTCACGATCATCACATTCGTCAGAACTTCACTCACTTAATTAGATTTTAGGCGTAAGTCCCTTTTTTTTTAGATGAATTTTCGAGTTGTTTTCGTTTTGTACGTTGAAGCGATTGAATGATGTAAAAAATGCTGGACGGAGATGATGTTCGCGTCTTTTGTTGCGACGCTAACAAACGACGCAGAATTAATGCCCGTGTTTTTTACGATTTTTATTGAAATATTTTTTAATAAAATTTTAAAAAATCTTGTTTTGATTGTTTTAATATCCTTGATAAAAAAAAAGAAAATTGCTTCCAATCTACTACATTAGAGAGTAATCAAAAACAGTATTACTTAAATATTAGAGCATCTCCACATTAAGTCTAAATATTGGATTTAATATGCTATAAAAAGAAAGCTGTTTTTTTGTATGTCATTCGGAAAAAAATAATTGAATAACCAAAAAACAGTGCTACTAGATTCTTAATTGCCTCTTATCACAAGTTTATTAAAAATTTAATAATTAAAACTTATTGAAACTCTTATATTTGTATAGGGTGTCATGTTGACCGAAAACTGGTGCGTAGAACACTCTGACAATCAATCCCTCAAAGACGGAAATGATTCTGTTCTCAAAAAAGAGGAAAGTTGAGATTCGTAGGGGGCCCAAATTTTTCCAAACTGAACTAACCTTTTCAGATGAAGTCAAATATCTGAGTCATTTTTCATCGGAAACAGAATTGGGGTAAACATGTTAATGTAAAAGTAGCAAAGGCATGCGTCGCTTTTTGGCAATGTCGCCATGCAATGGGCGGAATTTGGGGACCATCACCAAAAGCCGCCCTTTGGCTGTACACTGTCATAATTAGGCCCATGCTTTGCTATGGAGTGTTGGTCTGGTGGCCCAGAGTCCGACTAACGACAACAGCATCGGAGCTTTCGCACGTACAGAGGCTGGCATGTATGAGTGCTACCAGTGCGCTGAAATCCACCCCCAGCGTCGCCTTAGAGGCTATCTTTGGCCTCCCTCCACTGAACATATATGTGGAGGAAATGGCACTGAGATCGGCCCTTAGGCTGCGGGCAAAAAAGGTGTGGAATAATAAAGGTCTCATCCTGGAGGAGGCTCCTCTTTTTGGGGCGGTGGTTGACTCCCTCGCACCTACATATATATTCAAGAAGCATCTACGTTTTCTTGAACGCTGAAGATGCACCCAAATCCGATATATCCTCTTCACTGTTGGATCTAAGACTTTGGAAGGAACAGGCGCAGGAATTTTCTCCGACGACCTGAACTTTCACATGAGGATAGCACTTGGCTAACTGACAACTGTTTTTCAAGCAGAGCTAATTGCCATTATAGAAGGTGCAAGAATAATTCTGGATTGGGATGTTCAGAATAAAATCGTTTGGATAGCTAGCGATATCAGGGCGGCACTTTTGGTTCTAAATAGCAACAAAATATCCTCAGGAATAACCCTCCAATGTCACACTAGAACAAGTGACCAAACACAACACCCTGCAACTCATTTGGGTTAAAGGACACGTTGGAACTCGAAGAACGCTGACAGTCAAACACTACTGAACATGGGGGTAGTATAATGGGCCCAATTGTGGCCCAAGTGCATGTGAATTCTTATTCACCCCCCTCACCAATCCAGAATCCAAAATAGGGTGTCCCATCATCAAGATCTCAAAGGGATATGAAGTGGGTTAAAGTGGGACAAAGTTGCCTAATTTTATCCTAGACATTGATTCGTCAAAAAAAAGTATTTATCTCACAATTTTCAAGCACTAGACCGCCGAATGTGTTTGTGTCAGATAATTTATTTACCAGGACGTCAAATAGTTTGTGCAATCAATAGCGAATCTGTGTAAATAGTTAATTGTGCCGTGCATAAGGCTGTAAACATTAATAGTAAATTTGAGGCAAATATTTGCCGATTACGTCATACATACGCACAACGCATATCTACTGGAAATATGTTAATTATATATGAACATACAATTTACAAGCTAGATTGCTAAAGAGAATTACGCATCAATTACAATATCACTGAACATGATGACGATTACTTAGAATAACTTCTACACCTTCTGTTCTTTAACAATAAGTTGAAACCTTTCATTTACTAAATGCTTGCTTGTTACTTACTTTCTTTGCCTTGCGTAGCACCCGCATATTTTGGCTTTCGGACTTAGCCATTCCAGGCATTTACTAAATGTATATATAGCTGGATATAAATCTCAAACATCCATGGCTGAGCCCATGGGATTTGAACCCATACCGCCGAGCGACACGACTTATAAAGTCAGATATGCTAATCACTAAGCCACTGGTCAGTTCATTTACAAAATGATTCATTTTTTATTTTATGGTAGTTGACACAATAGTATGAATCCAAAAGAGAACACACTATATCATTGAAGAGCGCATAAAATGGTATGTCTGCAACTATTGATTATTTATTTTTTTAACTGTTAATATTTGTATTTATGATTGATTAGCAGGAGAAAATTATACCTAATCTAATAAAGCAAATTGTGGTGTGTTTAACATTTTAGCAGTCGAGAAAAAAAGAATAAAACCAAGTCGATTTCAATTAATCATTGATAATAAATAACAAGCAAACCTACTGTTTTTCTTTCCGAAAAAGATTACGATAGAATTAATTTATTCTTGATTTTTTTTCAACGCAGTAATGGTTAGTAATTACAGGTTGTTTTAGTTAATCGATAAGGTTGAAATGTATTGCCGTTAACAAGAATTTTGCATTAGCGTTTAGCTTTTTTAATTGCATCATATGCTTTAATGTATTTGATTTTTTACCATAAAGCGTATATGTTAAGGAGCTAGCTACGCTTTAATTCTAATGAGATTACTTATTGATGGTAATTATTATTAATACATAATGTAATAAATATATTTATAATTTACATGTGCAACGCATATTGAATTACAAAGGACTTATTTATATGTATATCCAGGGTGCGTCACTGGTATGGATTTCTTCATTAGCTCCTTAACGGTTGATTGTAAAGGAAGTATCTTGTATAAAAGTTGACTGTAATGAGTTAGTAAAGTTTGTTCACATATACAGCATGTACCTACCATAAGTGAGTTATCTATCTAAACTTATACTTTTTTAAATTCATATTTCTAATATGTAAAATGTGTTGGTCTAAAGGTTATGATTTTCGAGATATCTCCACTCACAATTACAACTTCTAATAGGAACCATATTTCAAGAAAATAAACAAAAAGGAAAGGGCAAAATCATATTTATCAATTAAATCTAAACAAAACCATAGCTTTTATAAGTAATCTGAGAACAAAATCAATTGGCTGCTAAAATAACGTATGTAACAAAAGTTACAGCAATCAACTTACCACTGGATATGGACAATCTGTCAAGTTTCCTCTACAGTTTGACAATATATTTGTGTTCACAAAATGTCTTACAATCTAGAATTGCGGAAAGGTGTTGACCAAACGCCCAAACGTGATATCGTCGCCATTTATAGAAACCAAAATATTTCTGAGACAACAATTTATCGAGTCATTAGGGGATTTTAGGAAGGTTTGCCGTGCATGAATCTTCCTAAGACGGGCCGCCCTCGAGTTTTGAATCATGCAAGGCTTCATCAGAACTTGATTTAATCTGCAAAAAATAGAAGAGGAGTTTCAAGGAGAAGATTGGGCCGAAGATTTCATGTATCTTATATGACAATCAAGAGGGAAATTTCTGTTAATTAGCAGAAATCATTTGAAATTTTGAAAGCAATAAAAGTGTCCAAAATACACGGCTGCTAAGTTAGAGAGAATTCCATGGTGTTGCAAAAATTTAAGACGAGTACATTTCAGAGATAATTTTGGACGACGAAGAATATTTTATATTACCTAACTCCGAAATAAAAGGAAACGAAGGCTTTTATACAGACAACATTGAGGACGTTCCTAATGATGTAAGATATAAGAAAAAAGCGAAATTCGAGGACAAGATACTAGCGCAGTGCGCCATTTCGAAAGCTGGTATTTCAAGACCTTATGTTGGATGAGCTGGTGAAGTTGTAAATGCAGACATTTATATTAGAAGACGCCTCCCTAAATTGGTAAATTTTATTCAAACACATCACATAATATTTTGTTCTGGCCGAATCTGGCATCGTGCCATTATGCAAGAATAACCCAAGATTGGTTAAGTCAACAAAATATCCTATGTGTACCTAGAGAGGATAAACCTCTGAATGTTCCCCAGGTCGTTCTATAGAAGAGTTTTGGGCTTTACTCAGTAGAAAAGTTTACGACGATGGGTGGGAAGCCCAAAATGAAGAAGAGCTACAACGAAAAATCCACCAAAAGATTCGAGAGTTTAAACCACTTACTGTCCAAAGGCTAATGAGAGGCTATAATTTTTGTTAAATCTTCACTGAATAAGTTTTCTTAAGTATAAATTTAAATAAAATAACTACAGTTTGTATTATTAGATTTGAAAAAATTTTCCAAAACTTACATACTGCAGTGTTAATTACCTTTTTTAAAAAAATTAATTAAACAAGTACAGTACGTGAGAAGAGTTAAAAACATATACAACAGTGCCACGGTCCAGCAGACGTTCAACAACAATTTTCGAAACAACTTTCGAAACAATGACGAGGTAGACGCAAGAATGACGAGACGTTTCGACAGAACGACATACACCTAAAACAAAACAGACTATATCACAAATACAAATCGTAAAGGGACACTTACAAATGTGAATGCAGCAGTTATAGAAAGCATAATTGCAGCTCAACAAATCAAATTAGCATCGCAGAGGGGAGTTCCAAAGTGGTCGACCAATTTGAGTGGGCGATCAAGCACTAGAATTTTGTAGAAGCAATGCACCAGAGGTTTGGCTCATTCCGAGGGCCACTAACGGCAAAACATATAATATTTTTAGATAAGTTATGTTTTATAGGTTAGATAATTAGGAAATAATGTATTTTAGATACTTACCTATTGTTTAGAGTTAAGTTGTTCCATTTTTAGTTCAATTTTTAGTTTAATTTCAATGGAATGTAGTCATATTTAAGGTAAAACGCTAATTGTCAAACGTGACGTTTTGGTTACCAACTCAAATCTAGTATGTAACTAGATCGGAACGCGGATGTTTCGGTAACCAAGACAACGGAAAAATAAATAACGAAAAGCGCTATAAAAGGCTAACGCTCTGCGATTTGGAGCATTCCTGCTTCGACCACCAAGAGTAACATTCCTGCTTCGACCATCGTGGGCACTCCTGCTTTGACCTCCGTGAATAGAGCTCCTGCTTCGACCTCCGCAACAAGCAGAGAAGAAATTTTTGTTAAAGGCTATTTAGTACGAGAAAGAAACATTTTTGGATCCTGAATACCTATATCCTTTTTCCTCAAACAACGGCATGGACGACGTTTCAAGGTAGGGGCATACGTGAAAACAAAAACAAAATTTTCATTTAAACACCGGACAACGGGAGACGTTTAGGTATTGTCGAAGGGCGCCTCTCCCTTGTGAAGGAGTTGAGGCACATGCGTGATCGGCAATACAAAGCGTCCCTCTTTTTAACAAGGATATATCAGGTAGGGCAATGGGTACACCTACCTTGTGAAGGGTGTGGTGACATGACCGACTGGTGATACCTGGTGTTCGCTTTGTACGGATCTGTATCTTCGAAGGGCGCCTCTCTCTTGTGAAGGAGTTGAGGCACATGCGTGATCGGCGATACAGAGCGTCCACTTTTCACAAAATATACATCTGATAGGACAAGAGGTCCACCGAACATTGTGAAGGGCGAAGTGACATGACCGTCTTGTGCTAATCTGTGTATATTTTTGGGACAGACACCAACCTTTTCGATAATTTTTTTATTTCTTTTTCTGACATATACGGACGCATATACATTTAACACTGACACTCCCTTCCCCTCCCCCTCACATTTCTGTGTTTTGTCATTGTATGTGTCCACCATGGGGCCATAAAACGAGAAGTGGGTAATTCCGAGCGACCCAAAGAAAAACCCTGAGAGAAAGATAAAAAGAAAGTAGACACGTACCCACATATAAAGCTTAAACAACCCACAAATAACATTACAAATTGACACCCCAACGTGGGGCCGACCATCAACACCATTACAATTGGCACCCCAACGTGGGGCACTTACATAATACTACAAACAAAATTTCTCAAAATGTAATTTTAATGTGATAATGCAATACTATGAAGATATCTACTCATATTTTATTGATCTTAGCAATTTTATTTATTGAGTCTTCAGTCGTTAATTGAAGTGTAAATACAAAGTATATTACACATCATTACAGTAAATAATTTAATGGTCTAAAAGACTTGGGACTTAATAGAAGTGGCCCAATAACAAACATTTCGTTCAGGTATTGATTTGCATATCGATGATAATGAATCAATGCACTTCTTGTTGCCATTAACCTTTAAGTATTACTTATTTTTTTTTATTTAACACATTAGATGCCACATGACCACCCGCTGTTATACGATAGTCTTCACCCGCAGATCGAAGGAATATTTGCAGTCCTTTCTGAAACTATTTCTTTAATATGTAGTATGTTTTTTGTATTGAACTGAAATTTTTACATGGTTTATAGTTGTATGGATGCTCACTTTAAAATATCATCGTTTGACAGCCTGCTGTCATGCGGAGTGGTCGTTATACACGCTTTTTCTTAGGGCCACATGAACGCCGGTGGTCACCGTGCAAAATTCCTTTAATTTAGTGTATGCATGAATTTGATGTGAAGACAAGATGAATGACAATAGAAGACCGTTAATTGAGAAAGAGTTGCAGGGGGCAGTTGATAACTTATCTGATAGTGAACGTTATGTTAGTGGAAGTGAGGATAGTGAAGACGAGAACTACGTGCCAAGTGATAGCAGTGATAATGATAATTTACCTTCAAGCACTGATTTTGAAAATTCAGAGGAATATGATGACGACCTTAATGAAAACGTTGCGGTTTTGTAGTCAATCATTTGTAGCTTTTTTATTCTTATTTTGTAAAATTATTAAAGATATATCGCCCACATCTCGATGGTTTGATGTAACAGGGTGCCATCAGAAAATATTTAATTTTGATGAGATAACCGGTATTGTTGTTTACATATTGCCAAATTCAAAGCCTATTGATTGTTTTCTACTACTCCTAACTAATAATATAATCGAACTCATAGTTACTGTGACAAATAGAAATGCTAAACAAACAATTAGTAATGGACAATACACTCCATCCAGTCGTTTTGCATCATGTATGTCAACGACAGTCGAAGAAATGAAGAAATTTTTGGGTCTTTTATTGGGTCTATGACGTTCTGCCGCAGCCGTTTCGCCGCGACCATTTTGCCGCGGCCGTTTCGCCGCCAGCCGTTTCGCCTCTGGGCAAGTTGGCCGCTAGCCCAGTTCGCCGCCAGAAAGAAACACATTTGAATCTGAGATAATTTTTTATTGGTAAAACTGATAATTGTGTGCTATTGAACGCAAATACTCGATACTAGTTCTAACGCCAAAATCACGCACTATTTTTAAAATTCTGTCGTCGGCGTCACGAAATTTTTTTAGTTTTTGAGGAGGAAGTTGACCAGCCATTAATTGTTCCATATAAACGTCGCGACCCTTTTGAACTTTTTTTAATCCATCGATAAATTTCCAAATAGATGGATGGTCTACACCCAATTCTGTTTGAAGACGACGATGCGCGGCTTCCGCATGATTATTTGTGCGGTCTTCTGCAATTAGGGTGCGTTCATAAACATTCCATAGATTGGGTGGAAACAATGGATTCCGTCTCCCATTTCCTCGACGGTTCGGTCTTCCTACATAATTATCCTCGAACCAGTCCAGCAGAGGTACAAGGTTTTTGGGTAAATGTTCCGCTAAAGCATCGAGAACTTCGTCCAGACTAGGAATCGGGACAAAAGCTAACGCAATTATTTGTAATATAACGACGTAGAAAAATACGGGTTTCTGTATATGTATAACGTATATCTTACCATTTTTGCTTTGAGAGAAAACTCAGGGTTATTGTTGTATTCGCGCAGCAATCCTGAATGGGCTAAATGCTTCCTCATATTTTGAGATAAGTGAAAAAAAACATCCTCTTATTGAAGTATTAGGAAAGCATTCTGTAATGGCTGATATAACAGTTCGAAGTCACAATTTACAACTGATGGTGCTAAATTTGGCAGCTTATCCTTAATCATTGAAAACATTTGCCGGTAAGTAGCCCCCTGTTTGTTCGGAAGCAACGCATAAACTACTGGGTGTACTCCGCTGAATTTCTTCGTCATAATAACATAGACTTGGCTGAATAGGTTTGGAGATATTTTGAAAGTACCATCTACATACCAGGTATGCACTGTATACATGCAGTGTATAAATGCTGTAGCCAATCCTCTCTTCCAAAAATTAAAATTCTGTCTGGTCTACGACCCGAATCACAAAGCAAGAAGTTTATTGTGACATCAGCTTGAGGCACATATTGTTGTTATGACTGTGGTATATCAAGTTCTTGAAGGTTTGCAGGGTCAGCTTGGACAGCGTTTATTTGCCTGCGTTTTCTCCTAATTATTTTTCTCAAAGCTGCATTATTCGGTAATGTAGCTTGAGAAGCTTGCGTCATAGCACTTATCCACTCATTGATCACTTGGTTGGTAGGTTCAACAGTTTCCTCTGATCGAATTTTTATTTTGGTTAGAACCGACTTTACCTCGACGTTGGCCGCCGATGCGTCATGAGAGTGAACATTTAATTTTTTAATAACTTCTATTTCTAATGATAGCAGAGTTATGATAGCAGTTTGTTTAGTTGATAAAACTACAAATTGTTGCGAAGCTTTTCATAGCTATTTTAATTCATGTCTTTACCTCATCAGCTGTTGTGAAACTAGATTTACATTTTTCCCAAATATTTATAACCGGTGGCGAAATGTCCCAGCGGCGAAATGGTTTAGCGGCGAAACGCCCTCGGCGAAGTGGCCGCGGCGAAACGGCTGCGGCGAAACGTCCCATCCCCTCTTTTATTATGAATGGGCTTGGTGCGTTGTCCATCAATTCATAACTATTGGAGTCGTGGTAAGAAATATAAAAACGAAATTGCTCCTTCATGTATGTTAAAGAATAGATTTGAAATGTTACTGCGTTTCTGGCAATTTTCTAATAACGTGGTGGCCCCAATAAATGATCGCATTTTTATAATACGTCATCTTATTGAAATGTTACTGAAGCTATAAAGAAATTATGAAGCCTGATATCCAAATAGCAATAGATGAGAGCACGGTGCCTTTAGAGGTCGCCTCAAATTTAGACAATACGTCCCCGGAAAATGCCACAAATATGGAATAAAACTATTTAAAATATGTGGAAGTAATGAGTACACATATTCTATAATGATTTACAAGGGCAAACATGACACCGGACAACGCGAATTTTCTACTCATGAAGTTATGGAGTTGTGCAAAGATTATATTGATGAAGGAAGAATTTTAATGACAGACAATTTTTACACTATTACTTGCGCAGAAGAAATCACAAGGTAGGTACAGTTAGAAAAAAATAGAAAAGGACTACCACAAGAGGTAGTTTCTGCTAAACTAAAGAAAGGTGCTACTGTGAGGCGAGAAAATGAAGGTACCTAAATGGTGTGAAGTCCTCATTTTGTCCACATATCATACTTTAGAAGTAGTCGACACTGGTAAAAATAATAAAAAAGGAGAGGAAATTCATAAACCTAAATTTATTTTGGATTACAATGGTGGTAAGGCAGGTATTGATTTGTCTGATCAATTATGGAGTTATTCGACTCCTGTCCGAAAGTCTATACGATGGTATCACAAACTGGCTACAGAAGTAATCTGTGGAACGACTTTGTAAATGCATTTATTCTGTATAAGACACTCAATCCAAATGCACGAAACTTAACGATTACGAAATTTCGAGAACAACTTGTAAACTCTCTTTTATTTCTCGAAAATTAGTCCGAATGTATTAGTAAATACAACCAAAAACGAAAACATCAACTGGAAAGAACTGCAGAAAAATGTAACTGAAACAGAAAAATTAGAAAAAGATGTAATATGTGTTACTACAGAATGACGACTACTAGCGGTAGCAGCTAAGTTGGCCCCAAAAGTATCCACATTTTGTTCAGGAAGTGAAGGAAAATCATTTAGTGCTTGAATTGTAACAACAAACACAGCAGAAGTTAGATTACTTTTACTTACGAAATGTAATCATGCATTCATACTTCATTAAAAATAAAGCTTTATACATTTTCATACTATTTTTTTTACATTCGAAATAAAATAAAATTATACAATAAAATATCTTTATTTTAACTCTTTTATGAATGTTAGGTATTTATCCAGACATATATGGAGTACTAAAGTTAATAATTTATCAAACTTAATTAAAAAACGTTTTTTTAAGATTTATAAAAATTACCGCCCGTGGACCACACGGCTTGAAGGTAATGGACACGCTAACCGCCGACGGTCCTAAGAGGCTCTTGCTAACTAATTTATTAAAATAAGCTTGGCGTTTGACGTGTTAAAATTCAACCAACTACGACTTAATATTTAAAAAATTAAATGAGACCAGCGTTTGCAAAAATCAGACAGGAAACATTAACAAATATTCAACAGTCTCCAAGACACCGATTAAAATGTCAATATTTAGATATAATAGATAAATACAATTTTATTCTTTTTTTGTTGTTTATTTTCTTGAAGTATGGTTTTTAACAGAAGTTGTAACTGTACGTGCAGATATCCCGTAAGACCAATGCATTTTACGTATGTTATAAATAGAGTTTGACGAGTTATTCCAATGTGTCAAAATATACAGGCCGTCCTTTTTTGAAAAATTTAACTTTTAAGTCTCAATTGTTTTTGAGCAAACGCGCATGGAAAAAGTTACTATTACCTACAGAGGTTTTCTATTCGATGTTTATAATTAGTTATGCACAGTAAAACATTCATTTTGACCGCTAATTATGAATAAAATACTTCTACATTTCAGCTCTTTCATCCAATTGAATAGCTGTAGATTGCGAATATTTTGATTTAGGGCTATAGTTGCTTAATAACAATATTTACTTTTAAGAGATCTATCGAAATGTGAAATGAAAATTTGTACATTACGTTTAAAAAAGTATAAGTTTGGTGGATAACTCACTTCTGGAACGTGCTATGTGTGTGAAAATAATTTACTAATGTAGAATTCTAATCGATAACTTTTGTGTAAAATATTTTCCTTTATAATCAATAGTTAAGGAGCTATAGAAGATATTCATACCAACTATGCACTCTGTATAAATATCTTCTAAAGTTTACGTTCTTCATAGATAACTTGATTTTATCATTAAAATTATTAAAGCAGAAAGTTTTAGTAATTTGCTGTACAAACGTACATTTCATGCTTACTGTAGCAAAAAAAAAATTTCTTTGAATTACAAAGAAACGAATTTCTCTTCTATTTTGTTTATACACAGATGATTCTTAATAAACCCGACAAAATGAAACCAGTAAGAGAATCAATATCATCAGGGCCGACGAGAGGGGGATGATGAGAAAAAATTCCACGTAGATTCGCAGGGGTTCCCGACATCATGTACTCTAATTTAAAATTATGAAATATAAAAATAAAAACCATAAAAAAGTAACATGTAAAAAAACGCAACAATAAAAAATTTATAACACGTACCATTTCCATGTTACGTCAAAGTGACAGACGTCAGAAAACGTCAAAGTGATAGACGTCAAAAAACGTCAAAGTGACGGACGTCGGGAAACGTCAAATACAAATTCTCATAAAAAAAACTATTTGAAAACATAAATTGTATTCTTTTAAAATAAAATAATGTTCTTAACAAATTTGGCACTTCACACACGACTATTTGTAAACTAACTTTTGCGTTTATGAGGTGTAGAGTCTTCTCGCATTAAAAATCAACAATAGCGCCCTAACATTGCTGGATCCCATCGATCTTGATAACGTTCTTCGATCCTTTTGATATCTTGGTGAAAACGTTCCCCTTGTTCGTCACTAACCATACCAAGATTTGCGGGAAAAAATCAAAATATGAATGCAGAAAGTGAATTTTTAATGACATTCTGCACCCGAAATTGTGATAAGCTTTTAAAAGTTTTGTAATTAAGCTTTCGGTGTTGGTAATTCGGTGATTTCCCAAAAACCCTGTTATAACAGTTTTTAGTGACCAAGCAGCAAGTTCTTTTATATTTAGCTTTAAATCGAAACTGTAGACTTTCATAAGATGTCGTATTTGTGATCAACAAATATGCCTTCTTTTATTTTGGCGTCACTTCATTTCGAAAATATACGTTTCAAATATAAAAATTCTTCTCCATTTTGTCCATGGCTTTAACGAAATTCTTCATTAAACCCAATTTTGTAGTAGTAGTGATGAAAATTTTATATTATATTTTCCAGGCACAAATTCTGATCTTGTTGGCCAATCTTTTACTAAGTAATGTTTATCCGTTGCTCGACTGTTCCATAAACAAAGAAAACAATAGTATTTTATAAAACCACCCTGCATCCTAGTAGTATGGTCAGAACTTATTTTCCAATTTGAGTCTTTATACTTTATTAAGCATTGTGTCACAGCTTTCTTTTAATATAATTGAATAAGCTAGATATGGAAAGATATTTACTACCATTTGTAGTAGTACTGCTTTTAAACTCGTCTTAGTTCCATCAATAAAAAGTCGCCACTCATTTATTTGTATTCTATACCTAAATCACTCATCAAACCATTAATGTCGTTACAATCGCACACGGAATCTATCTCTGAGAAAAAAGTAGATAAATGTTTGTTCCGACTTCTTGCCGCAGATACTTTCGTTCCTACTGATAACAAATTCCATTCTTGCAGTCGAGAACTATCTTGCCTAATGGATAAATTAAGGTCACGTATCAAATCATTGAATTCTTGCTGTTCAATCAAGTGTGGCTCTTTCAATAAAGTTATACGAGGTTTATATTCGGATATTTCTTCTTCTAAGAGACCAAGGTTTCACTTTCTTCAGTGTCATTTGACATTGTATATGATCCTGGTGCCCTTCGTAACGGCACATTAAATTCCTCATTATGAGGTATTGGCATGGAGACAGAAGCTACTTTTAGATATTCTATTTTATTTTTAATGTTTTTCGAGAATCCTTTGATTTTAGTTAAACAAAAATAGCAATCATCCTAATGATTAACTTGTTCTCGCCAAACCACTGGTACAGCATGCGGCATCGAATCCTTTGTATGTACCATTTAACCATTCAAGTAAGTTTAAATAGCATGAAATCCAAAACAATTTCGGTATATAGTTTTTGTTTTGCATTTGAAGACGACCAAAATAAAGCACATAGGCTTGTTTTACTTTTGCGGTAACATTTCTACCTTGAGACTTCAGAATGTATTGCCCACAAACAAATCAAAATTTATTTGGTGAATTCATACACAAACGGCGGCCATTTTCCATCCATATTTAGCCAATAAAAAACAAAACTTTCACTGACATAATGTCAAGATGACGCCTAAATGAAACAATCAATGTTTCTACAGCGCAATCTTGGTGCTAGAGAAAATGTAAATATAATTTTTTTTTTTGGTACTGACAAAGAAATGAAACAGATTAAAATAAAAACGCCAATAACATAAAAACCAGATGTGAAAGGCCAATATTGCTGCTTGTAAGTATCTTATCTCTATATGAAGAGTAGTAATAGTGTAGTGACGGAAATCTTGTCACGCAGTGGGGCCCAAGTAAGTGATTTTTTGATTATGAATTTATATATCAGACTTTTTTTATTATACCAAAGGTTTCATTTTCGAATGCTGACTAGAGTATAGAGTCAGGCAGGCGTAACTAACCGAGTAAACTTTTTACATCTTTTATTATATCAATAGTCATTTTTTGATGATAAAAAAGACCATTAAAATGGAAACGTGTGTATGTCATAAGCTACAACACAATATATTGTAGGAAGAAGAATTTTCCCCGAAATTCTGTCATAATTGCTTTAGTTGCACTGTAGAAGTGAAATTCGAGGGCGACATCTTTCTATTTGAGGACGTAAGCCATTGTAACATTACGAAACTTAAGTAACAGATTAGGTAAAATTAAGTTGTCAAATAATTTCAGACAAATGTTTTGTCTTTCACAGTCTACTTTTATCAAAAATTCATTTAATTATTGGGTACCTGCAGTGTAACGACTTCTGTCTTGTCTCCATCTCTTTTTACAAGTTCGAGTGAAACAGTCGGTATGCCAATAAAGGAATCCCGTTCTTCTTTATTTGTGAAGAAGTCAAGTATTTTCGAATCAGTCTGTATATCTTAGAGGCATTCTGCACGGTTATATTGATTCTTTTCAAATTACTTGCGCTTGTGACGTTATGGCCTTTATCGAATGGTTTAGACTAAGTTTTATCTTTTCTGCTTAAATCTTTTGAATCCATTACAGCTCTCAATGTTTTCCTTTTAAATATCGTTTAGCAAAATTCCCATTTATTTTGAACATCGGTTTTAAATTAATCAAATACAATGTATGAATTCATTAAATTTTTTTATCTAGAACTTGCGTAACACTTCGATAAAAAATCATCAGAACTAAAGGACAACTTTCACAGAAAAGTAAATGCTGCGAGGACCTTATCAAAGAAAGCGGTGCATAGAAACGAGTAAATTCAAGCCCCATATAGGTCGTGATATCGTTGGACACCTATCGATAAAAATGCTGTGCCAACTTTCTACTTTCACTGCCCACAAAGATCATGTTGTTGTGTATCGGGTTTCGCGTTACTTCGAACTTGGAATCCCGCAGCGGTTTCGAAAGTGGTCGGCCGGAAAAAAATAATGACATTGTAGGTGTAAGGCGCCAAGTCACTCGTTAATTTTATTTGCGTCGTCTTTCGTCGATTTCTTATTGGAAGATTGTACTCGTTTTAAATTACACGAGAGTATCATAAATCAGAAAAAGAAAAGTTGTGCTCACTGGATGATAAATAAAGTCATTTAAGTGGAACAAATGTGCGTTTACTCGACTTTTTCTATTTTAGTACTTTTCGTTATAGATTCCATTTTCAAATAGTGAAAATTTAACTTTTATATAACAATTTCAGTTCTACTTATTCACAAACTAGTTATCTACGAAAAATTATAATCATGTCTTTGATTACAAATTAATGCTAACTAGAATATGAACGTCAATAATATCAAAATTAATTAAAATTGTGTAACTGGCAATATAGAAAGTGTTACTTACTCACTTATCCGCAACCTTTTCTACCGTCGGTTAGAGGTGATGATTCTTTTCCACTTTTTTCTGTCTTTAGCCTCATTCTTTGCTTTCGCCCAACTTAAACCTCTCTTTTTTAATATGTCAGCAACATCCTCGTTCTATCTTCTTTTTGGCCTTCCTCTTCTTCTCTTCTTCCCCGTTTCTTTTTCCCATTTCACTTTCACTGCCCTATCTTCTTTCATTCTAACCATGTGACCGAACCACCTTAGTTTTTGTTGTTAAATTTTTTGAAAATTAATTAAAATTGTGCAATTTTAATTAATTTTCATAATTTTCATCTGGCAAGAAAACTTGATTTTATAATTGTTAAATTTTTTGTATTACACTTGGTACTTTTAAATCCTTTCTTATTATTTAACTTTTTATTTTATCCATTTTAGTCACTCCTGCAATTTTCCTTAACACTTTCATCTCTTGCTTTAATCTGTCTGTTAAAACCCAAGATTCACTTCCATACATAAACACAGGCACTAACATCGACTCATAGATTTTTGTTTTTGTTGTCGTAGTTATTTCTCTTTTATTGAAGAATGGACTATATAGTAGTCTGTACAGTGCAATCATTTTGCTTATTCGGCTGTCTATTTTTACCTTTCCATCTATTTCGGTAGTTGTTCCCAACTTTACATTTTTTATTGTTTTTCCCTGTATTTTTAATTGTACGTCTTCGATCTGTTTTGTTATTGCCATTATTTCAGTCTTTTCCATGTTTATTTGCTGACCGTATTTCTCTATTTTCTTACTCCATTTTTCAATTTTACTCTGTAAATTTTCTTTACTTTGGCAAATATTAGCAAATCATCTGCATACATTAGCTCATTTATGTATACTGGTCTAAGTTTTCTGTATTCTATGTGGGTTTTCTTCGTCTTTTCATTTACTTGCTTTGACATTTGGTCCATAACAATGATAAATAGTAGAGGGCTAAGTACTCCTTCCTGCCTTACTCCTCTGGTTGTTGTAAAGCTCTCTGTTGTCTTTCCTCCCACGCGTACTACATTTTCCGTTTTTCTGTATATGCTTTTGATTATGTCAGTGAGTTTTTTTTATTTATTTTTCTTTGTTTTAAAATTTTCCAGATTTTCTCTCTTTTTATACTGTCAAACGCTTTTTCAAAATCTATTGCTGCCACTAACATTTTACTAACCGTCGATGTTATCTTTTCTATAATTTGTCTTAACACAAATATCCAATCCTGTGTTGATCTATCGGCTCGGAAGGCTGCTTGCGAGTCACTTATTGTTTTCTCAATTTTTTTCTTTAGTCTTTCTTCTATTCATTCGTTCATATACTTTATAAGTAGTGCAAAGTAGCGATGTATCCCTGTAATTGCTACAGTCATTGAAATTCCCTTTTTTGTGTATTGGGGTTATTATTGCTGTGTTCCATTCGTCAGGTATTCTTTGCTGTGCCCATGCTAAGTTCAACATTTTGTGTAATGAAGTTATTCCCTCGTTTCCCATGTATTTAATCATCTCCCGCCTTATCCCATCTATACCGGGCGCTTTCCCTGTTTTGATTTTATTTACTATTTTGTCTATTTCGTCTCTTGTTATTACCCATTCTTTCCTCTTCTTGTAATTCTGTGTGGCCTCTACTTAGTACATCTTCGAAATATTCCTTCCATCTTTTGGTTATTTTGCTTTCTTCTGTAATTATTTCTCTTTTTTTATTTTTTATATTTTTTAAAGGGTTTTTGTTTCCTTTTCTTAGTCCTTTTAAAATATGGTATAGCATTTTAGCGTTCCCTGAAGCATTTTCTTCCACCTTGGTTTCGAACTTCTCCCATGTCTTTGTCTTGGCCTCTTTTACCTTTACTTTTACCTTTTCCCTTTGATTTTTGTATGCTTGGTAATCACCTACGTTTTTATTAATTGCTAAATACTTTTTCCATAAATATTTTTTCTTTTTTATTTCTTCTTTTATTTTTTCGCTCCACCAATGCGTTAGTTTCTTTCTATTTGTACTTTTGTTTACTTCATTGCTTCATTGCTGCTGTCATGACTATTAATTGATATGTTTCCCACATTTTCTCTAGATTTGTGAATTAGTGTTATGAAAACATTTCCTGAGGCTCATTGTTTGGGGATAATATCATTCTTTTGACAATTTACGATTGTGGTACATAATATTTGACCTTCCTGGTATTGAAATTAATTACAACAATCAAGTTAAAATGCAAACTAATCATTTGAAACTACTCGTATTTTCAAAATACTTTTCTGTCCTCACCTGCGCCACCAATGAGGCGAAATGACGCCGACCTAAAGGCTATCGATGATTGGACAGCCAATACGAAACACTTCACGTGGACTGGTGTCGCCACAAGAGATGGGGAAGCAAATCATATAAAAGAAACGTCTGGAACAGGGTTGCTAGTATGGCCGATTTTATTTATTTATCGCCAATTTGTCACGAACCTCCAAAGCTTTCACCCGGAAGGCCCAATGACGGTTCCAATGTGGGAACGCAAGGCTTTCGCGGATCGCTCCTCCACACTCCCATACTTGCGTAAGGTACCATGTTGCATCTCGCCGTTGCCACCAACTCCGAAGAAGTTGTGTCCGAACCAATGGGGTAAACCCAGATTATTGCTGATGTAGTTTGTTATCGGCTGCATAAGATCGACAGCCCAGCGCCAATCAGTTATCCAAGCATCGACCTCTTCTCCGTCAAGCTGACCAATCCTCGCCAATTTGCCATACGCCAGCAGTTCCGTACGATGCAGCTGTAGAAACCCGCTTCACATTGATCGACGTCCGACCAGCGTTCTGCATGCCGCAACTGACGCAGCAATAAATCATATTTAGACGCAACATTAAAATTGTCGCATTAAAACATTTAATAAAATTTAAGTGTTTCTATGTTTTATTTCAACTCACATCGGCGAAGAACCGCCACAGTGTGTTCACCTCGTCCATCACGACTTGGGTATGCGAAAACTTTCGGCCAAATAGTTCCGAGATGCTTAATTGCTGATCAGAAACAATTGACAACGTCGAAGGAAATCTGTCTCCGGTTTGATGAAGATCCCTCAAACTTCTTGGATCAGTTTGTTACTATGGACGAAATGTAAGTCCATGACTATAACTCAGAAACTAAAGAGCAATCCAAAGACTGGAAGCATTGTAGTTCTCCACGATCCAAAAAGTTTCGAGTTCAGAAATCGGCTGGCAAGATTCTTGCCAGTTTTCTGGGATAGAGATGGGATAATTCTGGTAGATTATTTAGAACAGAGTAGAAGTAGCATGGGTGCATATTATACTGAGTTAAGAAAATTGTGGAAAAAACGTTTGGGAAGACTTGCTAAAGATGTGCTTTTTTGCAAGAAAACGTTCCTGGTCACAAGTCATTGATTACACTGCAAGAAATTGACGAAATTGGTTTTGAATTGGTTGACGATTCGGCCTATTCTTCGGATTTAGCACCGACAGACCATTATTTGTTCCCAAAATTCAAAAATCATTTGAAAGGTTAAAGATTAAAGGTTAAAGTGGTTGCAGACCAAGACAAATAATTTTTTTAAAGAGCTTTGAATTAATTTATAGACGTTCTACTAAATGCGTAAGTCTTAATAGTATATTATGCACGATGCTATAATGAAAGCAATTATTATCAGAGGTAATGATAGCCATTATAGCGAGTCGTATACAATAATTTGTCCTCGACTACAAATACCAAGATTTTATATTACGTTTTAAATAACAACACTACAAAAACCATGTGTAATACTATATGTTACACGAAGTGGTAGGACTATAAACATTGTCAATTATTTTAAGGCGATTTTAAGTTCTACTAGAATTATGGATAGCATTATCTTTGACCAAACAAATGAATAAATAATTGACAAATTATTCAGTAGTCGTGGACAAATGAGATTATGTTGAACAAATAAAATTTTGTTTTAATATAATGCGTTGTTTTATCTGGTAGACTAAGTACTTTTTGCTCCCTCGTATAGTGTATTTAGAACAAGGCCCCGATTTTTATCTCTAGCGAAAAGATTCGTATACGAAAATGACGCCATTTTCGAACGATTTGTATAGTTTTGTACGATAAACTATGTCATTTTGACGTAATTTTCGCACGGGCCCCAGGATTCTTTTAAAAGTATACGAATTAAACAACTTACCAGAAACGTGTTTAATGGATTGAAGCGAAGACTCCAAGTTTGTCTTTAAGAACATGGCCAACACATTCAACATTTGTTATAAGTTTGTAAATTCATAACAACAAATTTATTTTCCCTTGGAGGTTTTCTTAACACAAGATGTTAACCTAATTGAGAATGGAAGAAAAAATTAAAAATTAAACCAATCAAACCCAGTAAGTACTGACGCGAAGCAGCAATAAGACCAACAGCAGCAGCAGTAGCAGCATCACCACCAGCAGCAGCCCCGAGGAAGTTCTTCTGCAACGAAGAACGAAACGTCGGCAGTGAAGAAATCCGAGACACGCTATTCCAACCGGAAGCCAAGAATTCAACAATAGAAAAGTAAATTTAAAAATGAATTGAATTGAGAAATAAGTTATTGGAAAAACAAAGTCCAGGTCAAATATATACTACCCTCGTACATTGTATTTTGTGTACGACTTTTTTCTTAATTAATTCTGATATCTGTGATTAATTAAGTACATTTTTCATTTCTACGTAATACTGAAGATTTGCTTTAGTCGAACTAGTTTAACTATTATTTAACCTTAATCGCAAATTGTTGTAACCGTATTCTGTTTATAACGTATGCGTCCACAGCTTTATATTGTCATTTCTATTTTTAATAGGAATGACGACAGTTGGCCATTATGTATTATTGTATTGCATACTTATTTTGCGCAAGTGCGCAGTACGAGCGTAATTAAAATATTAAAATATTTGAAACGTCAATTAACATAAATATGAGATTAATATGTAAAGAGTGAATAGCCGACATTGGTAGAGACATAAAACTAAATGGAGAGAAAGTGCAAAGCGCACCGTTTGATTCAGCACGATTTTAAATTTGCAGTAACTTACATACTCAATTACGATTTACGATGTTATAAATTAGACAATTTTAAACAATCTAAAATAATAATTAGACAATAGATCGACCGTAAAGAGACAAACACCGTAATTTTCTTTTAGAATTTATTTTTAAAATAGTGGAAGTTTGTAATTTGCTAGAGAAAGTTATCGTTATACAGATACGCATAAACAGTGAAACCAATTATTTAAAATAGATGGCATTATTATAATTTACTTTATATTACTAGTATTATACAGACAATTAAGGTCTTGCTATTACTTTCCTAGTTATTATTATAGAAAGAAAGGTTTCAGCTCTTTCATTTCTTCTCCTGGGAATTATTCGTTATTTAACTGCGTGAATGTAAAATTTTTTATTAAAAAAAAATAAAGTCTGTGAAATTTTACATGGTTTGTATTTATTATCGAATAAACAATCTTAATAAATCTTAAATGCGGATATTATTTAACCGCTAACAAAAACAACGGCGCGTTTTGCTAATCGTGGTTTCATTGCTAATTTTTAACCAATCAAGAAGTTAGAGCTTCATTAGTACGAATTCGATTCTCCTGAAAGTAAATTTGATTTGACCGATATACTCTTTCCCCCTAAGGAGGAAAATTAGAATTTTCAGTTTCTGAACCTTTGTCAGCTTCAACCAAAGCCAAGAAAGAAAAAATTAGTTATTGTTTCCTTCATTCTCTGAGGACATTCACTTTCTTGTGACTCACAACAATAAAAGCATTATCTTAATTAAACGGAATGTCTCTTCACAAATGCACACGAAAGCAAGCTGCTCGTTCCATGGTGTTTGTTTCCTGTCTAATTTATTTTTCCATTGTTAAGTGGATATGCGTAGACAATTTTATTTGCTGTGTGTTTTATTAACGCCTGCTTTTATTACCGTAATTTTCAGAGATGAAATTATTTGTTATTAAATAAATTAAAAAGTTATATAAGTTTAATAACCCTTTATAGGTTAATGATACCAATTATAGTTATCACGTTATATCTTGTTTGTTTATTATATTATAGGGTTTATAGATGCCATTTGGTATAATATTTTAATGAAATTAAAAAAAAACTCCCACTTAATTTATTAAAAAAACCTAAACAAAAATAAACCGAACTTATTAAAATTAATCATTTAGTGTTCAGTACAACATGATCAGTTTAGTTGAATGTTTATTTTTCGGTTAGGAAGAATTCGTTTCGTATTTTTTTGTAAATAAATGCAAATGTTTATTTGTGTTGTCCTTCATGTTCTACTTCCGTATAATTCATTAGCTATACCAGAGACAGGCATAAATAGCTAATCAAACAGCAGACCTAAATGAAGATGTTTGTGAAGCTTGAAATTGAAATTGTTCTTGGAGTTTTAAGACGAGATCATAAAACCGTTTAACTTTAGGTTTATTAAATCCAGTAATTCACATCAAGCTTGTTGCCTCTGGAGTTCTTTTCCTGCCATTCTTTTTTTATCACTAAACTAATGTCTTGTTAAAGACGTGAAACGATTGCCAAAATCAATAATATGCGGACAAAGTTGCCTCTCATACTCAGGGCTAAATGCTTATTGAAAACGGATTAATTTTGATGCAACACTAGTTTCATCATCCTTTTTTAAAGTCTTAACACGGTCCTGAAGTAAAATATGTGAAACTTAGTATCTCTCTGCTGCAGCTCTTTCGGACATAGTACGATTTAAGAACATCTTCCGTTGCGTTTTTTTCTGCCTTTAAATGTAGGCACTTTACTCGTAAAAATCGCCTAGGACAAACAAGTGATAGAAATTAAGAGTGAAGCATTGTATGGAGTTTTAAATGGAAAATAGTTATTGATGCAATAAGTGAATAAAGTAATACTTTTTCTCATGAGTAGGAAAGTTTGAGCCGAAGGCGAATGCGATAATTCCTACAAAGGAAAAAAGGGGGCTTTCCCATGAGTTGCATAAATTTCTTCTACGTCTGTAGATTTAAATAAACTTGATGAAATCTTTATTAATTACAGTTGCCGATTCAACAACACTTTCTGATGTGAAGTTGAAGCTTTATTCACTATTACTTTTCATTATTAAGAAAATTCCTTTTAATTAGACAAAAACCTACAAATTTAATTTAACATACAGGGTGAGTCGAGAGGAATGAACCAAACTGCAAGAGTATATTCTACCCGTCAGCATAAGAGAAAAAACCCAGATCAAAAGATTCGCTAGTACACAAATACAGTTTTTTACGAAATTTGAACATTAATTAATTCTTACGTGAATTACAAGGGTTACAATGTTAGAACATTTCAGGGAAGTGTACTATCACAACTATTAGTTTTTTAAGTGATGCTGAACACCTGAAATAAAAATTTAATGAAAATTCAAGAATTGCAACTAGACTTTTCAATGTGCCGTTTAATTTTTATAGCAAATTTTCAAAGACGTCTCCATGGACCTGAAGGCAGTGCCTGGCTCGTTTATGCACATAATCGTTGCTGTTTTGAGTTCTTCTTTTCTTTCTTTTATGGAAGCAACAGTATTGAATATTCGTCGAATTAATGCCTGACGATTGACCACTTTAATTTTATACACTTCAGTCTTCAACTAGCCCCACAAACAGAAAACTAACAGAGTGAAGTTTAGGGACCTTGGAGGCCAGCTAATAGGACCACTATGACCAATCCAACGATTTTGAAAAGTTTCATGCAAGTAACCTGACGAGCGAAATATGCAGGAGCTCCGTCAGGCTGATAGTACATCTCTTTTCTTATGTCCACATCACTATTAAAACCACGATCACATGTTCACACAACACGTGTTTGTTTGTTTCTTTGTAACACTTTTGAATACTTATAAAAATAAATAAATATTTTTTAATAATTTTAGAAAAATTATTTATTAGAGTCATTAAAAGAATTCCTACATCCTATCTCAAATGTCTGAGTACCATGATTGTTTAATTCAGCAAACTAATGTCTGAATACCATGATAGTTTAATCCATTAAACCATCATGGTTTCAGAATTTGAGACAAAAGAAATACTATTTTAGAAGTTTATATATCCTTGCAACTACCATTTAACTAATTTATTTATTTTGTTCATTTGTTCGTTTTGGGGCTAATTATTTTTCGAAAACTAAAGAATTTTTTTAAACACTTTTCTCATACTCTCGAACATCGCTTCTTACCATGATTTTCCTTTCGCGGAGCAATTGTCAGTCGCCCTGTATAACTCCATAAAATTTTATACATAGGTAAAGAGAAATATAAAAAGGAATCGAAAAATGTTAAAAACACATACTTAGCGCCATTTAAAAAACAAAAGTTGTACGGCCTTCCGTGTAAAGCGGAAGTGGAAAAATATTTGACACTGTTACCAAGTTGTAGGAAAGACTGGGGGAATGAGAGCCACTTAAGGAAAATCAATATATTTTGAAAAAGATAAAGTCAACAATTTTCTACTGTTTTGTATAAGGAAATACAATTAAAATGACGTAACTATTTCATTCCTGTCAGTAACAGAAATTATAATATATTCAATAAAAATGGAATTGCTATGTTGGGGTAATGAGAACCATGAAAGAAAGCCTAAGTAAACTTTTTTTAACAAATAACTGCTATAGTTAATAAAATAAATATGAAATATACTTTTCTTTCATAACACAACAAACAATAACAAAATAATAATAATACTTTGACATATTTGTTGAAGTATTAGGTGCAAAAATCACATATCCAAACTAGCTTACTGTGTTATTCTTTTACGACTCCTCAGCATCTTTAACAAGAAAACATACTTTTGTGATATCAGGGTTAATAAGAGTCAGTTAATGTAGCTTCAAATAGTTCAATTTACTTGATATGAAAATGAGCTATATTTTGATTTTTTACGGCTCCATAGTACAGTAACAAATTACGTAAGCACAGGCTTGTTATTATTATTATTATTATTATATTACATATGCCAGTTGTTAATAATGCATGAGAAATTTTTACTTTTCACTTTCACCTGCATTGTTTCGCCGCAGGTGTAGGTAGCATACGTAATTCGGTACCTTTGTAGGTTCCTAAACTGGATAGTTCAATAAACGATTTAATCATTCTCATGTATCTAATTCGTCGAGTTGCGTCGCGTATTACGCAAGAGCTAAATTGCTGTTAACGATTTTCACATTGACATTCCGTATTAAATTACGTCCATAGGGCGTGTAGAGTGATTATTCGTTACGAAACACACTTGAGGTTTTTTTTTGTCTAGCAAACCGTTAGTCCAGTGAACTCAATTTTCTTCCGAGTGATAGATAAATACTTCAAATTCCTTCAATATTACTTCTAATCAGTTGCATAATCTATGAGGGATAAACTAGGAAATAGAAATGCCACAAAAAAGTCGTTGACACTCCTTTATCTGCAAATGCAATCATTAGTTTCTTATTTTTGTTATTAAGTCTTGCGTTTATATTAAATTCTTCTTTGGATACTTTTTATTTTGTTACAAACCAGAGCCAGATAAATTGAGAGACCCTATAGGTATAATTCAAAATAATTTTAAATTATATGGAGCTTGAAAAGGTAAAACAGTAATACCAAACACTATAAAGTGTCACTTCGACGATCACGTTACCAGAACACTTTATGAGATTCACTTTTTATACAAACATAATACTTAGAAGATCTTACCTTCTTATCACTTACTTTTATGTTCTATTGCAAGTAATATACTTTTTCCAAAATAATGAGAATCAACTTTCTTTTTTGTAATATGTGGTGTTTATGCTTTTGTTACAGATCGTACTGTACTTCTCTGGGACATTAAAGACCTATCTCATAAAGAGCACAAATCCCTAAGAATTAACATAGAATTCGACCATCCAACCTTCGTTAAATGGAGCCCAGATTCTAAAGCCTTCATCATCAGCAAGTTCAACGACAACACCGTCGAAGTGTATAAGATCGAGAAGAAGAAAGACAGCTGGCTAGGACAAGCAAGTAAAGCCTACACGTTTCCTAAGGTGCGCCCCAAGAAATAAATTTTGCTGGGCTTTTTTTTTAAATTAAATTTCGTTTTAGGTTCAAACTGATGATGTAATTGGTGTAGGCATAGCATGTAATGGAAAGTACATAATGACGTGTACCAACAAGACGGATTTAGTAATTTGGGACTTGAAGGGTCAGATTTTATCACGCGTGGATACTTACCTTATGAATACGTTTTGTGCGAAAATTTCACCTTGTGGGAAATTCATAGTTGCCTCAGGTAATGTATAGAATTAAATATGATTTTACTGAAAAATACTTACTTATCTGCAACCTCTTGTACCATAGGTGTTGAAGTGATGAACTTTCTCCATTCTTTTCTGTCCAGTGTTTTCTTTTTTTTTTCTTTTAATATATTGGCCATGTTTCCATTTTTTTTGTTCACCTCTTTCTCTTTTCTCATCTACATCCATTTCCCGTACTGCTTTTTGTTGTTCTACTGTTGTCCATCCTAACCACATGTCCAAACCATCTTAATTGTTGTTTTTATTTTTTCTAGGGTTCCTTTGAATTTTAACGTACTTCTGATGTCCATACTTCTTACTTTGTCACCCCTTCTCACTGCCTTAGGATCCTTACAAACAGTTTAGAAAATATTATTTCAAAAATAAAAGCTTCTAAGTTAATAGTGACCATAATTTTTATGATCAAAATACGAAACACTGTTAAAGGGAGATTAAAAAAAAGAAATAGTTTCATTTTGAGAAATTAGTACAAATGTAGACATACAGAGTTTGTTTAATAATATTATTTCCTGCACCTACTCATATTTGATGGTATGTGGATTATGCATGTAACTTTTTACTGAAAATATTTTGACATCAATAAAGAACCTCACATAATCTTATTTATAATAAAAATAAAATATTTAAATCAGTGAAATAAACGACTATTTTGAATTCAAAACTACACTGTACTGTAGTTTCATATTTTATAAATAGTAATTGATTTATTTATACTCCTAATTCATAAACCAAGGAATATCTTACATCAACAAATAATAAATTTGAAATAAATTTTTCAGGTTTTGCACCGGATGTGAAAGTCTGGGAGGTCATTTTTAACAAGTCCGGCGAATTTCAGGAGGTCAAGAGAGCATTCGAACTCTCTGGACACACGTCGGGGGTTTACGACATCGCCTTCGATGCGGATTCATCTCACATTGCAACCGTGTCTAAAGATGGCACTTGGAAAGTTTTCGAGACTAAAAGTAAATGTAAGCAACGATCAGAGGTCCATTGAAAATCGTCTTTCTTTTTTTTTAGTCGAGTATAAGAAAGGTGAAGATCCACATTTGAAAATGACTGGTAAATACGAGCAGGCCAGCACACCAGCTTTAATTGCATTATCACCGGATGCTGAGGTGGTTGTTATAAGTAGTTTTGATTCTTTGGCCTTCTATTCTGTGCTCACTGGCGAATTGGACTATGTTATTGAAAATGTTTATTTTGGTAAATCCTTTTATTTTTGTTTGAAGTGGACTTTATTTTCATAAACTGACTTTAGTGACACTTTAAAGTCACCAGAAACCCTTACTTTAAGTATTCTTTTAGTATTTTAAAATAGATATCATGGTCCTCACCTAAAATTGATTCATAAAAATATTATTTGTTTAGGACGGGCTTCGATTATCTGAACTAAATTGTTTTATTTTTAAGGTCGTATAACAACCATCAAATTTGATTCTTTGGGAAAATACGTACTGACATCTGGTGATAAACACATTCGAGTGTTCCACAATGTTACCGGTTACCGTTGTAACATAGTTAGTGCCAAGGAGAAACTGAAACAAAACCAGACCTCTGCTACTAAAGAGAGAATTCAGAAACTGATCCAAGATAATGAAGCATTCCTGAAAACTATTGAAACAAAAGCTTGAAATTAACATTCCAAACACTGCGCGTTAATGAATTTAATACTCCTTAAATTATTCCGTTTATAAAATGAGCTTTCTCCTTATTGTAACAGCAAAAGTTTAAAATGGAATAATGTTATGGGATGTGATTAAATCCATTAACGCCTGTGTGTACACTGTTTATGGTGAAAGTGCAATGAAAATTGTGAATTTGTATTTTTAATACCAGAAATTTTGAAAAATTTACAAATACAGCAAATTAAAAACATTTACATTATCAATAATTAACTAAAAACCATCTGCATATCCATTTCGCCTCCTATCACCTATAGCACTTATTTCTCCACTTTCAGCAACGATTGCATTAACAGCCGAATTCACAGGAATATCAGCAGTTGAATTCATAAAACGCAGTCGGCTCTTAAATTTCTTTAACACATGGCCCTTTCTTCGCAGGCCATGCAAAATATCTTTAGGAAAATTAGGCTCATACTCAACCACATTCGGGCATAGCTGATGGTGCAGCCTTGGCTCAATAATTGAATCCGCTAGGGTTTCACAAAACCAGAAATGCCTAATGATCACCAACGATGTTGAAGACAGTATCTTATAGCCACCAGATGATCCCACAACCATCCGAACAGAACCATCGAGTTTGCTTATTATAATAGTTGGACACATGGACGAGACCGGTTGCTTAAAAGGCTTAATGTAATTAGCAGGGTTTGCTCTCGTAGGATGATGACCTGGAATTGCAAAGTCCAGCATTTGGTTGTTTAAAATAATTCCCGTCGAAGGTGAGGCAAAAAGAGCCCCGAAGCTAAAAACGACAACTTTTAAAAATATTATTTAAAAAGTATACGGTCATCACCTCAAATTAATGGTGCTTGTTACGGAAACAGCATCACCATTGGGTGCTAAAATACTTATATGAGCTGTCCCAAAATCCGAAGTGTCTTCGTAATCACCAAAGTAATATTTGATGTCGTCGAATGTTTTTGCATCATTTATTTTGTTTCGTATGTAACTCGTTACAGTGTGGTTGTAGTAACAGTCGGGTAATTGTGTGTCAGTGAGTGTGGGTCCTGATTGTTGACTTTTTAGGCCGTATGCAAATTTCCAAGTTTCAATTATACGATGCCAAAATATTAGTGGGGTGCCACTGCTTAACATTTTGGATATGACATCCAGGATTAAGAGCAAGGGGGTACCAGCTGCTGGTGATGGGGCTGTGTACGCAATTAAGTTGTTGGGTAACTCACCAGCTAAAGCTTTCATCCATCTTGGCCTAAAATATAAATAAATAATTATTATCAAAATTAAATTAAAAATCATAGTTTTTTGTGGTTCATTAAAGTATTTGGTTACAAACAGTGACATAACAATCGGGGGTGCATCAGTTGCGATATTTTACTTTATTCAAATTGATATGTGTAATGGTCAATACGAAAACGAAAATAACGTATTGTTTGAATATGATCAAAACAAAAAAGAAAAACAAAGAGATTTCAATAAAAGTTGAAATTATTTTTTAAAAAGAGCAAAATCAATGTTAATATAACGAGATTATTTCTAGTTCTCGTTTTTTTTTATTTCGTTTTCAATTAATGCGAAAGCATTTCCGGCTACAACTTGAACAGTGCAAGTTGTTTAATGGAAAAGTTAACTATTTTCTTTTTTAAAGAACGAAAATAGAGTAAAAGCAAATTGATGTAAGACTGCGAAAGAAAAATGACCGAATTTTAAGAGTTCAAAATTGTGATTTCTGACAGTTTCTGAGCGGCGTGACGTCATTTCTCCTATTCGACAAATTATCGCTTTAACCCTTTATAAAACTTTCTTTTATTTTGATGCAAATACACAGATAATAAACAACGATGTAAAATACGTGTTAAATATATGTTAATATTACGTAGCTATGTAACAGAGTAGCCGCGATTACTATGCGAAAAAGTGACGTCACAGGCGATTCATTCCTACTTAAAACGCCTATTCCTCCGTTATATGTCAGTGAATTAATTTTTTTTTTGATCAGTTAGATACTTTTGGTCCATATTTTACTCTTACAGATTTAAGAAAATTTCAATTTCAAAGATGAAGATATTTCTTCATTACAGGTTCTCTACTACTTCTCTGTAAATATCTTACAATTCCTTGAAGAATCATTCATGTATTTTTTTTTGTTTTGGGATTACCTTGAGCTTTTCATTCCATGTTTGTTTTTTTTTGTCGAATTATGTTTTCGTATTTTGTTGACTATTTGCTTCCTTTTTAACGTATTTTCTTATATTTTCTTTAGGTACTTCTTGGTCCATTAAAGTCGAATATTTTTTAATTTTGTTCATTTTATTTTTTCTATATTCCACAGGAGGAACGTAGTTTTTCTTTTCTTTTTCGTTTCTTGTTACTATACTTTTTATCTTCATCATACTTTTGAACACTGTGCGTATTATCTTTTCAAATTTTGTGAAATTTATATAGGGGATGCCCCTTTTAAATCGAGACCCCTTAAAATAAAAAATAGGCAATACATTTTACTTTCGTGTTTTTAGCTCATTATGAAACTCCAAGTTATTTCTGATTTGATTGATGGGTTGCCTAGTCAAAAATATTCAGGGGTCACGATTTAAAATTGGCATCTGTATAAATTATACTGGGTGACTGACAATTATTCCGTCAAAAAAAAAACGCGAAAGAAGCGATATCCGAGAGTATTGGAAAATAAAAAATTCTATGTATATACAGGCTGGGCCAAATTCGACACTTTTAATAGGAAACACCTATTTTTAGAAGAATTATATTTTTGTAAATAGAATTTTATGCTCTTTTCAGAAATGTAAAAATATATAGGGTGTTTCATATAAAAAATCAAAATAACTGATAATATCTCAAATATTGAGCACTCTGGAAAAAAATAACTTAGAGCAATGAATTCTGCATAAAAAAGTGCCTTAAAGAAGTTTTTACAGAAATCAAAAATTTTCATAAACAAAAAAGTTCTAAAGGCTTTTAGAAATCGTAGAATTTTGAAAAACGTCCTGTAGCTCCTAAGCGGTACAAGATATCGAAATGCGGTCTTCACCATTAATTTTGTCTTAAAAATCGAGCTGCAGGGACCGAGGTCAGTTTTTGGCTAATTCTTCTAAAAATAGGTATTTCCCATTAAAAGTGTCGAATTTGGCCCACCCTGTACTTTAGTTTTCGAGAAATAATTAATCTAAAAATTATACCCAAAACGATACGTCGCTGGTTAAGAAAGAGCAGCAGTACAACATTAAAACAAATCACAAAGAAACTATATTTGAGCAAGAAAATACAACTGTATTTGACATAAAGTACGTGAGCTTGATGTTAATTGAAAATGACGCTATGAAATGACGTCCGGATATAATTCACTTCCGATTTTTTAGGTAAGTGGCGCCAGCGGAGAAACACTTGAACTAATAAATTGCACAGATCGGATAGATACGCTGTCTCGTGAAATCTAGTAGATCGTCAGAATTCTTAATATTTTTCTTTAATTTTAAACTAAATTGTATTGTAAATAAAGTTTATTCCCAGAAGCATTGTGTCCGTCATAAACATTCCGGCGTATTTTTACAGCCCAATACGAAGGTAAAGCTGATTTATCTAGTAGGGCGTGAAAAACAAAACACAGTGTTATTCAGAATAACTCTTGTGTGATACAAGTAAAAAAATGGAATTAATCAGAGAGCATTTTCGAATCATGATTTATTATGATTTTAAGAAAGGTTTAAGCGCTTATGAGTACAAAAGAGTTTAGTGAACAAGCACCTTCCTTGGCTACAATTTACCGATGGTATAAGGAATTTGAACGCGAAAGGAATTCTGTTCAGCATTAAAAAGGAGCAAAGCAAGTCCTCCTACCGACAAAAACATTGCTGCTGTTAAAAAATTAATCGAAGAGAACAATAAAGCCACTTATACAGTAATAGAGTATCGACTCAAGATTGGATCCAATATTTAAAAAAAGTAGTTTTGTGCTGCATTACCTTCTGACTTCCAAAAAGCAGAGCGTGTGAGTATTTGCCATGAAACTTTAAATTTCTTAAATAATGGTGGACACCAATTTTTTTCCAAAAAAACTTATATTCACTTTTTCGACGTACCTACTCGCCAAGAGTGTATGGATTCACGAAGATGAGAAAACGCCAACAATGGCCAAGACGCAGCGAGCTATGAAAAAAGTTATATATGCGGTATTCTTCAGAAGTACGGGCCTAGTAAAGGCAATTAAGCTAGATGGACAAAAGACAGTTACAGCTAAATGGTACACTGAAAAATGTTTGCCTGAAGTGTTCAGTAGGTTTCCAGACAAGGCAATTACGCTGCACCATGATAATGCATCGTCCCATACGACAGCTTTAACACTCCAGTTTTTGGCTGAAAAAAAATATAAAAGTAATAGAACATTCGCCGTATTTACCTGATTTAGCAATGTGCGACATTTGGCTAATTTTTGGGCTTAAAAGGAATTTGCAAGGTAGAAGGTTTTCGTCAGAAGAAGAGATTGATGCCACAGTTCACACTTATTTTGAAGATATTCTGAAAGATGATTAGTTGGGAGCTTTTGAACGGTGGAAAAAAAAGAATGGTGAAGTGTATCATTGCTGAAGTGAATTACTTCGAGCATATTTAAAATAAAATCCTAGAAAATATTAAACGCGTTTCTTATTTTCAATAAATTCAGGTTGACCCTCGTTACCCTTCCTTTGCATTTTAATTAGAACAAAAAAAGTGGTATACTTTTTAATTATTTTATGGTAAGGACAATCAGAATTTAAAACATTATAATCAATAAAGACATTCGTAATCTGTTTGGTTTGCTAATTATTATAATTTCGTTTTTATGTAAACATTTGTAAAATTGAATAAATGTTAATTTTACGCAGGTGTATAACTACTATACTCCAATTTATTGGTGCATTTATAAAAAGTGGCGTTATACTATGTACGCAGAGTAAATTTTTAATTATGTAATTATGAACTGTTCCGGAGAATTGTTTTAGACATTTTTCTCGTAATCTATATAATGTTCATTCTCTTACGCGTTTTTATTTTTGCAGGACAATTGTCAGTCACTTTATATATTTTCATCTACGAACTTGTGTATATTTTTTTAATTTTAAACTTTTATAATAAATTATTTTAAAACGGACACTAAAATTGGCACTAACGCTCTACGTTTCGCTATCGTCTTATAGGCTTCGTCAGAAATGAAAGTAATTAATACTTTAATTAAAATTACCCAAATGAAAAATCGTATTCTCTTTTTCCTTAAATGTAGAAAAAAAGGGCGTATTCCCTCATTAAATTTTTTTTAATAAGAAATAATTTGAACGCAACTTAAATTAGAACTTTTTGATATAATTGGTTGTAATTTTAGTGGTAGGTCAGAGGTTAAGTAGGAGAGCAGCTTTAGCTGAACTTCACCTCCATTTACTTATTTTTGGGTTTAAATTGTTGAATTGTCATTACTAACAAAAATACAATTAATATTATTATTATATAATTATTATGTAATTGACAGATATGTATCAGATTTTGCTAACAAAATTTTTTCATTTGAAATTGAGGTAATTCTCAAAACTCTTACCAAATTATTAAGGAATTAGATTATACTTTTAAGTAATTTTCTAGATAATATCACGTTAATCAATTTTCTAAATTTTGAAAACCAAAAAAATGAGAAGTTGTTTAACAGAATTCGATCGACACAGATTAAAAAGCTAGATAATCTTATTTCTATTGGAGATAATAAATTTTACATAAAATTTGATCAAAATATAATCAATAAATTATATAAAAACTGAGATTCCGTTAAATTTAAAATACATTTTCGCTTTAGGGAAAACATTTTCGATACCCTATTTTAATAAGAAACAAGTAAATTTTCTGAACGTTTTAACGCTTTAAGTAGCTTAGAGTTTGGTATAAAATCCTTAGATTCAGCTTCCAATATACAAATAAGAAATAAGTTTTGCTCTAATTTCTTAAATTATATTAGGAATATTAATAGAACCTTTGAAAAATCAAAACATAAAATTCTTATTAGAGATCTTTTGTTTTGCAAAAAATTTCTTAAAGAAAATCCAAACATTATTGTCACAAAAGCAGACAAAGGCAATGTTACTGTTTTAATTGATAAAAATGGCTATTTTTCAAAAGTTCAAACCATGCTACCTGATAATAATACATAAGTATGTAGAATTAAACAATGAACTTTCAAAATTATTAATAAGTTAGAAAAATCTGTTGAAATTAGAAATAATATTTCTAAATCTCCCACCTACAGCATCCCACCTTTCCTAAATTCTACTGCATTCCAAAAATTCACAAACCTAAAACACCTCTTCGTCCAATAGTTTCTACTCTTCTCTATATTTTTTATCAAAATTTATTTCAAAAATTATTACTCAAATTACTAGTAAATCGGAATATTTTATAAAAAATTCTTTTGAACTTGTAAAAAAATTAAGAAACATAGATATACCAAATAACTGCATTACAATTTCCTTAGATGTTGTTTCTTTATCTACTAACATTCCAAAAGAGTTAGCTTTAAAAAGCATTAATGATAGCTGGATAGAGATAAAAGATTTTCAAGACATTACCAAAGATATTTTTTTAGAAATTGTTACTTTATGTTTTGAAACATCTTATTTTGCGTTCAATTGTTATGCAGGAACTAGAAAAAACTGTTTAACTCTTTACCTTTCAATTTAACTTTATATTTTCGTTACGTAGATGATTATTTTATAGATTTTACGTTCAGATAAAGTAGATTTTGTTATAAGTAAATTTAACTCTTTCTATAATAGATTGCAATTTTCTGTAGAAAGAGAAATTAACAATTCACTAAGTTTCCTCTATGTAAATATTATCAGACACAATGACAAATTAATAACTAATTGGTCTCATGAACCTATGTGGTCAGGTAGATATATTTATTAATTTTCTCTCGAAAAAATTGCAAAATTCCAAGAATTATAAAATTGCAACAATTATTTCCTTAACAGATCGAGCTATTTTACTTTCAGATAAACTTTTCATTTATGACAATTTAAATGTAATTAAGAAAACTCTTGTTCAAAATTCTTATCCAATTAATCTCATTGAATCGGTAATTAAAAATCGTGTTAAATATCTACAAAATTCAAATATCTACAATAATATAAAACAAACATCCTGCAAAAATACATATTGTAATGTTTTTAGGGTTTGTTTATGATTTATTTTTAAAATAAAATACTTGATAAGACTAATAACTAATTTATTCACGACACTTAACACTAATTTATTTATAACGGACTAAAACTAATTTATTTTTACAAGCCGAGCGATTAAGCAGTAACTAAACTCTGCATCGAACTGACTAAGACTGCCCCTCTGTATGCGTATTTATATGGGAGCAGCTTTTCCAGTAAGTTCGGTTCTGGAATACGCGGAACTATTCCCGAATCGTGAGTCATGCATGACGCTGAGTGCATCACCCGTCGCAATTCGTTCGTCACAATATCATTACTTTATATGTCACATTCAAACACATTTTAAAAAAACAACTTAATTTTAGCTAGCAAATCTGTAAATATATATTTTCAAATTTAAAAATCAAAACACCAAAATGAAAACAACCTAACGTGGTTTATGAACTTATTAAATGTTTAAATTGTATTCATTTTATATAGGAGAAACAAGCCAAAATTAAAAAAAAAAGTTTCAACCAACATAAATATCATAACAAAAAATAATCAAAATCATTCAATGCTTATAAAACATTCATTAGAAAATAACTATAATTTTGATCATTTACTTTCACTCCTGATGAAGCTATAAAATGAAAGCAAAACGTAGAGCGTTAGTACCAATTTTAGTATCCGTTTTAAAATAATTTATTACGAAATTTCATGGGACAAGAATCTACTTTAATTTACTTTTATAAATCACACTTAAACTTTACTTTCCTAATTAAAAAAAATAAGTTTAAGTAAAACTTAAATAATAAATAAAACTAAAACGAGAACAACGTCGTCATTGATCTTTTATTAAGAAAACATGAAAATTACTTGATCATGTGGTCAAATATTATTGAAAAGCTGGCAATTTATTTTATGTTATATAAATACTCTTATTATACCTAATTTGGGCTATTCTATTAAATTTGATTAAATGATTTTGGCAATGAACATAGTTGGTGTCATTGTGTTTTTTTTTGTGATTTTATTTTATTTTTATCTAATTTTTTAAAACTCTACTTCACATACTTGTACTTTTTTAAATCCTCTTTACGAATAATTCCTCCCTGGTCAGAAATGTCTTGAACAAATTGTTGCGTTAACGGCCCATTATATAAATAATCTGGACCATGTTGTGCAACTTTCTCTAACGTCTCAGCAAGTTTTGGCCTGCTCATAGTTTCGCCTTCCTCATACAATTTTCCTGTTTCCCGATTCAGAAATATCGCCCTGGAAAATCAATCTTTAATCAAGCAAACGTGCAAAAGTGCCTAAGAACTTACTGACTTAATGCTTAGGGAATTCAAAATTTCTTCTTTCAATTTTGCTATTACACTGGCCAGGTATGTACTGACAAAAACTCCTCGTTTTAGCAACTGAATCGTTGGAATGAAGAGATGTTGCCATTTCATTTTTCCGTACTTTTTATGTAGTTCCCAGTATCCTTTTAATTCGCCTGGAACTGCAACTGCACGTCCACCAATTCCAATATCTATAAGTGGAGGGTTTAGTAAATTAAAGAAAAAGAAATTGGTCATATATTGCCTTTGTTAGTTAAAGGCCCAAACATGTTTTTATTGGCACATTTTGGCGCACATTCTCTGGCATTTAAAACTTCAACGCACCCCTTTTTTTTATTGTAAATTGTAAGAATAAATCCACCCCCAATGCCCATGCTTTGAGGGTTGCTGATGCCTTCGCACAATAAAGCAGCAATCGCTGCATCCGCAGCACTTCCTCCACATTTTAAAATATCACTTAAAATAATTAATTTAATTATTATGTACTGGTCTAGATAAATACATACAGAGCTATGTTTGTGCACTCAAAAGAATTTGTCACTACAGCTGCTTTACTAAAAAATTCAGGTTGAAATCTCTTTTCGTAATCTCTACTAAAACCAAAACTTATTTGTGATATTAATAAAATGATGCAGAAAGTTTTCATCAGTCTGATCAAATTTTGAAGGAGTGCTTCCAATGGTTGCACTTAAAATTACGTCAAAAAATTGTCAGAAAAAGTTGCAACTTTGATATTTGTTGTTAACCATGTCAAATTGATAATTTAAAATATGCTTTTTTATGTCAGACTTTTTAATCTGCGTGGAGTTTCGCATAACAGGAATTTTAAAGATCCTGGCTGTTTTTTTAATCAAGAAATCCAAATTCCAAAATAGAATGCACGTCAACTTTTGCACAGAAGTGTAAGCAACATCGATTTTCCTGAAAACTAAAAGTAAATATGAATTATATTTCAGGTTCTCCTGTTCTTGCAAGGCTCTTATTTTTGTATCAATCGTAATTTCAATCCTACTTATTATTATTATAGTACTTACCGTTATTATTGCAACTAGATGTGAACCGAGTGACAAGGCAGTGCGACAAAAATTACAAAGTGCAATACAATTAATTAATTAAAAGAAATCAACTACAAATATGGCATAAAATATTGATTTATTTACAAATTAAAAAATAATTATTCAACATGTGACGAAATGGAACAAGAAAAAGATTTGCATCATCGTATTTTGTTATAACTGAATAAAGAATTATAAATTTATAAAGTTTCAAAATAATGTACAATTACTTCAATTTCATTAACAAAAGTAACTATTTACTAAAATATAACAAATCTGCTGCACAATGTTGAAAAAAAAATAAAGTACATAAGAAGTTAACTGTTCATTTGATTTATTTTAACCTGACAATTAAAAATGTAAAGTAAAATACATTAGGTGTAATAAGCAAGATGCACCCAAATCGAGTGATATATACAAAAATATTTCGTTCCTTAATAAATACGTCTCAACCAATGCTTTGTATAGTATAGTAAGATTATGCCTTTAACGAACAATATGAACATGATCAATCGTTTCTCAAAACGAAAGTGTGTTGCCACCATTAAAAAAAATAAATAAAAGCAAAAGTAAAAATTTTCGCTACATGTAGGTATAGAAACTAAATGTCAACTTTCATATTTCCGCCCCTTTAACAATATTATAAAATATTTTTAAATATTTTCATCGTAGAGCGGAGTGGCATCGCCTAGTGACATGGAATGAGGCGAAGTGTTTGTCCTGGGTGTAGATCTTGTTGACCTCGGGCTTTTGCCCACATTCTTCATACGAGATCTCTCCAAGTCGTTTCGTATATCATCAAAGCGGGGTGTTCTTTGACCACCAGAACGTGGGGTATTTCGCCCATCGCTTCTAGGTCCTGATCCACCATCACGGTTCTTCGATCTTGCCCAAGCTTCAGCGGCTTTCTGCCAGTCCATTGATTCTTGATTGTTGATGTTATTGAAAGCTCTAGAATTTCGCATGTCATTTGGATATCCTCTACCATGATCGCTGCTAAAGCTCCTGGGAGAGTCTGATACGTATGACTTTGACACTGAAAATTCACATCATTAATTAATTAGTTTCAAAGTTAAATTTTATAAACTCTTACTGTCATTGAAGCTACGCCCGTGGTCTCCAGATAAAAATGTACGTGCTTGAGGACTTGGTGTGGGGCTTGATTGAATGGACATGCTTCTGTAAGATGGAGTCCTCTGAGATGGAGTAACTGCACCCGGATGCAAGAAGGGGCCATTTAAATGAGGTGCTGTGTTTGATACGTGCTGCGTGGGTGTTTGTTGACCATAACGTGGGGTTTGTTGACTGTGTGGAGTTTGATAAGGAGTCATAAATGGTGTCTGTCCACTTGGAGTGTACGGCTAAAAAAATTCATTAATTGGAATAATCTTCAAATGATGGCTGTTTCAAATTAAGTGGAACAGAAAGAGTAAAAATATATTAATAAAAAAAAACTACTGAGTCTGTGTGATATGGAGTTAGTAAGTGCCTTGAGATATGTTGCCTGAATTTCTTACAATAGAAAAAGAAAATGAATTTCAAACTTCAAAAACGTTTCTTTTGTTTAATTAAAATTTAAGTGATACATATATTTCATGGTAAATTTGAAACAGCCCATAAGTACATAAAAAGAAATACCTACAGTATTTATGTAATTATTTGCACCATATGCGCCTGGGGTATGTGCATAATGTGGCGTTTGGTTGGCAACGGCAGACAATGTCTGCATCATATGGCTTGGCAAATTTTGAGCAACCCTTTGAATAGCTTCGGTATTCATATCTTCAACAAAAATATTTTCAGTTATCTTTCAAATTGAACTGCTATGTTTAACTTACTATTAAAACTAGGTGTAGTTGCACCTGGATATTTATTAGCTTGAACCCGTGGTGTGCCAGGTGTACCTGGGATTGGATCCCGGAAGTGTTCTTTAAACCACTTGAAGAGACCACCAACTGAATCGAACATTTGTTGTCTGAAGCGGAAGCCATCGGGTGTAACCGTCACAAATTCGTGGCGAACTTTGTTCCGAGGAAGATAGGATAGCAGGAATTTGCCTGGATAATTCTAAAAACAATGTTTTTCTCAACAAAAACATTGCCCCCTCAATTGGATTATAATTAAAAGGAAAATTGTAATAATCTATTACATAGAAAAATTACAAGGTATTAGAGTTTTGTTGCATTTAAAATAAATAGCAAACACAAAATTAGTTAAATGGTAGTTGCAAGGATATATGAGCTTATGAATTACTTTATAAAATCGTACTTTTTTGTAACTGCATTTACATCCCTACATCCTGACTCAAATTCTGAATACCATGATAGTTTAATGGATTAAACTATCATGGTATTCAAACATTAGTTTACTGGATTAAACAATCATGGTACTCAGACATTAGTTTACTGGATTAAACAATCATGGTACTCAGAAATTTGAGACAGGATGTAGGGATTCTTTTAATGACTCTAATAAATAATTTCTCTAAAATTATTTAAAAATATTTATTTTTATAAGTATTCATAGTGTGACTTGTGAAACAAACAAACACATTTGTTGTGTGAATATGTGATCGTGGTTTTAATAGTGATATGGACCTTCAAAAATTAGATTATTTTTATTATTACGTTTATTATTGTTATTATTATTATTATAGTTTTGCTACTCCACCAAGAAACAGATTCCAATTCCAGATTTTCCAATTGTGTAGTAAACCAATACAATGTAAAATAATTAATCTAATGAAAGGTATCATTAAAAATTATTTTTATTTATAATTATTCTATACAGGGTGATAATTGTTTCGCCAAAGAAACACCTCATTAAGAAGCGATGTCCGAGAGTGTGGAAAAAATGTAAAAAAAATTTCTACCTTGGTTTTCGAGAAATAATTAATAAAAATCAGCCCCAAAACAGCGATGACCCTTTGGTTAAAAAATAGAGGAGCAGTAAATAAATAAGTTTTATATTAGGCACGGCGGCGTAACATCGATCGTGAAGTTGACCTTAAGTGGAATTTGACGTCAACTTCGTTTTTAAGTTAACGACCGATGCCTTGAAATACGAACTAAAAATTATTTATTTGACAATTGCATGCAAATCACCAGAAGCAGATTATTCCATACATAAACATTTTTTGACAATCAAAATTTAAAACATTATAATCAGTAAATACCTTCGCAATCTCTTAATTATTATAATTACATGTTGTGAGTGACGAATTATTATTAACACAAATCTATTAAACGTTTAACAAATTCAAGAGATGTTTGCAACTCTCTATCCTGTATTTTTGGCGCACTGATCGTTTCATCGTAAGCATTTTTTTCACTTTGAATAATTTGTTTGATTAAATTTAAATTTTAATTAATTGTAAGCTGTTGCATGGAACTTTTTTAAATATGATCCCATAATCTGTTCATTCTTTCACGTACGCGATTTGATTGAAAACTACGCATGATACCGCCGATGTTTAAAATAGCTGTACATATTAAAGTAGGTATTTATTGCCTAGTAAACAAAAAAACTTGTCTGCCATGAATTGTGGTCTAATAACCCCAACAATTTACATTTTCTCGTAATTTGTGACAGGAGTTTACGTAGGCGATTTGATCAAAAATTGTACGCATAACACATAAACAGAGAACAAACAATACATAGCTCACATCGTGCGTCTTCGGATCAGTTTCAAATCCTTCGGATTTCTTTTTTGTGGATGAAACACCGGCACTAATTACAGTGTTGCCAGAATTCAGAAAAATTCCAAAAATTTGGGATTTGTATATTCATAATTTATCTCAATATTATGTCTTATACAGAGTTGTCAGAGATTGGAAAAATCCCGGTAATCTGGGATTCGTAACCTACTTGCATATCATGCTAAATACAGTGTTGTCAGAAAACAGAAAAATCCCAAAAACTGGGATTTGCTAATTCGTAAGTCATCTCAATATCATATCCATTACAGAGTTATCAGAGATCAGGAACCCGGGACTTACTTAAATGTCATCCCAATTACTATGTTGCCAGAATTCAAGAAAAATCCCAAAAATTTTGGATTTGTCAATTTGTAATTTATCTCAGAGATTGGAAAACTCGCGAGAATCTGTCATGCCAATAACAGTGTTGTCAGAATTCAGAAAAATCCCAAAAATCTAGAATTTGTCATTGGGAATTTAATTCGAAATTTATCTGAATATTAAGTCGATTACAGAGTTTTCACATGGATTTGTCAATTTGTAATTTATCTCAGAGATTGGAAAACTCGCGAGAATCTGTCATGCCAATAACAGTGTTGTCAGAATTCAGAAAAATCCCAAAAATCTAGAATTTGTCATTAGGAATTTAATTCGAAATTTATCTGAATATTAAGTCGATTACAGAGTTTTCACATCCGGAAAACTGGGATTTTCATTGCAGATTCATAATCTACTTGAATATCATGTCGACTACAGATTTGTCAGAATTCCGAAAAATCCCAAAATCTAGGATTTGTCAGTTTGTAATTTATCTCAATATTATATCTATTGCGGAGTTGCCAGAAATCATAAAAATCTCGGATATTTGGGATTCGTAAGCTACTTTTGCTCATGCCGATTACAGTGTTGCCAGAATTCAGAAAAATTTTGAAAATCTAGGATTTGTCAATTTTGAAGGTACATACATAGTTGGTTGTCTTTTGTTTTCCTCAATTTTACCATCATATCATAAAAGTCCAAAATACTTTTTGTTAGTATTATGGTTTCCAAACAAAATTTACAAAAAAAAAAACACAAAACAATTAATGAAAACAAATAAAACAAAAGACTATCAAAATGAACAAAATTTCTTTTTCTAAATATTTTTTTAACGTGTCATTCTTTGCTATTTATTTCATTTTTCGTTCGTTTAATTTTTGTTTATATTTAAATGAAGCGATGCTCAATTGATTTTTATAAATTCAGCTTTCGTTACGAAAACAAATAAAACAAAAGATGATCTAAAAGAACAGGAGTTATCATTTGATTACTTGTATTTTTTTAAATTTTGGTTTCAAAACATAATTTACAAACAAAAATTAGAAAACAAATAAACGAAAGACTAACAAACTGAACAAAATCTCATTTTCTAAATACTTTTTTAAACGTGCCATTTATTTTACTTTTTTGTTCGTTTAATTTTTGTTTATATTTAAATAAAGCGATACTCAATTGTTTTTCATCAATTCCGTGCTAGTAAATAATCTGCAGGAATTAACACGCAATTATTTACATATTATTCGCGAATTTGTTACCCTTATTTTATACGCAATTTCAGTTATTTTAGAAATTACTAATAATAAGCAAACCATTTAGACTTCAGCTGTTAAAAATGTAATAAAACGATTTGAGATGTATGTCAAAGTCACTTTGTGTGCAAGCGAATAGTCAATAAAAAAACTTTATAGTCCTTATACTGCCACACTTATACAGGGAATGGTTACAGTCTTGTGTTTTTATTTTTAAGGGGTGATTAGGCATCTCAAAAGAGGGTGATTAACACAAAAACACCTTAACAACAGTCACTGTTAGTTTGAGACATTACTGCAACAAACTATCCGTAACTATTCATAACAATTTATTTAAAACAATGTGTTGACAACTAATGAAATATTAATTCACTTGTCATATAGGACAACGGACAACTAATGTGCCTAAGCCTTAGCAGAAATTAATTTTTGGCTTAAGTCAACCAGGTTTGTGCATATTTTAAAATAATAATAAAATATAATAATTTATTATAAAACTTTTGTTAAGGTGTTTTTGAGTTAATCACCTTCTTTTTAAGTGCCCAATTACCCCTAAAAAATAAAAACACGAGATTGTAAATTATCTGCAGAACGTGGCGTACGCAATGCCGCAGCCTGATTTTGGGGTAATTTTTCTTAATTATAAACTGTTCAGAAGAATTTTTTAAATACTTTTTCCCGTAATCAGTAACATCCATTCTTTTACGTGCTTTTTTCTTGGGCGAAACAATTGTCAATCACCCTGTATAAAATAAATTATATTTTTTATTAAGTAAAAAAAATTATCGTGCAAAGTTATATGCAACTCTTTATACAGTTAAATTTAATTAACTTGGCCCAAATATATTATTTTTTACTTTTAATAAACAAATTATGATTTTGAAAATTAAAGAAAATTGTTCCCTAATAATATGAAACTTGCCATATTTGGAATTTAATAAATTTCTTAACGAAGTGACAATTAGATACCGCAAAGAATATATTCGTCAGATGTTTGTTCTCAGAAAGGAAAATGGTTTTTCTCAATTTATTCCTCAATCAATTTAAAACCATGGTTTATTTTTAATTTATATAGATCTAGGTCTTTTATTTTAGTATTTTGTATCGTTTAAGAACAGGTCATTGTTGTAAAAGTCAACTATTAAAAATTAATTTTGATATCTGAATGTGCATGTATTGATGGAGGATTAAAATTATATATTTTTGAATTGTCAAAATTCATTTTAAAAAAGATTGGATTTATATTATATGCTCATTTTAAAATCAATAATTTACTAACTTCAATTGATATAAGAGTTTATAATTGAGGCATTGAGAAGTAATGTGGCCTAACCCACAAATTCACATTTTTCACAATTATAATGCTTACATTTTTAATACAAGACTAGACTAACTTCAATTTCTTAGTATGTTCAGAGATAGAATTATAAATTTTGCACTGGCAGTATGGTTTTGTATATTTTATTAACATCACATTCTGATGTCACTAAAGTATGAAAGTAATAATCCACTTTAGGCCATTGTAGCATATAATAAAATGTGCACAACTGTAATGCTAGAACAAAATGTATATGTTCATCTACGAACATACTAAGAAAATGATATTAAAAATGTAAACTAAGCATTAATTTTAGGGCTTACAATCGTGAAAAACGTGAATTAGGCTGTATTAGTTTTCAACGCCTCAATTACCTTTAGAAATTTCTTTTAGATTCAAATTATATATACATCGGAACTTCCGTAACTCAAACTTTTCTGTAAGTCAAAATTTACTAATGGTCCCTTCACATTGAATAAAACTAAAATCCACCTTTTTAACTCGAAATTTCTATAACTCGATGTAATTTTCCGGTCACTTGGAGATTCGAGTTATGGAAGTTCCACTGTACATAAATTAATACAGTATAAACAGCAAAATACAGGGTCAGGGTCTAAATGAAATATGAAATTAAAAAAGGACTCTCAGAAATTTGCTTAGCACTAATGCAATAATCGAATTTGGCAATTTTATTGCCTTTCATTATTTGTTCGTAACTGTACAGTCGCAATTATAATTCATAACGCTTATAGGAAGCTTACAGAACATCGTACCCATCTCCTTCAAAACTATGAACGTCGAATGTATCCAAATCTTACTACTTAACAGTGAATCCAGTAAGTCGCAACTTATTTTTTGCTTGGAAACCAAAAATAAAATGTCCACGATGAGTTTTTCTGTAAAGGTTATGCTATGAATTAAGATTGCGACTGTACATGTGATAACTTATAAAGAAAAAAAGTTGTATCTGATTGAAATGGCTATTACGTTATAAATCAACTACAAAAAATTAAGTAGATAGATCTATAGAATGATAATTTCTTTTTTAATTTTTTTTTTTTAATTTAAAAGGCAGTCATTAATTTGATGAAAACAAAATTAATTTACCTTCGAAGCACTGATAACATAGTGTATTTTCGTCGGTTGTTTTTTCTTTTCATCGATCAAAAATTCAGACGCTTTATCTTTAAGGCCACCCTCAGTGTCTTTATAGTACTTAAAGTATAGTAAATCACGAGCATGTGCAGCCATCGGATTAACATGTCTCGCAATAATTTCATCCAAGTCCTCAAATTCCTCATTTTGAATCCACAAAGAACTTCCCAAGGAAAACGCATTCACTTTTCCCTCCTCTCTAACGTCAATGTGTTGATATATCTTATCAGCAACTTTCCACGTGATAGTGAGGTGGTTGGAACCTTTGCTCGATGGCCTTATGATTACTTCACCTTGATCCATGGTTGCCATGAGTTTCTCAGCTTCGGCATACGAGATGTTTTGGAAAGCAGGATGGACTATCACTCGCTTGATGTAAGTCTGACGTTGCTTGTTCTTTTTAATTTCGGCTTCCGTACGTAAATCTTTGTCTTCCTGTTCTTGGTCATAATAAGGATCTCTCGTTGGCCTAGAAATAAACCTAAGTTAGTATTTGATTAAATAATATAACTAAAATGTATACCTCCATTCATGATTTTTATCAGACAAATCACTTGATTTCGAGGTGCAATCGACAGAAAATCTTTCAACGTCAATTTTGATTATCCTACAATGTATAAGTTGCCCGATTCCTACTCTTTCTTCGGGATTTGCAACATGTTTATCGCTGAGGTACTTTATGTGTATATAACCTGAAATTATCATTTTGTAACAAATTCATTAGTTGATTATAATGTAATTAATACCTGAGGTGCCATTGTCAAGTCTAAGTTTTACACCAGTGGCTTGCCCACAACAGGCACCGGCATCAAAATGATTCCACACGTCGGACAATTCAGGGAAGTCATTCTTCAAACAGAACGGACATTGCCACAGTCCTGTTTCATCATTTCTTACAGGATTTGCCTGATCAAGTTGTTCGCCTTGGGGTTTCCTGCGTGAAATACCGACAACTGTAGCAGTAACTAACTTGCCAATATAAAAAGTTTCCGGGCTTTCTTTCGTTAACATGTCAAAAAGTTCTTCTGGATTGGCAGATGTAAAGGTCACGCGTAAATCTTTATATCGACAATTCAATTCCGCCCTGATGTCATACAATGTGATGCTTTTATTGCCTGAGAATAAACGAAGTTAATTTTTTCTTTTTTGAAGTGATTAATTAAGAAAGTTTACCAAATCCTTGTCTTTCTAATTCCTCTGCAAACGCATCTAAATCAAGGTCTTTCAACCTTTCAGGAGCCTCGAGGATTTCTTCAAGTGCACCAGCTGGATTTGCGCCTTCATCGTCATCATATTCCAAAGCATCGACTGCCATCTTCCTTGCCCACTCATAAGTTTCAGGATGCACTCGGGATCCATCCAAAATCTCAACGTAAGCTTCAGTACTGAAAAACGCGAGACTTGGATTTGGTTATTTTATTATTTAAAAATTGTATTAACCTATCTCCTAGACTGTTTGTATCAATCTTGACAAAGCCAGAGCAGTTGATGAATACTTTTGGTCCCATATGACAGGCTGTGACAAGTTGTGTCCGGTTTTCAAGTCTCTGATTCGTCTGTTTTAAAACGCGAAGTAGCGCCTGTCCTTTACGAGGCCCGAGGCCACAAATAAATTGCACCAGGTAACTTTTGTGTGGCTGTTGAACTGCGAGGTTTACATCAACACCAACTTCATTTGTTCGATTAACAAACTCCAAGTATAAGTTTTCTAAAAGCTCTTCCTTAGATAATTGTTCCTAGAAAGAAAGTGAAGATTAATTTAGGAGTAACATTTTATAATATAACAGACCTGCAGGGGGTGATAACGCAAACACAGAATTTCTTCATCAGCAGTGCACAATTGTGAATATTCAATCAATGGGTCTTGCATTTTACGAGCCAATGAAATAGCTTGCCTCAATAATTCAGGGTATTCCCGGAAATCGGTTGTTCCTTTATTTGAGTTTGCATAAACCTGCGAAAAGAAGGAAATTAGATTCAAAATGACAAAGTAAAAAATGTAATACTTTTGCAAGTTCATTGTCAATTATTTCGACTGCAATTGATGGGAACTGTTCTGATTCAACAAGGTCAGCAACTATAGCTTTAATATCCTCAGAAATCATCATTGCCTCTCTGGATTCACCACCGATACAAATAACGTGTGGCTTCTTTGTGTAAATAAAGTTTTTTACTGCTTGAAGATCAGCTTCCTGAAATATTTTATCAAAAATGTAAGTGGTACACTTTTATGTAAATCATAATTTAATAAACCTTTACTAATTTTTCATCTTCTCTGAAACTATTTTTTCTTTTGAGCAAGTGTGGTAACCTGAGATAATCCGTAATATCACCGTCTGGCCCTGCCATGCATGCGAAGGCAGATTGAGTATAATCAGGAACATAAGCCACTGCCATGACTTTAATGCCTTTAGAAGTATCCCAGTCGTCTTCTTCTTCGTCAGGGAATGACACTTTGTAAGGAGCAACTTTAATCCAGTTGTACAATCTTCGACAGCAAGCTTTTAATACTGCATCCTTGGCTTCTGCTAGTAACGTTCTTTTCAGCTCAGATTTTAAGTCAGGTAGGATAACCCTTGTCAAAGCTCTTTCTACACATTCCATACGTAAAGCATTCCAGTCTTGTACGTTTTTGCTAAACTCATCCTGAAATATTATCACATTTAAAATTTCTTTTAATCTAAGAGTAAATAATAATTAGTCACCCTAATATACAGTTGTTTAACTTCGTCGATGTAAGATGATGATGTACTGCCTTCGATGTTTTCGTTAATAGTAATCGTAATTAAGTTTTCTTCCTCGGCTAAAGTAAGTTTCAAGAATTGATCGGCCGTCAAATCTCTCACAGGCTTGTGCTTAATATATTTCATGCTGTAGCAATTGTGCGATTCATCGATTTCCTTTATTCCTTTCTTCGTGGGCCTTATCGATATCTTAGCCCTTTCGAAAAATACCTCACGCACGCACTTTCTCACCAAGGGCTCTCGAGCAATTTGCAAGGCCACCATGAATTTTGAAGCCTGAAGCACTTCTTCCACCGTGGAGAATTTTCTGTAATAAAGGAACAAGTATGCAGAAACATTTTAACTAAGGTTTGAAGTAATTACTTACGGTGAAATGTATTGTTTAGCTAGTTCTTGTGGTTCGATGTGTTCTTGTTCAACATCATGTCGCTGGTAATTATCACGAAGGTTTTCAGCAAAATGTTCGGGTGAAAGACCAAACCTTTTAGACAATGCTCCTGTTTGAAATAATATTCATAGAATCAAATAGATATGACATATTAGAGTTATATTACCAATTCCTGCTTTTGCACAGAGTGCATAAGAACCTGATCTATTAGCATATTTAAGTGTTTCAGGTTCATGTTCATCTTCGTCATCTTCTATCTCTTCTGGTATATCAATGCCATCTTCATTATCTGCCAATCTTCTCAGTCTGAAAATTAGATTTATTAAGAAAAAAGTGCTTAGTTTTAAAGTGGGTATTACCTAGCTGCTTTTTTCTCAGCTTTTCTTTTCTCTCTCTCTTTCTCTCGCCAAGCAGCATGCATGGCAGGTAAATCACCTGCATAATACAGTATAAAGTGATTATGTACATCCTGCAATTCCTCAGCCGTTTGTACGTTTTTCAGTCTTTCGATATCATTTTCCTTCATAACTCTGACATTCTCAGGAATCGGAGCATCCGGATCTTTCATTAGTTGATCCACTTGGTAACTTTGCATTTTTTCAAACAGAGACAACAGATTCTGTTTACGAGTTTTCAGCTGACACCACTAATTAATAATGCAACTATTAATTATTGATATCTTCTTGGAAGGATGAATATTACCTTAGCATCATACTTGTAGATTTTCCAAAGGTCGTTTATGTTTAACTCAGGTTGGACGTACTCTTTTCGGTAAAATGCAATGAATGGGACTTCTAACTGTTGGTTTCTCATGAAATCTAAGGCCTTCCTAATTTTTCCAATTGTTTGCGGCCCTTTACGTTGCCTCTCTCTAGCTTCCATACTTAAATGAGCATCTTGTTTGGAAACTGTTGGCTTACAAAATGCCTAAAACAGAATTTAATTTTATGAATATTACTATTCATTCAAGTACTTTCTTTCTACAATTTGTTGGACACTTATAAATAATGAGATTATTAATATTGTGTAATAGATGACCTGTTTATAAATCCATTCAGCTTCATCATCCAATTCAGTGGAATCCTCTGGTACTGCGGTTATCGGTACTTCTCTCAACTGCATACGTTCAGGTATATCCGTGTTGCGAATTTCATTATCAAGGTCAGTAAAGAAACCACGTTTAAGTTCACTAGGTTCATACACTTCGAATATGGATTTTCTAGATGGTTTCTTTCTCGCCGTTTTCTTACGCCGTTGTCTAAAGTGTAATTAAATTAAAGACTCCGTAAAAAAATAAACGATGCACAATAATCACCTCCTTTCTCCTTCATCATCTTCAAGGTATTCATCTTCCTCATCCTCGTCTTCTTCCTCATAATCATCCTGGGCGTACTTCTCGAATTCGTCATAATCAAAATCGACACCAAATGTTTCTTGAGCCTCTTGTAGGGCACTGTATTAAAATTAGGCAATTAAATGGTCATTTCTTTTATGCTAGTGATTACTTACGCGTCAGTAAATATGGGTGGCTTCCGTTTTCTTCTACCGCCAACTGGTTTACCTTCATCATCCACAATGAAATCATCAGCATCTGAGTATTCACCTTCGTCTTCTTCTTCACCGAACTGTTCTGGTTCAACGACAGGTCGGTGACTGCGTTCTGAACGTCTTTCATCATCCTGTGAATTCAAAAGTAACACCCTTGAAGTAATATGGTCGTTTCAAACATTCAGATTATTTAATATAGAAAATAAATTTGAAGCTGTTATACTAATATCCAAGAGCTTTACTTATTCACTGCATAGGGTGCTCAGATTTAGACCAAATTATAACTACATAATAATAATTTAAACCAAAAGCATTTCTTGACTATGTTTAAGTGTGATTTAAATTAAATGTTGCAAAAGGCCTGCCTTCTATGTATCATTGTTTCTTCGAAGATTTCTTTTAAATAATACAATTTTTCATTTTTTTTTGTTTCATTTTATCTAGATTAAATTAGATGTGAAAAATAAGACATACAAATAAAAACAAATGGGAGTAGTAAATAAGAAGTTCATTGCATGGAATTGGAAAATATTTGGCAATAATATAATATTTAAATCAGTTTCTCCCGCATTCAATTTTATCAAACAAATTCAGAAAAACTTTGTAAAGAAACTCCTAATGTAGAACAGAACATGGATATTTCAAATTTGAAAAATAATAAAAATTATTGTTGTTTCAAATTGAATAAAATACTTCAAAATCATATTCATTTAATTCTAAAATTGGTATTAGATTAAATAATTTAACACTTTCTGCCACTAGTTTGTTATAATTCGTTTTAAATAATTAATTGAGTTGACTGTTACTTGGTGAAAATCCATTTAAATAAATAAAATAACGTAAAATTTTTAACTGATTTCCACTTTATTTTTTAACAAATGACAATTGTTTCGGTACACTGTATCTTCTTCAGATTACTACTACAGTAGTAAGTACTCAATATCTGAAGAAGGTACAGTATACCGAAACAATTGTCATGTGTTAAAAAATAAAGTGGAAATCAGTTAAAAATTTAACGTTATTTTATTTATTTAATTCGTTTTAAACGTACAGGAATTAATTTGTGTACAGTGGCGATTGAATTCATCAAATACATGTTTTAAAGACAATGATTTGCTTTGCTATTGGAAACATTATCAAAAATAGTTGTACTTATAAAAGTATAAAAGAGAGCATTCAATATAATAATAATAAATACTTAAGAAGGAAAAAATGGCGTTGTAAACCACGAAAAAAAATTCAAGTTTGAGATTCATGTTTTCTATCCATTATGATGATATTACTCTTGCAACAATGACAGCAGAGTACATTCATTTTCTCCAGATAAAACATAAGTAATTAAAAATATTAAACCAACCATTATTAAAAGGAATTGTTCTTGAAAAACAGGGCAGTCTATTCTAAATCAAGTATATTAAGAAACTTCAGAAATTTTAGGGCCAGTGATTATATATGAACAGAAGATTCGATAACAAAAAAAAAAGAAGTGGGACAAGACTAAAAAAAAGAAGTGGGACAAGACTAAAAAAAAGAAGTGGGACAAGACTAAAAAAAAGAAGTGGGACAAGACTTGATAGCTATCAAGCGATAGTGAAACGTTGAGCGTTAGTGTCATTTTCAGTGTCCGTTTGAGATAATTCATTACACAATTTCACCGGATTAAGAATCTACCTTAATTATTAAACTTGAAAAACAAAATTATGATTTTGAAAAAAAACAGAAGTTGGTATAAGTTACTCCAATATTGTTGGAATGAAAAATATGTCAAGAATAACTAACATCACGTACCTACTTTTCAGAATTTTATTAAATTTTTTGTAGGTTTTCTAGCTTCGTATTCTGTGATGTACTAAAAACATAATATCTATAATGGTATGTTTCATTTCTTATCTATACATCCCTGTACTTTTTTTTATTTATTAATGGATCGATTTAAAATGTTTGCAAGTTGTATGTACCATCGCGATCATAAAGTTTGGCGCGATTCAATTTTCCGCTGTAAATATGGCTTTTCTTTAACGGCTTGTCAAAAATAATCATTTCGTCGGATTTCAAATGTACTAATACTAAAGTTGTAGCATCACAATGCGAAATCTCGTGCTTTCTGAAGGAGAGGAGGGTTTCGTAATCACAAAATTAAAAGATGGTTGGTCGCCACTTTTATGCTGTTATTTCAGATCATAATGCTTTACTGTCTTGCTATTCTTAAAATATAGCCAAACAATCTGGAAACCAAATGATTTTTGGTTAAATGTCTTTAGTGTCAAAATTGAGGAAAAACGTCAATTCTACAAAACTAGAATTTAGAGTAACTTTGGATACTTGATAAAAAATCGTGCGAAAAGTTAAAACCGCGATAGTACATCCTTTTAAAACAGACATTTTTTTTTTAATTTTCAAACTTCGTACTGCAAGGAATGGCCTACTACTATTGAAAAAAAATTACAAAAATTAGACATAGTAGAACTTCTTTGATTAAAAAAAGTTGTTAACAAAAGTTGTTTAAAATTACGAAATAACTCTAATAACGCCCAATAAATTCAACACTCATTTATATCTATCCAATAATTCGAACAATTCGCTAATCCAAATGATCCTTTACATTTAATTGTTCAAATTAAAGAGGTTTCACTGTAGTGTCAACAGTTCAAATAAGTACATTTTTCCATAGAATCTCCGAAAGATGGTAGATGAAAGAGGAAAACAATGCAAGAATAAAAATTCTAGAAATTGAATTGAACAATCTGGAAAAGTCGACTCATGTGATGAAATTCCTGTAATTCCTGATACTGAAGAATAAATAATTTCACAGTTTCAAGCGATATTGAAGCCATTAAAGTTTGGATACTTTGAGTCAATTAAATTACACTGTTTTCTAAAATGACCAGACGTCCTCCGATGGAAAGGATTGTTCCCATTAGAGTTTTTGATACTCCATCCTCAATGTCCCACATTGAGTCGAAAGATTGAAATTTTATAAAATGACCAGAAAAATGCACATTCATGTTATGTTTCGTTAATTTATATTTTAATTTAATTGCAGGTGAATTAAATTACTTTTTTCAAGGATTTTATAAAACATTAAAAAATGATAAAATATTGCAGCAGATTCGTGGATTTGAAAAATATAGCTCCATAATGTAAAGCTTATTTGTAAAAACAATGTTAAGAATAAAATTAGTTAATACTGCAAACTTTTTAATCTGATCCCCTCCTTCACGCGGAAATATTAATTACAGACAAGCAATTCTAGGTGATTTTTTAAGCTAATTTCTTTTTTTTATAATGTTGAATTACGAGTCTAAAAGATTAATAATGAAGAGACTGAGAAGGACCAAGTGATTTTTAAAATTTTTTATCAACTCTCGCCATGAAATCTGAACGGCATGTCTTAGGTGAAAAGTACGTTGTTTCACTCTTGATTGCTGTTTTAGTTAAGACATGCAGTCCAAATTCCATGCCAAGAGTTGACAAAAAATTTTAAAAACCACCAAGTACTATAATGTCAGAAATGCCCTAGTAGAAATTATGTATGCAACATTGTAGGCCTGAACTTCATTTTTAATTTACTTTGTTTTGTATTTACAAATGTAAATGTTCAGAAAATGTTGAAGGTAATCCTTTCGATTCAAAGGTGGTCTGGTTAATTAAAATTGTCCCGACTTTTAACCACTTGTGCTTACTTTTCCATAAGATTCAAAACATCTCTAACTCAAGGCAATACATGAACATTAGCTGCCTTCCAGAAAAGTAGTTTGGTGTAGTGAACAGTGGAGAGAATCATCAGCATTTTTTCCTTTCTAATAGATAAGGTCAGAGTAGCATTTGCAATCAACACGGAGGTACAGTCTAGAATTCTTTATGTCTCGCAGTTCAAAGTAATACACTATAAGTGCGGTTCCATTAATCTGAGTCAACAATAGGACTGACAAACTGACAAATTTTTGGAAGAGATTAACTTTTAAATGATCAAATTTCTAGCATGACCTTCAGATTTAACAATGTTTCATCTTTTTTTGAGTTATATGAAAGGAAAGATGAATTGAATTGGTCAACAGAAAGGTCCACAGTGAATCCTATGGACATATGTTCTTTCTGCATTGATCGATTCACTTGTAGAACATCCAAGTTGAAATCCAATCCTTACCATAGCAGGATTGGATTTCAACTGGCATGTTCTAAACATATTTAAAGTTAAAAAAAAATATTCCTTGTAAATTTCTTGTGTGATTAAAATATCAAAACCAAAAATCGTTTTAAATATGTGTTGATTATTTTATTGAGAATTGCTCTAATCGGGACAGAAAATATGTAAATGCATTTAAGAAAAACTCCCTGAGTAGAAAAAATTGGTTCTTTAAGTTCAGTATATGTATTCTGAAGCCAAGCAAAGGTTAGTTAGTTCATATACCTACGAAGCTTCAATGAAAAGGCTCAATTACAAATGGTTAGGTTAAAGTGTGATCATGATATAATTGCGTTAACGCTGAATCTTTTCATGTTCGTAATAACACATAATTACAACTTAATCATTACAAAAGCACGGCTTAAACATATGATCTAACTAAAAAGCACAGCTTAAGCATAAGATCTAACTGTTAAGATAGTTATTATAGATCCGTCCAGTTTAAAGAACCACATTTTTCAATGTTTGCAACTCGGAAGGAACATTCAACTGATTTGTCTGTAGTCAGATTTAACTACTTTTATTTTCAATAAAATAAATTGTAAGCAAATTTGAAACCTCTGACTTTAAAATTTCTATATATAATGTCAAAGTACCTACATTTGTCATGAATTTAGCGTGCATCTAGGACATCCGTTCTAGAATTCAGAAACATTATAACATGTGTCCAACAATTATTGTAGTCCTGGGGGCTGTGGAATCAAACCTGAATGTTAATTAAAACAACTAATACATTCTTGTCTTGTATTTAACGTTTTATGGCAATTTGAAACAATAATTAGTTAAAAATGTTTGATTCCACAGACACTCAGGACTACAATAATTGTTGGACACATGTTACTTTGTATGACATATAGGATGTATTTTAAATAAGTCCAGAAATTCTAACCACATTACTGTGAAAGTACATAGAGCACGGAAAAATACAAGAAAAAAATCTGTAATAACAAGCAGGAAATTACTTTATCTGCTTTTTATGGATGCCCAAGAAATAACAAAAAAAAAACTAACTCCCATTGTAGTAAGTTAATACATTGCAATTAGCACGAACACTGTTGTGAATGCCCATTAATAAGTCATTAATGCGTACACACTATTTGCTTCTTGTGGCCTCACAAAAAAATCACAGGGAGTTCCATCAGAAGACCAAGCAAGGTCTCTTCCATTCAGCCAGGTTCTAACAGGAACAGTACTGTGTGCTAGAGCCCCTTCATGCATAAATCACTAATTATGAAAAATAATAACTACACATATTGTGTAGCTCAACTGAATATCTCAACCACTCTCCAGTTACTAAACTATTGTTAGTAAACAATAGAGAGCAACAAATTATGAGTGTCACAAGCTTAGAAAATCAGAGTAGTTCTTCATTTCCAAATATATGTGATACAATTTACTGCTTTTATTGTCTTGTGACCTAAGAAAAAGTCATACTCCATCATGCTGATTCATACAAACGTAAAAATTTTATTGTACTGTAGTTTTTTTTATTTCAACAGATGTTTTCGGGGTAATAAATATTTCCTTCTTCTCGACCTATCTGAATTTAAAGGAACACTATTAATTGTTGTTAAATTTTCAACAGTGTTTTCCTCAGCTGTAAATTCCCATTGCTTCTGGAAAATTTTGAGTTTAAAAAGAGGGGTAGCTGTATGTATTTTTTCATTGCCAGCTCAGGATCCGACATGGGGTCGAGATTACTTTGGTCGTGAACCTCTCTGTTTAAATGCTATAAAAAATAGGATCCAATAATCTTAGTCCAGAACCTATTATTATTCGACTATTAAAAATGTAAAGCGCAAATAGACTAATTTCCACTTACACACGTACGTTGATACAAAATAGCAGCACTAGAAATTCAAATTCTGTCCCTGTGGAAATGGGAACACAATGTTGTACAAGGCTTGCTCTTTATATTTCTTCAATCAATGATTTCATAAATCATGATCACTTATGGCTTCAAATTTCTGCACTTATTTAAAAAACGCCTATATACTATTCCCAGATGAAAAACTAAAATTTAAATTAAAATAGCTGTTTCTTTCTTCCTTTTTTTTTGTTGGGGACTTGGGGGTTTCCAAGAAAATAGAATAGTAGTTACACTACTATACACCTGACATACAAAATGTTCAATAAAAAATATGAAAATTGTATTTTACAGGAAGTAAGACCCTATAAAATATGGCAAGTAAAGCCTTTGATTAGGAATATAACAGCCTTGAAATTATTTTTCTGTGTTAAATAATTTTGACACTAGATAAGGCATTCGATAAATAAAATGTTAATTCAGTTCATGCATTATAAACTATATGTGCAACCTACCTGTGCATCCCCTCGATCCTTCAACAAATACAGGAAATGTGAATAACTTTATATTTAAAACTGAATATTTTAAAGTGCTATTCAAAAATTAAATAACTTCAACATTGCTTGAGTAATTATGTAATCATAAAAATCAAAACTTACATCATCTGAAAAGATTTCAGCTGCGATCGCTTCACGATCCTGACTTTCATCAGCAGCTTCCTCATTGTCACTCTCCTCATCTTGAATTTTTCTCAAACGTTTGTATCTCTAAAAACAAAAATGAAAGGTAATACTAAAATAAACTTCGACTGAAACAAACATTACTTTTTTGCGTTCAACTTTAACTCCTAAATTCTCCTCAATTAAATCATAATCCTCGTCTTCGAGTTGGTCGTCATATTCTTCATCATCTGATTTTTTACGTTTTTGACGTCCAGATGCATCCGAGTCCTCGCCTTCACTTTCCTCAATCGGGTTGTCATCGATAAGATCTTTTAGTTCTTCGCGAATCTTATCTTCATCATCTATGAATTATCAATTCTAACTTCATCGTTCAGAGTGTGTCATTAGAGACTTACCGTCCTCCTCTTCTTCCGAGCTATCTTCCATTTGCTTCGCACGTTTCAGTTTCTTCCTTTCATGTGGTTCTAGTTCTTCCTCTTCCTGAAGTGAATTAAATTAAGTTAATAAGATTGTCAGTTAAAGCGCAATCAAGGATAATTAGCGAACAGTATGATGCATTTGTGGGGAAACGTGAGCGTTCACATAAAACGCAAGAAAATACATACTTCACTTTCCTCGGCTTCCGACTCTATAAAGTCTGCCATTTCGCTTAGGTTTTAGCACCTAATTAACGACACGGTTGCTGATTTCTTAGTGTTTTTTGCAATATCCGAATGAATTTTTAGTTTTAAGACGCCATTTAGGTTAACACTTGGAAAGAGACAACGAAACAAATGAACGAAATATGTTAGTTGACAAAGTTCATTTGAACTACATTGAAATTGAACTACTATGGTTTTATTTCACATTTCTTGAATAAATGGAATGATCATTAAAGATTGTACTTTAAAATGTATTTGCAAGAACCCTTACTCATGTTCATTAATTGTTCATAGGAAAATAGTAACTGGTAATGGTAACAAATTATCCTGCGTCTCGCTCTTCGGAACAGAACTCGTTCAGCTGGAATAAACCTTATTTGTCCTTTTGTAGTCTAAGAAGCAGTGGTGCCGTTCAAGTAATTTCAGGAAATAAGCAAGCTCTTCGATCTAGTTAATTAATGTCTGTAGGTGCGATGTTATAAAATTACTTCCATTGTGATTGGCAACACTGAATATAAAAGGGATGTATAAGAATTACCCAGTAGCAACACTCAAACGTCTACCACCATTTGATACCGATACCTATAAGAATATGTAATGTATTTGCAAGAACAGCATTTGCAAATCTTATTCTTATACTGTGCTAACAGTATTTTTTGTCCAAAGTGGTAACTAAATATGGCCGCTGTAAGTCATTGGCGCACACAAGTGTTTTATAAAATTCTGGAAGGACCATAAACCACACAGTTCATCATTGTTTATAACAGTACTGTCAAACTACCGGCAATTTATTTTTAATGTTACTTAACATACTTAATTAGAATTTTCTGATTAATTAATATCAAATTTTTCTATTTTTACTAAACTGGGGTTTTCAGTTTTTTTTTAAATATTTTATGGTATTTTCTCTAAATAATTTTTCAATTTTAATTATTAACCTTATCAAACTACGCAGATCTTCTTCTACATTCGATATAAACACAAAATCCGACAATTATTTTGTAACAATGGATGTCAACAAGCCTCCGTATTAAAGAAACTTATCTACCGTAAAGTGGTAACTTCTGTCAAATATAATCGCATTTCCTCACTGCCATAAGCCCCTTCCTGTTAGTTCTTTACATATACTATTTGACACTTATACTATACTGTGGTATAGTATACTTCATACTATTTGATACAGGAAACCGTTGTACGGCAGTACTACGCTTGATAAGAAAATCTGGAACTGCGATATGTTCAGGTTGTAAATAGGACGAATTAAGTATAGCAAAATGAAATATTTAAAGCTGCATTCTAATTAATGAAATAACTCAAAAATGTGTGTAGAGTTATCCCATACATTTTTGGCGATTATTTATTGTTTAATTTATGGATTATAAATTTCATGCAAATAGATTAAAAAAATTAAAGTTCTAAAAGGGTAAACACATAACTTAGGGCACCGATATAATATACAAGGTTCGATAAAAATTTAGAATATTTTTTCTAATAGTTCAAGTAACGACTTTATGAAAAATTAAATTTTGTTTATATGTAGATTCTTTTATTAATCTTTCACCCATACAATAATTTAACTACAAATCAAAAGCGCATGCGACAATTTTTTAAAATGTTTTTATATAGGTACAATTGAAACATTAAATTTCCGTAGAATTAATTTCTATTCTGTAGATCGGTAGATTGAGTTCAAAATCAGTAGATCCGAAACATCACTAGAAGTGGCAGCACTGCAAATATGAATCAAATTGAGCTGTTTTTTGGCGTACAAAATTGTTTTAAAAACAATTCGTGCCGTTTCTAAACTGTTTCAAAACACCATCGGTTTGCAGGTTATAACTAGCACTTGATTGTTACTTTCAACCCCCACTTCACCTTGAAATAATTTCAAAAAATAGTTTCACAGCGTTTTAAAATTATGTCCCTGTTTCAAAACATGACGTCATTGTTTCAACACCAGAAAGTGCACATTTCGCAATATACCAAATAGTTTCAAAATATTGCACCGCCAAAAAACAGCTTTAATATTTCAATTTTTAAAGAGCGATAAGAGTATTTCATTTTTGTTTACTGTATAATAAACTGCAATTTAAGAAGTAAATATAGTAAGAATTAAATAAACATTCGGTGTAATTGTAAATTATTGATAATAAGTTTAATAAAATTAGTTTGTTTTTATCAAAAACCTATCCTTTGCACTGCGAGTTGACTTCAACTGTCATGGCGCCCTCTTGTCACAGTTTTGAAGCATCTTATGGCTGTCCTATGGTTTACTATTATTGTTCATATTCCGTCATTTGCGCATGTCCATAACCCGTTAAATATAAATTAGTATGGAATATAATTCTCTCAGTTATTGCAAATAAAGAGAATATTAACAAAAGTAAAATAAAGTAAAAAGTGAAATAAAAATAGAATTTTTATAGTTATATTGTTATTTTTTTAAATATTCATACAGTAAATCGTCATAAAAATCTCAAGAAATGCACATAACATAGAACTTTTATTAAGTACCAATGAAATAAAATGAAATAAAATATAATAAAAAGATATTATTTTATTTAGGGAGAAAGCTAATACTTTCTTACTTACTAAGAGTTTATACATGTATAAACTCTTTCCTAACACTTTCTATATTGCCAGTTACACAATTTTAATTAATTTTCATAATTTTCATCTGGCAAGAAAACTTGATTTTATGATAAAATTATAATTATTTTTAAGGTGTTCATTAAAATTCGCAATCGTTACTATATGTACTAGCAGTGTTATTTAGAGCACCTCTTTATCTGTCGTTTGAAGTTTAGTTGTTGAAATTACGTTCGTTAGAACCCAAGTTACTAATTTTTAAAAGTGATATTACGAGTAAAAAAAAATGGAATTAACCAGAGAGCATTTTCGAATCCTGATTTATTATGATTTTAAAAAAGGTTTAAGGGCTTATGAGTGCAAAAAGATTTTAGATTTGGCTTTAGTGAACAAGTACCTTCCTTGACTACTGATGGTATAAGGAATTTGAACGCGAAAGGAATTCTGTTCAGCATCAAAAAGGACAGGGCGTACTCCTATGGTTGTTACCGACAAAAACATTGCTGCTGCTGAAAAATGAATTGAAGAGCATAATAAAGTCACTTATACAGTAATAGAGGATCAACTCAAAATTGGATCCTCAGCTGTTAGAACTATCATATACGATCACCTGCGTTTAAAAAAAGTGGTTAGTCGTTTTGAACCGCATCACCTTTCTGACTTCCAAAAAGCAGAGCACGTAAGAATTTGCCATGAAACTTTAAATTTCTTAAATAATGGCGGTCATATTTTCCAAAATAATCTCAGGTGACGAAACTTATATTCCCTTTTTCAACGTATCTACCCACCAAGAAAGTCGTATATGGATTCCAGATGAGGAAACTCTAGTAATGACCAAGAAGCAGCGAGCTATGGAAAAAGTTATGTATGTAGTATTCTTCAGAAATACGGGCCTAGTAAAGGCAATTAAGCTAGACGAACAAAAGACAGTTACAGCTAAATGGTACACTGAAAAATGTTTGCCTGAAGTGTTCAGTGAACTTCCAGACAATGGAATTATGTTGCCCCATGATAATGCATCGTCCCATACGGCAGCTTTAACTCTCCAGTTTTTGACTGAAAAAATATAAAAGTAATAGAATACCCGCCGTATTCACCTGATTAGCAATGTGCGACTTTTGGCATTTTTTTGGACTTAAAAGGAATTTGCGGGGTAGGTTTTCGTCAGAAGAAGAGATTGATGCCGCAGTTCACGCTTATTTTGAAGGTATTCTGAAAGATGATTGGTTGGGAGCATTTGAACAATGGAAAGTGTATCAGTGCTGAAGGGATTAGTTCGAGCATATTTAAAATAAAATCCTAGAAAATATTAAAAATGTTTTTTATTCTCAATAAATTAAGCTTGATTGTTTCTTCTGGTAAAGGTGTTTCCGTTTTGTTCTATATTTTTTTTTAAACTAGCAATTACTAGGTCCGAAGATAGCAATAGTCGGTGCAATACATCCGGATTTGATGCGATACGAGAACATTTTCTTGTATAATTTTCACGAAATTTTTGGAAAATTTTTGTTCTGCGCTTTCTGACATTCTTTTGAATAGGTAATAAGCACCACTGAATAATGTCACTACTATGGCATAATAATTTATGTACAATTGCCGACGTGTAATTCCAGCTCTATAATTGCAGCTACTGTTTTCGAGTATAAATTCATATTATGTATCTTTATTATTTAATTTATTATATGTTCTTGCAATTATTAAAGCCTCCTCCAAGACAAACTTCTGGGTGCACCATTGGTGTACATAAATGCAAACTTTTCCGCAAAATATGCTTCAATGCAACCTGAAATGTTTGTATGGTACATCAGTATGAATGAATATGATTCGTATTGACAGATTATCAAAAAATGTAGGCTTCATTAAGAATATTTTGTAAAAAAAAAGAGTACACCAGTACAGGATAACACACATACCTAATCATATTATTTTGTAACATGACCACAAACGAAAATTAGTTAGACTTTAATGATGTCTCTGTATTATCAGAAAATGTGTCTATTGATTCAATGTCATTCAACACTAACTTAAATTTACTAAATTTTTGGCTTTTTCCCCAAAACCACTTTAGGTTTGAGTTTATTCTACTAAACTCTAATTCATAAAATTTTTAACATACATCTGTTAATTTTTTCTAATGAATTTTAATTTGTCTTTATAGCAAAAGCAAACTTATGATTAAAAAACACATCAGTCTCATCACTAACGAGATGTAGAAGCAACACCGCCAGCAGTAGCCCTGAGGAAGTTCTTCTGCACTGGAAAACGAAACGTCGGCACTAGAAGCAATTGTGACGCGGTTCCAACCGGAAGCCAATACAATTATAAAATGCACATCATTTTTACAACAGAATGAGTGGGTTTGTGAGGTGCTACTTATGCGACATTGCCGCTATGTTAGGTATGTGGATGAACTGGTACAAGACGAATGTTATCCTTATCGTTCAACTATTGAACCTTACTGGATTAAACGTCACTTATTTCAATTATAATAGAGGCGTGTTTTCACTCTTCCCGGGATTGTGGGTATACTGATAACTTAATCCTCTTAAGACTCGAAAGAAGATTAAAGCAACACGACTTCTATTTGGAAAATTTTAATAAAAATTTATGTTAATGTACAGTTCTGATAAGTATATGATAAAGAAATTAGTTTTAATTGTTTGTAGTGTGATTAAAGATTTCAGAATTTCAAAAATTTGTATTAATCTTACTTAAACCATTACGTTGTAAATTTGAACATTTTATGTATTTTGTTTTATAAGAGTTTGATATTTAATATTCCTATTAATTACCCCTCGAGTTATAACTGCAGTAACAATAAAGCAAAATGTAATATACAACATAAAAATATATTAATTAAATATCCTATAACAATTACAAAAAAAAAACAGAGCAATAAAGTGTCAATAAAAATTACAGCAATATACTTTTAATTAATTAAACTGCATGACATCCTAAAATATATTAAAATAGATGAATGCTTGTGTGCTAAGTAATAAAGCAATAACAAGATATTTTCAGCGTCAAAAATTAATTGTATTTCATTTATCTTTCTCTATACAACTGTACATTTGCAGACGATTTCACTGTTAAAATAAATGGTCCTTCTTGATTAGGTAAAAATGTGGACGGAGTTATATTCAATGTACCTGCAGGAATATTTTCTAAAGCAAGAATGACAAATCCTGATCTGGAAACAAAAGAAATATTTTCAAATTTTTAAGAAATAATTAAATTGTACATATTTTTATACTTATTTAAACAACAGTTTGATGTTTAAATATGTACTTGATTTGCATTTGAGTTCTCCAAGTTACTCTTCTATTGAAACAGCTATTTAGAGGATGCTTGAAGAATCAATTAAAAAAAGTACATAAATCAATAAATTTGCGCCTACCTGTAAGGACCTGAGAGTACTGTTTTAAATGGTGCAGTAATTCCTTCATCATTCACACTAACGATAGTTACTTCAAATCCTATCTGATATTGTTTGGGACCTTTCAATTCCACAAAAACGTAATTATCATTTCTAGGACCGTCGACTTCTAATCGAAACCGCGGATTATTTTTGTACGTTGCAGAATGATTACCACATCCTCCTGCAGTAACATCTTTCCACTCTCCTGACACCTGTAAATCAATAATTCAATAAATCTGCTTTTATCGCGCAAGTACAGATAACATTACCTCCTTTTTGTACTTGTAAGGATCACCAATTTTATTCATTGTAAACGGGCATGTTGCATATGCCCGTAGTGTGTAATATATCGTTGTAGACTTCTCATATTGAGATACTATAAGTGTGTAATTTCGACTTGATTCCGTATCAAGGATAATTTTGCAGAGATAATGGGGACTGTTAATTCGAACTCCGTCGATAAAAGGAGGCGGATCATTAGGGTAGTAAACGCGTTTACCGTTTCCCTTATAAACAAGAACAGTAATGTATTCATTGTTTTCTCTAAAATCCGCAATGTCGGTAATGTGCCTTGTCAGTAGCACCCAAACTGCACCCCTTACATTGGGCGCAATTTCCAAAGTATATTGGGGATTAGCTCCGATTGTATATAGATCTTTCACTGGTCCTTGACCTGCATTCCAAGCTCTGCAGTACAGAAACATTCAACACAAATTTGCTACAATTTAATGTGACTTACTCATGGATGCAGTATGTGTAGGTGAATAATTCGGGGTTCCAGTTCATGTAGAAAACGTCATAAAATGCGCATATGCTGTCGTAGTCTATCCAAAATACTCCATTATCAAACTGCGCTGCGCTGTTAGGATCGTAATTAAGGGCACGCTGTAATTCGGGTGTCCAGTGTCTAACATCAAGCTCTGAGTAATTACCTTTCCACCTCACGTGCGACCAGGGATTTTTAAGCTTCAGGAGTCGGACACCATTAACCGATCTTGCATCCATGACTGCATAGGCATGAGTTGAAACAAGCCCAGTTCTTTCGGCCTCTGATTCTGATAAATCGCCGGTTGCAACCGAAACGAGGACATCACCCTTTGCCATCCTTGTTTCTAATTTCTCGAAGAGCTTATCTTTGTCGAAATCTAGATCTTTACAACGAATCGCTATTCGTTCGGGTATCCAACCAGTCAATGCATGAAGGTCAATATTCTGCAACACAAAAATATATTTTTGGTTAATTGGTTGGTTTCATGATCGAGAGGAAATTAACAAAGAGAGGAAGAGATGTAATTCATTGCAAAGCTCGAAATGTCACATTGATACTTATCTAGATAAAAAAAACATTAGATTAACTTACACTGTTACTTCCTGGAAAATCGTAGCCCCCCATTACTTTCATGTATGCCTTCTCTAGCAGTGATATCCAGAATTCATTTGAATTACTTGAGTACGAGCAAAGGAGATTCCTGTACTTACTCATTGGCAAATAATCATCGATAATAACTTTACGAGTCACACCATTAAGGTGTAGTTTCACCATGTACTTCCCAAAAGGATTGTACAATGGTTTCTTGTCCTTACTTCGTGGGTAAATGATAGCAGTAACTAGTTTCTTTCCAAATCGTTTTTCGTAAGAAGCACTCACAGCCAAACTTGCCACAAATGAACAATCAGACACAATCGTCTGCTTTATACTGTAATAGTCTGGGTGGTTTCCATTCACAATACACGGTTCGCGACATATGTCATCTGGTCTCACCCACCTGTGGAAATCTCGCTTTTGCTTTGGAGACAAAGCTAAGAATCCGTCTTTATCAGTGAATGGAATTGCGAATTGGAATTTTTCTGCTAGGTCGACGTGCATGAACGGAACAAATTCGTTGTTGTTTATTTTTGATGTGTGAAATAAAACTCGCTTTTCTTCTTTGGTGTAAGAGTCAGAACCGCCAGTGATTTTTAAAGCAATTGATGATCCTCTGTGTAGCGACGGAACATTTCTTACTGTTACACTGGGAGTTTTAGTAGGCACTAATGGTGATGAGTCTGATTGTGTAGGTGTTTGTGGAGGTGTTGGTTGATATTTTATACCTAAAACTCTTAATTAAAATTGCTGTGTCTGTAATGAACACACTACCCTACCATATTATTAGGATCAGCACACTGATTTTTGTAGTAAATCTTTTACTTATGAAGTATTTTAAAAGCGCAATAAATATCCGTTTTAAACTTAAAATTAGACTATTTTATATTTATTATTTCTCCTACTTTGTTACAAACAGAACTCATCTCTTATGAAAACGATAATAACATGTAACAGACATAATCTGTTTTGCTGTTTTACACTATCCTACAACTTGATTCTACCATTTTCTGGTATCATTTTCTTTGTTAATGAAAACAGGCTTTAAGGAATATATATTCTATAAAATAAATATTGGAAACAAGTAACAATTGATTCCTCTATTGTTTTTAATCAAAACTAGCATAAAGTATAATTAATAAACATCACAAATACAAATAAAAAAAAAATAATAGGAAGACTGTCACTTGCATCTGTTTCCCATAAAAAAAATAATGCATAACAATTTAAATTACAACCTCCCTTAAAGTTACAAATGTATGTAATAATAATAAATGGTTATTCGTTACAAGATATTTGTGAAGATAATTTTGAGAAAAAAAGCAAGAATTATTTTAGAAAAAAAGAGATAAGATTGGATTAAAAGCCGAATGAAAATTTTAAATAAAATCGCATATGAGGTGATATTTTTAATGTGACTTTAAAACGGGAAAATGTATGTATTTCTATTGGGTCTTTTTTAGAAAGCCAACAGGACAGAATCCCAACAACGGTTTCCCTTAATATTACATAGGAAAATACAAAATATAACATGCTAATACGCAAGTGACTATGTGGAGAAAAAATAATAATATATGGTAATAATTACATAAAGTAGAAACTTAGTTAAAAAATTATAATAATTCATTTTACATAAGCCAAATAAGAAGTCTATGCATTTTTCAATATTTGATAAATACGTGACGTAAGTATAGCAGACCAATATGAAAAATGTCAACATCGTTCGCAAAGCAATTGAAAGAATGACACAATCTGTAGATCGGTGAATTAATATCCTATATTAGAATCATCGGGTACCTAGATTCACACCGCAGTGCGCAAAAGTTGAAAGCAGTTCTTCGCAGTCGACATAACTATTAATTACTTTAAAGACGATTTTGATATCCGCAGCAACGCTTCTATGCTCTAAAGAGAGATTATATTTACTTAATAAAATTTTGTAGGAGGGGCTAGGATTTTTACAAAAAAAAACTTGTAGTAATAACTTGTAAAAATTTTAAAAACTTCTTTTGCACACTTTCAATTGTATATTTGTAAACATTATATTGTGGAGTCCAGTTTATGGAGCAATATTGCAAGTTACTAAGAACAAGTGATTTATACAGGTGTACAAGAGAGTTTAAGTCATTAAAAGGCTTGGTGATTCTACAGATAAAACCGAATATTTTAAAACCTCTTCTAACTATTAAATCAATATGATATTGAAAACTTAGTTTGGAGTTAAAAAAGACTCCAAGATCTTTAATTTGGCCAACTTTAGATAAGGGTATGTCGTCAATTTTGTAAGTATAATCTATAAAGTATTTTTTCGGATGGCAGTGAAATACTTACTGATGTTCAAGAAGAGTTTATTAGTTTTATAATAATCTACAAGACGATTAATATTTGCTTGCAAAGATACGCAATCACTGACGGATTTAATTTCTAAATAAATTTTAAGAACATCAGCATAAAGCAAGAAATTGCAGAACTTCAGTGCCTTTTCTAAATCATTTATGAAAAGTGTGAATAAAGTAGGTCCTAGGTGGGAGCCTTGCGGTACTCTAGAAGAAATTTTAACAGGGTTCGATTTACATCCATTAATCACCCAACCTGTGTCCTATAATGAAGACAGGATTTAATCCAGCGAAGAAGGTTACCATGAAAACCTATCCGGTCAAGTTTTTGTAAAAGTATGCGGTGATTAATTTTATCGAACGCCTTTTGAAAATCAGTATAGATAACATCAATTTGTCCAGAGGAATCTAGGTCAGAATGAAGGTACTCATTATATAGAATTAAATTGGTAGTTGTAGATATTTTTCTGCAGAAACCATGCTATTGTATGCAGCACCGGTCTGGAATACATCAATGAAGATGGGGAAATATAGAGCAGCTATGAGAAGGATACAAAGAGCAATCTCGGCCTATCAGACCTCATTACCGATCGAAATATTAATAGAGGAAAGGAAAGATATCTACACAAAAAAGATCACAGATAAAGAAGGGAGAAGAGAAGAATCATGGAGTAACTGGCAGAGCAAGTGGGCTATAAATGATGGAAATGCAACGTGGACAAAAAGGCTGATAAAAACGTCATAACATGGAAAAGCAGGAAGCACGGAGAAACAAACTACTATCTCACCCAGATGTTCACAGGACACGGAGACTTTGAAAAGTATCTGTTTAAGTATAAACAAAGAGAAACACCAGCACGTAGATTCTGTGGAGACATAGATAACCCCGAACTTTGCATTTTTAAGAGCGAAAAGTGGAACACGGAGACAAGAAGCAAACAGAACAGTAAGCAGAATTATAAGCCCCGATAATGTAGAGGAATAGTATAAAGAGAGCAACTGGCAAGCAATCAAAACGCTAGTTACCAAAAACTGAAGGATAAAGAGGCAATCAGATAAAGAAAAAACAACTAAAAAGGAAATACAGTCGTAAGAGACAAACTGAGAGAGCAGTAATGCAACAACTTATCCCACTTCTATTTCTGAAGTTACGCTATAGGGCGGTTCCAGAAACAGAAATCAGAATGAAGGAGGAGGGGTTTTAGCCGGTAGGAGTCTGGCACTACCCAGGCAAGATGCTTGGGCGTCCATGAAGGATTTCCCCTCCTCGGAAAAAGAATTGTGCTGCTGCGGGATTAAAGAAGTGTTTGATGGATTCACAAATAACGTCATTTACAATCTATGCAAAATTTTTTGCAAATATTGACAGTTTAGAAATTGGTCTGTAATAAATAACGTCTGTAAAAGGTCCTTCCTTGTGTATGGGAGTAATGTAAGCATTTTTCCATACACTCGGAAACGTACATTCTTGAAGTGACTTGTTAAATAAAATTAGAAGTGGAAGTGATAAACTGTCAGCACAAGATTTTATAAAATAAGGAGGAATAATATTATCTGGACCAGCCTCCTCGTATACATTAAGTTAGAAATCTTATTTATAATAAACGATAGACTTAATTCTCCAATGACAATAGCTTCGTATAAGCATGGCTAAGATTAAAATTATTATGACAATCTAAAGACGGAATATCGTATTCAAAAACTGAAGAAAAATAGGTGTTGAAAAAGTTGGCAACTGAATATTCCTCTGTTATAGTTACATTTTTATATGACATTTGAGAAGGCAAGGAAGATCGTGAACGCTTCGTGGAAACATAAGACCAAAAATATTTGGAAAATATTTTTTCAAATGACTCTGCACTGAGTTTATCTAATCTTTATGATCTTCATTTAATCATGTATCCCACGGGAACTATGACATAGATATATAACTAATTATCCAACAATTAGCTAAAATTTTTTACTAGAATGAGAAATAAAATTAAAAAAAATTCATTAAAAATACATATGTAATTGTTTTTGGTGGTGAGTGAGATTTTGATTAAATAATTTCTTTTTCAGTTAACTTTGTAACAATTATTTATTACTTGTCAACATTACCACTACGCATGTTTCTGGTCTCATGTGGCCCTTTATCAAGCAAAAGTGAAGTTTATTGCAGCTACATTACAAAAACAATAATTAATTAATGGTTTATTGTTTGTTTAAATCTAATTTCTGTTTTGGAAATTTTTTTGCAGTGGTGGACTGCGTTTGGGCCAACATTTTGGTGGATTGTATTCTAGAAGTCATTTCTTCTCTCAGGCTAATATTAATTTTTACGTTCTTGACCGTGTAAATATTAAATTCTTTTTTGGTCATTACTTTGATGGGCGACTGTATCTGATGGTTCAAAACTAGTTATAAACTGCATTACTAACAAATGAATATTTTTTTAAATACATGTATTAATGTCTTTCTTTAAAAAAATTAATCGCAATAAAATATTGCTTATTAAATTTAAAAACAAAAATAAAGCATTTGAATAACAGATAATAAAGAAAATAATTTAAAAATTGAAATTATTGTTTATTCTTTTATTCATGTCCAGTGCAAGTTTTTACTGTAGTTTATATCTTCCTGTTAAACGCAATGGGGGTATCTGCATTTTCCACTTTTTACAGAATTTCAATTTTCAGGTTTAATTTGATGACATTCTCATTAAAAAAAAAACTGAAAACTATGAACATAGCCTTATGTAATCTTATGTAGTGTAGATGTGGGTAAACTGATCTGAGCTGTAGAATTTCTAGACACTGAAATCTCATTTTTGAAAAAAAAAATGTAGATACTCTCTTTGTGTTTAGTAGGGCAGTATAGGCAAAATTGTTTTTACAATCTGAAATGTTTTTCTTTTCTCTGTAATGGAGTTTTCCTACCCATAATTTTAGTATTTTGTATTATTAGCTGACAGTGACCTACAAATGAAAAATCACTTGTATATCGGCATCTCTTTAAATTGATTTACATCAATTGTATCGACTCAATTCTTTTGATCATTGGTTGCAAAGAATTGATTCATATAGTTTGAGTCTACTTTTATGAATACAAGCACCTTTAAAAAAAGTTTTCCATTCAATTACTCTTTTTTTCTGATTGACCACTACTCGTTACTAAAGACTCTACTTTTAGCTCGGTTTTTTTATGCGTGGTAGTCGACCAAGTGGAGACAGGATATTTCCTCTGTGAGCTTTGATGCAGTAGTGCATTGTTCCATTCTGAGCACTTGTAGCGGCATCGAACTCACTCACTGTTACCTATGTATTGGATTACTGTGTTAAATGTACACTATCTACTCAAAAAACAGGAATATAGAAATAATATAAACACTTAAACAAACACAAATATTAAAAAAATAAGACACCTTTCATGTGCATTTACAGCATACATAACTTCATAAAATTAATATAAATAGAGCAATGCACACTATTTGTGAAAGTTATAATTTTCACAAACACAAAAGTAACTTTTTATAGTTTATGGAATAAATAGTGTATGTCTTTTGCATATATTTTGTAACTCTATCTCCCATATTTCACTATGTAAACCTTTTTAAATTTAAAATAACATTAAGATATACTTCAAGTTAAATTTTTATAATTTAAATAGACTCAGTAAGATTGTTAAAAAAATAGTGATCCTAATATTTTGGTGAGGATAGTATACTATGAAATACCTTTCAAACTTTCTGCACGATCCAATGCATTTAGGGCTAACTCTTTCAATTCACCTTGCATCAATTCGGGATGTTGTGTCACATATTCTATCGCTTTAGTATACAAACTAACGGCAGTGTCTTTAAGGTCAGCTGCATCTGCGTCTAGTGCTTGTTGCATCAAAAACTTATACCTCTTTTGCACCTGTTTTGTCTCATCATGACAGTCATTAACTTCATGGTTCTTGCTGGCCTCCAAAGCGATGGCTCTCTGCGCATATTCTGCCGACTTCGCTAATAAATTATCTCTTCTCTCAAGGCATTCTTCAGCTGCTTTTTCCAGTAGCTTAGAAGACACGTTGTAAAAGTATATGGCCGGATTAATTTGGCCATTTGTATCAAATTGAACAGCTCTCTGAGCTGAGGCAATCGCATCTTCTAAAAACTGACTTGGACTACACATTTTCACTCATACAATAGCACTATTATACAAAATTGATTAAATAATGACATAGTAATCGAGGGCTTAAACGCATTAGAGTATGACATCAGACTCTGATAATGGAGTTATGATTCATTCTCAATGCAAAATGCATCTGGTTGAGGTTATGTTGCACAAAACGTTATTTCAGTTTTGAAGCAGACAAATAAATAATTTTCAATTAGACACAAAACGACCATTAAAAGCAATATATGTTGTTCGATAAATAAGCACGTTACAGAATTGTAACAGAATGTTAACGCACTTAACTCCAACTGGGATTACACGATATTTCACTTCTAACATTTTATCGACAGTCTGGTGGATTTTAATTTTAATAACGATACATTTGTTTTTGTTTTCATTTGTTTCATCACGAATTTAATAAAATTTAAATTGCAATCAGCAAAACTTAACTAAAGTTGAATGTTATAAAAATACCAAATACTCATTACTTGCAAAAGTTCTGCACGAACAGTGCTGCCAATGGTTGGTCAAGGAACTATGAAATTATTAGATTTTCTCAAAAATTCTGGAAACATTTTCTTTTCCAAGGAAAGGGTCGAGATAAAATAAAAAATCACGTCCAATTAGATTTCAAGAGACAGTGTAATTTATTAGTTGAAGATTTTTGAGTTGGCGCCACTTACACCCAAAAAAATGTTCTGTCTTTCGCTTTGCGCAGCAATGCTGCTTTATTATCTTTCGGCAATTACCATTCCAGATAATTTTCAATGTATGCTATAGCTGGGTCTAAGTCATTAGACAGCACAACATCTATGGCCAATGGTAGGATTCTAACCTACGCCGCCGAGCGACACGACTTCCAAAATCGGCTATGATACCCGGGAAGCCACTCGGCGACCCCAAAAAAAATCTAATGTTTTCGATTCACTTGCATCGGTTGCGCTCAATGTATTTGTTTCTTATTTTAACTTTATCTAATAAAACGATATGAAGATATTCTGAGTACGCACTAGTGCAATGAATCGAAAACGTATAAGATTACTGTATTTACCGCCATTCATTTCGGCGGCTTTCGTCTCCCAAAAAAAATCGAGAAATGTAAAAAATAATACTTTTTTCTATATTTTTAGTGTAAAAATGATTTATTGAAAGTAGGTTAGAATTATGTATTTGACGGTATATCAATTTATAGATAAATAAATCAATTTTTTTTGTATGTACTGTCAAGCTGACAATTAATTATCAAATAGAATCAAATTTGTCAAAAACTCCCTATATTAATTTTAAATGTTTTCAGTTAAAAATTTTGTGATTTTGAAAGTTCTAAAACTTCTAACTCTTTATTTTTAACTCTTTCAGATAAACAAGACAATTAATTATATACAGGGTGTTTTTCAAGTTGATACAAAAAAATTAATGGCGTATGTGGTAAGATATTCTCACGAATGCATCAAAGTTAAAAGGAAAAAAAATTAAAAAAATTCATATCGACATCCGGCTGTAAGAACCTGATCAGCATGGGAGAAAAAGGGTGGATTTATATTTTGCTCAGTCAAAACAAAAAAGTTCTTAACCAGAACACGAGAGTTCTAAAATAAATATAGTGAAAATTAAAAGAGATTAGAAGTCTCAAATTCTGACTTCTCTGAACTCCCTTTCTAAACTTTACCACCCATTTAACCAAAACTTTTCCAAACCAAATCGAGACGCAAGAAGCGACTGCTTTGTTAGTAGCGTTTCCAGTTTTAGCCAAAAGATAGCCAGCAATTGTTCTTCCCACTCTCTTTGGATCTGATTTAAATTTTGGCCCTTTTTACCCTCAGACTTACTTATTTTGGGTTTGTTGGATCTTTCTCCTCCAGCTTCTTATTCGAATTATTTTTAGAGATTCTCTAGAAAAACTACTTTAAGATATTTTAAATAAAATTCGATCGTTTTAACAAATTAAATATATATTAAAATAAAATTTTACAAGCATAACGAAATTTTTCATTAAAACACATGAAACTACAACAAGAACAAATATCAAGAAAATTACAGAATACAAAATATCTGAAAATATTTATGACAACAAAAAAAATATATAATTCGACAAGAAGGAGAGAGGTATAATTCACACAGAAAAATGCTTTTAGTTAATTAACTTTTATGACAAGAATTACATTGAGCTTACCAGCGATGAATCAAAAGATTTTTTCTCGTATCCAAAATTATGGGGATACACTCTAAAGTTAGCTTTGCGAGACTTATTTCGATTACGACGAATTTAATTTAGATAAAACACTAAAGCTTTCTAAGCTTCTAAGCGAATCTTTCTCGATACGAGATGGCGTAAACGTCTCGTTTTTACTGATTTTTATCCACGTCGCTCATTCAAGGGCAGAGACGCTTTGTGGCGTGATTTACCTTTTGCTGAATCAAACCTGATAGGACTGATTTGAAATCGCATCCGAAGCATCGTAAAAGCGATACGAACATCCGGCTTCTTTCTAAGAACAAGCAGAGCTGATAATGAAATGATTAAAATAAGAGATACATTAATTTTATAAATTCTCTAAGCATTTTTCCGGGTTCTTACACGGCAATTCTCTGTGAAATGAATTACATCATTTCGTCCAAGCAATTATGTAAAACAAATGGACAGATTAAAGTGCCGTTTAACATACACAGGTATCCCTTGTAAACACTGATTCGTCGTAACACTATGCATACAAACGTCTTGCAGCCAACGCATTTTGACCACATTCGCCGTAAATTAAAATCATGTCCACAAGAACAGTATTGGAAAATTCGGCCATGTTTTCAACACGACAAAGTACAGCTGACAACTGACCCACTTAAACAGCCGATGCTGACATCTGCAAATTTCTCAGAGTACGTAATTACGTCATAAAAATAAACCAGGGACTATCAAACTGTTTCATCGTTCGCCATAAACATTTACTATCTCTAATATTTATTAATCAAAAACTGCTTCATTCTATCTCTTTCACTTTTTTCATTTTTTGTATGAAGTTAAAAAAACATCCAGTGTACACACTTTAATCTGGCAGGAAAAACGAAATAACGCCAAATTAATTCCGATTTTTGTTCTTCCTTAAATCACGTTGCACACCGATATAGCACAATTTGAAGGCATCTGTTTACAAACGTTATTGAATTAAAAATAGAGAAAATAAAAACATACATATTTATAACAACAAATTGAAATTTACTTACTTTTTTGAACAAAAATACTAAACGATTTTTAAATATTGTACTCAGTAATATCCGTTCACGATCTTTTTAGATCCAAAGTAGGCTATGTTAGGGTGACACATTTGTTGGTACCACAAAAAAATATATTTGTCAAAAAATTGATTAACGTTGATTTTGAATTTTATGGTTATATTTTTCAAAACTACCAAATGTTGCCAATTCGACTGAAGCATTCCGTAAAAACGAGAAGTATCATCCCGAACAATTGATCAATATTTATTTTTTCATTAACAAAATATTACATGCAGATATTTAAATAACAGGATCTTCTTACTGTTTTATAATTTGCCCCGACCAAACCATGCACTGAACCTCATTTAGAATTCTGTCTACTTTCGCTAACCCCTCCAATACACACACCTTCACAGACTCTTCTGCTAATACCAGAGTCCTTCAAATCTCCTTATATTTGCAGTGCATATACTCTGTTCACGATCTTTTTACATTCAGAGTAGGCCGTGTTAAGTTGACATTTTTTTTTGGTACCACAAACAAATATACTTGTCAGAAATTTGATTGACGTTCGTTTTTAATTTTGTAGATGCGTTTTTGAAAACTGTCACTGCCAATGTTGTCAGTTCAATTGTGCAGTACAAAGTATTCCATGAAAACGAGAAATATCGTCTCGAACAAACGTTTAATGATTAATTATTTTTTTCATTGAGAAAGTTTGGGGTGAGGTGTGTTGTTTGCGTATTCTTAGTCAAAAATTGTGCCACAAAGCGAAGAAGTGACTCCAGATATGATAATAAACAATAATGACAGAATGTTTGTGTTTTCATAGAATCTTGTGCACAGTGGTGTGGCTAAATGGATCTTGCTATTTGTGCAGCGGGTAGAGAGGTGTATCGGTTTGTGCAACCCGTGAGGATGGCTTGTTAACCAGGAGTTTTTTTCTCGGACTTGTTCAGACCAAAGAACGCGTTCTCAGACCCTGGATGGTCTTATTATAAGGCTCGTGGCCATTTTCGCCTCGCTGTCGCAGAAGGGGTGAATACTCGAGGCCAGGATGAATTTCTGAAAGGGATTCGAGTTTGGTGCCTGGAAATGGTGTAGAGGTGCGCTGCAGATCGCGCAAAAACATTATATGAAGGGGTATTTAAACAACAGAATCTTCTTGCTGTTGCCGGTGTCTCAGAACCTTTTCCATGGCCATAATTATGTAAAATATCTTATCACTTTTTCCCGACAAAACTATAAGCTAGATCTCATTTAAAATTCTGTCTACTTTCACTACCTCCTCCAATATGCACACCATCAGATTCTTTTGATAACACTAGTGTTGCGTATTTCGTTTAAATTAAAACACACAACTAATTTATTGTATTAAAGGTTGTATTTTACTATTTTACTATAATTGTATTAACAATATCATGCTGTTTTCTAAAAGCGTGTTTACAGTCGCCATGCTTTTTCGTATGTGTTCGTTTTGCACATGCGCACTTTTTATTCAGGTCGGATGCATAACAGTATGTGTTCGTTTTGCACATGCGCACTTTTGTTCCAGGTCGGATACGTAACATATACCGCCCCACTTTGAAAACTATCAGTTTTCAACTTGTACACACGTAGCAATAGTTTCATGTGGCACGATACAAATTTTGGTAATAGGGCGTTTATAAAGTCCGGTGTTGGTTTTAACTGCCACAACACGAATGATTCCGTCGTTACCGGGATGGATGTCGTTGATTCGTCCTAGCATCCACTTCAAGGGTGGCAAATTGTCTTCCTTTATCACAACAAGGAGTCCTGGCTGTAACATTTGTTGGTTGTGTTTGTTCCATTTTTGGCGTTGCTGTAGCTCGGAGATATATTCTTTCGTCCAACGTGACCAAAAATGTTGCATTAATTGTTGCATCCTCTGGAATCGAGATAAGCGATTTTCAGGTTTCTTCGTCCAATTTTCATCTGGTAGCGATGTCAAGCTTTCACCAATTATGAAGTGCCCTGGTGTGAGTGGGTTGAGGTCGTTAGGATCGTTTGACATAGGGTAAAGTGGTCTGGAATTTAAGCAGGATTCTACTTGCGTTAATACTGTTGCAAATTCCTCATATGTCAAAGCAGCATTACCAATGACTCTTAACAAATGGTGTTTCACTGATTTTACACCGGCTTCCCAAAGCCCACCAAAATGAGGAGCCCTAGGAGGAATGAAATTCCATTTGATACCTTCAAAAGAAAGTTTTGTTTGAATCTCATCTTTTGCAAGATTTAAAAAAGCATTAAGTTGATTTTTGGCTCCAATAAAATTAGTGCCGTGATCAGAAAATAATTGAAGACATTTTCCTCGTCTTGCCACAAAACGACGTAACGCGGCTAAAAATGCTTCGGTTGTCAAATCGCTTACTAATTCAAGATGCATAGCCTTTGTCGAGAAACAAACAAACAAGCAAATATAGGCTTTCGTAGTTTTATAATTTCGAGTTTTTCTATCACGTAATAAAAATGGTCCGGCATAATCCACTCCAGAAATTAAGAAGGGTCGAGTCGGAGTTAATCGAGATTCAGGTAAATCTCCCATTAAATATTGCACGTTAGGAGCATTAGAATTGCATCTAAAACAACGTATACAGTTGCGAATGATTTTTCGGACAAGATTGCGACCGGAAAGTGGCCAAAAACGTTCGCGCAGGGAGGACAAAGTGGCTTGTGGTCCGGCGTGTAATAATTTCAGATGTTCGTGTTTAGCCAATAAAATCGTAAAATGATGACTTAAAGGAAGAACTGCTGGATGTTTTTTAGTAAATTCAAATGCTGATTTTTTGATTCTACCTCCAACGCGTATAATTCCTAAATCATCCAGAAAGGGATTTAACTTAAGCAAATTACTTTTCGTAAGAAGAGGTTTTACTTTTGATAACTCAGAATATTCTTTAGAGAAACATTCACGTTGTACTAAACGTATTAAAACATTTTCAGCACTTTGTAATTCCTTTGCAGTAAGTGGTCCTATCTGTTTATTAGCTGGGTTTTTCAAATTGTTGATAAATCTTAGACAATAACTTGTTACATTCTTTAATTTGATTAATGTTGAAAATTTAGATATTAATTCAAAGGATTCACACGTGGAAACTAAAGTGGTTGTTTTGGTGCGAAATTCAGGCAGTTCAGTAAATGGTATATTGAAATTTTATTTTACGTAATTTATTATTTTTGAAATAAGGAGCAGATAGCCATTCAGGTCCTGTCCACCAGAGACGAGAATTGATTAAATCCTTTGGCGTGAGCCCTCGAGTTAATAAATCAGCAGGGTTTTCATTGCCCTTTACATAATACCAATTTTCGGTGTCAGTTAAACTTTGAATTTGAGATACTCTATTCGCTACAAATACCTTCCACAAGTGTGGTGATTGTTTGATCCATGCCAATGCGATAGTAGAGTCACACCAATAAAATTTTTTGTCAAATTTAATATGTAATGCATCGTTTACTTTATTCATGAGTTCAGCAAGTAATAAAGCACCGCATAATTCTAAACGTGGTATTGTTATTAGTTTCAGTGGAGCAACTCTACTTTTAGCACAAAGGAGTCGAATGCAACAATTGCCAAGATGATCGATTGTTTTCAGGTAAATGCATGCTCCGTAGGCTTGCTCTGAGGCGTCAGAAAAACCATGAACTTCTATTAACTTCGGGTGATAACATATGACGTGTCTCGGAATTTGCACTTGTTCCAAGAATTGCAGCTGATTTTTGAAATTCGTCCAGGTAGTATGCAAATCGATTGGCAAGGATTCATCCCATGAAACATGAAGTTGCCATAATTTCTGAAGAATTATTTTTGCATTTATGATAACAGGAGATAATAAGCCTAAGGGGTCGAAAATTTGTGCGACAGCTGATAGTATGGACCGCTTAGTTACCTTTTCATTTTGAGTGTCTTTAATCGTGTAAGAAAGATGGTCAAATTCAGAGTTCCACAATAATCCTAACGTTCGCGTTTGTTCAATTTCACCAATATTTAAAATTGAAAGAGGATTTTCTACTTCGTTGTTGTCAAGAATTGCTTTGTCATTTGTTATCCATTTTCGTAGATTGAATCCGTGAATATTTAGGATGCGAGAAATTTCATTTTTGATGACCTTTGCCTCTTCAATAGTCTGAGCTCCGGTCAAGAGGTCGTCGACATAGAAATCATGTAAAATGATGGAACTTATTTGTGAATAGGTTTCGGCATATTTATAGGCAATTTCATGCAAACAGCGGATGGCCAAGAATGCAGCAGCCGCGGTTCCATAAGTAACCGTGTTGAGTTCGTAAATCGAAAGTTCGTCTGAGGGCTGATAACGCCAAAATATTCTTTGTAATGAACGTTCCTCCTTTTTGATAATTATTTGGCGGTACATTTTTTCTACGTCTGCAGCTAACACGAAGTTATGCTTTCTAAATCGCAGAATTATTGAAAATAAGTCGTCTTGAATGGTTGGACCAACGTGCATTATATCGTTCAAGGAATAACCGGATGTTGTCTTTGCCGAGCCGTCGAAAACGACTCTTAATTTTGTTGTGGTAGTAGAGTTTTTAGTAACACAATGATGTGGCAAATAAAATGCATTATCCTCATTTGGTTGGTTTACCCTTGTCAAGTGTTGAAGCTTTTCGTATTCAATTATGAATTGAACGTAGTCTGCTTTCACTTCAGGGTTGCTCTGTAATTTCCTTTCAACCGCATAAAATCTTTTTAATGCAGTTTGTTTTGAGTCTCCTAAGTTTTGAGTTGGTGCTTTCAAGGGTAATGATACTACAAAATGTCCGTTTTCGTCAATCGTAGTGTTGGTTTTAAAATGTTCTTCACAAAATCTTTCATCGGAGGAAAGAGGCTTGACTTTAGGACATTCCTCTAACTCCCAAAATGCTGTAAGTCGTTTTTCAACGTCAAAATAAGAGGCATTTAAATTGCACTGAATTTTCTCAGGAGTCCAATGTTTGGCATGAATTGGTCCAGAAATTATCCATCCTAGTTGTGTTTTCTGTAAGATGGGCATGCGATGACCTAATTTGATTTGTCCAATGCTAATTGTATTCCAAAATACTTCGGCGCCTATTAAAATATCAATTGGACTACTTTTGTTAAATGTTGGATCAGCTAGAATTAAATTGGTCGGTATTTTTAGAGGGGCCTGACTGACTGAATTGCAGGGATGTTGCCATTTATGTTTTTCACAACAATACAAGACAGTGAAGCTTTATAGGCATTAATTCGTGATTGGATCATAACTGTTGTTTGCTGATTTGCAATTGATGTTGTTTGATTGATTCCAGAAATGGATAAATCGATTTTGTTTGTTGTTAATTGCAATTTGTCACACAAAGTTTGACTTATAAAGTTACTTTGGGAGCCACTGTCCAAAAGTGCACGACATTGGTGTATTTGTCCTCTCTTGTCAGCTATTTGAACAAGAGCGGTCGATAATAAAATGTGAGAAATTTGATTATCAAGAGTGTAATTAGAGATGGTTTGATTAGATGACTCATTTGACATCCTAACTTGTGTCGTAGATGTATCATCGTTTTGTGCGTTCGTCATTGGTTTGAGAGTCTGGTCAAAATGTAATAAAGTGTGATGTCTTTTTTCACACTTGCGACATGTTCCTGCGTGACATTCTTTTGCTGTATGACCTTTGCGCAAACAATTTATGCATAATTTTAATTGTTTTGTCTTATTTAGTCTGGCATTCGTATCTAATTTAAGAAAATTTTCGCAGTTGTATATAGTATGATCCTTTTGGCAGACAATACATTTTGGGGTATTTGATGTCACAAAAGATTTGGTAGTTTTTTGTTTTTGTATTTCGCATTTGTGTTGCGAATTTGTCGACACTAGTGTATCTAATAAGCGACATTTTTCATTGAGAAATTTACTAAAATCGTTTAAAGTGGGTAATTGCTCTTTTGTGTTTTCGTATTCCCATTCTCGTCTGGTTATGGGATCTAGTTTTGCGCTAATTAGGTGTATAATGATGGTATCCCAATACTGTGTGGGTTGTTCAAGCACTTTTAAAGCACGTAAATGTCGTAACATGCCGTCATGTAATTGTCGTAAACCAACATTTGATTCTTTGGCAATTGTGGGTAATGCTAAAAGAGCTTTGATATGATTATTTATCAAAAGTTGTTTGTTTTCGAAACGGTCGAGTAAAAGAGTCCAAGCCACATTGTAATTTTCTGCTGATAATTCGAGCGAACGTATAACATCCGCTGCTTCCGCTTTTAACGTTGAACGCAGGTAATGAAATTTTTGAATTTCAGGTATCGACGCGTTTGAGTGAATAACGGCATGAAAGGTGTCTCGAAATGATAACCAATGTTCATAGGAACCGTCAAAATTTGGCAAATTGAGCGTAGGCAACTTAATGTTATTCACGTTTACGTTATTGTGTGGCGTGAGGCTGCAATTTTCGGATTTGACCGACATGCTTTCTTGCTTTTGAGATACATTGTCGTTCAGGTGCCTTTTAGCTAAGGAGATTACATTGAAGTATGCATTTTCAAAGTTTTCGCGTTCGGACTCGTGATCCGTGTTATCACTATCTAACGCTTCAATATTAGATTGAATTGTGTTAAATTCTTCCCATAATTGTTCAATCTTAGAAAGACGAGATTCTAATTGCATCAAATCAGTGTCTTCATTTTTAATGTATTTGTTTAAAAAAGTTTTAAAGCGCGTTAATTGGCCTTTGATGACACTACGTTTTTTATATTGTTCTTCTGCCATGTCGAAATTAATGGCTTTGTAATAATGAGATGCGATACTATATTTGCAACACTATGTAACGTTAATTGGATGTAATAATGAAAAGGGATATAGATACAAGGAAAGCACTCACCGAAAAGCTCTGTTTTCTTGTAAATTGCTGTGGTTGTGGATGGGCCGAATGCCGCTGAATGTTGTGATGCTTTCGCTGGTTTTTTCTTAAAACATCCGTGCTTCGAAGGACCATATATGTTGCGTATTTCGTTTAAATTAAAACACACAACTAATTTATTGTATTAAAGGTTGTATTTTACTATTTTACTATAATTGTATTAACAATATCATGCTGTTTTCTAAAAGCGTGTTTACAGTCGCCATGCTTTTTCGTATGTGTTCGTTTTGCACATGCGCACTTTTTATTCAGGTCGGATGCATAACAGTATGTGTTCGTTTTGCACATGCGCACTTTTGTTCCAGGTCGGATACGTAACAACTAGAATTCTGCAAATCTGCTTATATTTGTGCATATTCGTGGCTATTAGTTTTGATTGCTAAAAGAATCGTCGCAGTCTATTTATAAGCTTTACAGATTTAAATGCGTTTCTACACTATAAAATTTAGATGCTAAATTAAATGTTCCATATTGATTCCATAGAAGAATCTGATTCATCATCAATTTCTGATTCTGAATCAGATTCTTCTAATGTAATAATGAAAGGAGGAATATTTTCAAATGAAAAATTTCCCATATGTTTCGTCCAGTTTTCCAAAATTAATTTTTCATAATGATTACAAAAATTTTGCCACATGTTGGGGGTACATTTTGAAAGAGCCTCACGCCATAAATTTGCAACCCTATTTTTTGATACTGGTTGCGAATTTATGTGCTTATTGTAAGAGCCTTTGCACTGCCCTCATGCAATCTCAATAGGATTGTATCGACAATGGTATGGAGGCAATCTAAGAACTTCATAACCGTGCTCCTTCAAAATTATGTCAATCGCGTATCGTTTTGTTATTCCGTCTATTCTAAAAGGCTTAATTAATTCCCATTATTGTTTTTTTGTAATTTTGCCGTCAATTTCGACATTGTATTTAACCAACCACTCCTTTTTTTACAGGAAAATGTGGGTAGTTTGTCCAACTGCATCGAGTGATACGGTGCATTGTCCATCACCATCACATTTCGTTGCAATTTGCCTAGTGCAGGAATAAGCTGATTAACCACCCAATTTTGAAAAATTTCTGCATTCATGTTTTTGTGGTAGTCTCTGTCATTGTTCGTCAAGTAACAAGTCACACTCATTCAAAAAGCCAAGTTTTGTTTCCGCATGCAAAACTGTAAAACGTTTTCCTTCACTTTTAATTTTGGCTGGGTTGCTTTTCAAATCTGTTTCGTGTATCCATCGACGAACCGCAGACCCATTTTTGTAGATCCAGGTTTCCTATAGGTACATGAATATTTTTCCTAGAATTTTGAAACTGTAAGAATTTGCTCAAAAAAGATATTTTGTATGCAACGACGTGTTTTTGTTTACATAAAATTTTCCGTCTGTTAACCATTTTATGTTTGTAACCCATAGATTTCATAATTTTGAATAAAGTTGTTCTCTCTCCTTCAAATTCCAAAGTATCGTGAGCGTCGGTAAGTAATTTGTGAAGTGAAATATTCATTTTTCAAATTATATAGGCAAATTAATCGTTGCAAATCTTTCAGAAACATATAATTTGAAAATATGTCGGTTTGTTTACGTCCTTCAGAAACAGAAATTTTCAAGTTGTCAGTTCCTCCTTACGATAATTAAAATTTTAAAATTATCGTATGTCGCGAAATCTAAAATATTAAACATTAGAAAATAAATCTGACTTAAATATGTAAAAACTTACTTCATGTATATCCGCCAACCTGCTTATTATTTCTTCATTTCTTAAATCTTGGCGATCCTTTTTGTAATAATTAAACGCCTTACCTATTGAGCGCTTAGTTCCTCCGCGTATGATTTTTGGCATTTTGACAGGATTACAAATAAAAGATGTATTTGTTTTAAGTTACTTCTTACTTTAATCATGCTATCGTAGCCCACGTTATTTACGAATTGGCAACACAGCCACTATAGCTGACGTGATACAGGCATTATATTTCTCGTGTCAGATTTTGACTTTTATCAAAATACATGCACATAACTTAACGGAAAAAAGCATAGCTCTCTAGAGTCTAAAAATATCGTGAATGTATGTACATATGTATGTAAAAGGCATTTGAAGAACAAATGTATTTCCTGTTTTTTCCAATAAGCACTTAAATTTTCCTATTTGGTGTTTAAACTGAAAGAAATATCATTACAGTTACAAAGACACAAAAAAGTTTCCTAATGAAAGCTACTTTCTAAAAACATTAATTATAGTTTTTTTTCTTAACCTCAGAAAAGTTATTGAGTGAAGCAAGTAGGTTGGCGACGCGTGCCTCCGATGTATTCGAGATGACAGGCCTTGTCTCGCATTGGGAAGCGAAACGATGAGCGCGTATTTAATAATTTAATTTTAACTAGGATTTCAATAATTCGTATTACAATATTGTTATAATTGCCGCAATATATTTGCATAACGCAATTATTATTGTTTGTAATTAAACAATACTTCCATAAACATTACAGAAATTAATAAATGAAAAATCTTCTCTAATAATGGTTAAATAAAAAGAATTCACAACGATAATATAAAAACATAATAAAAAATTCTCTTGTAACAGAAAAACGATTTCTCAAATTGAAAGAAAGATTTTATAGAATGAAGATAAAAATAAAATAAACTTAAAGTAATTCTGGTCAAGAAATAATAAATATATTAAATATCTTTCAAAATTTTTATTAATTCTGCGGATGGTTGTAGCAGAAGGAATTGGACGATTTACAAATTTTTCTCTGAATAAATTAATTCTTACCATTTTATAATTTGTACTTTCTCAGGTACGCTATAATTCATACTGAATTTTTGTACTGAAGAAAAATAAAGAACAATTACAATAAATATTATATTATAATAAAAAATATATATTTGTAGCTCAAAAACAACTCTAAAACCTGCACGCTTCGAACTGGAGGCGTGAACTGATTCACGCTAGCGCAAGAACCTCCTCTACTCCTACACGACTTCGTTCGAATTTACTTCTATCCACCTAGTTGTAAAATTCAACCTGTTGATAAGTTGCGTTTAATCGTTTTATTTTGATTCCAGGAATCTGTTGTTAAGCCATTTCCACAGAGCCCGAGATTTGTGTTTGAATTCCCTCCTAGTGCGTACGGATTCTATGTGAGAGATAGAATTTTCATGGCTCGGATAGTGAAGTCATACCGGCTCCTTCGAACTGGCTTTTCTACGTTTCCCCAGTTTGCAAGGCGAATGCCACAGGACGCGGTAATCACAGTTCTATTTCATCACTGAAAAACGGCTGATCGTAATAACTTCCACAGCGATGTCGTCGCAACTTGTACATAAAACAATAAAACACCTTTATATTTACAGTTATGTAATACATGAGTTTTCATTTAGCAATACCACTGTCGCTGGTAGAATTTTCAGTTGAAATTTTCTCGCAAAATATGAACTTTTGGCTACAGACACTCATAGTGATTGATACAATTATTGTCATATTAAAGATTATTATTTAGAAGAATGGTGTCATCAATCAAAGTTAGCAATTATGTGCTTAAATTTTTGGTACAACTAGAGCCGTTGGATGTTGCCAACATGGTATCTATGAAATCTTTTATCGAGAATGCAATCTTACATTAAAGGAAAATAAAATGAGATGCGCTTGTAAATCTTTTAATATGTGCGTTTGCGTTTCTATTCCATTTACTGTTCTAAAGTTTACCTAAATATGCATAGTATGTACGAGTAGGTATATACATAGTTCGTGATGGAGTAAATAAAATCAAATCCTTACTTTAAATGTGTTCCGGAAATTTATACGATTTCACTAGATATAACTACGACACGTCTAGATAAACATTTTATGTCCTTCAAAGCGAATTATTATGCGCCGCGCCGAATCCTGCTTCTTTATTTTATTCAATATGCCGCCGAAGGATTTCGCTTCAGCTAAACTTGGAGTTTCTTTTTTTCAATTTACGAAACTTAATCAAGAATCGTGACCTTGTAGAATCGTTTGCGAATTCCTAAATACACAATTGTAAAATTTAAGAAGGAAAAGTGTAATCAGTTTTGGGATATTTTATAGCGCTTTTTTAATCTAACTTTCGTTTCCACGACGAAACGAGTTATAAAAAATGTCCCCAGAATAGATTAGAGTACGGTAAGACGTTTTCTTTTCTTCTCTTTCTTCTTCTCTTAAGTTAGTTTATCGTAAGTGTGAGTTTAGTTGTCATATCTTCATGTATATGAAGTCATTTAATGTTTGTTACAGAAATAATTTATAAGTGAAACCAATAACAAATAAGGCTATGAACGCCTAGTTCACTTTAGTTACTTTTTTCAGTGCAATGTAAATATCTTACAATGTCGCCAATTTGCGCGGAACAAATTGTCTAAGAAATATTGATAGATTTCGTTTAATATATACCTACAATTAATAAACTTAGACAAATAATGTGTATACCCTCAGCCTATGAAAAAATTATTAAATTCTAAACTAAACTAAATTTTAAACTCTAGTTAAACATATTTATGCAAATGTTTTCTTTTTCAGGAATTACTAAACTTTGTCGAACAAATACTTTGCAGTAACTAACTGAAGTAAAAGGGGTTTATACAATTCTCGAACGTAAAGAAAAAACTGACTTAGAAAATTTGCGACGATTAAATTTACGACTTCAAATTCGTTTTTAAGGCAGTTCGAACTGAAAAAAGTTCTTTGTTGTCGCAGAGGGTCTTAAATCGAAGGTTTATTTTCAATATCGTTCAGAAAAACAAAAACAATACTTTTTATCTTCGCTTCCCACACTTGCGACATTCACATGACATCTAAACGCTTTGTATAAGTCTGCTATTGGCAGCCTAAATGCACTAGGTATACATTTTAAATAGAATATATATCGTCTTTTTACCTTTGACATGTTTTAGTTGCAATATATGAGAATACATATTTGTATTGTATTTGCAGAAATTTCAATAAATTATTTATTGGTTTGATGTACAGTGTGTTCAAAAATGATTAATAGATAAAAATTTGTTAGATAATTATAATTTTTATTAGAGATGTACCGACTAGTCGGTTGGCCGACTATTGATTTAGTTTGGTGATTAGTCGCCGACTGCTTAAGAATAAACAGATTAATCGGCTTAAAAATCGACCAGTCGGCTTATTTAAACTGGTAAGGTAAAAGAACTATGTTTTTGAAGGTTCTTGAAGTTAATTCTTTCATTAAAACAACCTAACTTTAATTCAACTTGGAGGCTTCCGATTGGAACCACGTCACGACTGCTTTTATTGTCGATGTTTCGTTTTTCCATTGCAGAAGAGCTTCCTCAGGGCTGCTGCTGCTGCTGCTGTCGGTGTTATTGCTGCTGGTGATGTTGCTGCTGTTGGTGGTGTTACTGCTACTTTTTGTTAGTCGATGAGACTGAGTAAGTATGTCTGATGTCCTGATATTTATAATGGTTGGTGTAGACAGTGGATCGGGACGGTGAGCGGGGATTGATCTGTTGGGGCGTGACGGATCGCTAAGGAGACGTCTCCAGGTATTGTGAAGGTAAAAGCCAGTATCATGGTTTAGGTTGTTGGGGTGTTTGAAGATTTTCATAGATTCACGGATTTTACGGTTGAAAAAATGAGATGGAGTGGGATAACAGTCTTTGCAGGGAAAAGTGAAACTTTCATCCTTAATTTCCGGCATTTCGTCTAAAAAAAAATTCCCGAGATGTCCTTAGACCCCCAGGACATTCTGGTCAGCTTCGATGTAAAATTTCTTTTCACCAAAGTCTCTATTCCCGACACCGTCACAATCATCCAGCAACTATTCAGAGTCCATAACCAACCCGAAGACTTAATTTCCTTAATACAATGTTGTTTAACCTCAACTTAATTCATGCTCCGTGATAAATATTACGAACAGGTATCAGGCACAGCTATGGGTTCTCCTCTCTCCCCAATAGCAGCGAACATTTTTATGGAGGCATTCCAAAAACAAGCTTTTACTTCTTTTTCCCTTAAACCCAAGTGTTGGTTCAGATATGTTGATAATATTTTTGCAATTTAGTCACACGGTACGGAATCCCTGAACAATTTCTTTGAGCACTACATTTCCAACATCCTGACATTCGTTTCACTTTGGAATACGAAACTGACGGTCACTTACCTTTGGTAAGCCGCTTTCCGAACGGTAGATTAGGACAATCTGTGTATCGCAAACCGACCCATACTGATCGGTACCTTAATGCACACCATCATCCTTCTCAAAAATAATCAGTCATTGATTCACTAATTAGCCGTGCCTTTGCCCTATTAGAACCCTCTTTTTTTCAAATTGAACTGAACCACGTAACGAAAGTCCTACTCAACAACAGCTACAACATACACGACGTCCAAAGATCCATTTGCCGTCATCTCACTTCAATTTCATCACGTTTTAATGTTTCATTTAAACGTTCTTTCGTAATCTAATTCTATGTAATTAATTTATGATACCTTCAAACTCCAAGCACAAAAATGAATGTTGCTTTCAATATGTTTATGTACTTCTTTTTTTACTTATAGTAAATATATTGGTTTCTCGAATGTCCTTTCTCGTCATAAATTGAAACAGAAAATAAAAGTTGTAGATTAAATTTTTTTTTCGTTTTTAAAAGAATTTTTATTTTGTATATTCCTAACTATGTACTTACAACTACTAAAACGGAAGATTATTAATAATTATAAGAATATGAAATTGAAGATTAAACAAAGTTAGGTTTTTTTTATTGAAATAGTTAACTTCAGGGACGTACAAGCTAAGTATTTCTTGTATCTTCCTAGTTTATGAAATAAGCCGATTACTCAGTTTATTCTTAAGCAGTCGGCGACTGATCGCCGACTAGGAAAGTTGGCCGAAAAGTCGGCTTAACCGACTAATAATCGGTAGTCGGTATATCTCTAGTGTTTACATTAAACTGCCGTCAATCGTGGAAACAAACGATCATCATTTATATCAAAGAAAATGTACTATGTTGATTAGAATTCTGCTCCACAATCGAAGGAAACGAATTTTGGGCTCAAGTCTCTGTCACGGTACGATATATTTTAAAGTATTGAGATCGTTACTCATTCTCAATTACCGAAATGCCGAGTTTCAAGGTTCAGTGTTTAACCATTATTACTCGCAATCCTCATTAACAATGTTCCCACTGTGATTGATAATGTTTGCAGATTTTTACATCAAAAGCTGTCGGTCTAGATGATAAATAATTAAACAATATTGTATCACAAATTAATGAGGGCTATGCAAAACCAATGATAAACTTTGTAAACAGCCGAAAATTTAAATCGTAAATTATTAAATTAAAATGAAAAACGCGTTAGACGCATCCATAAATAAATTTCAAACTTTAATTGTAACGTAAACGCTTTCATATGATAACAGGCTCGAGGGGAAAGCCCCTAGACAAAATACTGACTCTTTCACAGATATGTGATTATTAAGAAATGTTGAAGATAAAGAACTATCTATGCGTGAAAAATACATTCACGTTTTTAAGTGGAGTGAATAAAATGCTTGATTATTACCACATGGGATAGGCAAGTTAAGTCATTCCAGTGACTTACTTGAACTGAACTGAAAGGGACTAGATTACAGCGTTTCTCGGAGAGTGTTATTTAAGAAGGGCAAATTTGTAATGTAAACAATAAGGTTCTGCGATAACAGAAAATTAATTAATGTACACCGAACCATTTTCACGATCAATCAGATAATTTTTATTAGAATGTTCGGCGAAACTTTTACTGAATGGTTGCTACCTTTTACTATTATTTATTTTTTTTCATCTTGAAAAGTTTTTATATAAAATAGTCGCTATCAAGTTACCATATGATTCGTAAAGGTTTGACACGAGTACTGGATTGTACTGGAATTGTACAGAAATATTCATCGGTTCCAAAACATTTTCGAAAGACGGAACCTCTATAAAAGCAAAACTGGGCACGACATTTGAATCACTTTTCTATTGTTGAAATTGAAGTGTTAGTTGATACAGAGGGACTGTAGCTGGTTTGTTGTGTGCTTTAGTGTGATACGTGACAGTGGACACTTATAGCGTTTTCGATTGACCGCACTAGTGCACACTCAGAGCATCTTCATCTCGTATTATTACATGAGGTTAAAAGAAGATGCAAATACACTGAGTGTAATCGGTGCAAGTGAATCGAAAACGCTATAAAATTATGGTACAAACTGAGTTACCTGAAAAGTATTGATAAAAAATCCTGTAAGATATATTTTTAGGTAAAGATTCAAAAACCAAAGCGCTTTACATAAACGAGAATTTTTTGGCTATTTAACGTGTTATTTGCGAGTTTTAAAATCCTAATTAGGCATATATTTTGTGGTATGTACGTATTATACTCTTAATGTATGCAACAAAAGTTTTGGGAAAATTTTTCGTATTATTTTTTCCTATTACAAAGTAAAGTTAACTTACCATTTGATACGAAGAATCTGCCAAGTTTCCTCTATAATTTGACAGTACATTTGTGTTCACAAAGTTGTACAAAATGTCTTACAAGCTAGATTTGCGGAAAAGTTGGCCAAATTCCCAAACGTGATATCGTTGCTACTTATAGAAACCAAAATATTTCTAAGACAACTATTTACTAAGTCATTAGTATGGTTTGCCGTGTATGAATCTTCCCAAGACGAGTTTTGAATCATCTAAGACTTCAAAACTTGATTGAATCTACAAAAAATAGAAGAGGAATTTCAACGAGATTAGGCCGAAGATTTTACGTATCTTATATGACAATCATGAGGGAAATTAACAGAAATCTTTTGAAATTTAGAAAGCGACAAAAGTGTCCAAAATACATGACTGCTCAGTTAGAGAAGATTCCAAGGTGCTGCAGAAATCATTTAAGACGAGACAACGCCACGATTATTTTGGACGATGAAAAATATTTTACATTATCTAACTCCGAAACACATCATGTTCATGATAATATTATGTTTTGACTGAAACTGGCATCGTGCCATTATGCAAGGATTACCCAAGATTGGTTAAGGCAACAAAATATCCTATGTGTATCTAAAGAGGATAACCTTCCGAATGTTCCCCAGGTCCGTCCTACAGAAGAGTTTTGAACTTTACTCGGTAGAAAAGTTTATGATGGTGGGGGGAACCTCAAAATGAAGAAGAGCTACAACGAAAAATCTACCAAAAGGTTAAGAGGCATTCGCATTAAATAGCGAACCATTGAAACCCATGGCCTATTTAATATATTAAAATTTTTGTTAAATGTTCACTCAATAGTTTTCTTAAGTATAAATTTAAATAAGTAATTTGCAGTGTAATATATGAGCATGCAGAACATAATAATATACAGTGTATAATTTTTAGGATTAATGTAAATTCTAAACGCAGACATAATTTGGGCAACGTTATCAGTTTACTTCCGCTTGTAGGAGCTGTGATCAGAAACAATTCAAGCAACAATCGCCTTAATAAAATTATGCAAAGCAACACAAATCCCAAATCCTTCTTGGCAAATATGGATTGTCGCGTGAATGTCCGCAGGAATTAAGTGTTTTAGGTCAGTTAATGGTAGGCATTGACCACAAACTAATTTGTTGCAAATTGTGACGCGTCTCCGGCAATGTGTGCACAGGTTTCTTCTTCTATGTGCATATATGCGAACGACTGCATTAATGCACACAAATATACGTAATTAATTCTTCGTAATAGTTCCATTCATCCTGCCAAAAAGAGTATGAACACGTACCATTACTTCGTCATTTTAACTTACAGTCCACATAAAATTTAGTGATTCCTCTATTAAACAAAGGAAATAATATGAAGAGGAATACTATATTGATGATCATTATACAGGTTGAGTGAAGCAAGTAGGTTGGCGACGCGTGCCTCGAATGTATTCGAGGTGACCGGCCTTGTTTCACATTGGGAAGCGAAACGATGAGCGCATATTTAATAATTTTATTTTAATTAGGATTTCAATAATTCTTGTTACAATATTGTTATAATTGCCGCAATACATTTGCATAACGGAATGATTATTATTTGTAATGAAACAATACTTCCACAAACATTACAGAAATTAATAAATGAAAAATTTTCTCTGATAATGGTTAAATTAAAAAGTATTCACAACGATAATATAAAAACATAATAAAAGATTCTCTTGTAACAGAAAAACGATTTCTCAAATTGAAAGAAAGATTTTATAGAATGAAGATAAAAATAAAATAAACTTAAAGTAATTCTGGTCAAGAAATAATAAATATATTAAATATCTTTCAAAATTTTTATTAATTAAAAGAATTCGTTAATACCACTTTATAATTTGTACTTTCTCAGGTATACTATAATTCATACTGAATTTTTGTACTGAAGAAAAATAAAGAACAATTAAAATTAATATTATATTATAATAAAAATTATATATTTGTAGCTCAAAAACAACTCCAAAACCTGCACGCTTCGAACTGGAGGCGTGAAATGATACACACTAGCGCAAGAACCTCCTCTACTCCTACACGACTTCGTCCGAATTTACTTCTATCCACCTAGTTGTAAAATTCATCCTGTATAAGATTTTAGTTTTCTCCCATTATGTGCAAAAAACTAGAAAATAGTTTCACAACAACACAGATAATGAATATAATAATTTTAATAATAAGACGAAAATTTTAATGGGGATCTAGTTAGAATAGGTTTAAATAAAACTTCTTTAATTTATGTCGAGCTTTCGGGAATCGTTATTCCCTTCATTAGGACGAAATAGTGAATTAGTATAAGTAGTACAAAGGCAACATGGAGGAAGGTTAATCCAGAACACATGTCAACTTTGCTAGAACTGTTTTTTTTTTAATTTTAAAGTAAATCTAAGTCATCAATCTAAAATAAATACTATTTCATTTTATATTAATGTTTATTTTAATATGTTTTACAAAACAAACTGTGTTACGTTCCTTTTACACCAAGTTGAAAATAGACATGTGTTCTGGATTAATCTTCTTCCTTTTGTTCTATCTTTCTATGCCTTTGTCTTATCTGTAACTTCGCTATTTTGTCTTGATGAATGAAATAACCATTCCCAACAGTTTGACACAAATTAAAGAAATTTTATTTAAACCTTTTCTGACTGAATAGTAATAACAATAATATTCTTCTTTCATAAAGAATAAAACACAGATAGTAACTTATGGCTACTTAAAAAGTAGAGGTTAAAATAATGAAGAAGGTTAAATAAGTTTATTATAAAAGAAAGTAAGTTAAATATGACCAATAAATTTATTTATTTAAATGAAAAATATATTTTTCTTTTATTGAAAAAAGACTTACTTAACTCAGAAAAAAGACCAATGGTTGGTTGCACTAAACACTTAAGCTAAGTTTAAATTTAAGCCGTGTTTATAATTGAATTTATGCAATATTGTTTAAGTCATATTCTAAGTGGCGCTTAAAGTTAAGCGGATCTTAAGTGTCTGGTGCATATGACCCTTAGTTAACTAAATTTATTTTGATTCGAAAGTAAGATAAATAGTTATAATTCACTCAAGTAAATAAAGTGTTACTAGAAATATTACCTTTTTTATTAAATAGGCGTACACTGTATAAGTCTAGACGATCTCGAAGATGTACTTAGAAATTTTTCAAATCTTTCCACCTGGCAAAAGTATATCAAGTTCTTCAAGTGCAATGTTGATGATATTTGATGAAATTTGTTGTTGTTTTGGAAAATAGCAAGTCACATAACACAGGATGCATCTTTGATATGGATTTCTGCAACTTAACTCCTTAACTATTGATCATAAAGGAAAGAGTTATCAACTATAATGAGTTCCATATTAGTAAATTATTTTCACATACATAGCATGTTCCCTAAGTGAGTTATCCACCAAACTTTTTTAATTAGAATGTACAATTTTTTCCACATTTCGATGGATTTCTTAAAAATAAACATTTTTTTATTAAGCAACTGTAACTCTAAATCGAAGCATTCGCAATCTACTGCTATTCAACTGGTTAAAAGACCTGATATGTAGAAGCATTATATTTATAATTAGCGGCAAAAAATTATTTTTACTGTGCACAACTAATTATAAATATCAAGTAGAATAAACTCTATGAGTAATAGTTACCTACATTTTCCATGTGGACAGAAACAATTGAAACTTTAAAACTTAAAATTTCTCAAGAAATTTAAATGGGACGGCCTGTATATTTTCACACATTTGTATAACTCGTAAAATTCATTTTCTAGCATTACGTATATATATTGGTCTGACGCTTATGGTTTTCGAGATATCTGCACTCCACAGTTACAACTACTAATAAGAACCGTATTTCAAGAAAATAAAACAAATTAAAAAGAGCAAAACCACTATTTAAATGATTATTAAATATAAACGAAATAATAATAGCTTTTATTTGTAATCTAAGAACTTAAAATCAACTACTTAATTGTTAAAATACAAAAAACCTTCTAAATGTAATTTTAATCCCTTAAGATATCTACTCATATTTTTTAAATACTAGCAATTTTCAGTCGTTAATTGGAGTTTAAATATAAGGTATATTAATATTACACTAAATAATTTAACAACTGCACCTAAAAAATAACTTACGGATCTGAAAGATTTGGGAGTTAATGGACTTAGGGGCCATAAAAATGACCCAATGAACAATATTTCATGTGTACCTAGTAATTTCCATGACTATTTTTATATTAACATAACAGTAATTTTAATTCTTAATTAGGAACAATGGAAACATTTCGTTCGACTTGCGTATCGATGATAATGAATCAACGCACTTCTTGTTGTCATTAATTATCCTTTAGTATTACTTATTTTTTGTAATTTAAAATCCAATCAAATACGACTTAAAAATTAAAAAATTAAATGATACAAGCGTTTTCAAAAATCAGCCAGATCCTCAACAGTTTCCAAGACACCGATTTAAATGTCAATATTTCATTTAAATTTAATACATCAATGTAGTTGTTTTCTTTTCTTTTTGTCTATTTCTCTAAAGCATGGTTCTTAATAGATGTTGTAACTGTCCAGACCGTAAGCTTTAAACTAATAACGTATGTACAGTTGAAAAAAAACTCTAGCATGCTTTGAATTGACAATGAAGGTATGTCTTAGTACTCTTATTTTATTTACAACTGTCAGAAGATAACCTCAATTTTATATCATTGAAAAAATGTAATGTTACTAATTAAAATTTTATTTTTAATTTATAAAAAGGGTTGAAAATGCCCTCCACCCTGTTCAATACATTTTAAAACTCTACGTTTTAAACCATTCATGACGTTCTGTAACATGACTGGGTTTGCATTTATATCATTACATTTATCTAACAATCAAGTTAAGACACGCGTTAATTTTCCATGGATTGCTGCGAGTTTTTTTTCAACTGAAATATACGTTAGAAATATAATTAGATGAGCTATATTCAAATGTGTCAAAATAAACAGGGCATTTATTTAAAAAAGTCTAAACTTGGTGGATAACTCACTTATGGAACATGCTGTGCATGTGTAAGTTATTTACTAGTATAGAACTCATTATAAGCGATAACTTTTGTGCAAGATATTTTCTTTTATTATTGAAGAAATCCATATCTTTTAGAATTATCAAACAATTCATCAAGTATGAATTATTTAGTTTGGACACAAAATTTTGTTTGTAGCTTCAAATAAATTAAAAAAAAATTAGAAAATTAGAAAATTGTAAGCTCTTTGATACATCTCGTGATCAATAATCTTGAGTGTATTATTAAATTGTATTTACAAAAAATTTATTTTTCAAGATCTGCACTGCGATAAAATAATCTTTATAGTTAAGAAACTTGTATTTTCAATCGAATAAATATTACTTCATTAAAATATACCGTATTTGTGTTAAACAGGCTACTTATTCACATGAAAATCAATTTTTCTTTAGTTATTTTTGTTAAAACGAAAACATTATTCTAGAAATAAAATATTTGTTTCTTAAAATTTCCGTTTGAAAAGAATTAATTATTTGAAATAAAATTTATGTGCCACATTTTAACAAAAATTAATAAATATTTCTTTGCTTCAAAGTTTTACATTTAAAAAATAAATAATTTATCCCCAAAGAAATATCTTTGCTACTATTGAAAGAAATATTTTCTTTAAATTATAGCATATTCATTAATTATGAAGAATTATTTTTTTCAGTGTACTCTTGATAGTCATTGACATATAGTTTTACTGTGAATTGGTTCCTAGTAAATAAATAAATGTTGACTTTTCAACTTATTATTCGAGCACAATATTTTTTAATAATATCCTACGTCTTTCAAAGTATTTATTTCACACATTTCGCCATGTAAACGGAATGTTGTATAAGCATCTGCTTCAAAAAGTCCGCGAATATTACATAACGTGACACTTTTATTGCAAATTCTGGTTATATTTATGTCTTCATATTTGCGCCGCTGTATTTACATGACATATTTAGGTACTACTCGCTTGTAACTATGTAAATTTACACTTTAAAATTCCAACTTAATTAATCCTTAGAAAAGAGTAAGTAAATCTCTAACTTCTAATTATAAAGGAACAACATAAAAAAATAATTCAAATAAACAATTCAATTGACAAAAAAGAGCTATGGATTAAATTGTTTTACGTTATCGATACGATAACTGATCATTTCCAAGTTGTTTATTTTGGTTCCCAGAAACTCAAAATTATTTCCGAATTCAATTAATTTTTTAACGAACTGACGTTAATAATTGGGAGCTAATTATATAACATGAACGAATTGCATTTTCATGTTTTAATGAATTGCAGTTGCATCACAAAAAACGATAAATGAAAGGCGTAGGAAAAAATAGTTTTTAAATATATTATTGTGAGTTTCAAGATTTAGATGTTAATTGCAATACTTTAGCGTCATTTCAATTTGCCAAGGATTTAATTCCAGAGCGGCTAGAAACCTGTTGTAATTGAAATTGTGTGGTTAAGACGTCAACGGAATATTTTTATTTCAGCTTTTATTCACGTTTACAGTGATGTGAAATCTGTGCTTGAAATTGCGTAGAGATTTTAATATATTTTTTCTTTTTGCTAATGTGCACCAAACGAGGAAAGCCAAGTAATAAAGAATTTAAATTCATTTTCATGAATTATATTCTTGTTAACAGTTTTAGTGCCTAAGTAATAAACAGGTAAAGCATCTTAATGTTTCACTAATTAGACGTTTCTCGGCGTTTGTGCTTTATCAAACATGTATGAACGATGACAACGCAAAAAAGAGAGTACCATTATTTTTTTTTAAATAAATTAACTCAGGAAATATCAAATTCAAAAATAACATAGCTCTAAATACGTTTAACTTCAAAGGAGTTCGCGATCGATTTTAAGCACATTTATTCTTGGTTTTAGTGTTTACTTGTGGTTGGGTAACTAATTAGTTCTTTTTGAGAGGCATTCATCAGTAAGAGAAGATTAACATAAATCGCGTGAAATCGAAATACTAACACCTACTTCAATTATAAGCTTGAGCTATTAACACTCTCATCTTTTAATGAAAATAACCGGATGTTCTAAAGTCATTTGAATATTTTAAAAGTGACTTTATTAATTTTTTTTTATTTTTAGTGAAATTTCAGTAAGTAATCGAACGTTATTATTTATTTAACAGATTGATTTTATTTATTCGAAAGCTGTAGTATATACTGGTATTTTTTTCTAATAAATTCGTTTAATTATTTTTCATTCGGATAATTAAATGAAAGTTTTCGAAATTGTTAAATTTAAAAATTAATTTAAAAAAATTATAAAAGATATAGAAATAGAATCTGTAATAGACAATTTTTAAATGATATACAATTTTAGAATCTTCTATGATTTCTATATTACTTTGAAGATCTTTTTTGCTTACTTCATATAACCAAAATGTATAATAAAGGTCTCGGAGGTAGACACCACCATCCTGGAGGAGACTCTACAAGAAACTCCTCTTTTTGGGGCGGTGGTCGACTCCCTCGCATCTACATATATATTCAAGAAGCACTTCAACGTTTTCTTGAACGCTGAAGATGCACCCAAATCCGATATATCCATCTTCACATACACAAGAAATTGGAATTACTAATTAAAGATAGATTGTGGACGATTCGCAACGATCGTAAACAATTTATTTTATTATTATTAAAAATTATTTTTTTATTTACTTCTCCTCTTTATTTTATATCAATTTAGTCGAATAATTCAAAAACTTTTAAGGACTTTCTATACGTTTTGAGAAGAAATGAACTTAGTAAGACAAAAAATTATTTTGAGAAATAGCAAAGCTTACAGTGTCTTGCTTCTTTGAACACATACACGCACTTTGGATTTTCTATGTAAATGCCATTATGGTACTATAACAATTTTTACTTGCTTACTTAATCCTTATGCCTTACTCTACCATTAGTAGTATGAGGCTTGATGGAGTTGATTTCCCTTCTTTGTTCCAAGAATCTGTTCATTTCTTTCTATATGGTATAAGTAGTGCCTTTTCTTTCAATAAACTTCTACGTGTTTCCGCCTCCTCTCGTATCTGTCGCTGTCAGGTCCTTCTTGATCTAACTCTATTTTTCTTTCTTCCTAGTCTAGCTTCTTTCATTCTTTTCATAAGGCCACACCATCGTAGGCGTCCTTGTTCTATCACCTCTTCTAAACACTGTTTCTCGCATTTCTCAATATATTTGAACTTTCTGTTTTTCGTAGATATCATCTTCATTTCATTACATCGATTTTCGTTCTTGCTGCTTCGTACTTGCCCATAATTTCGAAGCGTGTATTAATATCAGTGTGTTGATAAACATTTCCATTCTGATGTCTTTTGAAACTTCCTTTTTTCCTCTAAAGGCGTTCTTTATGCTATTGAAAAGCCTTCCTGCTGAGACTCATCTCTCACCTATTTCCTCATTCAGCTTCCCACTTTGAGTTATAAGTCCCACGTATTTAATTTTTTCCCCTTGTTATATTTGTTCTTGGTTTTCTATTTTTATATTATGCTGCTGCACTTTTTTCCACTGTAATGATTTCTGTCTTATCAATATTCATCTTCACATTTATTTGATCGATAGCTCTATACAATTCCCGAATTTTATTTAATGCCTTTTCGTTTTTCGATATTAAGACTACATTGCCAGCAGAGTTTACTTTCGATATGCTTCCATATTCCGTATTCCAACTTGGGATGCCTCTATTTTTGACTTTTTTATTTTATCATCTAGTACACATACTCATATTAAATATCGCAACATGTATTCCTCTCTCTAGCATAAATCCTAAATTGTGTTTCTTCAAGCATATTATTCTGGAGTAGATTTTTGTTACATTACTTAACATTGTAATGCTTCTATAATTCTGGAATTGTTGAGTATCTCCTTTTATAAAAAAAATGCGCTACTATGCTTATGCGCTAATCCTCAGGTACTCTTCCTTGATTTATTACAGCATCCATTTTCCTTAGTTCTTCTATTGCAGAATTCGTAAACGCTTTCAGCATTTCCACCGTCACCTTGGCGTGTCTGGACGCTTTCCCTGTTTTCGCTTTCCTTATTGCTTCCCTTAGTTCTTCTTCCATTATTTCCTCTTTTCGGTGTACCCTCATTTACATTAACTCTTCTTCGCTTCTTTTGTCTTACCCTTCCTTTCATCCTTCCATAACTTTACCTCCTGTGTAACTTCCTCTGCCTCGTCTTATATATTTCTTTACAGAGTAGATTTTTCTCTGTTTCACATTCTTTAACGCACACAGAGAAGCTTCTTGTTTTTGTCCTCTTTTCTCCAAACTAATTTATTTCCTTCCCTTATTATCTTCTCAATTTGGTTACTTTTAAATTTGAATTATTTACATTTAATTTTTTTAACTAATAAAATCACCTTTTTTAAAAATTTTTATTCTGATGTCTTGTTAAGTGTTTGTGTTGGCAGCAAGTTATAATATGAGACCTTTAACCTAAGGTGACCACACATTCCGCTTTTGGCGATATAGTGCCGATTTTTAACAATGTCCCGCGTATATGTTTACAGCAAAAAAAAAAACATTTCAATTAATTAATCACTTAAATGAAAATATAATTTTGTTTGCATTTATGTTTAAAATGTTTTGTTTTGAAATATGATTCTTTTGTTTTTTTTACTTTCATTCATAGTAAAATAAATAATAAATAAAGCATATTAGAACATAAAATATTAAATTTATATACAAAATAAAAATATAATGCGAAACTATTTGTTTAAGTGTCCATTCACAATGAACGTAAGCGTAAGAAATACGTAAAAATTGTAGATACATGAATGTAATTTTTCGGTGTATGTGTCAATCAATCGATAATAATGAGTCTCGGTCCTCTGCTTTTAGTATATTATGTATAAAATGGTTCGGTAAGCATACAGAAAATGTACATTTATGTATCTACTATCTTTACGTGTTTCTTACGCTTACGTTCATTGTGAATGAGCACTAAGATGTTACCTATTCTGTTGTGTACACAGTAATTTTTATTCATATTTAGAGCCTACTACGCAATAAATTGCGGTATATACAGGCATTTTTTGGTTTGTTGACCCCTTACGAAAACTAATAGTGCTTTTTAATAAATCGTATCAACAGAAAGGTTCTGATATGTATGTAAGTCATTTCAGTATTCGAATTTATGGTACCATAATATATTGATAAGAAAATGGAGCTGATAAGTCCTTAAAAATCAATATTATAGTTACAGAGAGAGAGAACGAAAAATTTTGAAAATAAATAAAAAAATAATTATAAAAACTAGGAAGGAACTGGAAAATACTGAAGGAAAAAGACAGTGAAAATTGGACACATTATTAAGATATTTATGAATACTGAAAAATATAATCTAAAAAACCTGAACAAAATCTACATTGATACAGTTATAAGGTTCCACAAAAGTAAATTAACCTTTACGTTTTCTGGTGAATGTGTTTTTATTTGCTGTCTACAGATTTTTTAATAAAATATTTTACACTCCACTTAGGCCCGGTATTTCAGTCAGAGCTTAAACAAAATAATTTTAGTTAATTTTTGATTTAAGGTTTTATGGTTTAATCGTATTTTAGTGGCACGTTAAGGTTTAATTCATTTTATTTAATCTAAAAATTAAATCTACAGCCGGCGGAGGCTTAAACCAATTTTTTCTTTAAATCTGAGATGCGATTTCAATATCGATATTTATAAAATCTCAATGTTCAACAAAATCTGTCGAGGTTTGTCATCCACATTTTTTATCTTATTATTTATTGTCGATGAATAATCAATGTTTCGTTTTTCAATGTTTTAATGAAGAATATCAATTAAAAGAATAAGATGCGATACCATTTTCTGAATTGAATACGCATGCTTACCATGCAGACACTCATCTCTAAAAGCTGTATACACAACATGATGTCTGTTGCATAAAATCTTAATGTTAGAAGAACCATTTCTAATGGTGTCAATGCATGACTTGCTGTAAAAGGACAATACATAATTGTATATTATATTTTTAATGTTGATTATTGTAATATATTTCAGAGTTAATATTAAAAATTCAAGAACCAAAGTAAATGTTTCTAACTAGATAAATTAACCAAGTTAGGTACCAGTTTCTCAGAGATTTATTTTCAATTAGTTCAGTGCTAAAGTAACACAAAATTTCTCAATAAGCGGAAGCGAACGTAAATATAAATTCATGATCATCCCAAAACGTAAAATAGTTTTTTCTTGGTTTGAAAGGTTTTCGACGTCTTCTGCGACAAAATTAATTTCATCTTCACTATCAAATAATGCCGAGATGACAGAGAAATTAAATCACACGTTATATTAAACAGAAACTCTCAATTAAATATTTAATTGCAAATAAATACGAGTATTTTGTTATACATGTCAGATTCAATTGTATCAACTTGAAGATAATTTGGATTACTAAATCCATTTTTAATAAATTTTAGTCAATTTACTGAAATACACTCTACCGTATGAAAACGGATTAAGTTTAAAATTAAAATTAAAATTTGATTCTTGATTGAAGTACAGGACCCAAGAGATTTAATTTTAGGAGTTAGAGAAAAACTTTAAATAGAAAAGTTGTAAGATTTATGTCATAAACGGCTCATCCAAATCGCATTTGTTTTCTTCCACTTAGGGTGGATGCGCTTTGATTTTTGTAATAACTCTAAAAGATAAAACCATACAACTTTTTGTATCTCAAATTTATCTCTAGCTTCTAAAATAAAGCCTTTATTTTACACCTAATCTACAGTTTATCAGGCGGAGTCCTCTAGAGCCCTGTGCCTGGACTCAACAGGCCCATGCATAAAGACGGCACTGGGTATTTACATTGACTTTCATATATTTCTTATTACCAGATAACTAACAGGTTTGGGTATTGGGTAATGCACAATGCACAATGCATAATTAAATTCTACATCCAATAAAGTAAAAGTATACAGGATGTTTCATTTGAAAAAATAAAGTTTTGGTGACTTAAAGTTAGTTTAAATAAACGCCATCTGCCGAGCACACTGTAAGTTTTTAGGACATTTTCTAAATATCAATGCATTACTAAATATAGTAAAGGAGACTGTGGTTTAGAAATAATTAAAAATTAATCTCCGCCCACTGTATCTAATCCCACTGTACCCATATTGTACGTCCTTCCCAAAATACACAAGGCAGGTAAATCGGTGAGACCAATCGTGTCGGGTATAAACTCACCCACTTACTCTCTTTCCAAATGGTTGAATAGTGAGCTCAGTGCGCTTCCCAATCCTCAAGATAATTTTTCAGTAAAAAACTCAATGGAGTTTATAGGTAAGATTAAAAATATTTCTTTAGAAGAAGGGAAAACCCTGGTCTCTTTTGATGTTCAATCGCTATTTCCCAGTGTGCCCATACCTGTAACACTGACTTATTTGCGGGAACTACTGACACTTAATAATGTAGATAAAGATAGGTTGGAGGAATACGTCAGGCTTACGTCTCTTTGCATGTCTCAGAATTGCTTTCAAATAAATGGCGAGTTTTTTGAACAAGTTCAAGGGACCGCAATGGGAAACTGTTTGTCTCCGTTTTTGGCCAATTTATTTATGAGTAAATTCGAAAATGACGTAAAAGAAGATAATCAGTATTTTCCAAGAATTTGGTTGCGTTATGTTGATGACATTTTTGCTATTTTTGATACCAAGAAATGTGATTTGGAAGATTTTTTAAATAAATTAAATTCAAAATTTGATAGCATTAAATTTACATACGAAAAGGAAGAAAATGGTGCGATTTCCTTTTTAGATACTCGTATAATTAGAAACAGCAAAAATGAATTAGAAATTGACATTTATCGTAATGATACAAATACTAGCCGGTTTATAATTAACGAATCACAACATTCAGAACAACACAAACTCGCGGCTCTAAATTTCTTAGTAAATAGATTATTCTCATTTTCACTTACTAAAGCCCGATATGATAAAAAACTTAAATATATTAAGAATATTGGGGTTCATAATGGTTATACTCCACAAATAGTAGATAATATAATTAGGAAGATTAGCTGTAGGAAACGGATCCAAAATTCTAGCACTCTAACATCAGTTTCATCTCTAGGAAAATTTGTAAAAATGCCTTTCGATGCGATTTGCACTAAAGGTTTAAATCATATTTTTAAAACCCAAAACTTACGACTAGCTTTTTCCACTAACAATACCATAAAGAATTTATTGGGAAATCCGAAAGATAAAGTTGAAGCTGAGCAGAAATCTGGAATTAATGAAATGAAATGTAATGAATGTGCTAATAAATATATTGGACAAACAAAAAGAAATATATTAACACGCTTTAAGGAACATTTAAGTCACTACCGGTATAATAGGTTTGAGAAATCAAGTGTTGCCCAACATATTTATAATACTGGACACGGTATTATTAAGGATAATTTAAAACTCATTAAGGAAGTATCAAATAACAGGGAATGAAATGCTTACGAAAGTATTTTTATTCGAAAAAATCTAAATTATTTAATGAATTCAGATAATGGATAGTTCCGTATTACGATTTACTCTAATTTCTAGGTTGCTTTTTGACGGAGCATATTTAGAAATATACGAATTTATTTTATTTATTTATTTATTTATTTTTATGTAAATTAAAATCGACCGCAATATGTCGTTTTTGTTAGGTCAAAAATCAGCCGCTAGATGTCGCCACCTAAATTATATATAAGGGGGTGCTAGAGACAGTTAAGCGCATTTGCACTGGCTATTTGATAAGGAGAGGATTCTCTGAGATAGATTTCCTGAAGTGTTCTTAACTTGTGATGAGTGGGTGTGATCTCTAATCTGTAGGTTGTTTTTTGACACGATTTATTTATATATATTTATATTTTATTTTTCAGGGATATATATATACAATTTTTTTTTTAAATATTTAAGGCAGTATCAAGTACTAGGGAATCAGATGTTTATGAAAGTTCTTTATTCGGCAGAATGAGAACTTTTTCAGGAGAATGGACCAATACTTATTCTGTATTATTTGATTTGCTCATAGTAATTAGTTGTTTTTAGGTTTTATGAAGTGCTTTTTTAAATTGATAGGTGCGTACTGAAGATGGCAGCTTAGCTGCCGAAATACGTATCTACGGATATAAAAATTATTGTGGGCGGAGATTAATTTTTAATTATCAACGCATTGCTTAGAGGTTCCACTTTGAAATGGCACAGGATCTTCCTTATTTTTGTGAAATCAAAAATATGAATTTAAAAAGGAAAAAGTGCCAAAGCACAAAAATTTACAAAATAAAAATATTTCAAAAACGGTTGCATTTTGATATAGGGATTCAAAATTATCTAAAGCTCCTAGATATGCAAGAAAAAGATGATTTAAAATAATGAAGTTGACAGCGACAACCCGAAGTTCAAATACTTTCATATAAAATATTTTAAATAAAAAGTGCATTAGTGGCTGTGGAAGAGAAAGGGGGTTGGGAATTCCTATAACACACTGACTAGATAAAAAAATTAAGATTTTTTATAAGTACTTCAAACAGCTTTTTAATTTATATTTCTTGGCGGAATGAATTATTTTAAAAATGAAAAGTAGTCCGATTTTACACAGAATTTTATAAGTGTCCCAACTAGTTTCGTTAAAAACCCATCATCAGAGAAAATTTAGGGTAATTTGTATAAATTATAATCACAAATATGTTAAAGTAATTAACAATAGAGTTTTGAGATTGACTGATGTACTTACAATTAAGCCTCTTTTAACTAATGCTTAAGTTAAGAGATTAAAATAATTGCAATGAATATGTAATAGTAAAAAAAAATTAAATATTGAAAGAAATGAACATAAAAAGTAAAATAGATTTATTATTAATGTATTTTTATTGTAGTAATCAAATTTTGTTTAACTATATTTGTTTACTGTAGTCATTTTCAGGGTAGATGTATTATTACTATAAATTATTTAATCTTTTAAAAAGCAATAAAAAAAAATTAGTCTCTAAAGTGTAATTGCAGTGAAACAGAGTAAATATATAAATATTGAGTAAATATGTGGAAAACGAAAATCGCGTCGTCGGAGACGGAAGTCTATAAAGAATAAACGACACAAAATTACATTTACCCCGAAATGCGTTTGCGTTAGGGGTGATGCTACTACGAGTGGTGTATATAAACTGAAGCATGCCGGTCGCTCTCTACAGTACACAATTACATTATAAGCCAAACAATACATTAGGTGTACATTATAGTGACAAAGTGATGCCATTTTTGAAAATTAGTTTCGCATAAAAAAACATCGCTTAACCTTATTTGTCTTCGGCGACGAAGTGGTAAAAACGAAAGCGCGCACAATCGAATAAAGTCGCAATTTTTAAAGTTTCACGTAAAGTAGATAAAAACCGATCGAAATTGTAATTTCAGTTTTACAAATTGCTTGGTCAGCTACGCTCTTTAAAAATTATGCGTTTGTAATTCGATTTAAGAAAGTCAGTCGCGGGGTTGAATTTTAAAATGCACGCTAAAATATATCTGTTCTGGCTTGGACTCGTTGTGGTGGCTGTTTGGTTGAAAAGGGACGTAGAGGGATTTCCAGGCGACAAAAGAAGCGCAGCACCTGAAAGATTGACCGAAGATTATCCTGATTATTTACTGGATATTAAATTCGACGAGTATCCCGTAAGTAGCTTTCGTTTTGATTAAATTCGATAGGCCTTACATGATTTTTTCGTGCCATTCAATTCTTTACGTGTTGTTAGAGATCTTTCAAAATTATTTATTAAAAAAATATCTGCGTATTTACTTCTGCATCCAGTAAATCATTTAATGAAAAAATAATTCGTTTCAGAAGTGAAGTATAAATATGCATGTGAGTAGGTGGTTTAATTTTTTTAAATTTCTGTAACGAAAATTAATTTACATAAGTAATTTTAAGGAAATCACTTGAAGGAATGGAAATGCAATGAGAACATGCTAGTGTTCTGCTTTAATAATTCATGAAACATCGTTGCATAAAAACACAGAATTCTTTCCTTTCTCGCAGAAAATGTTTATACCCATTTTATATTTCTTAGAATTTTAATTTTTCATTATTTTTTATTATTATTTTTGTCTTCGAAGTTTCTTCTTATAGGTAATAGATTGCAGAAAATTATATTTTATGTGAGAATTTTAGTAAATTTATAAAATGATTTACAGCTGCAACAAAAACACAATTAAAATATTTTACAGCTATAACATTAAACTGAAATGCTGTGCAAGTAATAAAATGTCCAAAATAAGTTATTCATATTTTTTTTAGTTCAATTTCATAAATTTTTCTTTAATATTACTTCAATATTTCTTTTGTTTTCTTTTATGTTGTATAAATTATAGTTGTGTAAACATATAATTACTTTAGTTTTTAAGAATTGCTCTTTGTTGAAGTATTTCTTGCGTAATTGTTTAATGACGGCAGTGATATCCAAGATACTTTTTGAAATATTCAAGAACTTTTTTAGTGAATTCGTTGTTCCATAAATTATATTAATACAGTAAAATATATAGACATCAAGAAAGGAAGCCAATGTGCTATTAAATCGTATAATTGAAATTGCGCTTCAGGGACTAAACATCGAAAGTAAATTAGAAGAGAGCTTTGTTTAAATTGAATTTGTTTTCAGATGTTTCCATAATGGAAAAATGTTTATAATTTAGATAGTGAGATGATTTGCGCTAATTTCGTTTTTAATACTTGTTTGTTAGAGACGGGGAAGAAAAAAGTTGCGTTCATTTGAGCTGTTGATCAGATTTGAGTTCATTAAAGGATCAGAGTAAAGCATTAAAAAAATCGACTTTAATCTACCTTTATATCTTGATAAAACTGCCCGTAAATATTTCAGATTAAAAATTACTTTTAAATGAAAAGTGAAAATAAACAAATCCTGATTAAAATGACGAATTTCTTTTTAAAATAAGAAAGAGAAAGTATTGGATTTGTAAACAAATTTCTTAACAAATTGTGCATCTTAACAATATTCTGAAAAAAGTGGAAATATTTAATAAAGAAAAGGAAACCTCTTTGAAGGAGGGAAAGAATGAAATTATATGTGTAATTAAAATTCCAATAAACTAACGCCTAAAACAGCCAAAATATTTTAATGAATTAAAGTGAAAAATTACGCGTAACTCATTCGTGTGAATTCACAAATCGTTTCGACAATTTATTTTAAAGGTTGGCCCTTCCCAATTTGTTGAAATAATTCATCAGCGCAGATATAAATAATTTGCGTAGACATGTTTCTAGTAAAAATAATGTATAGATCTCATTAATATATTATTTCTGTTCTGTATCTAGCAATAAGAAATTATTTTATATGGTTATGGTGATTTTCTTACACATGTAAAAGTCTGTATTAAATTTTATGTTTGTTAGTTAACAATAAAGCAGACAACGAATTATGTACTGTCTTGCGGAAGCATGTCAATTTACAAAAATACAAATATTTCAAGTTTTTAAAAGTTCACAGAAAATTATTACAAATTTGTTGAATACAAAGAAAGTATTTTATTTTTCCTGCCTTTAATAATTACACAAACACGATTCGTAACTATACTTTCAAATGTAATGAAATGTCAAAATCAAATACAAAATAAATACCATACGATTTGTTCAAAGCGGTCCAAACCGTGGAGAATAAGAGTAAAGACAACGGTTGCAAAAGTGTAAGTTTATTTAGAAATGATCGGCCAACAGAACTTCATAAGTAAAAGAAATATATACAAGGTGTCGCTAAGTTACGTAGACATGGCTTAGCCACAGATTTTTGAGCTCAAAATAACGCGATTGAACCCAACATGTCTATATCCAAAAGTATTCCTTAAGTAAAAAATAATTTTTCTAATAATAAAAGAACGCTTGAACAATTTGGATAATATCTGGTATGACCGCCCTCAGGCAGGCAAATTACTTTTCCAAATGGTTTTAATAATTTGGAGTAAACATTTAGTTTGAAAAACATGGTTTCCACTAGGGATGACGACGGGTACCTTTTTATTTAAATGGAACCGATTTCTCTTTATGAATACCCGTTATCCGATAAGTCCCTGGATACCCGGTAATTACCCGATTACTCGGTAAGTATCCGACAATTGAGTGATGTTTTTTTTTTAACTTAAATTAGATATCATAAAATAAATGTTTGGAGCATTGGTCTTGTTTTGCAATATCAGTTACTTCGGATACTTCTATGATAGATTTTCAAATTGTTATCCAATCCTTATCGAGTAGCTATCCAGGCAGTTATCGGTACATACCGGGTACCCGAGTATTTATCGGGTAACGGGTAATAACCGGGTATCAATAACGAGTACTCTGGTAACAAAATTATCGGGTAGCAGTATCCCTAATTAAATAGTTCGTTCTCGATTATTACTATGTGCGAATTTTCTGAATTCTGAATCAGGACGAAGAGTTGTTACAAATAGACAAACCAATAACAAAAAAAAATCTTGGAGGAGGATGTACCCTATATTTAAAAGGGAAAAGAAGATGAACTTGGGATAATTGTCGAAGAATACCGCTACTGGCTTTACATATAAAGTTCTGGCAAGAATTCCAAAACATTCTTTAAACTACAAAATCGCGGAAGAACTTAGATAAAGTAACCAATAACTCTTCAACTTACTGTTGGAAATGAAAAGTGAGACATATGCGGTAAAGATGGAATCCATAGTTCCAAAATACCTGACACCAATGTATTTCCACGACATACTTACATACAACCAAATTCGATATATTGGAAAGTCCCATGTAAAATATTTCGAGGGAAAAAGCTGGATGATCAGGAATGGTAAAGAACAACAAGCAAAGAAGTGCTGAATGGTTAGAATGTATATTGACAAGTAAATAGGCCAAAAAGGTAATGGAACAAGAAGGTGGAAAAAAACGAGGATAGATAGAAGCTGTGAGGACAAATGTGAGAGGAAAAGAAGAAATAAATAACGAGAAATTACAAAAAATGATGGAACGGTTGAAGGCCGAAAACCGGATTAAAAAAAAACTAAACTTTATAAATTTTATTACGTGAAACTTTGCTATAATCTAATAACTTCTCTTGCCTTTAATACTGCTTTTATGAATTTTGCAAGCTTAAAATGACCTTATATGTTTTTGGCCTATTAAATTACACTCTTCTTACAACGTTCTTTTGTAGCGCTGCTGATGGTTTTGGTGGCCACTGGTCGAGTTTGCAACATATTCCAAACATATTCTGTTGGCTCTTTGACTATATTTCTGATTGATATCAACTTTTTGAAGATATTTGCGATCACCTGCATCAATATACAACTTGAAACTATCGCATATTAACCCTTTCAGACCTGGCGTCCATTACGTATACAAACGATACATCTTTATGAGTAGCTTGTCCTATTGTTTTATTAAAGTTCGATCTAATCATCTAATTAATTCATTTCATTATATTAAACACCAAAAATATTAGGTATAGTGTCTTTGAAGACAGGATCCAACCATTTTAGGATACGCAAGGACCTTTTGAAATTCATAAAGGTCTTCAAGCACAAGCAGTAAATATGTTTATAATAATTTCTGTAGGTCCTCAGTTATAAAGAATTGAGGCAATTGTATACTGCGCCCTATAAAAAAAACTCAAAGTGGCTTTAGCAAATACTTCGATTAATCGAGTAGCTATTCACATCGGGTATCGAGTACATACTGGGTACTCGGGCTTTTATCGGGTAACGGGTCTCAATATCGGGTACCCGAGAAACAAAATTATCTGGTATTGGTATCCCTAATTAAATAGTACGTTTGCTATTTAATTAGGGTTAGGATTATTAGCATATGCAAATTTTCAATAATCTGGAAGGCGTAGTTTCCAGTATATTCTAATAAGCCACTTGCTAATATTTAAAAATTGTTTAGCGTTTTCCTTCGGAAAGGTAAGTAAATTTCGATTTGTTGTTATAAATACACTCGTGGACAAAAAAAATCCCGACACCCAATTAAATTCTGCTATCATAGGAAAAAATTGATTTTTGTATTTGCTTTTTCTTAAAACATGTGTTACATCTAAATAGTAAGATTGGGAAATAAAAAAGGGGTATTATCACTTAATTTATTTGCAAAACTTAAGACAAACCAAAACTGTGCAAAATTATCTTTACTCAAAAATTCTTATTGTGCTGTTTATTCAGTTTTCATAAGTTGAACTGCTTCTGTTGAATGCTCATTTTAACTATTAGGAGTGACATTATTCATTGGACAGAATGCGACTTGAAAATGTAGTTCGAGCAGTAACTTTAAATGAAGATGGGCGTAGCATAAGATAACATCGCCAATGTGTTGAATGTTCCTCGAAGTACCATTCAAGACGTAATCCAGCGATATCGCCAAATTGCGGAGTACACGAGAAGACCAGGATCGGGAAGACCATGCATCACAAACCGTCACAGGCCGTTTCCTAGTGTTATCCACACTACGCGACCGTGGCTTACCATCAACGGTTTTATCTCCTCAAGTGGAAGATGTACATGATACTGCAGTTTCAGCTCGAACAGTTCGTCGAAGATTGCAGGATTACGGATTGACATCAAGAAAATCCGCTGTTTGTCTCTTATTGCCCAGCGACAATGGAGGAATGGAGCTCCGTATTGTTCAGGGATGAGTCTCGTTTTCATCTACGTTCACCAGATTGACGAGAACGTGTATGGAGAAGGCCAGGTGGACGGTTTTCAGATTGCTGCATAGTTACAAGAACACCATTTGGTGGTGGCGGTATAATGGTATGGGCTGGTATTTCAATGCACGCGAAAACTGAGCTTTTTTTCATTAAAAATGGTGTGTTGACGGCTGATAGGTATATCAACGAATGTTTAGCTGATCACGTCCTACCATTTGCTCCATTTGTGGGTGAAAATTTTATGTTAATGCACGCACGATAACGCGCGACCACACATCGCACAGGTAGTTACGCGATTTTGAATGAAGTCAATATTCATCGATTACAAAGGCCAGCTCGAAGTCCGGACTTGAATCTCACAGAAAACCTCTGGGATTCATTGGGACGACGACTTCGACACCGATAGCCCACACCGGTAACCATTCCAGAACTCAGAGTAGCTCTTCTTGAAGAATGGGAAAATATTACACAAGAAGTTGAACTGTTTTCAAAGTTTACCACGCCGTGTGGCAAAAGTCATTACAGCTCGTGGAAGTAGCACACATTATTAGTCAACCATTTTTTTGTTAACGCAGTTCTGAAACCTAGTCATTAAGCCAAATGAATTTCAGTTATTTTGTACACTTTTCTGTTTTTCAAGTTTTTCTTATCAAAATAAATGTTCAGTTCCTTTTTTTTTATTTCCCATTCTTACTCTGATGACAAATAAATAGGTAATATTTCATAATTTGTAAAAATAAACAAAAACAAATTTTTCCCATTATGATCACACAAATTATGTTTGATGTCCGGATTTTTTTGTCCACGAGTGTATGTATTTTTTAATTTTCTCTATTTTTTAATTAAATAACATTTGTATACAGTAATACCGGGTATCAATAACGGGTACCTGGGTAACAACGTTATCGGGTATCGATATCCCTAGTTATCACAACATTGTTTTTGCAATAATTATATGTTTGTTTGTTGTTTGTTATTAGTTTTTGCAATAATAATTAGGTTATGAAAATAGCTATAATTAATAAATGTTCATTAGGAAAGTCTTTCGTGTTTTTGTAGTTGTTGTTGCTTCTTAGGGTTTAGTCACAAAATGGAAAAATGTAAGTGTTATGGGAAAAAGTAGGAAAACATGAAGATCAAATACCTCTTACACATTATAGTTTAGTAAAAAAAACAGAAACATTTAAACGGCTACGCTGCAACAGTTTTTTGATTAAACCATAACAGGTATCAAAATTTTCAAAGACAAAAAAGTTTATTAAGGAATTACTTTTTCCAAAAATAAATTAGTTACCCGAGTAAGAGGTATTTATTCTATATATACCTCCTATTTTTCCAATAAACTCTTAGATTTTCCTAATTGGTGATTAAACCGAATGAAGCATTAACAATAACAAAGACATAAAAAAGCTTCCTAATGAATACCCCTTTTTACAAACTTATTAATTATAGTTATAGTGTTTTTTGAAAAGATGACTGCCTGTGGGTCTTTATGCTAAATATCATCCAGCGTTCTTTTGTTATTAGAAAAATTATTTTTTTCAAGAATTTTGAAGCAGAATTCTGGCTTGACGAAGTACTTTTGGATGTAGATAACTTGAGTTCAATTGTCTTATTTTGAGGCCAGGAATCTATGGTTAAGCCATGTCCACGTAATTTAGCGATACCCTTATAAATATATAAATTAAAATTATATCCGTGTTTAAAAAAGTTATCCCCTATAGATATTTATATTGAAAGAAGTTTGGCATTAAAGGAAACTGAATTTGGTAAAAATATGAATGCAATACTGCGTAAAGTTTCATGAACGACAAAAGAAAGAAATAAAATGAGTCACCCATCAATGTTTCCTTCTTCATTTTTTGGTAATTGGTGCTATATGTATAGTGAAATTGCAACAGCAATTATAATTTCAAAAGAAAAGTAAATATTTTCAATTTGAGATAAATATAAAACAAAAGTTTTCGTGCGAAAAAGTGCTTTAGTTAGACCGTTATTTATCCTCTCAGAGGCGATCCTTTAATATACTGAAATGTTTACTGGTGTAGATGTTTTGTTATTTTGTAATATTCTGGGACGAGATTTGGTTTTAATTCTCTTTATTGCTAATGAAAAAATCCTCCCAAGTATCAATTTCGTAATTAACATTTGTTATGTCAATTTCTGATGCGTAATGAAATCCAAAATCTTATTAATGTAATATATTTGCTTTTCTTACAAGCAATATACAAATGGGTTTTTCTATGAAAATATCTTTTATGTTCAGAACCTAGGTATTCATTCCGAGAGTTGAAAAGCTTCATTGTGTGTAATAGTCGTTCTTTCTGGTTGAGTAGGAAATATATCAGTGATAATTTATAAATTAAAATGATAGTTTCTATAAAAAAATGATAATTAATAAATAAATAATGTTCAATTTTCGTTATCCTCTCTAAATATTTAAAAATTAAGGAATTCCTTTTCGCCATATATCAACGAAAGGACGAAAAGAAATTTGTATGTTTCATTCAAGTAACAGAAGTTTAAAATACGACGAGACAAATTGATCTTGTGAAGTTGGAAGTTTCCCCTTAAACGTCGCAACTTTAACATCGATAATCTTGCTATGTGACACCTGCCATTTACATTTCAGTTTAGAAGTTAAAAGTTACTTTGAAAAATACCACTCAAAGAGTACAGAAACAAAAAGGTCGTCGAACTATGACAAGTCAATTGAAATGATATTATTCCAGTACGTAATTCCTTATATTTTGTGATTTTTTATTTAAATTCGGAATATGTAATATTAAAAACTACGTTATTTAAATAATAATTATGGGATAATAAGTCTATATCGTAAGGTTATACAGAGTGATTGACAAAAATTGGAGAAAAGAAAATACGAAAAAAGCATTATCCGAGAATATAGGAAATACGTTAAAAATTCCTTGTAGGTATTTTAATTTTCGAGAAATAGTTAATCAAAAATTATACCCATTGTCCTTGGTTAAGAATCAGATGCAGATGAATAAATAAATAGAATCACAAAAGTGTTTTCATGATTGTTGCGGCGTCAGACGTGAACTGAAATACCAAATCCGAAATTATTGACAAATGTACGCAGATCACCTCAAGCATAGTATTCAGTACAAATTATATAAAATAGGGCCATATTTTGGACACCAGCTTTCCAGGTAAACAAATCAAGCATTACAACACGAAAACAATTAAAATTAAATACACTGGCGAGCAAAAAATTGAGGTCATCGTATAGTTATGATATCTTTGTGGAGTTTTCTGTTTTAAGCTTATATTGGCCAATTGTAAACCATCGTACTATAGTTTGTAGGTTAAATTAAAAATTCAATGATGAATTGTAAAGCATATTTTCTGTTTTTACGATTTATTGTGACAGATCTACAAGTTTTCATTTTAAACGAAAGTCGACATAGGACCAGTATGGAACGAAAAAATTAAAATAATAATAATCACTAATAACGTGTATTCCCTCCTCTTGCGTTAATAACTGCTTGAAGTCGACGAGGCATACCTTGAGTTAAGGTAAGTATTACATTCTGGTCGATGTTACCCCATTCTTGCAATAGTAATTCCCTCAGCTTCTGGGCAACTCTTGGAGCTGGTGTATGCCTGCGAATACGACGTCCCAATTCATCCCAAACATGTTCGATGGGATTCATGGCCGGTCTGAGGGCTGGCCAATCGAACCGCGTAATTCCCACCTCATCCAGATATTCTCCGACAGCTCTAGCTCCATGAGGTCTAGTATTATCGTGCATAAAAATGTCACCTCGCCCACAGTGATCATGAAAGGCATAGCATGATCTCTAGAATCTGTGACCTGTGAGGGAACCATTCTGTATAAAAATCAACTCTGTGCGTGCTTGTGAATTGATTCCTGCCCCCACTATAACAGATCCACCGCCAAAAGGAAGTCGCTAGTCAATACAAATTTGAGCGTACCTTTCTCCGGGTCTTCTCCATACTCGCCGACGTCTGTCTCACCGAGGAAGGCAAAAACGCGACTCGTCTGAAAACACTACCTTGCTCCAATCCTCATTATTCCATGTAACATGATTCCAAGGAAAAGTGATTCTTGCAACTCGATGCCGACGTTGCAATGGCAAGACAATCCAGCAGCACGAAGTCTTCTTCTAACGGTCCATTCACTAACGTTTACACCTCTAATTTCTTGGAATTGATTTCGTAGCAAAACTGCAGAAGCTGTTCTATTCCGCAAATTAAGGGACACCAAAACCCGGTCATCTCTTTGGGTGGTGACTCTTTTTCGCCCCGATCCTGGTTTTCTGGTTATCAGACCAGTCTCATCATCACACCTTCTGTACAGCTCCTAGCAACAATTCTTGCAGTTTCACGTTGTCCTGGACCATCTTGTATAAACGCTACAATTCTTGCCACAACGATAGGATCTAAAGGCATTATTACAAGCGCAGTAATTTCTACGAACAATACACCATGCGACTGAGAGGTTCTACAGAGAGTAATCAAAAAAGACACCGAAATGTGAATTTTTAATTAGAGGGAATGCGCGCTATTTCATAGGAGTCGTAATTACGGTGATAATGCATGACAGATAACCAACATGACACATAACATTTCTCGAAAAACACATGATTAAACGGCTTCTGTGATTAACAATTGGCCAGTATAAGCTTAAAACAGAAAATTCCACAAAGATGTCATAACTATATGTTGACCTCAATTTTTTGCTCGCCAGTGTAGTTTTGTAAATAAATTTCACTCCCACAAGCAACGTGTTCGTCATAAACATTTCGACTTCACATAGGCAAAAGCTTTTATAATCCGTTCTGCCTGGTTACGCCATCTATTTCCTCGATTATTCTAATGACTTTCGAGTTGAATACCATGGGGTTCTAGAGTTTACTGGAAAGATCGCGATATGATATCTGCGAGAAACGGGGTGTCATTTAAATTAGTTATTATTCCGAAACGATACGTGTGTATTTAGCAACTAGTAGGACGGTTAACTTATGAAAGCGTTATTTGTAATACAAGTGTTTCAGTTCGTTATTATTGCTTTCATCGTGTTACACGATTGCTGACATTAAGTGTTTAATTTAAAAAAAAAACGACATTTTCTGCGAACCTCGAATTCGTAACAATATTGTAATAATATTATGATTGTATCTGTTTGATTAATCTTTTATTTATTAACGTTTGTCATATGTTGGACACCTTTTCTATTTATTTAACGTTTTTTGTAATAAAAACACCAGCACGTTTTTATTCGACCTTTATTCAGTCGCCATCTTCATGCACATGCGTATCACACCACTACCCAAACACAGGGCAATGGTGCCAACTTCAACTGGGCCAAAGTACAAATGATCTAAATCTCAAACAGTATCCTTTTTAGATTCCAATATATTATATAATATAAATTTGCAACTATTGTTTAAGAGAACCTATAACAAATATTTTTGTCAGGGAAAATAGTTGAGATTGCAAATTCTTCTCGTAAATTTATTTCTTTTTTCATTTAATTTACCAGCCTTGTGTTTTTCATTCTTTCTCAATTTTTAAGAGTCCTTTATAGAAAGAGTACTGACATGAAGTTACAGTTTGGGGGATTCATGGAGAAATGAACAGCTGACCAACAAAGAAACGGAGTCCATTGATTGGTCAGCTGTTTATTTTGCCATTAATCTTCCAAACTACATGACATAAAGGTATGACTATAACTTCCCGTCTTTACTCTCTCTACGATTTCTATTACTCCAGCGCTAAGAGTTAAATAAACTAGTAGCTGTAAAGCAAAAGAAAGAATCCAACTACATTAAATAATAATTTACTTATAGGTAACAATACAAATTTAATTTTATACAAATGTGTGCAACTTTTTATTGAAATTTGTGGATTCACATCTTTAGATTTCATAGATCCACAAGTATTAATTAATAATTAATAATTGAAAATAACTGTATCGACATTTTATTAATCTGTTATAAATGGAAGGGATTTGGGAAGAGAACCTTAACATATTTTAGTCGGAGCGAGATAAGAATTAATTTTCAGACTGAAGAGAAACATGGATAGACTCGAAAATGTTATGTTGTTAAATAAGCAACTATTGACAGAGAATCACGACTCTTATGTTATTAATTACTCAATACCGGCCAAAAACACGAAAAAAAAATCGTAATAAATTTTGTAAATTATTTAAGTTCATAGGAAAAAAGTGATAAAAAGAAGCAAAGAGTCTAATAAGGAATGAAATCACGAGCTACGATGCAGTCTTATACATAACAGCTTCAAGCTGTTGGTATATGGGTGTCTAGCACTATATCCTTCAAAAGTGTTTTAAAATCAATAGGCTTACAAAAAAGTGAAGAACTTTCATCCAAACATCTAATATTGTCACAATACATTTACTTCTAATTGTTTTTAACATATAAATTTATATTCTGGACAATGTAATATTTGGAAAGAGTTCAAAAAATTAAGTAATTTTGCTTCTTTAAAAAAGACCGTTTTTTTCTCTTAATTTATCGTGTGAAGAAATTATTAGTAATTCTTCGAACAGCATCGTAGAACTTAAGTGTTTTGCAAAGAACTTTTAAGATGCATTATTTAAGATCTGAAGTTATTTTAAACTAGGTAAATGGAAGGGCAGTAAAACTTTCAAGTGGAGTTTGTTCCTTGAATGCTGACGGTGAAAGTTTCGAAAGTTTTTTAGTGAACGGCAACTTCAATGCCGTTGAATATTTTACCTGGAATTATTACGCGAATCGCAGAGTCCTCTAAGAAAAATTAATCTTAACTAGGTACTCAATTTTTGCTGAGAATATTAGTTTTAAATTGAAAACAATCGATACTGTAATACTGCAGCTTAGCGTAATTTATTGCGAGAAATGCGCTTGAGAAATTTGGCCGTTTTTATTGTTCTTTTTTTCCCACGAAATTCCCCAAGCTTATGGCGCTTGTCGGGTAGTATTTTTTTAGTAAAATGTGAAGATGAATGTTAATATATTTTATTTATTAAAAAAAGAGTTCTGAAATTTTTCACATCTTCTATTTGTTTCTTTTTGAATTCACTTCTAACGCTTTTGTTCTATTTCTTATATTACTGAGAAGAAGCACTTGTATTCTTTTTAGGTATTTACAATAAAGATTTATGGTGCAAGTACTTATAATAAAATTTGTCAATGATAGATTACAGTATGTAATCTAGTATTAAAATGAATTGTGTAAGGATTTCGGAAGAAATCGATTTGACTGTCGTACCCTCGATTTAATTTCAAATATGAAAATTATTGTTTCGAATGAATTATCATACGAAAATCGCAAAAATTTATTCAGGATCAGGCGAATTACTTTTTGCACACGAATTTTACATGGCCTATGATACGGTACTTCCGTTCCAAATGTTTATTCGCATTGAGGTCCTGGCATCAGTCACACTGCGTACATACACACTAAAAATCTGGAGTTAATTCGAACACTACTTCAACTCCTTTTTGGTGTTCCTTCGTGTTCATCCGTTTCTGGTTTTAAAATAAACGAAGTTAGGACGTATTATTTTAAAAAGTGTTAATGTTGTCTTCAAAGTGACATTTTAATTATTGCCAAAAGAGAGAGACTTAACTTTTGAAGTAGTAGTTTGTATTCCTAAAGAAATTAGTATTATCCAGAAAATGTTAAGCATTTCTATACTTAAAAGAGTTAGTATTATCCAGAAAATTAATTAGTTATTAAATTAATTCAATTATCGAGTTTCTATCTGAAAGATAGACGTCTCTTTGTAAAGGTTAATGGATATAAATCTAATCTCTTTAAGCAGGAAACTGGGGTACCTCAAGGGTCTGCTTTGGGTCCATTGCTCTTTAATATTTTGATTAATGATGTAACTACTAGTCTGGATTCATCGTGTCTGTTGTTTGCTGATGATTTAAAAATATACCGAACTATCAATTGAGTGGAGGATTCTTTGCATCTGCAGAGGAACCTTGATGCAGTTTATGAATGGTGTTTGAGAAATAAACTTCCGTTAAATATATCCAAGTGTACTGACATGACGTTTACGAAAAAAACAAAACCTTTTTAGCATTAACGGATCAGTACTTGCCAGACCTGATACTTTTCGTGGTCTTGGTGTCATATTCGATCCCAAACTTACCTTTAGTCACCACATCGACTATGTTGTTCAGGCCACTTTTAGTTACCTGGGCTTTATTATCAGGAATGGGAGAGAGTTCTCTGACTTCAACAGTTTGAAACTTCTTTATATAACATATGTTCGATCTCATCTTGAATATGCATCATTAATTTGGTCATCCATATCTAATACTCATATCTCTTCACTTGAACGAGTACAACGTAGATTCTTGAAAGTATGTATCTGCATTTCTAATTGATGGCACATACCCTACTAGAGGTTATCCTCAGGAAACCTTCTTCAGAGATTTAATTTCGTTGTACTCTCCATAATTTTCTGGTTCAAAATGTTGCATAATATGCATGATTGACCTGATCTTTTCTCTAGGATTAATCTGGTCGGTAGGCCCAACTCTAAGTTGAGGAAAGTCTTCCATGCGTTAAATGTCAGAGCAAATATAGGAGTCAGTTCTCCACTTGCACAAATGATTCAAAATTATAATTAAATTATGTATACTGTATAGTATTCAGTGTTCTATAAATGGGCTTGTCCTATTGGGCACTAATAATAATAATAATAATAATAAAATGAAAGAATCTTTACCGTTTGGGTAGTCACTTGTATCTTAACTTATCATTTAACTACTCCAAAGGGAGGAAGGAATTTTTTTTAATATTGCATCTTTTATCTCTTGTTCTTTTGTGTGGAAATAATTAAATTCTTTATTGCACTAAGATATTAAGCTTACCTGGAGGAAGTGGAATAAGGATGTTCATAAGGTCTTGTCAATATTCCCTGGTACACGAAGCTTGTATATATGTATATATATGGCGTCATTTGTTATTATATCGCTATTTTTTTTTGTAATTTTATTGCTATTATATTTAATGCGCAAATGACGGTTCTATTCTAAGGCAAGCATTCACCGCAGTTGGTAGGCATATACGAGGGTAACGTTCTTTCGTGTGGAAATAATTAAATTCTTTATTGCACTAAGATATTAAAGCTTACCTGGAGGAAGTGGAATAAGGATGTTCATAAGGTCTTGTCAATATTCCCCGGTACACGAAGCTTGTATATATGTATATATATGGCGTCATTTGTTATTATATCGCTATTTTTTTTTTAATTTTGTTGCTATTATATTTAATGCGCAAATGACGGTTCTATTCTAAGGCAAGCATTCACCGCAGTTGGTAGGCATATACGAGGGTAACGCTGAATTTATTGAGAATAAGAAAATCTAGAAGGCCATGAAGAACAAAACACAGTGTTATTTAAAGCAACGCTTTATCTGTCATTCGAATCATGATTTATTATGATTTTAAAAAAGGTTTAAGCGCTTATGAGTCCAAAAAGGTTTAGATTCGGCTTTTAGTGAACAAGCATTTCCCTTGGCTACAATTTACCGATGGTATAAGGAATTCTGTTCAGTATCAAAAAGGAGCAGGGCATCCTCCTAGGACTGTTACCGACAAAAACATTGCTGCTGTTAAAAAACTAATTGTAGAGGACAATATAGCCGCCTATGAAGTAATATAGCATCAACTGAAGATTGGATCATCAGATGCCAGAAAAATCATATACGATCACCTGCATTTAGAAAAAGTGGTTAGTCGCTTTGTGTCGCATCAGCCCCCTGACTTCCAAAAAGCAGAGCGTGTAAGAATTTGCCATGAAACTTTAAATTTCTTAAATAATGGCGGACACCAAATTTTTTCCAAAATAGTAACAGGTGACGAAACTTACATTTCTTTTTTCGACGTACCTACCCGCCAAGAGAGTGGTGTATGGATTAACGAAGATGAGGAAACTCCAACAATGACCAAGAAGCAGCGAGCTATGAAAAAAGTTATGTATAACTTGGTATTCTTCAGAAGTATGGGGCCTAGTAAAGACAATTAAGCTAGATGGAACAAAAGACAGTTACAGCTAAATGGTAGATTGAAAAATGTTTGCTTGAAGTGTTCAGTAGAGTTCCAGACAAGGGAATTATACTGCACCATGATAATGCATCGTCCCATACAGCAGCTTTAACTCTCCAGTTTTTCGCTGGAAAAAATATAAAAGTATTAGAATATCATTCATCTAATTTAGGAATGTGCGACTTTTGGCTATTTTTTGGGCTTAAAAGGAATTTGCGGGGTAGAAGGTTTTCATCAGAAAAGATTAATGCCGCAGTTCACGCTTATTTTGAAGGTGTTCTGAAAGATGATTGGTTGGGAGCTTTTGTATAGTGGAAAGAAAGAATGGTCAAGTGTATCATTGCCGAAAGAAATTACTTCGAACATATTTAAAATAAAATCCTAGAAAATCCTAGAAAATATTAACCGTGTTTTTGATTGTCAATAAATTCAGCTTGACCCTCGTACTAGTCATAACTAGTAATGAGAACGCCAATCAATCCCTTCTCTCATATATCGAATTTACCAGTGGACTGTGAACTAACATAATTTTTTTAATCTTGCCATTCTCGTAGATTTATTTAATAATATCGCTGTACAGTTTTATTTAAAAGTGGCACATTCTATTTCGTTGTAAGGTAAATTTTTAATTCATTCTAATTTATGAAATAAAATCCCGTAATCTCTGACATTGCTGTTTTTGCTGGTTTTGTTTTTGCGGTTATTATTTCATTTACTCTGTATAATTAAATAGAGATACTTAATATTTCATAATTGTTTATTTTTTTATTCTAGCCTGAGAAGGACTTAAGAACCGAAATGGATAGCCAAAATAAAATGTTAAATAGTAAATAGTTACTTAAGTGCTGTGGCAATTGTTCCACACGCAAATATACTAGCGAAGAAACATATTTTAATGCATATAAAAATAAAAGAGAAGCAAAATAAACTATAGATCTTCATGAAACAGGAAACAAATATAAAAATGCCGGCCATTGTTCAAATAAACCGATTATTATGGCCACCTGGTTTTCACTAGATTATTTTCAAATTACAAAAATACACATATTTTTCTCTCTCTTTTATATGTTTACCTTTTTTGGTAATAAGACTAATAACATAGAGAGATAGAATTTCCAGCCATTAGTTTATTAAAAGAATTACAAATTATTTCCCACATTTTCTCTCGAATCTCTAGGCAACACGACCGTATATATCGTTTATGAAATAAAGATTAATTTAACTGATGCAACTTTCAGATGGAATTTTCTAATTTTAATTAAAAAAATAAATAAATGTGATGAAATTTGACTTTAAGCTTTTTACGCAGAGAATTGTAACCGTTATAATCATTAAATTATTTTTTTAAAGTTTTTACATGTAATTTTAGTCTTCACTGACTTTCACTTCTTTTTCTCTGTTATGTGTTTTTATTCTCGTTGGTTTGTTCTGTTGCTACGTTCTCTTTAATTATTTAGATTACGTTTGTCACTCCTCGACATTCAAAATGATTTTTTTGATTATTGCATGTCGTACACTATAGAATTCTTTTTCGGTTCTTTCGCGAATTTTTAAGTCCTGGAAGTTCGAGTTGAAAACTCAGACTGTTTGTAAAGGACGTCTATGTATAAATTATGGATTGCTGTTGGCAAATAGTTGGCATGCCATGAAAGTTTGCCGAAGCTTGAACTCATATGTTATACATATATTCTGTTGTACATACAACACTACTATAAAATTACAAAGAGCCGACGTGTTAGGATTGTTTCCGGAGAGCGCGTTTTCACGCTGCAGAAACGAAGTGCCATCATCTATTCAATGAAACGTTTACGACGAAATGAAAAAGAAAATAATAAAATTGACGAACTGCTACTTGGAACTATCTAGTTTTTTTTACGCCGTTGTGCGGTGCTAGGTTTTCGGCGAAACGATTTCTAAAGTCTCCTGGTACGCTACGGTTTATGTATGTAAGATTTCTTGAACATTAATCACGTTCGAATATGTGCACGTCGCGTTATCGTATGAAAAGTACGTAAAAAGAATAAAAATCCTAGATAACTTCTAGATACTTCCTGAAGTTTACAAATCTGTATTAATCTAAGTATACACATACATAAATAGAATTTCGCATTATCCATCTCATTGAAAGCTAGATAACCTAAAAATTATCCAATACTCCAGTATGTTAAGTTTTAAGTTACAATCTGTTTCAAACCCAGACGATATTCCTTTAGCTCCGGCAATATTATGTAAATTTTGGCCTTAATAGTATAAGTTTGAGTTTGATTAATCGTAGAAATTTTTCCGTTCTGCTTTAGTTTGGTGAATAAGTACTTTCCCTTTTAATACTTTCCACATTTACTCCATATTTAAACGACTGGCAAAAATAAAAATATTATGACTCAGAATTTGTCGTTCGCAGCAATTTTTCCAATCTCACCTGAAACTTCATGCCAATACAATGTAAAAGCTGCAGTCGGTTCCATGAAGCATAACATTTTAACCTAGTTAGAATTTTTTTCAGAGATATTCTAGGAATATACTAACTATTAAATTCGTCACACTCATTAATAAGCTCGTGCATCTGGTCGTCAATACCTATTCATTATTCTTTCAAGTCATCGCGTGTTAACGAAGGGATAGATGCAAATATTTCGGATAGCGTGTTGAGTAACTGCCCACTCACAGTGAAAATTAAATCGGGTTTATATAGGTGTCCCTAACCTTTGGCTTTTCATTGAAAAAGAACTACGTTAGCAAGGAATTTAATTTGCTTTTTTGTTTTTTTTTTGTCATCTAGAAATACCACATCAAGTGAATTTTGAATTGGAGTAGTTTGTGATTTTCGATACAGTCTTGATGGTACTAAAACACAAGTCACATATTTGATAACACGTTACGTTCGAGGTTGAGTTTGAGTATTTTACATGTGTTTTAACTCATGGATAAGACTCATAGAAATTAGGATTAGCATAAATATATATGTTAAGTAAAATGGTGAAATGGTGTGGCTCCTCCCCCCTCCAGTTTTGGCGCTTTCTAGTTCATCATATTTTCGTAATGTCTTATCGAATTAGAAGGTACCATTTTGCATGATTTGTATTTTACATTTTTTCCATAAACAGAAGTACCTAATCGTGTATTGTGGTCATCAAAAACAAACTATAGCATAAATTATAGTTTCTCTTGTGATGTACGTAGTGGTATTATCGAGCTGAAAAGGCTTCTTTTAAAAAGTGGTGGTAGCAAGTTACTTCATGGTAATAATCTTTCCATAAAGAAACCACTTATAGCATTCCCCTCATAAAATTTCGGCGTTATTTTATAGGATACTGTTTTATATCCTTTTTCCAGAGTTGTGTGATAAATCTGTATGACAATTTCATGAGCGAATCTAGAATACATTTCTTCGGAGATTGGTAAATTTTTATTTCAACTTTATTATATAGAGTGTTTTTAAATTTGTCGTCGAAGTTGATCATTAAATAAAAAAAAACAAAAGAAATAAAGTATAATAAAGAACGTAGGGAACACAAGAGACAAGGAAGAGAATGTTGCAAACGAATAAACAAGAAGACATAAACCTATATAAAGAGGAGAAATAATATTTACAAAAAAGAAAAGAAAAGAGCATGAGACTAATGGGTCGATTCTGCTCATGTCTGCAAGCACTGTAAGATCTGCAAGCTCGTAAACCAATTTTAAAATCTGGAATGTTGAAGTTCCATAGAAGATATGATCTTTAGGATTATTCGTAAGTCTTTGCGACTTACAAGAAATCGCATAAGAACTCACTTTTTAATAAATGAGTTACAAGCTTATATATCTTACGGTCCTTATAGATACGAGCAGCTTTGACCCATAAATTAGACAAATTGGAAGAAAATTATAAGAAAATAAATATCCAAAACTTTTTCTAGGAAATTAAAAATAGTAAGCAGAAAAGACATTCTAATAATAATAATTGTTTTGCGAGAATAAGGGCGGGAATTTAGTAGCAGATAATACAGGAGTTGCAGGGTACGGAGAGATTATTTTAGCGAAATTTTGGACTGCAGACATGGCCATGCAGAAGATTGGAATGAAGAGAAAAAGATGAATTTGACATAACGAATGATTAATAAAATCTTCATTTTGAATTTAAAATTCGTTTACTTTAATTTTACATCACTTTTAACTGAAGTATTAAATTACTAATTATTTAAAAGTTTGTTGTAAATGGATGATCCTCTAAAGTTTATCATTTCAATTGTGTTTTTGTATGTTTCAATTTCTAGGTTACAGGTATTGCTCACCTTTTTAATTGGCATTCGCTCTAAGCTTAAAACATAAATTCCTTTTTACGGCCTCTCGGAATCTGAAATTTATTGAATCATACGATACCAGCACCAGTAGAAAATGATATAAGAAGAAATCATATCCCTACTGAAAAACAATAAAATTCCACGAGAGAGAACAATTGCAGCAGGTTTAATTAAGCACGGAAGATGACCACTAAAATAAAGAAATATACAGATTAATTAATGATACATGTACAGGAATAGGAGTAAATGCCACAAAGATGGAAAGAGGCGATAATTACATCATTACATAAAAGAGGGATAAAACAGAATGTAAGGATTGCATACAAGATATTAGCTGTTGCAATTCGAAATAGATTACGTACATTCATATTCAGAAAAAGATATTGGGAAATATCAACGAGACGGTTACATACAACTGTAAATTTTGGGTTTTGAGAGACAGAACAACTAGAAATTTTTAAGAAAAAATTCTGAGGAATATTTTCAGTGGGAGGACAGAGTATGGTGTATGGAAAAGAAGAAATAACGATGAGTTAAAATAACTTTGCTGCAAGGCAACAATAACTCAGATTATTAGCACAACGGGTAAAATGATTGGAACACATCGAAAGAAGAAAAGATGATCGGATAGTGCAAAGGTTATTGGGCCTAAAACTCATGGTAAACAGAAGGCTGGGGCGACATAGAATGTGTCTGCAGGTGGTAGAAAGAGACCTACAAAAAAAAGAGATTAAAAACTAAAAATCCCAAGCAATGGAGAACAATTATCATGCTAAGTTAAAAAAAGACGAAAGTTGTAATTTTATTTTTATTTGTTTTTAAGTTATAACGTCTTAAAAATATAAATATGTAAGTTTGGTGCAGTTTTGCTCGTGTTATAATATGAAAAAAAAATTATATCGAATAATATATTTTTTCACTTTTGGTAAAAGCGAACAATCAACTCCACGAAACGTCAAAACATTATTAATAGACTTTTGGTCGTTAAATTTGTTCTTTTCATGTTATAAATATGTAGTAAATAAATACTAAAAAATTATACCTCGAATATACAGGATGACTGGTATGGCTTTGAGAGCGTGTTAGGAGAGCTCATTTGCAATTGATTTGACCATAATATGCATTATACAAAATGTAATAGTTTCTGAGATATTTTAATTTTTGTGTTTTTCTTAGAATTACGCTCCCTACTACCATTTATCTAGAATTTTTCTAAAAAAAATCCAATCTGATTCTGATCATTCTGATTTATTTCCAAAATTTGCAAATTAATCTAAAAACCTCTTTGATTTATTGCCTTTCGAGTGAGGCATAAAGTTTTAGTAAAAATCTTTTACTTCCATTAATAGTATAACTAAGACCTAGGTATGGATTTCAATCTC